>OU452279.1:4970000-9940000 GCA_911728535.1 Pammene fasciana
CTTACTACTAAATAACTTCATACGCTATCTTCTGTTTTCGGAAATATGATCATGTCTTCATTTCGCACTCAGCTCAGCTAATTCCCGATACGTCAATGATGTAATATTTTCATGATCAGTACAGTATAATCCATACTTAATAATCCACAAGCCCTTGAATATTTCAAATCTTTCTTTTACTTTTTCGGTATTTCACGTGATCACCTCGTGAGCGCCGATTGACCCCTTGGGTAAGTTGGTCCTTTGCTTGAATAGCAACGGTAGCTCGTCTCTGGAACGGTCTTCCTTCATAAACTAGAAAAGCTCCAGCTAGATTTTTAAAAAGTGTATATGCGAGCTTTCTTTTCTGGCTGCTAAAGTAAAGTTTCGGTATCTACTCCGAAAGTTCTTTTTCTTGGCGAAACATAGTATTTGTGTAAATTTATATAATTATATACATATATAGCTTGTAGTTTCATATCTGTCTATGTTGTGTATGCTAGTTTATAGATTTTATGGGTACTCGTACAGCTGGGAATATATTTGCGTATGAGTATTTTTAAGATGGGTCTACGCCTACTATCGTTTCTGTGTTGCACTGATTGACTCATAGAAAATGCCTTATCGCATTAAGTACCTACGCCTCAAGGCAAGTGTGCCTTTTAAATCAAACAAATATTTAAAGAAGGGATCCATCGAAAATTCCTCTGTTTAACTAAAATATTGCAAAAATAAATTGGTTGCCTTATCTTATGATTAAATTGATACTCAGATTATCTTGGAATTAATAGGTAATGTCTATACAATTTGTCCATTTACTTTTGCTTGCTTGAATAGCTTTTTAATAATAATTGATATTTACGTCGTTCATTTCCATAGTGGTTTAATTCAGTCTTTGTCAACGTAATATTAAAATATTATTAAAATATATATTCATTTATGCATCGGTTTCCATAAATACCTTGCCTAAAATAGTGAAATACAATAGCTCACTATACAAACCGGTCCAACAAAAATCACATAAAAATATAACAAAATTAACATACCTATAATCTTGTACGAGTATAAAGTCTGTTAGAAAATTTTATCACGCCCTTATAGGATACACGTACACGCATAGATCTGCCCGCCGTGTTTGACAAACATTGGCTTATAGCAAGTTCTCTCCTAGTTTATTAAAAGGAAATACATACAGTGGCGGCGCGTCTATAGAACAGGATTCCCGTCGGCTTGCCTAAGTTTCTGGCGCCTGAGCAGATTTCCTACAGCTCATGAAGAATTTTTAAGCCAAATTCAGCACCGTGCACCGGCTTGTCTAAGAAAAAAATTGACCCACCGCCACTGATACCTACTTACATTTCAATACAAATAAATTAAAAGAAAATACTCATCTTTATATTAACAAAAGCGGTTTATAAATAAAAAACTATAAAATTGCGACTGTTTTTTTTACTTAATCGCCATAGTAATAATTAGTTTTCACTGCAATTAGTTGGAAAATTTAGAAACGCTTAGGTATAAAATAAGTACCTAAATTAAGAATCTCAACGTCATCATCATCATCGCAGCCATAAGACGTCCACTGCTGAACAGAGCTTTGGACATCCATAAGTATCGGTCGGGCGGAATTAATAATCTACTTAGTTCTATTCTGTTACTTACATACAAAAAGCATCAATAACTAAAAATCCTATTTTATTTTATACCACATATAAATGGCCTTACAGGTATTCGAACCCAGAACCACCAGCCTCCTAAGCAGTGTCAATACAATCTAGGCTTGAGGGGCCGTTACCTAGGTATCAAAACTTATATACCTACCATTGTTAGTATTTTAGGCTTTAGACTCTTACAACAAGTACGTAATTTGAATGGGCACATTGTTGCGCCTTAGCAACTTCAAATAATTTCAATATCAAGAGAAAGGAATGCAGCATCTAACTTTAGTATTTTATTGTCAATGAAATTAGCACATTATCACCTCGTGCTCTGTCAAGTGCTCCTTTCTACAGGAAAACTTATAAATATTACCAATACTTAAGTGTTTTTTTTACTTTTTTGGAATAGATAAGATACCTAATATTTAACCCCGAACAAACCCCATAAATATCTTTTCTCAAACATGCAATTAAATATTATCGTTGGGTTCTTTATAATAGGTTTGGAAGTATCCTGTTTCGGGCGCAGTAATATAATTGCAACCAACTTTTCAGGCTAAGTCCTGCAGTAACCTGATGTCAAAGGTTGTATGAAGAACTGGTCATCGTGTCTGAAATGAGAATAATAATAAAAGTTTACAAGTAGATTAATAGTATTAATACCTTAAGAATGGAACTTACATTACGATTCAATTTCTATTTCATCGTATCGGTATTTGAGAAAAGCGTTATACATACCTCGGCATGGTCACGAATTCCTGGGGCCGTATTCTAAGTTTAAAATACGTTTATAGATACGATCCAACTTCAATACATATCCAACGCATTAACAACGCAATACAGCTGGTGCCTAAGAAACGTCTGAATCATAAATATCAGAATTTGTTGGAAAATATTTCGAAGCAACTCCAATACAACTTTAATATTGGTTGATTATTATTTGTTGTGTGCTGGGAACTACGTTTGAGATAGATTGTGTATTTAATTGTATTTTACAATTAGAATACGGCACCCGGGAATAATTCTTGTTTTCCCGGCCTCTGCTGAAATGTATTTTTACTGATATCGTATAAAATTTCATATATATAAACTAACTAAAATTGCACACATAGATCTGAGTAGGCCGTCGGCAACCCTTCTTCATTGAGAAGCAGAAGTCGGCATATGTAGGGCAATGAGTGGTAAAACCTGGTAGTTAGACAAATTAGCAATTATTAAAAAGTTCAAAGCAAAGCCTTGTTCACAAAATACGCCCGAAGCCCACTCGTACACTTCAATTTACAGTCCGCAGCATCATGAAGGCTACAAGGGAGCTCTTGCGTTTGTCTCACGCGCTTAACGCCGACAGCGCAAAAATTCGAGCGATATCGCTTGGAATGGAATGGAAAAAAATTATATTAGTATGTATTATGTCAAGTTTTTTTAATTAGTATATAAAAATATAAAATTTAAAAAGAAGTAAATGCCGCTTGTTAATATTAATATTAAGTGTAATTGTTGTAGATAATATGATTGTCTTGAAGAGCTTTCTTTGTTTACGTTTGATTATTGTTGTGTGATAATTCAACGAGATGAGTCAAAGGTCTAAAAGGTTTTTCTTGAATATCAACAATATCTATTACTATGTTTGATTGTGCTGTCCGCGCAAAGATTATTGGTAAGGTCAACTCGGAGAAGACCGCCAGTCGGCGAAGATCGTATAGCAAAAAATTACAGCTAATTCTGCATAGCTTTTTTTACGAAATGGTAAAACTGTTCTTTCGTAAAAAAAATCTATGCAGAATTTTCTGTAATTCTTTGCTAAATATAAGATTTTCGCCTGACGGTCTTCGCTGAGTTGACCTTATACCTTTTCATTAAATACATACCTATTTGAAAGTACGGGTCACTTATGTAATTGAGACAGTCATTTCCTGCTGCATGTGTCACTCCTGCGATTCGATATTTGTATTACAATTTACTTAATTAAACTGAGTCCAGTATTCTAAATATGTCCATATGTCAAAGCCACATAAAAGCTTATCCTTGGTTCTTTGGAACTCGAATTCATATTTTCTACAGCTCTTGACAAACAGACTAGTTCTTACTTGCCAACGAATATTTTTAACGTGCAAGTGGCGGTACCGCCACTGTCTACCTAATACATATGTGTAGTTGTAAAATCAATTCTATTAAGAGTAAAATTTGACGCACAAGTGCATGGGTCCATAACAAAATATGGTAAAAAAAGCTCGATTGTTAGATTTTGTGACGACCAAATACATGTTTTAGAATTTAGCCCTTAATTCTAATAACAATTACATTTAAAAAATCGAAAGAAACAAAGATTAAACTGGTACGTATTTGGTATATTTATGATCGGTATAAAAGTACAAAATGAGAAATCACAAATAATTATGAGTATTATGTTCAGGCCTGAACTTATTGTTGGTTCTCAGGCTGTGGGGGAGCGGTGGCTATATAGGCCAGGGCGCGCTGGATGGCCTCGGGCACCGGGGGGGCAGTCGGGAGGTGGGCACCCTGCGGCTGGTAACCGTTCTCATCAGCGGTGTAAGTCAGCTGGATGTTCCCATTGTCTCCAGGATACTGGAACTGGCCCTTAACCTCCAGAGCTTCTACATCTCCGACCTTCTTCAAGTCGCCTTTCTGGTCAGCGCTGATCCCATTACCGGTCTCGAAAGAGTAAGAGTATGAGCCGTCTCCGTTCACCTCGCTGTCCTGGCGCACTATCGGGACGGGCTCTGTGGAGCCCTGGGGCGCCGCAAACGCCACCGCGACCAGCATAGACACCAAAATCTGGAAAAACACAAGGCTTTAGTCGGCGGAAACCACTAACACTTAAAACTTTTTTTGCATTTTTATCAACAATCACGGAACTGAACGCGTATTGTTTGCGTTATATCACTGGCACAAAAAATCCATGCGAATCACTTGACACTTACGATGGATTTCATCTTGTCAATTGTAGTTGAAGAGAAGACGAGTGTGTCTCGACTGGTACCGATACATCCCGACAATTTGGCTATTTATAGTAGTATGAACGACCACCTCCTTGCATTTCTAGTTGCACAATTCATTAGCACTGTACGAAATAAGTAAACATTAGGTGCATTAACTCGTGGCCTGTGTCTACTTAGCGGGCGACGTAATGGTTGTCAACAGATCGGGGGGAATTTCGAATTTGCTTAGATCTGGCCTTAGCCTATACTAGTGTTTACAGTCGCATTCTCTAGAGAGGTGTTAAGGCGTTTATCTGTCACGTGAAGTCTGTGTTAGGAACATAAGTATTATTGAAATATGCCGTTAAATATATAAAAATTAAACAAGCCTATTATATGGAGCCTGACAAACAACGGATAGCCAACCAAAAACTTGAAAAAAACATATATATTTTTCAGATGTCGTAAAACACCGCTACCAAAGGATTTTTTAAAATCAAATCTCTAAGTAGGTTAATTTAATTACGGTTGAAAGTTTCAAAGACATTTCTGTGGACAAAATCTTACACTATATTATTTAAAATGACTTTGTTTATTATTTAAAGTAATAATATACTTAGCATTATAAAATAACACGGTTACACTCACGGCACTTTAGTCACGTCTCGCGACATGTTTCGGAGAGCCTAGGTCTCCATATTCAAGTACTAGGAGTAGTACGCGACGGGCCGGTTCAAGTAACACTCCTAGTGCTTATAGTGTTAATATGTCTCACGAAAGTTTAAATTTAATAATAATAATTAGGAAATATTTCAAGCTGAATAAGAATTTAATCATAGTCATTCAGATTATTAGTCTTTAAAAAATGAATTATGGTGATTTATTAATACATTTAATAATGGCCCCGGCAGGGGCATGATACCGGAAATGCTGGCGGTATTTTTTCGCTGGACTTTTTATAAGGCTGAGAAGAAAGAGTCTACGATAGGTCTCTAAAGAGAAACTGCATTAAGTAATAATCAATTTGTGCATGTACAATTGTACACATTATATTTTTCCAGCCGCTTTCGAAAAAGAATAGGATACGTATATTACGTATAAAGAAATGGGTACCTGTACTTTATATCTCATAAGTCACATGATAGTACACGTATGAACGAGTTGCCAAAAAACCAAAAAAATACCGCAAAGCAATAAAATGTATTGTCACTACCTTATCGTATACATATCGCATCGGTTAAGTAGGTTAAGTTCGCACTGTAAATTCACGGCATTATAATTTGGTTAATGTATTACATGAGTGTTCATTCAAGTCTGCCTTGCCAGCACTTCTTATGTCTGCCGTCAGTGAAAGCAACAATATTTATTGGACTTTATTTGTGTGTCACTAAGATTGAAAATACAGCGCAGTGGAATCTATGACTGCTGTCTCGGTAAGTCAAGATGATATGACGCACGACGTGTTAAGGTCAGAATACCGCGAAGATAACCCCAATATGGGAAAACTGTGCATTTCTGTTGAAACGTTTAAATTATGCAGTTTTAAAGGAAAAGATATCTCTTAGTCTAAAGACATTTTTGCTACATTTGCTTGTTGAATTTGGTCCAAGCTAACACGAAGGATAAAAATATCCTTTTTATTGATTAGGTACATAATTTCATATTACATTTTTAGACATGGACGCTTTAATTCTGTAAAAAAAAATATGAATTATTTTTACCCTTGCGCCACAGCAAAAACCGAGGTAATTTTTTACCTATTTGACTAACTGAACGTCTGTATTCATCAAATCAGCAATTTATAATCTAATATAAAAACTATTTCAAGCCTTGCGTAGGCCTAAACTGAGAGAATCGTTTTAATTAAAATGGTTGACAGTGAAAAACAAGTTAATAATCCACTGGTTAGTTTACTTCATAAACTATAAAAACGCTTAGCGTAGTTTATTTGATATTTCATAGTAGGAAAATAATTCCCTTTTAGGCTTTCAGATTCCAAGAAATCGACATGATCATACTAGTACCTACTTTTCGAAGAATGCTAAATATATGCCCTCTTCATAGTAA
This sequence comes from Pammene fasciana, assembly GCA_911728535.1. NCBI lineage: Eukaryota > Metazoa > Arthropoda > Insecta > Lepidoptera > Tortricidae > Pammene > Pammene fasciana. The sequence goes on from OU452279.1 coordinate 4,976,644, forward strand.
TAACTCCCCATCCCTTTAGCTCCCTATCTGATGCCTAATTAAATACCAACTTGCAAAATCGCAGACACCTGAAATGATTGATTATTTTTGATAATTATTAATTTATTAGCAGTAACATGAAATGTCACTTGTACAAATACTGTGACATCTTGCGTGAAATCAAACGTCACATCTCAAATAAAAGTCTAACATCACATAGGTATTGCCCAATCATATTGAATAGGTGTATGATAACAAAAGGACTGTATTTCTCTTATGTAAAAAGACGTCAGTCAACGAGTCTGCTCGTGGTAACATGGTTCCGTAGCTGACATTTTTAAGTTTATACAGTCAATAAAGCATTTGACGTATCGTATATTAAGCCCGGTTTACACTTGCTGGTTTACATGCGGCAAGTAGGGACGCAGCTATATGCCAGAATAAAATAGTGATATTCTCTCATTCTGAACTATATCGAGTAATATCACTCGTTTCAATACAGTAAACGGAATATTACTCTGCATAAGCACCTGAACCAGATTTTTTTTAGATATTATTTTGATGCAACTCCAATATATTACACATGTGTTGGATTTTTTTTGGTGTATAAGTAGGTTAAACTGTTAGGATAGGTAATTTGTTTATTATGCTTTTATTAAATATTATACCTAGTAAATGTAAAAATATTTTTTTTGTTAATCATATCTTATACAAATTATAAACATAGAAGAAAGGCTTGTATGAAGTTTTATGTTTTATTTGCATGTGTTCATTATATACTTAGGTATTATATTATATCATCACTTACCATCAGGTGAGATCGTGGTCAAACGCCTGCCTATTCTGCATAAAAAAAACTAAAACTTCCGTCCACGACTTCGTCTGCGTAAATAGAGAAATTGTTTGGTCACATTGTTATTTTTTTGGATGCTAAATATTGTGCAAATCCGTTTAGACGTTTTTGCGTAAAGGAGGAAAAAATATTCAAATATCTGAACATCCCAATAGGTATCCAAATCTGATCTTCTGACGGGCCGTACTCTTATTTACCATCACATCGAATAAGGAAAAACAAAAAAAATATACCTAAAACTATTAACGGAACCCTTATTTATTTGACTCAGTATCTTCAAACGAATTTCGTTAGATGAATTAATTCTATTTGTTGGGAGTGGCCGAGTGACTGATGTATGGTTATGATAATTCGGTGAAGTCACGCGCCGTTTTATTTCTGCAATACCTCCGTTTTATTTGCGATGCCATATCATATAGAATGTTAGTAGGAAATATGTAATTAAGTACATATTTAATTACTTAGTTACAGTCAGCAACAGAATAAGCTTGATGAATATTTTTCTTTCATGCATGGTATCAATCGATTCGTTTTGTTGTGAGGAACAAATGTCTATATGTCTTTTTAAAATAATCTGGACAGGCTCTTTTTTATTAACAAAAAATTATATCTAGCTCATTTTAAATACCTCATTCACTTAGCTACTACTACTATAATGGCCCTACGAAATTTTTGGCCTTAATCAGGCTCCTTTGATTGAGGCACTTCAGGCTAGATGTAGGCTGCACTCTGCAGGAGGGCCAAAATCAGACACAATGGACCTAATTTGATAAAAATACATACTTCAAGTCGGTGTTTTCATGTAAGTTTTAGTAATATTTATGTATTAAGATCATAAGTCTGTGTCTAAGATAGTGTCCTTAACTTGACTCAATCTTAGATCCAGGTTTCTGGGTGATTACAAGGTGACAATTTAAATGTCTGAACCAAACTAAGTAGCAAAGTTTTCATCATTTCTAAGTAAATCTGTATCTAAGTACCTACTTAATTCGAAATAGGATAGTACAGGTGCGGATATAGGGAGGGAGCGGGGAAATGCCCCCGTGACCTGTACCTAAGCATCGTATGCAGGATTTTTGATGAAGGAAATGGGGGTAGGAATAACCCTGAATGAAATCCTGAATCTACGACTGGGTAAGTACATAAATGTATTTTATAAATTCACTCGTGATTGTATACCTCACAGATAACCTCAACCACACATAGGTGCATAATCATAAGCACAACTCAAAGTCACCACACATAGGTGCTCCCGTGCTAATTTTGTATGAGAGCGCGACCGCTTATTTCAGTTGAGTTAACGTTTTTGATCATTATTATGAGTGAATTAAAAATATCCACAAAACTCAAGTTACAGGGGTAAACCTAAATTGTTATACTACAAATTGGTGTAGAATGCTAATGAAATGTGCTGTTCGAATCGTAGAAATTTACCAATAAAATTGCTCGTATGTGTGGTGACCTCGTGCTCCCTGTAAAAGCTTAATGATGAGGTGTCTGTGTAGTGTGTGATACCTCTACATAAGTATTTTTAATTCCATATCTACAACTCGTTTATCAAAAAAATACAGGTCATCATTTATATGTAAATTTAATTAAACATAATCATCACACGACGCTGACATTAACCGTATAGGTTATTAAATTAAGATTTAATCTTTACTCGATAATGTCGTTTCCAGGAACATGTAATAAACATGTCAAGCATTAATATTAAGGTGCAAGTTGACATTATTACTGATATTTTACATAAGAATAAAAATTTCGATTTTCCTGTCATGCATTGCCATTTTTATATTGGTTGGTTTAATAAGAAAATTCCTCATTTAACATAATATTCATGAAATGTTGTAAAGATGAAGTTCCAATTAGGAACTCAAGGGTGCGGCAACGCACATGTGATGTGACGGTTGTGAAGGCCACGTTGTGGTTTCAGCCGTGCGCAGCGTGCGCTGCTTATTTATTATCAAACAAGCCGACAAAGTCAAGCATGTTGAGTTGCACTTAGATAGGTAGGTACACTTTAACTACATAGCGAATGTATTTAATTAAAACAAATGGGCATTTTCAGAAAAATTAACCAATTTCAAAAAGTTTCCCTAAAATTGGATAGAAAATGCTTTTGTCAGTTACCGAATACAGAATATTAAGTAAAAATTGGTCACAAAGTGACAAAAAATGTACATACTTTCTTATGATTTAAATCGATAGTCCTCGTGATTTTAACTAAAAATAAACCATTTGTTAGGCTTTTCAAAAAAGGTACATGTTACACTTATTATTGAAAACGCCCTAATTATCTACTAAAAAACCGGCCAAGAGCATGTCGGGCCATGCTCAGTGTAGGATCCCGAAGTTGCCGGCCTGTTACAATTCATTAATTCAAAAGGTCGTTTCTTACGGAAAATTTGGCGGCGCTTTGTTTCGCGATATTCTTTTTTTTTACGATACTATATATTATGGTTAGCACGACACGAGCATCTGACATTACTGTGTTGTATCAACTAGGCCTTCTAAATGGCACGTAAGCAAAACAACGTAAGGATTTTATTGCAAAAAATGTGATTTAAATAGTGTGCCATTCAGATTTAGCAAAAACGTAATGACTATAATAAATTTTATATTTAAATTAAACTCTCAATGGCAGACGATTCCTGTTTAGTAATCTCAGCGTAAAAAAATTGAGAACTGGTTATTTTTGTTATTATTTTTGTTATTTTACCTCATTCCTCGAATAGGCAAATGCAATTTATAGCACATCAGGTATCGTAGTATTCCAGAAACCACCTTGTACCTACAAATGGCGTTTTTTTTATTGCAATATGTAAATTAGCTATATTCTGCATTCCGAAATCAACGAATATTTTTATGTACAAATTAATGGCAATATTTTCGGAACCAAATACTAATTTAGATTCGGAGCTGGGTTAGCGAAAACAAATTTTGTTGAAATGTACTTTATCTGTAAAAACAGAAGCCATTATTGTAAAACACTAAAAAAAATTATTTACCAATCTGGTATCTCTGTCAACATATTCATAGACATTCGGCGCAAGTGTTTGTGAATTTAGCTATATGTATATTTCAACTCATTGCTCACACTCAGATGAGAGACAGCTGCACGGAATTCAAATCATATTGGCATCGTATTTTTAAATTGACTGACTGAGCGAAAGTTAAAAAATTAAATTCATATAAAAAAAAATATTGCTTTACACCATTTTGCCACATGGCCGCGACAGTTGCCAACCGAACGGGTCAAGAGGTCGTTAGGAGTGAAGTTTATGGCGCGCGACCTTGACACGGGTGGGGAAAGTGATTCGACCGGTTCTTGGGCAAGTCGGGCGCCAAGAACAACCGATGTGCCTATTAGGCCAATCGAATAAGATCCATAAGCTTTGAGGATTAATTCCTACCAGGAAATCGTTTTAATAACTTCATTTGGTCCTAAATACGTGTAATCTAAGTTTGCCCAATCCGTGGGTGTATAACTTTTGGCAGCGTAATGTTTGATCTTTTTTCAGTTATTTGCTTGTAGCTTAAAACCGGTATAGGTCTATCGGAATGTTATTTAACAATTCAACCCGGTTTACCCGGTTGGGTTTTTGATTTATTTTTCATTTGAACCCGGACCAATGTAATGGTTGTTGCTGAGGGGGAACCATACATATCCTTCAGCCTGAGGGGCTTGCGAAGGTTTCCAGGCTAACTCAGGGTATGGAGGATCAGGTGTCAGAGAAACAAACACGCTTTTATCTTAGATTCTGGGTCTTTGATGCAGATCTTATCACCTTAACTAGTACAAATCTGCTCCTGAAGCACACTACCTTAGAGGTTGTTTTAAAAAAAAAGTTTCAAGGGAGGGGGAAAGGCGGGGAAATACTCCGAATTCTACGGTTCCCAGAACCACTAGTTTTAGATATTTCTGGTTTTGTGACTGTTGAACTCACGATAACGGAGTGAATAATATTAATATTTTCTATTAATATTGTATCTTTATTGATTAAGGTACGTATTTTCTTGAAGTATATAAGTATGTGTATATACGTAGCTTTAAACTATTTTTCTTACGACTAGGGTTTATCTGTTTGAAATGTCGTATATTTTAGCAGTAAATGAAATAATTGAATAACATCAAAAACATTTATTTAAAGTTGTTTAATTAAATACAAACAATATAATTTACATAATATACTCAACACTACTTAATTTACATTTTTTTTTACATTTTCATTCTGATAACAGCAATAAGATAACACAATTTTCTAAGCATTTTAAGGTTACTGTCAAATGTCAATTAGCTCCATTCGAGAAATAAGTGAAAATTTGGACAGATATAAAAATTAAGAATAAAATTAAGCAGTAACAAATCTTCGATAAAGCTAAAACAAGAAAGTCGAAGTCAGATCGCAGTTCTAATTCCACAAAAGTACAGTAAAAGAATGATTACAGTACGCGGTACAGTCGACGTCAAAAACATCTTTACACTTCTGGACCTTATACCTTATTACAAAAGGGACCAATGTGCAAAAGTGTTAACATATCTTTGACTTCGACAGTACAAACTACAAAGGATTACCTGTGCAGAACTTATACTTGCTAAAATTATGTGATTCCTAAACGAACACCTACACCCTGGTAGAGTTTTTGCAATGAAAGCTTGTCATAAAAGCGCAATCTTTAAGGGCAATGAAATCGAAATTGTCTGTATAAAATGACCCCTTTGAATTAGGTACTGTTGTAGATGTGATGTTATGAGCAAAAGACATTTGCATCCTGACAAAAGCTGATATAATGTTAAATGCAAGAAAATACATTTAGCTCCAAGAAAATGTTGGGTTGACATACTTTTCAGCTACCTAATCCCTCGATGGTTTAGAATACAAACGTTCTATTGAGTCCTGTAGTTCCTATTATCTGGGGTCGCAGGTGTAGACGGCAGAGACGCTAGGTAATCCAGAGCCCTCTGGATGTCAGCTGGGATCGGTGGAGAGGTCGGCAGGTGGGCGCCTTGAGGCTGGAATCCGTTCTCGTCCGCGATGTAAGTTAGTTGAATAACCTGGAAGAAACATTCCAAGTAAGAACCGCTTTTTTAATTTTGTAGTCGGTTACAAGTCTCTCCCTTCTCGTACGGTCCCTAGTATAGAACGTTGGCAGCATTCCCTCCTTGCACTTCAAGACAACTTTATATAATCGTCTTAAAAGCTTAATTTAGTTAAATTAGGGTTTGTTTGTTTCTAACAAATACAACTATGTAAGTGACAGATAAGGAGAAACGATTATAAATAGTTAAATGAGGTTTCTAAGAAGGCCTCAACGACCTCCTAGCCCATTCGGCAGTGACCCTGCCTACGAAGCAGGAGGTCCCGGGTTCAAGTTCTGATACGGGCATTTATTTGTGTTTAGGGTATAGGGGTATAGGGATAAGTTCACCTTTGTACTCTGTTTTTCTTTCCACATGTTTATATTGTTACTTTCTTTTATGTACAGTAAAGTGTTTACATAATACATACATACATTAATTGTTCCTGAGTTATGGATGTTTTCTATGTACTTAAATGTTTATCAATATATTATATACTCGTATATCGTCGTCTTGTATCCATAGCACAAGCGTTATTGCGCTTACCGTTGGCCTAAGCCTATAATATTTATTTAGTTAAGACGTTAATGAAAAGACGTTGTAAAAAGAAGGACGCCACGTCTTTTAAATGTTATCAAACGGAATATACAATAGGGATGATGACACATGTTGAATTAGGCAATGAAATTTAGTTGATAGGATGCAAAATGATCAAAATATACAAATAAAGTAAACATTAAAAAAATCTATTGAAATGGTTCAAAGATATCGGGCTTCAAAGTTTCAAATTTTTTCGATTTTTGAAAGTACGTAATTTAAGAAACCAATGATACCATTCGATTTCTAACATTTTATTGTGAAATAAATTGTATGGCAACCATATACATAAACGCAACATTTCACTGTAAAAATAGCAATTTCATAATTTTTCCATACTTTAAACAGGGCAAATATGAAGCCATGACGTCACGGCTTTATATCATTTTGTTAGGAGCGTTTTGAGAAACAAAAGCCAATCACAGACTTTAAGTCTCTTTTCTGCCTTTTATGTTGATCTAAGGCAATTGGCCCAATATAGACATTTGATCCTCACAACAAAACGAATCGAATGATACCACGCATGAAAAAAATTCATCTAGCCTATTATACATATATTGAATTCTTATTATTATTATTTTTGCTGCTGCATATCGATCTATGAAGTACTCTAGTAATTGTGTTATCTAATCACCTGTTTTGAAGCTCAACCCACCAGTTTGATAATCTCATATTGATACAGTAACAATAGCACAATAGGTGGTCAGAGTCATTCTAAATCAAACTTTCGAGTCCACGGTATCAATTCAAGTAGATGTCATCTTTTTGATTTCTACAAGTAGGTGGTTAAGTCGTAGGCTTTCAAAATAGCAAACTGGATTGTAACAAAGGATGTTCACGTAACAATAGCTACTTAGATTTAATTGTCAGGTGTTGGTTGACCGGTTTAACCATAACTGAGATTTTTGGCAAGGTTTCACTTAACCTGTTACTATGCTAGAATTGTTAATTATAAATTAATTCATTGAACATGAGTGCGTATTTTCGTTAGTCCTTGCGGATAAAAAATAAGGTCTTATCACTTCAAATAACGTGACAGATAAGGTTGGTTCTACTGCAACAGTGTTTCTACAATTGTTATAAATCTAGACCACTGTATATCACAATATACCTTTCTATTTTGCATGTAAGAGATTTTTAGTTCAAGATTAAATATCTACTAAATTTTAATTAATTTAAACTTTATTATAAATTAAAAAATACTGATAACTGGCCTAATAAATAAATAAATATCACTCAAACATTCAGGAGAACTGCTAACTTAAGATGGCCGGATTATCATCATCTGCACCATGGCTGTGATATGACTGTAACGTTCTTACAAGTGCGTAAGTGCGAAAATGCCGCAACACGCGATTAGCAATTATCAACCATCTTATCTGATGTGCCGACGGAAACATTCCTATGCGAAAAATTTCAAAAATCTCTCATTATTTTGTATAGCGACCCTTTCCGTTTCTTAAATTTTAATTTCCTATATTTCTTGTGAAAGTTTCGGGAAATTCCCGAGAACTTTTCCAACTTTTTTGAACAACTAGCACCTTGATCCGGTTTGGTTGTTAGTTAAAGTTACCTGGCCATCAGGAGCGGTGTACTGGTATTGCCCTTGCGCTGTCAGTGCCTCCTGGTCTGGGACGCCCTGGTTCTTTACATAGCCCTGCTCTTCGGCCGCGATTCCGTTGCCGGTCTCGTAACTGAAAAAGTTGGATTTTGGGCTATCGATGAAGAAAAGAACGAGTTTTGTAAGAAAATTACTAGCTATTTCATAAACAAGTATTTATTATATAATAATCGTCATTAATTCGTTATGAAAACAAATACCCTAATTTGACTATTCCATTCCATTAAACGTTACAGAGGCAACACTAAACCTTGAAATATGAAACAATTTTTTTTTAAATGTTATAGTATTTGTTTTAAGTTTCAATCCTGGGAGACCTGAGAGGAGGGATTACAAGGGGTTGATTTTCTTTAACAATAGGTACTATCAAAATTGAGAAGTTTCTTTTTTTTGTGTCGCAACTATTTGAATAATCATAATATTTGTCGTCACACGGCGAATATGACTAAATAAAAAGAAGGACACAAAAGAGGCATCAATATAAAAGCTTAAAGGCTGGTGTTTGATTTCAATTGAGGTCAGTATTCTGATACGTATAGTCGAAGAGGCTGATTCGTAAATTTAACTCACATTAGACTGAGGCACCGCCATTGGAATGAAATGTTTATCCTATTTTCCAATTTGAATACTACCCTTAGTTATAAAAGATGAAGTTACCACTATATAATACTTGGTCGTATTCTAACTTTAAAATAAATAAACAATTATAAGAATTTATGTAATTACTGAATACGACATGGCCATGTGAAACCCGAAGGATTGTATCAGTGTAATTTTTAACCGACTTCAAGATTTCAAAAGGATGAGGTGCTCATTTCGGTTGTATGTTTTTTTTTATTTGTCACTCCATAACTCCGTCATGACAAAACCGATTTTTTTTCTTAAAAGTTTTTATCGTGAATTTGTGCGGTATTTTAGGTTTAGTTTTATTACGGTGATGATAGAGTTCGACCACGCTAAATCTGCGTAAACTTTCCAATGACAAAATATGGAATCGCCATTGTAAACGTCATGTTATCATATAGAGGTTTATTGCTGGCCTACCACACAATACCTACGCTTGCAAAGTCAATGCAGAGTTTGCGTGATCTGACTATAATTGTTTGGGCATTACCTCCATTTGTAAGATCCATCCGGGTTGATGACCTGCTCCTGCCTGATGATCGGGATAGGCGTGGTGTACTGCGGATCCTGGAAAGTCTGGAAACTACTGACGTCAGCGCTGGCCGCGGCCACTGTCAGAACGAGGATCACCTGGAGGGATAGTAGTAACATTAATACCTGGAACATACTGAAGAGAGTCTGATAAAAAAATATATAAAAAATCTAATTAAAAAAAACCCTTAATGCTTCGTAGAAACAAAACGGCCTCAAATCCCAGTCGGTAGTGACTCTGCCTACGAAGCTGGAGGTCCCGGGTTCGAATTCTGGTCAAGGCATTTAATTGTGAGTTTATCGCGGATATTTTTGTTCTTGAGTTATGGATGTTTTCTGTGTATTTAAGTATTTATCTATTATATATATCGTCGCCTAGTACCCATAACACAAGCCTTTTTGAGCTTACATTGTCCCATAATATTTATTTACAAAAAACCCTTAGTTTCCAGTTTATAAAAAAACCGTTTCATACAGGTCTTCATCTTCAACTGTTGACCATAGTAATAGTTCTTAACCGCTGCATTTAAAGGGTAGACCTATAACTATATATTTTATAATATACCTACCCTATAACCCGAATTTACCTTACCATTCTTTTACGAGCAATAAAGATGCCAAGACTGCTCACAACTCTTACAAGTTACAATTTAATGCAGCTCTTCTCGAGGGTGATAAAATGTATTATTAACTTTTTTCTGTAATAACCATGTTATAAGTTCCGTATAAGGCATAATACGCCAATACGTTAATATGTCAGTGGTAAAGATTCATAAAATTACTCAGAGACTTTGTGTATTTCCATAAATATGAATTCATACATCGCGGCTTTCACAACTGTCAGCGGATTAACTCACGAATTTCATATTAAAAAGATTGCTCGTGTTAACAGAAGTAGCCGTGAAACTATAACGCTAACAAAGGTTTATGGTAATGGTACAGTCAGCAGCAAAAGTAGCTAAGCGGGTAGGGTATTCAAAATGAGCTGGACACGACTTTATTGTTTAGAGAATAAGAGCGTGCGCAGGTCCTTTTGAACACCCTACCCGCTGAGCTACTTCTTCTTCTGACTGTACATATAGCAATATACATATTTAAAACTTGCACAATAGATATAATCATAATAATGATTGTAGTACGAATTTTTAGTAGCACGATTTTGAATAGGTAGGCAATGTAATTATATCATTTATTTAAGCTAAGCACCGCGTAAATTTAAGTTATTTGCTTTGCCAAAGTTCAACTTAACAGGTGCTAGCCAGAATCGTGCAATGAGGATTCCGTACCTACTTTTTCGTTGTTTTATCTTTTTGCAGTTCTATTTATTAATATTTTCTATAATTATAGTATATTTTTAAGAATTATTATACCAAGTTTGAGGTTTATACATGTTTAGCTGGCATATCAATGAAAAAAGTGCCTACGTTTATTTTATTGTATGGGAAGGTTTTTTTTTTTTTTATAATATAGAACACATATTAACAATTAAAGTAACCGAAGCAAAAATTAAATGCTAAATATAAAAATTAGGATAAAGTACAAAGATTTTTTTTTCCAAATAGCCGCTTATTGACAGCGTGTCCAGAATTAATTATTTGTTGCTGTAGCGCTAATAAAGATAGAAAATTTCAAGTATCGACCTATTACTGCTCTTAGATGACAAACAGCTGCTGTAATTGTCGATGTATATCTTAGCGACAGTTATATATAGAATTCTAATTGTCACCCTTCGGATACGGAACCATAAAAATCGGTTACCGTGTATTACTTTTATAATACCGCGACGGTGACAAACGAATATACTGCTCGTCGGATGTTAAGGCACTCTAATAGTTTAAAGTTACTGATCCTAGTGGTCTTTAATTAGTAGATACATGGCTATATCTATACATAAATGTTAACAGTGGTCTCACACCATCAATGCATCGTCATAAGGTTAGCGGCCTTTTGCTTCCGTGGTCCCTATTCTGGTTGCCCCTTTTAGTTCAATTTGTTACAGATCTAGAGTTACTCCTTTGCTTTACTAGCTAGTGACTACTTAGCTACCTACTGAATACACATTTCGCTCATCAAAGTGACGGATATATGTGCTTACTATAATGCTCGTATTTTAAGCTTCCCTTGTATGGAAATTCAAAATTTGACTATTTTCTCTCTATTGCTATTCGATCCACAGAAAAGCAATGAGGCGAAAGAATAAAGTGATTCGTGGTACGCTACGGGGTTTAATTTATTTCAATTTTGTGTGAAATATTTTTTTACTAAAATCATTGTAGGAGACCAAACCGCAATAGCGTAAAGGTACATACCTATTGTTTTAGAAATATGTGGGACTTGTTTCACTAGCAGTCTGTACGTAATTGGTAATAGTACCCACTTCCCATTCAAAATATTTAAAAAAATTAAGTCTTATGTTTTAACTCGACGGAACCTAGATTTTGGAGAAAGAGAACAAAAAAAACTTAATAGTAAAGGAATACTCACAAAGCGCATCATGTTGTGTCGTATGTTGGTTGCACGATGCAGGTCGGATGACAAAGCTCGGAATGATGCACTTGCAACGCACCCCCAGTATTTATACGTGAAAATTTGTTGCAACTACTTATCTGGCGGATGCGACATGTAATTTAGTATATTTTATGGTGCACTTAAGGACCGGCCCTTGCCGACAGAACAGTCACTGCGAGATCTTTTCTAGTTATTTGTGAGCAAATACTGGAATGTGAGATACCATTTTATTTAATGAAAATTGTGTGAATTTCTTGAGAGTGACCTTAGACCAGATTTATCAAAATAGGTTTGAACCGTAGGGTCTTTCTGAGATGGTCGCCGTTCTCCCATCTCAAGAATAAGATATAAATAGCTTCTTGATGAAGAAAACCATGTTTTTCAAGCCAGGCAAAGTTGTGCATTGTTGGCAAATTTATAGCACGTAGCATACAAAATTTGTTTATGTGCTAAATAGTACGACTCTCATCTCGATGCTTGTAATTAGTTACTAGACAAAGCAACCCGGACTTTTTGACTATGGAAAGCCTGTGTTTTCGGGTATTACCCGTGTTATTTCATATTAGTTAAAAAACCCGGTTTGCATACCATAGCAGTTACATATGTCTAAGTATTTCGTTATAAAATACCAATATTTATTATTTTTTGACTGCCTATAAATGCGTAGCAAAAACCACAAATTGTATACGAAGAAGCGAAACATTCATTTTCCGGATAAACCATAAAGTAAGAAATATGAAAAATAAATGTTTTCAAGTAAAACGTGTGTCATCCTTAACATTATGTAAGAAATCGGCGCAGTTCCGACTTACTAAAAAAGGCTTACGTGCGTTATTAACAAAGTGTGTTTTTGTCTTTTTTAAAGCTGGGCAAAGTCAACCTTAGCACGGAGCATCACACGATGCAAACCAGTTGCTTTGATTGCGAGTGTGTCGAATGACATGCCCGCACTATAGCATGGCAGTTAGGGTCCCGTACACTATGTCGAAAATTACATCCGGCTCTCTTCATTCTCTCATCAAAAGAAATTTCATCCGGAAAATCGGACTTTGTCAATCAAAGCAACCACTGATCTCTGATTGTACTGTATACAGGCTGTCCCAGAAGCCGATGACAGCTGATAAGGCTCCTACTGCTTCACAGGATATTTCCTAGATTTAATTTGAATCGCCATCTAACGTGGTAACGCCGCTAGTGTAATGGGCACCTTTGCGCCCGGTATAACTCGAGGGGGGCTATTTGAATAGTTCGTTTTTATGTATATAGGTAATGTTTATATTTAATTAGCTTTATTACATTTTACATCTATTATGCCATGGGAAAAAGGGAAGTGCCTGCTGTGGGACGCAACGTGCGTAAGCACCTTTGCCGCCTCGCACCTCGGCCACACAATGCGGACGGCTGGCGCAGCCGCCGAGCTAGCCGCCATACACAAAAGGTAAAAATACTCGGCGCTAAATAGTAACTATCTTTTTGTTCCGCTCGCCGTCGAAACGTCGGGTGTGTGGTGCGAGGAGGCTCAGGTGTTCCTTAGGGAGGTGGGGCGCCGCCTAAGAGATAGGGGCCTTGACCCCCGCTCCGGGTCGTTCCTGGTGCAAAGGCTATCCATCGCCGTTCAACGCGGCAACGCAGCGAGCGTGATGGGTACATTTGCGGCGGGGACGACACGGGGTGGGGTTTTTGTACCTTCATATTTAATTTTAGATTTATTTAGATTTAAAATACTTTATTTTTATTATGCAATAAAAAAATTGTACCTATTTAAAAATTGGGTCTCTATATACTCGTCGCCGTGCCCTTTTTCAACTTTTGGACTTTTCAAAAATAATCGAGACAATTTCTTACCATAAGTAGTAACTACTTTAATAACGGACCATAGAATTAGCTCTTCTTGACTCTTTGTATTACACTCACACAGAACCCTCAGTATGTAAATCCAACTTGCGCTGAACATCTTTTTTGTCATTTATTGAAATTGCACCATTGCACCAAGGATTCATATAAAATAACATTATTTTCTTATTGACTTTAATTGCTGTCAGAACCAGTTGTACAGTAAGACGCTACAAATTAGTACATGCATGAAGTTTTATGATCTGATGGATTCACTGCATGACATTCATATTGCAATGTGCAATTGTTCATACAGAGTTAAAGTTCAAGTGATTTTTGAGAATGACTGGCGAATATATTTTCGTGTATATTATTTCACGTATAGTGTATGTGACATATTTTATCAGTGTGGTCACGAAGTGCATAATTTTTCGTCAAAAATATGACCGCATCGTTTAATGTATGTATCTTTGATTGTATTTATAATTTCTTCAAAATTATTTTGCATTTTTGAGCGCAACAGAACTAGCATAAGATTAGTTAACTAGGTAAACATGTTAAAGCAAGCTTTGATTTTTTAATCTTTTTTTATTTGGCCTATTTTGCTGAATTGTTACGTTATTTTTTAAGGTTAATGTCTGTTAATAAACACATAGGTCATTAATGTTTACTATTAAAATCCAGAGAAAAGAAGTAACCTACATACAATTTATCATAAGTTGCTAAAAGAAGTTCCAGCCTAAAATGTGCATCATGCGTAATTTCAGCCTTTTATGTAACGATTCACTTTTTTTGCTAACTCAATTAAAGTCATATTAAAGGCTATTTATCTCGTTCCGAGCACGTCGTCATCGTTTAATCTTTTCGGTAATTTACCGGCGCCTTATTGATTAATGCGGACCCTACGGCTACTTGCGCAAGCGCTGCTCTCGGCGCAACAATACTGTCACGCATGCTTGAGTTATGTTCAGACACTAATGAAATGTATCTGTAGTTTGTCAAAGGGTGGTCAAGAAGAATATGATTTTCCTGCCTGTTCTAAAATTGTACTGTTCAAAAAGTTGGATATTTTTTTTTCTATTTACTGACGAATTAAACTTCTACGAAAATTTGATTGGCAAGTGAAATTCGGCAATGCAATTTTCGGCATTAAGGCAGGATACCGTTAAATAAAATTCGAAACCAGATTTGTACTGTGATTTATTTTTATTATAATTAATCTAGCACAATAATTACGTAATGCCCTTGTATTACTCGTGCAATCCTCTTATGCATCCTTTTTGGGTTCTTCTTTCTTATTTTGATTGTTGTTACTGTTTAAGCTGTTAACGTTGTTGTTCAACCATGACGGACGGTAGGGATTGTAAGGATTGTAGGTAGCCGGGTCATATGGGTATTTCGGGTCGTAGGGGTACTTGGGGTCGTAGGGGTACTTGGGATCGTAAGGGTACCGCGGGTCATAGGGCTTGCGGAGATCCTGGGAGTACCTAGCGTCATACGGGTACCGCGGGTCGTAGGGTTTGCGAAGATCCTGGGGGTACCGGGCATTATACGGGTACCGCGGGTCGTAGGGTGTGTTGAGTCGGTTGTACCGTCCGTCGAAGCGGTTGAAAGGGCTGTAGGGATTGTTGTAAGCACGGTCGAAGATTGGCTTGCCGTCCTTGTCTAGCACGGGCGCGGGTAGCACTCCTTTGCCATCGGTGGGGATGTGGACACCTGATGGCCTGAATCCTGTAAAACACACAATACAGATTATAGATTTTATTTTTGGAATATCCACTTAGTTATCTAATTGTTATAGGACTGTTATTGTTGTATATATAATTGCCTTATCCGATTCCATTGCTTTCAGGACACGATTTCATAGTACATTTAGGTACTATTTGATATGGTGGTTTTATTTGTAGACTCCAAAATCTCAAACTATTATGACATGACTTGGCTTCAAGTTCAGACATATAAAAAAAATTTAAGGACATCTTTTGCGTATGTTTTGTGTAAAATAAATAATCGAGTTAAATGGTAGTAGTTAATAATTTACAGTCATATTTGAATATTACACTTACTTAGTTTAATCTTACCGATTTTGAACTTCTTTTAACCTTGGGGACATACCTGTCTATGCTTTCTTCCAGTTTCACTAATATAAAATCTCAGTACTAAGTTCCTTGCATATTTGTAAAAAAAAAGATGTAGGATTACCATTTTCATCAGCGATGTAACTGACTTGAATCGGGGTACCGTCTGGCGCGACGTAGGAGTAGCTGCCCTGCACCACCTGTTCATTGAAGGGTTTATTTATTACAGAGCTGACCCTTAGGCGGCTTAAACCACCATTCAACTTCACATTTGGAAAGCTCGTGATATCGCCAATCATGTTATATGCTCATGCTTAGTGACAATCTTTCCAATACTAACACATAAGCAATGTGTGACAATTTTGAATTTACTCAGTAACATTGTAACTTTTCCTAAACTTGACTTGGCCGCCATTTTACGATTTTTCAATAATACAAGTTGAATTAAGTTTGTGGACGTAAATTGACTCTGTCAGAGTCGCATTTTTCAATAAAGTTGAAAAAATATGTATTTAAAAGGTTTCACTTCGTTCTTAATGCAAAATGGTTTAAAGATTGCGGCATTTTAATCGAAACTTTAAAATTTATTAACATCGTTCCTTTTCCTATTTATATGATACATTATTTAAATGTGGGGATATCCAACACGTAGAGTCCTTTTAGAGAAAATACAAAATAAATTAGCTACTCATTTTTATTTTAAAGTTTAAGAGAATTGAACGGATAGGACGGTTGCCATTTTAGGCCAATAAAATTAAACTTTTTCGAAGAATTAATTCCCAGCAGGTTGGAAATAGTTTTAATACCTTCATTTGGTCCAAAATTCGTGTCACCCGAGTTTACCCAATCCCAGGAGGTGTGCATAATTTTTGGGAAATTTTTGCTCCTATGTTGATCATGAGGACCTCATTTCAGCATGTCGGCAATTCCTGGCAGCCCTATATTCACCTAAGCCCAATGAGACCTCCTTGGACAAAATCCGCCACGAGATATTCTCAAAATTCCTCATAAAGCCGACTTCCAATTTGGTCTCTTTGCCCCCAACAAATGCAGCCGAATTTAACCCTCCTTAACATTGAATTGAGTGACTTTTTCCGACAAACCTATCGTGTTTGAGCTACAAGCAAACAACTGAAAAAAGAGCAAACATTTAGCAGTTATTTTGCTGCCAAAAGTTATACAAACCTCCTGGAACTGTGCAAACTCGGATGACATGTCTTTAGGACCACATGCTGGTATTAAAATGATTTCCAGCTTGCTGGGAATTAATTCCTCAAAACGCTTTTTATTGATCTTATTTTCTTGGCCTATTTCATGTGTCACTTTCACAGGCATAAACTTGTTAGAACGTGACAACCAAGGTGACAGATGACGAAAACCCGACCATCTTAAGCTAGCTGAACTATAGTATTAATGTTGGAGTAGAGAAAACATTATATAGAATTGAAGTGCCTTTAAAACCATATGATATTATAAGTTAAATAATGAAGAATTAAGAAAAATGTGGTAAATATACTTAATTAACTAACCTGCGTTCCCTGAGGTTCCCCTGCATTGTCGATGTAGGCATCTTTGAGGTACCCGGTTTCTTGAACTTGCTTTCCATCAGCAGTGGTAAAACTACACAAACAGACCGAAAAATCAATAGCCGAAATCTGGACCAACAAAAAATAAGACAATTCGATCAGAAAGAAACACGAATAAAAGTGCAATTATTTACTTAAAGACAATAAATATTTGATAGTTGTTATTCAAATAACATTGTTAGTCTATTTAATTGGAATTGACACAAACAGTATACCTACTCGTAAAAAGCAATATTACACTTTTTTAACTACACTTTCGTAAGTCAGCAAAATTTTTAAGGTTCCAAATCAAATAGTTTTCCTGTTTCCTCATATCGTATAAGCCACAAGATACTGTCAGTAATAATGATATATTTTTTCTACTCTTCCTTCTCATACTTCATATACATATTATTGGAACGGGTACAGAATGAATGACATTAATTACTGATAGTATCTGGTGGCCTTATAGGCAGAAACCCCCGAGTTTTAACAGTCTTACCTATAAGAATAGCTTCCATCAGCGCCATGCTCGTTACTATACGTGAGAATAGGTACCGCGGGCCCAGCAGCAGGGTTGTAATACGGGTTGTATCCAGGGGCTCCAGGGACTAAGGGCCTGGGTGTGGGGCCGAAGGGGAAGATTGTAGGGGCTACCGATGGTATGGGGCTGAGGCCTGGAGTACTGGCGTAGGGCACTGGGGTTATCCCGAGGGGGAGAGGCGAGGGGAGGGCCTGCCCGCTTGCTAGCGAGCAGAGGAGGATACAGGAAAGAAAGCGTAGCATCTGCAAGAATGAAAAACTAGGGTTATTAAAGTTTTTTTTAATAAGATGTTTCTTTGACTAAAAGGAAATTATGTGACAGATTTCTTTTTTTTTACACATTTTTATAGCGTTTCCCCATACATTTATGTGCTTCAAATTTCAACCACTTGCTGAAATTTGGTATACTTCTGTAATTTTCATGACAATTATTTCTACTAGGTACAGTCAGCAATAGAAATGTGTACCAGATAATAGTTTTGGGAGTTGTATGTTATAATTTAAATATTCAATTCAGGCTGGTATTATTTCAGGCTACTCAGTGCGGCGAGAGGCGTCAATCCCGTATGGAATTTGTAATAGTTACATATTTCAAACACAGGTTCCTTTCCTAGCAGGTATTGTTGTAATTCACTCTTAATCAAACGAATTTGACAACCTACTTTTTTATTAATAACATTGTTAGATATTTAACTGACAAAAAAGTAAAATATTCGCACGCATGACGTAAAACTTGCGAGTGCGTCTTAATTTGCCGTTCACAATTAACAATTATTTTACCTTGTTGTGCTCCTAATCCGTCTCGCGTTGTACTCAGTTAGCTACTGTAACCGTGGGATCCGAATATTCCATTTATAGGTGCAGGGTTGCTTTGTGCCGATATTTTTTGTTATGCCATCGCTCAAACGTGAGCCCCGCACACGTCTCTTTACCTACCAGCTGTTTAGAAGCTGCTTAAATGTTCACCGATGCTCGTACACCACGAACTAGAGTCATTTACCAATTTTAAACGAAAATTACTTTAAATGCTACCTGCTGCAGCCTACGCAGGGATTATCCACTCATATGTTGCACAAATACCCCACGGTGGTCTATTACAATTTAGCACTATAGCGGATCTCCTGTTTTGCATAGAATGCTTATCACGAACTGGCATTTTCGATTTACAAATGTATAGGTTGTAACGAAAATTACATAGTAGTCAAACTATTAACATGACT
Source organism: Pammene fasciana (assembly GCA_911728535.1). Taxonomy (NCBI): domain Eukaryota; kingdom Metazoa; phylum Arthropoda; class Insecta; order Lepidoptera; family Tortricidae; genus Pammene; species Pammene fasciana. The sequence goes on from OU452279.1 coordinate 4,995,679, forward strand.
GCTTGGAAGACAACTGTAACGCTATTTCAATTATCCTACGCTATCTTGGTAGGAATATTTACTTAACAATGCAAAAGCATTGTCATAATCAGGGCAGATGCCCCGGTTTTGGCCACTTTAAGGAGAGTTGGTCTGTTCAGACGTCCGTCATTTTGTGTCAAGAAGGAATTATGACACTCTTTTTGCACAAAGTCAGTAATAATAAGTAAGTAAAATATATTACCATATTTATATGATTCTGCGCTGTTAAGATTCTGGCATTATATCTTATTTTTTTCTTTAATAATATGTCAGAAAGGGGTCGTGGACCCAGTTTTGGCCACTTTTTTCCATGGCCCCTGATAGCTAAATGACAACTTATACGTAACAGATGACAGTGCCATCTGTACGGCCATATTTTACTCTTATATTAACCATAAACCATAGACTCGTAAATTTGTCTATACTTTAATAAAGTTGAAAATGGCCAAAACCGGCACAGTGGCCACAACCGGGGCATCTGCCCTAACTGCCTGCCATGAAAAAATTCTACGTGGGGAGTTCGTGCCTTCCACATTTTGAGTTTTTGTTGTTGTCTTGAAACCGGCCTGACACATGTCGGTCATATTTTTATTGAAAATGCATTCTTAGCTTACACGCTAAAACGCAGACTATCACGAGAACAACAGGCACCATATTATCATTATTATAATATTCTGAAATTGTTCGCATAGTGACATACGAGCTCAATATCTGTACTTATAATGAAGATGGATTAACTATCTGGTGTCGGGGAAAATTTAATTATATATTTCTTTTATACACTATTAAGGCCGTTCCTCGATTCGGACAAGCCACGCCCATCCGTAAGAGATACGTTTATGGCCCCCGTGCACGAAAGAATGAGATGCAGCGCTCTTAAGGATCAGACTTTTTGACTAAACTACAATAAATAAGCGAATCTACAATGTTTTGTCTAATTTTGTTTCTGTGACTTTTTAGATAAACCAGAATACCATATTTTTTACTAAGTTATATTGCTTAATCTCTTATAGTTTACGTAAGCTAAGAAAAATAAGGGGAAAAGGGACCCAACTTCGGATTTTTTTTTATCGAGGCAACTTTCAGCAATCGTGTTTTAATATTGAATCATAAATTGACTAACTTATACACAGATTAGGATTGTAATGACTTAGTAGACCTATTTTAGCTACCTACCTTAGTTCCGTATCCCTTAGACCTTTTGATAAAGGTTCTAAGGGATACGGAACTCTAAACTCTAGATAATGTTACTCCAACGTGGTACAATTTGTGATAATCCGTATTGGGAGAGCCCTTATGGCGGCCAGCGCTTGCACCTTTCTTGCTTGAAAATTATATTGAATCAGTACAAAGACTACTACCTAAGCGTCTGCCGCCATATGGATCTCTGGAGATGCAGGGGCCTTAGCATGACATGCGTTGTCGCGCGCGACTCCATACTTCGAGTCGCGCCTGAAGTATGGAGAGTCGCGCCGCAACGTAAGTCATGCTAGACGTACAGGCGTCCATAGGAAGCTGTTTAACCTCAGGCAGGCCATATGCTTATTTGCCACCGTCCTGGTATATAAAAAACTTATCATGATATATGCAGTGTAGAGATTGTAAGCGAGCAAATTGTTAGTTATTTTGATACTAGTTCACTTAGTTCAAGGCACCTTTGTTATACGGATACATCAATTAATTAGCAGTCAAACCAAATCTGCATAATGCTGTAATATTTTATAATACGAGCCAACTAAGTACCGTGGTCGTACACTTCATTAATTATTCTCATTAGAAGAAGGTCAAAATTGTTTTCATCAAAGCCGTCACGCGGCTTGAGATATAATCTCGTTGCACGTAAAAAACGCACATATTTAGGTACAATAAAATCTTACTAATTACTACGTCGCAGCCCTAATAAATACGAGTATTATTATATTATAAATTTGCCAAAACTAACTTTAGAGTTGCAAGCGCATAAAGTGTCACGCAATAGTATCTTCCTACGCGAAGGCCGCAAAAATATGTGACACGCTCCTATGGCGATACAAATAACAGCTTGTCACATATTTTTGCGGCCTTCACGTAGGAAGATACTATTGCCGGTGACTGTACGTAATTTGAACCGCCTTCCTTCTTAGGATTTAAACTTCAATAATAATTTTGACGTATTAAAGATGAGTATTAGATTTGTTTTAGATAAAAAGATAAAAGATAAAAGATATTTATTCTTCAATTTAGGCACATTACAATGCACTTATGAACGTCAGAGAGAAAAGAAACTACCACCGGTTCTAACCCTACACCTCTGACCCGAGAAGTATTACTTATTACCGGCAAGAAACTCGGCGGGACTTATTTTTTCAAAACAGTACTACAAATACATTAAAGATACTATATACAATAATGCGTAGTTCTTCAAGAAGGCATATCAAAACAGCTTGAGAGACAGACATGTACCTGCCTATTGTGTAATTAAAATGAAAAATAAAAATAAAATCCAAATCTGACTGCTTCGCAATACGTTTGATATTCTTTCTTACTTGAACTGTGTCCTCTAAATGTTAGATGATTTTATAGATTCTGGTTTGGGCCATGCATATATGTCTGTCATATAGTCCTCGACCCTGTAATAACCCTTTGACATTAAAGTTTTTTTCAAGTATTTCTTAAGAGCGGGAAATGATAGATTCAAAACATCGACGGGTAACTTGTTATAAATATGAATACCCTGGCCAAAAAATGACTTATATGCTTTGCGGACACGACATCGTCTGGTAGCAAGCTTGTTTTTATTTCTAGTGTTATAGCTGTGGATGTCAGAATTCTTCTTGAATGTGTGTATATTCTTTACAACAAAAATAATATTATCATAGATATATTGGGACGCAAGAGTTAAAATATTTTTTTTTTTTTTTTATATTTATTTTAATGACAAATAATACATTAAATGGATAAGGCTAATATGTAATATAGCTATCAGTATGCATGTAACGCAACTATTTTATGCATGTACAATATGTACAAGATAGGTAATAATGAATAATTAATTGGTTAACTGTCCTCTGTAATTTTATTGGGATATCATTTTTTTCCGACTACAGTAAACTCAGAAGTAAAGGTTATGTTTGTCTCATCAGCTCTACGTATAGCGACACAACTATATACCTAATCTTTAATTGCCAATTTCGATGATAAGCTAGGGTTACACGCACATAGATCTGTCCACTAGATCTGCCCACTAGCAGGCAGGTGGGAATCGAGCACGGATGTTACGCCATACATTGAGGGTCCTGCCCAACCGACTCTAATCGATTGTTTTTTCTGGCCTGGGTAATATGACATGAAGTATACAGGTTAGATTTTAATCTGCTTCCAAAATACCCTAATAAAATAAAGTATTAAATTCTGGCCCAATTTAATTCAAAAGCAATGGTTAACTAACCATTCATTAAAAATAATATTTATAATTATTTTTATATGTTTTTAAAGTGGTGCATTCCACTCAAACTAAAGTTTGTTATTAGATAAATACAAACTTTGAAAACATTGAAAAAATAACCAAACTAGCAGGACTTGAACCTGCATCGGGCAACCTTGCCGGAGCTCGATCGCTTTACCAATTAAGCTATGGGTTCAGTTGCCTTCAAAATTGAAAAAGCATATATTTCGTCAACTTAGTAACTGAACCCATAGCTTAATTGAATTGAAAAGTACTCGAACAATTATATTTTTCGGAAGTCATAGGTCACAGGGTTTCGTTACACTTTAGGTATAATGAGGTATCTGTCTTTCATGAGAACTACAATTTGGCTGTCTCATAAACATTGTTCACTGTTTATAGTATTATGCCGTGAGACAGCGGGCCCCAGATCTCCACATTTGATTTAATTATAATATACTAATTGCTCAGTGTTCTGAGATTGTCATGATTTATTGTAGAATTATGTAACACTTCAAAGTAATGACATAGTGACCGTAATACATTTGAACTCATTGTCAGTATTTTGTAAAAAAGTATCATGTTCTCAACATGATATATTTATTTTGCAAAATATTGTGTTACGTTTTAATTTCAGTTACTAGGAAAAACGATGAAACTATAAATAAGAATTGCTAGCCCACTGCAGTCAAAAATATAATTAAATCCGCCTTTAGATTCTCACGAAATGCCATTATATATCTGCTGTGAGATAAGATCATATAATAGTTGTTTGCCATGTTATTACAAATTGGAACATCCAAATTAAGCTTACATTATGCGTCTATTTTCAATCGAGATGCCTAATTGAATGTCTTTTTAACATTGAAAATGTTTCTTGTATCATCTTGAAAAGTGAAACGACACCATTTTTTTGAGGATGGGTAAAGCTAGAGGCTTGAAACAAAGTTTTCCTGAAAGCTCTTGGGAAGGAGCAACTTCGTAGGGTGGTTCTTGGGATCTAGGTCCTCGTGAAGATGAGCAGCATACTTGTAAAAGTTAAAGTATAAGGTAATATAGTACGGCAGTGAGACTGGTATCGCTAGAAAGGTCTTAACAAAGCAGGTTTTTTTTCTAACAAAATTTTCTAAAATTATACAAAAGTATCTCATAAAACGCATGTCGATTATGTCGAACAAGCAAATTGTTACGAGTGACCATTAAATTAGCAATAATACCAGGGTTAGGCGTCATTAAATTAAAATAAAATATTATGTTTGCTTCAATCAAGTTTATTCACAGTACATGACAACAAAAAATAACATTAACAAATAATATGGCAGTGGACATCAAAATAACAAAGAATAACTACTTAGAGAAATGCGAAGCGGATGCAGCGCTCGCTTCCCGACGATGTTATGGCTAAAGTATAAACTAAAACGACCAACGACGTGGTACCATCGTCAACACTGTTAACTGACCATTTATAATCCCTATTGCAACGGCATAAGGTATATCGATAGTCAGTTAACTGTGTTGCTGTTGGTACTAGAAGCAACCATGCAAAGAAAGCTGTCAGTGACATTCATTTCGAATGATAAAATCTTCACGCGTGTCTCGTCAAGTGGTCGCTTCAATTAAAACAAATGTTAATTAACTACTCAAGTCCGTGAGATAATTTCATTGTCCGTCGGGTTTGCTTGAGCCGGACCACATTAACACTACCTGTTACCACATTAACACTAGCTGTCAGAACTGTCTCAAACAAATTGACATAAGTGTTGCCATATAACCCGGTAGTGTTAATGTGGTCCGGCTATAATCTAGAGCTTAGGCATTCGTAGGGATGTCAGCACTTTCAGGCTGGAAGCCTTTCTCGTCGGCGACGTAGTTCACGTTGTGCAGCTGACCCTCCTTGTCGGTCCAGCTGTAGGAACCGCGTGTGACAACCACGTCATGTGGCTTGTTGTCCTCGTCATTCACGACTTTAATTTCGCCTTGTTCGTTCTTCTTGATGCCGTCTTCAGTTTCGTAGCTGAAATTTACGTAAAGAATAATTAATAACGGTATAACCTATATTCTAATCACCTAAAAAGTAACAAAATGTATCTACTACTCGTAAATCAAAAGATAATAAATATTATTGCAAAATTTTGTTTATTTAATTGAGTTCAAATTTCCAAAGCCAACAAATAAACTCTGACACAGACACGATTAATCCAATATACCTAATAAACAAAATGAAAACATCATTCAGACAGTTCAAAAATGAGTCCTATTTTATGGTACATAAACCCTAACTAATGTATTTAATTATTTTTTATTTTACTTACGCGTAATTGTATCCGCCTTCAGGTTTTTGTTCAAATTCTGAGTGAATAATTTGAGCAGGAGGCTGCTCCGCGGGGGCGGCCAGGGCTGCGGCCACGAGGGCGAAAACGGCCAATGTTATAATCTGCAATAATAGTACATTACGTACCTAGGGCGGTAAAATAACGAACGGCTCAGATCGCGGACATTTGTGGCCCGAACCGAAGGTAAGGGCCATAAACAAGCGATCTGAGGCCTTCTTTATTACCGCCCGTGGTGCGTACATAATTTTACGTCTTCTCCTGGGTGTGAAGTGAGATTTGCCGCTGCGCCCATGGGCGGCAAATCTCACTTACCGCCCAGAGTGACGTAAAAGTTTATATAGATTCCATTGATACTTTAAAAAGAGTTAAACTTCCAAATAAAAATAAAATGAGTTAAACTTCAAACTTCATGTTTAAAGCAAGTTACCCATGCTAAAGGATTATACAATCTGTATAAAAATTAAATATTTATACGCTTTATGCAGGCAGTAGGGACCGATATCCGGTATAAGTATGAGTTCATCAGGTAAGGATACCTTACCTAATGTACTCATTGCCTGCGGACATTGTACGGGAAGCTAAGAAGAGTAGATTTAAAAACCTACTAACAAGTATCTCTTGGGAGTCTTATAGGGAAATTGTCCTACTGAGCATCCAAGATATACGTACCAACTGTTCATAATTTATATTCTAGTGAGTACGTAGTTAATAGTGTTAATACCTAATAATGTTCTAGGTATACTTGCATAATTATGAAACTGAAACTTGACTCCACAGTCAAACTTAACTCATAGTTTTGTGAAGCACACATATATAATATATATTTTAACGACTCTTCTTAATAAATAAAATAAATAAAAAAGTAAAATCGATATAGCGCCTGGCATTTTCAATATTTTCCCGGGTAGGTAGGTATTTAATGAGATTAGCTTTTATAATGTATTTATAATGTAAACGTAACGGTATCTAACAAAAGTCATATTGAAAAATAAAACATTGTTCATTTTACGATGAGATTGTGATAAACTGTAATTCTAAACACAAAATTATCTTGAGACTCAGATTTATACACTGGTATATGAACAGGTAACTTACGTTACGTACTATTAATGAACGTGAGTTACCCGTTTCACTAATAGTTAAAAAAAAAGAGAAAATTACATGTGTATAAAAAAATTAAAAAAATTAAAATCTTTTATTTCTGAATTTGGATTCCATAATTTAGTATGCTCGAATAATAGCTATAATAAAAATAATTAATTTATAAAACTCACTAGTTTCATTTTCAATAATATCTGGATTACTTCTATTCGATGGGACACTGATGAGTGAATGATGCGTAAAGGCTAGCGTCTAAATCTTTTATAGACATTTTTTCCGGCAACCTAGTGCGTAAAATGTCAAAAATATGCATATACCGGTTACCCAGGTACGCAAATATCTACCTACCTGCCAGACCTATGATAACAAATTAGGACAACCAGGGGCAGGGTAAATTCAATTTTAAGTTAATTATGATACGGTATCATATTGTGTCGAAGAAGTTGACATGTAGCCAAATTAATATGCGATCCTGATATAAGAGCACTAGACAGCTAATCATCACGCTAAAAAAAGCAGCTTTGTACATAAATATGTATCTCTTATGTTGATAAATATTCACACCCAATATTTTATTGATTAGGTAGATACCTACTTAAATAAAAGCGCTTTTACACGATAGGAAAATCCAATTAATATAATATTATAAACAGGAAAAATACTGGAATTAGGCAATCAAAAGAATCGTTAATTTGTCTTTAAATGTAAATTCGATAGGCATTTAAAACATTGCGGTAGGCATGGAGCCCGTGACCCGTAAAAGAAATTTTTCGTCATCAAATTTATCTTCTTTTTCTCTTCTTCTTCTCAGCATATTCGCGTCCACTGCTGGACATATGCCTCTTTCATGGATTTCCATATTTTGTCGAATAAAATCAAATCAAATCAAATCAAATTTATAAATGCATTAAACCACTGAATAACACTATTAAGAATGAGTTTTGTGCTAAGAGACAGTGATCAAATTATTTGTATAGGACACCTTAGACTGTCTAGTAGCGCCCTCATTGGAAATATTGAATTTCCTAATAAACGAAAAAAAATCTGTATAATCCCTCATGTTATGTTGTAGTTCTACTAATTCCGCAACTTTTGATCTTTGTCACATAGTTTCATTTTGCGTATTTTTGCTTCATTACCTAAACGGCAAATGGTGGCCACTTTTTCCCGTTTAGATGATTGAAACCGAAAGTACCTAAGTAATAGAAATATGTGTCACATAGATCATAAGTAGCGGAATTAGTCGGACTACAACTTAATATGAGGGATTATACAGATTTTTGATAGGTTTATTAGGAAACACCATTCGCCTAATGAGGGCGCCACTGAACAGTCGACGCAGTCTTAAGAGATAACCGTAATTCGCTCCGTCAAGCTCCTAGGTACGATAACTGATGGTTTCTGTGCACAGTAGAATTCAAATATCAAAAACGAGTTTGCTACCTTGAAAAATAAATAGTCTACTTTTGAGAAGGAAAATGTATGATTATAAACAATTTCCTATATATCAAAAGAAGGAATATACGATTATACGAACACACGAACGAAAATAAGATTTTAATATGATAAACGTATCAACCGGTTCTAGTTTATTGCAGGCAGTTTATTCCATTAACATAATATTTATATTATTAAATTCTAAAGACCTCATTACCTAAGTCTATTAATAATTTGAAAACAAACCAAAGATATTATCTAATATTTCAAAATTGTTATGCTGTTCTCATCCGGTTATATGCCTCGTATGTTGTATTTGTTTGTGGCACTTTGTGGTTTGTTTAGTTGTATTTATCGAACGAGCGGAGCGTAAGCGAAGCGAGTTTTTACAAACAACTTCTGGCATGGTAACTCTCGGCATTTCGACGGCTTTTTGATTTTGAGAGTTTGTTCGACGATATCTTTGGTAACGTTTTTCTGATTTTTATGATATTTGTTGGGGTTGTAGCAGAGATACATAAAATTTGAGAGTTCGATTATGAGCTGGTGCGATCAAGGAGTTGTGGATTTAGAAGGCGAAAAAAAATCTTCATATGGGTCTTGTTATATTGGTCAACTCGTTTCCAAGTAAATCGCAAGTTCTCAGGTCGAGGCGGACTACTAGTTAATTATAATTTAGGTAGGGCTTTAATTTTTAACGCACAAAGCGGGGTTTTGGTATCACTGGTACTTATTACCTCAACCAAACAACTCCAGGGGCCAGGAGGTATTCTAACTTTTAAACACGTTAAGCAATCCTACTTAAAAATAACTTTTTTCTCCCTTTTTGGTCCCAGTCGGCCGACTCTCCATACTAAACCAAAATATTTTTTTGCGCGAAATTTTTTTTCTTAATTTTTCATAATTAGAATACGATACCAATTATGCCCTTAAAAGGATCACCAGCATTTTTGTTATAGCTTGTATATGTACCCAGATAGGATATTTTCTGTTGCAGAAGTACTATATTGCTGGCTTTTTGATCAGCAATCCAAAAAACCTTAACAAGCCCCACTTCTCCATAGAATATACGACTCTGGTATCCATTTTCGACTCGAACGATTGTCTGCCTGGGAATTCCCTTGGTGAACAATCTACTTGAAGTCTTTAGTCGGCATCGAACACATAACGAATAATATTTAACGTCCTAACCCAGTCAGTATTAACCCTGAGTACCAAGCTCTTCTAGCTTGGTACTCAGGGTCCTGGGTTGGTATTCCGGTAATGGCATTTATTTGTGTGTTTATCTCAAATATTTGTCTTTAAATAGGGATGGTTTCTATGTACATAGTTATTATCTACATAGTTTCAGGTTCTCTAAAGGTTTGGTTTGTTTGAAGGACTACGAGTTTGCGGCGCTCGCAGTAGAGACACTGGGCCTCTGGTCGGCCGACATGAAGCACTTTATGAAGGCCCTGGCGGCCCGATTGGTCGAGACTACAGGGGACCATAGAGCTGGCGCGTACCTCTCCCAGCGGATATCCTTAGCTGTGCAGAGAGGTAACGCCGCCAGCGTAATGGGGACCATGCCGCAGGCGGACATTTTAGACGGGGTATTCTTTTTGTAGTTATTATCTATATCTATTTGTAATATATCTATAATAAATAAATATATCATCGTCAACTGCCCCTAACACAACCCTGAGTGACTTATTTTACAAGAATGATATGTGCAGTGTAGGTTTGTCAGGTAGGTTTTTTTTAAATGGCTTTCTCCCTTGCACATGAGCAATGGGAATTCTGCCAATGTCAAGTTGACGTTAATCAAATTTTATTCGTTAAATTAATATAGGCAACGTTGTTCGGCCTTGCTCTTTGTAAGGCTGATAGCTGCTCCTAACAAACAACACGTGGCGGCCATGCCAGGACAACTCTCCATTTAACTACAGACAGTTTACACGCGTTTTGAGATTAATTTTTCATCGGCTGCACACTTTTTATTAGATCACCGCACAATAAGCTATCAATATTACACACTGAGCTACTTAAATGAGCAAAAAATAAAAAAATATGCCCAAGACGTCCAAACTACCCTGCGTTACGAATTACGAACACAAGTCCGTCAGGTAGGTTATTATTTGTTTACTTATCTTATTACTGAAACGCTATTACTTTGATAACTATTTATCATTGGGCTGGGCCTCAAAAGCATTATTATTCAGCGAAATCTATTATTTCGAATGCTTAAAATTAATTCCGTCATTCGTAATATGAATAAATTGGCCATTATATTATTTTACCTACTATAATATCAGCCATTTGCTTTAGGTGTGGTTAAATAAAAATCTCTAGTCTCTAGTCTCTTTCCAGGCACGACAGCAAAAAGAGGTTGAAAGGCGAACCGAAAATGCCTGGAAGAGCTATTGGGCCATGAAACACCTTATGAAGGGAGACCTACCTCTGTCGCTTAAACGTAGGCTCATGGACATGTGCATACTTCCAATCCTCACCTACGGTGCTCAAACTTGGTCTTTGACGGAAGCTCAGAAGTCCAAACTCGGGGTTTGCCAGCGAGCTATGGAGCGCAGCATATTAGGTGTGAAATTAAGGGATCGTATCCGGAACACCACGCTGCGCTCTAAAACTCAAATAACAGATGTAGCTCGGAAAGCAGCCAAGTTGAAGTGGGACTGGGCTGGTCACGTCTGCCGCATGCCAAACGACTTGTGGGCTAAGATAACCACTGAGTGGGTGCCTCACGAGTCAAACCGAGGATCCGGCAGGCCTCGACGGCGATGGCGGGATAACTTGGACTCCTTTTTGCGAGACTGGCCAGAGGTAGCACTAGACCGCGACGAATGGAAAAAAAGAGGGGAGGCCTTTGCCCAGCAGTGGGACACAATAGGCTCATAATAATAATAATAATAAATAAAAATATCTTCTTTTTTTTATCAACTTTATTTTGTGTCCATTCCAACAAAAATAGTATAAACGTAAAAAAATATGGCAGTGAGCATCAAAAAAACACTAAGTGTAACTGGGAAAATGCTGAGCAGATGCCGCGCTCGCATTCCGAAGATGTTTTGGTTAACTAGAGTTCATGGCCGGTCAGTTGTGACCATCGGGAGCTTACGCCTGGGCGGGCTCCTTGGGGATGTCGTCGCTTTCAGCGTGGAAGCCGGTCTCGTCCGCGTAGTAGGTGACACTGTGGAGCTTGCCTTCCGCGTCGGTGTAGCTGTATGAGCCTCGCACAACAACCACTTCATGCGGTTTGTTCTCTTCGTCATTCACGGTTTTAAGCTCTCCGTTCTCGTCTTTTTTGATACCATCTTCAGTTTCGTAACTGAAATTTAGATAAAGATGAATCAAAGTTTTAAATGGTGATAGAAAAGTTCTGGCTGGTTTTATAAATATTGGTATAAATTTTGCATATAAATATTTTGGAATGTGTAAGATAAAATTGAACCTACAAAGCCCACAATCACTAAAAGTAAACCAAACAAAAATATTCTTAAGGTGCTCATTAGTATGGGCATAGTACAACAAAGTAGGTACTTACCCATAAACATATGCACCCTGGGGTTGCTGTTCGAAGTCAGAGCGAAGAATTTTGGGGGGTTCCTGCTCAGCGGGCGCGGCCAGGGCGACGGCCACCAGAGCAGCGACGACGAGTACAATCTGTGCAGAAAATAATAAATTTGTAAATAAAACATTTTCAATATTATGTTATTATTTTACTACGTTTTTGTAAGCACCGTACTCTAGGGATGAGTATTCAAGCCCTTTGTGTTTATTTCAGTACAATTTATATTATCGTACCAACATAAAAATTTTACACATGCAGAGATAAAACAATCGAAATATGGAAAGATCTTCATTGAAGTTTCTATTATCTTACCTCATGAGACCAATTGAATAATGAAGATGTTTATATTATCTTACTTCATTTTACTTGTTTCTTACGAGTACACGGTTAATTGCTCAGTTATTCAAAGCTAAAAAAAAACACTATTATTTTTGTTTCAATTAGGGTTGTCTTCTAAAAACATAAATTAGGTGCAAATATAAAAAATAAGAAAGTAGTTTTAATCGGTTAGCGCGCTACTGTTTAATCTAGCAATTCGGTAGTCTTTAGAAACACGTAAGGTTTGCAATCCGGATCCCGAATCCACGGTTCTTCATACATTTAAGATCTATCGTGCAAACCCCAGGTAATTTCTAATATTGAGCCACTTGCTATGTAGCAAGTCTCAGGGTAAGAGTGTTAGCCTAAACCCTCTTGTACAAAAAGGTGGCTTATGCCCAGAAGTGGGTGGGGTGGGATGATAATGATGATGTTTCTTGATGATGCTTGTTGTCAGCTTAACAATGAATTTAACCAAATTCCAGAGTATTTTAACGACACTGCACTTTTAAACACTCGTCACTATTTCTAAACTATACTTATTTTTAAGGAATTATATTTTAAAACCTACCAGTTTCATTTTTGATAATGCTTATTTTACGTCTATTCGATGGGAAACTGATGAGCAACTGATGCCTAAAAACTCGTGACCAAATCTTTTATACATTTCTCCCTGCAATCTAACGCACTCAATGTCAAATGTCAGCGCAAATATACTAACCGATACCGGCTAAACGGATTTCATCATCGATGACACGCAGCCGTAAATCATCGGAGTATGATCATATTTTAGGAAAATAGTGCATTCTGTGTTCAACAAACGCTAGACCGCTGACCGATACATGCTTGGCAAGGCGCAAAATCATGTCGGGATGATTACTTAACTAATAGTTAAAACAATGGCGCTTAGTTACAGTTACAGCCTTCGAAAGGCAACCGGATGGTTGTGGAACCACCCTGTGCAACTCGAATTGAATCACGTTGCACTTTGTTTTTCATCCCCCCCCCCTCTTCATTTTTCTGATGGCTTCCAACTCTGACGCATCGGTAACCGACCAGCCGGTGTGAATGGCCGTGCTCGTTCTTGATCACATACATGCATTTACAGGGAATTGAGGGCGGACGATGAAAAACAAAGTCTAACGTGGGTTAGTTCGGGTTGCACAGGATGGTTCCACAGCACGTAGGGAGCTTAAATACCGTGAGCCATCCGGTGGCCTCGCGGACACTGACATTACGCGTCATTGCTCTGAATAGCTCGGAATACACGCACAGATCTGCCCGCTGGATTTGTCTGGCGGACAGATCCAGCCATGTATAGCGTGAATTGGACACAGATGTATCCGCAGACAAACCCGTGTTCAGATGAATAGCGCCATACACGGATGGATCTGGCCGCCGGGCATATCCGGCGGGCAAATCTGTACGTGTATCCCTTGCTAATAGGTATAATAAGACATTTTAGTAAATTGTTGTACAGTCGTGAATCACATCACAGTTGTCACATTGTGGTACATAGTCATATACGACTTGTTATTGAAATTCACAGGGTTGGGGATAATTAGTAACCATTGTACAGGAAGGTAACTGTCAAAAATTTTGCCAGATAGCACCAGCATAGGTTTTACCTGTTCCTAGTCTTGTTCTATGGGATACGCGGAGTACAAGAATTTGCATATATTGGTGTTTTTCCTTTACTTGTTCTCTTCCTTACTCTATAAATAGCTATACTCACTCAATCGATGAATTGCTGCCTGACGCCCGGAACTATAAGTAAAGCTAGTATATCAAATTAGAATCTAAATCTTCTTAAAGTAACGTAAATAACATATTATTATACAGAGTGTTTCCTGTAACATGAGCAATAAATTAAAACGTAGATTCTACTCCTCAAACAATAAAACTTTTGTTCAACAACTTTTAAATAATATGTATTTTTTAGATTGTCTCTTTTTCATACAAACTAAATAGTATTTTCAATGTACGTTAAAATACGTCCAATTGACATTGCTTGTCAGCCTTGTCACCCTACAGACATAATCAATTTCGGAATACATTGCGTGTTCGAATAATCTTTAAAGTGAAATAAAAATCAAACCTTAAGTTATTTTTAAAAGTTGCTGAACAAACCTTGTCTGGTTTGAGGAGTAGAATCTACGTTTTAATTTATTGCTCCTATTACAGGAAACACCCGGTATGTATGACTTAGCATAGATAGCTTTTAGCTTGGCTATGCTAAGAAATCTAGACCTAACAAAACCTGGGGCCTAAACTACATATATGTACAGATAGCCCCCAATCGCTGCCACTTGGCAAGGTGCTAATAGGGCGTTGGGGCTGCGTTGCCTCGATGGAAAGCGATATTTATTTGCTGGGCGAGGAACGAGCCAGCCCTACGGTCACCGGAGGACTGGATGAGCATGAAGCTTAACTTTTTGAACAGCTTGACCGCTTCCGGTCCCCATGGGCCAAGCGTTTCAACAGCGAAAGGCGCAAATATGTAATTATTGCCTAAAGATGCGTATTTTTGGCGCTTAGTGGCCTCGGAAGTGGATGCAGCCCCGCCAACTCTCAACGAACTTGTGCCCTTCCGTTTGAATAATCTGTACCCTAAATATGTAAAACACAGCTGGTATAGCAAACTAACTAGAGGGGATTCTTTGCTCTCGTTATAATGTTAACGCTGCAAAAAGGTCGGCTGGCAGCAGCCCGAACCGCAGTCCACATGACCTATGACCGCACTTTATGTAAACTTGCTACATGTGGTCGCGATCCTCAGCAATGAGGGAACGAAAAAGGAGAAGAATTTCATATTTTCCTGGGACAGCTCTTCGCCTATAAAGAATAAGTACCAGCCAATAATACAGCGTGTAAGTCTAATACGGGCGAATCTCTTAACGGTGGTTAGTATAGGACATCATTACAATGGGGTTGGCAACTGTCAACGGTTTGGCCAGATGGCGCCAGCATAGCTAGGTCCCTTTCACTAGTATTGTTGTATGGGATTTGGCTTAAAGGCTAGCCCATCCAGGTCAAAAAAAAATTAAAAAAAACGTGATTTTGACACTATTTGTAGGACTGCCAGGGACCCAGCTATGCTGGCGCCATCTGTAAATACTTTCGACCGGCCAACCCCATTTTATCTACACAAATCGCGTTAAACGCTCGTTGACAGTTACTTTCAGTAGGTACCACGTTTACAGTGCATTGCTTATGATAAAATTTTCAAGAATTAATTGTTGGGACACATTTAAGTGTAACTTTTAAAAACATCTTAATTAATTATTACACTAATGAGTTCTACTTATCGTCCGTATTATATTTGCATTTATTTACATACTGTATATCATCTACATGTTTTTATGGTAGAACTTTATCATATGTTGTATTTTTATTTGTTAATGGTTTCCACTTTACTACTTTAGGTAGTCTAGTAGTAGTAATTTATGAGAGCGACGAGAAAAAATGGTCTCATGTACCTAATGGTTTTTATAGAGGTTTTTTCAAATACATAGTTAACTTAATTTTTTACAGATTTTAATTAATTTAGATTAGTAAAATATACAATCTACAAGCTAACCTATATTGTTTACTATGTACTATACATGCTCATACAAAAAAGTGATAATTTATTGGCCGGTACGATACATACTATTATCATGCATACATGAATACATTTAGTTCGCCTTTGTGCCTATAATTCTTAAGATTGTTATGTAATATTTATTTCTTGCGTACAATAAAGTGCTACTAGTTACTACTACTACTATTTACATGTCGAAGTCTACAGATGTCAAGTCAATAAATAATTGGTAAACAAGTTACCCAAAAACTAACAATTATCCCGTATGTAATAGGTGTCCCGTACATTTATGTGCCGTATTCTAATTTTAAAATGCTTTAAAACACAATCCATCTCAAACATAACTCTAACGCACAACAAATAATCAACGAATATTGAAATTGTATTGGAGTTGTATAGGAATAATTTTCGAGCAAATAATGATATTTCTGATTCAGGCATTTAGGGTGGGTTGCACCACGCACAGACTCATCAACGTTAAATATGGTGACGGAGCTGTCATCCCATAGAAAACTGTCAAAATTTTCATACAAGTTTTTTTTAACGATGACGTTGACGTTAACAGACGGTTTGGTGCTGAGATATGATGATAGTCGGAGGGTTGAAATGGAGTATTTAAGTAAAACCAGTCATTACCGAAGATGTGTTGTATTCTCGGTAACAGGTATATAAGAGAGTTAACAAAACTAAACATACGTTATTTATAGAGTATTATTGCTTACATGCTATTTTATTCAACATAATGTGACACACATAGTTGAATAAAATAGCATGTAAGCAATAATACTCTATAAATAACGTATGTTTAGTTTTGTTAACTCTCTTATATACTTGTTACCGAGAATACAACACATCTTCGGTAATGACTGGTTTTACTTAAATACTCCATGTGGCGCTCGCTGTCTGCTCCCGCTGCTGATGACGGGCCGGGATAACCCTGGACTCCCCGGAACATGGGCCGGGATAACCCTGGACTCCTCTTGAATTGCGAGCCGGGAAACCCTGGACAACGCTCTTCTTTCTTCTTACTCGTAATCTTCTTAATTTGGTTCATAAACTTAGGTCATCTTCTTCTTTAATGATTTTCTTCAATAACGGTCATCTTTTTCTTTCTTCTTATTTTCTTTAAATTTGGGAATGTTCTCTTCAATAATGGTCTTCTTTTTCTTTCTTCAACATGGGTTTTTCAGCTTCGATCTTCTTTTCAGGGTAATTTTGCTTCAATTCCTGTCTTCATTTTCGTACACGATGCTCCGTGGTTGTCTTCATCTTGGTTCATCCTGGCAGGGTCGCCATGAGATATGATGATAGTCGGAGGGTTGAAATGGAGTATTTAAGTAAAACCAGTCATTACCGAAGATGTGTTGTATTCTCGGTAACAAGTATATAAGAGAGTTAACAAAACTAAACATACGTTATTTATAGAGTATTATTGCTTACATGCTATTTTATTCAACTATGTGTGTCACATTATGTTGTAGACAGTAACGTGAAGTTACTGTTAATATGTTAATTCGGCATATACTACAGTGCAATCGGCCCTTAGGCGCTAGCTGTTTGCATTGTTAATGTTAATGCATTGGAGTTGTATGGATTTGTATTAAACAATAGTTTAATGTGTTTTAAAATTAGAATACGGCCACCGACGCGAAAGATTCCGTCTAGTAGGGTAGGGGAGACTGGAGACAAGCGTAATATCACATACATGTTATACATCTGTGCTCATATTACACTATCTGTCCTTATGTATGTTAAAATAAATGTATCCATAAAATTTCGTTTATATGTATTTTACAAACCTGCGCGTCTATTTCATTAATATGATATTTTATGAATTATAAGTAGCTCGGGTCGACAACTCGAAAGTAACATGATGTAGAGCAAAAGTAACACGATAATGAGTGTAGGTAATTAATACGAGTATAGTATACTACAGTATATAACCAATAAAACATTTATCCGTTGAACGTTAAGAAGTTTGCTTTATTAGGAATATTTAATCGATAAAGCTATTGATAAGTCGTCAGATATTGGTTGTCATTTTGTCATTTGAGTAATTCAATTAAGTTTAATCAGATTACTGTTTTTTGCTCTAATCGCTCTTATAGGGCACACAATGTCAACATTAATATAGGTATGCATTATAAAAATATCTTTTAAATAGATATGGTCAGTTCGTTCTTTGGTTGTAATTTTTTTCTCCATTGACTTATTTTTACTTTGCTCGGCATTAACATAATCATGTCATTCTAACAGCTAACACTCAGGCGCAAGTAGTACGAAACATAAATTGTCATAGTCAAAAGTTTAAGTAACTAATATACTACGCTAAGACACAGTTCCTTATTTTATTTAAAGGTGTTTGTAGCAAAAGGATCCCATCAAAACTCACCTAGTAGTCTATAATCTCAAAACTCAGATACCTACTTTAAAAAAATTTGGAACCATCATCATCATCATCATCATCTCAGCCATAAGACGTCCACTGGTGAACATAGGCCTCCCCTTTGGAACCAGCAACAGTAAAAATATAGGTAGGTACCTAACTGCTTGAATTCCTTATGTGCAGTCACTGGCAAAACTATCTTCTTACACGAAGGCCGCAAAACTATGTGACATGCTCCTATGGCCCTACAAATAAGAGCGTGTCACATATTTTGGCGGCCTCTGTGTAGGAAGATACTATTGCCGGTGACTGTACAGACGAGTCAGTATACATCGGGGTGGGAAATCGATAAATTGAAATATGTTAAGATTTTTTATATTAAGTTTATTTTCTGTACATAACAAAAATAGTATAAACGTAAAAAAAATATGGCAGTGAGCATCAAAATAACAAAGAATGACTGGAGAAATGCGGAGCGGATGCCGCGCTCGCGTCCCGACGATGTTAACTAATTAATGTTCGTAACGGTTTGACTGTAGGTAGGTCAGTTCTAACTTCTGACCGTTGACTCCTTACGCCTGAGCGGGCTCCTTGGGGATATCATCGCTTTCAGCGTGGAAGCCGGTCTCGTCCGCGTAGTAGGTGACACTGTGGAGCTTGCCTTCTGCGTCGGTGTAGCTGTATGAGCCTCGCACAACAACCACTTCATGCGGTTTGTTCTCTTCGTCATTCACGGTCTTAAGCTCGCCATTTTCGTCCTTTTTGATGCCGTCTTCAGTTTCGTAGCTGAAATTAAGATTAAGATGAATTAGTCAACAATTGTAAGTATTGTAGGGGCTGCATAGTTTAATTTATTTTTTTACATTGTTATTAAATTAAATATTAAAAATTTAACTATAACTAATTTAAATATAATTACAAATATCTCAGTCAAGATAAACATGAACCCAGAAAAATCCTGCCACCAACCACAAATTGTAACAAAAATGTTAGGTACTTACGCGTACGCGTATCCACCTTCCGGTTGCTGCTCGAAATCGGAGCGAAGAATTTTGGCGGGCTCCTGCTCCGCGGGTGCGGCCAGGGCGACAGCCAAGAGGGCGGCGACGACGAGTACAATCTACAAAAAAATAGGTAATAATTCATAATTATTTTTACATGTTTTTAAAGTGGCGCATTCCACTCAAACAATAGTTTGTTAAATATTAAATCAAATACAAACTTTGAAAACATTTAAAAAATAATCGAGCCCTGGCAAGGCCAATCGATGTAAGTCTTACTGGGTTGAATGTTTTTTCAATGTTTTCAAAGTTTGTATTTGATTTAATAACAAACTATAGGTAATAATTAATGGGAAATATTAGTCCGCATATCAAAAAATTGTGACTTTGTGACGATGTTTTGACGTAAACTTAGATTTTTTTTTGGAAGTCAGTATAGTTAATAGTTAAGTTATGGATATTTTTTTGTTGTGCTTTTAAATACTATCCATAACTAATAACATCCGAAACATTTTGTACACTTCTGGATTCTGAGCTTAACCCGAACATAACAAGTGTAAAGTCAGCGTCGTCTTCTTAATATTATTAAAACCAGTTAGTTTTTATTTTTAGAATAATTTTTGATGTAGGACTTTTCGATGTTTCCCATTGTATTTTATTAGAATTGAACTAACAAACTGCTAAAATATTTAAATAAGACTATTAATAAATGTTTATTGTTATGCCGGAAACGTATTTTTGTCTGCAGTTAGTTTTAGATAGCCCTTTTCCGTGGAGTCGAAATTACCTAAGTACTAAGTACGTTTTAAGTACTACTATTTCGCGGTTTTTCGACAAATAGTTTTTTACCTATTCATTCGGTAAAACAAATTACGAATAAGTGTTTTCTATAAAAAACATATACCTACAATTTTCCAAACCGATCACTTATACAAATGGAGGACGAATCATTGTCGGTAAAAATGAAGTACGGTCGAAGTAAGTTTGCTTTATAAGCTACAATATAATATAAAGCTTTAAGCTGATAGTTTAAGAGTAAGTTTCTACTTATTGACATGATCTTAGACAAAACCAAGTTACAATAAAATAAAGTCTTTTAACTAGTTTCGGAAACTATGGAAAACTAAATCGTCGATGTATTTTAACCACACTGCATTTAAGCACACTTCACTAAACTCATGATTTATTTATTACAAATTATATTTAATAACCCACCAGTTTCATCTTTGATAATGCTTGTTTAAACGTCTATTCGATGGGAAACTGATGAGCAACTGATGCCTAAACACTCGTGACGAAATCTTTTATACATTTCTCCCTGTAACCTAATGCACTCAATGTCAAATGTTGGCGCAAACATACCTACCGAGTTGATGTGGAATGTCGATACCGGTTACCCGGATTCGGTCATCGGTGATCACTATGATCAGCTGCGATAGGTACGTCACCTGTGCTATAGGACACTGGGTTATCACATTATTAATTTGAAATTAACCCTAAAACCAAGCCAACACTGTCTTTGTCTAGTTATTTAAATATTTCCTAATTCCGTTGTACGGATTACAGAATGGTAAAAAATATATTTCCAAAATTGAGAGCTGACTTTCTTATCTTTTTTATTTTATTTATTAAAGTTCAAAATATTTAATTAATCGCAGATTTTCATGTGTACTTAACTTCTAAAGCCATTTATGGCTTATTTACAAAAAGGGTTAGGACTGACTTAACTACTTAACTAAATTAGGTTAGGATGAATTCATGTTATTCAACGTCTTCACCACCCGTCCACAATACCAATTAGCCAATTACGCTCCTCTCTCACACTGACTGGAGTAATCGATGCCTAATCGATATTTATATTTCTAGCGACCTCGCCAATTTAATTTGATAATTACTTAGCATTTTCTTTTACTACGGTTCTTTCATTATTTGGTTACAAGAGCAGACCCAGCGTCAATAGAGGTTAACTAGTGCTACTACTAGTAAGTATAATCTGTTTTTTACTTATATGTAGGTACAGTCGACCAAGAAAGTGGTCTACCAGTTTTGACAAAAGTTTCTGCGAGATCTAACGATCGCTAAGGTTGTCATTTCTAACGGAGTTTAAACATGCACGACCTTGTGTGTCTCATGACGTTCAAACGAACCTCAACCGCAGGGTGGTAGACCACATTTTTCGTCGACTGTACTGCGGCTCCTCTTTTAGCCTCGTCTCCGACACATGGAATGCACTTCGATGTCATCCGAGGACATATTCGGCCTCAAAAATACCGTCACTGGAACGCTGCAGCCATCCGGGGGTTTACGTACCCACGAGGCCTCTACAAATATACAAATACCTATAAGCTTTTGAAAAGGACTGAATTGGATTTCGTTGTCATCAATAGGGAATATTACGCAAAACTCTGCATAGGGGGCGGCATTAGCACAAACGAAGGGCCTACCATGAAACACGAACATAAAAATTTCGTTACCTGGTTCTCTGTCACTCTTACATATTCGGGCGATAGAGAGGGAGATGTAAAAATTTCGATACTTTCGTTTCACGGTAGGCCCTCTGTCAACAAACCGCCTTCGTGCACAAATGACATATTTATTCGTTATAAATTATCTATGGAAACTTGTAAAAAACTGTTTAAGGCCTAGTATATATTAAAAACTCTATGGTTTACCGATGTCCTAGTGCTGCACTCTGGTGGCAGAACAATGCAGTAATATCCCCTATTGGTGAACAAGTTAGTATCAAGTAGATGTCAAAAAGTGTACGTCAATACGACACGATGCGTCAATACGATATATCAAATGTTTGTAACAAACTTGATACATCAATTGTCGGATATCATTTTGGTAACAAACCGTAATAAATCATTATTTTAAAGTTAGGATAAGTACCACTACTTAGGCGGAGATAGTGGAAAAAAATAGATAACCAAAAGGCGCCGAATCTCGTAACTATTGGGACGCGTCCAAACTTGTCCCCCTGCAGTTGAGCTTTAGAGCACTATATGACTAATTCTATAGGATTTACTTGTAGATACGTAGTAAGTATACGAGTACAGTCGACGTCAAAAATATGTTTACACTCTTGCACCTTATGGTAATAATAATAAGGTCCAAAAGCACCCGGAATCACACCTTTTTATTGTTCCGTATCAAACTTGACTTCGGCTATATGGGATAATTTCGATGTATTTCTATCACAGGTCACAGGTATTCTTCAATTTTATAATGTAGAGTTGCCATCAGATATATCGAAGCGGCCAAGGTGGTCACATATATCTGAACAACGCCTCTATTGTGAAGGCGATAAAGTGCTTGTTCAGATATTTTGGGTACCCTGGCCGCTCCGATATATTTGATGGCGACTGTACCTAATAATGACCCTACATACTGAACACAAGTAGTCATGCTTATGGTCTATAATATCGTGAAAAGTCATATATGAGACCTATCCTACCTACTCATAATCGTAGTGTTCTGAATTTTTTTATCCTGCTAGCGTTTTGGCGTAAACTGTAAGCCCGTAAGACTTTTTTACAAATGTAATCTATATACACCTTTTTTTTTTCAATTACAAGTTAAAAAGATAAGTTCGACCAGTTTTTCCTTTATTATTTAAAATTATTAGGTAGGTTTTTTGTGTATTATACACAAAAAACGCAAAGGCTACCCACATTTTTTGTCTTGTTAAATATAAATCGGTCAACAAGAAGTCACACTTGTAAAGACCAATAGGCAGGTTGGTATAAGAAACAAAACGTATTATAATGCGACTGCTCACAGTCGGGCATCACTGCGTAGTTTTTTTTTAGAGCACAAACAGTCTTAATATAAATCAACATAATGTCGTACACAATGTACAAGAACAAAGAGAGGGTACAAATAGACCTGAGGCGAGTTTTATAAAGCTACAAGTTACAATTTACAAGCGGAACTCTCTTTCTAACCCTATGTGTTAGAAAGAGACTTCCGCTTGTAAATTGTAACTTGTAGCTTTATAAAACTGGCCTCTGGAGGTTCATTGAAGTTATGATATTGTTGTTTGGGGTAATAATATATTACGCGGTATAGGGACCCTGCGAGTTGGCCATTTTGAGGTCTAAATCGGAAACTGAAATTACTCCACGCCAATAGACAGTGCCGTCTGGCTGCCTCCAATGTTTACGCACTTCATTTTACGTACGTTCCGTAAAACTGTTAGAGCTTATAGTTTCGCCATGTCCGTCCGTCCGTCTGTCTGCAATCTGGCTCAGTGACCGTTAGCACTAGAAAGCTATAAATCTATAAAGTTTGGTATGAGTATGTGCATTAGTCACTCCAACAAAGTGGTAGAATAAAAACAGGAAAAATATTTTTTACTTATTAGGGTACCTCCCCTACACATGAGTTGGGGGTGATTTTTATTTTCACTCCAACCCCATTGTGTGGGCTATCGTTAGAGGGGTCTATTAAAAATAGTAGAGGTCTTCTAAAACATTTTTTTGACAAAAGGAATAGTTTCATAAATAATAGTTCTAAAAATTAAAAAAGGCGTATTCGTTTCCATACATGTGATCATAGTACTGGTGTTGTACAGGTGATCTTCGATGACCGAGCCTGAGTAGCCGGTTCAGAGCCGCCGGATTGTTTGCGCCGTTTTGACATTCAGTGCGTTAGATTGCAGGGAGAAATGAATAAAAGATTTAGACACGACCGTTTAGGCATCAGTCGCTCATTAGTGTCCTGTCGAAAAGGACTAATCCAAAAATCATCAAAAATGAAACTGGTACGTTATACGATATTTTTTAATGTTTGAAATTGCATTATAAGTATTAGTGACAAGTGAAAACTGCAGTGTGGTCGAACACAGCTTCGTCGAACTTGCCTTAATTAAAATGCAATTGCGAATAAAGAACTTTGTTTTATCGGTCGGCAACGGGTTACTTTTAAAAGTCGTGTACTTTGAAAAGTGCGATTAAAGTAAACACAGCATCATTCAACATTATATTTTCGTTTATTGTTTTCATGAATAATCATATTTCAGTCAATTCTCGTTTGGTTCAAATTGCCTATTTTTAAGTGTTTAGTTCTTTGGGTTATTTTTGTAAAACAAACCTGACCTGACCGTGTGTGACACACAATGTACCTACTTAGCGGTGTGATACACTTACAGTGCATTTTTTTAAATTAGATTACTAGGCAAGAAGACCTCCTAACATTTGGACATATTAAATACTCGATATAATAAAAAAGTTAGTATATGAGGAATGTCCTAAAATATATTAGCTTCAAAAAATTGTCCTGCATTAAATATTTGGCAGTCCTTATCCACATCAAAATTCAGTATATTCTACAATAAAATCGTATTGAAACCAAGTGAATCGCATAACCACAATGGAATAAAATTATAATAATCTTGTTATCTGTACTGTTCTATTTTATTGAGGTGTGCAATAAATAATATTTGTATTGTATTGTATTGTAATCATTTTAATGGTTGTCTGTACAGATTGTACTCGTCGTCGCCGCCTGCGTGGCCGTCGCTCTGGCCGCCCCAGCGGAGCCTGAGCCCGTCAAAATTATCCGCTCCGACTTCGAACAGCAGCCTGAGGGTGGATACAATTTCGCGTAAGTTCAGTTTTCCTTTAGCATAATTCTAAGCACTCAAGTATCTTTACTTTTGTAAATATTAATTGTAATAGCAGGCATCTACATCTAAATGGTACCACAGATATTTTTTCGGTGGCTCAATTTCATTTTCTTATTAAGATTCCTAATACTTATAATAAAAACAGCGAGTTACAGTCGTTGTTCTTAGAGTGAACTAGGTACTAGTAGTGGTTAACTACGAAGTTTTGAAATTATTCATTAGCTTTATATCGACATGGAAGATCAGAGATGAGACTAGAATTCAAAGTAATTAACTTTTATCTACATTTCAGAGTTGAAACAGAAGACGGCATTAAAAAGGAGGAGGTTGGTGAGATTAAGGTCGTGAACGACGAGGAGAACAAGCCCCACAGCGTGGTAGTAGTGCGCGGTTCCTACAGCTACACCGACAAGGAGGGAGTCCCCCACGCCGTCAGCTACGTCGCCGACGAAAATGGCTTCCAGCCTCTAAGCGACGACATCCCCAAGCAGCCCTAAGATCTCAACGGTCGTCTGACCGAAAGTCAACCCTAGGGAATGGAAACCGATAATTTTTTTTTTTAAATTACCGGTAATTCGCATACTAAATATTTACCAGTTTCATTCCCTATCAAACCGTGCCACGCACTGTAGTTATCTGTTATCTATAATAGTTAAGCCATAACATCGTTGGGACGCGAGCGCAGCATCCGCTCCGCATTTCTCTAGTTACTCTCTGTTATTTTGATGCTAACTGCCATGTTTTTTACGTTTATACTTTTTTGTTGACATGTACTGTGATTAAATTTGGTTAAAAAAATGATAAGATATTTGATTTTTATCATGATTAACCCCAATAGCATGATTAACCCAGGGTTACCGCATAATTTATGGGGCCATACACCGCAATTTAGTAAAGCTATCAAACTTGCGAGCACATTTTTTTTAATAATAAAAATAAAAAAATTGTCTTTCTTCAAAGTATCTTTATACATTATCTTTCATTACGTATGGGATACAGGGTTTTATGTCCTGAATGCATATTTTATTAGGTCTCATTTTAATAAGTAACAGTGAATGCATATTTTTTCAATAGGTTTTGCGTTATTTTGAATAAATAGATTACTACATAATTGTGGCACCTGCAAGGCTGCAAAAGTCGCAGGTGAACCCGCTATGCAGGATTTGCAATCCGGTTATCCGGATACTCAAAATATCCGGACATCCGCCGAGTTTCGGATCCGGATCCAACTGTGTTCAGGATCCGGATATTTCGGATGTTACCGATCCTAAAATACGTGAGTTGAAAAGACACTATGAGCTCGAGAATCTACCCTCTAGAATCTATACAATATGACTGCCAAATATTTAAAATCATGATAATCAACATAAATACATATCATACATAGGAATAATATTAAGTATTAATAATGTAATACTCAATAATATTAAATATAATAATGGCAAGTAATATTTAAAATTTTATAAATAAATGACTATGTATATGACTATGACTACCTATCATAGACAGACAAATTGACTTTGAATTTCAATTTAACGTCTCTTCGTCATTTCATAAAGTTCTTAATACTGTTGAAATAGAAACACGATATATGAAAGTTTTAGTCACGGCATCGAGGAACATTCAGATCTATATTGTTTATAAATGTTCACTAACACAGAGGCACATAGCGTCAGTAATACAATATTACATCATATTTTAAAAGATATTGTTGACAAATATATTAATAATTTGCATAACGATACCTACGTATTAGCTTTTACTTTATCAGTAGGTATGGTCATTCTAAAACTATATTGTGAATGTCACAAGTATGAAAGTTTAAAATAAAATACAGAGAATGGACCGTCTCGTAGAAATATAGGCATATAACCCGAATTTGTATATCATTGCTAAGGGCTTTAATGTGTCGTTTGTAAAAATTCCGTGATCATTTCAAGAAGGTAACAAGAATATTTTGAGAGTTTTGCTACGGTTTAGCTAGTAATAAGTCTGTAGTTATGATGTTTCATTGTAGTTTGTTACTTTATAATTTTTAGTAAGTCGTAGTACGGTAGGATCCGTTTCATCCGAAATATCCGGATATCCGGATCCGACGAATTTTAAGATCCGAAATATCCGGATCCGAAAAACCGACGGATATTGCAAACCCTACCGCCACCATGCCATTGGCATTGGAGACCTTGTTCACTTTTCCTTTCGTACTATTTTGAAGTTACTTTCAGTTTACTATTTAGAATTTATTCGTTTTTATGAGTTTGAGCCTAGTGCATGATTTTTTACGTCACTCTGGGTGCTAAGTGAGATTTACCGACCTAGGGCGCGTAGCGGCAAATCTCACTTCACACCCAGGAGAAGACGTAAAATTATGTACGCACCACGGGCGGTAATAAAGAAGGCCTCAGATCGCTTGTTTATGGCCCTTACCTTCGGTTCGGGCCACAAATGCCAGCTATCTGAGCCCTTCTTTATTTTACCGCCCTAGGTACGTAATGTACTATTACATAGAAAGTGGCAATTTTCTGTCTAAACCTAAAGGCCGGTATGAGATTAAAATCAAAATGCAACGGTTAAGCTCACGTATTAAAAGTCAAAATTTGCGAGAAGCTATTTAGTCTTCCTTAGGGTTTTTTATTGTTGCTATGTCAACGTCTCTATTTAACCGATGTAAATAGGTATTTTTATTTGATACCAGTACGAGTATGACTTACGATACTTTTGTTGACTATGAAGTCGGTGTGCAGTAATAACAGTTGAGTGGCAGCTGCGATATGTGGCAGTCCATCAGTTTTAGCTGTTCATTGCCCATACGAAAATTATAGTTAGATACTACATTTTATAGTATTTTGTACAGTAGTGGATTTTGTGCCGGTTGACATCTCAATACAGTGTTAGAAGTAAGTACTTAGAAAACAGATGTCACATACAACAAGATTTTTATATTTAGAGACGTAAGTATAACAAATCTAGAGGTGTGTAAATCCAATACGTGCGAATCTTTAATCAGTGGTTAGTATAGGACGTAGGGAGTATATTTAGATGGGTCACTTTTGCTTAGAATCACAATTTTTTTTTTTTGAAAGCCATATTAAATAAATACGGCCCGCAATGTAATGCAACACTCAAGTTAAAAGCTCGTTTACATTTGACAGACGGTTACTTGCTACGACCATGTTTGCAAAACTACTGCTCAATATTTTTTCAAAAAATTATTATGGGTTCATAGAGCAGGCTCGCAGGTTTGCCAGGTGTAATAAAAACTGCCACGGCACTGTAGCGCATCCGGGATGTTTGCGGAGGCGCACACGGACGATTTTTACGCGATTATACGCAACAGATCGGCATCGCTTATGCAAAGAGTGAGTGGCAGTGGCAATGGTATCCTGAGAACGTTGGCAGGTAAGTTAGATGCACCATTACTCAAGCACTGGAACAGCCTACATGTGGCAGCAACAGATGTTGAGAAATGGTGCATCTAGATTACTTATAACTATTATTTAATAGTAGTGGAACTGTACCGATTGTTTGTCTTTGTCTTTGTTTTATAATATTTGTAATAAATTATAATTTATAATTCTATGTTACTAACCCTATATTGTAAGCCTAGTTGTATATACTAACAATCTATATGGATCTTTGATTCGATATAAATAAATTGATTTGATTTGATTTGATAGAGAGTAGCTTAAAAATCCTCTCAATAAATTATTACACTATTAAATCCTATGTTCGTTTTAATTCTTTGCTCGTTTTGGATTTACACACTGTACTTCAGGTATAGTTCGTGGACATCGGGGTCAATCATGATAAAAATCAAAAATCTTATCTTTTTTTTAACCAAATTTAATCACAGTACGTGTCAACAAAAAGTATAAACGTAAAAAACATGGCAGTTAGCATCAAAATAACAGAGAGTAACTAGGGAAATGCGGAGCGGATGCTGCGCTCGCGTCCCAACGATGTTATGGCTTAACTA
Source organism: Pammene fasciana (assembly GCA_911728535.1). Lineage (NCBI taxonomy): Eukaryota > Metazoa > Arthropoda > Insecta > Lepidoptera > Tortricidae > Pammene > Pammene fasciana. The sequence continues at coordinate 5,024,453 of OU452279.1, forward strand.
GATAACTAGAGTGCGTGGCACGGTTTGATAGGGAATGAAACTGGTAAATATTTAGTATGAGAATTACCGGTAATGTATACAAAATTTTTACCAGTTTCCATTCCCTAGAGTTGACTTTCGGTCAGACGACCGTTGAGATCTTAGGCCTGCTTGGGGATGTCGTCACTTAGAGGCTGGAAGCCATTTTCGTCGGCGACGTAGGTGACGGCGTGGGGAACTCCCTCCTTGTCGGTGTAGCTGTAGGAACCGCGCACGACAACCACGCTGTGGGGCTTGTTCTCCTCATCGTTCACGACCTTAATCTCACCGACCTCCTCCTTTTTGATGCCGTCTTCTGTTTCAACTCTGTAATTAGGATAAAAATTAATTAAGCTGAATTCTAATCGCATCTATGACCTTCCAATGTGGATATGAAACTAATTAATAGATTTAAGACTTCGTAGTTACCACTAGTACCTAATTCAGTCTAAGGACAGCGACTGTAACTCGCGGTTTTTAATATATTAGGAATTTTAATAAGAAGATGAAATTGAGCCACCGAAAAATATCGGTCGTAACATTTAAATGTAGCTGCCTGCTGTCACAACTAATATTTACTAAAGTATGTTTCGAGTGCTAAGAATTATAAAGAAAAACAGAACTTACGCGAAATTGTATCCACCCTCAGGCTGCTGTTCGAAGTCGGAACGGATAATTTTGACGGGCTCAGGCTCCGCGGGGGCGGCTAGGGCGACGGCCACGCAGGCGGCGACGACAAGTACAATCTGTACAGAAAACCATTAAGCTGATTACAATACAATACAAATATTCTTTTTTGCACACCTCAATAAAATATAACAGTACAGTAGTTATGCGATTTACTTAGTTTCAATACGATTTTATTGTAGATATCCTGAATTTTGATGTGGATAAGGATTGCCAATTATTTAATTACAGAACAATTTTTGATATATTTTAAGACAAACTATAATATAGTTAAAATATTATTAAATCGAGTATTTTATATGTTCAAATGTAAGGAGGTCTTCTTGCCTAACAATCCACTTTTAAAAAAATGCACTGAAAGTATATCACACCGCTACTCTTTAGGTACATTGTGTCAGATCAGGTTTGTTTTATAAAACCAACCCAAAGAACTAAACACTTAAAAATAAGCAATTTAAACCTAACGAGAATTGACTGAAATATGATTATTTAGGAAAAAAATAAACGAAAATATAATGGTGGATGATGCTTTGTTTAGTTTAATAGCACTTTTCAATTATAGTATACGACATTTAAAATTAACCCTTTGCTGACCAATTAACGAAGCTCCATATTCGCATTTTGGTTTTAATTAAGGCAATGTTGATCGAAGCTGTATTCGGACCACGCTGCAGTTTTCACTTGTCACTAAACTGAATACTTATAATGCCATTTCAAACATAAATAAATATTGAATAACGTACCAGTTTCATTTTTGATGAGTTTTAGATTAGATCTTTTCGACAGGACACTAATGAGCGACTGATGCCTAAACGGTCGTGTCTAAATCTTTTATACATTTCTCCCTGCAATCTGACGCACTGAATGTCAAAACGGCGCAAACAATCCGGCTCTATACCGGCTACTCAGGTTCGGTCATCGCAGATCACCTGTACAGCACCAGTACTAAGATCACATTTTTGGAAGCGAATACATTCTAAATGGAACTTTAAGTGTATCATATCTAAGGTTTAAAATCCCCCAAGTAAAGTCAGATGACATTTGGGCCAGTCGCGTGCGGTCATAATACACGCATAGCTACTCGACACACCTATGTGTGCGTATGTGTTTAGCAGCTATTTGAAGGTTTTATTCACAACTATTTACCTTATAATTTGTCACTTAATATGAAATACGACAAAAGGGTATTGGGTCAAGGGTGGTGTTTCCTGAACACGTGAATACCTCTCTGATTACGTATTTATATTTGTGATTTATTCACAATTTTATGGCGTTACTTTAATCAATAAATCATCAATAGAGTTTTAACAACAAACGCAAACAAATGTTCTGGTTCATTTTCTTACCGTGTTTAATAGTGTCATTGCCCCCATTCATAAATAAACATTATATAATAATGTATATTTATTGCATTAATCTAAATAAAATACATTTTAGTTAGCATAATTCGCTAACTTTTGACACAGAATTGAGTAACTGCCAACACATCTTATAGCGGCGGAGGCGGGCTTGAAGTTCCAACAAGTCGTTTTAAAATTGCGGCTCGATTTTTCATATTTAGATTTGCTTAATATACATTTTTAACCGACTTCAAAAAAGGAGGAGGTTCTCAATTCGATTGAATTTTTTTTTTTTATCATTATTGTTTTTTTTTGTATGTATGTTACCATATCTCCGTGAATCGTGAACCGATTTTCAAAATTTTTTTTTTAATCGAACAGGTATAATCCCTAGATGGTCCTATTGTCACCAAGTCAGGGTCTGATGATGGGATCCTGGAGAAATCGAGGGAACTCTTCAACTATTATAGGCACACCTATAGTGATTTCACTATTTTTTACAGCAACTCGGCCACTTCCTCTTGGAATAGCGGATCCTAAGTGAAGTCGGTTCTTTTTTTGTTTTAAATTATCTTCGTCAAAATGAATTTACGTTATACTTTCTAGTTACTGGGTAGAGTGGATAGGTTAGTAGGTACCTATAAACCCCAAAGACGGAGAATGGTACGCAGAGAGGGACTTACCGTCAACGGGAACTGTTATAATCGCGTATCAACCTTCAAATATCTCGGTTGCACAATAACGGACACCAACCGGAGAGAAGAAGAAATCGACATCCGTATCCAGAATGCCCTAAGATGCACAGCAGCCCTTCACAAAATATTAACGTCCAAGCTCATCAGCAGGAGAACTAAGATTAGGATCTACAAGACCGTTATAAGACCTATTTTGGTATATGGATGCGAAGCTTGGACGTTAACCCTGAAGGAGGAAAACAAGCTCTTAGTGGCAGAGAGGAAGATCTTCAGAAAAATCTTAGGCCCTACTAGGCGAGAGGATGGCTCTTGGAGAGTGAGGAAGAACGTGGAGGTGGAAGAACTGGTGGGCGAGCCCAACATCATCGGCGAAAGCAAAGTTGCGCGACTTCGCTGGTTCGGCCATGTGGAGAGAATGGGAGAGGATCGAGCGGCCAAGAGAGCATACCTGGGACGACCAAGTGGGAAACGTCCGAGCGGAAGGCCTAGGCCGAGTTGAGCGACATTCGAGCGGCTGATTGGCGACGGATCGCACAGGATCGGAATGAATGGCGGAATCTAGTGTCGGAGGCCAAGATCCATTTTGGGTCGCTGAGCCAGCGAAGTAAGTAAGTAAGTAAGTATAAACCCCATTTCTGAACATAGGCATACCCTGTTAGATTCTAGAAAATTATTTTTTTTGTTCGAAAGAGTTTGCTTCACAGTTGGTCCCATTGTCACCAGGTCAGGCTCTGCTGATGGAATCCTGGAGAAATCGAGGGAACCCTTCAAATATTATAGAAACACCTATAGTGAGCTGAGTATTTATTACAGTAACTCGAGCATTTGCGTGATGGAGGCTATGTAAAGTCGGTTCTTTTTCGTTTTAAATTATAATCTTTATTATAATACTAGCTTTTGCCCGCGACTCCGTCTGCGTGGAATTAGTAATCCCCCGTTAAGGAATGAATTCTGGATATCAACTATTCTATATCCTTCCCGTTGTTGATTCCCGTTGTTATTTATTCGCCATACAAACTTTCAACCCCTTTTTCATCCCTTCTAGGGTTGATTTACGGGATGAAAACTATCCTATGTCGTTTTCCGGGACTCAAATAATCTCCATGCTAATTTTCATCTAAATCGGTTCAGCGGTTGAAAATTCTCCATACGAACTTTTCACCCCCTCCAGGGTTGATTTTTGGGATGAAAACTATCCTATGTCCTTTCCCGGGACTCAAACTATCTCTATACGAAATTTCATCATAATCCTTTCAGCCGTTCTCACGTGATGCGCGGTCAAATAAACAGACAAACAGACATAAATTCTAAAAACTGTTGGAACGTGTTCTGTTATCGATTCTAAGTATCCCCAGCCAATTTTTTTTCGAATATCTTCCATGTACAGACTTTCGATCCTCTTCAGCTTTATTATATGTATAGATAGATAGAAGAATAGATAAATTAGCCATCGCATAATAACACTTTCCATATCCTCCATAGGTAGAGCGTTACTAGAATTCATAATTCCGGATCTCTTTGATGATCCACCTGTAATGCAGTAAAACTCGACATTCTGCATAGGTCAAGAACATTCCGATTTGCATGACATCGAATCAGAGACCTACCGATACATTGGTATAGGCAGTACAAGTTAAATATTTATTGCAGTAAGCATCCTCAGAACTCATCACAAGCTCATCCATCAAAAGCTAAATCAAACCAAACAACTGTTTTGTTGACATATCAATCATATAATTAAAAAAATTGAACGGCGGTCTTCAAATATCAAGTAGTGTAACTTTGAACTTTGATAATATCATTGTTAAGAGGAAGCGCTACGCTATAGTTCCGTGTATAGGTGTATGAAATAAAAAAACGCAGGAGAAGCTTGACTTGCTTAGTAGAAGCGCTTATATTCATAAATAAATTAAGTTAAATTAAAGGACTCTTTTAGTAATTCATTTCCTCCTCATTAATTGGCCTAAGTACATACTCAGGTCTCAATTATTTAATGTATGTTTTGTCTCTATGTATGTTTTGTCTATAGTATGTTGCGATGGTCCCGTCTCTATCGCTCTTGCATATACGAAAGAGAGTGATGCAAATAGACGATTCGATGAACGAAGTGCTTCACGGTTATAGGTCAGATAGGGACAAAACATAAACATTGAGGCCTGAGAGACGTTTATGAATATATATATACAGACGAATGGTGAACTTAAAAAATTTTGAAGTCTCGGTTGGTGCTTACTACATACAAAATCTTTGCATATGTTATTTATATTCATCGTATGGCTACACGTCACTGGATAGAGATAGGCATTCATTTCTTCTCTCAGGTGGTAATAGTAGTAGGTGATGAAAATCCAGTGAGAGCTGCGAGGTCCAGATGAGACAGTACAGGAGCCAAGTTTGCAAATTTATGTAGGTAAATGGCACATGATTTATCTAAAGAGTGCTTCCGCTTAAATATTGGGACGGAATGTGATAATTGAATACCTATCTACTTAACATTCGTAAGCAAATAAAAAACCAATTGAAATTGAAAATAAAACCAATTAAACATTCGACGATATTTAAATCCATCGCTGATGTGTTTTTACATTTAGAGTCACCTACGTAATTGTTTAGCAAGTTGGACGTAAAGGAATCTTATTTTTACACCTGTTAATAGTCGGATGACACCATGAACAGGTTCTCAGGTGTTTTTCTTAAATGAGATATAGCTACTTATTTTATTATTTTATTGGTTTAAATGTTACATCAAGCTCTTCGTGCCAGAGTACCGATAGATACAAATATAAAAGATAAAAAAGTAATTTAATTTAATAATAAATTATTATACTGTACGGTAAGGGGCCCGTGCGTAGTCGAGGTAAAAGGGTAGCTGGAAGAGATAGCTGGGAGAGAGAAGAGAAGAAAGGTTGTTGTTTTTACGTGATTTTTACAATAAAGGGTTTATACATACATACAAAAGTGTTAATTTATGTTTAATGCGAAACGAAGGGCACTCGGGAAGAACATGTCTAGTCAAGAAGTCACTATGACAACTTTTTTAAGTTATCGCGTTTTTAAAGTTTGAAACGGCTCAAATAACCAAGATTTATATTTATATTTGAGTAGTTTTTTTTTTTGTTAATTTATATTAGGTTAATTTTAATTTTTATTTGACATGCAAATAATATCTAAACCTGCGATGTTGATATAAATTATCTGTTCATAATTTATTATGACCAAATAAATGAATTTAGTTAAAAATAATACTTTGTACTTATTATCTTGTTAGTAATAATTTTTTTTTTTTTTATTTATTTATATTCAGGACAACAACAGCCTTAAATAAGAATATTACATACAAATGGTTACATAACTGATGGCCAATAACTAAATTACATGCTAAATGATTGTAAGTATTATTGGTCGGAAACAGTACAAGAATGACAGTGTGCATGTGCAAGTCAAACAAATTGCTCGTCTCAAGTAAGAAAATTGACCAATAAAAGACGTTATAACAATAAAATCAAGATATGTTTCCACTGGTACCCTGAATAAACAGTTGTAGGCCTGTAAGTGTTATTTTAAACTTATAATTAATGTCAATATCAACTATACAGGATATATTTAATTACATAAAAAGAAATCTTAAAGGGAAGTATATCACTCAAATACAAAGCCATAACATAGACCAACTTTAACTGCTGAATTGATTGTGTTGATTTATTACATTATTATTAACTATTTATTATGATGTCTTAAATAATTAAAAAAATATAACCAATTTAAACATAGGGACTATTTTCGTAAGCTATTGTATGCGATTTTTATTTATGTTATTAATTACAGCTGTAACCGAAGTTATGAGTATCCATTCCGAGCTCGTGTTTTAAATTAAAAAAATCATTGTGCCAGTGGCGGCCCGTGCATAGAATACGATTCCCGTCGGCTTGCCTGATTTTCAGGCATTTGAGTAGTTTTCCTACAGCTGATAAAGACATTGTAAGCCAAATAAAGCTCCGGCTAGCCTAAGAAAAATTTTTACCCCCACACACTACTGCATTTTCCAAAAAAAATTAAAGACATCTACTTTCTATGGATCCTTCAAATTAATCTTTTATTTGTTTTCAAACTTATTGATTCATCTACATCATTATTGATACATCTAGTATACAAATCATTTAAAACTGTAGACGCCTCGCCTTAACTAAGTGGTACTAACTTTAAACGCGCGACAAACGCACATCTGTGACAAAGTAAAATATTACATTAATAATGTATTTACCCAATATTTGAGACCTTCTCAAGTAAACCAGGGTCGAAGTTCAAGCTTAAAGGTCGGCATTGGTTTCCGGTTCTATCCACGATACTCTAAAACTAGTCGTCACAAGCAAGACGCAAAATAAAAGTCATATTTTATTAACCTTTTAAAGGTCGAGTTCTTCTTTATTTTAAGAAATTAGCAATTCATGGCCACTTTTTACAACATAGGTATTTAGGCACATAGACATTACGTCATCGGCCTATGTTTGTGATGCGACTGTTTTTTTAACTTCGTCTAATTAAACATGTCATTGAGTTATGTGCCCACATCATTTGTGTTGCCTTTAGCTCAAACTAAAAATAGCGTCATTGTGGCGGCACTTACTACTTTTTTATCGTTTTTTAAATACTGATTAGAAGTTTTAGGATGTAAAGACCACCCGCCGTTAGGTCACTATTCGTTTGTACGTGAACATTTCAACACGCATTTCCCGCGACACCGCTTGTTAGTTTGGCGGTGACCGTAAAATTTCGTAATCTCCCTGACAATGGTAAATCAAAAGGTTTACGTTACTTAATTAGAAGATTTGATTTCAGCACTTGTTATAATACAATACTAAAGAATAACGTACAGCTCGTATTGCATAAAATGTATATTCCGCAATCTTTGCGACGACGAGAATAAATAAGAAATGTTAAGTTATTTTTCATATGCGAAAGGTGTAAGGTCACTTGCATATTGCCTACATACACCAACGCTTAAACGTTAAAGTTAAATTAATACTATTTATATTTTAAGATTACTTATACTAACCTAACAGTGAGCATATTAACATAACTTTAAATACCTACCAAAATTATTTTTATATTCTGGTTTTGGTTTTTATTAACAACTTTTTAATGCTAAATAAGTCGAATTAATATGCAACTTAAGCTTAACCTAGAATGACCTAGTCATTAGATAGTGACCTACCTGAAGGACTTATTAGCATGTCTGGCAATCGTGTTTTTATTGAATGACTCTTTAATTGGTGCAAGAGCACTTTCCCATCGAAAAGTTCCTCGGGTTCCTCCTGCTGCGATGTGATACAGTTTGTTGTTAAAGGTTTACTTTTCAACAGACTTCAGAATATCGAAGGAGGCGGTTCTCAATTCATCGGGATCTTTGTTTTTTTGCAATTTTTTTTATGTATGTTCACCGATTACTGGAAGACGGCTGGAACGATTTGGAAAATTCCTGAGAAGAGTATTAACTATTCCTGATTGAAAGAGTATACTTCACAGTTTGGCCCATTGTCACCAGGTCCGGATCTGATGATGGGATGGGTTTTTGAGAGAGAAAAAAATTATAAATATGAACTTGTTGCACATCAATAGATAGGTCTTTAAAATGAATATTTAAGGTTTCTTTAAACATTTTTTGAAATAGTCAATATTTACAGAAATAATGTCTTCGAAAGTCTAAGAAATTGAGTCCTCCGCTTCAAACTTTTGAACCATAAGTTTAAAAAATATGAAAAAATTCAAGAAGATCGCCTTAATACTTACTTTCTACCAGGCGAATCATCTTGGTTAGCCGAGGGCACTTCTGGAAGTCGTCGGCAACATAAAGGGTCTGCTAGGCTTCCTGGAGGAACTGGGCTGGCACGAATGACGCCACACAGGTAAAGAATGATGAATTTATGAACAAAGTTTCATTGATGTACAAAATTTGCCGCCAAAATGGCATATATTCTTATTTTGCCTGTATGGCATATATTCTTATTTTGCTAATCTTTATTTTATTTGAACCGGGGCTACAAATTTTAATATTTACCCTTTGAATTCCCATTTTAGTTTTATAATATTGTGTAATTGGTTTTCCAGACAGTTAATATTAGTAATTTAATACCAGGTATTAAAAATTCCAATAAAAAATACCGTTTTCATAGGAATTAGTATTCATTAATCATTATCACAGCATGAAACCCCGAGGATGCGCCAAGGTTGTCTCTATTCATACAATTTACTAATATTTTATCTTAATTTAATTATTAGTTTCGAATAGGGCAATAAAATGTCTAGACAGATATGAGTAGCAGGTGGCAACATTATTTATTATAGACGGTACCTATGATTCTCGAATGGTCTAGCAACATGGCCGCAGTGCTTTGGGAATAATCTCTTTGTTTTTTTTTTGTTCGTTTTGTGGTTCAGTGTGTAATATATAGCTTATTGTGCAGTGATCTAACAAATAACGGTGCAGCTAATGAAGAATTAATCTCAAAACGCGTGTAACCATTGTTTGGGTTGAACATCCGGTAATCCAGGCCAAGACCGGCCACGTGTTGTTTGTAAAGAGATAGCTACTCTTACTAAAAGCAAGGTCTCACCGTACAAAGTCAAGCTCTGAGAGCTATAATAACTTAATCGACCGTACACTTGTCGCCATCATCTTGACATTGGCTAAATTGCCCCAATATATGGGCAGAGCCATTTATTTTCACAAAATAACTATCTATTTTATTTTAAATGACGGCATGACAAAGGCACACACTAAAAGCCCTGTTACACTTTACTTTTTTTCAACAGACTTCAAGATTTCGAAGGAGGGGGTTGTCAATTCGTCGGGATCTTAGTTTTTTGTTTAATTTTTTTTATGCATGTTCACCGATTATTCGAAGACGGCTAGATCGATTTGGAAATATTTTTTTATTTGAAAGAGTATACTTCACAGTTGGTCACATTGTCACCAGGTCTGGATCTAATGGGTACCCGGGTGGGATCCTGGAGAAATCGTGGAAACTCTTCAACTTTATAGGCACACCTATAGTGATTTCAGTATTTTTTCCAGCAACTCGGGCACTTCCTCTTGGAAAAGCGGAGCTTAAGTGAAGTCGGTTCTTTTTTTGTTTAAAATCATAACTTATTATTTGTTAACCGACTTCAATTCCATTGAGGAAGGAGGTTCTGCATTCGGTTTGGTGTTTTTTTTTAATGTATGTTCACCGATTACTCCGAGACCCGTGGTCCGATTTGAGTAATTCTTTTTTTGTTTGAAAGGATCTACATCCAAGTTGGTCCCATATTAATATGGTGCTGTTCTGATGATGGAATCCATGAGCAATTGAGGGAACTCCTCAATTTTTAAACGCAATTGTATGGTGATTTGGGTGTTTTCTTAAGAAACTCAAGCATTTTCTCACGAAAACCACCATTATGATGCAGTGGACCTGATGATGATGATTGTTTTGATGATAATGATGAAGATTTTTTTATGCAGGATGTTCAGCGATTACTCCGAGACCCGTGGTCCAATTTGAATAATTATTTTTTTGGTTGAAAGGAAGTACCTCGAAGATGGTCCCTCATTTATCTGGTGCTGTTCTGATGATGGGGTCCATGAGGAATTGAGGGAACTCCTCAATTTTTAAAGGCACATGTATGGTGATTTGGGTGTTTTCTTAAGCAACTCAAGCATTTTCTCACGAAAACCACCATTTCGATGCAGTGGACCTGATGATGATGATTGTTTTGATGATAATGATTAAGATTTTTTTATGCAGGATGTTCAGCGATTACTCAGAGACCCGAGGTCCAATTTGAATAATTATTTTTTTGTTTGAAAGGAACTACCATGAAGATAGTCCCACATTTATCTGGTGCTGTTCTGATGACGGGATTCATGAGCAGTTGAGGGAACTCCTCAATTATTAAAGGCACATGTATAGTGATTTGGGTGTTTTTTTCAGCTACTCAAGCATTTTCTCACGAAAACCACCAATTTGATGGAGTGGACCTGATGATGATGATTGTTTTGATGATAATGATGAAGATTTTTAAATGTAGGATGTTCAGCGATTGCTCCGAGACCCTTGGTCCAATTTGAATAATTATTTTTTTGTTTGAAAGAAACTACCCCAAAGATAGTCCTACATTAATCTGGTCCTGTTCTGATGATGGAATCTATGAGCAACTGAGGGAACTCCTCAATTTTTAAAGGCACGTGTATGGTGATTTGGGTGTTTTCTTAAGCTACTCAAGCATTTTCTCACGAAAACCGCCAATTTGATGGAGTGGTACTGATGATGATGATTGTTTTCGTTATAATGATGAAGATTTTTTTATGTAGGATGTTCAGCGATTACTCCGAGACCCGTGGTCCGATTTGGACAATTCCTTTTTTTTTTGTTTGATAGGAACTACCTCGAAGATGGTCCCACATTAATCTGGTGCTGTTCTGATGATGAGATCCGTGAGGGATTGAGAGAACTCCTCAATTTTTAAAGGCGTATGTATGTTGATTTGGTTGTTTTCTTAAGCAACTCGAGCATTCCCTCTTGAAAACCACCAATTTGATAGAGAGGACCTAATGTGTATTATGAACTTTTTTATATATCTTTACCGATTATTCCGAGACTTGTTGTTAAATATACAGTGTGTTTTTTTTTAAGTGGGCCACTATGGGGAAATCCTAAAGTATAGGAGATACAGGGAAACTGTCTTAGGAAACATTAGCTATTTTTTTGAGATTTTTTTTTTTGGTATAGTCAAATTTTTGGTCAAGTGTGAGTTGTCCCTAAAAATTAATAATTTTGATGATTTTTTTTTTGACGCAGATCTAGTCAGTTTCATGAGAGGATCATTTTATTGTATGGAAAGAAAAAAATCGGAACAGTAGAAGTTAGTCAAATAAAATAAAAAAGTTTTTATTATTACAACATGTGTAAATTGCCTAGGTACACTTGCAAGGTTCATAAAAAGTATTTCAAATTCCAATATGACATTTGTTTTTGGAACACTTTATTTGATTTAAAAAGGAGGTAAGAATACTGTTCGGACCAAATAAAAAAAATGTTATTTTTTTTAATTGAGCTGAAGGTGCTCGCGTAAGAATGGAGGTCCAAAATCATTTAATTAGGACCTCCATTCTTACGCGAGCACCTTAAATTCAATTTAAAAAAAAAGTGAAAAAAAGTGTTCCAAAAACAAATGCCATATTGGAATTTGAAATACTTTTTATAAACCTTGCAAGTGTACCTAGGCAATTTACACATTTTGTCATAATAAAAACATTTTTTTTTATTTGACTAACTTCTACTGTTCCGTTTTTTTTTCTTTCCATACAATAAAATGATCCTCTCATGAAACTGACTAGATCTGCGTCAAAAAAAAATCATCAAAATTGTTAATTTTTAGGGACAACTCGCACTTGACCAAAAATTTGACTATACCAAAAAAAATCTCAAAAAAATACCTAATGTTTCCTAAGACAGTTTCCCTGTATCTCCTATACTTTAGGATTTCCCCATAGTGGCCCACTTAAAAAAACACACTGTATAACCACAAAAAATGAAAAAATAAAAACTTTTTACAAAAAAAGATAAACCGACTTCAAAAAGGATAAAATTAATCATTATATTATTTATATGCGTTACCAACTGATATGTTTGAAGTCGGTGCCAAGCCACAAATTACAAAACCGGTCTAATCAGCTTCAAGTGTGAACATCACAAAACATCGGTTCTAATAATGCAAATGTGAATGCGATTTCATGTGTTACATTTTCATGTCTAAACTACTAATCCTATTTTTATGAAATGCGACAACGATATATATATTCTGATACACGTCTGCTTTATCAATAATCAGAAAAAGGCGGCAAATAGAAAAAAAAATGTAGACGCGTAACAAGATTGACCTTCCATAGAAAATTTGAATATCGTGCCTTTTTTACTGACACGGCGTGTGTACTGGGTATATGTGAGTATAGAAAAATTAATCTAGCAATTGAATTCCTTTATACTTCGGATTAAGCCTTAGATGAAGAAGGATAAATAATTCAAAGCGAACCACGGGCTTCGTTCGACATACGGATAGTCCCAACAATGTGTTAACAAACAAACATAGGACGCATGATTATACTTTCTGTACCTACTTGCCTAACAGTTAACGCATGGTCGAAACGAATGTATATCTACGTGCGATTCATACCGTATTAGATTAGTTATCTAGTAAAAATAACAATTCACTGAACACATCGCCTCGTTCGTATTAACTCTTCCAAATTTGGCTTAGCACCGACTTCAAACATATCAGTTGGTAACGCATATAAATAATATAATGATTAATTTTATCCTTTTTGAAGTCGGTTTATCTTTTTTTTGTAAAAAAAATTATTTTAAATTATTTACAGTAGCTTGGACATTTGCTTTTGGAAAGGTGGAGGCTAAGTGAAGACGGTTCTTTTTTGTTTAAAATTATTTTAATTGTGTGGATAAATCTGACAGCTCATGTCATACAAAATGGTCTATAATGTATGGCTGTCAGATTAGGTACTCCACGGAATTTTTTTAATTCAGGCGATCTACCAAGATCCCGCCGTTCTTGTTGCGTAGCGGTAAGGCGTCAGACTCTAAATCCGGAGGTCAGGGGTTCAAAGCAAGGTTCGTACCACTGATATTTAAATATAAAATTCACATTATGACATTTTTTATTTACCAGTCGCTTTGAGACTCCATACTTTCAAAAGAAAATGCCCGAGCGAGCGTAAAAAATACTTAAATATAAGTAGGTGTGCCTATGATATTTGAAGAGTTCCCTCGATTTCTCCAGGATCCCATCATCAAATCCTGACCTAGTGACAATGGGAATTGAGAACCTCCTCCTTCGAAATTCTTCGGTTGGAGGATAATGGCTTCCATATGGTTTTGTAGTGCACGTCTTGAAGTTTAAAAATAAGTAGTTTTGGCTATTTTTTGTTTGCTGGAACAGGTTATTCGACGTTCGAAGCAAATTCATGATTTCGCCATGTTTTGAGCCAAGCTAAGATATTCAGCTTGCTGAGATAAGCTCAGTAGGTTGCGAGTTGAATCCCCGTTTAAAATTAAATAAAACTAAGTATTCAAAAAACACGTTTATTTAAATAGGCAGTGAAAATTTAACATATCGGTACTTTATATACACACAATCAATAATAAATAGTAGGTACTAGCATGTTAGCTCAAACGAGAGCTCAAAGGAGGTGCAGTGTATTGACGACGGGGGACCCTCTTGTGTCTTTAGGTGTCAAAACAGTTCTTCGTTTATATTAAAGGGTCGGCAACGCGCATGAGACACCTCTGCACTTGCAGACGTCTATAACTTCGTGCCACCCAATGCACAATAAATAGCATGTAACATTTGATAGAATCCACTAGCTGACTGGTATAGTCCCCATCAAATATATCTGAGCGGACAGGGTACTCGAAAATATAACCATGCAGCTGCAGTTTATTGCCTTGACAATAGAGGCGTTGTTTAGATATTTATGACCACCTTGGCCGCTCCAATATATCCGATGGCGATAAACCAAGTTAAATGAGATTCCTTTCCTTCATGCACTTAATGTTTATACTGATTTTAGGAGACAATTTTTAAAACAGGGGCTTTAAGATCGGTGGTCAATAATAGGTAGTAATAAAGACCCTTTAACGAGTGATAAGGGTGTCTGAAGTTACGCGAAATTGAATCTTATTGTTTGGAATACAGTCCAAATAAATGGTGGGAAATATATGCCCTCTTACTTATAACGGATTTAGAGGAATTGATCACCAAGTGAGACGCATTACGTGGTCCGTCTTCCTCTTGGAGGACTTGATGAAGCCGAGAAACTGGAGTTCCGCCACGGCCCGGGTGAATCTTGCCCTGAAAATAAAATTAGCATAAAGCTGCGATTCCATGATGTTGTTTACTTAATGCATAAATTGTGCAAAACAAGCACATTTACGTTTATGTTAAAATAGACATGAATATTCGTTATTAAAATTATGAATATTTCCGTTCACGACTATTAGCTTTAGTTAGTATAATATAAGGGTCATTACTGTGTGTGCACGTCTCCTTCTTCGTTGTCGGGACACAGTACGGTGGGGAAAGCTTGCAGGCGTTCAAGTTGATATGCTTGCCGCACTCTCGGTACAACTCTACACTAGACTATAGACTTTAGCTAGTACAATATAAGGGTCATTACTGTGTGTGCACGTTTCCTTCTTCGTTGCCGGGACACAGTACGGCGGCGAAAGCTTGCAACCGTACAAGTTGATATGCTTGCCGCACTCACGGTACAACTCTACACTAGACTATAGACTTTAGCTAGTACAATATAAGGGTCATTACTGTGTGTGCACGTCTCCTTCCTCGTTGTCGGGACACAGTACGGCGGCGAACGCTTGCAGCCAGTCATACAAGTTGATGTGCTTGCCGCACTCACGATGCAACTTGTACGCTAGACATACGTCGGGTAGCGTGGCTGAAGCGCTCTCGGATGATGATAGGCGGCAACATGAACACTGGAACAAAGGCAAGGTTATGAAGTAATCTGTAGGCGCTTATGATCTTTCGGTGATTAGGAAACGAGCTTCATAAGTATTCCAAGAGGTGTGCAACATGGGAGTAGGTACTACTGTAAATTTTAAGAAGTCTCAGATATAATGTCTCAAAGTCTTAAGTATAAAGGTGGGCATGGGAACCTTATATAAGTTGAGCACTCTGTCTGGCACACTTTATTAGGTATTTCCCATGGTTCTTGTTTGAAAATATAAAGTGGTATGTTAAGTAGTATGTTAATGAGTCAAAACATTCAAGGTATTATTTTTAATCAATAGAGATACACATACACACAACACATATGGTGTGGTGTTTACTGAAATATGAAGCTACTCTTATACCGGCTATACAATTAACCTAATAACATGATATCGTTTGTAGCTAGTAAAACCAATATATATTTTAATTTACAAACAATTGAAACTCCTCAAAATTTTGCATAGCAAAAATGTTTCTTCGAATATTACTAATTCTTATACGCAGACGCAGGAAATATTACTCCACTGAAAAGAAATGCAGCGAGTCGAGGTGTAGGCTCTCAACATTTATTGCAAGACTAGTCCTTATTTACCTTATTTAGGGAGGAGCCGACGATCTATTTGCGGACGCTACTCACTTCGCTGAAGAACAACACTTCGTGGAAGGTCTGTGTGGCTGGTGGTTGTAGACCTTACACATTATACACAAGAATAGTCCTTATGTACCTGTAGATAATGGTGGGGGTTGCTCAGCGCGGTGTGCACGGCGCCGCGGGGCGAGCCAACGATCTGTTTGCGGACGCTGCTCACGTCGCTGAAGAACAACACTTCGTGGAAAGTCTGTGTGGATGGCGGTTGTAGGCCCTAGACATAAAATTAACTGTAATACCCATTGGTTTCATATTTTATAAAACATGTACGTATTATTTCATCGAGACACAATAAACAATACAACAAAAAAAACTCAATCTCAAAACTACTTAACGCAATCACTGCCAGGGGGCGTGGCCTAGTAACAAACTTGTATGACAGTGAACGCACATGTGAGTTGGGGGTTGAATGTGTTAAAACACAAACTTTCACTTCATAATCATTTATTTGTTGCATGGTGTTACGGATCTCAAAACTCAAAAAAAACACCAAACCGAATGCAGAACCTCCTCCTTCTCAATAGGAGGAGGAACCTACTTCAATTCCATAATTGAAGTAGGTTAAAAAGTACAGTCATATACCCTACTGGGGCGTAATACTCAGAATATCAGAGAAAACGCAAGAGTGGCAAAGAAAAAGAAGTATCACCCCCTTTACCGCAGAGAACCGAGGGAATACTGGCTGTAATTATTTGTATTATACGAGTATAAATTCATATTATTTAATTCTATATGTGAACTACTGTGTTTGCTTACTACATTATATTAGGCGCTTACAAAATCGCTGGCTAAATATAGTATTGCTTAACTGAATTAATACCTTTGCGAACATGTCTTCAAGGTAGCTGACGAATCGCGAGCGAATCATCTCGAACTCGGATTGGACGCGGTCGGCTCTCGTCGCGCGTAACAGTTGCTGAAAATTATAAAATATCTTATCTGTTTATAAAACTGTCACAAAATACATATGCGTGTATTTACGATATGTACTTAACCTTTTGAACGCAAAGCATCGGACGGAAAAATCGTGCCCTCGGCACCAGCGCGCGCGAGCGCACAAGACAAACCGGTCATATTTTGGACGTGATATCTCGTCCTGGCGCTGACGGCACGACTTTCCGTGCGCGTGATATGGCGGCTTTGTTGGTCAAAGGGTTGTCTTACTCCAAAATCGGAGAACAAACAAAGAATACTTGCCTATGGCATTATATTTTTACTGGTTTTTTTTTTTCAATTCGGAGTTATAGAAATATGTATCTGAAGCAAAGTAGCTTATTGGGTGAGGTGGCCATTCCACGCTCATTCTCCAAACAATAAAGTCGTATCAAGATCATTTTGAACACATCACCCGCTTAACAACTTCAGCTGCTGACTGATTTCTTTAAGACACGAAAGAGCAGATTTATATAAGTCTCCGATTTCGAATCTTTTTATGTTTTAGCTTAAAATTGTATCTGATTTCAATTCTAAACCTGTATATTTCTAACGAAGCAAAATTAAAGGGAAGACAACTAACCTCTTTCAATTTATACCTATTTCCCGGCACAATTTCAATATCATTCTCAGTCTCATTAGCAGCATCTGTGAGTACAGTAGCCTCCGTATTTGCATTTTCAAGTTGCCTCAAAAACGTAAGCAAATGTACTCTGACTGTTTTAGCAAACGTTTCTCCTAATTCATTATTTAACACTAATTTATTAGTATTATTCTTAGTTGGCGAGGATCTCAAGGGTTTCACTGGTGATACTGTTTGTAGCTCCGAATTGACGACCTTCAGAGCACCCTGTATACTATCTAAAAGTTTCATTTGGGATTGGAAGTTGATGAGCTGCATGCATTCTTTAAAAGTTGGGCTTTTGGTTATCGATTCGCCGGCACATTTGGTGTATATTTCGCGGACCTGTAATAAAAACAAAAACCATTACATACAGCCTAAGAGAGCACAGCCTAAGAACTTTTTTAAGCTCAAGCCAATCGCGCCATCTATGTCAAAGCCACCTAAAGATACCCAAAATGTAAGAGGAAATTTCAGCTGCACTGCTCCTCCACCTAGTAGCTACAAGTGTACTACTAATACTGCTATTCGTTACTAGGTGGAGTAGCAGTGCAGGTGACATTTCCTCTTACATTTTGGGTATCTTTAGGTGGCTTTGACATAGATGGCGCGATTGGCTTGAGCTTCAAAAAGTTCTTAGGCTGTGCTACTCTACTATATAAGTTACTGTATGATTTAAATAGGGTCAAACGGATACTTTTTCAATAAGGTTACATGTCAAACCCAATTCAATATTTCAGTTCCGGGGTTTCATAGAGACCTTGCGCCTTGAATAATAGTATTTTATACAATCGTGACATAATAAAGAGCTTTACAATCGAGTACCGTGTTTAGGCCACGAAGCTTGCTGAGTGGCCTAAGTAAGGTACGAGATTGAAAAGCTCAATTATGTCACTATTGTATACAATACTTTTTCTACGAGCACTCAAATTAGGCAAGTCGGTTAGAATAGAGTTCAATAAATGCGTAACAATCTGCTGCCTCTATATTGTGTCGTGCGCCGCCCGGCCACGCTGTCGCGGTCGGGCGGCGCTCGCCACCTTAGAGAACTATAATATTGTAAAGTAGTAATTATTTAAGATGTCGGAATATTACTACGGATTTCTACCTACAATTTCGACACCTTAAATAAAACGTACTATATGAAAATCCATTTTAGTTTTGTCGACAAAACTAAAATAGGTGTCGAGCGCCTCCCGGCCACGCGGCGAATATGCGACCATCGAAATGTATGCGCTAGTAGTTCTCTGTACAAAGTCTCAATTCAAGCATTATAGTCGGCGAGTAGAAAAATAAATATTTGGGGACAATCTTACACAAATCAACCTAACCCCAAACTAAGCAAAGCTTGTACTATGGGTGCTAGGCGACGATATACATACTTAGATATATAAATACATACTTATATACATAGAAAACATCCATAACTCAGGAAAAAATATTTGAGATTAGCACACAAATAAATGCCCTTACCAGGATTCGAACCCGGAACCTCCAGCTTCGTAGGCAGGGTCACTACCAACTAGGCTATGGTGTGCCATCTTGTGGTCTAAAAACTAATACTACTTCATGTTGATAGAAGGTGCTGCCACTAACATTTAAATCACGTACCCTTGCACGTTGTTGGACCTGCCATCTAGTAGACTAATTTGGCTTAAATGTGTCATTTGCACCAATAAACGGGGGCATTCCGCGCCGCCCTCTTTAGTTTACGCACGTTCCCTATTATGTTCATAATAACAAATCTCATAGAAGGTATAAATCAAATAATTCACTCAAAGGTTATCTGGAAGAGATCCCTTAAAAGGATAAGTTGGCATTTGTACTACTTCTTCTGTTAACTATTTATAAGATATCTACTGTATTATGTACAATAGAGTGTTACTTACTTGAATCATAATTATCATAAAGCAATTAAAACTGCCAGTCGATTGGCCGTCCGTAATCAAAAATAATTCAAAATACATAAAACAACGTAAGACAATTACCGTTTTTCCGATGACATTCTTAGGCAGATCCTTCAAAAACGCGGCCAACAATCGCACACATAAATAAAAGCTGTGCAAATAATCATGCAGCTTATTCAATTCCTGGCCTAACACTTCTCTAAAGAAATTGTCGTGTTCGAAGAGACCTATCTTAGTTTCACAGTCTTGCGCCTCAAGGAACGGCCGGAAAGAAGGCAGTTGTCGAATGGCTTCCAATTCTTCTGATGATAATTTGGCCGCTGCGCTTTCTATGTCTTCTCGGTCGCAGCAGAGTGATTTCACATTGTCTCCGTAAAAGTGTTCCATCATACAATACTGAGAAGAAAAGTCTTGTTAGAAGATTTGTAATGTATCTGAATTTATTTATTTATTCGTATGGCGTAATGCAGTCACAAAAATTTACAGTTGAGAGATCATAAGGAGCCTCTGCTCTTTATGATCTCTCAACTGTGGATACTCTTATCCACCATATTATTAAGACGGAGTGTCTTTTTTAGGAGGGCGTAATTTACGTCCGTTAAAATTTAAATGAATAAGATAAATATTACAGTAGGCTATCGGGACCTCTACAAAGATTTGTCGATTAAATTAGTTATTTACCTTAATGCTTTGAATAAGTCCCGTGACTGAGAAATCGTAGAATAAGAACACGTCAGTCAGCAGCTCGAACGCTTTCCCGGACAAGTGCAGGGGGCTTGAGGGGTTCAGGAATATATCTTCAAGCACCTGAAAATTACATAGTGAACTATTATTAAACAGTATTTTATTACAACCATATACTCGGCATTGTGAGTAGTCGAACACGGACACTATCGGTATATACAGGTACGAACTGTAATATACGAACCAACCTGATTCATGTACACTGGCGATGAATGCGAGTGGAACACTTTGATGAGCAGCTTGGACGACACGTGGTACGGGAAGGACTTTGCAGCGCCGACACTGAAGTCGCCACGCCGAACACGAACACTATCGGTAGAGACACGTACGAACTGTAATATACGAACCAACCTGATTCATATACACCGGCGAGGAGTGAGAATGGAACACTTTGATGAGCAGCTTGGACGACACGTGGTACGGAAAGGACTTGTGCAGCGCAGATACTGAAGTTGCCACGCCGAACACGAACACTATCGGTATAGACAGGTACGAACTGTAATATACGAACCAACCTGATTCATGTACACTGGCGATGAATGCGAGTGGAACACTTTGATGAGCAGCTTGGACGACACGTGGTACGAGAAGGACTTTTGCAGCGCCGACACTGAAGTCGCCACGCCGAACACAAACACTATCGGTAGAGACACGTACGAACTGTAATATACGAACCAACCTGATTCATATACACCGGCGAGGAGTGAGAATGGAACACTTTGATGAGCAGCTTGGACGACACGTGGTACGGGAAGGACTTGTGCAGCGCAGATACTGAAGTTGCCACGCCGAACACGAACACTATCGGTAGAGATGACAGGTACGAACTGGAAAATTAAAAGTTCTGACTTTATTTCTAAGGCATGTTTTACAACTAGTGGCTGGGCGTCAAACTTAGCCGGAGATTAATTGGCCTACTTTTTTATAGATAGAAATACGTACTTAAATTGATCATAGGAAATTAAGTTTACGGACAGTGCTGACTCTTTTTTTTACAAATGTAGTTTGGTTATATTGTTTTTTTTTGTGTTATTCCCTAATGAGTCATTGGATATCGTTAAATTTAAAATAGCTTACCTCACAATCATAACAAAATCCTGTAAGACATTACAGTTGAAGCTTTCAAAGTCTGGTATGATAATAACCAGTGATCTCATAGACACAGTCTGCCTTTTCTTCGGGGAAGTGCTGAGATACTTGCTGTTGTACCAATTTTGTAACATTCTCATTGTGCATTGGTTCTTTTTTAGCTTTTTCTTGGTTGGCAGCGTTTCATCGTCTGAAGCTGCACTGTTATCCTGAAAAATTATAAACATAGTCAGTGGCAAGTTCAGCCATAGACCTTAAATATAACTGTAAATTGTGACACGTTTTTGGAAAAAGTACCAGTTGGCTGAAAGCGTAAGAGCCGGCAGCCAAATGGTAGTGGAATCTTTTGACCTAGAGTTAGAGTGACAGGGCCCCGGACACTGGAGTGGCGGATCCTGGTAGTAGGCCAGGAAGTGCAGCACTTGGCGGCAAGGTGGAAGAAAGAGTTAAAGTGCCACTTAGAGAACAGGAGTCACCTTTGACTCCTTTGACCTTTGTCAGAGGTAGTGTGATCGCAAAATTTCCAGTAGATAAAGTGTAAGGTTGGTCATTGAAATTCTTAGTAACGATTTTATCAATAGTAGGAATTAAATGTAGTATCTAAATTATTGTTGTATTGGGCTTGGGGTAAAAGAAGATTGTATAAGTAGTCATAGGTATAAGTCACCATTACAATGACTAAATTTGCTGTGATGGATTGAAGAAGCCTGCATATGCCGGGAGTATTTGGCACCTCCTCTGGATTGCTGGTCCAACAAGCAATCCAGAGGAGGTATGAATCCTGTAGCTGTAGTTTTCCAGAGTCCTTGACAGTTAAAAGGGCTACCTGATAAAATTCTGAAATACATTCTCACCATTAATTCATGTCCATGTACCAGCTGCCAAACTGCATTTTCAACCAAATGTTTGACTGTAGCACCATCTTGTGAATTCACCATTGCAATGTGTGGTGTCACTTCATCCCTGGACACATAAGTGTAAGGCCTGAGTGGACGCTCGTGGCGGGGCGTGCAGCGGGGCGTGCAGCGGGGCGGGCGAGCGTCCATACACTTTGTGCAGCGTCGACTCAGGGCACCAGTACGAGTGTCCTTTGTTTGACATGCACGCCGCCCGCCCCGCCCCGCTGCACGCCCCGCCACGAGCGTCCACTCAGGCCTTAGACTAATGGAAAAATAATGCAGTATAATTTAAATAAAATTTTTATAACAGGAAAAATAATAATATAATTGAGTACTTACTTTGCTTCCTGTACTTCAGATTGCATGACACAGAAAAAGTATTGAATGACAGATCAACAAAATTACAACAAAATAAAAAATTCTAAATGATCTGCACATAAGTTATGCTCTTAACAAGAAAGCTGTTTAGTTTATTTGAAGTTTGAACACCTTGTTTAAACACTTTTGCTGCTGACTGTATATGAAGGTTTACCCATAATAACCATTGCATTAACTTGATAAATTGGCTTGGGATTTTTGGGTGCTTGGTTCTAGAATCCATTTTAATTTTACGTGTTGACTTTGACTTTGAAAAAAAAAAAATATAGGTATTATTTACGTACTTAGTCCTAAGCCTATTGATACAGTACAGTACAGAACACAAAATATAGATAGGCAAGAGTGTTTGATTTGAATTTTGGTTTAATTTGTTAGCATTAAAAACACTAATAACATTCTTTCAGACAGTTTACAGAGTTTTTTGCTAGATATCTTCTTACCTTATTTTAGATATAAGTGTTTCAAACTGAGAGACATGGTCTGGCTGGTTGACTCCGGTCAGCAGGGTGGCACTGGGTATGATTCCTTCCAAGGTCATTGATTCATTACCTCCATAAAATGATTTTATATAGTTAACCATATCATTCAGCAGAACATCGTAGGTTTTCTGATGCAAATCCTGTATATGAGTGAATCAACTTTTAGAATCGTGCTCCGCTAAATATAAAAATTTTAGAAAAACTAATAGATTGTTTACAAGTCAGTCTACATGTTTGTTAAGTTAGACAACCTAGCCATCAATTCAGTCTATGAGCTACACAAAAAAAATATTTTTTAATTATTTATGTGTCACTTAATTATGGGTAACGCAGGGCAACACATTGTCCCCAGATTTTGTAAGAAAAAAAGAAATTTTTTTTCCTACATTACCGGTATTTTTAATGTAGGAACATTAGATGTATTTAATAGGTGTGAATGGTAAATTTGGAAGTCTAAATATAACGGTTCGTGATTAGTATCATCCTAAAGCCATGTGTTTATTTTATTAAAATAAATTATGAAATAAAAAGAGATACCTAAGATGAATGAGAGAGGCAAAAACAAGTTATTTAAGAAGCAATTATTTTGGAACAAGAAAATATAAATATTTTACTCTGTTTCTGCAAAATTCTCTTTTAAATACTGCTAATATTAAATGTATCTATATATTACTAGCAGTGTCAATCGAACTTGATTCTCACCATTACACCATTTTCAAGAGAGGGAAAGCCAAAATAACTCTTTGTCTACAAATATGTTTAATTTGAGGCTTTATTCATGTTTCAGTTTATTCATGTGTCAGGGAAGGGTTGATGGTACCAGGGCAGGAGGAGGAAAATCGCCTATGAGGTGGACTGACCAGATAAAAGCGGCAGTAAATGGCTCATCATCACTACACGAGTGCACGAGGAAGGCGGCCATCAGAGGAGAGTGGCGGCGTGTTGTGAAGCTTGCCACCAACACCTGAAGTGATGACCACGACCACTCTGTCAAGAGTGATACCGACAAGGAAGAGAGATTCATGTTTCATATTAATAACTTACCATGATCCGAGACTCAATTTTGTCCCAATTCTTTTTATAAGCTTTGTACCATGGTTCTTTCTTGAATTGTTTTTCAAACAAATTGGTTTTATGTTTACCATTTTTCGTCTTTTTAGATGTTCCAGGAAATAGAAACACACCCTGTAAAACATGCAATTATTATAACAGAAAGATCAACTGTGACCAACAGGTTTCATACAAAAAAATACTGCTTAAAGCTATTAGCATGAATAAAGCATGATGATAACTTATTGTACCTTAGAAACGGAGACGGTAGACTCCATTTTATACACGTAAATTGAATCAGAAGTTGGTTATTATATTACACTTATTACTTTTTCTCACAGATCTAGTTCCATTTCCTATTAATTGGCGTAAAAATGCACCATAGTCAGCAACAATGACAAAACTACAAACACATTAGTTTCAAAACTCAATGAAGCCGCATGAATGCACCTGTTGGATGTTCAATTATTAACTCTATAGAGTTTAAACTAACACATATAAATAACACGTAAAGTGAAACTATTTATATCCGATTAAATAGTTCATTAGACCGTTAAATATCGTGAAAGTTAAAAAACAAAGTATTTTGTTGATGTCTAGAATTTCGCGGTTATGATAATAAACTTACTACAAGCCCAACAAATGCCCAACAACGATATTCGATAACTCGCAGCAGCACTCAAAGCAAGCACAGCAGCATGAGCCGCAGCTGTTAATGTCAATGTCAAGCCAACAACTGTCAAATTGACAGACCATAGACAAAATGACTCGCTTCACTTCTTGTTTGTTAATTGCGTTGCCTGTCAGTTCAAGTGAACTTTAGGCTCAAAACACACCTAGCGGAATTTTGGCAGTAATGTATGGAGCTTTGTCGATGATAGCTTAAATTTGTCTATGGCCTCCATACATTACTGCCTCCATTCCGCTAGGTGTGTTTTGAGCCTAAGGGTCAAAACAGACCTAGCGGAATTCCTCGTTAAATTAAGCCAATTCATAGACAAAGTGCTTAATTTTTTCTATGGTAGCGGAAATTTGTCTATGGCTTCCATACAAAAAAACAGCTACCATAGACACATTTCCGCTACCACAGACATTTTGTCTATGAATTGGCTTAATTCCGCTGTGATTCCGCTAGGTGTGTTTTGACCCTTAACTTAACTTCGTATTGCGGTAATAAAATACGAATTAAATGTGATATTACTTGTATACAATACGCTGTATCTATGTTTGCATTTTTATAATTTTATTAATTATAATATTATTTTAGTCTGTCTTTCTTACACTATCCTTAAAGCGGTATTAGACATTGCAACCTGCAAGGCCCAATCTGTCAGGTTGGAAGGTGTAATTAAAAGCGGTATTACACATTGCAACCTGCAGGGCCCAATCTGTTGTGTACCCTGCCTCTTCCTACCCCTCCTTCAGCTCCCTACGGGCCCTACCTTCAATTACACCTTCCAACCTAACAGATTGGGCCCTGCAGGTTGCAATGTGTAATACCGCTTTAAAGGTAGGGCCTGTAGGGAGCTGAAGGAGGGGTAGGGAGAGGCAGGGTACACAACAGATTGGGCCCTGCAGGTTGCAATGTCTAATACCGCTTTTAACTGTTCCTACACTTCTTGGTTAGTCAGGCTTTATGTATTTTTTATCATTAAAGAAAGATATACTGTAGGTAATTCGTTTTTAGTAACGGTCAAAACCTATTATATTATTATTACCTATATTACCTCTATTACTATTTTTAAACTACAAATATAAAACTTACTGAAATGTATTAAACATTCAAAACTATCGGGACAGACAGTAAGCAAGAGATGTGGGTATATTTAATTTAATGCCTCACTGATTCTGTAGCATGCCTATTGGGGAGCTGGACCATTTTATTAAACTTCTAATCTAAAAAATATCTAAAAATAAAAATTATCCATCTTTTTTCATTCTTGAAGTATTAATATAATTTCTACTGTGAATCGTGAGCTGTTTCAATCCTATCCTTTGGGTTAGGCACTTAAAGAGTTGAGGGAGGGTAGGAAGAGGCAGGGTAGGATTACGACACATTGGTAGAGTCTTAAGTACTTTTTATTAATTTACAATTCACGATTTAAACTTCTGCTTCCATACAATTTTGGATGTAAAGTCACCATCAAATATATCGGAGCGGCCTAGGTACTGAAAAATATCTTAACATGTACTTTATCGTCTTGAAAATAGAGGCGTTGTTTACATATTTATGACCACCTTGGCCTGATGGTGCGTGTACAATATAGAAGTACGTCTTGCCAATTCTGATAAACTATTATAAATGTAACCGCAGAATCTGGAAAGATGATTCCGTTATTGCCAGCCGTCTACACTTCCAGCATGGCTTAAGATACCTCGTAGAGCTAGAACTTTGTACTTATTATTGGTGTTTATCATATGTATTTGCGTAGGTATTTGTTTCTGGGGGAAAAAAACTTTTTATCATTGTAAACAAGGAAAGGAAATGCAATTATGAAGAGTACAACAATTGTAACAGAAACATGTTTATTATCAATGTAAGAGTATCAATTACATTCAGTGTGAACTAAATTTGTTGTTGTTGTAATAATATTAAATTGAACAATTGATGAATATGTTGTGGATTTTTCTGAGAAAGGTTTTCATTTCAATAAAAGTATTCATATGTGACCAAAAGTAACCAAACGTAATAAAAGTATTGCAAAACCTAAGCGCATAAAAGCAGTCACTCACATTTTGACAAACGCATAATCTAAAGAGTTTTTTTTATATGCACATATTACTTTTACGAATGCTTAATGCCAATCGTGGGGTTGGATATATATTTATAACTCCCATTATAAATATATATCCAACTTCAAGAACCCGCATGTGTAGGACTACATTTGTGAATGATTTATGAAATACGTGCTTTTCCGAGTTGTTTCGCTTTTTCTGATGCATTTCATGTCGTTAATTTATTTCGTCATTGTTAGGTTGTAATGTGTCACTTTCGTTTGTCATAACTAAGAATAGAGATGCAACATTAGTGCTTGGGCAAATCCTAATAACGATATACGAAGTAAATTAACGTCATTTTGTGCAAAATAGCTTTATACTTAAAAAATAGCTAAATTAGAAGTATCTCCGTCAAAAATACAATTTACAAAATATACAATACAGTTTATGATAAATTATATTATTAGTGTAAGGTTGTGTCTCCACCAGGAATATCCATGGATGCGTTACGTAGCGAGGGGTTTGTTAAGAACCGATAAAATAACGTCATTCGAGAGAGGATAGGTTAATCAAGTGATTCTCCTGGTTATTAACGAACACGCCCCTCGCTACGCTTTCTCGCACGTCTCTGGTGAAAACGCAGTCTCAGAAGGGTCGACATTTTATTAAAATTAGGTTTTAATTAATTACTATTTAATTAAGTTATTGTTGCGATGAAGACTTTCCTCAAGGATAGATGCTTATTTACAAACATATGTGGACCAGTTTAGTGCAAGCGACCATTTTGTCGATTTACAAGGACACTTTTCTTTCACTAATAGATTGTGCATATTGCGTAGTTTTTGAAAATATGTACTAGTAACTCCATATCGACAAAGTGGTCCCTTTTTCCCTTGCAGGTAATATTTGTATTTTAACAAGATCGAATGTTTAATAAAAAATCCGTTAAATAAATATTTTGGCAGTAATTTCATTCAAGTATGTACTACTTTTTATACTTTTCTCAAAACAAGAGTTTCATCAAAGCTCGTGCAGAATTTACTACTTAATCACAAGCGAATGTGCACTTGTGCAGTAAAATATTTTTTCTTATTTTATAAACTAAAGATGCTACCTCTCTAACGAATCAATCGCTTTAAATATCAAAATTTACGAGTAAATATAATCAAATTGCTCACAGCTACAATCATTTAACGTGAAAGTGACTTACTACTAATTTTTTGACCATGAGCATAGGCTGTATCATAGGTCGTTCTCGAAACACTAGTAAGTGTAGATAACTTAAGTTCTTCGCACCATACTCAAGCCCTAGAAGCGTCCTACGGTCATGAATAGGCGCTTCATACTTTAATAAATGTTTTCTCTGCAACTCTTGTCTTGAGCACAAAACAGAAAAATGTAAGACCGGTCAGACGATTGATTTTAAGACATGTAACACCTAAAATCGTCAAAAAAAAACACTATATCACTGAGTAGGAGGTCGTGGTGACAAC
The DNA here is from genome assembly GCA_911728535.1 of Pammene fasciana. Lineage (NCBI taxonomy): Eukaryota > Metazoa > Arthropoda > Insecta > Lepidoptera > Tortricidae > Pammene > Pammene fasciana. The sequence goes on from OU452279.1 coordinate 5,052,718, forward strand.
GTTGGTTCTTCGCACGGTGAGTGACGTTCTTCCGTGTTATACTTGTATTCCCTGTCACCATGCTCCGGGCCTGGAGGCGTCCCGCGGCCCTCTGTTGCTGGGGCCGCTTCTAATGAAGGTCCCGCTGGGCCAAAGGGCATACTTTCGGAGTTGTATGGTACGTCGCCGGTACCGACGTATTCGGATGGTTGGTAGCCGTAGCTGTTTAAACTGAAAAAATAAAAACAATTTTAGTAACTTAACTTTCAGTGTAAGACGAATATGTAATGTACTTGAAGCTTTGAATGTAATCCGTTTAAAATTAAGAATAAAAAATTCTTGCAGTCAACTCAGAATAGGCTCAGAAAATCTTAAATTTTATTATAACATATATAACTCTACAGAATAAGTAAGTCAAAAGTCAAAATGACTATGACTGTTATCTTAGCTCAAATAAAAAAAATAATTGAATAAGCAAGTGCAATTTTACACTATGTTTGGTTACCTGTTAGGCCAGTACGAAATATCTTCAATAGGGTGATGCGCGTACGGTGCATACGCATGCTGATAATAGGGCGAGTGCTGCGCCGGCGTCTCGTACTGGCAACAAACAATTAAAACACGTGAATAAAACCCAATCCAACCCAACCCAATACAGCTGACAGCACCCTAATTCCGAAACTTTATTAGAAGAGTTTCAATATATATCCACAATTCCAGACCTTGTGGATCCGTCGTGGTGGCACACGATCACTTTCCGCGAATTGCTCGCGTAACACAACCTTCTATTTGTAACAGTGCCCTTTATTGGGTACACCGTGACACTATGTTATTCATTTGGTTCCTCTTAACGCAGGGTTTCGAGGTAAAATAATGACATATAATATAAATGGACGATTATAAGAAAAAAGTATTCTTACTTGAAGTGGATATAACGGCTGCGGCTGTGTGGCAGGGGGCTGGTACTCCAACGGCGCAGGATATGGGGGCGTACGGTATGGTGAAGAGGGGGGCGGAGGAGGAGAGCCTTGCGCAGGCCAGTAACCACTGCCGGACCAGGTGTAGCTCGTGGTATTCGCTGATGGAGTGCGCTCTGAGCTACTGTAGGTTGCTGAAATTAAATATCGAAGATTTTTTAATTGGTCTGAGCTAGACGTAATACTTAGGTACTATTTGTCAAATAATTAATTTTGTAGTTGGGATTTTTATAGGTAGGTTTACTTTTATACATAATTTTAAATTAGTTGTTAGTATAGTTTTATTTGTTAAGTTTAGTTTTAGCTTTATTTTTTAGATAGTATGTAGTGAGTAAATAGTTGAATCAGTTATCAGAGACTAAACCCAGAGAGAAGAGTCTAATAGCAAAAGATGTCTAGCCATCAGATTTCGGATAAATCAAGCCGTAATATTGCAGGCTTAGTAGTTTTATTGGTATTTGACGTAACTTTTGTTCAACATAAATAAAGGATTTTCGTTATTAATTGAAAAAAATCTTACAAGGGGGTGAAAGAGTCCTTGGCCGAGAGGGCGGCCGCGGCGGATACGGTGCGGGCCTTCGAGAAGCGGCATTGCTACCGCCGTACAACGATTGCGATGCCACGAACCATCCACTAACTGTAACAAACATTATATTATAAACTTCCTCCCATTAAGGAGAACAAACAACAACATTTAAAGTATACACAGGAAGCCAAAGCCAAAATTATTGCACTAGTAATTTTTGCTTGTTAAGAATTATCTTACAATTTTTTAAACTAGTTTGTGAGGAATTGCACTTATTAACTGCTTATTTGCGTATTATTTAAGGGACCGGTATTTCAATTTATTTAAGTTACTAACAAAATGTTACGTTCCATTAGTTGGTACGTCGACGTCAAAGATATATTTACAATTGAATGTTACATTAAAATAAGTTGCCATTTTGTTGCTGAGTTTTTCGGAACTTATGTACGGAATATCATTTGATATTTACCAGTGACTTTTCGGTGAAGGAAAACATCGTAAGGAAACCGGATCTAATCCCATAAAGGCCTAGTTTCCCCTCTGGGTTGGAAAGTCAGACGGCAGTCGCTCTCGGAAAAACTAGTGTCTACGCCAATTCATGGGATTAGGTTGTCAAGCGGACCCCAAACCAGGATAAAAGCTAGGATGATGATGATGATGATGATTAAAATAAGTTCCCATGTATTGTGACAAATACTTGTTTACGTGATATATTACAGTAATACAGTTTTATACTTTCACTGAATGTGCCCAAAATATGTTCACACTTTTTAATCCATGTAGTTTGCCACCTTTTCTGACTTATGTTCGTTTACATGACAAGTCACTGAATAATATTTACATGGCAACTTATTTAAATGTAAAGATTTTTTTGTAACTTTCAATTGTAAATATATCTTTGACGTCGACTGTACATATATTTTGAAAGTACATACGTATCTTTTTAAATTGCACAAATTGACCACTTTTTTATTTTATGTTTCATTTATAAATAATCCAGCCTAATCTTACACCTATTTCACGATTTTTGCATGGAGAGGTGAAAAGAGTAAGTTTTTTTATTGTGTAAAATTAAATTATACTAGTACATAAAATATATAAATACGTTGAAAAATTTGTCGCCTGAGGAATAATATTATAACAGTTTTTCTTTCATTCATATATATTTTTAGGGAGAGTATGTTTAGCTAAAGCAATTTCATGAAAAACATTTTTTAATCAGATAATGTTAAACATATTAGGGGCCTTAATAAAGATTAATTAAAAATTAAGCGAAAAGATTGCACGTATCAACGTCATCACTGGTTCTCACTACACAAGCTCTGTAAAAATTAAGTTTTCGGACATTCAGTATTAATTTATTTACTTAATACAAACTAAAACTACTTTTTTGAATTAACAAGACTTCAAACTATATATTATATCTTAACAAATGCGATTCATGTGCTTAATTTCATTATTAGCGATTTTCGATTTCATATCGTTACCGGACTCTTAGGGTCGCCACACACCTAGCGGTTTTCCTCGCGGAATTACCGGAAGTAGCGGAAATTTGTCTATGGTAGCGGAAATTTGTCTATGGTAGCAGATTTTTTGTATGGAAGCCATGGACAAATTTCCGCTACCATAGATAAATTAAGCATTTTGTCTATGAATTTCCGCTACTTCCGGTAATTCCGCGAGGAAAACCGCTAGGTGTGTGGCGACCCTTAATGTGTTAGGGTCGCCACACACCTAGCGGTTTTCCTCGCGGAATTACCGGAAGTAGCGGAAATTTGTCTATGGTAGCGGAAATTTGTCTATGGTAGCAGATTTTTTGTATGGAAGCCATAGACAAATTACCGGAAGTAGAGGAAATTCATAGACAAAATGCTTAATTTGTCTATGAATTTCCGCTACTTCCGGTAATTCCGCGAGGAAAACCGCTAGGTGTGTGGCGACCCTTAATCAAAACTACGCATTGCAGTATCAAATCACAAAGTGAGTAATTCTGCTTTGATTGAATTGAATGTATTGGAAAAAAGTTTTTGTCTATGCCGCATTACAACTGTCAATGTCAGCTGTCAGTGTCATAGTTGTCTTTATTGTCCGTCAGAAAAGTAAACAATTCTACGGGTTTGTTTTGTTGATTTGGTTTGATTTGGTGATTCATGTTCCATCACAATTCTGAATTGAATTTACTTAACTACGCCTTTTGCTTTTGTCCACTACTCCTCCGCAACCACCGGAATACGATTGGATCATAACTCGACTACCTTTAATTTAATACGACGTGCACAAAAGCAGATTTTATTCAAAAATGGAACCGGTAAACAGGTTTATGAAAGCAGACTCTAAAAATCTACCAGAAGTGAATACGTTGATGATTCTCGAATATATCAAAAGCAGCAACAAGCACAGTATTAATGAAATAAGAGATGTTAAGAGATTGGCGTAAGTTACCTAACTAGTTTTTGCTTCGTTTATGTCGATGACGAGATTTTTAATAACATTAGTACCTATTTCTTTTGTTTTAGAGCATCAGATGAGAATTACATTATAGATGTGATAGGATTTGTAAAAGTAAAAAGAGGTGACTCGGAATGCATTGTTAAAGCTAAAGTTCTGCCCGAGGAAGAAGTTGAGCAAACATATTACACTGCATCTGTTCATGTTAACGAACAAGAAAATACAATTACTGACAGTACATGTGACTGTCGTCCTGAATTGACAGGTAAATATGTACGAAATATTTAATTAAATTTAAGCATAATGCTTAAATTTGTCTATGACCTCCAAACAAAAAAATCAGCTACCATAGACAAATTTAAGCATTTTGTCTATTAATTTGCTTAATTCAGCTCAGGTGTGTTTTTGCCTAAAATGGGGTGACTATAGGAAATTTTTGGGCCTACATTGATTAAATTCAATTGGTCATTAAAGCTGCATTATTTATATTTTATTTGCACTCTTTTGGTAAATGGCAACATATGATCTCTGTTTGATTGTAATTAAAGAGTATTGAGCCAATTTTAATCAATAGTTCTTAATCTTTGCCAATACATAACTGCTATACTAGCACTACTCGGAGAGATTTGCAACTGTTATTCACAACACACAGCTGGACACTTGCAATATTCCCCCATATGAGATTTTGCTCCTTACTTAGAGGTAAGGTAAGGTAGACCTTACTCTTACAAATTTTGCTGTCCAAGCTCTATGTTCATTTTTTTTTTTAGGTGGATGCAAACATACTTTGTTGTTCCTTTGTTGGTTGGAAAATAAATCCTCAATACCTGAAAGAGCTCCGGTACAAAGTTTTTGGCATAAACCTCTCTTAGGAACTCCACCACTGCTTGCCAAGGACATGTTTAAATCCAAAAGAAGTCCCATTGTACCAGAACCAAGCGATCCAGCTGTACTTGAGGACTTTATTAGAGAATGTAGGGAAAGAAACATTACTAACTCTCTAATTATGCTCCATTCTTCTTCATAAAAAGTTTTGGTAAATAGGTGGGTCAACACCTGATGCACTGCCTCGCGAGCAAATTGCCGCACGAGGGAGCTTGGCTAGGCATTGCCGCCGCGCATGTGTTTGCCTCAGGCGAGGCACATCCACAAGTGTATCTGGTTTGGACCCTCCTAGTAAGCAGTTAAGTTTTTTCTTTCATATGTTTGTATCTTAGAGCTGTATCCATATTTATACGCGGCATTTTCCACCATGACAAACCAGTGATCATGTATGTATGGCCTGATTTACACTTTTAAGTTTTGCTTACGTAAGTAGGGACGTAGCTATGGGTTAGAATGAGATACGAATATCTCCATCTCATTCTCGCCAATAGCTTCGTCCCTACTTACGTAAGTAAAACTTACAAGTGTAAATCCAGCCTATAGTTAGTCTAAGACCGCAGTAAAAGTAGAAGTAAGCTATACTCGTCCCTTTTTTTAGTGATCAGGGTACTAGAGTAAGAAAAAGAAGTATGTTTTTCTTTGTCTATGCTTTAAGTGAGGCAGTTCTGTCAAACTATATGCTCATGCGGTTACTACGAATATTCGTGCCGTGCGCCTTGCCGCGTGTAATCTGGATATGGCTAAACACTTCAAGAACCATAAGGTCAGATTCTGTTTTTGTTTCATATGTAATACATAAATGTACCTAAGTGATTTATCATTCCAGCTAATAATGTTGATGTAATGAAGTTTAATTTTATCTTAAACTGTGTGATATACTGTAAACTTTTAGTTTAAATTCCAAACTTCAGAAGTATGAAAAAGGGTATTTGTTATATGTTAACTTGCAAGTGGCTCTGAAAGTTAGATGTGGGATCACTAAAAAGAAATGGATACTTGGACTTTACATAGCACTAAAAATATCTTATTCCTATTTTTAAACATAACAGGTTATGGGCCCAGCATTCTTAGCCCTAATTTTACTGACTTTAAATTTGAATATTCGTATGTTGCATTACTGAAAAGAAACAAACCGCCTAGATATTCAGATTAAACACTAAAGTGAAATAAATATCAAGTTCCCAATGTTGCCATATTCAAACAGGTTATGGGCCCAGCACGCCTAGCGCTAACATTGTATTACCAACTTACATTGTGGATATTGATGAGGCGACGAACTTTGTTGCGGATAGTGCGTTCCCACAAAATCCCTCTGATAATATCCTTCGGGTCTCTCCTTCGCGTCTAGAAACGCCTTCGCAAAGGGGTTGTACTTGATCTTGAGTGACGTCACTTCCTCGTTCTGGTACGCCGTGACTGCGATGAACTGGGTCTCGGGGAAGGGGTACGTCATTATTCGACGGAGGTCCGTGCCCACTTTGACGAGGTGGACTCTGGGTTCGTATTTGTGGAGGGAGTTCAGCATGATCTGGAAAAAAGGTGATTGTAAATGTAAAGAAATGTTGTTTTTATAGTTTGGCTGGCTATCGGTGTCAGTAATATTAAGAACAAAATTTACTAAAATGAGTAAAAGGATACCTAATTTGATTTTCTTTGCCTATACTTTGGCAGTGGGTGCTCACTCCATACAACTGGTTAGTAGCCCGAAGCTTGACATTTTGATGGCTAGACGACTAAGGGGTTGAGAGAGGAGCGTGCAGGGGGCGTGAATATCAAGGTTTTACAACGGGCGCCCATTCACACCCCTCCCTCACGCACCTCCCTCAACCCCTTAGTCGTCTAGCCTTCAAAACGTCAAACTTGCGGGCTAATAACCAGTTGTATAGAGTGAGCACTCTTTAGGCTTACTTTGGTGACATCGATTGTTGACCAGAACTTAAGTTAGTTATTAAGACTATGGATTGTTATAAAACGCCATAAGTAATTTAGTTATTCATTGTTTAATTACTTTTTCATGTACCTAAATATGTGGCGAATACATTTATTATTCTTCATAAAAGAAAATAAATACATATTTAAGTCTTTACAAGTTCTTTTTATTTATTTGTAGCTTTACAACTTACTAAATAGTTTTATTTAAAACCTCATATTTACATGATTACGAATACAGCAGAAAAAGAGTTTGTTTTTAACGAATCTTCTTTTTCGCACTAGGTCAAGTTATCGATTGAAAACCGTTAACAGCAATTCGCTAGCATTAACGAACAATTGTTACTTTGCACGTTTCAGATCTCGCACACTCTTAACAATAAAATCGATAATCGGGTAATTAATACACCATTAATTTTTGCAGAAGTCGTCTAATCTAACACGAATGGGACTAGTAAATATAGCATCGAGACAATAATTATTACAAATGATAGTGCGTACGCCGCTAAACAGTTGGTAAAGCTACAAATTTCACACCGAGACGCCAACATATGGATCTGGATGTATCTCATGTTTGTTTTCATGTTCATTCGCGCCATATCGCGTGAGAACTGGACTGTTGTTTCCGACACTCCTTGCTGAGCACATCTTCTCTGACTAACCAGAATAAGTGTGAGCTTGAGATCCATAACTACTATTGTTTTTGGAGATACAATTTATACTGGTTTGATTGATCGGATGCTCTGTATGGGATTGGAATGATGACTGAGCAGTAGCGAGCAACTGTAGCAGTAACACCTCCATACCACCTGCTTTCTATTAACGCAGATTAGTATTCTGTCAATAATGCCTTTTGGGAATATCGATAGTAACGGGAATCTATTAATATGGAGCACTTTGATACATATGGAGCAGTTGAGAACCGAGTTACAGTTTGCAGGATGAATAAGCAACTAGCTTTACATAGGTAAGGTTCCCTCGCTTGTCATTAAACACTTCATTTTTCCAACAGAAAATAGTTCCATTAACACACATCTATGTAAAGTGATATGTTTAGGAATATATACCTACCTAAGTACCTTTGTTCCTAGTTCACATTCGCCCTGACAATATACAGGGGCGGCCTTAACATTCACGAGGCCCCGGGCGCTCCTAGTAAAAACATGCTTTGCAAGGCCCTTGTAAAAAATTTAATCGGGTTGGTGCGAGGTGCGAGGTCCTTGCAAGCGTGAAGCCCCGGGCGACTGTGTACCCGGATCGCCATCCTCTAAGGCCGCCTCTGACAATACCTAGGTATATGTTAAGGAGGTCGTGCGACACTCGATGGCATATCACATTAGTAGGATGCTCCGGCAGTATTTAATATTGGGTAATAAAACCACGTTTTCCTTAAGTAGTTTGCATAGTGATCATCAAAATGATAACTTGATAAGGCAGAAACCTACGCCTACACAATATAAAGAATTATAAATAAATAAAAAAGATTGATAGTTCGTTGTCCGATTTAAGTAGGTATACGATTTTCGCAAATTTTTACGTGAATGTGAATTAAACTGCAGTGCTCGCTTAAATCAGAAACCCCAGTGTGTTAAGAGTCGCCAGGACGCTCGCGTTCCCATACAAACGTAGTTAAGCTCTCATTTTAAAGCTACATGCTTTAGGACCACGAAATTTGGCATGGGCATTCTAGTAGTACAGATCTAGGTCGGTAATTCGTTTTCGTTGCTAAAAATTGTAATACAAAGAAAATAAAGCCAGTTACAGATTTACATACAAAACTTATTTTTGCTATAGTTTCTTTGTACTTATTACAATTTTTAGCAACGAAAATGAATGTCCGACCTAGATATGTACTACTTAAATGCCCATGCCAAATTTCATGGTTCTAAAGCATGTCGTTTAATTAAAAATGAGAGCTGAACTACGTTTGTATGGGGACGCGAGTTCACGCGAGCGTCCTGGCGACTCTGTTAAAGTACTGACGTACCTAAATGATAGGTACATACCTGTCCATTGCCATTGGTTTTATTGGTGAGTTTGACTTTAGCAAAGGAGATGGGCTCCTTCATCCAATGAGCTCCGAAGTTGGGACTCTCCGGGTGAATGTAGATGGCATTCGAAGGCGGAACCTCGGCTTTGCCTCCTGGGACCTGGTAATTAAGAGCAAACATGAAGACCTAAGACTAATGAATTATTTTTTAAGGGTTTAATGATGAGTCCAAGACATCGAAATTTGCAAAACACAATTGTCCGACCTATACACTTGAACTTAACGTTCCGGTATACAATAGCCATAGGTATGTATTGCTCCACTACCCATATAAGAGCTGTTAAGTACATTAAAAATCCACTTTGAATTTGGAATTTGTTTGAACCGTCTGATCCTGGCTGCTCGCGCTCACTTTGACCACGGGAACATTCGAAAACATTAGCCACGTACCCACTCTACGTTGACGTATTTCCAGCGGTGCAAGTCGACCTGCACGAACTCTAGCAGGACCGTGTTATATGGCCGTCGGGCCCAGGCCGCTCGCGCTCACTTTGACCACGGGAACATAAAGTCACGTACCCACTCCCCGTTCACGTATTTCCAGCGGTGCGAGTCGACCTGCACGAACTCTAGCAGGACCGTGTACACGGCCGTCGGATCCAAGTCGCTCGCGCTCACTTTGACCACGGGAACACTTAGCCACGTACCCACTCCCCGTTCACGTATTTCCAGCGGTGCGAGTCGACCTGCACGAACTCCAGTAGCACCGTGTACATGGCCGTCGGGTCCAGACCGCTCGCGCTCACTTTGACCACTGGAAACATTCGTCTGGAACAAAAAGGTATTTTATAGTGTACACGCTTGCGTGTGATATAGTTTCAGCGATTTGCGATTTTGTTCTAATCACACTTTTTCGTAAAACGTAACGGTATATTACCAGTCGCTGAACGTAACGTAGGGATAAACGAGTACGCACTTTTATTCGGCATCGGCTTCGTTCTCGAGCATCTATCTCACTTTGCGTAAATGTAGGCACTTAATATTACTTAGCAATTTGGTTTTATTTTAAACTGATGGTGATGATAAATATAACAGAATACACACACATAGAGCTGGTTGCACCACACCTCCTGTTAACATCAAAGTCATGCATCGTTGAAAAAATCTTGTATGAAAAGTTTGATAGTTTTCTATGGAATGACAGCTCCGTCGCCATATTTACCGTTGATGACTCCGTTAATTGTGCGTGGTTGGTGCAACCCACCCTGAGTTAATTTGTTTGATTTTAATTGAACTACATTACTCGTAAGCTGGCGGACACAGCCTCCCCTGTAGTTAGCTGTGGGACATATCAGGCTACTGTTAAACTGTCTTTATTTTATATTTAATACTTTTAACAATTGAGACATATAGTAATACAAGTACCTAGGCATGTATTAATAATTGCTGTCGGATCACAGCTCATATGATGGATGACATTTGTTTTTCGTTTAAGTAAATGTGATCTCATCGTGATTTCTAGCTTTATTTACGATGATGATCACATCTTCCATTTTTAGCTTGTTCTAAAACTTGGTAGGTCCAATTATTTTAAACAAAAACACAATAAATACTGTATCTATGTTAGTTTTTACTTACCTACCTATTACATTCTAGACCTCAGCGTCACAATTTATAAATGCGAAGCTATAAATTTTGCTACCTAACCCAAAGGCTTTAGGCACCTATTAGCATTTGAGCGTCGTAGATTTTTTTTGTGATTGGAATTACTATATTTGGACGAAGTTAGGCTGCTTGATGTAACACCATAAACCTATTCCATGTTTGAAGCATGTTTTCATTTAAAAAAGGTGTATGGAGTATTGTTTCGCCAAAGACCTACACCTCAAGGATAGCATAGGCGATATCGGGCACGGACGGCGCTGGTTAGCTGCCCTGCGATAATGAGCAAGACCTACCGCGCTAATTGCTGAAAACTAGCCGCGCGGCGGTTAGCACTGCTCTATATGGTCTCTCGTGATCGTACGGAGTAAACAGAATCATTAAACTAAATGAACCTGTGTTGCTATTTTTCATAATTATTAGAATTCACGGAAGAAATTAGGGGTATGTAGTAGAGTTACGCGCGCTTTATTTTTGCTACGAGTCATGAGTGCTATGTATGATGCTACAGATACCTATTTACCTTATGGACTAAGAGCTGGCCACGTCAGATGTGACACAATAATGAGAGTAACAAAACCCGTCTGGTTAGATTGCTATACTATCCTTATCGGTAGATCCGGCCATTTGGCAGCTTTTAATGGGTAGAGGGCAGAGTAACAGGCTAGCAAAATTTTTGAATTGAAAAATAGTACTACCAAAATAGGTAAAACCTGCCGAAGTTGTCTCAGTTATAAAGAACAGGGCCTATATTTTAACATAAGAACAAAAAACTATGCGTATTATTACAGAAACAAAAACAGTATGCGACAAACTATCGTCGAACTACAACAGAAACCTTTGGCAATGATATAATCTAATTATTTTTCTATAATTTCTCATAATATTGCAACATTTGGTTTGCATTGTTTGACCTCCACCACTTTACCACCGCATAGTATAGCAAACTGACTAGAGGGGTTTCGTTGCTCTCCGTCTATTATTAGTAACTTAGAATAGTTATATAGAATGTCATTAAATTAATATAAATTTAACATATATAAGTCTTTGCCAGAGACCGTTTGTAGTTTCCTCGGTGTGAGGTAGTGCAACCGTCGAGGTGTTTGAATTGTTGAGGGTAAAATTACCTAATAAGTACTTTTAGACTACTACAGCCTCGAAAGATAACTGTTTGTAGGTACAAGTTCATAGAGTGTTTTAGAATATAATGAAATGTTGGATTTACTTAGAAACGGAAATACGAAAAACTAACCGGCGGCTGTACGTCTGCAGCTGACTAAGCATTCTTGAACTGATGTTTCGCGCAGTATAAAGCTTGTTACTGCGACCTCGAATAAGTATAAACTGAACCAGTCTATTTAATTACGTACCTAAAAATTATGAGCACTGCCCCATAACCTGTACACCGGTTGATTGATGTTCCCCTACGCCAAGTTTATGACCTCTCACTAACTTTGATGACCCACCTGATTATACACGGTGTAATTACTAAACATTATATGTTAGCATTATTCGCATCGGGTACTTCATTGTTGTCTAAGGACCTACATTGCTATGAAACTATGTTGCGGTTATTAAATACGGTATTTTGAATGACTAGTGAGTAAATCATATTTTTATAACATGCATAAATATAAACAATGAGGGCTAAGATGTTTGATTTTGAATAAAAACAATTGGCTTGTTAGTCTTTAAGTATATTTTGCTTTAAGAAACGACTAAGTAGTTTAATCTACGGTAAGTAATATATTTTAAATTGATAATTAACTTTTTTTAACAAATCACGTCAAGTCTGAAAAAAATCTGCAGCGACACAATGTGTGAGAGCGACATACTTGGTCGCTACCAGTGGCGGCGGGTCCATAGAACTCGTGTCCCGTGATTTCCGTCGGCTTGCCTTATTTTCAGGCACCCGAGTAGTTTTAAATTAAGTTCCGGCTTGCCTAAGAAAATGTTCCACCCGCCGCCACTGGTCGCTACTAACATAGGTACTAACTAAAAATACTCCGTAATCGTAGTCAGTTTGTTCGCCTGGCTGGCTATGACTCACAGCCGTATTTTACTCGCTCAGGAGTTAGCCAGGGAAGTACTTTAGGCCCTACACAATTCCTGATCATGATCAATGATTTGCCGAAGGTTGTTAGTGCCGCCAAGTGCCTTATGTTCGCAGACGATTTAAAACTGTGCCTGCAAATCAAAAGTAATGCAGACTGTGACCTTCTACAACATGACATCAATGCAGTTGTCAAGTGGAGCGAAAGTAATCGACTCCACTTCAATACCTCAAAATGCAAGTTAATTACATTTACTAGGGCAAAACACCCCAATTTTGTGACTTACCACCTTAATAATATTGATCTCCAGAGGGTACATGATATACGTGATCTTGGACTGACAGTAGACACACAACTCGACTTTCGAAAACACCTGACTATGACATGTAAAAACGCGTGTAAAGCCTTAGGCTTCGTAATGAGAATCGCCTCCCAATTCTCAAGTACCAGAGTGGCACTGATGCTATATTATGCCTATGTTCGGAGCCGATTGGAGTATGCTTCCGTCGTATGGGACCCGCTCGAGGCGAAATACTTGCTCATGCTAGAACGAGTTCAGCGAAAATTTGCCCGGCATATTTACAAACGGACATATGGATACTATCCATATCTCTTCCCCTCCCGCTTTGTCTTGGGTATGGTTGGCTTGGACACCCTGGAGTTTAGACGGAAACTGCTCTTAGTAGTGCATTATTATTCCCTGATTCATGGCAGGATCGACAACCCCTCTGTCCTAGGGCGAGTGGGTCTGGCTGTTCCATCGCCGAACTTTGGTTTGGAAGGGGCCAGTTCTGGCGGCGTGCGTCCTGCGCGGCGGTGTCGGCGCCTGCTGGCGAACCCTGAGACGGGCACTGCGTATGCTGCGAACGCACCTACCGCCCGAGCTATTCGTCTCCTTAATGATCTGCTGACTCAGGTCCCGGATGCTGACATATTTGCCGACAGTATGGGCAAGTTTGTTAAGTTGGTCGTATCGGCTCTGAACTGTATCCAGTTAGATACTTAATTAGCATAGTTAATGATGTACTTATATTGTTCGTTGTTTGTTGTATTTGTGTTATTTGTTAAATTATTTTTGTCTTATATTTACCGTGTAAGCGATTTGGTTCTGTACTGTAAGCTTGTATGAGTGTAATAAACGAAATTGAAATTGAAAAAAAATTGAAATTGAAATACTAGCTTACTTGTTTGCTACCAATATACCTATATTAATCCCTTCCCGAAAATCAATGCTGTCATATCTAAAGCCTAGCCTCGGCATTTAAAGCGTAGACTTGTTGCTGAAACTATGTCAACTCATGGGCCATTATTCGTGACGATAGTTTCATTAGTGAACGTCTGGAAGCGAACCCATAGCTTGCTGTCGTCCAATGCGATGGAGATTTCAGGCTCGCGGCCGCCGCCGCTGACCGTCCGCTTCACGTTTGTGAAGCGCAAATTAGATATTATACTGCTGGAAAAATTTCAACTCACCGGCCATTCTTAGTGACGATCATCTCATTGGTGAGCGTCTGGAAGCGAACCCACAGCTCGCGATCGTCCAGCGCGATGGAGACTTCACGCTCTCGGCCGCCGCGCGCGCCGCCGCCGCCGACCGTCGGCTCCACGGCGCTTAGGATGTGAGACGCAGCCATGTCGCTGGAACAATAGCTAATTGATTAATTGGAACCGAAAAAGTTTAGTTTGTTGTTAAGTTAATAAAAATATCGGTTAACATGGTGATAGCAAAACACTGCCAAGTATTTCAGTTTTCCGTAAAACACACACACATTTACTTAAGTTGTAAAAGGTCTTTTTTAACAATAATTTTTTGGATATTATGGGAAATGCATATATAAATGATTTTTTTCCCACAATATTAGGGAATATTAAATGCAGATTTAACAAAAAAATACACTAGATTCAGTACCTACCTACCTATTGCAGTAGCGGGTCGTCTAAAAAATCGGCTAACAAGCCGGAGAAAAGTTGGTACATATTATGCACTGTAGGTAAAATGCTCAATTTTCTGAGAATGTCTAAGTAAAAGACAATCCGGCGGAACTCGAGTTCTATCGATGCTCCGCTAATGCTTTAACTTACCTACAGTTTTGGTCAAACCCGTTACGGTTAAAATACCTGTATTTGCGATTCCGTATAACTGGCTAATGGATGCAATTAATGATTCATAAATGTATCAAACTATTAGAACGTACCGAAATGAATTTACGAATCATATGTGAGTCATGGGACACGGGTACTTGTTATTGTTAATTAGTCCTTCAGAGTGCCGGAACAATTGTTATCATCACGATTTTCAGACCAAAATATTTTTCCAAACTTCTAAATGGAAATCGTTTGCATGCTATTTCATATAACTTATGCGTATTATTATGTAGGTACCTAATTATCTATGGTCTTAATAGTATCAGAGACTATAGACAACCAAAGTCTAAGAACTTTTTGAAGCTGAAGTAAATTGCGCCCTCGGTCCGAAAGCCGCCTAGACATACCGAATTTGTAAGAGAAATGTCACCTGCACTTCTACTCCACCTAGTAGCTACTAGTGTACTACTAGTACGCTATTTGTTACTAGGTGAAGTGGCAGTGCAAGTGACATTTCTCTTATAAATTCGGT
The DNA here is from genome assembly GCA_911728535.1 of Pammene fasciana. Classification (NCBI taxonomy): domain Eukaryota; kingdom Metazoa; phylum Arthropoda; class Insecta; order Lepidoptera; family Tortricidae; genus Pammene; species Pammene fasciana. Next base: position 5,067,785 of record OU452279.1, read on the forward strand.
ATGTTTAAGCGGCTTTCGATAGAGGGCGCAATTTACTTCAGCTTCAAAAAGTTCTTAGGCGGTGGTCGTCTATCTCTCTATAGTCTCTGATAGTATTTTATATTTTGAGGGCTAATTAGTCTTTAAGGATTTTCATACAGTATTTAAAGTACGTTCGTGAGGGAGAACAACAACCTCCTCAGAACGCCGGCACAATCCCTCAGCAAGCTTCGTGCCCTTAACATAATGGACTGGTGGTACTCGACTGAAAAGCCCTTAATTATCTCACTTTCATTTACGTAAATTATTCGATTTTTAAACCGCATCGCAGTTTCACCCAAAAAAGGTCTGAATTGTCAACACATATTATTGGTATCCATTTAAAGTAAAAAGTACCAGTTACGATATGTGTTTTCCTTGAATATTTCGTTGCTTTCAGAGTGTATAAAAGCTAGACAAAAGTAAATATAGAGAGCCACTCTGTACGTAATTTAAGCACAACGTATCCATTACGAAATATACCACGAATCGGTGGCAAATGAGCCGGATATTTTATTTTACTCAAGTTTGGCTCACGATCTCGCCCGCTGTTTGCGGTTCCCATTAGCACGCGCTACGTCGGTTCAACGTACGTTCCTGTACAATTTTTATAATTTAGTTTTCGACTGCGATATGTAGGTATTTCAACTGAATTGTAAAACAAAATGTAGGTACGTTCAAAATTTCTGATGGCAAGTGTTTTTCAACAGCGCTCATTGTGATTCTGACCACCTAAGTATGACCAAGACCGTATGAAAAGTTATGCCAGTCAGAAATTTTTAACGTCATTTGTCTTTGATATGCACTTTGAATCTCTAACTAATTTTGTATTGTAAGAAAGAAACTTTCATTTTACTTAACACATATGACTTTGTTTTACTTTGAACAAAAACGATACAAAGTACCTAGGTATACCTTCGGAAGTTATGTAGCGAAATGTCATTAGATATTATTTACCAGTAGCTTTTTGGTGAAGGAAAACATCGTGAGGAAATCGGACCTAATCTCAATAAGGCCTATATGGTTTCCTCTCTCGGTTCGAAGGTCATATGGCAGTCGCTTTCGTAAAAACTAGTGTCCACGCCTATTCGTGGGATTGGATTGTCGAGCGAACCCCAGGCTCAATTCATCCATGACAAATGCTAGGAGAATGATGAATGATGATACAGGCTATAAAGTTATTCAAATATTTATAACCTGCACTATTTCGCTAACTGCAAAGTTACACTGCAGTGTTGTTGACACTGTAGAATCAGTGTTCGCTCTACATAGTAGGTTTATATGAATGCTTATTCAGAGACAGGTATTTATTGTAACAATGTTTCTGTAATCTTTCTCGGTGCCTATATTCTATTCATCTGCCAATAAATTAAATTGTTGCATATATTTCTATTCATTGGGCTATTTAATTACGGCCACGAGACTTAACAACTTGGTTTTGAACTAAAGTTTCGTTATTTTTGGAGTTTTTTTTAATATTATAGCGATTAATGAGTTTGCATTTACCTACTGTAGAAAATGTGGATTTATTGAAGATAACCGATTTTTTTTTCGAAAATGGTGAAACTAAAATATCTTCACGTAAAGAAACGACGCGTTGATGTCTAATCAAAGAAAGCATTTACTTTTCGGAATATTTCGATCAATAGGTGCACCACCAAAACCCAAAGCAGAAAGAACCGAATATAATTGACAGAACAGAGACCTATAGGTTATTGTACAGATGGCGCTAAATTATAGAAAAAGGATTTTGTATAAGGCACTGGAGTTCGATTTTTGAATCTCATCGGGTGACTTATTTCGTACTAAATAGTCATCGGCTGCATACAAAAAAGTCACCGGTGAGATTCAAAAATCGAACTCCTGGTCCCACCGCAAGCGAGTTTACTATGAGCTATCGGCTATTTCAAGAGACAAAAGATACTCACTCCCGTGTAAACAAAAGAGAGACATTCGAGTATAGTTCATCGCTGGGCGATGCGATGGGCTGGGCGAGTATAGTTCCAGTATAGAGTGCGATGAACTATACTCGCCCAGCGGTGATATTTGCCGTGGGGTGCCCGGCCTTAGAATTTTCCCCCACCATATCGTCCCGTGGTTGCAGTAGGAGTCTGCTAAGGGAATCTACCGGGAGATGGGCAGCAGCATCTTCCAAAAGCCTAAACAACAAAAAACAAAAAAACTGCGCGCGCCAACCCGCCTGCCAAGCGTGGCGCGTATGAAGGTCCAAAGGGGAGGCCTATGTTCAGCAGTGGACGTCTTATGGCTGAGATGATGATGATATTTGTCTCTCTTTTGTTTACACGGGAGCGAGTATCTTTTGTCTCTTGAAATAGCCGATAGCTCATAGTTTACTCGCTCGCGGTGGGACCAGTGCCTAAGTATTATGACATGGGATACTTGTTTTATTCCACCACGAGTTAGTTTTAATTTCAGTCTAGTGTCATTGCTATATCTATCTGCCAGTCACATTTGTATGGCATGACTGTATACCCGCCATACATTGATGGATCTGCCCGCTTCCTCCAGGCAGATCCTACGGACAGATTTGTTTTTGCCTGTTACACCATAATTTACACAAAATTAACTAAATGGAAAATTGAGCATATTGGTATACTAGCTAGCCGAGCTACGTCAACGGCATTTTTTAAACAATAACCTGTCGCTTGTGTAGGTATATTTTACAATAGCCGAATTAATTTATGTTTGTCTCGGCGACGAACGAGCGAGGGAGAGGCTTTATTGAATTTTAACATTTATTTGCCATGAAACCTGCGTAACTATTCAAAATAAAGTTTAGTTTGCTATGAGCTCATATTATTATCTAATATATTTTGAGCCTTATATTCGTAATTTTTTTACGCAATAGTTAATAGAGCAGTTTGTCGTAAGCTTTGTGAATGTAACAGACCTGGGGGGTGATTTTTGAGACTCGAGCGCTCGATTCTGACATTTAAAACACTCTCAAATGATGAAATGGTGTTTTAAAAATAACAGCGGTAGGTTTTGAAGTAGCAGAAGCCCCTACTTTAGATTAGCATATTAGCAGCATTTTGTAGAGTCGCATCTTCTCATTCATTTGTGATACTTAGGGTGGATTTCACCACGCACAATTAACAGACTCATCAACGTAAAACATGGCGACAATGCTGTCAGTTCATAGAAAACTGTCAAACTTTTCATACAAGATTTTTTTTACGATTACGTTTACGTTCACAGACAGTTTGGTGCAACCGGCCCTTAGAAATCAAATATTTTTTTGTTGTTGATTGATAGTATTTTAATAGAATGCAACAAAATAGCAATTTTATCAATATCGTAACAAATAATTTTGTTATAATGTACCTATGTTGAATAAATTAAAGTACCTACGAATATACGCTTGGTGTTCATATATCGGTATATGGAAAGCATTTATGAGGAGTACGACTATGAAACTGAGGGTCATTCTGAACGTTGCAAAACCTAAACATTTTTCTTCTGATACCCCCTTTATTATTGAAGAAAATTACGATTACCTATATGTCTGTGGACTAAAGCTAGTGTAATTTTCTTTAAGCTTCATACACCCACAATACCGCGGATACATCTAAAGTTTCAACAACGAGAAAGCAGACTCGCGCGTATAAAGACGCGGTAATTACACACTAGCTCCGTATGCAACATTATTCATCATTTTACGACTTTGGGTATAAATAAGTATTAAACCCCAGTCGTATAGACGGATTGCGAACATTTCCTTTTTAATGGCAAGGCTTAAGGCGTGCGAGTGCGGCCTAACATCTAACTCTTGTGTTTATTTACGTCGATACCATATGACGTGCTCAATCGTTTGAAGACATATTGACCAGGTTACTATTTAAGTTTTAATTATCGTCAGAGCCTATTTTCAAACTTGACTGCCATTATTAAAGCACAGTATGATTTATGGTAAATATCGACAACAAATAGGTGTCAGTTGAATTTCGACACGACTATTATGAGAGTTGGCAATGAGTAATAATTAGAGATGGGCCGACTAGTCGCCGACTAGTCGGGAAAGCCGACTATTCGGCATCATTTGTAGTCGGCGATTAGTCGACGACTAGTCGGCAAAAAATGCCGAATATTCGGCACTTTAATACCTACAGGAAAATAAGAACTTGGCTGAAGTTTAACCCTTATTTTTAGTTATGAAATAGTAGTGTGTAGTGTTTGACTGTTTGTTATCTTTTTGCCATCAAACACGCCATCGCCAGCGCCGGTTCGTAAACATAACTGGTCAAAACATGAACGCGTGATAGACAATGGCACGGCTGACGAAGCGAAACGAGCGTTTCCGATTGCATCCGAACCTAGCCAAAACCTACGATCGGCATTGCCGACTAGTAGGCCGATTAATCGGCAATTTGAAAACCGATTAGTCGGCCGATTGTGTAGTCGGCAAAAACCCTAGTCGGCCCATCTCTAGTAATAATCGAACTCGCGGAGCGTAAGCGAAGTGAGTTCTTACAAACTACTCCAGACCGAACTGTCACCTGGCTACTGGGACGTCTCGGCATTTGGATAGCTTTTTGATTTCAATATTTTGTCCGACGATAACTTTAGTAACGTTTTTCTGATCTTTATGATATTTCTTGGGGCTGTAGCAGAGAGACATAAAATTTGTAAGTTCGTATATGAGCAGGATCGATCAAGTGGCTATAGAGCTAAAAGGAGAAATCCTCCTTAGGGTCGTCAGTTCTCAGTTCGAGGCGGACTACTAGTTTTAATTAATGTCATGGAACGATCACGCCTACAGATCATCCTGTATACACGTATAAAACGTGCTAGGAACATAAATTCTGTTATCGCCTTTTAATTACGAGTAATAGTGTTATTTATCCAACACCGCGTCCGCGCATCGGTGATCTATGGTGCAATAAAATGCCATTAGTCAAAAAATAGGCTTCAAATTAATGGATGTTGACGATTATGACAGTATAGTCTTACCACACTAACTATACACTGACTTTGCACGTGCCTTATTGTGGAGAGTGAACATAAACGTGAAATTGATATGAAAATATGAAGTTTATGATGGCAGTTTCACAAGTTGTCACCGCATAGTCCATGTAAAGTTAGACAATGTCTAGTCCTTAGAGCATTCAACCAACCGGAGCGCCCATTGAGAGGCGTTCCCCTCTGCCGAAAATATATGACCAGTGGTCATACTTATTGTATGGACTGATGTTTATCTGACGTGGCTATTTTGACGTTACGTATACATTTGACGGTCCCCTCCCTCGCAAAAATCGGCCTACTTTTTTGTATAGAAAATGACAGACATGGCCGGTCGGGTTGGTTGAATAGTCTATGGTCTAGTCAGTCAACCTCTGACCATAAGATCGTATACTAAAATGTTGACGTCATTTATTCAAGAGGCGTGGTTTTATTGGTATTGACGATTTAGTGTCATCTCGATGACCAACCGGAATTGGTACTCATTCTACTAGACCCATGTTTAACTTGATTTCTTCAGCCAAGACACCAGAAATTGGTCGTAGATTATGATAGTCATATCATACATGTATGTAGACTGCTGTTATGTTGAAACCTCGTAAAAATAGGTTTTTCATTTACGATGTTTTATTTTAGATCACAGAGGAGAGTCTTTTTCAAAACCCCGGCCGTTTTTAGGTACACCGACTTGCAAATGATTTTAAGCTGATTGAATCCACCCAAATGCAAGCAGATAATGATTTAAGATTAGTATATTAGTTAAATCGAGAATTATAATAGGACATTCACTTTCTTTATTATATGCTATTTTCTCTTTAAAGAAATAAATTGGATTTTCTCTCGAGTTCTATAAACGTACACAATCCGTGGCCCAATACAGTCAGCCCGGAATGTCAATGCCTCGCAGAGCCGGCGTTTTACAGATCCTATAAAATATCAAAGATAACAACGAGTGGCACTGACGGCGTGATTGGACGTTTATGGCATCGCCGATAAACGTGGGCCTTTATGTAGACGCGCATTCATATCGCAATTGTCCGTACCGTGAGAGGTGCTAATTATCAAATGCAAGACCGAAATTCAAGAAGGTATTGTACGAGGGAAAGCTCCAGCGTTAGCACTAGATACCTAATATTTTATTGCATTATGATGTTTCTGGAGCTGCTAGCGTTTACTATATTTAGGCAATTAAAATTTCACTAAAGTGAGTTCAGTCACAATCGGACACTGGGTGAAATCGGATGATTCAAATTTAAGCACAACACTTGTCAGGAGCAAGAAGTGCTGTCTGGAGAGAAGTGCGGTAAAAAATAACGCATCGTTTTATCTTGCCAGAACTAAAGAACAGAAGAACATTACTAGCCTAAATCTTTTCAAAAGTAAATTGAAAGCGAATGCTTCTTTTCGATGGATAAATTTGTAAATTATTTTTGGTAGCTGACTTGTTACAATCTTCAATATTGACATACTTAATTATGTACCGAATGCAATTAATAATTAGTACTTGTAACAATTTTAGTTTTGAATTTGTGTATACTAAAAATTACTATATAAGCAATTAAGGATGTTAGATTTAAGAATTAGACATAGTTTCACATTCAGATACAATTGTAAAGTTGTTATTGAATTAATAAATCAAAACTAAATAAAGTCCCCGCAAGAGGCGTAAATTTGAATCATCCTATTTTACACAGTGTCCGATTTTGCCCGAACTTTGCCTAAATAATAGGTATACTTAATTAGAAGTCCAGTTACGTTGCCCGGTTCCTGTAAGTTGTACTGCAGAAGTATATAGCATTTGCTTTCGCAATCAAAATAAACTCTTTCTTTCCCTACAGATTTTGGAAAACCATCGATAATATTGTAATGAAATTCCAGGGCACTATTTGCCTTAGTAAACAGGTTTTTGGATTTTTATCAGACAACAGACACAAAGGAGACGTAGAAGTTTATTTATTTATAAGGATAGGTAGGCTTTACGTAACTAAAGTGTGAAAGCCCCAGCTATATGTAGAGGAGCAGTCATATCGCAATTGTCCGTACAATGATGCCGAGGTGCTAATTATCAAATGCAAGACCGACCGAAATTGAAGTTGAAACAACACGGTGTTGGCATTTCCAATTTCAAAGTTTGCAATAGGTACGAATGAAGGCCTCGGCCTATGCAAACTCCGAAAATCATCGTCATTCCACACTGACTATTATTCTCTGGCGATATCACCAATACCTACTGTAGATACATTCTGTGGTTTAATTAATACTGGTTCCTCTTTCAGAAGTTTACCGGTTGGGGTGACATCGCTAGATATTAATTTGTTAAACTTAGTTATTTTATTAAAGCTTCTAATATTGAAAATTCGTTCGTGTTTGTGAGAAATTAGCGTATCATGTGTTTGTTTTAAGATAGCTCATATATAATGAATAGTCCAAAAGTATTAATATTATGTAATATGTGTATGTATTGTCGATTGTCAATAAGGCACTACTGTCATAATCATTTATTTAGAAATAAACTCTATTAACAACCGACAATGATGTACCTTTTGCTTGAAAATGATACATATAATCCCTTCCTTGTTCTAATGTCAAATATTGGTAATTTTTTTTGCCCAAGCTATATGTTTTTAGGGGGTAGTAAATTATACACGTCGTTTTAAACTAGTGATACGAAGATTGTTTAAGTATATTTCCAAATATTGCCCAGGTGTATTATGTTTTAAAATCCAAATCGGATTGATGGAAGTCGGGTACCATAAACTTGAATCAGGCAATCGTTTCTTCCCAATCCCAAAGTAGCCATGTCACGAGGTTTTCCAAATCAAGTTGATTTTACCCATGGTATTTTATTTAATGGTCTTGCGTCATCGTTTCTTCAAACTTGAATTTTCATTATCACTTGACATGTATACAACCATCAACCTTGATATGTTAGTCAAACAATAGGCTACATCAAACAACCAAAAGGCATGATCAACAAGGTTTCGCTTTGATTGTGAATAAATATTTTTCTGCTACTGCTAGGGTTTTTCGTCTCCTGCACATACGATTATGAATTCATGTCAACAGTTTGTGTGTCCACTTGAGGCGGTTAATTACTTAGGCCTTGGTCTCCCGTTGTCGTTGTACTCACTATCCGTGCGTGCACATTGTACGGGAATACGGGTAGGTACTGTTAACCATGAAAAAGAACGATTAGACGATACAACACTATTTTCTCTAAGAAAACGCACAACACTAACGCTTGAGACAGTCTCCATCTTGATGGACGTGCTGATCAATCGATACCGTCGTTGAAGTTTGATTGTATTTAAAAGGTGATAACTAAAGTAAGTTATTAGACATTGTCGTTACTATAGAGCGTAAATTATGCTACCCTCTTCGACATCGGGAAACCAAAGGCTTTGCTGTATGACTACGAAAAGTTGTTTAAGGTGTCCAATTGTTAATAAAAATTTCTTCCTACTAATAGGATTAGGACATCTTACAAAGATCTAACGATACTTGCCCTTAAAGTCTCGGTTTCTTGGTTTTCGGTAGACGTCGTACACAATTGTTGCTCTATTTATTATATTTTATACAATGTGACGCTATTTGTAGCGTACGGAGTTAACCGGAGACCAAGGCCTAAGACATCTTTAGTCATGAGGTTTTTCGTTTGTGCAAGATGTTCGTAGACCGGTTGTAACAATAGGTAGTAGGCAGTCATTAAACAGAATTTAGTTCGTTGAAATATAAGTGTTTCATAATTTTGATGGCACTCCTAACCTCCGACGGCGCCATGTAACAGTAATCAGTTTGTCAATTGCGGGTGGGTCTTATTTACTCTTAATATTATTGCCAGACGCCGCTATTTGATATACTAATTTACGTTACATTTTCATATTTTAAAGCTATTAAACTGAAATTTCATAATGGTGTTCATATGGAACCAACGTAGTAATTTTAAACATCAAATTTTTATTATAGGAGCTATTTACGGTTCTTCTAAAGTGACTCATGAACCTCAATGAAAGTTCATTTCCATATTTTTTTGAAGAATGTGTATCAAGCATATTATTTTTACCCAACGCAGAGTGCTAAATACCAACGGTAACGGTAATTTGTCAACATACCACTGTCACCACTCATCAACTTTGTTATTAAAATATTCAATGTAAATATTCAAATTCGGAAGCTGATAACCACAATCAAACTTTTTTGGGGGCTACATTTCAATTAAATTTTATTCCTCCGAGGTTGTCATAAAACTTTAAAGTTTGACGAGTAAAGCCCATTGAGGAACTCCGAATTGATATTAATTCAAATAACCCGGGTTAAAAAGTCAGGGTTTTATGTGGGCTGTAAAAGTTTATAGTGGGCTTTGTGGCCAGGCGGATGTGCCGATAGGGCGGCCGCCGGGCGCTTTGTGCCGCTCGTGCGCGCGCCGTCGGCGACTCTTGCGCATCCGCGAAATGCACTAACACTATTACAACCTTATAAACTCTTATTACCTTTTTCTTATAGTTAATGCCAGCTAACCCATCCACAGCCACAGTGATTCTTCGCGTCACCAGACTACTGGCGTCAGATACTCGATCATTTGCCTTAACCTTATACGTTTAATATCTGATTCAGCATTACAGCAAGAGAGATTCTCCGCATTAAATTTTTAACTATATATTTAAAATTCGTAGAAAGACTTTGATCAATAAATAAAACGGAATAAAAACTTTGTCCGCAGAACAATGCCGAATACTCTAGTAGAGATCGAAACCAATGGAATGGAATAGAAGAGGATCTATCACAGGCATGAATGAAGGTGACGCTAGACATATGACGACATACCTACCAATCTCCCGAGCAAGCGGAGATGAAATTCATCACTTATTACTATAAAGGGTGAAATTATAATCCCTAGTCATATTGAGCGAGGTGATAAGGTAGCGTAGGCCATACTGAACAACTTTTACTATGGGACTGACTCCGAAATCACAAAATAAATTTTAGTTTCAAAATAAATAGTGTATAAGATGACGAGTTGACTAATATGAATGTTTTGGTCGCGGTGTGAATAACAAACCTGCGCACACGCAAATAGTACAGTCAGCATCAATAATATGTATACGAATTTGAGTCTTATTATCCCACAGACATAAGTGCCGAAATGTTAACGTATTTTTGATGTTGACTGTACCATCACTATTCCCACCCCATACACATTTATTGCCTTATTCTTCCTGAAGACAGCACCCATCTGTACGACCCTGGTGCTAAATCCCAAGAGTTGTTACAATTTAATAGCGCACTAGTATTTATACCTCGCGAACGGTAATATAAACTTATTAATTAGTTAATACTTATGGTGTCCGCACACCTGACACGGTTTATGACTTTAATTAATTAGAGTAGGATTCGTTGATGACCGAAGAATATTTAATGAACAGTCGGGTATTTAACAGAAGTTCAAATTTACCTATAATAGCGTTACGCCTTCTTATTCTTATTTAAATACCGTAGCTAAAAGTAAACACAAAAATGGGAATATTTAAATCTATTAGCTCATAATAGTCATAATATTTTTAAATGGGCAATAGATTTAAATAGGTCCGATAATGTTTGTTAATTTTTGTAAGTTTATTTAATAGTTTAATTTAATTAACATGTCTGATTCGTATGAAATGCTTTTATGTGATTTTTAAGGGATACCTAAAAACTTTATCTTCAAATAATTATCACCACAACACATAAGGGACATTTGTACATATAGTTTAAGCAACGTAGGCTGGGCTAGGTAGTATTACTTAGTGTAATTTTTCTATATGCTGTTGTTTGTCCTTTTGTTTGTATTTTAATAAGAATATACACATTCAACAAACATATTTTCTTTAGTGTTAAACAATAAGTAAATAATTTACCATAAGTATTTTCCGAACAAAAAGTGTAGAAATTAAAAAGTGGCAACATCGTAGTGTCGTCCCTTTCAAATCAATCTAAGAAAACGGGACGACACTAAGATGTTGCCACTTTTAAATTTCTACACTTTTTGGTCGGAATATATATAACAGTACAAAATTACTCGGTAGAGCTCTTAATCAGGTTTTATTAAATTTTCATTATTCATTTGGATGGAAAATTGGAAAATCTACGGAAATGTACATACACTATTATCACTGCATGCGGCTGTACTCACTTGTGTTTAGTGATAATAGTGTTAATATGTCTCACGAAAGTTTAAATTCAATAATGTACATACATTTTGGATCCGTGTCTGCTCCAGTACTATACTTAACAAAAATACATTTATAGAACCTTCGTTTATTGAACTTTGGTTATCTATTCTGTAAAATATTAAACCGATAACTTGTTGGGTGTGAGGTAAATTTTATGACAAGTGTAAAACTACAGTGCTTACAAATTGCAGTAATTAACTATTACTGCACTATTTATTGCACAAGTTCTTTGTAGAGTCAGGTTCTATTAAGTATTATATTATTAACTTGTAGTTTACTTATACTACTGTAACTTATAGGTACTATTTTCATAATGTAAGGAGCATTGCATATAGTTAAAAAGTGTTTTATCTAATAGTATACCTAATATACCTAATAAAGAGATATAGCTTCATAAAAAAACAATTATAAATAGTTTATTCAGGAAAATAAAGAAAGACACAAGAACCAATGGTCCGTTTTCACCTTTTTAGGGTTGCGTAGCCAAAATGGCAAAAACGGAACCCTTATAGTTTCGCCATGTCCGTCTGTCCGTCCGTCCGTCCGTCCGTCCGCGGTCTAGCTCAGTGAGCGTTAGCACTAGAAAGCTGAAATTTGGTTTGAATATGTGCATTAACCAATCCGACAAAACGGTAGAATAAAAACGCGAAAAATATATTTTGTTAGGGTACCTCCCGTAAACGTGAAGTGGGGGGTGAAATTTTTTTTCGTTCCAACCAAGTTGTGTGGGATATCGTTCGATAGGTCTTTTAAAAAAAATTAGGGTCTTTTAAAATAGCTTTTGGATAAAACTAATACTTTCGGAAATAATAGCTCCGAAAGTTTAAAACAGGGCGTCCGCCCATCTAACTTTTGAATCGTGGGTCCTAAAATTTTGAAAATATTCATAAAACTGATGCCTAATGAGTACCTTCAATAAAAACTATATTGAAATAAATCGGTTGAGCCGTTTTTGAGTTATCACTCAAAAACCCACAGTGAAAGGACGTAAGCGCCGCCAAATTTCCCGTAAGAAACGACCTTTTGAATGAATGGTCTCAGTTTGCGGAACCCTACACTGAGCATGGCCCGACATGCTCTTGGCCGGTTTTTTTTTTAATAACGTCAATACTATTTTACTATACTTATATTTAACTTTTGTTTTGTATGGAGGTTTAGCTAGCTGGGACCACCTGTCCCAAACCAAAAAAAAATTTTCGTGTCAAAAAAACATTTCTCCTACTTTTTCTTAGTCGTTATATGATACCAATTATGCCCTGAAACAGATCACTAGTATTTTTGTTACACCTTGTATATGATAAAGTTATACCCCCCCCCCCCCCCCCACACACAAATAATGCACTAAATAATGCTTAAATGTATAAATTTTAAAAAGCGTTACTGCCAAATGAATTTTTAAGACAGTAACGCCTTGTTGACAGCCGACAATGATGTACAGTCAAGGAATTTGATTCTCGTACGGTATATTCACGAAAGTTGGCGCGAGATTTCTACTGAGTGACAGCCATTTTCATAGAAATTCTGTCAAATCTCGCGCCAACTCTCGTGAATAGACCTGTACCGTTTCGTTAATTTATTGCTTGAAATGTCAGAATATCATAAGGCTTATATTTCTTTAAGCAAGCGAAGAAACATAGCCCTTAGTACTATTAATTGTCATCAGTAATTTAGACTTAAGACTGTACTTACTTTGACTTGAAAACGTCACGTTGCTTATATACAATACTTTTCATACGGGTCACCCTTAATAACAAAATTAAACAAATGACAGATATCTACTCGTATTGAAAATTCAAAAATCTTATAAACAAAGTGCAGGCCAACGTTTGAGAATTCGTTGATGTCTTTTGTTCTATAGTTTAACTTTGTCTTGATAATGTATAAACGAAAAGATTATCAGCATTTTCGAATTCATAATTGCTTACTAAAATTGCCAACATGTTGTAGGTACCGTGAACTTGTAAAATTTGAGCCTGAAAAGTAGCTGAATTCCGCGCTGAATTTCGCAAATTGTGCAGAGCGCCAAATAGGGGACCGAAGAATTGTTGATGTTGCTAAGTCAGGTAAGTCGGCATTTGTATTTTCTGAACAAGCGTAGGTACAGTCGCCCTCGGATATACCGGAGCGGCCAAGGTGGTGACAAATATCTGTGAAGCCGATTTCGCGTCCGAAAAATTTCGTGAGTTTTTAGGTATCTAATTCTGTACTTACTTATTTTACGTTTTAAATGACTGAACGTAGGTACCAATGCCCGCCAATTTATTAAATAGTTACACGTCAAGTTTGAAATCGTAGGTATCCTGTGCCTAGTATGTACTTGTCACTTTGTTTTATTTCGTACCGGCGCTAATTAGGTTTTTTGAAGTGAAAACTTCTTTAGCCGCGTTGGGCGTTTTTTTTGGTAGAGGGAAATCTTATGAGTTCGCGTCACCGACACCGTCACGCCAAAACAAAAACGCATCACAAGATTTTCCTTGGGTTGGAAGGCTCGTTCGATATTTAAACTTATTTATAACCGTTCAAATTAAGTTTAATTTTGTAAGTAATATTTTTGTCTTATGCTTTTAATATATTAATCATATAAAATCACCATTGTAAATTGACTGTAGGTCTACCAAATAATTATTCCGTAATCTCGCAGGGTCTGTTTAGTGGACTATTTGGTTCTCAGTTCCTAGTTAGCTATAGTTTCTGAAAAAAGGCTGGGACAGACCCGTAATTTTAGTATGAAAAATTGCATTTTCAAATGGGTAAAATGGGCTATTGCACGTAAAATGAAGTGAAAAATCAGTCAGCGTCCTAATTTTTTGCAAGCTCTGTATTGGTAGGCATACCTACCCCACACGTATCATTCTATATAGTATAGTATACTTGTTGCTCGGAGTGTCAGTAGATGTGAAAACCAGATTGATGTTGATCATTTTAATTCAAACATTATGAAATTTTAATAGGTAGGTACTAAAAGTTTTAAGTTTTCACTTCTATCGGCAGTCCCTATAACTGCCAATTTTTTTTAAATTAAAGTTGACATGGTCATGCGACAAAACAATAAATACAAAATATTCAAGTGATGATATGGAAAAACGTTCAGTGGTTATCAAAAACCATTGCGTATTATTGCGAAGCATGCTTAGCCGTAAGAAATATAGTTTTTAGGATTATATAATATTTGCATGCCCACTAGCAGGCTGAATAACCTGTACATAAAATGTAATTAAAATCCACCTGACTGTATTCGAGCAAATAAATCATTTGATTTGATTTGATTTGACATAAAACAATAGGCGACACACTATGAATTTCATTATACGTGGTACCTACATTCACTCCAACAGAAACTTATGGCAATAATATAATATAATTATTGATATAATTTCTCATAATATTGCATCAAACCTGGCCAGAACTATAGGATTTCTATTCTTAAAGTACTTACTTTGCATTTTTTGACCTCCACAAATGAACAGCTACCAGATGTCCGGATCTCGAAAAAAGCATAAGTACCTACTATAGGAAACTAACTAGAGGGGTTTCGTTGCTTGTGGCCAGCTTTTCGTCTGAAGAAGATGACTGCCGTCGCATTTGAAACGTGTCAGTCTAGTCTCTAATAAATGAGTAGGGTAGTGAATAAAAAACGGTATTTAACTGAGATTTTATAAGTGTTAATCCGAGCTTACAGTAATGTCTACACGCCTCTATTGCCAAACAATTAGAGCGCATTTTCAGATAGGTATTATTCAGCACCTGGCGGCTCGATCTATCTGTGGGTGACTGTAACATTAGTCTGTGCTATACTTAGCTCACCTGCTTTCACCGGTTAATTTCTCAATCCCGTCCACTTGAACAAGCACATACAAAGTCGAAAAAACAATCGATTTTTTTTCATTCACTTTTTACACTTCGCAAAATTCTTCTACCATAATTCACAATAATTACAAAAGTTTTTGTTTTTTATTACTATTTTAATGACGTAAATTTTATCACAAATCACGAATCAGTGGCAGCGTGCCAACAGCATGACCAACTACCGCGAACTCGGGCGCACTGGCGTCATTAGCGTGTACAAAATAACATACCCTCTGTCTTCTGAGCAAATCATACGAAAACCATCCGTAGGACTGTATTCATAAAACTTCGTATCCTTTGTTCATATGTTTTGACCACTACAGGCCGCGCAAGCTAATGTAAGCTTTATCAATAGAGGGAAAGTATCCATAATCGGTTTTACGCGTGCGTTGGCGCAGGTCGGTCCGAAGCCCCGCCCCTAGCATATTGACAAACATAGCGATTGGCGGTGCGCCGCCGGCGTGGTGAGATGACCGTGCGCAGCATTGAGGCGTTTCTCAGGTTGGAATTTTCATAAATTGTAGCAATGTCATTGGTGAATTTCGAAATTTCATAGAATATTGGTGTCAATTTCTAACACTGCACTTACCTGATGAAATTTAAAAAGTGAGAAAAAATATTTCATGTTTAAGCCAGCCATTCTCAAAGTGCGAAGTTCTGCAAAACCTCTGCGAGAATACTTTTAGTATTGAAAAAAAAAACAGTTATCAAGCCCATATACCTAATTTCTTTTTTAATTTCGGGGCTCCGTGAAATTTTTCACTGTCCAAAAGGGCTCCGTCACCAAAAATGTTTTAGAACCGCTGGTCTAAGCAATACCTTTACTCAGTAATTAATTTTAATCTGACTCATGTCATAGATATCAAAAATTGTTAACCGTGTTGAACTAAATTCCTACTGAGTTAATTTTTTTTTTTATTAAATTTTCCAAATTTTTTTTCGTGAAATTAGAAAAAAACAAATAAAAAATAACAAAGTGCATAATGGATTCCTAACTAAAAGGTTTAGGCTAGTCTGAAGGATCTGTTTGATTTTTTTCTTCTTTTAATGAAATTGGTATTTTGCATTAAAGAAAAACAAGGCTCTAAAATATAATAAATGAATATTCTTATTTATCCATGGATGGAAAACATTTACCTACGTGTACATCTGTGCATCTGTTGTGTCTGTAGCATACGAGTTTCTGATAAGCGAATTAAGAGTCCATTCCGTTTTTAACCCTTAAAAGCAATTTTCTAAAAGGGTTTGATTTAATCGATCATAAAATAAATATGGAGTCGATGACCTAATTGGCCACTAAAATAATAGAACTGCAACCGAAATTGTAACACCAAAGAAAATATCTGATATCAATATCGGGTCTCCAAAGAATATAAAAACGATTAGGTAGGAACTACTTACCTACATAATATTTATAATAGGTACCTTCCTAAAAAATATTATTATGAAATCCTTAGGAAAAATATATTGATCGTTGAAATGAAAATTTGCTCCATCGTTAGAAGTCGGTTGTTATCTTAATTGATTCCGTCGAAACATTAAAAAAATGTCACTTAGTTAAAAAATATCTAATAGAAGGGAAAACCAAAGAGAGGATTTCCCTTCTATTAGATAAATTTAATGAATTGAGGACATAATAATAAATTTAGGTCATATCTAATGATTTGACCTACGTACCTAGATCTAAATACTATTCTGGAAATACAAAATAACTATCAAAGTTTACTATTGGTCATATTGAATACAAATATCCATTAATTTGGAGTTTCAAAGTTAGAGACCGTTTGGATTTAAATGGTCATATTTGTTGGAGGAAGATATTATAATTAAGAGGATACAAATTAGTGACAAATCTACATTTTGGTGGCCAAAAGTATAGTTTTTGAAATATACATTGGTCACTTATTCTTATAATCTTTTAAGTTTGATCATCATCTGCTAGATTTCTCTCTTCTCTGTTTGTACAATTAGGTGTGTGGTACCGCCATCCTTTATCAACTTTCATCGTGCCGCAGCCGCTGCTGGAGACCATCGAGAGCGCGCGGGCTTCTGGCCGAAGGGTGTTGTGTTTCGGCGGTTCCGGGGAACGCTGCCAAATAAGTATTACTTACACCGGAGCAGGTGGCACAGCAGAAAACCGTAGTGTCACCAAAACAATAGTTTTTGTTTATAATATTTGCTTATTTAGTTTAATATGTACCTATGCTCTAGCCTTTAAGGTATTTACCTATGGGATGGGCCACTAGTTGCCTGAAAATGAACGTTTTTCATTTCATTTCATTCATTGATATAACCGGAATACTTACGAATCGGCTCTTTCATGTTCATTTAACAAACGTGATCCAAATTTGGTTCGCATACCTACAGCTTTCACAAACTTCGAAGATCGGCTCGGGAACAGAACCTAGCCAGCATTCCACCGCCTCACCCAGTTACGGTCCGCCCGGCCGGGTGCTAATTGAAAAAGGAAACCTCAAACAACGACTGGGCTCAACGCTCTCCACATAAATGTTTCATTTTTAAACACCGCGTTGACCGTTACAACCGATCGCAACTACCAATAGATATTTCGAAATTTCGAAGATTTTCTGGAGCAAAGCATTCCAATGTGTTGAATGTTTCGGGGTATGTAGTTTTCGGTCAAAGCGAAATAGGGTTAATTATCTATACAACTTAGGTACTCATACTTAATAAATTATGCAGCATAAACATACTTACTTATGCGCGTATGTGGTAAAAATCCCAAAAAAGACAAATAAATATCTCTACTATCTAATCTCTATAATTGGACTAATTTCTACGGAAATTGAAATTTATGTAACTTTGCAATGTAAATATTGTAATCCAATTTTCACCTTTGCCCGTCGAGTCAAGACACTTATTTATAAGTGGCACCATGGTGGCACCATCACCAGATCACCTAAATATAAATGAATATGTAAACAATTGTACATAAAAAAGTAACAATACAAACAGGCTAAAAGAAAAAAAAACAATGTACCTACAAAGGCGAACTAATCCATGTAAGGAATTTCTTCTAGTTAATCTTTATAAGGAATTAAAGTGGTAAGTATAAACAGGAAAAGAAAAACAATCAGGGCACAATGTTTTGGAAACATTGGATAAGTCGGTTATATACGTTATACATGAACATATGAAAATTTCCGAACTAAGATTTTAGAAGTCTGACAACTGAAAAAGCGGCATAGCCTGTTTTATTCTAAAAGCAAGTTGCCTTTCTCGTTTTTTACTAAGCTGCTCAAACTTACTCCGCTTCCTTCCAGGAAACTACTGGACGAAAATTCTCTTAATTTCGTTTGTTGGTTCTGTCGGGCAGAGTCAATAACCAAAACGATCTGCGACTGGTGACGCTGGTGGTAGCTTGTACTACTTATAAACTATGGAATGAATAACTGGGAAGCTTGAACTATACTTACATGAAGAGATAATCTTCACATTCAGAGTGGCAATCGAACGGGTATCATTTTAATGAGATTTGAAAGTTTTTACATAGGTATTTAAAGCTAAGACCGATTTCATTATCTAAGTAATTAGTAATTACATTATTTAATAATGGCACCGATCTCCTGTGACTCTGTGTGTGTGTGTGTGTGTGTGTGTGTGTGCGTGTTTGTAACTAAAGAAAACATGGCCAAGAAAATATTTTGTATATAGATACGTAGCCACTACGTAGCTATGTACAGTTGCCATCAAATAGAATAACCCCTTTCAAGGAATACGGCGAATTACTAATCACCCTGTATATCGGAGCGGCCAAAGGTACTCAAAAATATCTGAACATAAACTTTATCGCCTTAACAATAGAGGCGTTGTTCACATATTTGTGACCACCTTGTCCGCTCCGATATTCCTAATATTCCTATCTACGATTTTGCCGAATGCCATACTTTTCTTCAGTAGAACCACTTAACTTTTTGTTTATGCTGTGCTCTAGGTTTTCTCCGGACCAAGGCACCTATTTAAAGCTTGAAATATTAAAAAGCTAACAGCCAGACAGACCATGAGAAAGATATCCTGTATAAGTTTCCTTAAAACGCCCACGTAACTGCGCGACGCGACGGTGCCGACACGCGCACGGAAACTCCGGCGCATCTTGTTTGTTCGGAGTCCCGTGCTAACTCCGCCGTTTAAACACTACGTGCTAGCACGCCATGAATTACTTTTCATATAGATAAAATTCACGCTACTCTAACCTCCTGAAATTAACACCTGTTTAGCCCCGCGCCATATCTGTCTTTTGATGACCATGTCATTTATGACCCGAGATTACACAGCTGTCTGTAGTTAATTAGGTTCCACAGTTGATATAAAAAGTAAAACCAGTTATTTGTGCAGCTACACGCTACATTTGGTAGCTGCATGCTAAATATTCGAATGCCCATTGATGAAAACTCGAAATTGAAACGTAATTTGTGTAAACTGGATTATTGTTGATTCATTGTTTGTATGTTTATGGAGCTGCTCTTAACTATCTCGTCGAGTGTATGCGAAATGACGGGTTACTGTTATCTTGTTAGTACTCTGTTTCCGTTACACGTGGATGGATTACAAAATATAAATTGAAACGCTTGTTAAACCAACAATAGGAGATTAGGAAACCGCCTAGCTATAACATTTATTGCAAAAATAAACTTATGTAAACTAACTTAAAAATAAAGTATTTTAAATCTAAATTAATCTAAAATTAAATATGAAGGTATATAACAACTATAAAAGCTTAATCAAAAAGCCCACCCCGAGTCGTCCCCGGCGCAAAGGTACCTATCACGCTCGCTGCGTTGCCGCATTGAACGGCGATGGATAAATAAAACTAAAAACTAGCATGGGCAATACCTACTCGTACGTCAAACTAAAGACCACTGTTATGCCCTTACCTTTGAAGTTCTCTTGTGAACAATAAGTACTTATTGTCTTATAAGTATACTTTTTTTTACAAAAAAATAGGTTTATTATAAGAAAAAATGTTACACACCTCACATACTAAGTTAGTATACTTATAAGTCTCATCTAGCAGTTTGAGTGTGTAGTAGGCTGAAATAGACGGATACTTAACTTTACCCTAAACTTTTAAGAAAGCCATCTTAATTAAAAGTTTAGGGTAGAAAAGCTATCTTTTTTGCACCTGAAATAGATAACTATAGGCATAGGTAGGCATCACTAGGCAAGATAGGCACTTACACGTAAACCACTGAATTACCTAAAACTGTTAATCACGTACAAGCTCACTTAGAAAAGAGAATATAAAAGCGTATCAAAACATCCGCAAACCGGTAAACGTGAAAGATGTCATTAAACATTCAAAAGTAAGAAATTAATACATATTGAAGCAAATAGTCGGTCATAACTGTGGCATTCCACCGACTCGCCTGAAGAAACTACGCTCGCCAGACAAATATTTTAATGTCATTAACATAGCGCTAAACTTAGCAGTTTCGAAATTGACTTGATTGAAAATCAACAAGTAATTATACCTACCTTACTAACGTGTAGTGTATGTACGTGTGTCTGCTTAGGGTCCAGTGAAATATAGAAAAGCCTTGTTGCTGCTATCGGGTCAGGACTGAACTGTATGATGATTAAGAATATGGATGGATACTATATAATTAACTGTCATCAAGGTAGGTATCTAAAGTTAAGATAATATTTGCTTGTGATTATCGAACGAGCGGAGCGTAATCGAAGCGAGTTCTTATAAACAACTTCTGGCTACTGGGACGTCTCGGCATTTCGATGACTTTTTGATTTTGAGAGTTTGTTTGACGGTAACTTTAGAAAGTTTTTCTCATCTTTATGAAAGATACATAAAATTTGAGAGTTCGTTTATGAGCTGGATCGATCAAGGGGTTGTGGATTTAGAAGGCGAAAAAAAACTTCATATGGGTCCTGTTATATTGGTCAACTCGTTTGTAAGTAGGTAAATCGCAAGTTCTCAGTTCGAGGCGGACTACTATAGTTACAAGTTTTTTTTTTTATTAAGTACGTAGGTACCTACGTTATTGAATTGCTTCGATGGACACTCGAGATATTTTAAGCTATATATAAGTTTACCTATGAGTCGTTTTCAACTAAAAACTCTATTAACAACCGACAATGATGTACCTTTTGCTTGAAAACTTCACATATGAGGATTGTTTTACAAAAAGTTAGCGCAGACTTCAGGAAACAGCATCTTTAGCTCATGAACTGGTACATAAAATACTTAATCATAAAGACAGTATGCTTTCATAATGCGAATCATGGTCTTATGAACCCTGAAAATTATATACTGGTCCACTCTCCATGTCTGACTAAAAAGGTAGACTGTCGCTGTTCCGACGGCCGTTGCTCTCACCAGTTTTCTGTTAGCCTACACTACTGGCTGGCTGTACTTTACGATTTCGTACGTAAACTAACAAACAAGTCTCCGCCACACTCGTCCACTTTAGTGTTTGAACATGGTGACACGAAACGTGTTCGATAATTATTGGAAGGATCAATACCGTCCAGCTATTCGACTCTAGGCAAACATGTTTTATGGGCGCGCTGCGCTTGAGTTTCTATTTGAATCTTAAATTCAAACACGGTTTACTTGGAGTGAGTCGACTGCGACTATGTATTTACTGTATGTATGTAGATATAAGGAGGTACTTTGTTGCTTGAGATGGTTCAAGGAGTTGTTGCTTGAGATGGTTCAAGGAGTTCAGTTCAGTAGATGAATCACTTTTTAGGATGTTATTTAAGGTCATCCAAAAATTAGCCCAGAAAATATCAAAATTGTAGTATCACTAGGTACGTTACTATGGAACAAACTCTAAGTAATCTTCGTCCTCCCAAAAATATATCAAAACAATGATAGGAAGTACCTAATTTTCGAGTTAAATGTGTTGTATTGGGATAATTTCGAAAGGCGGTTAAGAGTCGCCAGGACGCTCGCGTGAACTCGCGTTTCCATACAAACGTGGTTTTGCTCTCATTTTAAAACGACATGCTTTAGAACCATGAAATTGGGCATTCGAGTAGTACAGATCTAGGTCGGAAATTCGTTTTCGTTGCTAAAAATTGTAATACAAAGAAAATATAGCAAAAGTACGTGTTGTATGTAAATCTGTAACTGGCTGTATTTTCTTTGTATTACAATTTTTAGCAACGAAAACGAATTTCCGACCTAGATCTGTACTACTACTCGTAGAATGCCTATGCCAGATTTCATGGTTCTAAAGCATGTCGTTTTAAAATGAGAGCAAAACTACGTTTGTATGGGAACGCGAGCGTTTTGGCGACTCTTAGTTCCGAAAATCATGCAATTATGTTTTGTATCCCACTGTAATAAGAGTCAACTTTCGGAATTACCCGCTACTTTTTTCCTATCAAAATTACCCCATTAACATGCTAACGGGTTGGGGCGTCTGCCGCGAATGCAGAAGACGCTGGTTCGATTCCAGCTCTGAGCACTAGAGGCTTTAAGAGGCTGACAAGACCCGATGACCTTCAAATTGGGTTTACTTGAACAGTCATATAGCTATAACTACATGTTTTGGAAAAGTAAAAAAAAATTATCTGTTAATATTAATTATATTTAAAAGAACTTGGTTAATTCCAATACACGATTGGACGAAATCGGCTCGATAGAAAATAATTCCAAAGTTACATCTAAAATTACCTTAAAACAATTGCACGTCTTTAGTTTCTTGGCTTATATGTCTGTAATTAAGGACACCATTCCACCACACTAATGCTAAAAACTTCGTTGCCTTAAATTTCTCAATTAATGCATAGTTTTTTTTTAATTCATCATTTTGCAAAATTTGCAATGAGCTCCCATACTAATCGTAACGCAGTGATTCTCTTTCACTCGCGCTGAAAAAGATAGGGAGGGAATTCAGCTCTTATCATCCTCTTAATAGTCAGTTTCCTTTGTAAATATGACATATTCAAGGCATTAAATCTCGCCTCCAGTTTCGATAAGAATAGGTCAGCGAAGGTTTAGGTAATACCTTCCGCAGGCTTGTTTACATTGCCCTAAAAGTCGCCTTTGCGACTTATTTGAGGGTCATAAAAATATTTTTAATATGGTCAAAGCATCGTGGGGGGCAGTATGCAAATCACTTCTACCTGTAATCTAGCTTGGGCAAATACGCCTTATCCTGTGCGCTGTTTACACAAAAAGGCTTAAGCGACGGCTATTTTTTGGTTCAAACCGTCTTTTTGTCTTCAGTTGGTGTAGTTTGCTTAGGTTTACGACAGGAGTAAAGTGCGATTATGTGGTCCATTGAAGTTGCCGAATGAATAAGAGCGGTAGGAAAGTTATTGCGTCTTGGTGTTGGATATTCCCGCTTGTTTTTGCGTTCAAGTAAATTATTTATGTACTAGTTGCGTAGGCATTAACTGGTTATGATACTGATGATTTACGAATAAAATAACACACTAGTATTTACCTTCACGTCACGTCAACTGTTACAGGATGGGTCGAATAGGTCCCCAGTACGGATTCAAATAGGGAATATTACGCAAAACTCTGCGTAGGGTGCGGCACTAGCACATCCTGAGGGCCTACCAGGAAACACGAAAATAAAAATTTCGTTACCTGGTTCTCTGTCACTCTTTCATATTCGAGCGATAGAGAGGCACATGTCAAAATTTCGATTCTCTCGTTTCACGATAGGCCCTTTGTAAACAAACCGCCTTGATGCGCAAATGACATATTTATTCGTTATAAATTATCTATGAAAACTTGTAAAAAAACTGTTTAAGGCCTAGTATGTATTAAAAACTCTATGGTTTACCGGTGTACTAGTGCTGCACTCTGGTGGCAGAATATTGCAGTAATATCCCCTATTGTCGCACATGTTTACGTGGCAATAGGGGATGTTACTGCAATGTTTTGCCGCCAGAGTGCAGCACTAGCACATCGGTAAACCATAGAGTTCTTAATATATACTAGGCCTTAAACAGTTGTTTACAAGTTTTCATAGATAATTTATAACGAATAAATATGTAATTTGTGCGCCAAGGCCACACCAAGGCGGTTTGTTTAAAGAGGGCCTATCGTGAAACGAGAAAATCGAAATTTTTACATCTGCCTCTCTATCGCTCGAATATGTAAGAGTGACAGAGAACCAGGTAACGAAATTTTTATTTTCGTATCTCGTGGTAGGCCCTTAATTTGTGCTAGTGCCGCCCCCTAGGCAGAGTTTTGCGTAATATTCCCTATTGACAAAGCGATAGACAAAGTGTTTCTCTTTCTTTAAGTACGTACCTATGTGATTTTGTACGAAATTACTTAGTTTATTCATAAGTTCGAATATAGTTCGAATAGGTTTAATATATAGTAGGTACAAATTGTTGATATGACCAAAACGGAGTTGTTAATCGTTAATTATTCGTTTGGTTATTTTAATTGTCGTTAATTGTGGTGCATGCAGCCAATAGATTTCCAGTATAATTTTCTTTGAGTAGGTTTAGTTAGTTACTTACTCGTATACTGTGCATTTTCCGCAAGTCGACATCCAGCGTGGCCTATTTGAGTGGGCTGTACGAGTGTAAAAGAATAAAACAAGAACATTAGTTTAGTGAATTTATTTTTGTTTCATTAATCATAACATTGAAAAAAAATAAACTATGTTTAAGTGAAAATATGCAAATAATTGAATTGCGTCCGAGGTTCACCCACTACTCCCTCTATCGAACTTATCAACCATAACACAACATAACAAACTATCATGTAGGGGCAATGCGCTCATCTCGGATGTTATACATGGATTACAATACAATATACATAGGTACAGCATATATCATTGCAAGAAAATATAACCTTATTACTGCGTGTAAAGATTCGAAATTGACTTGACAATGATTAACCTCTAAACCCTAAGGGCACAGTCACATTAGGCTTACAATCCGCTGTGTATTATCACTATCAGACGTGATTTGAAGCTGAAGGCATTTGAAGTCATCGTAAGCTGCGAAATATAAGCCTATTGTGAACATAGCCTAAATATCAATTCCCAATAAAAAAAACTGAGGTGATTTTCATACACAGCCAATAAACAATAACTTACTGCCCATAATATTAAAAGTATCCGAAAATGATTTATAATCAATTTTGCCGATTGCATTCGAGAAATATAAGAAGCACGGAGGTGAGCTTCATCGGGATTATTCCGGAGCGGGGTAATTTCTTAATTATCACAAATATCTACACAAGATTCGTATCGTTTGCCAAGACCTAAGACCTTATGAAGATCTTCCAATCTAGTAGATGTTTCAAAATTATCCCGCTTTCGAAGTAAAGGCCGAACCACACCGGCAGCGTGTGCGTAGACACGCACACGCCCGCACGCGCACGCACACGTCACGCAGCGTCACGCAAGCGGTGTGACAACTGTGACACGGCTTATTAGAATTCTTATTTTACAACGCAGAGGGACGTCTACGCACACGCTGCCGATGTAGTTCGGCCTTTAACCTAGTGCACTTGCGATTATTTAGAATTTTCACATATCTTCTTTTAACACAGAATTATTCTTACGAACAGCAGTAACCGGTCAAAATGCCTGTTAACAGTATGTATAGTTCGCTTGTATTATACAAAATATAGCATCTTCCTCAATATGGCCAATAGAATTGACATATTGAGTCACTGTGAGCCGAGAACTAAACTGGCCTAAATGCCCTTTAAAGTACATGAAGAGGGTCGGTAAAACAAGGCTTAAGGTAGAATCCATAATTCACATAAAGACAGCACTTTACATAATTATTGACAACCGCTTTGTATGCCAAGAGCTGTCAAATCACTCCACTAAATTATGAATTCTACTTTATACGTACTTTGGGCTCCTATGAAGTGCGAGTATCTACGTAGGGGAAGATGGGGAGGCTTCGTACACTTTTTTTTCGGAGCCTTGTAAAACAAAATGTAACAGATATTTTACAATGAAACGAATGCTATGTTATTGTCCATTTATCTGCCTATAATAATAGCGCATTTCTGGCTTGATATAAAGCAACTTGGCCAAGCTATAACGCTTTTTCCAAAAAATGGGAACTGTACGAATTTACCCCACCACGCGGGGTAGCTCCGTACACTATTCGTTTCTCCCCGGGATTCATGATTTTACCAGCTATTTCGCCAGTTTCAATCACTTTTTAAACATATCTTACTGACCTGTTTTTGCAATTATGTTATTCTTGATTTTAACTTGCATGGGGTGCATTCGTACAGTATGAAATTACATACATTTTTAGTGTACGAAGGTACCCCAATCCAACGGACCAGAAAAAAATCAAAATAAAAAAAATATCGTTAATATAATCCCAAAAGTATTGTTTAAATAACAATATTTAGCATATATTTACAAACAATACTAAAGCATTTTTTCTAAGTCCATCTAAACTTTTTGGAAACAAAGGCATTCAAAGGAGAACTCAAAATTACTTGCGAGTGGCGAAAACACATATCAGCTCTTTCTGGCGAAATCTTGTACCGCACTGCCATTACTTTTGGAAGGTAGCCTATGCATGTAAGTAGCCGTGTTGCATATAAATATGAACGCTTCAGCGTGTTGGATAGCCGAGATATGACCACTGTACGAAGGCTCCCAGTGTACGAATCTACCCTGTCTTCCCCTACTGTCTTCAACCTTTCTTGAATAATATAACATTTAGACTGATTTGACAGACTCAGTTACCATTTGTGACTTTGAGATTCTATAAAAAAGTGATTGGGTCCTTTTTTAAGTTTACCGACCTCCCGTCTACGCTGTTAAAGGATTAAGTATCACGCAATTACCAATATTATCGCATAACAGTAAGGAAACTATGACTTTCATGACCAATACCACGTTATTAACCGAACGAGCAGAGCGAGTTCATACAAACAACTTACATTAAATCTCGCTTCTAGATTCTGGCTACTGGGACGTCTCGGCATTTCGATATCTTTTTGATTTTGAGAGTTTGTTCGACGATAACTTGGCTACCTATCGTTTCTCTGAGCTTTATGAAATTTGTTGACGGTCTAGCAGATAATATAATTTGAGAGTTCGTATACGAGCAGGATCAACCAAAGGGGTTATGTTATGGAGCTAGAAGGCGAAAAAAAAATCTTCATAATTCTTGTTATATTGGTCAACTCGTTTGCAAGTAGGTACATCGCGAGTTCTCAGTTCGAGGCGGACTACTAGTCATTGACATTTGCATAAACGAATTGCTCAAATTCTCCCATTCGACACCATCCGGGACGATTCTGAAATAAGATTTCAGTTCCTGCAATAGCTTTTTGAAAGGTTTTCGAATCAAAAAAATAACGGACTAACCACGTTTCTATTTAAAAATCAATAAAAGTAAAGGAAAACTAAAGACATGTTTTAAGATTTTGCCCACTAAGTAGGTACTTACTTTCTTGAGGACCAAGGTTTAAAGACCCGACATAAAATAGTTTTTATTGGCGAGTATGTTTTAACTGCCATCTTAACTGACAAGTTTCAAGGCAAACGAGTCACTAGAAGTAAAACAAAATGGACTCGAAAGATTTGTTTGCGTACAATGTTGCATAAAGCTCTGTAAGGCTAGTAATAATAAAACTTGTAATTTGAATGATCTCACCAGCACTCATCAGCAGCTAGGTCTAACTAGGTAATCTAAGAGTCGGCAGGATGTCATTTACCCGTGACGTTTCCCGCAAGTTTAGGTAATAGGGTTCTTTCCAGTAGATAAACTTAATTGTTTCGTTGCATTTAGACAATCAAAATTTCAAAAATACACGGGAAAATCCAGGTGTAACATGTGTTTGCGTTTTAAATTAATTTATAATGGTTAAAATTTAAAACTTTTATATATTATAATTTGATTTGTTCTCTAGTTATATTGAAGCCAGCGCCATCTCTCTCACTATCCGAGAACTTTTAAGTAGTTCCGAATCCGATATGTTGTACGAGTACGAGCAGTACGAGCACATACTGTTCTACAAAAAATATTGTTGGACAAAAATTTCGTATAAGTCGGACATCTTATTAAGTTTATCATCATCTCTGTCTATCGGAGTTAATGTGGTAAATAAACAAATTGATATTTGCCTTGGTCTAATAATATATGTTTATATGTGTAGTTGCCTCGTACGCATTGCACTATTATAAATTTATAATACAAGAATCGCAAACACCACTCAATAAAGGCTCTTATGCGACGCCATTTGCCGAGAAGAGCCGATCGTTCTAAGGTCGTTTCTAGACACAGAGAACTGAGCGCTTCGTTCAAATTAGATCAGTAAGCAAGGGAGGTCAAGTTATGCTAGACATTCGCCGTAGAAGTCAAAAGTTTTGCGTTGTGACACGCGATTATATTGCTAACTGCGAGATACTATTCCAGACGCAGAAATTTACGGGTTTTGCAAAGATACTTTCAAACAAATTGAGTAACTGAGGTGGTGGTTAGTTATCCCGGCTCTAGGGAGATTGGGATCCCCTCGTGGGGGACGAAAACCTAAAACATATTTACCCGAGCTGTTTTATGCTACATAAGAATCATGTGTACTTTTTAATTCCTACATTGCAAGGTTTACTTTCAAAGAAATACTCATTATTGCGAATTATGTATTTTTTTTATATCATAAGTTACTTGAATAGTGTAGTGGTAATATTCAGGACCTGCCAGTTATTTTAATATTATTGACGGAGTATTTTCTTGGACTCGAAATAAGCGGTAGTCTACTACCAAGCTGTACAGTCGCCATCAAATATATCGGATCGGCCACGGTACTCAAAAATATCTGAACATGCACTTTATCGCCATGAAAATATTGTTCAGATATTCGTGACCACCTATGCCGCTCTGATATATCTGATGACGACTGTACATACAGATACAGATAGATACATATGTAAGTAAACAATCGAACTACTATTAATTGAGGCAGCCGATCTTATTGCATAAAATTAGAGCGCATTTTGGTTAAAAGACGTCTGTAATATCCAAAGATTATAACGACATCAGGCGTTGTTTTTTTTAATTCCTCGAAGTTATTACTTTCCAATAATATCAATAGTTCGATAACTGTCACTTAATTTAGATAAAACTGGTAGTTACCATGATTTAATTTGTTCTATACATACAACTGACCTGCCATTACAATCTATGGAAAGAACACGATTAATTCCATATAATGCCACCTGAATGCATATCTTACATATATGGTTGTTAATTTCAAAGGACAAAATGTATATATTTCGACCAAAAAGTGTAGAAATTAAAAAGTGGCAACAGGGTCGTCCCGTTCAAATCAATCTAAAAAACGGGACGACACTACGATGTTGCCACTTTTTAATTTCTACACTTTTTGGTCGTAATATATAAATGAGCCGTATACCTAATTCAAAATCAGTTAACGATTGACAAATGATTATATACATTTGAATTTCTACCTTATTCACATAAACATAAAGTCAACATTACTAGCATCACACCATTTAGTGCCGCGTTTGAATTACAACTTTTTTTTTGCGTTAAGGTAGAATATTTTGAATGGATAAAAATCATCTGTCAAGTCTTTGAACTTAGTGTAATTATGAACTATCCGATGCCGGCCCCCCTCCCAGCGAATACCCTGTTCATAATTTTTATAACATCTCGTTTTAAGCTAATCTAAATCGACTATTTAAAGATTAAATATTATCTTATAACATAAAAAAAACCAGAACATATTAATTTCAATCTCGAATATACAAGCCGTGCGAGGAAACTTTAACAATCGAAACAAATTCATCGAGTGACTCCGATAATAATTCTTCCCTGATTTATATAAGTAATTTAGATTAAAGAATTGGATTGTTGTACATTCCTAAAACTTCTTTTTTTTCATGGAGGAATTATTATTAAAATGGAGTGCCTCGTTGACTGGACTAAACATAAATCCAGTTTCACTGGAACGGACGCTGATTGTGTGCGGAAGCAACCTTCTGAACCAAGCTGCCGGAGCCGTCCACCTAACTACAATATCTATATGCATGTATACAGTTTTTATACAAATTTCCAAATGCTTTATGCGATTAGCCGACTACATATATGCTTTTATTTGCGAAATAAAGATAGTGTCCGGATCACGCGTGGCAATGTTTCAAAGCATTTCGAAATTTGAATCGAACGGCAGAACTGCGGGTCGATTATCGAAATCATAGAATCGGCCCAGACAAGGTTGCCGACGGTCACCCTGGCCTTGGTAGGTGCTTCATACAACTTTGCTGGAAACAACTCTCTACAAGGTCTGTCCAGACCATAGAGTAATAATAAGCCTTATAGAGTTCTCACTCCATACAACTGGTTATTAGCCCGCAAGCTTGACATTTTGAAGGCTAGACGTCTAAGGGGTTGAGGGAGGAGCGGGCAGGGGGCGTGAACACCAAGGTTTTACAACGGGTGCCCTAATCACACCTCCTGCCCGTTCCTCCCTCAACCCCTTAGTCGTCTAGCCTTCAAAATGTCAAGCTTACGGGCTAATAACCAGTTGTATGGAGTGAGAACTCTATAAGGCTTATTATTCCTCTATGGTCCAGACCAAGGTCGCGCCGTCTAAAGGGCTTCCAGCTTCAGCAGCAAGAGTAGTTTCAGAGCGATATGGTGAGAATAATCTACACACGCGCTTGTTTTTTTAATAATAAAATCGTGTTAAGATCGTTTTGAACACCTTAACTGCTAAGGTACTTCTGCTGCTGACTGTAAAGTCAATGACTTTGATATTCGACCCCTTTTCGTGTACACTATCGTGTAAACAGGACGTACGGTACGATTATCTGAAGAGCTAATAATATATGGTTATATTGTTTGATTTTCGACGTCAATTCAGAGTATGGGGTTACGGAATAGATAATTAAACACGTAATAATTAACCATGAGAGGTTAAAAACATATCATGGTTTTAGTGGTGTTACAATTGAAGGGATGTTTACAAAAACAACATAACTGACTACACTGGCACGATTAACTATATTCTTAAAAAACCGGCCAAGTGCGAGTCGGACTCGCGCTTGAAGGGTTCCGTACCATTATCTATAGTAAAAACTAGCTACTATCGAATAAATAAATATCGCAAGGTCGTATCTGCCTAAGTACGCAGTTTTTTAGAGATAACTCAAAAACGCCTGTACCGATAATGTTCAAAATAATTTTCGTTGAAAGAATATTCAAAGGTGTATCTTCTTGAATTTTTCCATAATTTTTGGACTTACGGTTCAAAAGTTCCGGGTGGGAAGGGGGGGTGGGATACAATTTTTAAGACTTTCGGAGTCATTATTTCTGAATATATCCACTTAATCAATTTTTTTTAAAGAAATCAATGTTATTTTTAAAGACCTATCGATTGATGTGCACCATGTTGATATTTGGTAAAAAAATATTTTTTTACAATTACTTGCATGTATGGAGTGCCCCCCCTAAAATGATTTTTTCAGAAATTTTACTACATAACTAAGTAGCAACACACACAATACACTTTATGTAAAAAAATTATAATGATACGTCTTATAGTTTCCGAGTAAAATGGCTGTGACACGGACGGACAGACAGACAGACATGACGAATCTATAAGGGTTCCGTTTTTTGCCATTTGGCTACGGAACCCTAAAAAGTGTCGACCACTCTAAGTAGTTATGTTGTTCTTGTAAACATCCCTTCAACTTGTTGTTGCTAATTTGCAGTTTTGGCGTAGACTGACAATAGAGACAGTACATATTATTAGTGTATCTAGTTGCCATATTTTAAGAAAGTACCTTTTGATATGAAAAGGCATATATTTCATTTTTAATTATGGTATTCATAGTCTTCTCTTTTATGTTGTTTGCAATAAGTGTTACAACCGTTAAACACGATTTGTTTTATATTAATTTAGTATCATGAAACCTGGACACAACGTTTGATTATTAGGAAATGAAATGTCGAGTTAGCTTCGTGATTTGCTACCGTATTGCGTCGTTACATCATTTTCATTTGACAAACTAGCTACGCGATATCAAACCATCAAACGAGTCGAGAATCAAATATAAAACCATGTACCTTTAGCAGCGATCGGCGATTTGATTGCCGCTACAGTCCACTCCATATGCACTTGTGACTTTGTGAT
Source organism: Pammene fasciana (assembly GCA_911728535.1). Taxonomy (NCBI): domain Eukaryota; kingdom Metazoa; phylum Arthropoda; class Insecta; order Lepidoptera; family Tortricidae; genus Pammene; species Pammene fasciana. Next base: position 5,099,945 of record OU452279.1, read on the forward strand.
AACATTGTGATTTTGTATCTATGGAATCATATCATTAGCCGAAAAGCTGGGTCACATGATTTTTGTCGTCAAAATGCACTATAGAATGGAATTGAAGAGGTGAATGACATCAATATGGTGTAGCAATCAAATTACAGAGCACTGAGGAGCTGTCTGGGCTGGGTTAGTCTTTGGACGAGGTGTCCATGGGGCTGGCCGGCTGCAGCGCGGGCTCGGCCAGGGGCGGGGCGAGCGGCGCGAGGGGCGGGGCGAGCGGGGCGAGGGGCGGGGCGAGCGGCGGCAGGGCGGCCGGCGTCTGCAGCTCCAGGCGCGGGGGGCCCAGCGACGGCGGCGCCGGCTTCACGAAGCGCTCGCTCGGCCGCCGCGGCTGCAACAAGCGGGGGACTTAGCTCTTCCGTTTACAACTATAGCATCCGCAGAATTAAGTGGCGACTGAGTTCATAACGCTGGTGGTGGTGTTACCTGCGAGTTGTACTGCATGGCCTGGCGGTGCGCGGCGGCGGCGCCGGGCAGCAGCGGCGACGCGTACGGCGACAGCGGCCGCGAGCCGCCCGGCGACGACACGCTGCGAGACCGCGCCTGTGACATTATACACATACATCATCATCATCATCATCATCTCAGCCATAACACGTCCCCTTTAGGGGGGTGATACACATACATACAACATGCAATTCATACAATCACGCCTATATCCCAAAAGGGGTAGGCAGAGATCACGGATTTCCATTTGCTACGATCAATGCAGCAAAACAGCTCTCCGTGGGCCACTTCTCGCCCCCGTGAAGAACGAGACATGATGGGTGGCGAACCGCATCGCCGCCATGCGGATGACTATTAATGAAATAAATCACCACAGCGTTCTCACGAGCAGTAGGGATCAGAGGTCCCCTTATCCCTTAGTCGCCTCTTTCGACACGCGCGGGAAGAGACGGAATGGCACTATTCCAAAGCCGGGGCCACCACGCAGCGACACAATACACATTAACATACATCTAAATAATTTTAAACAAAAAAAACCAATTTCACTTAGGATCCGCTATTCCAAGAGGAAGTGGCCGAGGTGCTGTAAAAATAGTGAAATCACTAGGTGTGCCTATAATAGTTGAAAAGTTCCCTCGATTTCTCCAGGCCATCCCATCATCAAATCTTGACCTGGTGACAATGGGACCAACTGTGAAGTATACTCTTTCAAACAAAAAAAGAATTTTTCAAATCAGTCCAGCCATATTCAAATAATCAGTGAATATTTTTTTTTAAATAGCAAGAAAATCAAAGATCCCGACGAATTGAGAACCTTCTCCTTTGTCCTCCTCCCATCTTGAAGTCGGTTGAAACATGGCAAAAAAAATATATCTGTTGTATGGGAGCCCCCTTAAATATATATTTTATTGTTGTTTTTAGTATTTTTTGTTACAGTGAGAACAAAAATTTTCTGATCTGAGAAAATGTCAACTGTCTAACTGTAACGGTTCACGAGATACATCCTGGTGAAAGACAGACAGCGGAGTCTTAGTAACAGGTCCCGTTCTTACCCTTTGGGTATGGAACCCTAAAAACCAATGGCAGTCTAACAGCGCCATATATATACGTACACTTAACGCTTCGTTGAATTGCCGTTCCTCTTCCATTTCTAGAGAAGATTCGCTTTCGGAAAGATGCCGACACAGCGCTTCGCGGCGTTCCACCTGAAATAGCATTTTAGTATCATTCAAACATTTAAGACCATAGCATAAAACTATAGAAGTGACGAGGCAATAATAATAAAGGTATTCTGTACGGAAAGAGAAGTGTAGTAGGATGTATACGCTCCCATATAAACCACGACATTTCTATTTCCGGACAAACTCTACAAGGCAAGGATTTCAACCGGCGTGGCAGGGAAAGGGCTATTATCGTTTCTCCTTGACTGTGTCACACTTCACAGTCCTCGAGATCACTACTAAAATATCGTACACACTATGGATGGTCGAAGATAAGGATGACAATCTCTATGTTACAAATATGCCCGTCAAAAAGCGTTAAATTGGTGGCGCCACAATAGCTATATATGGTAGCGATTATGCAGCGCACTTCACTCCGTTAATAACTGCTAAGTTGCTATAGTTATACTAGCGCCACTTGGATAGATTTGGAACTATTATATTCTGTTTACAGCTGGACACTTTTTCGACCGTTCTCCTATCAGAGATACTTATCCTCCTTATACCATTCATACTAATGACGTTCGGTTTCTTTATTCCCCCTCCCCCCACCAAAGTTTGGTGGGCAACAATGATAACCTGACTAAATTACGGAGTTGCGTATTGTCTATGCTTCTTGGGCGCACGCGTGTGACATATCTAGTTTTACTTGCTTTCATAAAAACTTATCGTCTCAGTGTATTACTGAATTGGTTTGCTAAACTGAATTATTGCCCGTGACTATAGAAAGCATAGATCATATAGTTTGGCCAGAGCTTGTTTCACTTCAACCATAGACAGGGAGAATCATACTGTCTTTTTCTAATGCTAGCACTCTCACTACTAAAAAAGGGATGGGTATAGCATGTTACTCTGACTGTTACTGCGCTTTTTGGTTTGCCAGACTGTAGTAAAATCAAAGCTTACCTCCTGCTGCAATTTTCGTTGTAAGCGAACATTCTCCTCCCGAATATGTTTCTCCTCTAAAGCGAAGCGATGCATCTTCTCTTTGTTTTCATTTTGAGATACGGCTAACTGATTCCTGTCACCAAACATGTTTATTTTATACATAAATCTTAAGAAATGTATAAGAACCACACACAGTGAACCGACAAAGATGTCATGATTATAAAAGGTGACCAAATTAGCCATTGTACAGTCGCCACCAAATATATCGGAGCGGAAAGGGTACTCAAAAATATCAGAACATGCACTTTATCGCCTTGACAATAGAGGCATTGTTCAGATATATGTGACCTCAGCCGCTCCAATATATCTGATGGCGACTGTACAAGGTCGTGATTTATTATAATATCATCATTTTTTCCGTAGCAACTCTAATCGCTATAAAATAAAATAAAATATGAAGATTGGTGAGTATTTTTTTAATGAGAAATTGTCTCGCAAAACAAGTAATTTCAGCTTTTAATTTGGAAATCTGACAAAGTTTAGTGAATGTTTATTTAAAAAGTTTTCTTTATCTTCAGATTTAAAAGGTAGAACGTCAGTATCCGTTTGCACGACTTGGCAAGATCACTACCGTACCCTCGGATAATTTGTCTAGTCTGTTACGTTACGTACACATTACCGAGTAGGCATGGAAAACTTTGGATATAACATCTGTTGCAAACCATTTATCTTTATCAGTTGAAAAAACAATTGTTTTACTGGAATCAAAGTTAATGAACAATGTTATCATAATCTTTATTTAGATTACATTGTTTTCTAACTAGTCAGCAATTTTAGTACTGAGTACTTTCAACTCATCGATCGGAAAGAAAAATCGTGCCACTGACGCCAGAGCGCCCGAGCGCACTCGATTATACATATTTTGGACGTGATATCACGCTCTGGCGCTGAGGGCACGACTTTCCGTTCGCGTGGCTTGACGTCTTTGACGGTCAAAGGGTTAACAGCTTAAGGTACAATTCCGATTTAATCCGCAGCATTCAGAGCTCAAAGAGAATGTAGTGTGTTGACGATGGGGGACATTTTGTCTATTTATTCATATTCATATTCATTTATTTATTGCACTCATGGTAGATAAGATGTTACATTCATTGAAGTAACACATGAACCCTGCAAGGGCATCGCAAAACAAAATTTTGCTGTCAACGTGAATCCTACTTTATATTAAAGGGTCGGCCACGCGCATGTGATACCTCTTGATCTGTAGGGATCGTAGCTGCGTATCATCAGGCGGGCTGTATGCTTCTTTGCCACTGTTGTGATACAAAAAAAAACCGGCCAAGAGCATATCGGGCCATGCTCAGTGTAGGGTTCCGTAAACTGAGACCATTAATTCAAAAGGTCGTTTCTTACGGGAAATTTGGCGGCGCTTACGTCATTTTTACTTACGTCCTTTCACTATGGGTTTTTGAATGATAACTCAAAAACGGCTCAACCGATTTATTTCAATATAGTTTTCATTGAAGGTACTCATTAGGCCTGTTTCATGATTTTTTTCAAAATTTTAGGACCCACGATTCAAAAGTTAGATGGGGGGGCGCCCTGTTTTAAACTTTCGGAGCTATTATTTCAGAAAGTATTAGTTTTATCCAAAAACTGTTTTATAAGACCCTAATTCTTTTTAAAAGACCTATCCAACGATACCCCACACAACTTGGTTGGAACGAAAAAAAATTTCACCCCCCACTTAACGTTTACGGGAGGTACCCTAACAAAATATATTTTTCGCGTTTTTATTCTACCGTTTTGTCGGCTTGGTTAATGCACATATTCAAACCAAATTTCAGCTTTCTAGTGCTAACGGTCACTGAGCTAGACCGCGGACGGACGGACGGACGAACATGGCGAAACTATAAGGGTTCCGTTTTTGCCATTTTGGCTACGGAACCCTAAAAAGAACTCGTAACACAGATTTACAGTCAACATGAGCTTGGCTCTCTTCGGCAAAAGGGATTGTATTAGGACTCCTTTTTCTGTGCCACATTTGTGTGCTGACTGTGATTCTCTGTATCATATTCATATGAGTTCAATGATCTGCAGGCTGTATTTTCTTAGATAGAACGAAATTAGTTTGGTATCGTATGACGAATATATGTAGGTATGCGTCATTGGCGTGGAAAATTGGAGGTTAATTAAAAAATAAAAGCTTTTAAACTTACCTTAATTTAACAACCTCCGAGCGCAAAGTCTGAATGTGATTGCTAAGATTCGATGCCGTATCACCGTTGCTGATGTCTCTGCAAAAACAAAATTAAATACATACTATCAGTCAGCGTCATAAATATCGCATCAGCTAGAGTAGCCAAATAGTTCGTCACATCATACAAAATACATGGTGTGACGAACTATTTGATCACATTGGCTGTTACAATATATTTGACGCTGACTGTACAAGATTAAATATAATACATGATCAGAACACGCACGGACTTAGGGCCGGTTGCGCAACTGTCTGTTAACGTCAACGTCATCGTTAAAAAAATCTTGTATGAAATGATTGGCAGTTTTGGATGACATCTCCATGCCATATTTAACGTTGATGAGTCCGTTAATTGTGCGCAGCGCAACCCACTTTTAGAGGCCCTCCTCCACCAAGACGGTGTGCCCAAATTACTGCACCCATGCAATTAAAACTGCACGAAGCCATGCGCTCAGCGAAGGATAGAATCCTGCGGAGGAACCTGTGGTCTTCAACAGAACATGATGTCACGATCCTCAGCTCTAAAGGAAAGACTGATGATATTAGTACACACAACGCCTCACTAGGTATACACTTTTGTAACGTTATTACAGCGGAATAAGGTTCAAAAGTGTATACCTAGTGAGGCGTTGACTGTACAATAATTGATTGACGCTTCGGGTGTTCCAATTGAGATCCGAGTTTCTCAAAAGGAAATACATTTTTCACCTCAGCAGTTCGAACAAGCCTACTTTCCTCACTCCCTAGAGTAGCGAAGCGAGTGATTCTAAGTTTGAATCTTGAGCGCAGCGAGGGATCTCAAGAACACGAGATGTAAAAAAACTTTCTTCTCGTGTGACACATACAACTTTTCACCAGTAGTGAGAACATATTAAAGTTAAAAAAACACATTTATTTACATTCCTGAATGAAAGGCATCATCATTATGACGAAAAGCTTCTGGAAACAAAATTTCACTCCCTGGAGCGACGAAAGTCGCAACTTTCGTCACTCCCTGGAGTGATGAAAGTCGCACTTTCGTCACTCCAGGGAGTGAGGGAAGTAGGCTTGTTTGAACTGCTGAGATGAAAATAACTATTGCACTCCATCAACTCTTATCTTTACAACGGTAATTGCCGAGCCGAGCCCAAGCTCAATTGAGTCGTGACAAAAAAGCTGGAATAAACACTAGGATGATGATTGTGTTAAAGTGATAGTAAAGAATACCTTGGACTAGCAGGATCAGAGACCGGCTGGTCGAGGCGGATCTGCAGGGAGCGTTTCTCAGCCTCTAGCTTGTCCATGCGTTTCCACAGCCTGTTCACAAGCGCCTCCTGCTCCTGTTCCAGCGTGTTCTCCAATTCCACCTAAGAATAAAAAGACTCAGTAAAAACTAGACATGTCTTAACACAAATAACCTCTACCACTAGATAGATCATAAATACACAGATAGAAAAAATCTCTTCAACCAAAGAAACCTATTTGAATCAAGAGATATCCAGTTTCCCATATAAGGAAAAAATAAAATTCTTTATTTTAAGATATAAAATGTTTCAAAGTTTATTACTTAACCTAATAAATTCAATACTTTATCCGAGATATAAAAATCTTCTTTTTAAAATAGCTTAATATTCTCACGAAGGGCGTTTGAATTTTGTTTTTGTATTGTATTTTTTTTAAATTGAACTTTATGTGTCTTAGTGCAATACATAAAGAACTTAAGCCAAGAAACTTTGTTTCTTGGATGAAGACTCATAGTTTAAATTGAGAATTGAATTTCTCCACGGAAACAAGAAATCGCATTAGTTCAAGAGCATGTGTTACTTGATGTAAAATTTGATATTTTCACACCAAGATCTAAAATTTCTTGGCGTATGAAATCGATTACTTGAAACAAACAATAACATTTTCTAAGACGGTTATCACACTGGCGCGGATCCGCATGCGGCACCGGTGCGCGAGCGAGATAGCGCTCTGCATGTGTATAGCGCTATCTCGCTCGCACACCGGCGCCGCATGGGGATCCGTCGTCAGTGTGATAATCGCCTTAGTGTCTCAGTGCACTACTTAAAAAGCTAGTAGCAGAAACTGTGTTTCTCGGGACTAATCCCAAGAAAGGAAGTTTAACCATAAAGTAAAGAATATATCTAGAGAATTTATCCCATGTAAAAAAATGCGACCGCCTAAAATACATTCAGCACTAGACGGCGCTACTGAAAATTCACTGATTACATCGACCGACCAGAGATAGCGTTACACGTCTCAGCGAAGTTGTAGTACTCCTAACGACATCTGTTAGTCCTGATTTAAAAGTTTTGTAGCGACGTATATATGCCAACTAACATTACGATTAACTAGTCAATAGATGTCGTCTTACTGTAGGAATATTTTAGTATTTTTTTTATAATATGAAATAAACTTACTTTTTTGAATTTGTGTCTTATATTATTTTTTAAATTACTTTTTTAATTATTCGTAAATCGATATATTTAAACCATGATAATAAGTTATCGTCATAAAGCTCTATACCTGGAGGAGCCATCGCCTCATCTTTCCAAACAAAAAAGTCTGCCAAAATCTGAGGGAGGCGAGGTAGCATACGTATGGCGTTTTCAATTTAAAGGTACATCATTGTCTGTTGTTAATAAAGTTTATTTCTAAATGAATTTTTATAGTAGCATCGCCTTATTGATAACGGACAATGGTGTACCTTTCACTTGAAAATATCACGCATATTTGACAGTAAGTCACGACACTAAATGGAGCAACAAATAGTTGATTTTACATATGTTGAAATATGGTTCATTATCGGATGCAGTCCTTGCAAATGTCAAACAAAAAAGCCAAGGATCATTTTTGCTTGTATTTTCAAACAAAATATAGAAGGCAGCAATCCTTAGGGGCGTTAAATATGCATAAGTGTCAAACGTCAAAATTCAAAATGGTTATTGCCCGTCAGAAAATAAACGATTATCTTTGAATCGATTCAGTAAACGACGCTGGATTTTCGATATGGATAAATTTTTTAATCATAATAGTAATGATAAAAAAAGTAAAACTATAATTACATGTGAAATTATATTTCATATTTTTGTAAACTAGACATAATCCATCCATAATCATGTTGTCCCTTCTTAACGCATGACAAGTTCTCTTTCGCACTTATGCAAACGTATCGGATACGTCGTGTCAAACTCAAATTTTTTGACAGATTTACTTGTACCCCCCTGACCATAACTAGCTGCAGAGAAAAAGACCCCCCTACCCCCTGCAAAGTTTGTATGCAGCGGGGGCCTTTTCGTTGCAGCTGACCGTACCGCCGGCTGTACATTCTCGGGCGAGAGCATTCGATATGTTTGCATAAGTGCGAAAGAGAACTTGTCATGCGTTAATAAGGGACAACATGATTCGTGACGTTACGTGACATTACAGAGGTCTCTCTGTATTATACTATTATTTACTCTGTGACTCGGGGTAGATTTTTCTTTTGGAAGCCAAGCGAGTGCACCCCTGTACACTCTCGCGCTCGGCCTGTCTCGGTTTGTCTCGGCGAGAGTGTACAGCCCGCATACTATTTACGCTCGCTCACTCGGATGGTTAAACATTTCGTGTAAAATGGTGGGTTTTATGTACTTGTTGTACAATCTACTATTATTTACTAGGTACTTAATTTTAGGGAGCGTACTTAGTTTCGAAGACAGTCGCTATGCTGCCAATAAAGCCCGTCACAGACGGAGCTATAATATATATTATAGCTCGATATATTTTGGGTATATTGCCTTCTTTGTCTGGCGTGACGTACAACCGATATATCTGTCTCTCTTTTGATAGCTTTACCGTGTAGGGTGCCGAGCTAAACGATTATATATATCTCGGTATCTTACGGTATATTAATATATATTATAGCTCCGTCTGTGCAACAAGAAAATGAAAGGCAATCTATGACTATGAAGGCAATAGACAATACAATCAAAAACATCCATTTCTTTATGTCAATTCCACGTTTTGAAATGTTGCCAGTTCAATTTATATGAACCCCAATAAGGTACACCACACACCTGAGCTGAATTAAGAAAATTCATAAACAAAATGCTTAAATCTGTCTATGGTAGCGGAAATTTGTCTATGGCTTCCATACAAAAAATCTGCTACCATAGACAAATTTAAGCATTTTGTCTATAAATTGGCTTAATTCCGCTGTGATTCCGCTAGGTGTGTTTTGACCCTTAAGCACTTTGTCGTTCCTTTTTATGTAGTTTTTATGCGATGTAGAATCTTATTATTTAGGTGAATGATTAAGGCAGAAAATCAACATACATGAAAAAAAAAAGCATTCTAATTCAGTAAAAAATATTTATCAATAATTATAATAATGATATAGTACCGTTATACTATTAAGTTTATTCATGTTTATTTGACAATGTTGGACGAAAACAAAGAAACGAAACGTTATGTAAACCGAACCAAAATGTGCCAAAATCACAGTTTAAATTGCTACAAAATTGTGAAGATAGTTAGTATAGTTTGACTGGTGTTGTTGCCAGCTCGGTAAAAAGCTGGCAACGTCGCAACGTAAAACTGTGGTAAAACTTGTATTGTGTCATAAATAATTGTATTTTTATACTCGGCGACTGTAATACTCGAATTGAGATTGTGGTGGCGGAACTACTAGCGCATACTTGTAGATAGAGCTTCTATGGTCGCATATTGTAGCATCCATAACAATGACAGAAAGGATTTCCATACAATATTGTGAAACTGTTGTCGAGCCCCGCACTGCGTGTCGGGCGGGCGCCGCCGGCACAATCCACCGGGAGATCGAACGTTACGAGATCACATAGAAGCAATAGGTTGTGCACGGCTTTCGTCGAACTCAATTCTTACCGGCTTGCTTAAGCACTCGTAGAAAAACTATTGTGTGCAACGGTACATAATAAGGGTTCTTAAAATTCTCGGGTCATTTGGCTCCGCCTCATTTTGTAAATTCGACCCTCGAATCTTAAGAACGCTTATTATGTAACTGTTGCACAAAATACTATTACGGCCTTCTAGCCTTGGTAGTGACTCTGCATATGTAGCAGGAGGTCCCGGGTTCGAATCCTGGTCAGAGCATTTATTTTTGTGCTAATCACAGATGTTTGTTCCTGAGTTCTGGATGTTTTCTAAGTATTTAAGTATTTATCTATAAGTACCTATCTATTATATAGATCGTCGCTTACAGTCGCCATCAAATATATCGGAACGGCCACAGTACTCAAAAATATCTGAACATGCACTGTATCGCCTTGACAATAGAGGCGTTGTTCAGATATTTGTGACCACCTTGGCCGCTCCGATATATCTGATGGCAACTGTACCCGCAACACTAGCCTTATTGAGCTTACCGTGGGACTAGGTTGATTTGTGTTGGTGTAAGATTGTCGCATGATATTTATAATATTTTAATTATTTTATTTAACTCACAAGTTGCAATTTGATCACAAGTAGTGATAGATGAGTGATAGGATACCTTCATTCAATTATTTGAAGAAAGGTATCCTCCCAATTGGCGTTTACAGATTTTGGAAGAAATAAAAGGTTGCGAGAAAAAGGTCCATTTTTAACCGACTTCAAAAAAGGAGGAGGTTCTCAATTCGACTGAATTTTTTTTAATCATTATTTTTTTTACTTTTTTTTTGTATGTATGTTACTCGACATCTCCGGGAATCATGAACCGATTTTCAATTTTTTTTTAATCGAACAGGGATAACCCCTGACGGGTGATAACAAAAAAATGAGAATACTTTTTTGCAGCTCTAAAAAAAATACTGACGGCATTAAAGAAAAAGTTTGTTCTAGAAGTTGTTGGAACCTCTTTTGTCTATCATGTGTGTAATTTTTTTTTTTTTTACAAATCGTTTTGTTTGTCAAAAATGGCGTCAAAACAAGAAGCTTTGAGACAACGCGTTGTAAATGTTTATAATTCTAACGTTTGTTTTGGTAAAAAGTTCACCGTGGACCATTTTGCCAAGGAAAACGTGCCAATTTCTACAATTTATAGAATTTTAGCATCCTTGACACTAGCTCGAAAAGGTGGCAGTGGTCGACCAGCGAAAATTATGACGAAGAGGGCGTTGAAGTCACTGCGTTTAACGACAACGATGCCATAAGCCAAAGAGATGCCGCAAAAAAGTTTAAATGTAGTCAACCATACATTTGTAAATCATTAAAAAAGGTTGGCCTTAAATGCAGAAAGAAAGTGAGGGCACCGGAATACACCGACGAGCAAAAATCGACAGTTATGTCTCAATGTCGTTGGATGACGCGAAATTACAAAGGAAAATCGTTTATTTTGGACGATGAAAGTTATTTTCCTTTGAGTAAAACTCATATTCCTGGAAATGACCGGTACTATACCAGCGACGTCGCTACTACACCAGAGGACATAAAACATAAGTACAAGCATAAATTGGAACCAAAAGTTATGCTGTATGTCGCCATATCTGAAAAGGGTATTTCAAAACTGTGGTTCAAGCCAAGCGGTTTAGCGGTCAATCAAAATGTGTACGAAAATGAGTGTCTGAAAAAAATACTGGTGCCGTTTATTCGTAAACATCATGCTGATGGGGAATATGTTTTCTGGCCAGATAAGGCACCATCGCACTATGCAAAAAAAACTATACAATTTCTAGAGGCAAATAACATCCCATTTGTACCTAAGACGCGTAACCCTACGAATCTTCCGCAATGTCGTCCGATAGAAGATTTCTTCGGTAATTTGAGCAGTCTGGTATATAAAAAGAACTGGAGAGCTGCGAACTGTGCTCAATTAATAAAAAAAATAAGAGCATGTGTGCGAAAGATGGACAAAAATGGCGTCCAACGGTCTTGTACCAACATCATGTCCAGGCTCCGACGTACAGCTGACCACGGACCCTATGCCAATGTCCATTAACATTTTTGTACATTTATTCTTGTATATATTTTACAATTATAACTACTTTTTTATATAACCGCAAGAGTTTTCTTTAAATCCGTATAAAATTTATTCTAATTTTTTTGTTATCACCCGTTAGATGGTCCCATTATCACTTATCAGTATCACCAAGTCGGGGTCTTTTCGATATTTATTTTAGTGACATCTATGAGCTATTATCATTAAACAAACGAGCTACACAAAGGGTTACTCCGAGATTGAGCTAAACCGTAAAATTATGAGAAACTACAATAGATGGCGCTTAAATTAATAATGCGATATTTCCTGGATTTATTTTTTTCTTAGGTTTAATCAGATATTTTTGATTACTCTTGTTGTAATCAGTTTTGGTAATATAATGACGCAGGTTTAGATAAGTAGCGACTAGATTTCAAGTAACATGAAAAATTATTACGAGCCATTGGTACTTTGAGCGACATCTATTGAAGACCATTGGAACAAAACGAAAGAAGTTCCTAACAATCTCTCTAGGTACTTAATTCTCTTTGGTTTAACTAAAAGTAGATAATACAAATATAAATTATGATTATTTATATACTCACAATTTATAATCGTATTAACTAGAGCTGAGATTGCTATTGTGAATCTCAAATAAGCCCGGGTAAAGCGGCGAGGGTCATGAAGTTACGTTGAACAAACGTTCGCGTGTTCTAACCTACACGCAGAGACATCTATTGATGCGCAGGGTAACTAACGTCCAAGATTTAAATGTTTCAAAGCAAAAATTATGTGCTTCTTCTTTGGAATAGCTGTGGCTCTTGATTGTAAGTTGAAAACATCAAAGCAAAAATTAATCTCTCTTGCCTAAAAACTTAAAAATCTAATTTAAAGAAGCTTAGCTGTAGATTGAAAACATCAAACCAAGAACTAATCGATCTTACGTAAACACATAAAACTCTTAAAGGAAAATGTTGGTGCTTTTTTGCCGTAAATAATTATTATCTTAACTCAAATCATTACTATTCGCTTTAAAAATAGGTAAAGTTAAAGCTAAATAATTTTAAATCTTCTTTTAAAAATCATGATATTTTTAACTCAAGTCATGTTTATTAGTCTAAGGTATTTATTACTCTCCTTAAGAAACCGCGTGCAAGAGAGTTTTGCGTTTTGAATTAAGATATTATTTCTATCTGTGTACAACTCGGGGTCACCACGCATCTGTGCTCCCGTACAAATTTTTGTATGAGAGCGCAACCGCTTATTTCAATTGAGTTAACGTTATTGATCATTACTAAAAATATCCACAAAAATCAAGTTACAGGGGTGAACCTGGATTGTTATACTACAAATTGGTGTAGAATACTATTGAGATGTGCTGTTCAAATCGTAGAAATTTACGAATAGAATTGCGCTGATGTGTTGTGACCTCGTGCTGCTCCCTGTAAAAGCTTGATGATGAGGTGTTTTTGTGTCTAAAATAAAGCCTTGTCAACATTATGTGTGGCATAGCTAGATCAAATAGGTAGCAAGACTTTTTTTGCGTTTTTCAAGCAATGCTTTCTTTAGGTGCTCTGGTATGCCATACTAGACTCGACGCACGCAAACGACGGCGAATGCGGCGAGCGGCGAGACAAGCGACCTGCGCTGCTGTTCAAGGCAGGTTTATTCTAAGTCGAGTATGCGTAATATAGACATTACAGATTATTAATAGTGATCTTCCTCAAGCACTTCGTCTGGTTGCCTTTGACATGAGAGCTAAGTTATATTCAGCGCTAAATGGGTTTACTGTCAAATAAAGTTTTTCCTTTTTTTATACCACAGTGTAACTTAGGGTTACTTATTTAAGATGGGATTTAGGAGATTTCTTCCTACAATACGGATTATCTTAAAAAACCTTACTATAGCAAACAAGCATACGGTCCGCCTGTTGGTAAGCAGCTGCCTATGGACCGATGCAACTCCAGGTGTCATATGCGCGTCGCCACCCTAAACTTTATAACAGCTTGTAAATTGTAAGGGATTCAAACCTATTTAAGTACCTACAAAATTCGTGCTTTTAAAAAAAGCCTCACCTTTTCCCTCCTGAGTCTCTCCAGATTTGTCTGTTTAGCGAGAGTCTCGGCTTCCAGCTTCTCGATCTTGCGCATGAGTTTGTTCACTAAGCATTCCTGTTCCTGTTCCAATGTCTGCTCGAGGCGGCATTTTTCCTGACGTAACTGCAAGATCATTTGCATACTTATTACATACAGTCAGAGTGAAGTGAAGAATGACCTCATTTGACCTACTCAATGTTCTCAACTTCTCACGTGATGATTCATATGACCTTATGTTTACTTTTCTTATTATTTATATAATTATAGAATTGCTACCAGCTACCCAAACAAAAGTATAATTTAAAAACCAAAGAAGGTAAAATTATATTTGGACAGTTTAAAGTTTTTTGATATGACAAAGACATATATTAATGGAAAATTTATACATTTTGAGTAATACAAGCATTTTTGTGTGATAAAGTTAATAAAAAATTACGTTTTCACAGCTTGCACTGTTATTTAAAGCAGGGATCGGAAACCGGTATTGACTCCATAGTCCATACAAAATACCGGTTAATTTAGTTGTATTTTCGTTCTTTTGCTTCCTATTTCATTTTTTAACGAGTCATTCTAATAATACCAAGGCAATACCTAAACAGAATATTGAGTTCTACATGAAGCCCTAAAAATAATTAAATATACCACATTATTTAGAGGTTTTTTGAAAATACCGTAAGTCCGTATAAAATTTAGTAAAAAATAGGCGGATACATACAGAACGAGCCGCCTCGCGAGGAAATTGCCCCGCCAAGCAGCTCGGCCAGTGTAACGTGCCGCAGTCGGCATTGTCGGAAAACGTGTGAGCTGCATCAGCGCGCTAAACTTCCCAAGTTGATCCGCGAGGCTGCGTGAATCGTGTGGACCTGCCTATTTTCTTAATTTATGCAAACTGGGTGAAATATTCCCTACCAGTGTTCTCTCTGGTCCTACCTGGATTAATTTTCTGGACAGATCGTTTGTGAGACACTCCTCTTCCCTCTCATAGTGATGAGCTAATGTTTCCTTTTCTTTCTTCAAGGCTTGGATCTTCTTCAACAGTGTGTTGGAAATATATTCTTCCTCTTGTTCAGCCTTTGCTTGCTGTAAAATGATAGCTTGTTAGAAACTATTCATCACCTCTGCTTATAACTCAGCAGTGGCGATGGATCAATTTTTTTCTTAGGCAAACCGGTGCTAATTTTGGCTTAAATTTTCTTCATGAACTTTAGGAAAACTGCTCAGGCGCCTGAAACTTAGGCAAGCCGACGGGAATCGTGTTATATGGACGCGCCGCCACTGTAAAACTCAGTATCCTTCCTGAACAGCTGTATTGGCCTAGCACTCAGTCTATATGTAAGATTGTCTAAGTCTAAGTGGCATTGCATGAAATTTTTTCTTAGGCTTAGCTGGAGCTTAATAATTAAAATAAAAAATAAAAATTGTCTATTTCAGACCATTAAGATCCATAGTTTTGTTAGTTACAGTATTCTTATTTGACTGATAGTGATAACATGCTTCGCTTAATATGGCTTCAATTTTCTTAATGAGCTGTGGAAAAACTGCTCAGGTGTCTGAAAATTAGGCAAGCCGGCGGGAATCAAGTTCTATGGACGCGCAGTCATTGCTAGGTCTGTATTTATGATTTGAATAAAGATTATAACCAAACCGCGGAATCCTTCTTTAATACTTTATATAATTTTAGATACCTGTTTATTCTACATTTTCAGATTTTAAACTATAATTAATTTTATTGAATTTCATATGGAATTAACAATCTTATTTCACATTATTTTTACAATCATTCAATCATCAATTTCAATTGCTTCAAAAGGTTGTCGATAGAAAAGTCAATATTTAATTAATCACTAGCAGAAGTGCATCTTCACTCCTGTCAATCTGGGGTTTGAATATAACAGTTCACCAAGCTGCTAATTGTATCCAAGAGAGCATTATCTGTCTCATTTGGTCAGTCCTAATTAGAATGAGATGGGTCTTGTACAGTTGACGTCAAAGATATCTTTACACTTTTGCACCTTAACCCTTTGTAATAAGGTGCAAAAGTGTTAACATATTTTTGACGTTGACTGTACCACTAGAGTTGCATGCTCAATTGTAGTCAATATGCAGCTGATCAAAGGTTATCTTACTAGTGGTAGTATGCATATAGGTATCGATTAGCATGTAAGGTTGAACTGTTAGTGCTAATTGTTTATTAAATAAATTGAAATTGAAAAAAAAAAAAATTTAAAACAATGCCAATGAAAAATAAAAATTAATGCAATTTCAACCATCTCAATTTAGGACACATTTAGGACACAGGTACTTGTAATTCCTTGAATTAAAGAAATTAGGCTCCTCAACATGTATTGTTAATCTACATATATGTGTAGTGCAAAGTTTTCCTACTACTCTTCTCTTAGAGAATTTTTGTTTGTTCAGTTTGCCATAAATTTAGTTCAAGTGGAAAGTGTGCAACATTGTAAATACTGCCCCTTAACTGTACAGATGAGATAGGCAGGCTGATTGTGCTAGTTTTCTGTCCAGGTCCAGTTTACCATCCACTTGATTAAAACTGCTAAAATATATGAGAAAAACTTTAAAAAGTCAAAATATTTTCTATTTTAGTTTATTCTTTAGTAGATTTTTTTAAGCTTTAATTTTTATTATGGGTAGAACTTATATAAGTATGGACGGCGGATCTCAAACTGGCGCAGCGTCCCACTTAGTGAACAAGACAGCGCTATACACACACAGAGCCAGGGCTTGGATACCGGAATTTGCTCCATAATAAAAACGGTTTTTTTTCGTTCTTTAGTTACTGTTCCATATTAAATTGAAAAATCCTATAATATGAAGTGAAAACCTAAATACTATATTGGGTTTTACATAAAAATCATAAAATAATTGATTGGTTTTTTTTGGTTTAACTTGGTGAAGGGCTGAAGGCCCCCATATTTGGATGAAAACTAGCACAATGACACATTATATCACCTGGAAATTACATTTTTAAATACCTATTAATGTGCCGCTATCTGCTCCATCATAAACATTACCAAAATAAACGTCATAAAAGTACCTATACCTATTTCATTATGAAAATGTAGATAATATACCGTATACATACGATTGATACAGAAGCTTGTCTTAGCGCACGATTTTCCTCCTGTAGCGCCTTCACTCTGAGCTTATATGTATCCAGCTCTACTTTTAAGACCCTGGAAGCATTATGTTTCCTTAAATAACTAAATCTTACTAGAATTTAACATGATTATATCTATATAAGAACAAATGTGGGTGACGTTTAATAATCCTATGTAGAGATTTAAAAAATACGCTAAATACCTGTTTTGCTGTTGAAGAGATTCAATTCTTTTTTGTAACTGATCACGAGAGACCGTGGTTGGAGGTAACATCGCCCCGCCATCGAGAGAACTGGAATCGCTCTCCGACGCCGAATTATCTATTTTATTCCCTAAAAACGAAGATACAAACCGAATTCAAAATCAAATGTCATTTTATAAGCCATATTTGAAATTACAGCCACATTTCTTACCTGGGGAAATCACAGATTCATCCATTAGCACGAATGTAATGAGGACGGTCTAAATATCTACGAATTGAACTGGTAGTGATTGTAATTTATATCAACTATTCTATATATCCAAATGAAAGCCACTTCAATAGTTAATTTTGAACACAACTTCGAGGAAAATTATTAAATTGCACTTAAAAACACATGAAAACTGTCGTTGTAGGCAGCCACCCATTAAGCACGGTGTTTTTCTTCAAGATATAAGCCCAATTTTAATATCCGCCAATAGTCTCCGTGAAAAGCAATTACGATTGACGCTTTTAAAATCATCATTGGTCAGAAATCCCTAATGAAAACCACGTGACATAACTTGAGGATATTTCAACTAATCACAGAAGAATGGTTGGGTAGCCACAGACAAAGATACTATATTTTTGGGTAGTAAGGAGCAACCGTAACTTGGCTTTTATCGGTTTTTAAATAATAATGAAAGTAAACTTAGGGTCGCCACACACCTAGCGGTTTTCCTCGCGGAATTACCGGAAGTAGCGGAAATTCATAGACAAATTAAGCATTTTGTCTATGAATTTCCTCTACTTCCGGTAATTTGTCTATGGCTTCCATACAAAAAATCTGCTACCATAGACAAATTTCCGCTACCATAGACAAATTTCCGCTACTTCCGGTAATTCCGCGAGGAAAACCGCTAGGTGTGTGGCGACCCTAACATAAATAAATATAAAATCGCCAAGTTCGATATATTATATAACTTAACATTTCTGGGTTATTGACAAAATACTAAATGAAAGAAGGATTTTTTATACGTTTTCTATCATATAACAATACCTAGGAACCTATTATGTGTTTATTCTTAAGTACAACAAATATGCAGAACTTAAAATAAAATAAAATCATATGCAATAAGGTATTACTCCTATCCAAAAACTGCTGTTACTCCTTATATAGCACACGGCAATACTTTACACATGAAGGTATAGAGATATCGCTATAAGTGGTTAAAGTATGGCGATGTTCTTTATTGAGCATGTTGAAAAAGAAAGGTGTAACAGGCCGTTAGCCTGCGTTTCCACCAGAGATGAGTAAGGATGTGTTACAAGTAATGTTTTTGAAAACCAATAGAATCACTTAATTTTTTTTATTTTCGCACAACGCAGCTCTAGCATTGGTTCTTAACAAACACATTACTCGCAACGCATCCTCGCTCATCGCAGCGCAGCCTTAAGCACACAACATACTATACTTGATCTGAATTCAGCTCTTTCAGAGTTCATCAATTCATAGACATGGTTGCGGAAATTTGTCTATAGCATCCATACAAAAATTCAACTCTCATAGATAAATTTACGCAACCATGGACAACTGCCTGTGCCTATGAATTGAAGAATTCAAATCAAGTGTGTGAGCACCTAAGACAAACCCTATTCACACTTGATCCACATGAACCGAATTTAGCATACTGATAAAAATTAAGCATAAGCAATGTAACAGTGGCACAAAGCCAGATAAAATGTGATCAAAAGTGAATGATAATGGTTAATTCAGCTGAAGTGCTGTACCTAATAAAAATACGGTGTAAATATATTAACCATAAAAATAAAAGAAAATTCAAATATTCATGACAGTTATGTCCCCATTTTTCAATAAGTTTTTTCTGTACATTTTATATTGCAAACGGTAAGTAGGTAACTATAATATCATATACCAACGAGAAAAAATATATGCATCCATTTACTATTTAAAAATACATTATTTTAATAAATAGGTAGCCTCATAACAAAAAGGAATTGAGGATAGGAGGAGAAAGAAACATAATAGAGCACTTTATTTTCATCGGCTAATTAAGGTGCACAATTATTGTGTAAATCGCAATGAAAGAAATGGCATAAAGTAGATATTTTTAAATGAAAATACATTTAAACTTTTAGATCATTTTTCTCAAACTTGGCTTATGCACTACAGTGCCCGCTGTCTAAAACAGCTGTTTATTTTTTTTCTTTATGTGGAGGCCGATTTTTAATAAATAAATTATTAAAAGCTTCCGAGTCTGATTTTCTTTGGTGTACGATAGGTACAAGATTTGTCAAGTATGCAGTAGAAAGAAAAAAAAAGTCTAAGCAGTCCATTAAATGTAAACGTCGTCGAAGTTTAAAGAGTTTCTTTAAGGTATTTGCAGTAAAATTAAGTTGTGAAATCCGATCTCCAGGTATGAAAGACTTGAAAGTATACATTTATTGTATAATTACGAAAAAAAGAACTTTACATTTACTCATATTTGAAGAAAATACGAAGTAATGATTGGGAGTTGCCTACGAAATAATGTACTTGCTGGCAACTCTGAAACGAACGCAACCTCTTCTTAGCAACACCGAATTAAAAAACACAATTATAAAAAAAAAGTGACACACACGCCATAATGTAAATTGCTTCTGAATTTGGCGTTCCGAGATAAAAAAATACAATTTCGTGTTAAATAATTGCAATTCTAATGGATAAATACGGCATTTAAAATGTCCAACATTAATATTGGTGAGATATACCTTTACATCTTTGATTTTCTCGCCATGATCGTTCAGGACATAATTTAGGTTGTATCAAAGGAATCGAAGCCATTACGTTATATCCTTTGATATTACTGTCGAAAATGCTCTCGTTAACATTATTGTTATAAATTCGAACAACATAACACAAAAAGTGCGGTGAATCTTTTGATTGTAAAACGGTCGATGTGTCGTCGCCATAGTTGAGTCTTCTTACGGTTTACGAAGTCATTGGTTCTGGGTTGTGTACGTACTGCTCCGTAGGGAAGGGTGTATGAATATCTGTCATCTTTATGTGGGTTTGTTTTATGTTTGGGACAAATTAAGATTTATTTCTGTACTTTATCATTAAAACAGTGACTGAAGTGGTTCACATAATTAATTTAGTCAATTTTTTATTGATGTAAACAAATTGTATAAGAAATTTCACGTTTGATTACATCTTCATTTAGAGTTTTAAAATACATGGTTTTAAAAGCTTAATTTCAATGATCTATATGTGTGGTTATTTATATATTAATATATTTATTTTCAGGCTAAGGCTTATTGCAATGGCTCAATATTATCAGATAGTTGGACAAGCCGGACGCACGACACTTACTCTTGAAGACCTACAAAGATATTGCCCTAACATTTGTTTGGTTAATCAAGATGACCAGCAGTATTCCCAACAGCAGGTAGGTTACTGCTACATTTCTATCTAGGACACCCAATTATTACTACAAACTATTTTACTAAACATGTTTAAATAGTTATCTTGAAGATATATCAAAATCAGATGAGATGAGATACTTGAATGCACCCACATTCTTACAATATCTTTAAAAGTATAAAAACTGTTCTTAATTTTTCTGCCACCATCAAGATTTTTATCTTATACTTATACTAATACATATATTCATTTCTGAAAGTTATATAATAGCAAGCTAAACATAATAGCAAATGTTCTTATTACCTTTGGAACTCTGTGTTTCTGTACTTATATATTGTTGATTTACAAACTTAAACTCGCTATTAACACAAGTTTGATAATGAACCTAGTAATGAAACAAGGTGCCATAACCAAACGAATTTTTTTGCAATTAGTTTGGCTATGTAATACTAAGCTCCACTAATCAATTCAATAATTTCCTTCAATTGTATGTACTATTATTGCTTATTTTAGTTTTGTCAGTTCCTGAATCTTATTTATTAGGCGCATCTACACCTGGCGCACCGCCTCGCGAGGAAATTGCCGCGCACGGTAGTTCGGCTAGTGTGGCGTGCCTCGGCCGAGACAAACGCACGCGCGGCCGCATTGCCTCGGCCGAGGCACGTCCACACTAGCCGAGCTGCCTTTCCTCGTGAGGCGGTGGGCCAGGTGTAAGCACGCCTATTCTTTGTTGCATTTGCACTATTAAATAATTTTACATGTAAAGGTGGTGGTCCAGCAGAGTCCAGCAGATCCACCTAATGATATCATAGTAAGCGAAGGAGTCCAACCGCAACTAGTAGTGGGCGATGGTGGTCTGCAATACCAGCAGCAGTACATCATCCGTCATGAGCCACCACCACCGCCCCCGCCCACGGACTTCCAGCAACAGCAACAACAACAACAGCAGCAGCAGCAACAGCAACAGCATCAGCAGCTGCACAGACAAGTAAGTTTAGTTGTTAGTAGGATCATCATTTGGCTTTCATCAAATGGATGGATGTTCCATGAAAATGTAACATAAGTTACGATTTTGTAGCTTGTTTACTTATTTATGATGGATGTGTGCGAGTTCATTTTGAAGATAATAGTCTTTGATTCCTAGATATATTGGCACTACAACAGCAATAAAAAAGTCAGTAATTGGTAACTTACCTTACAATGCCATGGAATTGACGACTCGCAGATTGTATGTGAATGTTTTGTCTCACATAAATGGGTTGAGCGTACTTGTGAACATTAATTTACTAAAATAAGTAAGACCAAACTGTTTCAGTGAGTTATGAAATTATAAGTACAAACAGGAGCATAAATTGCTATCAGGGTTTGCAGTCCAAATGTCTATGGCATTTGTATTACCAATTTTATTGTAACTATCTCAAGATCCAGGTTTTTCAGATATAAGAACCTTAATTTTAGTTTTATGTTTTATATATAAAACGTAAAACTAAAATTGATTCTGAAACTTCAACAAACTGAAATTGATTCATTTAATGTGCATCATTTTGATGCCTTTTGTTCTTTATTCATATTTTGAAAGTCAATGAGTTATTCTGTTGCCCCAAAATGTTTTAAAAATAGGAGTATGGCAAGGTACTCATGTTAAAGCAATTCATCAGGTTTCCATAAATAATAATAGAGTTATCTGAAAGTATGTTTGGACATAAAATTATAAATAAAGGTCAGAGCTATCTGATAAATCAAATAACAATACAGTACATAATTTCTGCATACATACATAACATTTTAAAAATTTTATTAAATAATTATAAGTATTTCTTTTCAGAAGAAGCCTTTACCAGTTTTCCAAAATTAAAAAGAGATACTTTCAATCCATTGTATATGGATTCTTCTAATAATCGATAATTAATTGGTATCTGAAAAATCTGTAAACTTTGCAAACCCTACCTGCTAACTTTGCCCATTTTGGTCATTATTTTATAGTAAGCGGCCACTTATTTCGAGTTACATTTTATTTTCTCAAGAGTGATCTTATGTGTGTATATTTGATTTCTAGACTGAATGAAAGCTTTTTTGAATTCTACTTGGAAATGTTGAAAAAGCTTATTTTTTGAACCATACATCTATTGCTCTGGTTTAAATTAATATTAGTGTGTTCAATCGGATGAACTTACTGCTTCTAAAACTTCTTAATTCTTATTTTTCTCTACTAACTCTAACATGCCAACCTTCTGTCAATTTTTTTTAGATTGCTATAACAAACTATAATATTACTATCTTCATTAAAATTATGACAAAAGTAACTTTCTAATAAGTAGAATAAGTATTAGGTACTCCTATTATGTAATACATAGCATTATAAGTGAGTTATAAGATGTTATAATGCAAGTTTTGTGTCTATATACAAATTTATTTGTAGGTTTACTACACATCTGATTTACCAGTGGATGCCCAGGTTGTCTTGCAACAGGCTCAGCAAATCATTGATGCATCTATGATGCAACAGCCTTCTCCACAACATCCTCAACATGTATGTTTAGATAATTGTGCATTTCATAGTACACATATACTATAATACATGTACTCCTAGTAGACTCGGTACTCTAGATACCCAGCTTGGCATGAAACTGTGATCTAATTTTTTGGTTCACACTTAACATGACATTGTTTAGTAATTATTTATTTCAGTTGGCAAGCTTTTAATCAATTTGTTCTCGAATTAGTTGCAAGAGCTTGGAATAACAATTACTTGGTAACTTTAAAAGGCATTTTGTACATTACTTTGCCTGCCTTCATTTCATTAACTATATGTTTTGTCTATCTTAACATTTTACTTTTAACCTTATTTTGAAGCCATCCAGATTATACTGTTTCTTAAAAAAAACAAGTTATTAATTCCTATTTCCCATGTTGCCGGGAAGTTCTTGGCTACAGAACTGTTAAGCCGTGTCCAGATTACGCGCGGCACGTACCATGTTTGCAGCAGCCGCGCGCGATGTGGACGTGTTTGTTTGCTGCGCGAGGCAGGTCGAACTTACTTACAAATTCTCGGGTTTGAGATCGAACACGCTGCGCATAATTCAGACACGGCTTTAAGACTGTGTCGAGCGTCCAATAACACACTCATTGGGGGATGGTACTTCCTAATACACTACAATTTATGTATAATCCCTCATGTTAAGTTGTAGTCCTACTAATTCCGCAACTTTTGGTCTTTGTCACATAGCTTCATTTTGCTTCAAATGCTTTATTGGTGGGCACTTACCGTTTAGCTGATGAAGCTAAAAGTAATATAGAACTGTATCACATGGATCATAAGTTGCGGAATTAGTAGGATTACAATACAACTAAACATGAGGGATTTTACAGAAGTTGATTCGTTTATTCGGAAACACAATCTCCCTAATGAGGGTAGGGTGCCACTGGACGGTCGACGCAATCTTAAGCTGTTCACCCACTATCATTTTTTCTCAATAGTTATCATTATATATTTCGTATCATTATCAATCAGGCTAAACTGGATACAGGTATAGTTGTCAATGTTTTCATGCAAGAGGTTCCATACTTCCGTATCTGAATTGTGTTTTTTCCTTACTGTACAACAATTTAAAACTGATAGTGGGTAAGGTTTCAATACTTGATTCTGCGCAAAACTTATGTAAACTATGTTTCAATCCTATAACAATTGCACCAAGTACTAACCTTAACATTGTAAAAATCGGAAGTACATACCTATCATAACATTTACATAACCTGGATAATTGATTCCTAGTACAGTCGACGTCAAAGATATGTTTACACTTTTCGCCTTACGCCTTTGCAATAAGGTGAATAAGTGTAAACATATCTTTGACGTCGACTGTACCTACATATAATGCTTGTTGTGGTTCATTTCTTAGTGGTTTTACTTCAATTTAGTTGTTATATTCTGGTTATTTTTTGTTAAGTTCATGATTACGTAGTAATAGAGAGTTTGTAAAAGGTATTTTTTTTGCGTGAAAACGTGCAGGCAATTAAGGGTCAATCCATACAAATGCTTTTCATTAAGTTTGTCACTCGTTGGAACGAAAGGCATTATCAAAACATTTCTACTTCATTGAAAACCACCTAGTCCACCTTTATTGCATTTTAAATCTGGCATAAACTCGTATGTTTTAACATGTACATTGTACAGAAATAACAAGTTCCTTAAAATGTTTAAAATAGATCTTAAAAAATACGGGTTTTTTTGTAATTACTTTGCTTTTTTAAGCCGTCTTGTGTACAAATATTATCGTAGAACAGAAGATCTCTAACTGTCCACTGTAGAGATTCATAATATTCTGAATCTGATAAAATAGGATACTTATATCAGGCTACTTAAGTACTTACATTACATAAACATAAGTCTTATGGGAGACGTATGTTGCCTTTAGTAGGTGCTTATATTATACCTAAACAAGAAACAATGACAGCAAAATTTCTGTCTCTAAGTTTTTCTGTACAAAAGTTCAGTTATTTTTCTTACACAGTTATTGTCCGTATTTCTGATAACTGACGAGAGCGAAATACTACTTACACTTCTGTTCTTATTCTCCATTTATGATTCAAGCATGGACTACCATTGTTTAATATTTTTTAATTTGTTGTATTAAATTTTGTGTACCTCTTTGTCTTATATTTTACCTACATAAACATTTAAATATGGTGGGTAGCCCAAACATTATTGGCATGCATATACGAGGGACGTTCAATAAGTCCTCGGTACCGGTATTAACCATCATCTCAATGATATTCCTTTAATGTGGACTATACTATGGCTCTAATCAACATTCAATTAGGGAAAAAAAAAATCTGCGTTATTCATTTGTTTTTATACGATAGCTGAACAAAAAACATTGGTATGAACATTTTTACAGACGGTAATAATAAGAGACAGTTTTGTAATTATCTGGAGCGGTGTGGAGAAGCTCCTGATGCACTTAACAAAAATATTGTTATTGAAAATGAAACCTTGGTTTATCACCATGATTGAAAGACTAAACAAGTTACCTGTGCAGTTTTTTTTTTCAATCTCCAGGTCTATGACCATAATTAGGGTGCTTTTACGGCCTTTTCCAGTATTATTGAGGCGTACAAATAAATACTGGGACATTAGCTTTTAGCAATTAAGCTTAAATATTTTAGAGTTGTGTATCATTATTCAATCGTAGTTATGGAAAGATATTTAAGAAAATCTAAAGAAAAAAAATAACGAATTTGCGGCAGGAATTATGGTTCAGAACCATACCATACCAAGAAATTGACAAGGGTACTGCTCTTTGACCAAAGTTCAAAACTGGTAACCGCGTCCCCTGTTATTTAGTCCTAACTTTTGAGTATTAACGCTCATTCTCTAATGTTCAAAAATAACTACACAAAAATCACGACCTAATGACGACTTAGTGAAGGGTTACAATTTGACCAGCAAATGTTAAATTATTATTAGAGTTGTAAAATAAAACAATTGAATGACGTTAATAAGTATTTGCAAGTAACAAAAGTATGCATATTTTAATTAAAATATAACAATTTACATATCGCCCATTTCGGAGAGACTTGAATGTGTGGCGTAATTTTTACTTATGTGGACTTTTTCAAAAATATGTATTCTCGCACCTAATCGATTGATTTGATAGCCAAAACTCAAAATAACAAATACCTGCTTAACCCGTTATATATACGACCAGATTGTTAATACGTCCCTCTAATAAATGAATAAGTAGAAGACTTTCAAGGATTTTAGAAAGCAATGCCACTATTGTTAGTGAATTGTGTCCTAATGTTGTATTGAGATATCACTGGGAAGGGTCCTAGGGGGTCATACTATAGGGAGGATCATGTCATGGGTATATCCATGGCAACACAAATATGGCGATCAAAACGTTTCTAACAAATTAGGTGCACGGTGCACTTGAACGGGTGTCACACTTTGAACTGGAGTTAAATAAGCATGTTACAGTATATACCGTCCAAGAGATATTACAAAATCATTCAAATTATTTTTGTCGTCTTTTTTTATTTCATATTGTGATTAATAATGCATATTTTCACAAGTACTATCGGGTTCAGAATTGAATGGCCAATTTATCAATGAATTTATTCACAAATTGGTAATGTATTTCTGAACCGGATGGTACATAATCGAGGGATACTTCTTAATTTTGTCTTCATGTATGCCTAGCCACACTCACGGGATTTTATTGTTGAGCTATTTTGGGTTTATTTTACACTAAAATTTCGAAGCATAAATATAAAATAACTAAAGTAGAATTTTTAATTGAGTGAAATAATCTGACAGCTCTTGGCATATAAAGTGGTTGTCAACTATATGTAAAGTGCTGTCAAATTACTTCAATCAATTAAAAATTCTAAAATTTAACTCAACGTGACACTAAATGATTCAACAATGAGAATAATGCAACACAATGCGTAGATGGCGCTTCAATCGTAAATAAAAGAAGCCAAATCCATACAGTCTATAAAAAATTATAGACGAATTTTTGGCTGCCAGAAAACAAAAGACTTTTACGATATTTGTGTTTTTATATTTATTATTGAAGTTCGTGACCGAACTTGGCACGGTATAATCAATAAGTTCAATAACGAACCTCGGTGTGTGTGTATGGTCATGGGCTTTAATTGCCATTTAGAGTTTATTTTACATTGGATATATATAGAGTATGTATTAAACTAGAGAAAGTAGCTTGAACCTTAAATGGCTCGACAATTGATTACATTTACTGTACTAGGAATGCATAAGTATATGGTACAACATTTGCAGCTGGTGAGCCCCGCCCACGTGCTGTCTCAGCCGACAGTGATCCACCCGGCGCAGCAGCCGCCGCCGCAGCCCCCGCCCCCTCCGCCGCCACAGCATGCCCCGCAGCCGGTAACCAATCAGCATTTACTTGCCATTAATCCTTTGAACGTCATACGTCGCTACAAAAACTTCACTCACACGTCAAGATCACTGGCCAATATTATGAAATGTTACTCTGTACGAGGTGAAGTGTTAGGTGTTACTCTACTACATGTAGTTCCCGCAGCGCCAACGCCAAGAATACTTAGGTAAGGTGAGAGAACTAAATAGCAATCTGTTTTGTTTGTGTACCGACTTGCCCGGTTAATGCAGTTATACATAATATTTAATGCCCAATCTGCTAAACTAATTAAGTAAACCTGTGTAAAATACTTAAAAAGAAAATGTAAACCATATTACATAGGCATTTTTTAACTGAATTTAGATTGTCTCTGTGTATGATATCATCTCATTCATTTATTTGATATGTAAGGCGGTTAAAGGGGTCTTCAATTTGTAACAGCCTCAACCCCAACAAATGCCGCGGGCGGCCACGCAGCAATCCCAGCTGATGCAGCAACTGCAACAGCACCAGCACAACATACACATGCAGCAGCTGCAGCAGCAGCAATTGCAGCAGCACCTGCAACAACAGCAGCACCAGCAGCATATGCCGCAGCAGCAGATACAGCACCAGCAAGTTGTTATGCATGCGGCGTATATTAATCAAGCTGTAAGTTGGATAGTTGTATTAAGAATTTTTAATAGCTATGTTTCAGAAATATTTATTTATCAACCACTACAAGTTTCTGTTCTAAGCAATTAGCTTTTTCGTATAATTTGAAGACGTGTGATCGTTTCTAAATCGACGATTTTCAACCGACATAAATAAATGTGGTTGTACTTACGGTACCTATCTAATTAACTGTACGATACGATAATCTGCTAGACTACAGTCTACAAGCCAGCAACCGATTAGAATGTCAAAATCTTTCATAAGACACTTGCAATGCAAAACACTTCAGAAAATTGTGTTACTTTTGTAGATTTTTTCTCCGAAAGCATTACCAGCTTAATGCTATATTAACCACTGCTATTCGGCCCAGGGCACACCAACTCGCCAAGCGCCCCCGAAGCTCCTAAACCAGGCGCTGAGCAGCCCCGGCTCGGTGACGCTAGTGCGTACCCCGGTGCGGACGGTGCG
Organism: Pammene fasciana; assembly: GCA_911728535.1. Lineage (NCBI taxonomy): Eukaryota > Metazoa > Arthropoda > Insecta > Lepidoptera > Tortricidae > Pammene > Pammene fasciana. Next base: position 5,128,529 of record OU452279.1, read on the forward strand.
GCCGCGGCGGCCCGCCGTGCGCCCGCCGCTGCCCGCGCAGATGCAGGCCCGTCTGCTCAACCCGCAGCACCAGGTGGGCACTTACCCCGCGAGCCCGGGCTCGGGCCCGGTCAGGATAGTGCGTACGCCCCTGCCTGGCGTGCAGGCGCGGCTGCTCAACCCACACATGCAGGTCAGAGTTCAAAGCCTAATAGAGTTGGACGCATTGTGGGTTTGTAGGTAAGTAGCAGTGATCGGAATCATTGGAGTGAAACGACCACAAAACTTGTCAAGCTGACATAAAAGAGTGCTAAACAGCCATAAAAATATTCATATCCCCACATTATAAAGGCATGTATTTAACCGGGCTGCTAAATAATTGTATTTGGGAAGCTATAAAAAATAAAAATGGGTACCAAAATTATTAGGTTGGCGACTAATTCGGGGCCGTAAATTATCTCAATATGGGCTGTATTTTAATGCCTTTACAGCCATTGTTTAACAATAGGTAAGTATCAAATAATTTTATTGACAACTGAATTTATAACCGGGAAGCATTTAATGAAGCCTTTTTTTAATGGAAAACGATGAACTATTCAATTAAAAATAAGGTGCTTTTAAAATATTCAGGAAGCAAATAAAGTGAATTAAATATTCAATATTAGTACAACAGGCAACTTTAGTCGAGCTGTTATTATAAGATAAAAAGGATTCTTAAAAAGTTACTGGGGTCTATGAATATTGGTAGGTAGGTACCTATAAGTAGGTATCTACTGTCAGATATCTAATACCAAATTTCATTGATTATATAGATTTTGTATAGGTATTACATAAATACCTACCAAGTTAATAGAAAATATGAAAGGTGCCGTTTGTGTAGGAATTACCTAAATACCTACCTAGTTAATAGAAAATATGAAAGGTGCCTTTTGTGTAGGTATAACTTAAATACCTACCTAAACTCTAACTAAAAAACCTACCTAAAAAACTAACCTCACTTATTCACAAACAAAAAAGCGCTGGTAGCCTTGCGGTAAGACGTCCGACTTTCAATCCGGAGGTCTCGGGTTCAAACCCCGGCTCGTACCACTGAGTTTTTCGGAACTTATGTACGGAATATCATTTGATATTTACCAGTCGCTTTTCGGTGAAGGAAAACATCGTAAGGAAACCGGACCTCATCCCAAAAAGGCCTAGTTTCCCCTCTGGGTTGGAAGGTCAGATGGCTGTCGCTTTCGTAAAAACTAGTGTCTATGCCAATTCATGGGATTAGGTTGTCAAGCGGACCCCAAGCCGGGATAAACGCTAGGAAGAAGAAGAGAAGAAGAACCTCACTTATTCACCGGTTTTGTGTATTTATGTGTTTTTTTTAAGAAACCCCACTGATACCTATAGGTAATGTATTTACTGGTAATTATAATCCTCTGATGTAAAAATAGCAATTTTAGTTGCGTTTATTCCGAGAAATAAAATCGAGTGAGGTTATTTTTATGGAATTTAATTACGAATCAGAGTAAATATGAAAGGTGCCTTTTGTTTAGGCACGAGTATCACCTAAATACCTACCTAGACCTAGATCTTACTTCCACACAGACCAGACCTTCTTAAGTTTTATAAGGAAAAGTAAATAAAAACATACTGCAGTTTATAATAATCATTACCTGTTGTTTATTGTCATTTTTACAAACACAACTTTTTGGCTCCAGCTTTATCCAAATTGGATCCGTTGGATAGGTCTTTTAAAAATAGTCCAGGTGTATGAAAACACTTTTTGGATAAAACGAATTGTTTTGTAAGTAATAGCTCTGAAAGTTCAAACTCGGGCGTGCCCCCAATCTAACTTTTGAAACGTGGGTCCAAAAAAATAATAATTATGAAAGTGAGGCTTAACAAGTACTTTCAATGAAAACTATATTGAATATAATGGGTAGTGCCGTTTTTGAGTTATCACTCAAAAACGAAAAGCGAAAGATCGTGAGTGCGGCGTACTATAATGACGTAAGCCCCGCCAATTATCCCTTAACAAACGACCTTTTTGAACGCATGAATTGTGTCGGTTTTTAGTATGTTTTAAATTGGCCACCCTTCAATAATTAGCCAGTTATACTTAAATGGATTGTACACACAACGCCTCACTAGGTATACACTTTTGAACCTTATTCCGCTGTAATAACGTTCAAAAGTGTATACCTAGTAAGGCGTTGTGTGTACATATAGCAATCATGCACGCAATATTTCACTGTCAATGGTTCCTTTTTTAACATTTTGGTTCAGAACCCTAAAAATATTCCAGTTTCCTGAAATTTTACTGCTTCCGTAATTAAAATGATACCTGCAACTGGTACACTCATTATGGTTAATTAGGTAAAAAGAAATAGCTGGCAACAAAAATATTTAAAACAAGCCTGCTTTGAATAATAGATGCGAAGTTAATATTTTAGATGCCAACCTATTATTTTAAGTTCCCTGATAATTTTTGGTGTGCTATTATTTTAAGTTCCCTGATAATTTTGCTGCCGTTTTTCAATGATATTGATGCCACATGTTTGATGCTTATTTTAATTTAATGTCGCTAAAATATTAATACACAGCCAATTTATATTATTATATGCCTTAGAAAAGATGCCGATTCATATTTTAGATGCCCGAAAAATTATAAGCCCATTATTAATTAGAGACTCCAGTTTGATTCGAGATTCTAGACCAGTTTGCTAAAAATATTCGTATTATTCTTGGTTGAAACTTGTCCCCTACACGTTTTGTTATCGTTTCACTCCGGTGATTCCGATCACTGGTAAGTAGTTTGGTCGTGTGATACGGAACCCGGCGTTTGGTTTTGCATGCAGTGATGACGATAAAAGTGGTAAGCTGCGCGCAACGCTACACTCGTTAAAAGCACTCGGTTTGTTATATTGAATCACATTGAAAACGCATGTAGATTGTTGTTTTGTTTGTATCCAACATTTGGAACGTGTGGCGGGTGTATCTCAATTTTCAATAAAATGCATGCGGTTGTCGCGTAATATTTGCGCACAATATGGTTTGTAACAGGTTGCATAGATTTTGCAGTACGAATGCCTCGCTATTGCACCGTGTGATCGATGCGTTTGATGTGAAGACTGCACTGCGCGTGAGTGATGTCAGTGTAAACAGGTAAAGGGTCATTCATTTATCATGTTTGAGATTGGTGGGAGGGTAAGGTTGATTATGTTTTTATTTTACAAGAAGGGGAGAAGCAGGGAGTAAGGAGTCATCATGGTTGTTATGAAACAAAAACTAAGTAAATTAGCGCGACTTATGTGATACAGCTTCCGTTGATAAATACACATGAATCTTAACTAATAAATTTAAAAAATATATTTGTAATCAAACGTCTATATTTCGTCGATTCTTTATTTTACGTTAAATATATTTAAATAGGTTGATTGTTTTCTTTCCTTAATATGGGTGTGGTAATAATATAGCAATTGTACGTAGCACATGAATGGCGTCTAAACAAGGTGTGTTGCAGGGCGTGGGCAGCGTGACGCTGGGCGGCACGAGCGCGCTGCGCGTGAGCACGCCGCGCGCGCGCGCGCCGGGGCCGGCGCCCCCCGGCACGCCCCCCGCGCCGCACGCGCCCCCCGCGCGCGCCGAGCCGCGCCTGCTCAACCCGCACGCGCAGCAGCACCGCCCGCCGCCTCCCCGCCCGCGCACTCCCCTCAACCAGGTATTATTTACTAACTTTCGTCTGCTACTTCGTGTAGGTGTCTGCAAGGGGTTTTGGACTGGCACTACAGTAGAGTCAAAACCATCGTGCCGGTAATAAAACAAAGCAAGATCGCTGCGACGCGAAACGACTGCAACCAGCGAGACGGAGCGAAACGTTTGAGTTAATGAGTCTTGACTCGATCGGAACGTTGCTTTTCGCTCAACTATGGTCGGAAAGTTGTACGACCTAATAGTAAAAGTTTCCAATGAACCGGAAGACGAAAGTCAGGGAGGCGCGCCTCTCATGTGACTCTCTGAACTTACGCGAAACTCGTTCTTTGGCATTCGCAACCCTTGACGCTTCGCCGTCAAACCTATAGCTCACAGACTACGCTTTTCTTTTCTTAAGACACTGCTAATTACCTCGAATACTTTAATTTTCTGCAGCCCGGCCGTTGGTCTCACTTAAAATTCCTTGAGTAAGCTTGAAAGCTCTCGGTAAAGACGCGCTCGCTCGGTCAAATAGGATATTGAATTGACACAATACTAATTGCTGATTCGCGTTATTATGTTTTGTTTTAGCAGCAGCAAATCCCACAACACCAGCTCTCCCCACACGTAAATCAACTCGTCAACCAACAACAACAGGCTATGAACCAACAACAAGTGCACCAACAACAGCAGCAACAACAATTTAATCAACTCAAGCTTACCCCACAAGTAATTTTTGACCCTTGAAACTAATTTCATATATGTTTTTATATTTTGCGTTTACGTAAACGTGGTTTACGTTTCAGACAACTAAAATATCAATTTAGTAGCTTACACGATTGATATGCATATTTGTAAAATCACCGTCTATAATGACATGTACACTCATATTACTTCATTATAAACCATTTGTATTTTACAGCAACAACAACAACTCCTACTTAACCAACAAAACCAGGCTCAACAAGCGACGCGGATCATAACCCAACAAGGAACTATCGTGACGCAAGGAAATCAGTCTATGATGCAGCACACCGTAGTCCAACCGAACCAGAACGGACCCATGCCTCAACAGAACACCCTCACTGTGATACCTCAACGTTCCTCGCCCCACCCTCAACAACAGCAATCTAAGAAAGTTATCGTGCAACCTAACAATGCCAACGACATGGACGATCTAGAAGAAAGCATAACAGCAGCTATATTAACCAAGCACACCGTCAACGAGCCTAACATACCCCAGCAGTATCACTCGCCGTCGCCCGTACGGCCGCAGGCTTCGACGCATCAGCAAATGAACTACAGTGCGCAGTTGGGCTATCAGATGTCGCAGACGTACGATCAGCAGCCGCATACGTTGAATCAGGTAAGTAGAAAATTCCACGAGCTCTCCTGTACAAACCAATATTTATTTCTGTTTATTACAGTTATTGTGGCAAGATTGTTTTTTTTATCGCTAAAAAAGGAACTTCAAAACCTACCAATTTCCTGAAAATTCATGTTCGTATGGGACAACGGTGGACTTTTCCGTGGAATGCTCCTAATATGCCACATTAGACTCAACAAAAATCAATTCTTTGACCCTTTTGTTAGTCTAAGTCGATTCAAATGTCAGTGACTAACGGTAGTTTTTGAATCAGGTGTTGATGGACACGGACTCATCGGAGGATGAGCGGCAGCTGCTGACTCTGTCCACCGGGCAGCGGATGACGGTGGCGGAGTACAAGCGAATCCACCAGCCCGCCATGCGGGTGCCCAGTGCGCAGCCCCAACTACAGCAGCCTAGGTAACTAGCCATTAACCAGGTGTTGACGGACAGACTCGTCGGACGATGGAGGAAAATGCTCATTACTACAATCTAAATCTCATTATTAATCTGCCTTTAATATTTGAAGAGTACCCTCGATTTCTCCAGGATTCCATCATCAGATAGTGTCAAGTATATTCCCTATTATCATATCTCCAAAATTGGCATGAAGCTAAAAGTTGTTTAATCGTTGTAAGTATTTTGGCATTGGTAGTATATATCTTGATGTTTGCAGGGATAACGGGCGTCAAACGCTGGTGCGCAGTAAAGAGCAGCAACGGCCCGTGCAACGCGTGCCTCCTATGCAATCACAACAAGTGCCTCAGCATGGTAAGACTTCAAATATACAATCACGATTTAAACCCAGGCCAGGCCGGAGACTGGATAATTGTGCCGCTCAGCTCAGAGCGGTGGCTCCAACACAAAATGTATAGAAACCGTATGATAGGACGGTTACTGCTCTGTCGAGTGGCATCATTTTTAGTAGCATTGGTGACAATATTTTTGCAAGGTTTCTCAACAATTATTTGTGATATTATCAAACTACCAAAACTTTACATATGGTCAGGCTTAATATGTATATTCCCAAAATTCTCGTAATTTTTTGAAGACATTTTCTGTGCCTAGTGTTAAATGTTTTACCGTATTTTACAATATTAAGGTTTTTTTACTTACTCCACAGACAACAATGAGCCACCAAGTGGACCGTCAGAACAGTCTTCGGAGCCCCAGTCAGCGAAAATGTTGATATTCCTGCAAAACGGCGAACAAAGACTTATCACGTTTACACTGCCAAAAGAAAGTTGTACGCTTCAAGAGGTTTTAGAACAGGTATTTATTTTACCACTAGCGACCCGCCCCGGCTTCGCACGGGTGCAAGTATACATATAAGCCTTCCTCTTGAATCACTCTATCTATAAATAAAAACCGCATCAAAATCCGTTGTGTAGTTTTAAAGATCTAAGCATACATAGGGACAGACAGCAGGAAGCGACTTTGTTTTATACTATGTAGTGATATAGAGTGTAGAGAATTTATGACTTTCGAGCGCTCGAAATCAAAGAGATTTAAGCGGTGCACCATGCGTACTAACGAACTGATCTACGTTAAATATGGCGACGGAGCTGTCATCTCATAGAAAACTGTAAAATTCTTCATACAAGATTTTTTAAAGATGACATTGACGTTAACAGACGGGTTTAAATAACCGCGGCTGTGAATTCATAGCGCTGTTTTTTTTAATATTTACTATTTTATCGTGTCTGACAGTTTTAAATGTCGAGCTCTCTAATCTTAAAAATCGGTCCGCAGGTATTCGAAATAATCCTGATAAGACTATTATCAAGCTAGCACTTTCCGTACCGCGTAGCGCTACGCGCTACGCTCGTAGCGCGTAGCCAGGTGTTCCTCGTATGAAGCGCGTAGTAGCTAAGAACAGAGAACCCGACAGTCGGGTTCTCGGTGCTGAATGTGCTAGTATAACATCATGTAGAGATCTTTAAGGTACCTCGTTCCGTTGCGTTACTTTTGGTGCTAACTGTACAAGCGCAAAAAGCTTTTTAGTTTTGTATATTCAGAACTTCATGCATGAAGATTTAAATTTATTACTTTTTCTAGGTGAATGTTCCGTTTTCCGAAGACACTCATATACAATGTATGCAAAACACAAGCAGCGAGATAGATTACTTTGTGTCGGTCGGCTCTACCTCCAGAATTGAAGACCTGTTGGAAAACCATCCGGTAAGACTCATTTATATAGTAGGTATTCTATTTAGTAATATAGTAGGGTAGTGATTTATATAGTCTTACTAGTTATTGCGCCACACCAGTGAATAAATTGTCCTTAGTTTTTTGTATAAAGTAGCTATCTGATCATATATATCGGGGCCGCCAAGGTGCTCACAAATCTGTACAACGACTCTATTGTCAAGGCGACAAAGTTGTTCAGATATTTTTGAGTACCTTGGCTGCTCCGATATATTTGATGGCGACTGTATCACTGATAAATTAACTCTTCCTTATAATTATTTGTAATAAACGGGACTTAACCGCGTATATAATTTTTTTTTAAATTACCTTCGAAAATAATTATGAGTAAAAACCGTGAAAGTCTAAATCAGTGTTAACTCTTCCTTAGTTTTACGATCGTTTCGATTCACGCAGTTGTTATTGTAATCCAATTAATATAAACAGTTTCTCTCATAAGTAAATTATTTTTGTTTGTAACAGATGCTAGTAGGCGATTTAAGCAGTCGGAGTTCACCTAATGTGTCTTTGCAACCTCAAAGCAGTGAAATGTCTACCCCAGAAAAGTCTTCATGCCCTGAAACTGGTAAGTTGCAGTGGGAACTGTGATTTCTCGTTTAGTGAACGGTAGTCTAGATTAGGCTTAGATATTTCTAGGTTTAGATTTCTATTTTAGTGTATGTAGGTGAAGAATGGACAACCAGAATAAGGAAGGACTGGTAAGGTGCCCACAAGAGTAAGTCACAAAAACACGTCAATCGTCGCCGCTTGCACCTTTAGGCTGGCTGCGTTACCTCGCTGAGCGAAGAACGGGTCACTGGTGGAGCAAATAAACAATTTTTTAAATAGTTGAAGAACCTACGGGTGATTTTTTTCAGCATCTAATCGCATTTTATCTATTGAAAATGGCCGTATTTGAAATTTTCAATAGACGAAATGCGATTCGATGCTTGCAGATTTGATTCACCCTATGTACGTGAATAAATATTTTTAGAGTGACGTATTATTTGCAGCGAGTCAGAGCCCAGAATCTCCCGCGCACACGCCGCCGCCGCGCTACGTGGACGGCATGCTCGCGCTCTGCAAGACGTGCGGCTACACGGGCTTCGATTTCAGTCGCTGCGAAAGGTATATATTTCACACTATTATACACTTCTGGTTGTTAGGGGTCAGCAACACGCATGTGTCACCAATAATGTTAAACACGGGCTTTGATTTTAGTCGCTGCGAAAAGTTTCACACTCTTTTGTACACCTCTGGCTATTAGGTTACAAGCATGTGTAACCTTTATTGTTAGAGCCGCCGTCATATTAACCTTTTGAACTCAGCGCGAGCGCGTAAGGCAAATGAAGTGATATCACGTCCTGGCGCTGACGGTACGACTTTCCGTGCACGGCTTTAGTGGTCAAGGTGATAAAAAAAACTCGGTGATAATTTGCGAGGACGCAGCATATCATAATTGCGCTAATCAGATACTGTAAGATTCTGAAGAGAATTTATATTCATAAATAGAACACATTTTCTATACTATAGTCCCTCCAGAAATCTCGCAACGTAAAAGCTCGTTCCAAGCAATCAGCTGAAACATACCCAACAAGGATCTCTCTAAAACTTGTCATGCGAAAATAAATTTCTTTTACTTCATTTCCTTTTTTTTTACAGATGTAAACGAGTATTTACTGAAGAACCTAAAGGTGTACCAATAGCAAGTAAGAAAGTAGAACAAAAGAAAAAGGACCCCGAGAAATTAATTTTAGATAAACAAAAGTGAGTACATTTCTTTTTTGTTTTATTACACGGTCATTGTCTTAAACTGTATTTATGTTTTCTTGTAGAACTGGGGCGGATTGCATAACCACTTTGTAACTAATAATATGAGCGGAAGTCTCTTTCCAATTCCTATTAATAGAGAGAGATTTCCACTCATATAATATATATAATAATAATATAATAACGTTCTTTATTGACAGGTATACACCCATATTCAATATTAAATATTAAAGTAATTTTAAAATAACAATAATAACACAAATTAAAAACTTGTTCAAATGCCTAAACTTACTAGTAGGCAGTCACATATAGGAAGAAGTTACTTCCTGTTCCTCTCACGGTGCACGGAAACCCAGTGTTTATATATGGGATTGTCCAGATACCCGGACAGCTCACGGAGAATACCGTTGCTAGATGTTCGTAGACGATTCCAAAAAGAAGCGACGCGGGAACGTATGATGGCAAAAAAGTCGGGAACTTCGGCCTCGGCAAACATGGTTGACGCACTGCAGTATCTAGGCAGTTTCATTAGAATGCGGTATGCGTCATTATACTGCACTCTAATTTTGCTCATCGCGCGTCTCGTGAATCTGCTCCAGAGCTGACATGTATAGAAGCATAAACAATATGCCTTAAACAATGTCACCTTCACTTCATCACTGCAACGCGCGAATCTGCGCGCAAGCATGTTGCACCGCACAGCCAAAGCCCTGCGCTCCCGTTCAATGTCATTGTCATCGAGCAAAGTCTCCGTAAGCATATGTCCGAGGTACCTGAACTCTTTCACCCTTTCAACTTGCGCTCCATCCAAATAAACTGGCGGGACATTAGCCGGACCCCTCCCGGACCTGAAGACCACCATTTTGGTCTTTAGTACATTATACTTCAGACCATGGCTGCGAGCATACTTCTCACATACCGCCAGTAGTCTTCTTAAGCCCCTGATTGATGGGCTGAGAAGCACCATGTCATCGGCATAACTAAAATTGTTTGTACACGTAGTGCCTATATGGCAGCCCACTCTGGTGCTTCTCAGCTCCGCAATCAGATCGTTAACATAAAGACTGAAGAGATCCGGCGATGTCAGGCCCCCTTGGCGTACTCCACACTCTAATCTATAATCATTAGAGGTTGTGTCACCCCATCTTACACAGTTTGATTGATTCGCGTACCAGTATCTCAACAGATTCACGATCTTTGGAGGCACATTAGATTTAGCGAGTTTCTCCCATAGTAACTTCAAGTTAACTAGGTCAAAAGCTCGACTAAGATCTAAGAAACAGGCGTATACTGAAGACTTCCGACCAACATAGTAATTGACCGTACTCTTTAGACTGAAAATCGCTGAATCTGTTGAGAGGCCAGGACGAAAACCGAACTGTGCATCATCAATACACATATTGCGCTGCAGTTCCGGATGTATTAACCGTTCAAGTATCTTTCCTAGAATTGTACCCAGAGAGATTGGTCTGTAATTTTTAATACTTGAAAGATCACCCGTTCTATTTTTCGGCACAGGAACTACCACGGTCTTTATTAGATTTTTGGGTAAATACCCAAAGTTAATGCACTTATTATATAATTTAGCTAATAAACCGTAAACTCTGTCACCCGCGTACAGCACATGTTCCAAACTAAGCCCGTCAAAACCCGGTGACTTACCTCGCCTCATTTGCCTGACGACCTTAGCTACGTCATCGGCAGTGAAGCGACTGCAGTGTACGGTCTCCGAGTTCTGGCAATGCGAGAGGGGCTCCACGCGCGAGACAGACGCAGTACTGGCAGGTAGCGGCTGCACACTGAAGTGATGCGAGAACAACTCGGCAATATCCTTCGCGTCATGTAAGTTTTCGATACTGACCGGGACACTTATCTTAGGATTAAGTTTTTTGGTATCCTTCCAAAACTTGACAAAGTTCTTGTTAGCGCGATGGGTGGCTAGTATGTTCATACGTATAGTGTCCTCGTTGTTCTGGCACCACTTCAGTTTGTTCTTAAAAATCTTCCGACTGTGGATCATTTGGTCAAAAAACCCTCCGTTTGATGGCCTGCCATTTAAGTCCCAACAACTGAAACACTGCTTGGCCCACTCGTGACTTTCCCTTACATGGTAGTTCCAGCCCAACACCTTTTTTGCTGGTTTCCGTGCACCGCGATAGGCATTCGAACTTGAAACGGCTGCATTCTGCAGCGAGGATACGATCCTATCATAAAAATGATCTATCAGGTACAGGTGTTTCATGCATGAAAATTGCTGACAATCATTACAATAGCAACCGTGTCCACTAAATCTAATTGATCTTAATCTAGTATCACAGTGCTTAGCATACATATTAATATGATTTAAGTCTCTTGTGCCCCATCGGACTCCATTGATTAAATTTAATTCACCATTCACTTCCTTTTTATTGGTGATCAAACTCATTTCACACACCACAGACACGGGAAAGTGGTCAGACCAGTAGACACCGTAGTCCACCTTCACTGCTGTAATTGTGTCTCGCGCTGCTCGTGTCGTAACGCAATGATCGAGCCATCGCCTGGAATGATGGGCATCACTCACAAAGGTGTACGTGTCCTCCGCTAATAATTCAATATCTGCGCAGAACAGCGAATGATCAGCACAAAAAGCCTGGAGCTCCAACCCAAATCTCGTTCCAGGATGAGCATTGTAGTCGCCCAACACATAAATCGCTTCCGCATCGCTGTCGGCCGTGATGGCCGCCACACTAGCGAGACAGTCCGTGAAGTCGATTAGGTTTTCTTCCTTGTCGACCGGTAAATACACACTGAAAACAAGAATGCAACTGCCCTCCAAATTAATTCGTACTCCAGCCACCCTATCTCCAGTGCACTCCACCACCGATACTTTAGGGAACTTAGATTTTCTCCACAGCAACGCTAGGCCTCCGTACGGCCGACCCCTAAGCACCCCATCCGACGTATCCACTGACGATTATTAGTTGTAAGTTGTTATGCAATAGGCCCCTGGTGGTAGTTTTTTCTGCGTTCATGAGTTCATTGTAACGTTATGATAAGCTCGCTCGCCACGAACAATCCAACGACAACTCAATCTGCCCTAATTACACTCAGTCTGCCCAATCCAACTGAGTACTGAGTTATCTGAGTACATTTTAATATGAATCTTAATATTTAATTAATTTGCTACCTTATTTACACAACGCAACTGTTATTTTCGTCCAAAACCAGATACAATGGGTAGATTTGGGGAATAGCATTTTTTTAGAATCTGGAGTAAAGAAAGACTTTAATTTAAGTTTTTTTTTTTATTAACTGATGGGATACTATTTTATGCTTTTGACATCACCTAACGAGTTTTTTTTTTCAGTTGTGGCGATGGAATAAAATTAAACTTATTAAAGACAACAGTAAAGAATTTAAATAGTAAAACGGTGAGACCATTTTCCCTACAAAAGTATAACAATATAAGTTTTATTCGGAAGACTAGTATTTGATTTTATAAATTTTATTTTAGCCTGTCCAAGAAAAGAAACCACCCAGAGTTAGAAAGCCAAGAGGGAAGCAACCGGATCCGGAACCCGTCATATTGACATTAAGCTCTGACGAAGAAGATTCCAACAGTTCTCTTCTGAGCAACCAGGTATGTGATTGATTTATATAAGAATGTTCACGGTGGTAATGTAACGTATGGTAATGGAGTAAAAGAGGCTGTCTCCCCGGGTCTTTGTTTTATAAAATTTATTAATATTATAAAGTACGAACAACATACGCTTGAGGGGAAATAACTAAGCGCGGATTTCAGCTATCAATAACAAATACGCGAAAAATCAAACTTCCGGCTGAATTTACCACCATAGATAAATCTCCGCTTTTTGCTGATTTGTGCCTATGAAAGCGGAATTCAGCTATATGTGCTTTGCGCCTTAACACCCCATACATTATATGGAAACTCTGATTGACAAAAGTAACATTTCATAGGGATCGTTACCGGTATTAGTAAAAATCAAAATAGCCCCCGACTTTCGCAATGTTTACGTGACATTATGAAATGTAATGTAGATACACGTAATAAATTATAAGATTATCCGGAGAATATTATGAAATAATCATTAACAACCGAGATACCGAAACTGAATACCGGTTAATTTGTATGAAAATAATACCCGTATTCGATCCCTGCTTCCAAATACAAAACACAGCGCTATCAAGTTAAGAGTCGCCAGGACGCTCGCGTGAACTCGCGTCCCTATACAAACGTAGTTCAGCTCTCTTTTTAAAACGACATGCTTTAGAACCACGAAATTTGACATGGGCATTCTAGCAGTACAGGTCTATGTCGGTAATTCGTTTTCGTTGCTAAAAATTGTAATACAAAGCAAATATAGCAAAAATAAGTTTTGTATGTAAATCTGTATCTGGTTGTATTTTCTTTGTATTACAATTTTTAGCAACGAAAACGAATTACCGACATATATCTGTACTACTAGAATACCCATGCCAAATTTTGTGGTTCTAAAGCATGTCGTTTTAAAATGAGAGCTAAACTACGTTTGTATGGGAACGCGAGCATCCTGGCGACTCTTAAGCCGTCTAACTCGGGCGAGTATTTCTTAGATTTTACGCCAGTATAACTCAAGTTTTCTCTGGTTTTATTAATGGTATTTTTTGTTTTAGCATGAACATTCCATAATGATGAAGGAACCCTCAATGAGTGAGATTGAAAGCGGTACACCTGACAGCGGCATTGGTATGGATCAAATGGATGGTGAGTCATTTGACCTATAATTTTACTAATTAGTAAATAAGATTTAAATCCTTGTTTATATGTATTTGTATTATTATTATTTATTTGTATTATTTATTCTATAACAATATAACATTGTGTTAGAAAAATTACATGCTTTCTTAAAAACCTAAAAACCTGTATGAAAAATACCTAATTTTTTTTAATAAATTTAATAAACTTACAAAACTACTACCAGTGCATCATGCACGCCTATTGATTGAGAACTTGCTTTGGTAGATGGAATAGCCTGTTCTGAATAGAACACCATTCCACGCTCCACTGAAAATATCTCCAGTAAAACAACAACAGGCTATTTTTATATAATTTGTTTCCCAGCACCTACCCAAGTTCGGTGTTACCCACAACACTAGCTTTATTGAGCTTACTGTGCGACTAGGTCGATATGCGTAAGATGGTCTCGTAATATGTAACTGTAAAAAGTATAATGTCAAGTACATGTTCTACACGTCAAACAACTCATATTAACAATTACAAAAACTATTTAAAACGGGATATTTACCATGGAGTTTATTATTGTGAGCATCCGATATTTCGGCACAGTTGCATGCGCCATTATCACGGAGTAACTGAAGTTGAACTTATATTAACCTTTTGACCACCATACGTCAAAAACTATCAATTTTGAACTCTGTCATAATTTATGAAGGTGTCATTCACGTTGTCACCTTGTCTATCAGACGAGGACGGTCAAAAGATTAATCAGCAAATAAAGTCCTGGCGACTTAGCATAACATGCGTTGTCGCGCGCGACTGCATACTACGAGCCGCTCCTGAAGTATGGAGAGTCGCGTAACAACGTAAGATGTGCTAGCCGTTCTGATGACAATGTTAGTGCAGCTTTTCTCTTTCTTGCTTGATTCGTATCATGCAAAGGTACTGAACCCTCCGTAGGTTGCCTGACAGACCATTTATAAGCTTCTTTTGATTGAATGTTAACACATTCAATGCCTGAAACCTGACTATCGGGTATTTTCTATTTTTTTATGATTTCGCGCCCAAGCCGCACTATCCGATAGTCGGGATCTTGGTACTACAGCTATACATGACTATATTTTTGCGACCTGGCGCGGATGTTTTGTCTGGCTGGGTGGCAATGCATGTGCTAAAACAACAGCATCAAGCACTTGCACTTTGTGTCGGTAAGGCGGTTATCACACTGGTGCGGATCCGCATGCGGCGCCGGTGTGCGAGCGAGACAGCGCTATACGCATGCAGAGCGCTATCTCTCTCGCGCACCGGCGCTGCATGCGGATCCGTCGTCAGTGTGATAATCGCCTAAACGATACGATACTGTCTGATGTGGTGAAGCTGTAGTTCTACAGCACGTTCGTGCTTAAAAATTATGTTGCCTTACCACTGGGGTTACAAAATATATAAAAAATAATATATGTAAAACGTTACAAAACTATGGCGTGACAGGTAACATTGGTGACAAAGGATACCCTTGAGATACTTTTTATTTCTCAAATCGTTTTTGTCCTTCATCTTGGTCGTGCGAAATTAAACCTTAAAGTAATATACAGGGTGTTTTCAATAACTAGCCATATTGTGAGAGGTGTTTAGTTATGTCATATTGAACAACTTTTTCTATGGGACCAACCCCGAAAACTCAAAAAAAAATGTTGGCGTCCGCATAGAAAACGTCGACGTCGGATCGGCCCAAATGTATGGAACATAAAAATTTTTTTTTGTGATTTCGGAGTTGGTCCCATAGAAAAAGTTGTTCAGTATTGCCTACCAAATCACCTCGCTCAATATGGCTAGTTATTAAAAAAACACCCTGTACATAAAGTACATTTGACTTATTGGTATTTTTGAAACCACTAAACTTGCTCTAGTTTGAAATAGTACCTTCATGGGATAGTTTATTATCATTATTTTTCAATTCTTTTTTAGGGTTCCGTAGCCAAATACCATAAACTCTAGTTTCATCATGTCCGTCTGTCCGTCCGTCCGTATGTCACAGCCCTTTTACTCGGAAATTAAAAGACTTATCTTTTGAAATTTTAACATTAGGTGTTTTTTGAGTGCCGCTACTTTTGTAGTGAAATTGCTAAAAAAATTTTTTTAGGGGGATGTGCATACAAGTAACTCTTTGTCAACAAAAAAAATGCCATAAACATGATGCACATCAATCGATAGGTCTTCAAAATTAACATTGAGGTTTTTTTATTAGGTATGTGGATATTTTCGCAAATAATTGCTCCCAAAGTCTAAAAAAATTGTGTCCCGCCCCTCGTGTAACTTTTGAACCGTAAGTCCAAATCTCTAGAAAACCACGTAGTTAAATAGGCAGATACGACCTTGCAATAGGTATATTTTCACTAGTAGCTACGGAACCATTCATTATGCGTTGTCCGACACGCACTTGGCCGGTTTTTTTTTTTTTTTTTTTGAGCGGAGATTACCTGTAAAAAAGTATTTTCAAGCAACAAAATTTACCGGTATTCATTTTGATTGTGAGGCATCACTACTTAATTTTAGTGTTGCCAGTAAAAAAATGAAATATTACAAAGTTCTTGCGCGCGTCACTACAGCGCCGCGCCGCTTGCGACAGAAACGTCAAAGTGAAGTGTCTTCTCTATCGTAATTTCGTGAGCACGTCATGAATATAAGGAGAAGAATTATAATTTAACATCTATAAAGGAATCAAAATGCTTCCTAAAAGAGAAATGTGGTTAAATAAAGGTACATTATAGTTAATTACTTATAGTTACGCTGACCAAAGAAAGCACGTTGGATGTGTTGCGCCGCAAAGTGAAATATACGTGTATATAGCTATTGAAATGTGTCCACCTTGCCCAGAGAAACCTAATTACACGCGTAAATTCGTGAAAAACACTGCATTCGACACGAAGGACGCCACACGGCTATTAAATAAATCAGTTCCGTCCTCTTAGATATTGTAACCTAACTCGAACATAAACATGTAAAAAATCGTTAAAAGCTTACCAACTTTCTGTCATTCACCATGCTTTTTATAAACGTTTCTGAGATGCGACAACACACTGTGAATTTAATGTATTGTGGATTTGAATATTTTTTTGCCTCGCCCCTTCCCCTGCCAGTCTTTGATTGAAAGATCGGTATCTTCAAACTTTCTGAATCAAAGGTCACTATTGTATGGAATATGGGCTCTTTTTCCTGGCTTGATTGGCTGGCTCTAGTGATGGCCCATAGGTCATAGTTTGGAGTACAATTGCCATCAAATAAGTGGCCAAGGTACTCAAAAACATCTGAACATGCACATATCAGATATTGTGGTTATCTTGTCTGATCACATATCTAATGGCTAACTGTACAGATGAGAAAGTTGCGAAAACTTTCCAAATAATGGAAATGTTCTCAGGTATGTCAGACAGATAGATAGAAATATAAGACATTGAAAGTTGTAGGAATAGAAAGATTATTTCCATTACATTACGTACATTAGAGGTTTTCGAAATTATCATTTGTCGAATAATTTGAAACTTTGGAAACATTAGCACACATTCAGTAGCTTGGAAACCCCTGGGTGAAATGCTTTGAAGTTACGCGTTAAAATATGTATTGCTTACGAGCAATACACTTATATGTTTGGATTATAAGATGCAGACAAAACTCAAAGGCCTTTTTGATTCCAGATGGCAGCAGAGACGAGATGAGCCATAGCTCCCTGCAAGACATGGTTGCGTCTCTCACATGTCGCACCATCAGGATCGGCTCCTACAAATACACACCAAAAGAAAAGGTATGCAGTGTTTAATTCTGTTCAGTAGAATGCAGATTAATTTCATTTTAACTGGTGCACAATTTTATTTTATAACAGGTGCACCCTCTAGAAAAATCATATAAAATCTCTATTATTCTAAAATTACATTCAAAGCCTTTCTAAATAAGTGAATGTGTACAGTGGGCCAAGCAAGTGGTTTACCAGTTTTGACAAAACCTGCGAGATCTAATGATCGCTAAGGTTGACTTTTTTAATGGAGTTTAAAACATGCACACCTTGTTGTCTTACGATGTTCAAACGAACCTCAACCATAGGGTGGTAGACCACGTTTTTGGCCGACTGTACAGTGCTTCATATCTTTAATTAATCTAAATATTAATTTAAAAGAGAATACAACAATTAGGATCAATATTAGCTACTTAAACCTAAAATATTTGTTTATTTTATCCGAATCCTGGAAAATCTAACCTGTTTTGTATGTTTTCCATAGTTCACTCTACTGATGCTTGACTAAACAATAACATTGTATCTGCAGGTCACTATCTCATCCAAAGGAGTAAAAATAGTTGCGCCCTCACTGAAAGACGAGTCCCGCGACGTGGCGCTTCAAATTCAACTGAAAGAGGTTGTGAGATTGTTAGCACATTTCTCAAAAGGCGTACCCGTTATTTTTTTGTATACTGTAAACAAGTGTGGGAATCATATAAGAAAAGCTCTGGACATGGTGGATGAATCAGGTATGTGGTAATTTAAAAAAAACTTTCTTCTCTTATGTTTTATATCTGCTTTTTTTTCTATAGCAGGAGTCTCTAAACTTTTTTACTCAAGGGCCATGGTTGCAGGTTGTATTATATGAAATTTACTATTTTCTCTGGCCCTTGGAGACCCCTGTAATGATGCAAAATATGAAATATTCTATCAAAATATTTATATTTTGCCATTTGGTATTAAGTTCGTCATTTGTACATTTTCTTTTGTTTTGTCCAATAAAGTTTAAATAAATAATACATACATAAAATATTTGTCTACAGGCCCTTATTATAATCCAATGTCAAAAATCGATCCACAAAGAAGAATAACATTGTTGCCGGACTGTATAACAGATGAAGCGAAGCTAGCGTTTAAAGTGTTGTTTGGCAAAACTATGGATGAACTGAACGGGAGAGAGGCTAATGAAATTTTGGTCAAGACATGTACAAAAGATGGCAACAGTGTTGCAAAGATGACCACCCGGTCGGCTAGTGCTTCCAGTGCAACGGGAGCCAAAAGGTAACTATTTATTCATGTATTTTAAAACATTTAGCATCTATCCAAATTCATGTATTGAATTCGTATACATTGAGCGTCAATAGAAACATATAATAAGGTAAACGAATACGGCTGCACTGTAGCCAATGACGTCAAATCACGCGCACGGAAAGTCGTGCCCTCAGCGCCAGGCCGTGTTATAACGTCCAAAATATAAGCGAGTTGCCTTGTGGGCTACGAATTTTCCGTCCGATGCTTGACTCTGAATTTTTATGTAACTAGCCTACTTGGGCAAGTGTCACTGACATTATTGACATTTTCAATAGTAGCATTTTAGCAATGTAGTCTAGTTCCATTTTTCAAAAAATCCATGTCGTGAAGCAAACGATATTACTATTGGGCAACCAGGCTTTTTACCTGATTTAGACCCTGCTGTATCCGAATCACCGGTTGCCTTCAAAGAAAATTTGTCCGGAAGTGAGATATTCAAGATAACGGCCAAAAAAATTACCCATTTTTTACTTTTTCTTAAATAACTCGTAAACCGTGACCCCTACTAAAAAATGTTCTTTTACTTAAATAATTCACATAAAATTCTCTATAAAAAAGGTTCTATTACAGTTTTTTGCTGGGATCAAAGTTTAATGAGATATCGAGGGTATAAGATAGACCTTAAAAATATAGACTAATTACCCTTTTCCCGCGACTTCGTCTGCGTGGGATTAACATTCGCTATAATACATTTATGAAACACCTTAGTGAAATCTTATAGCAAATATAAATTTAACGTACATACTTTTTTACGTCTACAGTGAGCAACAATTCCATACAAAGTTTCACCCCCCTTTTCACCCTTTCAAAAGATGATTTCTGAGATAAAAACTATTTCATGTCCTTTTCCATAACTCAAACTATCATCATGCCAAATTTAATCTAAATCGGTTCAGCGGTTTAAGCGTGAAGAGGTAACAGACACACTAACTGTTTAAAGATAAATTATATTTTAAATACTCTGGTTGAGGCTGCTAGGGGTTGTGTGGTATCATTTCCGTATAAAACAGACATGCACAATTCATTTTTGATAGAAAAAATAAATAAATCTATATTTAAAAAAAGTTCTGCGAAGAGGGAAAACTCTCAAATCACATCAGACGGGATTTTGACGTGAACGTCCAAAAATTTTACGGACCTCCAACAGTAAAAAATATTCATCGTGGGGCACTCTATCCATGGTTAAAAATTTAAGACTTTTTCTCAATGCGCACAATTTTTTCATACTAATGTTATAAATGCAAAAGTGTGTCTGTTACCTCTTCACGCTTAAACCGCTGAATCGATTTAGATGAAATTTGGTATGATGATAGTTTGAGTTATGGAAAAGGACATAAAATAGTTTTTATCCCTGAAATCATCTTTTGAAGGGGTGAAAAGGGGGGTGAAACTTTGTATGCAATTGTTGCTCACTGTAGACGTAAAAAAGTATATACGTTAAATTTATATTTGCTATAAGATTTCACTAAGGTGTTTCATAAATTTATTATAGCGAATGTTAATCCCACGCAGACAAAGTCGCGGGAAAAAGCTAATTAGTCTATATGTTTAATGGCTGTCTTATACCCTCGATATCTCATTAAACTTTGATCCCAGCAAAAAACTGTATAGAACCTTTTTAATAGAAAATTTTATGTGGATTACTTAAGTAGAAGAACATTTTTTAGTAGGCGTCACGGTTTACGATTTATTTAAGAAACAGTAAAAAATGGGTATTTTTTTTGGCCGCCTTCTTGAATATCTCACTTCCGGTCAAATTTTCTTTGAAGGCAACCGGCAATTCGGATACAGCTAAGTCTAAACCAGGTAAAAAGCCCGGTTTCCCAAAAGTAATATCGTTTGCCTGTCGCATCGAAAAGGAGAGCGATTTTGAAATTTTGTGCCCTGTCTAATGCCTGCATGTTAAGATTATTGTTAAGATGTTTTGCAAGCACTATTTACCAACATATTTTTTTTTTCAGTTCTGGCCCTACAGATATAAGACAGATATTAATATATCCACCCGGAAAAGGTGGTATACCCATCAACACAGAAGACTACATGTGCCTAGCTCAAGACCAATTCTTGAATGACGTTATAATAGACTTCTATTTAAAATATTTAGTTCACGATGTCCTTACGCACAGTCAGAGAGAGAAGACTCACATATTTAGTACTTTCTTTTACAAGAGACTGACAACTAAACCAAGTAAAGTTAACAAAAGTTCTAACCCCCACGAGTGGGATAGCAGTCTGACGCCCGCGCAGAAGCGACACGCGAGAGTCAAAACGTGGACTAAGAACGTTAATATATTCGAAAAAGACTTCATTGTAGTTCCTATTAACGAGAATTGTCATTGGTTTGTTGCTATCATTTGTTATCCCACTGTCGATGGATGCCGGAGTATGATCGATAACAGGACTGTTACACCGCAAGAGATTAAGAAAAGAGGTAAGAATTGTAAAACTAGCGTTGTTACTTGCCATTAGGTTACTATTTCTCTAGGATTTATTTATATTTAGCCACAGTATGAAAAATGACTAATCTATAAATGTAAAATAAAAATGTTTTATTTAAAAATGAGATAATTTGAAGTAACCATACTATCCACCCAATTATTGCAGTTTTTAGGGTTTCCTAAATAATAAATTTGGTGGTTTTCCAAGTTAAAATGACAAGAGAAACTAACTTTTAACAAGTAAATTGTGTTCCAGAACGGCGGTCGTCTATGCAGATAGGCAACACCACCATCACGCCGCTGACCAAACAGGAGCAGCTTACATTAAGTTGCGACTCGGACAACCTCAGCGAGCGGGACGAGGCTGAAGCAGAGGTGAGGCTCATAGAATTTGCACGCCTGTGGCTACAGCCAAAAAGGTTTTACCATAACAGAGATACGTTATATTGAAAATGCGTTCCTACTCCTCCCACACCTAGATGGCATGTTGCGGAAAGTTTAAAAAAGTTTAAAATATCTCAGATATTTTTCGAATCTTTTTATAAGAAACTTAGACGGAAAGTTTTAATCCCTATACATGATGGTGTGAAGTTTTTGAAAATGTCCCATATGAAAAACTCGAAAATTTTGAAAAGTGGCAAATCAGTACTTAAAGCAACCTTTTAGATGCAACACTAACACTATGAAAAAACACTGCCAAGGTACCCATTTTATTTTGTTTTTGCGTGCTACGTAACGTCTATATAAGATTACTGTAATTGTGATTGTCTTTTTACTGGCTTCACTTTGCAAATTCCAACACTTGACTTCAACGGATCTATCCATGTCATTGCGAATCACATTAATGTTTTTTTTTTAACAGGAGAGTGACTTGGACATGCAGTGCGATTCTGACGAAGAGGAGGCGGAAGCGGCGGCCGCGGCACCGGCCGAGAAGAAGGTCGAGGCGCCGCCGACGCCCCAGACGGAACCTATCAAACAGTAAGTCACGGCACAAGCTTTGTACTGCCATGTTTTGGAGCCATTTAGTGCCTGTTGCACCAAACCGTCCGTTAACGTCAACGTCATCGTTAAACTATTGTGATATAAAAAAATTCAAAGTTTTTATGGGATGATATGATCGTTGATCACTTTGTTTCTGCCCTTAGGCTTTACTCATAACTATTTGTTTGCAGGGTACTTATATAGAACATGTAAACTAGTTTGAATCCTAAATGACTCTTAACAATTAAATACAGTAATCTTACTTCACTTGTGATGTGATGGAAATAAACAGTATTTCAAGTACGCTTTTTGGTTATTAGATTGTCTTTCAGACAAAAATAGCCGACTTGCATTATAGCAGTTTTCTTCGAAAAACATCTACTTAAAACACGTTAACATAAATTCTCAATAGCACATTGTTTTACAGACCTTGCATCCTTATTTTCGATTCCCTCGCCGGAGCATCCAGGTCAAGAGTGGTGGCAACATTACGAGACTATCTCACCTGTGAATATCAAGCAAAGGTAAATTAACAATTGTATTGTTATTTATTGTACATTTTTCCTAAACAATTTATCTATGTAATACTCGTAACATATAAATACAATAGAAGATAAAAGACCAATAGACTCGAATAAAGTTTATCAAAAATATGGCATGTGAAAATTATTCTTACTAAATTTACTGTACTTAAGATGTAGCGAAAATAAATAATACAAAAAAAAAACAACCGTTTGCCAGCTACAACTATTTGGTACAATTCATAAGAATTAACCTATCGCACCTTCATGATGCTGCGACGCGCAACGCTGTTTAATGTGCCACAATTTGCGGCTTATTGTGATTCTCACTATTTTATGATATTGAATTGAAATCAAAACAGTTCTTTATGGAAACCTTGATATCAAACTTCTTTGTCTCAGTCAAAAATGTACTTATTGTAAATTTTATTTTGTAAAATAAATGTCTGATCAGTTTGTTGATTTTTGGTATGTAATGAAATATTTAAATCATTCATATTACAGATATCAGCGGCGAAAGTGTATAACAAGGACAATATCAAAGGAAGCTGTCCCAAAATACCGCAACAGAACAATTTTACGGATTGCGGGCTCTACCTTCTGCAATATGTGGAACAGTTCTTCAAAGTAAGAATATGGAGTTCTTAAATATCAATAATGTTTATAGTTACTTTATTTAACAGTCATTGATGTAAAATGGACCACGTCTTTCGATTTTGAGTGTAATGGAGATATCTTGTAGTTTTAAATTGACTACTAAGTTTTAATGGCATCTCTTTATTTTCAGGATCCTATAAAAGACTATGCGCTGCCGATCAAACAACTGGCGAATTGGTTCGACGAAATAGTAGTGACGCGGAAACGGGAGGAGATATCCTTGTTGCTGAAGGCGCTTATGAACCGCTACAACCCGGACTCGCATCTAGCGTTGCCTGACATCGCGTTCCCTACTCTTAATGGTATACCTTTTGTTTAGATTAAATTAACTGTATTCGAGAGATCTCCATACATGGCTTTTTATCACGGTTTAATTTGACCTAGGGGTCCGCTCGGCAACCTAATACCATCAATTTTGATTTATAGTACCTATGTAGTTTCGCAGTGTATTAGCAGAGACTATAGAGATATAGACGACCACAGACTAAGAACTTTTTGAAGCTCAAGTCAATTGCGCCCTCTGTCCGAAAGCCGCCTAAAGATACCGAAATTGTCAGAAGAAATGTCACCTGCACTGCTACTCCACCTAGTAACAAATAGCGTACTAAGTGGTACTTGTAGTACACTAGTAGCTACTAGGTGGAGTAGCAGTGCAGGTGACATTTCTCTTACATATTCGGTATCTTTAAGCGGCTTTCGGACAGAGGGCGCAATCGACTTGAGCTTCAAAAAGTTCTTAGGCTGTGGTCGTCTATACCTCTATAGTCTCTGGTATTAGTGATATATGACTAATACTGTGTAAACCTAAAATAACCTAATCATTTGGCGTATTGTCTAGTTTTTACAAACTGTCATCTAACCTGCCAATCCAGAGGGGAAACTAGGCTTTATTGGAATTAGATCCGGTTTCCTTGTGATGTTCTCCTTCCCAGAAAAGCGGCTAGTAAATATCAAATAATTTAATCACATAAGTGAATTAGCGTGAAATCAGAGCTAGGCTTTTAATAATTAGTAATTTGGTTTGTGTATGGTTTCCCTTATTATAAAATGAATAAATCCTCTGGTGTTAAAAAATTATATCTCTTACATTACAGGCAAATTGGTTGAAAATGAAGAACATCAAGACGAATCAGATGGAGACAAAGCGAATTCTAGCACAAGTAAAATCATCAAAACAGAAATAAAGGATTCCGAGGGCGGAACAACGCTCACCTTCGTCAAACAAATATCAGGCGACATCCTGCTGAAGCAGAACTTCTCCGACGCTGCCGATGCGCTGCTTCGCAAAACTATCAGGATCTCCAGCGACGCGGAGAACAGACTCCAACTCAAACCAGGCTTCATCAAAAAAGGGGACAATGAAAATCAAATTCTGATCCCTATTAAACTCCACACAACCAGTAGTGAATTAGTTAAAGACATTCAAAATACGTTACTAGTTAATAAGAATAATAAAAGTATGGGTGATAAAAAACATGGTGTAAATAATCAAAATGTATCCAGTGTGCACTTCAGACAGACTGTGAGTGAAAGTGACGGCAATTCATTCCTCAAAACGCGGCGGATCAATAAAATCGATGACGTCAACGAATCCAGCAAGAAATTCAAACGGAACGAATGCTAATTGTTGCCGGTCCTTATACCATATCTATTAAATTATTATTAATTTAATAACCTGTAAAGTTGTTACATGGACTCTGTAAATATTAGTTAATAATTAACATGTATTAAATTTACTGTATTTTATAATGTAAAGATTTAGAAATAACTTGTGTAATTATATTAGTTTCCACAAAATATAAACCTGGAGGTTAAGTTATTTCGTGGTTTTTTTTATAGTTCGTCCTTATAGTAAATCCTGGAAACATCAGGTAAAATAAAAGGCTTAAAATAATATTCAGTCAAATAATTATAACTAACTAGCTTTAACCCGCGACTTCGTCTGCGTAAACAATTGTACATCGCATTCTGACAAAATTTCCAATAAATGTGAAACTTCATTAGATGAGGCATTCTGGGATAGACAATAGGTACCTATCCATGTCATCGTCTGACCATATATTTTGCAATTTCTATTCAAATCCGTTCATACACTATAACCCTTTTCCAGACCGCACCAATCCAGAAGATTATTTCCAAAATCGGAAATATATCTTCTAAATTGTTACGTTTTGATCAGTGTTTGTCGCCATTTCTGGTCAAAACGCAGTTCTGATGATGGGATCTATGAGGAAAAACTCCTTAAATTTAAAAGGATACCGTGTATAGTTTTTTTGTGTTTTTATCAACAAATCAAGCAATTTCATTCAAAAAAGTGACATTTGATCAAGTGGATCTGCTGATGATGATCAGAACGGAGTGTTTAGAAATAAAGGAAAAGTAGACAAATTGAATGCCTAAGGCGGGATTCGAACTCGCGACTCTGGGAGACATCCCATCGCTCTGACCAACTGAGCTACTGAGACTTACATGATGGCTGTGAATTTTTCCACCAGTCGCGAGTTAAAAATTTCACCTAAGGCAGCGGATTTATCTACTTTCCTTTTTTTTCTAAACATTGTGGTACCGTCAGCAGACGTTCTGCTTAATACAAAATTGATGATTGGTTTGGCGATTTGTCCTCTTCGCTGTGTTTGTTAAGAAAGTTAGATTTTCAAGATAAATTATTGTCTAGCTCGAGTTCTGAGGATGGGAAATGGGATCCATGAAGAATCGAGGGAGCTCTTCAATTGTTAAAAGCATACAGTATACTTAAACTTAGTGATTCTAGGATTGGAATCAACAAATCAAGCATTTAGGTACATTTAAAGGAGTGATATTTGATGAAATGGAACTACTGATGATGATCGGAGCGAATCTCTTCAAAGACACATAGTTCACGTTTGGTGATTTGTCTTCTTCACTGTGTTTGTTAAGCAAATTATTTCATTGTATGAAATCTAAGAGTGCACCATCTACAATAATCTTTCACCGGCCTCCCCCGTTGAAGTCGGTTTTTTTTTCTTAAAAAATATAATAAGTAAATTAAGTATTCTACTATTCAGGGCAGAGAAAAATCCAAAATCGAATATCATTAAAATCGGTTCAGCCGTTCTTGAGTTATAAATGGTGTAACCGACACGATTATGTTTTAAATATTTATACTTATAGCTATGTCCGCGGTTTCACTCGCGCGTTTCAGTAGGCTTTATCACTTTTCGTTATCCTTAAACAGTCCATTGCTAAAAGTAACGCATTCTACATGTCAAAAACTCAGTTCAGCAGTTTAGCTAAAATCGACGAAGGGCGAAAGCCATGGTCAAGGGAAGCGTGTGAGCAAGAAAATCTGCTGAGCTGAAAGCAGAGCTCCCCGTACAGCCGAACGTCCGAAGCGTCTCAGTAGAAAATGCTTCTCTTATCCAGCGGGATAGAAATCAGTGAGAGAAGTGTCTTATAAGCGAACCGAAGGGATGAAAGCCCAACCGTAGGTGGTTAGGTCTGTGAATGTCGAAAGTTGAGCTCTGCGTAGAGTCGAAGACCCGAAGCGTTCCTGTGTAAAGTGCTTCTACGTGTCTTAAAAGCGAACCAGGAGGCCCGAAATCTCGATGAATAGCGGATGAATATTACAGTTTGTTTTTCCTATACTTCCTTCCTTTGTTTTTCCTTTTCCCGTTTGTGACGTAGTGAACACTCAATCAATACCTCCTCTTTTTGTTCCCGTCTTAGTCGTTCAAACTAACCATTTTTGGTATGAATAGAAATCGTTCAATTCTTCATTTTATGAGGGGGCCCCCGAGCCCCTGTTCACCCCCTATAAAGTGGTAAACACTACCAATACTCTTATTGCTCCCGTCTTTAACATCCTGCCTAACTACTTTTGTTACGAATATACTTTTTTCTCCAGTCTTAAATATTCAACCTAAGTATTTTTTGAATAACTATAAATCAATCGGTGTGTTTTTTCTTTGGCTCTGCCCCCCGAGCCCCCTCTTTAACACCTTAAACTTGCTGCACTCCCGGACTCCGGAACTTATTGATCCCGTTTTAAACATTCAACCTCACCATTTCCGATATGAGTACAAATTGTATGTATGCTATTTCTTTGGGCTGCGCCCCCCAAGCCCCCCTTTTACCGCGTATCAGGTGGAAAACTCTTTTTGCTCCTGTCTTAAACATTCAATCATTTTTGGTATATGTAGCGATAATGCAGTGTATTATTTCTTCATGCGTGGACTTCCCCCCCGAACTCCACTATCAAGCTTATCACGTGGTGAATTCTATCAGTATTATTTTTGCTTCCGTCTTAAACATTCAACCTCACCATTCCTGATTTCAATATAAGTGATATTGTGTTATATCTTTGAGCGGGGGGCTGCGCCCCCAAAGCCCTCCCTTTTCCCGACTATCATGTGGTAAACTCTATAAAAATTTGCTCCCGTCTTAAACATTAAACCTGACTTTTGGTATAAATAGCGACAGTGCAGTGTATTTAACCTAAAAATTCTTGGTATTAGTGGAAATAGTTCAGTGTGTAATATCTTTGTGAGTTAAAGCAAGACGCGTTTTAATCCCGCATATAAATACCGGTATAAATAGCGATCACACAGTATGTAGGTATTTCTCAGGCTTTGCGTGATAAGCTTTGCTTCCGCCTTCGTGCCTTCATTGGTCCGTCGAAGAAGAGCATGAGTTCAAGTTCGGTACCAGCGCTTGCAAAAAAACATGTCTGCAACGCAGCTTCGTTTCCCGAAGACGGAAACTCCGCGAGCCATCTACAGCTTTTCTTTTACATGAATTCTCCAAATAGATTTTTGAGTTAATATTTAAACATTTCCCGCCATCTAGGGCGCATGCCATGAACTTGAGTTGAATTTTGTATGCACCTAAATTACGAACTTTGTGACAATCCTGCGAGAGATAGCGTTGTGGTTCATTTCGCTATGTTTAAATCCTTTTCTTCCAAATAAACCGTAATCAATTTGTCAATTGACCTTATCACTCAGTGTATAAATAATTAATAATTACATTTACCATGCATATTTAAACCCTTCTTTTACCCCCTTAAAACCAAAAAGTTAATATTATTTATGGTCCGGCCAGGAGTTATCAAGCGTGCCCGCCACCCAGTACCTTTTAGCAAGGGCGAACTGGACGAAAACGCTGCATTGGGTATAATAAACTAAGAATAAACCTGTGTAAATGCTGTTTTGCGAGCCACAAAGGCAAGGTTCAGGCTTGGAGACCAAGGGCTGACCCCGACGGAAGGACCCAGAGCCTTCAACGGTCGCTCCTAAATGTGTCAAATCCAAGCAAGGACGCGATTATTTTCATAATAGGTAATTATTTTTAAGTTCTTAAATATGTAGAGGTTCGATCGATTTTAATGCCTTTTGCTACGCCGGTTCTGAAGGAAATTTATTACGTAGCATGAAAAGCCGGCACAAACACTTAAAATACTATTATGAGCACCATCTACATTCAGGCCTCTGAGATGTGAAAAGCGATAGAAAACAATGCAACCTTACAGTTCAGTAGGGGGCACTAAAATAATAACGGAACATAAATTTAATAATCTCTTTACTTTCATTACAATCCGGCCAGCCATAATTGCGTAAAAATATAACACATTAGCATCAGTATGTTTTAATGATTTTTATGTTTAGTGGGTCACTAAAAAATTTGCTACTAAATACAATACATGATACTAAGAATCTGTGGCGGCCTGCTCGACCGCGCGCGCGCGGTTGCTCGACCGCGGTTGCCTAGCAACGATACACACAACACTACGCAACCGTTGAATCTGAAAGTCGTTCCACAGATTTTCTCAATTTCAGTTATTTTATTATCGGCGTTGTAATTATTGTATATATATAACCATTGTGTGAAAATAAATTGTAAATACTACGCCTGCGCATTTGTTACTTCTATAAACAACCTGCCGCCCAACTGCTGGTAGGTAACTACAACCTCGACACCTCTCTACCACAAATCTGCTACCAAGTACCAGGAAATAACTTCACATTAGTGTCAACAGATGGCGTTAGGGCGCTGTGCCATATGGTTTTATGAGTTTTAGAGCGATAATATTATAAAATTTTATTAAATACTGTAAAATTCCATGCTTATATAGGTTCTAAGCTAAAATGTAATTTATTAATGCATGTAACAATCATTTCTAGCGTATGCATTTCACGTGAAGATGGAGACAGCTACAACGCACTTTCGAAGTTTTTAACGTCATTTGTATATATAGAACTTCTAACTAACTCGTATTAGAACTATATATTGCCACTCTTACTAAGGTTGTAGATTTTCTCAACTTATAATATTAGTGGGATTAGCGCAACCGGAACTAAGGTGCAAAAACCAGCCAAGTGCGAGTCGGACTCGCGCACGAAGGGTTCCGTACCTATAAAAACGGCAAAAAATCATATTTTTTGTATAAGAGCCCCCTTAAATATTTATTTTAATATGTTTTATAGTATTTGTCATAGCGGCAACATAAATACATCATCTGTTAAAATTAACGGTCATGGTTCATGAGATACAGCCTAGTGACGGACAGCGGAGCCTTAGTAATAGGGTCCCGTTCTTACCCTTTGGGTACGGAACCCTAAAAATGGGTAATCAACCAAGGCTTCTTATAAACTTTTGATGAGAGCGTAGGGTGACTGCTAGTCTTCGTCCACTCTTGTCAGTTTTCCGTCCACACTTTATGTTTATATTCATTTTTCCCAAAATAAGAGCTTAAAAAAATGAAAATTATCTAAATATAAATTTTCCAACTGTTCAATAACATTTATTTCTAGGACAGAATTTTTATTTCTAGTTTTTTATTAGTATATATCAATTTAATATCATGTTAATATTTGAATAAATATTTTTTTAATAAAGATATTATCTCCTGGTTCTAAGGTATGAAGTACAAGTGCATGCACGGTGAAAAGTTATGTATTTTAGTATTTGGCAGCCTGAGCTAATCTCAGAGCATTTTGTCATCATCATCTCATCTGTATTTTGTACAGTCAGCAAAAACATCTACCCTTAGCATCTACCACAGAGTATATTGAATAGTAGGCATCTACCTTATCGGTTCTACCAAAGACATATATTAGTACTGGAGCCGACGGAACTGGTAATTTATCAAAATTATTTACGCTTGGCTTCCATATAAGATTGTAGAGCCCGTCTCGGAGATCACGAAAACATAAGTCTTAAAGGTCTTAAATGGGCGCTAGTATGTATGGCGTCAAGTTGAAAAAACGAAAAAATGGCCTTAATTTATCAACGAGCTAACACCTCCAAATTTTGAGACACGGTAGAGCCCGCCTCAAATGATCTACATACCGAATTTAAGACCATTCCGGTGGGCGCACTAGATTTTAAGACCAGTTGAAAAAACGAAAAAATGGCCTTAATTTATCAACGAGCTAACAGCTCCAAATTTTGACACACGACAAAGCCCACCTCAAATAACCTACATACCAAATTTAAGACCATTCCGGTGGGCGCACTAGAATTTAAGACCATTTTGAGAAGTAATCGATTCCATACGAAAAATAGCAAATAGCTTTAAATTCGGTTCAAAAATACATTTTAATGGGTTGACATAACGGCATATTCATATTCAAGGGTCTCTTAGATATGCCGTAAAAGTATAATACATAAGTCTTAAAATTGGAAAATTCGTCATAGGAGCAGTACTTAAGTCAGGGTGTTTTGTCCTTAAGTCAGGGTGTTTTGATTTTGAATAACAAAATTTATTTTTCATTTTTAACTTTATGGTACAAATTTCGATTCAGAAAATCGGACGTAATTCTTATAGACGTTTTCTAACAGTCACTCATAACCCCAAACAGACAAGCGTCAAGTAAGGTGCTCCTAAAATATGTAGCTGTCTGGAAAGAAAATATTCATCTTAACGCTCCAAATTTCTAAAAGCCTGTTCCTATTGTCGGTGTGTATTTTCAGACTTTAAATAAATGAAAATACCGTTGCTTTTTTAATCATTTTTAATTTAAACAACACCATTGTACTGTTTTTTTCAGACAGTTACATATTCTAGGAGTACCTAACTTGACGCTTGTCTGTTAAGGGTTATGAGTAAGGGTGAAAGCAAACGTACGGTGGACTGCACGGCTGCCTGGTTCGGTAACCTGACCGAATCACACACGCACACGTCCGGTTGTGACATTTTGACATGACATTAAGTTTTTATGCCGTACGGCGGCGAACCGTATGTGTGCGGGGAACTGGCATTTAGTATGAGAAATGCGCCTTCAGGCGACCTGACGCGGCGACCGTATACGGCGACCTGTCATGCAAACCGAACGTTTGCCTGGGCCCTAAGGGTAAAATCTCGATTCAGAAAATCTGACGTAATGCTTATAGGCGTTTTCTAACAGTTACTCATAACCCTAAACAGACAAGCGTCAAGTTAGGTACTCCTAGAATATGTAACTGTCTGAAAAAAAAAGCCAAGAGCACGTCATTTCACTTACGTCCTTTCACTATGGGTTTTTGATAGATAACTCAAAAATGGCTCAACCGATTTAATTCAATATAGTTTTCATTAAAGGTACTTATTAGGCCTCACTTTCGTGATTTTTTTTTGGGCCCACGGTTCATGAGTTAGATAGGGAAGACGCCCTGTTTTAAACTTTCGGCGCTGTTATTTACGAAAATATTAGTTTTATCCAAAAACTGTGTTGCAACTGTTGCAAGACCCTTAATTGAATCAAGGAATGGTCTTAAATTTGGTATGTAAGTTATTTGAGGTCAGCTGGACCGCGTCTCAAAATTTGGAGCGTTAAGATGAATGGTAACATTTCTTATTTAGGGTTCCATGATCAACTAGAAACCCTTATAGTTTCGCCATGTCCGTCCGTCAATCCGTCCGTCCGTCCGTCCGCGGTCTAGCTCAGTGACCGTTAGCACTAGAAAGCTGAAATTTGGTTTTAATATGTGCGTTAACCAAGCCGACAAAATGGTAGAATAAAAACTGGAAAAATATATTTTGTTCCTCCCCATCTAACTCATGAACCGTGGGCCCAAAAAAAATCACGAAAGTGAGGCCTAATAAGTACCTTTAATGAAAACTATATTGAATTAAATCGGTTGAGCCATTTTTGAGTTATCTATCAAAAACTTATAGTGAAAGGACGTAAGTGAAATGACGTAAGCGCCGCCAAATTTCCCGTAAGTAACGACCTTTTGAATTAATGAATTGTAACAGGCCGGCAACTACGGAACCCTACACTGAGCATGGCTCGACATGCTCTTGGCTTTTTTTTTCAGACAGTTACATATTCTAGGAGTACCTAACTGGCATTTAGTATGAAAAATGCGCCTTCAGGCGACCTGACGCGGCGACCGTATACGGCGACCTGACATGCAAACCGAACGTTTGCCTGGGCCCTAAGGGTAAAATCTCGATTCAGAAAATCTGATTCAAGCAAACGTACGGTGGACGGCACGGCTGCCTGGTTCGGTAACCCGACCGAATCACACACGTAAACATCCGGTTGTGACATCTTGACATGACATTAGGTTTTTATGCCGTACGGTGGCGAACCGTACGTGTGCGGGGAACTGGCATTTAGTATGAGAAATGCGCCTTCAGGCGACCTGACGCGGCGACCGTATACGGCGACCTGACATGCAAACCGAACGTTTGCCTGGGCCCTAAGTTAAAAATGAAAAATGAATTTTGTGATTCAAAACACCCTGACGTGATTCAAAACACCCTGACTTAAGTACTGCTATGACGAATTTTCCAATTTTAAGACTTATGTAGTATACTTTTACGGCATATCTAACTATGAGACCCTTGAATATGAATATGCCGTTATGTCAACGCATTAAAATGTATTTCTGAACCGAATTTCAAGTATTTGCCTATTTTTCGTATGGAATCGATTACTTCTTAAAATGGTCTTTAAATCTAGTGCGCCCACCGGAATGGTCTTAAATTTGGTATGTAGGTTATTTGAGGTGGGCTTTATCGTGTGTCAAAATTTGGAGCTGTTAGCTCGTTGATAAATTAAGGCCATTTTTTCGTTTTTTCAACTGGTCTTAAAATCTAGTGCGCCCACCGGAATGGTCTTAAATTCGGTATGTAGGTCATTTGAGGTGGGCTCTACCGTGTCTCAAAATTTGGAGCTGTTAGCTCGTTGATAAATTAACGTCATTTTTTTCATTTTTTAACTTGACGCCATACATACTAGCGCCCATTTAAGACCTTTAAGACGTATGTTTTCGTGATCTCCGAGACGAGCTCTACAACCTTATATGGAAGCCAAGTGTAAATAAATTTGATAAATTAACAGTTCCGTCGGCTCCAGTACTAATAATCTCAGTGCACCTAACTTAATTGACGCTTATCTATTGTCGTTTATAAGCAACAAGTAGAAAACGTCTATAAACATTATCCGGTTTTCTGAATCATGTTTTGTGCCATTAAGTTAAAAATGAAAAATACATTTAGTGATTTAAAACTCCAGTCACTTAAGCTATAATGAATTATCTACTTTATAGATTTATTGTAGTATACTTTTATGGTATATTAAACTATAAGACTTCAATTTAAATATGCAGTTAATGTTAAACCATTAAAAAAGTTTTATAACCGAATTTAAAGTTAGTTGCTATTTTTCTTATGGAATCGATTATTTCTTAAAATAGTCTTAAGATCATACGCGCCCACAGGAATGGTCTAATATTCCGACCAAAATGTGTAGAAATTAAAAAGTGGCAACATCGTAGTGTCGTCCTGTTTTCTTAGATTGATTTGAAAGGGACGACACTATGGTCGGAATATATATTTAGTATGCAGTATACTTCAATTCGGCTTTATCGTGTGTCAAGATTTGGAGCGGTAAGCTCATTGATATAATATGTTAGCCTCTATACGTCCCACTGCTGGGCACAGGCCTCCTCTCATGCATGAGAGGGATCAGGTTATAGTCCCCACGCTGGCCCAAAGTGGGTTGGGAACTTCACATACACCTTTTGAATTTCTCCGCGGATGTATGCAGGTTTCCTCACGGTGTTTTCCTTCACCGTATAGCGATTGGTAAATATTAAATTATATTTCGTACATTAGTTCCGAAAAACTGATTGGTACGAGCCGGGGTTTGAACCCGGGACCTTCGGATTGAAAGTCAGACGTCGTTAACGTCTAGGCTACCAACGCTTCAGCTCATTGATAAATTAACGCAATTTTTTCGTATTTTCAACTGGTCTTTAAATCTAGTGCGCCCACTGGAAAGGTCTAAAACTTGGTATGTATGTTATTTGAGGTCGACTCGATCGCGTCTCAAAATTTGGAGCGTTAAGATGATTTTTTTTTCCAGACAGCTACATATTTTAGGAGCACCTTACTTGACGCTTGTCTGTTTGGGGTTATGAGTGACTGTTAGAAAACATTTATAAGAATTACGTCCGATTTTCTGAATCGAAATTTGTACCATAAAGTTAAAAACAAAAATGAATTTTGTGATTCAAAACACCCTGACTTAAGGACAAAACACCCTGACTTAAGTACGGCTATGACGAATTTTCCAATTTTAAGACTTATGTAGTATACTTTTACGGCATATCTAACTATGAGACCCTTGAATATGAATATGCCGTTATGTCAACCCATTAAAATGTATTTTTGAACCGAATTTAAAGCTATTTGCTATTTTTCGTATGGAATCGATTACTTCTTAAAATGGTCTTAAAATCTAGTGCGCCCACCGGAATGGTCTTAAATTTGGTATGTAGGTTATTTGAGGTGGGCTTTGTCGTGTGTCAAAATTTGGAGCTGTTAGCTCGTTGATAAATTAAGGCCATTTTTTCGTTTTTTCAACTGGTCTTAAAATCTAGTGCGCCCACCGGAATGGTCTTAAATTCGGTATGTAGGTCATTTGAGGTGGGCTCTACCGTGTCTCAAAATTTGGAGGTGTTAGCTCGTTGATAAATTAAGGCCATTTTTTCGTTTTTTCAACTTGATGCCATACATACTAGCGCCCATTTAAGACCTTTAAGACTTATGTTTTCGTGATCTCCGAGACGGGCTCTACAATCTTATATGGAAGCCAAGCGTAAATAATTTTGATAAATTAACAGTTCCGTCGGCTCCAGTACTATATGTAGATATTCTATGGTTCTACAGTTGTTCGGTTACCCTACTAAAAGACGTAAGACGTCCGTATGATGACGCATTTTGATATGACGTTGGGTTAGGTTTTGAAACCGCAGAACCGCACGCTCGTACTCGCATCCGGGAGTTGTACGGGGAGACGAATACGAATATATGAACGGACATTCGTGTTGGCACTTACCGGAAGTAGCGGAAATTTGTCTATGGTAGCGGAAATTTGTCTATGGTAGCAGATTTTTTGTATGGAAGCCATAGACAAATTTCCGCTACCATAGACAAATTAAACATTTTGTCTATGAATTTCCGCTACTTCCGGTAATTCCGCGAGGAAAACCGCTAGGTATGTGGTGACCCTTATTCAGGCCAGTGAAACCTTTTTCTAGAGGGCGCTGTTCAAGATTCCATACAACGAGAGAAAGAGGCAAGATGAATGGCTATTCGACATTGCAACCTGCAGGGCCCAATCTGTCAGGTAGTTAGGTGTAATTATAGGAAGATTAGGAAGGGCCCGTTGGGAGCTGAAGGAGGGGAGGGAGGGGCAGGGTACACAACAGATTGGGCCCTGCAGGTTGCAATGTCTAATTGCCGTTTTAACAATGCGCTATACCTACTAACCTACTATATACAGTCAGTAGCAAAGAAATGAATACTCAGAAGGCTTTTCTTGGGGAAAAATCTTCCCTACTGCTTTATACTACAGTATTTTCAATTTAGAGTATTTCGGAAACCTGAATATTTTCCTCAGGGACAAATTCGCGTGTGTGAACACCGTATTAGGGAGAGGTACTTCGTGCATGATGTGTACGCACCTTAATTTGCTTGAATACACCGCCGCCAAAATTAGAAAAAAAAAATTGACATTTGATTTGATTGACGGAACTTAACGTAAAGTAAAAAGTAGTAAAACACTCATGTCGAATTTAATCCATGTGAATAAAGAGTTTTGAATTACTTTTAATTACTTACGCATAACTTTAAAGTTACGACTTATTCTGTAATTATAATGTCTGTAAACAAAGTAGACATAGGAACATTGGAGCAAAAGAGCAGCTGGCTTCTACATCCTAGATTTTTTCCGAGTAAAATCGGAGGGAAACCTGCCTGGTTGGATCTTGAAAATATACCTCACCCTAAAGATTTAACCTGCAAGAAATGTGAAGATCCCATGGTAATGATATGTCAAGTAAGTAGCTTTGCAGTAAAAATGTTCCATTTGACCCATCAATCAAAAACATAACCATTATTTCCATGGTATTAATTTATTTTACTCAATTACAAATTGTTTCCAGGTCTATGCTCCATATGAAGAATGTGACGATGGTTTTCATCGAACAATTTTTGTATTTATTTGTAAAAATGGATCCTGCTGCCAAATAAATTCTTCGGAAAACTTAGTTGCCTTACGCTGCCAATTACCAAGAAGAAACAAGTTCTATTCTTATGAACCTTACAAAGTGGATGAAAATGAAGTAAGTGCTATATAAATGCCTATGCAATATACTTGTACTTTTGTAGTCATCAAGTTAATAACTTATTAATTCTACAGGTGTTTCCCATGAACAAATGGCCAAAATTGTGCGAGTTGTGTGGACTAAGAGCACCATCACATTGCTCAAAATGCAAAAAAACTTACTATTGCAGCCGGAAACATCAAGTACTTGACTGGCAGAATGGTCATAAGCAACTTTGTCCGACTTTGCAGGTGAATTATATTTTATATTAGTTAGGATCAAATACATGTTAATAATTGTGGCGTTTTCAAATAAAAGGTACATCATTCTCGGTTGTTAGTAGAGTTCATATCGAAATAAATTTTTATGGCACAGTTATTTATTTATTGAAATAATTTTTTTTTATGGCACAGTATAGGCGCAATATACATATAGACGTCGAGTTGCGGAAAACAGCCCGCGTTAACCTTATGGCACAGTATTGCCTTATTGACAACTGATAATGATAAATCTTTTGACTTGAAAATGCACAATTTACTATGTACAGTCAAGGAATTTGATTCGCGTACTGTTTCGTTGATTTATTGCTTGAAATGTCAGAATATCATAAGGCTTATATTTCTTTAAGCAAGCGAAGAAACATAGCCCTTAGTACTATTAATTGTCATCAGTAATTTAGACTTAAGACAGTACGCGAATCAAATTCCTTGACTGTACAGTCACCTGCAATAGTATCTTCCTCAATGAAAAGCCCCAAAAATTCAAGTGACACACTCTTATCCTCCTACAAAATTAATAAGACTGTCAAATATATGTGCAGTCTTTGTTGAGGATTATTTGTATACTATTGCCGGTTTATCGGCACATTATCTAAGGAGGTTTTCTGTTAATTTTTAGACCGAGGAAGTTCCAGATAATTACTTCACAGTCACAGAAGCAGGCAAAATGAATCTATATAAAGAATGGGAACTTATTGTGGATGAAGAAGATGAGGAAACTCCCACAGCAGTTGATGAAAATAGAGAAATGGCAAAACTAAACGAATTGATAAAAGAGAAGAAAGCTGGCACATTGTCTAATGTAAGTGAAAGTGAACTAGAGGAATATGCCGGAAGGACCGTGGCTGATGATAAAGTGTTCAACAAATTCAATAAGAGAATAGCAAGGCATCCAGAGCAAGTACTGAGATACGAACGAGGTGGCACCCCACTGTGGATTACAGGGAATGCTGAGAACTGTGTCACCCAAGTTGAAAACTGTGAATATTGCAATGGAGAGAGACAATTTGAATTTCAGGTAAGCCATCACAATCCTGTGTTGTGACTATAACTTAAATAATACAGATACTTGACTACATTTTTTGTGTAACACTTTCACTCCCAGGTACATGCTAGGTGTGTACATTTTGTATAGTGTTTAAAGAGCTTGGCACTCAGTGTTAAGGAAGTAGGGATGTTACGAAGCTCCGTCTTCGGTTCCGAAGTATAGAAACTTCCGATTTGTTTTACACCTCCGATTCCGGTTTCGGTTCCGATTATTTAGAACGAATATCATAGCGAAAGTCGAAATGTATAGTTCACCTCCAAAATCAAATCACAGTTATGTCTCAACTATATATTTTAGCTTCATCTGAATTCAATAATCTGTTTTTCAAGAGTCAAGTGACAATAATGCACGTAAGCAGAATCGACGCTAAACTGGCAAAATGTTAACTGTGCAAAAACTTAATGGTAAAAATACTATTCAATACGGAAAGTTTATTATCTTCGGTTCCGGTTCCGACTTCGGTTTCGGTTCCGTTAAAAATATTTTTTAACTTTTGGTTCTGACTCCGGTTCTCTTATACCACCTCCGTAACATCCCTATAAAGAAGCTACTTATGTAATTTATTATCTTTCAGATTATGCCGCAGCTCCTAAACTTCATCAATGTTGGTTTAGACATCAACAGTGTGGACTGGGGAGTGCTGGTGGTGTACACTTGCAAAGCAAGCTGCAACCAAGGCCCAGCCTACAAGAAGGAGTTCATCATAAAACAAGATATAACCAGCTAATTCATTATAACTTTATTAATATATGTATGTACACCTAAATCGTTTTTTAAATTTATTTTTTCTTTCCATAATCCTCTGCTAAATATGCCATCAAGTCATTAAGCCCGCTGAACTCTGTTCTGGACTGCGGAGGGTTGTTCTTTGGTAGAATTGGCAACATCTTTCCCATCTTTATTCGGAAATCCTTTAGCTGTAACAGGAAAATTGTAAATGTAGAGCTAATGTGTTGAATATTAAATCACACATTGGATTGTTGGATTTAGCATCAGGATTTCAAAGTTATGCTAAACAAGTTTTTCAGCAATTGACACATTGAGGTTCAATCTTGCAATTTTTGCATATTTAACAAACCCTTTGACTGCCAAGCATTCAACGGAATAATCATGTCGTCAGTGCCAGAACAAGCAATTTGGATGTGATATCACATGCTGATGAGCCGTGGGCCTTAGAATTGTCCCCCACCATATTGTCCCATGGTTGCAGTAGGAGTCTGCTAAGGGAATATACCGGGAGATGGGCAGCAGCATCTTCTGAAGGCCTAAACAATAAACAAAACAAAAAACTGCGCGCGCCAACCCGCCTGCCAAGCGTGGCGCGTATGGCAAACCCCCCCTTTAAAAGTGGAGGCCTATGTTCAGCAGTGGACGTCTTATGGCTGAGATGATGATGATGATCACATGCTGGCATTGAGGGTACGATTTTCCGTGCCAGTGATATGTCGTCTTTGGCAATCAAAGGGTTAAATAGCTAGTATTATTTACATGAGTATTGATTTATTTGAGTCACAAGTTTTACCACAGTATTTATGTTACATAAATTAACTTACATTTTTAGCACCAGAAAGTTTCCAAATTCCATAACATATACAAGAAGTGCCCGCTACTGCATAGAGCGTGCCCCAGCCGAGCGCTCGCAGAGCTAGGATGGCCCCTGCATCTGCTAACTCTGCACTGGCATGTACACCTGCATTTCAAATATTCAAGTTCAATTTTTAACACAATTAAAACAACAAAGTATTATGTAGATTGTATAGATTCAGTTACCTTTATTGAAATACTTGGGGTCGGCTTTTTTCGCTGCTGCTAAAGTGGTTCCGAATCCTACAAATGCAGAAATTCCAGCGACCGTCGCTAAGAATGCACCAGCTGTAATAAAACATCATATTAGTACCTATTTGAGTAAAGCAGTATTTACGCCGGCGTTAGCGGTGAACCGGTTAGTTGTTGAGTATGATCCATCGATTTTTATACGATTATACTGCCATTTACTACGAACAATTTTAGATTGAGGTGCTTAAATGTAGGAATATAAGTTGCTGTTGGTAACCTCTACTGTTGTTTACATAACTTTGATTCGTTGCAGTCGCTCTTCCTTTTCCATATTATTAGAGAAATTATTCTCTTTAACCTTAAAATCACTTATTCTAAGTCATATCATATTTAACACATTTTAAGTAAAAATGGTACCGTTTAAGAAAAATAAAAATGTAATGTTCGGACTGTGACAGCTGAGCTGTCAAATCGAAGCGAATCGAAGCAACAATCAATTTAGGGTCGCCACACACCTAGCGGTTTTCCTCGCGGAATTACCGGAAGTAGCGGAAATTTGTCTATGGTAGCGGAAATTTGTCTATGGTAGCAGATTTTTTGTATGGAAGCCATAGACAAATTACCGGAAGTAGAGGAAATTCATAGACAAAATGCTTAATTTGTCTATGAATTTCCGCAACTTCCGGTAATAGGGAAGATGCAGCTATAATATTTACCATTATTTTTTGATCAAAATGGTGAAAAAACATAAAATAATAGGTATTGTAACGTTTTTACTTTAGTATTGACTAATTTCAAACAATAATTACGTT
The DNA here is from genome assembly GCA_911728535.1 of Pammene fasciana. NCBI lineage: Eukaryota > Metazoa > Arthropoda > Insecta > Lepidoptera > Tortricidae > Pammene > Pammene fasciana. The sequence continues at coordinate 5,169,404 of OU452279.1, forward strand.
TTCAAGTCACGTGAAACGGAACGTGTTTTAATCCACCAATCAGCGTCTGGTGACGTCACACCTGTTGACAACACTAGAGGGTTGGCAACTGTCACTAGTTTTGTTCTATGGGATTTGGCTTAAAGGGCTAGCATCCGGGTCAAAAAAAAAAACAGAATTTGACACTGTTGGCAGGATTGACAGGGACGAACCCATGAAGGTACTATTCCAACAGGAGCAAGTTGTTCCAAAAATACCAATAAGTCAAATGTACTTTATGGTCATTATTTTAAGGTTTAATTTCACTTGACCAAAATGAAAGAGAAAAACGAGCCGAGAGAGATAGCAAGCACACGGACCTCTGAGGGCCTACCGCGAAGTTCGAAAATCGACAAAACGTTGGCCTCGTCTTTATCGCTCTTGCATATACGAAAGAGAGTGACGCAAATAGACGATTCGATGAACGAAGTGGTTCGCGGTTATAGGCCTGTCCCTTTCTAAAAGTTACCATTCCGAAAAATTCATTATCTTTGGCAACTTATTATTTCGTGTAGGAAGTACAAAGAAATTAAATAAGTAATGTGATTTAGTGTTTCTATTTATCCCAATTATAATTACTAAACAATAAAAGTAAAATAATAAATACGTTCGTCAAAAATATTTTCCAAAGATTAACTTGGTAGCATTAAATATTTAGCTGTGGCAGCCCAGACGTCTAAGATGGCGGACAAAGCAAATCGTTCTTGTCGTCAGGAAAATTAATTTACTCGAGAAAGAAGAATATACTTGTTTTTTTTTTGTGACTTGTCATGAAAAGTGATGTGTTAGAAACTGCAGAAGTGGATCTAATACCGAGAGAAGCAAAATATAGCGGAAATGATAAGAAATATTGATAAAACTTAAAACGTTCAAATAGGGTAACCATGCTTGTATAGTAAAGAGACAAAGGTCCGCCTGCCACCCATCTCGCTTGGCTCGCTTTTTCAAGGCGAGTACGCGGTCTTGCTTATATATCAAGTCTCTGGACGAACCAAGGACGAACAAATATGGCGAGTGACACACGCATGAGTGACGTCACAGGAACTGTAGATCCGTTTAGGCGCGAAAATTTAAATTGTCAGTTTGTAACAGCATTTTTGGACTATAAATTATAGTATTTTAATTTTTTAACACACTTGTGGTCTATTCTACGTGCGTTTCTTTCAATCGGAAGCATAAATGAAAACACTGCATCTTGCCTATTCCGCGAGGAAAACCGCTAGGTGTGTGGCGACCCGAAATAGGAGTACGCTTTACGTTCAGATACCACAAGCTTTAATAGAATTCACAGTGAATTAATTCGTAAAACTGTTTGTTTGAAATTGAGCGAAATAAACTGAGATTGTTTTTCCTGGAAAAATGATTTTACTACATTTTTTGATTATTATATCAGGTTATTAGTAGCTACAACAAGTTTATTTATTTTTACGCTATTTAAAAACGGTGTAAGGGTCGCCACACACCTAGCGGTTTTCCTCGCGGAATTACCGGAAGTAGCGGAAATTCATAGACAAAATGCTTAATTTGTCTATGAATTTCCGCTACTTCCGGTAATTTGTCTATGGCTTCCATACAAAAAATCTGCTACCATAGACAAATTTCCGCTACCATAGACAAATTTCCGCTACTTCCGGTAATTCCGCGAGGAAAACCGCTAGGTGTGTGGCGACCCTAATATGATATTAGAATGTACCATGGCAAATGACAAGTAGCAAGTAGCACAACTAGAACTACGTCAACTACAATAAAACGTGAACTTGTACTTGAATTGAATTAAAATATTTAGGTTATTCCATGATTATTCTGATAATAAATTAATGTCACTATTGACTTCAGTAAATTAACTGCTACAATGAAGCCTAGAACTAACATTAGTAATTTATTCAGCGAAGCTACACAGTTGAACACATATCTTAAAGTGTGCGCGCCTATGGTACGATACAGCAAAGTTCAGTTTAGAACTTTAGTGAAAAAGTAAGTAAAAATCACTGACTACATACGTATAATATCAATTTATTACTTTTTGGAATTTGGTATCGCTAAAATCCAAATTTAATTTTTCTAGCTATGGTGTGGACCTATGCTTCACGCCAATGATATTAGCAGATTCTTTCTGCCAAAATGAAAAGGCGCGCTCCAGCGAGTTTGCCACCACTTTCAGTGACACCCCAGTAATCGCTCAGTTCGCTGCCAACAATTCAAATGACTTTGTGGATGCTGCAACATTACTATATCCATACACAGATGGGGTTGATTTAAACTGCGGCTGTCCCCAGCGTTGGGCTATGAAAGACGGCTATGGGTGTGCATTACTCTCCAAGCCTGAGATAGTCCACAGTATAGTGCGAGAGGTAAAAAATAGATTACCTGAAAATTTCAGTATGTCAGTAAAGATAAGAATATTGAAAGATTTGAAGAAAACTATAGACATGTGTCAGCAACTCGAGAAATGTGGAGTTCAGTTTTTGACTGTTCATGGAAGGACCCCAACACAGAAATCGGGAGATAGTATAGACAAACAAGCTTTAAGGGAGGTCTGTGCATCTGTTAATGTGCCCGTTATAGCTAACGGTGGTATTAAGACTTTAGAAGATGCGGACGAATTGTTTGAAGTGGTTCACTGCAATGGAGTAATGGCCGCTAGTGGAATATTATCAAACCCAGCATTGTTCAGTGGAGCCACCCGCACCCCCCTAGACTGTGTCCGTATGTGGATAGACTTGAAAAATCAAAATAGGGATAAGATAACATTTCAATGTTACCATCACCATTTAGTTTTTATGCTTGAGAAAATATTAACTAAAGCACAAAAACCAGTATTCAATTTGCTCAATACATTTGAAGCAGTTGACAACTTTTTGTATGAAAACTTGAACATTCCAGAAAATTTGAGTTATACATGCCAATTAGATGAGTTTATAACCTGTGAGTTTGATGAAGAAGTAATCATGAAGCACAGGGGCAAATGCCGGGGCTGTGGGAAGAGCACACATTATTGTACTTGTGTGAAGTATGACTACAATACTTCAGATGGGAATTACTTTACATCTTATGTGCAGGATGATGATTGTGACGCTTATTGTAATATGTTTGATGAACCTACATGAAGATGAAACTATACATATTTAAATACATATATAATTGTCATCATTTATATTTTCATTCAAATTCATACATATTTAAACAATACCCTCCTTGTTTGGTCAGTTGTGTAATAAAACCTGAAACAAACAGAGCTAGATCCTGGGCTTACACAATATTTGTTTAGTTTATGAATCACATGCTAGATGGCGTTGTGCTGTGTAGTAAAAATCTTAAATCACGCTATTAAATTTTTTCTGGAGATAACCACATTGGCTCTTACAATTTTTGTTTAGTTCATGAATCACACGCTAGATGGCGCTGATCAGTGTAGAAGAAATGTTGAATAGCGCTATTAAGATTTTTCTTGGAATAACTACATCGACAGCGACACCTTAAATAATTTAACCTAATCATATTAATTATATTATTAAACAGTAAGGGTGCACCATTCACAATTGACAGACTCATCAACGTTAAATATGGCGACGGAGCTGTCATTCCATAGAAAACTGTCAAACTTTTCATACAAGATTTTTTTTACGATTAGTTTTACGTTCACAGACAGTTTGGTGCAACCGGCTCTAAATGAATAAATAAACGAAACAAGCATAGTTCAGTCATTATATCCAAAAAACCGACCCTACCCGTGAATAATTAGTTCTTGGATTTTTTTTTCGTAGGTCCCTCGGGGGGGGGGGGGGGGGTCACTGAGAGTGTAAATTCAATAAACAAAAAAGAACCGACTTCAGTTAGGATCCGCTATTCCAAGAGGAAGTGGCCGAGTTGCTGTAAAAAATAGTGAAATCACTATAGGTGTGCCTATAATAGTTGAAGAGTTCCCTCGATTTCTCCAGGATCCCATCATCAGTCCCGACTTGGTGACAATGGGACCATCTAGAGGGTTATACCTGTTCAATTAAAAAAAAAATTGAAAATCGGTTCACGATTCACGGAGATATCGAGTAACATACATACAAAAAAAAATAATGATAAAAAAAATCTGTCGAATTGAGAACCTCCTCCTTTTTTGAAGTCAGTTAAAAAGTAAACTGAATCAGGCTCCTGCGTATATTCGAAAAACGGTTTTTCTTGAATAACTCGGCCATTTTTGATTTTGCAGTAAAACCGTGAGGACAAAAATTGTAGGAAATTTGATTCTCTGCAAGTTTGGTACTTACAATTTTTCTTCTTGTGCATGTTCCCAGGAATATTCCCTGTGCTTTAGGGAATAATTCCATAATTCTAGGAATGATCACCTAACTGATAGAAAAATAATATAGAGAATTTATTCATAAATAACATTACAATAGAAAATTAATAAATAACTATAAACTAAAAGCTACCTACAAATAAAATACGTACTCCAAATCACTGCCAATGGGCAGGGTGCCCAGAAGGCTGGCCGCATTGCCACGTTGTATAGCGATACTGATACGCTGGGCAAAGTATTGGCCAGCCCTCTGGTCACCCGTAGTTTCAATTAAGCGCGCCGCTAAGTCTTGGTAGATGCGGCGTGCGCTCGGCCCCCATGGCCCCAACGTTTCGACCCCAAACGCCTCAAATATGTAGCCACTGCCGAGGGCGGCGTATTTGCGGCGTTTGAGGTCTTCCGCTACAGAAGCGGCATTGCCAGCATTTTTGCTGGTACCTGGAAGATGGGACGGCGCCAGGGTATCTACACATGTAGCATCCCAGACAAGGGGCCGCCCCATCCTCTAATTATATAAAAATACTTTGTAGGGTTCCGTAACCAAAATTGCAACAGAAACTCTTATACGAGTAGTTGCGTTGCGTCATACACCGTCGACTTGTCGGTCCACGAGTCCTTGTGTTGCAGTCATTGTATTCGTGAATTATAAAGCGCATTGAAATGAAATTCTAACTGGAGGTGTGTTTTGTGTGTTCCTATTTTTATTGCGAGTTAAATTTCCGAAAAAATTTTTTTTGGTGGGGCACTCCATGTTATAAAAAGCCTCAAACTTATTTTTAAAGGACTAATTTATGTGATACATGTTGATTACTAGTAGTTACATGTATCCATACATATTCAATATAGTTTTCATTGAAAGTACTTATATAAGGGGGGAAGGAGACGATTTCATCTTTCTAGTGCTAACGTTCACTCGTTCACTGAGCTAAGCCGCGGACAGACAGACGGACATTGCGAAACTATAAAAGTTCCTAGTTGAATACGGAACCCTAAAAACTATAAGGGTTCCTAGTTGACTACGGAACCCTAATAAAAAGGAGATCGCTCTGGAATGGTGCAACCGTGAAAAATGATTAACCTTTATCACTACACTCTATAGAACACACCTATTTATTATAGGCTAGGCGAAAGCAAGTAATTGCCTAAATATTATAATTTTTGTCATAGCACGATGGTTCCCACGCTAAAATGCTAACCGCCAGTAAACGAGGTTTTTAATGTGACCGTTAATAGCGATAAGTACATTATTGTACAACTGTTTACGGCGCAAGACACACTTGAGCGGAATTCAGTCACCATGGTCAAAAATCAGCCGGAAGGCGGAAAAATCCGTTTACAAAATCTCTCCATGTAAAAATTCATGCAACCTCCATATAAAGATTTTTTTCTATGTCGACTGAACTCAGAACAGCAATCCGCTAAGTATGTTTTGCGCCTAACTCGCATGACTAAAGTAAGTACTAAGTCACCGTTGGAATTAACTTGAATTAAGTACTTATTTAGATTATTATCTTGAGACATGCTCATTAAACGTGAGCCGTTTAAAGTTTCCCTAGATGGCGTTATTTGAGGAAGGTCATCATAGCGGCATAAAAACTGTATATCATGGACATATAAAGTAAAGGACATCCCTAATCCCGCGAAGATAACAAGTATCGCCCAAAAATATTTTTGGTATGTACGCACTACGCACTTTTATTGCTGCCTGTACCTAGACATAGTAGATGACAATGCTCATGTAAATTACGGAAGTACCTATACCAAATTTCAGCTCAATCAGACACCGGAAAGTGGTTGCAATTTAACTTACATGATTTGCCTATTCAAGCAATAATATATTTGTCATTAATTTGATTAGTATTTGATATTGAACAGAATTGGTTATGGCAGATATGATTTTTTGCTTGTAAGGTAAGCATCAACCACGCATGCCTCGCACCAAAGGGATTAATTGTTCACAGTGCGTCCACTGTAGGTATTAGTATAGGCAGCGATCGGCTTTGCCGACGCAAATACCAGCAAATGGACTGCAGATGCCACTCCCGAGGATAATTTTATAATTATCAAGTAAGCGTCAAATACTTATAAATCAAAATGAGATTGCTTAACGTCAGAAACATACGTGAAACGTTTTAGAGACATTGACTCGGATTTACAATTTGTTTTGATGTCGTTTTGATTATAAAAGACGATCATATTGATAACAAAAAATCAAACTATAAGGTTACCTATATACATATAGCAGTTGGTCCATAATCATAATCAATAGAGTAAAATTTAATTAATAATCTAATTCTGGCACTTAATTCCAATATGGTTACGACCCGAATGCAACAAGAGTGAGATCAAAATGATTTAATTTTTTTAAACTTACTAACGATCACAAATACCTAATTAAATAATTGTCATGCCTATAAAAATGCCTAAGTATAACTATAAACGAACAAGTCACGCGGCCGTGTTTCCGGCAAGCGAAAAAACTGCTACGGCGCGCCGCGGCGTAGCGCTACGAAATTAAGGAGATGGTAGATTTCATATTAATAAAGTTTATTAACTATTATTTATTTACTTATTAGTTGGAAGGAGAAGAAACCCAATGAAGAAGTTCTATGTAGAATAAAAGAAAAGAGAAATTTGTTGAGAACCATAGAAAATTGGAGAGTAAGGATGCTTGGACATCTGCTACGACATGACGAATTTATTAATAACATCATAGAAGATAGCGTTGAAGCAGAAAGGAAGTCAGTAAAGCCAAGGATAGCATACATGGATCAAGTCAGGGAAAAAATTAACGTATCGTATCAGGCTATCAAGGAGAAGGCAAAGGACAGATATACATGGAAATTGCTCCACCAACAAGAGCCCAGTTCTTAACACATTCAGCACCGAGAACCCGACAGTCGGGTTCTCTGTTCGTAGCTACTACGCGCTACATACGAGGAATACCTGGCTACGCGCTACGCGGTACGGAAAGTGTTAAATAATTGATGATGATGATATATTATTAACTCTACTACCTACAACCGACAAGGTAGGATATACTAGGATACAACTCTATTTTGGGTTGCAAGATTACCTATGTACTGATCATCGGTACTGTATTTTTTTAACACAGTTGCTCAAAAAAGTGATTTTATAGTAGTAGTTTATAGTGCGGGAAGTTGGATTTATGATCACGAGGCGATAAAGTGCATGTTCAGATATTTTTGAGTATCTTGCCGCTCCGATATATTTGATGGCGACTGTACACCTCGTTGACGGTAATGTACGAGTAAGTCCGCCAAATAGGTGCCAAAAAGAGTTGTTTGCTCTCAAACAGGTGTCATTAAATGGTAGTGAGCGCAGCAATGGTAAGGCACCACCATTACGCTTGCGGACCGGAGACGCGTCGGAAGTGTTACCGGCCTGTACATTGTGTGTGTGAGCTGGTACCTACTGTACTTGTTTTTTAAAGTGCTCTTTAAAATTTTGTTCTACTGAGTTGGATTTAGAATTTTGGAAGCGTAAGTTATCATATAAATTAAATTATCTGTTTTAATTAGGCTAAAATTGTCTTCAACTTCATTACTACTTAAGTACTCATTTAGTACTACTAAACTAATCTTCTTTTAATTTTTACTAATAATTTATCAAACCTACTAGGTACTTACTAATTAAAATTACTGCTTTTTCCTTAAAAAGTTACCATCATCCGATTTATATCGACAATGCTTGTTTACCTTATTGACTATTATGTGGTTGTTTTCTATCTATTTATATCTACTTATTCTCTATATTCAATCATCATCACCAATATTAATAAATACGAAAGTGTCTGTCTGTCTGTTACCTCTTCACGCTTAAACCGCCGAACCGATTTAGATAAAATTTAGTATGAAGATAGTTTGTGTCCCGGGGAAATTTTAGATTTTATTAATTTTATTAATTCTTTATCACACGCAGACGAAATCGCCGGCAAAAGCAAGGATAGCCGTAACAACCATCCGTCTGCCTGCACCCACAACACGACCCTTACCTTATTGAGTTTTTTGTGGGACTAAGCCGATATGTAAAATTGTCCCATAATGTTGATTTATTTTTATTTTAATCGTCTTAATTTATCGGAATCATCTGAACGTAGGGCAACATTTATACTGTGTGCGATTAGGTACAGTTGTATCACGCCTAAAAACGGTCAGCCATTTTTTTTGCCTAAACCTACCTTTTATGGTTAAAAATCATAAAAAATATACCAGTACAAATTCATGCATAGGTACAGCTAAACAAGAGCCCCGATGCATATGTTTTCGTCTACTCAGACCATTTTCCTAGGCTAATATAATAAAAAGTAGCTAATATCCTACACTAATTCAATTAAAGTACCTACAGAGTAATACCATTCTGAAAATTGTATACAAATATTATTTTTGTACGCCAAATATTTTTATTACAAAAACAAAGGGTGAGATAAGAGTCATTCCTAGAAATCCTAGGAAAAGAAATACAGCATAGCTATATTAACCGTTTAATTTTGAGTGTACGAGATCAAATAAGCAAGAGGAGAGCACAACTTTATTTGGGTAATAGTTTGGAAAATATATTTTTTCAGCAACAAAAGTCCATTACATATACCATCAAAATAAACTACATTTAACACTACTATTAAGTATTGGCCCCATTAAATCATTATACACGTGTAAGAATTAAAGACTGTGCACGTTGAAATCCGGCCGCGCATGGTGTGATACATCTTTTTATTGAATGTGCATATTCAACCAACACTTCTAATTAATAATTTGGGGTTATCAAGCTACATAATAAAGTTTAAAACATAATATAAACGTTACGTTGTCTATGAGTTTGATCACTATATATTCCACAGTGCCTATATTTTTTTGTCCACAGTGTTCTGACAGTGTTTACCAAATTTTCCTGTTAAAAATAGTTTTTTATTATAAATAAGATGAATCAAATGATACCTTATTAAATTCTCTTTTCACCATAGCTAACATTTTTCTAAGTGTATTTAGATTGAAATAGTTCGGAGGTGTTCTAACTTTGGTGAGTTTGACTTTTTGACAAAAAAATGGCTGCCATATAAAAATTACTTTCAGTGCTTGGAGTAGAAAGTTTTCCTGACTACCTCAAGTAGAATAGAGTTTCAAAACATTTTTTTTTGTAAGATGACATTCTATTGACCATAAAACCGGTTGTGAAAATATAAATACAATTGTGGTATTGTAGCAGGAAGCGAGTGAAGATTATCAAAAAACGCTGGACAAAACATTAAAGATATGATGAAATACCTTCAGTAAAAACTGAGACAAGCCCATACAATTTTAATATGATTCTATTTTTATTATATACTACTATGATTAGAGATTATTTATAAAAAAGAACTGCTTGAAAATGTGTATCCGAAAGGGAGATGTACCATGCCATGCGTGGCCGGATTTCAACGTGCACAGTCTTTATTCCGATACATGTTAAAAATATTAGTAGGTACTATAGGTACGAATTCCATTGCATCGGTGCTCGTGCTACTGTAAAACATGTTTGACACTTCCTACTTCCCAAGAAGATATCTAATCTAAATAGTGTAAGCGGAAAGACATACGTTTTTATCACAGATATATTGCAAGTTACATATAAAGACGCGCGCAAAAGCTAGTTAGTATCAATATGGGTAAGTATATTATTTATTTATGTAATAAAACAATACTAATGTAAAATGTGAATTCTTACAAAGTTTGAGAAAAGCAATCCTTGGCCGGAACAGGGATTGCAGGACTCGCAATCTCGTCCTGAAGTCCCTTAAGTAATGTACTATTATTGTACAAAAACAAGTCAAAAACAATATAATAATAGGAAAACGCAAGTACAAAGGCCAACTTATCCCTTTTAGGGATGTATAGCTATAGGTAAAACAATACTATTTGTTCAAGTTAAGCTTTAGTTAAGTTAGTATAATCACCAACTTTTACTTGAAAATTGAATGTTTGATATTAACAGTTATTAGTCAATATCCAAAAACAATAATTCAATTAACCAACCTTTAAGTGGTGAACGTTTAAATAGCGGTCGCACTCAAATTTGCCCCTAGTTTTCAGCTCAGTCCTTTTTAGTTTAAGCCTATTTTTGCGTCTCATAAAGTCGCTTTTAGCATGTGTACATGTAACAGTTATTGACCTATGACGGCAGTAGAGAGTGTAGAATAGGTGCCAATCACTAATTTCAATATTATCTCGGATAACGTACGCTTCACGGTACGATGCTGGTTTTATGTTTGTGTACGATTTTTCTTGGAAGTTAAGAATGGGTGGAAATAATCGATAATATACGACATTGCTGTGGATTGAAATTTACTTTCTATTGTTAATTATACATAGGAATATAAAAAGATCGCAAGTGTATTTTTCATTGTCTATAAATATACCCTGCAATAATTGATTTCTGTTGGAGAAAGTTACATTTGAGTAAGTATTAAGAACTAAAAAAAAACTTTTCACTACACCCTTTCGGGAAAGCTCATTTTTATAGGTACTTTAATAAGAGAAGAATAATCATGTGGAAAGTTGCGTTTTAAAGCTGGTTAGGTAGGTATTTATACTTTTTTATGCGATGATTTTGAATGATATGATAAAATGAATTAAATACATTTGTAATATTTTACAGCTTGTAGGTATTTTCCTCGCATTGGTTTGGTGAAAAATGTTGTTTTACACCCTGCAGCAAAAGTTTGTTTAACCTCTCGTTCCTTGAGGCCCTCGGACGCTCAAGATTCGACTAAATTTTGTATTCTATTATTTGCTCAGGTGTCTTTCATTACTTAAATAGGCAGTAGAGTGTAGACAGAGAGAATAATAGGTAGTGTATGTTTCTTACTATAATACACTAGTAATACCATCACCCTATTAAAAAGGGGTGAGTATAATTTATAACTACTACTGTGACTGCGTATTTTGGTTCGCCAGACTACGAGTACATATAGGTAAGTTTGATCTAAGTATTTGATTCACTATCGATTCAGCAGTTTCCATTAAAACCACATTTTTGTACTTATTTCGATAAAAATAAAAGTCGCATAGAAAGAGCCCTAGGTTAGTAGGGAAAAATAAGTGGCAAATTCAGACTTTAAAATGCTTAACAACTGTTGACATTGATTAAAATCGATGTCATGCCAACATGCCCTAACACGGGCAAACATCAGAAATTCCGCTATTCGGATACCACTCGCAATGAGACTTGTTCTCTGCTCAAACTGTTGACAAATCGGTAAAAATGACGATTGCATCCAATTTTCTCTTTGGCCACTTCTGTTTGCACTTTCACGGGTGCTAGTTTAAAAACGTTGACCTGGTCATACGTATGTGCTCTGCTCGTCTCCCTACTCGCTACAGGTTACGGAGGCTATTTGCTCTATCGGAGAATTAAAAGTGTGTCGCAGTCGCAAACATGCCGTGTTTGCGTATGTCTAAGTTTGAAGCTACTCTGACCGCAGAAAATGTTGATGATAGTATCATTTACATATTAGGTACTTCAAACCTAAAAAATATGGACTTTAGACAAATAGTCTATACAGCCTAGTTGCTAAGGTACTGCGTCTGTTTCGACTACTTCCTTATGAACTAAGTATTCTCCTGGCAGAAGAATGTGCGGCTTCTCATTTTATTGTCGGTTGGCTTATTGTATTCTATTAGTAGGCTCGTACTTAGGTAGCTACATTACTTACTTTCTTAGTGCATGCAATATTCTTAGCATTTCGCCTTCGTTTAACTTCTCGAACTACAGTAGAGCTGACTGTGGTAGGTAATTGCAGCTCTGTCATATACTGAGCTTTGCCAAAAGCGCGGCATTAGCTATTTATTTGCGAAACTACGATATTAAAGTAAAATTGTCATAATATAGAGGTATTAACATCGTAAAATTAAAACAAATTGTCTTTACGTGACATTTTAGCTTTAATTATTAGCGGTAAAGTAACGGATAGTGGCATGATATGCTGTACTTTTTTATACCACGATGGTGGCAAATAAGCATTGGGCGTGCCTAATGGCAAGCAGTTACCGTAGTCTAAGGACGTCTGCAACTCCAGCGTTTAAAAGCCTGTTACACTTTACTTTTTTTAGTATCCTAACTAGCATCCTAATTAGGATCCTAAATATATCTCCCAGTCACACTTGTCCTAATTAGGATGCTAACTCTTTAAGTTTGTTCGTGACCATCCTAGCTTCCTAACTAGGTTACTTTTTAGGATGCTTATTGCTAAATGCGGTTACACTTGTCTAAATTTAGAAACTAACTCATTTAGGAAGCTAACTAGGACAAATGTAACAGGCTTTTTACCGGCCCTTTAATATAAAGGACGATCACAGTGTTGAGGGCTAAAAGGACAAGAGGGTCCGCCGTCGTCAACACACGGAAAAAAAATGCTTCCGGGATATTCTCAATCTAAGACATTATTTTATTAAGTATGTTGAAAATATTTCCTCGTGACAAGTATTTATTTCCTTTAACGAAAATAAAATAAAGTTTTCAATATAACGAAGCGAATATATTCTTACAGATTTTCTAGTTTTCTTTTACCTAAGATAATACTTGTTTGATTAAAGTACAATCTCTCTTATTTACTCAATATACTCTTGAAACAATACATTTTTGTATGTCTATTTTATGAATTATGAAAACGTGGTTTTATTAAGCAAAGAATCATATATTTGGTAAAGGAAATAAATACTTGTCACGAGGAAATATTTCCAAGATAATAATAATGTTTTGGATTGAGAATATCCCGGAAGCTTATTTTTCCGTGCACACTGCACTTCTTTGAGGTCTCGGCACCGTCGTACTCCGATAAATCGGGCCCAAGAGACGGCATACCTGATAATCTAATATGCATAAGTTAGGAGCACCAGATAGTTGCAAATATTGCAAATAAAATTATCAGCTAAATTGAATAACTTGTGTTCCGCAGATGTGCGAGTGGTTGTCACGTGACGAGTGGTGCGATGTGAGGCTGCTGTGCGGCGGTCGGGCGTTTGATGCGCATCGTGCCGTGCTCGCCAGCGCCAGCTGCTTCCTTAAGGTACTTACACTTCATTTGTACATTAACTAGCCAATTTCTACTTCATGACTTCTAATATGTGTAGGATCACTGGCAAAAGAGATTGTACCTATGTACGCGTAGCTGCCAGCGTTGCACAATTCTCAGGGTACACATCCATTACTGCATTATTCCACCATGCATTACTGCATCTCTACTGCTCGACTTAGTTTGATTAGATATTATGCATGCAAGTAACGCTGGCTACGTACATTGTAGCCTCCTTCCGTGTTCTTTATAGATCCAGCTCGGTGATGACACGAGATACAAAATCGTCAGTGAATCAGACATTAAAAAACTGACTCTGGTTGAAAAAATGACTGGAAGATTCACCCAAGCAGTAATTAAAATTAAAGTTATTTAGGTAAAACACCTACAGATAGAGACAGACACACTATGATAGTTCCTGCTGTCTTTTTTCGGACCTTGCAAGCTAGAGTAGCATTTTATATGGGCTCAGTTCGAATAGGCGCCGTTGGGTAATTAATTGTTGGGCGTATATTTATTTTATTTAAATTTTAATTATACTATTTTAATTAAATAAGCCTAAACCAACGTTGTCTTTTGTTTTGACTACTTAACAATGCCATTTCAAAATCAAAACTAGTAATTACGGAGCTTTTATGTATGAAAGAAAACCGAACGATGGAATTTTAATGTTTTTGCTGCAACTATGTAATTCATAAATTGCTGAATACGGGTCTGAATAGATACTAAAGGCTTAAAACACCTCATAAAAGGCAAATAACGCTACCGTTGCTTTGTTCAGTGTTGTTAATTAAAACTAATTAGCATTCATTTTCTTTCAGCGGATCCTGCTTTCTTGTCCTATAGAAGACACGCCGACGTTAATTGTCTTGCCCGACTTCGACCTAGAAGCCTTGTCGGCAGTCCTTTATTACATTTATAACGGCGAAGTGACGATCCCAAGACAAAACGTTGACAAGTTCTTAGATATCGTGAAAGCCATGCAAATTTTCATCGATCGGCAATATTTGACGCAGCTCTCTATCAATATTGACATCGATTATAACGTTAACAAACGCAAAACGAATGATGTCGGTGTATTCATCTTACGCTCCGACGAGGACGATAGTAATTCATCACTAGTAACTTTTAAGAAATTATTTCACCATACCACTCCATGCGATACAAAAGATGCTACAGATTATAAAGATTGTATAAAAGCGTCTCGGAATTGGAATGAACATGTTAAGCCCGTTTTAGGAAATCTGCAATCGGCGCATGAAGACCGACAAAGAGACTATTTTCTACGTGATTCATTTATGGAGACATATCCTCGAAACCGTAACGCTAACGGTCGGGCGGCGGGCGTGCCAGCGATACCAAACAGATGCTATCGCTCTCCGACATCTCTGTTCTTGACGAATGCAAATGTGAATGGATATCTTAGCCCTGACACGGTGGATTTGTCCGATAATGATGTAGCCGGTATATTGCCTTATAATTTAAGACTAACAAGTAAACCGCACGAGGATAACGTGGCCTTAAAAGAGCTTTACAGAAAGCTGTCAAATTTAAGTAACGTTCGCAAGGGGCAGCCAGTATCTACAACGTCCTCTATAGAAACGTTTAGAAACAATGCAAAATATACGTCATACTTGGATCTTACCACGCTACAGAAAGCTCAAACTGCTATGCCGACATCAGTTACCAATAATACATTACGATTTTTATCTAAGTCGGATGAATCCACTCAGACAAAAGCTGAACAAAATATCTTACATAATAATCAACATAAAGTAGCGATCTTAAATAAAGCCCTGGATAGCCCGTGGTGTCCTCGATTACCTAACAGCTTCAGACCGTTTCGAAGAAAAGGACCTAGTAGAAATTGTGTAAGTTACCTACGAATCAATTAGTAAAATTAATCATGAAACAACAATTTGTAAGTTTTATTTTACAGTATAATATATATTTCCGAAGCAATTTGAGTAGATACACTTCTGCCCAACCACGCTTAGAAGTCGTAAGTAGGAAGGTACAGTCAACGTCAAACATATGTAAGTATACAATTTAGAACTTTAATTTATTACAATGGAGTAAGGTTCAAAAGTGTATACAAATTTTTAGCGTTGACTGTATTATGGAAAACCAGTTCGAATTAGAAAATTATTGTATGAGAAATTAAGATAAACAAATGAATAAGTTTTTCATAGATTTATTAAATACTATTATGGGCAAACATTGCATCTAAGTACAGACACACAGACAGAAAACTGCTATCATCTGATGCAACATATTAAGACAAGCAATAATTATTTTTCAGAAGCTTTCAAATGATAACAATAACAACGTCCAAGTCACACCTAAGGTATTGGAGGATAACAGTTTAAAAGAGCCCGCTAATCCGTGTAATAGTGACCATTACATACCGACGACAGTTTCAGCTCCCGAAGAAAGTAAATACCAAACCAATAATACTCGGGTAAGATATAAAAATGTGACTTATAATTTAGGGCCCGGAATTTCGCGTGCGACATTTGACAAGTGCTAGAGAGAGAGCACCACTGTTTATCGATGTTATAGATAAATCGAGCATTTTCAATGGTTGACGGTGAAAAGTATATTGGTAAGTTTAATTCATTTCATGTGCTTTATTGAAATGAGTTTAATTACGATAACCTTCATACTTTATAATGAGAACGGGTTTATTATCCTTCTCAGACTACTTAAAGTTAGGTGGCTGTCCTTACATAGTCCTTGCACAGACACAAGCTGAGCCACTTTCCTATTCAATATGTTTTAAGCATTTTTCTGTACTCTTATTATGTACTTATGCGAACGTATTGAATAAACGTCTTTTATTATTATTATTATTACATACCTACTGTTATATACATATATTAAATACCTTTAAAGAATTGCTAAACTAAGTACCTAGATATTGCTTGCAAGTTTTATTTTACCATATAAATTAACCGAATTGTTAGAGTAATATCGATGTAGGTATCGATAAACAGTGGTGTTCTCTCTCTAGCACTTCTCAAATGTCGCACGTGTTAGATTATGATTGAAGTTATGTTATGATTAATTATTTATTTGTATGAAATTGCCGTTGATTAAATAAATAACATTTAAAGTTATGATTTGATTACGATCAATCACATCACTTGATTTACGACTACCCACTGTGGTCTTTTATTCGAATATTGATTAGTATCAGACCAGATATTTATATCTAGTGATATAAATATATTTTAAATAATATGTATCAACAAAAATGACATCGTAATTATAGCTTATATTCAAATAATTTAAAGATTATTTGAATAAAAGTTAGTTGATTTCACTTATTATCACCAACAATGTTTTTACTAATCAATGGCAACATATTTTACGGAACTATCAAAATAATGATAATAAAACATGAAATTAGTCTTAAATAATATTGTGGCCAATATTAAATTGCAATTAGTACATATTACTTGAATAATTTTATAATAATTGTATCAAAGGAGGTATTTGATTACTTCGCACCAAAGTGTTGTAGCCTCCTCGTTTCTGATTGGTCCACGAAAATGTTCATAGTTTTACCACAGATGGCGTGTTGCTTGTGTATAAAAGGCTCCTTCAGAGCGTAGCAGGGCACATTTTCGATGAGACCGTTGAAGCGGGAGGATCCAACTGAATCGTAAGTTAAGTACTTTTGTTGCTGTATTATCTCTGCTTATTATGAAATATAATTTACTATAAATAATTCTTACTAATAAATAATTGTGTTAAAATTAATTTGTGTTAATAAGTTGTTAAAATGATGAAATATAATTTGAAATTACTAGATCACTATTTCATTTTATTTACTTTATTCCCCTTGCACATTACATATTATTATTGCTTAAATTACAATCTTTGCCAATTGTAGTACTACCGTCAATAGTAGCTCTTACATCCCTTGATTACTAAAAAAATATATATAACATCAGAAGTGGGATTGTATCCAGCCACACTTTTTATAACCATGTTTAATTATTTCAGATGGATATTCAAGCTTTGGAAGGTCTTCTCAAAGCAATCAAGGATGCTGTCTCCGGTGCGAGGAAAGACGAGGACATCGCCTTGCCGACCTTTGATCCCGCTACGAGCGACAGTGGTGCTGAATCCTGGTGTACCAGAATAGAAATTCTCTCGCGAGAATTTGGGTGGAGCGGCATTGCGACTGTCGCTAAGGCAGGTAAGGCCCTTAAGGGCTCTGCATTAGTATGGTATGAATCGTGGGACCCTACGGATGGTCGCTCGTGGACAAATTTCCGTACAGAATTAACGGCTTTATACCCAGAAAAGAAAAACCTTTCCGAAAAACTTCAAAAGGCAGTGTTATATTCTTCAGATGCGGCTGATTCATATTGCGAGTACGCTAGGGAGAAGATTAGGCTTTTAAAAAGTACTAAGATTACATTTTCTGAATTGCAGCTAATAGAGCTTGTATGCGGTGGTATTACAGATGTAAATGTTAAAATGGCATCTTTTAACAGCAATGTCAAAACAACTTCCGAACTAATTAGCTTATTCTCGTCATACGCAAAAGCCAAAAAACGTCCTTCAGAGCAAAGTGGAAAGGACACAAAAGATTTCGGGCATTCTAATCCTAACTCATCAAAACGTGCCAAATTAGACAATCGTTCAAATGATGCAAAGTGTTTCAACTGTGGTAAACCGGGACATACCAAGGCGCAGTGCTATAAAAAAGATCCACCCCAAAACCGTCAAGATTCGCAAGATCAAATATCTAGCGAGTTAAACAAAAGATTTTGCTCTTATTGTAAAAAACCCGGGCATACCGATTCAATCTGTAGATATAAACCGAAACCTAATAATGAAAACAATAATTCAAGTTCTACATCAACGAAAGAGGTTAATTTTTTAGAAAATCGGAATCTACATTAACTGTAGTATCTATTTATGACGTCAAGGTTAATTCACTTATAGACACCGGTGCTTTTTGTAGTGTCATCAAGGAATCTATAGCAAAACGCCTCGGATGCCCCTTTTTGCCATGTTATTCACGTCTGTGTGGAATAGGTGAAGGTGGTTTAGATACATTTTCAAAAATAATTGTACCGGTAAAATCAAACGATTTGTGCATTGAACTAGACATTTACGTTGTTAGGGACGACGGTTTGCGTTATGATCTCATCATAGGACGAGATGCTGTGCAACGTTTCGATATTCAAATTGTCACGGATGCTTTGGGTTCTCGTTTTGTTAGAAAACCTTTGCCAACATCAAATCCGGAAGTTAACGTAATTGAAAGTGCTAACAATTCGCAACAGCTATCTGATCTTTCAGCCACCTTAGCTCATTTAGATGATAAATTGCAAGATAAAATAAAAGCAATATTTCAAAAATATCCTTCCATATTTGATGTTATTGGCAATGTAAACACAGGTGAACTAGATATCAAACTTAAGAAAAATGATGTAGTTTATTACAGACCCTACCGATTGGCCCCAATAGAGAGAGAGAAGGTGAACAATATTGTGCAAGATCTATTAAATAAAGGAATAATTAAAGAAAGTAATTCGCCTTTTGCTAGCCCAATGATTTTAGTAAAAAAAAGTGACGGTACAGATAGAATGTGTATCGACTATAGAGCATTAAATAAACTAATAGAAAGAGACAGATACCCTCTCCCTCTCATTGAGGACCAAATTGATAGACTCGGACGTGCCAAACTGTACATCTCTATCGATATGAAAAATGGATTTTACCAAATTCCTGTGTCGAAGGATTCTACTAAATATACTGCTTTTATAACACCAGATGGACATTACGAATTCCTTAGAATGCCTTTTGGGATATGTAATGGTCCATCCGTCTTCCAAAGAGCAATATCTAGAGCTGTGCAACACCTTAAATTCCTGCTTGTCTACATGGATGATATTCTCATCCCTTTCGAGACTATCGACCAAGGTTTGCAATATTTAGAGCAGACAATTTCGGCACTCAGTTCTTCAGGCTTTACAATCAATCTTAATAAATGTAAATTTTTTGTCGACAACATTGAGTATTTAGGACGGCATATATCACAAAATAGCGTCAGACCAAGTGAAAGCAAAATTAAAGCTTTAGCGAATTCTCCTGTCCCTAAAAATATCAAACAAGTTCGTCAGTTCATGGGTCTCGCCAGTTATTTTAGAAAATTTATCCCAGATTTTGCTTCGCGAACCGCTTGTATTTCTAAGTTAACAAAAAACAATCAAAAATGGGAATGGGGACCTGCACAGACTGCTGCTAGGAATTACGTGATAGACCGTCTAATTTCCCAACCATTTCTGACTATTTTTGATCCAAAGCTACCTACGGAACTGCATTCGGATGCCAGCTCAATTGGTTATGGGGCGATACTGCTACAAAAAGTCGATAATGTTAACAGGGTTGTTGCATATTATAGCAAAAGGACTAGTCCGGCGGAGTCCAGGTACTGCTCCTATGACCTAGAAACTTTATCGATTTATAATGCGTTAAAACATTTTCGACATTACCTTCTTGGTATCGATTTCAAAATTGTCACCGATTGTAATGCCATAAAATCGACCATGACCAAAAGAGACTTGTCACCAAGAGTTGCCCGTTGGTGGACTTTGATGCAGGATTTTAAATTTGAGATTGTTTATAAAAAGGGTAAATTTATAAGTCATGTAGATTTTCTTAGCCGTAACCCAGTAGATACATCAGAGACAAAACGGTCTCAAGCATTACCTGAAGTAAACCTTATCGATATTGACAATAGTAATATTGCGCGATCGTGGTTAAAAAGGGCACAAGATAACGATCCAGAAACACAAACTTTAATGACACAGTTAGCATCTGGTGATTTAGATCCAAATCGCTACATAATAAAAAATAATTTGCTACACTATAATACCGATCCTGACGCGGAACCAAAGTTGTTTGTACCAAAAGGCTTTAGGTTGAGTATTCTAAAACTCTTTCATGATGAAAATTGTCATGTGGGGTTCGACAAGGTAATTCATAAAGTAAGACAATATTTCTGGTTTCCTGGGATGGCTGCTTTTATCAAAAAGTACATTTTTCATTGTTTGACCTGCGCAGAAAGAAAAGGGCACTCTGGCCCAAAACAAGGTTATTTACACCCTATTGAAAAAACTGCTATACCATTTCACACAGTACATTTAGATTGCATGGGCCCGTTCCCTACTACTAATGAAGGTTACAAACACGTTTTAATAATAGTGGACGGTTTCACTAAATTTTGTCTGCTAAAACCACTAAAAACCTTAAATGCTCAAGAATTAATACCAATTTTAAGAGAAACCATCACACTATTTGGTACACCTTCATTGGTGGTCACTGATAGAGGCACCAATTTTAGCTCTCGTCTAACCCAAGCCTTGTTCAGAGAACTAAACATCGAACACCACATGATAGCTACTGGGACACCACGTAGTAACGGTCAAGTAGAAAGATACGTGGCAACGGTAACTAATATGTTAAACACAATGCGTAATGAATCGTCTGATTGGCCGAACGGTTTATGGAAAATACAACAAACGATAAATACCACTGTTCAAAAATCTACTGGATTTACACCTTTGCGGTTACTAATAGGCGTAGAAGCCAATATACCCTGTGTCCAAGTTCGCTTAAATGAGGTTCTTAATCAAAGCGATGAGCCTGTTATTAACATACAGGCTGATCGTGAACTCGCCAGGCAACGTTTAATTCTGATATCCGAAAAATTTAAACAACGTTTTGATTCAGTAAGACGAAATAATCAAAGTTATAATGTAGGTGATATAGTTTATGTTAGTCAAGATCACAGGCGTAATGATAAATTAGGGCAAAAGTTTAAGGGCCCTTATGAAATTGCAAATATACTTGCCAACGACCGCTTCGCTCTGAAAGGCTTAGGTAATTTAAGAAACACAGTAATTGCTAAAGAAAAGTTGCGATTTTGGCCGGGAGAATGGGTAGAGGAAAACGTTGCTGTTGAAGATGTTATTAATCAATAAAACACTCATTACGTAAAAAAAAAATTGTATTAAGTAGGAACGCTGATCCGCCACATACTTGGTACCGATCATCTCACTGGCAGCGTGTGAATGTGATCGGTATGACTATGTATGATTTGGCATTGTTTCATAAAACACGTATTGGGTATTCGCTGGCCGACCAAATACTTGGTGCCAATTGATCTTACCGGCAGCGGGTAAACGTGATTGGCATGACTATGTATCTGGTAAATACCCACTCATTCGCTGTTTGACTGCTTGTTTGGTGTTGGCCTATCTCAATGGCAGCGATTGAATGGGGCTAACATGTCTATTCAAGCTTTCTAAATGAAAAAAAAAGTGTAAAAAAAAAACTTGTGCGTGTAGTACTTCGAGACGAAGTACCGTCAGTATGGCCGTGTTAGATTATGATTGAAGTTATGTTATGATTAATTATTTATTTGTATGAAATTGCCGTTGATTAAATAAATAACATTTAAAGTTATGATTTGATTACGATCAATCACATCACTTGATTTACGACTACCCACTGTGGTCTTTTATTCGAATATTGATTAGTATCAGACCAGATATTTATATCTAGTGATATAAATATATTTTAAATAATATGTATCAACAAAAATGACATCGTAATTATAGCTTATATTCAAATAATTTAAAGATTATTTGAATAAAAGTTAGTTGATTTCACTTATTATCACCAACAATGTTTTTACTAATCAATGGCAACATATTTTACGGAACTATCAAAATAATGATAATAAAACATGAAATTAGTCTTAAATAATATTGTGGCCAATATTAAATTGCAATTAGTACATATTACTTGAATAATTTTATAATAATTGTATCAAAGGAGGTATTTGATTACTTCGCACCAAAGTGTTGTAGCCTCCTCGTTTCTGATTGGTCCACGAAAATGTTCATAGTTTTACCACAGATGGCGTGTTGCTTGTGTATAAAAGGCTCCTTCAGAGCGTAGCAGGGCACATTTTCGATGAGACCGTTGAAGCGGGAGGATCCAACTGAATCGTAAGTTAAGTACTTTTGTTGCTGTATTATCTCTGCTTATTATGAAATATAATTTACTATAAATAATTCTTACTAATAAATAATTGTGTTAAAATTAATTTGTGTTAATAAGTTGTTAAAATGATGAAATATAATTTGAAATTACTAGATCACTATTTCATTTTATTTACTTTATTCCCCTTGCACATTACATATTATTATTGCTTAAATTACAATCTTTGCCAATTGTAGTACTACCGTCAATAGTAGCTCTTACATCCCTTGATTACTAAAAAAATATATATAACACACGCAATATTCCGGTACTTTACTTATGGTCTTAATCTTTACTTATAGTTGCTTTTGTTTCTGTTTATAATGTATGCCATACGATTAAATAATAATAAATTCCGGTAATGCTTTTATAACAATTTAAGAGTCGACATACGCCTACCACTAAACAAGTAGCAACAGTTTGTTGTTCTAGTAAAATTTTATGACGAAATCTTATTTAAATGGCGAAAATTTGGCGATGTTAAAGGTTTTAGTTGATGTATTACAGGCAATGTTGAATAAAGTTATATAGTACTTCTCAAAATAAAAATCATTAGCCATGTAAATAAATAGTCGGTGTTGAATAACAAATAAAAATCATCTTATTGAATGTTTTCGAGACTACAGCTTTATGTATGTACTCGTATTACTTACACAACATACATATTTAGTTACAGTAGTATGGTATCGTTGCTTTCAGCAATCACCAAGCCGCGGCCGCTACGCCTGCAGCGAATGTGGCAAGACCTTCTCCCAGCTTCGGAACTTCAAGTACCACATGTCAGTGCACCGCGGCACCCGCGAGTTTGCCGCCTCGTGTGCCGTGTGCGGGAAGTCCTTTAACGACCGTGGGTACCTCAGTAGCCACATGAAGATTCACAGGTAAATTTATCTTCCATGTCCGGAACTTCAAGTACCGATACCGCATGTCAGTCCATCGCGGCACCCGCGAGTTTGCCGCTTCTTGCGCCAATGTGCGGGAAGTCTTTCAACGACCGCGGATACCTCAGTAGCCACATGAATATTCATAAGGTAACAATACCTACCATCCAGCTCTTCAAGTACCACTTGTCAGTGCACCGCGGCATCCGATCTAGGTGCTTACATGTGAAATTAGAATGCGGCTTATGTAAGCGTCAACTTGTATACCCTTTACATATGTACATGCAGCGTCTTCGATTCATATTCGAGGCATTCGTATGAAGATGGATGACGGAAGTCACGGAAGTTGAATATAATGGTATTTATAACTGGTGTGGTTATCATTACTATCATCATTGTTACCAATTTTTACCATGTACGTCATGAGTCAGATAGAAGTTATTTTATAACCCTTGCTAGTTTTGAAAACCTTATTGTTTTTTCAGAAACCGCAAGGAATACAAATGTTCGCAATGTCCAAAATCATTCAATCAGCGAGTTGCCTACAACATGCATGTGAGAATTCATACTGGTTGGTATCCCAATTTAATTATTTTCGTTGGAAAATCAGTACCTAACGTAGGTACTTTATTTAGTTGCGCGAGAATATCAATTGTATAAGTTTTTCCAACGAATGTTACTGTTATATGTACTTTAATACTAGTATGCATTACAAGTAAGCAATCGCTAGCTCAGACTAGGGCATGCAATACCGGTATTACTTGTATGGGCTAATACCGAAATTCCGGGATTGCCCATAGGTACAATCAATACCGGTATTGCATGCTCTAGCTCAGACTGCAGCCGCTAGTTTTTCCTCGAATGCGTTGCACTTTTCCCCTCCCCGTGCCCCGCGCTCCGATGCAGTCGCGCTTGAACGAGTTTCGCTTTCACCGTGAGACTGCTGTTGAATATGAACTTGCATATATATCTTTTAGCTTGTCGATTTAATTCCTAGGTCAAGAGTGAGACTAAATACTTTTCCTAGTCGATTTTTTTATCTTTCATATTTACTCGCAACACAAGCCCTATTAAGTTTCCTGTGAAATGGACTAGGTTGATTTGTGTAAGATTGTCTCATAACATAAGTTACTTAATTGTCTTCAGGAGTCAAACCTCACGTTTGTCCAACATGTGGCAAGGCATTTTCACGCAAGATGCTTCTGAAGCAGCACCAGCGCACCCACTCCGGAGAGCGGCCCTACGCCTGTCCCCACTGCGAGAAGCGCTTCGCAGATCGCTCCAACATGACTTTACACCTCCGGCTTCACACAGGTAATACGATGCTTCTTAAGCAATGTTTCTGAAGCAGCATCTGCGCACCCACTCCGGGGAGCGGGCCCTAAGCCTGTCCAAACTGCGAGAACCGCTTGGCAGATCGGTCCAACATGACTGTACACCTCCGCCTACACACAGGTAACACGATGCTTCGTAAGCAATGCTGCTGAAGCAGCATCAGCGCACCCTTCCGGGAAGCGGCTGTACACCTGCCCCCATTGCGGAAAGCGCTTAGCAGATCGCTCCAATATAACTGCACCTACGGCTTCACACAGGTTACGATGCTTCGTAAGTAATGCTTCTGAACCAGCATCAATGCAGCCACATCGGAGAGCGGCTAGATACGCTTGTCTTCACTGCTTCACAGATCGATGCGACATAACTTTACACCTCCGGCTTCACACTTACCCGATTGCATCTCAAGCGTCTTAAAAATATGACTGAGAATAATCTTAGATTGGATTAGATTACAAACAACATCTAGTTAGCTAATTTTTTGTTTGAATTCTTTG
This sequence comes from Pammene fasciana, assembly GCA_911728535.1. Taxonomy (NCBI): domain Eukaryota; kingdom Metazoa; phylum Arthropoda; class Insecta; order Lepidoptera; family Tortricidae; genus Pammene; species Pammene fasciana. The sequence goes on from OU452279.1 coordinate 5,194,571, forward strand.
CAGGCGTAAAACCCTTCAAATGCCCGATGTGCCCCAAATCTTTTACAAAGAAGCATCACCTCAAGTCGCACGTCAACTTTCATACTGGGGCTAAGCCATACTCCTGTCCACGATGCAATTTGGCCTTCACTCAGTCTTCGAATATGAGGACCCATTTAAAGCGATGCACTGCTCCGGAATCTACTACTGGAATAGCGGAGAACTCTACATAATAAATACAGTCGCATAAGTGTGCTGATGGGGCCGACGAAGTATTGGATGAAAGCTGCGTCTATTGTGCCAGATGCGCAGTCATCCAAGTAAAGATGGACCATCCAGGAAGATATTGCTCAGTGACTAAGCACCAGAGGTCCTTCCTGATCGTAGCGTTTTCCAGTAGGCATCCTGAAGGAATCCAGTTATGATTTTTTTACCAGAAGTGGATGATACTTATAAGATACTATCAGCCTGGTACTTGACTGCGTTGGCTTTGGAAACTAATTCCAAGCGTAGGCACGTCCATAACCATAGTTTTATAATTGTTAATCAAGACTATCCAGAGTCAGCCAAGAAGTTTTTCCGTATGAGGACATATCTAAATATAGATATGCTTTATTTCAGTATTTTTAATTTATCGCCTCCATCTTTTAGTCAAACCTGTATAATGCAATACAGAATTCTGCATGTATAATAAATTTAATGTATTTTCAAATATAATATCGTCAGCGTGACATAACAAAAATCTTTTAACATGGATTTATATTAAGGTGCTTACATACATTATAACTCATAATAAAACCACATTGTTTTTATTTTCTTCCTGCTTTATTATTATTTTATCAGGATTTGGTGTTGTAAAATAATTACCGATCAAGGTGTACAAAATTACAGGCCTTTACAATAGGTAGCGCCCAAACGTCGCAGGCGCACGAGGGCTCATTACGTAAACAGTGCAATTTAATGCTTCTCCTCACCGATGTTTTTAGATACAATATCAAATGTATTTTAATGAAATTCCTTAGTTGTATTTCAGCAATAAACTTAAAATATAAACAGATCCTGTATTTTGTTGGAGTAAACCAGTGTGGTCTCTCTGTTACTAAAGCATGTTTACTGAAATCGATGTAATTGATACATTTAAAGTAATTTTATCTAATAACTTCGGTGTTTTGATACATGCTCGATATAATGTTAAATGTACAGTACCTTAAGTACTTAAAAATATTATTTATGAAGATCTATTTTATTTATAAGTGTTATTATCGTTTATACAAGACTGATACAGTTTTATGAGGGCATAATGATTGATATCTTATTTCAAACATTTCAGATTAGCTTCCTGAGAAAGTATTTACAACGAGAAACAAAACAATATTGAACAAGCATGCATTTTCAATTTTGCAAATAAATTACTAAGATAACTTTCATCACTTAGGGCCAGTTGCACCAACCACTCTTAACGGACTCATCAGCGTCACCCGGCAGGATACTATGATAATTTTTGTATAATTTAGCGAACGTTTTAACAGTGACAGACGATTTGGTGCAACCGACCCTTAGTAGTGACGAAACAGTATTTATTAAACAAATAAAAAGGTTTTAATTTCAAACTACGAACAAAAACGGTATAATATAAGGAATGGCGAGAAGACTTCGAGTATAAGGGTGTTCCAATATTTCTTATGGTTATTTGAATATTTATATGTTTAAGTGCTCAAGAAGTGCAATCTCATAAATCTGTTTCAATGCTAGGAAGAAATCGGAAGCATAGATTTGCTTAAAAAATCTCATCTGACGGTATGAAAAATATAACTACCCGTCTACTAGATAATGCACTTATTTCAATTACCATTTGTCAAGAAGACGCAACTTTATCTGTAAAAACCTATTCGATTTCACTCAATATTTTACTTCCTGTGTACAGCACCCTGTACTAGGTATAGTTAAATATCAATTATAGATACATAAAATATTAAAATTTGTAATGAATGATAACGTCGATGAAAAAATATTAACGATATTATAGTAAATAAGGGTACGAATAGGTAACGTCGATATATATAAATAGTGCTGCCGGCCCCGCACTAGATACGTAGGGTGAGTATTCGGCATATTATTGTTATAAAACTTTAGGTAGGTACTATATGTAAGTATAAAATGTACAGACGATAATTCAAATTGATTGCGTGTAAAAACCTTAACAGTATGAATCATAGAAATATACAAAAAGCTATTGTTTGGTATTACATCACGTAATAAGCTTACTTCTTATCTATCGACCCACGTCCACTCACGTGCGACACTTAACCAATATTTAGTAACGACATTCGCCAAACGTTATATTATATTACTTTGTTTCAGCCTTTTCGAACAGGAGAATCAAAATTGGAATTGAATGTAAAATAGTAACTAGTAGACTCGGTGAATTAAGTTTAGGATAGATAGTGTAGTTAGGCCACGGCGCGCGGCGTCTGCCGCCGCCAGGCGTCACTCTACGATGTGAAGCACCATTTGTTCTAGCGTAGGGGTAATGTACACATTCGTCGATTCTAGTCTTAATAACATTAGAATTAAGGTGGCGCGCGCAAGCGCTTACTCTCCGAATATTCATTAGGAACAACGATTTAAAATACTATACGAACATCTCTTTAGGATAACTTAAACATTATGAGCGCTTTTGGCACCTAGCCCTAATTATTTGATGATTCCGAGACTTACGCAATTTAATAATCTGGTTTGTAACAACCTTAACCAGTAGTGCTTCTGTAATAAATCTTGCGAATTACTTATACAGAAACAAAGTGGCATCAATATGAGCTTTGTGACTTTAATGAGAGACGTTCTTTGGTGACCATTAATGAATTTGCCAAATCGCTGGAAAGTTTAAGGCAAATATTTATGTAGCAAGAACTGCAGCGTGTACTATGCTTAAATTCACTTTACGAATGAAACATATAGACACTGAAATAAAAAATAAAAGATATTGAAATAACTGCAAATATTAATACCACTTTTACAACGACACCAAATAATGCTAAAATGTGTGCAATATGCATAGAAATATATTTAATTAAAATAAAGTCGATGTCACGAAAATTTCTATTTACAATAGAATTCTACCATTATGTATAAAATTGAGCATTACTGTCTATAATCAAAGGCTGCTGCTTACCTTAGATCTAATAATATTCAAATGCTTAGCATAATATAATACACGTTCCCAACCGGGACAAACTTTATCTAAGTACTTAGTACTCATCATCTCCTTTCATCGTCTTATGCTTAAACCTATTAACAAAAATATATTTACACCTTAACGTTTGAAACGTAATCTCATAGCCACTGGGGAAGACGAGAGGACGCGCTCGTCACGCTATCGTTCCTTAATAAACACGAATACTTGAGTGATCACATGTAGAAGCGGGCCCGGACGCCCGGCGGCGGCGCGTCTCAGGTGCACTCGATGATGAGCGGCTGACTGGACTCGATGACGCTGGGCCGCGGCTCGCCGCTTGCATAGTGCTCGTGCTCGGGCCGGTACTGCGGCGCGTGCGGCGCCAGGTGCGGCGTCGTCGTGTGCGCGTGCGCGCCCAGCAGCTCGCTGGCGCGCGCCCCTCCGACCAGTCCTCCCTGCCCGGCCGAGTGCACCTCGTAAGCCTCGAGCCCCTCCCTTTCGTGGCAGTCTTTGTCGATGGGACCTGCAAAGTGCACGCGAAATTGAAATCGGCCGCGTTCAGTGAGAGCGCAAGTGAAAGTTACGGTTCACCCGCGAAGAGAAAGTGCAGCGCGCTGCAGTTGCTCTCGCGGCGGTGCTCGCGTATACACTCTCTCGCGATATTTGGATGAAAATTGCAAATTAAATTAAAAATGAAAGTGGAAAACTGGTTAAGTGTGGTGCTTCAAAAGAAATTTAACTCACATTCAGTATTAGCAGCGTTTGTGATGGACAGGACTTCTTCGATGTTGTTCGGCTTACAACTAGTAGTTTTCCAGTGAGTTCGAAGGCCCGAAGCGCTGATGTACTTTTTGTCGCATCCTTGGCAGACGTACGGTCTATCGTTAGTATGCAACCGTTTATGGAGTTTCAAGTGCACGAATTGTGTGAACTTCTGCATGCACAGGTCACACGCATACGGCTTCTGTCCAGAGTGCAGGCGCAGATGAGTCTTCAAGTTTGATGTGGAGGAAAATCGTTTTTGGCAAATATCACACTGATGGGGTTTCTCTCCCGTGTGCACGAGATAGTGTTTCTGGAGATGAGCGAGCTGCGTAAATGACTTACTGCAGACATTGCACTTGAATGGTCGCTCTCCTGAATGTGTCCGTAGGTGGACCTTTAAGTTTGAAAGCTGACCGAATGTTTTACAACAAACATTGCATTCGTAGTGCATTTTTCCGTCCTTCTTTTTCAAAGGATAAGGTAGACTTCTGTAGCCGCGTGATGATTGCGAATTTGGGCTCAGAGGGCCCATCATTAAACTGCAAGACCCGTCGGGGCTCATGCTTCCATGTGGAGGGACAAGTTGCGGGCTCCCGTTTGAATTTTGAATCAAACTTAATTGCGAGCAGTTTTTGAGTGTGATTACACTCGTAGTGGATGGATAGTGATGATTACTGTGCCCGTTTTGAGATCTTTCATATTGATGCGATGAAGTTACAGTCGGCGAGTATGTGCTAGGAGGAGACCCGAGTTGGGTAATTATAGTAGAATTCGGTGGAGAATATATATTGTACGAGTAGTTGGGATAGTGACTTTCATATCTTGTTTCTCGTATTTCTCTTATTTCCCTAATCTCTCGGATCTCGGTTGTATGTGGAATAGTGTGCGGTGGTGATGATGAATAAACGGACATAGCGTTCGGTGTCGGCAGTTGTTGTGGCAGTGGCAATAAAGATGGCAGCGGTGTTAAATTAGAACTGGAGTCGGGACTGCAGGCATTTCCATACCTTTGACTTTTTTTGTATGAGTATGCCATTTCTGTTGGCGAGGAAGGTGGGGGCGTTGCGTTAGGTTGTCGGCGGTTAGGATCATTATTGTTTGTATCAATTCGGTTGCCTGTAGTTAGAATAGTTTCTAGAATACGAGTATCAGATGGAGAGCACCTCATAAATGCTGGTTGTGGGGATGGTGATGGTGACCCATCTTCATAATATGGTTTATTTATTGGAACAACGGTATTTTGAGACGATTCTAGGACGATGACAGTCGATGTCGCTGGGTCGCGACGTGGCGGAGATAGATTTTGCGGCGAGACATCCCCGACTTCTTCCGCAATTACCAATTCTTTTTCACTTTCGCAGTCCATGTCTTTATGGTTTTGGTATTGGTACGCTTTTGGCATCTTTATCTTTACTTTTCTGTATTCATTGCGATGCATGTCTTGGTCCATTTTCTGGACAATAACAGTTTCTTTGGGTTCATTCGTTTTATTGGAGCAGTCCAAAACATAGTTTTCGACATCAGAATCGCTTGAATCTTCTGGAGGTGTAAATTCATCATGATAACCATTGCTGTGATAGCCTTCATCGGACCTTACAGAGCCGTCGGCAGGGGCTAGCTGGTGATCATAATGGGGTCCACAGTGGGAGAGGCTGGGTGACCGGTTTCCAATTTTTTCTTGAAGGTGCTGGGCCATGGGTGAAGGTCCTCGCATGTCCCTCAAGTGATGATTTTGAGCAGGTGATCTATTAGCATGAACTCTTGGGTTTTCTAGTTGATGAATAACCACATGTGAAGTGCTTTCTTTGTGTTGGTGAATAATTAATGTCGGATTGTCTCTGTGGTGCACTTTCACGGGCGACGGTGGTTGCATTAAGCCGATAGGTGACAAAGGAGTGTGTTCACTTACAACAGGGCTCTCAGTTTTTGAATGAATGATGGTGGGCGATATGTCCGTTCTGACAAGGGTCCTGTCATTTTTGGCGCCATTTCTGGGATCCTCCCTGCATAGCAGGGGCGGGCTGTCGTGAAACGATTTATCACACAGTTCTCGCTTCCTACGTCTGCTCGGGATTTCAGTCTCTAAAAGTTCTTTGGCATTTGTAAGTCCAAGAACATACTTCATGTGGTTGAATGCAATCTCAGGATGAACTGGGGCAGGTGGAATGCCATATGCCTTTTTGATCGTTTCCTCTTTGCCTGAAAATAAAGAAGATTCATTAATTTTGTATACACACAAGAAAAATAATATGACGTATCATATTTTTTGTAGACTGTACTTACAAATAGAGTAAGTGGCTCGCTCGGGATCGATATCGTAGCCTAACCTCGTTGCGAAATCTTTGCAATACCACACCATCAGTTCTTCGTTGGGCATGATATCCCTGAAATCAGACATGATATTAAAGCAAACTGTTTATAAGAATTTAATAATATCTCATAAAAAATAAATTAAAGTTCTTAAAGTTATGTTAATGTGAGCAGTACCTTATGGTGTAGAAGTATATGTGTTCCTGGTGCTGGCAAGCGACGAGGTTCATCACGGACAAGGAGTAAGCCGACGCCACGTATCGCATCCAGTTCGCCACGCTCGTGTCCGACCCATCAAGGTAATAGTAGTCACTGTCCTTGAATATCTGTAAAAATGTAACATAAGGAACTTTAAGAAAAAGTTCAGAAGTCAACGTTTTCAGATACCAGAAGAATTTAACAGATTCAATACAACCAATATTACGGTATCAATAAATACCTAATATCAATCAAATGGTTATGTATTTTAAGCTGTGTTGCTCTGTCTTAGGGGGGCCCACCGACTATCAGTCCGCCTGACGATATCGGCCTGACAGTTAGAACAAAAATTTTACAGCTCCAAACAACTGACAGGCCAATATCGTCTGGTCGACTGATAGTAGGTTGACCCCATTACGTCTATAATACATATACAATCTTGGTAGATCAAATTCACATTTTAATATAAGGACCCACACAGTCCAGATATTGAAAATAAAATTTTATAGACTTAATAGAACCTAAAGTAAACATACGTGACAGATGCGCGTGTAGCAGATAACAACATGCACTATGAGATGCTATACTAAATTCAAGGACGCACGATATCACTCAATTCATTATTCAACACGGGTGATAACGATTTTTTAGGTTAAAATTGTGGGTTAATAAGGTTGTATAACGCGTTCGCTAAGTGCAAGTAGGGGTGTGCTTTCCCTTGAAATTATTCGTACAAAAATCTGCTCTACGACATAATTTATTAAGTAATTTTACCACCATTTAAATATCATGCCAATTATAGTAAATACCATCACCGAAAATGAGAAAATAAGCCCGATCTCACCTTTATATTTCCGTAAGTATGATGTCTGACAGTTTCTTGTACCTGGCCCAAAATAGAGATGAATCGGTTAGTTAAAGAAGAATAACTAGTGCATATTGTACAAAAGCTTTCAATGTCCTAAATTGTTAGTTGAACGTGTCTATTTGCCAGATAGACAGCTCAGAAGACGCGACAGCTCTGAGTGAAGACTGATCCATTATTTACAAGGGTCGTACCCATGGATGTCTCAAGCGAAGTGGAAGATTGATGTATTAGTTTTTGTAATGGTTGTTGACTTACCCTCCAATAATATCTCCAAGAAACTTTGTCGTTGGGCTTGTTTGGCGTCCGGGTGCCTTCAAAGGGACCAAAGCGCGTGCCGCGAGGAATTACGCCTATGCTCCATACACCTTCAGTCTGTAGAAAATTTAATAAGAGATTAATTATTAGTAGTGTAGGAAGAATCCAGAAACAGATTCTGTTCTGACACAGGTGAACTGAGATACTCTTACTCTGATAGCTAATAATGAAAATTAAGCCGGGATTAATCAATACTACGATCAGAGAAAACAAGAGGGGGGAGATTCTGATAGCGAAAGTCTGTTAAATCTGAAAACATAAATGTTACATTTATTTAGACGTACCGGTGTGTTAGGAGTGGACAGAACCGCTGATGGCCTCAGCGCCAAGCTGCGTGGAAGAGTCTTCTCCGCCCGGTTGGAGGTGCCCCGTTCGCAAGGCACATCTATCACTATGTAGACCGTGAGCCTCTCGAACTCTTCCTCGCGCATGCGCGTGACGTCATAGGCGCTGGCGCTGGACACGGCCACGGCGGTGGCGGCCGCGGGGCTGCCCGTGCGTCCTACCACCGTCGTGCTGGCTACCTCTTCACTCGTTGACTGTGGACAATACCGTGCTGTTAGTAGTCTAATTATATTATTAACAAAATGGGGTCTAGTGTCTAAATAATAATACTGTTAATGTACACACGCGAATAGCAGGAGTTATCTATGACATCTGGCTCAGGAAACTAAAACCTCCTGAGTTGAGCGTTCAATAAAGCCCCAAAAATATGCAAACAGTATCACGACCAAATGCATTTTCCACTTCACACCCGCATGCATCCTAAGGTCCAAGCGACCTAATTTGAAATTTATTTTCGTCTTAAAAGAGTTTATTTTAGCTCGGCGAGACGCCACCGGAGCCGCTCAATAAAGGGGAGGTGCCACTACTGACCCAGTTTCGCGATAAGTGCGCACTTTCCACTGCGCACCGACACTTCCCCTTTGCCTACTTATATCTATTTTCGCAAATTCAATTTGTCGTTAGACATTTCCAAATTGGTGCAAAAGGTCAACTAGCACTAGACGACTAATTTAAATTATTTCAGTATGAAAGGTCACCGTACTTACCAGTCTCATTTTGATTGATTACTATTTGCTTCTCTTCAAATCACTATGTTCATAGTTATCTTGAATCGTTGACAGCATGTACCTATGAAAAGAAAAATAAATGTTAGTTACTATGTTTTGTTAGAATAACTAGGTTTAAATTTAAAATAACATTACTTCCTGCATTAAAATAACGCGTCCCAAGGTTTACAATAAATAATTGCAGCTTGACCATTTGCCAAGCCTTTCGTTAAATGTTGCTCAATTTAGAGAAAATGTATTGAAATTGTATGCACGTGTACAGTTGCCATTAAATATATCGGAGCGGCTAAAGTACTCAAAAATATCTAAACATGTACTTTATCGTCTTGACAATAGATGCGTTGTTGAGATATATGTGACCACCTTAGCCGCACCGATATATTGGATGGCGACTGTACATAGAACAACATATTATTTCAAATTAACTGCATGAAAAAGAATCCGATAATGAAATATGAAGAAGAAACATATATGTATTATGCGATTCAAGAATAGAGATTCAAAAATACCAATATTAAACACATTATAAAAGTCTACTACGTAAAAGCTCAATTAAATAATAAAAATACGTAATAATTATCGGTATAGTCATTTAAGGCTGTAATTTTGGAGGTCCGCAATAAAGTATTCATTCATTCATTCAATAATATTAATTGTACAATAGACATCATTGAGTCACTCCGATTCGAAGCGCTAAAAATCGTTAAAACACGATGCCTCTGACGCAATCCTCCAGTGAACTCCAAAGCTACGATTGTCTCATGTTGCAATCCACGAGCAGTCATGAAGCAACCTCAAGTTCAACATTTCGTTGCACAATCGCCGGAAGACGAGTGCGACGACTCGACTGCCGATGGAACCAAAAATTTTGGAAACCGGCCGTTTGACATTCAGAACGTTGCGCAAGTTACCAGCGTTGTAAACATTATGCCTGGCTTCAACGCATTGAAGCATCTGTATAAAGTACATCAATTTTGAGCGGTACTAGTGTTGACAGAATAAACGTTACGACATAAGGTCTATTGGGTACATTTTAAATCAGTTACTTATTAGCTACCAGACCAGACTTACAAATCTTACAATGCTGTCTTAAGTGCGGTTTAGAGGTATTTTTTTAAAATTCGTTTACAAGTTTGATTGAAGCGTTATCTGCCTGTTAGAAATAATCACATACCTACCTACAGTTTTAGCAGAAAACATGTGATTTAATTTTGGCTAAGTTACAATTTAACGGATGGCGCTTACGTCATACGTTAGACAGATTCAATATTGTATTCGAGCAATAAAAGCGTAGGCGCCACAACCAAATGGTACCTTTATCAAAATAATGTCACGCAAGTATATATAATATCAATTCCATGTTAGTTTAATTAAGACGATTTGTCATTGATCAATCGCAAGGGACTATTGATTCAGCCTAAAAATACTGCGTGCAACATAAATTTATTGACTACATATAGGTAGTTATATTATACATATTAATTCCCACATCTCTTTGTCGCTAATTATGTAAGTGACGAACTGACGAACAATGACGACACGAGTGAAACGAACGTTGCATTACTTTGACAACAGTGCGACCAAGCCAATCACACAGCGTGCCAAAATCAAGCTATTATTAAACGATTGTAACTTCTGTTTCCTGGCCATGACGTCATCGAGCTAATACTATACTAGTTGTATGAGGTGTTTTGAAAGTGAGTCTAAACATTTGCTTTTGCTTTACCGGTTATTTCTGTCGTTAAGCAGCTTCGACTCGAGAAACTGAGGAGAGATTAAAACGTTATATTTATTAATCATCAATATCTAGTGCAACTTTATTATATTTTATAGGTACAGTCGCCATCAGATATATCGGAGCGGCGAAGGTGGCCACAAATACCTGAACAACGCATCTATTGTCAGGACGATAAAGTGCAGGTTCAGATATTTTTGAGTATCTTGGTCGCTCCGATATACCTGATGGTGACTATAGGTACAACAGTGACAAAACGAATGTCTTCTGACATATAAAACTTGATAAGTACATAGGGAGATACTTTTTCCACAATGTATATTTTAAAGTATTTTATATGTAAGATGTAGGTAATAATTTGCATGAGAGGATCCTATATAGCTAAGAGGCATAAACACCCATTGAAAGCCCGGGAATGCCCTTATACTTATAGAATATGATGGGTGGCTCTGATGGATGGCTCTGTAAAAAATAACTAGAAGAAACTCAACAGTCAGCCAAAAAGTAAAATCAAGAAACAATTAGCGCACTATTATTCAGCGGTAATTGCGTAAGGGCATGTTTACACCCCGCGCACGTGACCGGTTGCGCAACGCGCGCAATGTCACGCGACGCGGTGCACGATGCGCACCCTTGCCGATAACGGAGCGATCTCGCCGTCGATTTATCGATCAATATTTGCTGTTTTCTTCTTTTTTTACATGGATCTCGAAATTACAATTTTTAATTTTAATGAAGTACAATTAAACGCATTTTCATTAAATATAAAACAAATTCAGATATTAACTATTTGTTGGTATCTATCTAGATAAAAACAAAAAAAGCAAAAAGCAAAAAGGTCGGCTGGTGGCAGCCTTAACCGTGCAGTTCACATGGCCTATGACCGCACGTTATGGAAACGAGCTACATGTGGTCGCGATCCGCAGCAGTGAGGGAACGAGAAAGAAGAAGATCTAGATTAAATTGATAAAAGTCACAATACAAAAATGAATTGGAACCATAAACTATAAATCTGTCAATCAGTAACTGTAAGGCCTGTACATAAAATGCTCTAAGGGCCTGTAAGAAGATCCTCACTTGTTCTATTGAGTTTTTTTTGGCTCTACGGCTATACTTAATTATTTTTAATTCCGATCAATAAAAGAAAAGTGATATGTAGACTGTTGTGAATTTAAATAATGTTATGCAGGCCATTAGTGGAATTGTTTACGAATTATTGTTGATAGGTAATTAAATGGATTTGATTAGTATTTGCTTACTATATCAAACATGTAACATTGTTAGTTTAGTACTTGTTATCATAATGTCATCTCACCAGAGCTAACTAGATAGCTCATACAGGATATTATGATTTGAAATAGTAATGTACGTATGTATGTATATTACCTACAAATAATTGTACACCTACTTACTAATTGGTAATTAAATAAGTAGGTAAGATAGTTTTGATAAATGGTAAAATTATAAAAAATAGAACAATAAGTATTTTAAAGATAAGCTACAAAAATATTACATACAATATTACCCCCATATACAATTTGTGTGTAGTGTCTGATGAAACAAATGATACCTTTAACATTATAATAATATGATACAATTGGATATAGGTACCTACCTACATATATTCAATTATTAATGTAATGTCCGAATGCCACCCTAGTCGCTTTTCACTAAAATACAAATCCTATAAAGTAAAAATAATTGTGATATGCAGCGAATTACGTTTGACATTATGAAAGTCATTAGTTTCAGTTATCTGATCTAATGTAAACACATACGTGCTGCATACTCGCGGGCGGCGCCGGCGCAACCTTGGCGCGCGCACTTGAACTTGCCCTTTGGCGTCGCGACGTCATCGCTGCTCGCTCAGTGCGCTTATTTAATACTACACCTTGTTTGACCTGTGACACAGGTCAGAGGAAATTTTGTTTGTTTTTATGTCATTGTTAATATATTAATTGTTTTTTTTTTTATTTCGACAGGTGCTTCGCTACTATGAATTCATTGTAGCTTTCAAGGCTCTAGGTAAATCATCATCAACACGCTTATATCCGTCCAAGGGCCTGAGTTCTGACTTGCTAAAAAGTTATCATAGAATTTTTTACATTATCTATACCGTAGTCATCCTTACTTGTCTTATCATGTCAACTAACGTCTGTCAATGTAGAAGCTAAGGCTGCCTCTACATGATGGACCATCATAGGCACGACGCAGCTATACAATAGAACGAGATCGCAATATCGTTAGCTCCCTCTAATGTATAGCTGCGTCTCTATGATGCCCCATCATGTTGAGGAGCCATAATATGTCATTTATTTATGAATATATTCGTTCGTTACTTCGAATATTGAGGAAAATATTATTATAAATGATATTTTTCAGGTGTTACTTGATTGAATTAAATACTAGGTGAGTTACTTTAAGCATACATTTTAAGTTATTAATACTAGAGAAAAGTGTAATAATATCCCTTAGTTAGAAGTGTTTGTTTACATGATAAGAGAAGTAAGGCTGAATAACTATACCTATATATATCAGTAAATAGATGTCTTTAATTTGCTACCGGTTTGAAAACAGTAGGCATTATGCAAATTAAAAAGAAGTGAAAAGAACATTATGTATGTATGTATAGGTAAATTTAAGCAAGTAGTTAGTACATTGTCCACTAACTTATCACATATTCACATAATAACATTGTTCACTGTAAAGCCGTTATTATTTCCGTGAAATAATCTGCAGTAAATTAGAGAACAAACGATCGCCAGTTTTATAGCGGTCGATGGAAGCGTCGCCAACCGCGCAAGGTCGCGTGTGCATATTGAAAACTCTTAGCTGATTGTGCATATTCTTCACGCCGTATATGATACAGCCTTGAACGTTCGCTTTTCTCAAACATGTGCCGTAATATAGAGTGTACCGTGACACGGAGTAACGGGGTGAAATGTGTGATTTGTGCGCGACAGGGTCTTGGAAATTGAAAAATGTGATCTTGTTTTTATTTACGTGATTCTCGCTAGTATAGCACCAATTTTTTTGGCGAGTCGGACTAATAAAATCTATTATAATTTTCTTTCAATACTATCTATTTATTTATAATGCTTCGTTTTCTGAGTCTCTCCCGGAAGTGAAAAACATATAAGCAGTATAAGCACTAAGGAATATCATATTAATTTAATCTCAGTGTGTTGATGTATGTATATAGGTTGATTAGCTCACTCTGGGTGTTTTGTAAAAATATTTACTCTTTGGCTACATAAAGGACAACTGCTTATTATTTATTCTGTGACTAATCAGAACTGACTAATTAATTTATTGAAATTCTTGCAATTTAAATATGCTCTCGAAATTTTAATTGATTTAAATAAGACCAATGTCGCTAAACTTGCTACCATTTAAATTACATCCGCGATTCCTAGTTATGATATGAAAATGCATCGTACATGTACTTAGGTATGTGTTAATATCGCATGCATCGGCTACGGCAGAGTGCGACGGGAACAGTTAACCTTGCCGTCTAATAATAAATTGATGTATAAGTGCACGCATACATCTTGATGCGCTATGCGACTAGCCGTTAGACAAATACTAATGCGGAAATGTTTGGTATCAGTTGTGTAAGAGCACGTAAGTGCATCCTTATCTGCGTTAAAAGATAGCTGGAGAATGCTTTGCCTATTTTACCTTGAGATCGCTTAAATAACTATTAGATATTTAGATATACATCTATCTACATCTTATGGTGTAATGAATGGACCATATTGTTGGTCTTTAAATGCAATTTTGATTTACGTAGTTTGTCGTTGAATTTTTCTGACTCCAACATATGTAGGTATTTCTAATAAGTAGATATATACCTACAACAAAATACTTTTACTTTTTATGATCAAACAATGTTATGGAAATAGATTTTTTTAATGAGACCTAGATTCTTTTGAAAATCTTAAAATCTACTATAATTCACCGTATCTACTAAGGGTATAAGATAAGTCTCATGGAATTTCTTCAGTTCAGGTCATCATTGGAAAACGCCGAGTTTTTTTATCTTGCTGATAATTTACCGTCAATTAACGCTGAATTAATTTAATCGGTAATAAAATATGTAAATATCAGTTTCACATTCCAAGTTAATCTTTAAATTAGAAATAAATTTACGGAAAACCCTTTTTTAAGCAGAACATTATGGTTGTTACCTATGAATTTATGTCGTAAGGTGAGATGGTGACACATTACGGTAACTTACCAAAGTGAGTACAAAACTTCATTCACATATTTCAATTGAACATTCGGAACACTTAATTTTTTTCGCGTCTTTGAAAAGTTATTAAATTTTTAACACTTTATACTGTGATTTTCTTTTTATTTATCACAATCCACTTTCCGATTTACTGTATGATTTTAATTTAGCAGTATTGTTTTTAATTAAGAAGAAACTTACAATGTCATTCCTCTTTTAACGCATCCAAACTTCTCTTTTCGAGTTATTCTGGACGTCGCGATAGTGTTGGGTTTAGTTAGGTGCGTTCAGCAGAGCGGTGCCTTGCGACTTGAGGCGCTCGAAGAGTATGCGGACCTGCGGAGCTGGCAGCGGGAGTGTTGGCTGGAGCCGGCGCTCTCATGGCCAGCCCGGCGGGCGCCGGGGCGGCTCGGGACCGGCGTGCTGGGCGCCGGAGCGCTGTGCGCATTATGCAACGGAGGCCACAGCTCCGACCTGCCCTACGTCTACCCGCTTCGCATCGTACTAACCCGCCGCGCCGACCGACCTAGATGCACTTTTACGACGAGAATGCAATCGACACACATATTCGCGTCTCGTTCCGATAAACGCATCGACGACGAAAGCGGCCGGTGATGGAGAATGCGGACGAATTTGACAGCAAATGCAGTGAGTGCGTCACGTTTGCGCCTAGGGTTCGGCTAGGAGCGGGAGCGGGACGGCGGCGGCGCCGCGAACTGCATTCAAGTTCATTACTTCCGTACCGCGAGCGGCCGCGACCGTGCTCCCGATCCGAGGCGAGGCCTTATTGACGATCATCGCACTCGAAGCTACTTTCTATTTTAATAAAACTATTTTCTATTTTTAAAAACCTCAATAAATACGTATTTAATGGAAAGTTATAAATAGCATTATACCCCATAATTTATTTCGATGACTAGTAACATATTCTCAAGTCCCAGATATAAATGCATAAATAAATAAATAAATAAATAAATAAATAAATAAATTATTTTTTTAAACCTTCATTATTCACCAGGACTAAAGTAGGTACCTTTTTGTCCTACTTAAATAAGAAGCAACCGTGTTCGTAATACTTAGCTAAATTATCAAGATTACTAGTATGATAAAACAGTTAATGATGGTTATTATATTCACTACTTTGCCCTTAGTAATCAAATATACCAATTCCACATTATGCAATACAGTTTATTTGTATATTAGCGCAGATCAGTCCGCATGGCTGGCCGCTAAAAAGCACTAATTAAAACTAGTTGAAAACAACGTGCGAGCGAGTGGCGTGAGAGCGGCAGCGAAAGCCTGCGCCACCCCGGAACACGCTTTCACTATCGGGGGTCGTCGACACGACGCACCCCTACCCTGGGATCTCAGGGGGCAGCCAAAGGAACCACCAAGACAACAAACATCTTTAAAAAAATTGTCATAAACTTTTAAGCTGTGCTAAAAATTAACACAGCACAAAAAGCGCCTTTTTTCGGGATAATGTCACGCGTTGCAGCAGATTGTATTGTTATTTTATTTCCCGATTTGTAATCAGATTTTTTATAAATAAACTTCTATATTTACGATACTTTATATCTAAAGATTTTTAATGTTGAACTTACAAATAATCAGTTAAAATATCCCATGTTATAATCGTCTACGCGTGAGCATAGGATATGTGTTTTTGCAAAATAAGTAAAGTAAGTGGTAAGGGTGTTGGGAGCCTCCATTGCCGCCACGCCGCTCCCACCACCTCCCATTATCCAATATTGATTTCACTATTTACAGGCTGTAATCTGTTAACAACTGAAAACTGCTAGCACTGAATGATGGACATGTTTTCATTATACAATTTGTTGGAGCCTTTGTTCTGTTCTGCTTGCAGTGTTTAATTTAAATACTCATTAATAAACACTCGTTAAATTCGAATAGATTTTAGTTTTTAACAAGATGTGTTTTTTTTGTTTCAGGTCATTAATGATAGGCGTTTATTATTCTGTAAGTATGGGTATCATATATTTTAAATCTAGTCTTCTTACAATTAGTATGAAGATTTAGTTACTATAGAAATCTAACTAATGATGAATACCTAACATGAAAAAGTTTGATTATTGTGTGTAGCTACAGGTTTTTTTATGTACCATCATGATAAAAATAAGTTGTTATATTTATTATATCCTGATAAAGAGCTTATTTAATTTTACAATATAAACTTTTTAAAAGTAATTTGTCACATCACGCCAAACTTAGTAAGTGTAACCCTCAGAATACTCAATATACTCATTACTACGTATTAAGTGGTCTCGTGCCGCCGACCCCTGACCGATTTATCAATGAGTCCGACTATTATAGGTTTAGACGCGTATTTTTCTTGCCGTAGGACATGGAAGGCTTAGGGGGCGACCTACCCCAATGTCTGGGGCTGCAGGCACAGCCTCTATCGATTTACGCGCCATGCAATTTACAATGTAAATAAGAGCTTATAAAAATCACAAACGAATCAAAGCACTCAATGTCAAATGGACTAAGATTTCATTATAAAATCTGTGTTAGTGCTAGGAACGGTTAGGTAAGGCTTTGTTTATTTTAAAGTCGCATGTTTGAAATTAATTATGCATGCATACTGATCATGGTTAATGTAACGCCATCTGCTTAATACAATAACCATCTTGAATAGCAACGTGGATTGGCGTCATTTAAAATAGAATCCAACCAATTGACAAGCAATCAGAGCGTGAAAAGTTGTAGCGCGTCAAAGAAAATGCAGTTTTCCATCGTCGGAGGCTTGAGCGGTATCAAAACACTGAATCTTCCGGGGTGAACGGCCTGGGCCTGCCGTCCCACACTACTCGCGCCGCCCGGCGTCGCGTCGCGTCCCGCTCTCGCCCGCCACGGCGAATAAATCGCTCTGCGGCCGTGTGCGGGCAATGCGTCGTACTGTGCGAGTATTGGGCACAGGTCGTTGACATCCTAAACAATTTCCTTTAGGCTTCTAAACTGTAACTTTTCTACTAAGTATTTTGTTCTGCAAGCTTATGATTTTCTGGTTGTTTTGGTGTAAATCAAATTGGTAACTATTTATTTCTGATGTAATTTTTTGTGCCTAACTAGGCAACCATGTATTTGCTTAAGTACCATGTCTCGGCAATATAGATATAAAAAAGATAAAAGATATTTATTCTTCAATTTAGGCACATTACAATGCACTTATGAACGTCAGAGAGAAAAAGAAACTACCACCTACTATAGCCTTTTATATGAATAATATAATATATCAATTTGTTGGATTCATTGGATGATGTTACCTAAAAATATGTAAAACAGGTTGTACTGCAACCTGCACTAACGGGGATTCGAAGTTTTAAGTCTCTAGCGACTTCGGAATATGCCAAAAGATACTTTGATAGTCGGCGGTTAAGTTAGTACCAAACATGAGAGCCATACTGCGAGCGCTAGATGCATAAGTAATATGATGCAGTTTCAAAGGATACGAATAGACGCAGCACAAAATAAGTTTCCTAGGCGAAAAGCTCTGTCCCAAGCAGGCTTAATATATATTTGATTGGAAAAGAGAACTTTACGAGCTGGTATCGTTCAACTTAATGCATGTGTTTTTCGGCAGAACGATTATTGATTCCATTTAGGGTAATGCTCGACATAGGGCCTGTCTATGCCCGTATCTGTGAAGCGCCGCTCCGCAGTGCAAACTCGATTTCCCCCTTCTTGGGGCAGGCTTCAATACTCATTCATGCCTTTTTCCCTCTCTTGCCGGAAGCGGGTGCATAGCGCGCTCCCTCTCAGCCGCTTCCGTGTTCATAGTAGCATACGCGCATGTACTAGACCTAGCCCAATGCAGCGAATTTTGCGTAGGGTCGTTGTCCTCTCGTATATCTATATCCCACCAACTAACCGGCTACCCCAACAGGGCTGGCGAAATTTTCTAATCTCGTCCCTTTCCGGGAAATATTCCACAAAGCACGTTTTCGCTTTTGACGCAAAATGTGAAATTTTCTTTGTCGGCATGCTATGCAGGTAATTGCCAAATATAGATGACGCTACAGCTATGAAGTAACAATGCATTGTTCTTTTAACCTTCATGTTTATGGTTGGGTTAATAAAGCAAGGGCCATTTGCACAAATTGCTTTAGCGAATTCAAAAGGTTGTCTTAGAAATGAGTCGTTACAAACAATATAGGTACGGTTGATGACAAAAAAGCGCAAAAAAGTGGACGTTCAAAAACATAGTAAAAAATAGCAGCAACGCAACGGTCTCCCTTTTTAGTAAAAATTGCTTTAGTGTTTACCCAAATGTTTAACTATTCCATTTTAATGTTGGTTTGGTTAACCACTTCTTTGAAGCAGGTACAACATCTATGAAGAAAAATACCGTAAAAGATATAAATATCTAAGGTATTTGTAAGGTTTTTTAGGTATTTGTTCATTTATACAATTTTTGAAACATAATTTCTTTGTCAAATTTATTTTATAAACTCATCGTGGTTAGCAAAAGGTCGCAAAGTTTTTATTTTAGCATCGATCGCTTTTATCTATAAAATTATCATTGTGTGAAAGTAATAGGTAAAATTTCTGCAATTAATTGTGCAAAATTGGTATGCAGTCATATTGCGCCAGTGAACGCGTCTACAACCGTTATTTTAGGTTTCTCCACGCATCAGTTAGGTAAGCTATAATAGTGCACAAGCCCCAGTCTAGAATGTACTAGGGTCAAAAGCCGCCTTGTGTGTCAGCGCTTAGTATTCCGTGAGCCGAGGCTCGGGCGGCTAACGGGACCGTGGTCTGCACCGGCCTTTACTTTCATCGATCGACCAAACCACATCGATGCCGATGGTATACTTTTCTTTGTTAGCTTTAGCTCTTACCGTCCTCGAAATATAACACTCGGATCAAATTACATCTAATATTTAATTTCAGTTATGATTACACTCTATCTATAGGTAAGTGTCTTAGTTGTAAATAATTATAGTTATGTTTGGTAAAAATAATTAAAGAGACGACAATTGCAGCTGCAGTTGTGGAACGAGCTGCCCTTGTCACTTAGGCAATCCCGGTCTGTGACTTCGCTGAAGGTGAATCTGAAGAAGTTATGGCTCTCCACTGATGTGTGAATTGGTTGAGTATTGTATTTGTTTATTTGTTTTTTTTTCTATTTATTTATTTATTATTTGCGATTATTTATTTGTGTTTTTTTATATATTTTGATGTATTGTATTTATGTATATTTCTATTTTTATTTATTTATTGTATTGTATGACATATGAGTTTACTATATTTGGACACACTTGTTGTACGTTGATAGTTTGTCTATCTATTTCTTAACATTCTCCACTAAGTTACTCTAAGGTTAGCTGGAAGAGATCCCTTATAGGGATAAGTTCGCCTTTGTACCTATATCTCTTAAAATTGTTTTGTATTTTTCTTTGTGTACAATAAAGTGCTACTACTACTACTACTACTACAATATAAGTATTATATGGACATTAACGGAGGTATGAATATTGAGTCATAAATGGCTTTTGAGAGCAATAATCACTGAAGTCATAAAAAGCTGATTACCCACGGTTACCGACTTATAAAAAATAAAAAGGACCCGGCAAGTGGTTAAAACGCAGGTAGACGAAAACACCGTAGTCAAAAGAGAAAGGTCATAAAAGTCTTTGAAGCCTGTATATTGTTAGTGTCTTTTAGAAGACAGAACAGTACGATATATCAAAGGCGGGACAACGGGCTTTTGTGAAACGTACCGTTACGATAGATGCTCACTATCAACAAAGTGGAAATGTGGTCAAATCGCTTGTTTGTTATTAATTTTTGGGGCTTAAATTTAATCCCCGCATTTGTATTGTGTCACGAATCCCGGTAAATATAAAGCTGATAATTATTTCAGCCTGTACTTAAGTCGGTAGTACGTCATAAACAAAAATACAAATATTTTAAGCTAATCCTGTTTTAGTCGGGGCCCCGCTAGCAATATAATGATAAACGCCTAAATTACCCTCAAGAAATCTTTATGATAAATACTTAAGTAATATCTAACTTAATCAGCTTGCTAAGTTTTGCAAAAAAATGATGGTATTTACATTAGATATTTTAAAATTCTTAACAAAATATCAGAACTAAACGGCATTGAAATGCCGATGTTTTTAAAATTCTCCCAAGGAAGTCACCTGTACATTTTTTTCCGAACAGGTAAATTCACCCATGGTTTAATGTTACGTATGCGGCCCTAATAGCTTCTCATACGGTATCTGGTCCCGTTAGGTTGTGTATAAAAGGAAAAAATAAATACAAGAGGGTGAAATCAGAGCGCAGCGGGACGCTCGCCGATGCTCTCGGCTTCCGTGTGTTATATAAGAGTAACATAACAGAGCTTTTCAATATTCATTCTAAATTATTCTTATTAATTATGGTTATGTAAATTGTTAATCAATATTCTTGATAAATCACATCAACACTACCTGTTTTATCATTGGTTTTCAAAGCATTTGCAATAAGATAAAAAAACTATAGTAACTAAATTTCTCCGTAGTTTTGCCGTCATGTACAAGTAATGTACAAATCTTTGTCTACCATGTCTGACCAATATCTCTCAGTTGCTTAAAGGGTAGCTGGAAGAGATCCCTTAAAGGGATAAGTTCGCCTTTGTACACACTTACTATATTTTTGTTGGTCATGTACTTGTTTTGTGCAATAAAGTGTTTTACTACTATGTACTACTAAAATGCGTGAAATATCGTCCTCTGCACAAAAAGAGTTTAGTTATGATATAACTTTTTGAAGAATATTTAAGTAGGTAACAAGGTAGGTAAAAGTATGTACCAAAGACACGAAAATCGATAGTTTTTTAAAATATATCATGTTTTAAATAATATAAAAACGTATCTAAATATTTCAAGCAAATACGCTGTGTCGATATTCTAGACATAAGTGGGAAAACCTTTATGGCTAAGCGGGCTTTCTGTGTGTAGCAGATTTCCGCTATATATAGTATCTTTAATGTATTAGTATTACTGTTTTGAAAAAATAAGTCCCGCCGAGTTTCTTGCCGGTAATAAGTAATACTTCTCGGGTCAGAGGTGTAGGGTTAGAACCGGTGGTAGTTTCTTTTTCTCTCTGACGTTCATAAGTGCATTGTAATGTGCCTAAATTGAAGAATAAATATCTTTTATCTTTTATCTAAAGCAAGAAACCGCTAGAACTGACTACGAGCGTAGCGCGAACTGTGGTAAGGGAAGTATTAAGCTTTCAGCTTCACATAATATTACAGCCATTGTGGTGACCGTTTACTATTGTTTACGATTGCTTCATATCCAACCGCAGCTATTTGAATAAAATATGTGATCACAAGGTGACAAACAATGAATGAACGGTGCTTTACGTCCGTGGCTATTGTATACGGTGTGGCCGGAAGGCTCGCGCTGCGACATACTTACTACTCATAATATTATAATACGAATGGCACGGTCCACTTCACCAAATTATCTAAATATGTATTATAGGCTTCCTGTGGCTTTACTTTCATTGGCATGCTACTCGCATTTACCATAAAATAGATCGCTTAGCGAGACTTAAAGTTGATATCGAAGTAAGAAGTATGACAAATGGTTATATACCATTTGTGGTTGTTCCGTCATGCCGTCCTTCATACCATTATGGTAAATGAACTTAAAGACAACGGAAGGAACATAACAGATTAACCGATCAAGCAAATAAAACACATACTCATACTTACCAAATTTCTAGTACTAACCATAACTGAGTAAAGCTGTGGACGGACGGATAGATGGACATGGAAAAACGATAAGGGTTCTTAGTTGACTACGGAACCCTCAATATGGTTTATTGCTTACATTTTCCTCACCGCAGTTTGCTACGTGCTACGTTCGAACTCGTAGCCGATTACAGCGTTTTCGCGCTTTGTAAAGGAAATCCGCTATACAGAGAACCCGCCTATTGGGTTCCTGATGTTCAATGTTTTCAGTTTTGCTGTAAGAATCGCAGTGGGCTGTAGAAAGACCTCTCAATCATTACCGTCCAAGTCCCCATACATCTCCTACTGTTGAAAACGATCCTCGGTCATTAACCCGCGTGAAGTCATTACTAAGGCAGAATTCATAAATCCGCGGACTGATTTGACAGCTCTTTTCATACATTTGACAATCGCTTTGTATACCAGGAGCTGTCAAATCAGTCCGTGGAATTGTGGATTTTACCTTACGATGTGATACGCAATAAAATTAAGCTCTTAAAAGCTTGCAACAGTTCCATAATATCAGAGCTACTAGTGTACTACTAGTACGCTATTTGTTACTAGGTGGAGTAGCAGTGCAGGTGACATTTCTCTTACATTTTCGGTATCATTAGGTGGCTTTGACATAGATGGCGCAATTGACATGAGCTTCAAAAAGTTCTTAGGCTGTGGTCGTCTATATCTCTATAGTCTCTGATAATATGATCGAAAATTTAACGAAATTGTGTTTGTAGTTGATCCCATTCACCCGAAGCCACAGCCAACATCCACAACCTTATCCCAGAATAGAATGGTTACGTAGCAGCAAGTAATCCGAGCAAGAAAAAGATTATTACATAATGGGTGCGTGTGCGCTCGAGGCATGACACCATGGTACCGTTGTGGGAACAGGTTCCGCCCCTCCGCCCACAGGGCGCCTCACCCCCCCGGGCGCCCATACGCGTGCCCGCTGACCGAGCATTTACTTTCTACCCATCAAGGACCTTCCCGACCGTGTGAAGAAAGCTTTGATTTAAGATATGACCTTGGCTTAGGCCTGTTGTTCTAATTACGTGGCCTCTTTTTTGGGAGGGCGTTCGGGATAAATGCTTCTCGATATCATCAGTAAATATTGAAGGAGTGCTTTCTTTAATTTGTAACATAAGCACTTAAACAAACTTGTTAATAATATTTAAACCTAAGTGGTCGGTTGTTAATGCCACAAGGTGTACTAATTTAGGAGCGATCTAATTGTGTTGTTAAAATGACAGAGACTACCTACAATTATAAGTTAATTACTATTTACTAGAGATAGTTTTGTCATAAGCTGGCTATCAATTACCGTAACCTACATTTAACTTTAGGCCATGCCTACGACTAGCTATGGAAATGACAAAATTGTGACAGCTGGACTGACAAATGAATTATAAAAAGTCCTGTGGCACAAAACAAAAAACATTGTCAAGCTTAACGCAGAAAATGACATCAGCAAAAAAATTCAAATGGATCCTTTGACACGTCTCATTTTGATGGATGTCTCTGCTCATGTCAAATGCCTCTGCCACCTTGCCCTGTCAGTTGTTGACGAACCCATCGCACGTATTGTTACTGCCTTTCAAAGAAACTCATCATGTATGCAATTAGGTTTTGCATTATTTTATCAAAAGAAAGACTCGAGAGACTGCTAAAGTACTTGCGTCACGAATTTTCGAGTCCAAGATGTAAACTACTTAAAATTTAAGTGATGCTGTAATGTTGATAATCGACTCTGTGGCCTGTGGCGTAAGTATGAAAATCGCACAAGCGAAAGCCGCGGGTAGTGGGGCCGCGGGCGCGGGCGCAGCGCGGGTCGATGACCGAGTTTTCACGGGTTTGACGGCCTGCTGTTATATCATCGGTCGTTGTCAGTGTCATTGCCGAAACCGCGGGCGGCTGCGGGCATGCTAATTTATATCTTTTGCGATTTGCATTGGGTTCACTTTTGATTGAGCCGGTTGTGCTACATTATGTGGTTAAGTTCGCTTTATCTGTGTGTAATGCGCATTTGAGTAAATAAGAGTACATGAAGTTAAATCGCACGTTTTACTTTATTATTTCAGGCGCAATGAAACAGGTTGAGTGCGACTGGTAGTTGAATTTTAATGTGTTTGTTATGTTACGCGGTAATTATGGCAGGTTGTTTTAAACTAGATTTACCGGGGAAGTACGAATGCGGCTTTGATTATGAATAAGGATGATTGTTGACTTAACTTTTGTACTTATTTTTATTTAGTGTGTAGGTCTCTTTTGACTATTTGTGCAAATATAATTTTTAAAACGAATATTTGATTTTGAAAATTTAAAAATTAATGTCAAAAGTAATACACTCAAGAGCAAAAATTTCGGGTCAGTAACATAAACTTTAATATCTTTAAAATGACATATTCAAGAAAATGCTAGTGACCCGAAACTTTTGCTCTCGAGTGTATCATTTGGTAAAAAACAGATATCCAAGGAAACAAAAACTTGTTTTCATGTACGTAGTTTAGCGTGGAATTTACTCTAGTTACGTTGTACGGTACTTGAAGGGGAGATAAATGCTAGCGCGTGCAAATGATTAGTATTTAACTCATGCTATTGAGTGACAACATGAATGAAGGGTGCGCTTAGAAGTTAAGGAATCGGGTCGTTGATTCTGATTATACTTAACTATACGTACCTACATTATTATCTTGCACCATGAAGTAAGGTAGTAATTATTTAAGATGTCGTAATCTTACTAGGGATTTCTACCTACAATACTGACATCTTCAAAAAATCTTACTATACTCAAAAATATCTGACACGATATTATTTGTAGATACATTACAGCATGTCATATGTTATACTGGCTTTGTTACGACTACAATTTCCTAATATAATATAGACCATGTTTTCTTAATGGTCGTTAGTGCTTCCATAGTCTACCATTAAGAAAACATGATGTACATTATATACAAGTACCTCCAATAATCTTTTGTAGATAGCGGCGAACAAGTAATAAATGTTAAACCAAATTAATTCTGTAATACTAAAAAAGAGACCTTGATCCTTATGTTGTCTGTTTCTTTCTAATCCTTAATCCCTTCTCCTTCTTTCCTCCTTGTTAATCCCATACAGTCAAGTTTAATAAAGTTAAAAAATTGCGCGAAATCGCACCTCGTGTGGACTCGTCCTTTGATTACATGGAAGAACTTTTTGCATAATACCTTTTTGCGACGATGCCTCGTTGCGTAAGCTTCGTACGCTCACCTTGAGCGCGGCCAGAGGTTCAAGGCTCTGTTTTTGCACATAGCGACAGCCCAAATAACAATACCGTGTGTGAGTGTGTGGGTATAGATCGCAAGATATTATGGTAATTTTGATGTCTAGCTTAGCCTAAAAAAGTCTATATAATCAAGTTATCTGAGAATTCGACTAGCAATTTTGGATAGGTAGTTATAATATCGTTACGAGTATAACCATCTCATCCGTTGGTAGAGCCTGTTGAGTAAAACCTAAGTGTTGACAATGATCTATATTTTCGGTCCTGTTGACATGATATACTTACCCAGTTAGCACCATGAGGAGAAACAGATGGAAATATATTCAATATTCCGCTTTGTTTTCTTAGCTCCGATATATTTACAATTCTCAGTGTAGAAACGCAAAATTTACAAAAACCAAAAAGTAATTATTATAATTTTAGGAATAGTTGCAATTCAATTATTAATCGATTTAATTAATTTATGGCTTTTGTAAGTATTTATAAACTAGCTTTGGGTGTTTGTTATTAAGTTAGAATGCCATAATTAAGTCGGTTAATTAAAACATAAACAAAGTTTAAAACAAACATCCAGAGTTCGAGACCTTGCGGGTAAGATGCGCGTTGATGTCTTTTGACTGTCTAAGACAATCCCGCGCATCCTTCAGATGTAAATAAAATGTATACTAACCAAATGCGCCAAAAATCCAAAAGCAGCTACGCCGAAAAATCCAAATTGGAAAAATCCCGGCTTTTCACAAATCACTTAAAAATATCCACCTCACAAGAACGTCACTTAAAATAATAATTAAAAAATATAAGTCTTTTCTTGAGATCTATGTTGCTAGCAGTCTAGTGTGGTGTGTTAGTCCATGTCGCCGGCGCGGCGTGACGGGCCGAGAGTGCCGGGATACTGATAAAACATCGCGTTCATGGTCGGAGGCTTCCTGCGACTGAGCAGCGGCCATGTGCGGCGCGCGCGCCGATACCTGCGGCTGCGGCTCTTCCGCATCGGGTGAATGAACGCGAGACAGGGACACCCCACAGCCTGTCCCGCTCCGACACCACAGCCATGGTGGTTGCTAGGTTTTGTCTAGCCGAGACCTGGAACAAACAAAAAAATCTGATTTTTTCTGGAAGTTTTGGCGGTCCTCAGTAAAATGTCATAGTTGTTAAAATTGCGTGAGAAAATTGTAAATTACTTTTTCTAATTCGCACTTTAGTTTCCTTACATGCTCATAGGTTAAACAATGCATGTGTGTTATAGAGATTCATTTATTATTTGTGACGGTCTACATGAAAAGGTACCATTAGTGGAAGGCGCTTACGTCGTACGTTGTAGATTTAATAATGTAAAAGGCGTAAGCGCTAGCCGTCAAGTTGTAACTTTTGATGTAAACTGTTAACCTTGTTACTGTAGTAGCCATATAA
Organism: Pammene fasciana; assembly: GCA_911728535.1. Classification (NCBI taxonomy): domain Eukaryota; kingdom Metazoa; phylum Arthropoda; class Insecta; order Lepidoptera; family Tortricidae; genus Pammene; species Pammene fasciana. The sequence continues at coordinate 5,221,645 of OU452279.1, forward strand.
CATATTTAAAAAAATCTGTCTACTAATTTTAGTACCTACTTGAGATAGAGCCTGTGAGACAGACAGACGGGTAACGTGGGCAAAAGGCTCCATTTGCCAACCCTCACACATACAGACCACAGAGCAGAGGCACAGACCTCAAAAATTTCAACATTTACACCAAATTATCTACATCAACAACAAACACGTAGACCAAGATAATTAATGAAATCACCACAACCATCAATTACTGAAATCTATTGCAGAGTTGTATTATTTACTAATGTAATATAGTAATTTCATTTCAGAATAAAAACCACACGAACAAAACGTTCTAAACCTGAATTAAACTAAGTTTGAATATAAAAGCCCAATCAGTGGCGGCGTAACCGGGGGGGCGGAGGGGCGGTCCGCCCCGGGTGCCAAGCACCAGGGGGTGACAAAGGCAACCGAAGTAATGTACCAACATACTTACTCGTATCAAAAAATCTTGTTTCGACTAGGTAGTAGGTACTTGCTTACTAAACTTTTTTTACATATCCGTTGTCGAGTGTGGCACAGCTGGTTGCAATATATTTGGACAAAATCGACCATCTTTTGTCTGCATTGAAACAAAAAGCGGTATTAGGTAGGTAGAGTAGACGGTACCAATACCGATGGTCAGTGGTCACATCTGGTCAAAGAAAAGGTTAATAGTGATGCGTACGGGTGAAACAACTTGAGTTGCGCTTTTTTAACTAAATAATATATTTCATTTTCGACCTTACTATAAAGGTTAAAAGATTCAAATTGCAATAAACGTCAACTATAGTGTCCAAAATAATGTTAACAATATACGCAGAGTTAAATACGCCAGCGAAGATAGCCTTTCTTTTACTCAGTTTGTTATTTGTGCAAGTTCCGAAAGTACCGACACGGAAGTGCATCTAATGTGTAGTGTTTATTAATTTGTAAGTAAAACTGTTTTTTATTTCATATAATATTAATGTGTTACGTCTATATGATGCCTCTTACAAACTTTTATTTAAAATTTGTATACATTATTTTGTGTGGATCAAAACTTAGAAGTTAAATTAGATTCACTTATAATCACCAACTCAAAATTGATAGTCTCAATAATAATTATTATAAGGAGGTAATAATCAATTAGTATAAAAAGACAGTCAGCGATACACGTTTGTAATAAACCTAAAAAAAAATATAAAACTTTTTATGTTTGCGGTAAATTAATTAAACGTTAACTTGGCGCGGTTGCTTCACTTTCAATTTGTATGGAGAAATTTGTCAGAGTAAATTTCTAAATAAAAACATAATATTAATTATTGATTTCATGGTTATTCCTTTAATCGAACTTATCTTATTCTTATCGAAATTGCAAATTTGATTTAATTAAGATTTATGCGGATTAGATAAATATACATAATAAGGGAAATGTCTACTTAAGCTAATATTTTGGCAAATTATGTACCTATACTTACTTTAAATAGGAGACATCTATAATGTTTTATTATTTCAATCGAAACAATAGCGTCTCCTTCATCAGTTCAATCAATGTATTTGATGGTTTCAATAGGTACCTAGTATTTTATTTTATTTAGCAAAAGCTTCATTATAGGTTGAAATAAATTCGTAAAGATCGATAATAGCTCATTGTTTTTTCGTTCCAACCCAGTTGTGTGGGATATCGTTGGATAGGTGTTTTAAAAAGAGTTAGGGTATTCTAAAACAGTTTTTGGATAAAACTAATATTTTCGTAAATAACGAAAGTTACGAAATATAGCTACGAAAGTTTAAAACATGGCGTCCCCCCCTAACCCTAATCTAACTTTTAAACCGTGGGTCCCAAAATTTTTAAAAATTCATAAAAGTGAGGCCTAATAAGTACCTTCAATGAAAACTATATTTAATTAATTTTTTTTATTTCCCAATAAATCACAAAAATAAACTAAATTAAAATAAATTAAAACTAAATTAAAACTAAATAACAACTAAAAACTAATTAAAAATATTTAAAAAAATTATAATAATAATAACTTACCTATAAAAAGAACACCCCGTCTAGAAGATCGGCCTGCGGCATTGACCCTATAACGCTGGCGGCCTTCATGTCGGCCGACCAGGGACCCAGAGTCTCTACGGCGAGCGCCGCAAACTCGTAGTCCTTGAGCAAGAACGAGTATTTGCGGTGCTTGAGAATCTGGGCCTGGTCCGCCGCAGCACCGGCCTTTGTACGGGTCGCCTGGATGTGGGACTGCGCAAATGTGTCGACGCACGTAGCGTCCCACACCAGAGCTCTACCCAATTTCCACGGCACCAGTGTGGCTCCGTCGGGCCGCTTGCCATCGTCTCTTGCTATACCAACGGGTTCCAGAATTGCGGGCACAGAGACGGTGGCAAGCGAGCGGCGGACCAAGTCATTGATGGTGCCGTGGCGATACATGCGGCCGGCGCTTCTTGTACATGAAAGGCCATGCCGACCCAGCTGGTCCACACCTTTCCCGCAAGCGCATCACGTGTGAGGTACACTCATACTGGACCCAAGCCTTAAGCATACCGCTATACGCAAAGTACTTGAGTCCAGTACAGTACCAATCTGCCTCGATGGCAGTGCATGAAGCCAGTGGCCAGATTCAGGGACTGACACCGCAAGAATGCGGGCACGTTCCGAATCATTCGGACTACTTTGGAGAAGCGAAGTATGGACAGCCATTAGGCGGGGGGAGTCCCAGGCCCGCTGCATTTGACGTGTAACTGGTATGTCCACACCCGGGCACGACTCACACCAGGTCTCCCTGGCCTCCTTCAGGTTCGCTATCTCATTGTCGATTATCTGTGGAAGGTTTAAAATGACACCTACGAGAGATAGCGAACTGTATGCGGAGGCAAGGAAGGCAGGTAGAGCCGAGCTAGCCGAAGTGCGAACACCCAGGCCGCCAAATCTTATCGGGAGAACCGCTTGGGTCCATGACTTGGTATCAAAATTAATATTTAGAATTTTGGTTAATGTGAGTTGAAGGGAGGAGTCGATGGATGCTAAAGTGGCGGGAAATTTCCAAATTGGGCAGCTCCGGAGTAAATACATAAATTTAGGGGTGAATAGGCAGAAACGGATGATAAAGAGGGCCATGTGGGGGTTAATTTTAAACAGAAGATCTGATGTATTGTTGAATAAATTTATTTAAATCGGTTGAGCCGTTTTTTTGAATTGTCACTCAAAAAGCCATAGTGACGTAAGTGAAATGACGTAAGCGGCGCAAAATATCCCGTAAGAAACGACCATCTGAATTAATGAATTGTAACAGGCTGGCAACAACAGAACCGTACACTGAGCATGGCCCGACATGCTCTTGGCCGGTTTTTTTTTGTTTTTTAGGGGGGTATTCAACAGAAAATCGCCCCGGGTGCCAACCAACGCTACGCCGCCACTGAGCCCAATCGCCAAATCATATTTCTCCCTGTATAATGGTAAGATGCGTTTGACTCAGTCAAACAAGATTGACTTACTCTTAATGCGGTTTTTTAATAGATAGACTGTTTCAAGAGGAAGGTTTATATGTATAATTGCACCCGTGCGAAGCCGGGCGGGTCGCTAGTAAATGTATAAACTACCAAAGTTGTCTCATTTATACAGAGAGTAAAAGGGCTTATATTTTAACATTAGAACAAAAAATATTAACTGTTATTTCGTCGAACACAAAAACAGGAGGTAACAAACTATGAATTTCGTTATGTATGCGTCATTTGTCACTACTTCCCCCTAACAGAAACTCCTAGCAATGATATCATCATCATCATCAGCCCTTTATCATCCACTGCTGAGCATAGCTCTATCTTCGTGTACGCTACTTGTCCTGGTCCTGTGCGAATTTCATCCAATGATATAATCGAATTATTTACATAATTTCCCACAATTTTCACCAAACCCAGAACTTTAGGATTTGTATTCTTGAAGTGCTTTGCATTCTTTGACCTCCACCAAAGAACAGCTGCAGCTGCAGATGTTCGGATTTAGAAGTGAGCATAGTTAAGCAAACTAACTGGAGGGGTTTCGTTGCTCTCATTATTGTGTCATATCTGACTAAGCCAGCTCTATCGTCTATAAGAACAAATTTCCGAATCTTATAATTTCAGATTTCACCTTACCATACTTTAATTTACAGGACTCGGTTTTGCTGGGTTATTAGACTACCACAGATAACCTCAACCACTAGATAGATCATAACTACAACTCGCGGTCACCACACATAGGTGCTCCCGTACTAATTTTGTATATGAGCGCGACCACTTATTTCTGTTGAGTAAACGTTTTTGATCGTTACTCATGTCAATTAAAAATATCCACAAAAATCAAGTTACAGGGGCGAACCTGGATTGTTGTACTACAAATTGGTGTAGAATACTATTGCGATGTGTGGTTCGAATCGTAGAAATTTACGAATAAAATTGCGCTTATGTGTGGTGACCTCGTGCTCCCTATAAAAGCTTAATGATGAGGTGTCTGTGTAGTCTGTGTAGACTACATTCTAGATAGTCATAAATACATATCTTGATATGACTTTGTAATTAAAAATGCTAATAAATAATAATTGGTCTATCAAATCAATTGTTATTATAACATCTGCCAAAATGGCGAATGTTGCTCAAGTAAGTAGGTCTCGGTTGATAATATCTGGTAAAGTCTACTATAAACGCCTCCTGCTCCATCCGCTCTAAAGCCCTTTACAGTTATATTACGCTTGCATAAAGGCTTCACAAAAATGTGGAACTCGACAAAAAATAGAAAATATTATACCATGATCAATCGCGACCATAATCGTAGTCCTTGATCGAGAGATTTGCTCTACCTGCTGGTCCTTATTTTTTTCTTTAATGGTGCCCATTATAATACCCATAAGTAAAAAATGTAACGGTCCTTCATCCACCCAAACACACATTGCACGTAAAAAAACACAATGACAGAAACTATTACGTTTCCTGTGACAAAAGTATGTGCGATTGTTCAGAAACTCAAAGGGAACAGTAACTTTACTGTTATACACAAATGCGAAAACCAAAGGGCGTTTGGTGTTTGACTAAGGCTGAAATTAACTAGAGAAAACAGTACTTTGTATTTTTTTTATATAAATTTGGCAAAAGCTGTAACTAAAGAAAAAATTAAGTAAAAATTATTTGCCAAAGATATATTTAGAAATTATGAGTAAATTTAATTTACAAAAAGTATTATTATTGAAAGATTATTTATTTCATTTCACATATTCGATTTAGTTACATATAAATTAATCGATAGATATAGATTTATCAACCAGAAAGTTATATAAATATACAGTAGGTTACAGGTTTTAATTATGCTAAAATGTATACACTTATAAAATATTCTGTATATTAATCTGAATCCAAAATTACAAATCATAAACCACCCTATTTCTTTTCAAATAATATAATTGTTAATATACAAGTGCCCGCATTTTAGTGTGTCCCGCATGAATTAAACAGTCAAAGAGCATTTACAACCTTCAGAAAGAGTTTTATTGTGCAGTAGCCGGGCTGTAAAAGAAAGGGGTAGTCCTATTATTATACTTTGTCCTGATTTATTTAAAAAGAAAGCGAGAGACCAGTGACCACCCCCGGGTGTTAAATTTGTAATGAAATTATGCCACGCTTCTTGTAAAGAGGCCGAATGACTTGTAATGATTTATGGCTTCGGTAGCCATCTCCTTCTTTTTTCATAAATTAACTACTTATCCTATTGTTTGAGTGATGGGATACAAATCGGATAAAAAAAGATTAACGCGTTCGGCGCGTTTTAGACTTAGATGGATTTGCTTCAGCCGAGATGAATAGCCAAGGCCGTTGGTCCTAATCTTCTTAATTAATAACAAATTACGACTTAAGCCAACGTTTTGTAGAAAAACAAATGTTGGTATTTTTTGTCTTCCAATTCAATATGTGCCTACCTGAGTGTTTTGAAAAAAATTGAATACCTGTGTCTTCCATCTAGACTTTTCTAGACAAATTCTACTCAGAACCTAGAAAGGGTCCTAAAATATTCCGTTCCATCACATCACGTTACGTTGTAGCACGAACTTTTTACATTCCTAGGAGCGTGACGTAGTGGAAAAGTGTAAAATTTAATTTTGTATGGAAAATTAGGGACCTTTTTTATCAGGATAGTATATATTCGCGATTCCGAGTAGAAAGAGCCGAGAAAAGCTTCGATCCAGATCTAAGAAAAATGGCAGCGATATGGGGGATATCTGTACATATAGTTTAGGTCTCAATAGATTTAAGTTAGGTTTAGATTTCTTAGCATAGCTAAGTTAAGTTTTCTAGGTAAGTCATGTAATATGTTATTTACGCTACTTTAAAAATAAAGATAAGTATTCCATCGATTTCCTAGTCACATTTATATAAGTTTTAGCTATATTTAGTAAACTCCAGTAATTAGAACTAAAAATTGTTTATGAAATTGCAGGTCAAAGATATAATATAATGTAATATTGATTAAAAAAGGCATACCTATCAGAGAAACAGGTATTTTGCTATATATTTAAAATAATTTGACAGATGAAAATATATAATACGGATTTATTTATTCATATAATGTTCTGTTTACAGTTTTTATATATACGAGTACCCTCATAAATTAAACTAAATGCTTCTATTTTGTGTCATATATATCACGTGAGTTTTTGATAGCATTCCAATAGTCTCAGGGTGTGATAATATATATTTATAGCACTATTGGCAGCTATGTAGATGTACATATTTTATTATGTAGTATTATGGAAGAATGTATTCACGCGTGCTTAGTATGTGGGATATCCAATGTCTAGATAGTTTTCTGGAGGTAGTTGTAATACATTTCCTCTTTTCCCTATGTGTCCTTAAATCCGATCCTCAAAAATTTTCTCTTATAGGTAGTTAAATTCAATTTATGCACTTTATAGTCTCTGATATATGCAAATAAAAAAGCATGCTATTTGCCCCTTTAGACTTCTAAACATTTTCGCGCCAATTCAAATCTATTACGTCTTAGTAATATCTAATGCGTGTTGTATATATTATGTAGTGTTAGACAAAAAAGGAGTGAACATCCAAACTGGTCAGTCGCTCCCCTCCACAGGACGCGATCAGCGATTTGGGATCAACGTCCTCGACCTTGAAACTAGATGAACTTATGTAACCGCCACCGCCCGAGGGCCGAAGCCTTCTTCCACCGAAATTATACCTCAGGTTTTTGCGCACCCGCCTCTACGGCCGCGCCGCGCCGACAGAGATAAACTTGTGCAAAAATATACGTTCGTCTAGCTATTATTTAATGCGCATTTAATAAAATGTGTTTTAATATGTGATTAATGGGGTGCGTAGCAAATAGAGCAGATTAGATATAAATGTAGGGCAACTTATTCTGATTTGAGCCTTCTGTTTATGCTTGTCTCCCCTGGGTGAAGCCTCTCTACAAAATTTGAAGGTCAATGAATGTCACTACCCTATATAGGTACCCTATTAGTACTCTGATTACAAACAAACTAAAAAGTCGATGGAATAAATAAGATAATAATTATCTTTGAATAGTATGTTTCCTATTATTTAAGATACTGTACACTTTCTTTATTACAACACCGCCGCGCCACGTTGAATATTTTAATAAAAATGAATATCTGATATGTGCATACACTATCAACTATGTAAGTACTTACTTACAACTAGGACAGTGCGCGTGTCGGTTGTTTATGGAAAAGTCGTTTATACCTAGTTATGGATTTGAGATTATCTAATTTCTGAGATTTAACCAATACCAATATCCTTAACAATCTCAAAGACGTATTTAAATACTTATATATAATGTTATAAAATATGTCCTACTCGTATATTTAATGAAAAACAGCATGAAGTAACTGTCATCACGGCAGATTTACTTACTACACATGCAACAAAGGACTAAGTTGCAGTTGGGAGAAAGTTTTTTTTTATTGTGACAAAAAGATAAATTCTTTTCGCATGAAAAAATCTTAGAGCAAGTATTCCCAGTAGCAAACGCAGCGTGATGGGCGCCGCCACTGGGCCTTGCATTTAGAAAGCGTATTTGTCTGCAGTAAAGTGAATTATTCAGTGTTTCTAGGAACTGTTCAATGCATGACAGTTTCCCTTATATCACAGTATAAATCGCTGAAGAACTGTATATTATCAATATTAAGTACCAAACATGAATACAAGGGTGATGCAACTCGCAGATGCCGCATTAATTTCAAAGTATGATCTGTCATTTTGGTAAGGTAATATGGTTTGTAGTGGAAAACTTGCCTAAGCGAAGGAACTATTTCCAGTCCCTTCTGCATTATACACTAAAAGAGCTTGATTTCAGAAAATAGAATTATTCAACATTACATATTCGCATTTCGCGGCACTTTCTCGCCACTTTACTATTTTAAAAATTATATGCCAATCACATAATACTTGCTCATCATTTGAAGATGACGTAAACTAACTTTGAAGAGGTGCCGACTAAATTATAGAGTGCGAGAAAATATTTATCGTACTACGCCTTTAACATTACATCATATAGGTACCATGATGACCAAGTCATATTAAAGAAAAATGGCTACTTGGTTCGAATAAATCTAGTAGCATCAAGTTGGCAGGATGATGTCATAGCCAAAACCAAGGCTGCACAAAAAAGCTATTGTGTACGATCGTGAGACCATCTAGCCTAGCCGAGGTGGAAGAACGTTGAACTCTTTCGAGAGGCTCAAAGTCAATGCCTGCTATTAGCAAATTTCAACGACGCAGATATTAGAACTTCTTAGCATGTGTATAAGATGTTAATGCTCTTTTCAATAACTCTGTCACTGTCTTACATATCAAAGCGGATGTAAGCGGTGCCGAGACAAAATACCACGAGAAGTTTATGACGAAGGTTACAAGCTGGTAAAAATGGCTGGTTATATTATTTGTTAGATAATAGCTGAGCCCGAGTCGATAGTTGCGTAGGCGCGTCGTAAATTAGCCTTTGTTCATAGAGCAGGGTAAATGTTCTGAAATAGTTCATTAGAGACTATAATTCAGACGTCACGTCACTAATATATATACTGGTTGTAAGTTATCGTTGCTGCAGAGGCCAATAACCACAGTTTTTCTATGTGGATGTTTTAGTAAGGTGTTACTTGAGTAGAAGTTGTATTTAGTAATTGAAACCGTGTGACTTAAATTAAACCACTTCCGGGTAGCTAATTGGACGGCTAGACAAATATATTTTCGTAACATTGATGATAAAATGCATAGTGGTAGCTAAATGAAATCCTTGCCGTAAAAATGCACATTGAGTAAGTACTAGTAAGAGGGTGGTAAGAAAAAAGTAGTTAGCCGTGTAAAGCACAGGATCGTCTATTAGAAAGGATTGAAAAGGATGAGTAAATTATCGAGATTTCATAAAGAAATTCACATGAAATGCATTGAAATGTTTTGAAATGTTTTAATATCAATATGTTTTCCAGATCTCAGCATTTCTCAGTTACTCTAAGGTTTGCTGGCAAAGATCCCTGAAAGGAATAAGTTCGCCTTTGTACAAATTATGTTTTATAATTGTTTATTAGTGTACAATGTTTTAGTGCAATGAAGTGTTTTACTTCCACTACTACTTTATTCATCAATTTAGGTAGTGTCGACCGTTCAGTGGCGTCCTCATTAGGGGGATTGTATTTCCTATTGCCTCTGTACGGTCGATGCAGTCTTAAAAAAATCTAGTTGTAAACGTTTTTCATTAGTAGCTAAATAGGTAGGCTACGGCGGCGCATCATGTTTTTTTTTAGGGAAGCTGGAGCTATTTTGCTTGCCTTTTCTTCCAGAGCCGTGGTGAAAGTACTCAACTGGCTGAAACTTAGGCAATCCGTTGGAAAACGAGTTGTATGGAAGCTCTTCTACTCGTACGTAGGCAGGTACTATACGGCCAAGTGCGTATCAGACTCGCGCACGAAGGGAATGGGAGCCCCTTAAATATTTATGTTATTCTGATTTTTTTTCTTTAAATTTTTTGTGTTATAGCAGCAGCAGAAACACATCATCTGTGAAAATTTCAACTTTCTAACTATCACCGTTCATCAGACAGACGGACAGCGGAGTCTTAGTATACACTGAGAGGAAAAACAACCAGAATTTACGTTCGTTCAAGCAAACTCTCATTTTTAATAATTTATATCATATGTATATTATTTTAATTTAATTTAGGTTTAATTGGATTTATTTGTTCAATATGGAAACCATTTCTGGATTAAACAATTTTCATTTCATTTCATTTTAAAATAGCGCCTACAAGCTCTTTGGTTAAAACTACAAGTTCGATTTTGTTAAGTTTAATTGGTTCATTCTACAAGGTACTTGTCATTTTAGTTTAAGTGTTATTTAAATCAGCAACTCGATTATATAAAACCAACATGGCACATATTCTTTTAGACATATATTTGGCTGATTCAATCCAATATCTTTTAACAAGTTTAACCTTGTTGTTCGTACAAATTCGACTTGTATTATCAATGTTGGTGATCGATTACTAAAATACTTTAGTTGCAAACTGATAAACACGCAACAAGTCAAATTTGTTAGACTCACAAAGCAAATTTCTCTCAGCGTAGGGTCCCGTTTTTACCCTTTGGGTACGGAACCCTAAAAACAAAGGTTGCCACGTATGAATTTGATATTCCTACTAATACCATGGAAAGTAAAAAGTTACTGACAGAGGAGTGACAAACAGAGGTTCATCGACCCTTCACGCTTAAACCGCTGAATCGATTTAGATAAAATTATGCACAAAGATAGGTTGATTGTTCTTTTTAACTTGTTCTGGGGATGAACGACATGCACGTAGGATAGTTTTTATCACAGAAATCAGCAAAATTAACGAAATTAAGACGCGAGATATCACGTTATTAAGGTTATAAAACGCGTAGGTTTGAAACGTTAAACTGTAAATGGAGTATAAAAAACATTAAAACAATTTATTGACCTTTGGGCAGCCAACAAAGAGAATTTGTCTTAGTTACACACAACGGAAATGAGCATGTTACGCTGGTCAGCGGATGTTATACTGCTGGACAAAATGCGCAATGTCCACATTAGAGGGAGTGGCGCCCATTATCGCTAAGGTTAGACATCGTCGCTTTAGGTGTCACGGGCAGTCCCCTCTGCAGGGCTTGCATGAAGGAGGACGAGACAGCCGCCCACATCATCATCACATGTCCTGGACTGGCTACATACCAGGCGTAACATCTCGGTTCGCCAAGGCCATTCCCGGAAGTCGACGGCAACATAAAGGGTCTGCTAGGCTTCCTAGAGGAACTGAGTTGGCACGAATGAGGCCACCCGGCACGCAAAATAGGCGCAATTAAAGACGTCGAGTTGCGGAAAACAGACCGCGTTAACCTTAGCCTTAGTCGCCTATGATGGTACGAGTATATAGACACGTACTCCGCCGCCCTGAAGATATGATTCGAGTGACCCTGAAGTTGCCCGAGGGGCTGGAAGATGACCCGCCACCTGGTTTACGGCGGTCCAGAAGGATCTGAAAGATATACGCGTAGGATTAGATTAACATCGTAGCATAAAATAGAAAACAATGAAATAGACAGAGAAGAGAGGAGAGCCGGCCCCCACATAATGGGATAAGCATAGGGAAAGACGTACTATACCGCCAAAAAATAATTAGTGATTATTCGCTGTGTGCATGATTGTGGAGCCATCTCTTTTTTTCCTTTTTTATAAATAGGTTGTATATTTACCTTGCTTATATGAAATGTAACTGGATGATTCACTATTTTGACAGCAGACAGGGGATTTGCAGTTTCATTTCTTGTCACATTGAGCACTGCGATCGTTCTCGTTACCCCCACCATGCACTTCGCACATAGCGAATACTGGCACTGATATATTCATGCAGATTTACAGTTCAAAAACTATGTACGAGTATAACTAGAAGTCCGCCTCAAACTGAGAACTCGCGATTTCCTCGCAAACGAGATGACCAATATAACAAGACCCTTGTAATATTTTTTCTTTCATTCTAGATCCATGCCCCCTTGATCGATCCTGCTCATAAGAGAACTCTCAAGTTTTACGTATTTCTGCTAAAACTGCGACAACCCCAACAAATTTCATCAAGACTAGAACAAACTTTCAAAATAAAAAAGCCATCGACATGCCAAGACGTCCCAGTAGCCAGAAGTTGTTTGTAAGAACTTGCTTCGCTTACGCTCTGCTCGTTCGATTATACATTTTCGCGACAACATTGCCTCGGCAGTATTGTATTAGAAAATATTTATATTAGTCACACTGCACTGCAGTTGCAGTCTTAAATAAAAAAATACCTTCATGTAAATTATGTGGCCAAGGAAACTCAATCGCAAAAACTTTTCGTTAATACATCCTGTTATTTGCGCCCGGTAGGCTGTTAACATGTACAGCGGCAGTTAATTTCGAATTTTTAGTTTTTACTTGTAACCAAAAAAGGGAGGGAACGTAAATTATTCCCAGTATATTTATACTAGTATGTAAAATACGTATAGGCTTAAAAAATTATAACGTATGATGTTCGCCATAAATAATATCGTAGTTTCGGATAAGAAGTGTCTTAAGATTTGAATAATTTTTATTTAGACCCAGAATTACCTGACACTTTCCGGCTCGAAGCTGTTGCGCTTCTTGTGGAGCCCTAGTAGAACGACTCGGCCAACATGGCCTTTCCTGCTTCTCGGGTGACGGCCACCGCTCTCGCCTCGCCGCTATCAACGACATCATCCGACCGAAGGGTGCTCGGACTGCTCGGCAGTGCCAATGTCGTCGCTGCTCTGGAATCTCAGATTAAGCGGGGCGATGGTAAGCTCCCTGACGAATGTCGTAAATGCCGTGGATGATGGGCCACGTGCTGGTGTGGGAAGCCACATGCACTGATATGCTGGCGGCATTCTACCTTCCAGTTACCAGGAAACAAGCAGGACTATCAGGAGCGAAGACGGACTTAGTACCTACTTTACATAGACCTAGAATCATGCTTGGCAAGAAGGAGGGTCGGGCTACACAAGTAAAGGAAAAAATCCGGAAATGGTTAATTTGTTGTTCCATCACAAAAAATGCGATTATAATCTTATTTGCAGTTGTCTACTAATCAAAAACTACGTCGATGTATGGAGACAGTAGTTTTTTAACGGCAAAGTCAAATCCACCCCTCAATCCAATTTTTCTTTTCGTACAGCAATTTTCGATGATTGTTAAAATTGTGTGATGTACGGAACTCCCAAGGCGAATAATGCTTCAATGAGAAATTGTGTTACTACGAAAATATCTTAAGGGGATGGCAACAGCTAAATTCTATCCCTGTTTTTTTCAGCGTGAGTGTAAGAAACACTGCGCTACGATTAGTAGGAGAGCTCATTGCAAATTTCGCAAAATGGTGAATTAAAATAAACTGCGCATTAATTGAGAAATATGAAACACTGAAGTTTTTAATATTAGTGTGATGAAATTTTGTCCTTCCTATTGAGAGTAATGACACGTAGTTTCAGTGTCCGCGAGGCAACCGGATGGCTCGCGGTATTTATTAAGCTCCCTACGTGTTGAGGAACCATGCACCTTGTGCAAACCGAACTGACTCACATTGGACTTAGTTTTTCATTCTCCCCTACATGAGAATTAGTGTGCACAGATTTTATATTGATGCTACCTCATCCCCTTCAGGTTTTGTTTTGGCAGACTTTTTGCTTAGAAAGATGAGGCAAAGCAGCCGCCTCCTCTGTTTAGAACTATATGATGAATCTGACGCCATCTTTTAAAAATAAATCTATTAAATCTCTACTTACACAAAAGGAAAACAAAATAGTAACTTATGAAATCGACAACGGCATTACCTTTCCATCGTCGCGCGAGCGTTCGGCGAACGTTTCGCCAGCGGCAGACGGGCGGCTGCAGCGCCGCGGTGCGTCGAGTCAAGGTAAGTGTGCCGACGGCCGGGTGTGACCCAGTGTGGCTCCCCCACCCTGCTGCGTTCTGCACTCGCGAAAGTTCAACGAACTTCCAGCAGAATTCTTACAGGCATACGACTGTTACATTACCGGAAAGTTGCTGCAATCGGCCGTCGCAGCCTCGCGCTCATTGCGCGAGATGAAGAGCGAATAAGGAACACATATTTTTAAACGCATGTACTGTCAAAGTTATTTATTTATAGACGACATGTGTCGATCTTATTAAACCAATTGACGGTGGATACTTGTATTTGTCATGAAAGGATTCAAATATATATTGAATAATATTGGGTCAAAATGCGGGTCTCAATACCGCGTGGAAAATATACTTACATTGGTAATCGTACAATTTATGTATTAACGTGTTTTCATATTTTACAGCTTCTTAATCTCTCTGATCTTAATAAAACATCCTAAAGTGAAAACAAACATCAAATAATAACTCTACTTTCAAAACAATTTTTATATTTTGTACGTAACGCATTTTTTGTACCTTAACAGTCTATTTTCGTGATAATAAAATTTATCTTTTACAAACTTGTCTTCATCATTTCAGCCGAAAGACGTCCACTGCTGGACATAGGCATAACTTGTCTTACAAATAAATATTTATAACAATATTCAAACAAGGGGAAAAGAAAATTCGAAAAAAAATTGGTCACAATAATGACGTTTATTTATCAAGTCACACAATTATCTATGTTAAAAGTTTATGTACACTAATTCCGACCTCACCGTTGTATTCCTGCTAAAATTTGCGAGTAACGCTGTGAGTCGTATCGTAAACAACATGAGTAAGAGTGAAGGAAAAGAAAGGGGTTTGGCCAAACCCAAAGTCAGAATTATATGTTAATTTAGTTTATTATGTCACAGCGAGGCGGTGAATCACCCGTAGTATTCACAAGAAATTTTATCACGCCCGGGAGCCTATCCTACTGTTAATTTACTCTTACCTTGGTGATGAATACTTGAAATCAGAGGCCAGGGCTTAAACTGGTTTGTTGCTGGTAAATTGTTTGATAACTTTGAAAATTACCTGCACAGCGGCGTCCGCGCAGCGACGCAAACGCGGCTGCGTGCGTACCGTTACCCGCCTATTACTTTCTACGAAAAATATTTTCTCGACGCATAGATTAAACACTTACTATATTGAATGCGAATTTGATTTAATAAAAATAAATTTGGGTTCCGTAACAGCAGCTGCTCAATGCAGTTTTGTATTACTTAGAACAAAATACTGAACTAAAGCTCGAGTTTAAACCGTTTACTAAAATTGACCAATATTAAACAGGATGAGTATTTTTGTCTCAACATATTTATTTACATTTTTGCGTTAATTTTTTTAATAAACCTACTATGGTATGTTCCAATTGGACAAGAAGTGAGAAAACGCGTCTCAGGTCAATGACCGTGTTCTGGAAAAATCTTTTTGCAAATTTTCCTTTACATCAGGACTACCTAATTATGTATATGTTTAATTCCTATATGGCCTAGTGTTGACGTCATTGGGCGATCTATGCAGAGGAGGTGCGTCAGCACACACTCGCTATCCAAATAGGATTCATGTTTATTAAGTAATCGCCAATACCAGTATTTCTGACCTGTTGTGATAACCCAAGCAAATACTTATTATTCTGTGATACTTAGCTCATTAAAATGATTTAATTATTGTTTGACACCTCCTTATGCTCATTGATAGTAACTTTTTTGTGTTCCATTTTCCCCATTTTAATATTTCAGTTAGTGACGAACTGCTTGAAAATATAGGCTTCAGGAGTCATTGTACCCATATCGCAAAAAACTCTTTATCTCTAGTGTTATGGCTTTCGCTGTCAAGGTAACTATCATGCTTTAAAGCGAAGTATGTTCAGTTAAAGCTAGTTTGTACCAGTGCATGCGTACATTTTTGGACAAGACGAAGGGCGGCCAAATGGTACTTTACTAGAACTGTATATTTATGCAGGAGTTGAAATATTTCTGTAACTACGTTTTCATGATAAACATAAAGGCATATTATACAACCGGCAGAGATTTGCTAATATCAATATAAATATTGACGTTATTTAAATGTGTATGTTATTGCGCGGCTAGGTAGAGGCGAGAGCGGTGGGCGGCGGTAACGGATCGGGGCCGATGAACGAGGCTGGCCTTATTCCTGAACCATCGCGAGCGAGAAACGTACTTTCATTGTCACCTCACTAGAAATACGTACTCCAGCATCACACGCCATTCTCACCCGGAACCGTATGGTTGGGAAAAAGTCGGGCATATCGGGCCATGCACTTTCTTGATGCGGTTCATAGATTTGTGACAATAACTAGCCATTATACTACGGGAAAGCTGTTTATTACCTGACCCTCTTGTCATTTCTGAATAATTTTAAATATCGATTCCAATCTGAGAATTATTGCTACTTAGAGGGGTGTGGATAAAAACCACGAATTTTCATTTGTCACGATTATGGTATAGGATTGATGTTATGTAATTTTCCATACGTGACACAACAATTCTATGATACTAATGGACGTTTTTTGATAGAAGAAAAATATCTTGTAAATATATGCATGTTTTTTTTAGAATGCTACCGGTATAACAATGTTCAATATAATGGTTTCTTAAAGTTTTAGATTAGGTGGTATTCTTGCGTTTGCCGAAAAAACTTGTGAAACTAAATTTTATCAATAACAAAACCTAAATAGAATTTTTTAACACTCGTACACATTCAAACAGTAATAACGTTATTCCAGAAGAATCAAAGAGACAATAAAAATTTACAGATATTTTTTTCAAGTTCGCAATCCCAAATAACATTCACCCGACACAGATAGCATCAGAGTTACAAAAGTCAGGCCATTTGCCTTCCAAATAGAGACAACGATTCGAGTTTATACTTAAAGGTCGATATCTTGCATCTATGGCCTGGGGTCAGCTACGGTATACTATTAGAATTTCGGACGGCAACAATGGCACAGTGTTGCCACGGCGAGGGGCCGTTGACCCCGCGACCGAGTCAAGTGCAGCATTCGCTGCAGCGCGGGCGCAGGCTTCGCGCGTACACTCGGGGGCGCAGGCTTCTGTGCAGTCAGGGGTGGATCTGCCAATGTTTTTGTCCTGTTGACGGGACAGGGTCAGGAGCAAATACAGGAAACTAAAATACTAACCTATTTGTAATTTAGTAAACAAAAGACAAGTTTTTACAAACGAACTTAATACCTAATACCTACACATAATTTTTACCTAGTTGATTGACTTATTTTTTTATTATGTTAAAAATATTACAGGATTGCGAGCACGAGTTAGGGATTACATTTTGGATAAGCAGCGCCTTTAACTAATATAAATTAAAATAATGATAAGCTTAGGGTATACTTTAAGGAAAACTATGAACCAGTGTCTTAAAATATTTGAAGACACCGGTTAATAGTTTTCCTTTAGTCTAGCCAGACTAATCAGCTAAGAGGAACGACATTACTGTAGCTTACTCTAAATCATCATGAATGAAATAAATAGGATTTATTTTATAATAGAATAGGACGATATTTAATCTTCGTTTGTTGTGTTAGGAGTAGCAGTAACAACGGACGGAAAAAGCGAACTCGAAAGAGGGTAGATCGCTACAGTGTATGAGTGGCCTACAACTAAAAATCGCCGGAACGTAAATTACTCCTTGATGAAAGCACACGTAACTGTGCCGAAATATCGGGAACTCACAATAATACCAATATGTTGCATGATATATTTTGTCGTTTGACTAAAATAAAAAAATATTGACAAAGCAAAAGAAGCAAAACTTTGGTATAAGTAAGTTGGCTTCATTAGTTGCCCGTACTTTAACAATTTGCAAGCCACTTTAAGAAAAACATATAAATATTTGCCAAATAAAAGTGAATAGAAAAATCGTTTTAGTTTATCTAATCTTTTTTTAGGTTTATACCGGGATGGTGGCATACGATCTGCTTGATGGCAAGCTGCTACCGGAGTCTCTGGACGCCTGCAACTCTAGAGGTATTATAAACGCATTGCGGTCCCATTAATATAAACAAAGCTAAAGGGATAAGAGGACACAAAACTTTTTTAATATTTATTAATTTCACAAAAATAAATTATAAAACGGCGGATTATGAAAAATTGCATTATTTATACTCTCAATACTCTCATAGATACTATAGATAGCTGTCAACTAATAAGCTGGCTCAACGTATTGAACAGAGAGTACAGAGAGGGAATGCTGCCAGCATCTACGGCACCATGCCGCGGGGGGACTGGTTATTTTAGTGTAATATATTTATTTAAGATTAGTTTTTATTTATACTTAAGTTTATTGTTTACTGTTATATTAATATATTAAAGTGTACACAAATAAATAAAAATTAAACATTATGATATTTACTAATAAAGTTATTTAAGAATTAGCTGTGCAAATATAATTCACAACAAACTGTTAATACAAATAAATAATCAAGTTAATGATGTGAGACTAGATATTAGTCTAGATGACATAGATGTAAAGAGGCCTTCGTTAATCCTTTCTAATAACAGCTTTTCATTCGTAACTAGTTAAGTGTGCTACGCTTGCTACTTGCTAACCTGAGCACTCCGCAGGTTTTCCATTTTTTCCCAACTTCGTCTCGGCGAGTGAAAACAGCAAGTATCCGACGTCATTCCACTTTTCCGAGGCATCAGTACACCAAAGACCATTCTTAGTAGACCTCAGTAGTTCGTCTGGGTCGTTGACGAATCGGCCAAGATTGAGGGAGCGTGGGGAAGAGGGATGGGTCTAGGTTGGCTGGCGGGTGTTAACGCGCCGCCGCCGTCGTAATTTCGCTGCAGTGTGCAGTAGGTAAGTATGTCAATGCACTCTAATCCCCTCCTATCTCTCCTATCACTCATGTCAAGTTCACAACTCTGATAAAATAAGTTTTCACTACTAACCTACAACTCAACTAACTACTTAGGTAACTAGCTCTAGTTATATGAACCAGATAAAGAAGCATGTAAACTCGTGTCGTAACAGGATATCAAGGAGCTGTTCTCGGACCGACAAATGGAGACTACTACATCAAGCTACACCGATAAGAGCCCAGCTCTTAAGAGAATGATGATGAACCTACAACTCGAAACTGCAGTACTAGTGCAGCGAGAATATAATATTAGATTTGTCAATCAACTGATTAAACTAAATAAAAAACGATACATTATACCAAGTCGATTACATAAAACGTTTAAAATACTTTATATTTAAGATAAATACAATCAAAATAACCGTTCAAACTTTACAAAAGGATATAAGAAATGCACCAAACACGTTTATCTTTAATATCTTTAATTACTAACGGGTTCCATTTCAATTCCTTTGACTCGAAGCAACGGTATCGTAAGGAAGCGTGGGAGGAAATTGCGACAGATGCTCAAACAAAATAACCGCATAATAATCGTTTATCGAGTCAAATTACAGGTTGGAGATAATACAAGCTAGACACAATTAGAAACATGAAGTCTGTGATTTAATTGAAGACGTGCAAAAAACAAGTTCGATAGCCTATCTCGTTTTCATTACCGTGCGCCACGGCCGGTGATCACGACTGAAAATTTTCTTCGCGTCGCTTTTACAATGTTCGTTATTTATCATACATGTGCTCCAGAACAATGCTTAATGTACGGCGGTGCGATTGAATTCGTCGTTGCTGCTTTAATTAATTTCCTAATTATCTTTTTGCGGTTTGGAAAATTGTTCGGGTGCCAGCGAAATAACTCTGATATGGTATCGGAGATAGGTATGTGAGTAATAAATTTCTTTCCCGTATACGGTACAATGGTTTTCCGAACATTTGGGAAGCGTATGCCGGGCCGAAGACAATGCGCAGAGGCCCTTTCGATAATTTAATAAAATGTAAGGAAGACTTAGCGGATGCTCCCCTACCCGTGTTATAGAACGTAAAGTAAGTATATTATATATTGGGTAATTTATAAGAATACGATGTAATTATAGTAGCCGTGTAATGAAAGTATCATACAGTAGCAATATTCATTTAGTAAATTTCTGTTGAGTAAGGTAAGTTATCATACGTTATCATCGAATGACATAACCTATCAAAATACACTTAGGCATGCTTGTTCAAAAGCATAAGTGTTGTTGATATGACATCGTTAGTCAGCGCAGCGAAGGGTCATAGTCATAGCTGTCAGGTGGGCGCATCGTAGCGAGTTTCCTAGCCGTATCTAGGCGAACGACAGTAGCGGCTTGCGAAAGTGCACATAATTGTATCGGCGCTTTAGAAAGGGGGTTATGAGTTTGTAAGTGCAACGAACCCGTGTGCATTTCCTCGGGAAGATGCGGTGGGTATGGAAAGCGTGCGATTACAGGAATCGGCGACGCGTCGGCCGCCTGTCGCGCTCTCGCGCATTGGATAAGGCGAAAAGTGAAAATAATTGCTCGCTCGAACATGCGCCTGTCTAATTAAATGAAGGATTTTGTATAAAAAGAAGTATAAAACAGACATCATAAATGTTAACTGCAAACGTGTTTACTCTTTTGTCAAACAGCATACGTACGGACGCACTTACAGGGCCGATAAGAATGAATCACATATTATAAGTCTACATATATGATATCGTCAAATTTTAAGTAAAACCAAAATCACAGAAAATGATAAAAAAATATTAAATACCTAGTGAAATAGATATTTTGATTTTACGAAATCACTTACCTTTAGTACCTAATGAAATATAAAAATAATGAATGTTGGTAACTTTCTTCTTACAAAATGAATAAACTTGTAGCCAAATAAATTTTCTCAATTTTTTTCGTTTCTAAAAAAATCTCTTTATATATATTTCGTTTCTAAAAAAATCTCGAGTTCATCTTAGGTAATAAAAATTCAACCAAATAGGTTAAAAACGTACAAAGAAAAACTAAATGGAGAATGAGAATTCTTCACAGTTGATTGCGTTCCTACGAATTTGTACATCTGTAAATGTAAGATCACGCAAAAAACTCATCACCTGGTGAATATTCATCCAATTTATTCGACCCGATAAAAAAGGTTAGTCTATTATGATAATAATGCAACTGTTCTTTATACAAAATGTGGTATAACGGGGCCAAAGGGTTACGCTGCCATATGCGTCGGAGTGGCCCAAATACCGGATATGGGTTAAATAATCACGGGCTTTTTTTTCAGCATCCTATCCATTAAACCCCTTTCCTTTGTTACTCGAGTAACAGTACATATGTTAGTAAAAATATACATTTGCACGCTTGGTTGGCAAGTTAATTGAATCTCTTACAGGCATCATCGTCTACAAAATCGCCTCCGTTAATATATTTTTTGCACAACATGTGCTTATTTCTCCTAGATTAATTTATTTCATTAACCACTCGTCACATGACTTCCCACTCGCAAATTTATCAATTTGTTTGGTTTAATAAGAATAACTGTTGTTTGACAGCCAGAAATGTTAAAGCTAAAACGTCACGCTTGAACAAAAACTTGGAAACCACAGGATGCTCCCGACTGTTAACTATACATAAACAAAAAGCAAAGGTTCTTCTAATCATATTGTATTTAAACCTCAAATTCGTCACAGTGAAATAAAAACGGCCCGTCATATATCTTGACTATTGTTCCTCGCAGGTCCGCTTGTTCTCGGAATCTGTGTAGTGCTACACTAGTCACTGTTATTTCGTAACGGTTTTCTCGTGACGGCAAAAGTGCATTTTTGTTAAAAACTGCAGCGAATGTGACGTCACAAAGCGTCATAGGACGTGGCGAGCAGGCTCCCGTTACTCGTACAAAGGACCCATAAACAAAGCCGAGTCTGCGACCACAGCCGCTGCCGAATATATTGTTTTCGAAAACTATAAATCAATCGGCGAGACGAAACAAAGGTACAGAAAATATCACACTTGCTGATAATTATGGAAATAGTATTAATGATTCTATTGTGCAATTAAAAAAAACATGTAAAACTCAAAACTGGATTTAACTATCTATTAACTTTATTACAACATACATGAAATGAAATACTGTATATGTATCTATATACTACTGTAATTGTAATAAAATTGTTATAACTCATAACATCCGTAAATATTTACCTACGTTACGAATATTTTTTTACGATTAAACCAAACAAAGCCAAACCTTTCATCAACTAATAAGAAAATCTGTATGCACGATTTTTTGGTAGGTACATACTAATTAAAAAAAAAAAAAAAATAAGACAATCATTCAAACGTTCGAGAGTTAAAACAAATTCATTAGGTATATCATCGTTGATACAACTTGTTAATAAAATGTTTAGTTCAAAATAGTAGTACCAAAGTTTTGTCAAAATTTTACATACTGCCAAGAACACCTACCGGCTACGCGCTGCTTTAAAGTTTTAAACATGGTAAATAATAAATTGGTAAATAGTTACATATACTTGTATTAATAACGCTCAGTTTAGTTACACCCGGTTCAGAATTATACAAATTTAAAATACATTAGTTGGGAAGATAGACGCAGTCAATACAAACCAACGACAACCTGTTTAATTATTTGGTCTAATTGCGCACCAAAAATTATTTTAAAGGAAAATATTTAAAAAAAATAGCGGAATGCACGTAGTAGGTAATGTCTGATGATCAATAATTTTATGGCCGACAATTTAACAAACATAATAAAGGTTTTTGTAATGAGTCCTAAGGCCTTTACAAATTGCAAGGTCGGTCTGCAATAAACTCATTTGCGTTTTTTAAGATATTGCGTTTTATTGTATCCCTTTTTTAAATTTGAGGTCGGAAATATTTTTTTACTCTCAGCCATCAGCCATGACTGTCAAAATAGAGGCTCGTTCCCGTAGTCCAATACTTGGAAGCAACAAAAAGTATGTATAGGGGCCGTCAAAAGTGAACGCATGCCTTGGCTAGTCGTAAAAAAAGTAAAAATAACGGTACCGTTACAATCCCGGCTTGGAAGACGGGTCCCGGGCAGGCGGGGGAGGGAGCCAACGGGCACAATGTGATAGGGAAATTGAAGATTCCATGTCATTGACATAGGTTATAGTTCCTGTTTTGGTTTTAGAACCATAACGTGAGGAATCTATGGAATAAAACACCGACTTTATAGTTTTGGTGTTGACAAATGTTAATAATTTCAAGCAGTATTAATGACAAAAGAAAAAGCAATACATTGTTTTTAGAAAAGCAAAAGAAACATCAGATGATTTGAGAAGGCACGAAAGAAAAGAAGAATTTAAGAAGTAGCAACGGATATATGTCGACATCAAAAAAAGATATTTCATCATCATCATCATCATCATCATCATCTCAGCCATAAGACGTCCTCTGCTGAACATAGGCCTCACCTTTAAGGGGGATTTGCCATTCGCGCCACGCTTGGCAGGCGGGTTGGCGCGCGCAGTTTTTTTGTTTATTGTTTGTAGGCTTTCGGAAGATGCTGCTGCCCATCTTCCAGTATATTCCCTTATATATTTCATCATTGTCATTTTCACCATTTGTTGCTCACTGCTGCGCATGTGGTCCTGAGGTAACCTCATCCAGAGTAGTGACTCGCGATCTTTCGAATGTCGTCCACCGAGCCACGCCAAGGACTCCTTTTATCCGAAAGTGTCCACCAATCCGTCAACATTTTAGTCTGACATGTGCAGGGGGCCGATTTTTGACTTTCGAGCGCCCGAATTAAAAAAAAAATAAGCTCGAAAATGATGGCAGACAAATATTTGTCGCCAATATTTTCGCATTAAATTAATAGTTTAAATATTCATGATTTTAAATTCCCATCGCTGTTATTTTTAAAATATATCTTCATAGTTTTATTCAGAGATGTAAATGTCACTTTCGAGTGCTCGAATTTCAAAAATCACCCCTCTGTTAACATATTTCGATAAAGATTACCATAAAATCATAGTATTAAATAGTGACCTAGACCTTCAGGAGACGAAACTACAATAATGAGTGTCAAGAAAATCTTGACACTACATCCACCAATATTTACATGAGGCTCCAACTTAGTTACCAACCTATTCATTTTAGTGTTCATCGTCTTAGCGTTTGTACCGGTTTTTATCAAAGCTCAATTGAGCCTGGGGTCTCCTTGGCAACATATTCCCATAAAATGGCGTAGTCACTAGTATTTATATAAGAATGACTTACCGCCAGGCTTCTAGAGCTTGCAAACCTATTCATTTTAGTATCCTGCCTTGTTAAAAACGTAAAAGTATGTAGCCCTATTAATATAAGACATGAACAACTCTGATGTAAACAGAAATTATTAAATAACTATTTATTTATAATGCAAGTATTAATTTAGTATCTGTATGAAATTGGTTGTAAAGTCATTAAATGTAGGCCGGCGCAATATTCAGTAAACTAATTGGATCCCTATTTTAGAGTTATGTAATAATTCCATGTTCAGTAGTGCAGAGTACTATTTATGCGTAGGACAGGACAGGACAGGACGCAATTGCCATTATGACAATCCAGGAATTAAATTGGTTGACTATACCTACATACGTATATTAGCATGACGCTCTATAATTATGTACGAAAAGCCAGCCTAGACCAACAGATATCAGGAATGTAATGTTTAAGCATTATCTCCATGTGTGGGCTCCATGGCAATGGCATGTTATAGGTGTAACGGCCGATTCGAAACCATGTTGCTTAACACTTTCTATCCAAAGCCGGCTACAAATGTTTGAATTCTTAACAAACAGATAAACGTAAATTTCATTAAAGATAGAGAATTTGATATCGATGCTGTGTTCCCGTCTCTTTCTGAAAGACTCAACGCCAAAGGTTTATTCCGGTAGATTATAATATATATTTTTTAAGTAATATAGTTTCGAAAATTATATGTACATATAGTACCTGTCGAAATGTTTCCTGATAGTTAAAAAAGCTTTTGACTTGTTTCAGATGGAAATTAAATGAAGCTGATAATGGAGTACCTACTGAAGAAATATAAGGTATGTTTAATTTGCTTATTGTTTGTATTTAGACTATTTAGATTCAGGTATCCAAAACAAGTTTATAATTACAATAATGTCATACTCCGCGGCTTACCGATTTCAAAATTTCGGATAAGGTTTGAAATTCCTCGGAATCTTAATATGTATTTGCAATTTTTAAAGCATTATTCGAAGCAGGTGGACGCTGATTTGGTTCTTTCTCTTAAATCAGGATCTGATGCTGATACTGAAAATCTTGGAAAATTCCTTTAAATACTTTGGGCCCTCTGATTTTAGAGTGAAAATAGCACACATTGGTAAGTCTGGTAAGGTGGAAAACATCAACAATAATCACCATTACTATTAAATTTTATGAATTAATAAAAATAGGCCCAAACGGAGATGGCGGGATGATTCAGATACCTTCCACAACTGGGCGGAAGAGGCGCAAAATCGGGAGATATGGAGATCCAGGGGAGAGGCCTTTGCCCAGCAGTGGGACACTCAAATAAGATAGTATAAAAAAATAGGTGCGATAGATATAAACATTTCTGGTTAAGAACCTTTTAGTGCTAAGTGACTACTCGAAAAAAATATTAGAGGGTTCCCGAACAGCTTTTTTACACACTGCAATCTAGTTATAGCAAAACATAGTCTTAATTTAAGTAGAACAAATTCATCCTAAGTTGAAGTATCTCGTTGCACTCGCCGTCCGGAACAAGAATAGATCCTGCCAACGACCTTTTTATGTAGGATACATAACGAACTCGCTTCCTGGACAAACTGGCTTCGGCGCTCAACTGCCTCCAGGATCTTACATTAAAATTTGGAACTAATTGGGATTTCGAAGTAGAAATTACCCAATCAGATTAGCTGGTATATATTATTATTAATTAGTAGTAATTAAATCCAAATTAATACAAATTCAATTTTTTTATGATTGATAATGATAAGAAATATTTGGGAATGGTTTTTACTGAACTCCACAGGAGGATTTAGACAACAACGCTGATGTTACTCTAACCTGACTGGGTTCCATTAGGTACAGTTTAGCTGAACCTGATATCAATTAGTATAGATATTATAGTCAAGGTTATATGTATACACCAATTACGCATTTAAGAATAATATTATGCAGTTAACACACTTTGTACCTTTTGTCTAGATGGATAGTTAATTATGGATTTAATAAGGATTAATAACATAACTAAACACTTTTGTAATATTTTGTATTAGTTGAACGTTGCGTATTCCCAAATATGTATGGAATTGATTCGCGTTTTCTTGTATATAAATAAAGGTTATAACTACTAATAACTATGTCGGTAGGGCACTAAGCTACCTATTTTTATACAGGTGGCAATATCTTAGTCAGGTCACATCTATCATTTTGACAACTCGAATAGGTTCCCAACTCAGCCTAAGTAAGCTAAATGCAGGCCTCTGACGCTGATTTTGCTGTCGCAGTGTGTCATTCCACGTCACCAGAACAATGCCAAGTGAAACCAAAAAATCGTATCGCAGTACCAGTCTTTCAAGAATATACGTCTAGTTGATTCTGGATGTTGGAACGGCGTTGCGTCTCACACCAATGCGCGGGCTTTCTCGCTATCCTATTGCACTTACTACACGCATAGCCTTAGACAATCCAGTGTAATCGCGATCTTCGATGAGGAAAACTTGTTGTGTGTCTAGGTCATGTTTAAACTGGTTCACTTGATAACTGCATGGTGAGGGATGGCTACTGCGCCACTGATCGATGGACCACTGTTCCGGACCGCGAGTCGCTTTTTACGCCGCCGGAAGAGTTGGTCCAGCCGCACTCTTGATGAGCTTTTATAGTTAGATGTTAGTTCCACTTGCTTTTTACAAGATTAACTTTACACGTAACTAACGATGTAAATAATTCTTGTAAGATGATTTTCATTCACTTCCAGCTAAATTCACTAATGTGCAGGTAATTAAAGTTTCATTTTTAATTGCTAGGTATGACTGAAAAGGCAGCATCGTCATGTTAGAATAAGCAATCTTATTTATAATAAAATATGTTATTTACCTTTTTATATGTTTTAATTAAAACTATTCACATTCAACCCTGCTAATATTAATAACTTGTTTTTGTTTAGTGTAATGGTAGCTGTCTAAAATATAATAAAAAATGTCAGTATGTTGCTTTTAAAGTCACGATCCTGTGTTAATACAACCTAAAAAATAAATTTCATCAGAAAATTAGTTAGGTTTTAATAGGAGTGTTTATCAATTAGGGTACCCTGCCTTATTGAATTACTGAAAGAGAGAGAATTCCCCAAGAATCGCAGCTGCACCGCGCTAGCAAACGTCAATCGAGGCCACGAGAGAACATCAAAGTCAATAACCTAAGAAAAATTACATAAGCGGTGCAGCAGGCGTTGCGCGCGATCGTATCGGGGGTGGCGTTAATCGAGCCGGCTCGGCGCGTGCGATATGACGACACGTGTCACTCATGAACTTGCTATTACTGGGAGGCTGTATGTGTATACTCCTAGTCTATTTTTATTGGAACTATTGGAGGTTTTATTATAGTACGATATAGGTATAGGTAGGCAAATTGTCTGATTTGAAATTTACGTATTTTTCTTATTGGTATTCAAAAGAGTTAAAGTTTAGATTTTTATAGTTTGTTTGAAATAATTAGAATAGTCTTGAAAGGTCTTATTAGTGAACTGAGAGAAGAAAAACATATTCGACTACAACCAGTAACAACACAATGTTTGCTATTTAAAACAAATACGACATTGTCAACGGTGTCCTGCCAAATGTTGAGCTGCTATTGAAACTGCAATATTTTTGTAGATTTTTGAATGTAATTTTCATAGTGAGAAAAATGTTCAGTATGATAATGATGGATGACTAAGTTACATTAACTATGGTTTGCATTGGCTATGATGACTAATAAGTATGTGTGTGTAATAAAACTCGAAGTAGATTCCAAGTTCCCAGAAATCTATCATCTATTTGACGTAAACAAGTTCTATTGAACCCTATATAGTGCTTTCACCCGACTTTTTCCAGCGGTTTGTAAGTAGCACTGGCCGGGCGCAACAGCGCGATGAAAAGTGGCGCGCTGCCTGCTCTCAGCGCGGGCGCATAGCTAGTAGGAAAGTTGCTCATGACGTCGGTAAGTGTCACGTTGAACCAGCGTGAACCGTCCGCAGTACCCGCTTGTCCTACTCGCGAATTGTCATTCTATCAATCCGTCACTATGACTTTATCTTCGGCATCGGGCACGCTTGCAGTTTAGCGTGCTCTTACCGTTGAACGCTCAAAATGGCCGCCTTTTTAATTCATTCAAAAAGCGAATTTGCAATTCGGCTCGGCGTTTAAACTGATATTTTTGCATGAATTAAGAATTTCGTGCATTATATTGCGATGAGGTCATAATGCGCAAAGTGACTCGGCAGAATGGTCGTAGCTTTAAGTGTGTATATCAATCCTATATATGTGAAGTCATTCCTAACTAGGAAAAGGCTATTTTTAAATGTTGAAGCGGTAGAAAATCTAATATAGAATCAAAATCGAATGCGCAAGATTTTAATTACTTTCGTTAAAATAAGGCCAAAGTTACACATAATATAAAAATCAATTGATTTTCTTTAGTAGATTCAATAGATTAATTAAGCTCACGATGTTACTTACGCGAGTATTGAGTTAATAATCTCTCTCACAAAGGCTTCTTACACAAACAAACCGTAATTTTACCCTTTAAGATTAAGCGACGCGATATTTATTAATCTTCATCTGGTTTTGTCATAGTTCCGGAGCGCGTCAGAGTCGACGGCCTCTAGTTCTGGGTAGTCACTCCAACAGCTTAAGTACCAAGTGCTAACGAACCATTATAAGATTTTTTCGATTATACATGTTTTTAGAGATTTGAAGGTTATAGTTACGCTGGTCGGCCTAAGAATCGCTAGGTGATGGGATTACGAGACCCGTAACACGGCGGCAATGGTGGCGAAATAGGGGTCATTGACAAGGCTAGCTCACGCGGCGAGGTGCGAATCATTCTAATTTAATTAACAACACTTTTTGCCTAAACTAGATATTAGGATTATTTAAATAGCGTTACTAGAAAAATTAGGGTTACTACTCACAAATCTGCGTGCCTGAAGTCTAACTGGATTAGGATTTCAGATTAAGGTTGGATGATGAATATTTGGACCAGAGCAAAAAAATATCGTTGTTGGAGTATTATAATAATGAAAAAAATATAAAATGAAATCAATTATTAAAAGGGCAGATATTTTATTTCAGGTAATTATGTATTAAAAGCAAAATAAAAATTTGAAGTTGCCAAAAAAGAAAAACTGTTTTTTCCTTTGATAATATATTTGTTATAATCTGTTATTGAACTCAAAATAATTTGATATCATAATATTTTATTATTTTGAGTGCTCACTGCGTAATTTCGACTTCCTGGCAAAACTTTTTCTATATTCAATCCTTCTAATAAAAGCACAATACTGCGGGATGTTTTCCATTTACAAACTTCCGGACTTGCAAACAAAATTGCGTATCTGATTACTATTTTGGCATCGCTTTATGATATATTGACAGACATTTCATAACGGGGTTTTTATAATCTAGCCCATAAACAAACAATGACTTCCTTTTGGTAAATGGAGACAATGGCGGTAGGATAAGAATCAAATGATTGAGATTAGGTTAACTTGCTACTGGCAGGATTTGGATTTTGCTGGCGGGTCATGTTTCTTATAGTCTTGTCTAGCTGATTTTTCATAAAGCTGGTAGCTGAAACATTTGCGAGAATTACATTCAGCACTGCTAAAATTATAGTTATAATTATAAGAGATATCGGTATCTACTCCGTTTTTCGTCTAAGGTTACAAAAACAGCTCAATCTGCGCCTAACTGATCTAATCTATGTATAAAAGCGATCAGTCGTTATATCGTTAGTATCGGGAGAAATTTAATGATTTTATTCAGTTGAGATACAGGAGAAAAACAAGCAGATTAAAAGGGAATACTAGAATTTGTAATTTTTGTAAAGGTACAAACATAATCTGTTAAATAAGCAGACTCACAAAACGCTCACGTTAAATGCTTGCCTTCAATATAACTTTAACGCTTTTACAATTAAAGAGTAAGGCTTCAGCGGGCACGTGGTGGCGGGAAAACTGCGCTCGCGCCGAACGAAACGAAAATTTGTCAGGTCAACGCCCGCGAGTGGCCGCGCCGCTGATTCACTTTTCATCCGCGCGGCTCACAGCGCTTTTGATGAAATGAAAATCTTTGACGCTTCGCGGTTTTATTTTGTTTGTATAAGGTTAGAGCTTAATTGAGGAAAGTGTACAAATAGGTCGAAAAACAAAACAGGCGATTTGGCCAATGCAGCGGTGTGTTTCTAAAAAAACAGCGGAGCTATTCTGTTATTAAGCATGCCTTTATTTTATTAATTGATTGGCCCTAATATGATGCTCTTTAACAGAATCAGGAGCTTTAAATAATATAAATTATTCTGCACCAATATGAAAAAGAACGACAAATGAATACCACCTATTCTTGAAAAAAAATTCAGTTTACAATTTGTAGGTATAATAAGATACAAATTTTCTAATAATTGAATACTGAACCTAATTAACTCTGTAATAATGTTCACTATGAGACTAGCAGAATTAAAAAGGATCCATACAAACAAATTAAAGATTCAGTTAGTGAGTATAGGTACTTACCTA
The DNA here is from genome assembly GCA_911728535.1 of Pammene fasciana. NCBI lineage: Eukaryota > Metazoa > Arthropoda > Insecta > Lepidoptera > Tortricidae > Pammene > Pammene fasciana. The sequence goes on from OU452279.1 coordinate 5,252,318, forward strand.
CAAATTCAATATCTATTAGTAACATTAAATGAAGCAACTGTATAAATAGAATCAACACGATTTGTATACAATTTAATCGGCAAATATGTATACAATTGTTGACCTTATTGCATTGACGTAAAGTTTAAAAATGCGTACGTATTTTTAAATTTGAAAGTATATAAAGGCGAGATCAAGAGTTTTACTTTTATCGAGTATACGCCCGGTCGACGACCTCGCCGTTCGACAATCTAGTTTGCAAATAAATGATGTAAGTGTAATAGTAAGAGCGGGCACATAAGTCGTTTTTGTTAGTACGTTCTTATTGAAGTTTGGCGCGAATCTACCATCTCGTGCGCTGACACGAGGCAGATCGGTGAAGAGTATGATGTTGATTGAGAGGAAATGCGAACTGGTATTTTGTTCGAACAGAACATTCATTTAAAAGATTTTTTACTATTTCCTGGTCTCAGTCTACGTAAAAATCGATTTATAAAACCAAACGAGAAATACATTTTAAAAATATGTTCCTTAATAGAAGGTACAATAAAAAACTTAGGGTTAAGGCTTGTAAGTAGGCTGTAAGGCTGAATCACCATGTCATAATTTCGCTCACTACACAACATATTCTCAAGACGGCCAGCGTTTTGAGATAATTACGAGTAGGTACTCTTAAAACGAACGTGAACAAACTAATGACGAATTGCTCAAAAATTAGTGACAAATTGGCATGACTCATAAACATTGGGCTTAAACAATGACTCATCATCATCAGTCGTTCCCTCAAAGCTGAGGATCGTGACACCATGTCCTTCTGTTGAAGATCAGGTTCCACCACAGGCTTGTATCTCTTGCTACGCACATGGCTAACAACAACTACTAGCCTTTTGTATGATAAGGTTTTCTTTTGTGCAATAAAGTTTAAATAAATAAATAAATAACTTGACACTAAGATATATGTACATTGCAAAATTATTAAGGAATATTTCTAGTCAAGCAAGGTTTTATTTAAAATTTAATTTTAATTAAATTAAGTAGGTTGCCTGCTTGGATCAAATTATTGCCTTGCCATAACATCTAGCTATAATACTACCTTTTAAACTCGAATCTTATGACTATGAGTCAGGATTATCAACATCAGTTGCTATTTAGCACGGAAGTTCTATGAGCCTGAACCGCAATTCTAAACCTTGAATACCTCCAGTTTAAGAACTTAACTTAAGATATACATATTAGTCAATTATTAGAATCGAAAATTGTACCTAAAATGTTAAATAATCTTTACTAAAATCTACTTTTAATAAGATTTAAGTTTATTACGTTTAAATATATCTTACAGATTTTATTTGTTTGTTTTATAAAATTTATAATGAGTTTTATAAGCCTGCCACACATCCCTCCCATGCTATTTATTAACCAGTAAGGGTAATAGCCTTGTATGGAGTGAGCACTCTAAGCTTTTTTGTCCATGCTTAATTCAATCGCTCGTTGATGTCGTTTATATAACACTCACTCGCGAAGCTTCTTGCTCCGATCTTTAGTTATAAAGCGCACGTGGGGGATATAATATTATGATAGTTTAAAGCGTAAAACTGTCATTATATTTTGGTTGATTGAAAAAATCTAAAAGGGAAGCAATTAAGTTTATTTCGTAAAATAACGGTCCTGAAAGTTTTTTATGAAATATTTTTACAGTCCGAAATTGCTATTGAAGTGATTTTGATGATTTTCATATTCATAAATATGTGTATTGTGTTTTCTTCACACATATAGGGATCCAATAGGTAGCACTTGAGGTCTATCATTTGCTTTTCGTTTGATCTATAACTTCTAAATGCGACAACGTGTATATTAATAAACTATACTAAGTATATTCGTACTGCTTTGTGTCAAAAATAGTTAAATAAAGGGTCAAATTTATCTTCACACTTGAAGCGTACTTTCTTAATATTAAGTAGCTTGAATTCCTCAATCGCTTAGCTGCTTCTGTACTAAGGTATTACTAAACCGCGATTAGAACAGCATTATGATAGTCTGTCTGTCCATATTAATTTTGATGTATATAAGTGTAATCAAAACTGGTAAGTCTAATCCTAATAGACTAACTATTTAGCGGACATGTCCGAAGGACAAATCTGTCAATATCTGGCGGGAATTGGGCACGGATGTGGACGCAGGCTGCAGGCAGAACTGAAAAGCGCCATACATTGATAATTTTGTCTTTCGGACATGTCTACCACATGTTATTCTCATCGCGGTCACATAATACTATGTATGATCAAAGGCGCCTTCATCAAGCTTATGTTAAATGTCTAAACGGTAAAGTTAGCATCGCGAAGGGATAAAAACCCGTAGGAAGCTGTAACGGTCGAGTATAAATAAGACGGCAGGAGCCGGGATGCTATCAATAAAACATGGCGGCGGAGGCTTCCGCGTCGACGCAACTGTACCCGAGAAGCCTATTCGATACTGGAAAATTACTATTAAAAATATAGCGGGGGTTTCCTGTAATAGGAGCAATAAATTTAAACGTAGTTTTTACTCCTCAAACTATGTCTAGTTTATTCAGTGACTTTTAAAAATAACAAATAGTTTGATTTTTAATACACATTAAAGTTTATTCGGACACGCAATGTATTCCGAAATTGATCATGTCTGTAGGTTGACAAGACTGACAAGCAATGTCAATTAGATGGATTTTAACGTACATTGAAAATAATATTTAGTTTGTATGAAAAAGAGACAAACAAAAAAATACATATTTTTTAAAAGTAGTTGAAGAAAAGTTTTAATGTTTGAGGAGTAAAATCTACATTTTAATGTATTGTTCCTATTACAGGAAACACCCTGTAATGAAAATCATAATAACATAAGATGTTACATACAAGATATACAAGATGAGTGCGAGATAGCAAGATGTTAGAAAAATAGTAGTAATCGGGGAAAAAGTGGGAGAAAATTTGTTTGAACACGAAACAAGATGTTTTTTTATGGGAGATGTTTTTTATTCCTTAAATAAACCATGATATGAAATACTATATTAAAATATAAACCTAAAAATCTAAATTTAAATTTGGTGCTGTGACGGTGATGCTTAGGATACTGCAAGTACTTTCTTGTTGTATGTATTACAATACTTAAACATGGGTGAGGAAACTGCCAGCTCTAATATCCGCGGTCAAGCTGACCAGCTGTTTTGCTAACTCTTGGACAAGGCCCTGTGCTTCTAGACCTCATAGGTTTCGAGGATTTTAAATATCTACTTGATTCAATATTTATTAAATGACTCACTATACTGTCTCACCATAACGGCCATAGGCTAACTTATAAAATTGTAAACCGTAAATAAAGTCCAATTTGAAACTATTTTGCAATATCACGGTTGCTACGCATGATTGAGTAGATTTTTGTTTCTGTCAAGCAAGCATGATTTAGGTTAAAAAAATACATGCAACGTCAAATAAGAGTTTAGAGAAGCCATTACAGCTCTATCTTTCTCAGAGATAACTCAGCAGACAGATGTAAACGAAGCTTTTAATACCTTTCACGATACGATTAGACTCTTTTTTAATTTATGTTTCCCTATATATAAAGTTAAAATTACTAGAGCGTCCGCACAAACTAAGTGGTTAACGAAAGGGCTATATAAATGCTGTAAAACTAAAAGAACATTATATTATGAATATCGTAAAGCAGATGCTCGGAAAGATCAAAAAAGGACATACTACAGTAAATACACGAAAACATTACGCAAATGTCTACTTACTAGTAAAAAAATCATAAATATTAAGGAAATTAGCACATCAAAAAATAAATGCAAAAAGACTTGGAATATTATAAATAGTAACACAGGTTTTGATACTCTACAGCCGAATAAACAAATAGACAAAATATTAGTAGATGACAATTTTGTTACAAACCCTCAAGACATATGCCAAGAATTTAATTAATTTTTCATAAATTTGACTAAAAATAATAATATACATACCCCCAATGGTCCCTGTCCACCTACAGGAATAAACATAGTCCATAGCATATTCCTTGCACCAGTTAACACTGAAGAAATCATAAATATTATAAACAAACTAAAAAACACAAATGCAACGGGATACGACGAATTAAGCACGACTTTGATAAAACTCTGCGTAGCACAATTGGTGCACCCACTAAGCCACATAATCAATCTATCTTTTGAGGAAGGTACAAGAGAATCGATAGTTTCATAACTAAACATAAAATCCTAAGTCCGGACCAATTTGGCTTTAGGAAAAAAAGTTCTACTTCTTTAGCATGTTTCTCGTTGATATCATATATTACAGAATGTTTAAATAATGATATACCTGTAGCTGTCTTATTTCTTGACCTGACAAAGGCATTTGACTTTGTCAGTTACAAACATCTTTTTAGAAAACTAAGCCGCTGTGGCATTAGAGGCAAATGCTTAGAGTGGCTCCAGGACTACCTATATAACCGATTCCAACGTGTCGAAATTAACTATCTTAAAAATAACGAAAAAACCAGTTATCATTCCACATATCAACACAACGAATGCGGGGTTCCACAGGGCAGTATTTTGGGCCCTCTCTTGTTCCTTCTTTATATAAATGAGCTGACGCAGATAACGACACACAAAACTATTCTCTTTGCTGACGATACAACGATAGTAATTAAAGGGTCAAACCCAGAAAGCTTCGAAGATGACATAAACTCCACACTGAGTAACTTCATGACATGGCTAAAAAATAACCAACTAAAGTTAACACATTCAGCACCGATGACCCGACAGTCGGGTTCTCTGTTCGTAGCGACTACGCGCTACATACGAGGAATACCTGGCTACGTGCTACGAGCGTAGGGCGTAGCGCTACGCGGTTGCGAAAGTGTTAAACATAGCCAAAACCAAACTTATCCAGTTTTGTAGTTATAATTCGACTCCAATATGCATAAATATCCACTGTGAAAGCGAAAAAATTGAAAAAGTAGATAGTTATAAATTTCTAGGAATAATTCTAGACAAGAACTGTAACTGGAAGGAGCACATTAGTGATCTCGTTTCGAGAATAGATAACTTTTCGTTCGCACTGAGGCGCGTGCGGAACATAGCTTCTACTGATGCAGCACTTACTGCGTACCATGGATATATTGCCTCTATCATACGGTACGGGTTGTTAATATGGGGCAATTCAACTGACGCTGATAGAGTATTTCTTGCTCAGAAGGCATGTGTTAGGGATGCGGTCGGAGCAAAATATTTAGCCCCCTGTAAACCGCTATTTAAAAAGTACAAGATTTTGCCGTTCCCTTGTATGTATATAAAAGAAATATGCCTCTTCGTTAAACAAAACCTCCATTTATTCAAAAGCGTCCAATCTCTTCGGAGGAAGCATGACTTGATAGCTGGGAAACCTGATAAATATATTTATAAAAAGAACGTGGCGTATATTTGTGTCAAAGTCTATAATAAGCTTCCTAAGATCTACAAAGATCTCAATTTAAACGAATTTAAAAAAAAGATAAACGCGATGCTTCTGGAAAATTGTTTTTACTCCATGACCGAATATTTAAATCACGAATTTTGACATAACATAGCAATGTATACATATGTAAATAATATAAGACCCATAATTTTAGTGTAGTTTTAGTAGTTGACATAGTGTAAGTAATGCCATATCTCTCACACTTGCATGCTGTATAACAGTAAGACATGTCGCCCTTGTAAATATATATTTAAGACCACATATAATATTATGTATTACGCATGATCTGCAATGCAATAAATTTTCATTTTAATTTTCATTTTATAAAAGTAAATTAAATAAAAACATTATAAACATATATACCCTAACAATCTAAACTACTTAAAACTAGAGATAAAAAATTTGGCCCAGATCACTGTCAACGGGCAGGGTGCCCAGAAGGCTGGCCGTATTGCCACGCTGAATTGCGATCGCTATTCGTTGCGCAAAATAGTAGCCAGCCCTCTGATCACCAGAGGCCTCTATTAGGCGCGCCGACAGGTCTTTGTACAGTCGGCGCGCGCTTGGCCCCCACGGCCCCAAAGTTTCAACCCCGAACGCCGCAAATATGTAGCTACTTCCTAGAGCAACATACTTGCGACCCCTTTTTGTCGTACAGTTGAAAAAAAAAATTTTCATTTTCATAAATGTCAAATAAATATCAAATCGACTTGAGTTCAAATAGGCCTCCGAGAATCACAAATATGTCCGATATTTTACATAATACTGACATTGGACGTGTAGCATTCATATGCAATGGATAATCAAAACGCGCAAATATGCTGGACATCTTACATTAATACGAGAATTGCAATATTATATTCATATGTAAAAATATAAACATACAAAGTTTTGCTCGGCAAGTTGGATTGGTTAAAAATGTTGTTGGCAATGAAACCAAAGGCAAGGAAAAGGTTACTTTGTTAAGGAGTTACGTACAAGTGACTGTGTGTTTTCGTGCTCTCTTAGTGTAATCAACAAATCGTACACGAATAACGCCCTTTACTGATGCGATGTGTCCACGTGTGTATATACGTGCTTATGCAAATAAAAAAAGCTTTATGATACAAGTGGTATGTGGTACAGTAAACATACATTATAATAATAATTTTAAACAAATAAGAACCGACTTGGAAATGCCCGAGTTGCTATAAAAAATACTGAAATCACTATAGGTGTGCCTGTAATAGTTGAAGAGTTCCCTCGATTTCTCCAGGATGCCATCATCAGATCCGGACCTGATAACAATAAAACCAACTGTGAAGTATTTATCTTTGAAACAAATAAAGAATTTTCCAAATCGATCCAGCCGTCTTCGATTATTCGAACGATATTGTGAACGATATTGCACAACAAAGATCCCGACGAATTGAGAACCTCCTCCTTCGAAATCTTGAAGGTTGAAAACATTAATGGTATGTATATTGCGTCTGACAAAAATGTAGCTTAAACCATCTAAGATAGAGCCTTTAAACAACCACCATTCAGTTGTTATGGAGCGGACGAATGGGTTCAAAGTTTTTCTTCTACGTAACTACTGCACTGCAGGTACTGCATAAAATCTTGAACGGGTTTGTTACGGGTTAAGGTTAGGTAGTGTTTGCAATCCCGATCTAAAATGTAAGGAATTATCCGGATCTAGAACCGGATCCGACGGATCTTCGATACATTTTAAGTATGAGAAGTGGTAAAGACATCTGTCTAGTATGCATAAAGATTTGAGTCGCATCCCATCGTTATCGTAGCTCAGTTAAAACGACTACCACAAAGCTAGCCTAGTAAAAAGTGACATAATAAAGACCTCTAGTTAGTTTGCTCCACCGATGAATAACTGCCCGATGTCCGGATCTAGAAATAAGGGTAGCACACTATAGGGTTTTCTTTTCATATTTTCTAGCACAGTGAATACCCTTTTCAAAAGGATTGCCTCGTGCATGTGACAGTGGAGTTGCAGGCATCCATAGGCTAAGGTAACTGCTTACCATCAGGTGAGCCGTGTGCCTGTTTGCCACCGTCGTAGTATAAATAACGGAGACAGCTCTCCGTCTATAAAAAGGTGGTTGATGACGCGTGGCACGTGTCGTTAGGGCCTGCGATGCAGCGTGTTTCCGCATAGCTGGCCGCCGGCGCAGTGATCGCTGCGACGTTTCCGCATGCGCCCGCGCACGATATGCAGGGGTGCGACACATTTTGATGCAATTTTTATGTGTTTATTTACTTGTACAGTATGGCACGTTAGCCATTTAAAAATATATTTTTATCGTTTTCACATATAAAAGCCTACTTAAGAGCGTAACTTGTGGTTTAGCGAAAAGGGTCCTGACTCAAAGATTATTTTGGCTCCATTGGCGTCTTTGAAATGTTATTTTATCACCTTTTTTACCATTTTACATTCCGCACAAATTACCTTTTATCTGTAAAAATGCAAAGCTCAAATTTTCTTGGAGCTCAATTACCTATCTTAATGACTCTGGTTGGAACGTGATTTTTTGGTTTTTATAATTTGAGAAGAGAAAGAGAAATGAGAGCACTGGTAGTCTGCGGTAATAATACCGACTTTAAATCCGGAGGTCTCGGGTTCCAACCCCGGCTTGTACGAGTTTGTAGTTTGTAGTTTTTCGGAACTTATGTACTGATATATAAATTCAGTCGCTTGTTGGTGAAGGCAAAACATTGTAAGGAAACGGGAAGTTTCTTCTCTGGGTTGGAAGGTCACATGACCGTCGCTTTCGTAAAAACTAGTGCCTACGTCAATTCATGGGATTAAGTTGTCAAGCGGACCCCAAGCCACGACAAAGGCTATTAGGAAGAAGATTGTTTATTATAAATTAAATAAATAATAAACTCAAGGCTTTTTTCTTGAATGTACCCATCGGCAAACGTTGTGATGTAGCTATTGATGAACCTTCTAAATAAAATAAATCGAGTATAAAATATACACAGCCAGTGCAGGTTGGCGAGGCCTGCCGCCCTCGGCGAGTAGCGGTTCGCAAGGTTCAGGTTCACCCGCGTTCATTGCCACAGTTTTGTAACCCTTGTGTAACTCGGGCCCTTCGCCTCTCACTTGGTCTCGTTCTTATTATTGCACTTGCCCATTATTTATTTGTTTACCAATCACTTAAGATGATAGTCGAATGTGGAACATTTAGTTACAAATGTTACAAATGTTACAATACACTGAAATATGTAACTACTAGTACATTTACTGCGTATAAAGCGATAGGTAAATGGATCACTGTTACACGACTTGATTTTAGTTCCATTAAAGAGCCCAAAACAGCATTTGGTAAATGTCACTTTCTTCTATGAGAAATCACACAATATTATTTTTAGTTATTGACAGTTTAAAAGTTTATAAAGCACTATATCATTTTAAATCTTCATAAAAAATTACACAAAAAATTATAACGGAGCGATTTCTACAGTTTATTGACGTGTTAATTGTTATAATACAAATAATATTAAAAATATACAGAGACCACAGTGGTAGCATGTAAATAAATATTAATAGTAATAAACATATTTCAGAAAAGTAATGGCCGTCCGATCTCCTCTTAATGCGCCATGTTGACGTGACGTGTTATGTTGAATTATGGCAATGGATTTGGAACGTCTAAGTGGATCGGCATTTAAATACAGCCTTGACCAAAAGTATAACCGAATTACTCTATATTCAGCTGTACCTACCCTATATATTTAACTATTACCTAATGTGATCACTAGTTGTTAATAGTCCTTCCTTTTTTACTTTAATTTTCTATTATTATTAAGTATTTAATTTTTATTTAAAAGACCCTAATTGTAATGGGTTTTATACGTTAATGATTTACTTACTTACTTACTTATAATGGAAAAGTTTTTTTCTAAAATAGAACTTATAAGTATTTGAAGATTATCTCTTATTAGAATTTGTATTAGTTCAAATTCCTATTAAGATAAACTTATCTAGTTTGAATTTTGTTCATTCCTATATTTTTTTTATAAGGTCATTATAGGTTAACAAAAAAAAATCTTCAAATTAATAGATACTAATATTACAGCAAAATATGTACCATTACAGGTCTTTAATAGCTATGTAGGTATGCTACTACGCATGTAAACAATTTTTATAATGATTTCTGTGAGTACATTTTTTGTTAGTTAGCATTAGCAAAATCGTGATTTTAGATAATATTTTATTTCTTTAAATGATGTACAACTAAGTGGCTTATTTTATGTATAAGTATCCCTCATGGAGCTGAAACAAATAAAAAGAAGATTAACATTTAAATTAATTTCTATGTAATGAATTAAATTATTGTAAAGTAATGTCTAAGTAAATAGTAAGTGAGTTTAACTTATTCTTTATAATACACTGATTTAGACTTTCACGGTTTTTACTCATAATTGTTTGTGTTTTTTGTTGTGTTAAGTCCCGTTTATTACAAATAATTATTCTTTATAATATTTTTAGTTTACGTAAAAAATGCTATTAAGCATACCTAAGTAAAAACATTCCATTAATAATTATCAATAAAACAAGAAAATTAATATTATACCAGTGTTTTTCGTCTAAATAGAATACCTAACTACTTAATTAAATATTTAACAACAATATAACTTTGTCAACAATCTGCCTATGCAAATACATCACAAACCATAAAGCAGTATATTTGCCTAATGTTCAGTAAACATGTAAAATCGACAAAAGCGTACATAAGGCAGTGCGGAATGTTTAATTGAGCGGTAGGCTGCGCGTCTAGCGGGCGACGACCCCGTGCCTTTCGAGAGTATCGAACCGCGCGATTACGTCACCCGCGCAAGCCTGCCGCGCCAGGGCTACCTCCTGCCTCTGACGTCAAAAATCACACTCAAATCACTCAATATCTTAGAACTGCAATTATTTTTTCAGAGCAGTAGGTATGTAAAGGCTTTAGTTAGGGTGCGGGATGGCTAAACGGTGCCCTAGTAGAAAAATCAGTTAAGTTTAGTTTTAATAGCAAACCCAAGAGTCCGTTTGGAATTAGAGTTAGACTAAATATAATTCCGAACGTTCCGATATTCATAATATTTCCGTGTTCCGCGAAAGTAATTTATTCACTACGAAAAAAACATTACCAAGCTAACCTAAATTACAAATAAATAATATGATTTATGTCATGAGATATTTATGTCAAGGATCTACTTACCTCGCTTACGCGCTTCACAAATTTTTAGTGAATATTCCACTCGTAAGTAATTCGAAAGCTATCAGCTAAAACCGTTAACCCTGGATTTTTGTACACCCAAATATTTGTGATGCACGATTGAACCAGAAACATAAAAATGATCATCAAAAACACGTACTGCGTACATCTTTATTTAGGACCTGTAGCTAGCAGTGGGTAGCTAAAGTTACTATGCTTTTTAGTATTTTAGTTTGACAATTTTAGTAATATAGTAAATCCGACATGCCGTACGAATCTATCTAGTAATCTGTGAAATCTGTCGATGACAATACCAATCCAATAATTTTAAATGAAAACAAAATTAACAAAAACAGGCCACGCTCTGATTTACTTTGTAGTACCTAGTAAGATTTTACTTAAATTTACAAAGCAACGTACTTGTCTTTGTTACTTGGGAGTGACAAATAAAATAATAGATCTCACTAGGCACACTATCTGTCTCCAGTGGTAAAAAGTGTTGGTTGCTTCTTGACCTGATCTAGATTCGATGACTCAGAGTGTGAAAATAAAAGTACTCGTTTTTGCTTTTAGTTTATTTTGTACCAAGTAAAAGTAAAATCGCAGTAATTGTCTTTAAATAGATTAAGCAAATTTTGGCTCAGGGATTTTTGCATAAAACAATTTTCTCATCAGCCATAATTTGATTGTGTGTTATAATAGTAATTTGTTCTAACAACTTTGTTGCTATGATCTAGCTAAAATAAGTGCTTACAATACAACACCTATTTTGCCATGAGTTGTGTGTAAAAAGCAAAATATTTTAAGAAAGTAATTTGAATATACATTTTAATTTTTAGGCTCTAATTTCAAATGCAAACTGTAATAAGCTAGGTTAAATAAAATATAGTATATGTACATGTAAATAGTTTGCAAGCCATTTTAGATTTTTCAGAAGCTCGTTAAATAATGGCAGAATCGGCAACCCTGGCCCGTACTCCGTAGTTAGCCGCCTAGCTCCAACATCACTGTGGAATATTCCTATCGTGAAGCTTTTTTGACAAAAACTATTCGAGGGTTTTCGGATATGTCTACTTTTTTGTTGCTTCTTCATGTAAAAATGGTTGTTTAAATATAAAATATTTGCGGGCAAGTTATTATGCAGGTTCATACAACAATTTATTCAGTTATTAGGTAAAAATGTATGTCCAGATTTATATAGTTCCATTGACTGATATATATTTAACACCATCTTTCCTAGTTGTCATTTTCTAAAATTGTATCTGCTTAAATACCTTCTACGTACTTATCATTAATTTATTTTAGTCGGGCTACAACATCACCAACTATAATAAAAAACCTTATGGCTACCATGAAGGCACTCGAAATGAGTCAAGTTTTGACCACAGCGCAAAACAAGTAAAACCTCACACGTGGTCACTTTCGTCGTGCGGCGGAGTTTGGCCGAACTTTCGTTGGCTTATAAAGTAAATACGGCAGTCAACGACCCCGGCTTGCACAACCGTATGAATAACATTTTATGAAATATCATGCTTCTCGACATTCTTTTATTTCGAAATGACAACACGGGAACAATTCGTTGAAAGAATTTACTAGCGTTGTATTGCGACACTATTAGCTTTTTCATGGCATTGCTTTTAAGGGGTGCTTTTCTACACGTTTCTACTGACTGATAGATACAATTCTTAATGTAAATCTTTGTGTTTAACTTGTGCATATTTTTTTTTGTGAAAATACTGATATAAGTATCCAAATAATTTCAATACTTCCTGGTATATTAAAAAAAATGAGGCTATGTTTTTATATTATTTTATTTGACCACCTCGGATTATTTTTGTTAGTATTTACTTCTTCTTCTTCTTCTTCGTCGTTCCCTCATGACTGAGGATCGTGACCAACTGTGATATCCCTCCATGTGACGCGGTCGAGAGCCATACGTAGTATTTACTTACATCCTAATGTTATCCTATGACAATATGTATAACAAAACATGATCACACCTAATAAATTAGAGTTAAATATAATCAATTATAACAAGACAAGTCATTAATAAAATAAATATCAGTAGAAATTACAAGTTTTAATGTACAGTTGTGGCTCAACTTCATTATTACTTAATGTTAAATTCTTATGATATTATATATGTTTGTTGATCTGATTTAAATTAAAAGCAATTAGATTGCGATGGCGAATGAAGTCATTCACCCTAGTAGTTAACTATTTGATTATTTCATTGACACTAGTCCATTAGTTACATAGTTCCTTATTAGCTATTGTACTATAAGTAAATTTCAGAACAGGTCAGTGTATACTGTCAAAAAAAATCTTAAATGTCTTTAATATTAGCAACTTTTGAAGTTCATCCTCAGTCAAAGGCGAGGTCATCCGTTCAGAGCAATTTTCGAAAGGCAATTTTCATAGCGTTGTTGTTCTCAATCGTAAAGTAGACTCAATAGCGTGAACCCGAGCCGCGGTCATGGCGTTCGCTCGAACAAAAGTACTTTCCCGGGCGAGTAACGGGACAGCGCGGAGAAATGCCCCACGAAATCGAAACACGGCTTACACGGCGCACCGTTAGACGGCCCTCGCCCTATGCCTGACGGGATAATGGGCTGCAACTGCACTGGCGTAGCTGAGGCTATTTGAGGCTGGTTATAGATTAACGGCATTGGTGGAAGCGTTGCAGAGGTAGTTATGTAACGCGGTATCCTTTGAGACTAACACATTTTTAAATTTGTATTCATATTATGATTGTATTCGGTTATTAGTCTGTTGCTACTGCGGGGTTGTTGCGTAAACAAAAGCTCATGAATCGAGATCTTTGTTATCATTATTTGGATTTCCCTTGATCATACCTTGTAATTATAATATATATTTATTATATAGTCAAGACAAAGTAAAATTTTAACTTGCTTCGCATTTGGCCTTAAAGATTAAATTTTGATCACCTATATGTATAGATGTAAGTATTTCGTGATTCACCAAGCGCCTTTACTAATGCTAAATATGTGTTATTTAATTAAAACGAATAGCCAACATTTATAAAATAGCTTAAATTACTGGGTTCATATCTGTACTGTAAGCTTATGTGTGATAGTAAAATTCTTTAATCTATTGATTTGAAATACATTTTTACACCTTACTCAAGCCAGTACTTACCTACTGTCACGTCAATATCATATGCTGCTAAAGTGTAGTAAATAGAGATTCACATTGTCAAGCAAAAGTCAGCATCACTATTCTTCTATTATTCAGAAACAAGTAGATATGGCGCCATCTCGTGTTAGATTTACAAATCTCGTAGTCCGCCTGTGGTCTAGCTGTGACCAAACGTCTCGTATAGTCAGCTTTCTCCCTATTAGAAGTGCTTAGCGTTCCATCGTCGACCCCTTAGTTAATAGAATTTCCGATAGATGTCGCTACAAATGTATCATTTTACATCAAAGAAACATAAAATCAGAATAAAACACTAATATATTTGTTAAATTAATTGTATCACAGACAGTAAGTTTAGATAATACACTTATATGATGCAATTTATGATTTGGTGATATTATCCTGCCAAAATACACAATAGTTTTTCAATAGTATGTAGTAGGTAGCTAGGAACACCTATTGCACACTTTTATTTTAAAGATGTATATAACTAGGATTGACCCGTGACTACATACGAGCTTGAATTAAATGTAATGGTAATCAGTTAATTAGAAAACATAACATTATTGTTAAAAATATCTCTTTCAATATCATTGGTACATTACTTCATACAAAATTTCATCTAAATCAGTTCTAGGCGTGATGAGGTAAAAGACAGATAGAGTTTACTTTCACATTTAACATTATAATATTAGTAGTGGTTGTAGTTCTGATAACTATGGGGAGTATGGGGTAATTGTTAGCAGTAAGTAGTATCTTATCTTATCTTATCTTATCTAATTCGGGGGCCCATATGGATACACTTCGACCCAAAGGGATCTTTTATGTAATTTCTCCCTAGTGTACCTACTCAAGAGCTTTCTCCACCATCTCCATGTGTTGGATAATGGGAATCAAGAGCAGTACTTTGAGTTCCTCTGGATCTAGATAGCCAGTACCAAAGTCCTTCATTCTCTGTCTGGCTAGAGCGTCACATTCACACATCAAGTGTTTCATTGTCTCCTCCTCTTCGCCGCAAATTCTACAATCAGTGTTATCTGACAGTCCCATTTTAGCCAACCGCATCACAGCGTAATGGCCTAAAAACCCCTGTTATAATTTGGAGCTTTCTTCTACTAAGTTTCCAAAGCTTTTTGTTCTAGCGTGAGTCAACTTTATATATGAAGAGCTTCCAATGTCTTAGACCTGTCAAACTACCCCACTGTTATTAGTGTTTTTGTTTAGTGTGGTCCTTTATAGTTATTATTATGGTTCCCTTTGATAGCTCCACGAGCTTCGAGCCTATAATAGTACATTACTACAGAGGCCGGGAAGTAGGGGGTTGCCGGCTGAGTTATATAGACGGATCGTTACGAGGCTGGCAACCCCTTTTCACGCCGAGGTATGTATAGTGCTTTTCTCAAACATGCAGTGAAATAAATATGAAAATTATCCAATTTTTTTCCGATATACGTAAGGCAAAAGTCTACTCGTAAACTTGTATTAATGGTGACTGAATAAATTCAGAACGTTACAAACAAATAAACAAAAACAAAAAAAACAACAACAACAACAACAAAAACAAAAACTTAAACTAAAACTAAAACAAAAACTAAAACAAAAACAAAAACAAAAACAAAAACAAAAACAAAAACAAAAACAAAAACAAAAACAAAAACAAAACCACAAACGAAAAAAAAAAATGATTATTGTTTTTTTTAATATGCATAAATAGTGGCAGAATGTCAAATGAACCAAAAAGTAAATATCGCTTATAGCCTTAAATGGCTGAATGCCATGATCCTGTGCCACAAACATATGTGGAATGGAAATTAAAAAAAATTACTTCCCTTCGTTACCTGTTCTCTGGAGTTGATCCGCCCTAAACGTGATACTTTGAAGCCTATTATGACGCACATAACGAAGACATTTCATTGCATGTTTGAGAAAAGTTATTTATAGAACCCCCTCTAGCAAGCTCATCAGCATTTTCGTTGCCGGTAAAGTTACACACCAGTAGCACTTTGTTTTGCCTTCCAACCCTGTTAAGAACTTGGACGCAGTAAGTAGTAAAAGGGAGCCTGAACTGTTATTGCACTTTTACTGCTATTAGCGCTTTGATGGTTATTCCTAAAGCAATGGGTAAAAAAAATGTGGCGCAAATAGGGCCAATCACAAATTGACATTATAACACAACTTTAGTATTGTTTCTATCAGAGTCATAATATTATTATAGGTACTTAAATAGGTATCCAATACATTCATAGTTGAGATATACTAGCTCACAGATACGGGATATTTGTATTTAAGCCTTTATAAAATTTCACCATTTTGATCAACAGGTAAGTAGCTTCGAGATTTATTAACATCTTGCCAGTTTACTGAAATTGGTTTTAAACGTGGAAAATGTGCTAGGTTAGGTACCCATTTTTGAATACTAATAAGATTATCAAACAAATAAAACACAAATTGTAAAAGCTACGAAATATAAGACTAGTCTAGTATAAAACAAAAGGAAAAAATATCGTATGTATGCGCTGAAATAATAAAAACAGGTTCGATATGTACCTACTTCAGTTCATTACTTAATTCGCTCAAAGCACTGATTATTAGGAATGCTAGGACATATGATCAAACAAAGAAAGCATTTCGTTTGTACTTATTTTAAGCATCAGAAGTTTAGGTATCACGTTGAGATTTTTCAAGGTTTAATTGGCTTTAGTAAATTTAAGACAAACGCCTTAAACAACAGAAAAACAACATGTTTTGCAACACGAAATAAATATAATGCTAAACAGCACGCCTCTACAATTTTGCATGATTATCTTTACATAGGGGTACGGGCCACATAAAAAAAGATTACGTTTTTTACCGTTTAGCATTCTTTATTTAAAAAATGAGCGAATTGATTGGCTGCGCGTATTCGCGGGGCCCTCGCGGCGCGCAGCGTTCCTCCGGGTCGGCCAATGGGGGAGCGCGCCCGGCGAGGGTCCGCGCCCTTCGCACCCTGCGAGAGACCTTAAAGATAAGAGTAAACGAGAAACTGTTTATGATTATAATTTCGATCAATCACTGTTCTTTTAAGGCAGTTCAATACGTTAGATAGTACCTAACAAACATGCCTTTCGTCTAATGAACGGTCTAGAAGCCACAGGCCTATTTATTGTTACTTTTTCCGTAACGAATCTACTTCTTAATATGAATTGAATGATAAATACCTAGCGTATTAAGTAGTAGGTAACAGAAATATGCTGTTGATAATTTAATGTAGTTTAGTTTACAGTTAATTAAGGTACTTATACCTAGTAAGTAAGTTGGTACGCCCTAGTAGGGGTCAATGTCTACTGGTTAAACTAAAAGACCATCTTGTCATGGTTGCAAAAAATAAATTATTATGCTTATGACTATTTAAAAAGCGCCTAAAATTTGTTTGTACGCAGTGTCAACATTTGATATATGTTTACAGTCCGTGAGCTTTAAGAAGAACCTTCGGGAATCGGCGATGACACACGAAGGTAATAATATTGCTGTTCTGCTTTTTATGTTTCACTGTTGATTGATACCCGACGTCTCTTTCTAAAATTCGAAGGCTCTTTTTAGAGCTCGCGGACTGTACTGCCGCTGTAGGCCATGGTATATAGAGGAAAACAAAGTATCGCCGTCACAACGTCACACAACAGACACCATTTTGATTAACAAACATATAATTTTGGTTATTTGAAATCAGCGTGGTGTCTGTTGTTTTCTTCTACCATTTGCCGCACTACGCATAACAGGCTGGAAATACAGTAGACAACTAAGTTGCAGGCGCTGCACGCTATCATCTTAGTACAAAAAATGTAAAGAAAAAATATAAATGCGAATTGAATCTACCTAACTACAAGTTTAGGATTCAAATATTACTTAGTAGTTGTGATCTCATACTTAAGCTGCTTGCAAACCAGAAAAAGATCGTGCAAATTATTGAAATTTCAATTAATTTCAATACCTCAGGCTGTTACTGAATAAGGCACAAAAAAAATCATTAAGTTAATTTAAATCCATTTTCAAAACTTATCACCACAATTTTTTCCTAAAGAAATACGCAGTTTTGTATTTGTAAGGATGGTTCACATAATCTTATAAATCACTTATGTAAAATTACTCCACATAATTATCAGGAGGCAAGGTATATTACAATTTGTGAATGATTGCTCAACATATTTTGAACATCATAATCGCGCAAATCCCTTCTCACAAACTTCTAATCATCCACTTTAAGCGAGCGTTTGGCAAACATTCAAATCCAAACACTCATCGTGACTAAACTCATCACAGTGTTTTGTCAAAAATTCGCTTGTTATTGGCGATATTCATTCAAGTGTGGGCGCGTATGTAAACGTCACGTCAGCGTCACGATTGAAATGCATTGTATGACGGATGTGACAGTTTTGTCGTGGGTGCGAACGCCCCTCGCGAATGCAGCACGCAGGCGCGAGATTGTGCCGTTCGCTCCCCTTTGTGGAACATGTTAGTTTTTGGCACATTCTGAAAATAAAACATGCATTTTTACGGTTTATACTATAAATTGGTAGGTGCGGGTGGTTTTAACTGATTTGCAAAGCTAATGCAAATATTTTGTAACCATTTTTATTGCACCCCCTTGTTTCCGCAACCGCAAGATAAGTAAACAAAAACTGATACAGCTTGAATTTTTATTCACGTTTCGTACTTATATAAAAATACGTTGAAAAACAACTCTGCAACAACAATATAATTTTCTTCCACTGATTTCGGTACTGGGCAGTTTGGGTTACCAGCTCTCATCCCCAATACCAATCTCTTGCTCCACGGTAGAGTCGCCATCAAATATATCGAAGCGGCCAAGGCACTCAAAATATCTGAACGTGGGCTTTATCCCCATGACAATTGAGGTGTTGTTCAGATATTTGTATCCACCTTGGCCGCTCCGGTATATGTGATGGCGACTGTACTTTGCCAAGTAGTTTTGGAGCAGCCCGTATTTCGTGTACTGCATCAAACCCAGAACTCTGAGATTGTATTCTTCAAGTGGTTTGTAATAAGGCCTGCAATTCCGATATTTTTCGTATTCCGGAAATTTGAAGTTGGCTATACAAAAAAATACTAAAATTACAAGCCTTAGTTTGCATTCTCTGAACACCAATTGTGAACAGCTGCCAAATGCCCCAGTCTAGAAATAACACGTAACTTGCGCACGAAAGGTTCCTTACCATTATCTATAAAAACGGCAAAAAATCATATCTGTTGTATGGGAGAATATAAAAACCCCTTAAATATTTATTTTATTCTGTTGTTTATCATTTGTTGTTTATAGCGGCAACAGAAATACATCGTCTGAGAAAATTTCAACTGCCTAACTATCACGGTTCATGAGATACAGCCTGGTGACAGACGGACAGACAGACAGACGAACGGATAGCGGAGTCTTAGTAATAAGGTCCCGTTTTTACCTTTTGGCTACGGAACCCTAAAATAGTATAGCGAACCAACTATGGCTTCGTTGCTCTCGGTATTGTGTCACATCCTCCGAAGGTAACTCTCCGTCTACTACTTAGGTTTCGAGTTACCTACATAATATAGTCTGTATTTGAATAAAAATAAAATACTAATCAATATTGCAAGGAATCGGTCTGAACACAGGTAGGTCTATATTTCGCGGTCAAGGTGTATCTTACTAGTTTTTTTTAATAAATCAGCTTGTAATGATAATTTCACTGGCAATTAAAATAAGTCCAATGACGATGTGCAATTATTTCGCGGTATATCAAGATTTTAATTGGCGGAGGGGAGACTGGCCATGAATAGCCTCCCGTTAATAAGGGTTTTGTCCGTTTTTCTGATATTACGTTTTTTGCGTCATTGTGCGCGAGCTTTATATTTTTTATAGCTGGTCAACGAGGGGTCAGTTCGATAGATTTGCCCTTATCGTGATTGATTGACATTCAACGGTCGCAATTTTTTCCGAACTTAAGAAAAAAAAAATTAAAATAAAAGGAATTATTATTGTTACATTCGATATTCGTGATTAGCGTTATGTGGAAACATGGCATCGTTTTATTCACTCTAGGTAAAGAAGCTTTGTGGCAGACAAATACACAAATGTTCATATAAGGATTCGAGCCCAGGATCTCCGGGTTAGGTAGTAGGTAAGGGACGGACGATACATTCAGTTTTCGTAATGCGTTAGCGCAAGTGGCTGCATTTTATTTTTTAATAAATAAGACTTTTGATTCAAAATGAAAGATTCCTAGATAATAACCCTGAATCAAATTATCGCTTGATTTTAAAGTACTGTCAGTTTAAGGTTACTAATTTGGCTATCTTACGATAAGGGGAACTATTTCAATATCCAAAATAGCCTACTCTTTGTTGCTGAGTATTTCAAAGTATCGCACTTTTGGCCAACAGGTATTGGGGCCTAGTTTGATGTTTTCACCAAAACTTAATTTAGACTCGTTTAAATTGAATTTAGCAAATTAAATTTTCTTTCAGTTGCCAGCTTTATTATTACTATACGTCAGTCAAATTACAGTCCGCAAATTAGTCCTGTCAAAAGTACTCAATGTCGAATGTCCAATCCCCAATCCCGTTGGCCATTGTCCAAATGTCCACCCGTGCCCTGCCACGCGTCTGATCTCCCTTTTTTATGCCAACTCTCACTTTTTATTCATAAGTTTTTTTCGACATTTTTTTTCGTAAAATCCCCTATTTGCAAAATAATAGGGACCTTTGATCCGGGCGCTTATTAAAAGTAAATATTTCATGAAACCTTATCGTTATGTTAATGGCTATTTTGTATGTTTTATGGATTGTTCCGGGTGCATCACGCTTTATCAGTTTTGTGTGCGGTAAAACCATTTTAAATGGGTTGCAAACAAAAATATGGAAACCGTTAAGTCTTTGCGTATAAAAACAAAAAGCTACAAGTATCTAGCAGTGGCGGTGGGTCAAAAATTTTCTTAAGCAAGCTGGTGTTGAATTTGGCTTAAAATTGTTTCATGAGCTGTAAGAAAACTGCTCAGGCTCAGGCGCCTGAAACTTAGGCAAGCCGACGGAAATCGTGTTCTATGGACGCGCCACCACTGGAAGCTAGTCTGATACACAGTTTGTAGAACTGTGTCTTGTGTCCGACAAATTGTTAACACACCGACTACCATCGACCGAAATTTAATGTAACTCCACTAACAATTTAATTTCGGTCGGTCGAAATCGAAAATATTCATCATTGGGATTTAGCAATTCAATCCCGTGACATTAGAATTTGACAAACTGCAAAAAATAGACCATTTACCACCACTGGGGCGGGCAAGTTGCAGGGTGCAGCGCTGTGCGAGGCGAAAGTAGGGTGACCACAACGTTCACGGTGGAGAGGGCTGTAAGAACACCTATTATATTATTTGCTTTGCTTTACTGTAAAATTTTGTGTTTGTTGTAGTATTGTTTTCAATTATTTTTTTACCTGATTCTGTTCCTACTCTCGAAAGGACTGAAATATATGTTAAATCTTAAGATTTTAAGCTTAATCACGCTGGGATGTTCATGAATTGAGAATAATGTCGGTTTCTTAACCTCATAAACTTTGCACTCGGTGATCGACCCGGGACCCGGTGAGGTGAACGACCATATTTTTAAAATGAAATTATGATTGGTATCAAATTTTTTAAATGAAGTGCGCTTATTTTCATTATATGTGTTAAACATAATATTACACTATTTTTGGTTACTTGCAGGTTAGAGCTTGTCTAGTGCGGAATGAATCATTAACCGACATCCAAAAAGTAAATTTTTGATCATCATCATCATCAACATGAACTTAAGAGCTGAGCTCTTGTCGGTGAAGCAATCTCCATGTACTCCTTTCTCCAGCTTTTGATAATTGAACTATTTAGTACCGTCAACTGCTACAGCTTTCTCTACGATGCTCAACTTTGCCTGGCTTGAAATAGATGGTTTTCTTCACCAAACAGCTATTTATATTTTATTCTTTAGATGGGAGAACGGTGGCTATCTCAGGATTAAGATATAAATTGCAAAGGCAAAACAGGCAAAGTTGAGCATCGTAGGCCAAAATTTCATTTTCAAATCCCATAGCCAAATGGTCAAATTATCCGTTTGTCCCCTAAACCATGGTGACATATCGAAGGGCATTGTGTCCGCGCTGACCAGCAGATGTGCGCCGGCTGCGCGCGTGCGCGAGATCCAACATGGCCGCACTTAGCACCGCATCTTTGTTTGATTTGTTAATCTATCTCGTAAAATAGGTGGTAGGTTACTGGAAATTACTTAGGCGGTAAAAAAAGGATCTTAATGCTTGGGTTTGGCAAATGTGTAGAAGTTCTAAGGTTAAAATAAGAAACAAGAAGCATTAACACTATAGGTAACTACTTAAGTTAGTGTTTAGTTACGTTCCCGAAAATTGGAGTTAATAATATTATACTAAATCTAAATCCTGAATAAAACCTGCAATTTAAAATAGTACACATTAGACGAAATAAGAACAACAAATGAAGAAATCATGCTGCACCTTTGTCGTAGATGTTCTTGATATATAAAAATACATAATTTGCATTTACATCGATAAATTTCAATAACACGTAGGTAGTTGAAGAGAACTTTTATACTTACTTAAGATTTAAAATCAAAAAAAGTATTATTCACTTTAGTTAACAAAAAGTGCACAAAGATTCCCTAATTTCCCTACTACTCTTAAGTTTTAAATTATACTTGCTTTAGTGTACCTCTTTTCTTTGTAGCAAAAAAGCATAAATGACTAAACTAAAATATATAAAACACAACCAGCCAGTATTTTTATGTACATATTTACTAGAGAACGTTCCCCCACGCGCGCACCCCAAATCTACGCAAAACGCACCACGCAGTGCCGTGCCAATCTCTCGGCAAGTCGCTTCTGCTATGAATTAAGCAATGTCTAAACTTTAGTAAACATAGCGGTGACAGAAGTGAAACTATTTAATATAAAAAAATCAAAGGCGCTAGTGAAAAAAAATCTCTTTTTGACGACACCGATCGAAGGGTGCCAGCGGCAAGTGTTTATTGTATTTAGCACATATTTTTATTGGATTGTGTTTGGTTTAGTATAATAAAAATGTCGAGTTATCGACGTTTTTGAATAACACTGTGTGACACGCCTGATCGAGCTTTGCCAAGGGGCGTCCGTGTATATGAAGGGTAAGCCATATATTTTAAGCAGAATTTTGCAATTTCATAACATTTTATGTTAACCGTCAGACCTGTGTTGCATGAAAAATGTATGTACCTACTCCTTGATGAACTCAATTCATTCACTTTTATATTATTGGATAACAGAGATTTATTTTCATCTTGCATCGGTCACTTCAAGGCTAGATAAGTTTAAAAGCACCACCGTTAGTTATATATGTAATATTTTAATTGGATAAATCTAACTGGAATAAGATAAGAATAGAATTTCATGTGGGGTTATTTCTATACTTGTAAATATTTGTTTTCTTTTGGAAAAATATAATCTAAACTACAAAAAAAAATTGCAAATCTTAAAATCCAGCAGTTAATTGACTGATTCAACATTTTAGTAATATATTTAATGAAGTAATGAATCTGACTAAATGACTTACCTTTTTAGTAGCACTGGATTTTATCTGTTTGCATTAATTTGCAAGTTTCATTTCCTATCCTATATAATCCAACTATGCACTATATATTATTTATTGGCAGAAAACAAGATACATGAGTGGATATGCATTTAGATCCTATTTAATTTAAGGTAAACTTACAACCTTAAATTTAATAACCAATCAAATGCCATTCCATTACATTAAAACTATAACACAAAATCATATTAAAACTATCTATGCATGTCGAATCTACATATTTTATTTATTGTATAAGTACAGTTGCTCAAAATGCCCACAAGAGATTTCACAAACATTATATTATTCAATTTAAATATAAATAGAACAAACAAATGTATTCGGTGATTAAATACACTAACTAATAACATGTGCTAGATTGTAATAAAATCTGCTCTTAAAACATTTATTAAAATTTTTAGTTCATTTTAAACTGGTATTTATAAAACAGTAATTGTTTGAAAATTCACTGTCTAAACAAGTTTAGTACTGTACTTTTTTATGTAAAAATAATTATAATTTGATTATATTTGATACGTGAGAGGGGGTGTATTATTTAGCAAAGATGTGAAGAATATATTAGAGACAAAACCGCATATATTTCACTGAAACATCAATATTTCTAAAAATATAGGTATGAAACGAAATTGAGGTGAAAATTATATTTAGCCAAATAAGTAAGTAAATTAGAAAGTATTTATGTTAGCCAATATATTAAAACATATGGCGGATGATATTGAAATTGTCTTTTTATGTGTTAGGTATTTAACATACTTAAATTACATAGTGTTATTTTTTATTTATTGATTTCCCCTCCTATTATTATTAGGATCCCTAGACATATATACATACAAGCATAAAATACCTGTTGAAATTCTATATATTTTTACTTTATAAAGAATCTTTATTGACTTCAATATTATCAATAATATACCTAAGCCTTTATTATCTGAAACAATAAAGTTTAAATTAAGATTTGTTAATAGTTCTATGTATTTTTGTACGAATTGACTAGCTATTAAATAAATGAATGAAACCCTATGTATGACTTACCATGAAATTGAATGTCTTCCAGAGTGCAGCGTCTGCGCAGCGGCAGCCGCAGCGGCGGCGGCGGCGGCGGCGTGGGCGACGCAGCATGGCCCCGACGCGGGGAAGATGGCGCCGGCGCCGGTCACCAACGGCGTCGTCAACAGCGCTCGGTACAACGGCAACTGTAAGTCAACCTTCAACTGTAACATTAAAATGTGTCATTATTTTGGAAAAGGTACCATTTGGAGGCACGTGAATACGTTTTTCTTGTTTAAGTCGTAAGCGTCTCAATGCTTCAAAATAACCCAACCAAAATAATGGCACAATTATTTATTTAAAAAAAATGTACAGTTACTTGCACAAATATGATAAATAACGTAGCTATAATATACGCTATTATGCCGCTACAAATAAGGAGCTCTGTCAGAATTTTTTGCGGGCTTGGTTGAGTGAGATATTACTGCTGTGCAGGTGATTGTGCAAGCTTTTTCATTAACTTTATTTTTAATGTACATAAAAGTAATTAATCTTCTAATCATCCAAAACTTAGCTATCGTAATTCTACTACAAAGTTCATATAAAATAGCCTTGGTTCTCCTACATTAGAGCGGTATAATACCGCATTTTAACCAGATTTAGGTATTTTATAATTATTAAGGTAAGTATCAGGCATCCCCGCTTTATACGAAAACGATACCAAACTTGGCCTAGTAGCTTAACTGGTGTAGGTATCAAGATAAAGTTGAGAGCCTCCCCCCCCTAAAAATCTTGATGGCTCCACTACTCAAATCCATCCTTGGAACAATCATGCCAAGGGAAATCTTTTGTTCACGAAAAGCCGTATTTGATTTTTTTATGTCGTGTGCAAGCGCAACTACAAATAAAATCTCGCGCAATAAAGAGGTACCTAAATAATAACATGTAAACATCAAACTGTAATACTAAGATTGCAATAAATAAATGATTAAGATTACCTACATAAAAAACGTATCATTCGGATCGGAAATATGGGGAAGTTAAAAGTAAGCTTGTTCACGAAAAAAAAACAGTATAATGAATCTCTATCTGTTACCCGATCACGTTAAAATCAATGAAACCCAAGTCCGCAGAGATATTGAAAAACCGGCCAAGAGCATGTCGGGCCATGCTCAGTGTAGGGTTCCGTAAACTGAGACCATTAATTCAAAAGGTCGTTTCTTACGGGAAATTTGGCGGCGCTTACGTCATTTTTACTTACTTCCTTTCACTATGGGTTTTTGAATGATAACTCAAAAACGGCTCAACCGATTTATTTCAATATAGTTTTCATTGAAGGTGCTCATTAGGCCTCAGTTTCATGATTTTTTTTTAAATTTTAGGACCCACGATTCAAAAGTTAGATGGGGGGGGGGACGCCCTGTTTTAAACTTTCGGAGCTATTATTTCCGAAAGTATTACTTTTATCCAAAAACTGTTTTAAAAGACCCTAATCTTTTTTAAAAGACCTATCCAACGATACCCCACACAACTTGGTTGGAACGAAAAAAAAATTCGCCCCCCACTTCACGTGTACTGGAGGTACCCTAACAAAATATATTTTTCGCGTTTTTATTCTACCGTTTTGTCGGCATGGTTAATGCACATATTCCAACCAAATTTCAGCTTTCTAGTGCTAACGGTCACTGAGCTAGACCGCGGACGGACGGACGGACGGACGGACGGACGGACGGACGGACATGGCGAAACTATAAGGGTTCCGTTTTTGCCATTTTGGCTACGGAACCCTAAAAATTGGTCTTCAAGGATATGGGCTACCAGAACAAGCCAAGGCGGACATTTGAACGATGTCATTTTTCACAAATAATAACACATAATTATGGGCCTTTCAAATAAAACTAATTAACATTACAATTTAAAATCGACGCGTCCTACATAAATTCTAAAAAATGATCACTAAATATAGGTATTTTTAGATTTAGATTTTGTGTGCTTTTGGATTGTAAATATTACATAACTGGTAAAAGTATGGTTTCTTTTTGAAAATAAGGATATAAATTAGATACTTATACATAGATACTTATTCCTATTGGAAAGTTCTTATTAGAAAAAATGGACTGATAGTAGTGATAGTACAAATCAACATAATATGACGAAATGTTTAACATACCCGAACTTTTTTAAATTTAGTTAGACATCCTTTTTTAACTATAAAAATAATAAAGATAGTAGAAAGGTACTTAACACATATTAGTGCTCTCCCTTATGGGAATATAGTTCAGAGCTGGATACGGTTACCTTCTTTTAGTATGTTGTTGGGTATGACACTAGGACCCCAAAACTGCCGAGAGACGGGGACGTCGATGAATGTCTCCCGAGTAATGACGGCATAAAAATGGCCGCCGCTTCGTTGCGAAAAGTGTAAATTTCATCTAAACTGTGCATTGTACCTATACGTGTGTAGTATCAAACGAAAGAAGATTAAATGTGCTATATTGTTGTAATACATTTTATACTACTGTATGTTACAGTTTGACAGCTATAAACGAAAACCCAAAATCAGGCTAAAAAATAATTCGGATATTTGCATTTTACAACAAAATTATAAGTCCAACTTTAAAGCCGAGTACTACAATAACAAAACAGGCTATTTAAGCTATACATTGCTATAAAAATTATTAATATCTGGTAATAATTGTGGCAGCTATGTTAAAAAACATGTCGGCACTGCCGAGCTATTTCCTTAGAGTGAAAAAATAACAATTTTCACAATTTACAGAATATCCGCAGAAGCTTCGAGTATATTGTTCAATCAATCAATCAATCAATCAATATTTATTTCGTTATTTGTTAGTCAAATAATTTGGAGCCCTTAAATGTCGGAAAAATATCTCTATAGTGACTGAGGTCCAAATAATGACGTCATGAACGTGCCCGTTACCGAAATTTGTGAAACATAAATTAAAGCTATACCATGAAACATACACACATGTGTGTAGCATCGATCGAAAGCTTATTGAATTTACTACAACACATACATACATTATTTGTGAAAATAATGTATAGTTTAGGAGTTGTTGACAAAACAAAATATTTTTTTAGGAAAATAAAATGTATATGTTAATTCTGTGGCCAAAGAAAATACAATACACTAATGTTTTGTATAACATTAAAAACACCAACTATTCAGCTTTAAAACACAGTTTGAATTTAAAAAAATTGTTAAGAACTATAAAAGTTGTGCTTACAACTCTAAAGAACACTAACTATTTTACCTACAATGCACTCATACTATAAGAAGCTTGGGCCTAATTATTGACTAGTTTTTTCTAAATTTTGTAAGGATTTAGGGTTCCTTGCCATTAAAGTAAATAAAAAAACCGGCCAAGTGCGAGTTGGACTCGCGCTCCGAGGGTTCCATATACATCACACAATTTTAACAATTTGTATTTTTAAGACCAACTTACGCTTGACCGCAGACTTTTTAGTGTTTTTTTCTTTAATGTACAGGTAAAAAACTATATTAGGTTTTTTTTTCTAAAATGTAGTTTCTTCGGTTTCTGAGAGACGGAGGGGAATGGTCCATTTTCGCCTTTATTCTTGAATAACTTCAAAACTATTAAAATTTAAATTATAAAAGTTATATATTTGTAGTTTTCACATCAAACCCTTTCATTTGATATATAACAAGGTATAGTTTGTAAGTAATTTAAGAAATAAGGCGAAAATTTTCCATTGCTCTCCGTCCCCCGGAAACCGACGAACCTACATTTTAGAAAAAAATACGTAATATAGTTCTTTACCTGTACATTACAGAAAAAAACACTAATAAGTCTGCGGTCAAGCGTAAGTTGGTCTTAAAAATACAAATTGTTAAAATTGTGTGATGTATATGGAACCCTCGGAGCGCGAGTCAACTCGCACTTGGCCGATTTTTTTATTTACTTTAATGACAAGGAACCCTAAATCCTTACAAAATTTATAAAAAACTAGTCAATAATTAGGCCCAAGCTTCTCATAGTATGAGTGCATTGTAGGTAAAATAGTTAGTGTGCTTTAGATTTGTAAGCACAACTTTTATAGTTCTTAACAAATTTTATAAATTCAAACTGTATTTTAAAGCTGAATAGTTGGTGTTTATAATGCTATACAAAACATTAGTGTATTGTATTTTCTTTGGCCACAGAATTAATATATACATTTTATTTTCCTAAAAAAATATTTTATTTTGTCAACAACTCCTAAACTATACATTATTTTCACAAATAATGTATGTTATAGTAAATTTAATAAGCTTTCGATCGATGCTACACACATGTGTGTATGTGTCATGGCATAGCTTTAATTTATGTTTTACAAATTTCGGTGGCGGTCACGTTCATGACGTCATTATTTGGACCTCAGTCACTGTAGAGATATTTTTCCGACATTTAAGGGCTCCAAATTATTTGAACAACAATATACTCGAAGCTTCTGCGGATATTCTGTAAATTGTAAAAATTGTTATTTTTTCACTCTAAGGAAATAGTTCGGCAGTGCCGACATGTTTTTTAACATAGCTGCCACAATTATTACCAGATTTTAATAATTTTTATAGCAATGTATAGCTTAACTAGACTGTTTTGTTATTGTCGTACACTGCTTTAAAGTTCAACTTATAATGTTGTTGTAAAATGCAAATATCCGAATTATTTTTTAGCCTGATTTTGGGTTTTCGTTTATAGCTGTCAAACTGTAATATACAGTAGTATAAAATGTATTACAACAATATAGCACATTTAATCTTCTTTCGTTTGATACTACACACGTATAGGTGCAATGCACAGTTTGGATGAAATTTACACTTTTTGCAACGAAGCGGCAGCCATTTTGATGACGTCATTACACGGGAGACATTCATCGACGTCCCCGTCTCTCGGCAGTTTTGGGGTCCTAGTATCATACCCAACAACATGCTAAAAGCTGGTAACCGTATCCAGATCTGAACTATCACTTAGGCCCTCTCCCATAACGGAGGGGACTATATCACATTTATTTGTTTTGATAATATTTTTTAAGTTTTTAGAATTTAGCCCCATTTGATGACTAAAGGACGCATCTTTATTTGACAAATAATTACAAACAAAAGTATAGTAAATCTGGACCAAATAATTATAATAATTATATTTGTCATGATACTTTCTTCCCACTGTGGCTCTTTTAGGTTACCAGGGGGCCGATTTTTGACTTTTGAGCGGTCGAATTCAAAAAAATTTAGGTCGAATATCATTGCACACAAAAGTTTTTTGTCATTATTTACGCATGAAATTAATAGTATAAATAATGAAGATTTTATATTCCTATCTCTGTTATTTTTAGAACATTTCTTCGTGTTATTGAGAGTTTTAAATGTCAGATTTGAGCGCTCGAATCTCAAAAATCACCCCCCTGCTCTTTTAGGTTAGTGTTTATATAAATTTGCCGGAGGTAAAACTGTAAAGAATTTATGGGTATCTCTAATGAAATTTACCCAGCATAATCATTACATAAGTAATCGACGAGGGCTGTACCCGCGCCACCCCATCGTCGGGAACGCCTCTTTAAAAAACTTTACCAATGAGAAGGGCATTGTTAACTTCAGTGAGGGGAATGAAAACCGCGAGAGCTTTTTTAAAGGGCGCCGGGAAAGCTACTGTGCTTCTTATAATCTATCATAGATGGCGCTGGATATGTGAATCCAATGCCATCTATAGTAAACAGACGGAATTAGGTGATTCGTGACGTTGAAGGTGAACAAAATATTTGCTTGTTTCCGGCTGTAGCCCAAAGAGGCCTCTATTATTATGACGGCCTATTTTACATATTTGGTTTGGATGTTTGGATATTTTATTTTCCTTTCGATGTGTCGTATGTTATTTTCTTAGTTTAAAATCATTATGAAGTAGGTACGGATCTATACACTCAGCTAGAAAAATATGGATCTTCTGAATTTCCTACGAAAATTGACTCGAAGTAGAAATAAAATGAATACAGAATCGATATAAAATTAACTAATAACTAGGTATGATATTAACGAATATAAAAATATTTATTCAGCTCGCTGGGTGTAATAATTAACAAAGTCATGTAGTGATGCCGCATGCAGTGATAATAGTGTTAATATGTCTCATGAAAGTTTAAATTCAATAATTAAAGTCATGTTAGTACAATTTTTGAAACGAATAAAATTGTAGACGGAGGTTATTGTAAGTTATGGAGCATTATGGAGCCTTAACTACATAAAATTTTACCTTTTTAGTATCTAGTATTTATTATGTTAAAATTTCGCATTAAACATATTACGGCATCACAGAAGCTATGATTATAGTGCTAACTGAAACAAGATACCAAATGTGGACATGAAAAATAGTTAAAAATAATATTTGTAAGTATATTGTAATAACAAACAATGTAATTAACCCTTAAAACTTTGCGCTCAGAACACATTTTACTAGTTTTACATGATAACTACCTTAATTTTTAGCACTGATTTCAATATTCATGATTTATTTCAATCAACTGGTGTATAAATTGTTTGAGTTGTACGTACAGTCGACGTCAAAAATATGTTTACACTTTTGCACCTTATTACAATGGAGTAAGGTGTAAAAGTGTAAACATATCTTTGACGTCGATTGTACATGCATTGGTCACTTCCGAATTTTGGATATTCTAATTCCGAAAGCCCACCATAACATCAAAGTCAGTTTGGAACTAATTTTCATTACACTTAGCAATGCAATAAAAAAATGCGAGTTTTATATTGAAATAAATAACGGGTGACAATAAATTGAAAACTTCATTATAACATTTAATTTAGAACAAACATTTTTAAACTTGATACTTGATACGTTCAAGGTTAATAGAGTAGTCATATTAATGGACAACCTAGTAATAAAAAAAGCAGGTGCAAACCCCCTCTATCCCCAAGTAGCGCTGTCCGCTAGAGCTTCTTTAAAACACAAAGGAATAGATAATAGAACATCACAATTGCGTCAGTTAGCAAACGTTTGTTAGGTATCTCAGTTTGATATTTAAAAAAGAACCCGATTAGCATCCTAGATAATGCGGCTAACTAACTCCCGGAGATGGGAGAAAGTCCGCGTCAATCACTACAGAAACTTGTATTTCTTGTGAGGCACATATTGTTCACATTGTCAGTGTATAATTGTTTGAGGCGGCGACAATGCTACGGGTTCGTCACCAACTGACAGTTTGCTAGGGGTTCCCTCGGATGTGGGGTGCACGAATGTCCCAATTTTTTGCTTACCTGGTTTGCATACATTAGAATTAACATTACGAGTATTAAATTCTAATTTTGAATTAAATCCGTTTCATTTATTTATTCGAATTAATGTTTGTGTGCATTATATTTAAAAATAAAACAAATCAACAAAAATTTCGAAGATGAGCGTACAGAATATATTGATAGATTAATTGATCCAGTAACTAAAACAAAACTTAGAGATTTTTGTTTAAATTGATTATTTTAACGCATGGAAACTATCGTAGACATTCCATTAACTAAATGTATTGATAAGAACAAACTATACGTGGAGGTAGAGATCATATTTGTTAGTAGATATCTCTATATGTTTTTGTCTATGATGACTTTTGACTTCTCCTATTACGATAATACGATTATAAAATAATCATGTTAAGTTAACGTGACACAAATGTTAGGTGTTCCATTCATTCATCGCGTTGTCGTTTAAAACATTCTTTAACATTGCGTTACCTATAAAGTTCTCCAACAAACAAAATTATACTACGACGTAACGTAACAACAGCTACGTCAGGTAGATAGGCAATTTAATAATTTAACGTAAAAACGACATTGTACGGCGTAACACTAACAAAAGACACCGCTTAACAGAAAAAAATATTGGATCGTTCGACATAAAAACAAAGTACGAAGACTCGGACATCCCTAGCCCCTTCTCTTCGAGGATGGCGGTTCAAGTCGGGAGTGTTTTTTGAAACGTTTAGATGTCGTTGACTATTTAAAGTGGTGTCCGCGTTAGGTAGTCGTGGCGTTCCCTTGCAGCGTGCCTTTTCCTGGAGGAAGTGGCGCGTTCTCCGCGAGCAAGTGACATATTTTGGGGCAAAGCGGCCACCGCTTTCGGCCGGTGCACACGTTTCGTTAGCTTCACTATTTTAAAAACTATCTACTTGCCGGTATCCGGGAAGGGACCGACCGCACCGCGCACCGTGCCACTCATTGCCGATGCAGTCGACCTGCGTACGCGTCGCTACGCTAGCCGCTTGACGTGCGTTCGCGCCCGCTCTCATGCACCTTTCATTGTTGATATGTTATTATGTTATTTTTAAATGTGCGTAAACTACGTCAGTCAATGAACTTGTTGTAAACAAATAAAGTGCCTTATTTGGATGATGTTTGTTACGAAGAAAAGGTGATATTTGTTGGTGCTGTTAAGTTTTTTCACACACGATGAGCGTGAGGGAAGGCGGAAATGCAGTTCCGTCTTCGAGTGAGTATCAATTTTTTTGTTATCTTATTAACGTTCGGAGCGTAGTGTTTGTATTTTGGTGTAGTTGTTTTATGGTTTCCGTTACGCTCGTTATAAATCTATCTTCACACGTGGGTAAGGAAGGGTGCGCCTGGTGCGAGCGCGCATATCCAATCAACTTACGTCAAAAGCTGTTGTATGCATCGGGTCTTGACGTGACCCTTATCGGGCGGATGCGTAGCAATGTGCCCGGGAAGCCACTCAGAGGCATTTGTTTATATCATCGTTGAAATTATTCAAATTGAGGTTAATAGAGTCTCGAACTGTTGATGTCGCACATATGCGCACCATGTTTACTTCGTCCAAGCTGATTAACAACATACATAATTATAACAGCAACCTCGTAGTTCTGGTATTGATGAAATAATAACGTCATGTTTTGCGCAACAGTTGGTTTATCACAGAAATACTGATATTTGTAGGTACACTTGTTTAACGAGTTTCTGTGTGTGAATCGAATAGGAAACTTATGTTCTAATATTACTAAAATTAGGAAATTTGGTTCTATTTAAAATCGTTTATAAATAATGAGCATGTAAGAATGCAGTTTAGCAGCATTTCCTCAAGCACAGCTCTACAGACACATCAAGCAGTTGTTTACGATACCATACGATACTCCGTATTGGGAGCTCGAGTGCATCGAACGTGTTTGTCTTCCGCATTCCTCTTTACATCCTAACCCTACAAGTTTAAGGTGCGTTTTACAATGGGCTAGTTTTTTGTCTATCTGTGTGGGTTAGAGCCGACTGCATTTTCGGAGGACCTTAATCTCCACTCCCCACTACACGACGTGTTTTTGTCGCCGGCATGCCACGGAAATAGTGACGGACCCATGTCGATATTTTTACTTGGGAATTAAAATAAAAGCAGGTCGAACTGGTCACGTCCTATTCCTAACGAGGGGGCAACTATTTGTGATGCAGAAACGGTGTTGTTTACATTTCCTAAATGGTTTCCTTTTGTTTTGATTGAGTGTAGAACGTATTTAAATACCTCCCGAATGTTCTTGTAACAAATATGTACATGTAGTTACACATTTATGTTTTTCTACTAACTGTAATAAACTTATATAACTGAGACAAAATTCACTGGCTCACCAATACCTAACTTTTTTCAAATTATAGGAGTAGTTCTATAAAACAATGTAAGTAGTAGCTAGCTGTCTACTTGTGTACATACATCGTTCGCCAATAATGTAAGTTGCTAAGACATAACATAACTCAAGTATTTTTTACTCTATTTTGTACTTAAGCGGATTTTTGAAAGTCGATTGAATTTTAGTTACGTCCCTACTACGGGGTCCGAGTTCGTAACCAGTCAATTAAATACGAATAGTGGTACGCGTTGCTGTCTCTCTCGCTCCCGCCTAAGAAACCGCGGCAGGCGCCACTTGACGGTGATTCACGTTTGAATTCCATGCCTACGATTGATAACAGGCCCTGTGTAACCCTCGCTTAGAGAACGCATGCGGCTTAGAACAACCGGTATAAATGGAACTTCGAAATCTGTAGTAATAACGCGTAACCTAAGCTTAATGTTTCATGGTCCATTTGTGAGTCCACTGAGGTAAGCGACTGGAATACAGGGTCAGCAAAAACTAGTGAATGGCAGGACGTTTTAGGTCATTTACTTGCAGTCCATGTGCGCTACATTCATAGAAATGTGTTTAGTTTACTAAAATATTAACCGTTTATCAACCAATTAACGTACACGACGACGTGTTCCTACTACACGTGCTAGTACTAGAGTGTTTATTCCTATAGATAGGGAAGTTTTTGAGTCAGCTTGCGCCTATTTTATACTTTTAAATTATGTATTAAGAAAAACCGAGTTGAACGGGATTTTCCAAACATATACTTTTTTTAAAATTTAAGTACAAAGAATATTCCTGACTTTTTATAGCTCTAGACAAGAACTTACTTAAGTATTATTTAATTGCCGTAGAGACAGTTTAGTGATTACGATTTTGTCACATGTCATTCAATCAACAACAGAGAATATAATTAATGAATGTATCTTCAACTGTATACATTATGCTACAGATGTTTCAGTGAGAATATTTCTTAACTCTTAGATGGATCAAAAACATTTTAATAGCTACATACTACTAGCTACAGCCATTAAAAAGAACAAATGCAATGACATATTTTGATTTGTTTATTTTTAAGTAGAAACAGTAGGTAGTACGAGTATAAGTTATAAACTAAAATAAATCTCATATACGAAAGAAAATTATGTTCTTAAAATTTTCTGCACACAGGCATACTTTTACACTCAGAATGTAGTTAGGTATGGTCAGATATTTATAAATAAATCGTATCCCAACAAATACAGTAATATATGAAGGGGTGGTAGGAGTAGTACTAACCTCGTTTCTCGTAAAATAGGCACACTGGTTGTCCAGGCAGAACACCCTAAATCACGTATAGATTTACTTATCCCCTAAATTATTTTTATCAAAGCATTTAGGGATAATATTATTACTCTGTAGGAAACTGCTGAAAAATTACGGCACAGTTTACTGATATTTTGAGTTAAAGGCCATGCCATGCTGCCAGGACAAATGCGCAGAATTACAGCCACCCAAACTTTAATTTTATGTAAAAAATAAATAAAACGAAATATGATTTTTATTAGCTTATCCTGAGCAGATTCCCTTAGCTGATCCTGGCATGACCTTTGAATAAATTTATAATTGCATTGAATGAAGCTGAATTTCGGTCCTAGTACCTAGTTATAATAACCATTAATACCTAAGTGTCAGTATTTCAGTAATCTAACCTAACCCATTTGTGAATTAACAATTTGGTAAATGAGTAATTACGTACTAATACTCACCCACTTCTCATCCCTTTGCAAAATTGCATAACTTTACATAGTAGGTAGACAGTATACTGCACGTAACATCAAATATACATTGAAACTTTTGGAGAAACGTGGAGATCGGGCCATTCCCACGAATTTTTTATGCCTCATAAAATTCGACATACTTCTGTTATTGGAAATAACTTGAGATATTTATTATGCTGTGTTTTGGCGTTTGCGTTTGACAAATATGCCTGTCTGGGTGTTACAATCAACCAAATACGCTTTAAGTTAAATGATAGAATTTAAACTCATTAATCTTTTATATTATTCATATTAAATGCACCATCTATAAATCTAGAGGCTGACCAAAAGAAGCAACTATATGTATGTCCCATTATTGATACGGGTAGGTATACGTAATTAAGGAAGTCTAGACTAATTAGGTACTGCTGATGTATTTATTTAATGCTTTCTAATTAAGTATCTATAATAAAATATTATTGTAAACGTTTTCTTGATAATTATCATTAATGGCAGACATAACATCTATTATGACTAAGAAAAGTTGCATCGTTGCATTCGTATTGTAGAGGCCTGCTTCCATACAATGTACTGAATAAAGCCCAAATCTATGTCGGCAAGCAGACGTAGGTATACTAGGTATACGGGCAGGGTGTTAAAAATGATTTTCACAACTCTTATCCCCTTATTCATAAACGGCCACTAAAGTTAAGAGATCGCTGACAATCGTTTGTCCCTTTCTCTCATATAAGTTGGACGGAAAGGGCCAAAGGATTATCAGAGGCTTCTTAACTTTAGTAGACGTTTATGAATAAGGGGGCTAGTGTGTTAAGATCATTCTCAACACTTCAACCGCTTAGCTGCTGAATACATGCAAATGCAGTTAAGCAGCAAATTTTGGTGTAAAAAGCCAGTCAACCTTGATTTCCAATTTATGTATAGGTACTTATGATAGTAAAATTGTACCGTTAACAAATAATAAAGTTGAAACTGATAACTATAATACTAAAATACCAACGCAATATCCAAGTTCAAAGTTCAATAAGTTTACCTATACTTTTTGATAATCACGACTGATTCGTCATAACTTTGCAATTTTTTAAACAGTTGACTAAGCTAAAGTGACGGAAATCATTATGATTCTTAATTTTAATGTGATTATTTTGAAATAGAACTTGTTACACGTGTTTTTTTCATTTTCATTTTCATTAAAAACGTGACCTATAATAGACCAGAAGCAGAATAAAAGAAGAGGGATTTTCCCCACCATCCTTAACTAATTATAATATATATATTATGAGTTAAATTAAACCATTACTCGCAACTACCTACGGAACTCTACACTGAGTTTAACTACACATTACGTTACGGTTTTCGTTATCGTATTTCGTATTTTCGAGTTTCAATAGTTTGATATAGCCAGGCAGACTGCATTCCAACTATCAGTATGAATGGAAGGTGCATCAAGTGCGCAATCGGTGTGGCGTTCCAATATACATAGCAGTAGGAACGCAGTTGGATCGTCTAAGTTAAAAACGAATTATCCAAGCAGTGTGAACAACGAAAATGGATAACAATAAAGCAATTAATAGAAAATAGGTAACGTTTTCACTAAGGCGATG
The DNA here is from genome assembly GCA_911728535.1 of Pammene fasciana. Taxonomy (NCBI): domain Eukaryota; kingdom Metazoa; phylum Arthropoda; class Insecta; order Lepidoptera; family Tortricidae; genus Pammene; species Pammene fasciana. Next base: position 5,289,771 of record OU452279.1, read on the forward strand.
TGGCGAATCCGGCATTAATATAAATACTCATAAACACCTAGACTCCTGGTGGGTCTATATTGTTTTGCACTAACTTTATTAAATGAATCGGTTTCTTAATTGTTTTATAGTGACTTTGATTTTGAAATAATGACTTTAATCCATTCATGACATTGAATAATTATGTTTATTTTCAAAATCGACGGTGGTAAAGGGTGTCTTCAAAATGACATCGGTTTATACAGATTTCTCAAAAATATGTCCACTTATTTTTGCGAACTTTATATAATAAGCCGTGTTTATAATATATCCTTACGTACTACATATGTTATGTTATTTTTAAATTTCCACGTAGTTTCCCCATCTAGGCAGATTACACATAGTAAGTACAGGACAGATCGTGTAGGAAATATCCTAATTCATCATACCCATTTATGTATTTTTATTTTGTAGAATGTATATCTTCCAAATGCATGGGGTTCCGTACCCCTCCCTCTTCAAATAACACAGAATTAACTCCTCATTCTATAATTAGAGTCAGTAAAGCTGCACAGAAATACTTTGGAGGCAAAAATTCCATGGTTTTACAGGGTCATTTCCATGGTTTGTGGACTTGTTTCCGCTTGCGATTGCAATACTAATTTCACATCCCTAGGGAATAAAAATATCATTTGTTTTACCAGTTTATCTACGTGTATGCTAAATGTCATTCAAATTCAATGAAAAAAATTTGCATGAAGGAGGTTCACAGGACGCAATCAAATATTCAAACATCAACATTTAAACATCTTTTGGACTCAGTTATGTCCTTAAACTGGTGTAGTGCCATTTTGGCAAAAATCCTTCCGTCTAATTTGATTTCACAAACAACTTATCGCACAACGTTTAGTTAGCATACAAACGTTTACCAAATTAATTTTTACGCATAGTTTTCTTTGGGTGAATATTCATTTGGCATAGGTTAGGTTAGTATGCCAAATAAAACTATCTTAAAAATAGGTATGCGAAACGATATTATGCCATCTATGATTCTGCCAAATGGAGCCAAGGGAAAATAGTTTGGGACGTGATAGTTTACCATAGAATTTTCGGCCACATATTTAATTGGTAAACCTCTAAAACTATGTCCAAAGAGAGGTATAAGCACTGCGAATACCATCTCGCTTTGTGTAGGGCACAACTCTGCAAATGTCATTTCGCTCAAACCTGGAGCAGGCCCTACTGAGGAAGTAAGACTGAGAAGTACCTCCACCTTATAGAAGACCATCGTCCAACAGTCGTATATGCATTCCCACTCATAGTATATGCATTCCCACCGGCGAGTGAGGCTGCCAAAGACCTCAAACATAATGTAATGTATTGTCGACGTCTCATCACCTGTCAAAACAGTGAATCTTCCTTTATATTAAGGGTCGGCAACGCGCATGTGACACTTCTGTGCAAGTGTCAGGCGGGGCGTAACCTTGTTTGCTACCAAGTGGTAAAAAAATGAAAAACTACTTACAAATACGTGGCAATAACTAATAACTATGTACATTGGCAGAGTAAACAACACTATCTAAATTGTTTAACTGTGACCAAATCCCACTTATTCATTTACAGTGCATACTTTGATACGCTAGTGGGTGCCGGTTAAAAGGAATGCAATCAGATGTTACATATGCATTAAAAACATTTGGTTGCATTGAAATTCCTGAGTGTATGTTGACTTCGGGTGTGGAATGGGCGCCTCGACACAGCCGGCGATAAGCTACGCAATCAAATAAGTACACCGTTAATTTGTAAAGTTCTCTAGTATATTTAAATAAATTTATCTACACCCATATCATAAACCCTCCATGATGCGTTCAAAAACCGCACGTTATAACCACCATAAAAATAGATTGTTGCGTTAGTAGTTAGAACAAATGTCTTATCTGTAACGATTTTATTATTATCAAATAATAAGCAAAAATTTGATATCATTATGAAAATCCGGGTGGGCCCCGCCCGCCGGCACGCGCCTCCCGGCCGACGGCACAATCGAGTTGGCCATGGCGGTGGCGTGCAATCCGTGCAAGTTCAGTCATTCAATCATCATTTCGGGTTTATAATATGTGTGTAGATAAAGCAGTGTATGCAACTGTGCGTAATTAGGCCTTAAAACACTGGTGTGATCTTATTATGAAACTCACTTCGTTCGTTTCATAAAACCACACTCGTGTCTTAAGGACCCCTATTACGTAACAGTTACATAAACTACTATTTAAGACGAGGAGGATCTAGAGTGATTTGTTGTACGAGTATTAGATAATGAGAATTAGAATCGGTTGTACGGAGCCGTTCTTTAAAGTTATAAGGTTCGCAATTTTTTTAGCAATCTTCATAGTTCTTATTTTATTACGCTGCTCGGTCTCTCGATTGCGGTGCAGTGGCCCTTGGGCAGATGCAATCTAATTTCAATTAAATATTTGCCTTTGAGTATCAAAAAAATTTGTTGTTCGATTTTTATTTTGTAATTTATAAAAAGTTTATTTCTACATTGTATTTGTATGAAGTATCGAAAAATATCACTTCAGCTATTTTTCTTAAAATTGTTTTCACTAATCATACTTTTGCTCAGTAATAAATAAAAAAAGTGATACGTATCTAGTAGACAACAAATCCAATGTATAATTTAACATAAGTTAAATCATTAAAATCTGACGTTATTCACCTTTCCGAGCAAAAATCAGCACATCTACATAAAGTAAAAAATCCTAGCAAAAATAAAAAACATAGGTTAGGTCAAAGTAACTAAATTATTTATAAATGAATCATAAATTCAAAAAAAACTACTCATGTAGTTTAAAACAGAACAATATTTCAAAAAATGTATCATAATGGATAGCTCTTAAATACTGATGATGATGATGAATGGATAGATATCGTGATAATGACCGTAAAATTAAATAGTATCAAAAAATCGAGCAATATCGAAAAAAGTCAACTATCGTGCTCTTAAAGTAATAAGTTTAAAGGATGTATTTCCTTTTCCTTCAGTAAACTGTAGTTACTTTTGTTTACTTTGTTATGTTACGATGAAGTCTTTACTACTGATTAAATGCGCCCTTGATGTTTTAATTAATTTAATGACCATTATGCGCCGGCCCATTCATTGCTGGAAATGACATAAACTCATATGTCTTAATATTGAAAACATTAAAATGTTCTACTTAAACTGTCATGGCCAATGTTTTATAGAATGACGTTAAACGACTTGCTTCGCTTTGTATTTCTTCTATACTAATTGACGTATTCCAAAAGTGCTGTGTTAAAGAAACCTTTATTTGCCTGAAATATTAAATAATTACTAGAATGTATTTTGATACTGGATGGCTTCATTCTTAACTACTATACAAATGTCTAATGTCTTAACTTTTGCCTTTTTAGGTTTGTTTTAGGACCTTTAGAGTACTTTTACCAGACAGAAAAGAACAAACTCTTTATAGGATCACTTATGTCCGTTGAATTTAGTATACTATTGTATACAATACATACATCGGTTACACGGTGACCTAAAGTAACTTAAATAAATTGTACAGATACGACTAAATACACAATATATGTACTTGTGCCATACGACTAAATTTTAAACATGACCTTCTGGGGGTAAGTGAAAATGTATACATTAAATAAAATAAAAAAGTTTATTGTATAGGCAGTTAAGTGCTAAATTCATGTCCCAACGCAAGTATCACCGAAACACTCGAAATTAAAATTAACCAAGTTAATGAAAATATCTCCAGAGTTCTATGTAGGTGGCACCTAACGAAATCATTAATTACATTCCTTTTACCCGTCTGGTTGTAAAACCCATCTTATTGACATTTGTAACGCGTTTCAGAGAAGCGGCGTGTCGATGGGTTGGAATCCGCCCAAACTAGAAATGCATCTGTTTACGTCGGTACTGTACCTCACAAACCAGAATTACGTACGCTGTTTAGATTCGTAAAAACTTTTACTATACGTAATGGAATACTTTTTAGTTATTGTTAAACTGAAAGACAGTTAAAAAAGAGGTTTAGAAATACGTAAATATGTCAAAATTTTAGTTTCTGAATCAATGTGAATATGTGGCTAAATTAATTAATTTAAAAATTACATTTGAACATGCAGATGCATGCATATCTTGATAGATATCAAGAGTACGTTAAAGGGGGCCTTGTTACTTTATCAAATAGCATTTAAATCGTCCATAAGCATGGTATCTGGTAGCCTTACGTGACTACAAAGACGTTTACGGCGCGGCAAGGCAACGCTGGCTTCAAAAGTAAAAAGATTTAACTACATAAGAAACTCATACGTGGCTGTTGCGTTTGTCGTTCGGGCAGAAGACGAGAGGCGAGGGGCGCGGGCGGCGCACGAATGCCTGCTAGGTGCAGTGTTACGGCAATGAATGAAGAGGTACCAGAAACGCAACCTAAATACCAGGCATTCCTCAAGTCCCCGGCGTCGCCACGTGTGCTGCGCTGTTCTACGCCCGAAATAATATGCTTACCTTACATACCGTCACTTGAAAATGTGTATCGAATTAGCAAAGCTACCGAACTTTCATCTGTATCGAACGATACCCATAGGCCACACACGGTTCGGGCGCTTGCAACATTTTTGTAACTGCTCTAAAATGCCCAGATTGTGTACCTATTTTAAGATCTTGATCGATTACTAATTCTGGTAGCGCTTACTCATGTTTTTGTTACTTATTTCCGAATACTTCGTTCTTAGTCACATCTTTTCGATACAATGCGGAAGTTACGTAAAGCCCTGATTAGTCATGTTTACGATTATTAACTGTATTGAAGCGTCCACCTACCTACTTGTAAACTTTATTAACAATGTTATGTGAACTATCCGTCTCATAAAGTTTTCGAGTTCAATAACCATACAAACATGTAAAAAGGCTATTCTTTATTTCGGTTCCCACGTTATTTTTTGTATAGGATCCCGATAAAGGGAATCGTATACCCTTTCTTAGTCTGGTAAACAAACGCCAGCCCTTATTTATTGCTAATAGATTTCCGAACAGTGTAGTTGTCCCGGTCCTATGCATTTATAAAAGGGAACCATCCACTTAACATTACTAACTCCACCAAATTTGAATTTAGTGTTTAGTTAATTAGTTAAGTCTACCGTTGCAGCATTTTATCTTTCCTTGTGTTTAATTTCTAGCTACGATTTTATTGCGCAGGGAACTTAAATTAAATATTTGATAAAATAATTTTAAATTTGAAAAGACAAGAAATAAATAGTCATCGAGATCTGAAGGTGATATCAGTCACAAAAATAAAAAAGTATCTTAAATTTGTTTTTTTTTATTTAATGTTTATATGACGACAATGCATGTGAGCAGTTAGTTATGTCCTTAAAGTAGCAAAATAATATATCGTTTTTGAACATGGTTTAATCAGAAATATATACTTACTCGTACCTACGACCCCAAATGACCATACACATAGGGATAACACACTTGATGTTTCATATATTTATAAAAAAAAATGCCATTTGTGCTCCTAAATTGTATTACTGATTACATACACATATGAAAAAACTTAGTAAAACAAACGTTTTCATATTGATACCTTAATTTTGCTTTAGCTATCTGTCACTCAGTAACTAGCGATGATCGTAGGTATAATTTATAGTTTGTATGCCAGTCTGCAAATTAGTTTTTAACCAGCATCGCATACTTTTATATTAAAACTAAGGTTGAAATTTCACTATTTGTCTCTATTTATAACGGACACAGTTATAAGAAACAGAAGCAAATAGCGGAACCGCAACTAATTGGGGAGAAAAGATCCTGTTTGATAACCTGGTTATCAAATGGGGAATTTGTTCCTTGTAGAATGCCGGTTATCAAACTTGGTTAATACCTATCTACGAAGAAACTAGTAAAACTCTTCGCTAATCGCTACTTATTTATTTTGAGTACTGGAATAGTTTTCATGTCTGTTTGATTTTTGTAAATAACATTTTACAATACGGCTAAATAGATTTATTAGGCACGTAAGAATCGGAAATATAATAAAACTCTCGACTGAAACTTATTTTCTGCAGGTGTCGGGACCGCAGCGGACTCGGGCGCGGCGGCGGGGGTGATGGGGGTGACGGGGGTGACGCGGCGCGGGCGCTGCAAGTGGTTCAACGTGGCCAAGGGCTGGGGGTTCATCACGCCGGACGACGGCGGCCAGGATGTCTTTGTGCATCAGGTAATTATTATTACATCTGGGCAAGTGGGGTAAGGCTTGTGTGGAGTTTTCATACTGTTCCACTTTGCCGGGGAAAAAATGTTTCCTTTCCTGACGTTTCTTGATATTATATTATGGCGTGGAAACACGTGGTTTGGCGGCTAAAGTGGGTACCAGGGGTGGGAGACCACTTGACCAATTGTTTGAAAATGTTTGCCGAAAAGCATACGCATGGACAATGAAATCGAGTAATTTCTGAACAATCTTCACTTTTCATCTTAATTATAAGGGTTTCTATAAGTTATTACAAGCACTTTAATTATAACGTTAACGAAGTTGCTATCTTTTCATTAATTAGGTGGTCGAATTGATATTACAATTGCTATTTTTTATTTCTCGAGAACTAATCATAAATTAAGATAGTTAGATTTATATATACTTAAGTAGTTTTATACGCTATCATTTATAATCTGTTCAGTAGGTATACAGGGTGCTTGCGAGGAAACCGCATAATTCTGCCAGCGTACATATTTATATGCTGCAGCGTATTTAGTCGATTTCGCCAATAAAATTTTATTTTTTGCTGTTTTTTTATTTTTTTTAATGCTTATGAACATTAAAAAATAATGCAATTGGTAAAACTATCGACTAAAATAAATTGGTACATTTTTATTGGTAAAAAATGGTTTACGCAAAGAATACCTTGGCATTTTGATATCTGTCAATAAGGATGCCTAGATTAGACCCCATAAAGAGTGAAATCACCATCAAAAAAGCGTTTTGCACTGAGTTACAATAAAAAATATTTTTTTGTTTAATTGCCAGTAACTCTGAAAGTAGGCGAAATCCAGAAAAGTTTATACGACATTTTAGTCTCCAATTATGATCAGGAATACGCTGGCAAAATTTATGCGGTTTCGTCGCGAGCAAACCACATATACAGGGTGTCCCAGAAATCGACGTCAATCCGTGAATGGATGATGGACCAAGTTATAACAGTTACCAGAAAAATACAAAAAAAATCTATCACATGTTCTTCAAAAATTATGGTCACTTTAAAAATTCACTAGAAGTTAAGAGACCAGGGCGTGAGAATTCTAGTAATTTTTTAAAGTGACCATAATTTTTGAAGAACATGTGATAGTTTTTTTTTTGTATTTTTCTGATAACTTTTATAACTTGGTCTATCATCCATTCACGGCTTGTCGTCGATTTCTGGGACACCCTGTATAGTTTTAATAAAAAAATATCGTAAATTAAATAATTATAAAACTAACTAGGTAGGTATACAAATACTTACCAATTATAATAGTGTTACTTATTAGTAACAATATTTTATTTAGTCCAAGCCACGTGGTGTATTATTCTATTTATAATTCCTTCGGGTTACTTACATATAATTTCGACACTCTCATGAACTCCAGAGTAGTAGAAAAATAAAGCCATTCACAAATAGTGGCGTATCTAGCGGTTGACCTGATAGTAGGCTTGTTTGTTTGTTCGCCTTATCAAGGCCGGATGTTTTTTCTATACATTTACGCTACTAAACTTGTACTTCGACGCTGGAGCGGTAAAATTTATATTGGGTTATGACGCGGTTGTTGGGGGCCGATAACGTTGATTTTTCTCATAAATGATAACTGGGAATGAAACGTGGTTAGTATTATGAAATATAGTCACAAAATTTTATTATTAAGTAACCGTTCGTAGTTATTCTTGGAGCTTTATTTATGATGTAGGTGGAAATAAATTTTGATATTAGAAGTTAGCTGAGTTAGTTCGCTGAGTACATTTTTTTTAAATCTGAGTACCTATGCAGTTTTAATAGTTCCTAAGAACAGATATTTGCATGTCTCATAGTTACAGACATGCCCATACTGACCGATCTCAATACCAACCTGTATACTAGTTTACTTGCTAGGATTTCTAGCTTCGTCACTGTCAACTACAAGAAGATCGAACAACACTGAAAAAATGAAACAGCTAGAAATAAATGCAAAGTTTTTGCTATTTACCGAGTGACTCGCTTCGCATGTGGAACCTGCAAAATTCGTTGCTAAAATCAAAGAAGTCAACTTGTCAAACCATGAAACTTTACCATTAAATTAGTTTAAAATAAATAAGGGAATCAGGTAAGGGTTATATTTACTAGGACACTTATTTGGATTTAAATTAGTGCTTGGTTAAAATAACCAAGAACATTTAGCAATTTGCTTGTTTGTCATTAACAAAGCTTTATTTCGTGTTTTAAATATGTCTTGGTTGTATGCAACCAAAAATATCTTAACCGAGCCAAATTGGTACTTTACTAACACTCATTTTTTCCCGTGAATATCAAATAAAAAAACGTTACCGGAATTTAATATTTATTACAACATTTCGGTTTATGCCCGACCGGAAAGCGTTGCCAGTAGTCGTTACTGCTTAAACCCGCTGATAACCAAGCTAACAGCTATTTCAAATTGATTTCAGAGCGTCATCCAGATGCCAGGATTCCGGTCGTTGGGCGATGAAGAGGCCGTTGAGTTCGAGTGCAAGGAGTCCGACAAGGGCTTGGAGGCCACAAGAGTCTCCGGGCCCTCGGCCGTGGACTGCCAGGGCTCGCATCGCAGGCCCCTCTCCAAGAAACGGTTCAGAAAGATACGGTAAACTTAAAGCTCAAGTAACTGGTAGATATTGATGCCTCAGATTGGAGCATATAAAGATACTTGTATGCAATTGTTAACAAATCTATCATTCAAAATTGTATTCATCGTTTCTCAGTTATTGCTTTAAGACTGTTTCAACCGTCCAGTTGTGGAATTAGTAGGACTACAACTTAACATGAGGGATTATACAGAAATTATTTAGTTTATTAGAAAATACAATCCCCCAATGAGGGCGCCTCTGGACGGTAGACGCAGTCTTAACACATATTAGGATGTACTGATTTAAACTCACACGATTTTCACTCATTATTTTGACAAAACACGGGACTTCATCGCGTACACTTACTTTTAATTTTCCTGACGTTTCGAGCGTGTCATAACGCTCGTGGTCGCAGGCAGACTGGCGAGGAATCGTATCAGCATCTCCTAGCCGCGCGGGTTTTTCGAACTACCCGCACTTGGTCTTGATTATTCACATTTACGCTAGGGTTGTCACTTTGCCTACACACGACATATTAGGATGCTTGTAAACATCATCACTATATCTGTAATTTAAATCTGCCATTGCCAAAGCTCCGATGCTATATTATATCTCATAAACGTAGACTTATTATTTAGTAGGGACCTATTTTTTTGTTTTGTTTTCACGTGACTAATAATTTTGACGTAGGAGGTTCGTAATTTTGCGTTTTAGGTAATTTAAATAAATTTAAAGCTAATAAGTTAATTTGATTCCTTAATTATTCAATGTTGATTGTAGTTTTTGTAAAAATATAATACACAATCATAGTTTAAAAGCTCCCAACTAAGGTCCAAACCTCTTATTGTTGCCTCAGATACGACATAACTATCCTATCATAAAAATAAACAGAAAACCTATTCGTAAAACTAATATTGCTAATCTAAAGGTTACTTTTCAGGTCTAGGCCTGAAAGTTTGTATGAACACCCATTACAGTCCTCTCGAGTTACAGCGCCCGAAACAGGATATTTCCGAGTCTATTACTTATAAGGAATGGAACGACACTATTTCATTGCATGTTTAAGACTAAAAAAAATTACATTACACGATTCTAAAAACTCAGACAAATTCAAAGAGAACATTGGGATTGATACTTAATTACTACAGAACATTCGATTGGCAGTTTTGGGTATTAAAAATAATGAGATTTTTTCAAGTTAAAGTTACATCATTGTCTGTGGTTAATAGAGTTTATTTATAAATCATTTTTATGGCAGTAACGCTTTATTGAAAACCGATAATGATGTGCCTTTGACTTTGTAAACGTACAAATGTGTTCGTATTACAGCTGCTACAACTGTGGAGAGTTCGCCAACCATATAGCGGCCAAGTGCAACATCGACCCGCAACCAAAGAGGTGTCACAACTGCAAGAGCGAAGATCATCTCATTGCGGATTGTCCTATAAAGGTAGTTAGATAATAATTAATATCAAAATAGTACTTTATACAATCATGACATACTTAAGAGCTTTCAGTAGAGTACCAATGCCAGTATCGCTTTCGAGTGGCGGCCTCAGGACAGTAAGCGAGCCAGTGGACGCCCCATACACACGTGGCGGAGCGTTGAGAGCAAGCTACGAGCCGTAGGAATGAACCGGAGAGAGGCCAAGACGGTTGCTCAGGACAGAAAGGCGTGGAAGGATCTTGTGGAGGCCCTATGCACCTCCAGAGTGCCCTAGTAGGATAAACAACAAAAACAACAGTAGAGTACCGGCCATGTTTAGGCCAGGAAGCTTGCCTAAATACGGTACGAGAATAAAAATACTAATTATGTCACAACTTTATTGTTTACAATACCCAAAATAGGCAAGCCGGTAAGAATTAAGATTGAAGTATGCCTTTACACAACCTGCTACCCTTTATACAATTTAGTAACTTGATCTCCCGCTGGATCGTACCGGCGGTCAGGGACGTTCCTCCTCCCAGACCATTAAAGCATCATCGATGCTAAAATTTGCTAAATTAGTTCGGTCTACAAAGCTCAACCCGAGCATTATATTAGACTATATGTTTAAAAAGAATAATTTATCTCATTGTTATTTTTAGTAAGTAAGTAGTAACATACAGCAGTAGGACATATTTTTGATGGTGACTGTACCTTTAAGTTTCTAGTATCAAATAACCTGATGTTGTCAAGCCAAATGACATAATTGTCGGTTGTTAATAGAGTTCATTTCTGAATGATTTTTTTATGGTAAAAACGCATTAATGATAACCGATCGATGATTTTATCTATATTCTAACTCGATGTAACCGATCTAACTTTGACATGAAAACGTCACATTTAGTATACACATCTCTATTTAATAAAACTTAATAATAGAGCAGTACAGTCTAAGAACTATTTGAAGCTCAAGTCCGAAATCGCCATCTAAACTAAGCCACCTAAAGGTAGCTTGTAAGTACGAAAAAATCTAACTTTACTACGGTACGCTACTCATTCCTAGATGTCGCTGCGAGTAGCGTATCCTAGTAAAACTAGATTTTTTCGTACTTACGAGCTACCTTTAGGCCGCTCTCTTGTAGATGGCGCTTTCGTATTTGAGCTTCAAAAAGTTCTTAGACTGGGGATTATCTATAGTCTCTGGTATACATAACAATTCCTGCAAAAGACTGTTCAATAATTTGTCGTCAGTTCCTCACTTGTTAATGATAATTTTGTTTGTTGCAGGTTGAAAAGAAAAGCGATCAGCAAACGAAGAGTTCTGGCAGTTCTCAAGGCAGCCAAGAAGGGAGCCCACAGCACATATGATGGTTCTAACCGAGAAGGGCATATTAGGCATTCTAGCGGCATTGGTTCTTTAATTTTACAAAAATAAGCCGTAAGCTAAAGAATGCTTATAATCAAAGACAACGCAAGCAAAAAACCTAGTTTAAAATAAACACATACTATCTACCTCAAATGCATATATTAAGACATTTATTCAGAAAGTACAAATATCAAGACTGATAAGTACAAATATCACTTTACTTATTTAATTTTGTTATTACAACATTAAGTTTAGCTTTATTGCGCTATAAGATACCTGATTTTTTTATCATATGTAATGCTATTTTTTTTGTAATATTTTTACTGATTATTTCAATCGTTTTGAGTTTTTTGACAAATCAAAGGTTTTTGTATAAACTACGCGTCAGTATATCCTTGTTTCTTTTTATGCATACCGATTTTATTATTGTGTATTTTAATTGACCAAATCATCTATTAGCAAATTTTATTGCGTCTATTTATTTTGTTTCCGTTGCTCAATTGCACCGTATCACATTAGTTCATCATTAAGGCAATAAATGCGACATTTTTGGTAGATACGAATAAATCAGTAGGTGGTAGTACATCTTCAGTTACAATTATTGGAATATTTGGAAACAGACCCCGTAATCGAGCCGGCAAAATCTTGGTACATAATAGTTTTATATATACATACATACAATCACGCCTATATCCCAAAAGGGGTAGGCAGAGATCACGGATTTCCATTTGCTACGATCAACATAGCAGAACGGCTCTCCGTGAGCCGTGGTTTAATGCCTAGTGGTTATGACTATAAAAACGTATCTAATTAATTATTTCACATATCATTTATTTTCTTTAAGTAAAACATTTAGCGATATTAAAAAAAAACATTATTACTTAGATAGCTAAGCTTTCCAAGAGCAAATGCCCGAAATACTGCAAAACATACTCAAATCACGATAGGCTATAGTATTTGATAAGTTCCTTCGATTTCCCCAGGACCTCATCATCGAATTCTGACCTGGTGATAACAAAAAATTTCAAATCTGCCCAGCCGTCTTCAAATGATCGGTGAACATATATATATATAAAAAGCAACACAAATATCCCGATCATTTCAGAAACTCCACCTAAGAAATATTGAAGTAGGCAAAAAGGCTTGTTGAGATTTAGTTTACCACTTATTTCAAAAAGAACAGGTAAACGTGTATCTTTTAAAACATAAAGTGAATTTTTACTACAAAGAAAAAAATGCTTACATAGGGATATAATCAGCAATGCACGAAGGAGAAGTATACAAAGTTGCGAAATTTTCCATGATAAAAATTATTCAGGAAGTAGCTGGACACCGCCGTTATCAATTATTTAAACTGACTGTTGAGGATGTTCTGCAACTTGTACATGGCTCGATATAATAATAAAAGAAAAATAATTTATTTTAAATCAATAGCTACCTAATTAAATAAAAACACCTGCAGACAAACTGTAGAAACAGTTTTGCAGACCACTGTATAAATTAACACAACACAAATTTAAATAAATGATTATAATTTTAAATATATATTTGCAATTTCATCTTTTTATATTTATGCATGTAAACCCTGACGTCCAACTGCCACAAGTATGCCGAGTAGATTACGGGGTGTGGTAATATAAACATACATATCCCACATTAAAACTCTATTCATAGTACTACTTAGTATCTAATTGTCTTTAAAATAGTTCTGAATTTTCATCTGATCGGAAAACCAATATATTTATATGCATAATCTATCGTTACGCAGAAAAAAAGCGCACTTGTTATTATTTATTCAAGATATTACATATCTGGTTGATAATATAAGTAATATTTTGCATTGATTACGATCACTCTTGCTTGCTTTAACACCAATTATTGCACCATTATACTACTGTTTTGAATTATAATAAAAAAAGCTATAAGTACCTAACGTAAGTACAAAATATATGTGTTCGAGTGTCAATATTATAATTTTCCTATATCGTATTTACCCAAAGTTAAGTGTGTGTTTAAATCATTTTTATCAATATTATTAATTTTATTGCTAAATTCTATTAATGACAAACTTTAAGTAATATTTCTATATTAGTATACAAATAGCTATTGAAAGACCAAATAATGATTGTAAAGTTTATTTATAATTGCTAAAACATAATTAATAATAGTTTCTACTATCGCCGCATATCAGCTAAAAGATTTATGTTTTGTGCCATGAGGTATTTCCAAATAAATATGAATATTATTAGTTAAAAAATAGAAAACGAGGTACCTTTTTTAGTTGTACCACTGTCCATAAGCAACAGTTTTCAAAACTTAAATAACTTATTTGGTCTTTCTAGCAATTACAGGTTATTGTTTAGGTTTAACACTTAGAAATAAAGATAAATTTCATTTTTATTATTTCTGTAATCAATACGTATTTTGTTACCTGCAACAATACTAAACCGTATCTAAAATACCTTCTAAATATAGTGTCGATCAATATTATTGTTCTAACTGGCTATGAACAAACGTAATGTTGCAATTGTTTTAACAATACACACCATCAATAACCAATGAATTATTTAAAGAAAAATAGACTGTAAATTAACGTGCCAAAGTTCACTTAACATCGTTGCAATTATTAATTTAGGTACATTATAAAGATCAGTAAGGTGTCTGATGAGTTAATTTGTTTTAATGTTAAGATTTAAATAAATTGTATATTAAGTAAGTATACAGATCCACCTAATACAATCAAAGTACATTTTGTAAATGTAATGCCATGAGAAACATTAAACTTTAAGTTTGCTCAAAAGCGTAATCATAAGTGACGTTATAAGTATAGGTACTTAATTACACTGAAAACATTGCGAAGAAGTCTGTTTATCTAGTTTTATATTTTAAGTAATCGAAATAATTATTGTATTACATTTACCTCTCATCATCTCGTAGCACTGCCTTTGATTTATTCTAATAACTATTAGCCATTTTTTACGGAACTGACTATATCATTTTTATAAAGAGTCATGTATATGAACAGTACTGGAATAACATATTTTTAGTGAAGATACAATTTTTGTCGTTTTACATTAATCATTAAATTATCAATTGATTTATTAATAAAACCCATTTCATAATTGTTAATTTTTTTATTAATATAAGTACATGATTGAAACGTCATTAAGTATTACAACATACGGGTCATATTTTAACTTAAGGATTACAGTTAAGAGGGTTTATTGGTACCATTGATGAATAACTGGATGTATTTCTGATTATTTTTGTTTATTTTATTATTTCTAAATGCATAATGATTGTCCATGTCCATAACATATTTAATTTGGTAATTTATAAAAGTAGTCGGGTTACTCGACAGACAAAAATAAAGGCCAACTCAAGAATAATATTCAGTGGACTACATAGTGTTGAAGCCTTATTACCGCAATTTGATATTTTATTATTCACAAAATATGAACTCTTAATATGCAGTATCAATTTGATGTTCAGTTTAAATTTTAAAATTGAATCGGGACGATTAATTTGAATTAAATTTAAAATTGCATTTTTCCGTATTTTTCTATGATTTTCAAAATGAGATCGTAGTGATAAAAAAAAAAAACGAAATCGATTTACAAAGGAGATATTTATCGTTTACTTTTATGTAGAACGACTTTTGTAATATTTTTTTGTCATGTTCAGTAAGTATAATGCAATTAAATTAGTAGGGACTTCCGTATGAAAATGCCAAGGATCAATAATTTTCAGATTATACTCCTTTATCCGATACGAGCAATTAAATAAACCAGATATAGGAATTAATTAAGAGATTTTTTAAAGTTACACTTAGCTAAGCCCAGTAGATATTTTTTGAAAATTTACCGAACAGAAATGTTCTGTAAACATGGTATAAGTAAGTAACTGTCTGTCAACTGTCAACGAGTGTTTAACTTGAGTGTATTCCATTACATTGCGGACCGAATTATTTTATTATATATATAATTCAAGAAGATTATTTTGTACGGTTAAATTTTTCTTAGTAATTCTGAGCAAAATTTATCTAAATATACTTCCTATGTCCTATGCCCTATGCTAACCACTGTTTAAAGATTCGCCAGTATTGAATTTATACACTGTATGTATTTGTCTTTCTGTATAATACAAATAGAACTCGCATAATGCGCTGATAAGGGATTAAGGGTGTTATTGATCATGGTTTCGGTTCACCCTGCCTATAGAATATATCCTGTAATTTGAAAATAGCACTGTGAAATTTATGTATGTATTTTATACATTTAATATTGACATTAGAAAGGAATACCTACTTAAACTGTTAGAAATACCTGCATAATGTTCTTCTGCAATTTTATACATATGTATAATTTAATTTTAAGTTTTTATTGAAAGACTATTTGTAAACAACTACCTCATAATTTAAGTATATTATACTGGTAAGTCAATATTAACATTTATAAAGTCTAGCATTTATTATTTCCATTTTTTATCTTTGCTGAATGCCGAATTTCTTAAGGTTTGTATGTCTTATGTTTAGAGTTTAATTTTTGTTTTTATTTTTCAAAGAAAAATAAATCCTATAATAAATGATGTTTTTTTTTTCAAAACCATTTCTAGCTTTGAATTTCATTTCAAGACACTTAATACCGATAAGCTGAAGTGGAACTGGGCTGGACCGGTGAAAGAAATACAGGAAAGATTGGACCTTGGGAGACGACCCTTTCCTCTTCTTTTTAGGGGGTAGCTAGGGCTTGGTCTAGTGGCTAGGCAGCTCGGTCAGCGTAGCTTAGTTTGACCTAAGAAGGAACAATCGTGTTAAGAATGCTCCATAAAATGACTTACATATAACGTCTACAGTAGAATTCCTTGTAGTCCGAGTGTCGGACAACGCTGTCGAACTACGCGGCCGGAGGGAAAAATACCAGCTATCTGTTGAACGTAAAACCAAGTGTGTATTTAAGAGAATAGAAATATATATAAATTAATAACATAATCGATCATTAATAGTACCTATACAGATAATTGCTCTGTTTCAATAAGTGACACGTACACTATTAAATAGGGGGTTTTGATACTGATCCTGTGCAGAGTACACCCATTGATAATGATAACGGGTAATTCAACTACGAACAAAAAAACTGAGCGGGCCGCGGCTAAAAACAACTGACGACGCGACAGAGTTAGGCATGATTAGACATGACGAAATAAGGGGCGTGTTAGTGTGGAGCTACCGTTGCGAAGCAAAATATTTATTATTGATAAAAAATCTGTGCATATTGAGTAATTTAATAAATCATTTTAATTTACAATTGGAATATAGAATAGAATAGAAAGTTATTTATTGTTTTTCATTTCTGTGTTACAATCAAATATGTCCGCAAAAGGGGTGTGTTCTTAATGTAATGTGTCTTATAGATCTATACATTTACAATTGGATCGGTAGGTGCCGCTGCAATAGCAATTTCTGGGATTTCGTGACCTCCTAATCGACTGGCTTGATTTTAATTAAGAATCCAATGTATGTTTTTGTAACTTACTGAATGGTTAAATTTCAATTATAATCAATAAGGTGGCGCTGCAATCGGGTGTATGAAATATAGGTGGTACAATATATGGGACCAAGTGTGACTAGGGGTCGAAAAATCGTGAAATTGGTGTGACGTAACTGTGAACGTTTATTTACGACAGAAAGGTAAAAATGGACCCTTATCTCCGAAATGGACGTTGAGAAGTATACCAAATAAAATATATTATAAGAAATGAAACAAAACTACCCATTGGTTATTTTATTTCTTTTTTTGGAAAATCTGTCTTATAGGAGTCAAAAATGTTCAATTTTTTTTTTTAAATGTGTTAAACTTTTAAAATTCTGGATAATCTGTATTCCACGATTCTTATTACCAGGCCATTTCTGAAGCACTGATAAACACTAAACAAGTAAACAGTTACACTAGTTTTAAATTAGTGTAAAAATTATAATTTCCGTATAAATAAAGCAATAATAGGGTACTTGTACAGTTATTCCTTGTATACTATTATACTCCCGGGAGAACGCCATAGCACTAGAAATGGAATCGTAAGATTCGTAAGGTTACCACGTCCTAATAGTTCAATTCCTTATATTTACGGAGATATTAACAAAGGTACCAGGACTTTTATCCCGAGCATAGTTTATCTACAAAACGAAAGAAGAGGCCTCTCTTCAACCCACTTGTACAGACACACAACTGACAAGGCTTCTTAGTCTTAGCATTGCAACATTCTGAATATTTACTGATTCGTTTTACCGCCTGAGCGGAACTTGGTTACAGAAATCTATTACTGACTGATTATAGAAATAGTCAAAATACTTAAACCGGTCTGTAAACCAGAAATAAATGCTGCCTATTTAAAGACACCGCTTTTCAAGAGCATTTATTTTAAACGCGGTACGTGATGTTTTTCTTGAAAACAAGTGTCGGGATTTTTCCTTTTACTTCAGTTAGTTGTAGCAGTTCGTGTCAAGGAAGCACTATATTTTGCTGTAATATGGCCGGCTCTGCCGCTCCCTCGTAAAATAACTATGTTTACGCCACTGGGAAAGTAGTTTGCGCCTTGCTTAATATTTTATGTATTTAAATTTTGATATTTCGACGCCACAGTTCTGCGTGTTAGTTGATAACAATGTAAGAATATTAGTGAATGTAATCTAATTTGATGACTTTTTGTGTCGCGTAGCATAATAAGCAACACTGAATTTCCATACTACGGGACTTAACTAAAAAAATATACCTTATCAAATTCTTAAAAATTTAAAACCTTCTATTAAATTATAATTAAATAGTTATGAAAAATTTCGAATCTGTTCAATATTATGTACGCAGGGCTGCACGACGACGACGTAAGAAATTACATACAGTGCTCTCTAGTGATTTTATCACGGATATGAATACGGGCGGGAGGGGCGGAATATAAACACTATGAAATTCTACCTCAAAAGACGTGGACAGATTTGAACTTATACCGGGTGTTTTCTGTAATAAGAGAAATAAATTAAAACGTAGATTCTACTCCTCAAACAATAAAACTTATGTTCAACGACTTAAAAAAATATGTATTTTGAAGATTATCTCTTTTTCATACAAACTAAATTATATTTGCAATGTATGTTTACACTTTTGCAAAAGACCTTAGACCTTTAAATTAAGGTCCAAAAGTGTAAACATATTTTTGACGTCGACCGTACGTTAAATCCGTCTACTTGACATTGGTTGTCAGTCTTGTCACCCTACAGACATAATCTAATTGGAAATATAGTGCGTGACCGAATAAACTTGAAAATGTCATAATAATCAGACCATAAGTTATTTTTAAAAGTCGCTGAACAAATGTTGTCTGGTTTGAGGAGTAGAAACTACGTATATACACGACACTCGTGGCGAAGAAATTAAATTTAGATTTTCATACAAAAGTTTTTCCGGGTTTTATCGATTTTCACGTATCATGTAATTGACGCCTAAATTGTTTGACAAATTAACTTAATGATGTATAGTCGTACATCTACAATAATATATGCATTAAATTTAAAACAAGCAAAACAAGATCCAGGTACCTATTCGTAGTACCTATTTGATGGTTACGTACACTGCGACATACGTTACATACCTACCTACCATTGTTTTAAAATGTAACCAACGGGATTTTGAGGATTGAAGAATGTTTTCTTTTTAAAGATTTCATTTCTTCTACCCACACAAAAATTGTAAAATTTATCTGCACTAATGCACGATTTTTAAGATAAAGTACATACAATTAGACATTGTTTACTTATGTATGCTTATTTCGCGCTACTGTCAAAAAAATGTCAATAGACTCGCATGGCCTACGCACATGGTTTTCACCATGTAAGGGAGTCCCATAAGCGTCTGTTTATCAGAAATCGCATCAAGGTAATGAGTCGCTGCAGTAAGTGATCGTATGTGACGATCCTAGGAGAGCGGAGGGCGGAGGGCGGAGGGGAATGCCGCGAGTCGCGCCGAAGGGTTGCTAGACATACGACAGAAATAACTTGTGGGTGAAGTTAGTAAGCAGGAGATTTTATTTCACAACTACGTTTAAAATAGCAAGCTATTGTAACGATGGAGTGGTTTTGTTAATGGTGTGATACGAGGGCTGCAGGGGTGGCAAAGTTCATGACTTCGTTACGTCGCTGCAAGTACACTCCGACACTGACGGACCGTAATTACGTACTCGGTATTTTAATTTTTTTGGCATGTTTGATAGTGACGTTCGTGATTCATAGAAATCATAAGTACAAGTAAACATTGTTAAGGGCCTTCCAATAAATCAGTCGAGACTTTTTTAAAGTTAATTAGCAACATGCATGAATTTTTTGGAAGACGTCTTTCCATTTCATTTTAAGTTTGATTCAAAAATCTAGTGTGTTTAGTGTCAGAATAAACCTACTATCTATTGTAGCTCTGCCCACAGTCTTGAAGGAAACAATTTTCGAGTAACAACATTATCAAAATTCCTCTCTTTTTTCTTCTTATTAGCTTTTTTCGAACACAGCAAATTTCTCCCAAACTGTGCATTGCAAATACTCATGTGTGGTATCAAATGAAAGCCAAAATTCTTTTCAACGTATGCACGTTTAGCATAGGTACCTATTAGGGATTATATTACATAAGTATACAATTAATTATGTGTCAATAGGTACTATTAATGCAATTAAAATGACAAGTAGGTAGATTATTTCGCAGATACTAGTCCTGGTTAAATAAATAATCTTGTAAACTGACTTTTAGTAACACAGAAATGAATTCAAGTCCAAAAATCGCTAGAATTTTTTGTAACTCCGGTAATGATGACACATCGCATACGACTCATAAAAAATTAAATGTAAACCGCGATACACCTGTAAACCGGGCAACCCCGCAGGGAGTTGTCACGTTTTTCAGTGGAGTCGGGCGAAGATGGGCGCTCAGAGGATGCAGCAGTGAGGGGGCAGGGGGCCCGCGCCCCTCGCTGACGTAACGCTGCCGCGACTCGCCGCCCAGCCCTAGTGTGTGCTGCGCCGCGCTCCCGCTGCCATCGCGACCGCGCAACTCGCCCTCCGGTGCCAATCGTTTGACGTTTACCCTTCTTTCCCCACGGTAACCAGCCCCAGTGAATGAGGTGTATGGACTCAACACACCTGATAGCAGCCCCGTTCGCAACATATCTAAGACACCTATCTCAATGCCGGATGCATTTGTGTCATTCTGCATTAACTTGCCCTTAGTAGCGACGCAAAATCTCGTTTTCAGCACCACAGTTTATTGATTCCACTATGTCTAAATCTTATGAATTAGATTTAGAAATAAAATATTAGTATAAAACAGATAATTGGAATTGACGAAAAACGTAACAAGTCTTAGTATTTTGTGTATAGATTTAATTTAATCTCGGTTATTGATTACCATTATAAAATGGTTATGTTACATTCCAAATTATATCAAAATTTTAACATTTTAATGAGGTTCTGTAGCCGACAGTTATAAAATATAGAATAATAGGGCGTAGAGTAGAGCAGAGATTACTTGTATGTAAGTTAGGTACATGTACCTAAGTTAGGATCATGTGGCGCAAGGGGAGGCTGGCTAACTTGTTACATTAGGTTTCCATAGGAATTGTTTACGTTAATCAAAGCCAAATTTATACAAATACAACAAACTTGATTGGTTGTGTTTTCAACATTGTGTATCACAGGCCAACATTCAGTTGTTGAGAGTATAATCGGATAAATTGACATTGTTGTCGTATACGGTAAGTTGTTTGTTAACGAGCCCGACCGCCGTTCGTAGTATTGGCATCAGTGCTTTTTAGTAACTAGAGGCATCATAACCGCATTACTGTATCTAACGAGCTCCCAGGCCTGGTCATCTGGCGACTGACTCGGACGACCATCATCCATTTTCATGTAGTTTTATTTATTGCAACATTAGATTGTCATTAAAACATGACTGTATGTATGAGAAACCTAACTATTGGATTGATTCTTAGATGACTATCGTTTCTTTTAGGTACTCTTCTAGAAATTTATGTGTCAGGCCGGACTTGAGGTTGGGAATACCTTAACCAGGTATCGATTTTGATTCAAACACAGTCGATTAAACAAATCGGCAATAATTGGTGAATTGCAGAAAATAAAGTAGCCGCCAAACAAGCATTCATAATTGGAACAAACACACTGCTCGCTGAGCTTGCTCTCTGATGTAAAACGCCCAAAATTAACTCCCACCGGTCAATGGAATTACCATCTTTCTATTATCAATTTCAAGAGCTTCCTGTCGCAATAGTACATAACTATAATAGCATACTAACAATAATATATTCAATTATTAATGTAACTGTATATTCACAATGATAAAAAATACAAAACCAAAAATCACAAGCATGTGAAGCGCATACTGTCTTACGAACAGATACGAATGTCTCATTGAAATAGCAAATACCTACTGCCATTAATACATACAAAATAATCTAATGGAATGACCTCGAGCGCGTGCGCTGCCATAGACCGCGATCCAACAACTGCAATAACGTCCCGGTCGGTCACTTGTAAAGTGGTTAGATAAGGCTGTGATGTAGGTATAACGAATACTTACGTTATAATAATATAATACAATAACTCCCTTCAGCTGTCATAAAAATACTCTAATTAAGCGTTTCATTCTGGTAAGTATATTTATTTCCATGAATTTCAAAAGGTTATATGTATGCGCCCATTTATAAAAAGAGAAATGTTTCTATCAAAATTTACTAATTTCATAGAACAGATATAATATCAGATTGATATATAGACAAAAGATGCATCATAAAGATGGGGTGGTATATATTATTACATAATTTGTACGGGGTAGAAGTAATATTTGTAAAGAAAATATAGTCCGTGCGGCGCGCCTCGGTCAGCGCGTGTGTCGGTTCACTGACTATTTTGCCCCGCCGGAGGGGCGCGATCCGTAGGAATAAAACGCATTTCGCGCGGAGAGTTTCGTAGGCCTGTCTGAACTATTCTGAAGAGAATTTATGATTAAGATATTTGAATTAAAAATATATTTTTATAGGTAGGTGAACACTCAAACGTTTCTCGAGTAAGTCAGAGCTGACCATAGTCATGGAAGTCGAATGAAATGCTCCTGATAAAATTAAGCAATTATTTTTGTTAAAAACTCCGAAAGCATATAAAGAAACACTATAAAACTTAGCATAGGTGGTATTTTTTACGTTGCGTTTAGG
Organism: Pammene fasciana; assembly: GCA_911728535.1. Classification (NCBI taxonomy): domain Eukaryota; kingdom Metazoa; phylum Arthropoda; class Insecta; order Lepidoptera; family Tortricidae; genus Pammene; species Pammene fasciana. The sequence goes on from OU452279.1 coordinate 5,312,635, forward strand.
TTCAAGACATGCCGTTGAATGACAGACAGCGAGACTTGATTAAACAACGCTGACAACTACATTAACAAAAAATAAACTGGTATTTGTAGGTAATTTTTTAATAATTATAACGGCCTCCATAGCCTAGTTGGTAGTGACCCTGCCTACGAAGCTAGAGGTCCCGGGTTCGATCCTGGTAAGGGCATTTATTTGTGTGCTAATCTCAAATATTTGTTCCTGAGTTATGGATGTTTTCTATGTATATAAGTATGTATTTATATATCTAAGTATGTATATCGTCGCCTAGCACCCATAGCACAAGCTTTGCTTAGTTTGGGGTTAGGTTGATTTGTGTAAGATTGTCCCCAAATATTTAATTTCCCCGAAAACAAACGCAAGTTGGAGTTCTATAACTTGGCTTTGGCTATAAGGGCATTAACACATCTTCGCCACGAAACCGAAACCGCGGTACCGCGCTACACGTTTCGCCGCGTGTGGTGCACGATTCCGCCCTTGTTTCTCTCTTGATCCGCTCTTGTTTCGCGGCGAAATGTGTTTCGCGATACCGCGGTGTCCGTTTCTCGTATTGCTCGTTACATAAGATATTTCTTATTACATCTGGAAGACACATTTCCTCGTATTCAAAATGAAAAGTAGAGTGTTTAGCTCGGGTGAAAAACATACATTACACTCAAACTATTAGCTAGGGATACACGCACAGATGTGCCCGCCAGATTTGTCCGGCGGATATGCCCTGCGGACAGATGCTTCCGTGTATAGCGCGATTTGGACACGGATTTTTCAGCGGACACATGTGAATAGCGCCATACACGGACGGATCTCCAGCGGGCACATCTGTGCGTGTATCCCTAGCTAATGGCCTTGAAATCAGTTCTAGTGCCAAAATATCTCGTCCTCAACAGGAAGGGTTGTAACCCTTGGTTGTTAAATAATATAATATTATGACGCTATATTACTTTGCTCATTGCTCAAGTATATTTTTTGCAAATCTTTAAAAAAATATTGAAACAAATATAATGCTAGTAATTTTACAGAAGTATACAGTCGATTCTAGATGTATCCAATTTTGGACCTTATTACCGGTTGTTTTCAGTCGACCCTTTTAAAATTGTACACTCCTTTTAAAAAAAAACCTATACTGAAGACCATTCTGCCGCAGATTCTTACTCTTCTTACTTATTCATTTAACATATATGTATGTACCTATATGTATTATATCAGAGCGTATCGCTCATTATAGCGAATGTGGGCGCGCTTGATAGTCCCATATTGGTTTGTACAGCCACCGAAGAAAGTGTACTTTTTTTGTGTTACCTTTTGTGAATTGTTTTTACCTGATGGTCTCTTCAGAAGATCAGCGTTGACAACCGCCAGCATCATGATGAGATGAGACCATTTCGTGGCACTTCCTTGTTTTATGTCTTCTTTCCTTTTATTTCTTTTATGTGTATGTGTTTACGTATAAACTATTTCTATTCTATTATATTCTATTTAATTTTGTACATTGCAACTAATCATCTGCCATAAACATCACGGGTCATCGTCATCGCACATTAATAGAAAAAGTAAAATATTTCAAATTTAATAATTTCATTTCGAGTTTTACAGTGCTATTGTCGAATGCCAGTGACGGAGTTCGGAACTCGTGGTCGTAGTAGGATCAGCTTCCATTCATAATGACGTGTTTCCGCGCTCTTATTAAAATGCCATTGGTCGTTGCATTAAATACCTCGTGTCAGTTTACGCCGGGAAAAACTTAAACGCCTATGCAGTGTGATTTAGAGGTCATAGAAAGAGAGAATAGGAGAATAATGTATGATACAGAATAAAAAATAAACCATGACGTATTCGAGTCAAAAGTACAACGTTGTCGGTTGTCAGTATGCTCCCGTCGTCAGCGTGCGTTTTAGAGAAAAGTCTACCCAAAATTTTGCTCTTGGATCAGTATAAACTGTTACTATTTAAACTTTCATGACATGAAATTTAGTGCATCGGAATTTGCATAGTTGACGGTTGAACAGATTCCTGACTACGTGTTTATTATATTTTTATGATTGTAATCTATATAGATTACTTATTTATCAGCTAAAAAAATGTGTATTTGTAGAAAATATTTTTTGCATACAATTTAATAAATTAAAATAGGTACGTCTTGTCGCTTCTCATACAGCGTATGTCAATGTGTTTATGGTTATTTAACTTATCAAAAAATAAATGAAAAATATAATTCATAAGTATCATATGGCACTTTTTCTTTTTTTATCGTATGGGTACATGTCACTGGTATAGATAGTCATTTCTTTTCTGAGGTAGTAGTAGTGAGAAAGCAGATGATGAAGAAATTCCAGTAAGTGCTGCGAGGTTCAGATGGGACTGTGCAGCTGCTAACTTTGTTACTCTTTTAGCACCACCCAGGGATCACGTGTAGGGTTGTCGAAGGTGATTCCTACGGACGTAGAGTAACATTGATCATATGATACTATTGATCAGGGTAACAAAACAAGTGGTTCTAGATAAATAAAGAAATAAATTACCGAAATATAAAATATTTTGGCGTAACATCATGGGATCTATTTCCCGTTTAGAACATCCACCCTGTGGTATAAGTTTCAAAGTTACAGTTTTTATTTCAACCATAACAAGTAACATATGACTACCAGACATTATATTGAATAGTTTGACACGCGTGAAAATTAATCGACGTGTTTTATGAATTACACCAGTTAAGGTTTATATATGTATTAAAGGGAACGCATCGTCAAAGCAAACTTGCTGTGAGGTTGCTTATGTCTTATTTGAAAAAATACCCTGTTCTCTACTTGTTACATAAAAAAGTTACACAAATTAGACGGTAAATATGGTCATTGTGGTTCCAAGTTTTATTTTTAACATAGTGCTTTGTTTTTTTCACCCCGTATCAACAGTACCTTTTGTTGACATTAGCGAGGTCTTTATTACAAGTATGAGGTTAGCCATTTGAAATACGATTCTTCAATAATATTGATTGTGGTATCAATACATATACCGCGTGTTTATTTCATATTACCTCAAATAGAAGCCAGACGCAAGTTTTGAAATTATAAATCAATATTGTAATAAATATTGAGTTAACTCTTAGTGAAAATTTTTTTAATTTCTTCGGTATGCAATGTATTGCGTATACATACACTTATTTGACACATCATCAAATGTGACATTTTAGGGCAAAGTAATCATGTAGGTAGAGATACATTGCGTGCTGAAATATTTTATATGGAAAAATAAAAGTCGTAAAATTTTAATAAAACATATGGAAGTATGTTTATTAGGGTCTATACTAACTACCCTTGGCGTATGAGGTAATACCAAAAATACACGCTGTATATATTAGATTGCACAAAGTTGACTGAGGTATTAAGTAGAAGTAACCAGTGCTTTCCTGCTATCTAATATTAATATAAATTAATATGTTAAGAAAGTGGAATGTGGAATGAACTGCCCCCCGAGGTGTTTTCATTGCGCTTTGACATGGGGTTCTTCAAGAAGCGGGCGTACAGGGCTCTCAAAGGTCGGCAACGCATAAGCGGCTCCCTTGATGTTGCCTATGTTCATGGGCGACGTTGACCGCTTCCCATCAGGTGGCTCGTCTGCTCGTTTGCTAATAGTTTCATAAAAAAAGTGAAAACGAGGAAGGAAGTTTTAGAGCAGATGAAATTTTATAATGGACATTGTATATTTTGCCTAGAGATGCTAAATATTTAATGGATATATATTCATTTTAAATATAATAATAGTATATAAAGTCTAAAAGATATTTTATTATATAAGTTTATCGTAGTATAACCCTCCCCCTGCGTCGTACTCGGATATAATATGTATACGCTTTAACTCGCTATTAAATTTTATTTGGGGTTATTAGAAGCCATGGGCAAAGGCTAGTTTTATATGTAAATGGGCTATTCAATAATATATTATTTATAGGTTTGATTGCAATTTGATACCCAAGAAAATTGGACTTGTTAAAAGTGACTTTAACATAATATGAAGATTGTCCCTTTACTTTTTTTTATTATTCGAACGAGCGGAGCGTAAGCGAAGCGGGTTCTTACAAACAACTCGGTACTGGGACGTCTCGGCATTTCGACGGCTCTTTGATTTTGAGTTTTACTAATCTTTATGAAATTTGTTGGGATTGTAGCAGAGATACATATAATTTGAGAATTCGTATATGAGTAAGATCTATCAAGGTGTTGTGAAGCTAGAAGAAATAATCATTGAAAGGCTCTTGTTATATTGGTAAACTCGTTTGCAAGGAAGTCGCGAGTTCTGAGGTCGAGGCGGACTACTAGTTCATTAGTTATGAAGTTCATGTGAAATATGCTGTATCAAAAAGAGATTGCTTAACGCTGGTATTTTACCAAAACAAAAAAGATCACTTTGATGAGATATATGTAAAAAACAATAATTTAAAATTTAAAATACCGCTCTTACACTATTTCAGTTCATTGTAACTACCGAAACCTAAAATAGCAAAATTAAAACAAGCCTACATAACCGGATTTAATGAATCATGTGTGACATAAAGCGGCATATTCAGAGCAATGATGCGTAGTTTCAGTGTCCGCGAGGCAACCGGATGGCTCGCGGTATTTAAGTTCCCTACGTGTTGTGGAACCACCCTGTGCAAACTGAACTGATCCACGTTGGACTTGGTTCTTTATGCCCCTCCGCCCCCCCCGCCCCCATTTTCCATTATCTGTACGTGAACAAGAACGAGCATGTACATTGCCATTCACACCGGTTAGTCGGTTATTTATCCGTCAGAGTTGGAAGCCGTGAGAAAAATGAGGGGGAGGATAAAAACCTAGTGCAACGTGTGTCAGTTCGGGTTGCACAGGGCGGTTCTACAACACGTAGGGCGCTTAAATACCGCGAGCCATCCGGTCGCCTCGCGGACACTGTAACTACGCGTCATTGCTTTAACTATAAGAGGGTGAACGGCAACCAAATAGAAAACTATACATGGATGGAACTTGCTTTGAAGGCTGTTAAAGGGTCATTTTCAAATTTTATGTACAGTCGGCGTCAAATATATTGTAACAGCTAGAGTAGCCAAATAATTCGTCACACCATACAAAATATATGGTGTCACGAACTATTTGATCACTTTGGCTGTTACAATATATTTGACGCTGACTGTACGCGGCCAGAGTTAAATACGTTTTATTTTAATGAAGCTCTCCCTGGGTTTCAGAACTTCTTTTCTTCTCTTCTTTCAAATTCAATAAATAATAAATTATGATTTTTTGATTCCCAAATATACGAGTACTATCAATTTAAATAATAACAAGTAACCCCCAAAAACATTTTTGGTACACAGTTTTATTGCTGACTGTACCTAGTAGCATTGTCAGGTAGACTATGGAAGTATACCAAATTTCAGATCAATAGACTGACATAAACAAATATACGCGGTCAAGCTAAATAAAACTGTGTAAAAAGAAATGTCCCCAGTTTTGGTAAACTTTGTATGGTTACAAACATCTCTACGAGTACAAGTGAATTTTCTAGCAATACACATACAAAAAAAAACGTATGTAAAAATGTTATAAAACTTTTTTTATCGAATATCTTGATTCTGAGTACAATTAGGTACCTATACTAAATTTTATGGTTATTAAAAAAAGATAATCATCATCATCATCATAATTTTAAGAGCCTGGGTCTTGTTGGTAGATTTATTGCTATTCCGTCCTGTCCTCCGCTAATGCTTTTAGCTCTTGATAAGTCATAATGCTGGTTTCTTCTTTGGCTTGGTCTAGAAATCCACCTCTTAAAATTAAATTCATGACAAGATCGTTTTAAACACCCCACGCGCATAGCTAACTGCTGCGGACCTTACACTAAAAATCTATAGGACTTATTCTAATCTTTACACCGTTCGCCCTCACGATATTACTTTTAAACCTACATGTTCCGCAAGCTCATAAAACGCCCTAAACGTGTAATATACGCGAGGTGAAAAGTAGTGATGTAGGTAACAACCTGATAGGGTATTTGGGGAATGCCTTGCGGAAATCGATAGCGGGCAGAGCGACTTGCAGTGCGGACGGTCGGTGTGAGAGGCTGGATGCAAGATTGCTTAACAGGACGATTCTGTTAACTAACACTAGAGACGGGTCTATCATGAATACAATTTCTTTTGAGTTTCGACGTTTCACTGGTATTTTTTGACAAACGGATAACTAGACGGATGACTACGGATTACAGGAATTTTGTTCGTATCTGTTTAATTACTCCACGAATGTCTATGAACATGTTGGGGGTAGACATCGTAAATTACCCACTACACTTATCTTAACAGTATCGGTGATAGAGATATCTTAAGAATTTTTCCAGGTTAAAATCTATCTGTATGCCAAAGTTCATCTAAATTCATTTAGGCACTTTTGTATGAAAAAAGAATAAACACCTATTCATATACACATAGAAAATATTGGACGTATGTACGTACAATCATGTTAGTAGGATACCTAACGATTCCGGAATTGCGTTATCTCTAGATTTCGATCAATGGTTAAAATTTCAATATTGGCCAAACCAAAGCAAAATCGAATGGCGAAGCAATAACATAACATGCAAATACGCAATCATTCCATTAGTTTATTAAACAATAAAGCAATCACACTATGCTTTACTGCAATATTCGATATGAGATATGAGTAACTATATTAATAGGGCTACAACGGATTATGTGTAATTGGATTTGAATAACTATTCATTTAACATCATGTGTTACATTCAATATAAATGTCCGGATAATGATGTAATAGACATGCATTTACATTAACGAAATAACTTCAAGTTCTATAAATCTTATAACAATTATGTCATCATCATCTTCCTAGTATTTGTCTTATTTTACTACTGCTCGCCGGAGTCTAAGATCCGTTCGGCAACTGTTGTTGGAAGATGCTTTTATTGAAAATGGTAAAATGATAAAATGATATTTGGTATACGATGTAAATTCAGACAACTTACGTACTCAGTGGTCCGAGCCGAGGTCCGGACCTTTGAATTGAAAGTATGTCCTACCGCTAAGCTAATAAAATTAATGAGTAGGTACATTCGAAATTACAACAAATGCCTAGCCGAGGTTTCAATGCCTAAGATTTTAAGGATATAAATATTTTTTTACGATTTGTCGTTCCTTAAACAACATCCTTTACAAGTATAACTACTTAACTAAAATCAAGATGTAACAATCTTACACAAATCAAACTATTCCTACTGTAAGCTCAATAGGCTAACACAAAACTAAGCAAGATACATTTTCTATTAAAAGTTCAGCCGTAATTCGTACCTTCGTATTAAAAGGTATTGCATCTATTATTAAATTCTGCTACATGTTGGCATAATATTCGTGTTTGCAGTACTATCACAGTTAGGTGCAACTTAACGATGTTAGGCAGCAGCCTTATCTGCCGTCTTTGTGCCTAGGCACACGAGTGAATAGTTTAGTTCACATGTTGAGTGGCAGCCAACGCGGGACAATGGGATAGTTACCCCGTTGTGCATCCAATACGAAGATAAAACTGAGCTGCGGGCAAATACAACGTTCCCTTTACAGGGATTTTTGAGACTTGAGCTTAGCTAATAGAGTTTACGAAATAATTTAGTAGAAAAAAAAAACTCAAGAATAGAAAATATAATTATTTCAAATAGCCTACAAAATGTGAGCAACCAAGTATTCCGTGAAGTAATTGCAATAAGTTGCAATTAGTCGGAAGGCGGACATAGTTGTATAAAATAACCTACACAGATAAAAGGTTGATCAAATCGAAACATGGTCACTTCTATAAGACTGATACATAATTACTCCATTTCTATTAATGACAATAATTATGATATTCATACAAAAAACATTGTGTTTCTAAAACCTTATGACTCGACTACCGAAAGAAACGGGATTATTTGTGTAAATAGTTTTCAGAACGGAGCGCTACGTCGTAGACTCGTAGCTAATGCCCCATAGGCTTCCCGGTGTCGTAAAAAAATACTACACAGTGTGTCATCATAACCGTAGTCATCAGTCATGATGACACTCATGACACATGACGTCATGACAATCGCCATTCACTTAAAACAAGTTTAGTGCATGTACACGTGTACTAAACTCACAGAATATACTACTTATGATTAGGGTGCAGGATGCATTGCATTAGTTTAAATACTTGTTATTTAATTTACCACAAGTAGATATATACTTACATCATTCTATCTAATTAAGTTACCTATTGCGACTGACGTGAAAATTATTTGTTAATTATTACAACATTTTTATAGAAGATAAAGAAAGATGGTATTTCTAAATATGACAATAATATTAACCCATTATCTTATATTTTATAAGGGTATTCATACCGTAAATCGTAACGTAAATATTTTTTTTTATTCTGTGAAAGGAGTGAGTACTTGGGTGTGGGGGATGTTTCAAGCATCGATGCATTAAATAATAAGCGCCCAATCTCCGTGTCAGGCTAGAATGAACTATTAAAACACTCGGCGGCCACGGCAAGCATCCAACAGTCATGGACCAAAATCGAATGTTGTCTCGCTAAATCTGCGCGCGCACGCTGCCGCCCCCACCGCACCGCTGCGAATATTCATTGATGATCTTGCTAATATATATTTATTAATATTTTTTATGCAAACTGTTTTAAATGGGCATTTTCTATTTCAACGTTAAAGAGATAATCGAAGCTAGATCCGCATTATCATGAATGAGCATGTGGAGTGTTTATAGGTGTTTGTCGTGAGATAGACGGAGGCTGTGCCGTCGCGGTCGCTAGGCTTGGGCGTCGCTGCGTCTCGGCGTCGCGCCGCGAGCGTTGCGCGCCGCGCCGTGCGCACTCGGCTCGGCTCCAGTCGCCACGCACGCTTGCCTCGCGCTCGGGCGCCCGCGACCCAGTCCGCTCTGACGTTTAATCGAGCTGCCGGTGTGCCCTATCGGACCGTGTCCGATCCATCACCATAACTTGCATTCTATCGTATTTTTGCTGTAATAGAGGGATTGGGTGTGGGTGGCAGCGGTCAGTAGTGGTCGCGGTGAGGTGTAGGCCAGGGTGTCTCGGAGCGGGCGGCAGCACGGGCAGGAGGCGGCGCGCGGCACGGGCTCGGCGCCACTGGGCCCGCCCGAGCCAGCAGCTGGCTCTGTTTACAAGCCGCGCCTGCACTCGCGGGCCCCCGTGCGTCCGCTCGCTGCAGCACGCAACAAATTTTCTGTTCAACGCTGTGAATTTTTAAGTTTGCGAATCACCACCGACGTTAGATAGAGGTATTTGAATGCTTATTAAGTCGACTCTCGCCCGAGAGAAGTCGTAGTATAATATTAGTGTCACGAACCGCTCAGAGCACAAGCATCGAATCCAAATTGTCATTCGAGTGATATCACTACTTCATAAATATGGGTGCTAAAGAAAGCGTGGAGGCTGCTAAATTTTCTGCGCAAAATTGGAACAATTTTGAGGTTCGTACTCGTTTGAAATTAATTTGCACATGGAGTGTCTATCCCCATCCCTCCTCGTGAATGTCTATTCTTACCATGGGTAAACTGTGCCTTTAACTAAAGAAAGAGATAATATTGTGTAAATAAACCTTCTGCACCGTTGATTGAGCAACAATAATGCATGTAACACTTTTGTTTAAACAAGTACGCTAAATAACAACACTACTTGTTAATTAATATATACTATTGATATGTATAACATATTGTTTTGTAACAGTTTGTTTTGTGTCGTTGATATATTGTAGGTACCTAAAAATATTATACCTAACAATTGAGTTAAGTTGTTACTTAATCCTAAGAGACAATTGCAAGAAAAATAAGCGAGAGTAATCTTAATATGATCTATTATAGCGATGACAGCATCGATGAATCATTGAATTAGCTTTACAATAGTGAGACTTCTACAAAATGTATGCATGCAAGTAATACCTGTTTTGCAACACAAGTCGACTGACTCGAAACGCCACTTCGCTAGGATACGCTAATAGGATGATTGATCAAATTTATTTATCATTATTTATTAAATACGATAAGTTTTCCTTGAGAAAACTTACAAACTTCTATTTTAATATAAATGAGGCTATATTATTTATCTAAATTCAGATAAGTCTGCATATTTAAAGTTATTATTGAGTCGGGTTTTGTATCTAAAGATTGAGTGACTTTTAATTAACTTGGCTTTAAGTGTTTCAAAACGTAACGAGGTCCAATTCGGTAACTCGTGAGATGTTCGCTCAGTGCATTTAATTATTATTTTAAAAGAAAGAAAAGTAAGTAGAAGGCAAAAATATATTGCTAATTTTAGTATACATAGGTTTCAATTTATCTTATGGTCTTATGGACTAAATGTTTTTCGTGTTTATTGAATGTCGGGTATCAAGTGTTGTCATGACGTTAGCATAAACAGTTTTAGGTGAAGCCAAACGTGATAAAACTCAGTTGACCCACATAGCCGATTATAGCTCGATTGAAGACCCAACCATTTGCGTTTCCAGCCGTTTTGGTATCGGTTCTACACCTTATTAGTAACTAAAAATAAAACGAAAACGTTAGAGAATTATAAAACAAACTTTCTTATTTAAAGAAATACATTTTGCAAGATTTAAATGGATAAGGATAAATTTGCTTGATGTAGCTCAATCGATAATCTTTAGACTAGTGTAAGAGAGAATATGAACTAATTTGAATATATATTAGACTCAGTTTGATCAAGATATTGGGAAATGAAGCGAGCTGCAGATGCAGCTATCGGCACTTTAGTTACCGGTCATTGTCCGGTAAATTGACCGGTGGATTAGCTCCCAGCGCTGGAACAGAGCCTGTAGGGTTTCTAAACTGGTCAATATCTCACAGTAAACAATTTAAATATATACTGATTTGCTAAATATTAGTATCAAACGTTACTGGTTTAACCATTTTCCAGGTTAATTATATAAAATACCTAACATTATAAAAAACTTTGTTATACTCCGTTAGATAAATAGGTATATTCTTTAACTTCCAGTCGCAATCTTCATCCATTATAATTGGCATTCATGGCTAATTCACAATCAAAACATAATTATAATAACACATTTTCTGTCCTCAAATGTACAATTTTTACTCCTTTAAGCTAATATGTGTCGTGTGCACGTAAACAGTAAAAATGCATATTTTTGGAGACAAAAATCCAAGGTACTTTCTATTTAAACAGAATGGGCAGAGAAAGTGTCAATAATATAATATACAATCGTACGTATTATATGTGTATATACGTGAAACAGAAAGCACGTCTTTGGATTGACAGGACAAACACGCCGCTCCATGTCTTGCTGGATGCACGATAAAAATAGGTTTATTGATCATAACAAAGCTTTGTGTCTCTAGACTAGACAGCGCAATCCGTGGGTTTTTGATATGCTACTTGTTAATTTGTTTACTATTACCTACCTCGGAGAGTATACATCAATAGCAGTTCTAATATATTCCAATATGTAATGTTCTAGCCATCGTGTCTGGTATTCTAATGATAATATTAGTGTTTCTTAATTTATTCCATGGCATCCTTTTCAAATCATGCAGATTTTTTAAATAATAGGGAATATAAAACCTAGAAAACTAACAACTTTTATTAATTTCATGACGTCATCCATGAAATATAAATTTGTGGGATGTTTAAGTTTATGTAGTTAATTCAAATAGGATGGATATTAAAAAAAAAATCTGGTACGAATTATGAACAATAACTGTTATTGATTACTTTAAAGTTTATATATTAATAAATGTGATGTGATGGAAATAGGGTGCATTTGCATTGGTCCAGGGCAATTTCATACAATTTTGTTACTTAATTAATATTAATCACCTTAACTATGTTTTTATCAACTGAATTGTTTGAAACGGAGCCTAACGTAAATGCACCCAGAATTATCTTATGCATGCATGATCATATATCGCATCATTATCATAAAAACATATAATAATCATAATATTTATTATAATTTAATATTGCTTTTATTACCATATAGATATAGATATACAGTGTCTTTCCTGTAACATTTAGGAGCAACAAATTAAAACGTAGATTCTATTCCTCAAGCAATAAAACTTCTGTTCAAAAATTTTGAAAAAAAAAATTGTGATTGTCTCTTTCATACAAACTAAATAGTATTTTCAATGTACGTTAAACTCCGTCTAATTGACATTGCTTGTCAGTCTTGTCACCCTACAGACATAATCAATTTCGAAATACATTGCGTGTTCGAATAAACTTTCAATTGTACTAAAAATCTAACCATAAGTAATTTTTTAAAGTCGCAGAAGAAACGTTGTCTTGTTCGAGGAGTAGAATTTACATTTTAATTTATTTCTCTTATTGTAGGAAACACCCGGTATGTTCTTCGTGTTATAAACTTAATAGCTAATAAGTAATATTTATAAATAATTTAGTAGAGGTAAGGTGTATTGAGAACATTTCAATTCTGGCCAAGGTGGGAGCAATCCTTCCTAATATACGATTAGTTTTTTAAGATTAATTTTTAACTGTACTATTTATTTGATGAATAAAATTAATAAACTTAAAATTTGGGTACTCAAGTCCCAATTAAAATAATTACGAAAATATACTATTTTAATCCTTCCTAATTAGACTCATAAATCACAAGACGTTACTTTTTCCATGAAACTGGTACCGTGTTTGTCTAATTGGATATTAATACATTCTTAACGAAAAAAATAACAGAGTGCGCCTACACAGTCTTGGAACTGGCTTTATAAAATACTGGTATTTATAATTAATACTATTGCTTTTTTGCAGTGTATTAAATTAAATCATGAACTAAAGATCAGATAACTAAGTTTTTACAATAGTAATTGTTGTCGATATATATCACACTGATATCAGTATCGCCTACTTTTCAAGATTTTTGGAAATTTCTTAATACACCATTACACAGTGTCTACAGTTTAATAAGTATTTGCATGCTATTAATTCGAAAATACTATTTATTCAAGCTGCATTATTTACCCTCTAGAAAGTTTAAACTCCAATAATGTCCCCCAATCCAATAACAATTTTGACCAATGCACGTTTTTGCAAATTATGTATGTACACAGAGTTATTAAAGTTAATAACTAAATTAATACTACTTATTTACATATTCCAAAAATATTACCAACACATGATTTTCATCATTTTACCAAATATGATTACCAAAACGTAGCAAAACATACTGCATAATTATACGTATCAGCAAGTATTTCCTTTGAAATCTAGTTTTACTAATATGTCACGTACTCCCAATCACCTAACATAACCAAAAATTACACTCGTTTTGTTTTATATAATTTGTGTTGCTGAATATACTACATATAAGTAGCATAAAAATTGCAAGTAAATAAATGCTCGAAGATTGGGTTTATAGAAATTATTATTAAATTAAATTACATCTTATGAAATGATCCATACACTATCATGGTTTACCTACTTGCGGTATCTTTGTAATAGTTCCGTTCCATTCGCACTTCTTAATTTCGGCTTCTGACTAATGCCATTACGCCTTACAAAATTTCCGTAATTGATACACCTGATGTTTGGTAAAATGAGAGAGCACCATGTTATTTTTCTATGTAGCTGTGAGTAGGTGTTATATGGTGGTGGGTTACAGCATGGCGCCAGTGTGAGGCACCAGCACCGGCACGGCACCCAGCGGTCCCAGAGCCTCAACCGCGGGCATTCGCTCTCTCGCTCCGATGGCACCTGGTGACATCACGGAACCGCGGGTATGACCAAGATCTTCGTATTACCAACATTATTTTGAATTTATAAACTATGGCAGGGTCATACATAAGATTAACCCTTTACCGCATAAGTAATACAAGTATTTGTCTGAACTGAAATTCTGATACACTACGAATAGAATTGAAAATACAATAAATGGCTTCGTATGCAGTCAACAGTGATTTTCCAAAATTCAATTGGAGACAAAAGTGCTGCTGCAAAGATGCTGTTTTTACAAATCTAATCTATAATTTATGTTTCGTTTTGTGAAACTGATTTTTTAGACGGTCACAAAAAAATAACAATGCAACTGAATAATTAGCGACATTTTAAATGTCTAATAATTGTAAATGTAAGCCTTTAGTTCTAAATGCATATTTATTATATGCTGATAAATTTAGTAAAGCTCTAAAAATGAAGTAACTAAGTATGTTAGTTAAAGAGGACAATTTGAAACATAACATAATTGCGAGAATATTTCTATCAGTTAGGGATTACCAAGGTATAATTTTAATCGGATTTTTTTAACTTTAAAAATAAGTTTATATCGTTGTTACATTTGTTGTTACAATCTATCCCGTGACCACGGACGCTGTAAAGAGCCCGAAATATTGGGAGATTTCAAAATTAGTGCTAACACGCGATTAATCCGTTTCATTGTAATATCGATAATTGCGTAGGTATACTAATCAGTTAGATTAGAAGCATCATTCGGTGAACAATTTATATGCAGGGAGATAAACCATTTTTAATCTGCGTGCCCTTACAGACATACCTACGCGTATATGCGTAATTATGAGATAACTTTAGACGTTGATCCAATGATAATCTTATACATGCATCGCCAGAACTGTAACAAAAAGAAACTACCAACGGTAATTACACATTAGGGCCATGGGAGCCAGAGACTCTTCATCTGTTCAAAAAACTGTACTTTATGCGTATTTGCTCCACTGGTGACCAGAGGGCTGGCTCGTTTCTCGCTCAGTGCATTGGCATTGCCATTCAGCGAGGTAACGCAGTCAGCCTTATGGGCACCTTACCAAATAGCGGTGACATAGGGGACATTACTTTGTACATATAGTTTAAGCAACGTAGGCTGGGCTAGGTAGTAATAATTAGTGTAAGTTTTCTATATACTTTTGTTTGTCCCTTTGTTTGTATAACTGTAATTGTTTGCATGCCTCTGCAGCATCAAGCTATTCTTACGCACACTATTTTATTTTGTTGAGCTGAGCATTAAAGTGTAATATGTTGTATTAAAGTGTCGACGTCTTTACAGGCAGCATAGTGCAGTGCGCCGAGTGCGGAACACGTACGATGGGCAACAAGCTATCGGCGTGCTCCTGCGCACCCATCCTGCGCAAGGCGTACCGCTATGAAGACAGCCCGTGGCAGAACTCTCGCCGCCGTGACGGACATCTACTACGGTATGCTCATTTGCTCATTTTACCAACAACCGTTTCCTTAAAATTGAAGGCAGTAACATCATGCCATGTCTTGGATCCTCCTTAAATTAGGTTTGAGTTCCTCGCCAAGCTCAGGCTTTGTGCATTTTTAATTGCATGGGAAAAGTAATTTGAGCATACCATCTGGCGGATAGAGAAATATGTACATGTTTTATTAAACAATTTTATTTTTTATCGGAAACGCGCATGTAACACCTCTGGAGTTCTAGTCGTCCATAGGTTACGGTAACTGCTTACCATGAGGCAGGCCGTATGTTTGTTTGCCACGGTCGTAGTTTAAAAAAACCTGTTAATAATTTATTTTTTATACAGTGTGTTAATCTATTTCCGTTCAAGTGGGAACAGAATACTTTTTTAGACTCCGCTTTAAGAAGACTTAAAGTGGTCACCAAACATTGGTTGCTACGAGTAACTATGTCATAGTTTTAATATTTCTGAGACTTAGAACGAAACCGAAAAATAATGTTTAGGATATAATGCGGTCAACTACGTTACAGTATGAAGCGCAGGGACAGGGTTCCTCCAGTGGTTTGGTCACGTCGCGAGCGTGAGTGATATTAAGATGAACTTACTATTACGAATGAAATATACATTGCAGTGAGTGGAAGGGTCGGGGTGACCTTAAAACCTTTAGGATAACTTATGCTTTATAGTTTAAATTATACATAAAGCTACCTCTAAATATACCGCGTGTTTATTTGATATTACCTCAAATTAAAGCCACACGCAAGTTTTGAAATTATAAATCGACATTGTAATAAATATTGAGTTAACTCTTAGTTAACATAGAGCAATTGATTTTTTAAATTTCTTCAGACCGCAATGTATACCGTATACATTTATTTGACACATTGTCCGTTGTGACATTTTAGGGCAAAGTAATCATGTGGGTAGCGACCCATTGCGTGCTGAAATATTTTATATGGAAAAATAAAAGTCGTAAAATTTTAATAAAACATATGGAAGTATGTTTATTAGGGTATTTAGGGTCTATACTAACTACCCTTGGCGTATGAGGTAATATCAAAAATACACGCTGTATAGAACAGTCGCGTTACACGAACATTCACAGACAATGCACATGTATTTATTAGGTAGTCTAATCTGTTAAAGGCCGGATCTGTAAATTCGAAAACATTATTGCTTAAATATCGTTGTGTTCGTTTAAGATTTTTTTAATTCATACTATTCACCCAATATCCTAGTAAATTTTAGACTCCATTAACTCTCAATAGTCCTTATACCATGGCGGGTGCTGTCTCTGCGTGCGTCCCATGACACGGGCAGGGGCAGCATCCGCTTAGTGGTACCCAGATGAATTTACTATTACGAATTAAATATACATTGCAGTGAGTGGAAGAGTCGGGTTGACCCAAATATACCCTAAAATAAAAGAGTTTTTAATGACTTCTGCGCGGACGAAGTCGCAGGCAGAGATTAAGAATTCATAATTGAATGGAGTAATATGACAGCACATTACATTTGACGACCGCTTTGTACACCATGAGCTATAAAATAACTCCAATTAGTTATGAATTCTACCTTAGTTAGTTGTAAAATGCGAAAATGTGGTACTTAGGAGATTATGTAAAGACCATTTTGCATTTAAAAGTTCAACCGCTTACTTAGGTATATCTACTGCAGTGCAGAGTTGCCTTGAAGTTTGATTCTGGCAATTCCACGTTGTAATTTCCTAACCAAACTGCTACCTTGTTTGTTCCTAATTTTAACTAAGTAGTAAGAGTAATACTTATTTATTTCAATAGGCAAGAGTATTTTCATTTATGCTTTCATTTGAAAGAATTGTGCGTAGACCACGAGTGTATAAAAAAAACTATAATTTATAGTAAAAAAATGCTGTTACAAACTGATAATTTAAATTTTCGCGCCTAAACGTTTGTTCGTCCTTGGTTTGTCCCTGTCAAACCTACCAATAATTGTTTTTTTTAACCTGGACCCTTTAAGCCAAATCTCATTGGTTGTCATAACAAGAGTGACGTCATCAGACGCTGATTGGTGGATTAAAACACGTTCCGTTTCATGTTACTTCAAATCGTAATTATTGTTCGAAATTAGTATAAACTAAAGTAAAAACGTTTCCATAGCTATTATTTCATATTTTTTCAACATTTTGATCGCAAAATAATGGTAAATATTATAGCTACATCTTCTCTATTGGAGCAGTTTGCTGAGCTGTGCATTGAAAGTGTAATTTTATTGCATCTCTTATTCGCCAATACAATTTTCTAAAGCAAACTTGAATTGACAAGTCGGCAGAAGTTTTAACGATGTTTTCCGTTCCTAATGGCTGAGGGTTTCTATCATTAAATCGTTCTTATTTGTAAATAAAATTACAAATACTGAATTGAAAAATCTAGTGGCCACGATTACTCCGTGTGTTTATTTACAAATAAGCCATACAAATATTTAATGAAAGATATTAATACTTTTTAGTATAATTAACTTATTAATGAAATCATAACATTTATAAGTATAAGTAACTTATAATATAACATAACAAATTACACGTAGGTATAAATTATTATCTTACTACAGGGGCCGTATTCTAACTATAAAACACGCACAGACACGATCCAACTTCAATGCAAATCCAATGCAATAACAACACAATACAGCTAACGCCTACACGTCAGAATCAAAAATGACGGAATTTGCTTGAAAACTACTGCGATGTAACTACAATACGACTCCAATATTGGTTGTTTATTGGGTGAGTTTTGGAGTTATGTTTAAGACAGATTGTGTTGTTAATGTACTGTTTATACATTTTAAAATTAGAATACTGCACCAGGGCCCTGTTTAATAAACATTACAAATTGTAAATCGTAAATTGTACCTTACAAGTTACAATTTTACAAGTTTCTGTTTAATAAAAATTATAAGTTACAAATTTGTCATGGTGGAAAATGTACAAAATTGTATAATTGTAGCCACAATTTTACATAATTCTGTTTAATAAACATTTTCACCTTACAGGTGATTGTTTACAATTTTGTATGGAAATGTACTTTATTAAACACATAATTGTACTGACAAGTTTACATATTTTGTAAATTGTAACATAATTCCGACAGGTGTTTAATGCTATGTCAAACAAAACTGGATTGGAAGTGTGCTTTACGATCTGCAATAAGAAAAAACATGGTTCTTACCACGAGTAGTGACAGTAATAGTGAGGATAGTGATAACGAATATGTAATTCAACGGAATCGGCGAGTTTTTCGTACAAGGATACATTTTACTTTTGATGTAACGGATTTTTCGTTCAACGAGAAATTTCGGGTGAGCAAGTCTACCGTCGAATATTTTCTTTTAAAAATAGGGCATGATCTTGAACATGAAATGCAACTCAACAGATTTTGTATGCATTGCACTGGATGGGCTGTGGCTCTCAGTACCATGTGGTAGCAGATGCACATGGAGTAACCAAAGCAACGGTACGTAACTGCATAAAAAATGTGTCTAGGCTATGGAATGCAATCTCGAACCGAGATTGGCGATTCGAGATCTCGTGCAAAAAATCGAAGTCGAGATCGGACTATTCGAGATCTCGACAGTCAGACGGTTGAGATCGAGATTAATCTCGTCGAGATCGAGATTTGGTTACAAATAAGTCATATTGACCAAAATTGGTTGGGAATCCAGTATAAACCACTTATTTAGGATACTTCCTGTTATTTTTCCTGAAGAAACAACATATTAATCGGAATTTATTACATATTTAACATAACATCAACTTCTCTCTCTAAACTAAACAACGTAATTGTCAGTAGTCTGTACGTAAGTAAGTGAAAATTATGACAAATATTTGTATAACGTAGCGTGTTTATTAGATAAACCGTGAAAAAACACAAAAATCACATTTTGTTTTTCTTATACTGTGATTCATATACTCAATATTTTGTAAGTAATACTATATGATAAGCCTTTAAATCTCGAGATCTCGGTCGAGATTTGCAAAACCAAGATCTCGTGCCATCGAGATTGAAACTCGGAAATTTTGCACGAGATCTCGCGGTTTCGAGATCTCGCGAGATCGAGATTGCATTCCCTAGTTTAGGCTATTGGTCAGTCGACTACCCTCACGTATTAAGAACTTACATAAAATTTACAATTTACATAAAATGTAAATTTTTGTTACAAACAAAAATTTACATTTTATGTAAATTGTAGCTCACAATTACAATTTTGTAAGTACAATATTGTCATTGAAAGCGACAGGCATTTTTTACATATGTAAACGTTTATTAAACAATGTTTACAATGGTAATAATTGTAAGTTATTTTCTTGTAAGCTTCTTACTTATTTGCAGGATTTATTAAACAGTACTTGTAGATAAATTTAACAAATATGTCACTTATTTACAGAATTGTCGACTTGTAATGTTTATTAAATAGGGCCCAGCTATATTGGTCATATGGCTGTAAAATATCATGGGACACTATGTCGCTTAAAGTAAATTTAAGTTTTATTAACTACCTCATATTTATGTATATGATAACTTAAAAAATACTCGGTTAATGATTTACACAAATTATATGTTTTAAGGTAATACTAACCTACAAGTATAATAGTAGTTTATGGAACTGTTACGTAATAAGGGTGCTTGAAATACGAATGTGGTTTTTAATAATAAGATCACACGAGTGTTTAAATCCTAATTACGTACAGTTGGATACACTGCTTTATCTGCACACATATTATAAATCCGAAATGACACGTGCGGAATGGTAATAAATTTTCATATGTTTTTACCGACGGTCACAGAAAATACACTGATGTTATAATACTGGTTGCAATAATGGTAGTAATAAGGTAATTACAATGCGGTTTTCGACCGCAGAATAGAGGAATTATGAAATGGGTGTAGATAAAGGTAGAATACAGTTGCGTTTACAAAATAATTCAAAACTTTTTTCAAAAAACTTAGTTTCATTTTAACCGGCATAAGATTTAGCACATTTGTACTTTACGAGTTTCCATATGAAAACGAGTTGGAGTCGGAACCAAGCGAGGTGTCTCAAAAGTAATGAGAAATTTGAAATGTAAATGCACTAGTGCGGCATTCAGACATTAAAGAATTATATATTCACTTGATATACTTTCAGTGCATTTCGCATTGCAATTCATTGCATCACTTGGTTAATACACGACGCACTAGTAATTTCAAATCAAGGCAGGTGTTTAAAGGTTGAATGCCGCTCCTGAGTTGATGAAAACGAGAGATTGAATGTGGTTCTGCATTTGACATACGAATCGATTACTATCAAAGGTGTTTTGAAATGCATAAACGTAGAGATATGCGAACCGTGATGTGATGGAGATTGCGGTTGTTGTTGTTTTGTGATCATCAGATGCATTTCTGAATTATAGATCCAAGGGATAGAATATACATTCTAGACTAAAAATAAAAAGAACACTTCTAATACCTATTTGAAATGTGAATAGAGTATTTTCAACCGACTTCAAGATTTCGAAGGAGGAGGTTTAGAATTCGTCAGGATCTTTGTTTCTTTTTTTCTTGTATGTTTACTGACTATTCGAAGACGCCTTGGCCGATTTGGATTTTTTTTAAAGAGTACTTCACAGTTAGTTGGTCCCATTGTCACCAGGTTAGGATCTGATGATGGGATCCTAGAGAAATGGAGGGAACTGTACAAATATTATAGTGATTTCAGTATTTTTTACAGTAGCTCGTGTATTTTGTTTGTAAATTAGTTCTTTTGGTTTAAAAATATTAAGAGATATTTTAAAAGAAAACAGAAAGTGACACTGTATATAGTGACCATAGGTCAAGTATAGAAAAACCACTATTGGTTGCTTTTATATACCTATGTGTATTGTGTGTATTTAGTATTTTTACGTTAGTTAGTTTTAATTTGTTTTCATAATATACTTAGTGCAAAATAGGCTATACTTATTAAATGTTACGGTTCTGTGTGTGTATCATTTGATATATATTACATTATTTTTAAGCTATACACCAATGCACGTTCTCTAGCTTACATCTTCTATCTATACATACATATAATAAAGCCGAAGAGGGTCGAAAGTCTGTACATGGAAGATATTCGAAAAAAGTCGGCTGGAGATACTTAGAATCGATAACAGAACACATTCCAACAGTTTTTAGAATTTTTGTCTGTTTATCTGTTTGTCTGTTTATCTGTTTGTCTGTTTATTTGACCGCGCATCACGTGAAAACGGCTGAATGGATTTTAATGAAATTTTGTACAGAGATAGTGTGAGTCCCGGGAAAGGACAGAGGATAGATTTCATTCCAAAAATCAACCCTGGAGGGGGTGAAAGGGGGGTTGAAATTTTGTATGGAGAATTATTAACAGCTGAACTGATTTTGATGAAAATTACTATGGAGATAATGTGAGTCCCGGGAAAAAACATAGGTTAGTTTCCATCCCGAAAAATCAACCCTAGAGGGGGTAAAAATGGAGTTGAAAAATTGTATGGGGAATCAATAACCGTTGAACGCTGGAGATAGTTTCAGCTGTGGGAAAGGACAGAGAATAGTTGATATCCAGAATTCATTCCTTAACGGGAATGACTGATTCCACGCAGACGAAGTCGCGGGAAAAAGCTAGTAATATATAATATATAACTTTCAGTACGAAAAATGGGGTGCTTAATGCTTTTAGCCAAAGCTGTCCATAACAAGCCACAATTATTATACTTAGTTATCTTATACAAAATAAGTAAAACTTATTTTAGCGGCGATAAAAACAAGTAAATTTAGGTATAATAAATAATATCCCGTGCAGCTCCCAGACATTATATATTTAGTGGGTTGGCCATCCGTGCGTTTTACCGGGGTATCCTGGCACACGCGAAACGCGTCACATTGTCAAACAACGGGTCAAAGTCATTTACGATTTATAGCGAGCAAACATGAAAACGGCGGCTAATGGAATGACTAACAAGAGATCGTAGTTATAATGCATATAAAATAAGTTATATACCTACATATTAATCAACAGGATTATGATTATGTTAATTATTGTATATACGTATTTAACAAGTAATATTGAGAATGTTATGAATAAAATAAATATGAATATGAGTAGTTAATGTTGCTACTGGTCAATTCTGTGGCAATCTTTGAAACGTTATAGAGTTTACATGTTTGAATAGCTTTAATTGATACTCCTAGATCCTGGTTTTTGCATCTAAGTTTTAAAATTGATTCGACATGTAACTAGTAGATCAATTTTAAATAATTAATTATACACGCAAACGAAATTTAATAATGTGATAGTATATTGATGCTAAACAAAACTCACATAAAACGTTAGAATCGAAGGAAACTCGATAATTGTACACAGTATCAGTAAAAACCACTTGCTGAATCAGAATTATAACAATCAATTAGCACCAAGCCATACTTTGTCTTTTTAGGAGTAGGTACTTTCTAGATTTTTTTTCTGATTATTGTTGTTAAACCCGAATCACAGTTTAAGTGCTCAATATCTTGTAGTAGACATTTTTTATACCACCACAGTAGCAAACAAGCATATAGCCAGCTCAGATGGTAAGCAGTTACCGTTGCATATGGACGCCTGTAACTCCAGAGATTGACATGCGCATTGCCAACCCTTTAAGAAGCTTTTATACCCCATTCTCGGAATCCGAACAACTCTGTGACTAGCAACGTTTTGTATAAACGCCCAGAAAATCCACCAAAAAACATAACGAGAACGCCAAAAAAAGCATCTTATTCTAGAAAGCACAGTCGCTGTGGCCGAAATCGGTCAGGGGGGTGATTTTTGAGATTCGAGCACTCGAAAGCGTCATTTAAAACTCTGAATAAAACGATGAAATTATGTTTTAAAAATAAAAGCGATATAAATTTAAAATAATGATTATTTAAACTATTAATTCCATGAGAAAAAATTGGCTACAAACTTTTGTGTGCGATTATTTTCGAGCTCGAATTTTTTGAATTCGAGCGTCCGGCTGTCAAAAATCGGCCCCCAGAAGGATCATCAAATGCCCAAGATTTATTTGAGACTAAATAGTTTTGTTTTTCAGACTATGGGCAGAAGTGTTCCACGTGTCCGCGTCGGGCGCGGGCACCGTCAAGTGGCAGCAGGTGTCTGAGGACCTGGTGCCGGTAAACATCACGTGCGTGCAGGACTCGCCGGAGTGCGTGTTCCACATCACCGCCTACAACTCGCAGGTCGATAAGATCCTGGACGTTCGGCTACTGCAGCCCGGTACGCATACCTTAATTACTATCAACAACATCATCATCTGCTCTTTATCGCCCACTGCTGAGCATACGCCTCTCTTCGTGTTCGCCACTTGTCTCGGTCCTGTGCCAATTTCATCCAGAAGTGACCCGCAACCTTCCGAATGTCGTCTACCCAACGAGCCAACGGACGCCAGGGGCTTCTTTCATCTGAAAGCGGCCACCACTCCGTCAATATTTTAGTCCACCTGCCGTCACTCTGCCTGGCAACGTGTCCTGCCCAACTCCATTTAAGTTTGGTAATGACGTATCCCACGTCTTGCACCTTAGTGTGACGCCGGATCTCGACATTCCTCACTCGGTCTTGAAGCTTGATGGCGAATAACTTACTATATGTTTAACTTACTGTTAGTCTCTTCTTTCTCTTCCTTCACTAGTCTGTCCCTCACTACTGCGGATCGTAGCTTCGATGGAAATGATGCAATAGGCCCCTCTTTTTGTTGCGGTGTTCTGCTTGATGGAGAGCTTAATTATGACATCGGCATCTGAAGTTCCTTGGCCACCTGGTTAGACCAGCTTAGGGTCAGGGACTCAGGTCCATTTGCTCGCCTTTAATATTATCAGTCTTTAGCCAGTTAAATTGTATCTTTCTGTTGAGAAAAAGTTCTCCACTTCCCTGTTGACTCCACTTGATTGCTTTATCTGGCTAGTTTAGAGAGCTGGAAGAGTTACGTCATAATTTTAACAGTTACACACAAAAACTTAACTCGGTAATTATTATTATTAGGTATATCATGTAGATCTTACATCTACATGATATACCTAATACTTAACATAAATATGGGGGTATCTATAAACAGATGATTTACCTTTCAAATCTACTACTGACCTAACAACTTAATTTAGATGCTCGAGTAAACGTTTTAAAGTTATATTTACGGCGTTGTGATGCATCTCATGATTTGTTTACTTAAGGTTTTGTTTCAAGGAGGCAGAAAAATAATTAATATACGATATTTTTTTGGTCTTTGTGAAAGAAAAATTCAACGCCCACTATAATATCGTTATCATTAAAATCAGATGAAAGTACTTAACACCTATACCTACTTACAAATCTAGAACACCAAAATTCTATTTTGTACCTCCAATATTTACCTGACACTAGTTTTATCTCAATTCTACCGTATGTGCCGTCTACAAAGGAGGGCAATTCGGGAGATACTCTCGAGGCCGTCGTAACCTAGTTTTAAATTTACACTAGATAGTATGTACACTAGCAATCGACTGAAATCCACTATGGCTGTAGCTGAATGCGGACACTCTGGAAAGTATTGATAGGTTTTGAATAAGTTATAGACGTTATAGCAGAGAGGGAAACTGGGAGACAATAGGTATTATAATTTTGAAATTATGATTTGTTACGCTTCTGTTATTTTATAATCAGTTTTATCTTCTTTTGTCATCAAAATGACTTTTTAACAAATAGTAACAATTCTGACAGCCAATGTTTTAAATCTTTTGAAGTGTCTTATCAACCAATTTATACGAAAAAAAAAAACATAATCAGAATCAGTCAAAGCCCAATCGTGTTCAATATCAAATTAAAATAGAGATACCACTAAAAAATATTTTAATACATATTTATGTGATATATATTTCTTCTAATAATATATATTTACTATTATTAGCCGAGTCCGTTTAATAAATGCAAAGCTAAATTTGGAGAAAAATACGAAATTATAAACAAGGGTCACAAGACTGCTAATTCAGTCAATCGAATTAAGAGCGTTTTGAGTTTATTTGCCTGCAAATTCTGACGTGAAGTGGAGCGCAGTGAAGTTTGACAAATTATTCTATTAATAGTATTAGGTATATCATGTAGATCTTACATCTACATGATATACCTAATACTTAACATAAATATGGGGGTATCTATAAACAGATGATTTACCTTTCAAATCTACTACTGACCTAACAACTTAATTTAGATGCTCGAGTAAACGTTTTAAAGTTATATTTACGGCGTTGTGATGCATCTCATGATTTGTTTACTTAAGGTTTTGTTTCAAGGAGGCAGAAAAATAATTAATATACGATATTTTTTTGGTCTTTGTGAAAGAAAAATTCAACGCCCACTATAATATCGTTATCATTAAAATCAGATGAAAGTACTTAACACCTATACCTACTTACAAATCTAGAACACCAAAATTCTATTTTGTACCTCCAATATTTACCTGACACTAGTTTTATCTCAATTCTACCGTATGTGCCGTCTACAAAGGAGGGCAATTCGGGAGATACTCTCGAGGCCGTCGTAACCTAGTTTTAAATTTACACTAGATAGTATGTACACTAGCAATCGACTGAAATCCACTATGGCTGTAGCTGAATGCGGACACTCTGGAAAGTATTGATAGGTTTTGAATAAGTTATAGACGTTATAGCAGAGAGGGAAACTGGGAGACAATAGGTATTATAATTTTGAAATTATGATTTGTTACGCTTCTGTTATTTTATAATCAGTTTTATCTTCTTTTGTCATCAAAATGACTTTTTAACAAATAGTAACAATTCTGACAGCCAATGTTTTAAATCTTTTGAAGTGTCTTATCAACCAATTTATACGAAAAAAAAAAACATAATCAGAATCAGTCAAAGCCCAATCGTGTTCAATATCAAATTAAAATAGAGATACCACTAAAAAATATTTTAATACATATTTATGTGATATATATTTCTTCTAATAATATATATTTACTATTATTAGCCGAGTCCGTTTAATAAATGCAAAGCTAAATTTGGAGAAAAATACGAAATTATAAACAAGGGTCACAAGACTGCTAATTCAGTCAATCGAATTAAGAGCGTTTTGAGTTTATTTGCCTGCAAATTCTGACGTGAAGTGGAGCGCAGTGAAGTTTGACAAATTATTCTATTAATAGATTAGTGTCCGGTACTGCAGTGCAGAGGTTTCAGAACTCTGCATGTATTAGATTCGAGAATTAGAGCACTAATGTGCAGGTATTTTCGGGTAGTCTGTCGGACCGCTGAGTTCGCTAAATTATGCAACGGGTTCAATCCGTTGGTATAAGTTGCACCAAGAAATAAAATGTATGAAGCCAGCCATGGTTAGTTAAATTTTCATCGTTATTCCAACTCACGGATTTGTTATACGTCGCCTTATCTAAGACTAAATAGTTAATAAACGCTAGTGTATATCACCGGAGAATGTTTGATTTAGTTATACAAGGTGTAACAAAAATACTGGCGATCCTTTAAAGGGCATAATTGGTATCGTATTCTAATTACGAAAAACTAAGACAAAAATTTTTTCGCGCGAAAAAAAATTCTGGTTTAGTATGGAGGGTCGGCCGGTTGGGACCACCTGTCCCATAGAAAAAAAATTTTTTTCGCGTCCAAAAATTTTTTCTCCTACTTTTTCTTAGTCGTAATACGATACCAATTATGCCCTTAAACGGATCACCAGTATTTTTGTTACACCCTGTATTTCTGGGAATACATAATAATTATATGTTCTTATGCCTATTAACTACATTATGTAGGTAAGCGGTCCATAAAATTCTTAATATAAAATATACTTCACTTACTAGGCACATTTTTGCTTCTCACTCTTTCAACCCACCCGTTATGATCAGGTGGAAATGTTTTTGTAACTGTTAATTTCTTCTTTATTTATTTTTATTCTTAAGTTAGGTTGTTTTATAATATTTTTACAAAAGTAAAATACAAAAATTCATCAAAAACATACAAAAACAATAAAAACATTATAAAAAACCTAACCTAGGGTGCCGCCGGCAACGGAGCAAGGCCCTAATTGTTAATTATTATTATAGCATCTTTCTCCCTTGTAACAATGTCCAGAAGTTTAAACATATAATTATTTAACATTGACTCACAGACTATACAGACACCTCATCATCAAGCTTTTATAGGGAGCACGAGGTCACCACACATCAGCGCAATTTTATTCGTAAATTTCTATGATTCGAACAGCACATCTCAATAATATTCTACACCAATTAGTAGTACTCGTATAACAATCCAGGTTCACCCCTGTAACTTGATTTTTGTGGATATTTTTAATTCACATGAGTAATGATCAAAAACGTAATAATTGAAATAAGCGGTTGCGCTCTCATACAAAATTAGTACGGGAGCACTGATGCGTGGTGACCCCGAGTTGTACTTATGATCTATCTAGTGGTTGAGGTTA
The DNA here is from genome assembly GCA_911728535.1 of Pammene fasciana. Taxonomy (NCBI): domain Eukaryota; kingdom Metazoa; phylum Arthropoda; class Insecta; order Lepidoptera; family Tortricidae; genus Pammene; species Pammene fasciana. The sequence goes on from OU452279.1 coordinate 5,340,371, forward strand.
TCTGTGCATTGACTGTTCTACGAGGAACGTTCAATATGTATGACAGTGTCTCTAATCGATTAACGTTCTAGGAACACGTATCGGCCAAGCATCAGAATGCTTCGTGTACTGGAAGGACCCCATGACCAACGACACGTGGGGCCTAAACTTCACCTCGCCCATCGACGCCAAGCAATTCAAGGAGTGTTGCGTAAGTTACTAAACTTTCACACTGCTCACTGCTTCCACCTTCCCTCCAGTAATAATTATCAGAAAAATACCTGGTTGATAAACTTATTTTACTCTATTCTTTCTTAATATCATTGGCACAAATCTGCAAAAAAAAACCCCACACCAAATCTGGCTTTAAGCACACCCTGCAAATGCATTAAAATAATTTCAAGGTGGAAAGTTACATTTACGTAAAATTGTTTGTTATTTTAGTCACCATCCTTTAAATTCTCGCGTAAGGCATCTTCGAGCTACAGCCTAAAGCTAGAACCGCCGGGCAGCAAGCAGAAGATGAAGACCAAGAGGAAACCACTCTCCACGCCGGCCAGTCCTAATCGATCCAGGTAATGTTGGACAACAATATACGCCGTACTATTATTATCCAGATTCAGCATATTTTGGGACTACCGACCAAAATTTCAAGGTTCAGCTTTTTCTGTTCTTCGAGACGAGATTTTCAAGAAATTTATATTAAAAATTAAATGAAACATTAAACTAGATACAGTTAGTTGTTTACACCGGATACCCTGTTAAGTTATTTTCCGATATTGTTGTTTCCTTTTATCTCTCCAGAATTAACTACTTGCGTGTAGGTATACCCAGATTCAGAATTGAATGGACACATTATGAATGAATTCATTCATAAATAGTCCATGAAATTTTGACTCTCACTGTACCTAAGGCAGGGTTTTTGAAAAAATGTGTTCGATTGTAAAATAAGGCTGTATTTCTGTTGCAGTTTGAACTATCGCGAGCCGCAGTGCACGTGCATGTCGCAGGAGCAGTATGCACGGCTCAGAGCCCAAGATCCACGATATCGTAAGTTTTCATTAGAAACATTGGTATGATATAGTTAAATCATAATATACATTAACTTTCCTATTGAATAAGTTTCATATTTTTTACTGGAGTAATTAATCAAAGGCACACGTTACAAGGAAAAGCACGGCAAATTACCAAAACAAAAAATAGTTGGGGCATTAAAAACGAAAAATCCACTTTGCTTATTAGTCTCTTACACATATATATGGCTGACCATGTATGTTCATTATGCAAAAAAACCCACGTAATCCTCTTACCAACTAGATAATCGCCTTACTAAATGGATAAACTCTTGACAAAATTAAGTGTGACGTAAGCAAATAACACTATTTGTTATGTAGCTAGAACCTATCCAAATAAAATACTAAGGGCCTCGAATATTTGGAATCCGCGTGTATCACCACCCGCCTACATAATGTTGTAATTTTCCAAAAAGTATTTTGCTACATCGTGTTACTAAATAAATTGGCAGTAAAACTAAATGTTCTTGGAATAATAAAAAAATCATATTAACTCCCTTTAAATAATACGCTTCCGTTTTTATCTGTCTTACTATTAATCTCACAGCACGAAAAATTTCCGAAACAGGATTATTGGTATTTGATCCTAAAAACTTTTTCTTTTCAAAACGTAGTTTATTAAGTTGAAATATTTACGTAGACAAATAATCTAATTATCTTTTATGTGTATAGGTTCATCGACGTTGCCTCGAACGTCAGCGCGCGCCATGGAAGCTGAGGCGAGCGCGGCCGCCGCACGCACCGACAAGGTGGCTGCGGCGACCTCGTCCACCTCGCTGTACGACAACGTCACCGGCTCTCAGCCGGCGCACCAGCCGCCGCCAAAACGTAAGCATATGCACGTCGTGCTATGGAAGCTGAGGCGAGCGTGGCTGCCGTACCTACACATCGACAACGTGGCTGCGGCGACTTCGTCCACTTCACTGTACGACAACGTCACTGGCTCCCAGCCCGCGAACCAGCCGTCGCCAAAACGTAAGCAAATGCATGTAGTACTATGAAAGCTGTAGCGAGAGCGACCGTCTCACAACTCTCACATACCAACAAAGTGGCTGCGGCGACCTCGTCCACCTCGCTATACGACAACATCATCGGCTCTCAGCCGGCGCACCAGCCGCCGCCAAAACGTAAGCAAATGCACGTAGTGCTATGGAAACTGAGGCAAGCGCGGCCGCCGCACTCACCGACAAGGTGGCTGCGGTGACCTCGTCAACTTTGCCGTACGACAACGTTCCCGGCTCTCAGCCAGCGCACCAGCCGCCGCCAAAACGTAAGCATATGCACGTCATGCTATGGAAGCTGAGGCGAGCGCGACCGCCGCACGCACCGACAAGGCTGCGGTGACCTCGTCCGCTTCGCTGTACGACAACGTTACCGGCTCTTAGCCAGCGCACCAGCCGCCGCTGAAACGTAAGCAAATACACGTAGTTCTATGGAAGCTGAGGCGAGCGTGACTGCCGTACCTACGCATCGACAAGGTCGCTGCGGCGACTTTGTCCACTTCACTGTACGACAACGTCACTGGCTCCCAGCCCTCGAACCAGTTGTCGCCAAAACGTAAGCAAATGCACGTAGTACTATGAAAGCTGTAGCGAGAGCGACCGTCTCACAACCCTCACGTACCAACAAGGTGGCTGCGGCGACTTCGTCCACCTCGCTGTACGACAACGTCACCGGTTCTTAGCATATGCACGTCAAGCTATGGAAGATGTGGCGAGACTGATTGCCTCACGCACCGACATAGTGTAATTTGTCATATCTAGAATGTAGGATGTTACACTAAGACGACTCGTTGTGACATTTTCGTTCACTTCATCACAATTATTCACTGCATAAATCACGGCCGTCAAAATTATTACATTAGGTGTAGGTTGGTTAGCGGTTAGGACTGCGAAGTTCAGTCGCCATCACATAATATCGGAGCGACCAGGGTGGTCAAAAATATCTGAACAACGGCTCTATTCCCAAGGCGATAAAGTGCATGTTCAGATATTTTTGAGTACCTAACTTTGACATAAGTGCTGCATCACACATTTAACTTTTGCGAACTAAAGCAGGTACAGTCAACAACCAAAATTTTTTGCACGCTCTTAGCTCTCGGCCACTTAGCAACTTCTATTGCATTCTGTATCTAGACAATTTATTTACAAATGAGACGTCCGTAACCACCAATTCTATGCTACATTAATCTAACACAGTACAAAATGTTTCCAGCTGCTGCTCGCCAGACCGACTCGCAACCGCCAACGCGACCGCCCAAGTCCCAGGAAACATCGACTATGACCACCAACACTTCTACGGCGCCTAAAACCGTCACTGCCTCCGTCGGCACACACGGCACCAATGTAAGTGATTCAGTATTGCAGCGTTCAAATCTGTCATTTTTAACTCTGAATAAAACGATGATATAATGTTTTAAAAATAACAGCGATAGGAATTTAAAATCATGATTATTTAAACTATTTATTTCATGGGAAATAATGGCAACAAACTTTTGGGTGTGATTATTTTCGAGGTTAATTTTTTGAATTCGAGCACTCGGAAGCCAAAAATCGCCCCCTAGGTCCCCAAAACTGTCTGATGACTATTTTCAGGCAGTTTTGTCAATACCCAGTTAAAGGACAATCTTTCGAGTAATGGAGTAATCAAAATTATTTCCTTCTGCCAATTGCACCCAAACTGTGTACCTATTGCACGCTATACACATGTGGGGTATCAAATAAATAAAAATAACTTACCGCGGGGACCGTTAAGCTCCGGGGTAGGACAGGATGATTTTTATTATGAACTAGCTGACCTGGCGAACTTCGTTTCGTACCGCAAACAATGTTGTTTTTTCCAAATTTTTATTAGTCATTCTGCTATTCGGGGCAAAAATAAATCCAAAAAATCAAACATCATTAAGATCGGTTTCACCGTTCTTGAGCTATAAATAGAGTAACCGACACGACTTTGTTATATTTATATAGATAGATGAAAATAATTGATTTAGGTAGTGAAAAGGGAAAACCCCTTAAGGTAGTGAAAAGGGGGTATGAATTTTATGCTATTGAATGTGAGGTCAATACATTTTATATAAACGTTCACGAAGTCGTGGGCAAAGGCTAGTGTTATATCTATAATCTATATATGTCACCGTAAAATTGTCAAAACCGTTAGTTTATAATCTAACTAGAGATATTGTAAACTATCGAAAGATTGTGAACCGTAACGTGCTGCTTGCAATTTAACGGATTATTTTTCGTTAGATTATAAACTATCGACAAGGAACCGTTATATTGTCAAACGTAAAGCCCCTCGCACGCTGATTGGTCGATTTCACGAGCCTAGATAGGTGCGACGCGCTAATTGGCCGGTTTTACACGTTAAGTATTTATAAACTTAGCAATCAAACACAGGTGTCAGTGAGAAACTAAGTGCTATTAAAAAAAGTCGGTTCTGGCGCTCGCCGGCCGCTGCCACGGCACGCTCGCTTCGCTCGCTCGGCGTCGCGCGTTGTTTGATCGCGGTTGAGCTAACACACTCCTCCTCGCTTCGCTCGTCGTCGCACCTATCTAGGCTCTGCAAATCGACCAATCAGCGCGAGGGGCTTTACATTTGACAATATAACGGTTCCTTGTCGATAGTTTATAATCTAACGAAAAATAATCCGTTAAATTGTAAGCAGCACGTTACGGTTCACAATTTTACGATAGTTTACAATCTCGCTAGTTAGATTATAAACTAACGGTATTTACAATTTTACGGTGTCATATACATACAGTGACCATAAAAAGAAGCTAATCATGAGTTACTCGTCAAAGATCCCCTACGTTAATGTAATTATAGTATTTTGTGCAACAGTTACATAATAAGGGTTCTTAAGATTCGAGGGTCGAAGTTACAAAATGAGGCGAAGCCGAATTTTGTAAAAACAGACCCGAGAATTTTAAGACCTAATTATGTACCGTTGCACACAATAGTTTTTCTACGAGTGCTAGGTAAACCGGTAAGGATTGAGTTCGACGAATGACCTGCTGCCTCTATACAATTGTCTTCAATCTCCTGGCGGATTGTGCCGGCGCCTCCCTTGCCTACAGCGGCGGGCGGCGGCGCGCGGGGCCCGCCCCGGCAACAGACCCATCATATCCCTAAGAATCAACTTTTGAGTCATATTATGACAACATTCATAAACTATATGCTTTGAATATACCTGTCAGTCATTTTATTGGCAAATTAGAATGCAGGAGTAGAAAAAATTTGTGACAAACGAGACAATTTAAAACAAGATGAAATTAATGACACTAACATCAACAACAACAAATGACAAAGTTGACATTTTACAAATTACCAACACACCCACGGAAAATTAAAGGTTACGGTTTTGCATAGCCTATAGCCTGCCCACGTGGTCTTCTTTAGACATGGGGTGTGAAATATTGTATTTAATAAGTAAAACAGCGTAGGAGTTGTAACAGTTAAACGAATTTTGTAGGCTCAGACAAATTAATGGATTACAGGTTTTCTATTCCGCCACTCTACTAAGTTTGTATGCCATTTCTATAGAGATTTTCTTTAAAAAAATTGTTTAATGTACATTACATGCTCAATTTATATTAATTTGGTAATGCAATTCTGAACCTGATGGTACCTACTAATACTATGTAAACTTGCAGTTAAGATTGCGACTTACAATGTCATGAAAATGAATCGATTAAATTTTTTTTTATGAGTGTTTAACGCAGATGTTGTGAGAGTGAGTGAAGTAACTAATAATATTAGCCCATTTTATTCCCGAACTTTAAATTATGTTACTAACTCGTACATACTCTATAACTATTCTGTAACACCAACACGAGAGCAAATATAGTAGATTGTGTAACAAGGGAGCAAAATGAAATATTTACGGCGAGGGCGCACATTGAATCCCAAACGAAGCGATGGATTCAAGTGTTAACGCCCAAGGTGAAAATAATTTTGCTCCTATGTGACACATACTGCTTTTCACACCCCCTTAGACGAAAATAAAAGACGTTATTGTTGAATCATATTTACTTTCACTTTATACATTTCTGCTTAGTATGCTTCCTGATATAGGAGGAGCCATTCTTGGTATTGTGTCAGTAGGATAATGTCGGCACGGGTTAAGGCAGTCTTAGTTCTATAAAAAAATATCATAGCAAAACTGAAGTTAGTCTTAAATTTTCATCAGTAGAATATCCTGGTAAAGGTGAAGGTGGTGTTTGGCATTATCGGAAGAAGTTAGTAAGTCCAGACGTCCAGACTCCATTTACTCGACAAACACCGCTGAACTCATGAGATAAGAACAACCTAAAACAAAAAAAAAATATGTTAATTGATTGCACTGTTGGGGCTGATCACAATGTTAATAACTAATAACTATACTACCTAGTTATAGTCATTATTTAAAATAACCTTATTAGCGTTCCGAAAGTGAACCATTTAAAATGTGCAAGTTGCTTAAGCTGAGTGTTGTGGACACACTGGCGAGTCCCCAAGACTATTGCAAACATAGATAAACATAACAAAATCATTGCTAGGTTATGAAATTAGAATTAGTTTTTGATGTCATTAGACTCTAACAGTTAGAGTTATCTTAAGTTAAAAAAATCAAGAACTGTTTACAGGCATGTAAGCATAAAATAGTCAATTTACTTACATTCATAGGCAGAGAAACTGAAATCAAATGCTGTGTTTGAATGTTTGATATTTGAGAGATTGAGACTTCTTCGTTTGGTGGCCTTCAGAAATGTTGTTAATTTTGTTTAATTATCATTATTTTTGACATGGAACTTGGAAGGTAGCAAATCCTTGCAATTAAACCACAAATACCGATTCTGAGAACATTTTTTATGTCTCTAGGTAACCTCAAATATAACGACTTTTCGTATTCCTTTTGTGTGCTTTTAGATCCTTCTGTCTAGATTTGATGGCAACAAATTGGCCATATTACGCACCAATGTTGCGTTTCTTTTCATTCTATAAATTCCGGCGTCATGTTTTCATGTCTTATCGCTCGAATACATTTTATTTTTTCACCTGAATCCGTACAGGGAATATACTTGAATCACTTGCAAACACAGGATGCAGGAACACGGGATTTGTTTTTTACAATTTAACTACTTTATTGTGCTATTGTGCAGTTTCTTTATTAAGATTCATCATTTTATGCATGAAACTATCGTAATGTAATAATAAAACAGAGAATGTATATATATATCAGACCACACCACAGACAACGTATACTTAGATCGAATCGATTGCTACGTCTATTCGTTATTAAATTAAAAAATCGATTTGGAAAAATAATATAATGATGCTAACTATTTTTAATCATTCATTATAGTAACGCACCTACTGAATTGAAGTATATTTATGATAAATATGAGTAAAACAGAATTTTATAACGTATAAAAATAGTAATAAATATAAAAAAATGTATACACAATCGATTATAATGAAAGTGTAATCGATTAATATAATAAGACATTTTGTTGCCATGGCGGACTGGCTGGAAAAAAAAGTAATGTCCTAGAACAGAAAAGTGCCACTTTGTTCCCTCCTAGGAGGGAAGAAAAGGCCCGTATACGAATGGGTGGTGTGAAAAAGATATTCTATTCTACTCACCGGCGACATTAAAACTGAGCCTACTCGTATATTCGAAAAACATTCCTCCAATGATGCTCCGTAAATACATTACAGCTATTATTCGCTGTGTGCATGATTGTGGCGCCATCTCTCGGGCAGGTGGTCAATCTCTTTTTTTTTCCTTTTTTATAAATAGGTTGTATTCCTTGCTTATATGAAATGTAACTGGCTGATTCACTATTTTGACAGCAGACAGGGGATTCGCAGTTTCATTTCTTGTCACATTGAGCACTGCGATCGTTCTCGTTACCCCCACCATGCATTTTTGGAGAAATAATCAACCCATATAACACAAATTTCGAATCGAGTCAGCATGATTCAGCGTTCAATTGGTTGGTTATCCAGTTCGTAATGTTCGTATCCAACCAATATCTAAAACATCTTCTATCATTAACAATTTAATAACATTACTTCATTTCAAAAGCGATTCAGCACATGATGATCTGTCAAATCCGTGTCATTTAATCTTGAGTTATAAAAATCCTCCACAATTTTGGTCACACCTTTGCACAATTGTAAAATGCACTATCCAACTAACTAGCATATTTTGTATTTTTAATCTGTACTATAACTCAAAATGTTTGTTTCGACAGTCAGCAAAATATTGTTTCTTTAAATTCTCTTTTGTTACGATATACAGACTAACGAAGATTCTCAAGCACCGGGTGCGGCCTCAACACAGCACGGTCAAGATTTGAAGTCTGAAGGCGTGCAAGCCGGCGGGACGCTCACAACATCCAAGTCTTCGTCCACTTCTACCAGACCTGGGAAGGAACATCTGCAGCACGCTAAAAGCATCGATTATGGAGATGGAAACGAATCGGTGAGTATCAAACGACCGAAGTTACCAACAAACCTTATCTTAGGGGTAAAATTTAAACATATAGCAAACAAATTTTAAACATTTTGCAAAACATGCGAAGTTATCACACATAACGTTACTAACTATTACTGGGAAATAGGCATGTACCAGCGAGTTCAGAATTGCATTACCAATTTATGAATGGCCACGCAGTTCGGAATCCCACGGATATATACGTTAATTAAATAATATCTGAATCTGGATCTATAGGCGCTACTTTAATAGTAAAATGCTGCGATTCGTACAGCACAACTGAATAGCATCTTGCACCGTTTTTTACCATAAAATCCCAGATTTCTATTAAAAATAACTTGTGTAACAGATTTTTGTAGATGTGAACCAGTCGAAAAGGCAATGAAAAAAGCGATAATCCATACTATTTAAATTTTAAAATTAAATTAGGAGGTTTTATGTTCTTTTTTTGTAGTGGAGGTGATTTTTTTCACCCAATCGCTTCGTTTTCTGTTAAGTGTATCCCAGGTTGACCACGTTCAGTATTTTAACACCAACTCACGTTTTTATAGTCGCGGGAATCGGACCGGCACTCGATGCATCACCACAACGTCATCAACAACAACACCTCGGGCTCGCGCCGCACAAAGTCCAAGAGCACAGAAGATATGAATATGGGTAAGAACTGCACTTTAGGGTTAAGTGGCAGTATGTAGCTGTAATTATATGGTTTTAGGATACCGATCGGTAATCCAACTTGCAGCACGAGATTTACATGAAAAGCAGATAGCCCAAAAACCTCATAGGGTCGGGAAAAAAGTATTACATCAAGTCGTTTTCATATACACGTAGACGAAGGACAGTTTGAGTTTTCAACAAAAGTTATTTTAAAATGACAATAAATATATTTTGATAACTGCAAGCAGTTGATACCGAGCTCAAAGTTTCCACTTAAACAATGCACGGCTTAAACAATGCAATAAATTAAACACTTCCGATCACTAGAAGCTAACATGAATCATCTTTTATTCCAGACTCAAGCACACTAAAACGCATGCTCAAGCCAATGCCATCAACGGAGAGTCCGGTGACATCGCCGGAGATGGGCCGGCGGCGCTACGGCGGAGCCGGCCCGTGCCCGCCCGCGTGCGGCGCGCACCCGCACCGCCACGGGCCGCACCTCCACCATGCGCATCACACGCATGCCGCCAACAATAACAGCCGGCAGACCTCACAGCGGTATTCCTCTGATAGGTAGAAATGCTTGCTTTTTACGCCACGGCAACGCACGCCGGCCATGATATGTTTGGAACAGCAAAGTATGCTAAATATTCTATGGGGAGTAATTTGATAGATGTTAAAGACACTTTGGTTTTTACGCCAGATGTAGGTCTCCACTTTCAACTGGCTTTCATTGCAATATCGACAGTATGAAGTCTGACAGTATGAAGACGTCAGATATGACTCAATAATGAGAGCAGCAAAACCCGGCCGTCTGGTTAGATTGCTGTATTAACTTTATTGCTAGATCCGGGCATGTGGCAGCTTTTAATAGGTGGAGGCAGAGTTGCAGACTAGCAAAATCTTTGAATTGGAAAATAGTACTACCAAAATAGGTAAAAACTGCCGAGTTGTCTCAGTTATAGAGGACAGGGCTTATATTTTCACATTAGAACCAAAAACATTGCATATTATTGCAGAAACAGTAGGCGACAAACTATGAATTAGCGACGCTCGCAAGGCTTTGCAGTTTGTTCTGCTAACCTAAGCCTTTTAGACGCAAGGATACCAATCGTTAGCTTTTCTACTAATATGTCTTTAAAAAAAGTTGATTTTTAATAAACATACAGGCTGGTCCAAACCCTGACGTCAAAAATTTTTTTAGATTCCTTACGTCGTGGGCTATCAGAATACCTATACCCCATGTATGCTAGCCGAGTTTTCCTAGTTTTCGAGTTATGATTTTTTTTAACTTTTAACTTTCCGGGAAATTCCGGGGTGAAGCAATTAATTTATAAAAAAACGACTTATTGAATATTTTCAAATGTTTCTTTTTATAGCATAATCCTTTACAAACGGTGCAGATTTTTTATTTAAGCACAGAATTTAAGCTTGACATGACTGTACGTAAATTTATTTTTTCTAACTCGCAGTCAAGTGTGGATTATGGAACAAAAAGAAACATATTTTTTTTGTTGTAAATTAATTACTTCACCCTTGACGAAATGGAATAAAACGACGTCCCATGAAGAGCTCTCAACCTCAACAGCAATGATGCTATATGCAAAATCCATCACCAACGCTCTCCTTCAACAATATAACCTACTCCCCCCCCCCTACCTTCCAATATTGGCTTAAGGCTGCATAGCCGATCGATTGTGGGTTACGGCCGCGGTGGTAACTCGTCCCTTCCCATCCCAGAGCGTGTCTCCTTACAAATTTGTGCCCCCCGGTATGCCGGCTGGTCCGGACCAGGCATGTCCCTGGCTGGGTGTGGTACCTATGTTCATGTTCATGTTGTTAATTAATTACTTCACCCCGGAATTTCCTAACGAAAATTAAAAGTAAAAAATATCATATCTCGAAAACTACGAAAAATCGGCTAACATTCTTATATGTATTTACGAAGTGAAAATAAAAATTGCCGTCAAGGTTTGGATCATCCTGTATATATACCACATGAACACCATCAACATCGTAAGGTTTAAATGAAATATTGTTTGAATTCTCGACATAATCCAAGCTGGCCATTCCAATAGTAATCATCGTTTACATCTGTAGAACTGTATGTCTACATAGGAACACTTTTGACACTTAGCTATTTTTAGTCAGAAACTACGAAGTTAACCATGTTGCTCAAATCATCCGTTTGTATTTAACCATCCACGAATATTTTCTGGGAGGTAGCTAACTTTTACGATGAGGACATAGATTTACAAAACTATACCTATAGTCCTAGCGGTACGCCTAAAAACCACCGCGGCGGCAAATGGTGTTAAAAGCATGAAAATTGAACGATTGGTTTTTAGGCCATATGAATCAATTTGACCCGTAGCAGTAAAAAAAATAAAAAACCGAGAGGAGTTATGACGTCATCTTTTTTTTTCGGTAAAACAATTCTTCTGAAACCTACCGTATGTGGTATCAAATGAAAGGGCTTTTTGAGTTGATTCTAAAAATATATCACATTATTACATTTTAGTCACTTGTTCTAAATTATAATAAAATTCATTTTCGAAACATACCAAGCAGATACGATACCGTCGAATATTTTTTTGTAAAACATACCTCAAATGATACTTAATATCCTCAAATGTAACCCCAATGAAGTTTTTTTGAAATTATTTTCATTTAGTTTTTTTTATTTTATTTTAACAAAGTTTTATCTATCAATATATCAATTAAATATTCATAAAAAAGCATAAAACACTGGTGTTTGTGCAATAATTACGAAGTATTCTGCTATTGCTTCACTTTTGATTCGAAATTTGTCTTGAGCATGGACCCCGCCCCCACTCCCTGCCTGTTTCCCTTTCCTGCTCACTCGGCGGCCGAAACACTGAGTTACCCCCCACCCATCAGGACTTTTTTGACTTAAAGCCTATTACTCAAGGAATATGTAATAGTTATTTGTGCAACAAGAGAGGAAAGTTGGTTTTTCTTGCGAGTGTTGACTTTGAGTCCCGAGTAAGCGAAAGATTCTATAATTGAATCACGAGCGAAGCGAGTGATTCTAAGTTTGAATCTTGAGCGTAGCGAGGGATCTCAAGAACACGAGATGTAAAAAAACTTTCCTGTCGTGTGACACATACAACTTTTCACCTCAGTAGTGAGAACATATTAAAGTTAAAAAAACACATTTATTTACATTCCTGAATGAAAGGCATCATCATTATGACGAAAAGCTTCTAGAAACAAAATTTCACTCCCTGGAGTGAGGAAAGTGACAACTTTCGTCACTCCCTGGAGTGATGAAAGTCGCGCTTTCGTCACTCCAGGGAGTGAGGAAAGAAGGCTTGTTCGAACTGCTGAGGTGAAAAACAAATTTCAATGCTCAGAGAATTATTTTACCCAAATGATACATATTATAACCCCATTGAGTAATTAATAATAATAAAAAAAAAAAAAAAAACTAAACGTAAATATTTTCAAAATTGCGTTCTTGGGGTTATATTTGAGGATATTAAGTATCATTTGAGGTATATTTGACTAAAAATGATTCAACGGTATCGTATCTGGAGGAGCCCAAACTTGGTATGTTTCGAAAATATTTTTTTATAAATAATTTAAAAAAAAGTGGCTAAACTGTAATTATGTGATATACTTTTAGAATCAGCTCAAAAAGCCCTTTCATTTGATACCAGGCACGGTAGGTTTCAGAAGAATTTTTTTTTCCCATACAAAAAATAAAATTTGATTGTCCTGTGATGAGACACTGGAACGCTGTACACAAAAGCGATAGACCTCTCATTTTTGATGTAAAATAAGATGACATGGTGATTGAGTTCTTGTATTTTTATTTTGTATTAATTTTTTATGTTTCTTTTTTATGTACTAATCATTAATTTAAAATTATTGTATTACTAACAATTTTATGGACCCAGAGTCTGCAATAAATAAATGTATTGAAAAAAAAAGATGACGTCATAACTCCTCTCGGTTTTATTTATTTTTTACTGCTACGGGTCGAATTGATCCATATGGCCTAAAGATCAATCATTCCGATTTTCATACTTTTAACACCATTTGCAGCATTTTACCGAATTTCGGGGTGTACCGCTAGTACTACTACTATAAATTTTGGTAACGTTCCAGCTTCAATGTTACCGCAGGCAGCTTAAGAACATCCACCGCATTGCTGCATGTTGTCTTTCTCCTAGATCCATGTATTTAAGGTTACCTACGTGGGGAATATAAACATAATCTATGAATGCATCGTTAAGACTTCTAAGTCGTAAGAGCACAATTGTTTGAGAAATAGTCTTCGATGCAGTTTTTAAATAAATAAATCATTAATCATTAGCTTTGTATCACCTAAGTTCTTAGTAGCTTAATAACTTAGAAGATCTTCAAGCCTGCACTATTATCATGTCAGCTTGCTATAGTTTTTCAAGACACCGATCAAATTATTAACTGATGAATATGCGATGTTATCTATTTTTGAAGTAGCATGTAATATCATCATCATTCATTTCGTTACCTATGGCACCTATGATATGGCAATGTGTGATAGGAGGAACTGTTCGGGAGGCAATTTCCAATAACATTTTTTACTACTTATAATAGATACCTAACTTACCTTACTAGGTTTGAAGGAATTGAGGTTCTTCTGTTTTTCAGGATTTAGTTTTGATACTACTAGAAAAACTGGCCAAGAGCATGTCGGGCCATGCTCAATGTAGGGTTCCGTAAACTGAGACCCTTAAATCAAAAGGTCGTTTCTTACGGGAAATTTGGCGGCGCTTACGTTATTTTTACTCACGTCCTTTCACTATGGGTTTTTGAGTGATAACTCAAAAACGGCTCAACCGATTTATTTCAATATAGTTTTCATTGAAGGTACTCATTAGGCCTCAATTTCATGAATTTTTTCAAAATTTTAGGACCCACGATTCAAAAGTTAGATGGGGGGGGGACGCCCTGTTTTAAACTTTCGGAGCTATTATTTCCGAAATTATTAGTTTTATCCAAAAACTGTTTTAAAAGACACTTATTCTTTTTAAAAGACCTATCCAACGATACCCCACACAACTTGGTTAGAACGAAAAAAAAATTCGCCCCCCGCTTCACGTGTACGGGAGGTACCCTAACAAAATATATTTTTCACGTTTTTATTCTACCGTTTTGTCGGCTTGGTTAATGCACATATTCAAACCAAATTTCAGCTTTCTAGTGCTAACGGTCACTGAGCTAGACCGCGGACGGACGGACGGACGGACATGGCGAAACTATGAATGAATGAATGAATGAATAATGAATGAATGAATGAATAATAATTATTTCAGATTATAAAAGATCCATATTTTTGTTAGTAATTATATACATCATTATTATTAAATTAAATTATTAACTATTGTTTAGTAAAACTATTCTAAACACTCTCTACATATTATAATAAAATTTTTGGGGGGATGCACTTGGATAATGAGTGCATTTTCACCCAGAAAAATAAGATAGGGTTGTCCCATCTTTCAGCAATGGCTTTCAGGAAGCTGTTGGGGCTGTCCCACACCCTGTGCATCAGGGATGCGACTCGTTTACGAATTATTGTGTAAAAACAATCCGCCCGAGCCTCCGCAAACATCCCTGATGCACTGCAATGCCTCCTCAACCCCATCAGCACCCTGAAAGCATTGTTGTATTGGATGCGGAGAGCGCTGTAAGATTTCTGCGTATATCTGGTCCACAGGGCGCAAGTGTACATGGACTGGCAGTAGGCCTTGAACAATGAAACTTTTACCTCTTTAGTGCACCTTGCGAACCTGCGTGCCAGCATATTGCAGCGTACTGCCAGCGCTCTCCGCTCTCTTTCCATATCCAGATCAACTTTAAGGGTTCCGTTTTTGCCATTTTGGCTACGGAACCCTAAAAAGTAAAAGTGAAGTCTTGCTCAATGATATTTAAGCTAAAAGACCTAGTGCTCGAAACGTTAATACATAAAGAGTAGTTAAATAACTACCTAGAATCAACTTTATTAGTGAATGAATTACAAAAGCTTAAACTGCAGAAGCGGCCTAGTGGGTGGCGAACCTGGTAGCCACCCAGGGCCTCGTGCTTGCAAGGGCCTCGCAACAACTCGAACAAATTATTCCAAGGGCCTCACAGACCAGATTTTTACAAGGGCCACCCGAGGCCTCGCGATGGCTAAGGCCGCCCGCCGGGCCCTCGCGGAGGCTAAGGTTGCCCCTGACAACACGTACTGGGTCTCTGACGAACACTCGGACGGCTATCTCAATGTTTACTATAACATCAGCTATTCGCGACCATAACCAGCGAAACCGGTGTTTTTCTTCAACCATCAGACCAGATTATTTTTAACTAAAATTACATTTTATCAAACCACAAACCCGTTACAAAATGAATTGTATATGTCAATAACGCAAAACTTCATAAAGTCCTCCCTTTCGCTTCGTTCCTCCTATCCGCTCAAGTTTTGCCAACAAATTAAATTAATCACTCTTGCAGTCGAGGCGTCGGTGTCGGCGCTGCACCTAGCGGGTACCCCGGTCGGGGTCTATACTTGGAGCTGGGTGGAGGTGGTGAGCGGGACATGTCGCCGCCGTCGGACAACGTCATGTTCGACAACCAGTGCTATGCGACAACGCCCTCGTCGTCCAATGGCAACTCGGATCAGGAGCCGTGCCAGCGACGGGACGGAAGGCAGCACCATCATCCGGTAAATATTTACTCTATTTAGGCGCGATGTTTTTGTTATGGTCTTTTTGGTCTAAAATTTGTATATTTTTATCTCAGCGCGCCCCATATTGCCGACTCGTGTACCGATCTAAGCTAAATATTAACAAATGTGGGTAGGTACACATTTTCTAAGTAGTTTTACGAATCCTTCTTGGACCATAATAATGTCAGAAATTCTATGGCAACCAAGTTAATAATTATGTTTAAAATAATTTTCACTTTTAAATTACAATTGAATCACCTTTTTGTATACTTAATTCAACAAATTAAAAATATTTTTAAAATTTGTTGTGAAAAAAATATTTCGCAAGGCCTGTCCCTAACCCTAATGAGAGATAGCAGTAAGAAGTTATCATCATTAATATCTTAAAATGTGTTTTATTTATTAATGCCTGATAAAATGATTATGATTAATTTTACCTACTTAACATGAACTTACCCTTGTGTTTACTAAATTTAATTCGATTTTTGAAAACAGCAGCAAAAGCCGTGTTTGTCCCGGCAAGCGTCCCAATCCAGCGCCACGCCCGCGCCAGGCTCGCCCACGTCTCGTCTGCTACTCGAGTACGAGATGCACCTCCGCAACACGCTGGCCAAGGGCATGGACGCCGAGAGCTACAGTCTGCACACCTTCGAAGCGTTGCTGAGTCAGAGCATGGAGGATCTAGGTGAGTGTTTCCACGGTAAGTGCGAGTTTTAAAATATTAAATTGATTCTTAAAGATCTCATTTGCTTTTGACATTGAAAATGTGCAACAAAAAGAATTTGGGAGACAAAACTTTATCCGTGTTTGACTACAGTAAAAGCATCAAGTCTAAGTAAAATGTTATTTACGTTATTACTGTTAAAGTAGAACTCGAAACTAATTGTTTAAATCCATTGCTCGTAGAATGCAACGACAATATGCCGTCTTCGAATCCGCGAAGCCCTTATCCACCACGACGTCGTAAGTATATTATTTTAATTTTTTTAATAGTAAAATATAATGATTATGTTTTAAAAGATAACTAAAATCTTAAGACACTGGCGTAGAACGTTTTACACACGAAATAAATCAGGAGACTGAAATATAAACACATACTTTTATTTTTTCTTGAGGACTGAACCAAGAATTCGTTCTACACTATTTGAGAAACCTTACGGAGGCTGCCGAAAGGGCCAGAGGAGGTGAAACCATCACTTATTATTATACCTATAATATCATACTAGTAACACCCATAACAATATCGGATCTCCAAGGTTTGCCGTAGCTATCGCCCCTTGGCTTGACGTAGCGAACCGATCCATATTATTGTGAGACTTTCTGTATAATATTCTATCACTATAGGAATATAATGTAGTTGCGTTTCACTTTTCCATAATCGTATTGTGCATCTGTCACGATGATGACACACGTATTTGACGCAAGAATTGAATTCAGAATTTCCTCCTTTTTATTTTAAGAAGATATATATTAAAGATACACAGCAGATATTCTACACACTTAAATGTAGCATCACGTGTGTCGGGCGAGTACCGGGGGTTTCGATCAACTGCTAACGATTTTAAACATGACCTTAAGTTTGGTTACAATTATTTTGTAGTCAATAAGTTTTATTTAAATATTTTCTAAGATAGTTTAATTTAAGTAAAAAAGGGAGGACATTTCTAAATTTGATTCAACCGTGGCAATGACAATGATTGCAATCGCTTTATACTTACACTGTATTACACCTCCCTGACCATAAAATACCTTATTATATATTCTTGCGAAATATCTGGTTTAGTTGATGACCTGTGGCCCTTGTATCAATAAACTGGTCAATCATAAAAATAACTAATGTTTGTTTGTAATAATCAATATATACAGAATATTTATATTTTTATTAGAAGAGACTTTGTTTGTAGGTAAATTTGTTTATAATTAAGTAAAAAATATATTTATTACCTCATCTATTTAGTAAAGTTATAAATTTTGGCTTTCCAAATTTGTACTCGTAATATTTTCACGTCGGTATCCAACTGTAGCATAACGCTCCGAAGCAGGCCTTTGCCTTCGACATTACAGATAGCCCAAGGATCCCTAGTTTGATCTCTCATATTTTTGATGTATCAACTTGTAATAAAAGCGGAAATCCCTTTCTAGCAAAAGATGTCGAAACATGACATCCGCTTGCATTACATGTTTCAAGCTTTTGAGCAACGGGCCGGTGGTGCGTGGGCCGCAGAGCATCACAAAAATATTATAATACCTACGTAACGATTACATTAACCCTTTGAATACTTCTTCGATTATTAAATTCCCTTTCTTATTTTTAGTTCAAATTATACTACGCGACGGCACACCTTATTATTTTTTAAAATAACCCTACGATATACATGTATATTTCAGTTTTCAATGTGCTTTTCATACGTATTATACTCGATATTACTAGGAACCCGTGCCCGACTATTAGGTAGCTGTATCATTCATGAAATAAATAAACTGCATTGGATGTGGCTTGTCAAAATTTGCTTGATGTTTTGTAGACAGTTGAAAGTTGCTTTATAAACATTTGAACAGAAACTATCACTCTTCAATAAAAAAATGTTAAAAAGGTATTATTCTAAAAGTCAAAATTTGCACGAAGTGGCTGTAAATAATGAAAAAGATTGATATAGGTTCTGAACCTTAACTTGCCTGTGTATAAGTTGAAGATAATTTTGTTCTGTTTATGGGCATGACTATTTCGTTTTTATCTGCATGAACGGTGTTGGGAGCTAATTTTTCTGTGGCAGGGCCGACTACACAGTGCTCTGGTGGGGGCAGCCGGTCGTCGACGTTGCCGCTGCCGCACCGGCTGGGCGTCGAACGACAGCACAGCGCGCGGTCTGACCGTGATGGATATTACAGGTGTGTGTTGTACTAGTCATTCAGACATCGTACTATGAAAACAAGTATTTTATGTTACCCTTGAAGCTGAGGATTACATTTTCAAAAGCAATTCCATTCTACATTTTATATATTTTCTAAGAATCAATATCGAAGGATAACGATGAGAACCACAGAAGCAAGCACTCTAAGAGTAACTGTGCGTGCCGATTTTTTCATAATTGATATACGTATTTTTATACTTTCTAAAATGATAAGGGAACGTCACCATTTATTAGGTTAACATTCTTGATTAAATAATGGCAAATTCTTCGGCGTTATGGCCATATTCTATTTTCATCCAAGATTTTAGATATCTATGCTTGACAGTTAAAACATAAAGAGTTCATCATTTGAATATTTAGATGATCCTTGGTCAAATAAATACGAAACACAGAGCGAGTACGAGCATGGCTTTTAGCTTCATCATGTATTTATTTTCTGTGATCAGAACGCTATCACTAATTACTACGCTATCTGCGTGTCCGTCCGTCTGTCACAGGACTGTTTGGGGTATAATACCTATTATACCTACACAGCTCAAGTCTTATTGGAATTAAAATACGTACTTATATTTTTGATAATAAAAGTAATATTATGCCGGGTGTTTCCTGTAACCTGGGCAAACAACGTTTGTTCAGCGACTTTGAAAAAAACTTATGGTTTGATTTTTAGGTCGATTTAAAGTTTTTCCGAACACGCAATGTATTCAAAATTTGATTATGTCTGTAGGGTGACAAGCAATATCAAATAGATGGATTTGTACATTGAAAATACTATTTCCTTTGTAGGAAAAAGAGGCAATCTACAAAATACATATTTTAAATAAGTTGTTGGAGAAAAGTTTTGTTGTGCTCACGCAACCCTCACTCCTCAGAGTAGAATCTACGTTTTAATTTATTGCTCGTATTACAGGAAACAGCCTGTATTAAATTCAAAATTAAAGGGAGAAGAATTAGGTATTTTCTGTTTGTATACTGGGCACCTAAACTGTAGCCTTTCAAATTCATCTGACATGTAAAACATGTTGTTCCCAGTTTCTGATAAAGAAGACAATCGAGTCCTTTACAATACCCCTTCTTTGATTGTTGATCGAATTTCACAAAATTGGCAGCATTTTATTGTACTTTAGTTCCAATTTGCGTTTTTCTAATAAATTATTATGCTCCAGATATCACGAAAGGTATAAATTAAAAAGAAAATACTTACAATTTTATCCTTCAAATATTACTTTCGTTATTGAAAAGCTCATTACACAAATGGTCTCCATAGATTTTCTGATGTAGATATGCGTTCTTTTATAATAATTTTCCATTCACTAACTCTCTGATGAACTGCTTTAATATCGAAGTTTAAAAAAGTATTAGTAAAGTAGTATTTTTAACATTATGAACTTACTAGGGTTGTTATTATAATAAATTGCGATCAAAATAAGAGTATCCTACAAAAAATCAAACTATGGCTGCCCAACAAAATGTAAATGCATTATTCTTTTGTCTATTATAAAATTTTATTTACCCTGATTGGCGTGCAATAACAACGTTTCGTGATGTCAGAGTGACGTTTATTATACCGGGTATTACCTGTAATAGGAGCAATAAATAAAAACGTAGATTCTACTTCCCCACCAAGACAACGTTTGATCAGCGACTTTTAAAAATAACTTATTCTTTGATTCTTAGTACACTTTAAAGTTTATTCGAACACGCAATATATTCCGTAATTGATTATGTCCGTAGGGTGACAAGACTGACAACCAATGTTAATTAGACGGATTTTAACGTACATTGAAAATACTATTAAGTTTGTATGAAAAAAAAGACAATCTAAAAATACATATTTTTAAAATGTTGTTGAAGTTCTATTGTTTGAAGAGTAGAATCTACATTTTAATTTATTGCTCGTATTACAGGACAACCTGTATAAGTAGATTAAATTAAACACTGATCCACTTTTAATCATTCTTTTTACTCCTTCAATTCCCCGGCCTAATTGACAATTCTCAGAACAAAAGAAAATGCTATAATGAATAATGTATTGTATTGGTTTAGCGATCGCAACGAGCTTATGCGGGAGCGGGAGCGAGAGCGGGAGCGGGGCTACTTAAGTGATCACAGTTCAAGGTTTGTTATTTTTATAAGGCTTTCATCTCGGCCCCTTTGTGTCCTTTGAAGTCACTCTAGAGTATCTGTGTTGCCATAACGGAAAACGAAGGGTATTTTTTACATTATAACCCTTTCTGTAATATGATAAAGCTTTGCTTGTGAATAGGAATATTATTGTGCTCCAGGTATATCGACCAGGTTCTTGAGACCTCTACTCTATAATTTATTCTGAAATTTTAATAAGTACGAGGAAGTAAGAGATTATAAAAAAACACAGGCTTCCATGATTTGGAAGTTTTGTAGATTACGAAGTAGATATTATCATTACCTACTACTTACCTTCTATTTCTAGTTAGTTTGTACAGTTTTTATGAACAATTAGCTAATCAGTATTTTATCAGTGATTAAATATAATCATGATATTGTCTGCGGTTGCCGCGATAGTTATTCATGAAATAAAATAACTTTGAACGGACCCACAACCGTGACCACGAACGCTGTCGTGTGAAAACGTCTGGATTTAATTTAAATTCAGTATACGCGATATAATCCGTTCAAAGTTGTTTTATTTCATAAATATAATCATGGTTACAATTATTTATTTCATTAATCTAAATGATTTGACATTTAGGTACATAGGTATATAAAACTGTCAATATTTTTTGTTTTTCCATTTTTTTATACTACAACGTTGGCAAAGAGCATACAGCCCGCCTGATGGTAACAGGCAGACCGTAGCTATGGACGCCTGCAACCCCAGAGGATTCATTTCATTCATTAATTTCCCAAAAGTTTCAACTATTTATTTGTGATTTCCTCCCGTCCCACGTACTCTGGTGGGCATTATCATTATCATCAGATAAAACTACGCTGTATAGAAATTTAGAACTAAATAAATATAGGACGTTTTCAATTGAGTTGTGGTTGTGTTTTCCTCGATCGCACTTAGCATATTCTACTAAAGGCTTATTCAAATTGAAATAAAGCTGCAGCTGTTCGAGTTATTTCCTTCTTCTTTATATTCAGTACGTTATTACAAAAGGCGAATCATATACGCCGAAGCTTAATTTACGTACCTTTCCACGAACCTCTAACTTCCTCACGATCCGAAACTCAAACGAAACTTGTAATCTCTTAATTAGTTTGTCAAAAGTTATACTTTTTTGCAGAGACCGCATTAGGGACCGAGATCAAGGGTACCTGAGCGACCATCAATCAAGGTATGTACTAATTAGAATTGCTTTTACTCATATATATATTTCAGTAGATTATATCTCTGCTCCAAGTTGTATTGCTATATAATTTATCATATTACAAAAAGGGGAAATATACAGAATAATAAGGTACAGTCTGCATCAAAAATATGTATACATTTCGGCACTTATGTCTGTGGGATAAGACTCAAATTCGTATACATATTATTGACTGTACACTGTACACTGCTCGCATACAAGACCACTAAGGCGGAAAGTTTCTTGACTGACGATAGCGGACTTACCTTAACGGGGCCTACGCATTTCGGGACCTGCCTAAACATTCGTGTTGTGTGTTAAAATGGCACAAATGGCGCATGCACACTTCGCAAGCCCTGGCATGCACACTAAATAAATATAAGTAAGCCATAAAATTCAGTTTAGAAAGACTTCAATCAACGTAGACTGATGTGAACTGGTAAAAACCACACAAACTCTTGGGAAGAGGGGACACATCTGATCGTTGAGACCTTTGAGATTTTTATGTCGAGCAATTGACTGTTTAAATGAGACTTATGATAGCTCTCATTGATTAAATTAATGCTTATACCAGAGAGAAACATACGATATCCGTATTAGATAGATGGTATAATTTGTTCATCAATTTATCCTGGCTTTTTGCCTCCACTTAACTAGGCACAGTCAGCAGCAGAAATAGCTAAGCGGGTAGGGTGTTCAAAATGAGCTGGACACGACTTTATTGTTAAGAAAATAAGAGCCTGTGTAGGTAATTTTGAAGAACCTAGCCGCTTAGCTACTTCTGCTTCTAATTGTACGTATTCCGTTATTTCCACTATTGGCGTTAGCACTAATAGTTACGAGAGCAAGTATGTGCCATTCCCATCTAAACTAAGTGACAACCCAAAGGGAAAACTAGACCTTTTTGTGATATGTCCGGTTTTTTTACGATGTTATCCTTCATATTTTCTTCTATGTTTTTATATGCGGGGTATATTTTAAAAATTAGCTCGGGATTTACTTAGTTTTTGAAGTCGCCATTTCAAATGTACAAAATAAATTGAC
This sequence comes from Pammene fasciana, assembly GCA_911728535.1. Lineage (NCBI taxonomy): Eukaryota > Metazoa > Arthropoda > Insecta > Lepidoptera > Tortricidae > Pammene > Pammene fasciana. Next base: position 5,363,572 of record OU452279.1, read on the forward strand.
AACATACCATGTGATTTTACATGTTTAGTTAACCAAATTACGGGACTAACTTATAAAAAAAAATACTACGGGAAAATCTTACACAAATCACCTAGTCGCACAGTAAAAGAAATAAGGCTTGTGTTGTGGGTACTAATATTTAGGTGATGATATAATAGTAGATTGTACAACAAGTGCATAAAACGAGCCATTTCACGCGAGGCGTTTATCTATCCGAGCGAGCTCGCGAGCGAGGATTGATATAAAGTCGAGCGTAAAATGGGTTTTATGGACACGTTGCACACTCTACTTTTCGCTTCGATTGCGAGAAAATAAAACAAGTTCAGGTTGTAACACAAAATTACAACGAAAAATTCCCGCCTGTTAACTTTTTTTTTCAGTAGATACGTGACAAAGGTCGAAGTGATTTTTTTTAATAAAGTTTAGGAAGTTGTTTGCTTGCGGCTGTTGGACCAACTGCCTTGGTATTCGACGAAGATTTTACTTTAGGCCCAAGTGCATAAAAAGCGATTTTAGGTCGCCTACTCAAGGCTTAAAGACGAACTTTTAGAGCAAGAGAAGTGAAAATAATATTTACTTAGATATAATAAAAAGTAATTTTTTTCCTAATAAATAGATATAGATTACATACATAAATACTTTGTTTCGTGGAAAACATCCATAACTCAGGAATCCGTGATAAATACTTACACAAATAAGGCCTAGGCCGTTGCTTTGCCCATAAAAACGAATATTGCACTTAATATACAATTAACATTATAGTTTATAATTGATGCAGTAAACTCTAGTGTTTGGTAATTTCTGTACAGAGTAGATTAATATTTTATTGGCGACAGCTCAAAACATTTCCATTTGGAAATATTTTTTCCAATTCTGCAAGTGAGTCAACCGGAAACCGTTTAGTTTGTTTTTTTCTCGTCTACCGCTCACTGCGTCCTTTCTCGTTTTAGAAGTAAAAGGGGATTACCGAGCGACAAACCAGAAAATACAATTTATACGGACGTATTGATTTTTCAGTGTTTTTAATGAAATCAATACACTTAGGTATATTTTTAGTCTATTAGTAGCTTAGAGCATTTAACCAACCGGAGCGGCCATTGACAGGCGTTCCCTCTGCCGAAAATATATGACCAGTGGTCATACTCATTGTATGGACTGACGTTTATCTGACGTGACTATTTTGACGTTACGTATACACATGACGTTCCCCTCCCTCGCAAAAATTGGCAGACTTTTTTTGTATAGAAAATGACAGACATGGCCGTTCTGGTTGGTTAAATAGTCTAAGGCTAGAAGGTATAACGAAGTAGAACGGTAGCACATTGAGAAGACCATAGGCAGGAAAGTATACATTTATTTAGTATGTATAGATTGATATTAACGGCCACCTAGCCTAGTCGGTAGTGAACCTGCCTATGAAGTAGGAGGTCCCGGGTTCGAATCCTGTTCAGTGCATTTATTTGTGTGTTTATCACGGATATTTGTATCCGAGTTATGGATGTTTTCTATGTATTTGAGTATTTATATGGATATATATAAAAGATAAAAAAAAAGATACAAGATATTTATTCTTCAATTTAGGCACATTACAATGCACTTATGAACGTCAGAGAGAAAAAGAAACTACCACCGGTTCTAACCCTACACCTCTGACCCGAGAAGTATTACTTATTACCGGCAAGAAACTCGGCGGGACTTATTTTTTCAAAACAGTAATACTAATACATTAAAGATACTATATACAATAATGCGTAGTTCTTCAAGAAGGCATATCAAAACAGCTTGAGAGACAGACATGTACCTGCCTATTGTGTAATTAAAATAAAAAATCAAAATAAAATCCAAATCTGGCTGCTTCGCAATACGTTTGATATTCTTTCTTACTTGAACTGTGTCCTCTAAATGTTAGATGATTTTATAGATTCTGGTTATAAAGTATATAAAGATATATAATATATAATAGTATATATATCATTGCCTGGTAACCACAACACAAATCTTATTGAGCTTACCGTGGGACTAGGTTGACTTGTGTAAAATTGTCTCATGAATCTCATGATATTTATTAATTAATTTATTATTTATTTATATTCTACGTTCTAAGTTCAGACACACCCATTGCTCGTACTAAAATACTCTGTGTTTTTATATTGTTTTGGAGTCGTTCACCGAATGTGGTACAAAGAAAACATACACGTATTTTGCCAACATAGTTGTCAAAATGTTATTGAATAGTATTTTTTGTAAATACAATAAACAACGTGTGTCCTAAAATCCCGAAGATCATTTACTATAGCATAATTTTTGAATAAAAAAACCCTGCTGCTCCCTAAAATCTGATCACTGCTAATCTATACATATAATAAACGCGTAAGGAGAAAAAAAATGTACATTGAAGATATTTAAGAAAATCTAATTTAGGGGGCCTTAGAAACGTTAACTGAATACATTTTGGTGATTTTTGGAATTTTTGTCTGTCTGTCTGTGAGTTTGTTCGCGATGTACGCCAAAACTACTGCACAGAATTTCATGAAATTTTGTATTATAGTAGTTTATACCCCGAGGTAACATATAGGGTAGTTTTTATTCCGCTTATTTAAAAACATTTTTTTCCAATTCAAGCAAGTCTGTTTGGAAAGAGAAGTGCCGTGATTTATATGGAAGCTCATACATTCTACGACACTTCTCTTTCCGAACAAGTCAATTTCGTTGTGAAAGTTGAAAGTAACCGGAAATATAATTGTCATCGAATAAAGGATGATGCACGGTGCTCCGGACCGTCTCCGACACGACAATTCCGAGACTTCGTTTTGTATAGAAAAGCGTCACATGATCCTAGGAACCTAGGACCTGTATGTCGGAAGTGTCGTGTCGGAGACGGTTTTGAACACCGTGCATCATTCTTAATATGTACCTTCAATTTGTGGGATATTTTATTCTATAAATTAAATTATCTATCTGGTTCATTCCTAGCCCTGGGCAGCGGAGGCCTAGGCCACTTTTTTCTTTGTATATGACATCTATATAAGATCATAATTTATCATTGTAGTGTTTCAACATAAAATAAACAATTTATTCTTCATTCTTGACCGTTGAGTTTTGTCCGGTCCCGTCCATGCTGCTGAAGCAACTCTCGCTACGATATTTCGTGCCTGAGCCCCATGCGGCATTAGGCTTTCGCATACATTGCCAAGACACTTAAAAATTAAATTTTCTCCAGTCCCTTTCATGCTGCTGCTGAACCAGTTCTCGCTGCGACGTTCCGTGCCTGAGCCCTATACGAACTTAATTGGCATTTGGCCTTCCCATGGTGTGCTGCCTTTTTGCCGAATAATGTTTCGTCAAACTTCATTTAGCAACCAACTTTTCGCCGAAGTTTAATTTCGCAAACCAATCCTTGGCATAATTTTATTTCGTATTTTTTTTATTTCGCAAATTTTTTATATTGCAAAATTGTATTACGGCAAATTTTATATGGTAAATAATTGTGTAGCAAATGATTTGCTAAGGCAAATAACATATTGTCAATGTTTATGTGGTAAATAATTGTGTAGCAATTAGTGCTGCTCCCAGAGATAGGTAGGTTAGAGTTATTTTTTATGACCCTAAAAACAAAACTGCTCCCAGAGATAGATAGGTTAGGGTTATTTTTTTATGACCCTAAAAACGAAACGTCTTCCAGAGATAGGTAGGTTAGGGTTATTTATTTTATGGCCCTAAAAACGAAACTGCTCCCAGAGATACTAGGTAGGTTAGGGTTATTTTTTTATGGCCCTAAAAACAAAACTGCTCCCAGAGATATGTACGTTAGGGTTATTTTTTATGGCCCCAGCTGCTCCCAGAGATAAGTAGGTTAGGGTTATTTTTATGACCCTAAAAACGAAACTGTTCCCAGAGATAGGTAGGTTAGGGTTATTTTTTATGACCCTAAAAATGCTCCCAAAGATAGATAGGTCAGGGTTATTTTTTTATGACCCTGAAAACAAAACTGCTCCCAGAGATAGGTACGTTAGGGTTATTTTTTTTCTGGCCCTAAAAACAAAACTGCTCCCAGAGATAGGTAGGTTAGGGTTATTTTTATGACCCTAAAAACGAAACTGTTCCCAGACATAGGTAGGTTAGGGTTATTTTTTTATGACCCTAAAGAAATGCTCCCAGAGATAGGTAGGTTAGGGTTATTTTTATGACCCTAAAAACGAAACTGTTCCCAGACATAGGTAGGTTAGGGTTATTTTTTTATGACCCTAAAGAAATGCTCCCAGAGATAGGTAGGTTAGGGTTATTTTTTTTTATGACCCTAAAAACAAAACTGCTCCCAGAGATAGGTACGTTAGGGTTATTTTTTTATGGCCCTAAAAATAAAACTGCTCCCAGAGAGAGGTAGGTTAGGGTTATTTTTTTATGACCCTAAAAACAAAACTGCTCCCAGAGATAGGTAGGTTAGGGTTATTTTTTTTTATAACCCTAAAAACAAAACTGCTCCCAGACATAGGTAGGTTAGGGTTATTTTTTTATGACTCTAAAAACGAAAGTGCTCCCAGAGATAGGTTGGTTAGGGTTATATTTTTATGACCCTAAAAACTGATGGAGAATGCTTATTTTGGCATGTTTTATTGGATACATTAATAATAAAAATTAAAAGGAAATTCTTACCTGTAGATAATTTGGCCGAGATGAAATAAGGTATGCCAATCAATACGTTTGACGAAAACATAATTGACATCTTTAAAAAAAAAAACACCAAACCGAATGCAGAACCTCCTTCCTCAATGGAATTGAAGTCGGTTAAAAATCAGAAATGATATCAGTAGGTACGAAATGTTGAGTTGGGAAATAATAATTTGACGATTTTGATATGGGATACGTAGTTCGGGGAGTTAAGAATTTGCTAAATAATTTTCGTCGAAATATTAGTAAACCCTTCCCATACATTATATTACCAAGACACTTGACCTCTCTCTCCTCAGCATGATTATTCCCATCTGATTGTGGAGTCTGCCCTACCAAGACACTTGACCATTGAGTTTATATCCGGCTCTGTCATTCTGCTGCTGAAGGAATTCTCGCTGCGAAGTTCCGAACCTGAGCTCTACGTGGTACCTATTCGGCCTTTGGCCTTCTCATACATTTGACCGTTAAGTTTATACCCGGCCCTATCATGCTGCTGCTGAAAAAAATCCCGCTACGACGTTCCGTGCATGGACACTATAATTCGGTGCTTGATGGCATTTGGCCTTCTCATACATTCCCTTACATAATTAGTCAATGTTACTCTGCGACCGTAGGAAATACCTTAGACAACCCTACACGTGATCCCTGGACGGTGCTAAAAAAGTAACAAACTTGGCAGCTGCACTGTCCCATCTGGACCTCGCAGCACTCATCGGATTTTATTCATCATCTGCTTTTCTACTACTACTATCCGAGAGCAGAAATACCTATCTATATCCAGTGACATGTAGCCATACGATAAATAAATAAATAGCAACAAAAATGTGCTATTTAACGTGTAGAAAGCATAAGTTTTAGAGTATTGGTCTGGAAATAGTGAAATAACCAAACCGCCTAAACACACGCGGGCGAAGCCGCGGGCACAGCTAGTAAGTAATAAAACATTATTACCATTTATTTAGTATCCGTAAATACTCATAAGCGATAAATTATTATTTCATGATACATATTTCACCCTCGAACCCTCGTGTCCGGTAATCGTATCAGTGGGCACATATTCAGAATTCACATTAATATTTAATTAAAATATGAGACCCAATTAGTTTGGATGACTTTTCGACTAGACAGAACTTTTAGAGGAGTTTGAATATTTAAGAGGTCGCATGCGATAATGACAGTGTCAATAGTGACACGATTATGCTTTCAGATTTGTAATAAACAGTGATTTAGATTTATCGACAGAAAAAGTTTATAGAAAAAGCAAATTTCTGTTTTTATTTAGAAACCATTTAAGTGTGTAGATTAGGTTTACCTATACCAGAGACTATAGAAATATAGACGACCTAAGAACTTTTTGAAGCTCATGTCAATCGCGCCATCTATGTCAAAGCCACCTAATGATACCGAAAATGTAAGAGAAATGTCACTCATCACTCCACCTAGTAACAAATAGCGTTGTAGTATTACCCTAGTAGCCACTAGGTGGAGTATCAGTGCAGGTGCTCTTACATTTTCGGTTTCATTAGGTGGCTTTGACATAGATGGCGCGAATGACATGAGCTTCAAAAAGTTCTTAGGCTGTGGTCGTCTATATCTCTATAGTCTCTGCCTATACATATAGAATGTCAATTCAATTTTAATTACCGACGATTTAAACTCTTTAATGTGACAACATTTACGTGACACACAGTGTGTAAATCTCAAATCTCTTAACGGTGGTTATTAAAGGGCATAACAAATGTAATTAGATAACTTTTACTTAAAATTGCAATTAAAATTGTATCCATACAAAATAATTCGGCCCGCAATGTAATGCAAACACACTCGCGTTAAACTCGTTGACAGTTACTCTCAATACCATGTTTACAGTTCATTGCTGCTGATAAAATTTTCAAAAATTTATTATTGAGCCACAGTTAAGTGTAATTAAAAAAAACACATCTTAATTATTGATTACACTAATGATTTCTATGTCTCTTTTAATTTATCGCTCGTATTAGATTTACACACTTTATACTCGTAAGTACAATATCTGGGGGCACGGCAGTGCATCCGCCAAGTCGAACAAAACAAATAACAAAGCCACGGCCGTACTATCTTTTTCCCGAAGCCATTCAGGCCATTTTCGGCCCTCCCCTCTAATTCTGTTGTCGATAGCTAAAGTCTCTGATAAAGAAGCCATAACACAAGAAAGATATTCTCAAGATCATTGATTTTCAACACTACACATACCATATTTATAGCTGTGTTGTTTGTATTTATATACTTTAAAAAGAGGGCCTTTGCCCAGCAGTGGGACACTAAATAGGCTAACGAAAAAAAAAAATATTTCAAGTCAAAGTTTCTTCCTTCATTTTGTCACTGATTCACTAACTCACTGACTCGCTAATTCACGATGAACGTATATCTTAGGTACTTATACACGAAAAAAAAAGCTTCCGGGTTATTCTCAATCCAAGACATTATATTATCTTGAAAATATTTCCTTGTGACAAGTATTTATTTCCTTTATCAAAAATATGATTATTCGCTCAAAAGACCACATTTTCTTGAAATAGAAATATAAAAATATATTGTTTCAAGAGTATTTACTTGAAATAAGTTGATATGGAGAAATTGATTCAAGTAATTCAAATCGTTTCGGGGCAACTAAATATCGTTTTCATAGCAAAAATGCATTTTATTTCAATCAAAATAAGTTTCTCTGGTTAAACACAAATGTGTTCTTCACATAAATCAATTCTTCTTTGTAAGAAAGATTTTTCTTTTCGTTAGATCAAACAACTACTTTCGAATGAAATTTTAAATTATTGGCACTAAGTTATTTTAATATTTATACAAAATCATTGAAATCTTATCTCAAGTAAATATTTATTTATTAATGACACAATGGCGAACACCGTAGTCCGTAAGGGACTGCAACGGCGGGTCTGGGTTACGGTGTGGTTTTACCGCGGCAAAACCAAGCGAACCGTTTTCTTGCGCTAGTTTAGTTACGTTGCGCGCCAATAGATGTCTCTGCGTGTAGGTTACAACATGGTAACGTTTGTTCGACGTAAATTCATGACCCTAGGCGTCCTGCAGAGGACTATTTGAAATTCGCAGTAGCGATTACAGATCTAGGTAATAGATACAATTACATATAAGTTATGAGTATGAGATATTCATAATTTATTATTGTATTATCACTTTTTAATTAAACTTCGTTTCTCGGGTTTAGCCCTAAAAAAACAAAGTTTCTAGTATAAGCTTTTAACAATGTCAATAGTTCACACGAAGTTGACGAGAACTCTTAAATCAAAAGAACCGTATTGTTAAGGTGATAATTTGCATTCTCTTGGATAAAAATAATCGTATTCTCAAATGAATGTGACGTGATTCTCACTTAAAACAAATATTTAATTGATTTAAAGACATGATTCTCTTAAATTGGATACAATTGTTTTTGGTCTCAGACCATATTCATTTGCCGACACTATTTAAAAGTTTCAGTTTAACATAAATTTCTCAATATGATGAAATAAGATTTTTAAATGAGCAAATATACTGTTTTACACCAAGAGTGTAAAATATCTTTACTTGATAGAAACACTTCGACTTAATATAAGAGTAGATTGTTCTTCAAAGAAACAAGTATTATCTTAGTTAAAAGAACACTAAAAAATCTGTATTTAAGAATCTTATTCACTTCGTTATATTTAAAACTTTATTGCTTTGCATGGAAGCAATTTGCTTTATATTAAGAAGTCTTTTTTTTCCGTGTAGCAGTCCCACAAGCTCCAAATTTTTAACACTTCTATGGTATAGAATATAAAGCCACTGAAAATTTAATTATACCGAAATAACAGTCGGGTTGTCAAGTTTTACAAACCGCACAATTAACATTGTAATCCTATATAAATATATGCGATAACAAATTAAAGGTTAGGTACTTACAAAAAGAAAAGAAATCCCATCAAAAACTCTCGCAACGCAGTTCTCCTTCTACTGCAAAAGTAATTGAGATCTAAATGTAAAACCAAGTAGGTGTGCCGTAGATTACTAACAACATGTAATTGTGATCCTTTGAATATTAGATGTCTATATCATCGAACTCGCGGAGCGTAAGCGAAGTGAGTTCTTACAAACGACTCCAAACCGAACTGTCACCTGGCTACTGGGACGTCTCGGCATTTGGATAGCTTTTAGATTTCGATAGTTTGTCGGACGATAACTTTAATAACGTTTTTTCTGATCTTTATGAAATTTCTTGGGGCTGTAGCAGAGATACATAAAATTTGTATGTTCGTGTATGAGCAGGATCGATCAATTGGTTATGGAGTTAGAAGGAGAAAAAAAATCCTTCGAAGGGTCTTGTTATATTGGTCAACGCGTTTGCAAGTAAATCGCGAGTTCTCAGTTCGAGGCGGACTACTAGTTATAATAAATAGAGTGACTTGGCAATCGCACAGGACAAGTAAATTATCTAATAATATTACATTATATAATATAATATGTACACATTGATAGGCTGGTTTGGGCTATGCGTTTGATGGGATAGGATTGTTCTCTTAACTTAATTATTAATAGTACGTTATAAAAATTACTGCGTGAAGATTAATACCTATTAAGTCGTATGACCCTTTTTCGAATTCTTATCAGTAAGTATATGTGTAGTAAATGTTTCTCAGAAGACATCAGACACTGTAGTAGAGTTGGTTTGAGGTAAATCGTCTGAATTATTCAGATTCTCTCTAAATTGGTTTAGGCTCGACACGAACCTACCCCATTAGTGATTCCAGGACTGCTATTATTTTATATACCTACGTATGCTTTATCCTAGAATTGCATCATTTTATTTTATATCTTTTATTTGTTTCAACTCCAATGCGTACAATTACTCGTATATTTATATATTGTAGAAAAGTTTCATCTGATGTATTTACTTAAGAGCTCTTTTCATTATGGAGCTCGCCCGTATTAATAATAAATAAAGAATGCATTTAATTTATTATGTTAACATTTTGAACTTTTGTGAATTTCCGTTTATTTTTTTGACTTGAAACTGGAAAACGGAAATGTAATTGGAAATAGAATGTTTATCTATGACATATTGAAAATTGAATGTTTCTCTATAACACGATCTGAAGTAATTTAATTTACGTTATACCTACCGTATAAAAAAATGACATAATAGATTTTTCGTTATTAGTAGTGACAATGGGGTTGGCCGGTCGAAAGTATTTACAGATGGCGCCAGCATAGCTGGGTCCCTGTCAGTCCTACAAATAGTGTCAAAATCAAGTTTTTTTTTAAAAATTTTGCCCTGGATGGGCTAGCCTTTAAGCCAAATCCCATACAACAATACTAGTGAAAGGGACCTAGCTATGCTGGCGCCATCTGGCCAAACCGTTGACAGTTGCCAACCCCATTATCCACTATAAAATACCAATTATCATAAGGCAATATTATAAAATTTGTTTTAAAGTGATGTTGGTTTGTTTAAAAAAAATTAAATCGTTGACGTGTGCATTCTCTTACAGGCAATCTTAACCACTAGTTCAATGTTATATTTTCTTAAATATACATACATAATAAATTAAATTTACCGAAGTAATTAATACAAGCGATATCCTAAGTAACTAGAAAGACTAAAGTTTTTAGAATGCAGCAGTTTTTGCGCTCTCGAGAAAACTTCGAAATTTATGCTTCACAACTTTTGCGGCAACTTTGCATATAACTAAACCAGAGTAAGCAAAGAAATGTGAATAATGAAGAGTAAAATGTAATGCAGCTGAACATTTCTTATGTTACTTAAAAAAATCCATAGTGCCGCCAAACGGGGTGTCTTTCAAATGCAGAGGCGACTTTGAAATACCAATTAATTTTCCAATGTATTGATTTAGAGTTAAACGATTATAATGTTTTTAGGTGTTTTGTGTATTAGGTAATAGAATATTGATCTAGTTTTTCCTTTCTTATGCATATTTTAATTTGTTTAACGATTTCTATTTTTATGTTTATTTATGTACAATCAAACACAAAAGTTTTAAGGTTAAGTTAATTTTATTTAGCGAGTACTGACATGTACATGTGTTAGAGTTTAGAGTATGTAGGTACGTAATAGATTAAGGGGGCGTATTGGAGTATGAATACTGGCTATAGAGTAATCGGTATTCCGACATATCTGACACCTGTTTAAATAAGCGGCAGCCGTTACGGCTTATTTTTGTTTTTGTACTGTCACTTGCAATATACTAAGTAAAATAGTGCTTGCACTATTTTATTCCACTTATTCCGCTGAAAACACCAAATCATTTTTTAGTTATATGATTCCTGTCGTTAGAGAAATGGAGTAAATAATAAAAATAGTGATTTTATAACCAATTAAAATCTATCAAATTGGCTCCAAAATTTTCCAACATCACCCGATTTCACGGCAACGGGTATTTACTGGTAATAAAGAAGACTTCTTCGAAAATTAAGAAAATCAATCAGTAAACAGAAGCATAAAAAATATATCATGTCAAAATTTTCTAATGACACCCGGTTTCACGGTAGTGGTATTTGCTGGTAATTAAGAATATTTCTTCGAAAATTTAAGAAAATCAATTAGTATAAAAAGTATCCAATGCAAATTGTTTGAACTAGAAATAACGGCGCCGTTTGCAGAATGTCCCTGTTGAGTCTGCCGCGCACGGCTTGGCCGGCGCGGCACAATAGTTAATGCATTTATATTACCTGCTTACTGGCCTTACGGTGTCGCGTTTCCGTTTACTGTTAGTATCTTCATGTGAGATGATGTTAGAATAATTACTACCTTTCAGGGGCACATAATAGATCTCACATTTTCTCAGCGAGTTTGACCTTTATTGCTTAAACGATTATAGCTATAGGTTTGGGACACTGTTACAAAAAGCTTGACAAACAAGTTCAGTTGGTATGAAGCTATAAAACAAAAAGGGGTGTAGCAGTATAAAGAAGAAGAAAGTTATTCGCTCTGATGGATCAGATACTAATCAACATAGAAATTACATCTACATACTAATATACAAACCTAGAAGTTGTAGGGTGCCCTAAGCTTGATACGTCATAGCATTAGCAATTTGGCACTTATACAGAATCGCTCAAGGACTTAGTAAATTCTATTATATCTTTGTTAGACCACAAAAGTTATCTGTACCTATATACAAAACAGATTTGCGGGAGTTAGAGGTTATTTATGATACCGGCGGCGGCCAACTTCTAAAATTACATAAAGACACTAGGAAATAGTGGCTGCTGTGGGGTCCTTTTATTTTAGTTTAAGCTCGAAATATTATATTTTGTACCTTTGTCCCATTTGTTCTTAATTTCCTCAGTTTCGTGGCGAATATTAGCCATAAATTTATAAGGCTAATTATCGTAAGGAACGAAACTGAGAAAATTAAGGACAGATGAGATAAAGGTGCAAAAATTCTGCGATTGAACCACTAAGAAGCTCGTACCAATTGATATTAACTCCTTAATACTCATTATAAACATGCATTTATAACATCAACGCAACACAACAACAATATTTTAATTATAATCAAACACACTGTCTTATAACCACTGGCATTGACATGACAATCAATTATTATTTTTTATTTATTAACTGACGCTTTTAGCCTTCCAAAACGCTAAAACAAAAGGCTTCGAAATAGTTGTCAATTAATTGAATAAAAATCAATTAATTAAAATAACATAGGTGATTGAATTTTGGTCTGATCTAATTAATCTTTTTAAACCAATCTCAAAATGAAGTGTGATTGTCTTTGAGCAGAATGTTGGATTGTCTATCTATTCTATCTCCCCACAGTCACTTCTAGTTATCGAGTAACAAAAGCTCCTATAAATTAAATCAAACACAATTACAGTTAGTAAAGTCCTCTTTACAATAAAAACGTTACGGGCTGGGACTATAAGAATAAAAATAGAAATGGCCACAATACACTGGAGTATCCTATTATAGGAAATTATTCCAAAAAGCAATTTAGCCGAATGGAATTACAAAGGATCCGTGTTCAATCTCGGATTACCTTAGAGTAATGTGAAAATAAACACACAGCTATGTACATATTTTATTTCTAATTTCTGGTTTACATTATCATGATATACCTACTATTTACTTTAATTGAATAAATAAAAATACTATAATATTTAGGTACAATTTTACGTTTTTACCGTAGGAGTGACGCTATAGGTAAATAATTGATCAATTTTCAAAACTGACTTCTGAGGTACATAAAAATACTATGAAAAACATAAATGTGCTTGCCACCAAAATGGGACCCCAATATTCAGGGACTGGTATAAGATGGCCTCTTATGCGAGAAATACATATTATAAAGTGGGTTCTACTGTATTTTACTCAATAGCGGGATTTGTGTACAATAATTTCACTAAATACTAAATAAAATCGCGTGGAAAAACTAACAAGTATATAAAATTCGTGTACGATTACATAATTTTGTATACTATTGGGTTGGTTCAATAGTACACAGACACATCATGCGTAAAATATGTTTATTTCGTCCTTGTCTAAGATATTACCTTTCGTGCAGCAGTTTTTAGGAGCGCAATCGACTGAACTACTCACCCACTGTTTTTTATGTAACTCCTAAGAATCCAAAAGGAAATAATATAATCTTAGTAGGATAAATATAAGTAATTATAGTAAATGATTATTATAATTATGTATGTTCCACTGTAGCGTTAAAATATGAATCAATCTGAGGGATACAAAGAAACACATTGCTATTTAACGATATTGAGATAGGAGTAGTACGGCTATCATGAGTTTGACATTGACATTTTTCGTTAACGATTAACGAATTCCCTATCTGTGCATCTCGTTTACACTAATATGTTACAAGCAAGATACACAGATATAACACTCGATACTCGTTCTCGAAAACGTCAATGTCATAATTCATGGTAAGCGCATAGGTTCTATACGATACGATCGATATCCGTAGTCTGTTAGGTTATAATTATATGATTTTATGGATGTTAACTAGATTCTAACTTTTTGTGGAGAGTAAATCCACATATTTAACTTCAACTAAAATGGAACTGTATAAACTGTTATTTATAAATTTAACCAAGATACTATCAGGCCCTTTTACTCCGTCATGCATGTTTTATTAATTGACCACGAATTCGTGCATAGAATATTTCCTGGTACTACATCTCGATTTTTTAATGGTTTGAATAACACAAGTAGCAAGATTGTACGTACATACTCAATAACAATTTTAACGATGGAACTGCAGAAAAACTTCTAATGAAATATCGATTGTTACAACTTCAAATCAGTGTGTATTTTTCTGTGCAATAACAATTATTTATGATATATTAAACATAATATAACATAACAATAACATTAAACATGACAATAACTAAGTATATATATGGAGGTTTTGAGAATCTTTGAGTGGGGTATTGATCTTGGGTGCTAGGACTGAATTATTTCTTGACGTTTTTTATTGCGTACGGCTGGGACATCCTCCCGGGGCTCGGCGACGCAAGCAATTTTACAAAAAACATTGGACAAAAATCTCATATTATTTTATTATTGGGTGTAATTCCTTGCCCAAAGGCGAATAGTCGAGATCTAACGATTACACGTTTTATTACTTTCCTTATAATAACGACAGAGAAAATTGTGCTTGTTTGCACACCAGTTTAGTTAAGTGAAAATTATTTATGTTCCTAAAATACATACCTTAACCCATAAATACATACCTTATATGTATACAACTGTAGTAACCAAGCACATTAATAATTTCAAACAAACTGATACGACACAAGTAATGACACTAATGACAACTGAACACTTTGATACCAGTGTAACATTACTACTTACTTGTTGAGTAAAATATTACTTAAGTAGGTACATTATCGCGTTTTGCCCCCTTGGGACAAATATTCTCCTGACTCTCGTCAAAGAAAAACGATGGTCAGGGAATAACAGTGTCATTCCCAATTTACAGTTTTAATAGGGTTAAAAGGGCCTATTACTTACTTGGTATAATTTGTCTTTACCGCAGACCGCCATTAAAACAGCACTTCAAAGCGACGTCCTTCTATAACCATTTATACTTTCTGTAGAGAAAATTTGGCGTTTCGGTTTCCTTTGCCCTTGGAACATTCAATTCAGTTCTGTCAATAATACATAGTCGGGAGTGTATTTACTTTTACCTTTTAAATGTGTAACCTGAATAACAGAATATCTAAAATCAAATATTGGAGAATAAAACAAATGTAATTGGTGGACGGTACGAAGTTTGCTGGGTCAGCTAGTAAGTATATATCCTTGACGAGCCATCTTGGCGAACAAGGTGGTTTGGTTTTGGGAATAACTTCTTATTGTTTGTTCATTTTCGTGATTCAGTGTGTAATATATATCTTATTCTGCAGTGATTTAACGAACTAGTGTGCAACTAATGAAGAATTAGTCTCAAAACACGTGTAAACCCTGTTTGAGTTAGATATCCGCTAGTCCACGTGCTGTTTGTAGGGAGTAGCTATCTCCTTATAAAAAGCCTAACCTCACCGTACAACGTCCAGCTCTTGGAGCGAAATATTAATTAATTAACCGTACACTTGTAGTACTACTATTTCGACATTGGCAAAATTGTCCTAATATATGTGGACAGAATGCCATTTCTTTCTAAAAATTAATTAAATCCTTATATATATAGATATATATAATATTAAATAGGTATGTTTTTGGCGTATAATTAAGTCAGGTCATATTTTTGTATTATTTTTAAATTATGTTATTTAAAAAAAATAGCTGTAAATGCAAGCGGCATTGTACTTACCGAGGCAGGTAAAAGTAAAGGTTTTCAGTATTTGCTCATTTATGATTCATTACGACACGGGTGAGCTGGCGCTCGAGCTCACAAGTGTTGGGTATCCTACTTATGCCAATGAAAATACTCAAAGACACGCCACTGACGCGTTAGTGAAAATATTTTTCTTTGTTGGGTTTGAAAAAGCTAATAATTTACCTTTTTACTATTATAAGTTTCGTAAATAGAATCTATGATTTTGAGACATGGATGGTTAAACTTCCATATATCCACAGGGATACTTGACCAAATTAAATATATCGATTTACAATTATTATTATGGACCAGGAATAATATTGGTTGATTACGTTCGCAAGAGCTCAACCTCATTGCCATTAAATTTGCTTTTGTTATTCCCTTCATGATTATGCTCGCGACTGTTCAACGCAGCTGAACTAGTGTAGTTGGGATCTCTGATTACGTAAGGTTGATAGGGAATTTGAGCTCAAAACGCTTACTTGTGCTCGACTTGACTCGACGTGGGAATAGGTTCAGGACCAGCTCATTATGATTATCCGCAAGTTGAACGCTTCGCTACCGTAAATTAATGCATAGTTATAATTAAATTCATTAGTAAGTACTACAGGTATGTAATATGGATGAAGCATCCATGATGGATACTTAAATCTACCACAATGCGGTTATCGCAACATCAGTAAATGATTTCAACTCAGCTTTGATCATAGGTAAATGAGTAGATAGATTGCTAACTCCATACATAGCAATACTACTTATTAAATAATAAGTCGTATTGGAGATATGGTTAAACTCATTTTTAAGAAGTTTTAAGCACACTTAAATCGTAATGCGTATTAAGCTGTAATCTTTTGAATAATAACTTTTAGCAAAGCTCGCTTAAAACTTATTATACTTATTATATATATATACGCATTTAGCCATTTAGCCATTTAGCCATTTAGCCATTTAGCCATGTATGGAGAGAACACTAATAAATATTTGATGTATTTCGATTTCCTGAGGTATTAGTCATCTGTGACTGACGAAATTAATTTTAGAGTAAAACAAATACACAGGGAAAAATATAATATAACGAGTTTATCCAAATACTGCAACATGGCTAACGCTACAGCCGCAAGGTATTTAAATCCGACTAAGTTGATCTGACGCGCGACGGGTCTCCCGTCGGACCTGCCCGTCCATTTCAAATTACCTGGAGTTCGATTTTTGAATCTCACCGGTGACTTTTTTTGTATGCAGCCGATGACTATTTAGTACGAAATAAGTCACCCGATGAGATTCAAAAATCGAACTCCTGGTCCGTTATTGACTTCTGAACTTTCATTTGCAATGCTTTTGCTGCTTTGAATAGGTACTTTATTTCCCTATATAATGATCAAAAAATAGTAAAACACTTATACTTATTCGTTAACCGGTTTTAGTCGCGTAAATTTTATATTAATAATATAAAATTTCTGCTGGGCAACATGTTGAACAAACCTTCATATTCATTCTTAAGCAATATTTGATAGCAAATCACCGATATATTATTAGTATGTTTCACAATGGTGTTTTTTAAAAATTGAAAAGGAATATTTAAAAAATAGTCTCATATACCTGTTAAATTAAGATTTAAAACAATATTTATTTTATGTAAAATAGCGATCGCAAAAGACCACGAAAATGAAAGTCACTCTTACATGTATACACTTATTTTCCTGAAGTCTTTGCAAAAGTGCCATATCCTGTTCTACTCTGTTCAGAGTTATTTATGGTGTTTTGAGTTTTCTGCCGCCATCCAGGCTACATCGTTAAACTTAAGCAATTTCGCGATGGGGAACTTGATACTCGTACGCTATGGATTTTGAGCTCGACTCGTTAATTGAGGTTTAGGTGGCAACGGCGCATAACACTGGAGTATTATGGATATGTGGTTAAGTTTATCTTTACAATCCCGTGTAGTATCGTGTGGTGAGTAGATGCGCTTTAGTAAAAAATACTATTTGCTGGTAGTCTTACAAACGCGATCTACTCTTTCCCGACCACGGAGCAATGGTGTTCCGGACCTTTGGGAGGCGTATGCGGAGCTGAAGCCAACGCGCAGAGTCCCTTTCAACAATTTCGATTTACTCTTATTGTTGATATTATTTATACGTTATTATACGTAAAATATTTTTTTTCTAAATGGACTTTTTTATGCACACGAAATGGTCGGGGTTTGAATTCAACAGGTCTGATATTGTGACTCGATATTTGTATAGTTCTTCAAATGTTGGCAGGTTAAGTATTGCTTTTACTTCAGGCAATCTTGAATCGAAGTTTTCCCAGAACAGTAGTTGGATATCGCTTGTTGATCGTTAATTAGTAAGATTTGTTAGTGGCATAATATATTACATGATTCAACTCATTCATTTTGAGATCGAAACAAACGTATCAACAACTAAAATTTCAAAACTAGCAAAGTTCATGTTTGCGTATTGTGTTGTTATGAGTGGCCCCGGGGGTATCTAACCAGTTACCCGTTGCCTTTGGTTTCATACTCAAACATAGCAACCGCTGGGGAAACAATACATGTATATTGCTTCCGGGCTCCATGTTAATATATTGCCCTTGCATCTAATATAAATGACGTTTTATCCATATTTTCAAGCAAAAAACACAAACTATGACGTCTAATTATGTTTACAATATAAAATTAGGATTTTTTTAAACATATAGGTAGGTGTTTTTAAATTAAAAATGTACGAGGACGAAATCCTATCATAAATATGAAGTCTACTAAAATATGAAGTCATTTAAAAAATATAGGTACTATACTTAAGGCACTGGCGACTCTCTTTTATTTTTTCCTGACCACGCCCTGTGCTCATTACTGACTTTGAGTTTCGTTATCGGGTTGCGGTAATTGCGTCTGCTTCCTCACATATGTGTCAAACGAAAATGATGCAACGACGCAATGTAAAAACAAAATCAGAAGTTCCACATAACAAGTTGTTTGTGCACCTGTGCCTTCTAGGTTGGCTAAACGGAGGTCTGTATTATTAACTGATACCTAGTGATAGATTTAGAGGTATTGGAATGTCCGCATTTTGTCCGAAAAGTATATTAAAAACTATTTTGTGTTTTGTCCAGTTTTGTGAGCGCCTCCCGCTGCGCATCCTGCATCGGCGAGTCTGCGCGAGCGGCGTGGTACCGCCACTCGGACGGCTGGCGTGGCGCGCCTCAACCCGGGCCTCGACGCTCACCGTGGGACTCCCTGCCCAGCTTACGACATGAAGGCAGCCTGAACGACTCGGGCTATAGGAGTAACCGAGCTGACAGCTTCGAACAGAGGTATGACTCATGTAGTTCGATATGTCGGCGGCCGATCGTAAAATCAGTCAGATCGTAATGTTCATGTGTAATGTTTTATAACGATAGTCACTTTAAACCAATGTATAGGCAGGTTAGGTTCGTTAGGTTGCTTCAAATGCCCGAAGGGCAAACTGCCCAGAAATAGGAGCCCCGCTTAGCGTACAAAGATTTTCACGTTTCACGATATGCCTAGGAATTTCACGATCTGCCTAATTTTACGATCGGCCGCCGACACATACACTGAATTAAATGATGAATCCTTACTTATTGTTCAATTATTCATAATGGGTATACAAAAAGCAGACTGTAGCGGATTAGAAAAACACATTTAACTATTTTATTAAGGATGTTGGGGGTATTATTTAGAAGATGATAACACTGTAGGTATAAGGATGGTGGTCTATTAGACCAGTAAGTCCAGTAATCCATCTACGAACAAATAAAAACTCACGTTCTCAATTCAAACTCCGGACGCAGGGCTGTGCCAAGCATGTTTCGCGCAACGGTAGCACCGCCGTAGCACACCCCTTATGTCGTCATGTCTAGTCATGTCTAATTCTGTCGCGTCACTCGCGTCGTCAGTAGTTTTTTTTTTGCCCGTGGCTCGCTCAGTTTTTTTGTTCGAAATTGGACTACTCGTTGTAAATAGGTGTACTCTGATGATGATTATCTAACTTCCAGTTTAGACTATGTCTATCTTAATTGTTACAAATTACGTTGAAGTTTACATTTGAATCAGTACATCTCTCCCCAAGTTCAGAAAAAGAAGGTAGTAGTTTATTAGGCTCCCAATGGGGATGGAACAAGGGAAATGCATTGACTAGAAGCTAATTTATTATACGATTATCGACCCTTTTCGCAGCGGCTTACCGGAATAATCTTGGATAAACCTTTACTTTGCATAATGATATTCAACCACATAATGAAAATCTTTATGTTTCGTGAAATATTTGCGGAAATTGGATTCTGTATACTCACCTCTGGGGCTTCAATTTGGTCTAATGTAAAGTTGTGTGCAGTTACGAAAACTAAAATCGTTGGTACGTACTTACTTATTTGAAAATTCAACTTCTTTAGCGAAAGTTAAGGAAAAGTGTGCACGCGGGCGCACGATAAACATGGACCTATGTAGCATGGCAAGAAACGGAGTTTTCCATATAAAACTACCGCTATTTCGAAAGATCTTGCACTATCTTGTACACATTTCAACATATTATTATATATTTATGTGAAATGTTGATGTTTATTACTGTATCCATTTTTATATACAATCGGCATTAAACACACAAGATATAGTATAGATACCAAAAAAATGCGAGTACAAAATCATCGATAAACTTAATATAGCTACTGACCAACTGATATCATAACATTACAGCAATAAGGAAAGGATGAGTACCTATATGTAATAATTGAACCATTATCTCTCGCGCCAACTGCATGCGTATTGTGGACGGTCAGCCACTCAATAAGAACTCGTCCTGATACCCTAGGAGGGGGAGGAAGTCCTTTGTACTCCGCTTTATGATATACGAACCAATTTTACGGGCTTTGTCCTCCAAAATTAGATCAATTTCGTCAAAGAGTTCATCTCCGGTTAATGATAACTGGGCGTAACTTTTGAAATTAAATTACCATGGCGATACTTTTATCTATCAATTTAAATAATAAACACCTTTGTAACATTATTGGATTGGAGGTAACACAAAATATTCAACAATAATAATCAATAAACTGCTGATCTGTAACTGGCTCTTAGCCAGAAATCCTATTTATTGAAAGATGGAAAATATGCTACATATTTCAATAATGTTTCCTTGTACCTACCAAGCACAATAAAAAATACAATCTTATGAGACATACTGAAATGGCGGATATGACTAACTTGGGTACAATAAAAATATATATCCTCTGTATGTTTGTCTATCCAACGATTCGTAAAACAAATGGGAGACAAAACATACAGGTTAAACCGAACGTAGACCGCGAGTAATAGCAATATATTATGTTTACGACGGTATTAAGTGGGGTAGTGATAAATAACCGTGCCCAGTGTCTGTGGCGCGAGAGCGTGATAAAATGACCACATTCGTATTTGCAGGACCTTGTATTAGTTTATCAATAACATACAAGTTTTTCTCTGTTCAGTGAATCGGTGTGAATAGGGGGAGGGAGACTGCTTCACCCCCTACTCACACCGATTGGAAGGCATGTATATTTGTATATCCATCCACGTTGTTCATTATGATCATCCTCCTGACCGATTTCGACCACAACGACTGTGCTTCCTGGAGTGCGTTAGGTAATTTTTAATATAATTATTTATTTTTATACCTACAAGTGCACGCCTTTCTAACAGCTATTACAATAGATGTTGCTGTTCTCCCTATGGTGTGCCCTTAGATGGCTTGCGTATTACTTTATCCATAACATACCTATACGTTTTTTTCTCTGTTTAGTGAATCAGCGTGAATAGGGGGAGGGGAAGTCTGGAAGGCATGTATATTCGTATATCCATCCACGTTGTTCTTTATGCGTTTGAGCTGACAAAGCAATATTATTCTGTTGATGAAGACCGAAGGTGGCCATAGAAACTAAGCCACGCAGAATTTAAATTTTGTTAAATTTGACTGTCGTTGATATTTTTTTATCTAAAACAAAATTTATATGAGTATTATAGGTAATAAATACATAGATATACGTTACATTAATTCCACAGTTACATCCTATTCTATAAATTGGATAAAACTTTGAGACTAATCTAAACGATAGTTTAAAGTTGAAAGGTGGATAACCATTTAATTTATCTATCGGTCGCAGCCCCGTCGTTAACGCGACAAATGTCCGCCCTTGTGCCATTAGTTATCACGGCCCTTATCTTCGTGTAGAGAATATGATAAATACTTATATTACCCAATGGCTCCCAACTAATCATTAATTGTTAGCATTCGACTATATTATATCGGGTTCAAAAATGCATGGACAATTTTATGAATGATTTCATTGATAAATTGGCCATGCAATTATGAACCCGATTGTACAAAGCTAAATGTCATTCTCGTAACTTCTCAAAGTAAGTCGTAATTTCGCTACGCGCTCAGCCAATTACGGAATAAATTCTCGTGACGTCATACATTCATATCGCTACAACGGGTGTGATAACTTTATCGACGACTTTATACGATGTCGTAACGGAGGAGTAAACGACATTTCCGGAGGCTGTTTGAAAAAATCACCGCACACGAAGTTTACAAACTTTTCCGTTCAGTCATTCTTGCCGAACGAGCCGAGCGTCTGTGAATTGCTTAATTCAAAATACGGAAATTCGATCACCAACTGAAACAGCACTTTTATGATAACAATTCTTTTAAAGTTTGTTATTATGTAGATCGCTGAAAGTGACAAATAGTAATCCAGTGGTAGAACCATTATCTTCATTATACTCCTTAGTAGAGAAGTCTATGTGAAGTCTATGTGAAGAAGCGCTGGTAGCCTTGCGGTGAGGCGTACGACTTTCAATCCGAAGGTCTCGGGTTCAAACCCCGGCTCGTACCACTGAGTTTTTCGGAACTTATGAACGGAATATCATTTGATATTTACCAGTCGCTTTTCGGTGAAGGAAAACATCGTAAGGAAACCGGACCTAATCCCAAAAAGGCCTAGTTTCCCCTCTGGGTTGTAAGGTCAGATGGCAGTCGCTTTCGTAAAAACTAGTGTCTACGCCAATTTATGGGATTAGGTTGTCAAGCGGACCCCAAGCCGGGATAAACGCTAAGAGGAAGAGAGAGAAGAGTAGAAAAGTCTATGTGAAAAGTCAAACTCTCTTTTTAGTATGAAAATAACGCAGTTCAGGTTTTCTCAAAAATTGTACAGTATTTTTTACGATTCTTTCACGAGTGAAGCGTTTATCTTACTTACTTACGGTACTTCGCACAAGATCGTTCAATAACTCACGTCAGAACTTATTCCGTTTAAAACAATAGTTTCATTGATCCCAATCACATAGTTTTACTTATCTCATTAAAAATAATGCATACATTTTCAGTTTAGCTAATGGATTCGCGGTTGAACTATTAAAGGATCAACCCTATTTTCCCTTCCCGGCTCCTCTCCGTGTATGTATTTCATTTACTCAAACCAATTTCCACGTGACGTTGGCATAAAATATTGAGAACGAAATTCCCCTGGGATGAAAATCACACGAAGTCACGTTATAAAAAGGCTCTTTCAGTAATTAAAATCCTGCCCGCTTTACGGTCGGCTATACATATACTCGTACATATAGTAGGTTAAGCTTGAATGACAAATTGAATTATAAGTACTCTGACTAGCCATACACTATACTTGATTATAAAACAGGATTTTTTATACTCGGCGACTGTAATACTTGAATTGAGATTGGGTTGGCGGAACTACTAGCGCATACTTTTCGCTAGAGCTTTTATGGTCGCATATTGTAGCACCCATAACAATGACAGAAAGGATTTCCATACAATATTGTGTCACTGTTGCCGGGCCCCGCGCTGCGAACCCCGCGTGTCGGGCGGGCGCGCGCCGGCACAATCCACCGGGAGATCGAAGTTATTCAATTATATAGAAGCAGTAGGTTGTGCACGGCATTCGTCAAACTCAATTCATACCGGCTTGCTTAAGCCCTCGTAGAAAAACTATTGTGTGCAACGGTACATAATTAGGTCTTAAAATTCTCGGGTCTTCTTCCCTTCGAGTTCGACCCTCGGGACTTCGACCCTCGAATCTTAAGAACCCTTATTATGTAACTGTTGCACAAAATACTATTAAAGACCACCTATTGTGCATGCTACTGTATTTTCGAAAATAAATGATGTTGTATAAATGTAGAGTGTTTTTTTCAGGGGGGTTTTTGATCGGCAAGACAGCGTTCGATCCGAGTATGCCAGCGATCGAGAGTCTTCGCGGTACGGGATAGTGCAGCAAGCTTCCATTGACAGCACTGACTCCAGAATATGCTATCTAACTTCTAGCGAGGTAAGAGAATTTAAAACTTTATAGATAAAACATACATCGCGTTTTTTATTTAATTTCGTTTAATTTCAGCATATGGTACGGGGCCTATTTATAAAGACTGTATCGTTTGTTATAAATACAAGAAAAATGTTCTATATCTTTTTAAATGATTTATATTTAAACATACAAATCATACTAAACTAATAACAAAATAATACAGAAAACCTAAACATGGCCAGAAAACCCCAAATTATTCATTTCTGGCTAGTTTCCTGACTCTTTGTCTCATAGTGCCCATTAATGATCGGACAACAGCTTTCTCAAAAGTACGAGCCACCTTGTTCCAATCCAAACGAAGCTATTGGTCTGTGTCGGCAGTACGGCCTGTTTTCCGTAATCTAGCCTTCATTATAGCTCAAAAGTGTTAAATCGGGCGAAGTTCTGGACAATTTGGCGGATTTAATTCTTGGTCAAAAAAAATTCATTTTTGTCATTACACCATTTTACCACCTTAGCTGAGTAATAGCAAGACGCTAAGTCGGGCCAAAATATAGTTTCAGACTTATGCTTTTTGATCATTGGCAATACTCGTTTCTGAAGGCAATCCTTCATGTAAATATCGGCTTTCATTGATGAGGTAGTGAAAAATGCAGTCGACTTCATTCCACACTCGCAAATTGCCTGCCACACCATAACTTTCTTGCCGAATTTCTCAAAGCAAATAGATTTTTCACGTTGTATAACCTCTGTTCCATCACGCACCGTATAATACTGGGGACCTGGTAAAGACTTGTAGTGCAGTTTCACATAGGTTTCGTCGGCTATTATTACACAGGTGCCTTTTTTAGACAAAACCAAGTCGGACAACTTTTGGACTCGTTTCTTAACAGATTCTATTTGTTTTTCACTTCGTTTTGGCTGTTTCTGTTTTTTAAATGCCTTCAAATTGTTTCTTTTCTTTGCACGTTGCACCATCCCCATACTCGTACCCATTTTTTCGCAATATCTCCCACAGACAACTCTTTGTTAGAGATAAATGCTGCTTTACGATCTTTTGGTCCAATTTTGGGTTAGAAGGACCTGGTTTTTGACCTGGTCGTTGTCGGTCATTAAAGGTATATTCGTTACCGTACTTACGGATTCCAGTTTGGACGGCTCCTACACTAACACCTTCCATTTGAGCAAGCTTTCTGTAAGTAATACCTTTAACCGAACACCATTTGTCCACAATAGATTTTCACTTTTGTGGCGTAAGACCTCGCATTTTTTTATTGTAACAATATGGGCAAGGAAAAATTACTGTTATCGGTTCTGTGAGAAACGTCAAGTAATTTTCACGTATTAAAATATTTTTTTTTATAAGCGTTGGTAGCCTGACGGTAACGACGTCTGACTTTCAATCCGAAGGTCCCGGGTTCAAACCCCGGCTCGTACCAATGAGTTTTTCGGAACTTATGTACGAAATATAATTTGATATTTACCAATCGCTATACGGTGAAGGAAAACATCGTGAGGAAATCTGCATACATCCGCGGAGAAATTCAAAGGTGTATGTGAAGTTCCCAACCCGCTTTGGGCCAGCGTGGGGACTATAGCCTGATCCCTCTCGTGCATGAGAGGAGGCCTGTGCCCAGCAGTGGGACGTATAGAGGCTAACATATTATTTATTATTTAAATATTTTTTCAACATCAGTTATGCTATTGGTGCCAGTGGTAAGTTGTATTTATAACAGACGATACAGTCTTTATTTTAACATTATGACAAAAACATTGCGTATTATTTTGGAAACCGAAACAGTAGGCGACAAACTATGAATTACATTACTTATACGCCGTTTGCTAAAAGTTTCTGATGGGGGAGTAGTCGTAGTCCTTCCCCCATCAGAAACTTTTAGCTATGATATAATCGAATTATTTACTTCTAATAATACTGCATCGAACCAGAACCTTGGGATTTGTAATCTTGAGTTTGCGCTTTATAATCGCGTCACATTCCAAGTCTCGTCACCAGAATTTGCTTCGTTTCCACTCGGTTCAACGATAATGCTTCAGTCTACCTTACAGTTATACCTACCTACCTCCCTATACATATGAGCCACTTGTACTAATAGATTAAGGGTAGGTAGGGATTTCATACAGGTAGGTAAAAGGATAATAATGTTTTATTCATAACAATAACCTAACTGAACTATTGTGTCTGTTAGTGAGTCGTTATCTTTAAGTTATATAAAATATTGATATATCTACATACATATTTGAAAATTCCACGACCGTTACTTATTTTATTCAATTTGCGGTTAAAAGCATCTAACGAAAGTAAGTAGGTATATAAACTAAAGTATAAAATAAGTAGTTTGTATAGCTAACTAACTAGAGGGCTTTCGTCACCCTCATTATTGTGTCGTATCTGACGTGGCTAGCTCTCCGTCTATACGTGCCATAAACAATACCTGAATACCCAACTGCAAACTATCTCAATCCAATTGACTAAACTGGAATGCAATTTGTGAGCTCGTTGTGTAGTTGTCACACAACTGACGGGCATGCAGCTAAACTGCCAGCGGTGGCAATGCATTTTAATAAAGTTGTACCTGAAAGTTGAAATTGTTGTATCCGTTTTCATCCAGTTTAATTCACATGTGGAGCTGGATTTTGTAAATTTTCAACCAAAAAAATTTACAGATCAAAATGAACTTATCTTATCTTATCTTATTGTATTCGGGGGCCCGTAAGGATACACTTCGACCCAAAGGGATCTTTTGTGTAGTTGCCCCCTAGTACACCTACTCGAGAGCTTTCTCAACCATCTCCATGTGTTGGATGATGGAGCTCAAGGGCAGTGCTTTGAATTCCTCTGGATCTGGATAGCCAGTACCAAAGTCCTTCATTCTCTGTCTGGCTAGAGCGTGACATTCACACATTAAGTGTTCCATTGTCTCTTCCTCTTCACCACACATCCTACAATCAGTATTATCTGACAATCCCATTCTGGCCAATACTCCTTTCACAGCGTAGTGGCCCGTGAAAACCCCTGTTATAATTTGGAGCCTTCTTCTGCTAAGTTTCCAAAGCTTTTTGCTCCAGCTTGAGTCAACTTTGTGCATGAAGAGCTTCGAATGCCTTAGACCTGCCAAACTACCCCACTCTTGTTGGTGTTTATGTTTGGTGTGATCCTTTATGGCTGTGATTATGGTTCCCTTCGAGAGCCCCACAAATGGTTCCGGGCCTAGATAATTATTCATAGAGCCCCTTCTTGCAAGTTCATCAGCATTTTCGTTGCCGATAAAGCCCTCGTGCCCTGGGATCCACACCAGTTGCACTTTGTTGTGCCTTCCAAGCCTGTTAAGGACTTGGATGCCATTGAATATCAGTCTGGACTCCACTTTTGGCGCTATAAGTGCTCTGAGTGCAGCCTGACTGTCGCTGAGTATATAGATATTCTTCCCTTGGATCTGTCTATCTATATTCTCTTGTGCGCAGGCAATAATGGCGTACGTCTCCGCTTGGAAGACTGTCGCATAATTGCCCATGCTTATACTATTGCTGTAGTCATTTGCATAAATGCCGGCTCCCGTACTAGATCCTATTTTAGAACCGTTTGTGTACCATATGCTGTCTGTACCATCAGAATTTGGTGGTTCCAGACCATCAGCCCAGTCGGCCCTTGTAGGAATTTGTACTTTAAAATTCTTTTTGAAAATAAACTTGGGTTGCATTTTGTCACAGCCCATGCTTGTTAACCTATCCATGAAATTGTCGCATTCCATGCTTGTGTGCTTAGTCTTTAGCCTGCTGTCGTCCCAAAGGCCTGCAACAGCCAGTCTGTGTAACGATTTGCGCGCCTCTGACTGTATCACTAAGTGTAAAGGCGGTAGATCAAGTAATACATCTAGTGCCGCCGTTGGCGTCGTTCTGAACGCGCCGGTGATAGCCATGCTTGCCATTCTTTGTATTTTCATTAAGGCTTCTTTGCATGTGCTCTTTTGTGTCCTTGGCCACCACACCAAGCTCCC
The DNA here is from genome assembly GCA_911728535.1 of Pammene fasciana. Taxonomy (NCBI): domain Eukaryota; kingdom Metazoa; phylum Arthropoda; class Insecta; order Lepidoptera; family Tortricidae; genus Pammene; species Pammene fasciana. Next base: position 5,391,413 of record OU452279.1, read on the forward strand.
GTACAGTATGATAGGTCTTACCATCATGGTATAGATCCATCTCAGTACCTTCGGTGTTAGGCCCCAGGTTTTGCCATATGCTGACCTACACATGCCAAACACTCTCATAGCTTTAGTTATGGTGAGGTCGGCATGCTTTTTCCAATTGTGGTTTCAGTTCCTTATCCAGTGTTACACCTAGATACTTTACATTATTGGATATTTCTAGTACCCTTCCGTAGAGGCTCAGTTGCTTCATACCGTTCAGGGTCTTTTTCCTGGTAAATGGTATTACCACTGTTTTGCCTGGATTGATCGAGAGTTGGTGGCTCTCGCACCATTGCTCCACAAGCTTCAGTGCTCCATTCATGATTTCCGATACCGTGCTGGGGAATTTCCCATTTACAAGTATCACTAAATCATCTGCATACCCTACCGTATAGGTTGGGCCCTTATTCAGCTCTTCCAAGAGTGAGTCGACTACCAAGCTCCAAAGAGTTGGTGAGAGAACCCCTCCCTGTGGGCAGCCTTTTGTGGCCGTTGCTATAATTTCTTCCCCCATAAGGGAGGACATTATAAAATGAATTTAATTATATTACTTTAAAATGACGATCACCTCCTCCTCCGCGGAGAGTGACGATGGTGCGCTCTTAGGTACGTCATAGTGTTTGACAAGATGTTGCCCAATAGTTAGCACCCGGATGTCACCTCCATTGCTAATTAATGCCTTCATTGCTTAAGTTTAAAGATGACATGTACTAGGATATCGAGCACTTATGGACGTTTACCTCGTTCTTAACTTTATTTGGTTATTCCTGTAATGTGGGTAATACGAAATGTTCTATTTCTATTTAAGTCTCAAGAAAGTGTCATAAAAATCATGCCCTATACATGCATTGCATGCAACTGATGCAACCATGACTGTTAAATGGTCTCTTAAGCTTAGTCGGGCGTAGAATACTAGGTTGCATGTCCTGGGTTTGAATACCAATAAGTACAGGAATTTATTTGTGCCTTTATCACGAATATTTGTCCGAAATTATAGAGATGTAGATAGTCGCCTAGTACTCTTAGTACAAGTTTTCATCAGTTTGGGGCTAGGTCAGTCTGTATTTGGTAGTCCTTTAAATAAAAAAAACTAAATAAATAATAAAAAATCCACTGCGTACCTAGGTGTATCCTATATCTCCACAGCAGTATTGTCATAAAAGAACGACTTTGAAGCTTCACGATTTAATAAAAATATGCCCACTTCGAGAGAATGTCGGATATCATTAAACTCCCACGCGGGAAATTGAACTCGAGAAAAGTATTTGAGAAATTGCTTCTCAAACCTATCACGATGTATATAAGTGTTTGTAATAGGTAGATTGATTACTCAGGTACACATTTCGAGACCTCGCGCATAAAGGAACGGCAGGTAATCTTTTATGCAAAGGCTGTGATTTACTGAAGGCCCTCTCTGAGTCAGGTTTGTGAACCCGAACTATACAAGACGTTTATTCAAGTTACAGAAGTTCATTTTATTTAAAACATTTTTCTTTTGCGTTTACAACTAAGATACCGCAGCTAGCAGTAAAAAGAAGTATATCTCTATAAATAACATAGCTCTCTTATCACTTCCCTCCTTAGTTCTGCTACGAAACGGTTTCGGGATAATATATTGTACAGATATCTTAACCGTTTCACCTTCTCTGTGTTCGCCTTTTTAGCGTAGCGGCGGATAAATAATAATATTTTTAAAGTAAAGCAAACGGTCTCTATGAACCATATTAGAGCCGAATTTTTTCACCTACTATGTAAAGTCAATGTATAATCAAATATATAGCTATAAATAAAAACCTACTTTTCTAAATGGCTTACCTATAAGTATTGTATACAGTGTGTTTCTGTAATAGGAGCAATAAATTAAAACGTAGATCCCACTCCTCAAACCAGGAAACGTTTGTTCAGCGACTTTTAAAAATAACGTTTGGTTTGATTTTTAGGACACTTTAAAGTTTTTTCGAACACGCAATGTATTCCGAAATTGACTATGCCTGTAGGATGACAAGCAATGTCAATTAGACGGATTTTAACGTTCATTGAAAATACTATTTAGTTTGTATGAAAAAGAGACAATCTACAAAATACATATTTTTTTAAAGTTGTTGAACAAAAGTTTTGTAGTTTGAGGAGTAGAATCTATGTTTTAATTTATTGCTCCTATTACAGAAACACACTGTATATGTAAATATACAGACATTAAGACATTTCTAAAGAATCTTATTTAATTATTAAAAACACTTTGGATTGTTAGTTGGATTACAAAGACATTGTTGAAGTAGTATTTCAGGTGAACTACTTTTGAGTTTATTAGTTTAAGTCCTAAGGCGTGAAAAATAAAACTTACATATCCTAATAAAACAGAAATTTAAATGGTGGCACACTATACCTCTTCAGTAACCACCCTAACCACGTGTATGAAACCTTGAAACTAAATAAGTATTCATAGGCTAAAGTTACTACTTTGTTTACCACAACACGGAATAAAAAGATCTTTGGCAAGTTTCTTAGAAAATAAATCGTAATTAGATTATTAAGTAAGATATTGATCTCGATTAAATCGGTCCTGTGACATTAATTTACATAATTGCTCAAAAGCTAATCAGCAAGATTAGCGTGTAATCAGCAGCGCCGTTCCATTATTGGAACGATTTAGCTGCATTTACCTAATTATTGAAATTGAAGATATAATCACAACAGACTATCGTAATTATGACAAGCGACGTAAATGTTGCCATTATCAATAATGCTGATTATTATAATCCAAACTAAAAATAAGCTCTTAAAAACTTTATGAGAATTGTCAATGATTATAAATTCCGACCAAGTGTGAGTCGGAATTACGCCCTGAGTTGGGTTTCGTGCATCATACAGCAATTTTAATAATCATCGAGCATTGTTGTACCGAAAACTAATATCGATTTCGCCGTTGAAAAACTGTCTCGATACATCGACATAGCTCGCGATTCGTTTACCAACTGCAAATAACTGCAAAATTGCATATTTTTATGATGTAACAACAAATCAACGATTTTCGGACTTTTAAAGCGGATTTTTACACTTGGAAAAGTAACGTAAAAAAGCGATATTAACTAATTTGTTATTCTATCACAAAAAATATCGATTCATATTCATTTGCGGTTGGTAAACTTACCGCGACCTATTTCAATGAATGAAGATATCAGTTCTTCAACGGCAAAGTCATATAGTTTGCCCCTTTGTTGCAAAAATTTTTTTTTTTTGTTTCCAGCAATTTTCGATGATTGTTGGAGTTGTGTGATATACTGATGTACCTACAGAACCTTCAGGTTGCTAGTCTGACACGCACATGGCGGTTTTTATTTGTATCCATTAGAGTTACTTATTAATGTGGCTGAGCTGAGATGGAATGGATGAAATTATAATTAGTATTGGTCGATGAAAGCTTCCAACTGTCACAATATTGCAGATGAGTTGGGTCGGTAGGTAGGCGGAAAAGCAAGGTTTGCCGGGAGTCGGGCGGATTCGCGCGGGATCGGCCGCGTCTGCGCGGTGCGGGTTGCTCACTGCCCTGCGCTTCGGGCATCCCAATTGTGTCCTGAACGTAGCATCTCAAATATTATTTTGAGGTTAGCTTTTCACAAATAAAGTGTAGCACAATGGCCGAGCCTATACGAGGCGCTCTCAAAATCACGCTAGCTTCGAAATAGAACGTGTCGAATGTCGCGCAAAAGAACTTTAAACCGTAAACTCAGACGATTTGTTTGTGTAAATACAAAGCTTTTGCTGTCAAGTGCACGGACAAAGAAGATTGGCATCGTGTTCACTACGTATTAGTACTGTTAATGGAATTTTATTCATAACTTTTAACAATAATACTGATAGACTGCTTGAACTGTTGTGACGTAACTTTTAATAACATATCTTGTGGTAAAGTGAAGTCAATTCTGCGGCCTATCTGCGAGTGAAACTTGATAGGTTTAGTTCTTGATTCCAATACAATAAACATAAATAATAGGAAATTGAAGTTATTAGAAAATTTATATTAGAGTTCCTGCTTGTACATCGCTTCATCCACCTGTGATAATTCGTCCTTGTTAAAAAATGTCTTTGTGTACCTATTACTAATGCTGCCAATGTTTGTCAAATAGTTTAACTATACTTAATACTAGTTAATACTCCTAGAGTGGTCAATGTTATTATGTGCTGTTTACAAGATTGTTAGAATCGGATTCTATTATAATATATGTTGAATTAGATAATCTTTGAACGCGCAAAGATTTATATACTGTTGATTATGTGTAGTTTGTTGTTGTTCGACTAGTTTGTACTTTTCAAGACTAGGCCACGCTATAAAGTTTCTATGGTAACTGCATGGGTGCCGTCAAGTCAAAGAATGCGCTGTTTATCAAGGTAACATTATATTAGATTGGCATGTAAATACGTAATACTTATTTAAAATACATTTATTTTAGAATTATTCTGGACTATTCGTTTATAATATAATCTTTATATATTATCGTGTGGATATAGCTAGTCCTGCAATAGTTATCCTGGCAGTTTTCACGACGGTATTAAAGTCAGCAACCTGTACCTAATGGATTATATGCCCGGTGAAGCATGCACTTTCAACCCAAAGGCCTGTACATATATACATATAGGGCTTTAACGTGCGGTTAGCAGAAATAATGAAGTTAAATCCATGTAAATGCTTCGTGATTGCTTACGTTTGGACATATGAAAGATAAATTAAAATGATTTTCTTGAAAATATACATACATACATACATATAATCACGCCTGTTTCCCAGAGGGGTAGGCAGAGATCACGGATTTCCATTTGCTGTGATCCTGACAGACCACTTTCCTTTCACTCACTCTCATTACGAAAATAATCCTTTTTAAGATACTCTATGAATTGTATTTTAAAAGTGGTACAGTCAGCGTCAAAAGTAACTATGCAAATGAAGGTGTCAAAAGTCCTTATTGCCTTTAAATAAGGACTTTTGACACCTTCATTTGCATAGTTACTTTTGACGCTGACTGTACCTGCATGCTGCAACAGTAAATAGAACCTAAGAACTATGTTTAAACATAAATAAAAACCAAATTTAAATGAAATAAAACAAATTACGTAAACATAAAAAAGTCACACAATCAAAACATATTCCAAACATGTTTGTGCACTATATTCTACTAAATGCAAATATAAGGTTTGTTTGTACATCGTCGGGCTCTATCCCCGTAATGGGATCCAGAGGCCCGCTGTTTATTCTTGCGGGCCTGCAGACCGAGGCACGGCTACTGGAAACCATGTCAGGGTCACCTCGTATCGACCCGCTTCTTCCACAGCAACAGCCCCTCTTCATCTGTTTCCAGTTTATCGGATAATGTGTGGATGCTACACAATTACTCGCGACCCTTTAGAGATAAAAACAATCGTTTAACAATAGGTTTGTTTCGAATTAATCAGATACCTAAGGTCTAAGATTTTGTATCGACATTGGAGTAAATGTTATTAGTAACTTAGGTATTTTTGATTATCCGAAAATCCGGTTATAAAGATTGCGCGATTTAAGAAGTTTTTTTGTAATTTTGCTTAATGAGTTAATTTAATAAGCAATTTAAGTTGTATATTTTAAGTTGCTGTTGTTTTTTTAGTTGTTTGTAGTATTTAGAATTTTACTTGATTAGAAATTTAAATCAGCATTATACTAACAAAATTTGAGTTTTAATATTTATTTTTAATAAATTAGGGCAAAGTACAGTAATCCTTCAGCTAATTTAATTTCTAGTCGTATTGGAAAATAATTATTTTTTTACGATAACTTTCAATTATTTAATAATATAATCAACTAAAATTTATGGAATATTGAAACCATCACTGCCTCTCGAGTGGATTTATTAAATGCAATACTTACTTACATAATTTAAAATTTAAGTAAATCTTATTGCTTCATCATAATTTTGAGTTCATAATTTCTTGGAAAGGTTCTTACATTTTCGATAGATTAAGTAAGCTTTTTCTAATTAGTTTTCGGAACTGCGATGCCTGATGAAAATTTTGGTAGTTTTAAATAACCAAATTATGCGAAAAAATGCTACGAATCTAACGATAAGCAGTCGCAATATTTGGCTTGTGTGGCATGTCAAATTTGTGAATATATTTACTTACATTTAATTAATTTCAACAAATACAGTAAATGTCTGTATTTGAGAACTGTGCCCTTACTTTTTAATGATGTCAACGTCGCATTCAGACTTAGAACGAGACTATTTATTGTACGAGTATTCACTTGATACATGCCGTAATGCGACTTTACAGGGTTCTGTATCATAATGGTAAACAAATGGAACCCTTATGGTACAACTCCTTCTGACACAAAGCCGATTTTTTACGATACTACTAGAACTAGTGAGCTGAAATTTATTACAAATATACAGGGTGAATTTTAAGTCGTGAATCGAAATATGTTTTTCTAACTCTATAAACAACGAACAATTTAAAGCCCCGACTCTTACTAAAATCAAACTAGACTTTTAATTTTTTTTAACAATGTTTTTTCATTTATTTATGTATAAGTCGGCGGCCAAAAGGCCCATAATGTAAAAAAATGAATATATTTTAATAATTTGACCCAGTTCTGGGAGGGATACCTATATTTTTTTTTAAGTATAGGTACCGTGTAACATGTGAAAGAACTTATTGTGAAAAATTCAACAATACAATATAATACAATACAAATACTCTAAATTGAGTACCTGTTATAGAATGTAAGTTTGAAGTTATTAAGTCAAAAGTGACAAATGACCGTATCCTCTTTTATATTTGTAAATGCTGGGCCTAAGTTCAGTTCTTATTTTTCTTATTAATACCGTAACCTCGGGGTACTTTAGCCCTGGAGGGTAACTTTGGCCTTTGGAATTTACTGGGTTCCGGTTATATAAAAGATTTCAATTAATGGTACATTGCCATGAGGTTGATCAAAAGTAACCGATAACGTTTTTATCTTTTTTATCAGACCCTTCTATATGTGATTTTTATATGGGCCAAAGTATCCTGAATTTGGCCAAAGTACCCCGAGGTGACGGTAGCTAAGTAGATAATAATAGAAAAAAAATACAATAAGTCACGATATCAAAAACAGCAAAGTATAACAATAATATAGATAAACTAAATATGTAGACGCTTAATTTCAATAATGTATTCTCTATCCTTTTTAGGGTTCCGTAGTCAGTTCTAGGAAACCTTATAGTTTCGCCACACTGACAAAAATAAATCGGGGAGCGTACTGAGTTTAATTTGAGTTAATCTTACTGATTATTCAGTCATCTCAATACGCTCCCTGATTTTTTTTGTCAGTGCATGTCCGTCCGTTCGTCTGTCCGTCTGTCCGCGGTATAGCCCAGTGACCATTAGCACTAGAAAGCTGAAATTTGGAATGAGTATGTGCATTAATTGCGCTAACAAAGTGGTAGAATAAAAACTGAAAAAAAATTAGGGTACATCCCGTACACGTGATTATTTTCGCTCCAACCCTAAAAAATAAGAAGGCCTAAAGTACTTTCAATGAAAACTACATTGAATAAAATCGGTTGACCTGTTTTTGAGTTATCACTCGAAAACCCATAGTGAAAGGACGTAAGTGCCGGATAGTAAAACGGCGTAAGCGCCGCAAAATACCCCTTAATAAACGACCGTTTGAACGGATATATTGTAACTGGCCGGCACCTACGGAACCCTACACTGAGCATGTTCTTGGCTGTTTTTCATATTGGAATAAAATTTATTAGTTAGTCGTAATGGTATCTACCTATTTATATTTACGTTTTGTTTTGATCGTTGTTACGATCTCTTTCTCTCTGACTGTGATTCTTGTGTTTAATATAATCATACACGTATATACATGCATATGTATAATTTCTACAGTCTTACTTGAGTAGGTACACGTATAAAATCCTTCTTCCCCCTTTGCCACTCATAATGTAATTCGTCCACAGTCGCAGGTGGAAACTACACACGTTTTTCCGCATGAAATATTTACGCGCGACAGTGAGGAATTTTATTATTACGTAGGTAGTCAGCAGCACAAGTAGCTAAGCTGGTAGGGTGTTCAAAATGAACTTGACACGACTTTATTGTTAGGAGAATAAGAGCGTGTGTAGGTCATTTGGAACACCTCACCCGCTTAGCTACTTCTGCTGCTGACTGTACTCGTACGTGGTACACGTCCAACACAAATAACTTCATAGACAAATCGATTTATGTCTGCTGCCAGTCGGATGGCAAAAGCTTGTACAATCTTTCATTAAAGCTTGCGAACTTTATTCCAATAACGTTTTACTTTTACTGCGTAATATTTATACAAGGTGTAACAAAAATACTAGTGATCCTTTTAAGGGCATTGGTATCGCATTCTTATTATGAAAAACTATGAATAATTTTTTTTCGCGAAAAAAAATTTTGGTTTTGTATGGAGGGTTGGCCAGCCGGGACGACGTGTCCCATACAAAAAAAAAATTTCCTACTTTTTCTTACTCGCAATACGATACCAAACATGCCCTTAAACGGATCACCAGTATTTTTGTTACAACCTGTATAGATAGCATTACTAGCTATTTATCGTTTGATATTTTTTCTTTCTTTTATTTTTTACCTGTTTTTTTTAAATTTGTTAATATTTAACACCTCTATGTATACCATCTACCCGTTTTCGCAACTAATTAATTATTTTTATTTCTATTTCTAATAAGCTCTGGTAGCCTAGCTGTAAGACGTCCGACTTTCAATCCGGAGGTTTCGGGTTTACACCTCGGCTCGTACAATAGAGTTTTTCGGAAATTATATACGAAACAATTTTTGTACCTTTATTTAATGTCCTTAACTTTCTCAGTTTCATGTCGAAAATTACCCATACATTTATATGGCTAATTATTGTTACAAAGCTGAGAAAAAAAATTAAAAAAATAAGTTAATTTTCTTAGTGAGTTACATCGAGTAAACATAGTGAGTTAAGCTGGAACAAATGCTAAGAGAATGGTGCGGTGTTAAATATTTATATTTTCAACAAGTTACCAATTTATATTTTACTTACTAAGTAAAATTTCTGAAATATGTTTTGTGCCCGTAAATATGCCAATATCAGACTAATTAAATAAAATGCACTTACCATACAGTTTTAATACCGTTAGTACCGTGTCGTAATGTTTTTATCGTTTATTTTTGATAAGAGATGACTGTGTTACTGGCATACTCGTAAATGTCAGTATGTAATAACTGATAACTGATAAGGCCTATATTTCTAAAAAAAAAGGTAAACGTCAGGTTTGCAGTACATCTCTATTTCTAATTACTTATGTTTACATAACAGTAATGCCAATTATTGGGCCAGTGACGAAAAATCGGACGTATATCTTAATTAATAAGCCATTTTCGCTAATTACGTTTAAAAACAACAACTTGAGGCACCCTGATTACATCATTTAGATGTTTCCAAACTTAGGCGTAGTTCTTCCTTAACTGTTCGCTAACTACACTTCTGCCACTGATTAGGAACTTCTCTTCAAACTCCCTGATTTATTTAAGTACCTATTTACTAATTTTTCTTGGTGCTTTGAAGATTAATTATGTTTTAAAGATCGATTTTAGCTTAATGGGGCTTGTTTTTGTTGTAGGTAAGTGACATCGGCGTTTTTAGCAGTTAAGGTAAGTAAGTTGCTGCTTATGGAGGACAGGTAAGTAATACTTAGATATTACGAGTATATTTATCTGTTTGAACTTACTTCAAAAATATAAATATTGAAACTGAAAATTTCAGATGTCGTACGAGTAAGGGACAAATGCTTAGCTTTAAAGCGAGTAACAAAATCATGCCATGAAGTGCTCAATAAAAAGATCATTCTTTCATACATGTATATTTTATAATTATAAACAACATTCTCTATAACAACATATCGTTAATATGTAGTTTTATAAAGATGTATTAACTTGACAACTTAGAGACGAGGATTTCTTACACCGTAATTTCCATAAATAAATAAAACTATTAAAGTTAAAATTGTCTCAGTCGACTAATTTTATCGTCCCTTATAACTTCATAATTAAAAAATTAGTCAGACTTACGTTCGTTTTTACTGTATTAGTAACTTAACTAAGTCAACCACAAACCGTCACACGATACACATTTAAAAGTTTTATTATTCCCACCAAAAACATTACATGTACATAAATGTAAGTCTCGCAACTAATATATCAGAAAATAATATCAGAAACGTATTGAGATCTAATATTAAAGGCGTTGCCCATGAGTTGCATCCCCTACTGGACTAAAGAATAACAATATGTCATTGTGACTCTTTAAATATAAAATTTCTATATTTTTTAATAAATAGAATGACTACATATTACTTTATATACCTAATAGCCGTAGCTGGCATATATTAAATAGGTACAAATTGCATTACATATTGTCCTGTATAACTCCCAAGTTGCGTAATATTATATACCCAGTGCCAACGCCTAACATTAATGCCTTAAATATAACGCCTTCGTAGCGCAGATATTTTAATGTTGAATGTATACATAATAGTTCGTGCTTAATGCAGCACTTGCATAATATTCTAGTCGTCCTCTAGATTCAACAATGAGTCATTGTTACTGCGAGATATGAATACAATTTGTCATTTTATATTATTTTGTAACTAAGTGGTTTCTAAGCTTGCTTGGCATTAATTGTTCTATATTATGGTAAACGCGCGTCTCGTCACTGTTCTAATGCATGTCGTCATTAAACTTAAGTTTTTAATAATAAAGGTGACAATAGGCGGGTGTCAACTATTTGGAATTAGCGTATCGTGTACGTAGACGGCTACAATACTTAATAATAAAAACATTTTCAAGATATTCTTTGTCAGCGAATATGCATAAATGTACAGAAATAATTAAATTTACAGTTGAGTAATCATTGCGTTTAGGTCCAGTCTAATTAGTTTATCTGACAAAAGTACTTCCAGAGTTCTCTGGCTCTCAGACCCTTCTAATTCCACAAGTTAGCTCCGACGACAGACCACAAAATGAGAAATTTAATCCGTACGGAATGAGATACAATAATTTGACTCGGCTAACTTTGATGGTCTGAGATTCTTGTGATTTAATTCTTAAGCGGTGTAAATGTAGGTGCATTGCACAAAGACTAATTAAATACTAACTATTTAATTAACAAAGAGAAAGAGAGGTTTAAATATTAAACGCCGCTCAAAACACGAATTTCTCATTGTAAGTTTATAACGATATACTCAACTTGTAGGTACCCTTTTGTATTCGCGGAGTATTTTCTTCCGAGAAAGTTATCCCCATACCTCCATACTAATATTTCCTGCAGACTTTAATATAGTTTACAACTTTTCCCGCAGTTTTTGAAGTTTATTGTGAAGTTAAGTCAGGCCAAGGAGCTCGTAACATAACAACGCGTGTATGCCGTGTATAGCACAATTATTTAAGAGCATGTAAGTGTAAATAATGCTTTTGCTTTTGGTTCATGAATAACATTAGACTATCACCTAAATGGGATGTATAAAAGCTAGGCTAAAAGGTTTATACCTAATTCAGTGGGTGTACCTCGGAATTCCTAATAACGTTTGTCCTAAAATCACTTGCCCTAACCGTTTTGTCCTAATTGCCATTTGCCCTAATGATCATTTACCCTAACAGTCACTTGTCATAATGTAATGAATGTCCTAATACTCATTTGTCCTAAAATTGTTTACCATAATGTTCAAATATCCTAATTTTATTTTCCATAACATTTGAAACCCCTAATGACATTTTTCCTAAAATCACTTACCCTAACCGTTTTGTCCTAATTGTCATTTGCCCTAATGATCAATTATCCTAACAATTACTTGTCATAATGTAATGTTTGCCCTAAAGCCCATTTGCCCTAAAAATTCTTACCATAATGTTCGAATATCCTAATTTTATTTGCCATAACGGCGTAGGTTAGGGTTATTTTTTATGACCCTAAAAACGAAAGCGCTAACGCGGTGGTTAGCGGTGGCGCTAAGAATTGGTAGTAAGGTGTGCGAGCCGCACCGGTGTGTGTGTGGGGCTTTGGTAGAGGCGGATGGTCACCACGGGCTTAGCTGCTTGCGGTGTGCGGGGAGGATTCCTAGGCACTGTGCTGTCAATGACATAGTTAGGCGTGCTTTGGTATCGGCCAATGTTCCTTGCATCTTGGAGCCTCAAGGTCTGAGCCGTACGGATGGTAAGAGGCCGGACGGTCTTACTCTGGTCCCGTGGGCAAGGGGTCGCAGCTTGCTTTGGGATGCCACGTGTGTGAGTACTTTCGCTCCTACTCATCTCGCACACACGGTAACCAAAGCGGGTGCTGCGGCTGAAAGTGCGGCTAAGTTCAAGCACAGCAAATACGCCAACCTTGAGCAGGTGTATGACTTCGTCCCGGTGGCCATAGAGACGGCTGGGCCTTGGTGTGCCGAGGCCAAAAAATTTGTCAAGGACATTGGGCGTCGTCTGAAAGAGAGGGGCTGCGACCCTCGCTCTGGTTCTTTCCTGGTCCAACGAATTTCGCTGGCTATTCAGCGGGGTAATGCTGCCAGTATCTTTGGAACGTTCGGACCGGGTGAGTATCGGGGTGGGGTTTAAAATGTAATGTGAATTTGTGTTTGTATTTAGTTTTAGTGTTGTTGACGAAACCTGTTGTGGATTTGAACTGTGTATTTGACGAAGCATGTTGTGGAAGTAATTATGTTGGGAATCTGGACGAAGCCTGCGATGTGGATTTAAATTATCAATGTTAATTTTATTCTGTCTAAATAAATACTGATTAACTTAAATAAATAACATGTTACACAATACATCCGAAAACGAAAGTGCTCCCAGAGATAGGTAGGTTAGGGTTATTTTTTTATGACCCTAAAAACGAAACTGCTCCCAGAGATAGATAGGTTAGGGTTATTTTTTTTGATGACCCTAAAAACAAAACTGCTGCCAGAGATAGGTAGGTTAGGGTTTTTTTTTGATGACCCTAAAAACAAAACTGCTCCCAGAGATAGGTAGGTTAAGGGTTATTTTTTTTGATGACCCTAAAAACAAAAGCCGGTTTCCGAAGAGGCTATAGTACCATAGACCACATACATACGCTGCGGCAAGTTATACAGAAGACTGAAGAGTATAACCTGCCATTATGCTTAGCGTTTGTGGACTATGAGAAAGCCTTCGATTCGGTGGAAACATGGGCGGTGCTTGAGTCTCTTCAGCGGTGCCATATTGACTATCGGTACATCGAAGTGTTGAAGTGCTTGTATAGTAACGCCACCATGTCGGTCCGAGTACAGGAGCAGAGTACGAGGGCGATTCTATTGCGAAGAGGCGTAAGACAGGGAGACGTTATCTCTCCGAAACTGTTTACTGCCGCAATGGAAGACGCCTTCAAGCTCCTGAAATGGCAAGGACTTGGCATCAACATCAATGGCGAATACATCACTCACCTTCGGTTTGCCGACGATATTGTAGTCATGGCAAAGTCGATGGAGGAACTCAGCATGATGCTCGATGACCTCAACCGAGTTTCACAACAGGTGGGCTTGCAAATGAATATGGATAAGACGAAACTTATGTCAAATTCCAGGGTTGTGCCCACCCCAGTCTCTGTTGGGAACTCGGTACTCGAAGCTGTTGACTCGTACATCTACCTAGGACAAGTAGTCCAATTAGGTAGGTCCAACTTCGAAAAAGAGGTCAACCGCCGAATTCAACTCGGTTGGGCAGCGTTCGGGAAACTACGTAATGTCTTTTCGTCCGACATACCTCAGTGCCTCAAGACGAAAGTCTTCAACCAATGTGTGTTACCAGTGATGACTTACGGCTCCGAAACGTGGTCTTTCACTATTGGCCTCATCACAAAGTTCAAAGTCGCTCAACGAGCTATGGAGAGGGCTATGCTCGGAGTTTCTCTACGTGATCGAATCAGAAATGAGGAGATCCTTAGACGAACTAAAGTTACTGACATAGCCCACAGGATTAGCAAGCTGAAGTGGCAATGGGCAGGCCACATTGCACGCACAGCAGATGGCCGATGGGGTCGAAAAGTGCTCGAGTGGAGACCACGGACTAGCAAGCGCAGCGTAGGACGTCCACCCACAAGATGGACAGACGACCTTATAAAGGTCGCCGGAAGACGCTGGATGCAAGTCGCTTCCGACCGATACTTATGGAGGTCCAAAGGGGAGGCCTATGTTCAGCAGTGGACGTCTTAAGGCTGAGATGATGATGAAATTAGGTGTTTTGATTATTAGGGCAAATAACTTTCAGGTCAAATAATAATTATGACAAATTAATATTATGGAAAAAAAGTTAGGGCAACTGATGAATAGGTCAAATGATATTAGGTAATAACATATTGGGGAAAAAAAAACATCGACACGATGATAGGCCAACAACAATTAGGACAAATGAGCATTAGGGCAAATGATCATTAGGACAAATAGCATTAGGGAATACAAAAATAGGACAAAAAACTTTAGCGATTCAGATATAGATCCTAATTCAGTTTATCGTAACATTCTTAGATTTTTTATTAAAAGAGTGGGAACAGTAAAAAGCAATTGAAATATTTTAACTCCCTTGTTGTGTCTTGTCATGTCAAATTCAAGTGTAGATTTTATTTAGTCCATCGAATGCTATTTATTTATGAAATAAAAGTATTTACAAAAGTGTACATCGTCGCATCCGCGGGATAACCCCTAGTATTATAATTATTATTTCAGGTACGCATTATTTGCATATAGCATGTATTGGTTTGATGTAACTATATGGTACAATATTTCTGCAATAAACGATGACTGAATACCTAATCTGCTTCAAATGAAAATCCAGGCCCACCAAAGATGGAACGACTTAACATCAAATCTAATTTTACTTTCCCCTAATATATTAACAATAATAAAATTCTCGTTACCGGCGATATTCATGCGTAAAGGCCAAAGCGACCTTTTGTGTAAAAATACAATCCAGAGCGGGAAAACAATGAAGTTGATTGTTAAAACATTCCGTGTGCGATACAGTTAACAGGGCTCGCTCTGATTTTGTGCGTTCCTTTGATATTAAATTTGGCCGCGTCACGTAGCGCGGCACGGCGGCACCGGCGGCTCCACCCTGGCCCTGATTGCACCGCTAACGGGCTCGATGCCTTAACCATTTACTGGGGATAAGTTAAGATTATAATGATTATATTAACGTCACAGAGAAAATTTAAAAGAAGCGATTAACGAACTCTAAATAATTACATTCTTATTTACATAGACATATGTAAATATATTACTTAAATAGTGAGTTGAAATGGTACATTACAAAAACATCAACTACTGATTTTTTGAAATAATCAGTAGTGAACATAATATATTTTTCAGGAAGTACTACAGTACAGATTCACTTGTAAATGAATATGTTCTTTTATCCATTACTAGTGACCCGCCCCTGCTTCGCACGGGTGCAATTACACATCTAAACCTTCCTCTTGAATCACTCTATTAAAAAAACCGCACCAAAATCCGTTGCGTAGTTTTAAAGATCTAAGCATACATGGGGACAGACAGAAGGAAACGAACTAGGTAAATATACGTCTTTTCAGCACTATGGCTATATTCTTGTAACATAGAAAAACTCGCCTTTAATCAATAAATTCAAGACATAGATATCGTATCTATGTATCTACATATATGTACGTGCATATAGACCTGTGCTCTATTAATTCCTTTTTAATGTTTCATTTAACTCAATTTCATTACTTAAACTGTCGTAGCTTGTCTTCACTCTCAAATTATTTCTAGAATAGGTATTTAGTTTGCTAAATGCTAAACTTAATTGGACCGTTAACTTGAATAGAATGAGTAACGACGAAGTTAAGGTTTTTTTTAATGGTTTACATTTTAAATCACGACCGTGTTGAAGAAAGATTTTAGCTGAAATAACTTAAGCCCCGGTCAAGTTTTAAGTGAAAATGTGTAACTGAAGGTATTTGTTTATAAAAGAGACTGTTTCTAATACACAAATGTGCATATGAACTAATCAGATTCAAATATAATTATATGTATATGGGAAGGATAAATAATTATAAATATGCATCAAGTGCACTTAGGAGGCTGAGATAATATTTTTAGGTAAACTTTGAAACTGAAAGTTATCGGTGATCATCGATATGGAAATACATACATTTGTCTGTGGTAGGCCATAAAAACTGAACTCAAAGTAACGAGCTGAAGTGTATAATGAATCGACAGGGATCGAAACTAGATACGCTGCACTTATGTATAAATAAAACCCGCATTTTCGATGTTATAGCTAAGATTGTTTAGCTCAGTTTGAAACAAGTCAGGGCATAATTTATGTATTATGTTATATTAAATCAGTAAAAAAAAAAATTCATTTTATAGGTACCTAATTCAATTTTGATCACGTCGTGAAAAATAATATATCTAAGAGGAGGATTAAATTCACTTAGTAATTTGAGAGATTTGCCAGAACAGACCGATGGACGTGACAGGGGACTTTAATTTATCACATAAAAGATTCCGATAGCTTTCTGTACCGTTCGCCAAAAAACTCTATCGCGTCTCAATGATATCCCGAGTGTCTGGAATAATCCCCCAGGCTTCATCATAGCTGGCGGCGATCGGTGCGGGAGGGGAGGGGGCAACGCCTGCGTACACCGCCCTTCGCCAGAGTAGAGTGCCTCCCGCCGCCCATGTCTCCGCCAGGCTACCGGCTCCCATACAAATCACGACCCGCAGCACTTAAGCGTTAATATTATTCTCCTGTAACGTGTGCTCGGTTCGTTTGCTTGGTCAATTATCTCTACGTATTGGAGCAAACTCACGTTACGATGTAACTTAACGCTTTAATAGATTTTATATTTTTTAGGAACATGGATATTTTTGGATACACCTGGCCCGTATTCTAACTTAAAATACGTTTAGACACGATTCAACTTCGCTACAACTCCAATACCGCTAGCGCCTAAACGTCTGTATCAAAAATATTAGAATATCCTTGCAAATTATTCCGATGCTACTCCAATACCACTTTAATATTAGTTGATTCCTTGTTTTGTGTTGAAGTTATGTTTGAGATAGATTGTGTTTTTAAAGTATTATTTATTTAACTAGGAATATGCACCTTCGCTTGCATCTTAATTTTGTAAGAAAAACTGCACAGGTTGTGGAAGTTAGAATACAACAATAAAAATTTAACGACCATTTAAACTGTATAATTATATCTAAATTGGCACACTCTATGGCCCAAGCAACTTAATACTTTTTAACGTCGCGACCGAGTTCAAAAGTCAATTAAGGTTATATACAAATGAGGCAGTAGTAATTCGTGTGGCCGGGGCCGCTGCGACACTTACAGCTCGTAACAATTCACAGCCGTCGCTTTACTTTTAAATGCTCTTCAATTATAATAAATAATAGCTGTGCCATTTCCGGCTTAAATTAAAACTATCTACGGCTGAAAAACATGAGTACCTAACCAAATACGTAAGCATAAAAATATGTAAAATAGGTATCGATTTTATCTCTTACCATAAAAATTACGAATATGAGAGTTAGGTATCTACTACATCAATACCAGCCTTCTCTTAAACATAGCTTTTAGGATATTGTTTTGAAACCTTCAAAGAGAAAATAACCACAAGCAAGGTTTGTACAAATATTTTCTCGCGGTTTCCTTGTTTCACACCTCTATGGCCATACATATATCTATCCATGTTTTACTTTTTGTATAACACCTTTTTCGAAATGTAACGTAATGATTTTATTGATATGCAACTAAGGGCCAACTTAGAACTAGCATTTTACATTACCTCCGTCCCGAATCGCAGAATAACTATTAAAATACTGGATAAATATAAAAAAATATGGCGGCATGAAGTTCGCCGGGTCAGCTAATAGTATAACATAATAAACTTACATTTTCGCGATACCATGGTTTTTTGGTTGCCATCTGCTCCGGTAAAATATTAAAAAGCAATACTTGTTATTTTGTAGAAATATCAAATGTCTCTTCAAACCTTTTAGATCAGCAAATTAAATTTCCAAGAAAGATTAGTAAAGTTTGTACCGGCAGATCACCGGTGATTATCACATCCACGTACCTAACAATCTGAGCTAACCAAGTTTTGATGAACCGACTTAAAACTTAGCAAATTAAACTCGGCTTAAATCATAACAGGCCTGAAATAGCAATACGAGTTTTGTTTTGTCAGTTTCGTAATTCATAACATAAGTTGTATTTCTACCATCCAATTTAGATATCGATTTATTTGGAATTTGAGTACCTATGCCGGAAAATAGGATTGAGAACTTTTTATGTTTGGTGAATAATTGTTTAATAAATGTTCAGAAGTGTTGCTTGCCCTGTTTTAAAATGGTTGGGCATCGACTACAATATTTATTGCAAAAGCGATTCATTACTACACGTCAAAGTTACACGAAATAAACGATTTTGAATTAGATATCATAATTACTTTTTAATTTAACATTATCATGCTCGTTCTTGTTTAATACTTACTACACTACACACTCTTCATATTTTGTTACGTTGTAGTTACCCAAATATATTAAGTACCTAAGGCGGTTATCACACTGCTGCGGATCCGCATGCGGCGCCGGTGCGCGAGCGAGATAGCGCTCTGCATGTGTATAGCGCTATCTCGCTCGCGCACCGGCTACATGCGGATTCGTCGCCAGTGTGATAATCGCCTAACGTTAAAATTTCTACGCTGAACCATAGAAAAATTAAGTTAAATAAAATATTTATTCATAATATGAAAATGAGTTGTACAGATGTTTCAAAATAATACTAGAACTTAACTGAATACATTTTGAATGCTATCAATAAAATTGCAGAGCAAAAATGATAGTTTTCATATCATTTTCACATAAAACGTATCCACAAATAGTCAAACTGTCACCTAAACTTACCTATTTATCACTCGCGACATACAATGCGACGTTCCACTAGGTGACAATGAATTGCCCTGCCTGTCAAGTTGGTAAGATAAATAGTTCGTTAGGTTCCGTGAGCTGGCGATGTTAATGAGCTCCCACGTGCCGCCTCCACTCTCTATAATAGAACTTTCTGTCTGAATAATTGTAAATTGATAGAAAACTTCGATGTTTTATTTAAAGCTGCCAATTAGGTCAAATGAAAATTGTACCAGGACTAAAATACTTCGAACTCGTATTTCAATAATAAGTTTTTTCTACTCAAAATAAAGAACACGCTGGGTACTTTAAAGATAATCCTTTTAAAGTTTCAGTTACGGGTTTAATTTATCATTGGTGAAATATGTATAAGGTCAGAATCAGTAGGTATAATATACTAAGTAATTTTACATTAGAGTAGTATATCCCACTCAAAATATAAAAATATACATTTCGAATGTATTCCTTCGTAGCATTATTCCCTATTCTCTTACTTCATTACATTTACTAACATCCAATAAAAGCAAAGCAATGCTACGTGTGCTACGCCGTAGCTCGTAGTATTATTTTCATGTTATGTATTAAACTTAGAGCAAACCAACCGGAGCGGCCATTGACTGGCGTTCGCCGGCGTGGCTATTTTGACGTCACGCATACATTTGACGTTCTCCTCATTCGCAAAATTCGAATAAGGCTTACGCTTAAAGAACTCTAAAAGAGGCTTCACTATAGTAACATTAACTGGTGGGCCGCACGTAGCAGCGGACGGGTTAAGCCCCGCACTTAGATGTGGCCGGCGCTTGCTTTATCTCGTCTGAGACCTACATTTGTTTTACTGCTACTTACTAATATATTGGGATAAGGTTTATGGACGTTTCTACGAGTTAGTGCTCTGAGAAGACTACATTATACAAGAATAAATTATTGATTTTTAATTCTTGTAAACTTAAGGATTTATCCATATATGATGGAAAATATTATATACAAATAAAATAAGCCTATACAAATATTTAAAATAAATAGACAATAAGTTGTACTGGGTTCTGTTTTAATAATTTATAAATAAAATTAAAATAATTACGTTCATAGAGTAGGTATCAGTGCAGTGTACTTACGTTGATGTAGGTTTTGAAAACTAAAAGTTTTAGAAACGGTTCATTAAAACATACAAAACAATTAAAACAAATATGTACTCAACAAACAAAAGTTAAGCTGAGCAGGATCAAGTTACACAAATCCGTTAAAAGAAGAAAATAAAGAGAATTATTCAAATAACGCCGGTTCATTAAGCTCAAATTTAATATAAACAGAACAAAATATCCACCGTTCGCTCCTAAAATAACTTGGGCATAACTTCCCCGTCCAATAAAAATCAAACTGTTCACGTACATAACAATAACGGTCACGGGTATCCGGCAACCATCAATAACAATTTGATAAAGAATTGAGTATTGGATAAATACGCGAGTTACGGTTTGGGGGAGGTTGCGGCTGCGGGGCAATCTCGCGTCGTCAGCCGCATCTCACGCTCCATCAGCGCGAGACGTCTCGGCGAGCACACGCCTTGTTACCATACTTAATTCAAATCTTAAAACACGGCACACTACTTGCCACCAGATACAGTATTGAAAATTGTAAGTCTCCACGTACTTTTTCAAATTAAAAAGTTACGGCCTTTAAACTCTTACACAGTACTACTGTTACAGTACTTATAGATACAAAAAACAGAAGGTTTCAACCTCAAAAAAAAGCTATATTTACCCCTGGAACTTACAAAGATAAGACTTGCAATCACAAATCTTAAAGTAGGAGGTGCTATTTACGCTGTAGATATGCATTTGACACCTTTCTAAATTACATAAGTTCAGGTCGTTGTATAAAATTAAATCTGAAATATTGATCCAGTTGGGTTGCAGCTGAGCAAACAACACCCTTAATAAGCTCAAGATTACTTAAGTAAAATTATTATAAATAAGGGTGATAATGGGACAATCTTACACAAACTGACCTAGTCCTACAGCAAGCTCAATAAAACTTGTGTTGTGGGTACTAGACGACGATAATATATAAACTATATAATACATAGAAAACATCCATTACTCAGGTAGAAATACTGATAACACACAAATAAATGCCGTAACCAGGATTCAAACCCGGGACCTCCTGCTTCGTAGACAAGGTCACTACCGTTTACCGACAAGAATAATTTATAAAACGATATCTAACGTGTGTGGATCTACGTCTTAAAAACACGTCTTACCCTCGTCCCCATATTCTTACGCTCAAAATGAAATCATGTTTTTCCTCCTCCGTTCTGGTTAAGGTTAATGCTTGAGCGACGCCGCGATTTAACTTCGTACAAAGATGGGAGCATAATTGATTACTTACTTAATGATCCAAGCTGTGGTTTAGGTACTAGTTCTCGGAGCAACTGTGTCTAGCCAAGTTGTTTATGCAGGGCAACTTGAATACTCATCATCATAATCATCTCAGCCATAAGACGTCCACTGCTGAACATAGGCCTCCCCTTTGGACCTCCATAAGTATCGGTCGGAAGCGACTTGCATCCAGCGTCTTGCGGCGACCTTTATGAGGTCGTCTGTCCATCTTGTAAGTGGACGTCTTACGATGCGCTTGCTAGTTCGTGGTCTCCACTCGAGCACTTTTCGACCCCATCGGCCATCTGCTCTGCGTGTAATGTGGCCTGCCCATTGCTACTCCAGCTTGCATAATTGCTAACTTGAATACTAATTAATACTAATACTACTATTACTACTACTACTACCTGATCCAAAAGGCCTGCTATTCTGTTACTGAATTCCTCATTGAAGAACTTTAAAATGTACCTAATATATCAAATTGATTTATTGTAAATTTAACTTGCTGAATGTTTACTTTTTATTATTAATTATTTTTTTATTTTTATTTTTCCCAATGTAATTTGACAATGTATGAATATAAAGTTGCCGGTCTTATTCAAATTTTAAATATCATAAACAATACATTAAAAACACAATTCATCTCAAATATACCTTCAACACACAACAAATAATCAACCAATTAAATATTGTAGTTGCATCGGAATAATTTTCAAGCAAATTCTGGTACCTATTTTTGATTCAGATGTTTAGGCACTAGTTGTATTGCGTAGTTAATGCATTGGAGTCGTACTGTTTCAAAGTTAGAATACGGCCCAAGGTATGATAAATGATAGGTACATTGTGAAGGTAGATCATTTTACCCCGTATACATACAAATCCACTCAAGAACACTTAACACGTTTTTGTTTTCCTCGAACATAGTAATTTCACATTCATAAAATGGCATGAGCACTCCGTGTTAGCTTTCTAATGTAGAACAAAGTGATTATTCGGGTTTATTTACGTACAGCTCAGACTAGCTAATTACTTTTATTACAATTCATGGTTCATAAACTTTACAAGACAGGTACCTACACCGCAGTGGTATTCATAACAAAGATGAAACAAACAAGTTGAATGAACAAGTTAAGAATCACAATCTAACAAGAACAGAGAGCATAATGTGCGTTAACTTTTACTGGCGCAAATGAAGGCAACACTCGGTTTTACTGCCGCCACAACACGCCCGCAGACATCTTTTCGCTTACGTTTTAATCCGACTGCGAAATTTTAATGCGCGTAAAAGTAACAGAATTTTAACATAATCTTACCTAAGTTCTCGATTCAGCGACGACAGTATAATTCATATCGATGGTTGCACGCTTCGCCGCCTTAAGCATTTGGTTTTCTGCGGAAAAAAAAAACTTTTTTATTTAATTTCTTATAGTAGGTACCTATATAAAATTAATGAGACATTTTTGTTAAGAAATACAGAGGATATACTGCTTAGGTTAATTGCTGAAAAAGCATAATACATTTTACATATACGCTAGTCGCATTCACGTACGGACGCGGGCGCGCATAAATTATGATATGACATACTGTCAGCGGTGTCAGCTCCGTTCTGTCAAAAAAATACTTTACCTTTTTAGGATTCCGTTTCTCCTAACAGAAAAAAGTGTACCCTTAAGGATCACTTTGTTATCTGACTGTCTGTTAGTCTAAACCATTTTACTCAGGTACGCATGAACGTATTGACACCAAATACTTACGTTTTGTACGTACGTATTACGTATAATTACGCTTCATTAAAGTTGTAAAAAAATCAAGCTTCTAAATTCAAAACCTATACTACTAGCTACCTAGCTACCGGGTACTACCCTACTAGGCCTTACAGTAGAAGTAAGGGAAAAAGACCAAAAATTGTGATGAATTTGTTGGAAAACTAATAGCGACCTATGTCGATGTATTTTAACGGCACAGTGATTTTATCTCTCAATCCAATTTTTATTATCGTTACGGTAATGTTCGGTGATTGTGAAAATTGTATGGTGATGTGAAAATCGCACTTGTCCGTTTTTTATCGTCTCGCAGATACCAAATTTTCTTCAGACTTAATGTGATTCTTGATGAATCCACTGAGTGCTTTTTAACGCCTTAAAAATGTTTTATGCTCAAGCCTTCTAATTTGAAGTTTAAACGAAGTTATTACAATAAGTACATAATTGCGAGATTTTCGTCATCATAATAAAGACTGTAATGGACAAAGCGGGCACAAATTGGCGCTTTGATGAGGTTTCCACTTGGGTGGTTCTCTAAAAACTGCAATTATTTTCCATTTGGTGCTCACGAGCGAGAATTAATTGATATTGAGCTCTTACTGAACTACTGATACACGCGTCACGAGAGCGAACGATTTAAGTGCGACCAAGTAACTAATTAATCCCCACGTCCACTGAATCAATCAATTACACAGATGTCCATTAGTCCATGCATTATCTGGACGATGTTTTTGTTCTTATGTTTCCTTTGGAGATAAAAATCGACGCATTAAATTCATAAAATGAGACCAGACATTCTTAATTACTAAACTTTTCTCTGTACAGAGTTTTAATACGAGTGCTGGTTCTCCAACTTCAAAAAATAATCTGTACCTTTTTCTTATTATTGTAATTACAGAATATACAGTGTGTAAATTTAATACAGGCGAATCTCTTAACGGTGATTAGTATAGGACATAAGAAATGTAGTTAGATAATTTTTACTTAGAATTGCAATTAAAATTTGATCCATACAAAATAATTCGGCCCGCTATGTAATACAAACACACTCGCGTTAAACGCTCGTTGACAGTTACTTTCAATACCATGTTTACAGTACATTGCTGCTGATACAATTTTCAAATTATTGAGGTAACTTAAAAAAAACATCTTAATGAATGATTACACTAACGAGTTCTATATCTGGTTTAATTTATCTATCTAAAATATACACACATACCTACACATATATATACGTGTGTGCAAGATTAATAATCACGCCTATGAGATACGGCCGGGCACATATATTTTCATAATATTTCTCCGAGGACGATTAAAAATGATGGACGACTATCACTGCCGGTACTAAAATGTTATCGAAAAAACGGAAAACTGACATCAATCAATACCCCATAGCGTGTCCTAGTAATCTCGCAGAGTAAATAGCCTCCGTAGCGCTCCGTTGTGCCACGTTTGGCTCCGTTAATGCTTGCTTGCCAAAAGGTGCGGGGTTAAAACATACGTATAGCGCATCGCACGAAAAGCTTTACTAATTAGTAGTTTATGTGACTGCTACGTAAAGACGAGCATTAAAATACAAGTGTGTTTTTTTTAGGAAACGAACAAACTGAGTTCCATAATAATATAATATCACACGAGTGTAATAATTTATTTTACTTTATTTATTCAAATCAGTTACACAGAATTACAGTAAAAACCAAAGCACTGCGAACTACAAAATAAACATATAAAATAACCTAATGCTAGTTTGATCTAGGTGACGTAACTAATGCCTAATTATGTTCAGTTACATACACCGTTTTATCTATAGATCCTCAATGACGTGTTCGGAAACCATTATCATGACCGCCATTGAACCGCCATGGCCAACTGGATTAAATTATCCGGACAATATGACCAATTGTTATATATTAGTTATATTACTGTAATATTTGAAATTAGAATGTAAGTAAAGTATCGATCATCGATACTCTAAAGTAAATTTTACGATGCAAAACAGATACAGGTTTCTTAATATAATCCATTAGCTTATCGCCTCTGAAAATATTATAGGAAATTTATGATATGGATTTAGATAGACTATTATATAGCTTACTCTAATTAGCCACCGAGCGATTAGTAAAATAACTAAGAGAAAACTGAGACAGCACAGTTACTTCTTTATATTTATCTACTTTTTGCGGACTTTACAAAGTTACCCTAGATTTATGATATTGATAAAGTTTTAACATTTTGCAGTAAACAAATTAGTAATTTATTATGCCGTACCGTTGTTCGTTAATTATAACTTTATGCCTTTTGAAGAGATACATTGTTAGATTTTTAATTAACCCTTACTTTGAATTCAGTTTCAGCATATATTTATGTACCTAGTTATGTATACGAGTATATATTTATGTTATAATAAATTGTTAATAGCCGGGTTATTGGGTTTCAAATATTTTGAGTCCTGGCACCTGACCAATGTGTTACAGATTCACTCGTTAACAGCATCAGGGTAAATGGTCGCCCGTATCGATAGCGAGGACTATTTACCCATAAATGTAAAAGTTTTAAATAAAAAAATAAAAAACTTAGTAAATTCACGTAAGAGTGTGAATTGCATATTTCTTACTTGTTATAACCTGAAAATTATTGCCCTTTATTTCTTATTTACTTTCTTAAAACCATGTCTTTAAAAAGTTGTATACATACAAGTACATTTTATAGATGCGTAAGTTACGATGTTCGAGTTTGCTAAACGACTTCCACCCAACATCGTCAAACTTTTTAGGGTTATCATAAAACAAGTGGGTAATTAGATGGCTACAGAAACTTAACCAAACCCAACCTATACCTCACGTACCTTACTTTAAGAAAAGTAAGGTACGTGAGGTGAAAGTATCCTGTACTTTATGGTTACGAGTAATTTCGCTGTATGAAAAATTTACGACTTGCCAACAATTTTTCTAGATTTGTAATCCGGAGATAAAATATTTTAATATTAGATTTCTCATAAAATATCGATAATTGTTTGATAAACCACCATCTAAGAAGCACGGTGGACGGCACCGCAAGGCGGAAAGCTAGTCGGAAATAAATTAAAGGCTGGTTGGTTCAGTGGTAGGCGGGACGCGGGGCCGGCGGCGCCCGCAGGCGCGCGTGCTCCGAGCACGCCCGAGGACATACGATCGTTCTGCACCGAATCGTAACGAAGTTTGACGATCGCGACCACCCTCCGTCGACGCGTGCTGGCAGTCGCAGCGAGGGCCGCCGGGGTGTTGGGGCGTCCCATTGTGTACTCAGTGCTTGGTTATGTAACTGAAAAAACTTATTTATTTATAAACTTAAACCGACTCGTGACCCGCCTCCGGCTGCGGAGATGACCGGGCGACGCCGATTGATGCACATTCGACTAAGGCCGACGCTGCCTGCCGCGCTACTGCGATGTGTACGCCTATTCTAGCGGCGAAACCACGTCAGAGCAGGTTCAGCGTTTCCTTATCAGAATCCAATTGAAGTGCCTTCGTAAATCCTTACTGTCAGCTGTCAAATGGTAACATTAATAATCGTTTAAATCAAGTTATAGAATTTATCGCATCAATAATAAATTTGGAATAGTGTTATGAAGACAATCCACCAAATTATATACGTTCAGAGATAAAGCTTAATTCGGATGCACCCGGAAGTCAATAATTCGTGGAGGCTATACATATACAAGTAAGGTAAAATTGATGGAGGTGTTGAATAAAACAATGTCGAGCCTGTCAAAGGTTGCCGTTCCAATTAAAAAGAACAAATAAAACAACAAACCAATTGGAATTTGGCGCAATGCAGGACGCCTGGATGAATCGTCCATGTAGGGTGACTCATTCCGAATCCAAATCCGTAATTGCTTGCTTGATCCATCGGATTTGCGATATGATTTCTACTAATAACTGTAGCATTAATTCATTTACTGATGTCTATTGTTACCGCTCACTGATTGCAATCGGGTGACATGTTTCAGCGGTGAGATTGCTATTAAATACGAGCGTATTTAGGCTGTACGTATTTGCACATTATCCCTATGATTGAAACTTTAGATGAATAGCTGGGTTTAATTCAAAGTCAATTATTCAGCTAAAATGACGGAGTCTAGCTTAAACGTTGTTTTTTGTATCATTTATTTTAATATTACAACGTTAAAAGATAAAAGTTTCACGAGTTTACTATGTTCATTGTTGAAAATGGATAATTTTTAAATTGTTTTTTATCTGTTGGGCATCAGTGGATTTCTAATTAAGGATAGTAACATTAATTGCCATATAACATTATTTACCTTGTTATTTCGAGGAAACAGTAACTTGATTGGTTTAAACGTTATACTGACTAACCCGATTCAACATTATGTACAAAACTATTAAAACAGTTGAACTGCGATAATCCGAAATTGAATAAATAATAATAGGTAACCCTATTTCGCTCCCAGGTACCGTAGCCATCTCGACTTGCGATAAGTAATCACTTTGTACAGGGTCCCAAATTGCATTTGCCCATAGATACCGAGCCTACTCTGCTTCACTTCACAAGATCCCATCTATCTCTACTTTGGGGATTGCCTCTCTATCGTTTGAAGTGTATTTGTTATTTAGTTTGGTAATTTGTTTTGCACCTCTACTAACTATTTAAATTGTGTCTTACGTGTCTTACGAGTCTTTACTTTGATTTAGGAGGTAGCTCACCCTGGGTTTAAAATAGTATTGCAAAAACAGTGGTTCAGACACTAACCATGTCATATTAGGTAATAGCTTATTTCACATGATTAAGTATATTATTTATCGATTTTTCAGCTAAAACTATTGATACTTAGGTAATACTATCTTTTTAATAAATTTATTTGTGACAGTGGCCATGTACCTGAGTTATAAATTAGAATAGGAAGTGAAGAAATATTTTTGTGATAATTTTATCTCCATAATTACCGCTTAGGCCCGTGAAATTAAACAATAATAAAACCGGCCAAGTGCGAGTCGGACGCACTCGCGATTGATGTGCGTTATGTTGATATTTGGCAAAAAAAAATTGTTTACAATTAGTTACATGTATGGAGTGCCCACCCTAAAAACTTTTTTTTAGCAATTTCTCTACAAAACTAAGTAGCTGCACACACAATAAACTTTATGTAAAAATTTGATAATAATACGTCTTATAGTTTCCGAGTAAAATGGCTGTTACATACGGACGGACAGACAGACAGACAGACAGACATGACGAATCTATAAGGGTTCCGTTTTTTGCCATTTGGCTACGGAACCTTAAAAATTGCTAAAATAAAGAAGCGTGGTGTAGTTCTGGATTTTCAATTTACTGTTGGGACTACTTAAGGCTATTTACATCTTTATTTGCTACAAGTAGTTACTTTTGTCGCCTGAGTAATATATTAAAAACTTGTATTTTTTTTTTATATTTTGCTTTTTATTTTAAAACTTGTGAGTTTTATTAATAAGGTTGTTTTAGCGTTATGAAGACCCTTTAATGTGAAACAATGTGAGTCTTAAATTCGATTATCTACCTTAAATATTTTGCTAGAAACGGCTACTTATGTCTTTGAAAAACCTAAAATAAATATATTACAATCAACTTGCGCGCGAACACCAAAAAAACTGCTAATACATTGACGAGAGAGCGCAGAAAAAATAATGTTTAATGCTAAAGACTCGAATGAGCCCTATTCTATGAAATAGTGTTGCATCTTTTACACTCTCAAACAAAGGTGACTCAAGAAACACAATGCGATTCCGTATCTCGAAGTGAATGGCGGCATATAAGTTGTGACTCTCTTACGAGAAGTATATTAACCCAGATAAATATCTGGAGATATGAAATAGTATACACAAATCGAAAAAAAACGGGTTCAATCTTTTGGAAATGCAGTATTATTTGTTTTTAGTGATTGTCGATAGATCATTTACAACAAGTCTGATTAGAAATATTCAACTTAGATCAAATACCTGCAAATGTTTCGAGGAACCAACGTTAATAATAAATGTGTAGTGTTTTATTTCATTTTATCAATGAATGAAGTGGCCCTGTCTCAGAAGCTATACAAGATAGAGATTAAAATGTAAACTTAAATGATGTATAATTAAATGCTTTAAAAACTCCAATAGCAACCTTTATCAATAAATGAACAGTTTTTGAGTTTATACAGGAAATATCACATAGACAGTTTTTCACGAATTACTCGGCTAGCTCAAGATACTTGTTGTAGCTAATATCATCAAATATTTCCCTAACCATCCCTAACAACATACAAAAAAATCTCAACAACATCACGCATTGTAAATTTAATATCTAATCATTTTACTGATCTACGTTGTTATTAAATGTTAACGATATGTATATATCTTTTATTTATATTAATAAAAGCACGAAAGGAGCAGTACAATTTTATTTTTTATTAATTTTAGCAAGAATTTTAAACTAACATGGTTATTAACATTACAAAAACTATTTAAAACGGGATATTTACCATGTGAGTTTTTTATTGTGAGCTTCCGATATTTCGGCACAACTTCAGTTACTCCGTGATAATGGCGCATGCAACTGTGCCGAAATATCGGAAGCTCACAATAAAAAACTCACATGGTAAATATCCCGTTTTAAATAGTTTTTGTAAGAATTTTAAACCTACCCATTTCTTTTTGAAAAGTTTCGTATGTTTGCTCCAGTCATATAATAGCATTGATAAAAATAACACTGATAACGAATAACCACTGCAGCACCTAAAATTGTATTAGGTAGTTACGTTGGCCGAACTATTTACAGAGGCCCAACTCCTGCTAAAATTCCTTTTAAGTGCTGGCACTCCGCATAGCTCTCATCCCCTTCTCAACGACGCATTACACTACGCAAGAAAAATGTCAATAATGCAGCAGAAACATTTTCCCAACACGAAAATAAAAGGGGATCATTAATTTCCCCGACACACAAAATGTGCATTAACTTGGCCTCGCGAGCCAAAGAGTAACGTTTATTTTGTCCAGTAAACAGTATTTTGTGCAACAGTTACATAATAAGGGTTCTTAAGATTCGAGGGTCGAAGTTACAAAATGAGGCGAAGCCGAATTTTGTAAAAACAGACCCGAGAATTTTAAGACCTAATTATGTACCGTTGCCACAATAGTTTTTCTACGAGTGCTTAAGCAAGCCGGTAAGAATTGAGTTCGACGAATGCCGTGCATAACCTGCTGCTTCATATAATTGAGTAACTTCGATCTCTTGGTGGATTGTGTCGGCGCGGCGGCGCCCGCCCGACTCGCGGGGCGCGCAATGCGGCGCCCGACAACAGTTTCACAATATTGTATGGAAATCCTTTCTGTGATTGTTATGGATGCTACAATATGCGACCATACAAGCTCTATCGAAAAGTATGCGCTAGTAGTTCCGCCAACACAATCTCAATTCAAGTATTACAGTCTCCGAGTATAAAAAGGATTTTTTATGTACTAACTTGTAGTTTAAACATTTAAATGAAGTTTAATTTTCGTTTTACCTAAATCAGTGATCTTCCATCAGTCTTTTTAAATCTAAGTATTTCCAAAAGAATTACTTATTGTCTTTCAACCGCTGTGAATTAAGATTCCGCAACTCAGCCCGCCCCACTGTTTACTTGCTGATGTGACTAATTAAAAACCTTTGAAATTTACGTCACCATTATTAAAGATATTTAAAATCATAATGAGCCTTGATAATTGGACCAGAGACTCGAGCCTCGAACTTTATTTAAACTTCTCGTCGCTTCGATGAAGATAGATATGCATGCTTACAATATCTGACAAAACCAGATGAGCGATTTTCTTTACATTATTAATCGTAAAACTTTGCTATTACCACTTGTAGGTGTTCTTTAAAACAAAATACTTATAGCTTTATCGTCAGCTATTGAAATTACGTACCCTTTGTTTATTATGATTGGATTAATCTTAGGGATGGTAAATTAAGATATTACTAGATGGATTATTTGCCCCTTTAACCCTTGTCTATTCAATCAATCAAAACCATTAGTTGGTAACACAGTTTTCGAGAAATCAGTCAAACACTTTTCTCCTATAGGTAGATATATATAATAATGAAAGAATGAAATAATTTTTCTTTCCTCCTAGCGTTAGTCCCAGCTTTTTGCTCTATTGAGGCTGGGGTCCGCTCGGTAATTTAATCCCGGGAATCGGCGTAGGCACTAGTTTTTACGAAAGCGACTGCTATCTGACCTTCCAACCCAGAGGGAAACTAGGCCTTGTTGGGATTAGATCTGGTTTCCTTACGATGATTTGCCTTCACCGAAAAGCGACGGGCAAATATATATACATAATTTCCGAAAAAATCAGTGGTACGAGCCGGGATTTGAACCAGATACACCTTCGGATTAAAAGTCTGACGTCTCACCGCCAGGCCACCAGCGCTTTTAAATGAAAGAATTAAATAATAAGTTTATAGAAACTTAGATATAAAAACAAGCAGTCGAAATTATACCATCGTTTCCAGCTGTACGGGGGTTTGCGCGCTTTAGAACGCCGGTTTGCGTCATTTAGTATGCAGCAGTATTGAAACAGTAATTACAGCGATTACATATGCATCCCCGGGCAATAGGCCGCCGTCGAAGCCACCACAAGTCGGAGACACACGGCTCTGATGGACCAAACGATGCCGCGTCGCCGCTTCAGTGCGTCGCGTCCTACTTTTTAACTCACGAAAGTTCGCGTCTGCTATTAGCGTAATTAAAACGCCAGGAAACTACAAAAGATACGTCATTCTCACCATAAATCCGACTTACAGACCATTTATTTCCATCTTAATCCCGCTAAGTTAGACACCTCTTTGAACTGCAAATAACTTTGTTTACGCTTCGTGCTATTATTTAATTCTAGTTACGGATGCGACTGCAGTTCTAATTGCTACATCTTTGAAATGCGGAGAATTTCACTCAATTATAGATACGACGGGTTCTACTGTCAATTTTTTAAGCTTGCGCGCTGGCAGCTTGTTAACGTCTGCTACAGAACAACCCACTTCAGTTGCAGACCGATTACTTCGGGGCAGTTTAAGTGTACATTTTTCTTTGGCTATATAGCTAAACGTTCTATTCGTTTCGCTGAATTAGACATTTATCTGACCGATACATAATTATATTATCCCACCGCTTATTTTGTCTGATTTAGTTGCATGTATCGTGAAAGTCATTCAAGTAAAAACAAGCACTTTTGAAAGTAAGCGAATAAATATTTGTATTAAGGTAAACGTCTCTTCTCGACATGCTAATGCCCATTGCTTGACACCCGGCTGACATATTAAATTATTATTTTGTTCTTAGATGAAAAATTACATATACTGAAACACGTGGACGTTTGCTTTACCGATGTCAATAATTATCTTATCAATTATCATATTAGATTCAATATGATATCAGAAATAAAACAAGCTTTATTTAGAAAAAATAATGTTAGTTGTTCCTTTATTTTTTAAATACGAGAGGGTGGCAGATGTTTTTGAACAATTTCGTACTTGAAGATATTTTTGGCGCGTCGTTTTATTCAATAGTAGTGCTGACTGTACTCTGTTCATGGTTCATTTATGATCAGAGGCGGAATGTGGTCTCGTCCGTGATTGATTAGCACACGTGAAATATTTGAAAATGTTAATTAGCGTTAAATATGATTTCATTGAACATGATTGCGAATGTAACCCTAACAAGATTACCTTTAGAGAGCTTAGTTATGCAGATTCACTGGAGCTTGACAAGGATAAATTAATCTTAATGTAAGAAGGGAAAGTTAGGAGTACCTAAGTAAATCTCTTGATCTCTAAACAGCTATATTATAAACCTAACGACAAGAACAGAGGTAAAGCACGCTGCATTAACCACGAGTCCACTCAAACGGGACTTTAATCTGTGAGACGCTCTGAGTAAAACACTAAGCTATTTTAAAAAGCCACGTTTTCAGTAAGCATTTCGGGCATTTAAATATGCACTCAAAACATTG
The DNA here is from genome assembly GCA_911728535.1 of Pammene fasciana. Classification (NCBI taxonomy): domain Eukaryota; kingdom Metazoa; phylum Arthropoda; class Insecta; order Lepidoptera; family Tortricidae; genus Pammene; species Pammene fasciana. The sequence goes on from OU452279.1 coordinate 5,424,559, forward strand.
ATCAGTAGAAAAGTAACGTAAAAAAACTGTACACAATATTTTGATCAGATGAATATTAATACTTTTTTTGCTGGTCCATAAAGTACCGAGCCACTGCAACATATTCATAAAACAAACGAGGTTGTCACGTTCAACTTTGAATAATTTCCCAACCCGCAAGCGCAAAAGTACGTATTTTGTTTTATAATGCACGAAGCGAGTAAAGTTAGCTTAGGACCTGCCTGCGACAGTTTATAGACTCATGCAGGCCATAAATACCCATTAGAGTACGTCGCACTTAAACCCATTCCTTATTTTAACTACGTTACAGTACTTTTGGTGGATTGTCTTTATAACGCTAGTTTGAATGCGAGTAAGACTGAATTTTCAAACTTTTCCAAAGAATTTTGTAAAAAAAAATATTATTTTCCTAAAGATATAGGAATTAGGTGGACAATCTTACATGGAAATAAGAATACCGTAAAGTTTTCTCCAATAATAAAGTGCTAATCAAAATGACTGACAATCCATAAAAATAGAATGCTGAAATTACAACGATAACGGAGGCAAAAATAGTGTCGCGGCGGGAGCGGAAGCGGAACAGGAAGCGGACCGACAAGGCAGGTGTCGGCGGAAGCCGGCGCGACATGAGGTGACGCCTGGCTCCGCCGCCGCTCCTCGCCAATGATGGTGGAGACGCATCGCGCGCCGCCGCCTCGTTGCGCGCGCGCGGAGCCCCGCGGCAAGCCCGCCTCCGTCTCCGCGCCACCGTCGCTGGCCGGCAGCGACACTGTGATGCACCTCCGGCGCCGTCGCCACAAGACTGTGCACTTTGGTGAGAATCTTCTCATGCAAGTCTGCGCTGACCGAGCGCACTTGGCAGCCCTTGGAGCGAGGATTCCTGACGTGTCCTTCTGTCATAAGGCTCATACGGGGCTCCGCAAGGGCGATGCTCGTTTCTGCTGTGTGGCACATCATTGTTGCCTAGCCGCGGGTGCGCTTGCTGCACTGACATCCAATGGCAAGCCGAAACCGCGCAGGGAGCGTAGCGGAGACTCGCACTCGAGCGGTGGCGAAACCGCGGACAGGAGCGAGGGCTGCGGCACCGTAGCAAAGAAAGAACCGAAGCGCAAAACAAAACATCACCATCATCACCACCACCATAAGGTTCACAACTGTCCCTATCACGACGTCGTTCCTCCGCCTGAAGAAGAACCCGAAGAAAAGTCTATTGTGCCGAAGAAAACCGTTTCGCCTTATCTCTACATACCTAGTAAATTAGAACCCAATGTTCAGCAATTGTTCAGTTTTATTGAGAGCGTCTTAAGTGCCTGGGCCGCTGAAGAGGGTCTTACTAGTACAGGAGAATACTCGGAGCCGGACGAACGCATGGTACGGCGGAGGAAACTAAACAAGTACAAGAAACGTACTGATGTGCTCAACATTCGCCGCATCGTCTACGAAGTTTCTATCTTGCATGGCACTAAGTTACTTGGAAACGTCCGATTTAGACATTACCACTGGAAAGGTACTGCCCAGACTTGCAACGAGGCATTTCTTAGAAAGGTAAGATATTGAATTAGTCTTTGTACATGCAACAACTTACGCATAAATGTATACCTACATATTCCAAAAAAGGAATTAATAATAAAAAATATGTATAAGACCGATGCAACCTAATCTTATAAAATAATTAAGCAAAGCAAAGTAAAAATTTACTGCTAAAAGTCATAAAAAGCCCAGATCGTAGCTATTGAAAATTAGTAAACCGCACAATACATTTGGTTGAGACAAAAAGCTCGTAGTAGATAGCTAACATTTTGACCTTATTTTAGTTTCCCCTTCGGGAAGCGCAATTTCCTTTCCTGCTAATGAGGCCTTTTCTTTTCCTTGAAAAATAACCCTCTATTTGTGTGTAAAATATTTAGTCAGCTTTTTGTGTTTTTCGCTGGCTTTGACGGACCTCCTTTATGTATTACTAATTAAATCACAGAGACATAAAATAAGGAAATGAGCATTCCATCAGACAGATTTATGCCCAACTCCAAATATTATATTTTCATAGTTATGAAATAAATTCTAAACAACGGCGTCCTAACTAGGCCAGCACCGAGCAAACTTTAGCTGCTATTTTGTTGCCAAACAACTTACACTGATTTACCTGTAGCTACTTAGGTCTTGCTCTAGGGATCGGTTTAAGCCAGGCACATGAAAATAGTCCGCTTTAGTCAAACTTTGTTCCAAACTGAGACTTTCTAGTTAAATTCGATATTCTGTTTTGTACAACTAGCCGGCAAACTACTGGACCAGCTTCGAGGTGCCAAAAAGGGACTAAAATTAAACGGAAATTGGAAAGTTTCAGTTTCAAGTTTTACCTTGGCTATTGTCACATTACACCTCATTACATACCTATATAGCTAATGAATCATTAGCTTTAAGGTAAGCAAGCACACAAACAAACACAAGCTTTTTGCTGAACATTATATATAGTATTTTCCTCCTTTTTCAATCAAGCAAGCAAGTATTTAGCAAAACAACTATTTCAATGTTAGCAGTTTTAAATACTAATAAATGTTATGAACTTATGAAGGAAGCACTTTCAGATTATATCTGGGATAATAAATGTGACCCTTTATTTAAACGCTCACTAAAACCAGACGCACCTGCTTCAAAGAAATCTGGAAAGGAAGCACCATTTATATCGTCTCGTTGCTAAGTTTCAACCCGCAGGCTTGCCAGAGGATTTACCGCTTCACCCCTCGCCGAGAAATCCAATGAATTTCATAAAATCCCTACTTAAAGGACGTTCGCTGTCCGTCTGCTATAAAATTTACTGCCGGACTTTGGAAAGATGTAGCTTCGTTAGAGAAACATGCTTTTGAAATTTTGTTTTATTATACCTGCCACTACATATGAGTAGGGTTACATTATTCTTATAAGCCTGATATATTGTCTGACGTCTTTAATACGATGATCGACGTTTAAATATGTCGAAAAGTGCCAATGAAATAAAAAAACTTCTGAATAGAAATGTTATATTAACGCAATGATTTAAAACATTTGTGTCTTTGACTAGAAATAATAATTTGATATACCGTCAACTGCTACAACATTGCGTACAATGTTGCCTGGCTTGAATAACATGGTTTACTTCACCTAATAGCTATTTATATCTTATTCCTGATATATAAGAAAAGCTTTTTGGTAAAGTAAACCATGTATCCACACCAGGCAAAGTTGTGTATCGTAGGCAAAGTTGTGGCAGTTGACGGTATCTAAAACCAGAAGCTTTTACCCCGTTTTCTACAGTGGTTTGCTTGAAATGGCAAGACGTCATGACTTTAATATTTTTCATTTCATTCATCTCTGACGCAAACTGTACTTCTACCTTCAGCAGCCAGAATTTAATTTTATGAAGAAACCGCGTTGGTATATTCTTTTTTTTGTCGTGAAAGGCGAGGGCGCACCGCGTCGAGGGCCATCGAGGCGAGGGCGCGACCGTTGCGCCGCGTGCGCCACAAAGAGCTTGCTTCCTTGTTCCCGCGTATATTGTGTTGCGATCAAAAGCGCAACAATATTTAATTTAATGACACATGTTATATTGCCACACATAATTCAATGCCACACCTGACGGCTTCCATAGTCTAGTTGGTAGTGAGCCTGTCCACGGATTCGAAAACCCAGGGCCTCCAATATAATCCTGGTAAGGGCATTTATTTCTGTTTATCACGAAAACTTGTACCTGAGTTTATTTATTCATTTATCTTTGTTGTATATCGTAAGAATTGCTTAGTTTGAGACTATATTGATCAAGTTTGTCCTCCAATTTATTAAAATTCTAATCTGCTAGATACATATAAAATAAAATAAACCATATATGTGAATAAATACCTAACCAAATACACAGATGTTCAACACTATACATAAATACTAAATACATATAAACATACATACATACATATATACATACATACATACCTACATACATAATCTAAACCGCATATATCACACATTTTCGAAGTCGTCCGAAAGCCATAACTTTGTCAAGTTAACGATGCGACCGATTAGTGTCGAAGAGAAGAAGACAAAGAATTCCATAACATGACAGAGTATACCGTAAAGGCCGTACCGTAAGTTATTTATTATTTATCCAATATTTCGCACCAAAATATAGCAAACAAAATAAGCCTAACTAACTTTGCACTATTTTCTAGAAAGATAAATTCAAAATTACTTTTATATTATGTTTTGAAAGTGGTGCATTCCACTCAAACAATAGTTTGTTATTAAATCAAATACAAACTATTAGATAAACTCAAGTTCTAATTCAATACAAATAAATACATTCATCTAACGACCTCGTGGTTAATGCTCCAAATATAAACTTTTCCCGTTGCCTTCAAAGTTTTAGGCACATGATAGACATGCGGTTAATTACCTTACACAACCATACACACTGCTCATACACAACTATAAACAAGTTGGCTTGGAGGACACGGAGTTGACGCCTAAGTACTAGTTTCAGTTTACTAAAATGTTATTCAAACCTATACTTGTACCCAGACTAGAACGGCTCTTTTGGAAGAAAAGTTGGCCGCCAAGCTATATAAAAAAACAGCCCAGCAACTAAGTAAACCGATAATCAGCTGCCAGGCGTAATGCTCCAGTAATCATGATGGCAATGCATCACGCCAGAGGGTAGGTCGCTCCGCTGATTGTGTACTATAGACTTTGGTCAGCTCTTAGACTATTTTGGCTTGATCAATACACAATATCAACCTATCCCCAAACTAAGCAAAAATTGTACTAAAGCTTGTGCTAGGCGTCGATAAACAATATATATTATATTACATTCGGACTAATACAATTTTTAGGTAGATTTCGAAAGTCGGATCTACTATAACTATAACTCCCTAAATCATATATTATCTTTAAGAAAATATCGTTAATTTTAGTCGAAATTAAAAAAAAAAACTAAATTTTTCTGGAGAAAATTCATAACTCCTAAACGGTGAATAATTTTATGTCAGCAATATTGTTTTATCGAAAGTTTATTTTTTTCTCTAAAATATTCAAAAACTATGTCTGTCGGAAAAATGCATGGTTTTCGAAAAAAAAAATCTGAACGGGCGGATTTTGGCCTTGTTGAGCAGGTCAAAATTCTTGTGCCCGACTTTTACTGTTTTTATGTTAAATATCACATAGGTCGTACTAAAAAAAAATTGTAAAATAAAAACTTTGAACTGGTATCCCATGCGGTACCATGCAGCGCCCTTATCCATTCATCCACAAAGACAAGATGCGAGGTGGAATACATTTTCTGCAAATAAAGAAGAAGGTCGTGATAATATAGTGATATTTAACATTTATTTAAGTAATTAGTTGTCCGCTACGGAAAGTAGGTACTTATTTTCCTAAAAAAAGGAAAAAATTGGCTAAAGACAGAAATTAGCTTTCACTTTTTTCAGGCCCAATTCTTTCAAACAATAATAAAATTATACCTAAGTATTTTCAACAACAACATCGTTCATACAGTTACAAAGACAAAGATGGCGGCAGGTTAGACGAACAGCTGATTTTGTTTTTTTTTTCTCATGAAAGGTTGGTTGTCAGACTAAAATGTCCGCGGCAAGGGCTATTACACGCGACCTGCAATTAAGATTTGGAATCTCTATGTTACGAAATAAATTTGATAGGTTATGATTCTTATGAATATTTTCTTTAATTATAATTATTCTGTAGAGACCCTAAACAATATTATTAACGATCTTAATTAATTCGGTCGCCATATAACGATTTCTTCTTAATATCAGCTCGTCAATCAAATAGAGCAGAAAAATACTTACGTCTGTGAAATAACTGAAAAAAAGGGGTACATACACACGAAATCTACCTGTGCGTTCCCCCTGCGGGGACGGATTTTTTTCTCTATAATCAGTTACAATGCAAACTAAAACTACTTTAACATTAAGTATATATTGAAGCGTATTTAAAAAAATATATATTAATAATAAGAAATACAATCATTAGAAATATACCTACCTAAAAAACATACTATAGTTATAAACAAATATTGGCGATGAACACAAATAAATGCCATTACCAGGATTTGAGCTCGGAGCCTTCCTTCATCTTCGTAGACAGGGCACTGCCGACTAATATCACTCTTACTGGGTTATTTATTCATGATATTGCGACCAAAGTTTAGGTCTTACAAAATATATTTTTGATACTATTATAAATATGTAGTAAGGAGCTAGTAATGGAATTACACCACAATATTATAAAGGTTTAAATACGGCTCTCGGAAGCTGGCATCTTCAAACGCCCGCTCGAAACGCCCACCTTAGTACGAACGAGTCGGTAAGCTTTCAGAGTGTAATAACATCTTCAATAAAATCGTTTAGATATCAAATCATTGCTTACCGAACAAGAAGCGAACGTTTAAATAAATAAAACATCTAAGAACGCAGAGAACGCTATGAATATTTATATATTTTTCTCCAAGGGAAGTCTTTTGAACGATTTCTTGAACTAATGAAACTAATAAATCTAATAATGCGTTTGGTTACACAAAAAATCAAAATTTTAAACCAGATAATATTGTAATATTCGAAAAGTTTTGTTGCAAAATGTAAGTTTTTATCAAATACTAGTATAATATAGATAGAGAGTTACATTGGCTGAAGGCCAGTCGGCGCTTCATTCTCCACTTGATCAAATATGCTCGCGAACGGAACTCGCTCAAAGCGTGATTGGGCGGACATCGATACGGCCCCAGTGCTGCCCATAGGTCATTGTAAACAATTGAAGAAATATTTACCCAGTCCAAAGCGAGGCTAACAGAGTGGAGAACTCGTACAAATGATCCGAATGATTGCCAACAATTTTAGAAACGGGATATTTATTGACTAGTTTTTCACGTCACTACACCGTAACCCTGACGCCTTGTTTGCGAAACGCACGCTCATAGCATGGGCGCTATAGACGCTCGACCAACTTCTGGTGGACGGCAGATACCGGGAGACGCTGATCATTATACGTTGGACGAGCGTTGAGCGGCAATACTCGGAGAGGGTGTTTCAAGAACGAGGCATGGGAGCCACGGAACGCACTAACTAAGCGTGTACGTACGCTCGGCGCTCGGCCCACGGCCCACGGTCAACGCAACGCCACTCAAAGCCAATTTAGCTTCGCTCTTATTAGAAATAGTATTGACCCTTCCCAGCTTATTGATGCCGCTGTGTGCGGTCGCAGCGTCCTCGTTTCGTAAAGTTTCTTTGTGGTAAAAAAAACGCAACGCGCCTACCATGTGGATCAGTTCCTAGTTTTTAACGGACAGTCCAGTGCCGTTCAGTGTAAAGTTTTAACGAAACAGAGAGTAGCTTTTCCAATAGGCTAGTTTCACAGAAATAATGTAATGAAACAGCGTAAAAAAATTGTCAAGCCAATTTTGAAAATACCATAAGTCAATTGGGTACCTTTACCTTAGTGAAAGTAAATTAAAAACTTGTTTTCAATTTTGGCTTCATGATCTCGAAGACCTTGAAATGCTAGTCTTGATACGCAACTATTAAAGTTTCTGATTTTTCTATCGACCCCAATTGCGACTTCATATCGTTTCATACTTGTAGTAGTAGCCAATCGATGTGATGTTTAATTTAGAAGTAAATACCTAACTTGTTAGGTCACTATTTTGAAGAATAGTACAAGTTGTGTTTTTTCCGTCAGATATCGGACGATGATCGTATGTCACTGACGACGGCGGTGTCTGACGAAGAGGATCCCGGCGAGAGCGCGATGAACTCTCCGTATAAGGGCAAGCAGACAGGCGCTGCGGCGGCCTCCTTCAACTGCACTGGTGCTGTTAGGAAAGCTGGGTAAGTCGCCTCCTACAAACCTACTCAATTATTGGAAGACTATGCAGGATACCAATTTTTTTGCGCTATTCCCGCTAGCGTTGTTATATTGAAACTCAAATGATGCAATCTTTAAAATGACTATGAAATTATTGATAAAATCTGAATTCGCTTTCTTAATTCTAAAGGCAAAAATATGTGACAAAATAGGCAACGCATCTGCAAGTAATTATTCTTGAGGCCAATTCTAAGGTTAATACTGATTACAAAAAAATTTTTTATTAGTAAATACGTCTCGTACGCGCTAATAATCTCGAGAAAGATGCTAAATGATAAGATGTCCGCCTATCGCGTGTGCCAATGAGCGATAATAAAAAAAATACCCATGCACCGAGTTTCTTGCCGGTCACGATATTTCTCGAAGCCAGAGGCGTGGGGGGGGGTTGAACAATCTGCCAAAGTGATCGTTTTTTCTGACGTTCGTAATTGTGTGCCTAAATTGAAGAACAAAATATCTTTTAGTATCGACTAAGATTTTAACTATCAAATCATAAGTTTAAAAATGTAGAGCGGCTTGCTTAAAAAGGGCTTTTAAATATTCCCGCGACTATATATGTAATAGTATGACCAAGATACAATTTTATGTGATATACCTGTTTTAAAACAAACTCGAATACGGCCGTATGTAGAAACACGATACAGAACTGTTTTGTGAGCTAGATTATATTCAAGCTTCATACATAAGTAAATAGGTACACAAGCTCCAACAAGTTAAAACAAGTATAAACGAATACGCGGATCATATTCCATATTCTGCTGGGAGCGGCTGGAACCACTTTTTTATTTTATGTTGCCGTGACGTTGTTTGTTTTCGCATTTCCATAGTCTTCTTACGGCAAATCTCGTCACAAGGGCTGGAAAGTTAGAAGTGTAATATAACTTTACACAGGTTTTTGATTTAACTTATTTAAGCATATGTATTAACGACATTCGCTGGAATTGCTTACAAATAAGAAACTTATTCTTTATACTAAAGCTAAATAAATCTCTTTACATATATTAAAGTAATTTGACTAGTAAAAACACTATTAGTAATTACTGGAATTATAGTTATTGGTTTTCCTCTCTATTTTATGTAATTTTTAACCATTGATGAAGTGGTTGTCTTCAAATATTTAATAATAGTCGTGATTTAAAATGAGCAAACCTACGAGTATGTATGTTTATACAAAAATAAACTGAAAAGTTGCATTTTCTAGGCTTAATTATAATTTTGAAAAAAAAATTAATACATACTTAATAATATAAATGTGAAAGTATTGAATTTAAACTTTCGTGAGACATTAACACTATTATCACTGCATGCGGCTGTACTCACTTGTGTTTAGTGTAAGCTCTCCGAAGCATGTCGCGCGTAGTGATTATACACAAGTGAGTACAGCCTCATGCAGTGATAATAAATGTGAAAGTGTCTGTTTGTCTTCTTCGCGCTTAAGCTACTGAACCACTAAGTTGAATTTTGGTACCTATGAAGATATTTTGAGTTCAGAGGAAGGACAATAGTTTTTATCCCAAAAATGATCCATTAAATGGGTAAAAAGGGGGTAGATTGCTAGTTCCACGCAGTCGAAATCGCGGGCAAAAACTAGTATACAATATAATATTATTTAGACAATATAGTGAAATTGTATTGCAACTTCTAAGTACCCATTTTTAAATTATTTATACAACAATCAATAATTCGCAGAAATACAGTCGGTGTTCCGAGCATAACTTATTTTAATTCCCGGAATAGACGTATGACGGAGTTCTCGGGCAGGATCCAATATTCATTCAATATACACGCCGTCGCACTTTTATGCTTGGATGAAGAAAAACAAAATGTGTAATATAAATGCCTTCCTCTCTGCAGATTTTAAATAAAATGTAAGTGAGAGACGGTAAGGAAGAAAGGCAGTGTCGTACGTCGCTGACGAGTTTCTGTCGGAGCCTAAGGCGTTCTTTATGTTCCTTGCGGCTACAATCTGCGCCCATGAATCCCAAATGACCGGAGGGAAATCTTAGCCGTGACCCATTCAAACGCTGCAAAAACTGAAGGCGGAAGACGAGAGCCTCTTCGATGGAAATTCTCAAACAACTTTCTTATACAAGTAAAATGCAAAGTAAACGCCGTGTATCCTTCGGTTAACACGTGTTTGGCGTTACTTGTCTTTGCTACTGTTTTATATCTGGTGTTTCCTTATAGCTGAATGAGTAGAAGCAGTGTGGGAGATTGGACAGAATCAAACATTCTTCCAAAACTCAATGGATTAATCCATACACACCTTTTTATTTGTAGTATCTTTGAATTTAACATCCGTTGATCATCATTTTGTAATGGTAGTTAACGTCAAACCCTACCCTTAAAATCATAAAATCTGTGATAGGTACTGTAAAGAACATGAATGTTTTTACAAATCATTGCAAGGAAGTTTTTTCCATAGAGCTATAATTCACGAGATAATATATGCTAGTTTATATCCCGAAAAATGAACGGTCGCCGGGGGACATGCTAAGTGCTTTCATGATCCAAGCCAGCAACGAGGAAAGCTATTACATATTTAATACAGGGTGTAACAAAAATACTGGTGATCCTTTTAAGAGCATAATTGGTATCGTATTCTAATTATGAAAAAGTTAAAAAAAATGGTTTTGAATGGAAGGTTGGCTGGCTGGCAAGAAGAGGACGTGTCCCATATAAAAAAAATTGCGTCCAAAAAAATTTTCTCCTACTTTTTCTTACTCGCAATAAGATACCAAACATCATCAAGAGACAAGAAAAAATTCACTAAGTACTACCACAACATAACCGTAATGAACCGTACTGGCAACGTAACAAGATTGATTTTTGTTTATTTTTTGTAATTAGTGAGTTTTGCTTGTCACCTGACGATATGCCCTTAAATGGATCTCCAGTATTTTTGTTACACCCCGTATAACCTCCATAAAATTCTGAGAATACTTATCATCCATAAAATCTCTAATTCTTACTTTCATTATTTGTTTAGGATATACTTATATATTTAATAATACAACATTTACTAATATAAAAATTACTTGGGTAATAGAGGTTTTTTATACTGAAAATCAAGGAATCTCTCTAATTAATTATTAATTCCAACTATGACATAATAATATACTTTTTCATTGGGAGCTAAAGTAATTAGCTCAGCAAATATAACTTTATTTTAAAGGTTAAAGTTATCCGAAACCAAATCAAACAAGTTATATATATGGGCGTTCGATAAATCATCCCTATAGAAAATTAGAGTCAGCTTTATCGAGAAGAGCAAGTAAAGCACTTCATAAATCACTTAATTTAGCCGCACCTTTATTCCTAGCTATGATTAATGTCCCCCCTAATGGTTATAAGTGCCGAAGTACTTATATGGCTACGTGAGCACGAGCCTACCTTGATTGTGTATATTGCACCGTTCTGACTGTCGTTAATTATGGCCAAGCTCCTAATAAGTCATTGGTGAAATAGAATATACTGGCAAAAACACAATGGCAATTTGCGGTAATTGAGACGCTGTTACGTAGATGAAAAAATAACATGGTAATAACCTACTTACACGCGTTTTTCTTAGTTTAGTACTCATTTACAACTGCTAATGTTTATTTAAAAAATTTGGGATCAGAACTATTTGCAAAAATACGGCAAAGCCAAAGAGGTTTTTTAGCAGTGTTTTTATCATGTGATCCACCGTACCGTAGGGATAAAATGTTGTAAACCGTTGAATTTTTTTTAAGATGTAAAATAATATATTTAAACAACTGGCTAAGACATATTATATAACATTAACCGTTTAAATAAATGAAGAATCATAATAATTCAACATGTTTTTGAATTCAGAGAGGTATAAGTTACATTTTACCAAACTTATATAAAAACCATCAACTTGAAATTAATCTCTTATAACATTTTTTTTACATGTTGAACTTGAACTTCAGAGCACAAAAATAGCCTACAGAAATGAAGTTTCCATGTTGCTACTATAAATTTAGTTACAAAATTGCTAACAAGAACGAGGACCAAGATTATAACATGATAAACTTCTTAAAAATAGAGATAAAAAGGCTAAAGACATATACATACTTATAATAATATAAACATATTAGCCAACTTACTAGCTTACCTCCTTACCTCTATATATTTTCTTTTGACATTTCTTTATGATGTTTAAAATGTAAGTCACTAATGTCACTATGGTCAATATGAACAAAATGCCGTACAATATCAATAACATCACCAAAAGCAATAAACAATAACAGAAATCTCAATGTACTAAGAATGTGAACGAAAACCACCACCACCACCAATACCACCATCGAACTACCTTTTCTTCAGTAAACGCTGTTATTAGAAGTATGGAAACCCTTCACAAGGCAAAACTGTACCGATACAAGTTTCAAACCCGACTGAGAGAATACTTTACATCTTGCTGGAAGACAGAGGATGAAAAGAAAATAGACAATGTAGTAAATTTGATTGAACAAATGCGTGTTTTGCAAAAGGATATAGCAAGCCATTAATGTTACTTATAATTGGACAAATAAATTACATACTAAGGCACATAAATATATGCTTTTCATTTCAAATATTACTACCTACTGGTTATTATTTCTTTCCCGACCACGGAACAATGGTGTTCCGGCCTTTTGGGAGGCTTATGCGGAGCCGAAGCCAACGCGCAGAGGCCCTTTCGACAATTTAATGAAAAGTGAGGGGACACTAAGCGGATGCTGCCCCTGCCCGTGTCATGGGACGCACGCAGAGACAGCACCCGCCATGGTGTAAGGAATATTAAGAGTTAATGGAGTCTAAAATGTACTAGGCTATTGGCTGAATAGTATGGACTAATTAATGGGCTACTGGATGAAGATTGGTTATTATTTATTATTAGGCTCGCACTATTAATGCTCTTAATGTGTAATAATATTTTTAGCATAACCTAGATTTCTTTCCACAGTTTCCTGAGTGTGAAAAAGTGGCTATTACGCAAGAAACATCAGATCGAATTAGCTCGAAAACGTGGCTGGAAGGGCTATTGGGTATGCCTTAAAGGCACCACTCTCCTGTTTTACCCATGCGACTCGAGGGAGGGCCGCTCAGTAGAGGCAGCGCCCAAACACCTGATCATTGTCGACGGAGCCATTATGCAACCCATCCCTGAGCACCCGAAGCGGGATTATATATTCTGCCTGAGCACCGCGTTCGGCGATGCGTATTTATTCCAAGCACCTTGCCAAGTGAGTATGCTTTATTTATTACACGTGATGCTCACTGCGACCGATAATTATAATAAAAAGGTTCCTATGTTCTTACAGCAGTGCAGGTGGAAATACAAGAGTTGATGAGCATTCCGTGCGAAATGCTTAATATTTTCATAAATATAATATCTGGCAATTTTGAATATTGATGTAAAATATGTAATCACGTACGCATATTTTTCATAGGTGGAATTGGAAAATTGGGTGAATAGTATACACAGCGCCTGTGCAGCGGCTTTCGCTAGGCATCGCGGCAAGACTGGTACCCTTCATCTGCTGCAAGAAGAAATTTATCGTCTCGAGAAAGCCATCGAATCTGTGAGTAGAATAATGTGATGAATGTATTTTCATGAATACTTAGTGCTCAAGTTCTATAATGACGTCACGGTATGTTACATTTATACTTAATTAAGCGAACCAACTTCCTAGGTAAAGATCGTGTTGATTTTCCTGTTCGGTGGTCCGCGGGGAAATTAAATATCGACGTGGTCGCCAGCTTCCTAAGATACCGGGTTAGCTTTGGCTCCGGCTCAAGAGCGGTGCGGTTTTGCCCAGTACAAATAAAACCGGGGTTAACTGAAATACCTAATGCACTATTCTACCCCGGCTGCTCATCGCTCGGCCTGAACTAACATAGGCATTGTTTGACTAGTACAGATCTCTTACTACCCCTGTAAACTGATCTCTTATATGCTAACGTTCGACTTTATTACAATGGCGCAAGAGTTTAATTTTGAACTCAATCCTTTGCTCATTGTTCATTGTAAACCGTCAAGTATACAGCTGGCCGAGACGAAAAGCTTCTCTATTTACGGAGATAAATATATTGCCTTCGCTCAGCGCTTCCTGTTTTATGTTCATTGTTTTTTTTACGTATATTTTGAAATTCACTCTGAAAAATTTTTTTGGTAATTTCAACCAAAGTTCGTATACCAGTAAGTAACTTAAGAATTGAGACTACAAAACTAAGGCTTATTATTACATACCAAAATGTTTTGTTATACGTAAACGTTGAGTTATAATATAATCAAATAAACTTTAACTTCTTACCGAATTTTGATTATTGATGAAATATCCGAAGTAGTTCGCTTGTCCTTTATTCAGTGCATCTTTTAAAATTAAGTAATATACTTACAAACAGTAATTGGAGGATCGACAATATTAGTAGGTACATATTTCAATCCAAAAATGTCAAATTTTCATTTTAGAAACTAAATACATTTATATATTTTGTATGTATTATATAATTCATTTTATAACATTAAATTAAAAAACGGTCATTTGTAAAATAAATTCACCCGCGTTTCAATTGAGCGTGAAGTTTGAATACGTAAAAAATGGATATTCCGTTAATATTTCTACGGCATACAAGAAATATGATGCTACATATTGATTTCGCAAGTTTCATACTCGCTATGACATACGGGTAGGAAACTGCAAACTTGCCTAGGTTGGAATGGAAGTCGCGCGGCGTTCGGCTGCGGTCCCGCTGCCGCTGGAAATCGCACCAATTTCCGACCCGCACTGGCCGACCGCAACACGCGTCAAAGCCTTTGTGGCGGTCTCCATCGCTACATATTTACCTCCATGCGAATATATACTCTAATTTGTAGCAGCTATGCTTGCTGTTGACTGAACTTACTGAGAGTTACGGTTCAAACATAAATCGATTTCTAACCGTTAATTTTACCTTTGCCATCGAGGTTGGGATTAAAATGTGTCCGAAGTTCATGCAAATATCTAAATAGAGGTACGGATACGAAAGCGAATAGCTTTTAAGCTGGAAAGAGATTTACAGATAAATGGTGCTATTTCTGTTAATTTTACGTTAAGGTTGCACTCGCCATTCCCCGCCATATAGATGGGAAAGTTCAAAATAATGTAATTAAGGTTGGCACACGTGCTAGCTAACATGTTTTGGAGGGCGATCTATTTTATCACCGTGATAGTTATCCGGGCAGGTGGCGCGCGCCTATTAATATTCATACCGTCACTCTCGGCCTCGAGTCCACGAGGGCCCTGTACTATTCAAAATACATTACGGATTCAGCATTTTACTAACAAGATACAGTTTTATAAAAAAAGTGGTTTAGATTGCACTACGGACACTTGCTACTATTTGGTAAAGCCTAATACTCGTGAACAATGAGAACAGCGCCTATGATAATTTCTATACAAACTGAGGCGTTCACAGTTGTACATATACAAATGTATAATTTAATTTAATTTCTAAACATACTTTAAAATACACTGATAACGTAAAATTTCCATATTTTTTTGATTAGGTAGCATGCCTGCCAATGGAAAAATATATGCATAATTTTGGCAAAGCTTATCGGCCTTACCTCCGCCCCATTTCAAATGGAAAGTACAGAACGTTAGCCGAGAATTATTATATAACACGCAAACAAATAAATCTGGGGCTAAAAGATTTATCTGAAAGCGGAATTGTAGATTTGTATCTTGCGTGGCAACGAACGCGAAGATAAATCTGCGGTAATTAAATCCGAACACGGACTATCCGCCGTTGACCGTACGTGCCGCTGTTTTACTTTTAATTTGATGTTTAATCACAGTTTCGATTCATGTTTTATTTCATTTAATTTTTTCATTTCATTTTATCAATTATTGTTGAACATTACTTAACTGCACGAGCGTAAAAAATGCTTGAGATAAATCGATTTTACTGATGAAAACATCACATCACGACTTGAAGTTTTATTTAAAATTATTTGATTCAGCTTGATCACTTTTTACAGACGTTAAGAGTTTACACCGTCACGCGATGTAGCCATTTGTTGCTAATTTTATTTGTTTCTGATTCCATTACAAGTGTTTGTAAAATTTGACTTGTTAAACTAATCATAACTTAAAACTTGGTTATTTTAATTTGCTATACTTGAAAACTTTAGTTTGAAAATTTTACTTCAAGACTTGGAAAGCATTTCTAAAATTATAATTATATTTGGACTTAAGTTGTATATTTTTGAGTTAATCTCAGTATTATTTCTGGAACATAGGAAAATTAATAAAGTTACATAGACTCAATATTGACTCCACAATGTTTTTTTTAAAGTCACTCTAGCGATTAAAATAATGAATTTTCCATCAGGATCACAAGCTGAAACACATGGCGGACCTGCAACAGTCCGTGGTGTCGGACCCCGAGACGCGGGCGCAGCTGGCGGTGCAGATGCTGCAGTGGGAGGAAAACCTGGAACGGCTGCATTGCGAGCAGTTCCGGTTGAGGTGCTACATGGCCAGCTTGCAGAGCGGCGAACTACCCAACCCTAAGGTAAATTGTAATTCTATTATAGTCTAAGACTAAGGAGCTAAATGCGAACAATATCATATCTTCATTACTTAAAGCTTACAATTAGTGTTGGTAGCTTGGGTTATGGATGCAAGAAAGAATGTATTATAAGTTCCCACGCTAGCAAGATTTACTAGTCACTTTAGTTACTACCTAACCTTAGCGTTACCTTAGGGTAAACTATAATTTCATTAAAGTAAGGAGCTCACAGTAAAAAAAGTTTTCTTCCCAGTACTCAAAGCTAAGAACAAGTAGCTAAGGTTAGGCGTGATATGGACCCATTAGAGAATATACGTTCCCACGCCAGCTGAATTATTTGGTTTCGTTATTATAATTACTCGTATCTTCAAACCAATAAGGGCTTATTAAATAAATACCTCACGAAAGTTTTGTGTTTAAAATTACAATAAGGGCTTATCAAAAGGTATTTATATTTTATTTATCAAGATTCTACGCTCAAGTTTCGAGCATCATACGCTTAAAAAAAATAGTGAAAATATATCCTTGGTAATTGTAATTGAATCGGGATCGGACGCAAATCCAATAGGATTTTAACACCGCGCAATCTAATTACGATGTATCGATTAGCCTCCTGGTATTTTGATTCAGATAGCAGTTAGCTGGCAATATAAAAGCTATTTCAAGCCAACAAGAGCACTCGTGCAGCATATTAAAACGTGAGCGTAATCATGTTTAACATTTTGTGACAATGACAAGGCGCGGGCCCGAAGCTTGATTAAATAAAGTTTAAATTATATTAAACTTCAGTTCAACGCACTCTCGAGTATTTTATGCGCGGTACATATTAGATGTAATTGACATTTTTAACTTGCGCCTAAATAAATTAACGCCTCAAATACCATAAATATATTTTACATGTGTATTTAGAGAAAATATGCAAAATACTTTAGGTAAACAAACATTCTAATGTACTTATTCATTTGTCAATATTTATCATATCATAAGTAAATAGTTTTCGGCGTGTGCCTAAAGTAGAATTTGTTACTGAGTGAAGTACTTTGAGAGCACTTACTCTTAAATATACAAACCTGTCAGATTACTTAAAAATATACTCCGTCCGATAAGAAGTAAGTAAATGTTTAAAAAGGCGGCCTAGCAAGACATGCGTTGTCGCGCGCGACTGCATACTTCGAGTCGCGCCTGAAGTATGGAGAGGAGAGTCGCGCCGCAACGTAAGTCATGCTAGACGTAGAGCCGTAAAAGAAATTTAGACATTGAAACCCTCATTCAATTTTTTATCTCGTTCTCTCACAATTACTTCAAAATTCAAACTGTTTTTCCAATTTACTTACGGTACGTACTTCTGTTTGGTCGGCCAGAATTATGATTATTATGACCTGCAATCTTTTATCTCGCACCGCAGCCCAGTCCATGTCACCGGACCAAATAAACCTGTGATTTGTTCAAGTTGACAGCCGAGGGGGAATTTAATGGGTTTGCCGTCAAATTCGACAGTTCCTGGGCGCGGGACGGAAACTGTTATACGACCTTTGTCACGACACAAATGACGTTTTCTTTCACAATAATGATACCCGATATAATATAGTGTCAAACAAAATACTTCCCTTTCAGTGTCAAATTAGGTTTGACTAGCGGATATTCCTATCATAGCGGAATCAATTTCTTTCCTTATCTATGGTATCAGGACGCGAAAATGTTTGCTGTTAGTATTTAGGCGTTCATTGAACTATCGCTTCGGTTAATTAGTAACACTTTGTATATTACAAGTTTAAGCGATTTAGTTTCTCATGCCACTATTAAAAGAAATATAAATAAACGCCACGTTTTGATATTAAAACCTCATTTAGACTGTGGCTCGCACGATATTAAAATACGCCTTTAGAATAGAGTAAATAATGCTTCAGGTTTTTGGTACGAAGAGTTGCGTTTAAATAAACTAAATGATGAGTATAGATATCTACACCACCGTCAGTATGCATGTTGACTCGTTTTTACGAGTATATGAGTTTTATTTAAACGTATGGCATACATTATAAATAGAAACAAAAGCAACTATTAGTAAAGATTAAGACCAGTCAGCCACTTGATGACCTCGTTTATGAGGAAATCTTGTCGACGCTTTCCGAAGGCAAAGAAATTGCATTTGTATTTATGTAAATCAAAAATATGCTTTTAAAGCCCGGTTATATCAAAACTCTTGGGTAGGTATACGAATTAATTCCGATCTCTGTAACAAAGTTCAAACTATAGTTAGGTACCTGTCTGAGATACTGTGTTTAACTATGTAAGGAGATGTTTACGCCGCTGCCACGGCTCTTAACTAGCTAACGTCACTAATTAATTAACAGCATTACGTTACACCTGCTCCACACAGATTTCTACACGAAACTTTGTAAGACTTCATGTTCGTCGCCAGCTAGGCACTCATTTTATAACCTATTCGACTATGTTTTAGTAAAACCTAGTCGTTTGAGGAAGTGATTTTTGACTTAGAATTTTTAGTGTATGTGAAGTGTAAGATTAGAGAGACGTAAGTAGAGATGTACCAATTTTCACACATACTTATTTAGTTTAGTTTTATTACGTAGGTATATTTGTCTTTTTGTTGTTGTTTCAAATCTAGTAAAATAAATTTTAACCTGTTTCCATTGTCAGAACGAGTTTAAATTTAACGTAAAGCATACAATATCAAACTTACGCGTTAACCTGATGATGCAGCCGGCAGGTGACGTAAGACTAAGGGAGAATTCTGGAGGAAAGAATGAAACCACGCTGTTTGAGAGCTCATTATAAAAGTCTCGGGGAGTAAATGCAAGTGCAAAGAACGGCGGGGGGTGTTGTTAATAATTTTTTTTACAAAAAAAGTTTTAGGCAGTTATTGTGTTACGTGTTAACTTCATTGTGTTGTCCTCTTGGTCGCCCTGAAAACCAACGTCAAGGCTAAGAATCTTAGCTATCGGCATATGCTGAGCGACATCCTTTTTGGTGATTTGTGTTTAAGATTAAGATGTAAATAGATTAAGTTCATATATTTTTTGTGTAACACCAACTATTCTATTATTTATTTTTGTTAGTGGTGATGATGATTAGTTAGTGCTTTCTTTTAGAATACGTTCTCGGCGATAATATAGACAGTCAGCGAAACATGGTTTAAGTGTAAATTTTGTCCATAGTCTCTTCTCACGCACGTGTCTCGCGGCACGAAGAGCACGCTCAACAAGCTGGGCGTGTTCACGGTGTCCTCGTTCCACGCGTTCATCTGCGCGCGCTCGCCGTCACTGCTGAACAACCTGCTGGCCGGCCGAGGAGCCACCAAGCGAAGGGCTCCAAACCTCTCGCGGTCCAATTCGGGTTCCAGCCGCCGGTCCATGCAGGTGCGAAGTGAACTTTGTTATATTCAGATATGGGTTTACTTTTCGTTTGGCTTTCATAATATTTTTGATTTATATAAGTATAATAGCTATATAGGTACATTTGAGGCACACGAAAAAACTTAAATAAACCATGTATTTAACCTAAAGTTAACTTATTATTTTGACAAAACACGGGACTTAATCGCGTACACTTACTTTTAATTTTCCTGACTAAAGTTAACTTACTTAAAAATACTAAAAACTAAAAATCTATGCCTAAAATGGGCCCCAGTGGCATTTTTTAAGTAGGTATTCGTGACATTGTAAAAGAAGTAAACTAGTTATTTGAGGAAGTTGTAATCTTACTCAATTAAAACCATTCTAACTATAAGCATAGACTTTATGCTATAAGTATTGTAACGCAATTTACAGCAGAGATGCAAAAACATTAACCTTGACTATATAGCAATATAAGCTATAATTGAATTTTCTGCTAACATTATGATGTAAACAATGATTATTCAATGGAAATGAGGTTATTTTTTTGTTTACTAAAAATAAAAGGGGAAAGTAAAATTTGTCTCCAAAATTAAACAACTTCGTTAATTTTGCTCTCTGCCGCTTCCTAATTACGTTACGCGGACACTACAAACGACTAAAAAACAACGTAGAAAAAGGAGCGCAAATACAAGTGTTGCGGGCGTGTTTGTGCGAGGGAATCGTGAAAATATCCACCGGCCGAAAAATCTGCTGGGCGTTTTAAGTCGACGGAGCCTAATACAAGCCGTCACGGCAACAGACTATTACTCGCCGCCGCTTGGCCCTGACTGCCAGTCATTAGGTAGCCCGCCCTTGTTTCTACAACAAATTGCACCTAATCTCGTTCTAAATGGAACGGTGAAAGGTCTCTGCCGTGGACTTATAAGTGCAAAAAGTCATTTTTTACCTGGATAAGGATAACAATTCTATATTTTACCAAGAAGCCATGCAGATATTCATATTCCTTGCTTTATACAATAGGTTACCCGTTGTTGTAAATGTTTGTGTTTTAGAAATTTAAAAGGAAATCGTTTACATTTAATCTCGAGAACAAAACGCTGTACTTTGAAACAGAAACTCGTCGTCTTTCTATCGAGATTCTCGATTTTCTTGTCTTGGCTCCATGAAAATTATTTTTACCATTTTCATTGTTAATCGTTTATATTCGTTGCAATGATACTTTTTCCTTATCCATTCAATGCCATTTATTAGTATGCTCTTTTATTAAGATATTTTAAGACTTAATTGTTGAATTTGTATCCCTCCCTTATTAAAAAATATATAATGGTACATTTATTGTAATATTTGCTAGGAATTTGCAAAGGTCCGTCATTACTTTCAAGTTTTTTTATTAAATTGTCAAAAATTCATGTTCTGAAATAACGAAGAAAAATACTAGCCATTATGAGCTCCATTTCAACCACGCTCGTTATCGATAACGAGGGAACGCTGTCGTCCCAATAAACGTCAAAATTGCCACGTCATGTTCAAATCATTTATGCATGTTTACCTACGTACAACCTCGCCCGTTGACGGCAGATGTCACGCGACGAAGGCGAGGCCGCGGTCAGGGTGTCCTTACCAGAGGGCACGACCGCAACGGTGGGGGTCCGAGAGGGCATGACAGTGGAGGAGTTCCTGGCAGCCGCCTGCGCCCGACGTTCGCTCAACGCCCTCGAGCACTTCGTCAGAGTGAAGAAACGCCGTGACATGGAAGATCACAATTACTTCGTGCCGCATCGCAGCGATCTCATTGAGACTTACGTGAGTATACGTACAATATTCACGTTGAAATCCCTGCATATCTAGAGTTACGAAAATAAAATTTTACAGCGGAACGCCGGAAGTTTCCTAGCTGCCTATTCCTGGCTTTCTGCTACAATCCATTTCAAAACATAGATTTCAAGTATTTTGTTACAACTCAACGTATCCAGGGCTCACGGCTTATAGTTTTTTGTGTAAAAATACGGGTTACGGTACGGCTAGTTCGTTTTCATCCCACTTCGTCTGAAATAATTGACGAAGGTATTGATGGGGTCTAAAATTGAAGTTCCAATTTACCAACGCTGTATACTATTAAACAGAGTAAAGTTTTATTTTATCAGGAATATGACTATTAAGAAAATAGGTATACATTATATGCCATATAACAAAACCGGGGAACTTTTCACTCGAAGAGATGAACGTTAATAATTATGCGATCCTTGGTCTAAAGTCTAAACGCTTTGAGAAAGTAACGATCTACCAGCAAGGAGAGATTAACTTGTGTCCCTTGCGTATTCCCGTTGTCCTTAAAACAAGCCGAGTAATTATGTTAATTATACAGTTGCAGCCCGTCCCGTGTCGAGCCAATACAACATTCATGAACGTACTGCCTTAAAAATCCCTCAGAACAGATTACGTGCCACGGTGCCTTGTTACTCGATTACGCGAAACAAATTAAATTATAAGGCGTGACGAAGTACGCGCGAGCTTATTTTAATTAGTTGGGAGTGCAAAAAACGTATACAAGTGTTTTGTGGACGAGATTCGCTTGAGTACGGTCTGACAGCCCATATATCTATTCACTCACTGATTTTATTCACATTCTATAGCGAGGGCGCCCGATAGTTACACCATAGTCGTATAGAAATAATGAACTGCGAAAATGTAGCGTACATTTTAGAAAAGAATTAATGTACCGTAGATCAGGGTTGCTCTAATTTTTTGCGCGGACATGGAAAAGCCGTCGGCATAAATAGGGCGCATTAATCACGCCATAAATCAAGGTACATCGAAACAGGCTCCCGGACAGAAGGCACGGCTACGAACAATCAATCACAGATAGGGTCTCTGATATATCGAAATTATTTTAAACAAAATAAGGATAAGGGAATTCTTTTGACCCCTTATGCTAATGTTGGTAGCAAATGCTCCGGGTTCACTTTGATTGAGGTCCGACAGGACACGGTTTAGCCGGGTACTAATGTGTGTCTTCTAATTTTAGCCCAAATAAACATGTACAGTCAGCAGCATAAGTAGCTAAGTGGATAGAGAGATCAAAATGAGCTTTACACGACTTTATTATTAAGAGAATAAGAGCGTGTGAAGGTAATTTTGAATACCCCAACCGCTTAGCTACTTCTGCTGTTGACTGTACTGTCTACAGGTTTATACATCGACATTTTTGTGCTAAAATGTTTTCTCGGATATAAATTTTGTTAAGGGAGTTTTAAATTTCCATCTGAAGGTTTGGGGACGTGCCAATCCTCTGGGAAATACATCACACGATCCAATACATTGTGCCTGTATATTTTTGAACCAACTTAAAAAAAAAGTATATTGATGGTATTTGGCATGATACCAGCGTCGGATATTTGTTGTATTAAAGATAAATATATACCAACTTACATTAACATTAACCAACTTACATTAACGTAATAGGTAGATATCTATCAATCTCTCTCTCTTCTCTCTCTTTATATTTAAGAGCTGTGCTCTTGTCGGTGGAGCAATCTCCAACTCGTCCGGTCCTCTGCCAACTCCTTAACCTTCTGGTATGACACGACCTGAACCTTTTCTTTTATTTGGTTGAAATAATTTATTCTCGGTATTATATCTATCAATGGGGGTTCAGAAATAAAAAACAAGTTTGTTTGGCATAGAACTATATGTAAAAAAATATATGCGTTTTGATCAATAAATAAATAAACTCAGTTCTTCGAGTCTCGGACGGACCTAATATGATCGAAAAAAATGCTGCATTAAGTATGATTTTCGCGAAAAATTATTACTATTTTAGAGCCTTCAATCTAAGCCAAATCTATCTAATAAACTGTTTACATCTTGTCTACTGACTGCTCTGCTACCGGGTCTCAATAATACACAGAGTGAATACGCTTCACCTATTCGTCTCGAGCGAACTAAAATCCCCGGCATCAATTTTCCCCTGACCTCCGTGCGTCACAGCCGTCACTTTATCTCCTGTGTAATCATGACTTTATCCCGAATTCACATTTCACTGCCGCTGACTGTCACCGGGTCCCATCTTTATAGTAGTCTACCCATTTAGTACCTACTTCGCAGATACTCGAATCAGATTCATTCGGGTCGAATCACATCGCCCCGGGCCTTTATTTTTTGTCCCCGTTGTATTTTACTGTGAATACTAACTAATTTTGTAGCTTAACTAAGCTTTAAATACGGAATACGAAAACTACACAAAACAAATAGTTCGCCTCAACTCAAAAGCGACGGAACAAGTTTTGAAACCGAGCCCGAGGCTATTTAAGTTTATGTAAGACTATTTTTCAAACATTTATTTAATATTTAAACAAAAAAAGCTTTACTTTTATGCCATATAATAATTAATAAAAATAAGCGAGTAAAATGTTAATCACGTTCACCGACCAGATAAAAGATAAAACAGTAATTAATAATAACGCCTAACAGGCCAAGGAAAGTAAAACGTGCTTATTTTACTCAACTGCCGGAGATGAGAGGCTGTTTTTCGTATTTGTATGTGCCTGTACGCATGTATAGCTTGACAAATTTAGGCTCAGATGATTTATCGAGAGAATTGTCCCAAAAACATGTGTATCGCATATATTAAAGTTTGTGTTTTACTATTTTTAACTATGATTTTCCATTTAGTTGCACACTCACGAGGTAGTGGAGGTGTGCGCAAAGATCCTGTACCAAGTGGAGCTTCAGAGGACCACCCTGGAGCAAATGTGGGGTTTCAGCGTGGAGGCCGAGCTGATCGAGAACGCTGAGCGCCAGGACGAGCTGTGCTGCTACGTCAGCCGTGTGGAGGACAAGAGCGTGGCCATGCAAAACGGTCAGTGTACTTGATCAATTATATACAAGCATTATTTTTTCACTATCTTATTACCTAACCATTACCAATTTATGAATGAATTCATTGATAAATTGGCCATTCTATTCTGAACCCGATAGTACATTAAATGCTAGATACCCCCAAGACGAGATCTCAGTGTCGATTTTCCTCTGAAAAGGGGAAAAACAGTAGGGTCGGCTACGAGCGTAGCGCGTGGCAAACTGGGGCACGCAAAGTGTTAAGAGTTGTGTCTCGTTTGTCAATTTAATATTTATGTATGATCAGATGACGAAGAAAGAACAGTTACGCAAGATCTAAAAAATCTATGTTTCTTTTCTTTGTAGTTCAGTGCCTTGGTTTTATTGATCTAAAGCTACACATCATTTGAATAATAAAATAAAAATAAATAATCTTTACAATTATCGCTCTATTAAATTCACCTTTGTACTGCTCTCGCTGTGTACATATGATAAAGTGATTACTACTACTACTAATACTAAAAGAGTCACCAATAAATAATCTACTTAGGTATTTAAATTCAAAGTAACTTCATATAATAATAAGTACTTTTTGAATAAGGATAAAAAGCAAGATATTTTTTATCCACAACTATGTATATATTTCACTATAACTTTACAAGTCAGGTAGGCTAGCGCAAACTGTTTATATTTCTTAAAATATGGTATTTTCCTCTCCCTGTTTCATGTCATGTAATCCGTCTTTCAATATGCTCAACGATAAATCCGTACTCTCTAGAGTAAATTTGGTTAGTCAAATTTTTTCGGTGTTTAATATCTAGTAAATATTTACAATTTTATTGTTTAACCAATATGAAAATACTTTTCTCTTGTATTTATTATTTCATATATTGTTAAAGCATTATCTATATTATTAGGATACAATCTGAGTTTAGATGAATTTATAATATTTATTCATTATTGATACTGATTTATGCGTATCAGTTAAAATGAATATTCTAATAGTAAAACAATAGTTTTGTATTTAAGAGGCTTCTACATCTACTATATATACAACTTAATAAAGATCGCAAAAAATGTTAGCGAACAGTTTGTTTTTGGAGACTTCGTCATGCCTCGACCGTGTGGCTAACACTTACCCAATATGAAGCCCTATTGAGAAAAAAACTTTCGGAATAAAGGTAGAAAAACAGTTCTTCGAAACATTTAGACGTGAGACATATTCGGATCTCGTCTTGAGGTCGTTGAGGTATCTGTCATACTAAAAAGAGTACTTAATAAAGTACTTAGTTTTACTTATTTCGTATGTACTCATTTAATTCTCAGTAAAAAAATTGTTGTATAAGCTTGTTACGTGATTCAATAGAAGCGCATCCACGTTAATTTAAAAATAAACTGTGCAGTTTATAGAACTCTTGTTGTGTCAGGTATAATCAAAGGCGACGAGATAATGGTGATCAACGGAGCGATTGTATCTGACCTAGATATGATGTACTTGGAGAGCGTATTGCAAGAGGAACTTTCGCTCGTCATGATGATGAGGTATGTTTGCTGTGTCTGTGAATTCGAGACCATTTACTTTTTGATTCCCGCACCGCTAGATGTTTGTTGTTGAGTTACTGTCCATTAATCACAAACACGGATCACGTTCCACAGACATTTAAAACGTCTCGCATTGAAATCAACTGGGACCGCTAAATGAAATGCTCCAGCTTTAAAATGCAAAGTTTAAACATTTCAGTGAACATGTTTACTTAGCTGTTTCAGTTCAAATGAAGTCCAATATGAAAAGCTTATCACACTCGACATTGCAAACTCGGTGCCAAATAATTTGCCTCTTTATGCTTCTCGGGTACGGTAAATGTAAATTGCATTTAGTTCGCTCTGGACAAATAGACAAAAATTGCCTCCCCAACTCGGAAGAAACCCCTCAGATATGAATTGCGCGAGAAAAGGTTTTATATTTAAACTGCGCTGGTGGAATAGGAAGCTGGTTGTGAGGATAATAAAGCGGAAGTTAAAGTGTGGCGCAGCGAGGGGCAGAGTGGAAAGGCTGTTCATCGGCGTTTCCCGCCCTCATACACCTGACCTTTCGCGGCCGCGACAAGTTTACTGAAGCGCTCGCTGCGACCTACATAGCCTGCAGCCCTGCCTCGCCCTGCTGCCCTCCGCCGCACCAGTTATAAAACAATCGCTGCCAATAGCTGCGCTTAAGGGTTTCGCGGAGTTGCAATAAACCCGTATAAGTTCTTAACGTTCCTTACAGACTTTTGACATTAAAAGTTTATGGGCCATCGATTATTATTTTCCTAGAGCGGCTCAATTGGTCGTCAGGAAAATCGTAAACGGACGACAAAATTAGCTATTTATTAGTTTCTTATTAACTTTTCTCCATTGAAATAATAGCTGTTTATCCGCTTACAAAATGGTAAAGGCAACTGTCCTTTATAAAAAGGAAGCTGCCGGCAGCACCCTTCATTTGCAAGCGTAGTTGCACTTGACAATGTTTCAGCGCACTCCGCCGCTTTGACGCACTAGAACGACGAAGATAGCAATAGCTTGCTGCGTTTAAAGGGTTTACATCATCCTTTCTGTGTAGTATTTACTTGCGACACCTCGCGCCGGTGCGGCGCTGCCATTGTGCGCCCTGGGCCGTTATTCTCAACACTTACCGCACATTGCTCGAAGCTAACCAGTGTAGCGTAGTATCTCCTATTTCACCACATCATTCCAAATCTTAAGATCAAGTTTTATTGGACATGAACTCACAGTTGAAGCAATATATTTTGTGAATTTAAAAGCTACAGTTGAGACGCGCGCCTGAATTACAGACGTAACTAATGGTTCCCAACAAATGTCGTCTCGGAATAAGCGCTTGCGACTTGGTGTTATTGTTGTGAGTTCTATCTTATCGCTATATCATAAAGCTGTTCCGGTTTACAGACGGCCCTTTTGTTTTTGAATGTGGGCTGTGCCGTTAATCATTAAGTTTACTCACTGTCTAAATGGTACTGTGTAGCTTTCAGCGAATTTTTGTTCTTGTCATTTGTAATTTAAATTTAGACCGAGGCTTGTTTTTATTTAAAAATATCTTTCTTTGAGATAAATTTTAAATACCTAACGATAAGAGATAGGTCGCCGTTTATTGTTCTATCGCCATCAAAACAGTAAATAGTGAATATCAAATGCTCTTCATTGTATCTATACCAGCAAATAAGTCGTGGGACCGGAATAAATTATAGTACCAATTTCCAACAACACAATGGGTAAAGTGTGATAAATAGTTTACTGTCGAGTGAGTTGAATAATAACGGGGTAAATTCGAGACGTCTCATTTATGAGTCACGGTAGAATTTAGACTGTTAATAGTTTGTACAATCGTATTATGTTACGTTTGTTAACGATGCTGGAGAGCTTATCCGGGGGCTGCGAACGCTAAGCTAAGCACTGGTGTGCTCAGCTGTACCAGTGCACTTCACAATCAGCTTCCGATTTCATCTGATGCATTCCTGAACCTATGTACATATCGGATGCAACCGACTGGATCTAAAACTATTGAACAACTGACGATCCTGCTTTGATGTCCGACCATTTGCCGTATTCTAATTTTGAAACACGTTTAGACACAATCCAGTTTCAGTACAACTCCAATGCATTTACTACGCAATACAGCTAACGCCTAAACGTCTGAATCATGAATATCAGAATTAGCTTGAAAATTATTCCGACGCAACTCCAATATAACTTCAATATTTATTGATTATTTGCTGTGTGTTGGATTAAATTGAAAATTAGCATAAAATATAACGCGCTTCGGTGGCTTTAGTTTTACGTCCTACACAGATAGAAAAAATCTCTTCAACCAAAGAAACCTATTTGAATCAAGAGATATCCAGTTTCCCATATAAGGAAAAAATAAAATTCTTTATTTTAAGATATAAAATGTTTCAAAGTTTATTACTTAACCTAATAAATTCAATACTTTATCCGAGATATAAAAATCTTCTTTTTAAAATAGCTTAATATTCTCACGAAGGGCGTTTGAATTTTGTTTTTGTATTGTATTTTTTTAAAATTGAACTATATGTGTCTTAGTGCAATACATAAAGAACTTAAGCCAAGAAACTTTGTTTCTTGGATGAAGACTCATAGTTTAAATTGAGAATTGAATTTCTCCACGGAAACAAGAAAACGCATTAGTTCAAGAGCATGTGTTACTTGATGTAAAATTTGATATTTTCACACCAAGATCTAAAATTTCTTGGCGTATGAAATCGATTACTTGAAACAAACAATAACATTTTCTAAGGCGGTTATCACACTGGCGCGGATCCGCATGCGGCACCGGTGAGCGAGCGAGATAGCGCTCTGCATGTGTATAGCGCTATCTCGCTCGCACACCGGCGCCGCATGCGGATCCGTCGTCAGTGTGATAATCGCCTTAGTGTCTCAGTGCACTACTTAAAAAGCTAGTAGCAGAAACTGTGTTTCTCGGGACTAATCCCAAGAAAGGAAGTTTAACTAAAAGTAGATAATACAAATATAAATTATGATTATTTATATACTCACAATTTATAATCGTATTATCTAGAGCTGAGATTGCTATTGTGAATCTCAAATAAGCCCGGGTAAAGCGCCGAGGGTCATGAAGTTACGTCGAACAGACGTTCGCGTGTTCTAACCTACACGCAGAGACATCTATTGATGCGCAGGGTAACTAACGTCCAAGACTTAAATGTTTCAAAGCAAAAATTATGTGCTTCTTCTTTGGAATAGCTGTGGCTCTTGATTGTAGGTTGAAAACATCAAAGCAAAAATTAATCACTCTTGCCTAAAAACTTAAAAATCTCAAATCAAACTTTTGGCGCTACTTCTTTGAATTAGCTTTGGCTCTTAGCTGTAGATTGAAAACATCAAACCAAGAACTAATCGCTTTTGACGTAAACACATAAAACTCTTAAAGGAAAATTTTGGTGCTTTTTTGCCGTAAATAATTATTATCTTAACTCAAATCATTACTATTCGCTTTAAAAATAGGTAAAGCTAAAGCTGAATAATTTTAATTCTTCTTTTAAAAATCATGATATTTTTAACTCAAGTCATGTTTATTGGTCTAAGGTATTTATTACTCTCTTTAAGAAACCGCGTGCAAGAGAGTTTTGCGTTTTGAATTAAGATATTATTTCTATCTGTATAAGAAAGCATGCTCATGGCAAACACGACGCACTGAGATGTGCAATACGGTTGCGCAACGTCCGAGCTGTAATGTAATCGACACGTCGATATACAAGCTTACGTCAACGGTTTATTTGCAGTCTATGGCAGATGTGAACAAAATATACAAAGGCATCAGAAACGGCTGATGTTACCTCTTATTTTGGATCGAATTATTTTATTTATAAAATACAGATTTACACAGAGTAATAGACAAAAAATTTAAACCACAAGTTTATAGATTATCAAGAAGTTTATCAAAATACGTCTAACATGTATCCGATGAAAAAACTTTTATCAGCCTTTAGTATAAAAAACCGTTTAATTAAACTGACTCTCGATTAATCTTTGAACTAGAAGTTTTATATATTGCAGGTACGTAATTTATAAAATACTAGCAGTCTCGATGGCCGATATCCAAAGCTTCATTGTGGAATACCGTCAATATTTGTAAGGTTTTAATATTTGTAACTTATTTTATCAAACATGGCACATGTTTGATTAAGAACCATGTCTATAGTTAAACATTTTTACGTGAATGACTTCAGTGTAACTGTAACACATCCAGAAGAGCTGGTACTCAAAAATTCAATATTCATCGTACAGTAATTTGCATAATTTGCGTATATTCTATAGCGTAATCGGTCGTTGTTAATCTAGCATGAGATTTTCTGTCGTAAATAAATTTAAAGTCTCCATAATTTTAACAAAGCCATAAAATGTACCTACCTACTCCATTTACTTTCCGTAGGCCGGGTGAAAAGGCCATACAATTGCAACACAAACTACGCTTGTAAACCCTGTACGACTTTAACGAATAAAACATAGAACTTGTATTTTTTAAGACAAATAAAAGCAACGTCAACTTAAACATTAATTGAAGCTCAATGTTAATTTAGTCTATGAACGCTGTACTTTTCTATTACTAAAGTTATAAAATTTCGAGCTTATTTCTGAACTATGAACTAGACAACGCAGTTCAACTTTTTTTTAAACTGTAATTACAGTTTTTCGGATCAGTAGGTAAATATACTAATTTGGATTATACAAATAAGAAAAAAAAACTGATTACTTTATATAAAAAATTGAAACTAATGCTGTGTTTGTGTGCAACAAAGAATCCCACTTTATCATAAAGAAGCATCAACCTAAATGACAGCTTTAGGCCTATACGCGTGATATCTGAAGCAGCTTCACAATATGCATAAATAGCTGTGCTAACACCTGACGCAAAGCGGCCGCGCGTGCGTTTGCCTCCACCGAGGCACGTCCACACTAGCCGAGCTGCCGCGCACGGCAATTTCCTCGCGAGGCGGTGTGCCAGGTGTAAACACGGCCAATCACTAGGAGGCGCTGCTATAAGCTTAGTTATCATAAACAAATACCTATATCATGCCAAGTCTTAATATGTTTACAAGTATTGAAAACGCAGCGTCACATATCCATTGGTTAAAATAAAATGCAAAAATTCAAATTAAAGCTTGTAAAATCTTGGGGCTAAATGATTTATTGAGTATATCTAGTACTAAAACATAAAACAGAATTTAACAGAAGTAATTCAAATTTGACTTATAAACTAAGCAAAAAAAACCTAAATAAAAAAAAACCTCGCCTAACTCACTCGCCTCTGGTATGCTCCCTAGGATGCTGGCGGCGTTGCCTCTTTGAACTGATTAGACTTAGTCTTTGAGCTAAGAAGAAGCCCACCCTATAGTCACCTGAGACATCAATAGCCGAGATTACACTTCCTTCGCAAATTTTAATTTAAAATCTTTGTATGATCTGTTTTTTGGTTAGATTATATTTATAAATATTAAAATAATGGTGTTAATTCCTAGGTCTTCGCGCACCGAGCCGCCCGAGCTCGCGGGCATGATGCGAGGGAATACCGATGATATGATTGATTCCCTCGTGTGCCCGCCGCCACCCACCGACCCGCCCGTCATCTCAGACGACATGATCTCCGGCCTCATCGTGCCGGCGCCTGCCTGGAGTGAGTACTTACTTGCCTTACCCTTCTTTCGTGTCGAAGTTCCTAAATTATGGATGAGAACGCAGCGGTGTTGACAGCCGTGGCCGTTGCGTCCCTGTACGGTCAAGTACCCATTTTTTTATATAAACTACAACAATAGATTCGCTCGTGTGCCCGCCGCCGCGCTAAGGGGTCCGCCCGTCATATCCGAAGACATAATATCGCCACATCGTGCCGGCGCCCGCTTGAAGTGAGAACTCAGCCTGATTCTCTACCCCGTCCCGAATATAGACTAAGATACAGCCTTTCTCTCTGCAGTGTCATTTACCCTGTTCGGAATGTAAACATTGGAATAGTCGGTTCATAAGTAAACGAGCATTTTAACTTTAATAAAAAAATCTGTGTTGATTTTATGCTGATTTCATGTTAGATACTTTAGTGCAATTCGGGGACATTTCGTTGAAAGAAATATCAATAATAAGAATTAATCAACTAAGATAAACTCCGATGCGGTCTTGAATACTGTAGATCTTGGTTACTTTTCCTATTAACCCATTCAGTGCCAATTACGACACGTTGTCGTCACGGTTCTATGAAGCATTTTTCGCTACATAGCGGGAAACCCATGTTATCGGCTACGGCGTAGCGCTACGCGCGCGCGTACCATAGCGGTGAATGTGTTAAGCCTTTTCCAGTTTTAATAGCATATTTTAATATAAAAATATTATATTCGAGTTACAGATATAGACTCGTATAGGAAGGCAACACTGTAGCTTAACTGTTTGAGTGCTACCGACTCGCCTGGTGATTCCGACATATGCGAACGTTTCACTAATATTTGAGGAACGTTACTACGAGCTACGGCATACACATACCTAACGTTGTTTGACGCTGAAAGCTGTGCTTTGACAGTTTATAATTGAGATGCTATTTTTGCTTTTACGTAACAGCCTAATAAAAATAAAAAATCATATTTATGGGTAGCATTTAACGTTCTTAGAATATCTGTAAAGTAGGCAGCACAATATTTATTATTTCGTTGTTTATTTCAATGCAATGTTAGTTACAGGCTTCATCAAATATGTCTGAACATGCCACACAAAATTATTGCCTTGACAATAGAAGCGTTGTTCAGATATTTTTTATCACTTTGACCGCTCCAATATATCTAATGCCTGTATACATTTTCCATGCAGTTGAACTAAACTGCAAAGCTCCCGTTAGTTTTTTATATACTAATCTCCCTCAATACGATATCATTTCTTGAGATAATTTTGCGGCAGAACCGTTTGCAGTATCTTTTGCCAACCTATTACCTAGATGCCAACTTACCTCCTTTGCAAGCTCAAGCAATAACGTAGGTCATTGATATAATTAACCGTTTCATGAAATGTAGTTGGCTGGCTTACACTTCTTCGAAGCGAATACTAATTTTAGTTATAATACCTTAATTTGATTTTGAACTAAATATATATATTAATTTACCTTACATAAAATATTTAATTCAAATATAATTTTAAAATTAAGTGTTTATAGAATTGAAAGCGGACGTAACCGTAGGCAATGAAGCGGTCGGTTGAAGTAAACCGATATATTTCACGATTGGAATGCTATTTATAGAATCCTTAAGGTGATTTTACGGTCGCTGCAGGCTCAATGAATACTGCTATTGCTATTAGATATTGGTAGGTTTTATAAATTACATAAATGAACTTTGAAATTTGTACATATAACTCATTTAAAATTAATCAATCAATATTGCTGTATTCAATAATATTAAAAAGGATTGGTATTTAAATAATCTTAATATATAATGTGTATCTCGCCCGCACTTATTTATGCGAGCAAGATGCACTGCAAGTTATGTTTAATGAGTATCAAATCAAACTAGATTTATGTCAATCGAATAGTCCCTAGATTTTCTCGGTACCTAGTTAGAATTCCTGCGCCGTAACACCGTACCGCTGCGAGACCAATCAACCACGCGACCGCACGCGGCGCAGGCGCTTGGAATGTTCTAGAATCAAACTGGTATGGTTATGGACGCTGGACATGGAAATGTTAAGTACACAAATATAATGCACGAACATTGATTGCACAGATCCATGTTGTTCTCCTTCTTCACATAAGCCTAAATAGATCGTCGCAAACATCGATATATCGTTTTAATTGGTACACTATTGATACACACAAAGTCATCACTCTTTACACATACAAAAACACAAAACATATTCGTCGTTTCCTGATACAAAACACTATAATTTATTTCACGTAGCACTGTGCGTGGGACGGATGAAAATTTTACATTTCATGCAAACACTGTTGTTACGGACAGCCTATATCCCTATGTAAATAAATAATTTATACCCCTGTTGTTATCATTAACCCTGTATGTAAGCGGTACACACAAGTCAACCTATTAGGTTCATAAAACATAGGTAAAAAAGCAGAAACAGACTTGTCTGTACCGCAGATAGGCAGTACGTGTGTTCTCTGAGAGGGCGCGCGCGGTACTGAAGGCAGGCAGAGGGGGAGCGGCGTATTTAGCTGATATCGACCCACGCGGCCGGTCTTCCCGTGCGAGAGCCGCGAGAGTGAGAAAGCGTAGGGAAACCTGTGTGCCCATAACGAGAGCCGCGCGGCCGGGGCCGACCAAGGCGGCCGGGTGTGACCGTAACGAGAGCCGCGGAAAACTTTTTGATTTCCCGGGGAAATGCCGCGCCCTACAGAGACCATACCTACTTTAATAGATAGGTCTTTTCATAAGCTATCTAGGCAAAAACATTTTGTAAACCTAGGACTTAAGAAAACCGAAATAAAGCGAGTAGAAGTTTTCCCCATATTAAGTCCTAGGTGCGAAAGAGAAAGTAGAACGGTCGGGGACTTCTCTGTCTTGCATTTTCTAGAAAGTTCCACCCCACCGTTTCCGAACCATATAAAAGCCAGTAAGCACCGCCGCTACACCAGTTCAGTCCGAGCAACAGCTCCAGAAAGGAAAAGGAAGAAAACAGGAAGAAAACAGGAAGAACCAAGGAAGAAAGAAGACTAGTAGCAGCAGTAGTACAACGCGGTACAGGAATTTCGGCGTGCTTACCGGCTTTTATTAGCCCAACGTGGGATCAGCTGATCGCGGGGCGAGTGACCCAGTTTGCGGGCAGGGAATATGTACCTGGTCGTGAACTTTCGAGTAGTTTAAAGTAGTCAGCTGTTTTTAGGGTCACCGCCCAGCCCCGTCCAGGGTATATGTACCTGTGCGAGGGCTCCGTAGCGCAAGTAGTAGACACGTCAGCTGATTTCGGTGTCGGCACCCTCGTTCCCGGGCAGGGTAAATGTACCTGTTCGCGGACGCATATGTGAAGTCAGTTTAGTAGCATATGTACTATGCGTGTGACCGTGTAAATAGTGTAAATAGTACCGTGTACCGTGTTAACGTTATCCTTTTAGTATTGTCTATTAGTGTTAAAGTGATTTATTATTGTTGACTAGTCTTTAATGTGAACGTTGTTAATCAGTATCAGTGTCTAGAGTCAGTGTTTAGTTTAATGATAGATTGACTTATGTTAGAAGTGTACTGTTTTAGTTTAAATATAGAATCTTAAAGTGTGTCGTGTGTGTTCTCATTGGTGGTCCCCTTACACAGTGGGAGGAATTGGGTTCCGAACAGTGAATGCTCCCTATCCGTGCATAAATAAATATTAAAGCTGAGCTGTCCTAGACGAGGCTGACGCCAGTGTGTCCCCTGGCGGCAACAGCTTTTGGTCCTTCGAGCCGGATAGGGGAACCCAGTGTAAGTTGGACCACAGGGAGAAGTGGATTCTTGGACAAGTGACTATTGACTGATACTGCGTTTCTTCCTGTGTACTGTTTTTGTGTTAGAAGTTTTTGAAAGGTGCTACAATGGAATCAAAGGGCATGACAACGAGGTCGCAGTCTGGCCGCACCAGGGCAGATGAAGAAGGTGTTCCGGATACCAGGGGGGTGTCCGAGGAAGGCGCGTCCGGCACCGTGCGCACTCCACAGGCTGGGGTCACGGAGGCTACGGGACAGCTGGGCCAGGAAGCTGCTGCAGAGGTACCTGTAAGTGCTGGTGCCAGGGTACCACATAGGCCTGCAGTAGTCGTCCACAAGGGTCCACCACGCTCGCCGTCGACAGAGGAGCGGCGAAGAATCCAGAAGGCCAGGGAAAGGCAGCTGCGACATGAAGAAAAGGCGGAGAAACGCCGAGCCGAGCGCGAACAGCTGAGTGGGCGCGCGCTCCTGTCTCCGATCGCGGAAGGAGGGACGGGAACGACCCAGCCAGAGGGTCACCCGGAGGCCGCAGAGACACAGAAGATTCCAACTCCACCACCGGAGAAGGCACCATCGGCGGGGTCTCACCACACAAAGAAGACCCACGCATCACGTTCCAGCAGCATCAAGTCCGCGAGGCTGCGGGCGCTCGAGCTTAACCTACTGAAGAAGGAAGCCGAGCTGGAGCGACGGGAGATCAACCTGGAGCGGAAGCTGCTGAGAAAGGAGCACGCCCTCAAGCAAGAAGAGATACTTGAGGGCTCAACAACATCTGGAACTGGGACTGACTCATTCTCCGAAGAATCATCACGCGCCCCCTCCCCGGTCAAGGAGCGGGCGGATGAAACCATCAGGCAAGTGCGCGAGTGGCTGCGCACCGTCGAAGACCCACCGTGTCATCGAGTGCGCGTACAGTCGCCACCCGCGCCGCCACGGGCCAGGCGCGCCCCATCGCCGCCAAGGGGGCCGCGATACGGGGCGCGTGCACCGTCGCCCACACAGCTACGCGATCGACCGACAAGGAGGTACGAGTCGACGCCGCTTTCCAACCCAGGGGGGTTGAGGTCGTCGATGGAGCCGCCGCCCAGTGACACGGCGACGGCGTTCAACAGGCTCGCCGACCAGCTACGGGACGCCGTCAGGACCACACCGCCGAAGCAGTGCTACGAGTTGCCGCCGTTCACGGGCAACCCTAATGAGTGGCTGCTGTTCTTCAACGCCTACACCGAGTCTACACAGCGGTACAACTTCAGCGCGTTCGAGAACATGGCCCGGCTGAGGAACTGTCTGCGTGGGGACGCAAGGCAGTGCGTGCAGCACCTGCTCTCCACTTCGACGCAGCCGGAGCTGATCATCCGGCTCCTCAAGAAGAACTTCGGGCGCATCGACCTGCTGGTGGACAAGGCGCTGGACGAGCTCAAGCGGCTGACGCCGCTGGGGCCCAGTGCCATCGATCTCAACGAGTTCGCGACGAAGGTCGTCAATATCGTAAGTACTCTCTGCGAGCTCGACAGCAAGAACTACAGCAACAATCCGTTGCTGGTTCGGGAGATCACAGACAGGCTGAGTCCGCACCTCAGGAGCCGATGGTGCGCCTACGCGAAGGAGCACGTCAAAGGCGGAAAGTGTGAGCTGATGATGATGGCTGACTTCCTGATGGAAGAGAGCGATGCTGAGCTGGAGTTCTCACACGCTCGCATGCCCATCAGCAAGAAGAGAGACACGGCTACAAAGGAAGCACCCCGACCATCACCGAGTCGCGCAGTCCAGGGGAGAGGCGTGCGTAAGACGCAGGCGCAGTACCACGCCGAGCAGGTAAACACAACAGGTAACACCGTGGGCATTCGGGAACCCTGCTTGTGCTGCGGCGGCGACCACAGGACCACATGGTGCAAGCGGGTCCTGGTAATGGACACAGGCGCGAGATGGGACTGGGCAAGGAATAACCGCATATGCTACAGATGCCTAGAGAGCAAGCACTCCAGATTTAAGTGCAAAGGTAAGGCATGCGGTCGCAATGGATGCACCAGATTGCACCACCCACTCTTACACAAAGAGGGCAGCACGCAGGGAGAAGAGCGTGCACAACGGCTGCCACCCCGCGCAGCCTCGCCTGCCCCACGAGCCGCCCGCGACGGGTCCGGACATTCGCCGGCGGCCAAGTCAACCGAGCCGGACATCACTTCGAGCACGACGATGGAGCAAGTGAACAGCACATCCTGCGTGTTCCTGAAGATGGTTCCTGTTACCGTGGAGGGCCCCAAGGGAAAGGTGGACACCTACGCTATGCTCGACGATGGGAGCACAGTGAGTCTGATCCAATCAGACTTGGCTGAAGCCGTAGGAGCCACGGGGCCCGCGA
This sequence comes from Pammene fasciana, assembly GCA_911728535.1. Taxonomy (NCBI): domain Eukaryota; kingdom Metazoa; phylum Arthropoda; class Insecta; order Lepidoptera; family Tortricidae; genus Pammene; species Pammene fasciana. Next base: position 5,462,531 of record OU452279.1, read on the forward strand.
CGCCACTACGACTGGCAGGGGTAAGTAACATGGAGGCTGCCCCTGAGATAAGCAAGCAGGTTCGAGTTCGCGTACGAGGCAAGGGTCTGGAGACTGCGTATGACCTAGTCTTCACAACCGTGAAGAGGTTGGGGCTACGGACGCAGAAAATGAGTAAAGAGGTAATGCAGATGGAGCATTTCAAGGATATCCAGACAGCATGCTATGATGAGGCCGTGCCGCGACTGCTTGTGGGAACCGACCAATGGCCAGTCCTGTTGCCGATGGAGGCGAAGATTAGAGGACTGGATGAACCAGCGGCAGTGTTGACGAGTCTGGGATGGGTGGTCTTCGGAGGTAAGCCACGCATAGTCAACCCTGAAGAGAAGCACATGATGCTGCACTGCCGCCACGAGGATGACGAGCACCTGGACTCTATGCTACGGGACTACTTCAGCATAGACTCGCTCGGCATCAAGAACGTCAAGAAGGTAGATCCAGCAGTGCAGAGGGCCCTGGACATCTTCGAGAAGACGGTCAAGAAAATCGACGGACCACGCTACGAGGTGGGACAGCTATGGCGGGAGGAGGAGCCACGGATGCCACCGAGTCTACCGACGGCGCTGAGTCGACTGCACGGCATCGAGCGCAAGATGGATCGAGACCCGGCATTCGCAGCGAGCTACACGGAGCAGGTAGACAACCTGCTCAAGAAGAAGTATGCAGAGCCGCTGGAGAAGCCGCCAGATAGCAACGTAGCCTGGATTCTGCCGCACTTCGCCGTGACCAACCCCAACAAGCCAGGGAAGGTCAGGCTGGTCTTCGACGCAGCGTGTCGCAGCCAAGGGAAGTGCCTCAACGATTTTCTGCTGGAAGGACCGGACTTGCTACAGTCACTGATCGGGATCCTGTTCCGGTTTCGAGAGGGGCAGTTCGCCGTGGTGGCGGACCTCCAAGAGATGTTCCTGCAGGTGAAGATAAGGAGTGAGGACCAGCCTTCGCAGACCTTCATCTGGAGAGGGGATCGTCGAACCGGAAGCCCGCAGTTCTACAAGATGACGAGCATGCTGTTCGGCGCGGCAAGCTCACCGTTCCTGGCACACAGCGTGAGGAACAAGAACGCTCAAGATAACGCCGAAGAGTTCCCGGACGCCGTGGAAGACATCGTCCGTAACCACTACATGGACGACTTCGTGGCCAGCTATCCGGAAGAAGAGGAGCTCGTACATCGTGCCACGCAGGTTGCATCGTCGCACGAGAGAGGAGGGTTCAAGCTTCGTGGATGGACATCCAACAGCAAGAAGCTACTGCAGGGAATCCCACGAGAGCTGCACGCAAGCACGCCGGCGCAGCTGGGGAACAAGGAGAGCAAGATCCTGGGCCTGTACTGGAACCCTGAAACGGACGAGCTCGGGTTCAACACGGCCATGATGAGGGTACCGGCCGAGGTGCGAAGCATGAAGGCGACGCCGACGAAGAGGCAGATGCTATCGGCCGTGATGTCCGTGTACGACCCACTGGGGCTGTTAAGTCACTACATGATAACAGCCAAAGTCCAGTTGCAGAACTTATGGGCCAAGAAACTGGACTGGGACTCGCCACTGCCAGAAGAGGACAAGCGCGACTTCGAAGACTGGCTGCGGGCTTTGGACAGCGTCGCAGCTCTTCGGATTCCAAGGTGGTACCTGTCAACGGGGGCAGCGGCGAGCAAGGAACTTCACGTCTTCGTGGACGCAAGCACGAAGGCGTACGCATGCGTGGCGTATTGGCGCACTGAAGAAGAGGACGGGACGGCCCTGGTCAGCATGATCGCCGCCAAGAGCAAGGTGGGGCCGACAAGACAACTCAGCGTGCCACGCATGGAGCTACAGTCAGCGCTCATCGGATCGAGGCTCCAGCAGACCATCCGAGAAGAGCACCGCCTGACACCAACGCGCGTCGTGATGTGGAGCGACAGCAGCACCGTCCTCCACTGGGTTCGCAACGACGCCAAGAGGTACAGCGTCTACGTAGCCAACCGCCTGGGAGAGATCGCGGAGCTAACGAAGCCAAGTCAATGGCGCTGGGTACCTACCAAGGACAATCCGGCGGATGAAGCTACCCGGCCGGATAACAAGAGACAAGTTACCTTCGACAGCCGATGGTATCAAGGACCAGACTTCCTGAGGAGGCCAGAGAGCGAGTGGCCTCAAGAGAAGACGCGCCAGGAGACTACGGATCCCGCCGAGAGCGAAGAGGTGGTCTGCGCTGCGACGGAGGCGAAGGTCAACAAGGAACCCATTCCCGACATCGAGAGATTCTCCGACTACAACAGGCTGCTAAACGCGACGGCACGCGTTTACCAGTTCGTCGAGTGCCTCAAGACTCGACAGCGGATGCCCCTGCAGGTGCGACATCGGAAGAAGGCGGAACACTTACTCTTCCAGTACGTGCAGCGGACGAGTTTCCCGGAGGAGTACCGAAGTCTGGCGAAGGAAGAGCCAGTGAACCGGAAGAGTCGGATCTTCGAGTTGGACCCCGTCATGGACGACGACGGGCTCCTAAGGATGCGGGGACGGATCAACGCAGCGCCAGTACAGGGCTTAGAGAAGAGGCCTGTGATCCTGGACGGCAAGCATCGGGTGGTCAAGCTACTGATCGCTCGAGCACACCGGGAAGCTGGACACGCCAACAACGAACGGGTCGTGAATGATCTACGTCAGCTCTACTGGATCATTCACCTACGGCCGACGGTGCGACAGGTGGCTAGCAAGTGCCGCTTGTGCATTCTACGGAAGACGCAACCGAGGGTGCCAGCGATGGGGGATTTGCCGCTGGCCAGGATCGAGCCGTTCAAGAGACCCTTCACCAACACCGCCGTGGACTTGTTTGGGCCACTGACGGTGACCATCGGACGAAGACATGAGAAGAGATGGGTCGCGTTGTTCACCTGCCTAACGACGCGAGCCGTGCATCTGGAGGTCGTCCACAGCCTGTCGACGGACTCAGCGATCATGGCTCTACGGCGTCTAGCGGCGCGACGGGGATGGCCTGCGGTCATCTACAGCGACAACGCGACGAACTTCAGGGGATCGGACGTCGAGCTACGCAACGCGTACAAGGAGTGGCTGCCTGCACTTCAAGAGTTCGGGGTGCAGAAGAACGTCACCTGGAGGTTCATTCCACCCGGTGCACCGAACCAAGGCGGAGCGTGGGAAAGACTGGTGCGCTCCGTGAAGAATGCCCTGACAGCGACCCTACACACAAGGGCGCCGAAGGAAGAGTTGCTGCTGACCGTGCTGGCTGAGGCGGAGAACACAGTCAACGCGAGACCACTGACCCACGTCTCGGTGGATCCTAAGGACGAGGAGGCGCTGACACCAGCGCACTTCTTGCTGGGAGGATCGACGGGGGTGCCACCGACGGGGCCGTGCGAAGAAGCCGACCGGAGGACTTGGCGCGCCAGCCAAGCCTTGGCGGACCACTTCTGGAGGAGGTGGGTGCGCGAGTACCTACCCACTCTCGCACCGCGGCAGTCAGCAGCCAACGGAGTCAGGCCACTACAAGAGGGTGACTACGTGATCATCGTGGATGGAAGCCTACCGCGCAACGTGTGGCCACGAGGGATCGTCACGAAGGTGTACCAGGGACCAGATGGTGGAATACGATCGGCCGACGTCCAGACCAAGGGAGGCGTGTTCCGGAGACCCGTCACGAAGCTAGCTGTCCTACCGTTGCAACAGGAGCAGCCGCAGGAGCGTCAGCGGGGGCAGAAATGTTACGGACAGCCTATATCCCTATGTAAATAAATAATTTATACCCCTGTTGTTATCATTAACCCTGTATGTAAGCGGTACACACAAGTCAACCTATTAGGTTCATAAAACATAGGTAAAAAAGCAGAAACAGACTTGTCTGTACCGCAGATAGGCAGTACGTGTGTTCTCTGAGAGGGCGCGCGCGGTACTGAAGGCAGGCAGAGGGGGAGCGGCGTATTTAGCTGATATCGACCCACGCGGCCGGTCTTCCCGTGCGAGAGCCGCGAGAGTGAGAAAGCGTAGGGAAACCTGTGTGCCCATAACGAGAGCCGCGCGGCCGGGGCCGACCAAGGCGGCCGGGTGTGACCGTAACGAGAGCCGCGGAAAACTTTTTGATTTCCCGGGGAAATGCCGCGCCCTACAGAGACCATACCTACTTTAATAGATAGGTCTTTTCATAAGCTATCTAGGCAAAAACATTTTGTAAACCTAGGACTTAAGAAAACCGAAATAAAGCGAGTAGAAGTTTTCCCCATATTAAGTCCTAGGTGCGAAAGAGAAAGTAGAACGGTCGGGGACTTCTCTGTCTTGCATTTTCTAGAAAGTTCCACCCCACCGTTTCCGAACCATATAAAAGCCAGTAAGCACCGCCGCTACACCAGTTCAGTCCGAGCAACAGCTCCAGAAAGGAAAAGGAAGAAAACAGGAAGAAAACAGGAAGAACCAAGGAAGAAAGAAGACTAGTAGCAGCAGTAGTACAACGCGGTACAGGAATTTCGGCGTGCTTACCGGCTTTTATTAGCCCAACGTGGGATCAGCTGATCGCGGGGCGAGTGACCCAGTTTGCGGGCAGGGAATATGTACCTGGTCGTGAACTTTCGAGTAGTTTAAAGTAGTCAGCTGTTTTTAGGGTCACCGCCCAGCCCCGTCCAGGGTATATGTACCTGTGCGAGGGCTCCGTAGCGCAAGTAGTAGACACGTCAGCTGATTTCGGTGTCGGCACCCTCGTTCCCGGGCAGGGTAAATGTACCTGTTCGCGGACGCATATGTGAAGTCAGTTTAGTAGCATATGTACTATGCGTGTGACCGTGTAAATAGTGTAAATAGTACCGTGTACCGTGTTAACGTTATCCTTTTAGTATTGTCTATTAGTGTTAAAGTGATTTATTATTGTTGACTAGTCTTTAATGTGAACGTTGTTAATCAGTATCAGTGTCTAGAGTCAGTGTTTAGTTTAATGATAGATTGACTTATGTTAGAAGTGTACTGTTTTAGTTTAAATATAGAATCTTAAAGTGTGTCGTGTGTGTTCTCATTGGTGGTCCCCTTACACAGTGGGAGGAATTGGGTTCCGAACAGTGAATGCTCCCTATCCGTGCATAAATAAATATTAAAGCTGAGCTGTCCTAGACGAGGCTGACGCCAGTGTGTCCCCTGGCGGCAACAACTGTAACAAAATAATCATCAACCAGTAAAGTAAAAAATGTGGGATTCAATTAAATAATTTTTAAACAACAATAATTTTACTACGACTTTTTGAAACAATACTTTACAATCCTCAATATTTTTTAACATAATTATAAATAAAACTATCGCAAATATATCCCACATGTGGAATGAAACGTCAATAGTGCTTGACAGTGACAGACTAGCGCAATCCAATTAAAAAGATCGCGCCACTCGCGTCAACTGACAATTTTAGTCTATACTCTAGCTTTGTCCGATTACGATTTCCTTGCACACTTTATCGATAATCGAAGAAAAAAATGTAATATTGAGTAGCCCCTTCCCTAAATTTGTGAAAGGACATGTTTTCCACGCACAATGCTTCGTGAAATAAATTATAATTATCTAAAAAAATGTGTATTCCAAAATTTAAACTAAATGTCGTAAGTGTTCAGTAGTTTGGCAAATTACATAATTCAATAGACACTGAATGCTGTATCTCAGTTGCTGAATGACAAAATGGAACAGGGAATTAACTTTAACATTAATTACTCGATTTTCCAAGGTAAGAACCCACATTTTGTATTTTATTAAAATTGTATTCTAAATTATAATCTCACGTAAAACCCCTAAAAGTTGAATGTACCCGAACCTCTAAAGTGAACTCAATTCGAATAACGACTGAGATAAGATCATTTTATTACTGACCTTTTTGTCTGCGAGCTATCTAGAGGGTTATACAAACTTAAATATGGTAGGCATTTTTAACTACATTGTTATCCTCGCATTTTGCTTCCAGGCTAGGGTGGAAAGGGTATTAAGGTTAAAAGGCAAAAAAGTTTCAATGAATTAATGTTACACGAGTAATGCCTATATTAACTAAGATTAAGTGAAATTCAAGTTCAATGTTCCCATTTGTTTCTTTTCGAACTGCTTAGTGTAAAATCAGTATTTTTTCAAGTAATCTGGCTTTTGAAATCTATACCAATATTTTGATTGGGCTGCCTCGTTATAATAGCAAATCTACAAAGCCAATAAAGAGGTCCCATAAAGGTTAATTGAGAAATACTGGTCTTCGCGTATACCTGGTGTTACTTATTTGATATTTTAACTATATTCATACCTTTAATCTAAATCGGATAGTTTAAGCGTGAATAGGTAATAGACAGTCAAACAGACACACACTTTTGCTTTTATTATTAATTCTGCATAATTTTGTGATATGAAATTAAATACATTTGGTTAGTAGCACCTATTATTTCCAATCTATTAGGCAGTGTACCCATCTGATGAATTAATTAAATCATCATTTATGTAACCATAGCTTTAATACCTACAGCTTGAGCATTTATGCAAATATTTGATATTTGAATAATCCTCGATTGTGCCGGGCTTTCCTACTAAGTTTCTATTATACAAGGTACAAATTTGAACAGATTTCCGTGGACCACAAACACTTTTCCAATTATGCCTAATTCAGTAAGGATACAGGATCGCCGACCGCGGCCCCTCGGCGTCTCTCACATTGCACCCGCAAACGACTAAGTATAACAGTAATTCCTACTTTACTCCCCTATTCTTGTATTACCTTCATTTTCTTTCAAAACATAAAACGGCAGTGCTCTCACGGTTACGGAGCTACGGATTTAGTAAGTAAACAGAGTGTACTTTAAGATTCGCTGAACAATAACATAGCTTTTGCAGACTTCTAAGCATAACCGGAATGTATCTAATATACCTTTGTATATGTAGCTTCATTACAAGACAGTCTTCAGGTACAAAGACAAAGATACTCGTACCTTATCCACATACAAGTGTGAAATTCCTTTTGCGAGAGACAAACCGCAGCCTCGCCCGGGCGGGCGTATTGTCGTGTCGCAGCATGTACTGTACAACCCTCTGCGAACAAATCAACCATTCTAGGACAATGGGTCCGAATCAATACAATTTGCAAATTATTGCCGCTTCGTCTCTATGCTTTATTTTACGACGTACTTTGGACTCGAGTCCGAGTAACGTTGTTACTTGTTTTATTCTGGCCATGCCGTCAAACATCGTTATTGTTAGATCGGAAGTTATGCGGGTGATCAATCATAAACTTTATCCTTGCCGGTGTTAGCCTCACCTACGACAAACACTACCGTGTACGTGTCATACATCTAAAGTTCATTAAACTTACCTATACTGTTTAAACTCAGAATTCCACTTGACCCATGTGTCCAATACCTAAAATTTTAGGTCAATTCTTGAGCTCACAACGAGGCATTTCTTTTTGTTGTGGTACTCGCTTTCATTGCTGACTGTACCTACTGTTCTTTGCACGTTTATCAATTGCTACTGGAGACCTTTCCAATGATTCGTAACTCAGTCTTATTGCATACTTTCCGTCAGGTGCTCGTCATGTAATCTCCCGATTACATCATCAGATCAGCGGTACGCTATATTTTCATATAAATTTCCGAAGTACACCAAATTTTAGCTCAATATGTCACCAAAAAGTGGATTAACTTTAGCTTACAATACAAAATTTGAATCAACATCAACAACAAACTTACGGAATGAGACTAAATTCAAGTGTGTAAAGATGGATTTTTCTTTCTTATACATTTGTAAGAAGTCTGCAGCAGTGGTAAATTTTTACACAAGTTCCATCTTGCCGCGAATAAGAAACTGGAAAAAGTAATTTCATCAACCGTAAATTTAAAACTTTTGATAACACCCGCAGCATACCACCAATAATCTCAGTGGGTGAAAATATAGACTTCATTTCCTTCCCCGCTAAAATTGGAGTCATCATTCATTTGGTATTGCGGTTGCCGCTTAACAAGCAACTCTTCAATCTTCATGTCTGCGTAATACTTGGCATCATTCCCGATCCCCAACCTTCATTGACTTGCTATTGTTGCTGTCAGCCAGTATTTGTGCATAGCGGATTACAAAATTACAAGCTTCGCTACTGCGGCGATTATTGATTTTATCGTTTAATACCACCCTATTTACTATGTATGAGACGGCGTAGATACATACCTCGTTATGAAATGTGGCTTTATGATCGAAGCATACGACGATATTAAATCTTTTGATTAACACATGTCATGACAGTGCTTACATGCTCGTAAGTACATATTTGATCATCTTTATATTGAAATACTCGTAATACCGTACGTCTTAATATTTTATAGTAAATTACCTCGCATTTAATCAAAAGTTATAAATTGCTGTCATAAGGTAGAAACGCGCTTATATAATATCCGTCTCGGGTATAAAAAATGTTTTTTTGCTCTAATTCGTATGAAATCTCAACCCTCTCAAAATCATTCACAAAAAATGTGAAAGAGAAAAAGCGGAGCCCTCGCTGCACGAATTACAATCAACCTTGGCCTATATTTTGTGTTCAGAGCCAGCTTTCTTTTAATTCTCCAATATTTATAAGGCACTTCGTGTAGGTAGTTGGCTTGTAAATTCTATTCAAATAAACGAGGCCAACTAGTATAAATTCACCGAAGCCTTTTTCTCTTCGGGCAGCGAGTGTAAAGCGGGGTCATTATTTCAAACTACCGATCCGAAATCGCTGCACTCTTGTAACGTTAACAATGATCTATGCGGGCGTGCGTGTTCATTATGTGGACGTATCGACTAGTGTGGTAGTTGTTGTTTGTTTTATGACGTCTATCCCGCCGTATATTGGGGCTGAGATCGCTCGCCGAGCGCCGCGCGGCCCCGTGCGAGAGGCACGAACAATGCCGAGCTCACGGCCGCACGACGTTATTTATTATGACATTTCAGCCTAACGAGACAATTTAGACCCTCACTCTTCTGTTTTGCTCCCTTCTAATGATGCGTATTCAATACGTGTAGCAAAAAAGCCTTTCATTTATTATTTTCATGACGCTTTTTTTCTCAACTTCTGATTGTTTCATTTTTCTTCCGTCGTGTTGTATTCCCGCGTGAAATTATGTTCTAATATAAAGGTAGAGTTTGTGCTTTTTTGTTCATTGTTTATTTTTCATTTTCATAGATGATGAGAAAGTTGTAAGAGTGTTTGCTCTCGTAATAAAACCTTAAAGTTCATCGCTCTTTTAATTAGCCAAAAAATATATTAAATAAACATGGAAAATGCGAGTGAAAAAGAAACTTATTTTCATTAAGGTAGATTTACGTAATTAGGGTTGTAGGGTGGAGAAGCCAGTCCAGCATTAGGTATCTGGGGGTAATAAATTAAGATAAATGAATAAGCAGTAACGGGGAACGAATTTAGGAACTGCAATGTCGAGATATATTATTTAAGGTTTCTGGTGCGCTGACTTAAAGAGTACCTATTAAGTATTTATTAAAATAAGTTAGAAACAATTGAAATTTGTCAGTTGATTAACACTCAGATTGTTTGATTATTTAGGTGTGAAAGAATTTTTAGTCTAAAACTGCTTCAAAATATTGTCTACATATATTATTTAGCTTGAAATCAGATTTATCAGATATTTGTTGGTGGAGAATATTTTTAGGATGCCATTTGTATTATATGTTTTGTGTAATTGTTTTTAACCAGAAAATGTACAGAAATTATAGCATAAATATTCTATTACTTTTTTGTTTTACCTAGACAAAACCCTGGTCTGATGTTTTCGTCAGACAATTAACAGCTGTATTTTTTTACTGTCAAGAGTTACGAGTACTATATATTATAGATAGCTGACCCGGCGAAACTAGTACCGCCATTTTTTTTCTCTGTAACAGGTATTCTGCTATTCGGGGCGGAGATAACCCACAAAATTAAACATCATTAAAATCGATTCAGCCGTCCCTGAATTATAAATAACTTACATGACTTTGTCACCGATATCACCGATCAATAATATGGGATACACAATCTGCCCAAAAAAATGGCCCCATAAAAGTGCTGTAAAAACAACTTGTACAGCACTTTCTCTGACAGAGCCATATTTTCACGAGCCACATTTTCAGTAAATCTTGTTCGAGACTGTCCCTCCTTTATATTGTTTCTCGAAGATTTATAAATACTATCTAAACATATAAAAAAAAATTAGTGCTTTTGTTTGATTGTAATAATTGCTGGTTTTAGACATATTCATCATATAAAACTCTACATACCTAACGTGCATATTATGCTAGCATTAAAAATACCTGAAAACATTCTCCTAGGTATTTTAAAACATCGCGGGCACCTCAACTGTGACACATAAAGGCCGCGACCCTACCCCGGGTTATTTGCTTGCTCCAGTGTTGACTTGCAGCGGCCAAAACTCATTGTGTTACTTGTCATAAAGCGTCCCTCTGCATAAAAGTTTCACCGCTAGCGGGTAATTTCCGACGATGATATTGAAATCTTTGATAACGTGTGACCTATATGGGATACCTATTTTAACGGAGAATGTGTGCAGGCTATTGTAATGGGATATTGTTTCATGGAAATGTTTTGCATTTTGCAATATTCTATTTCCAATATGTAACAGTAAATATTATAAGTTGAACGTTGTCGTATGTGTTTGCAATCTCGATACTTGAAGAAAACAATAATACTTATCGAATAGTTTTGTGAATATTCACGTATGCGTGGACGAGCATACGATTTAGGTTTAAAGACTATTATTACTCAAAACATATTGCTTGGTGTAAGTTACATAGCTGATACCTAGTTATCTAAAATTATAAAAGCATCAAACAGTAGATTGCAACAATGATCGCTAATTAACATAAATATGTACATGATGACAAATACAACGTTTAAATTCTATACCGCATAGTAATTTAGTTTAATAATGTTTGTACAAACAGGTAAGGAGTTGTACAGCCCAGACACGGACGGACATGGCGATGTGTCCGGCCCGCCAAAAGTCAGCTCCCGGACAAACTCCTTCGAAATCGAAAACCTGCTCAAGGTACAGTCTATAAAACAATAAATATAACTTTGCCGCCCTCGTAACCCACCGTGTGACTTGATTCCCAATTCAATTATCTTTATCTCCCCGAGTATTTTCCCGTTTTATTACGTTACGGCACCTGCATGGTAATGTCCTAATGTCTCCCCCGGAAATAATAATCGTCCGGAAAATGGAATGGGATACAATTTGGCCTACCCTGTTATATGCCTCAGCCGCACAGCACGTTTTATGATCCGATGAACGCACGCAGTCACATGGTACAATCACGGGTTGAAGTCTTTTAGCATAGGAATCCCATTTTCCTTCACATTTGGGCACCTGTCCAACAAGAAGAAAGCGATTAAAGATTCACTATATTTTCGCGCAGGAACCGTACAATCCGTACGTACAGTCAGCGTCAGAGATACGTGACCCCCCTAGGTGTAAAACTGGAACTCTCGTTCGACACGAGAATCGGCATTTACCACACTGTCATTTAATTCTTTCAAAAATGAAATATCTCAAATCTGCTTGTCAGCTAAGCTGGGATCGATCCTGGGGCCTCGGCTCACACTCATTCGCTTCACTGATACATTAGTCCGGCCTTTTTCCGCTGGGCTATCGTAACACATGGACTACACAACAAAAATATGAACCAGTTCCGACCGGCAATAGAGAACTATGACAAAATCTATAAAAATGGACTTTATTGTCAATGGCGCTTACGCCGCATCGGGTTGCGCATCGTTGCATTTTTATTGGAGCATCGCTGATAATGGCGTAAGCGCCATCGACATCGAGGTCCCTTAACATAGATATTCTGTTCCAACTATTACTTATATCTATACTCGTCCCTGTTTTGCAAGCTTGTCTTGGATCATATTAGTAATGTCTTTGGTTTATCAATATTTTCCTACCCTCATTTTTATTCATTTTATTTCCACAGACGACTAACAACGACTTTTACCAATTACATTTTAAGGTTTAATTTACTGGAGTAAATGCGTCTAGTTATTTCGTGGAGAAAATTTGTCTGAGGGTAAGTCATAATTTGCGTGTGCGAATCATACCTGTGTCGCAACGCAATTACGATCTCTCGACAATCCTTTTGCATTTCAAGCAATTGAATAACTGCCCCCGTCCGTTTTTTTGTGTTTCAATGACAATATGGTTCGATAAAATTGTGGTTCTTTGGGAAGAGAACAAAAGTATTAAACAAATAGCACACGAGTACTGAATATAACGGTAAGTTTGTAACCTGTGACTCCATTGGGACATTTATTTTTTAGTAAAAAAAGTAAAATGTTATCAATAAGTTAAGCCACCAGATTTTGTTTGTGAGGATTTACTGTCGTGTGTTTACCTATATATGGGATAAGATAGAAAAATATATTTAACGGAAAAGTCTTTTAATCGGCAGCTTTTTTATGTGAAGTAATAGGTATAGTCTTAGAGCCATGTTTATTTTTAAAGCTATTTGAGTTTTTTAAGTTTTATCATCATAAACGAGCAAATTTAATACTATTTTTACTTGCAGAGAAATACGATTCGCAGATGGGTGAGATCCGTTATATCGTATTTACTGACGAGAAATATTTTAAGTCAGACAAAGATGGAAGAAAAATATTGTGGCGCAGAAGTGGAGAGCGATTTGACCCCAAAAATATGCTAGACCTTAGAACAAGCGGAAGGATATCATTAGGTGGGTATATTATATTAAGTATACAATTTTCATTACCTGCACTTTAAAAAAAAACTGTGATTTCAGTTTTACGTTTTTCAAGTTATGGTATGCTCATGATATTTTTTTTTAGCGTATTGGGGCTGGATGTCATCTATGGGGCCCGAGCAGCTCGTTGAAGTTGGAGGCCGAATGAACAGCGAGCGATACCTCGAAGTGTTACGTGACGTCATGTTGCCTTCCGTTCGCGTCGCCTATCCCGAAGGACAAATTTATTTAGTGCAAGACATAGTTCCCGCAAGACATAGTGCAGTGCATCGTTCCCGTATAGTGAAAGAGTGGTTAGCCTTACAAACAGACATCACTGTATTAGATTGGCCTTCTAAAAGCCCTGACCTTAATCCTATTAAGAATTTATGGTGCTTAACTGGGACCCTACACAAGTCAAATCAAGACAAAACTTAGACGAAGAAGTTTATAGAAAGTGGGAATTGATGAGGAACACCAATGTATGTTCAAACATGGTTTCAAGCATGAAAAGCCGGCTAAAACAGGTAGAAGATAAAAAAGGTTTTCCTCTATGTTATTAGTAAAAATTGTAAAAAAAAATGTGTTGTTGGTATTTCTCCATTATTGGGCAAATATTTACTCCATGCAAGTTTTAAAATAATGAGTAGGTATAATGCTATTGTATAAGTAGTGTCTAACAAATTATATTGTTTTTTTGCAAATAACAAGATAGTGCTTAAACAAGTAGGCTTTTCCAAGAGGTAACTCGTTAATTTCTACCTTAAAAACCATACATATTGTTAGCCATTTAATGTAGTTTTTTTAACATGGATTCTTCTTCATTAGTATTATTTCAATTCAATTTGATGTGACATGACTGAATAAAGTGTTTCTGTTAATAGGAAATTTCAATGTAACTTTAATGGGAGCTGTTTGAATTCGACCTAATTAGTGGAGAAATACCCTATGCTTACTAAGATTGTGGTAAGGTTGCATTGCATTGGTAACGGGCTAAGAGATGAATTATTGTTATCTTTGATAACATGTCGTTTCTCTTTGCAACGTTAAATAGCTGGTTTAGATTACGTATTACATATTGATAATGGCATACAGACTAATAGGGCGAGGGGCGGTCTAACCTTTACTCATTTTTGAAATTGTTTGTTGAATAGCCCATTTTATACTTAAAAGCCTCTTCCCGCAATTTCCACAACTCCCACCGCTGTGTCCCGCCATCTCTGTCTAAAGTATAACTGAAAAATTGTGTTAAATGCAATAAGAATATTAATTTATAATCAAAGAAAAGGGAAACTATACATTTCACTTTTAACCGAGTAGTTTGGTATTACTTATAAAAAAAGTTATGACCCGACTTGTTTTTACGGTTCTACTCAATGAAGTAAAATGTAGGCATAATCTAAAGTAAACAACCAAAGTGTAATGCCTTATAAAGTTTAACAGCATGCAGACCACCAATACCACAATTTTAAACAGTAAGAGTTAAGCTAAAGGTATTTTACTTGTTAACTTTAAGTTTCACTGATGTATAATTGACTACACATTATAATTTAACTAGTAAATATTTAGCTGTAAAATATATAGTAATCAGTTTACAGAACACGCATAATATATCTACTGTCATATATATATATATATATATTACCCCCATTATTCAGTTAGTAAACAATATTTAATATAATAGTATTTAAATACCTACTTTTTAGTTAATAAAAAGTTACCAGTGACTATGGAATTTTCATTATTAGTCCTTAAAAAAAGATTTTAACTTCTATTTTAATTAAACTTACTATATTAAATAGGATGTTAATAAATTATTAATAAAAAAGAACAAGTATAAAAATACAAAAAGTATCCTCTACGTAGATTCGAACCGCGAACCTAGTGTTTACTAGTCTGTTACACTATCCATGACGCTGCACGGACTCTTGTGAAGTTAACGAAATTATTGTTCTAGTTAAAAATTGATTAAAAGGGTAATTTTAATGTTCCGAGTTAATAACTGAGTAGGTAATAAGGAATAACAAAACGTATAAAATAAATATTTGTGGTAATGTAAAAAAATATTAAAACCAGGATTATAAAACAAAAGTAAAAAAAAAGCAAAAAGTGTGATTCTTATGCTGGGGTTCGAACTAGCGACCACATTTGTCTATTGCTGGAGGGGGGTCACATATCTCTGACGCTTACTGTACATGTACAGTCAAGCTACATTAGCGATTCAGAGTTTGGGATAAAAATAATTAGACATGTAGTATATGCACCATGCCACGCTCACTCTCATGGCATAGCCCCATATATAAACATTTGTCATGTCATATTATTCAGAATAAAGCATACTTATTAACTATCGGTTTTATCCATGCACGTCCCACATCACATCACCTGCCAGTGCGGCCTTGTTAACACTAACTTTATTATCAAGTATATAAATAAGAACGTAATTTTTTTTAAATAATATTTACTGTTCTTAGATGCCGTGTGAATAAAACTGATGCACATGGCAATATATTTTTTTAAACGGTCTAAAAGAGAGCCTGGGAAGCGGAAACTTGCTTATCATTACTCTCTTCTCGCTTATTGTCGGTGGTGAGACAGCTGCCTAACGTCATAATATCTGTCATTCGCTGTGCATTCCTTTTCGTATCAATATCAGAATTTCACTTAATCACTTCACTTCACTTAGATCATAACAGCATAATCATGCTCATGTTAAAAGACTTCAATCGCGAGCGTACCCGCATGAATGTCGCGCAGTCAGTGTCGTATCGTGGATTGGTCTCAATCGCGAACAGTCACAGTCATCTAACTCGGTGGGCATTAACTAGAAGTGTCCGCGTGGTCGTCAGAGCGCGGAGCAGGTGACGGGCTGGTGCCGGTCGCCGGCGGAGACGCGCCGCGGCAGCCCCACTGGCAGCGTCGCCAGCGCGGCCGCCGGCACGCCTTCGCGACATCTCTCTGATGCCGACAAACTGAGGAAGGTCTTGTCGGAACTCGTCGACACTGAGCGGGCTTATGTCAAGGTAATTACAATTAAATATATTATATATCAACCAATTCAGTTACACACATGATAAAATTATAGCATTCCTAATTCAATTCGATACACAAAAAGTGCAAGCTAAATAAAAGTTAAATTATAGACTAGAGTTTCCTCAGTAAAATAAATTGGTTTAAGAAGGAAACTATACCTATCTATAATTCATAAATTCATAATGTTTGTTAGTTATATCGGGTAGGTAAGCAATAATCGTTATAGTTAATTCCCATGTGAGAAATAAGAGGAAACAAGGTTAATTAATTAAATTACTATTCAGTTCTATTACAATGCCGGTATTGTTGTTAAAAGGAATCTCTTTTGTAAAACATCCTCACGGGGCTCAACAAAGATAGCATGATCATATTCATCTCCATTATTATGCATCAGAAGCAAGGTTTTGTTTTAACAAGACTTAGGTACATGAATATGCTAACAATGACACATGAGCCGTGATCGCAAACATGCAACAATGGCGCCGCTCCCGGATCGCTAGTTTAAATAAGGGGCATAGAGCATCCCGCACAAAGGGTTTGATTGGCCGCCAGTTGTCTGAAAGAATAATTATGGATGTAGAGCCTTCGGAATCCCTCTGTGCTTGGAATAAAAAGATCGAACATTTTAGTTTGTACCAATGTGAATAATCCGATTCTTTGAGCTATTCTTTCTCATTTACATTAATTGTAAGAGATATGTCCGTTTTAGTATAAACGCACTTATTTTGTACCTTATGATTACGTTCTATATGAAATTGTAATGTCATTCAAACGTTAAGTGTTTTTAGGGCATCTTTCTGCTTCAATATACTCCTCAATTCACCGCTTTGTCAACAAACGATACTCATTATCTACGCGGAGACGGAGACAATATTAAACAAGGAACAGCACTATAAACGTGTTTATAAAGGCACCCCCCAAACGGCAACTTTGCGCTATTTCCACGTAATTCAGCCGGAATTTGTTAACTTGGCATACTTCGGCCACTTGTTATCTCCGCACGGGCCGATGCTCGCAATATCGCGCATTGGTATTCGCCTGCGTTCGTCTAACTCCGACTCACAACTCTTATAAGTATGCATATTGCTCGCGACTAACGAGCCAACACATTGCATACACACACGCATCACCATACAGATGAATTTAAATTGTGACGAAATTGTATTTGCTAGCATAAATATTCATTAAACCTAAAAGTTTTAATGGATTTACAAAATGTATTAAAACTTCGTAAAGCCGGCCGCACCTGCGCTTCATTTAACTACAAATCTTCTACTAAACCGTAGTCTGATCCCGTAAAATGAATTAATTAGGCACCCGATATTCAGTTAAAGGACGGTTAATGATAAACATTTCTCATTTGCAGCACCTTAACAATTTATTAGAGAATTACTTGGAGCCTCTGAAAAGGGAGACTTTTTTATCGAACGCCGAGATCAACGCGCTGTTCGGCAACATCCAGGAGATTGTAACGTTCCAGCGGCAATTTCTGCAAAACTTAGAGGAAGCGCTTGAATCGGAGCCCAACTTCCATCACTTTGAATTTTCAAACCAATTTAAGGTAAGTGCTTTGCCCTGTTTATTACATACTCTCGATATAAACTAGCTTATAAGTATACGAACGATACTCAGAAATGACATTTTTCTTACAGAATATTTTGTTCGCCGTGGGAAATGCTTTCCTCTACTACGTAAATCATTTTAAATTATATAGCTCGTTCTGCGCTAGTCACAGTAAAGCACAAAAAGTTTTACATCCAAGTAAGTTCATCAATCATGTTTTATGCCTTAAATATTATTTTCGAACTACTATTTACTTTAATTAAAAAAACTATTGGTTGTGATATTAAATGAGTTTCATTTAAATTTTAACAGATGAAGGCAATCAAGCACTGCAAGAATTCTTGGCTGCCAGGAATCCGAAACAACAACATTCATCAACTTTGGAGTCGTACTTAATTAAACCCATTCAACGGATACTTAAGTACCCATTACTACTCCAGCAGTTGAGAAATTTGACTGAAGCAAATTCTGAAGAACATCTACATTTAGTGGGTAAGGCCGCTGCTCGAGTTCCCCCTTTATTTACATATTGAAGAAAATACGCTTGTTTACAAAACTCATTTAAATATTACAGAGGCTTTGAAAGGCATGGAGAAAGTTGCTGAACACATCAATGAGATGCAACGAATACACGAAGAATATGGTGCTATATTTGATCACTTGTTTAGACAACACCAAAAGTCTTGCAAGCAACCAATAGATCTAAGTCCTGGTATGTGTTTTAATACATATTTTTAAGCCGTGTTTTATTCAAGGCCTAAGACTAATTTAAGCTTTTCTTTTTCAGGTGATTTGTTATATTACGGGGGTGTAGAATGGTTAAATATTTCAGACTTTTTAGGTAAAATAAAGAAAGGATTGGAACTGCACGCTATGTGCTTTGTATTTAAATCAGCCGTTGTCTTCCTCTGCAAAGAAAGACTGAGACAAAAGAAAAAGTTAATGGTAAGCTTGAAGTTTGAAAAGGAACTAAATGGTTTAGGAACAAAGTTCATTATGACTACAGTTTCTGTTTCATTCCGCAGGGAGTATCGTCAAAGAATAACTCGAATGAGGTAGAAATAATTCGATACCAGGTATTGATACCCGTAACTGAGGTCCAAGTTCGGGCGTCGTCCGCGAAAGATATGGATAGTCACTTCCTTTGGGAGCTCATCCATCTTCGCAGCCAGCTGCAGCGCCGTTCGGAGAAGGTCTACGTGTTATCTAACAGGTAAACATTTTGATAAAAACATTCTTCATCTTTTGTAATATATTATTCACACGGACACGTAGCGGAGATCCATTTTCCGTAGCTTATATTAGCTTTAGCTGATAAATGATATTTTTTACATTTATCATAACTTAACAAAAGCGAGACACAAGTAATCGTGTCTCTATCAATTCTAATTATAATGTTTTGGAGTTATAAAATTTAATAACGCAACGTATAACAGAGAATTATTTGCATACCTATTGTGTAGTAGAGTTGTTCATTTTGATTTTCATATCAAATCATATACATTCAACCCAAAATATAAGTACGGTCCGTGAGTAATTATAATGTCTTTTGAATTTATATGAAAACGTCCCAGCTTTGATATATTATTCATGAAAATAACTGTTATTACATACTAGATAAAAATATATTTATTTATTTTGAGCGCTTTTTAGTAGGTAACGTATTTCGTAATCGGGTCCTTAACACTGTGTTAAAATATTTGAAGTACTTACCTACTTACACGCGTACCTACGTAACGCAGCTAATGAATACTAAGGGCCGGTTGCACCAAACCGTCTGTAAAGGTCAACGTCATCGTTAAAAAAATCTTGTATGAAAAGTTCGACGTTTTTCTGTGGGATGACAGCTCCTTCGCCATGTTTAACGTTGATGAATGATGAGTCCGTTAATTGTGTGTGGTGCAACCCGCCCTTAAATGAATGTTATTAATTGACGGTATCCTCCAGTCTTCTTGATATGAATACTTACTTACAATAAACATAGTTGGAAGAGATCCCTTAAGGGTATTCACCCGTGATATATTATGCAATAATGTGTTTACTTACATACTTATATGTTTATAACGTATACTTACGAGATGTCATGAAGACTAGTCAATTTCGAGGTAATCAAATGCAAACTTAGACCAACAAACGAGTCATAAATAAAATAATACTAGGGCACATTAAATACTCACTTTCTTGCAATAATTATATAAAACAACTTTATCAACCTAATGCTCCGAATTTCCTTATACGCAAAGTAGGGCTTAATTCACACTAGTTCGTGATTCCTGTACCGCCCGTGGTACACACAATGTTTTTCATCACACTTGTGAGGAAGAAAATTAAAAACTCTCCCTAATTTCGCACTTTTATTGAGTAGCAATAAGTGGTAGTTTATCGCCATCGCCTACGTGTAACAACAGCTATTACAAGCAAGTGTGACGAGAGAACCCTTTTTTCTACAGCACGGCAGATTTCCGAAACGCCTTCTTGAAGACGATTCGGCAAATCATCCGCGAGTCTGTGCGCAACATGGCGCTGCCTGCAAACCGGCCGGCGCCCATGCCGCCCCGGGCGCCGCACACGCTCGAGCGAGATCGCCCTAGACACCAGGTACGTATACAGAGACTCGTTTAACACGACTTGAAAGGTACCCAGCAATAAAAAAAGCATCTTAGGGCGGCCACCCACTATCAGTCCTCCGGACGATATCGGCCTTTATCGGAACTGTAAATTTTTTGTTCTAACTGATAGGCCGACATCGTCCGGTGGACTGATAGTGGGTGGCCGCCCTTATGGACAATAAAAACGATTGTTCCCATGGTTATTGAAAAATTACATGGATCCTGCGTGTTTTAAAACCGCCACTGGTTACTTTGTAAAACAAAATGTAAAATATTTATTAAGAAGTTAACTGCTTGGCATTTCTTATTTTTACTACTTTTAAATAACATCATATGTATTGTATAATATCTCTGAATGTTATAGGTTCAGGTGATGCAGGGATCGCAAACTCTCGGCAAAACGAAAAAGCCTAAGACCTCGGGGCAGCGGTTATCTGCAGGCAATATTGAGGTAAAATAATGTTTCTAAATTATTTTTCTCTAATATGCTCGACGTCTACAGTTTTAGCGAAAGGGGAATTATACTGTTAATAATCCATTAGGTGCGTATTATATATATCGTATTTTATCTTTTAAATATTTTTTTAGACTAAGAATTAAGTAGCATTACAAACAGCCAGTTAAAGTAGAACCGCGTCTGATAGGATAGTCCCTTCAAGCCATACGAATAATACTGAGACATCGCAGACTTAGTACACCTCATTGAGAGAAAATAAAACACCTAAAAATCGAATTGTCCCTAAATAAAACTTCTCTTAAATAGACAGGTCCAATCTTTTCGATCAGGAGTTTTTCAGTCATCCCTAAGTGAACCACCAACCAAATTAAAACCAATATGGCTTTAATTTCAGGTCGGCGACCTTTCGCGCGAAAATTCTCAAGATGCCGAAGAGCCACCTCAAGAGGCGCTTGCAGATGAGCCTGCGTTCCGGCACCGGAGCAAAACGCTGGGCGACGCCGCCGGTGAGTCGCGGAAATGTACGGAAACATCTTTACTAAGCTTGTGATCGTGTGTGTTCGTGTCTCACGCCCCAAGTGTTGGACCAATCGCTGTAAATGTAGGAGTGGGGAAACGCGTAGGACTAAAAAGCATGATTTTAATTTGGAGTTGATCCAATTTAACTTCCACTTTGTATTATGGTATAAAAATTCTGATAAAATGAATTAATTTGTGTATGTGTTGTATTTGTGCGCCTATGAAATTAACTAATATTTGTCAGTGCATGGGATCACTAATGGTACTAACTTTGGTCCATTCCTTCTCCTTCCCCACTAGATACCCAAGCCAGTGTAAAGCGCGCGCCGCCGCCGCCGCCACCCGACACCGACAAGTCCGACCCCGGCTCCAAATCGGAGGGAGAGGACGAGCACCCGCAACCTCCTCCCAAGCGAGGGTTAGGCAGAACTCCCAACCATCTGACATTAAGGTACCAGCATATGTATGGGTTAACCACTTTCAACACATGCCATTACCTACACAAATTCGAATTGGCAACTCTTTACACTTTAATATTATTTTAATTTCTTCCACGCGCTCTAAATTCATGTAGGTTTGCTTGATTTTACTCATACATATGTCACTACTGACTGCTTTAAGTTTTAGGCTTGATAAATGTACTTACGTCACATTTATGCACTGTTACAGCACGACGTCGACGTTGAGTGCGGGCAGCACCGGCAGCCAGGCCAAGCTGATCCAGTCCTCGCACCAGCCTACGCAGTACCAGCCTACTATGGTCAAAGAACTGGGTAAGCAGGAGTCCCAATCACTTAAGTCCTCGCCAGAAAGAAAGAGTTCCACAACTTCTGAGAAAAAAATTAAAGTCATCCGATCGTGCAGCGGCAGTAGTATCAATAGGGATAAGTCTCCCAATAGATCCATGGATCCGTCACCAGACCGAGATCGGGTCACTAAAGTTATCGTCTGTAAATCCCCTAACAAGTCGAACTTGAAACACAGCAAAACTCTACACCGTTCACCTAGAGGCAGCATGGACCAATCAAAGTCACCCCGTGGATCCATTGACAAATCTCGATCCCCACAACAAAGTTTTGATGGATCTAGATCTCCACGCGGGAGCATTATGAAATCTCGAGAAAACAGCATGGATAGGTCGCGTTCTCCTAAACCTGCTCCAAAGAAGGGAATTATGAGAACTCCTCAAGCAAGTTTTGACCGATCCCCCTGTAAATCACCAAATGTCAGTAGACGATCTTCAAAGTCGAGTGGAGAAAAACTGGCTAGACTTGGAACTAATTCGCTAGACCGAATGACGCACTACTCTCAACTCGCCAAAGCCGAAGACAAAGCAATTAAAATGGGTATCGTGGTGTCAAAGTCGACTGAATCGATTACTAAAGCCATCGAACACCCGACCTGTGTACAGTGCTACCTTTCTGGGAAAAAGCAAAGCAAAACATCCTAGCATAAGCCTAGGGGCAAGTCCCCTAAGTCAAGGCGAAAGTCATTGACTGCTCATCACTCGATTCTGACCTCTTCGGACAGAAGCAGCATCGAAACTCTCGAAGACGTGCCAGTTTGCACTAACAACCGTCATTACGATAAAAACGAGTTCGATCAAATACACGTCTAAGTACCGCCAACTGCTGCGGCGGCTTTCACACTGCTGCGGTTTCCGCGTGCGGAGTCGGTGCGCGAGCGAGATAGCGCTCTGCAAGTGTATAGCGCTATCATGATTGCACCCCGTCGCCGCATGCGGTTGCGGCGCTAGTATGATAATCGCCTACAGCCTACGCTGTTCATCTTTGCTTGGCTTGAAAAACAGTGATTATCTAAGAACCGAATATATATTTAATTCCTCATAATGGCGGCCTTTCTCCAATCTCAGGAAAAAGATATAATAACCAAACGGTGAAGAATACCATGTTTTTCAAGCCAGGCAAAGTAGAGCATCGGAAGGAATGTTGTAGTTCTTGACGGTAGAACCTGAACAAAAATTCCGAATCAATTTTATTGACACTTGACTAGTTGACTATGTTTCAATTCCTGATGCTATTGGTCTAAGTATATCATATGTAACACTCGCTCATAGGAAGGTGAGCGTGTCAATAGGAAGATGATCACTAATGATATTGTGTATTTGCCCTTCCAATCTCGTTGATGATATCACCTTTCTTTTATTAACACATTCAGCGCTGAGAACCCGACAGTCGGGTTCTTTGTTCGTAGCTACATGTGGCTACGGGCCGAGCACTAGGTACCACTGAATGTGTTAACGCTTATCCCACTAAGGCTGACAACGCAGTTTTTATTTCAAAACACTGCCTTTTATCTGCAGCACTCTGTTATTTATAAGTTGTACCCTCGACGTCAAAAATATGCTTACACTTTTGGACCTTATTACAAAGGAGTAAGGTGTAAAAGTGTAAACATATTTTTGACGTCGACCGTACATATTTTACAATATGAAACCGATCCTGGAGCTTTATCCGAAACCTACTTGGATCTTAACTTTGTACCTGGTCGTATACGTTAGCAGTCAACGGTGTGTAGGTACCTGCATTCCTATCATTGATAACTAATGGAATTGAGTAGTGAAGGATATAAGGTCAATTTACCTTTTTAATATATTTTTTATACCTGTAATTCACAAGTCACAACCCTTTATTTATATTTATTTAGAATGATTATAGTTTAATTTTTGAAATGAACACCAAAAAAGTCAAAAACAGTAAGACTAGCTCAAAGTTCTATTTAGAATGATAATAAATAGTATATTATCGATATAGCGTAGATAATCAGAATCACGAATGAATGAAGATCTTGTTAGAACAATATACATAAGTCGAGTAAGTAATTGTACCTACCTCCACCGATGGAGCTTAGCGGAAGTACTTACGCATTGTGCGCCAGTTCCTGTTGTTGAACTCTCTCGTGCCAAGCTGCGCCGAATACCCTCACCGTCGAAGTGTGACTCAACTGCATAATTATAAGTCTTAGGCAACAACGGCAATTTGCGTGCAATGCGCGATACCACAAAGTATTATGTGAATGTAGTAGTTTAAATAGTAGTTAGAAAAGGTAATTTACACCCAATACTAAGCATAATATTCAATTATAAACTTAATTCTAGATAATCCAAGTGCTAAGTGTTATATAATAATGGCTGTGGAATCGTACTGATGTTGACCCTTAGTCACACTCGTCTTAGCGTCTCTTTCTCTCTCTCTATCATTGACTTGATTTGAATGTTATACTTACATTCTTATAGGTTAACAAATTATTATTATGTAAAGGGCCTAAGTATAGTTTAAACCATTAAGTCTTCCATTTCAAAGTACCTATATTTAACGAGAGTTAATTTATTTCTGAAATTTCCTTCTGCGCCAGCTCAATTTCCTAATACAATTTAAGATACATCATCGGTTTGTAGCTTTACCGGTTATACATGTGTATATGTATGTTAGAAATCGTGCTCTCGATATTATATGTGAACTGGGGTTAGTACCGCTTGGTGTGGAGAGGACTTCTTAATATTTAAAATCATTTATTGCCCTTTGACGAAATTAATTTAGCCCTCTTAGTTTAGCAAAGGGCGCGAAAGATTGCAATAAACGTTTTGAGTTTGAGTTTAGATATATACATCGCCTAAAGCAATAAAGTTTGATAATTTTCGTTCCTTCCAACCTGAAAATAAAAAGAAAATTATCTGTTCTATGGGACTTTAGGTCATTGGAAAAATAAAAAATATACGACTCAAACAGTTTTCTGACATCTGAATAGCTATATGATTTTAGCTTGACATCTTATTTATTTTTGATAAATGAAGGCACGCAGCAGTACTAACACCTTCTAGTGAATATAACTTAACCTTATGTCCACCTACATATGTTAAAATAATAAACACGTAATATAATAAAAAAAATATATAACCAATAAAATTGTAGCCAGGATATTAATACAATTAATCTCAATTATGGTAAAAATAAATGGTGTCACCATAGACATATACGTAAATAAATAAATAGGCAAATCCTCTGTCATTTATCACCTAACGCTTCACTTAGCTCACCAACACTTCAATCGATACCCATTACCCTCTCACCTAAATATACTCAGTATCTAGATCTTGACGTGGATATCTGGTGTTAGAGCACTACTAGGCGACGCCTCTTCGTTGGATGCACTCTAGAATTAGTAAATATTTATCACAGTAGATTTTAGTCTACTGTGTTAACAAGTAGTTGTACTGCTATAGTCGTAAAATTGTACGTCGTAGATGTGATATTATTTGAATGTTCGATGATAATGTTGACCGGCGTAGAACTCGTCGGCCACTAGTGAGCACGCTCGCTCTCCGAACTTTTGTTTTTCATTGCAACCCCTCGGAGTCGGCCGTCCGTGTAGCTCGATGTTCGTACGCTTTCTAACAGGGCGTGGCACCTACGACAACATTCATCAAACATTCAACTCTTTTGCCGCCGCGATGTCCTGGTGATCGGAGCAAAATTGTAATTCTAAATTTCTAAAATTCGTTAAATTGAAAAGAGGAAGTGAAATTTAAAGAGTTTGGTGTTTGGTTGTTGTAGGATCGCCCGTGTGGAAACCGCGCGACATGTTGAGCGAGGCGAGCGCGGGGCCCGGCGGGGCGGGGGCGGCGGCGGGGGCAGGGGCGGCCGGCGCGCCCCCCGCGCCCACCACGCTGCCCCGCTCGCAGCGCCCCGCGCCGCGCGCGCACCACCTCTCGGCGAGCCGCAAGTCGCTCGCGCCGGACCACCGACACTAGACTTCTGCGACCACGCTGTTCTATCCCTCTCCCTTTTGTACCATAACCCGACTTGGACCGAGGTATCTTCGATTAACTAGAAGTTCCCCCCGGCCAGTCGCTCGTAGTTATCCAACTTTCGTCACCCCAAAGATCCCGTAGTAGGCTATAATGTGTGAATAATTCTCACTGCCTATAGCAGGGCTGATTTTAGCTAACCGTATCCGTTTTTACCGTTAAAATGAAAGCAACAACAACTTTTCTTCCTATTTATAATTATAGCCCAATGAGATAAGTTTTTGTTTCGCAACATTCCTCCTTTACCTATCTAAACCTAATTCGGCACAAACTTCTTTTTCTCTTAGTACTAAGTCGTGCTGTGCAACATTTTATTGTAACTGACTAGTAAATAGCAATCAAATCAGTAATTTTTTGAAGCCCTTAGGGCACAACTAGAAAAAATACCAAATTAAAATGATTTCGTATTCAACTCTTCGCCTGTAAACATAATACATGGCCCACACCCTTTGAATAAGATAATTGATAAAGTTATAATTTACGTGGTTCATATACTTAACTCCTTGTTTCGTTATAATGCATGTTTATTTTTCCTGAAAACAAAGCTCAAAACATGTTGTGTTCCTACACACACTTCCAGTACTAAAAGACTGGATGCGAAACTGCGACTACGCACTTATGAATATAATTTGTCATCAAATATGTATATGTATGTAAGTTATCTTTTTTGTACTTTAGAGTAAAATAACTCAGCTGTGCCACAATACAAACTCGTACCTAAATATTTCTTAGTAAATGCACTTCTTATCATATTTAGAACTAACCTACAAATGTCGCAACTAAATAAAAATACGTAGGTACAATTAAACTGATAGAATCTAAGTTTCATTCGGACCTAACATAGCTAAATGCTATTTTAATCGCGCTGCTGTTCTGCTTTCCGACTGGGATGGTATATACTTAACATATTGTCACCACTAAACTTGTCATTGCTAACTATTTCAAAGTCACCTGGCAAACAGTAGTGCTTTTAAATAGGTCTTGTATAAAATAAATGACAATATCAATAGAATTTCAGACCATTACTGAAGTTACATTCCAGTGTTTGTTTCACTGATAGTATAAAATAAATCTTGTATTGTATTATATTTTAAACAATTAAAACTGAAGAGATATCCAATAAAGACTCTAGCGACATTATATTTACCTATTAGTATTTTAAAAGTGACTCGTTTTTGTTACTTCTGTTGTGTATAGTAGGAGTTAAAGAGTGTTCGGGTTCATCTTCCTAAACGGACTTCTGTGCCAAATTAGGTACTCACTCTACCTATGCTTTATAATACTCACAGAAAAGATAACATAAATAATACTTGTATGGTAAGAGTAGTTAGCTGTAATGTACTTGCGTTTCATTTGGTCGCATTTGCAATGCAAAACTCACTACCCTATAGTTCAAAATGCACACACCCTAATGGAAAAGTACACTAGGTAGTTTTGATAATAATTTCTCTTCGTGATCAAATTCGAAAGTTCTATCATAGGCTAGGCGAATGTAACATCTTTCCTATACACATTGAGTTGTTTTGTTTGGCAATCAGAATTTTACCCAGAAGTTGTATAGTATGCTTATTGTAGATATGTTATTTGTATCACAGATTCATTTAACTGAAGTGGTAGACGCTTGCTCCGTCTCGTCAGCTACTGACATACTTTTAAACCAGCTACGGGAGCCGTCATTTTGTTAGTGGCTAGCTAATAAAATCAAATACGTATATTTAAAAAAAACTGAAGTACCTACATTAACGTTAGAATCGTTATGCCATCCAGTTTCATATTTCATCGATATAACTACCTATTATGTGATTAAATAAACTAAACATTCCTATAATAGTAGTTTATGTAACTGTTACGTAATAGGGGTCCTTAAAACACGAGTGTGGTTTTATGAAACGAACGAAGTGAGTTTCATAATAAGATCACACGTGTGTTTTAAGGCCTAATTACGTACAGTTGCATGCACTGCTTTATCTAGACACATATTATAAACCCGAAATGATGATTGAATGACTGCCATTGCACGGATTGCACGCCATCGCCATGGCCAACTCGATTGTGCCGGCGGTCGGCGGGGCGCGTGCCGGCGGGTCGGAGCATCCCGGATTTTCATAATGATATCGAATTTTTGCTTATTATTTGATAATAATAACATCGTTACAGATAAGACATTTGTTCTAACTTCTAACGAAACAATCTATTTTTATGGTGGTTATAACGTGCGATTTTTGAACGCATCATGGAGGGTTTATGATATGGGTGTAGATAAACGATTGTAAGTATTTATAATCGGTCGGAACATTTGCATATGGTTACAATCTTTACTAAATGTTTGTGTATCTGTACCTACATTAAATAAAAGGTTGCTATAAATAGCAAGTGCCACTAACAGAGTGAACATCACTGTCACTTGGGACATATCACCAGCGGAGCCAGCGTCCGGGATATACTCTCGTAGGTTTCCTTCACGTCACCTACCTATATGTTGAACATGTTTTACAGTTACCTCACATTAAATAATATTGTATATTTATTAATAATTAATATGTAGATTGTGCAATTATTTATTAATTATGACCACAAAACATAATGATTATATATTTTGTCTTTACGTGCCGTTTAAATAATTGTTTTGTGATTTATTAAAATAAAACCTGTTTATTAATATACATATGTTAAAATATTCGAATTTAATAATTACGAACTTATACAATCAATTTATAGATATTATTATACTAAGAAAATATAATTAATAAAATGAATAAACAAATATGAGTGAAAATGAAGAATGAGCTCATTAATTGCGATTGTATTTCATACTTCAATGACATTTGAAAGTAACGTAGGGAAAACGAGTGAATATTTAGAAAGACTTATTGAAGTAAATACGAAGGTAAATAACCTAATGTTATCATAAGTATTGAACTTTTATAAGTTTGCGTTGTATAGTTTACAACACGGTTTCATTTGTGCATCGTGATTAGTAAATCATTTACCTACTCGCATGTGTAGATGTATTTGAAGCAAACTAATTTTCGACCCGTGTGATATCATTTTGTGAATTGACAAACTACTCCACTGATTGTGCACATTAGCTACCTGAAATTATATTTAATCGGGAAATAGAGATAATCAAATAACTAATATTCCTGTTTGAAATGGGTTACGGTGATTTCGTTGCTGAACTCTTGGACCTCTTGCCTTTACACATCGACAGTGCTCGGTGCCTATTCATATTTTGCTCAATATATTTAATTTTACTCGAAAGCCTAAAATTAAAAGTGCCTTCACATATTTTGGGAAAACAAAAGTGCACGCACCCTTCCTGAAATGTGAACACTGCACTAAATAGTGGCAGCAGTTTGTCAACGTCCGCCTCCTGCCTTTCTTTATATTTACCTATAATTGATGTATGTGTTTGACTTGTTTCAATGTTCGTTATGGTTAATTTTGTAACAAATATGAAATTCCTTTTAATTGCTTATGAATAAATATGAAATACAACTTTTAAGAATTTTTCTTTCAATTCCCTGTTCTTCAAGATAGATATTGTTCTGCATAATAATGTTGGCTAAATCGATATGTGGACGAAAACGAATGGTGGGGGTAACGTGAACAATCGAAGTGCACAATGTGATAAGAAATGAAACTGCAAAGGGACATCAGTACATCACCTATGTCACCTGAACTCGGTCAACTGTCAAGATAGTGAATCAGCCAGAGACATTTCATATATGTAAGCAAGAAGTACAAACCTCTTTTCCTCCCCAGCGTTTGTCCCGGCTGGGAGTCCACTTGACAACGTAATCCCATGAATTGGCGCAGGCACTCGTTTTTACGAAAGTGACTGCAATCTCACCGTCCCTCCCAGAGGGGAAACTAGGCCTTATCCGGATTAGGTCCGGTTTCCTTACGATGTTTTCCTTCACCGAAAAGCGACTGGCAAATTGATATTCCGGGTTCCGAAAAACTCAGTGGTACGAGCCGAGGTTTGTACCCAAGGTCTACGAATTGAAAGTCAGACCTCAACCGCACCGCTACCAGCGCTTATAAGCAAGGAAAATAAACTATTCATAAAAAAAGGACAAAAAGATTTTGCCCCAGCCCAAAAGATGGCGCCACAATTACACAGCGAATACTGGCACTTTATTTAAAGGCGAAATTCTTCGGAATGGACGACATTTTCCAAGGTGCTGGCGATTCCTCGAGGTCCTGGAACATCAAATGGTCTGGACATGAAAACGGGACCTCTAATTAATATACATACCAAATTTCAGGACAGTCCGAGATATTTTTGGATTTGTTGTATGTACCTACTTCGATCGTATTATTAAAAAAAATGGTCGCCTTTAAAGTCGGTCCGTTTACGGACGATAATTTTGCGTGATAACGTCAGAAGAAAACATTGATGAAAAATTGCATTCTTTAATTTATAAATTGAATTGAATTATTATCACGGAATTTATTTAGGAAAAGAATCAAATAAAATGTAGTACCGTCGCCATCAAATATATCGGAGCGGCCAAGGTACTCAAAAATATCTGAACATGCACTTTATCGCCTTGACAATAGAGGTGTTGTTCAGATATTTATGACCAGGTGGTCATTTTACATGTTTGTCAATCGTATGGCTTGTGGCCGTAACGTTTCCATGGAGATCTGTCCACGTGACCGGAACGGATCTTGACATTTTTTCGTGCATGCTACCGGTGTTCATCGATATATAAGACGTTATTACTCGTATTATCACGTCATAAAAACGATGTTTCACAGCAAAAAAACTTCGTTCGATTATCGTACGAAAATACTAGGCGGTTTATGGGTTATCAAGTGAAAAAGCAGTATATCACGTAGGTACAATATGTTTATTAAATAGTAAATCCACTTTCATAAATCAAACATATCAGTGTCATGAATTTAAAACCTTACAATTTTCTAATAAATCTGTTTCTCTAGAATGATATGAGTGAAACATTTAAAATATAATAAGTATTTACAAGGTACGTGATAATTATAACTAGCTTACAAAAATCTTTTTCAGTACTTCACTGTGACAACAATTTTAGATTTTTGTTGGCCTAATTTTTAACTAATAAAATGAAATATTGTTACAAGTAGTTATTATTTACTTCGCCCCAAAACAGATCTCTTCAATAATCGATAAACTGTTTATTTTCATCATTTTTGTGATTGAATTTATTCTAGTACGTTATGATTAGCTGTCACCTTATCATAAAAATATTAATTCATTCAACATATTCTTTGAACTTTTAAAAATAACAATTTGAAATAATGCGTCCAAGACAATTTGTTAATGACTATGTATTCGGTGGTTCTTTGAAAACTGTGTGACTTCAGTATTAAGTATATTTAAAAAACAAAATCTAAGATGTATGCACTAAATTTAGAATTACGTTAATTTTATTGTAATGCGTGCTCAATTATTGAGCAGGAGCAAAACATATTTATCGACTTACGCTCAAAAACGCTGAACAGGACTAAGGTCATAATCTCGATCAAAGGATAAAATTGTGTGACAATGTTGAACTGACGTAGATTAGTTTCAAATTTAGTCCTCGTTACAATTTGGCAAACCGGGAGGAAACCCAGTGGATAGGGCAAGAAAAATGTTACTCAACTTAGACATAGAATCTAAGCTTTATTTTAGGCAAGTCACAAGTTTTATTATTTAGTTTATCTACACCCATATCAGAAACCCTCCATGATGCGTTCAAAAACCGCACGTTATAACCACCATAAAAAAAGATTGTTTCGTTAGTAGTTAGAACAAATGTCTTATCTGTAACGATGTTATTATTATCAAATAATAAGCAAAAATTCGATATCATTATGAAAATGCGGGTGGGCCCTGCCCGCCGGCACAATCGAGTTGGCCATGGCGATGGCGTGCAATCCGTGCAATGGCAGTCATTCAATCATCATTTCGGGTTTATAATATATGTGTAGATAAAGCAGTGTATGCAACTGTACGTAATTAGGCCTTAAAACACTCGTGTGATATTATTATGAAACTCACTTCGTTCGTTTCATAAAACCACACTCGTGTTTTAAGGACCCCTATTACGTAACAGTTACATAAACTACTATAATTTATGTCATTTGAGCAAAATTAATTACATCTGATTTCAAGAACTAGTGGGATACTACTTATTAAAATATTTTGTTATAAACAAAAAATACTGATAAAGTAAATACTTGTTCCCTATTTGAAAAAAAAAATCACTTAAAACTACCGACAAGCCAGGTTTACCAAGAATTTTCCCAATTTCTTTTACCAATGATATGACTCCAATAATCAGCTGTGACAAATGTGGTATTTTTTTACAATAATGATACATTTAATTAGAATACTATTTGAAGACAACACACAACTAATTCTGTTGGTAGACAAATCATGGAATAATCGATCAGGAAGCTCTATTGTGGAACACCTAATCTCAATAAGATCTTTACATTCTCTATAGTAAAAATGACGTTCCTAATATTAAACAAATAACAATAGGACTATCTAGGGAAATGTATATTGTATATACACGTCTTGTGGCACAGGCTACATTTAGATTCAATAAATATTATTAATAAAGAGATCAAAGTAATTTAGTAGCATTTTCTACCAGACTCGCGCAAGAAATACCTATGCAGTTCTAACCCCATTTAAAACTTGAAAGTTCGCTAAAGTCTTGTAATACCTACACCTAAAATGAATCCATCTTTAAACCAGGCACCGCGTACTATGAGAGAAATGCTTGTCCTTTATGTAAAATACCACACTTTTTGTGGAATGCCACAAAGAATATTTACTTGTGCAGTATCTCCAAACTGTCGAGTGCTTCCACACACAAAATCTCTTCTTATGGATTGACATTTCCTAAATTAGAAAGGAAAAGAGTAGGAAGATACAAGCCTTGAAGCCTTTCTTAAGGGCAATAATGAATAAGGTTCTTAAGGTTAATACAGATTAGCTCACATGCAATTTGGATTCAATAAGTTTATTACCTATATTAGACGGCTCTTATGAAATTGAAAATAAACGGAAAATAATTTAATTAGCATAAGACACGCAAACAAACTGGTAGATAAACTACTTATGTCTCTACAAGATAACAAATCATTTTCGTAAATATATTTTCTTTCAAATAATAGTGCACACAATAATTATTTTAGTACATATTTATGTAATTATATGTATAATTATTAAATAACTTTTATTAAATTCATTACAATATATTATCTACTATTTAATGAAATACCTACTCGGTTTCAAGGAAGTTTTATTATGCTATTATATTATGGTGTTTCATCAAATTATGCTAGAATAAAATTCATCCATCCTAATTTCATATCATATTTAAATAGGTAAGGCACTCCATTAATTTTGCTGTTTTTGTCGAAAGAGATCAAAAATACTGATACACAAAGATTTGTTTAACTATTAGACGAAGACCACTGGAAGTAGGTGGTTGCCGGCGACGTGTGTCGTCATGCTTACGTGCTACTTTACTTTTATTCGGGATTCCATCATTGCAATTTAAACCTATTTTCCTCGCATGATAGTGGTTTATTGAAATCACCGAATTTTCATTCGTTGTGGACTTTTCATAAGAAAATAACTAATAATTACGAATGCTGAACGGCGAAAAAACCACAACTCAGAAGCGATTAAAGGGTTTACAAAAAACATGAATTCCTCCAACAAGTGGCACATATTTGGAAATCAACAACTTCAGAAGTTATATGCGTAACTAAATACCTAACGACTTATTCATAATACTGTTAGAAACCGTCTTCAAAAGTTTACTAACGTTTTAATTACGAGTAAATGTGCGAATCATCGAACAAATCCACGTCAAATAATTGAAATAATAAAGGAACTATAAGTACAATTAAACATTAAACTCGTATAATTTCGAAATAACACAACAAAATCAGTATATCACAGACACTTAACATATTCAATAACTCATTAATAAAACATTGGGATTATTTCTAATAAACTTCGGTCTTTATTTCAGTACCTAACACAAATAAATTATACCGAATCTATGTAGAGTTCGGTTGCCGATGGTTTAAACAAAATTAGCACAATGATTACACAAACTTTACATGAACGTTGTTGGACCCTAATCGTTTAATCAAAAAGCCATTTTATTCATAAGTGTGTAATCTCTTCAAAAATTTTATCAAATTTAACTACCTAAATATACCTACGTACATACATGACTTGTTTATATTTTCCTGAATAATTTCGAATGTTTATATAGGTTTGCGCGGCATTTCCCAATCCCCCATTCAGTTTGACCGGAAATAATATTTGAAACGATTTTGACGATATAGTTGCAAAATAATTTTCTACGCTTACTCAAAACAAGTTGTATCTTGTGTGGCTTTTTTATTTGTTTCCTCTTCTTTTGTTTTTAGTAAGTATATTATAGTTTCTATCATTATATAGGTGATCATTGGATACTAACAGTTGTGGTAGAGTTCTTGTTCCTGCTGCTTTAAGAACAACGTTACTGGAGAGAGCATGTGTGCATCGGTCGTGTATGCGACTGGGTCGTGTATATTTGTCTAAACGTTGGTCCCAATAATTGCTATTGTATGACGTCATCCACGCCGGTGCGGTATGGGCGGGGGGCGGGGGCGGGGGCCGCGCTAGGGCCAGGCTCTCCGAATAAAGGCACATTTAGTCATGATTTATTTGTTCTACTATACATTGCAGTACCTTAATTCCTACGTCCCTTTATCAGTAAGTTACTTTGTTCATCTCATTAAGGTGAGTCTAAAATTAGTCAAAGGGAACAATAACATTATTCTAATTCATATAAATTAAACGACACACCACTATTTTACCGGCCGATTCATTATTCGTACACGTTTGTAAATTTGGTATCACATCCTAAAGTTCTAAGATATCGAACTCCGTCTCTAATCATTTTGGCAACAAGGTGGTGGAACTAAACATTGTCTAATTAACTAGTCGGCTTACGCCTCAAATTAGCACTAGAGCGAAGACAGCTCAAAAGTTGTCTTCGCATTTGACTTCCCGCGCGGCGGGTTGGGAGGACCACTGTGGCTCGGGTGCATCCCACTCGGGGAAGGACTCGTAGCCGAAGCTCTCCGAGGCGTCCTCGAGCGCGATCTCCGTGCGGCTGAATGCCTCCGCAAACTTGCCGATTTCTGTGGAGCCGAAGGCCTGCTGGAAAGCGGGTAGAGGCACTACGGGCGGCCGCGGCTCGGGCGGCGGCGAGCGCCGGGGCTCCGCGGAGAGGCGCTCGCGCGCGGCCGGCCCGGTGCGCGGCGCGGGGCTCAGCTTTCGTCCGTTTTGGCCGCTGTACGGAGAGTCTTCGTACACTGGGTAAGGCGTGGATCGCCCTTCGGAAGCGCACATTTGATTTTGGAGATGCAGCTGAGGACCCTGAAATAAAATTAATCGGTCGATAAATAGCCGTATGTATAGTAGAATAATGATCTCATGAAACATACTTTTTCGAGTTATTACATAGTTAGTGCGCTTTTAAACATTTGCCAGACCGGGAAATGCATGCAGGTTGAGATAATTAATGGCGATGCATTAAAAAATTTATTGGGAGTATAGGTTAGTTTAGTCAATTTATAAGATACATTTGTTGGATTCTTAACTAAAAAATCAGACAAGTGCGTGTCGGGTCCCGCATAATGAACTATCCTATAACTTCAACGGAATAAAAAGAAAATATTATAAGGTCATATCTGCCTATGAAAGAGGTTTTTTGAAAGTAACCCACGCTTTAATTGTTCAAAATAATTTTCTTTGAAAGATATGCAAAGATTTTTGGATCTCCGGTTCAGGGGGGGGGACACAATTTTTTTGACTTTTGGGATAGTATTTCTGAAAATATTCATTAAGTCATAGAATGCTCCAAGTGACCTCAATATTATTTTTAAAGAACTATCGATTTATGTGCAACAATGTCAATAAGAAAAATATATTTTGTCAATTGTATAACAAAACTAAGTACTCATAGTAGCGGCATACAAAATACAAATAGTCAGTATACCTTGAGCGGCCGACAGTCGGGCGGGTAACGCGGAAGGTCGCGCGCGCACGCGCCGCGCGCCGCCCACGTGCCTGCGCCGGCACCGTTCCAGCCGCCACCCATCGCTCCCATCTGTGAATACACCAACAAATACGAATTAGGGCCTCCGTGGATACAATAAGTTCGAGTTTTTCGACAATTTTGCTGATCTAAAATACATAAAAAACATGCTAACTGAACTTAACAAAAAACACTATTTTAATAACAGAAAAACATTCAAGGTACGAGAGCAGACTAAATTAAATTATTTGTCACGTATTTTTTTAACAAATAAAAGAACTAACCAGGGACCGGAAAACCCCTCTTTAGGCTTAACCCTATCATTACGGTATCCCAATCAATTTGGTAACCTCATGATACGGTTACCGTATCATGAGGTTACCGAATCATAGTGGTAACAGGTATTGAAGCGGTAACCGTAACCTCTAACACGGTTAACCTCAAAACCCCATCGCGATAAGGTTTTTGTTAGGGGTTTTCATTGGGTTATTGTAACCTGGGTTGTTTTTTCTGTACTACATTATTTGAATACTATTGAAAACTAATGTTGAGATTTAACATTTAATGAAACTAGCTAACTACCCGTAGGTATAGACTGTATAGAGCTGTTATCGTAGTAGTCGCGTTGCTGAAGCATGAAAATAAAATAAAGTAAAAATAAAATATTGAAAAATAAAAACAAATGAATAAATGAAAATATAATAAGAATAAAAAAAATTGTAACTTTTAAAGTAAAATAAAATAGGTAAATTTAAATAAAAATAGAATAATAATAGAATAAAAAAATAAAAAAAAATAAGTAAAAAAAAAATAAAAAAAAAACAAAAATAAAATAAAAATAAAATAAAAATAAAATAAAAATAAAATAAAAATAAAATAAAAATAAAATAAAAATAAAATAAAAATAAAATAAAAATAAAATAAAAATAAAATAAAAATAAAATAAAAATAAAATAAAAATAAAATAAAAATAAAATAAAAATAAAATAAAAATAAAATAAAAATAAAATAAAAATAAAATAAAAATAAAATAAAAATAAAATAAAAATAAAATAAAAATAAAATAAAAATAAAATAAAAATAAAATAAAAATAAAATAAAAATAAAATAAAAATAAAATAAAAATAAAATAAAAATAAAATAAAAATAAAATAAAAATAAAATAAAAATAAAATTAAAATAAAATAAAAATAAAATAAAAATAAAATTAAAATAAAATAAAAATAAAAATAAAATAAAAATAAAATAAAAATAAAATAAAAATAAAATAAAAATAAAATAAAAATAAAATAAAAATAAAAATAAAAATAAAATAAAATAAAAATAAAATATTAACATTTTTTTTTTGTTTTTTTTTTATCATTTTTTTTTCTATTTTATTTCTATTTTTTTATTTTAATAAAAATAATATATTCATATTTTATTGTACACATACATGTACTTACATACTTGATAATTATAGCAGAGCTCGAATTTGTAAAAATTGTGCGCATCGAGAAAAAGTTGTGAATTTTTGACCATGGATAGAATGGCCCACGATAAACATTTTTTAGTATTGGAGGTCCGTAAAATTTTTGGACCTTCACGTCAAAATCAGGGGTCCTGTGAAATACGTTATTACTCTATGGTTAAGGCTGCTAGGGGTTGTGTGGTATCATTTCCGTGTAAAACAGACATGCGGAATTCATTTGTGATATTAAAAATGTAAAATTTCTTATTAAAAAAAAAGTTGTGTGGCGAGGAAAAACACAATTTTTTATTTTTTTTTAGAAGGAACGTCATATAACTAATACATATCATTTTTTTTTCTAATAATAAAAAATATTATAAAGGAGCATATTTAATGTAGTTTCTAAATATATACAATTTTTAGGCTTATAGTATACAAAAAATTCGCGAAAAAAAATGTTTGCTTCGTGGTGTATATGTTTTCTCCATAGTAAGTATCGATAATCAATGTGAACGTGAACATCCGTAGCGTTTTGACCTTAAAATGCATGTATTGTTTGTTATTAGTAAATTTTATTCATAATAACTTCACAAAATGCAGAAATAAAAAAATACAATAAATAAAAACATATTTTTCCTCCTTAACTTTAACATAAACCGTCACAATTCAAACGACGCGACGTCTGTTTTCCGTTACTCAACTTAAGTAAAAAAAAAAAACCAGAAGTTTTTTGTATTAAAGGTGTATAAAATGTATATGTTTCTATAATCTATATTAAATATGCTTCTTTATAATATTTTTTATTATTTGAAATAAACGATATATATTAGTTATATGACGTTTTAAAAAAATAAAAATAAAATTGTGTTTTTCCTCGCGGCACAACTTTTTTTTAATACGAAATTTTACATTTTTAATATCAGAAATGAATTCTGCATGTCTGTTTTACACGGAAACGATACCAAACAACCCCTAGCAGTCTTAACCAGAGAGTAATAACATATTGCACGGGACCCCTGATTTTGACGTGAAGGTCCAAAAATTTTACAGACCGCCAATACTAAAAAATATTCATCTTTGCTCACTCTATCTATGGTCAAAAATTCACAACTTTTTCTCGATGCGCACAATTTTTTTCGCATTTGTACTGAGACAAAACCCTACTATTACAACAATAGATTTCAATTCATATGCACATTATGCACGAATGCCACGAATCCGTATCAGTAATTTCTCC
Organism: Pammene fasciana; assembly: GCA_911728535.1. NCBI lineage: Eukaryota > Metazoa > Arthropoda > Insecta > Lepidoptera > Tortricidae > Pammene > Pammene fasciana. The sequence goes on from OU452279.1 coordinate 5,501,067, forward strand.
AAAGTTAGTATAGTAATAATGTAAAAACAAAATAACCAACCGAAATGCAGCCGCGCTCCAATTTCATTTAAACCCAAAAGTACAAATCTTGTTAAAGATGAACACAATAAACCACGCGCGACGTTTTCGGCAAAACCTGTTTGTTTGTACTGGGAGCTTAGTTGACTAGCCCCGAGCCCAAAGCCACTACAGCAATTTAATAATGAGCCTAATCTGAGTGTTCGTAAAGATTACATTCGTTTGAGCTGCCTCAATACCCTATGATTCGGTAACCGAATTGATTGGGTTTTTAATGCGGTTAGTGTTACCTTAGGTTAACCTAATCGATACGGTAACCGTATCAATACGGTTACCTTATCATAAGGTTACCGTTATATCAGGGTTTTTAAAACAACCTCAAAAATAACCCTATGAAATACCCAGGTTATGGTAACCGGTTCCGGTCCCTGGAACTAACTAACGAAAATCAACCATACTTTGTTACTAAAGTGTACGTACGTTATGACTATAAATTTGTATAATAATCATTGGTGAGTTTTGGTTGTCACCCGAAGATTTTAGCCTTAATCGTATTGTAGGTAATAATACGTCAAACGTGTACACGCAAGAGAAAATTACTTTGTACAAAAGTTACAGAACTTATAGTAAGGAGCGATCTGCCTAATCAAGCCAGTTGAAACCATGGAGCCTTCACCAAAAAGTGTCAATAATGTTTCGCTACTCTGCATTATTAATTTATGAGAATAAAACATTGATTCGTTAATGTTAGGAGCAAAACATGTGCAGCGTTAAATAAACAACAATTCATACATTTCTATGTTTCCTTTAATTTAATAATAACTAATAAATATTACCTGATAATGCGACCACATTTGCGGTTCGTACGTCGAGCCGCGATTGGTCAGCCCGCATTCTAAAGGAGGCTGAAAATAAATAAGAAACGCGTTATTAACGGTATTAGATATATTTGATATGTATTCACATATTAAACTGGTACCACAAAAACGGAGTAAGATATAAGATATATGTATGTCAAGGGAAAATTACAATAATAGGTTTGTAAAATAACAAGTTATTGTTTATAAACTGACAATGAAACTATGGATTATAACAACTTCGTATGATTGCAAAGCAATGAAGGTAAATGTTGCATATAAAGTCCAAAAAATATGAAAAAAATTGAGAAGTTCCTCCTACGAAACTTGTTTTGAACCTCATCGGTTCAGACATTTTTGCGTTTTCCCCAAAAACTTCTTCCCTGGGCATCAAATACGACCTTTTGGTATTAGTTTGGTTCTTATTCGAACCCTACGTACACCCTAGGACCCCTACGTTACGTCTACGTTAGGTACGGAACCCTATTCTTGAAGTGAGACAGCCCTGGCTAAACTATAGATTCCACCTTAGCTGTCGTAAAGAACCGTATGTTGATTTGCCTAATCATAACAAACCCAAAATCTCTCTTTCAAGTAATTTCATGGCCACGAGCAATTGAAATCTCAATAATAACAAGGTTAACAAAATTTGCAACCTAACTGCTCGGAAAGTTTCTCAAAAGGGTATGGAAGCTCGTAAAATGATTTGTGAAAACAAAGTTGGGAACAAATCGTTAAAGAAAGTCGTACACCGAAATGAAGTTCTCAAAGTAAAAACCTTTTACAAAGATTTTCTTAAAAAGTAATTAGAAATGTTTTTGGTTCTTTTCGTAAATTATTTTTCCTACCTACATTCCTATGTTATCTTACAGTACAGTATAGATTTAACTAAGTGCTTATCCAACATACAATACTTATACTTTGGCATTGGTACAGACACCATCAAATATATGTCGGAGCCGTCAAGGTACTCAAAAATATCTGAACATGCGCTTTATCGCCTTGACAATAGAGGCGTTGTTCAGATATGAGTGACCACCTTGGCCGCTCCGAGGGCGACTTCACTGTATTAGTCGATCGTCCTGAGGAAATACGAGTAGCTAGTCACAAGAACCCACTGAGCACTTCGTTAAAATGTGACCTGCGTAAGCAAAACTACCGAAAGCGTGGATGCTACGACCGAAATTTTCGTGCTATATTTTCAGTCAAATTTGTTTGTGTATTTTATCTTTCTTCTATGCCATAAATCATATTGCAATCAAAATTACGAAAAAAATACCTTATCAAAATAACATCAAAAACAAATGAAAAGCGCACTGCTAGAAATAAAAAATCAAAGTCGTCATTTGCTATTAAGTTTCACGGTACTAAACAAGCCGTGGTCATGTTGCTATTAAGTTTTAGTGTACTAAATATGTGGTGATCATATTGCTACCAAGTTTAACGTTACTAAACACATCATTACCATATTTCTATCAACGTTTTCTAACGTAAACCTTTAGTAACCTAAACTCGTCGTATTTTCCCGCTAACAGACAGGACGTGTCTGCCCCATACGCCGATGGCGCACCGTCGGTGCCTCGTATCGATTCAAGCTCAAGTACGCGCCCTCGCCCAGCAGGGCTTTCCATTCATTTTCATACGGAAGGAACATGTTTAAAGGTACAGGCTTTGGAGCTCTGAACAGACAGGAAAATACACCCGTAAGAATTATTTCAATCGATATCACGAACGTAATTGTAAGAGTTGTCAACGATAACAGAATATAGACTTCTTTTTAACAAATGATTTGAACGGCTAGAAAACAAATCAAATTATTTTAATAAATATTTAAGTAGACACACCACTATATAAATTATAAGTTAAATAGATGTAATATACAAGATAAAAAGTGTCTAGAGCTGGAATCGAAACAGCATCTACAGTATGCTGAGTTTATACTGTATGAACATGACATGAAGGGCAAATATGTATAGATGACCAGCAGAAAGATTAATGTAACGTTGAAGAAAAGGTGGCATACGGTGGTGGTTTAATTGGTACTCTTGTCAGCTGAAATTTCTGCAGGCAGCCGAACAAAGTAGAGTAGTAGTAAAGTAGGCAACACGCTTGCGAAGGGAAGGGTTAGGCAACGCGCATGTGAAACCTCTGAAGTTACAGGCGTCCATAGGATCCGGTGACCGCTTACCATCAGGCGGGCCGTGTCGTTTTCCACCGGCGTGGTATCAATAAATCAAGATGCTAGTGACCCGAAAGTATTGCTATAAAGTGTATACAGTTATGTAAATTTTGAGATTGTCATGCTACATTGGCAATACCAGAAGCGTAAATCGTATAAACGGAGCTCTTGACGTATTTGCTTACAACTTTAATATCGTAATTATAGCGCACTGTGTTCAAGTCAATATGTAGTCATTAACATGTGGTTATTGTATAGTCAATATATAGTAATTAACATGTAGCGTAATCAACTAAGTCCCGAACTAGAAACAGCACGGCGTATCTCACCTTAATTGATACCTATATGACGCTTACTAACACAAAAACCTGGTATAATTATTGTAAACACAACAAAGCCTTGTCATTACAAATGCCCACTCGTGCATATAAACATGCATTTAATCTCTTAAACCCCACAAAGCTAAACGACTTTATTTCTATATCTATACAGTTGCAAATTGGTTAACAGTCTGCCTGTGATCCAATTGATTTTGTCTACGGCGCGTAGGCCGCGTAGCTTCGTAGCACCCGCCGTAGCGCTACGACAAATTGGACTAACGAAGTTGCGCTGTTCCCGATCGAACTGAACCGATACGGCGCGTAATATGAGTTGCAGGATCGCATTTCTGTTAAATGAGCAAGGGTTTCATATAAAATTTAATTCATATGGATATCGTATTTATGTTGGACTTATTGAGTTGTATTTCCTATATTCTTTGTATTTTTAGGCATTAGCGTGTTGAGCTTTAGATCCCTAAAACTCCCGTTTTCTTTTGTTAGCGGCAACTATTCCCTTCGTGCGAAAATGGGCCCAAAATCTATTTTACCTAATGAATACTAAACTATCTGTCAATTCCTTTAGCTAGTATATATACATTTAAAATAAACATTTATTTCTAAACACCGTGACAGAGTAGTATAACTTAACGCTGTCCTCACTAAAAAGAATTTGATTATACGAAGACGAAGTTTGGTTGCTGGCAAAAAAAAAATTAAGTGTGTTTTCTCAAAACGTAATTACAGAAAAACTCGTTACCAGTGTGAAAAGAAACACATGTTAGTCCATTTAAAAAATATTGTCTATTTTATTTACCATTATCATTTTAATGATGCTTGAAAAAACCAAATGTTTCATCATCGCTGAATAAGGAAAACGGCCCTAGGTGAACAACTCATTTAAAACACTATCGATCTTAAACATAATTTCAACACATTACAAATAATCAACCAATATTGAAGTTGTATTGGAGTTGCATCGGAATAATCTTCAAGCAAATTCTGATTTTTAAGATTCAGACGTTTAGGCGCTAACTGTATTTACGTCACTCTGGCCGCTAAGTGAGATTTACCGCCCTAGGGCGCAGCGGAAAATCTCACTTCACACCCAGGAGAAGACGTAAAATTATGTACGCGCCATGGGCGGTAATAAGGAAGGCCTCAGATCGCTGGTTTATGGCCCTTACCTTCGGTTCGGGCCACAAATGCCAGCGATCTGAACTTTTCTTTATTTTACCGCCCTAGGTTCGTAATTTACTATTCGTAGTTAATGCATTGGAGTTGTATTGAAGTTATATCGTGTTTAAACGTGTTTTAAAGTTACCGCCCTTGGACGTTTTTGAGTTGGTTTAGGGTAGACGTGTCGGATGAGGCACGTTACTGCACCGCAGTGCACCGGCCGGCGTGTCGGACATCGATCCGGCGGGGCGCGACCTTTCCGTCCCTCATCCCTACACGCTCAACATCTACCCTAATACCATTTACTACTTCTATCGATGTTCAAGTTATGTCTAATTAGTGGCTGTGTGAGCTGTAAATATCGCGATCATAGCTAAAATACTCCGTATAATAATAGCGATCTGGAAAAATATGAAATCTGGGAAAAACTGGAGCAGAGTTAGACTGGGGAAGTACCTCAACCTTACTTAAAACCCCAGCCAATTAGCACTAGACTCTACTAGTACTACTACTGCTAGTGCGTATAAATAAATATTATTGATTTGCATTTGTCTTTTAACACAAGTTAGGTGCTGTTAGTTCAGTTAGTAGATCTGGCAGTTACCCATTCATCGGTGGAGGTCAGAATAAAAGTAAAAAGTGAAAGGAATGTCAAAATACAAAGCCAAAGTGGTCACATTTATTGGGAGCAGCATAGACCCATGTATAAAATAAGAAGACGTGATTCCACGAAGACAAAACTGTAATTCCATAATAAGCCGTGGTCTTGTACACGCACTCTGACTTTTGACGATTGGACCAATCGCCGCTCGTCCACGAGTTGTACATGTGTGCGTGTCCCGCGTAAACACGAGGAAATCAGCTTATTATGAAATCACAATTTTGTTTCTATGGTACCACGGCTTCTTATTTTACGTCACTCTGGGCGCTAAGTGAGATTTACCGCCCTAGGGCGCAGCGGCAAATCTCACTTCACACCCAGGAGAAGACGTAAAATTATGTACGCACCACGGGCGGTAATAAAGAAGGCCTCAGATCGCTTGTTTATGGCCCTTACCTTCGGTTCGGGCCACAAATGCCAGCGATCTGAGCCCTCCTTTATTTTACCGCCCTAGGTACGTAATGTACTAGAACAGATACGTTTTATCAATTTTTTTTTACATATTATAGTGAAAACAAAAACTGTTCTTAGGCAATAAATATTAATAACATTATACGTCAAAACTACTTTTCTGGTTGATATAGGTATTCTAATTAAATACATAACTACCCATAATACAGCATTATATCCGAAACTCTAGGATTTGTATTCTTCAAGTGGTTTATGTTGTCTGGCGCCCGGGTCTAGTACTAAGTATGGTATAGCAAACTAAACAGAGGGGTTTCGTGCTCTCGAAATAGTGTCACATATTCCGGGGCTAGCTCTCCGTCTATAACATGTGTTGAAAGGAGCAGGTGTCAGTTTACGACGCACTAGAGACGCAGTCACACGTCCACAATACGAGTCCGGCCTTACTTTCCACTCGTAAAAGCCAACTACAGACCATGAAGGTATATGTACAGAATGTTTTCCAATAATCAGCTATATTGTATGAGGCGATATAGGTCATACTGAACAACTTTTTCTAAGGTACCAAACCAACCTCAGAATACCATAAAAAATTTAGCCTCGCCATAGAAAATTTCGCGCATCTGATCGGACAAAATGTATGAAAGCAAATGGAAGAACTTTTTTTTAGATAAAGCTTATACAGTACTATCCATATTGTGAGAGGTGATTAGTTAGGTCATACTGAACAAACTTTTATATGGGACCAACCCCAAAATCTCAAAAATAAATTAGCGTCCCCATAGAAAACGTCGACGTCTGATCGGCCCCAAAAAAATGTGATTTCGATCATTTTTGACGACTACTGTATGTACATATTTTACACTGTTGTCCGGTACTGTCAAATTTTGGTGTAAAAGTATTGAAAAGAATGACTCATTTATTAAACAAATCATTTCCTGTTCACAGTCAAAATTAAATTGAGTCTATTTTATGATTCTGTCGGCGGCCGATCGTCAAATCCGCCGGATCACGAATTTCCTAGGCATATCGAGAAACGCCGCCATTTCATGATATGCCTAAAAGTTGGCCAGGAATATCACGATGTGCCTGATAAACAATACGGCAGATCGATTAGAGCAACGCATTCGTCGATATTCCTAGCTATATACCGGACACATCGTAAAATAGTTTCTTTCTTGGCCACTGAACCGAGATATTGGCTCCTAAATGGACACAATTTTAGCACTTGGACATTTTTTGATGATTTTTTTGCGTCAAGTTTTTTCTAATTACTGTATCGTGTAGAATATGTTATAATATAATAAGCATCTTTTGTTATTTGATATTTTTCTCTAAAATTAACCGCTAAGGAAATAGGGACACTAATAGATAAATATTTTTAAAGGCGTTTGGCAATATAATCACGGAAGACTGTTGTGTCACAGAGCCAAGATAGGTGCGACGACGAGCGAAGCGAGGAGGAGTGTGTTAGGTGAACCGTGGTCTAACAGCGCGCGATGCCGAGCGAGCGAAGCGAGCGTGCCGCGGCAGCGGCCGGCGAGCGCCAGAACCGACTTAATCTAATGTACAATAAAATGAAAACAATATCCATCGAATTTTTGCCAAGTCCTAAAAACGGTGAGTACTGAACGATATGGCGGCGTTTCATGATATGCCTAGAAATTTCATGATCTGCCTCTAGGCAAATCGATGGTGAATTTTATTATGAACGATATGGCGGATGACACGTGGATGACACTCAGCCAAATCATGAAATGGCGGCGTTTCATGATGTGCCTAGGAAGTTCATGATCTGCCTAAACGTCTCTAGGCAAATCGTTAAATGGTGAATTATGAACGATATGGCGGATGTCACTCAGCCAAATCATGAAATGGCGGCATTTCACGATATGCCTAGGAATTTCGTGATCTTCAGGATTTTACGATCGGCCGCCGACAATTCCAAAAGTTAATTCGGTACAGTCGCCATCAAATATATCGGAGCGACCATGGTACTCAAAAATATCTGAACATGCACTTTATCGCCTTGAGAATAGAGGCGTTGTTCAGATATTTGTGACCACTATGGGCGCTCCAATATATCGTCGCTGCGCTTGTAAAATCCGACATGTGTCTTTTTTTGAAAAATGGTTTTTGACTTCATTTAAAAGTATTTTTAAAGGTGCATATTCCTCAAAAATCCATTTTTTTCTAAGTTTACTGGATCACAAAAATATAAAATCAGCTATGTGAAAAAGGCCTTAATTAGCCGCGCAAAGGCGCTATGTGATCAAATATCACAAAGCTGTTTTTATCAATGAATGCATTATAATAATATTGCGCTTTGTGATGGGCACACAGCGGATTTTATATAATATTTTATGAAATTGGTTCTTGACAAATAATATATAGTTAAATATGTAATATATTCAGCAGTGTTAATAAACAGTCGTATACGCATTTTTATGGTTTTAATTTATTTGCAGTATAAATCCGCTTAGTGACGATTCGAAATGTCGCTTTATAGAAATATTAAACCGTTATGTGCCTCGATAATCACATAGCGGTTTTTACAACACAAATAAATTCAGCTATGTGCTTAAAATGTAGAAAAAAAAATTGTAGCTCCTAAAATAACTTAGTAAAATTTTCAAATCTAACATTATTTAGAGTCATATTGTAATCTTTAATTTTTGTCATTTTTAGATTTTTGATTTATTATGCAGTAAAAAAATAAACATGTTTTTTGTGTCTCCTGTAAAGTTATGGTTTTTTACATGTCGGATTTTACAAGCGCAGCGACGATATCTGATAGCGACTGTACCTAGCGAAATATGAATGATGTAGAACTATTTCTAATCAATCACCAAGAGCATTGTAAGATATGCATGTAAAACTCAAAAGAAAAATAAATACAGGTTACAGTTTAATAAGAGTGCAACCCATAAAAAAATATTTACAAAAAGAGTCAAAGAAGTAACCATGGTAAAAAAATACAGAACAAAAATACTTTTATTCCTATCTTAAACACACAAACGTTTAACAACATTAAAATAATAACCAAACAATCTCTTATCCGCCATCTCGTCACCCAATAATGAGTGCGGCCAAATAATTGAGTGAAAAGTGGTATCATTACGGCATCATGTTTCTAGACAAGTGAGCGGCACAAAGGCGCTAATGAGGGGATGGGGTGGGGTTGGGGGGCGACGGGGTGAAAGTGGGGGGAGCGGGGGGCATGAAAGCTGTCAGCGGTTGATTTTTCCGCGTGTCGTGTCGTGGGCGCTGATCGATAAGTCACGTGGGCCCGCCTCTCGCTCGATAGTTAGCCGGCAAATCTCCCGCCACTAGTTTGTAGGGTTTTTTATGCCGTGAAATGTTTAGGACGTGGATATTTATTATCTTACATTTAGGCGTAGATAGTCGTCTTAAAGGCTTCACAACTTGTTCAAGAAGAAAACAAAAAATAAATCGATAGCTAAATAAAAACAATTTTTTTTCATTAATGTGTCGTATGGAGGTTTACGATTATTTAAAAAGACGCGTTGATACATTTTAAGTTTTTTTAAGTTTCAGGATTTCTAAGGAAAAAATATGTTAGTACTAGTGAAACTAAAATTTAAATAGTGGCTTAATTGAGTAAAAGCATTATCATAATTTATATTCTGATAATAATTATGATATAATTCATACATAATAATAATTATATATATAATAATATTTCGATTATATTTGTAGATCGGAAATATAAACGTTACTGATCGAATAGCAATAGATACACGTTACCTCAATTTTACTGCTGCTGTATAAAATAAAATAAAATGCCTTTATGCCTAAACACTCCTAAAAGATGACTTTGCATGAGTCCAATTCGAGTAAGACTAATATAAATTTAAAACGTATACAATTATTTATAATCAAATAAAAGTAAAATGAATTGAATATCTTTTCATCCATCGCGATCATTCATGAGGAGCTGGAGTCAATGAACGCTCCGTTACAGCGCCCATTGACTTCCCAATTCGATGCCGCATAAATGAAAACGGTAGTTTCATACCTTTAGAAAATCGCGGTAACCTAATTGGTTAAATCGTATTGGAATAAATAAAACGTCCGTTTTGGTGGAATTTTGTTACACTGTTTGTATACTTGCAATTTTTGTATGCAAAAATTAAAATCTAAATGCAGATGCACGAATTGCATGACGTTATTATAAAAATATAGACATCTAATATTCAAAGGATCACAATGAATGTTAGTAAAATCCGGCACACCGGCTTGGTTTTATATTAGATTTCAATACTTTGTACTTTAATAAAAATAATATTCTCCTTCGTACCTGTAATGTTATTGATAAGATTGTCTTAACAACAAGATCGTTCCTCAATAATTTTAAACCACAATGATTTTCTCCACTCAGCTACTTTTGATACTGACTGTACTAACAGCAGCCCTTTTAGCTGACCATCGAAGGACCTTATGTGTTAGGTAATACGGCATACGAATAGTCATTTAACAGTGACGTCGATGGTACCAGACTTGAATACAAATTGGGGGCTGGTGTAAAGAGCGTATGATTGATAATAAATGGAGAGCTAATAAAAAGGGCGGCCGACACTGACCTACATATTGCCAGTCTGCGCGTGTGACGCTGACGATTTAACTTTTACCTTAATTTAATATTTCTATTTGCGGAAGTGGTTATATATCTGTTTGTAGTTTTTACTTAAGTTACGTCTGCGTAAATTTGGTTTGTATGAATACAAATGTTTAAGTTATATCATTCGATCAGTGTTAGATTTTCGGTAAAATGAAAGACCGATTCTATGCTAGTCGTTTTATAAGGTGGATAGATAGCATCTATGTTACTGTTTTATTTGGTACACTTGGTAAAAACGATATGTCTTATAACTAACACGATATTGAAAGCAAGTGTACACAGCATGTTTTACAAGTAAGCGTTAAAATTAAAGCTTCAACGCCAGTGCGATCACTGGAGTGCGAGTAATAGAGAGAGTGTCTTCAACAATAGGTATTAAATTAGACTAAGTTTTGCAATGAAGAGGAATAATGAAGTAGTTGAAGTTACATTTACATTTCACAGTTTATCTTATAGTTACAATAAACCCTACACTAACTCCGGTAAAGGTGAAAACAAAACAAATTTCAGCGTTCAACAACCGAAGAGGATTGAGAGAATTTATTAACGAGAAAAAAGGATGTCAGCCAAGCATATTATAAATATTATAATTATAAGCTAAACTTCCTAGTTCTATCAATAGTTGACACTCTACTGTCATCTTTATTACGACTAACATAACCACATAAGTTTAAACCGGTACAGTGACTAGCACTCCGATGTTTACATTCAATGATGATAACTATTGGGTAATGTACGACTTAAACTAATACTATTCGTATTACACTCGAGAGCAAACATTTCGGGTCAGTAATATAAACTTTAATATTTTTAAAATTAATATATTTTGAGATATACAAGAAAATGTTAGTGACCCGAAACTATTGCTCTGGAGTGTATTTCCTTAAAAATCTTAGTTAAATAATAAACTTACCGTAGGCGGGAGCGGGAGGTGTTGCGCGGGCAGCGCGCGCGCATCTCGTCGCGCCAACGCGCGCCGCACGCGCGCCTCCTTCGTCGCGTATGCGCCGTAATCTGCGACAACAACGTAGATTAGACCTCTGCCACCAAAGAAACACCTATGGTATGTAGGTTCATGGTTGGATTTTTAGGGGTTTGCAAACTTTAGGTGCTATAAAAAATTCAGTGTGCAAATTATAACTAATGAATTATCAGTGATAATAGTTCGACGCTCTCCGCGACTGGACCGCTGCTGGTCGGTGGGCACTGGGAGCGTCAAATGCGAGCGAAATAGCATTTTTTCTATAGGCCATGGGTCAGACTTTCATCTCCAGTTAACATCGCACACACTCACATTCGCAAAGGACGATCACAAAAAAATCAATAGAGCGTGACTTTATAGAACATTTATGAGGAAATTAAAAAAAAAAACTTTTTTAAGACTGTTCAAATTCCGTCATATAAATATTAAATGAGAATAAGGACATTAATCATATGCAAAAATCTAACAAACTAGTGATGTTTACTAATTTATTATACAAATACAGAAATACAAAATTCTTTATTATTTTTTTCATTATATTTATTATGAATGAATCTATGAACACGTCAGCTGCCTACATAAAAATCCGTTGCATTGAATACTTTTTGGAAACACGAGGAAAGCATTTAACGACTTACATAAAACCAGGGGACAGAAAATCCGTAATCCTTACACCTTTTTGATGTCTTCCTTGGAGCAAATTATAATACAAATTGTTATCTGTCACGTTAAATTACGTGAAAACCTTCATCTACATATTTATTAATCGCTGACCCGAGTTTTTCTAAGGGGGAGTGAACTGCCATCCGACAGGCGCCTAGGTTACATTTTATCTGAAATCTTTTATCTTTTACCCCACTAAATTTTAATGTTTTTTTCATTGTAATATTATCAGATGCTTGGCGATGGTAAATAAAGATGTAGCTGTCGATTATTTCATGTCAATGTATGCAATAAATAGCAATAGGCTTCATATTTTGAAGCACGTGTTTATTTTATTATTTTACGTCACTCTGTGCGGTAAGTGAGATTTGCCGCCCACGGGCGCAGCGGCAATTCTCACTTCACACCCAGGAGAAATTGTGTACGGCACAGGCGGTAATAAAGAAGGCCTCAGATCGCTTGTTTATCGCCCTTACCTTCGGTTCGGTCCACAAATGCCCGCGATCTGAGCCATTCTTTATTTTACCGCCCTAGGTACGTAATGTACTATTATCTTGTCATTATTGTTAATCCCTCAATGCGCCATAATTGTAGGACGTAAATGACGTAACCATATAAATAAATGTAGTTGTAGTACAGTCAGCGTGAAATATATTGTAACAGCCAAAGTGATCAAATAGTTCGTCACACCATATATATTTTGTATGGTGTGACGAACTCTTTGGCTACTCTAGCTGCTACAATATATTTGACGCTGACTGTACCTATGATAGGTATGTATATAATCTACGATTAGGATGAGGAAACCGATGCAAAGAGGAGGAGGAGGAGGAATCTACGATTAGGTAGATCTTCATAAGCTCGATACCGCTATTACAAGCTTTTATTTAGTTTTACCCGTCACGTTGTCTGTCTGTAATCAAATGTTGCAAGTTACATTTGACCCACTTCCAGTTTTTAGATTAAGCTGATATTTTGCATGTATGCGTAAATCGGATGACAATGCAATATTTATGACATGGAGCTGATCTGATGACGGAACTGGTGTCCATAGGAACTCCTCGACTACTCAAAACTATCCGGTCGGGTTTGGGCTCGTTCTATGTATTCGGCTTGATAAGCAGTTAGAAACTGTACAAAGAAAAGTACATTTGGCAAAAAAAGATAGTATAATTTTTTTATATAAATAATATAAACCAAAGTATCATAGGTATTAGTAATAAGTATTTTTGTACAAACAACATTTGTATGTACGTGAGTAAAAACTACGTTATGTAAGTTATATGTATTAAATACAATCGCCCGATATGCTCCATTCACCCTTATTGAAACTGGTCAAGTAGTGGGAGCAGTAAATTGGCCGTAGCTAGGTCGATAATTAAGTGGAGCATTGTTTTCCAGCACCGCAAACATTAAGGCGGTATATTTCACGTAGCATATATACGAAGTTCGCAGCGAATCGCGACACGGGTGGTAGCCGCCCGGTCAATACGTAGAGTGGCTGTGCAGGCGATCAATCGCGTCGAGAGGGGATAAAGGGGTGGTGGGGAGGGGGCTTCGACCACCTGTAGAGCGTCCCCCGCGCTCGCCCTCCGACATCGACACGTGACGTGGTCGCCGAGAAATCCGCCCAAACGTAAACATTAAATTCAAACTTCATTCTTCGTACAGAATGCCGCCGACGTTAGCACGCGCTCAGATGCCTATGTCTCATATTAGTAAACAATCTGCGCGCACTAACAGTACTCGGGATTTGTTTAACTGTTTATGAGCATACCAAATGGCAGACATTGTAATTTGAGTACTAGAAACAAGTGAAGGAGTTTTATACGTGTATGAATAATAAAATACGTTCTATTTAAAGAGCTTAACTACTTAAGTTTCGGTTTATATTTGGCCGGAGTTAAAATAGTTGTCATATTTTTGTATCGAATCCTTGGAAGGTCAAGAATAAGTAATGAAAGAACGTCTAGTAGAGTACCTAGTTGACTGTAAGGTTTCCTTTCAATTAGATAGCTATTTACGCTTGTAGTTAGGTAAGTACTTATTGTTTTTGCCAGTGAAATTATATATTTCAGTACCTTCATTAGGTACTGGCCTATCGTTATGTGAGTACTTTACGACCTTAGGATTATTGATGCGGAATGCGGATTAAATTAATGATTAATTGATGATTATTCATTATTATTGTGATTATTAGCAAATACATAAAACATGAAATAGGAACATGGAATAGGCAGTCAGAATTACAAAAAGGATCCCTGTTCTTAAAACACTTTTTGAGATATAAATAGGTAGGTATACATATATATACCTAAGTATTATAAGAAATTCAAAGTAGGTACAAAAGTAAGGACTATTTTTTAATTAAAGAAAGCATACAATCAAAATGTGAAATTTGGACACCCCAAAATTTTGGTTACCCTTAATGAATGACTCTAAGGAGTTAACTTTGTAACTCCGCCTTAGCTAGATAAACTTTGAAGTCATTTCACTTAATATCATTAAACCAAGTTGACTAATTTGCATCTAGCTTTCTAGTTCTTCGGTCCAAGGTCGACCTAGTACCTAGTAGCAGAGCGAGAATGTTATCTAGATTGGCCTCGACTAGCGACAAGGATACATTTCAAGGATGGTCGTATGCGTTTAACACGTTACGGTTTTACCCATTAGAAATAACCTCAGACCATAGAAAGAATAAACAATTATTTGTATGATCTGAGGAAATATCCTTAGTTAGCTATTAAAAATATCCTTTGTTGCTAAAAATCTGGCATATTGTATTATGTACTTAGGTGTAATTAGGAATAGGAACTGAACATCTCTCTAAAATAATGACTGTACAAAATCAGCTATTTGGTATTGACTTGACAAATGACAGTGCATAGGAGCGTAATAAGTAGATACTTGACTTAGCTTAAAACTTCGCTTGGTCGGACTTTATTCATAATTTATACTATTTACTAAGAAAACTTTTACGGAAAAATCGCATTTTGTTATTTTTAGTGTTTTATTGCAATGATCAGATGCTCCTTCAACAGTAACGTTGTATATGGGTGTAATTATTACTCGGCTACGGTACGGTTAATAATTTTAGAAGTCTATGTATAGGTATTTATTTATTTTATTATGAGGTTCTGTGTCGTGTATTCCACCTTAGCTTCAAAACTACTTAGCTGATTTTGAAAGAGGGGGATGTCAATCGTTTTTTTTATGATGCGATTTTTCAATGTATGTAGGCATATTCATATTAAAATTGCTTTACAAAAAATCCAATAGTTGGATAAAAGTCGTAGTCGTAATTTTTAGTCTTGATTTGACCGTAAAGGATAGTCCCACTTTAAACCTAATGTTAAAAAGAACTTTAACTTTCAGCAAGAAAAAAAATAGATAATTGAGGAGTACCTAATACTCTATCTTAAATTAATATTGATATAGGTGAAATACCAACCCATAGGCGATACATGGTCATTATGGTGTGCGTGGTGCGGGTAGTCATAGCGGTAGTAGCGTGCATACGGGTCGTGATGCGCGTGCGCGTAGTAGCCGTGCGCGTACGGCGCGTACAGCGGCGCGTACGGCGCGTAGCCCTCCCAGCCGGGCGGGGCGTACCCCCCGCCCGCACGGTACTCGTAGTTGCAGCAGTCCATCCTACACGCCGCCCGGCGCGCGCGCACCCCGCGCCGACCATGCTCGCCGCCGCGCACACCACATCACTCGCACCACCACCGAACTACCACCCCGTAGATCTTAAATACCCCATAACGCACTCTCAACAAACATTGGGACGTTGCTAGGATACTTCTAAAGTTTCTCTCTTTACGATGCGAAATCAAGTTATTTTTATATAGTTGGAAAAGTCAGTCGCTCAGCGATCGAGTAGTTCCGCGGCTGGCGGGCGCGGTGCGACGTTAGTTAGCGGAAAGAGGTCGTTCGAGTTTGCCGGCGACGGGCGACGAGAGATTCGGTGGAGGCGGAGGGGGCAGGGTGCGGGCCGAGGGAGGGGCGACGCCCGCTCGCCGGCGGCTCGGCGCAGCGCGGCGCTCGACGGACGCCGACTGAAGGCGCTGCGGAATCGATACGCCACCGCCGCCCGCCCGCCGCCGCCGCGCCTCGACCGCGCGCCCACACTACCTGCCTGCGCCCGTATTGCGCGCGAACTTTGTCTTCCCAACGGAATTTTATATTTAGAATCACGTTGAAACAATTGATCAATACTTTGCACTATTAATTAGTAAACACTTTCTCTAATCACGACAAACTTAAACTTAGTTTCATGTTTCAAGTACATTTAGAAAAACATTGCGAAATCTCGTGCAAATGCTAGAAACTAATTTTTTTTTTGTTTTAAATATTCAACGACGGCAGATTCAGCAATTTTTGCGAAACGAAACTTGACAGTGAGAGGCGGTGAGATTTATTATGTTTTACCTGTTGCTTGTACATCCTGATTTCTGTAGGGTAGCGTGTAATTTTATTGAATCCTGCAGCACGGCTGTGACCCAAATCGCCACGAGTTGTGACGTTCGCGCGCAACCGGCCTTAGCCTGAAAAGTGTAGCTAACTTTTATTTATCGCCTTCGCGTTAAACTCGTGCATTTATTGGCGAGAATAGATTTAATATGTCCTGTCATGGGAAAGTAGTTGTTTGCTGGTGGCCCGAAACTTGCTCTAAGGATCACTACAACATCCAGACTATGTTTCCAAAAAAATATGTCCAGATTGTTGGGAGGTTGCTCACACTAAATCAATTAATGCGTCGACGTACTTCTCTACCAATCTTAATAATTAGTAATAATATATTATTTTGGTAGACAATGCCTTTTGGCATTAAGTCTGCCTTTTATACATATTTTTTCTTCTGTGCAATAGAGTTTAAATAAATAAGTAATACGACGGCAATATCACTGAATCACTAAGGCGTGTGACATCTCAAGATTTGCGGGCGTCCATAGGCTGCGCTGTAATTGTTTGTGTAAAAAACTTACAAGTTTTAAACTACACATACGGTAACACGTTCCAATATATTACTTAATGAACGTAGTTAAATAGTCAGACCTTCAGTAATTAATGCATTCTGTTTAAACCCTGAACTGGCCACACATCCTGCCGTTTAACCTCAACATTTCGGGGTTACGAAAGTTTGATTGCATAATTAGTTATTTATTAACGAGATAGGTCAAAGCGACAGCAGGTATAATCCGACACGTCAAAGTCATATGGCTATGCTATACTGCTATGATATCGCTATTCATGGGTGAGAGAGAGAAAAATGGCTTGCATTTGAGAGCTACGAAGCGCTGCAGGGATCTCTACGACGCGCTGCGAGGCAATGTCAGTTGATCAATATGGTACGGTGTGATCAACCCTTATCAGAAGTATGATGTACAGTATCGGTTTGAGAACGAATTACTCACTCATATTAAGTACATAAATAAGCATCGAGTTAGAATATAATAGAGGCGCAGACACAAACAAGATTTTCCGAAAATATAGCACAAAAAATGTGTAACCGGCCAGTGCGAATTTTTTAACATCGTTAAGGTTGTATTACAAATTAAATGAAATATATGATTAAATTTCACCTGTCATTCATCTGGCGTTCAAAAATCACATGGCACATAAGAGCAATGGAGTCGCTCTTGTATTAATTAATTTATTATTTGTAATAAAAAAAATTATGAAACTTTTGTAATAAATATTGATAACTTCATAATTATACCTATTTCGCGTATTAGTTCGTTTTAATAGATTTGTATAGTGTGTATGTTATTATATTGCCTGTCATATTGTTGTTAAAAATATTATGAAATAATGAACTATTAAATTTCAATCGCTCCGATTTTCGTGCTTTTAACAACATTTGTAGATTTTTTGCGTACCGCTAGGACTATGTGTAGGCAAAGTGACAGCCCTCTAGAAGAACCCGTTAAAAATATGTTTACACTTTTGCACCTTACTCCTTTGTAATAAGACTAATAAGGTCCAAAAAACATATTTTTGATGTCGACTGTACAACCCCTAGCCTGTGAGCCTGCGACCATGAACCAGCGATGAAAAAGTAAGTGTAAGCAAAAGAATCCCGCTTGCTACATACTGGCTAAAATCTAAGAATAAAGTTATCATGAATAAAAAAACTGGTGCCATTTAGGGCAGGCTACCAGGGTCGTGTTTTATAATGTTACAATTTACAACTTCGCTGCTTTTCCTATCTTTCTAACAAATCATACGTATGATTTGCTAGAAAGAGAGGCAAGCAGCGAAGTTGTAAATTGTAACTTTATAAAACACGACCAAGGTCTAACCCTTGCGGAGGGGTTACTTAAATTTCATTTTGAAACGAAGATAAAAGTAATCACTCTCCTTAATTTTATCACCATATTTTTAATAACTTGTGGAACATATGTTATAGCCCTCCAAAAGAAGGAAAACTTAGGGGAAATAATTCGTGTATAGCTGAATTTTGGTGAAGTTGTAGATAAAGGTGTCTTCTATCGAGCAGTTAGTGGGCTTCCTTCGGTGAGCTATTAATAAAATTTACTAAATAAGTTTTAATTATTTTCATTCTTTCGTAATTAAAAAAAACAACAACTACTCCACTGGCCTTATTCCTCAATGCTGTCAGTTCGGTTTAAATTTACGAAACCTTTACTTCCTATCGCCATTTGTGCCTATAGTACGTTGACTTTCATGCTGTAGCATTTCAGCTTAATCCCTAGTCTTGCTTACACTGGTAATATTTTAACGAAACGTTTGTTAGTCCTTTATAAATAGACTTTTCGGAACGATCGGGCTTCGCTCGGCTCGGGCTCGGCTCTCTTAGGCAAAATCCGTCGCGTTGCAACGGCTTTTACTGTGCCACATTTGGAGTGCTGATTTCTTATCTTGTATATAT
This sequence comes from Pammene fasciana, assembly GCA_911728535.1. Classification (NCBI taxonomy): domain Eukaryota; kingdom Metazoa; phylum Arthropoda; class Insecta; order Lepidoptera; family Tortricidae; genus Pammene; species Pammene fasciana. The sequence continues at coordinate 5,519,868 of OU452279.1, forward strand.
AAAATCATTGTAAATAAGTCAACCCTGCAAGACTGCAATCGAATATTCGGTAACACAGGTGCCTGTTTTACAACCGTCAAAAACAAAAGTCAAACTTATTCAAATATTAACCGTATTACCGTGAGATAAATTTTAAAGTTGAAACTTGTTTTCCAATAAGTCATTGAAGGCGCAATTTGCAATTTGTAGGAGGGCACAATTTGCCGCTGGTTTGATTTCAATTTGATATTGAACCTTTTTACCTTTCTACTTCTTGCATTTATTGTTATCAATTGGCTATTAAATTAATGTCAAATATATACGAATCAAAATAAGAGTGCTTAGCGTTTATATTTACAATATGTCAAACGATTTAGTGATATTGAATATCAATATCATAATCAAAACATCTTTTGATGACATATATTGGTAAGAAATCCGTGACAAATCAAGATTTTAAAATTCGAATACCTCGTCTGGTTTTGAGTGGCTACTATCGCTACTATTGCTACGATCGTAGCGCTCAGTCGTAGCCGACAGCATGGTTAATGCGGCTATGTAGCGAAAAAGGTCTTGCCGGAGGATCAGCGCTACCTAACGGAACAGCACAACTCTACCAAATGAGCTACCGAGACTTACTCATGGTTGCGAAATTTCGCGCGTAATAACTACTTAGACGCGAGTGAAATCGTTATGTTTTATGTCATTGACAAATCTGATTACTTTTTTGAAAGGAATAATTTTAGGCTGCCATTTAGTCCCAATTTACCTAAGAGGCTCATCGGTACCTACGCTATTTGTTATAATTTATCCTCAATCATTTCACTCCTGATAATAGGTAAATACCTATATTCATTCCTCTGAAATTAGCTACGAGTGCATTCGTATATACAACTTATATTTTATCGTCATAATTATTATATACCTAGGAAAATAATTATATATACTTATCATAATTGCAACCATCTTACCGTGAGATATACATTCTAAGATAAATTCCTTAGGTACTTAGTCGTTATTTCTAGCAATTCGTCTATCATATAGACAGATCTGTAAAACGGAGCCAACGGTTTAAAACTAAAAATCCCACTACACGCCTTACAGACAAGACCCTCATGTATTGTATGAAGTATGAAGTGTACTTATAGCTGGTGTTCGAGGAAGCCCCTCAGTGCAGAGACAGCTCCGCTGGGAGGCTATTGATCGTCATCCGTCGTCAGCGGCGAGGCGCCTATTGATTCGCCGCAATCTGCATGATAACCCGCCTGGCTTCTCTACTTACACAATATATTAGACGTGTTACATTATCATTGCATGCTGATAAGTTTACGTGTCGATAAGTCGTCTTTTAGGAGCGCGAAATAACTTTGGGAATTTGATGAAACAGTTATTTACCTAATACCTACGAAAGTACTTTTAATGATACTTAATGTCAAATGTAGGTATAAGATATAATGTCAATGTATGAGAATGTAAATATACGTTGTCCTTGATACCTACATGTATCTTATGTTATTAAAATAGGTACCTCCTTTTTTATGTCGTTTAAATAATTTAGTACGCTCATATACAAAAATATCTTTTAATTTAGTTACTTTAACTATGTTGATGAATTTGGTACTAGGTTAATTATCTTTACAGTTTACCGTTATACAAAGAAGTATAATTTGGCGCTGGTAGCAAGGAGGTCATAGTTTCGAAACCCAGTTCAAACTAGTGATTTTTTTACAACTTAAGAGCCCATGACACTGAATCTTTATGTGCGAAATATAATACTTATTGATATATTTAACAGTTAACATTATGGAAAATGTGGTTTCATGTTTGTTGACTTTCTTCGTGAAGTAATTCAAAAATGGAAAAACAATTTCTTGGCGATGTTTTCAAGTGAAATTGCCAGCCCGCTTTGAGCCAGTGAGGATATCGCCTAATGCATCTCATGTATGGGCCTAGCAGTGGGACGATATTTAATTATATATTTTATTTATAATCGGTAGTAAATATAAACTTTATAAATCTTAACAACATATACGCTCATTCAACTAGCAGTGAAATTTTAGATAAGAAAATTAAATTTAACCTCAAACGAAAGAGTAGTAATTAACGTAACTTTCTTAATTAAAGTTTACTGCAAACAAGACAGGTCTTATGACAGAGTCCGCTTCAAAATGTGAGTTTGTTTTTTTTTACTAGGCTACAAGTTATTATAGAGCAGCTGTCTAAACTTATTTCTTAGTCGTTGGAGTAGACGCCACTTTTTGTGATTTACAGCAAATTTTTTATCTACACAACTGCTCAAAAAAGGAGTCTCTTGTTTTTTTTACAGGGTTAATGTGTGTATGTGGGTATGTAAGATTTTTATTTCACCAGACTGATACCAGCGGGGCATCTTGGGGTTGGTTATTTGTAGGAGAAGAGTAGTCCAGTCTTGATGGTCACATTATTAAAACACAGAGGAATTACCTACACCTTAACCGATAGAGCGGCTAGCTAAGATGTTCCACCAGAACAACTGAACGGCTGAACAGATTTAGACGTAGGTTTGTATGAGATATCGTTAGAATCCTTACGTTATCCCGAGTGACATAGGTTATGTGACATCATAATAAAAACAATATGGCAGACTATTTAGTCTGCCATATATATTATTATGTAGTTTGTTTAAGAAAAAAAATGTTGCAAACCTATCGAGTGAAGTATCAAAATGAAGAGCTTGTTAAGCTGATTACAAAAATGTATACAGGTAATAAACATATACAAGTCTTATTTTGTTAAAATTAAAACGCAAAAGGATCATTGACCATCCAAACCTAATAAGTGGGATATCAAAAGAAAGGTCTTTAGACGGCAATTCGGCCTAATATACCTACAGTACATACATGAGTGCGCGGAGTGAGCTCCGTGTGACTTCGCTCAACGCCTAACCTAAGGAACATCTCCGCCTTGTAGATGAGCGTGCGTACTGAGTTCCGTACTGAATTATGGCGGGGTCTCCAACACCTGATACATGCGCGCAACGGGCCACCACCTTTTGATGAGTTTTTGATTGATTTATACCTAAATAATTTTTAGTGATTGTTTAAAACTAACTTTCTTTACTTAAGCAATATCGAATCAAATAATAAAAAATGGCAGTTATAGGGACTGCCGATCTTAGACTATTCAACCAACCGGACCGGCCATGGTGACGTGACGCGAACACATAGTTTTCCCCTACCAAAAAGTGCCCAACGCGGCTAAAGAAGTTTTTACTTCAATAATCAAATAAAGTCAGAAACCACCATGAAACCACATATAAAGCACAATATCAACCCACCTCTCATACGACTATGGTACCCTAAATAGTACCCCATAATTCCATGATGCACTTCCAGAAGTGCACTGTAAGCACTGACATTTAAAAAAAACTGTGTAACTGCTGTTTTGTGTAACTGCTACCAGTTGTAGAAAGTGCCTATAGACATTACAGACACAATCAGACAGACTTTAGCGCCGACACTTAAATGGAATGGATTTAGATACGACTATCAATCTATCCTATAATTAATTCGCAAATTGATGTACTTGTAGTAGAAAAAGTAATAGTAATAGAAGTCTTAAGGTGCTCTTACACGGGCGATTTTTCGGGCAATTATTGCCCGGCGATACGTTGCCGAAAGTACTGGAGCAATATGGAGCAATTAATTGAGCAATACGAGGCAATTTCTAGATATTGCGGCAATTATTTCGGCAATCATTTCCCGTATTGCTCCATTCATTTCCGTGTTGCTCTATATTGCCGACTACAATTGCCGGTATATCCAGACGATTGGAAAATTCAAGGCAATTTGTATTTCTATCCCGTACGCACATATATGCATGTCCCATTCTTTTTCTAGTAGGGCGAGCGCGGTCCGGGCGTAGGGGGAGGGGAAACGGCGCGATCGCCGGTCGGGCGTGGGTGAAGCGACCAGTTGGTACAGTGCAAGGGGAGGGGAAACGGCGCGGTCGTATTGCTCCACTGTATTTCTCGTGTATGAACGTATTGCCTAGTTTCCCGAGTTGCTGCTATATGGGGCAATTCGAATGGAGCCAGAATGGCGCCATAATGGAGCAATAATTGCCCCATATTGAGCAATATTTCGAATTGCTTGAAATTGCTCGAAATGGCCGTGACGTCAAAATTGCGGCAATTCGGCAATTTTTATCGCCCGTATAAGAGCACCTTTAGGTCCGAAGAAAAAACTTAACAGCGCGATTCAGTATTCTCATTACACGGAACAGCGCCATCTAGCGAGTGATTTGTTAACTAAAAGAAAAATATAACCATCAGGGGTCATTATCCTAAGAAAAATCTTAACAGCGCGATTCAGGATTTCCATTATTCGGAACAGCGCCATCTAGCGAGTGATTTGTTAATTCATTAAAAATATAAATGGCTGGGGTCATTATCACAAGAAAAATCTTAACAGCGCGATTCAGGATTTCCATTATACGGAACAGCGCCATCTAGCGAGTGATTTATTAATTCATTAAAAATATAAATGGCTGGGGTCATTATCACAAGAAAAATCTTAACAGCGCGATTCAGGATTTCCATTATACGGAACAGCGCCATCTAGCGAGTGATTTATTAACTAACAGAAAAATATAACCATCAGGGGTCATTATGCTAAGAAAAATCTTAACAGCGCGATTCGGGATTTCCATTATTCGGAACAGCGCCATCTAGCGAGTGATTTGTTAATTCATTAAAAATATAAATGACTGGGGTCATAATCCTAAGAAAAATCTTAACAGCGCGATTCAGGATTTTCATTAGACGGCACAGCGCCATCTAGCGAGTAATTTGTTAACTAAACAAAAATATGAAAGTATGAGGTCACTATCCCGAGAAAAATTTTAACAGCGCGATTCAGAATTTTAAGTGGACGAAACAATGCCATCTAGCGAGTGATTTAGTAACAATAAGTCTAGGGTCATTATCCCAAGAAAAATCTTAATAGCGCGATTCAGGATTTTCATTGGACGGAACAGCGACATCTAGCGAGTAATTTCCGACGAAACTGAAGTTTTTAATATGAAACTAAAGTAGTACAAGTCTGCAATTATTATCCTAGGAAACGTCTTAACAGCGCGATTTAGAATTTTCGTCACACGGAATAGCGCTATCTTGTGTGTAATTCAGAAAGTAAAGACAACAACAGCCTTTGACTACATTTGCCCCACTCACAATGGGTACTGATACTGGGTAAGGGTTTACCGCGGTAAACCCTGGGTAAACCACGCCGAAGCACGATCCACCGTTGCAGTCCCTATGTTTGCCAACATAGAGATAGACTCCACTAACTTCACTTGGTGTATTTGGCCAATAATCATGTGGCGTCTCTTTATTCTTCCATAGCAAAAAGAGGGATATATATATATAACAGGAATATATTATGGGCAAACACGGCCATGTAAACTGCAACACGCACTACGGTGTAGTGGAAGTTAAAAATGTTGGTAGCGCGAGTCAGGATTACTTAGTTTACACTTACCATATTCTTATCTTTTCCGAATCTACCAGTAGGTATATGAAGAGGTCTTTGCCAAGATCCATAGGTAAACCCCTAGATTTGAGTTACCATCAATATAAATGTAACATGTAAACACCATTGTTTAAAAAAAGAGTTTATTTTTGTTCAACTCTTGCTGCAAAGTTTAGTGTCGTATACATTGGCCAGAAGTATTGAGCATAGGTGTTTTTTGTTTACAATTTTGATGTTAAGCATTATTTCCCTATCCTAACAATGTACGGTAACGGTAAATGTTATATTTTATTTATAAATATAGAAAACTTCACTTAATAACACTTTCAAGGTACTTAAAAAATATGAAAACAGAAGGTACCAAAAATGTAAATTTAAGTCGGTGCGACATATTGCAAAAATTCTATGCAGTTACTACTAACTTCAACAAAACATGCCTATTAGTTTAAATTAATTGACAAAATAACTTAAACAAAGATGGAAACGATGGACTAAACTTTCCAGTTTTGTATGAAAATCGCATTGGTGCTCAACACTTCTGGCCAAGGCTGTAAGTATAACGAATTGACGAACAATCAAGGTGTAAATTAAGAAAACAAAGTAAATAAGAAGCGCTCATTTTATTTTATTTTTTATAACATAGTTCAAAATGTAAAATTTTGTAAAGTTTTGAATAAAATATTTAACAATATTACATTAACGTAAATATATTAATTACAGTTTTAGGATAAAATTATTTCATAGACTTATGAATATTCCTTCTATAATATTTATTTAAGATTCTTATAATATCTATTATATTAAAATAAGGCATTAGGTCCACCGGAGTAATTGCAACTGTGGGGTAAATGCACCTTTTCTATAAATAAAATCTCATAGAAAGTGTTGATCAATAAACTTTAACCATGCGTGCAATTTTCCAACCAGCCACGATAGTCGAACGAATGCCTTAGGTAACAAACCATATACTCGTACGTTGTCGTCATGGCTGCAATTACTTCGATAGACAATAACAAAAATAAAATACTAAAGTTTAAAAATACACCCTCAAAGATGACAAATTAAACGTTAACAAGAACATTCAACATTAACCAAAGTAATTCGACATGCCATAGCAAATTGTTTTACCTCATACTCTTTTAACTACCAAAATAAAATAATTATCAATAAATTACGCAATAACGCTTTACTAAATATGTTATGATGCACTGCAATATCAGTTTGGCACGAACTAACAGATCAAACATTTAAAATAAAATAGAAAATTTGTGTCATTATTTTGCTTAAGGTGCCGTTTGGAGATTGGTCCTTAGGCTTTTGTACTTGTATTGAATCTGTACAACATAGAGCGTAAGCGCCAACCTCCAAATAGCACCTTAAGTAAACATACAAAACACAAAGTCAAATACAACGTTATTGAACAATAGGCTCTTTTTAATTTTGTACTCAAAAGCAACAGGCTTGTGTGGATATTTCCAAACAAAAAAATTTAATTTTTATCTAGCTATATGTTCTGAAGTTCCGTTAAATATCATTTCGAAACGAAACAACTAGAAACTCAACCCTCTGAGCCAAGGTTAAAAATAAATAAGGTATCTAAATATAACTAAATGAATGCTTACATCTATTTGGGGTAAGTTTTTCTCACTTTTTTCGTGTAGCTCTTATCCTGACTTTTTCTGAATACTGTTCATACTAATTTAAGCACTTAATTTATAATGATACATGTTCCCTATTCCTAATAATATCACAAACTTGTTGTGAGTCTCAAAAGTTGATTTGACTTTTGAGAACTATTTAAAATAGATTTTAGTCACATTGGCTACCAAATAGGCACTTTTTGTTATTTACATACATAACTGGACAAAAAAGAAAGTTTTTAACAAAATGCAGTGCCTTGAGATAAATTTTGCCCATCTACCAAACAAAACACTGCATTTTTGTAAATCGCTACAGTAGTTAATACCTACATGATAGCTCAATTTGTAAGTTTTTGCGGCACGTAATTTGATTGGACGTTATTAGCACCAAATGCAACCCAAAATGATATATCTTATCTGTTGTATATATTTCATACTTCACTTTGTTTCTACAGTTTCCCCCAACATTTTATTTACGGCAACTAACATACTTAAAGAAAAAAAAACTAGGTAGGTAAACCAAATAAAGTGACTATTTTTATAAATTAATAACAATGTAACGATTCATTTGCCTTAACCTAAATAATATTTAACTATAAGACTAATAAATGATAAATTTTAAATATAGGTATGGGATTAACCCAGTTATATGCCAAACGTTATAGCACAAAGTGGCTCCCCATAAATGTAGGACGGCAATTTTATGTAAAAGGCACATTTTATTTGATACACTCAGAATACAGTTACACGACTTTAAGGCACACTTGAATAATTAGTAACCACCACAAATAACTCACATAACGGTGGTCCCACACTGATATTATATAAATTTTATAAACACAGTGTAACACGTATATAACATCAGTATGGACCACCATTACATATTTAAATATTGCTTGGAAATAAATCCAAAATATATTTTTTATATTAAATTTTCTACATACTGTGGATAACTAATTCGCAAAAACGTTTTGTAGTGTACTTTATACTTTTATAAAACCTGGTTCACACGCTCTTTTAATTTCGTTGCCCGTGGCTAGACCACATATGCTCTTTAAACGTCTCTCGCATTGTAAACGACCGAGGACACAGATAGCAACACAAGCGATTTGTCAAGTCAGAGTGCATGAGCCTAACATGGTACTTGAGTGCAGATTGGTTTGAATACTTCATACCGCAATGTGGACAGTCACCACAGATAGCGGCATGGTTTGACTGGTGGGAGACTCCTTGCGAAGTAGAAGCACCCACAGATAGGCCGGTTACGCCTGACATGCCAGCTAAAAGAATCAATGCTTGAGATTGTTCCTGTGAGAATGTGTTGTCTGCGTCCGTACTGTCTTGCTGCTCTGACAACAATATTTCTGGCTCATAATCCATATCTGACTTTGGCGACTGTTTTTCTGGTTTAACTAGAAGGTCTTCCCCAGGCAGTACTTTAAGAGGACTTTTGGCTGCAGGATTGGTTGGAGATTCGTTGTTTGCGTCTTTACTTCGCGACATGCACATATCTGCTATGTTTGACACTTTCTTAGTTGTTGTATTATTATTGGCACTGATATCACTTTTCGATGGGTTTATTCCTGAAAAAACAGATATATGTGTTATAAATATTTAATAAAAGGCTTTATTTTAGTATACATATACTACTTATGCACTTTTAATATCTCAATAACATGTAGATTACAACTAATGCATTAAATACAAGCTACCAAATGATTTATGTATTTTATGTACAGTCACCATCAGATATATCGGAGCGGCCAAGGTGGTCACAAATATCTGAACAACGCCTCTATTGTCAAGGTGATAAAGTGCATGTTCAGATATTTATGAGTACCCTGGCCGCACCGATATATTTGATGGCGACTGTACTACATCATTATAGCAATTTTCCTTCTGAGCGTATATATGTTAATGTCTGACTACTGACAAATAGATATTTAACTTCGCAATTTACAATTTTGGCTTAAACCTAGCAGTATTTAAAGCTTGAATTTTTTTTTCAAAATATAAATTATTTTTTTAGTTAATTAGATATGTAAATAAGGAAAAAAAACCTTAAAACAAAATACAGATAACATCGAGTCAAAATTGGAATCACCATAATATTTACATAGTTACCTGGTAAAAAATACCATTTGGCATTAAGTCCGCCATTGCACATATAATTGTTTGAGGTAATCAAGTTTAAATAAACAAATAAATGTTCACCTTGTAACAGGGACCTGGCAAGCATACTGTTTTCGTAATCTGGAAGACTGTCATCATTTTCGGAGTTATTTGCGAGCGCTGACACTGGTGAATTGTTGTCATCAATTTGCTCGGTTTTGATTGATAAAGGAATGTTGTCACCTTGACCCTGGGGCGAAAAATATAGGTGTTTATATTGCCGTGTATGAAAGGTTGAGATATATTTACATACATTGGATGTGGTGCAAGAAAGTGGAAGCACTGACGCCAAATTCGACGCCTTTTCATGTATTAGACTATTGTCATGGTATATGTTGACTTTTTACCTTATTACAAAGGAATAAGGTGCGGAAATAGTCATTTATCCACATCAGAACTTAAGAACTAAGACTACTTCAAAATAAAAGAACAGGAAGAAAAAAAAATATGCCAACAAATGTAAAATAAATACCTGATTCAGTTTAGAGGTTTTTCCATTAGCTATGATGGGTTCTGGGTTTTCAGGTTTCTTGTCAACTTTCTTCTCAGTAACAAAAACAGGATTTTCTACCATTAAATGTGACAAATTACTCCTATTGTAAATATCACAAGTTTCTAATAGTTTACTCTTTTTGTGACTCTCTCCAATGTCATTGGGTTTGTCGGAGGTACTGCTCCTCCTTTTTTTTAGGGCTGGGAGTTTTACTTCTTTGCTAGTAGCACCAAATTGTGTTTTCGAAGATATTGTCAGTTGTGTGTAAAGTTTGTTGGATGTGTTTGGGGATGTGAAGTTTTCTTTCTGTAAAAATAAGAATTAAAAAATTAAGTAAACAATTATTTATTTATTTAAGGATTTACTATATTTGTAATGCAGTAATTAAGGTTTAATATTATTAAATTATTGTTATATATTAATGCACAAGCAGCTTACAGCTGAGACATATCAATGTCCACTTGTGTTTTGTCCATTTTGAAAATGTTTATCGAGTCTATTTTTAATGCTACTAAACACACTTTTAATTTTAGCCTTTCCACTACTTACCTTTTTTTTCAACTAACAAACCATATTGAAGCTATATTTATTATATATTGTTAAAATGCATGTAATGCATAATGTTTCCAATTGGAGGCAAAGTATTTTGTTGACAGAACCCTAGTGCATAACGTTACAATCTCATGATACTGAGTTCGTTGAGTCAAGAGGAAGAAGGTCAATATCTAATGTACAGCTATCTCAACTCGGCCTTTACCTGTTGAGTTACTCCGGTCAGCCCCTTAACCTGTAGAAGTGCTGCCGTATGGAGGAATGAAGACAGCTTGCTCTCTTCTATAAACACTTCTCCCTGGTACATGTATGATAGAAGGCTGACAATGTCATCGGCAGACACATCTTTCAGGATTATCACTGGATGCTGACATGGATTTTCCTGAAATAGTTTTATGTTTGTTATGAACAGTAGCAGGATAAAATTAGCAAAATTAATCTTTATATGTACTACTGTTTTAGACATTATAGTGTTATTCACAGATTTTAGAAACAAGATTTAGATTAAAAGTTAAAGTTCTTAAATAGCAGGATCAATAATAAAGTTTTAATATGTAAACAAATAGGTATGTGCATTGCATCATGGCTGTAGCTACAAAGTCCTTGGAAAACATACTTTTACAACAGAGGAGCCGTACAAACTGAACTCCAAGGTTATTAATGTAGCGAGTCATTCACCTTGAACACATTCCTGAAGTACGGACTGCAGGCTGACAGTATAACTTTATGAGCCTTGATATTTCTTCCTTCACAGGTAAGTGTCACGTCGACCAAATCCTCAGAGCACTTCAATGAGTCCAACGCACTCACTATATTGGTCTGGAAATTGTTCCAACGTAAACAAAACTGATCTGCCATGGTTTACGTTTTAGAAAATACTCCGCGCTTGCTGACCACCTTTATTTTGACACACAGTGATACGATTGTTTTTTTAGAAAGGACACTTTACTACATTTTGACTCGTCAAAAACACACATTACAACAATCGTAATTGAACTTTCACTCACAACTGTAACTTTTCGATTCAACAATTTGTTATCGGTCGTATGAAATGCACAAAAATGCAATGAATGACCTCCATTGATTCTTCTTTCACTCGAGGGCGCGCTCGTATCGTGTGTGTTGGTTGCCCTCTATTTAAAAAACGGTTTAAGGTAGATAAATAAACGCAGTAAAGTATAGTACTCATATCAAGATGCTTATGTTGGTTACCCTGTAAAAAAAAATTTTTTTTGTCTTATCTGTGGTTAACAATGTCGTTCCGTTTTCCGTTCCGTTGTTTCTCTTTCTTTCTAGAAAACAAATTCGAGGAAACAATTTTGAAAGTCCTGTCTACTTGACAGCTGCTATTTGACTTGACGCAACGCATTGAAAAACAGAGCAACGCGGTAACCGGTAACTACGTTTTCTGCAAACAAAACAAAGAGCTAATTTGATCTTGGTTACAGAGTGGTTTCCTTGTAGAGTATAGAGCACTATAGTCCTTTGTAACAAATAGCTGTGTGATTTACATTTGACAAAGGTTACGGGAATTTTCACTGAAATGGCTAACGATCCCGAAAGGTTTGATACTATGCTGCTAGCGATGGCCCAGCAGCATGAGGGCGGTGTCAAAGATGTAAGTTACATGTAGCTTTATCTATTTTTATTACATACTTGTTGACATAGTATGTTGGAACTTAACAAAGACCAAATATGTTGAGGTTAGGAACAGTGACTTGTAAATAACTTTTTAAAATGATTTTTCATGTATTTAATTGTATACTAGCAATATTGGCTCCATTTATGAATTCGATTGTGGGTTTGCTCCAATCTTCTACCTTCACAATGTTTCAAATAATTGTTAAAGCACCTGGTTTCACCAGATGCCTTTTATCCTTGATATCTTATTTAATATCATCAAGGTTGTATCAGAAAAGTTATGAAACCGAACAATTTTTATTTAAATTAACTTAAGTGCTTATATTTTGTCAAAATTATTAATCAATATTTCTGGCAATGTTAGCATCTATGATATTATCTATGATCTGGAATTAGTTTCCTGCTTAGTCATCAACTTTTAGTAAAAGTATCTATAATGTCTGCAATCGCTTTAATCATTGGCATCATATATTTTTATTTACAGCTTCTTCACACTATTGTCAGTTTCCTTTCAAGAAAAACTGACTTTTTTACTGGAGGGAAAGATGGAGAATGGGAAAAAGTAAGGAAATATAAAAAAATGTATAATTCCTACCTAGTCTACCTACCTAAAATCTTTATCCTTGTGCCGTACACCATACATAAATTTCACCTTCACCCTATTTAAACCCAGCTACTTAGATTTTAGAGTTGATTTGCCTATGTCTTAAATTAAGGAACAAGAAAATGCATGTTATTTGGCTTACAAATGGTGTAATTTCTATTTCACTAAAGTGTACAATGTGGTTGTACATCCCAATGTATGGCACAAAGTTAAGACAGATAATAACCAAAATTTTTTCATAAAATATTACAAAAACTGTATAGTTTTTGTGTGTTTATCACGAATATTTGTTCATGAGGTATGGGTGTTTCTATGTATCTAAGTATATATTTATCTTGTAAGTAGGTATATCATCACCTAAGGCACATAGTACAAGCTTTGCTTAGTTTGGGACTAGGTTAATTCGTGTAAGATTGTCCCCAAATATTTATTTATATTACTTTGTACTAGCTCAAAGGAGTGCAATGTTAGAATAAAATTAATGTATGTAGATGCCATTTGATGCTTACTTAGGCTAATCACATCTATCCACATTAAAATGTTGATTTTCAAATACATTGCTTATCATTTCAGGTTGTTAAGGATACATTCTATGCTCACGCAACAAAAGCTAAGGAAGCAGCAGATAAAATCAAGAAAGAGAAAGAAGAAGAAGCCAAGAGACTGAAAGACATACAGGCTAAGAAGGAGAAAGAGCGGCTTGTACAAGATTTTGAGCCGGCCAAGGTGGTGGAGCTCACTGACCAGGAAGCTGATAAGTTGCAAGCTGATATAGAAATGCAAAAGAATCGTAAGTGTAAAAAAAAAATATATTATAGTATTGAAAAATAAATACTCCCATATCTGCCTTAACACATTTGCTAACAGCATAGACTTAAAGATATAATAGACAACCATAGTTTAAGAAGTTTTTGATGCTCCAAGTATGTAGCACCATCTAGTCGAGAGCACCCTATAGCCAAAATGTAGGAGGAAATGTCACCTGCTCTGCTACTCCATCTAGTAACGACTAGCAGGTGACCGTCTATTATATCTTTAAGTCTATTCTGAAAGTATGTCAACAGGTGGGGTACTTGTGGGCTTAAAGATACTTAATTGTCACATTATGAGGGTTAATAATCTACCTATTACATTTTCCTACAGCATCAACGTAAATAAATAAATCTTATGAAACTAATGATTTATTAGTATTTTTATGGTTAATGCAAAATACTGTCATACTTACTACTATGGTACAACAACTCGAAGTGGATCTTGGCCTCCAACTTACTTTACAGTTAACCCACCAGCACCAAGCCAGTACCCATCAGTTAGTTCAACAACTGCACCTCATTTGGTTGTTCGCAAAAATAATTGTCAAGGCTCTCTTATTTAGAGGCTACGCATACTGCGTTTTTTAACGCGCCGGTTTTCATTCCTGGGATCAGTTTGTTTGCGTCACGGGCGTATTTTTTTACGGCGCGTTTATATCTGTCGGCGGCCGATCGTAAAATCAGGCAGATCGTAATGTTCCTGTGTAATGTTTTAACGATAGTCGCATTAAACCAATGTATAGGTAGGTTAGGTTTGTTAGGTTGCTTCAGATGCCCGAAGGGCAAACTGCCCAGAAATAGGAGCCCGCATAGCGGGGCTCCGTCGACTCAGGGAACGAGTCAAAGATTTTCACGTTTCACGATATGCCTAGGAATTTCAAGATATGCCTGATTTTACGATCGGCCGCCGACATATCGATACAAACGTTTCTTGTCAACAGCCGAGGTTTCCCGCAGGTGAAGGAGTCTGTATCGGTAGAAAACGTGCGTCGAAAATGTAGATGTACAGTCGTCATCAAATATATCGGACCGGCCAGGGTACTCAAAAATATCTGAACATGCACTTTATGGCCTTGACAAGAGAGGCGCTGTTCAGATATTTGTGACCACCTTGGCCGCTCCGATATATCTGATGGCGACTGTACAAAGGTCCACGAGTTGTGTCTGACTCGCGTGCGGTTTGCGTGTTTATGACTACAGATTTGTTCACATTTAGTTAGTCAAACAGGGTGTTTTTTCAATAACTAATAGTCATTGTGCGAGGCGATTTGGTAGGCCATACTGAACAACTTTTTGTATGGGACCAACTCCGAAATCACAAAAATTTTTTTGGCTGTTGTATGGACATTTCGGCCGATCAGACGTCGACGTTTTGTATGGGGACGCACGCCAAAATTTTTTTGTGATTTTGGGGTTAGTTAGTCCCATAGAATAAGTTGTTCAGTACGACCTAACTGATCACCTCTCACAATATGGCTAAGTTATTGATAAAACAACCTATAAAAAATGCTTACATATGTTTTTTTAGAGATAAAAGAGGTGGGAAGCGGCGACGGAGGTGAAAGCAGTACTGAAGCTGACAAACCCGCAGAAGAAGATGATGATGACCCCAAAGAAAAAAACAAGCTGAAGCCAAACGCCGGCAACGGTTGCGACTTGGAACATTACAGGTGGACTCAGACTTTGGAAGAGGTTGAGGTAAGTGCAGCCCCCCCTCCTAGATACAAAAAATGTACCCAATTGTACCCACAATTCATATTTTTGCCAATTACTAGCGATTTACCCTATTATGCCATAGTCAGTGCCTTGCTGTGCATTCGAATAGTCAAAGGCATTTAAATTTTAATACGAGAAGTGTTCATCGCGAATAACTTTATTTCCTATATTTCCGATATTTCGACCCAAGAAAGAGAAAAGTAAAGGAGCTGGGACATGTAAGGGAGAGGTTTACCATGTCAAAATATTATTTAGCATGCGTACGTTTAGTATGCGTGCGTGTTGTAACACCCCTGTTTGTAACCCAGTTTTCAACAAACAAACATGTACAAAGCGCGAAAGTTTTAAATGTTTGATATTCAATTCTCACAGAACCGACCCTAGACATTAGTTGTCTGGAACATAGGTCTAGTCTCATGACACGGCAATATTATGGCCTTAAACCCTTAGCCGGTGATATAACAGAAGCCCGTTGCAGGACCGTGACCCTGTTCCTTATGGGGTCTTTCATCTTTACTGACGATTACATGGCACATACGCTATCTCTTATGGTCCAAGGGTCAAGATTACCCTTGGATCACCAAAACATCGGACAGAAAAAAAACGTGCCACTGACGCCAGAGCGCGCGAACGCACTCGTTTATATTTTTAACGTGATACTGATATCACGCGTTGATGCTGAGGGACGACTTTCCGTGCGCGTGATTTGACGTCTTCGGCGGTCAAAGAGTTAACAATGGCACCGGCTGCAACCGTGTCGGGGCTGGCGCGCCTCGAAGCGAGCCGCAATGAATATAACGTCACTAGATGTCGCTAGGTACTGCTAAATCGAGTATGGCACACTTTGCAAATGGCAATCTCTCTTAAATAAGGATTGTTGGGAAGGTATAGGTTAGAATAATGTTAAAAAATGAAAAAGTTTCAGGGATATATTCTGTTTAATTTTATCACAGTTCTTCCTTAATGGTATTTTTATAATATAAGTACATTTTCTTTTTCAACTACGTATACAAAAAGATGCAAATTTTCATAAAAATGAACGAAAATTTACAACTTTCCAATGTCCCCTTTTCTTTAAAAGGAGTCTGGGTTAAAACTGTCAGCATTAAAATAACTGATTTTACCTAGAAACCTTTCGAAAACGTTAAGTATAACTTGTTAAGCTAGTGACCTCGATAAGATTTAACACAACAGAACAATATAGAATGCTTTTCTTAAAACAAAACTAGGCATCATTAGCAACAAATTCCAGACCAAACGTGAACATTAACGTAGCGAGATAGAGTCCAATTTAGGTCAAATAAACGAGCTGAACTTAACTTATATACTTAAATAAACAATATATGTTTAAGTATCTATCACTGAAATATTAACGAGACGTGCTTAGGTACCAATCTCCTAAAAAAACCATTTTATTTACGATCTTTATATTTAAAAAAATCTCAGGACTTTCTCGCTTAACGAAATTTATCATTCACTCACCTAGCTTAAAGAATAAGAAGAAATCAAGGTCAATCACATACCAGTACATAAATTAATTAACACCCATTACATTAAATATTTACTACTAAAATTGAACTAAATAAGTTACTGGGTAATGTTTTTATATTGCACTAATAATTTATAACCAGTGTAACTATATTATTTTTATATTGAGAAAGATAATGATTAATGACACGTTATAGGGGGTACTTAATAGTTTTATTCTTGGTACAGTCAGCAGCAGAAGTAGCTATGCTAGTGAAGTGTTTCAAAAATTTAGAATTTAAATGATTATATTAATACGCTCTTGTTCCCTTAACGATAAAACGGGCCAACGAGCCTACCGGTAGATAATCGGAATTTTGTTATCTCCCTATCGCACTATCGCACTTGCTGATTCGAGCGAAAGAGATGTAAATAACGAAATTTCGATTTCCGTAGTTCGCGGTTCGCTTTCAGGTCGTATTGAATGCTTCATCTGCATAGAAACTTGCTGCTGACATATTATATGTACAGTCGCCATCAAAAATATCGGAGCGGTTACGGTACTCAAAAATATCTGAACACTCTACTTATCGCCTTGACAATAGAGGCGTTGTTCAGATATTTGTGACCACGTCCGATATATCTGAGGGCGACTGTACCTACATATACCTATATGGTAATTATGGTATACTTTCGGACAAAGAAACTGGTTGCATGGTTTTGAAAGTTTAAAGATATGAAAATTTTACTAATTTATTAAAATAAAATGTGAGCCATACGTTGGCGTAGAGCAGTAATCTTTCACACTGGTCTTATAAAGAAAATTCAACGTCATAATTCTTACTCTTAATTTTCATTAGCTCATTACGAAACTACATAAGTATGTAAAACATTAATATAAAGAATGTTTTTAAATATACTTTATTTTATAGTACCTAGTACCTACTTACGGTAGGGTAACCAGAATATTAACATTATATTTTTCTTCCATTTTTTTTTTGCGTTCACTGGTTAAAAGTTTGATAGAGACCGAGCTAAAAACCCACCACAAACATGTTCTTATGTATTTTTACCGTGGGCATATAGCTCAGTACCCAATCTTAAAGTATAATAATTTGATACATGATGCAATTATATGTAAGTGTCTACATAAACATGTATGTATACGGCCAACAACTGAAACACTCGGGGCCACTATTGTACAATTTACAATCTAGACGGCAAATTTCATAAAATGGAGACCCTAAGATGATCGCCTAGAATGATAAAAAAACGCATTTTTTTGTAAAAAAAAAATACTATGTCAATTTTAATTCATGGCGGCTCAGAGTTCCATTTTATTAGTTTGACTGTATAAGTACATATATACTGCATCAGTTGATTACATTAAAAATGACTACACATTAAAATAATACTATGACGCGCTGCAGATCCGTTGCTACCTGTACCATGTCCTCGTCAATTTTTATTGCAATATAAACTGCGCCGTAAGGTAACAGTTCGACTGCAATACGCAAAGTAGAGTTGGAGATTAAGCAGTTGGAACTGCACAGTTTCAGAATCTTAAGGTTAATTTTCTTCTAAGAATACTTGTACATGCCGGTCTCTTTCCGCATTCTCACTGAAAAGAAAGAAAAAATAATTACATCTAAAGTTAGGTGGCTTCCTGTCTCTAGGTGTCTAGTTTTCTCAATTGTCTGAAAACTACATCCGCATATCATTTACATTGCTGTCATATCTTAATGATATCGTGTTTCCGCAATTATCAAGGGTAGTTTATTATTGCAGTGTATATTTTGTAGTTTTAATAACTATTGTTTTGTAGAAACACTAAAACCAAGAAAAACATAATCCGAGACGATACTCCTTAAATAATGGTAGCCATAGGTATATAAAATACCTTGTATTCGTCAGTCGCCCTCAGTAGCCACGGCTGTGAAGTTAAAAGTAGTAACAGCTTCATATTTGAGTGATTATTGATAGACCTTATCGTGTTGTAAAAAGGGGTACGGTGGTAAATTTACCACCGTACCCCTTTTCGGCGGCAGAGATCCATCATGTATGCAATGTTATATAAGCTACGTGTTCAATCCGAAACGTATCTACATCTCGTTTGTCCAAATCGGATGCAAGTATTTAGGCTGCCGATGTAACCATTCGTCCTTACATAGATCGTTGCATTCGAGAACCTATAATTGACCTCCCTTTTGGCTTTGCCTCGACAAGATAATCCAAAGTTGAGGTAAACTTATCGGACATAAAAGTTATTATTATTAGCCTGTGATTAACTGAAGTATCCATTGCTCATAAAACCTGACACGTAGGTTAAGTTTAAAGATTAACGCAACAAAATTGTGCAACACTTACTTTCAACGAAACATATAGCCGCGAGAATGCACGCAGAGAACAGAATCGTCATCGATATGACGAGGACAGTGATCTGGTGCGAATGGCTGCAGCAGCAGGACTTTGGTTCCTTTGTAGTTCGGTGCTTCGTGAACCCATTGACGACAGTAAAATGGGTTGAGCTAGCTATAGACGCTGTGTCCGCTTCTGGAGCTCTCTTAACATCTGTCCAGTAATCTGGATCTTTCGTTTCTTCGGGAATGGTGACTACGGCAGCCTCGAAGTTAGATTTTCGGCTACTGCCCAATCTGGTGGGATGAGGCTGCTCCGTTGTCCTGCCATGAATGCGCGCGAGGTGCGCAGCGCTTAGTAGTAGCGAACCCGATGACACGCTCTGCAAAAATGCGGACCAAACATTAGCATAATTTACGGAATCTTAAGCTTGATAAAGTAGGTGGGCTTTAATGCGATTCCGATTGCTCCTAATTATTTCACACGCTTTTTGTTCAGTGGAGAGTCAACGGCTCATGTGAACCAGTATAAGTTGTGACAGACAGTTGTTACAAACTGTTCAGTAATCTATTCGAGGTTACCTTGATAGCGATGACACTGATGAAAGAGCCTAAATTGAAATTCACTGGTTCAATAACTGTCTAATCTCGGCTTACAAGAGACCTCTTTCGTATTTTTCTGGGATTATTAAGGCAACGGTTGATTGCTACAGTACATAATAGTAATAGTGCACGCCTCGACAGTACGATGCAAGCGATTGGGAATTATGGCCCAGGAAATGAATTTGATTTGCAGTAAAATATTTTATTATCTTGCTCATCTAATCAAACTACTTAACGATGAGGTTAATCCGTTCACTACTGCGCGCAATAAAATTATATTCATCCACGTCTGATACAAAGGTTATCAGTTTGAAGTTCCGAATAAGGTCGTTTTAACCAAGTATTCAGTGTAGTAATGCAAAGTCTGGTACTAATTGTGGTTATAAATAAATAAAATGGTTAGACGGCGAGGCGATCAATAGCTGTCAGCTCCAAAATGAAGGGATCCTATCACGCGTAAGGAATGTCTTACAAGAACACGACAGGTAGATCATGTACCGGACACGGCTTCGGCAATTTGTAATTCGTTTGTTGACCCCTTCCATTATTACCTAATTCTCGCAAAAAACGCTCTTTTTATTGGTTACCATTATGTGGTAAATTGATTGGAGGTGTAAAAAAACAATCGTGTATGAGGATTTGCGTATTGACGGTTCAGTATCAAATTTTAGTCTTTTTTGGTTTTATACTTTACAAATATACTGCGCTGTTAATAATACTCAGATTAAGTTTTTTTTAATACTTTAATAGTAACACCAAATTAAGTCAATAAAAATGGCTGGTATTATGTTGTTACTGTTAAATTCCACCTTGATAATAAAGTTTCGTAATACCTTTGGACACGGAATCCTAAAAACCGCACCTTCTTTTTTTATTAGTATGTAACAAAGTAACACAATAATCACCGGTGACGCACCTCTTAGGGGGCGGAACTCTAAAAATCAGAACGGATCGTATTTTTTCGTAAAGCTATGATGATCGTAATGACGTAGACTTACGTGGGTGCTGTGGTTACTGGAAGAACCTTGGCTGGAGGCGGACCCGCCGCGCGAGCGCGAGTCGCTGCTGCCAGACAGTGACGGCCGCGGGATGTGCCACTCGTGTGAGATCTGCAACAACAATCACGTTTAATTGATTTACTGGTAGCGTTGCGTAAACCCGCTATTCTGTTTGCGGATGTGGTTTCACAGATT
The DNA here is from genome assembly GCA_911728535.1 of Pammene fasciana. Taxonomy (NCBI): domain Eukaryota; kingdom Metazoa; phylum Arthropoda; class Insecta; order Lepidoptera; family Tortricidae; genus Pammene; species Pammene fasciana. The sequence goes on from OU452279.1 coordinate 5,540,607, forward strand.
TTGACGTCGAATTAACGTTATATGCGGTTAAGATTATTTTGTTAGTTAATTTCAACGCAGTCAAAAGCAGAGTTACAGAATAGTAAGATTCGAGTTGGATCCACAATAAAAAAAATACAAACCAATAATATATATACCAATCACAAGGCAAAATTTATTAAGAAAAATGTCATACATAAGTATAAAAATCGATAAAAAAACTAATTTGTGACTATCCTGCATACATCAACCAAAGAAAATAATATTATAATTTATTGGCTAGTAAAACAATTAACCTTCGCTCTTTAACTTGGTTATGTCATCTGACACTGCAATAATAATTATTTATTATGCATAGTTATTCCAATGAGCTAGAACTTCTGTAGCATATGCAAATATTGCAAGATGACTATTTCTATCTGGGTCAAAACCTAGTTCTCGACAAGTATACCTAAATAGGGGCCAACCACTGCCACTCTTTGTCCGCATTTTCCTGTCGTTGCTTATTCTATTACTTTAATAGATAGAGTAGGAGATACAATAATTTACATAACATTATCGAATGCATAATTTATCGTTGATAATGAAATCGATCGATCATAGTTTTGAACACCAACTCATCCAGTAATTAATAATCATCGTCCATGGTTTGTTACGTTTTTTTGTTAACGTGCAAAAAAGAGTAATTAATAAACTCAACTTACAAGGACCATTAATCTTGAGGATCTTGGTTATTCAAGTCCTAATCGAGCATGTTCGCTAAGATCTTTATTTAGATTTCTATATTAGGATGGACATTTCTTAGGCTTGCGGTACTTGCGATGCTATATGTACTTAATTGATAATAATCTCATTCTACTTTTTTTTAATTATTTAATTTTTGCTATGTCACTAAGGTTACGAGTAGATGGGGTAAGGTTAATACTGAATAAGTGGAATACTTACTTGTATTGAATTTCTATACTATTTCTCTTTTATGGGGGGAAATAAATAAACTATGTTTCCGTTATCCCAACTTACTTGTATACATCGTTTTAGTCCGCACATTTTGAAGCTATATGATAAGATTTCACTTGTTTCAAATGTATTAAGTTTATTCTATTAGGAAAAGTCGGTTAAAGATATAATAGACGGCCATAGTCTAAAAACTTTTCGAGGCTCCAAGTCTTTAGCGCTTCTCCATCATTCTACTACTCCATCTAGTAACAACTAGGTTACTAGAGCAGGTGACATTTCCTCTTACATTTTGGCTATCTTTAGGTCGCACTCAACGAGGTGGCGCTAAAAACTTGAAGCCTCAAAAAGTTCTTAGACTATGGCCGTCTATTATATCTTTAAGTCTATGGTATTAGTAAGAATATCCATTTTAATGTCTATGATTCTTGAAAAAAACAGTGTCCTAAAAATAAAATTGAGGCCAAGTGACATAGCCGTTGTGGTCTGTCACAGTAAAGTAACGCATGCAAGTTTCTTCACGCTTGATTTATGCGCAAATAAAAGAACCTTTTGTGGTTAAATGAACAAAACTGTAGTCATAAAAACATCGTATTACGTAACATAAATAGGCGTAGGTGTGCGTTGCGCTACGATTACTTGTTATCAATTCCTTGTGTTTGCAACAAGTTCTAGATCTTTTTATATTTCTGTAAAGATGGTTTAGGTAAGAATCGTGATTAAAGTATGTCGGTGTGGAACGAATAAGGAGAGACAGGAAATGTTGTAATAGTAGGTAGTCCTCAATTTGGCAGTGGTGAGCAGTTCAGGCGTACTATGGTCATAGCATATCGCTGGCCCAATATTACAAGGTTCTATGTTTCACTTTTGTTGAATTGAAATTCGAACATTGTCACAGTGACACTAAGTCTAAATTTCACTATTCTGAAAATCGCTAGCCCAATATTACAGGGCTCTATGTTACATTTTCAGGGTAGTTAAATTTAGACTTAGTGTCACTGTGACAATGTTCAAATTTCAAATCGATAAAAGTGAAACATAGAACCCTGTAATATTGGGCCAGCGAAAGGTAACATAGAACCCTGTAATATTGGTCCAGCGATATGTTCCTTACTCAAGTCGTAGTTAGTACGAGTAAGATACGACTGCTATATTATGTGATAAGCTGCGCTTGGTGATCAAATTTGGTTCACTGGAAATTTGGTTTAAAAGTAAATGTGAATACGTGATAACTTGATCGAGTTCCAAATAAGTAACCCGTATAACCTAGTACACTTCTGCAAGTTCTGTATTGATGTTTTTGATGGCATGTGATGTAAAAAGGTTTCTAATTATGGTTGATACTGAGTCTATTTGTGTTGATTTCTATATCATAGCATCAGTCCTCAACTCTGATATTTTACATTTATATACTGTTCGAGAGTAAGGTACAGGCACAGAAGAGATAAGTAGTAAAGGTTTCTCTTGATTTTCATGAATGTTGATTCTGAACTGTCAGTTAAATATGTCATAGGTGGAACAAGTTCTTTTCAAGTAAATCTGCACATATTAGCTTTTGTCCATAGAATTGTGGAAACTCGACCAGAATTAACATGCACAAGTGCCTCACTCAGTACTTTTGTCTGTTAAGTTTCATCAATTACAATTTTGGGTCAAGTTTTGTTCAGACTCCGATTGATTTTGTCAGATACGGTGTTCAAGGTTCGCGTTCTCTTTATTTGCGGTCTTGTTTCGGCCTCTGATGCAATAAATCTTAAGTTTTGCTTTCGGCTTCATGGTCCTCTTTGTTGCTTTGATAATATGATGGATAGGCATTTTAGGTATGCCTGTATCTTAATGAATTTCTTTTATAGCCTCGACAAGGTCAAGGCGGAACATTTTCGGATAATGAGGATTACATTGTAAACATGAACTTTGGCGAGGGTTAAGTTAACTTTGATTACGACGTGATAAAAGCAGCAGCACGCTCAACCTAATTAAGCGAAGAATTTGTATCTACTGCTCATCTAATATAGCTTGACCTCGCGGCTCGTAATACCTGTTCTTACGTGATAGCCTGATAGATCGGTACTGTTGCCTGAAGTGAAGTGCTTTGGTACGCTTGGCTTAGAAGACAAAGACGATGTCTCGTCAAACCCTTTATGTTTTTGTTGCAATGATGGAATTATAAACATTCACAAAGGTTCATATTAGCAAAAGTTACTTTGGAGTATAAGGGTGATCGAGGTTTCTTAGAATTCTCCTTTTATCCCCATTTTCGTTAAAATTACGACTTCTTTCACATCATTCAAATCGCAGCGTAGCCTAAACACTTGAGATGTCATTTTATTTGTTCATTCTAAATATCATGTAAGAAAGTAATTTTGTAATGTATCCTTAGTAAATATCAGTGGGACGTAGACCGTCTCTGTGTATAGCGGGGTAGATTGCAAAATGTTTCGCCAAATGCACACAACCGGTTCGCTTACATTTATTCTTGGTTACCGCATGTATCGCTAAGCGCCCAGTATCCATGTGATCTCCGAGTTAGCATGGTTGTATGGGTCATGAAGTCATACTTATTGTGGGTTAAGTGAGGCGAAGGTATATGTTCGTGATAAGAGCGAAGGCGTTACGGTATGCGACACGGCGCTATTGAAAACATTGTGGCACGCTTCAACGCTTTCGCTCTCAATATGAGGACTTAGTCTCATCAACAAGGTTGTTTATCTGGGCTATAATCAGTAGGGTTGTAAAACGGACAATTATATAAAATAGTAATGTAAATAATGTTGAGCTAAAGTTCAAGAGCCTCGATGTTTTTTTTTCTGCGGTATTACCTATTTTCTCTTCATAGATCTTTTGGCTTCCTTGTTCATCTAATCTGTCTTTCTTTGGTTTACCATTCATCTGGAAGAGCATATCACGAGTCACGACATTACTCGCGATTCTTACTTTTAACTTAAATTTTCATAAGGCCATTTAGCGCCACCTCTTACTGAAATCAAAATTACTACGTTTACAGAAAATGGAATAAAAAAGAAGTCCGTTTTCGTAAAAGAATACATCATTATCGATTTAGCCTACCCTGATATGTCGTTTGGTCGCACAAAAATGTAATATTTGAACATTGTACGGCTAATTCATCTTTCATTGGGGTTGACCGGTCGAAGGCTTTCACAGATGGCGCCAGCTTATATTAAACCTTTCGGTCCTATCAAAAATATCAAATACTTGTTTTATTTTGGAGCACTCTGGAGTGGATCCTACATTTCTTTTTAACCAAATTCCATAGAACAATACTAGTGACGGGTACAACCTATGCTGGCCAACTGGCCATACCTTTGACAGTTGGTTTCCCGTTGCGCAAACTGCTCTAGCGATACGCATACTTTGTCCAAATCAGCCCATAGACAACCACAAAACAGGTGGGAACTCGGCCGCCCCAACCTTTGTCTTGCGATGTAGAAACGCCGTACTTTGTTATTGGTAAAGCATTAGCCAATGTTGTCTTGTCTCACTTCAATATTCAAAGCCATGACAGATTTCTACCAACTATTTAACGTTTAAATATTTGGGGATTCATGTTTTAACAAATATCGCTGTTAGTGCTATAAATGTTGACTTTTAAAATGCTATTTTATGCAGGTTTTCCTTGTCCGTTTTTCGTCGTGTATCTTAGATAATGTTTAAATTAAATTCAAGATCGTCTGTTACTTTTTATTTATGACTGAATTACAATAGTATTTTTTAACGTTTTGAATGTCATAACGTTCATCATACGCTCTACTCCCTTTAAACCCTGACCAGAAATATATGACCATGCGCCATGTTGCGGATTTTCATTGGATCTAAATTTTTCGTACTAAACTGAGTTGTCACCATATACATAAGAAAAAAAGCGCCCTCTTAACAATGGTCATATATTTCTGGTCAGGTTTTACTTCAAAATAAATATATGAAGCTCGTGACTTTGCATGTGTTCATATAACCTAAACAATAGTCGTATATTTATTATTCTTCCTTAGGATATCATAGTCAGTTTCACATTTAACATAGATAAACAACTATCGGTCGCTTAATTAGAATATAATGCATTAAATTAATTATGCAAAGATATCGCACAGTCGTGTACACGTGTCGGACCTAGTCACGGATGTGTGCAAATGATTCAGGTTATAATTGCTATCGATACGTGATTTGTACACGTTTGTGCACCCCTGTGCTGGACTGTTTGTCTTCTAATGCGTTGGTTACATGTGGTAGGTACACGTGAGAGGCAAGGTTTATTTGCATTTCGTTTGTTATAACTAGCAGTACTAGCACTGCATTAGTATGTAAAATATATTTCAAGCCTGGGTGTCCGCTTCGTAGAATTAGCACTTAGCAATATCTACCCCTTTTTCTAAGACCAAGCAATCTCCTCTGTGCCTAATTTTATTTAAATCTGTTAAGCAATTTAAGCGTGAAGAGGCAACCCAAGTTAGTTTTGTATTTATAGTATTAAAGAGGAAGATTTTTGCCTCATAATTTTAGGTACTCCCTAAATGTTTACCCGGTGCAGGAAATATTATATCATTTAGGTATTGCTAACATTATTTATGATCAAAGCTAAAATGGTTTGGTAGTAAAATGAATTAGGCATTTTTTAAGTTACTGCGCTATTTTAGTTTACAAAATGTTTGTATTATTTTATTCCTACCTACTACCTACATACCATATGCAAAGAACATTAAATATTGTAGCAGATTATTTATATAACACCAAGGAAGCAGAAAAACATTAAGGGAATTGTTCAAAGATCTGAGATAATTTAGCAGGTGTTCCATTCTGACTATCTTTTATTGCTGATGAAGAGTTACTCTTCTTGTTCTGCTTAAGTGCTTACGGATGTGTTTGACGTCACACATCTAGCTTCAATTAAATCTTACACTATATGTCGTGTTGGATATAGGAAATGACGAGCGAATGCCTGAAGGTTAGTGCGGCAGTAGACAATTGAATCACGATGATTATACGCCGTCAATGAGAGATAACATGCGTACTTTTTAGAGCATCTGCCTACGTACTTTAACGGTTCAGTTAATACAATAAACAGGTGGACAGCTGTTGTGAAACACAACACAAGTGAGACTGTCTAGTCGCAGCACATGTTTCGTCACCAGTACTTCGATAGCACTTGGAACAGCAGATAAACGAATCAGCACACATTTGAAACCCACACTTTAATACTATTTTAATCTAAGCTTGGAGTCTCCTACAGGGGAAAAACGAGACTGCTTTACCAATACAGAAAACTGCCACGTAAAAGTTTTTAAGAGGACTCGATGCAAAAATTCATTGGAAATTTCAAATAATATTATCGCAAATGTTCGTGTCGTATAGACGTAACGAATGCTGGGGCACAAACAATGATTTCTTGTTGAAGTACCTTCATACTGCCTGCATGGCAATATTCACACTACTGTTAAGACTTATGAAAAAAAAACAAGATTCGCAAATATCCCTGACTACAAAAACTTGTGTCGCAATGCATGTTGAACTTAGTAGGAACTAATAAGACATCTTGGTACCATCGCCAGCAGTGCTAACTGACCATATGTAATCCCTATTGCAGCGGCATAAGGTCTATCTATGGTCAGTTATGTGTGTGCTGTACTTAAGAAATTACATGGCGTATATCAAATGAACTAAAACCGTCCTCACGATTCAACGAAATCTTCACTGACATCAAATTTGGTGCAGTCCTCTCCCAGGCAGATCGACTCAGGACTAGGAAAGTGAAGGTACGGATGCTGCATACGCTGTCTAGTTATGCAACAGCGGTAATGTTCACGAATCGACAGCCAATGCTTGCGCCTCGTGTCCATAACGGTTTATTGTAATCACGGAACGTATTTACAGCGTGTACACAACTCCCAAATCTCACGACCAGGCCCTGGGCGTGACATTCCAACTTACCAAGAACAGGCGTGTAGGTTCGAGCGACCAGTATTGAGTGCGCTTTTCGATTACACATTGTGAAGGTCGTATTAAACTGGCCCCAAGAACTCCTCGCTCTCGCAACCTATGAGAATACAACCAGATACCTAATCTCCGCAATGGCAGTGAATGAAAACGAATGTTATGCGTATTTGTCTACGCTATCGTGAGAAACGTAGTTAGATTGTTGCGGCATTTGAGACTTACGTATAATGTTGATCGCTTTATCTCATAACATAATTCATAGAGTTTCAACTGAAACCACAAGAGTTGCTAATACATAGCATATGGGATATAAGTTACGAGCGAGCGATGCTGAATATGGTTTGATGCATTTTACATTTAGATTAGAGCCTCAATTAAGCCTGGAGTCCGTTCGGCAACCTAATCCCAGGAATTGACGTAGGCACTAGTTTTTACGAAAGCGACTGCCATCTGACCTTCCAAACAAGAGGGGAAACTAGGCCTTGTTAGGATTAGGCCCGGTTTCCTTACGATGTTTTCCTTCACCGAAAAGCGACTGGTAAATATCAGATGATATTTCGTACGTAAGCTCCTAAAAACCCGAGACCTCCTGATTGAAAGTCTAACTTTCTACCGCCAAGCCACTATCGCTTATTGTTTTTTAACCGACTTCAAAAAAGGAGGAGGTTCTCAATTCGACAGTTTTTTTTTTTACATAATTTTTTTTGTATGTATGTTACTCGATATCTCCGTGAATCGTAAACCGATTTTCAATTTTTTTTTTAATCGAACAGGTATAACCCCTAGATGGTCCCATTGTCACCAAGTCGGGGTCTGATGATGGTATCCTGGAGAAATCGAGGGAACTCTTCAACTATTATAGGCACACCTATAGTGATTTCACCATTTATTACAGCAACTCGGCCACTTCCTCTTGGAATAGCAGACCCTAAGTGAAGGCGGTTCTTTTTTGTTTAAAATTATTGTGTCTGGCTGTCAGCCAATTATTGCAAATGCAACTGCAGAAATAAGTGTTATTCTACTTATTCTTATGCAACATAAGATGACACGCCATGTCATAGCCGTTCTTCCGCCTATAAATTATAAACCAGTACCTAAAACAAACAGTTCGTGTTGTTCATGTTTTCTTTGTCAAGAGTATTACTATTAAGAGCACTGATGCAACGTGTCTAGTTAAATGATTACATAAAATATTCAGTCTCTCGCGATTAAATAAATTGCTTTATTCATAAAAGAATTGAATGGCTCAAATCTTCTTAGAGAAGTAATCTTCGCAACACAACTTTCATAATCTCAAACAATGGTAGCTACATTTACTATGATAATCAGTTAACGCCTAACCAGACCATTCTCCTTAAGTGAAAGCGTACATTCTTCCTTTCCTTGCATCTCACTTCTTGGAACAGTTGGAACACTTTCGGAGATGCAAATGTCACAATGGATAACGGACGCTCCGTGGTGATACTTTTGATTCACTCGTAAATGATTTCTTTTGAACAAATCCATTAGCTCGCTCCACAGATACTATAATATAGACAGTCAATCTCTTTGAAACGTCGCGTTCCAAGTTAAGATTTAGATTTGAAGATGGCGCCGTAACATCTGACAATGACTCGTATTCATTTTCAGAAGGCTCGAAGGAAATTTCTCAAGTATTTTGCATGCAACGATGATTTGAGTAAATCAAACTATGTCTTAAAATATGGAAGTAACGCATAATTAAAGCGCCTCGCTAAGTTTGTGGAAGTGGAACTGAGACGTCGTTACCATAACACAAATGATTAAAAAAAATTAAACTTTTAATCCCTCAAGGCATTTTCTGCCAGTCAACCATAAGGCCAAAATGAAATAAATTCGCTAAAGAAGTGTTTTATTGAGATCATTAGTCTCTACTATTTATTGGTCTCTGTTTTTCGAAATCTGCCTGTCCGTAGATTTCAGATAACGCCTGTCATTTCTCGTATGTGACTCTCGTTAAAAATTCACGTGCCAGAATAACTATGTACCTCATCAGTCAACTGCATTGGTTAATATTAAGAGTTGTTTGTCCGTTAGCAAGTATGACGAGACAAAGCGTGCGTTTGAGCGTCCAATTATCATATTTTATACGCGATTGCAGGCCTAGTCTTCTAATCACTTACATAGCTTAAGACATACAGGCCGGGGTATCTTCTATCTAAACCAGATAAGCTATGGTCTCTAGAACTATACCAACGACTATGCGAACAAGGATAACACTTATTCTGGTTCGTTCGTGGGGAACTCTCGCCTGCGGTCCGACAGCGATAGGAATGGCGACACTGATGCCGCATGCCTCATTGTTCACGCTGGTCACACTGGCTTGATGCTCATGGGCGTCCTTGAACTCAATTGGTTGTATTTATGAAGCTAACGGGAACCGTGTCAATGCAAAGCCGTGGTAGCTGACCGCGCGTTCCCATTGGAAGTGCGAGTCTAGGCTACCAGTATAACATGACCTCGATATCCGTAACTGAGCCTTCCATTACCCGTGCCATCGATTAGCCTAATCACTCGATTAGAATTACTGTGCTCAGCTACCGCTTCAGAATGACTCGCTAATATATTATCAATAATATGCTGATGTTTATAATTTTAACGACGGATTAAAACTGCCGCGATTAATAATCTCTAGTCACCCCAGTGTAGTCGTGCTGTGTGTATCGACAATGACATATGAAGAGTAGCAATTAATACTAAACACCATTGAGCGAATGATGACCGCTTTGCCGGATTACTTGATAGTAATATTAGTAATCAATACATTCCGGAACCTTATAGTTTTAATTAATGGCTTAGAGGTATCATCTCTTTATATCGTGCTGCATTCTTTAAAGCGATTAGCCTCTATTAACGTCCATCCTATACTTCTAGTGGATGATATTGTAGAAAAAGTGGCCATGAATTGGGCTACATAGCCGGATTCTTCGTTCACTCACGCCATCATGATATCATCATCATTTGCTGACGTCTACAATTTGCTGTTATATTACGTTTAATCGACATGCCGGACATTATATTTTGTTTTATTAGATGTTTTAATGATAGTAATTGTTTTACTTTTTGCCTCTATGTGATCATCGACCGAATTCCTTTTAATTTACACCGAGCTATAATTGCACATGGAACTCTTTGTGTTTGATCTATACGACGAAATCAATAGTCATCATTTTGTCCAGTCAGTTTCTTGTAAAGCGTTACCTTGACGAGTTTGATTCTTTGTGAAATAGCTCACAAGTGTCCGCTTCCTGACTATCGCGTTAAATGGACAACAAATAGATACTCGTCTCCAGCGTTAAATGTGATTAAGGTCACTTCTTTAACATATCGTGTCCAAATGTAGTTCGATCACGGAATCTCCGGTGAATTTACGTATATAGTTTTCTAGGTGGTTTAAACAGTTTTAACAGTTACAAGTTTCGAATTGACAACCTTAAAAATACTATTGCCGATTGCCAAAAACACCGCCTCGCCACTTTGACTATTTGCATTGATATCAATGTAAGAAAATGTTTTGTCCTTGTTGGAAGTGTAAGACCGGTTGGCTTAAATGACTTTCGCGTGATTCTAACACCATTCGTTCCAAGCATACCGTAGAGGTGTAGGACAAATTACGAAATAGAGTACCCACTTTGAAAATTGTTTAAGATTATATTTGATTTGACAAACAACAATCCATAGAGTCTTGTTTATTTCCAAATCAAGCTCAATTTGTTTGATGAAATATGCGTTAAGATATAGCGCATACATACTTCATATTTTTCGAAAGAGGTAAAACAACGGCCTTCGTTTACGTGGTTGCGAACATCGATCGCTCAGTGGCGCGAAAAATTGTTGTTGACCAAATATTTCGTAATCGAAAACCGGTTGCATGTCGTCACAGTCACATGCGTTTTAAGTATGTATCTTAAAAAGATAAAAATACCTGGGACGACCTTGCATGGGAAACCTCTGTCTGACTTAACAGTAAATTTGGACATGACTTTGGGAAAGCCTTAATCGCAGTATTCCCACCGTCAAGATTCTCAACGATTCAAAGGCGTTTTTCGTCTGCGGATCCCTGGCGATTCTACTCAAAATTGAACGCTATGCAGTGATTATAATTTCTGTTTTGCTTCGTAACTTTACGAAGAACCGTATTGAATCAATTTAATTGATGAAATCCTTAAATAGAATAGAAGATATACGTCTACACGTGTATATTAAAAATGCATAAAAAAACACTACAATTTTGTCTAGAAACAGCAATGATGTTATAAAAATAGGCTCGATCATTCTGTCGGACCATTAATTAGCATTAAGTTGTGTTTATTATACAACAATAATAACGTTGTGGCGACATCCCGCTCTCAGGGTCTCGGTCATTCAGAGTTAGTTGCTGGTTAATCCATGGTTTTTACGTTTCTTTGTCGCGTGTAAACGACAGCAATTACATCATGCGTTACTTTTGTGTGTCAGATCCGTGTATCGGCGGGAATCCCTTTAGAAACGACACGGATCCGCATCGGCTATTGTCTGATTATAAATCAAACTTGACTGAACACTTGTCTGGTATGTAAACCAACTATTCGAACCAGTCAAGGAGCTAAAATTGTGCTTGAACATTGTGTCCTTTTAGTGCACCGTCGCGCGTCGCGTGCTACAACTTTGACTGGCTTGAAAAACATGGTTTCCTTCACCAAACAGCTATTTATATTATATTCCTGGGATGGGAAAAAGGCGAATATCTCTGATATATGATATAAATAGCTGTTTGGTGAAGAAAATCATGTTTTTCAAGCCAGGCAAAGTTGTGCATCGTAGGACTTGTAGCACGGGACGGTACTAAAGATTTCACTGCTGTACACTGCCCACTCTGTTATTTCACTCTACTCTGTTGTTATATTTTACATAATATCTTATATCTTTCTGATCACAAACTACTCCGAGAGCCATCCTGGCAGGCACACTACAGTCATGTAGTCATAAAGTGAGTGCACTGTGTGTCAGTGCCCTAGTTCTTCTAGTATTAATTCGACCTCGACCTTGCATCCCCAATTCCTCACCTATCCATGATGAAACTAATGAGAATTAGTCTTAAAAATCTTTATATCTTGGTTTTCCCAAGAATTTCAATCAGTAGGTATGTAAACAAATTCGTCAGGCACAGTAGTTGAGGAAAAAGTTCGTTTACCTTGCTACTGTCTACCCGCCACGCCGATCTGTTCGTTCATTTATCAACGAATCCGTGGCAAGATTAAAATGTACGGCCTTGACACGTTTATAAAAAGAATCGCTTCGAGTTAAAAATATATCTTACTTTAATTATGCAATTGCAATGTAAACATTTAATTATTTTCTTTGTGTGCTATCGTTGGGAACGTGATAATTAACTGTTTCGATTGAAATTGAACTAATACCTTCACGAATCTAGCATTAATTGGAGTATGGAGATCACAATACACATAGTTGAAGTAGTTACCAAATTTTATATTTTATAACTCTTTCAATCGATTGTGTCAGAATATATACTATAATGTATTGACAAAATCTGTGAATCATGAATACACAGTGACCGTAGTTTTGGACATTAGTTTCACGGAAATATCGGCTCCTTGACATTGAAACTTTTTGTGCCGTAGTCAAACTACCGGGAATCTCATCTGGTTATGTCATGAATGTATCTGCTGTTAACATACATTGTTTATATTGTTAAGTTTCGTGTCAAAATAATAGTCGCGCCTCCTTTTATATGTACGCCATGGACATACAACAATAGGTACAACATTCAATTCACAGCGTTGTTTTCCAAATCGTTTATCTCTATTCATCACAAGTGCACCCTAGCAGTATACTAAACGGAGATTTCTGAAAATCGCTGTCAGTCATGTACGAGTGTACAATTGTACATCCATCAGATATATTGAAGCCGCTAAGGTTGTCAGAAATATCTGAACAACGCCTCTATTGTTAAGGTGATATAGTGCATGTTCAGATATGTTTGAGTACCCTGGCCGATATATTTGATGGCGACTGTACATAATGTGCGATGGGTTCTTTGATTAAATGCACTGAAAAAATACCTTAATCATTGGCATTATTAGCACAATGATAAATTTCAGAATTGTGTAAGACAACATTTTCTTTTTATTCAGAAAGGATTCCATCCATTCATGTAGGCGTCTTATCCATATTATTCCATATACAATAAAATTCCTAATAAAGTCACAGTAGAATCATCGCGCTTTCTTGCAATGCAAGTGCCGACTGACCTACTCAATAATTGCTTATGACGATATGGCCCAATGACGTATTGTGTCATGTGTTGTGTGACGCTCGTGACGTAATTACGACCCGTGACGATGCATGAGGGTTTGCGAAGTTGCATTTAGTGCTAACAATGCATTGTGAGAATAAAATTCACTTGTCTTGTGACAAATACATAATATGTGTACAAATCGAATAGTGGTGATGATCTGATGATTGGTGGATGATCGAATCTCGGCTCTTTAAGCGTGCAATGGTCAAAGCACAAAGGAGCTACAACTGTTTTGGCCTGAATATAAGCTTTTCTGAATTGGCTAGTACAATTCCAAATTGTTTAGCACCACTCCGGTGTTTCTGAGTTTATACGTGATCTATTGCACGAATAAGTTTAGGGCTTTCGCGAAATCGTTGTTTACTTTGCAACAGTATAGCCGTCGATTACCCAATAAAAACTAGGCACTTGCTCTAATAATCAATATTTGCAGTGTTGGCTTCTACGCTAAACTAGTTACGCTTTGTACAGTCACCATCAAATATATCGGAGCGGTCAAGGTTCTCAAAAATATCTAAACATCGCCTTATTGCCTTGACAATAGAGACGTTGTTCAGATATTTGTGACCATCTTGGCCGCTCCGATATAACTGATGGCGTCTGTGACAAATTCGTATTTTTAAGTCAGGACACCTCGTGCCTTACAAAGTGGTTTACAGTGTAGGTATGGCAGGAGCTGTCAGAAAACTGCCTTGAATAAAAATACTACTTTACCTACTTAACTGCTGGCTAACCGTCAGACTAATAAAGGTACTCGATTGTGTAGTTTGCATCTGATGTTGATGTGTAAGCAAAAGCTAACAAGATTACTTACCTAAGACACTGACGGTAGTACCTATACGAATTAAGGTCCTCCTCCTTTGAAAACTTGAAGTCGGAACTCCATTAATTGTTTGTAGTTTTTCAGATGTGTGAATACACAGTAATTTATAGTATCTGACGCCAAACATATATAAAAACAATAACAGCTATCACACGCCTTTTATGAATCGAGCTGAATAAATTATATCAATGAACTTTATCACTATCTCTAGGATTGCTACTAGATCAGCTGTAGCTATGACGCTACGGTCGACGCGGCGCAGGCGCCGTCTGCATGTATTATCTATTCAACTGTCAAAATAAACTTGGCACATTATTTAACGTAATGATAAAGTGTCAAAAGTTCACTAAAGGTATGCGTTTTGACTGTCTTGTGGTACGTATAGTCTAGTGGTAACGTGAATTGATTATGGATTATTTATATCTTTACACTTGTCACTTACGTCATTGTTAACGTGATCTGGGTAGTATCATTGTCAATATAACATACTCAAGTTTCCATCTTCTGGACTTATGAGTTTACGTGCATAAGTTATTGCGTTATGCAAAGATTAGACACTGGTTATTATTTTATTTTTATTCTTTTTATTAAGAAATATATATTTTGCTTTTACGATGCCGATCTGCCCGCCATGCGATTCTATCAAATTTTTTTAGTCGTATGCACCGCCCCAACTGGATGCGCGCAAGTCCGGGTTCTGTGAAATGTGAAGGCCGCGCAAGCGCCGAGGGCAGCTTCACTCAGTCCCTGTGCCATTTAACTCGGGCCTAATGGCCGATTGCCCAGGCGCAGCCTCGCCTACTTTCGAAAATGGATCTTTTACGAACCACTTTGTGAACCGCCATTTGTGCTTTTCTTCCGCGAGCGTTTGGCAAGGACTACTGCTGTTTGTTATTCATAAAATTCAAATTAAATTACGATGGAATCTTGAAAATTTGCGAATCAACGGCACTCTGCATTTTGTTTATCTTTCTAAACGATTTAGGAATTCTAGTCGTAAAACTATAAAACTTTTATTACTTAATCGTGAATGTTATTATTTAATCAAAAACAAGTAATTACTGGCGTGCCGTCAAATGACTATACCGTCTAAAAATTACATTAGATATCATTGACCTCAAAACATTTTTATGGGTATTTTTATAAGTTTGCTGCTTGATCCCATGTGGCCAACTATCGTAAGTACCTAATTAATAATAAGTAATTATCTAGCTGTAATCCTCATTAGTCATTACGTTATTAATCTACCTAAAGGTCCTTGAAGGGTTGTTTTGTCGTAAATTGCCGATGCACTTAAATATAAATTGATTGACAGATGTGCAATGTTTCTGATTATTACACATAAGTAATTGCACGCGACATGCTCATACCATCCTTTGTCCTTATGTTTTCCCATTGTCGTTTTTATTTATAGCTTCGCCAACAATTAGTATAGATGTCACTACCTACTTCTAATTATTCATATTAACACTTAAACGTCAAATTAATTGATAGATGTGCAATGTCTCTAATGATTACAAATAGCATATTGCATACGACATGCTCATACAATTCTTTTTCTTCATCCAATGTGTTACTTTATAACTTTAAGTTCCAACCAGAATTTGATACTACGATTATTATAAACAAATGAACAGTTACACATCAGATTCTTTGACAAATATACAATGCACTTAATAATAGCAAACAGCATCTTCCATGTTCACACAAGTCTTTGTCATCTATCGTCGTATTTATTCAGAACTTCAACAATAATTAGATATCAGTGCTTCTGATTATTCCAATCAAATATTTAACCTCAAACAGACTCCTTTTCACACCGATGTTGTTTTTAACTCGTCATCGACAAACATGTGATTAATACAACCATTTACGGTTCGTCTGTTATTCGCGATTCTAGAAATACGCGGATCTAATCCAGTTTGGCGGCGCCTAAATTTATAATATTTTTGTAACGTTTTCGGTTGGAGTCGCCCTGAATGTCTGTGATACAGCATTCCGGCATACCATTAGCTTCTAGCGGATGTAGTTTAAACTGATTTTGGGTTTTTCTGAAACCATTAATACCATAATATATGCACAATTTTTTTTAATTTAAGTACTTTTTTATATAACGGCTAAAGTTCAGAGTGAACTTTTAGCAATTTTTAAATAATTAAAACCTATTTAAAACGAAAATCGTTAAAATGCATTTCGTCACAAGCATTCATCCCATATTCTTATATCGTTTCCATAATAATAATGAATAGATTAAATCGCTTATTTATAAACGTGTTTCAAACCTAATTCGTCTGTTTCTATCAAACACAACTACACAGTCTAGTGACAAAATAAGGACAAACGATTATTTAGTAAAATGGGGTTTGAAACACGTTTATGAATAAGCGGATAAGTGTTCTTATAATTATAGCCGCCAATTATGTTTTGGGCTATTAGGTATTATTCTAATGTCTAAATGCTCTAAATCTATAACTTTAGTTACTTACTTTACTTACTTACTACTTTTGCGGAGAGATTGTTTAGAAATTACAAATTTTTGAGAAATGTAAATTTACGAAGTTTGTATTACAGTTACAGGTGCGTCACACCGTTTAGTATTGGTTGTCATGGTTACACAGTAAACACAATACGACGCGCAACTTTTTGTATTCCTAGTTCTCACTGGGCTAGTGTAATCGCACTGCATCCAACTAATTGCAAGGGTTCATTGCGTTAAATACTGCAAAATCTCACTTACCGGACTTTTGGTATCCATTGCTAAGCACTTCCACGCTATTATTGTTTGGACTGCAACTGCACTGTTACGTCACTACACACACTCACTCCACATGTCGGGGTGACTTGCTCTCTCGCCCTCTCCGAGTGCCGGCGCCGTACGCCTGCTCCAAGCGGCAAAGCGACTAGAGTTGGACTGAGAGTGTTGCAACCATCGCCAAGGTTTATATATGAGGTTGCACAGCGCACTTGTCTTTATATTTTTGCCGTTTTTATGATTAAATTAAAATTATTTTAATATAGTTATTTATTGAAAATAATTGTGTTATAAGACCTTATTTTATTATTTGTGTATATCAGTGCACCGGTTGCGATTTCGAAACCGGCGTCTTAAAAACTTCGCTTCGAAGTTGTTGATTTTCTGGTAGGTACTTATTGCTAATGCATTTAATGGTTTGTCACAATTATATTTTATCTGCCTGTAGTTACGAAAATACTTAATAATATTACAAATGATCAATTATTGAAAATGTCAAGGAATAATTTGACAGTAAAACACAATGCAGTAGTTACTAAATTGTTTTAACCTACGATTTTTTAAGTTCATTTTTATACTTAATATTTTAACGCATCTGCGTGCGATCAATTTGATTTTTATTGAAATCTGATAGTCCTATGCTCATATCAAACATAGCAAATATTATTTGCTTTTCGTGAGTGCTGAATGTTGTCTGATCGTTGATCAAGATCGACAGTTAATTGTAAATCAATAATCGAATAAAGGAGACCATCAATAGAAGATTCTACATATTTTTTATTTAATTAATTACGCAATGGAATAATAACTTAGGTAACTAAACGGTAGAACTACCCTCATGGCGTGCAGTGCTACAAACACTTGCTATGTAGCACACGTTATCTCACTACAACTGTGTCACATATTTTTGCATATTTCGTTTTACATGATTATTGCATGTAATGGCACCAACTCAACTCCCCTGTACTTCAGAACGTGGTGAATGTAACTGTTAGAATCCAATGTATCCTACATTACAAACGCGTTTTGATTACGAATTTGTTAAAAAAAAACACTTTGAGTATACCTAATTTCTATGATTAAATATTGAAATTCCAAATACAAATTTAAATATGCTTTTAAATTAAAATTGAAAACAACACTACTCAAGTAGAACCTTGCGTGCATAGACATATCACTGCACTAAGTCCTGCAGAAAATGATAACAAGTCATACAGAAGCGATGTCACGTCTTCGTCGTGTATGTGGGAGCGCATGACGGGTGCTGTTGTAGTCTGAGATCCGATACAGGGAAAGTTGTGTCTGATTGGTTATTGGAGAGGTATCGTGGCTTGAAGATGTGCAAGTTTAACGACACGCGATTAGATTACACGTGTATATTTTTTTGTATAATATTGAAAATAACACTAGTCAGACAAGTTTAGTCGACTCTTGCGAGAAAATGCAAATCACTACATACAGAAGCGATCTCACGTCTTCCTCGTGTATGTGGGAGCGCATGATGTGTTCCGTTGTAATCATGTGATCCGATCCATGGAACGGTGCGTTTAATCGGTGAACTAGTTGCATTATGGCATCAGACGTATTCGTTGGTATTGGTATATCTTATTACGAGATGAATCAAATTACCTATTACATACAAGTTTAAGAGCAATAGGACACTATGCCAAAAGAAAAAATATGTGTAACAAGTACTGGCTTACATCTATCGTTCTGTGCAATTGTGCAAGTTAGGTTTATGAGATTACGCGTCGCATTAAAATTAAGCATTGGAAGCTAAATGTAACGGAAAAATTATCAGTGAAAAATACCATTCAAGGTTTAAAATCGAGTCCTACAGAAAGGAATACAGAAGTCGGATCTCGGACTAAGTATATCACTTGGGTTGTGCAAGCACTGTAACTCGAGGACAGGCTGACCGCTCTCAGAATTATATTACAGGACTCTGAGCTGGCGCCACCTTGGAGAATTTTCACTAAAAATGCATGTGAACAGTCACGTATGCGTATCGGCTACTTGTGATAAAAAAAATTACAGTTACAGAGACTGCTGATAGAAGTGAAAACTTAGAACTTTTTTATTTTAGGACATAAATGATTTAAATTTTCATTTTTTTTTTTCACTTTTACATCACCTCACTTCATTTTACATTTATACTTTACATTTCATTTTACATGTTTCTCAATTGTATGGTTTTTCGTTTTCGTGGTTATGGCGGTAGGTACCGGCATACGGTATCGCGAACCCATAAGATTTCCTGTAACAAAAAGTGCCCAACGCGGCTAAAGAATTTTTCACTTCAAAACACTATAAAATTTAAACTCCATGTAACCATAATAATCTCGCGCTAAGCTTGAAGTACATCGATTACTTACTTGTGATTCATAAAATTGATAAAATCACCTTTGGACTCCCAACAGTCCCAACCCAACTCATATATTCCATATTGATGTTGCGTTAAAATTGCAATATGTTTTGAAACTCGCTGTCCGCCCTGGTACTTGGTAGGCTACGGAGGCGTGTCCTTTGACGTTTGGGTCGTAAAGTCATGAGGTTAAGATAATAATTGGGTAATATACTAATGTAATGCATATTACTAAAACAGTATTAAGAGTTACTTTGTCCCTATTTTGTAACCTGAGGGAAATCGAAATTTCGTTATATCTGCGTCTATTTCGCTCGAATTAGCAAATGCGATGCGATGGAGTGGGAGATAATGGAATAATGTTGGTCTCTTTATCAACGAGCTTCAGAGGAATATACCAGTAGAGACGCAGATATAGTTTAGAATGAGAGATATGAATAATTCTAGCACATACGTAGCTGCGTTCCTATACTTCCCGCAAGTATACTTGCAAGTTTAAACTGGCCTTAAGGCACTTTTAAATCAGCTTGATGACCAAATTCGCTGGCCCAATATTGCGGGGTTCTATGTTACATTTTCAGGGTAGTTAAATTTAGACTTAAGTGTCACTATGACAATGTTCAAATTCCAATTCTATAAAAGTGAAACATAGAACCGTGTAATATTGGGCTACCGCAATGACCATATGTAAATATAGGGACACGCGATTATCCAGTCATGTCGTAGTCAAAATGGAACCCTTTACAGCTTCACTATAATCGCCATTTAAGTATGTCTGTTAAATTAAAAATGTCGAATGATCGACTCTGCCTAGTGACTCAGTATTATGTATACTACGTAAGTACGTAGTATTAGAAAATTTAACGTCATCGGTTAAGAAGTTATTGCAAATAGTGATACTTTGTTTTGTTCATTTTATAGTACCTATCCTATAAAATCCCTCATTTAAGTCTTATCTAATGTGACGGATGAGCAACTATATCCGACATACTCTCCGCCATTTTTGTATCAAAAGCTGCAACAAGATACCAAAACAGTTTTATTGTTTTTAACCAAATGTAATAATTATAAACTGGTACTGGCGGCAACATCTGTTTCCTGTTTAACTTCTTTTGTAGACTTTTATGAATAATCTACAAAACAATAATATTTTCCATAGCTTCTTCTTATTTTATCATTTACTTATTTTTAGACTATCTGTACATTAATCTGTGATATATATATTTATCGAATGCCGTGTTACGCATTAAACCATCGACGCTTTAACAAGTTTTGGTCATCAAATGAAGTCCAACCCCGACCATGTCCACGCCAAGTGCTGCGTCAAATATGGCGCTTCCATACATTGCCACTGCCAAGTAGGACGAATTTATGATTGGCTGTTAATGTTTGCATCACTAGGATCGATTTGACAAAGTATAATAAAAACCGTTGTCAATTAAATCATGTGTACTGATGTTGGTAAATAATCGTTTCATTGCGATAACACCGTCTATCGCCTGTCTATCGTTTTGTGATCGTTTTCTAATTTACGTTTGGATTTATATTTTGTATTTTGTTGACAATATTTTAAAGAACATTGCATTTCATTTTTCCCCGACTTACAAAAAAGAAATATTGACATAAAATTAAGCCATGTTATGAAGAAAAATATTACTTATGTATCTTCTTCACTTATTCAAGCCGTTCCTTAATTTTCTCTATTTAATCTCGAGATTATATTTATAACTTATGAGCTACTTAGGTTATGGCGACGCTTTAGTGTTCTGCAATTTCTGGTCACGTAACCTGCATGTTCAGCCCACGTACCTACGTAATTATAATAAAACATGCCCAGCGACAATCCAACCGCTTAAGCAATAGTTCAAGCTTAGCGGTTTTCATGTGACCATCGCTAAAAACAAGAAAATTATTATTTTTTGTATTCGGAGGAGTTAGGAACGAATGGGATTTATATTATTAGGTGCAATGGGAAATCTGACTACGGGAAATTTATTCTAAATCGAAATATCATTAGACTGTAGTGCCATCTATATTGCGGAAAAGCATTTTTCCGCACTTTAGAAGCGTTTTAAGTAGTTAAAACCTCTCGCAGTGAAGATTGATTCGCCGCACCTTTGACATATGCTGCAGCTTTATCTTCCAAAGGAAAACACAATTCATCTTGTTCTGCTGAAAAAGAAAACCTTTGCCATCGACATTTTTTTACTGAGGTGTCGCTAAATAAATCATATGACAAACGCTATTTAAAATCTCACAACAAAGCTGTTTATTTCCTAAAAAGTAAATATTTATATTTACTTGGGATGCACGTAGAGATGTCATGAGTTTGATGGAGTAAGTAGGTTGAGGCTGCAAGATTTGAGTTACAGACTCCAGAAGCAATATATTATTTGGGACAACACACAGACACAGAGTACAACCGCGAGTTAAATCTCAAGGCTTCAAAACTTCTAAGCTTTAAAGGTTTAAATTAAACTAATTTTGAGATTTAAAGTCTTCAAAGCTTATGCTTCAAAGCTTGGATAATGTGTTAAGAGAAATTCATAACACATTGTCCAAGCACTCACGAAGAACGTATTAAGTATGTGCTTACCTATTTACACTATTTACACATGGAGCAAGCCAAGCTAATTATGTAGTTTAAAACTGCAAAACAAAAAATGTTTCGAAATCTTACAAACATTAGTATCATATAGGTAATTAGATACCTACCTACCCGCAGCGGCCGCAGGACTGTCTGTAAATTATTTCGTAAATTTCAAAGAGCAATTATTGCTAACAACATATCTAAGTACATTTACATAATGATCACTGAGAGATTATACTTGAATGATACTTCTGTATCCGGAAGAAAAAAACCTATATTACGAATGTAAAATGCGCCATAATGGGTATGACTATAGTAGCTGGTACCCTCTTGTTGGAAAAATCTCATTAGTTTAACATATTAACCGTTATTTTATGCACATCGATTTTCCTGAAATGCTACACAAGGTAGGCCAAGGCGCCTCTGTACATCACGCAAACGTGTGAACACCCACCCAATAATTTGCTACAATTACTCTGACTCATTCGAGTAAAGATAAATGGTTACCGAGTTGATTGACATTTACTTATGTTCAGTTGTGTAATGTATTTTATTTTTCTTAGTTGGCAAAAATCCATGGCCTAGAGAATTTATACTAATCGTAGACCTTGTGGGAGGCTTGAATCAATGTCTTTAACAAGTAACGGTTTACGGCCAGTAATGTTTGTTTGTGTTGTTTTGACGTAGTCATTGACTTAACTGTTGAATTTTATTACAAATGTATACTCAAACCGGACTCTTGCTTTTTCTTTTTACGCCCACAATTTCTATTACTTATTTCTCATCGATATCAACCACTTCGATGTCCACCTTATTGATGGCCTTCCGAGACGTCTGCATATCGCAATATACTGGTGGTGCGATCGGTTGCTGCTGAGATCCCTAGGGGAGAACTTAGTCTAGCAATTGAAGAATTTCGGTTGCGCTGCTTGCATGATTATGGCGCTATTTTTTGGAACAGGGCTCTTATTTTTCTTTTAAATGAATTGCTTGTATAGTCGACCAAACATGTGGCTTACCACCCTACGGTTCAAGTTCGTTTGAACGTCATGAGACAACAAGGTCGTGCATATTTTAAACTCCGTAGAAATGTCAACCTTAGCAATCGTTAGATCTCGCAGAAACTTTTGTCAAAACTGGTAGACCACTTGGTCGACTGTACCTACTCCTTCCTTATATGAAATGTCTGGCTGATTCAGTATTTTGACAGTTGACCGAGTTGACTTGACATAGGTGATGTCAAATATTTTGAAATTTGATATTGACAAGAGCACTTTGCAATTTAATTTCCTGTCACCCCACCCTCACCATGCACTTCGCACATAGCCACTACTGATGAGTGATGATGAATTTCTTTGGCATTTCATGTTTTGCCTTGATCAGAGGCAAAAAGTCCTGCGTGACGATTTCCACGAATTCAATATTGATCTCATTGGATTACAGAGAACTCGTATTGCGGATGAGTCATCATAACATAGGCTCTTT
Organism: Pammene fasciana; assembly: GCA_911728535.1. NCBI lineage: Eukaryota > Metazoa > Arthropoda > Insecta > Lepidoptera > Tortricidae > Pammene > Pammene fasciana. Next base: position 5,563,817 of record OU452279.1, read on the forward strand.
CGGTAGTTACAACCTCCAGATAAACTAAATATGGAGTATAATTGCGAAGTGTGGCGGGTATTTAATTTACATACCTATTGTTCTATAAATATCGGTCAATTAAACATTTTAATTCTGTAAAAATTGATTGAATTTAGTGAAACTTGTCTTATTTTCGTGGTTTCTTCTTACCGTCCGATACTTATGCCCATGGAAGGACGTATACGTAATAATTGTAGATATACTCGTAGTGATTCTCATGGAAGACCGACACGATTGTAGAGTATCCAGATTCCCATTAGATCGGGGTCGCAATAAGCGGCGCGTGTGAAGGCACCCATTATAACACCAGAGCTCCTATACACCAAGAAGACCTGCCGGTTCAGTACGAGGAGACTAGTTTAACGAGTTTTACTTTACGAAAATTTACCAAAGACGTGGAGGCCTAATTATATTAGATATTAGCTCCAAACGAGTAGAAAATGGTTTACGTATCAGCAGCACCAAACCAATCTACGCCACCGCCGGCTCACAAGGTTTGTAAGAGTAATTCATTTGGGCAACAAAAGATTGTAGGCTTTGGGGGCACGCTTAAAATCTCTCAGTCGCACGCACTGGCTGGGCTTAATTGGCTTGCAATTATATCATTCACTTTACAACACTTTACTCTATCATTAAACAATCAGCTGCAGTTCACGAATTCACGTTCATAATCAGTGTTGACAGAAATCGGTTTTTAATTGCTTTGAAATTTTGTCTTTTATATAGCATCATGTTTATCAATAAAACCAATTAAGAAACTACAAGTTTCTAAGCATAGATATAAATCGAAATATTTATCTCTAACTGTATCTTCAAACACGATCTTTGTATTGTTCATGAATAAATACTATGAAAATATACTTTACTATTTTGAGAGACCTTTAGGACAATAAGATTAAAAGCTAGTAATTTATTCAGCTCAAACAGCGTAATTATTTTGATAAAACTTGTCTAATATCACTCGCAATACAACCTGCGTTTATATAAAAACAAAACCGCATTCAAATCGCTTTTTAGCGCTACGGTGCCACACACAGAGATACACAGACACACACATAGCGGTCAAACTTCTACCACTTTTTTGCGTTAAGGGTTAAAAAAACGCTAAAATCCGAAAAGTTTTGTCTATGTTTATTTGCATAATATTACATTTTCGAGAATTTTCAATGTAATATATTCAAAAAACAGGCTCAACATGTTTTTAGATCACATGATGATATTCGTAAGTCTTAATTTGAATATAATATGTTCAAAAACGTGTAGCACAACTTGATTTTGAATGACATTATTATATTTAGAAAAATGGTCACGATCGAAAGGATAATAAATTTCTCCCAAAAGTAACTAATTCCTATAAGTATTGCAAAACCTTTTGTGTCGTCTCATTTATTTTAAACTTCGACATTGAACTGTGTCGCAACTAACTATGTTAACTTAATATTTTTATACATTACCTTTGCATAACTGAATAATGATCATGGCCAGTTAGAAATCTCCGTTGTTTTTGTTTTTCGAAGTCAATAGATATTCGTTAGAATGTGTTGATAAAATCGATTTCCGATAGAGTCCTTAAACTTAATGATCACCTGTCAATAAAATTAGTTATCTTATAGACCTGCAGATATTTTGCAACATCCCAAGTGTCTGGCTTAAATCATATTTACTACTTACATACTAGTTACCAATTAAATTTTAACATATGTTAGTATCGAGACGGACAACATAATAACCCTTCCAAATTTTCATATCTTATTAATAAAAAGTTATTATTGTAGTGGTTTAATATTCATACGCGACTGCCTAAATTTCATGTCTTTTTACTTTAACAGAATTGGATTCGCCTTGACCGTCATTATTTAGGCGCCGTGTAATGATTACGTGAAGATGGGACATCATTAAACAGTAATTTCATGTTAATGAGTCACAAATCGTAGTGTCAGGTCCGGTCGCGGCGGGGGTCGGCGCTCATCGTCCTTGCCAGGAATGCGAGGTCATCACGCCTTCGTCGGTCGCGTTCTTTTGTGACGGTCCTCTTGTGAAACATTATTGTTGTTTTAGCACTCATTCCGTATTCTATACGTGCGATTGTGAGGGTTCATGGGTCACACCTTGTGCTGTCCAGCTCGCGGCCGACTAACGCTCCGCTAATGTGAAAAGTTCTGCTGCCGCCCAGATCTGAGCGTACTTAGGACGTTTTTAGTAACAATTGCCGACTGCATGCAAATCCGTTGATAATTACAGGTTATTAATAAAATTGGTAACAATCGGTATTAACTTCGCAAGTGGCACTTACTGAATTATATATTCGTGACTTTTACTGACATAGCGCAGCCGCTGATATAAGGTTCTTTCTCTTTTATTGTTCCAAGACCATGACAAAGAATTCGATTATTTTGTTTTATTTTAGTCGAATTGAGTATTTAGTTTATCTTTGACCTTTATGTAGAAATGGGTAAGTGGTTTGGTAAAAATCTCTTCCTGTTGATATGCCGCCATTTAGATTTCAGTTTTTATAAAAATAATATCATACTCGTATTCGTATCTTTGCAACGACAATAAGTATCTGTTTTGTTTGTTTATCCAATATGTGAAGCTTCTTAAACTCGATACGCACATTACCAAAATGTGAATTCGCCTACGTACTAATTTGACGTCAATTATGACTTATAAGAAACTAGATCGTGACGCAACGACCAAAACGACTGGGTCCGCTTTGAAATGCTATACCCTTAACCTTTAAATACCTCAGTGAATTGGCCGTCTCGATTCGTATCCGCGACACGAGGCACTATTCAAACTGGAGTACGCACGATACCTTACAACCGCTATTTGTAGTCATCTTACTATACTACCTATACCTACAGTACCGGCCAATAATATATTACCTTTGTGTTTTTTGTATGAGCATGTATAGAGTACCTAAACAATACAGGCTAGCTTGTAGATTGAATGTTTTACTAGTCATTTTACACAAATATATGATGAATACTACAATGAAATACTGTGTGTTACAATAGAAGACTAAGCCTAATACTAAAAAAGCTTAAATAAAACAATAAACAAAAAATCTACGAAAAAAAAAACCATTACATAAGATTATTCTCTTCGCTGTCACAAAAGACTACTACTCGTCTACCTAAAGTAGTCAGGTGGAAATCGCGTAAACATATATATATACAGGTGTCCCAGAAATCGACGTCAAGCCGTGAATGGATGATAGACCAAGTGATAACAGTTATCAGAAAAATACAAAAAAAATTCTATCACATGTTCTTCAAACTTCTAGTAAATTTTTAAAGTGACCATAATTTTTGAAGAACATGTGATAGATTTTTTTTTGTGTTTTTCTGACAACTGTTATAACTTGGTCTATCATCCATTCACGGCTTGACGTCCATTTCTGGGACACCCTGTATAAAAAAAGTTCTACCGTAAAAACATGTGAGGTGATATATTATTGGCCGGTACTGTATAATAAATAAGTAAGAGTATCAAAGTATATGTATGAAATGAACTATATTAAAGAAGATAAGGGTGCGAGTGAAAGTGACTTTACAATAGTAACCCATATTTTAAGTAAACAAATATTTATAACTGTATTGCTAAGGTATACCTACTTGCTTATTATAATATTTAGAGAAAAAATGGTATATACGTACTTGAATAACTTGTTCGCGTCAAAGCAAAGAATGAAGTCGACAACAACATTTATGTATGTTTACTCATACCGTAATACATTTACCATCGGGTTCATACTCGTAATTGCATACCCAATTTATCAATGAATTCATTCATAAATTGGGTATGCAATCATGAACCAGCTGGTACCTAATATACTTATTTTGTCTTTACTGGCTCTTAGTTACAGCGCAACGTTTAAATGGAACATCTAATACCTAAACATGAACGACTACAAGCTCGGGTATTTCCTAACCGCGTATCCTGGTAGGTTTTGCATTCAAATTATGTAATGCCTAAGCAGTTTCCATTCCTTACATCCTTGATCCGCTTAGATTCATTTTCTTACTTATAGTATGACCTTATTTAATTAAACTGCAACAAACTGTCTGAATAGCCCACCTCACAATGAATATGTTTAAAGGGTTAAAGTTATAGAGAGAATTCACAGTTTGTAAATAAATATTTTCTAGGAATAAGACAGTATTACACCTGTTTATAATTAATACCCTTGAATGTTATCTAGAAAAGTTACAAAACCGTCTATGAATACACGTGTTTAATTTAATTAAACCGTTTTATACGCTGTAAAAGACGATTTATACAATTATCTTGTATTTTCACTAGGTATGTCAAATAAAACCGCTGTCAATGTTGTCACATACAATACAATATGTCTTGGCGAAAGGGCTGAACATATTATTACTTAGCACTGTGACAAAGACATCTCATCTCAGTTGTCTTTCGATGTTTTATGTAATATTTCAGGGCGGTCAACCACGCCGGACGATATCGCCTGTCAGTTCAAAACAAACAATTTTGTTCCGAACAACTGACAGGCCGATATCGTACGGCGGACTGATAGTGGGTGGCCGCCCTTTGGGACAGTGCTTGCTATACAAAATTTCAAATTAAAATATCTTAAAGCCTAATCTGACCACGTGTCACTTTGTCCCCAGCTTCGAGTGCCACTACGGCAGGTGCTGAGACCCCGCGACCTGACCGTGGTGATCTCTAAGAAACACTTGAAAATCGGCATCAAGGGCCAGCCGCTGATCATTGACGGTGAACTTGACTCCGAGGTCAAGATAGAGGAGTCTACTTGGGTGCTCCAGGACGGACGTAACCTGCTTGTAAATTTGGAGAAGGTGCGTTAGTTACATTTAAAGACTGGATGTTGGATAAATGTGTGTGTACTGTGTATTTTTAAAGTTTTATGCTTCCGTCATTTAACATGTTTTCTGTATCGTTCGAAGCACCACCTGCAATCTTTCTGCTTGGCCCTAAGGTTGACTGGTAGAGAATGCCTTATGGCATTAAGTTCGCCTTTTATTCGATAAATTTTCTTTTTGTGCAATAAAGTTTAAATAAATAGTTAAACTGTATTCTGACGTCCAGATAGACGTCACGATAGACGATAGTCTTTGACGAATAGCTGTCAAATAACGTTATTTTCTACCGTAATAAAACTGATGGAGGCATACTTAGCACCTTGCCATTTGATCGGTATTGAAGATAAATGTTTAACGGGAAAAGGTGACGTTCGGTAGACAAACTTCCGACGCAAACTTTTTGATAAATGTCTGGAGTCAAATACAAGCTTCAAAATATATGGCTGACTATTCGACGCCAGGGAAAGTCATTCGTATTCTAAATATACTATTGTTTAACTAATAACTTGCGCATTTTGTCTAAAGCCATCCTCACTAGTTTGACCGACCTTACCTCATTGTAATCACTGCGCGCTCCTTTACTGTGTTAAAAAACTAATATACTACTTATTTTTAATTAACTTAGAACACCTTGTAACACTTAGCTGTGAGACTAATTTATTTTGAACGTTACACGCAATTTACGCGAAGCAGACTTTAGTCTTCAATCAATTTTAATGGTTAAGTTTACAATTACAACTTTACAGTTAGTTACACTGCCGTTATTTTATTCTAGGTGAACAAAATGAATTGGTGGGGCAGATTGGTCACGACGGATCCTGAAATATCTACCAAGAAAATCAACCCAGGTAAGGAATATTTTATGTATAAAAATCTTAATAAAATTCTAAATAAACGCGGAATGAGTATGGCGATGCAAATTCGATTACACGTTGGATTGCTTTTTTAGCCAATTCGCTGATTATTCTTAGGTTATACTCGTACCTACTCAAATATCTAGTTAGAAAAAATGACCTCTGTCAAAAGTCAAATCCGCTAAAAATTACTATATTATGGAAACTAGCTTGTCAGACTTTTATAAAATTTCTTAATAACTTGTTTAACTGCATTCTTTAAATGAACTACACTTATATCAGAAGTTGTTATGTAATCAATTATCATTTATGCGAAGTCGATATTTACCTACTTGTAATACAATTTAAAATACACATTTATGTTTGATGTGATGAGTGATGAGCATGCAAAAATAAAGCGCTGTAAAGCGATGGCCCGGCAGTAAGCCGGACTTTCAATCTAAAGATATCGGGTTCAAACCCCGACTCGTACGGTCAGCTGCAATGTGCCAGACGACTGTATTTATGTAACTTAAGTAAGACATTTAATTTGAATATTTATCAGCCACTTTTCAGAGAAGGAAAACATTTTAAGGAAATCGGACGTAATCCCAATGAGACCTAGCTTCCCTTCTGAGTTGAAAGGTTAGATGGCAGTAATTTTCGTCAAAAATAGTTCCTACGCCAATTTATACGATTAGGTTGTCGAGCGAATCCCAAGCTCACTTGAAACGCTAGCTCAATAATATGACAAGCAAACAAACGTTTTACAATTTCAGAACCATCAAAATTATCTGATCTGGACGGTGAAACTCGTGGCCTAGTCGAGAAGATGATGTACGACCAGAGGCAGAAGGAGATGGGGCTCCCGACAAGCGACGAACAGAAGAAACAAGATGTACTCAAGAAGTAAGTAATGGACAGTTTTACATATCACAAGTGGTATAACAGTAAAAGGCGTCTTGCGCGACGCTTTTTGCCGTAGAGAGATTGCTGGTCACAAGACCGACCGAGCGCTTCGTTAAAATTAGACCAGCACAAATAAGACCACCAAATAAAATTTAATGTTACAAATATGCTAAGCAAATAAAAGCATTATCGTTAGAGTTTATTTACATTACTATGGTTACCGTGTACGATGATAGTTCCTCTTTTATAAAAAAACCTTAACCTTGTACTATAATGTAGAATCGACTTACTGACGTTTTATCATAAAGTTCTTTACAGTTAGTATTTACAATGTTTTTTCGTGCATTCCGTACGTTGTAATCTCTCGATCGAAACGCGGGGTTCATTAATTTATTAAAATGAGCATTAACAATTACCCACTACCACAGAAGGTCGTATTCGTTGTTGTTATAACATTATTTAGGCACGTTTAGTCCAAAAACAGTTGATTTAATAGTGTTCTACAGCGAATATTAATAATATTATTTCGTAAATAACCTAATAAATATTTCAAAATATTCTAAACCGATTTTAAAATATGTAAATCGATCTTTCGAAAATCGGCCCAGAATGTAGCTACCAGATTCCGCTACGGGAAAATTCCTTATGTTTGTAATTTATGATGACAATTAGCATTTACATATTTTGTTTTTTAAATATGAAAACAAAGTAAATTTTGAAAATGTCTTATCAATATCAAAGGATTTTTACAAACTAACCTGCGTTAGGGCACTAGAAAATGACAAATGAAAGAAAATAATATGAAAAAAACGTCATATTTTCACCTTGTAATGAATTTGTTTGTGTCTTTTCAGATTCATGGAACAACACCCTGAGATGGACTTCTCTAAGTGCAAATTTAACTAATCTAAGTAATATTACTATAATAGTACATGTTTTAAAGCTAATTTTATATTTTTGTTCGTCATAACATAATGGCGCTTGGTCCAAATGACATACAAATAATTACATGAAAAAAAAATGTAGTTCCTTATCACACTAAAAGTTCAGTTGAAATAAACACTTACCTATCTTAATTTAAGTTTGTGCTAAATTGTGGAAGGACATTCTCTTGGCATAAAACAAATGTGGCACTAGTAGGACACCAGTGGCGTAACTATAGGGTGACAGAGCTGGCAAAATGCCACGGGCCCCCAGTCTGAGAAGCTACGACTAAAGACATTTTCTGTAAAAGGGGCCCCATATGTGATGAAGTTGCCACGGGCCTCACTTAGCGTAGTTACGCCACTGTAGGAAACCTACGTATCTCAAACCGTCAGTTGATTATGAAGAAAACAACCATGCCACTATTATTACAAAAGAGTATGTTAGAGTTTATCCGGAAAGAAAAATGTCGAAGAATGTATTTGAAATGTATTTTAAGGAACGACATTTTTTAGCTATAAACCTAACAAAATGTCATTCCGTATGTATCCATCGGATTTCTTGAAATAAATAGTTCAAGTTAAAATAATTGTTTCATTTGTTTTAATTGTTATTAGTATGTATTTATTAAGACAAGAGAACGGACAAATCTAAACCCAAAAGGTACATCATTGTCGGTTGTTAATAGAGTTTAAATGAATTATTATGGCAGTAATCCCTTATTGACAACAACTGACAATGATGTATTTACCTTTTACTGGAAAACGGCACATATGCTATCTTTCACTCTAATGCAAAATCGTTCTGGGCGATAAAGGCCGAAAACTTAGTTTTTAATACAGTTGCTCAAAAAAGTGCTTTTCTTGTAGTGGTTTAGCGTGCGGAAAGTTTGATATCGCGCACTAGTGCTTTTTAGTTTTCCAGCCAATCACAGCTAATGACAGTGACAGACAGCCAATCACAGCGCCGCTCCGCACCGCGCGGAGCGTTCGGATACATGTACTAAAGTAACGTCAAAGTGAATAATTGACAATTTTATAATTTTTTCGCAACTGTATTAAAAAACGTCGTTCGATAGTCGTGCGTAAATGTATTCTTCACTCGTCCCGAGTCTTGCCACTCGCCTACGGCTCGTATATCTCGGTACTCGTGAAGTAATGACATACTTTCCGCACTAATATCGAAATGTACTATTTTGTTGTCGAATGTCCATCTTGACGGAAGATATCCAGGACTCCTTTCTCCAATTTAAAAAGACTGATTGGAACCGAATGAAGAGGTAACTCCGTTCATATTATATGTGCATGACCATTTTTAGAGAAGTAAGAAGTATGACGGAAATGAGATTTACTAGTGCTGCCACCTACACGTCCTGAGGCGAGTTTTATAAAGCTACAAGTTGCAATTGACAAGCGGAAATCCGCTTGTAAATTGTAACTTGTAGCTTTATAAAACTGGCCTCTGGCAGGGGGGTACAACTCAAAGTAAATTTGTCAAAAAATTTGAGTTTGACACGACGTATCCGATACGTTTGCATAAGTGCGAACAAGAACTTGTCATGCGTTAAGAAGGGACAACATGATTCGTGACGTTACGTGACATTACAGAGGTCTCTCTGTATTATACTATTATTTACTCTGTGCCTCTGGTATGGATTGAATTGCTAGTAGCTCAAAAGGCTAGTATCTGGGTTACTCAATGATTTAAAAAAAAACATGATTGCTCTGCTATGCTGCGTTTACATTAATGTCAAAAATCGAAAACAATTAAGTGTGTCAAAATAAGTACATACATACTTACAATGCAATATATTTTAATTCAACCATATGGAAAGTTACGCAAAAGCTAAATCTACTCATACATTCCATGTGATACCTACATGGGACAGCAGGGACAAGTTGCATGAATTCCGAATCTCATGTCATTCTCATGTATTTTTAATCATACTGATAGAGATAGAGATAGAGATCTTTATTTGCAACCAAAATAACCAATCAAGTACACGACAAAGATTAGCACAATGGACCCTGATAGGGTAAAGCAATATTTCTTAAAACTAATTTTATGTAACTAATACAGGAACTTTGTAACAATATGAAATTATAAACATTTAAGTAAAAATAACAATGAAGTTTAACACAATAATATCTAAAACTAGTGCGATCACCATTTAGTACTTACTCTAAATACTTATAAACTACATTCGGGTTGTTGCATATTACAATTTATCTTCCATATACTCATCTACGGAGTAATAACATTTATTGACCAGCATACTTTTAAAACTATTTATAAAAATCGCGTTTGTTTTTGCATCTTTTAAACAGTTTGGGATATGATTGTATATTGTTATGGCTCGATAATAGGGACTGTTTTTGTACATTTCTGATTTTGTTTCGGGTAATTCAAGATATTGCTGACGTCGAGCATTTCGGCAATATTTAAACAGGTGTATATTTTTACGGACAAAAGTGGAGATTTCTAGAATGTAAAGACAGGGAAGGTGTAATGGATCTATCGACTGAAACGCCCTTTTATTACAGACTTAGTTTTAATTGTAAGAGAATTACATATATTTTATAGGGTTTGCATTTGACAATCAAGTTAATTTTATTACTATGGATACATAGAGCATATGGAAGATAGACAATACTAAATTCAAATTGCAGCATACGTCACACTCCCAACAGGGAAGAACCGGGAGGTTACGTTATCCATGTTTCAGTCAATAACATAGTCAAACAGGTGTTGAGGTAACCTCCTGGCTCGTGTCGATCGTACATTACGATTGTCATCCGACTCATCTGTCACCAGTCTAGCAGGTTCCGTGTCAACTGTTGTGGTCTCGCAGTCTCGTCGTAAAGTCGAGTCAAGTACGTCGAGTGAGCTTATTTCTAATGGAAAGATCCGTTGGACTGGCCTTACCTTGGTTCCAGCAGCAGTTCTCACACGAGCCACCCTATTGCAGCCATCGGCACCTGTGTAAACCTCTTCAACAATGGCCAACGGCCATGACACGCGCTTGTCTTCAGTCTCCATCAAGACCACGTCTCCAGTCTGAAGTCGCGCAGGCCCATGCCGCTCTCGTTTTTGTATGAGCGAACTGATGTACTCGTCCCTGAAACGTTTACGTAAATGCTCGCGTAAATCCTGACAATATCGGTGCCTGATAGTAAGAGCTGCCCTATCAACCTCATCAAAATCAGTTGTATGATTAGAGGGCAACGGCTGGATGAACATTGAAGGCATCAATGGTTGCAAGTCTCTTTGACCACCTACGTATGTAAGCGGTCTATTGTTAATCGTTGACTCACAGTCACAGAGCACCGTCTGCAGCTCCATAAGAGAGATGGAAGCTTTTCCTAAAACCCTGCGGAGGATTTGTTTTAGGAATCCAATTAGCCTTTCATAGAACCCTCCCCACCAAGGAGCGGCTGGAGGCAAAAAGTTCCACTTGATCCTTGTAATAGAGGAAAACCGCTGTATTTCGTCCCAATCAAGAGAACCAAACGCATTGTCTAGGCCTCGGAAATTTGTGCCATTGTCGCTAAAAAACGTTTCTACTCTTCCTCGCCGTGCTACGAACCTTCTCAATGCCATTAAGAACTCACCAGTTGACAGCGACTCTACCACTTCTAGGTGAACAGCACGATAAGTGGCGCAGGTAAATAGAACGATCCATGCCTTAGTCCCCGAGCGTAAAATCAAAGGTCCGGCTAAATCAACGCCTGAATACTGAAATGCTGCACTGGCTTCCATCCGTTCCCTTGGTAGAACACCAGTGGGAGCTTGGCATTGTTTTGCTTTAAACCTTTTGCATCGTATGCAGCGGTGTATCACGTTACGAACTAACTTCCTGACACCTATGATCCAAAAACTCTGGCGTAAATTATTAAGCAAGGTTTGTGATCCAGCATGCTTCAGCTCAATATGCCTACGCTCCACTAAACGCCGAACAATCGTGTCAGTCCCAGGAAGAATTACGGGGAACTTAAAATTATAATTTTCATTGCCGAGTGACAACTTTGTGTTAAGACGTATAATGTCATTTTCATCAACAAAGGTTTGTATATTTCGATTATTTATTAAAGAGTATTTGTACCTTTTTTGTAACAACCTTATCAATACATTCTCAGCATATTCAAACTCGTCATAGGTCAGTTCTTTCGAGGAAGACCTTTTCTTTAGTCGTAGCATCCAGCAGATCATTCTGACTAATTTCGTATAGCTTGAGAAGTAGGTTAATCTGTCTAAGAAAGATTCTTCTTGGACATGCATGGCAAGAGTACCAGTCTTCTTCCGTTCGACATCTGCTTGCGAGTCCTGTGTGAATTTTGTAGTTGGCCAATGTTCTTCATCTAGTCGTAGCCACTCTGGTCCCTCCCACCATCGACTTTCGAGGAGTCCCTTAGGATTTATGCCTCTTGACGGCAAATCGGCAGGATTTAGATGACCAGGGACGTGTCTCCAAGGCGAAGCTGGGCTCAGCCTTTTTATCTCTTGTACCCGGTTGGAAACAAATACACTCCAAGGCCCTTCGCAGGTTACCCACGTTACCACGACACTTGAATCACTCCAGTAGTACACAGCACAATTAGGCAAGGCCAAAGATTCAAGAGCTGTCACGGATAATCTACACGCAAGTGTTGCAGCAATCAACTCCTGTCTCGGAATAGTGATTTTGTTAACTGGTGTCACTCTTGACTTTGCTAGGACAAGTCTTAAATTGACGTTTTCACCCAGTTTTGACCGCAGAAATATACAAGCCGAATAAGCATCCTTACTTGCATCGGAAAAAACGTGCAAAGATGTTTCGCACTCCTGCAGGGACACGCTTGTTAGCCGTCGGGGAATAACGCAGTCATTAATTACATAAGCTTGTTCTATCCATTTTCTAAACTCCTTGGCCAAATCTTCGGGTAGTTCCTGGTCCCATGTCAATCTTCTGCACCACGTTGCTTGTAAGATCATTTTCGGGACTATGGTTGTAGGACAGGCTAAACCTATAGGATCAAAAACCCTTTGCGCTACAGAAAGTAACGTTCGTTTGGTAAATTTTTGGTCAATATTACTAAAATTAGCATTGCATTGGAGGGTGTCGTTTTTTACGTTCCAAATAACTCCTAATATTGAAGTGTTTTGAACGTTCGACGTCTACAAGTACAGGACTTGATATCCAACCTCTAAGGTCGAACTTACCTTCAAGCATTACCTGTTTTGATTCCCTTATAAATGTCTCGAGCTCTGCCTCCGAATCTAAGCTAGTCACACAGTTATCAACATAAAACGATTTTTTCAATTTCGTTGCCGTTTTTTTAAGTGGGTCCGAACAATTATCCAGGTGATGATTGATGGTGGCTACTAGCTGAAATGGTGACGATGTAACTCCGAAGACAACGCGTCTGTGACGATAAGTGATCATCGTTCTTTCGTCGTCATCAATTTTGGACCACCATAAAAAGCGAAGATAATCACGATCCTCTGGAACCAGCGAAATTTGAAGAAATGCTTTTGCTATATCTGCGGTTACTCCGATCTTATTTTTCCTGAAATTAATTAACAGGTTAGGAATTTGTTCAAAAAGGTTCACGCCCTTTTCTAAGCACGAATTTAAGGAAATACCATCCCTATCCTTAGCTGACGCATCAAAAACCGGACGAATCTTAGTTGTCAAACTCGAATCCTTAACGATAGGATGATGCGCCAAGTAGTGACCTTGGACAGCCTGGTCGGGTGCTTCCTCAATTATGTCAAGCTGTAACCACTCACGGAATGCCTTATCGTAGTCACTCAGCTTACCTAATTGTTTCAGGCGGATCATGGTGGAATCTAACCGCTTTTTGGCAAGATCGTAGTTAGGTTTAGGTCGCGGAGCGTCACGCCATGGTAAACTTACCTCGTAACGACCTTCTTCGTTGATCTTGATGCTGTCGTTGAAAGATTTAAGGACTTCTTCATCACGCGCTGCTTTTGTTGCTTGTACTGCGGGATCGTTGATGCCTATAGCTTCCAAACTCCATAAATCTGTAAGATCAATTTTACTTAAACTATGAAGAGTCGTTATTGCGTTTGTCATTGAGCTATACACTCCAGTTATTGGACCTTGAATAGTCCAGCCAAATTTTGTCTGTACAGCGGTTAAGTTGTTTTCCAACTGTTTAATGGTACCTGTCAGAAGTCGCCCGGAATAGTCGGCTCCAATCAGTAAACTAACCTCGTCAGGAGTAGTCATAGAGTCAGTCAAGCTAATATTGTGTTGACGCAGTTGCTCTAGAATTACATTGGATCTTATTTTAGGTAAAAAACCACAAATATTATTTTGCTCTACAACAGATAAGTTTATAGAAAAGTTATCTTCGAGGTTCTTGACGCATATGTCAAACACTCCGTACTCTTCCTTCTTAGTTTCGAACCCGCCGAATAAGCAGTTGGTTATTACCTCCTTTCTAGTAGGTATCAATCCAAATTTCTGTACTAGGTCTTTCTTTATGTGAGACCTTTGTGCACCATTGTCAATAAATGCTCTGACACAGACTTCTTTCTTGCCGTGTGCAATTTTCACCATGACAGTTTGCAATAAAGTTGTTTTTGCAGACCTTTGCATACATGACAAGTTGTTTGATGACTCCGGTTGCTTGTTGCTACTGCTTTGATCCGATGATATGTCTGCGCACATGATCGTAAAGTGACGTTTCTTGCAAAACAGACATTTTGGAAAACTTTTGCATTTCTTAGCAATATGATTGCTTTTTAAGCAAATTAAACAGGCTTTCTTACCTTTTATAAATTCTATACGCTCACTCACTGTCATTTTTGCTGCCTTGTAGCATTCTACAGCTGAATGATTGTCCTTGCCACACCATACACACGATGAAATTGACGACTCGCCTTGTTTACCGGAACCTTCCTTATTGCGCTTAGCTTCTGACAACTGCACAAAACAAGCGGTGGGCGGCTTCGGCTCTGCTAGGGTGGTTTCACCCATCTTAGTTCTAGCTAGCTTTATCCGTTCTTCTGATTCCACCTCTTGCCTCAGGAACTGCATCAGGTTGGCTAGGTCTTTGGAGTCAGCTCGACTGCGGTGCCAAGCACGAAGTACGCTCTCTGGTAGTGCTGACTCAATCATGGGGAACAGCATTGATGCGTACTTGTCCTTTGTCACGCCGAGTGTTTCCAGTGCTTGTAGGTGTGTTTGCAAGTTATCGTATAGGTTTGATAGATCTTTAGATTCTCCTTTTTGTTGCATCAGGGCAAGCAAACCTCTTACATACGTTTCTATGAGTACGTCATCTCTAGCAAATCTAGCCTTTAGAGCTTCAACTGCCTTACTGTAGTTTTCTGCGCAAGGTGGGTAACTTTCGACAAGCTGTCGTGCACTACTGTTTGGGGTCATGGATTGCAGAAGATATTGGTACTTATCTGTGGAGTCCATCTCTATATCTTCATGGATCTTCTTAAACTGGCCCCAAAATGATAGCCATGACTTGACGTTGCCGTCGAACTTGACTAGCTCCAACTTAGGCAGTTTAGGCCGTCTCTGCTTACTTGGCTCAAGAACTGTGGATTGTCCCGATCCCGACTGTAGAGACGAGGCGCTACCGACGCGAGGAAGAGTTTTGGGAAATAAGGCTTTGACTTGTAGCCAGCGAGCTTTATATTGCATGGCCTTATCCTGATCTGCATGAAATTGAACTTCGTCAAAATCTTCATCAACGACCCATAAATCTCGCAATGTGGCTTCTGCTTCAAATAAATTCGAAGCCGCTTCGGACAGGAGTTCAAAGATCTGCGGGGCTGTTGTTTCATTGTTCTCCACCGCTTTAATCGTCTTGTCCGCGAGAACTGTAAACTCTTTTCGATACAGGGTCCGTTTGCGTTTCCAAGATTCCATAACTTATTACTTACACGCACGGTGTCACGGTCGCCAGATGTAATGGATCTATCGACTGAAACGCCCTTTTATTACAGACTTAGTTTTAATTGTAAGAGAATTACATATATTTTATAGGGTTTGCATTTGACAATCAAGTTAATTTTATTACTATGGATACATAGAGCATATGGAAGATAGACAATACTAAATTCAAATTGCAGCATACGTCACAGAAGGGTTAGAAGATTTAGTTTTTTAAAGTGAGGTTTGGAGCTATTGGGTAGGTTGATATTTGCCAGGATTCGAACGCAGTTTTTTTGCTTTAAAAATAGGCGCCGAGCTTCGCTGCTATGGCCCCACAGTAGGATCCCGTAGCGCATCCATGCAACTGCTTGCGCATGGTAAGCTGCCAACGCGCACTCTAGGCTGGTGTTACTTTTTAATATGCCCAGTGCATAAATAAATCGTGACAATTTACATACCAACTGTGCAACATGTCCCTTCCAGTTTAGGTTGCTATCTAGCGTAAGACCTAGCAAAGTACAATCGGTGACCTCTTCGATATTTAGTTTAGTGGATACGGTCTGTAAATTAAGAGGTTCTTTTTGCCAGGGTCCGAATTGAATGATTTTTGATTTGTTATTATTAGTTAGGAGGTTGTGGTCATGTAGCCAATCTGTTACTGAATTAAATGTTTCTTCTATATATGAGTTGAAATTATAGTCTGTACATTGAAATAATAGAGATACGTCGTCAGCAAACAGTACTACTTTGTGGGTTGTGATTTTAGGAAGTTCATTTATGTAGATTAAGAATAGTACACATCCTAGGACACTACCTTGAGGTATTGAGCTATCTACATGTAGTATGTTGGATTTTACAAGTTCTAATTTTCCGGTTTGATTACACATATGTTCTATTTCGACGAACTGTTTTCTAGATGTTAGGTAAGATCTCATCCAATTTAGTGCCCTACCGCGTATGCCGATTTCATTTAGTTTATGTAGTAAGATAGTATGTGAGACTCTGTCATACGCTTTCGACATATCTAGCAGAAGCCCCACTGCATGTTTTTTATTCCTCAAGTATTCTAATATTGTTTGTATATAATGATAGCCTGCATGAATAGTGGAGCGTTTTTTTCTAAATGCATATTGGTTCTCATCTAACAAATTGTACTTTTCTAAAAAGTTGTATATGCGGTCTGACATGCACTTCTCAAAGATTTTCGACATTACAGGAAGGAGCGCAATGGGTCTGAATAGAGCAGGGTTATCAGATTGTCCTTTTTCCTTTAAGATTGGCTTTATCTTGGCTATTTTTAATTTATCGGGAAAACTACTTTCGTCAAAAGATTGGTTTATTAATTTTGTTATAGGAGGAGTGAGTTCGTCAATACAGGTTTTTATTAAAATGGAAGGTATTTCATCTACACCACAACTTATTTTGTTTGGTAAGTGTTTTATTATGGTATAAACTTCTTTCTCAGTCACAGGGTGTAAATAAATAGAATTTACGGATGTTTGCATCGCAGGCCGGCCTGTCGCTGCGTTGGTATTGCTACCGCCATTTGCCGGGATTTTTCCGATGGAGGCATAATAATCATTAAAAGTATTTACAATTTTTTTAGGACATGTTTCAAGTTTATTTTCTATGTTTAATGTCATGTTTTTAAAAAATTGCCTTCTCAATTTAATAACTTACAATTCTAGACCATTAATGACCAATTATTGTCCATTATAATCAGTTAGGTAGGTACTCATTTAGCTACTTTGTTACTTATCGACAAACCAACTTATTGATTTATAAAGTATGGTTAAGTTTTATGCTCCGATCACATACCTACGAGTACGAGTGAAGAGCCGAATGACATTAAGGCCTTGCTTTTTGTAAAGTGATAGCTGTATTTTACAAATAGCACGTGAGGTCAACCACAGACTAACTTTCGATGATGAAAAGGTGATTAGAGGCTTTTGAGACTAGTTCTTCTTTGGATCACTGCACAATAAGCTATCAATATTACGTTGAACAACTTAAATGAACAAAAAACCAAAGAAATCTCAATGCGACCACGCTATCTTGAGTTTCCAATGCAAGCCGACTTAACAACTAAAGTCATGTAAACGAAGCATAAGGGTCGCCGCACACCTAGCGGTTTTCCTCGCGGAATTACCGGAAGTAGCGGAAATTTGTCTATGGTAGCGGAAATTTGTCTATGGTAGCAGATTTTTTGTATGGAAGCCATAGACAAATTACCGGAAGTAGAGGAAATTCATGGACAAAATGCTTAATTTGTCTATGAATTTCCGCTACTTCCGGTAATTCCGCGAGGAAAACCGCTAGGTGTGTGGCGACCCTAAGATCTATCAAGTGACGTCACAGAGTAAATAATAGTATAACAGAGAGACCTCTGTAATGTCACGTAACGTCACGAATCATGTTGTCCCTTCTTAACGCATGACAAGTTCTTTTTCGCACTTATGCAAACGTATCGGATACGTCGTGTCAAACTCAAATTTTTTGACATATTTACTTTGAGTTGTACCCCCCTGGTGACGTGCATGGCATGACAGCCAACTTAACAGTTGCATGACTGACAGTGACAGATGAATGTATTTATGCAGCGGTGGCCGGTGGCAGGCATTGCACTCAAGTGAAATAAACTGTCAAAATCATATCGTTGATGTAAAACTTCATGAAATTATTGTAAATTCTTCATCATGGTTAGAACAGTGTATTCCCCGGAGTATTGCCTTCAATATCTCGAACAGTACGCATCAAAAGAAACCTTCGTAATAGGACTTATTCTAGGTCAGGCATGTATCACAAGTTTGTAATTTTTGTTAAAACTTAAAACCAATTGAAATATACTGATAGTAACAAGTTCTCAGGAAAATAATGACTGTTAATTTACAGAGGACGGATTCACGTGAAAATGTGATACATCTTGCTCGTACACCCGAAGAGAAAAGTCCTGACAATCCAGTGGAGAATGAGCCATTCTCAGACAAGCTGGACGTGGTGAAGAGCTTGGCGGGCGTGTCGGAGGCTTGGATAGCTGATCACGCCAAACATGTCACTAGGATGCTGCCTGGCGGGATGTTTGTCCAAGGTACGTTGAAAAGTTGAATGAATGTTTTAGTACCGGATCTATTATTTATTTGTATGAAATGCAAGGTGACCTTTCGGAATGCTAAGAATGTCTACAATAATAACACCAAAACCAGTTTCGATAAATTGATAATATTTTGACAACTTATGAAATTACCTACATTTTGCAACTGTTTATTTTTAATTAATTATTGTGCTGGACTGAACTTGATGTTTGAGCTATGATCTATGCTGCGTATAGCATTACTTGAGGGGATGAATAAGCAGTCCTAACTGGTATATTGCCCGTTATTGGTTATTCTCAGTATACATAGTAATACTTCCTAACATCTACATGAGGATCTGCATAATTTTATTCCATTATCACATGAACAAAATAATTACAGGTATATTCGTCACAAGTGACGAAGATATCTTTGAGGACCCAAACTGCTTTAGCAGAGTTAAAGCGATAATCAATTACACATACAAGTCTCTTAACACAAACCCCCACATGTACGGCAACTGCCCCGATGTAACGGAAAGGCTCGTTCTACACATGTCGACAAGTACAAAAGTCCTTACATGCAAAAGCGTGGAAGTGGGAGCTACGAAGAACGTACTCACAAAGCCTGTTGATTGGAAGTTTTTGCCGAAGCCACAGCAGTGGCAAAGGCTGGACTGCTATTTTGAGTTTGATGATGTTTATCCGGTCATCGTGAAGAAGAGTGGTATTTCTGTTAAGCAGCAATTTCAGGTAAATGAGTTTGTTTTTATTATTTTTTTATACAACCACGGTGGCAAACAAGCATACGGCCCGCCTGATGGTAAGCAGCAACTGTAGCCTATGGATGCCTGCAACTCCAGAGGTTACACATGCGCATTGCCGACCCTTTAAAAACAGGAGGATTCACTGTGTTGACGGCTAAAGGAACAAGAGAGGTCCCTCGTCGTCAACACACTGGATCCTCTTTGAGCTTTTTTTTAAATTGTTCTCAAATTGTAAGTAATTATAGTAGTAGTATTAATTAAGTAAAAATCACATTGTTCAAGGCATTTTGCCAGTCTTTTTACACGTGCGGCCTGTGGGTCAATTTTACGCAGCGGGCATACAGCGACTTGCGTATCCAATATAACAACGCGTTTAGGATACTGTTGGGGCTGCCGCGACATTGTAGTGCGTCGGGCATGTTCGCGGAGGCGCGGACTGATGACTTTGCAGCTATAATGCGCAAGCGGTGCGCGTCTCTGCTGGCCCGAGTCCGCTGCAGCTCCAACAAGGTCCTGAGTGCGTTCGCGGATCGCTGGGACTCCGCGTTGTTGCGTAGGTGGACGCAATTGCACGTCTCGCGCCCCCCATAGTTGTAGATTTTATTATAGTTATAGATTTTATTATTTAGTGTATAAATTGATAGCAAGTAAGTACCTACTAACATTAGTAATATAAGATTTTACTTGTATTTGTTTTTGTGTGTTACTAATCAAATGGAATTTATATTCTGAATAAAATATTATTGAATTGAATTGAATTGGCTTAATTTAACATTAAAATTGGATTATGGCATAGCGGCCTAAACTAAGTATAGTAAAATAATTTGCTATACCGAATTCATCCTTACTTGTCTTATCATGTAAAAAAACACTTCTCAAAGACTGCTTAAAAAGTTGTTGTTAAAGCACTAGTTTAGATAATCACAAAGCGTTGAATTCAACCAAGTAACCACTAAAAAATATCATTGCTAATAAAACTTACCTTCAATAATCGAAGTAACAAACAAACTACAACAAAAATAACTGACACTATTATGTCTGGATTGACACTTGTTTGTTTACATGTTAAGACAAGTAAGGATGGATCTGGTATAATATTTTATACCATGAGGGTTCCGAAATTGTATCTAAAAAGAACCTATGTATATCAAAAAGGTTTTCTCTCATTTAGCATTTTTATTAATTCCTGCAATATATTTCCCATGGCAATTATATTACACAAACACTGCTTTATCAAAAGTCTTAATCTTACAGCAAATATTGGAATCAGCACACAAGACAATAGAGTCCAGCGTAATGTTCATAGACGGAGAGCTGAAGTCTGGTTCGGAAGCTTTAGAGAATCTAAACAAGAAAAAGAAACTCAAAACTAATGCAAAAGCCACACAGCAAGAAGCTTTGAAGTCCATGCAAGTGTCGTTGTTTGTGCCATTTGTAAGTATTATATGTGTTTATTGTTAATACCTTGGCAGTTGCAAACATAGATATGGCCCATATACATATATTGCATGGCAAGAAGTCCCATGTAACACCAGGAGTCCCATATAAAGGCGGATTCCACTGTGTTGATGGCTGAAAGGTTGAAGGCTTTTTCTTGCAAATGGAAAAAAAATATGTTAAAACTCTAATTTCGGTTTGTATAATTTTGTACAACGTACAATGTAAGTACCTTCCACCGAATGTTAGCTATTCTTAAAAACGTGTTACATGTGTGTATTATATTCCATTATGATACCACTATTATACGCTTCTTTGTGTAAGCAATCTGAAAATGCTAGAGGTAGCCATGAAGTATACAAGAAACTGGCTTCCAAGCATTCTCAGAAGTTTCAAGATAAATAGTGAAATATTTGATATGCAATATCAATGGCATTACTTACATATTTTTCTGCAGTATTTTATTCCTATCTCACATAATGCCACAATTAAGCATGGATAAACAAATTTTTCAGGAGAACTGCCTCCCAGAAACAGTAGAGTACCTAGAATGCGACGGCAGCATACACTTCAGCGGCGTGGTATCGTCCAGTGTGTTTCTGTACCCCAAAGCAACGGTCAGCGAAGCCATTACTGCGGTCAAACAGGACATAGTGCGGTCGCTGGCTTCTCGGTTCACTATGCACTGTGATGCTTTGATCGATGACAATCTGTTGCCTGAAGGTAAAGTAAAATATATAATGTGTGTGGAACATAGCTTTGGTATGCTACTTTAGCGGCGTACAGTGTGTCCCTGTACCGCTAAGCGACGGTCAGCGAAGCCATTACTGCGATCAAACAGGACACAGTCAAGTGTTTTTTACCATTTACTCAGAATCACGAGTTCTTTCAGTACTCCAAAATAAAAAAGGGATCATATGAATAACTTTACCAAACGTCTTTCGAGACAAGCTAGTACTAGCGGTACGCCTTAAACATGCTGCAAACGGTGTTAAAAGCATGAAAATTGGAACGATTGATCTTTAGGCCAAATTAATCGATTTGGCCCGAAGCAGTAAAAAAAAAAAAAAACAGAGTGCAGTTATGACGTCATCTTTTTTTTGTATGGAAAAAAAATAATTTTTTTTCTGAAACCTATCGTGTGTGGTATCAAATGAAAGGGCTTTTTGAGCCTATTCTAAAAATATATCATATCATTATATTTATGTCACTTGTTTCAAATGAAAATAAAAATAATTTTCAAAACATACCAAGTTTGGGCTCCTACAAATACGATACGGTTGAATATTTTTTTGTAAAACATACCTTAAATGATACCTGATATCCTCATTTCAAACCCCAAGAAAGCAATTTTGAAAATAATTTCACTAAGTATTTTTTTTTTAATTTTTCATTATTACGAATGTGGGATCTAATAATTCTCGGAGTAATGAAACTCTGTTTACACGTTCTTTTGATATAACGTGATAGGTGAGCTCGAGGAACCCGGGTTGCACATATCAGGATTTTTCTTACTTAAAGCGAATTAAGTTTATCCCATTTTTTGCGAACTTGAGGGTGGGTAAAGTAATATCGAGTTTTACCCAACATTGCTCAAGTCGATTTGCGCTTAAATAATGCGATTATAGTATTGAAACAAGAATTACAGCAAATCTCTAGGGTAATCCTATCATTCCCTTTAAATAGTTCAGCGATAAGTACGTGAACTTTTGTACAAATAAGGTGGGCAATGATAGGTACGCGTTTTTGATCTTTACGGTACAAGGTGCATACAAGCATTCCAAAGTACAAGGGTTGTCTCATTTGACTTATTTTTTTTTAATTTAGTCATGTTTTTATTTTTCAGGCATTAGTATGTATATTAAACAAAACATAATTAAATGAGTTATATTTCATTATTTATAATAGAAACAAATCATAACGAACCTATCTTAGTAATGTTTACAAATAAATCGGCAGACCAAAGAAAATTATGTATATATTGAATACTATGGTTTCACATTAACAATTACATTAAAAAAATAAAGAAACAGTTCCAAAACGTCATATATATATTTCAAAAACAATAATCACCTTTTTTTGTGCCGAGTGGTTAATACAAAAAGCCGATAGCCCTAAGATTTTTTTTTGTCTTGGGCAAAGTTGGCCATCACTAGTTGTTACATTACAACGTAACATTGCCCACATCAAGACTTCTTCATTCATTATCCTTTTGAAATCGAATTACGATATAAACAATCTAGAGTAATGGCAACTGTCACAATACTCTAAAATGAAAATGCTGAAGCAAAAAGGTATAGGGAAACAATTGCATAAGAAAAGCCTTTTAACTGTACATAGTTCCCGTACATTGTTAAGGACCATTCATCTTTTGTTTCTTTTCCTCATTGTATGGAATCTAAAAGAGCACCCTCTACAATAAGGTTTCACTGGCTTTCCCCATTGCCTTATTATATACAGGTATAAGTATAAGTATGGGTTTTACTCACCATGCTTTCCCATTTTGTGAGATTCACATCAACACTTGCCCGCACCAGAATACTATAATATGGGTTGGCTGGAAGAGATCCCTTTTAGGGATAAGCTCGCCTTTGTGCATATCTTTATTATTTTTTATTTTACTGTTGTAATATTGTTAAACTTGTTTATGTGCAATAAAGTACATACATACATACATACTATAAAATTACGTAAATTAATGAATTTGTTCAAAATGTTGGGCAAAGTTTCGCCTGGGGGCAAAGTTGGAGGATATTACGGTACTCGTACTCGTATTGAGTAGTACGACGCACTTTGTAAACATTAAAAATCAGAAAAAAATACTAAATGTAATTATTTTCAAAATTGCATTCTTGGGGTTAGATATGAGGATATTAGGTATCATTTGAGATATATTTTACAAAAAAATATTGCTTGGTGTCGTATCTCGAGGAGCCCAAACTTGGTATGTTTTGAAAATGTTTTTTATGTTTATTTCAAACATGTGACTGAAATGTAATGATGTGACATATTTTTGGAATTAGCTCAGAAAGCCCTTTCATTTGATACCACACACGATAGGATTCAGAACAAAAAATTTTTTTTTTCCATACAAAAAAAAGATGACGTCATAACTGCACTCTGTTTTTTTTTTTTACTGCTACGGGCCGAATCGATTCATTTGGCCTAAAGATCAATCGGTCCGATTTTTATGCTTTTAACACCATTTGCGGCATTATACTGAATTTCGGCGTGTACCGCTAGCACTAAGCTAATTAAACAGCTCGTCCAGTCAACGACCTTAGTACAAAGGATATAAGGTGCAAAACTGTAAACATATCTACTATAACTGCCCAGTCCAGTACCTGTGACAGTGACAGGGGAATATGCTTAGAAAAAAAACTTGATTTACGGCACAATGCCATTGTTATCACAGGATCTACTAAAATATGACTCATAAAACATATTATAGGGACCAAATGTCCGGTCACTAACCTCAAGCTTAATCATATTCTGCGACAACTTGATTGATCGTAAGTAATCTAGGTCTAGCAAAAAGGTAAAACAAAAAGTCTGGACATACCTTATCTTTGAAATCTTTGATAAAAACTTACGACAAAGACATGTTATATATGTGGGCGTGTCACCAGGTGTCCGAGTTAACACATTGTTAGTCATTAATCTTATTTTTTTGCTTTGAGCGATGTTTAACTTTGACGATAGTTTAAACGTCTATCTTGATAAAATTAGACTAACAATATGGCAAACTACGGAATAGTTATTAGAATATTTAATTTAATTTATTTCAAAGGCGATGTTTGGCATAATAAAATATCACTATATGGTCTAAGAGCTGGCCACGTCAGATGTGACACAATAATGAGAGGTATGTAATCAGTCCAGTTAGATTGCATAACCATCCTTATTGCTAGATCCGGGCATCTGGCAGCTTTTAATGGGTGGAGATCAGAATGACAGACCAACAAAGTTTTTAAGTTGAAAAAAAGTAATACCGAAATAGGTAAAAACTGCTGAAGTTGTGTCATTTATAGAGAACAGGGCCTATATTTTAACATTAGAACAAAAAACATTGTGTATTATTGCGCAAACAAAAACAGTAGGCGAGTAACCAAAAATTACATTATACATCATTTGGCACTACTTCCCCCAACCGAAACTTTTGGATATTATATAATCTAATTAATTACATAATTTTTCATAATATTGGATCAAAACCAGAACTCTAGAATTTATTTTCTTCAAGTTATTTGCTTTCTTTTACCTCCA
This sequence comes from Pammene fasciana, assembly GCA_911728535.1. Lineage (NCBI taxonomy): Eukaryota > Metazoa > Arthropoda > Insecta > Lepidoptera > Tortricidae > Pammene > Pammene fasciana. The sequence goes on from OU452279.1 coordinate 5,588,791, forward strand.
CCACTTTACAGCTGCCAGATTGTCCGGATCTAGAAATAAGCATAGCATAGCAAACTAACTAGAGGGGTTTCTTTGCTCTCATTATTGTGTCATATCTGACGTGGCCAGCTCTCCGTCTAATATTTTACGGCTCGATATGCATAAACGAACCTACCACATTTTAAGTTATTACACTAATAGTATGTCATACCCAAGGGGGTTATTGGGGATAAGTAAAACAGGGCTCGTAACCGGTTAAAGCAAAAAACCCCGAAATAATCCAATATATTTAATTATTTTATGGTTTTTATGTAAAACCCAATACCTATTGTATTTAGGTTTTCACTTCATATTATAGATTTTTTCGATTAAATATGAAACAGTAACGAAAGCACGAAATAAAACCGGTTTTTACTATGGAGAAAATTTCGGTCTCCGAGCCCTGAAGTAAAACAACAGCTGTTGGCTACGTAAATAATCTGGCACACGGCCGCTCGCTGTGACGCCTAACACAGGTATGCCGAGCGGCCAGCTGACAGCTACCCACATTTATTGCTATCAATACATCACAGTCCTCATGCAAAGTGCGCTAATTCTTTGACTTAAGCGGATAAAACTTATTATTCCCAGAGAAAGTGTGCTTCAACGAGCCGCCCCGACGAGTGCTGGTCCCTGTCGGCTCGCTCTTCCTCTGCGACTACCTCTTCCCCGGCGAGGCACCAGCCGAGGCCCTTCTCTCCGTACGAGAGCTGTTGGACCTGCAGATCACTGAGGCTGACGTCGTCTGCGATGTGGAGACGCCTGCAGGTAACCAACATAATGCAAGGAAGCTAGGAATAGTCAGCGACACCAGAGGCCAGTTTTATAAAGCTACAAGTTACAATATACAAGTGGAAGTCTCTTTCTAATACATAGAGTTAGAAAGAGAGTTCCGCTTGTAAATTGTAACTTGTAGCTTTATAAAACTTGCCTCTGGTGTCGCTGACTATTCCTTTCTATTTTTTGTAAACAAGATCGACTATGTGAGACACAAGGGCCCATGAGCGCCAGCAATCCCGGAGTTGAAGCAGTCGCCGTGGCCGAAACCGGCCGGGAGTATATATATTTTTTTACAGCAACTCGGTCATTTCCTCTTGGAATAGCGGATCCTAACTGATGTAGGTTCTTTTTTTGATTTAATTTTTTTTCCAGACACGTCCGAGTTCGACGCACTAGACCGGGACGCCAGCAGCGAAGAGCTGCTAGCCACGCCACAAGAAGCCAGCCAGTTTATGTACATCACCGGCATTTGTTTCGCCTTGTTCGTCCTTATAGTCTCCATATTGGTGCACTATTACGACTCTATAGTACTGTATCTGAGCAAGCTTTTATCTAAGTCTGTTTAATTTATACTTTAGACGTGCGGAAAGAAAAGTGCCATTTACATAATTAACCTTTTGAACGCCAAGCATCGGACGGAAAAATCGTGCCCTCAGCGCCAGAGGGCGCAAGGCAAACCGGTTATATTTTGGACGTGATATCACGTCCTGGCGCGTGATTAAACGGCTCTTGCGGTCAAAGGGTTAAAGAATTATATGACACTTTTCTTTGCGCAAACACTTAAGTCTTAAGATGCATCCAGATCTGACGAACTTAGAGCTTCGTATTTCATAAGAATCGCTTATCGTTCACGTGCATCTGGGTACAATTTGAAGCTCGCGAATGTTTCGCAAAAACGCGGGCGCGATTCGTCACATCTGGACGCACCTGTAGAGCGACCACACGTCACTTTCAATATATTTTATACTGATAACGCAGGGCTTCGAAAAAAACAAACGTGATTCCCTTCAGGCGAGATTTTATATTGAAATTGCCGAATTGTTGCAAAAAACCTTTTTATAGCCATCGAAAATCTTTTGCACCCGGCAGAGCTGTCGCTAGCGAACAGTTAAATTATCGCCCGAGTTGATGAATATTTCCATTTTATCCTTTACTTAAAAAAAGATGGACACTGTTCGTGCATTTCTTTTTGAAATAGGTTAGTTTTGTTCAAGTAGGCTAATCTAACCTAACATTTTAATACTGAATGACTCGTGTATAAACTAACAAAACAATTTTTTTATACATTTGCACAGTAAGTTTCCTTATAGCAATGTTTAGTGCTTAGCAGTTTAGTGTGCGTAAAAACTATTACGCGCACTAGTGCTTTTTACTTTTATAGCGTTTAAACGTCAATATGTTTTTGTATAATTTGAGATAATACGATTAAATTGTAGAGCATATTAACGTCGCTAGATTGAGTTACAAGCGTCCATGGACGATGGTGACTGCTTACCATCAGACGGGCCGTATGCTTGCCACCGCCGTGGTATTAAAAATAAAATAATGAGCACTATTTGCAATTTAGTGATATTTAAAAAAAATCGTAACCATGGCACTAAGGTAACCAATATTTGTGTCATTATTTTGGTAAGATTACCATTCGGAGGCCGGTGCTTACGTCATATTTTGTACAGATTTATTAGAGCAATAGAGGCGCAAGCGCTAGCTAGCCTTCTAATAGTACATTTACCAAACAATTACACATTTGTTCTATTATGCAACTGTATTAAAAAAAAACGCTGTATGATACACGCGCGGTAAAGTCATCCTTCACTCGTCCCGAATCCTTGTACTCAATATCATCTAGTGGCAAGATATTTCGGGACTCATGAGGCAATGATAATACTTTCCGCCCTTGCATCAAAATGTGCTATGCCATGAGTCATGAGATAAAATTAATTGATTTTATAATGATAGAATTACAAATTTTATTTGTGACGAGGGTCGTGTAGGTAATACATATGTGGCATTATCTAGGAAGAGGGACCATATAGTCGATGGCGCTTATGTCGCGCGGCGTCCTAATCGTATTGCGTTGTCGTTAACAATGGCGTAAGTGCCATCAACAATAAGGTCCCTTTTCGTCACATAATAATATGTTCTATTTTTATGACGTCTATTTTATGTACAGAGGTTGCTCCGTTGAATTGTGTAATATTACTTAATAAAAAATGATGTCTGTTGACGTTTACTATTTTATTTATTATTGTACAGTCAGCAGCAGAAGTAGCTAAGCGGGTAGGATGTTTGTTCAAAATGACATACACACGCTCTTATTTTCTTAAAAATAAAGTCTTGTCCAGCTCATTTTGAACACCCTACCCGCTTAGTTACTTTTGCTGCTGACTGTACATAGTGTTAATAGTTCTATTAATTAAACGAAATAATGAGAACCTATATCGAAGCGGCCAGGGTACTCAAAAATATCTGAACATGTACTTATCGCATTGAGAATAGATGCGTGTTGTTCAGATATTTGTATACCTTGGCCGCTCCGATATATATCTGATGGCAATTGACATCAAATAGTAGGTACATTACGTACCTAGGGCGGTAAAATAAAGAAGGGCTCAGATCGCTGGCATTTGTGGCCCGAACCGAAGGTAAGGGCCATAAACAAGCGATCTGAGGCCTTCCTTATTACCGCCCGTGGTGCGTACACAATTTTATGTCTTCTCCTGGGTGTGGAGTGAGATTTGCCGCTGCGGCCTAGAGCGGTAAATTTCGCTTAGCGCCCAGAGTGACGTAAAATACAATACACAATTTACAATTACAATTATTACAATATATATTTTTTATTTATTTTATTACAATTTTGTACCTTGTTACATAGGCTTAGGTGCCAAAACTGGAAAACGGTAATAGTTATTTGTGCAACAAGAGAGGAAAATTGTTTTTCTTGCAAGTGTTGATTTTGAGTCCCGAGTAAGCTAAATGTTCTATAATTGAATCACGAGCGAAGCGAGTGATTCTAAGTTAGAATCTTGAGCGTAGCGAGGGACTCAAAAACACGAGATGTAAAATAACTTTTCACCCCAGCAGTTCGAACAAGCCTACTTTCCTCACTCCCTAGAGTGACGAAAGCGCGACTTTCATCATTCCAGGGAGTGACGAAAGTTGCGACTTTCCTCACTCCAGGGAGTGAAATTTTGTTTCTAGAAGCTTTTCGTCATAATGATGATGCCTTTCATTCAGGAATGTAAATAAATGTGTTTTTTTAACTTTAATATGCTGTTACTACTGAGGTGAAAAGTTGTATGTGTCACACGAGAGGAAAGTTTTTTTACATCTCGTGTTCTTAAGATCCCTCGCTACGCTCAAGATTCAAACTTAGAATCACTCGCTTCGCTCGTGATTCAATTATAGAATCTTTCGCTTACTCGGGACTCAAATTCAACACTCGCAAGAAAAACCAACTTTCCTCTCTTTGTTGCACAAATAACTATTGCTTTCGTGTGACACATACTTATAACTTTTTACCTCAGTAGTGAGAACATATCAAAGGTTAAAAAAAATCAACGTCACGTAAAGTTAACCACATTTATTTTCACCTCAGCAGCTCGAACTAGCCTTCTTCCCTGCGAAAAAACTTTCGTCACTCCAGGGAGTGATGGAAGTCGCACTTTCGTCCCTGTTTTTTCGCAGGGAAGTAGGCTTGTTCGAGCTGCTGAGGTGAAAACATAATGACACCTATTGGACGCTTTTATAATTTATTGTGGACTTTTTGGTGCTTTCGGCCAATCCTAATGTTTTTTACTATTTCTTCGGAACTCAGCATCACTTTTATGAACATGTGCCATGGGGCTTACCTTTGTATCACGTAACGTAGCAAATCTTACGGTCCTCGCCCGCACTAATTGAAACGATACATATTCCTCCCCTGTAACCGTTAGCCCGATTCTTATTTTTATTTGGATTTCCGACGTCGATAAGCAAAGCATTTTCAACTCTACGACGTGCAATTCCCAGTGATACTTGACCTTAAAATTATACGGAAGTATTTGTACAAGTAGGTCAGTCTAATACTGGCTCTTGTGTTGCCGTTGCTAATAGCCGTGGGTTAATTCAGAGTTCTGATTTCTGAACTAAGCATCTATGAAATGTCTGAAACCTAAATCGGAGACTAAGAAAGCGCTATTCAGCGTAATTCGTGTTTCTAAAGGCCCCTTAATAATTCAATCCCATCCCATCGTAACTAATCATCATTTACCAAGTCATTAACCAAGAATCGGATAACAAAATGTTCAACTACTTATACAAGCTAATTGCAATTTGCAATACTTAGTTCTTAAGCTAACGATATTCGGTTAGAATTGGATGTTAAGTACCTACGACATATTTTGATTTGAGTGGAATTTAATTCGTCTTATTTTCTATTTTCTGGGGGTCTCTTACGATGAGGTCTAAATTAACGTATCGAACGAGTCAGTGCAGCGAAGTTCTTACAGAAATCTTCGGACAGAACAGAACTTTCAGCTGACTACTGGGACGTACGTGCATTTCGATGGCTTTTTGGTTTTGAATGTTTTGTTCCGTGATAGCAAGTTTTTGATCTTCGTGAAATTTGTAGAGGGCTTAGCAGAGAGTCTTGGATGAGAGGATGGAGTTCGAGGGGGGACAAGGAGATTGTCCCCCCTCGAACCAAATCCTAGATTCGCGCCAGCTTATATGAGCTCTGGATTGACTAGGGGGTTCTGGAATCAGAACTATCAGAAGGCAGGGCCGTAGCCAGAATTGCGGTTAAGATAGGGCGGTGCTAATTTAAGGTAGGGCATAGCGAATTTTAAGGTAGGGCATTAACTTTATTTTCATACATTTCAATCAATCTATCATTCAATAATCATTTATTTCGAACAAAAGTCCATAATGTGTTAGTAACATACTAATTCTTAAAATCTAGGGTTAGAACAAATAAATATTAAAACAAATTTTGACATACTGGGGCATGTAGCTGCACCCAGTGCTTCAGCCACGGTGAGTCCCACCGATCGGCCAACGCGAACAGGATGGCATTAGAGCTGGCGCGCCACCGCCTCAACAACGAGCTACACCGCTTCCTGATGATCGCGTGGAAGCCATCGATCCTTGCCTCCGTAAACATACCGGAGGCGCTACAGTGTCGCGGCAGCCCAAATACCACCCTGTACGCATTGTTGTACTGCACCCGCAGAGCGCTGTATGCGCTGTTTTAAGGTAGGGCATTAGTGTTTTAAGGTAGGGCATGGCCCCCTAATGCCCCCCCCCCCCCCCCCTAGCTACGGCCCTGTCACAGTCAGGCCTAAAAGAGTTTTATTAAGGGGTCTTGTCTGGTTATTAATAGTTTAGTTTGAGGAAGACTATTAGATCACTAGTTTGAATCGAAAACTTTAACTTAAACTTGACATTGATACTTGAAGGCAACAAGCAGGAGCTTTTACATTACACCAATGTGAATTAACAACTTATCTGAGTGAATTAATAACTACTTCAACTAAACCCTACAATCTACTTGTTAATTGAAGAAATACACATGTTTGTCGATAGATGCCGCTGGTTTCGCGTAAAATACCATATGGTGTGTAATACGGCCAACAATGAAATACCCCAGTGTATATACACTGTGGCGCTATTGAGACTCGAGTTTCTAATGAGTGTGAAAGAGATAACTTTATTGTTACATTTTACCGTATGCGCTATACAAAATGGTCGCGTTTTGTATGTTTTGATAGTGGGAAGTGACAACTATGCGCTCATTTATCTATATGAGTTTCAATTGAACGAACAAGTTAGACTCGTTACACGCTTGTTTTAACGGTGTACAACGCGATGTGTGAATAAAGTGATAATCAAATAAGTGTAAGAATAAATACTATGGGCGGCAAATTGTTATTAACAAGCAAAGTGATGGAAAATTGCATTACGTGATAAATTATTCATAAACCGGTTTTCGGTCAGTTCGTGTTAGCAGTGCGAAGTGGTTTGTTTATCATGGCGTTTTCTCTAAATAAATTAAAGAACATTCTGAACACTAATCGGGATAGCCAGCTGGCCGGGAGCGGGAGCCTCGAGCCTGAGATTGGTTTTAAGTTGGCTCTCCACCCTGTGTCCAAGAACCTGTATGTGACGGTTATCGGGGCTCGGCACCTCCCGTCCTTGTTTGGACTAAGCCGCGCACATGGATACCTTGTTAAGGTAACTTCTAGGCATTGTTTTGGTTTGTACCGGAACTTTGGAATTTCAATTGTTCTTGGCATTAAATTGTTGAGGTAAGTTTTCACGTTAAATCTTGGCGCAACGACAGGCTAATTGCAGCGAGACTTATTTAACTCGCTCGTATGTGTTTAGAGGTAAGACTTATTTAGTGGTTAGTGCTGTGCTAGCTTAAAATTCAAAGTAGGTAACCGTTAATACTAATTACACTTGTAGGTAAAGGTAATACCTACCAACTTCGGCTTAGTTAAATCTTATTAATTGTTTTTAATTAAACGGCGAGGAATTACGTTCCGCTTTTAATTGTACAGTACAGCTACAGTTAAACACATGTAATTAGTAGCTGGGTAAATACGATACATTATAAAAAAACTAGAATGATGTAATCCGGTCATAAAACAATGGAGTTAAAATGTAGGCACGGCATTCGACATACCAGCAACATCCGTTTATTTTTAATTAGTTTTCCTGCAACGAGAATTATTTTTTCGTTTCTGTCATAAATAATTAATAATTAATGGGGACTGAATTATCAGCTTTACAGTTAGGTAGGTACATAGGTATGAGAAAACTGATAAAAAAAACAGTTTTAAACTCTAGAATGATCCACCATTCAGACCTTTTTAGACAGCCATATTTCCGATATAGGTACCCAGTATTACCTACTTCTACTTCTGTGATGTGGGTACCGTTACGTAAAGTGGCATTCGAACTTTACAAATTGATTTCATTTTGATAAACTTTGCATGAATGAGTACTAGCAATTGCTTCTGTTGCCCCCTGTAACCTCCCCCGGCCCGTTACTACGTTAAATTTGAAGCTAGATAAGTACTTCAAATTTAAACAAGGCACGAATTTAATTACCAAACCCAATATCTCGCGTCATTCATTAATTCTATTCTAAACAAACCTATTCTGATCACGGCAGTCATATTTTTAGCGCACCAGACAGATGGTGTAGGATGGATGTTCTAACAGTTATTTGTTACGTTAGCACAAGGTGCTCAAAATATTTGAACATGGACTTTATTGCCTTGACAATAGAGGCGTTGTTCAGATATTTGTGACCATCTTGGCCGCTCCGATATATCTGATGGTGACTGCACATTCAATATAGATTGATACCTATATACAAAAGACCACCGATAGGTAACCAATAATAACATTGCCATGTATCTCTAGGTGTTATCTTTTGAATATCTTGTGATACATATAATATAAAGTTAAAGAATAACGAGCGGACATCATCACCTTTTAAAGTATCTAGTAATTAACAAACTATGAATTATAGACTATTTTTTGCAACTATTAGTCAGAGAGTGCTAGAAATAGTCGAAATACAGGTCAGAATTGGAATGGCATTGTTTCGAGATATGTCTTGATGTTGGTTTTTGGGACAGCTAGTAGAAATAGGGGCTTTTATATGCATATGCCTGTTATGTGTTCACTTTACTAGACGTTTTTTTGTTCCACATGCAACACTGATTATCATTAAATTGATCATTGACGGCCCCTCGCGTTTCCTCTTTTATAATTACCATTTAATTGTTTATTTTATACTGATTAATTAGACGCTAGAAGGTTATTCTAAGTTAATGCACTTATATTAGTAATTGCGTAGTAACTATGAAGAACTTAGGTACCTACCTAAACTACTGAGCGTAAATTGTGGAAACTAAGAACACTTTACTGTAAGACTTAGAGTTATTCATGGAAGTAAAATGTTTTGTAACAATCACTAACATGGAAAAACAGAAATTTCTATATTTCGTTTTTCTCGTAGTGTCCGTTATTTTATCGTAATAATGTAGGTAGGCATATTACGATGAAAATCCATTTTATAGCACTTGCAAATTAATTCGGTGCAAATATTTCAAAATTGCAAGATACTTACCTAATAATTTTGATAAAACGTAGTCGTTTTTCTCTGCCCCGCTGTAACTTTCATCTGCTAAGTATATCATTAATCATTTAAGTAATTTGTGATAAAGATTAATTAACTCTCCTTAATCTCTTTAAATTGGTACCATTTTGTACACGATTGCGCTCGTCGAGGAAGTCGAGTTCGTTTCAACAGAGACTATAAATAATATAGACAGCCACAGTCTAAGAACTTTTTGAAGCTCAAGTCTGTCGTCTGAAGCGCCATCTGCATTGTTACTACGGTACACTACTCGTTACGAGATGTCGCTGCCACGCAATGTTTTCCTACTATTATTATATCTTTAGGTTGCTGTCGTGCTGATGGCGCTTCAGATTTGAGTTTCAAAAACTTCTTAGACGGTGGCTGTCTATATTAATTATAGTCTCTGGTTTCAATTATATGATTGCCCCTTCTGATGCTAATTTATTTCACGTTGGTCCCAACCCAAACAACTTACGGCCCACCCGATCTAGCCACCGTATTATAGCCTATGGATTGCACTCCAGCCCTCCAGTCCAGTCTTTGCTAGCTCTTTTTAAGGCTTGCACAAACTGGCGGAGGGGAGCGGAGATACCATTAAACTTATCCAATAAGGTATGTATACATTTTAATGCTCTGAGACCAACCTCAAAGAGTCACGGAGATCTCTCCGCAGGAGGACCTCGCTAAGGGCGGCCACCGACTATCAGTCCGCCTGCAGTTCGCCTTGCGATATCGGCCTGTCAGTTGTTCGGAGCCAGCAAATTTTTGTTGTAACTGACAGGCCGATATTGTCAGGTGGACTGATAGTCGGTGGCCGGCTTAAAAGATACTGCGGCGATAGGCGCCAACATGCCACGGCATCCCCCAGGGTGCGCCGACATCCGTGTCCTTCAGATTCAGACTACTCCATAGTACGCTGCCGGGCGGTCGCGGTTTCGAGAGGTATTTCCCCTCGTCAGTGTACGCTATGAGGATGAAAACCTAGATTTGAGCGAGATGACATTGTGCTGTGCACTACCACACATAGCGAGATGAAGATGACATTCGCAGTACCCATGCCTCTCTATAAATCTACATATGTTACTGAACATTTCGGTTGAATCGGTTATCACTAAAAGTTTTATCGCGCTTGTAAATGTTATCACCGCTTATCTTATTGGCAATTGTGGAACCGTTATGATATTGACGCTGATGTATGGTCTCAATTACTTAAACGAAGCGATAATTGTCGTTATCTCTCTTTCATACTCTTAAAGTGTAAGAGAGACGTCACTGTGTACCATTTTATCACTGTGAATTTTGATGCTCGTAGAAGATAGAACCCGCCTCCAAGATAGAAGATCCCAACAAACAGCTACATAATGGAGGGCGAACCGAAGAACTTTAACTATGTACCTACATTAAAGGAATGAGAGGGTATCCTAGAAACCAACCTACAGAGGTGTATTGTAATTTAACCTCTTTTTCTACTTTTAAACGACTTTTATTTCGCCACAAACCCAATACTTACCTTAATATACGGTTCAAGAAATACAACTTGCTATAAGTTGAGCTATCAGGCAGTAAGGAATCCTAGTTTTAGTAATATAACTAGATGGTGTAAAGTGGAGTAGACACGGGTTCAAAAAGCGTTATCAATCTTTGTTGCGTTCTGCAGCTGAGGACACATTGTCTGCTATAAATTGGGTGCGATTCAAAGAAATCTTGATGAGAAAATGAAGAAAAGATTAGATTAAGTTTTCATCATTTTCTCGATAATTAGCCATAATAAATGTACCTATGGCTAATTTTCGTTACGAATCTGAGAAAATTAAGAAAAAAGATAAGACAAAAGGTACAAAAAATGCAATTGACCCAATTATATCTGACATACTCATAAAATCCTTTTTTTTAAGTCCGTTTAAAAACAATAAAGTTGCTCACAATGCTCCCGTTCGTCTTTGAATATTCCTTTGACGTTTAATTAAACCTTAATTTTAAATTCGAACTTTGTTGAGCCTCTGCCATCAAAAGGCAAAGGTATAAACCCAAAATACGGGCTTATAACTTTTACTAATCTTGCCATAATACCTACCTTTGTTATCCACCTTCATTAAACCTTTCATTTTATTTCAGGTCAAAGTGTTCCCGGGTGAGAGCAAATTTGAGACAACCCTCCAGGAAAGTTCTTGGCCGGTGTGGAACGAAGACTTCAAGTTCCAGCTAAAACAGAAGGAAGTAAAGAAATCGGACAAACCCGATCTACAAGGTCTCGTTGCCGGGCATTTCTTATCACTCACAATATACGCGCTACTCGAGCCGCCCAAAACGGAATCGGAACGGCAAAAAAAGGGAAAGACGTTAGACAATAAAAAGAATCCCAGAGTAGCGGATCAGGAAGAACCAAAAGCAAAAACCGGGTTTTTAGAGAAGACTTTTGGTAGTTTCAAATCGACTAAAGCGGAAGCGATAGCGCAAAAATCTGTTCTGGAGAAGCGGAGAACTGTCGGTGCAGCGACATGGAATTTCGATTCGAAATTGTTTCAAAATGATCTGAAGAACGGTTTAATTGGAACTCCGGATATTTGGAGGCCAATTAACGCGATAGCTAGCGGGCTCGCCGCAACCGACACTAGAGTGAGTAACTATGTTAATTTATAGCTCGAATAATTTGGAATGCTTACTAGGGGAGAGCGGGGTTGAAAGTGCTGGGTGTAGATTGTGCCCACCTCAATAACTTTAAATAATAGAGATAGCGAAATGGTCAAAATGCGCAGTTATAGCCTCAGATATCGTGCTATATTGGCAACAATTTTATTTTCACTAATCATGACAGTTGAGTGGGTGGGTGTGCAAACATTCAGAAGCTATCAAAATGATACATTAGTAATTTTTTTCGTGCTTAAACTATTTATTTGGCCTGTATCTGCGCACTTTGGACCGATTCAAACGTTGCATTTCTAAATTATAATGACATTATTCAGGTATCTTATTATTTAGTTATTTTATTAAATTGATCTATACAGTTCTCAGTACGCCAGTGTTAGTCCGTAACCCGAACTTGAGGCTCAATGTACCCCTTTAAGAACAGCTTACCCCGATTGACGTCAATTGTACTATAAAAAAATCGTCGAATTATCATTATAATATTCTATGCGTAATCACTAAAATGGGACTAAATGAGGTAAAATGTTTAAAACAAAAGTAGAAACCAATGAAAACTAAATATGACTAAAAAATTTTTTTTTGAATATGACGCCCGAACCGCATAGGTAGCACTTAGTCGTGCAGAGCTTAGATATGTATGCTCATAAGTACAAAAATAGTTTATATGCTACCAAAAATCTATTCCATTTTGACAATCTTTTGACATAATCTATCCGGAAAAATTGCCCACAACTAGCCCCAAAGAGAGGCTAAAAGTTCCGCTCCGATATTTGCCAAATAAATGCTTATATAAAAAACTATTGAGATTTCGGTGAATTTCCTGCGTTATTTGAAAGAAAAATAAATAGTCTTATACTCTTTTCCCATAATTAAATTGAAACTCATTTTTTTTTATGACAAAACCTTATGATATTTGAAAATCGGCACGTCGAACCCCACTTTCCCCTACTTCTATTTTATCTATCTCTGTTGTATTGTATTAACCCATAGTTATGCTTAAAGAAGTAGGTATGAATAATTGAATACGATAATTCATGCCTACTTCTTTAAGCATAATCTCTAAGTAGACTTCGAGGCTGGACTAGAGTCCAGTCCGGGACCCCTATTCGACATGGCAAAACTGACACTCGCTAGTAAGACAACTATGATATCAGTATCACTCTTTTATGAAAGCCGAAATCTCTATGGATTCACAAAAGAGTGCATGATATCCGTCTCACGTCAAAATCAAAACAAATCTCTAACGAGACCAACTGTAAATTTGATAGTTAGGTGTGGAGTTGTGGACACATGGACTGATATCACTCTATCCAGTAGCGAAGTGTGATATCCACGTGTCACAGTTTGGCATGTCGAATCGGGGCCCAGAAAACCTCCTTCAATTGAAAAAAAAACGCATAATATTTGACACATTACAATTGTCACGAGCAAGTAATAATGGACCGTGAACCTTGTTTTAGCTTCAAAGCTCCTCTAGCACTGCTCGGAACTGGAAAAAGTCAAGTATCGCTTACGAATTATGCAGTTTGTTTGGCACGGCAACATGAATTTATGTGTAAATAAAAGACGTGCGCGATCGTAGTTTAAAGTAACTTTTTATTCAACTTTAAAGAGTCGTTCATAAATAATAAAATTCGTAGTGTCATGTGATAATTTTATAATTGGCTACCCAATTACAAAACAGCTCGTTTGGTAGGTTATAACCATAGAGATAAAATGGCGCTCGCTAGCGCTCGCTTAAAGAGACGGGAAGCGCGCAATAGCGCATATGAACATTCTACTAGTGCGAAAGAGATACACAAGTGTTCCAACTTTTGACTTTCAGAAAACACCACAAACACCACCGTCGCGACAGCTCATATTTTATCGCGTAAAATATCAAACAATCCAGAACAAAATCACTTGAAATGAAAAAGTAGAAACGTAGTATCGTATTGTGTACCTGATTCCAACATTAAACACAAGAAAAACCCAGGAAATTACTCATTTTACAGGCAAATATGATATTCCGATCGATGTCTTTGAAACCATATTTTACCGAATTAGCAAAATAAATCTTGAAAGTAAGCACTAGATACAATAGAATATTAGTGTTTCTTTCTTTGTGTGGTAATATTTTATCATTAAAGTTAATATTCAAGATTATTTTGTGTAAAAATTGAAACTGTTATTCTACGCTAGGGATTGACAAAACGTCATAGGATCTTCTATCGATATCTGTTCGATAAAAAATACTGCCGATATCCACGTTGAAGTTCAAAAGCGACAAATTGCACCTGTTGCAATGGACAATCAACGGTATTTTAGACGCTAGGCCGTTAGTTGGGGTTTAAAGTGGTTAATGCGTCAAACTCAGACTTAATTATATAATAAGTCATCAAATTAAGTATTGAACATTTTATAACTTCAACAAATAAAATACATTATTATTTTACTAATTCTAACATGACTTTTAGCGTAAAATATGAATATAAATGTGGGTGCACCTTATCGATAAAAAGTCAAATGTCGATAGATAATTAACCTGTTGTACTTGGCTGCACTATTTTTACACTCACATAGACAATTTACCCATGTGTGGGTAAATTCCTTTTTTGTCACACTTTTGATCATTGTCAATGGATCTATACTATAACTAGATCTGTGGTTATAACTTAGGCTAATCCGCTACTCTTTATGAAACGTCTTGAAGTTTCTTACGAGTATAAGTATACAGTGAGTGTTATTGTGATTGTGACGTCACGTTATACGTTATGATGAATGCGTATACCTACTTTTGTAAACCAATTTTAAAATCATTGATGGCGTAAACATATATTTGACCTATTTAATTTATATTTATTTTTTATTATTCTTTATTTAATAAGCACATATTTAACTTATAAACTAGTACATTGCCCCACAAAACTATGATAATAGTTTACTGTGGGATCGCAGTCTCATTATATAAACATGTATAGACAATCTATTACGCTAAATCTAAATAATGTTTTTTAAATCTTTTATTAAATATAGTACCTGGTTCTGGTAGACCTGGTTTGTGTATTTTCGCAAAAATGGTTTCCACAAGAAATCTACGAAAATCATTCACTTTATTTACAAGATAGCAACGAATTATGTCATACGTATATTATACTCTGTGATAATGTATCAATATTCATATAATTCATTATGCTGTAAAAGCTTATTATATCAACAAATGCCAATACAAACGCGAAATTTCATCTCAAAGTATTTTTATTTAATACACCTACACAGTACACATGTCTTTAGTCTATTTATAGACTACGCAATTACGTAATTTACGCATACCAAAAATTTGCCCTATCAGAATCAATTAAATTTCTGAATTGGTAAGGTGTGGTCTGAGTCATCGCAGAGATCGAATGGATCATGAGTTCAGACATGCTTCACAATAGAATAGCTTTGACCTCGGCACTGCATACTACTAACAATTATGTACCTATAAGACGTCATATGCGGGCAACTGAGTTTTTATTTAAATGATTATGCTTACTGAAATCATAAAATCATTATCGTTCGTTCGTGCGCCAAGGCTTTTTGTGTTTTTTATCTTTAAAACGTAACATGCATTAGTTAGATGAACGTGTTATTGTAGAGTCAAGAGGATATTCTACGATATTTATAAATCGTTGTTATTTGATTGGGTTACTACAAGGTACAGTCGCCATCAGATATATCGGAGCGGCCAAGGTGGTCACAAATATCTGAACAACGCCTCAATTGTCAAGGCGATAAAGTGCATATTCAGATATTTTGGAGTACAGTCAAGGAATTTGATTCGCGTACCGTCTTAAGTCTAAATTACTGATGACAATTAATAGTACTAAGGGCTATGTTTCTTCGCTTGCTTAAAGAAATATAAGCCTTATGATATTCTGACATTTCAAGCAATAAATCAACGAAACGGTACGCGAATCAAATTCCTTGACTGTACCTTGGCCGCTGTGATATATTTGATGGTGATTGTACTATTTGTACTACACTATACCTACTAACCTGCCTTCCTAAAATACATATATATCTAGGTATATAAAACAGTCGATGCATCGAAATACATAGCAATTTAGGTAGATAGTAGGTAGCAATAGTTATTTGTTATACAAGGGGTGAAAGTTGTATTTTACGTGCGAGTGTTATTTGAAACACGAGCTAGCGAAAGGATTCTATTATTGACCACGAGCGAAGCGAGTGGTTCAAAAATAGAATCCTGAGCGTAGCGAGTGCTTTAATACACGAGACGTAAAATAACTTTCACCCGTGTATAACACAAAACTTTTCACCTCACTACAGCGAGGAAAATAAGAAAAAGGGTGCATTTTGCTCGGTTTCCCGTAATTCCTCAGGTGTTTAATACTTCTTCATCACTCGAATCACTAATTTTTAACAAAACAATCTAGAAAAACATGCGAATATTTAACGTTGATATGATGGATGAATTGAAATGAAAAGTTTTGACGTAAAAGGTTTTATTAAATGTCAGATGCGTTTTGTTCGTACGTAGACTTATTCAGCTGTCAGAACAATTTATCCGTTTTTACAAAAAGAATGAAGATTAATGTTGAATGCTGATATTTATGAATTAAAATAAAGTTGTAAGACTGTATTAAGTGTTTTTACTCGATGCAATTCATTAATTGCGATGTTAAAAATTCTGCACTTTTAACGTTTTACGTTTTGTTAGCTGTCAAATGTCACTTAAGCCACTTGTCACTTATGTCAAAACTCTTTCACCACATGTGGATAAAAAGCGATTTTCACAATAGATATTAAACAAACAAAAAGGGCTTTCCGAGCTAGTGAGGTGAAAAAACAGTTGCAAGGATATAGGATAGAGTCAAGTATAGGCTACTTTCCAATAGAATAAACTTAATTGTTCAGTTGCATTTATAAAATCAAAAATTCAAAAATACCCGGAAAAATCCAGGTGTAACATGTGTTTGCGCTTTAAATTATTTTATAATGGTTAAAACTTTTATAATGGACATTTAAGGCCTGTACCGAAAAGTCTTTTTACATAATTTATTGCTGTTTTTTGTAGGTATTTCCAGATTATTTACTTTCATGTTTCAATACATCATAAAGTATACCCTTAAGGCTTTTTTAACAACATTTTTCAATTTATTTATTTTGTTATCTAAGCAAGAGCGACATTTTCCCTTAAAATTCTGAGTAAAATTTTGCGAGCCTATGTTTAGATATATTTGCACGACTTGCCAATGTTTTTATTTCACTGGTCGTTTGTATGCCAAAAATTAAAAATGTGAATAAATTCCGCTATTAATGATGCTAATTATAAAGCATTAGGTGAAAGTTTAACAAAATTATAAGGGATTGAATATTTTTCAATCACGCGTTCTCGTTTTGTATGAAAACTGAGGCCTATTTATCACTATGGTTAAGTAATATTCAAATAATTTTCTGTCACCAATTTTAGGTCTTAGCAATTATTTGGTCCTCTTCTTTCGATTCTGGAACCTTGTTATTGCTTTGTAATTTGTTTTGACAAATTTTTATGCAAATACAAAATACCAGCCGCAAATCGACTGCGAGTTGCGCAAAAAATATTTTCTTCCTTTTTACATTAGGGTATGTCTTGTGTAATATGTACGTATAAAAAATATTATTTTGATAGTAATCATTAGGAAAAAGTTGTATAAGTAACATAGTTACAGATTAAATTATTTGGTACTTTATAAAGTTTTTTTTATCTTAATGTGTTCTTGTAAAAAAAC
This sequence comes from Pammene fasciana, assembly GCA_911728535.1. Taxonomy (NCBI): domain Eukaryota; kingdom Metazoa; phylum Arthropoda; class Insecta; order Lepidoptera; family Tortricidae; genus Pammene; species Pammene fasciana. The sequence continues at coordinate 5,606,128 of OU452279.1, forward strand.
TTTTCGGTACAGGCTTTATTTGTCATATCCATATCATATAGTATTGTGATGTCACAATATTAGTCTTCCATACAAACTCCATATAACAAATAGTTTTGACGTTTCCTAAAGAGTAGCTGATTTGACTTAGCCTATTATTTGCATGCAGGGGGCCGATTTTTGACAGCTGGACGCTCGAATTCAAAAAATTCAAGCTCGAAAATAATCGTACACAAAAGTTTGTCGCCAATTTTTTCGCATGGAAGTAATAGTTTAAATAATCATTATTTTAAATTTCTATCGCTTTTATTTTTAAAACATAATTTCATCGTTTTATTCAGAGTTTTAAATGTCACTTTCGAGTGCTCGAATCTCAAAAATCACCCCCCAGTTCTGTCAATTACCTACATGACATAGTAAGAAAGTAATGCATTTTACTTATCAGCCTTATCTTATCTGACCTTGTACTCCTTGCGACTTCGTGAGTGAGTTTGATCGATATCGTAATTACTGAGTCATATTATCGAACAAATAATTGACCACCAACTATGTTCTTACTCCGCTATGATAACCCTTAATGATAATTTACTACATAAATGTAGCTGTTGAATTGCTAAATACAAAATCGATTGAGTGGGCATTCGGTGGTGAAGCGTGAAAAATATATAGTCATTCATTTCCTTTTTTTACTGAGCTAAAGGAAGAGTATTTATCTACATCCTAAAAAGATTTCTTCTGTATAAGATTTTCAAATTCAAATACAGTTCGAGAAAACACATCTAATCTAAAAGAGATCAAAGTGTGATTGAATTGAGTTTTTAGAAAATTATAAGTATGAGGGTTTCCGCGATCGAGATTTATACTAGATGGCAGCACAGTGGCGAGAGGTCTAGCTGTCATAATCCACCAATCATGTTTTGGAGGATGGATGGAGGTCAGAGGACACGCTAGCAAATAGTTTATTTAGAAAATAGTTATACCAAAATAGGCAAAAATTGCCGAAGTCGTCTTATTTACAGAGGACGGGGCTTATATTTTAATATTAGAACGAAAAGGATTGCATATTATTTCTGAAACAGAAACATTAGGCGACAAACTATGAATACGTTGTTATGGACTACTTTCCCCCACTTTTTACCTAGGACCTATTTGGGTACCTATATAATCTAATTATTTATATCATTTCTCATAATACTCCATCAAAACCAGAACTCTAGATTTTGTATTCTTAAAGTGGTTTGCGTTCTTTGACCTCCGCCACTTTACAGCTGCCAGCACGGCTAGCACATGATGTAACGCGGGATAGCTCGCGCCGCGAGAGAACGCAGTCGCGGCTCACCAATTTATGCCTCGAGCCGTCATTTTCTCGATTTTGGTAGCACAAGTTGAAGGCTCGAGAAATTAGTTCCATTCGACAGAGCCATCCCGCGCGCGAGTCATCGAGGGTGGCCATTTATCAATGGAACTAATTTTATTTTTGTGGCAACACTGAATCGGTAAAAAATAATCAAATTATGAGTGAATAGATAGCTTTAAAAACGGGACGTCACTACTCACGATAACTTTGTCTCGTTCTTGCAGTATCATGATTAAAGAGATAGCAAATATGAGTTTTGAAGTTCGAAATGTCAAACGTCAAAGTTGTTAGGTAATTTTTTCGGCAAGAAATTAACCTAACCTATGGTGAACGTTTTTAATAATAAACAATTAAAACAAGAATGGATTCGTTTACGAAACGAAAAGTGGGCAAAACTACAAGCTGCTGCGGGGCCACGGAAAATGGTAAACGAATGGAAACGAGTAAGTATAAGTATATATAATTTTTCCATTGCCATTTATTTAACTCCATGAAAAGTAGGCAGTATTTGCATTGAAGGTGAGAGGCTGTTTGTTAGTTTGTGTGTGTATACAGTATTGTACCTAATAATTCAAAAAAATGAGTCCTATAGAAGCAAAGTTAGCTATATTTAATTCATCTGCAAAATGTTGATGATTTATCTCTGAAACAGTTTGTTCAATTTGGTTGTGGTTTTCAACAAGAATTAGGTAAAATTTAAGCAATAAATAGTCCTTAGATAGATTATAACTACTATTTGCGTATCTTATAATAAGATCTAACTACATCTATTTACAGTAAACATTTAAAATGTGTAATATTCTTTATAGGTATGGTATGGCCTTCAAAAAACAACCTGTAATGAAGCTGCTTAGATCCAGGTGGTCAGGGCATTAAACAGGAATGCGGCAGTGGCCCCTGAGCTCTATCAAAATATTATAATGAATCAGCTGAGAGTGCCGTGGGACGGAGGGTGTAACCGGCGTTGCAGTACTTGATGTAAGTACGACTTTATTTAGTTAACAAGCAGTCTTACAACTGATGCTGCCTGTATCCAAAGACCAAGACAAAATAGAGGACTGCCCACTATCCCGTCCATGCCATAATCGTACTGTGATTGTCCCCATACCAACAGTATTCTGTTCGTACATGCAAAACAGTATTCTTTGTATGAATTACTAGGAGGCTTTATCCACTTAAAACGTTCCGGTACCAACGAACACCATAACGTGACATGACCGGGCCGTCCAGAATACATGTTGAGAGTATTTTGCCTTTGTTGGGCCAGTCTCTGCTCAGCGGTCCTAGCGTACAACCATGATCATGATACAGGCTATGAATGGGCATCACAATATGCATATTTAAACGGACTATAATTAAACTAATAAAATTTACTTTATTAATGTTATATAAATAATTATTATACTCTTAATAACAAGAAGTTGTTTGGCTGTGTTGTTAATACAAAGATGTAAGATCAGAACATTCCATGTTGTAATATTTTTTTAAATCCTCATTTACAGATTTTGAACTGTGCCTGAAGACAATGCTCCGGCTGCGCCGTGCCTTCACCAGGCCCCAGTGGCTCAGGACCTCCATCGGCAGCGCCGGCACCAACAAGGAGGCCTACGTTTCTGGGCTTGCCACCACTCATTAATACATAATTTTAAAGATAGACAGATATTATTACTGAATTTTGTGCCAAGGAAATAAAATGTAAGACTCATATCATCATCATTATTTTCCTAGCGTATGTCCCGCTTTTGCAATAGCTCAGATGAGCCTGAGGTCCCCTTGGCATTCTAATCCCATGATTTGGCGTAGGTACTAGTTTTTATACAAGCGACTGCCCAGAAGGGAAACTAGGCCTCATTGGGATTAGGTCCAGTTTACGATGTTTATGATGTTTTCCTTCACCGAAAAGTGACTGGTAAACATGAACATGAGTTTTGAAAAACTCAGCAGTACAAGCCGGGGTTTGAACCTAGCGTTACACCTCTGGATTGTAAATCCGATGTCTTACCACCAGGCTCGCAGCACAAAATTTAATACTCATATCAAAGCCACAAATTAAATTGTACTAATTGTAATTTAAAATAGGTACAGTCAGCAGCAAAAGTAGCCAAGCGGGTAGGGTGTTCAAAATCACCTACACACGCTCTTATTCTCTTAAGAATAAAGTCGTGTCAAGTTCATTTTGTACACCCTACCCGCTTAGCTACTTCTGCTGCTGACTGTACCTAAATGCAAGTTAGAAATCATCCAAGCATAAGCGGTCTAGTGCTAAATAAGAGGTTGTGTGCTATTAGTTAATAATTATGACAAATAAGGATGTTAGGTTAGGTTAGGATTAGGATGTTTTTTGATTAATTTAAAATGATAGGTTATATTTTACTAGCTTACTTTACCTGCATATTTGGAGCAAATGTAACTTTTCATAAAACACGTACATACGTACCATACACTCGTTTTTTGGAAAGCCGTGAAATTAAACAGTAGGAAACGTTATTTAGAGATTGACAGGCAACGTACACAAATCAATGGCAGGAAGTTGAAATTAAAAACATATAGGTATCAGTGGCGGCGCGTCTATAGAACAGGATTCTCATCGGCTTGCCAAAATTTCTGGCGCCTGAGCAGTTTTCCTACAGCTCATGAAGAAATTTTAAGCCAAATTCAGCACCGGATTGCCTAAGAAACAAATTGACCCACCGCCACTGATAGGTAGGTAACTTTTCCAGTGTCAATACTCCGGTCGGCAACGGGCGGCCCGCGAGCCTCCTATTAGAGATCGTCGTTATTGGCAACCGACAATGTGGTAAGTACATTTTGCCTGACAAAATCACAAATTATTAACAATAAAGTGCGGCCCTCGTAATTTCGTTGTTTATACATTTGACCGCTATGTGTGTCTCTGTCTACTGCGTATCTCTGTTTGTGGCAGGTTTTGCTGGCGAGTGAACTTAGGCGTGATATACGTATATCAAAATGGGTTCAGCCGTATCCATGTAGGGGTTTATTTAATTTATAATAGTTACTAATTTCATATAATTCGGTTGAAGTATGCAGAGGTAGCAGTAGACAGAGTTACTTTCACATTTATAATATTTTGACGACAAATTGTTAACTAACTTATAAATAAAAGTTCTGTTGTATTCTGTAGGCACAAATTTACAATCACAGATGGTGGCAGTTGTCTAAACCAAATAAATCTTGAATATAGGTACTCACTTTGACCGACTCCTAAAAGTCAGGAGGTTCTCAATTTGACTCAGTTTAATTATAGTGGTTTTGATACAATTAATGCTTACCTATGAAATATTTACCATACCCTAGCACCTAATTCTGCGATTTAAAGGAGGTACAAGTTTAAATTCCACAGTGAAATGAGCCTGGCGGTAAGACGTCCGACTTTCAATCCGGAATTCCGGAGGTCTCGGGTTGAAACCCCGGCTCATACCACTGAGTTTTTCGGAATGATGTAGGTACGGAATATCATTAGATATTTTTACCAGTCACTTTTCGGTGAAGGAGTAATATCGTAAGGAAACCGGATCTAATCCCGATGAGGCCTTGTTTCCCCTCTGGGTTGGAAGGTCAGATGGCGGGCGCTTTCGTCAAAACTAGTGCCTACATCAATTTATGGGAGTAGGTTGTCAAGCGGACCCGTGTGAAATGAGTTCTAATATTCTATAAGTAGGTTTAAGTGGTTTTTTGTTTATTTTAATAGTATTGTTAATGTAGTGACATGTAAATTGTAAATTATAAGTAGGTACCCAACTAACATTTAAGTGATAAAATGGGAGGTATAAGAGCTGAATTATAGTGCAAATAATTCTATTGAAAGATACAAGAGCGCGAAGAATTAGTGTTATAGCCAGCTCTAACCCCGCTTTACCCCCGGATCTGGCACAAATTTTGCAGCTTTAGGCTTTCATAATCACTATACTATAGCTTTATAGAGCTTTAAGTTCTTAAAGTCACCCTTTTCGAACTCAAGCCTTTATCAACAAAACAACCCAATGCTATATATCAGCGATACAGAAGATATAAAACAGCCATAATACTTGGTGGATTACCTGTATCAGAGTTATATGAGTTGCAGGTGTCACCGTTATAACTCTTATCGCTATTCAAAGGCTATAAAATGGAATAAATAATAACTTAGTCATATTTTAGAGAGTTAGATTAGTGTATGATATGTTTTAAAGTTCTACAATTGAGTTATAAATATGTGGAGTACCACTTAAATGCATTACGATTCACTATTTAAACCTGTTATAAACATTTGAGTTACATACGAAGGAAAAATCTTTGCAATATTTCTATAAGCTTGTGCCAAAACAGTGGAAGTGGTTGCGACATGTCATTGGTTGAAGTGTTTGTGATTTTGTACTAAAGGTAAGTCTCATAATGAAATTATATCATATTTTTCATTGCATGTTTTATAGACTAGATGGGTCTATTTCGGTTGCGACGACCAGTTTACTGTGAATGTATATAGTAGTTTTTAACAAATTTTTAACGCGCCCTCAAAATACTGAAATTTACTCGAAAAAAAAGGAAAATAAATATGTGTGATTTATTTTAATTTTATAAATAGTTGCAAATAAGTAGCTGAAATGATACGTAGTGTTTTTTTATAGTTAACTAGCCAGATTATAGTGCAAAATACGAGCGTAAACGGGTTTATTTACATTTAGTTATGTGCTTGGTTGAAAAGAAAGTAAAACAAAATGGCGTTATCACTTAAGTAGATAAGGGACTATGTTATAGAACTAAAAGCGAGTATTTGGTGTGCGATTACGGTTAGGGTAATTTGCAACACGCAAATATCCAGATTGTGCTACTCTTGGGCATATAATAAATCTATAGCAGTTATAGAGAGCGGCTTAAAATACTTTAAATAGGGTTCCATAATTAAATAAAAGAACCCAAGAAAAAACCTGAAACCTGAAACTGTGACGATTTAAAGTGAAATGGTAGTTTGTTAATTTTTTTTTCGGTCATTAATAATAAGCAACTAGAAGTGTTAAAAGAAAAACAATTCAAATTACTTACTTTTCGTTTTCTTATCAATATCGAGTTTTAGAACCAATGTATAATCGTATATTGTTTTTGTCTTTTCAGTTCTTTTCGCGATGATGGTATTACATCATTAAATAAAATGGATAATTACAAGAAACTATTGCCGCTGCCATCCAACTTTCCAGATGATTATAAAGATTTTGTAAACAAATAAAAAGGAGAAAGTTCAAACCGGTAAGTAATGTAATGTTAATTAAAGTGGCATGAAAATAAATATTTCTATATAAGTAAAAGAAACCGTAAAGTAAACCATGTCCATAGCGCTTAAGTGGATTTTATATATAAGTTTTGTTTAAAAGTAATAAATCAGTATAATTAATAATATTTATTTCATTGTAACGTATTTTACGTACACAATTCATACAACAATACAATTTGCAATTGGTTTCAGATTCAAACTGCAGTCAAGAAAAGGACACAAAATGAGAAGAAATTCTAAATAATTTTATCTACACCCATATGTTCACTTCTATAAGTTGATAAAAAAATTCACTTAGTTATTGCCATACGTCGTTATCGCGGGTGCAAAAACAAATGTGTTGAAGAATGTATATAACAGAGTGTCCGTTTGATATAAACAGAGTATTTCTACCTACGCGTCTTAGCCTCTAAGAAGTTCTTCATATCTAGCACAATGTTTTTGCTGGAAATGATCAATCAAACTCTTCTCAATCTTGCGCCTTTTCTACGTTCCTTAAAGTGCGCCTTTTTGAGTTGAAATTTCGTTTCACATTTTTTTTATGAAAATAACGAGTAACCGTGACTTTAGGGGGAACCAATTGATCCTAAGTTTGAAATAATCTTTTATCTACAAGTCTACATAAATCGATCAAGAATGAAAATTGAATAATTTTGATCTCGTAGGTACAAACGTATTTGATACTACTGACACTTCTGTTATTTCTTGTTTATCATAATCTTTGAGTTCTGTCAAATCGTAGTTGCACCCGCGATAACGACGTATGGTTATTGCATGTTAGCTATATTTTTGTGGTCATCTTTTATTGGCTTTCTCTCTGTTATTTAAGTTTTGTATTATTTGTTGTATTGCTGTTGATGCCCCAAATAAAAAAATAAAAAAATAAAATAAAAATAAAATATCATAAACCCTCCATGATGTGTTTAACAACCGCACATTATGACCACCATAAAAAAAGACTGGTTTGTTAGAACTTTCTTATCTGTAGCAATGTTATTATTGCTAAATAATAGCATCGAATTCGATGATATTGTAAAAATCCGGCCTCCTCCCCGACCGCGGTTATGCTCCCCCCGACCGCGGTCATGCTTCCCCCCGACCGCCGGCACAATCAAGTTGGCCACGGCGGTGCTATGGCGGTCAATCTGACGGTTTCTGAACACGTTATTTAGGCTTTATGTGTGTAGATAAAGCAGTATATGCAACTGTACCTAATTAGGCCTTAAAACACTCGTGTGATCTTATTATGAAACTCACCTGCGGCTCGTTTTATAAAACCACACTCGTATTTTAAGGACCCTTATTACGTAACAGTTACATAAACTAATAAATAAAACTACTTTTAGAACTCTAACAAAATTGTTCAAAAATTATTAATTGTGATTTTGCATGTACATATACCGTGACAGTTACTTCTGTCAATTTTTATATTTAGAAATATTTTTATTGTTACATTATTGATATCTACTGTTTACTGTTTTGCTTATTCATTTGTCGAATTAAATATTGATTAAACCCAATGTTTTGTTTACTACCCCCTCGAACACTGCTACCATTTTCATACTATACTATAGTCGATAAAAAAATCCATCACGGAACCCTCATTTCCGTCATCTATATTTGCACTTGACGTAGCAGGTTTTCTTTCTAATGTAAGACTTAAGAGTTAGTTTACGCCACATTATGACGATAATGTAACTCAAATGTTTATAACAGGTTTAAATAGTGAATCGTAATGTCTGTAAGTGGCACTCTACATATTTATAACTCAATTGTAGAACTTATCATACACTAATCTAACTCTCTAAAGTATGCCTAAGTCATTATTTATTCCATTTAATAGCCTTTGAATAGCGATAAGAGTTATAATGGTGGCACCCGCAAATCATATAACTGTGATACAGATAATCCACCAATTATTATGGCTGTTTTATATCTTCTTTATCTGTTGTTTTGTTGATAAAGGCTTGAGTGCGAAAAGGGTGATTTTAAGAATTTAAAGCTCTATAAAGCTATAGTATAGTGAATATGAAAGCCTAAAGTTGCAAAATTTGTGCCAGATCCGGGGGTAAAGCGGGGTTAGAGCTGGCTATACCACTAATTCCTCGCGCTCTTGTATCCCTCAATAGAATTATTTGCTCTATAATTTAGCTCTTATACCTCCCATTCTTATCACTTTAAATGTTAGTTGGGATGGCGCTTAAGGGTTCATTTTAAAACCATCTACAGTCACAGTTGCAAAATAATCTAGTCTACGGCTTATAAGAACTTACAGCTGCAAACGTAATTAAGCAATGATCTTAGTAAAGTTATAAGTCATTACTAAGGGCGATAAAGTACAAATTGCTGTATAAGAGGTACGACTAAAGCTATAAACTACAAGTAACGGTTATATTATGGACGTAATAAACACTTCTTAAATTCGTACAGCGCCATAAGAGAGGCTGTTGTCATCTGTTAAAGTTATAAGTTGTAATAGAAGTTACGAGGATATGCTATGCAACTTCTCGTTATATACCAATAACACGTACAGGTAATTATCATAAAGGAGATATAGTAAACATAATAATAGAACTACTAACTCTCCTACAGCTTTTAAGCAACTTAAGGTTGGTTAAGACACTTCATAATAGCAAGTTAAGAGTAAAAGCGATAAGGACAGTTATAGTTGGCACCTTTAAATGACATTGAACTCTAAATACAGCCCTAAGCTGCGGATTTATAAGTGTATTGGCTGATTCAAGCGCTACCATAACAGTTTACGTTGCTGATTATCTTCCTTGGCAGTTTCAATACGACTAAAGGTTACAAGGATTTCATATAACTCTTTTATAGAAGCTTTTATTATTACGAAAACCCTTGAAAATCTATAATATAACTAAAAGTTATAAAATAAGCTGTAACGATCACCAAAATGTTTGTTGGGTAGGTAAGTATCAATGAGCAAAGTTTGGTTACAAGTGAAGTTATTGCGAGTTTTGTGAATAAGTTAGAACGTAGTAAGCCTTAAATTAAAGATTTTTCAACCGACTTTAAGATTTATATTGAAAGCATATTTTATTGCTATTATGTTATTTGTGTTGTCATCCGGACAGTGCCTAAAATCATTCCAAATTTTGGCCGTATAGTGTCGTTTTGGGGCTCAGCATCCGCTTCTAGACCAAACAGGACACCTCCAGCTGCAACTATATGCAACCTGTGTTTCATTCAGTGTGCATAAGCCTTAAACCTGCGACTCAGATATTAAAATGTAGTACCTAATTGTAGTTGTTCCTATACTTGGAAACTTTGAAATATAATAATATGATAGCCTATATCTATATAATATATGTTTGCCCCACTGGCATTCGTTTTTCGTATCATCGGCGCGTATCCTAATACCTAGATGCCCTTTGATTGAACATCCCGGACGTCTTACCGTCAGCCTACCATCGCTTTTATACTTAAATTCCTTATGTAATAAATTGTTTTATGATGTTATTATTTACTTACTTTATGTCCGTTCTCTTGCTTTGGGGGATTACATAATTGATCCAAGAGTGTATGGTGACTATGGCGAGACCTATCGGATCATACATCTTGCAATAAGGCTTACGATTACCACTCTCAGCAAATAGTGTGGTCGATGTTAACACATTATCTTTTGAAGGCCTTTTCTGTGTAAATATGCAGTTCCAGAATTAACGTTTGTGTTATAATTATTAACCTAGTTACGATATTTAAATTTAACAACAAGGGTATGATGGATGCTCGGAGGTGGATGTAAATGCCGTAAGCCGAGGTATCTCCCAATCAAATTTTCACCAAATGCATAGCGATAGGCATCTTACCCTTCGATTTTTGTGTCTGCATTTCTAAAGAAGCCGACCGGGAAAAAAATAAAACGTTTTACCAAAAGTTTTTTTTTACTTCTTCATATTTAGGTAGGTAACCTCTACTCGTATCTTACAAAGGTGGCAAAACAATATTATAATGCCATAAGGTCTTCAACTTATTTAACTTTGTAGCTCCTATGTTAAATAAATAGAAAAAACTTCCTTTTTATTGGGCTAAATGAGGCCAAATTTCGACGCGATATGCTTCTCGCAACCCCCACGGCTCGAAGACAATTTCTCTTAATTTGAAGTTCAAAGGCGAGTTGTTTTGTCTTCTAAAGTGTACTTGTGCTACGAATTTTGCACGTATCCCGCGTGAAACTGTCATACGACAAAATTTGTTCGCTTTGGCATTTGTGCGCGAGTCAGCGGGTTGTCGCGCGTAAGTTATGCTACGGATTCGCGGGATAGACTATCTCGAGCCTTTTATCGACTGTCGACCAAGTCGCGCCCATCATGTGCTAGCCGTGCAGATGTCCGGAACTAGAAAAAGGCATAGTATAGTAAACTAACGAGAGAGGTTTCGTCGCAGTATTGTGCCATATCTGACGTGGCTAGCTCTCTGTCTATTTGCTGCTATTTATACAATCGCAGAACGTCGGCGTAGTTACTTGGCAACAGGCAATTGAATTGAAAGCTTGGGACAAGTAAAAACAATTGAATTTCTTCGCAACGGAATTGAATAACTTACAGAACGTGAGATGAACATATGTACATATGTACATATCATGTACATAGCATGTATAATAAAAATAGGATAAAAGTGTTAGATTTAAGAAATAATTGTTAATTTTCGTATGCCCAAAGGGCTCATCATAGCATTGCACATAAAATACAAACCTGTCAACTTTCTTTTGTACCTATGATGACGAAATAAATATTGATTGATTGATTGATTGATTGATATGTATGTATGTGTATGTATCCAGCCTTGGGCACCGGAGGCGTTGGTCACTTTTTCCTTTGTATATGACATCTATACATGTTTATAACATATGTACCATTTCCAATTCAGCTTCCTTATTGTACCAATTCGGAAAAAATAATGTGTAGTTTAAATTAAATGTGGTACAACATTTAAGTAAGTATCTACTTGTTTATATTGTAATATACAGGGTGATTCAGGAGACGTGAGCAAGAACAACCCTACATACTTAGTTAACGATAATGAATCGGCCGCCGTCATGTTTAAGTGAAATACATTGAGTTATAATATAATAGAGGCGCAGACACAAACAAGATTTTCCGAAAATATAGCACAAAAAATGTGTAACCGGCCAGTGCGAATTTTTTAACATCGTTAAGGTTGTATTACAAATTGTATTAATTAATTTATTATTTATAATAAAAAAAATTATGAAACTTTTATATATTGATAACTTCATAATTATACCTATTTCGCGTATTAGTTCGTTTTAATAGATTTGTGTAGTGTGTATGTTATTATATTGCCTGTCATATTGTTGTTAAAAATATTATGAAATAATGAACTATTAAATTTCAATCGCTCCGATTTTCGTGCTTTTAACAACATTTGTAGATTTTTTGCGTACCGCTAGGACTATGTGTAGGTAGACAATGGTGTAGGCAAAGTGACAGCCCTCTAGAAGAACCCGTTAAAAATATGTTTACACTTTTGCACCTTACTCCTTTGTAATAAGACTAATAAGGTCCAAAAAACATATTTTTGATGTCGACTGTACAACCCCTAGCCTGTGAGCCTGCGACCATGAACCCGCGATGAAAAAGTAAGTGTAAGCAATAGAATCCCGCTTTCTACATACTGGCTAAAATCTAAGAATAAAGTTATCATGAATAAAAAACTGGTGCCATTTAGGGCAGGCTACCAGGGTCGTGTTTTATAATGTTACAATTTACAACTTCGCTGCTTTTCCTATCTTTCTAACAAATCATACGTATGATTTGCTAGAAAGAGAGGCAAGCAGCGAAGTTGTAAATTGTAACTTTATAAAACACGACCAAGGTCTAACCCTTGCGGAGGGGTTACTTAAATTTCATTTTGAAACGAAGATAAAAGTAATCAGTCTCCTTAATTTTATCACCATATTTTAATAACTTGTGGAACATATGTTAATAAAATTTACTAAATAAGTTTTAATTATTTTCATTCTTTCGTAATTAAAAAAAAACAACAACTACTCCACTGGCCTTATTCCTCAATGCTGTCAGTTCGGTTTAAATTTACGAAACCTTTACTTCCTATCGCCATTTGTACCTATAGTACGTTGACCTTCATGCTGTAGCATTTCAGCTTAATCCCTAGTCTTGCTTACACTGGTAATATTTTAACGAAACGTTTGTTAGTCCTTTGTAAATAGACTTTTCGGAACGATCGGGCTTCGCTCGGCTCGGGCTCGGCTCTCTTCGGGAAAATCGGTCGCGTTGCAACAGCTTTTACTGTGCCACATTTGGAGTGCTGATTTCTTATCTAGTATATATAAAATCATTGGTGAAATAACAACGATTTTTTATTTTTTGTTACGTAGAAATTTTGTTCTGTGTAGTCATGGTCACCCTACAAAAGTCTCAAAAAAGTCTAGTAGGTCTGATGGCAGTCGCTTTCGTAAAAACTAGTGTCTATGCCAATTCATGGGATTAGGTTGTCAAGCGGACCCCAAGCCGGGATAAACGCTAGGAAGAAGAAGAGGAGGAGTCATGGTCATCCTACAAAAAAAAATGCGCTAATTAAATTAATACTGGTATCAAAAAATAGTTTGTTATTGACTGAATCCGCAATGTTAATCCTGTTCACGTCTACTGAATCAACCTGTATTATGTATAGATATAGATACTGCTCAAAATTGATATAAAAGAGTTGACATTGTATATAATTTATACCTGGCTTAATACCTACTGGTTTACTTTGTTATATATACTTCAATTATTCTTATGTTGATTTTCGTTTTTCGCTACGTTTGATTTCAAAGTGAGAAAAACAAACAAACGAGGGCAAAATGCTTGATTGATCCCTTTGGAATACCTGTGACAATGTAAAGAGTATCCTAAACAAATATTTAGGCCAATAAAATTAGACTTTTTCGAAGAATGAATTCCCAGCAGGCTGGAAATTGTTTTAATACCTTCATATAGTCCTAAATCGTGTCATCCGAATTTGCCCAATCCCTGGAGGTGTGCATTATTTTTGGGAAATTTTTGCTCCTATGTTGATCCTGAGGACCTCATTTCAGCCCAATGTGACCTTAAAACATAATCCGCCACGAGATATTCTCAAAATTCCTCATAAAGCCGACTTTCAACTTGGTCTCTCTATCCCCAATAAATGCAGCCGAATTTAACCCTCCTTAACATTGAATGGAGTGACTTTTTCCGACAGACCTATCGTGTTTGAGCTACAAGCAAATAACCGAAAACAAATATTTAGCAGTTATTTTGCTGCCAAAAGTTATGCACACCTCCTGGAACTGTGCAAACTTGGATGACATGTCTTTAGGAGCACAGGCAGGTACTAAAACGATTGCCAGGCTCATCATCATCATCATCTCAGCCATAAGACGTCCACTGCTGAACATAGGCCTCCCCTTTGGACCTCCATAAGTGTCGGTATCATTAAGGGGGGGGGGGGGGGGGGGGGGGGGTTTGCCATACGCGCCACGCTTGGCAGGCGGGTTGGCGCGCGCAGTTTTTTTGTTTATTGTTTGTAGGCTTACGGAAGATCCTGCTGCCCATCTCCCGGTATATTCCCTTAGCAGACTCTTACTGCAACCACGGGACGATATGGTGGGGGACATTTCTAATTTAATTTCCAGCCTGCCGGGAATTAATTCCTCTAACCGCTTTTTATTGATCTTATTTTCTTGGCCTAATCGTGAGGTTACCTCCTTTCAATTAAATATTGTAGGTATTATGCATATTTTTAGATGATGAATTTATACCAAAAATAATGTTAATTGTTTATATAGCCATACATAAGTACTCTCTACTACTAATGTATGTGCGTAAATGCTCAAGGCATAATGTTACCTACAATGTATGTAGATAACAAAGTAGAAGAAATTAGTGCTTAATTTTCGTATAAAGGCACTAATAGCATGAGATTAGTAACCTGTAATTTACCTCATCTAACACAGCACAGCTAAATAATTTGTTCGTTCCACAGAGGGAGAACAAGAAGGGTCAACTGGAAGTGACGTTGCTGTACACATCGAGTGAAGACGGGCTCAACGACGTGGTCACCCTCACGGTTAATAGGCTACGGTGCAGCGTGCTTACTATGCAGGAACAGGAGCAATATAAAGGTAATTGGAATGATGTCAAATTCATATCAAATCAAAATCAAATCATTTTAGGTTTTTTTATTTATTTTACGAAAAAGTTTACATAAATTCTTAAACATATGCGCCACTATTGAAAACCTCAGGGGTTTAGTTAAAAGCTGGCGAGATGGCGCGTTCCGAGCCGCGTTAGACTGCATAACATTATAAGTAAATAGGTTTGTAGGTATACACACTTATACATTTCATTTTCCTGCTTGCCATCCAAGTACCTTATCTTAATTTTTTACTGATAGTCTGTTTTTTTTTAAATTAAACATGAGAGTCACGCATTGTAAACTAAGGGCCGGTTGTACCAAACTGTCTGTGAACGTAAACGTAATCATAAAAAAATCTTGTATGAAAAGTTTGACAGTTTTCTATGGGATGACAGCTCCGTCGCCATATTTAACGTTGATGAGTCTGTTAATTGTGCGTGGTGCAACCCACCCTAAGAGCTAAGGTAAATCGTTTAAACAAAAAAATTCCGGAGGCGAGTTGCGTCCATAACCCATAATAAACTTCAACCAAACTAAAAGAAAACAAAATAGTACGCTCATGTCTTCAAAACAAGACGGGTTGACTGGAAGCGATAGCGATCCTCTTGACACATCATGTATACATATAGAAATAGAGTAATGTCTTTGTCTAACTTAATATCTATTATAGATCAAATTGTTATAGTTCGAATGCCACCTAAGTAGGTGTTTTTACTTTGACAACTCGTTTAGTTTTCTTTCGAATATTAGGGTCATGCAAATAGCTTTCTTGTTGATGATCATTAATCATTGTATAGGAAACGGTTCTTTTTACAACTTTTACCAAAATAAGTAGTACATGTCAGTGCTGATATTGCGATTACTGCATCATTAGAGGCCCTTAGAGAGCCACATTAAAGTGTACATGAAGATTTACAGAAATGTTTAAACCCATTTAGTGTAAAAACTGACATGCATACGAGGGCTTGCAATTCCATATTTTTACAACAAAATAAACACATGGATATTGATACTACTCTCCCACTTTTGTTCCCTCCATCATGTTCGTACGTATACGTATAGATCCTACTGAGTATTAAAAATCTAGAAAATTACTTTAATGTATTTTATAATCCTTCATTTCAATACAATACTTATAACAACATTCGAAGCTACCATAAGCTAAACACAAAACACTTAGGTATAGTTAAAGAAATGATGTAAGTAAGTAAATATATGTTTAGGTATACACAGCATTACACAGGAATAACAATAAAGGCAAACGGCACACATAAAACACAAAGCATGTGTCACTGAAGATTACGTTTCCTAAAGGTTAGGTACTATACAGTAACCTTCTTGACTGACCTTCGGTGAACCTTAATATATTAGCAATAAGGTCTAAGAAATATCAGTAAACAGTGTGGGCGATGGTACGTGCCTATACCCGCTTCTAAGGGCTTCTAATCTTCTTTTATAGGTTCGAAACACGCAAAAAGCACGTCGCCCTTTCTTGTTTATGTCCATTCGTATTTGACGTATGATGAAAAAAAACCGGCCAAGTAGACTAAGAGCTGGACATGTCAGATATAATGACACAATAATGAGAGCAACGATCGATACATGAAGTAATAAAATTAAGAGGAGTTCACTATCAACAAACTTCGCAAGACTGTTGTAGCTTGTAACTAAAGTCTCAAGAAATATACTATCACATACGGGAAAATATTACACATGATAAATCATTGGATTCACGTAACAAGGAAGACTACAAAAGGCCTGGGATTCGGCCGTATTTCGTCCTTTTCCCTTTGAGCTGACCAGATGGTAGTCGCTCTCGTCACTAGACTTGGATGAGATTTAACGGGCTTAGCTTTCAACCACTAGTGCAATGATGGACCTGGAAACGAGCTAAGTCTTAGCAAAAGGGAGTAGCGAATGCAAAATAAACCCTGACCTTTTTCTTGCACTATGACATGAGGTTCCTAAAGAAGCGAGCTGCTTTGATGATGCTACGCGTCTGCTCGTTTGTTACCTATTACAACAAATATACTATCTTAATTCCAGTAAATCTCACACTTGAATGCATGACGCCGTTTTCTTCAAATACATTAGGTATCTTTGTAAATATTTAATATAAAATGGGTTTTTATGCATACTTGAAATCACGTTTCACCTCCAAGCAAAAATTCTTCTAATGACGTTTTGAGCATTAAGTAATCCCACAGCATTTTTTAAACCTTTGTGTAATAAACTTGTTTAATGATGCGTGGGATAACAAAAACTCAGTAAACGCAGTATTCAGTCTAATGAGTAATAGTGAACATCACTTGATTACTTCTAGTATTTTATATCGAAAATACTACATTAATCTGTTAAACATAAAGTTGTTTTTTCAATCATCGCTTAGACTTGTGATTGGAAAAATGTACTCAGTCGATATTTCGGCTGATGAAGTGCGCTTTATGGCTTTGGTACAGCTCTTCATGAAGATAGAACAAGGTTTAATCTAAAATACTTTTCCTCATGGTGCTTTAAATCTGGTCGTCACATTATCAGGTATCTGTACGTATAGCTTAGGTCCCAATAGGTTTTAAGTTAGGTCTAGATTTCTTAGCACAATTTAGTTAAGTTTTCTAAGTCAATTTTATTAATTGTAAACAAATACATGTTGCTTATCAGAGTAAATGTCTAAAATAAAAATAAAATATTAATAATTAGTTATATGGTTATTCCTCTAAATCAAGTTTAAATAAAAATTCTATAATTTGTGAAATCAACATTAATATCAATATTTTTTTTCTTTTTATGGTAACTTCTAGTACACTTTGTACCTAATAATAAAATGTGGCCTTAAATCCATCCGCACCCGTAGCTTGAATATATTTTTACCTAACATTAGTTATTTTCATAAAATAAAATTTCACCACATTTTCACATTCTAATATTCATTCTCGAGAATAAAATAAAAATGAATTTCATAATGATATTGTGTCATTTATTTCTTGTACCTAATGTAACCGAATGAGGAAAACAAGGTGAAGTAGGTAATATACATTCTTCATTATTTTCAATGTAAAGTGCCAATCTATTTCTGTGTCGGATTTTGTGGGGATATAACTTTCTTAATTGAAATAAATTTCAATTCCTTCGCTAAAATCTCGGTTTGTAACTCAACACCCAACTCAAATGAATAAGACAACTTTTGGTTTTGCTCCGTAACTTTTAATCAGTTGAGGCCTGGTTACACCTAATGGTCTAAGAGCTGGCCACGTCAGATGTGACACAATAATGAGAGGTTTGTAATCAGTCCAGTTAGATTGCATAACCATCCTTATTGCAAGATCCGGGCATCTGGCAGCTTTTAATGGGTGGAGCTCAGAGTGACAGACCAACAAAGTTTTTAAGTTGAAAAAAAGTAATACCGAAATAAGTAAAAACTGCTGAAGTTGTGTCATTTATAGAGAACAGGGCCTATATTTTAACATTAGAACAAAAAACATTGTGTATTATTGTGCAAACAAAAACAGTAGGCGAGTAACCAAAAATTACATTATATGTACATCATTTGGTACTACTTCCCCTAAACGAAACTTTTGGATATTATATAATCTAATTAATTATATAATTTTTCATAATATTGGATCAAAACCAGAACTCTAGAATTTATTTTCTTCAAGTTATTTGCTTTCTTTGACCTCCACCACTTTACAGCTGCCAGATGTCCGGATCTAGAAATAAGCATAGTATAGCAAACTAACTAGAGGGGTTTCGTTGCTCTCATTATTGTGTCATATCTGACGTGGCCAGCTCTCCGTCTATAACGAGTAGGTACAGTGGCAAGACAGCAAAATGCCACTGGGCCGAGAGAGTAAAATGGCCCGGCCCAGTACCTACTCGGCGATGTGTTTACACCTTGCGAGTACTCGGTCGAGAGTACTGACTCGCCACTGTACTCAGTAGGTGTAACCAGAGCATTAAAGTTAAGTGTTTGTTTACATTGTAACTGCTATGACTACTGAGTGGAGTAATATCACGAACTAACAGACATTGTCGGTTACTTATTTCATTTATTTATGCCACACCTGGCCATAAAGTGGCTTTTTCCGCACGCTGCGCGTACGGAAAAAGACGCTTTCTGGCCAAATGTAGGCATAAAACGATGTACACAACACGGGGGATAATAAAGAAAGCCCTCGATCACATATTTACGTCCCTCGCTTGCAGCTCGGGCCGTAAACTTCTGCGATCTCGGCCTTTCTTTGTTTTACCACCCTAGTTGTGTAATGTACTATTTTAACCGAGTTTAATTTCATAGAAGAAGGAGGTGGTTCTGTATTCAGTTTGGTGTTTTTTTTTTCATGTATGTTTATTATGTTATGATTCGCTTTTGCACAGTGAAGCTCTGGTGGCCTGGCGGTAAGACCTTTAGGCTTATTTCTTACCAAAATGTTTTGTTCCTTATACGTAAACTTTGAGTTAAATATATTATAAGCAAATTATTTAACTCCTTATCGAATTTTGGTTATTAATGAAATAGGGTCATTCTTTTTCAGTGTTGTCTGATAAAGATCGCTTATAGGGATAAGACCGCCTGTTGTTACCATTCTTTACTTCGTTAAGTCTGTTTCTGTATTAATTTATTCCTTGTGTGGTGCAATAAAAAATAATTATTTAATTGAATTGATATGAGCAGCATCAGTCAAACTGAGACAACATTTGCGCATAACGTTTTTTTATACCATGACGGTGGCAAAAAAGCATACGGCACGCCTGATGGTAAGCAGCTACTGTAGCCTATGGATGCCGGTACCTGCAATTCCAGGGGTGTCACATGCGCATGCTAAAGGAACAAGAAGGGTTGGAACACACTGGGTTTCTTTGAGTTCTTTGGCAACCTTACTTACCAGCAGGAGCACAACACTATGTGTACGGTCTAGTGCTATTTGACTTTAGGGTCTAAATGGCCCAAGAATGAATAGGTTAGGTTAGGTATTGCTAAATATTCTTTCTAATTAAGACATTACATACAGAGTCTCTCAGATTGGTCAGCAGGGAATGCATCAGTGTAGTGAAAAGGCCCCTCGACTCGCGCGATGCTCTTTGCTTATTAAAAAGGAGAGAGTTGTCGTGCGTCTTCAATCATGACACGTCATTGGAAAATAACCACTAGTACCCAGCACATTAGGACATGTTCCAATGAAATCACTATAGTGCATTACTTTACGGAATGGAAAGTTCACTTCAAAGTGTTGGGAGAATGTGATTAACACATGGGTGTCGTCAAAATTAATTTAATTTAACTTGTTCTAGTTCTGATTGTACTTAGTCTCCATAACTGAAAAGTTTGCGTTATATGAAATGTTGGGTAGAGATTGGAATTTCAACTTTTAAACTGTTTGGTCCGATGTTTGTTGTTGAATATCACGACTCACGAGTTCATTTACATACACGGAAAAAAGTATAAGTAAATATTGTCTAGGAGTAATTATATATCTTTAGCCCAAGACATATTTTACTTAATTAAATTAAGACATTTTACTTGAATCAAGACCACTTTCTAGGCAAATAGTTTCCATTTATATACGAAACAATAATGTCTGGACCAAGAGGATTGTCTTGGATGAAGATACTTTTTTCCGTGTAGTTGATCCTTGGTCAACTAAATAACACGTGGAGTACCTAATCTATTTCATGGTAGGTACCAGGGCTTGTAAACCGGTTAATTTTTCGTAGCGGTTAGAGCCACATTTTAAGAGCCTAACCCATAATAAAGGTTACGCTCGCAGGGAACGAAATCCTTTTACCGGTTAGGGGAGCGCTCTCTCCGTGTGAGCGAAGACTAGGGTGAATGACCGCTGAGCGCTCGCTTTACTCGATTTGTTTGCTATGGTATTAGATTTGATTTTTAATCGACTTCAAAAAAAAGGAGGTTCTCAGTTCGACCCGTATGTTTGTATGTATGTTTGTTCGCGATTATCTCGCGGTTGGCTGAAACGATTTTGATGCGGTTTTCAGAACAGTATACACTCTGCAGAAGGTTTAAGAATAGAAAAGGGGTCGTTCATTTATTACGTAAGCCAATATTTGCCATTTTTGTTCCCTTCTGAGATCCTCCTCTTAGAAGTAGAAATAAGGCATGGTCAACCCCCCCCCCCCCTAAATTGTTAAAAGTAATAATAAATTAATGGCACCGAAAAGGATACCCGTCGTCCGCACAGATCCTTTATTAAGCAATGTATTAGTTCAACTCAACCGATTTTTCACCGCATTAATAACTATAAGCAACAAAGGAAGTCGGTTAGGAAAAGGGGTCGTCCATTTATTACGTAAGTAAAATTTTGCCACTTTTTAACCGACTTCAAAAAAAGGAGGTTCTTAGTTTGACCCGTATGTTTGTATGTATGTTTGTCCGCGATTATCTCTCGTTTGGCTGAACTGTTTTGATGCGGTTTTCAGAAAAGTATTTGTTACATTATGGAGAAGGTTTTAAAATACAAAAAGGGGTCGTCCATTTACGGGCACCGTGAGAGGAACAGGAAGTAACTTCTTCCTATATGTGATTGCCTACTAGTAAGTTTAGGCATTTGAATAAGTTTTTAATTTGTGTTATTATTGTTATTTTAAAATTACTTTAATATTGAATATGGGTGTATACCTGTCAATAAAGAACGTTATTTATTATTTATTATTATTATTTATTTATTACGTAAGCCAATTTTTGCCACTTTTGACCCACTTCCGCTCCTACGTAAGAGAAAAAGTCCTCCTCTTGTAAGTAGAAGTAGTGCATGGTCAATCCCCCCCCCCCCCCCCTAAATTGTCATACCTAAGTAATATATTATATGAATGGCATCCAAAAGGACACCCGTGACGTGGTCCACATGGTTCCGTTATTAAGCGATATATTATTTCAACTCGACCGATTTTTAACCGCATTAATATCTATAAATAAAATTCATATTAGTTTATACAATCTTCTCCATCTTCTCCTTATTACACTTTTTCTTTCCCTCCTTCATCATCATTTTCTTATTAACCCTCTTCATCGTTGTCTTCTGCATCTTCTTCTTCATCATCTTCGTCTATTTCTTATTATTTTTCATCAACACCTTGATCTTCAACATGATTTTCATCTTTATATTTGTCTTCTTCTTTATCTTCCTCTTCTTCAATTTCCAATATTATCTTCCTCTTCTTCAACTTTACGCCGTCTTCTTTGGTATTTCTACATCGTTATCTTCTTCATCTTCATTATCATCTTATTCTTTATCACCTTCGTCTTATTCTTCTTCTTTGCCTTCAACTTGATCATCATCTTCCTCTTGTGTAACTTCATCGTGGTCTTTTTCATCACCGTCTTCTTCTACTTCTTCTTTATCTTTGTATTTTTCTTATTATTCTTCATTATCAATATAAGCATCATCTTCTACATTATCACCATATTCGCCTTCTTCATCATCATCATATCTTTCTTTATTATATTTGTCGTATTCTCGTTCTTATTCATCGTCATCTTCATCGTTGTATTCTTGTTCGTCACCATCATCATCATCATTTTCATTATCTTATTGTTCTTCGCCTTCATCATCTTATTCTTGTTCGTCGTCTTCTTCTGATATAGCATGAAATCTTTCGCTTATAAGTATGTTAGTGGTTGCCCTGTTATCAATGCAGGTCATGGCATACAGTTTCTGAGTTATTTTAATACGGTTTATATTATGTGTACAGATAAACTAACGTATGCAGCTGTACGTAATTAGGACCCTTATTACGGAACAGTTATATAACTACTACATTATCCGCGATTATCTCGCGTTTGGCTGAACCAATTTTGATGCGGGTTCCATAAAGGTATTAGTTACATTCTGGAGAAAGTTTAAGTAAACGGCCAGGTGGGTGACAATGGAATGCAGTTTTTTTTAGTGGCCATAACTCCGAAACAAATGATTTTTGAGGTTGCTATTAAGAAGGATAGAATAGTAAATTTTATGTAGAATGTTTATAAGTAATAGAAGATTTGGGGCTTTCAGCAGAGTCAGTGGAGTGAGATAGTATAAACACTAGTCTACGTGGTGAATAGTATATTGCAAGTGACAGTACAAAACATATAAACAAGCCGTTACTATGCTTAATTTAAACGCGTGTCAGATATGTCGTAATACCGATTACTAAATAGCCAGCATACGCATATGCAACCTCCAATACGCCCCCTTAATCTATTACGTACATACTCCAACACTTTTGTACATGTCAGAACTCGGTACATAAAACAAATCTAATTTTTAAAACTTTTGTGTCTGACTGTACACAAGTAAACACAAAAAACAGAAATCATCCAACAAATTAAAATATGCATAAGAAAGGTAAAACTAGAAAATTATTCTATTACCTAATACACAAAACACCTAAAAACATAAAAGAAGATTTGGGGCTTTCAGCAGAGTCAGTGGAGTCAGATAGTCCAAACACTAGTTTACGTGGTGAATAGTATATTGCAAGTGACAGTACAAAACATATAAACAAGCCGTTACTATGCTTAATTTAAACGCGTGTCAAATATGTCGTAATACCGATTACTAAACAGCCAGCATACGCATATGCAACCTCCAATAGTAAGTAGGTATGTATGAGTGTATTTGTTATACTCTGGCTGGAGGTTTTGGTTTAGGGTCAGGTGGACGACAGTGGAACACTTTTGTTTTAAGTAGCCATAATTCCAAACCAACGTAGCAGGTTGCTGTTAAGAAGGATAACATATTAATTTTATGTTTTCTTAAGTATGTGTTGTTAAATAAACAAAAACTCTATCGCTAAAAAGTATGAAATATAAAATAAAAACAAAACAAAATTAAAAACAAAACAAAAATAAAAAACAAAACCGAAAGAAAAAGAATTATAATAAAATTATAATTTAATTTATTTATTTAAAAAAAGAGAACCGTTTTCGGAAAAAAACAGCGCACTAAAAAGCACTAAATATTTTTTATATAAGTACCTCACCCCTCACCCCTATCCTTATCCAGCTCTTATCCCATCTCTTTTCCTACTCCGTAAAGCAAATTTCTGCCAAAAAGTAATGACGAATACCAAATAAAAAGTAATTCAATAATGATCTGGGTATTTACTTAATTTTTGAAGTCGGTGCCAAACTACTTCTCTGTCAAGTTTTGACTGGGTCAATAGTGCAAAAACTTAATTAATAAGTAAACTGTATTTTTTATGCAAAGAAAGGAGGTTTCGGAATTATGGCCACTTAAAATAAAAGTGTTCCACTGTCGTCCACCTGACCCTTAACCAAAACCTCCAGCCAGAGTGTAACAAATACACTCATACGTACGTGCAAACATACTACTACATAAAATTTACTATTCTATCCTTCTTAATAGCAACCTCAAAAATTATTGGTTTCGGAGTAATGGCCACTAAAAAAACAGCGTTCCATTGTCACCCATCTGGCCGTATACTTAAACCTTCTCCAGAATGTAACTAGTACCTTTATGGAACCCGCATCAAAATTGGTTCAACCAACCGCGAGATAATCGCGGATAATGTAGTAGTTATATAACTGTTCCGTAATAAGGGTCATAATTACGTACAGCTGCATACGTTAGTTTGTCTGTACACATAATATAAACCGTATTAAAATAGTTCAGAAACTGTATGTCATGACCTGCATTGATAACAGGGCAACATACTCATAAGCGAAAGATTCTATGCTATATCAGAAGAAGACGACGAAGAAGAATAAGATGATGAAGAAGAAGTAGACGAAGAACAATAAGATAATAAAAATGATTATATTATGATGGTGAAGAAGAAGAATACAATGATCAAAACGACGATGAATAAGAAGGAGAAGACGATGAAGATAATAAAGAAAGAAATGATGATGATGATGATGATGAAAAAGAAGACGAACATGGTGATGATGTAGAAGATAATGCTAATATTGTCAGTGAAGAAAAAAAATACGAAGATGAAGAAGGAGTAGAAGACGGTGATGAAAAATACCACAATGAAGTTGATCAAGAGGAAGATAATAATGATGAAGAAGAAGACAAAGAAGACGAATACGACAAAGGTGATGAAGAATATGATGATAACGAAGATGAAGAAGATAACGATGTAGACGATACCAAAGAAGACGATGAACGAAAAGACGATGATTAAGTTGAAGAAGAGGAAGATAATAATGGAGAAATTAAGAAGAGGAAGATAAAGAAGAAGACAAATATAAAGATGAAAATGTTGATGAAGATCAAGATATTGATAAAAAATAATAAGAATTACACGAAGATGATGAAGAAGAAGGTGCAGAAGACAACGATGAAGAAGGCTAATAAGAAAATGATGATGAAGAAGGGAAAGAAAAATAATAAAAAGGAGAAGATAGTGAATATTGCTCGAACTAATATGAATTTTATTTATAGTTATTAATGCGGTTAAAAATCGGTCGAGTTGAACTACTATATCGCTTAATAACGGAATCATGTTGACGACGTCACGGGTGTCCTTTTGGATGCCATTCATTTATTATGTAGTTATGACAATTTAGAGGGAGGGATTGACCATGCACTACTTTTACTTACAAGAGGAGGACTTTTTCTCTTACGTAGAAGCAGAAGCTGGTCAAAAGTGGCAAAATTGGCTTACGTAATAAATGGATGAACCCTTTTTCTATTCTAAAACCTTCTCCAGAGTGTAACAAATACTTCTCTGACAACCTCATCAAAATCAGTTCAGCCAAACGAGAGATAATTGCGAACAAACATACATACAAACATATGGGTCAAACTGAGAACCTCCTTTTTTTTTGAAGTCAATTAAAAAGTGGCAAAATTTACTTACGTAATAAATGGACGACCCCTTTTTCTAACCGACTTCATTTCTTGCTTATAGTTATTAATGCGGTTAATAATCGGTCGAGTTGAACTCATATATTTTTAATAAAGGATCCGTGCGGACGACGTCACGGGTATCCTTTTCGGTGCCATTCATTTATTACGTATAACAATTTAGGGGGTGGGGGGATTGACCATGCCTTGCTTCTACTTATAAGAGGAGGATCAAAAATTGGCTTACGTAATAAATGAACGACCCCTTTTTCTATTCTAAAACCTTCTCCAGATTGTAACAAATATTGTTTTGTAAATACCGAATCAAAGTCGGTTCAGCCAAGCGCGAGATAATCGCGAACTAACATACATACAAACATACGGGTCAAACTGAGAACCTCCTTTTTTTGAAGTCGGTTAAAAAATAAATTATTCATTTAGTTGACTATCGTCCGTTACCAGCATTGGGTGCACGAGTGCTCGTTATTGTTATTTTTACATAAGCAAGGTTCTTTTGCCTTGCCTACCATCATACCAACAATAATGTACACACAACACCAGGGCTTGTAACCGGTTACAAATAAACCGGTATTGTAAAGGTTAAACCGGTTTTTTATTTCGGTTACGTTCGAACGAAATGATTTGGGAACTTTATATCGGAGCCTTTTCTAACCGGTAACTCGGTGTTTGGGCTACGGGAGCAATGACCGGTGGCGGCGGGGTGGCGCTCCGCTCCCTGCGGCTTGTGTTGTGTTGTGTGTACATTATTGTTGGTATGATGGTAGGCAAGGCAAAAGAACCTTGCTTATGTAAAAATAACAATAACGAGCACTCGTGCACCCAATGCTGGTAACGGACGATAGTCAACTAAATGAATAATTTATTTTTTAACCGACTTCAAAAAAAGGAGGTTCTCAGTTTGACCCGTATGTTTGTATGTATGTTAGTTCGCGATTATCTCGCGCTTGGCTGAACCGACTTTGATTCGGTATTTACAAAACAATATTTGTTACAATCTGGAGAAGGTTTTAGAATAGAAAAAGGGGTCGTTCATTTATTACGTAAGCCAATTTTTGATCCTCCTCTTATAAGTAGAAGCAAGGCATGGTCAATCCCCCCACCCCCTAAATTGTTATACGTAATAAATGAATGGCACCGAAAAGGATACCCGTGACGTCGTCCGCACGGATCCTTTATTAAAAATATATGAGTTCAACTCGACCGATTATTAACCGCATTAATAACTATAAGCAAGAAATGAAGTCGGTTAGAAAAAGGGGTCGTCCATTTATTACGTAAGTAAATTTTGCCACTTTTTAATTGACTTCAAAAAAAAAGGAGGTTCTCAGTTTGACCCATATGTTTGTATGTATGTTTGTTCGCAATTATCTCTCGTTTGGCTGAACTGATTTTGATGAGGTTGTCAGAGAAGTATTTGTTACACTCTGGAGAAGGTTTTAGAATAGAAAAAGGGTTCATCCATTTATTACGTAAGCCAATTTTGCCACTTTTGACCAGCTTCTGCTTCTACGTAAGAGAAAAAGTCCTCCTCTTGTAAGTAAAAGTAGTGCATGGTCAATCCCTCCCTCTAAATTGTCATAACTACATAATAAATGAATGGCATCCAAAAGGACACCCGTGACGTCGTCAACATGATTCCGTTATTAAGCGATATAGTAGTTCAACTCGACCGATTTTTAACCGCATTAATAACTATAAATAAAATTCATATTAGTTCGAGCAATATTCACTATCTTCTCCTTTTTATTATTTTTCTTTCCCTTCTTCATCATCATTTTCTTATTAGCCTTCTTCATCGTTGTCTTCTGCACCTTCTTCTTCATCATCTTCGTGTAATTCTTATTATTTTTTATCAATATCTTGATCTTCATCAACATTTTCATCTTTATATTTGTCTTCTTCTTTATCTTCCTCTTCTTAATTTCTCCATTATTATCTTCCTCTTCTTCAACTTAATCATCGTCTTTTCGTTCATCGTCTTCTTTGGTATCGTCTACATCGTTATCTTCTTCATCTTCGTTATCATCATATTCTTCATCACCTTTGTCGTATTCGTCTTCTTTGTCTTCTTCTTCATCATTATTATCTTCCTCTTGATCAACTTCATTGTGGTATTTTTCATCACCGTCTTCTACTCCTTCTTCATCTTCGTATTTTTTTTCTTCACTGACAATATTAGCATTATCTTCTACATCATCACCATGTTCGTCTTCTTTTTCATCATCATCATCATCATCATTTCTTTCTTTATTATCTTCATCGTCTTCTCCTTCTTATTCATCGTCGTTTTGATCATTGTATTCTTCTTCTTCACCATCATAATATAATCATTTTTATTATCTTATTGTTCTTCGTCTACTTCTTCTTCATCATCTTATTCTTCTTCGTCGTCTTCTTCTGATATAGCATAGAATCTTTCGCTTATGAGTATGTTGCCCTGTTATCAATGCAGGTCATGACATACAGTTTCTGAACTATTTTAATACGGTTTATATTATGTGTACAGACAAACTAACGTATGCAGCTGTACGTAATTATGACCCTTATTACGGAACAGTTATATAACTACTACATTATCCGCGATTATCTCGCGGTTGGTTGAACCAATTTTGATGCGGGTTCCATAAAGGTACTAGTTACATTCTGGAGAAGGTTTAAGTATACGGCCAGATGGGTGACAATGGAACGCTGTTTTTTTAGTGGCCATTACTCCGAAACCAATAATTTTTGAGGTTGCTATTAAGAAGGATAGAATAGTAAATTTTATGTAGTAGTATGTTTGCACGTACGTATGAGTGTATTTGTTACACTCTGGCTGGAGGTTTTGGTTAAGGGTCAGGTGGACGACAGTGGAACACTTTTATTTTAAGTGGCCATAATTCCGAAACCTCCTTTCTTTGCATAAAAAATACAGTTTACTTATTAATTAAGTTTTTGCACTATTGACCCAGTCAAAACTTGACAGAGAAGTAGTTTGGCACCGACTTCAAAAATTAAGTAAATACCCAGATCATTATTGAATTACTTTTTATTTGGTATTCGTCATTACTTTTTGGCAGAAATTTGCTTTACGGAGTAGGAAAAGAGATGGGATAAGAGCTGGATAAGGATAGGGGTGAGGGGTGAGGTACTTATATAAAAAATATTTAGTGCTTTTTAGTGCGCTGTTTTTTTCCGAAAACGGTTCTCTTTTTTTAAATAAATAAATTAAATTATAATTTTATTATAATTCTTTTTCTTTCGGTTTTGTTTTTTATTTTTGTTTTGTTTTTAATTTTGTTTTGTTTTTATTTTATATTTCATACTTTTTAGCGATAGAGTTTTTGTTTATTTAACAACACATACTTAAGAAAACATAAAATTAATATGTTATCCTTCTTAACAGCAACCTGCTACGTTGGTTTGGAATTATGGCTACTTAAAACAAAAGTGTTCCACTGTCGTCCACCTGACCCTAAACCAAAACCTCCAGCCAGAGTATAACAAATACACTCATACATACCTACTTACTATTGGAGGTTGCATATGCGTATGCTGGCTGTTTAGTAATCGGTATTACGACATATTTGACACGCGTTTAAATTAAGCATAGTAACGGCTTGTTTATATGTTTTGTACTGTCACTTGCAATATACTATTCACCACGTAAACTAGTGTTTGGACTATCTGACTCCACTGACTCTGCTGAAAGCCCCAAATCTTCTTTTATGTTTTTAGGTGTTTTGTGTATTAGGTAATAGAATAATTTTCTAGTTTTACCTTTCTTATGCATATTTTAATTTGTTGGATGATTTCTGTTTTTTGTGTTTACTTGTGTACAGTCAGACACAAAAGTTTTAAAAATTAGATTTGTTTTATGTACCGAGTTCTGACATGTACAAAAGTGTTGGAGTATGTACGTAATAGATTAAGGGGGCGTATTGGAGGTTGCATATGCGTATGCTGGCTATTTAGTAGTCGGTATTACGACATATCTGACACGCGTTTAAATTAAGCATAGTAACGGCTTGTTTATATGTTTTGTACTGTCACTTGCAATATACTATTCACCACGTAGACTAGTGTTTATACTATCTCACTCCACTGACTCTGCTGAAAGCCCCAAATCTTCTATTACTTATAAACATACTACATAAAATTTACTATTCTATCCTTCTTAATAGCAACCTCAAAAATCATTTGTTTCGGAGTTATGGCCACTAAAAAAAACTGCATTCCATTGTCACCCACCTGGCCGTTTACTTAAACTTTCTCCAGAATGTAACTAATACCTTTATGGAACCCGCATCAAAATTGGTTCAGCCAAACGCGAGATAATCGCGGATAATGTAGTAGTTATATAACTGTTCCGTAATAAGGGTCCTAATTACGTACAGCTGCATACGTTAGTTTATCTGTACACATAATATAAACCGTATTAAAATAACTCAGAAACTGTATGCCATGACCTGCATTGATAACAGGGCAACCACTAACATACTTATAAGCGAAAGATTTCATGCTATATCAGAAGAAGACGACGAACAAGAATAAGATGATGAAGGCGAAGAACAATAAGATAATGAAAATGATGATGATGATGGTGACGAACAAGAATACAACGATGAAGATGACGATGAATAAGAACGAGAATACGACAAATATAATAAAGAAAGATATGATGATGATGAAGAAGGCGAATATGGTGATAATGTAGAAGATGATGCTTATATTGATAATGAAGAATAATAAGAAAAATACAAAGATAAAGAAGAAGTAGAAGAAGACGGTGATGAAAAAGACCACGATGAAGTTACACAAGAGGAAGATGATGATCAAGTTGAAGGCAAAGAAGAAGAATAAGACGAAGGTGATAAAGAATAAGATGATAATGAAGATGAAGAAGATAACGATGTAGAAATACCAAAGAAGACGGCGTAAAGTTGAAGAAGAGGAAGATAATATTGGAAATTGAAGAAGAGGAAGATAAAGAAGAAGACAAATATAAAGATGAAAATCATGTTGAAGATCAAGGTGTTGATGAAAAATAATAAGAAATAGACGAAGATGATGAAGAAGAAGATGCAGAAGACAACGATGAAGAGGGTTAATAAGAAAATGATGATGAAGGAGGGAAAGAAAAAGTGTAATAAGGAGAAGATGGAGAAGATTGTATAAACTAATATGAATTTTATTTATAGATATTAATGCGGTTAAAAATCGGTCGAGTTGAAATAATATATCGCTTAATAACGGAACCATGTGGACCACGTCACGGGTGTCCTTTTGGATGCCATTCATATAATATATTACTTAGGTATGACAATTTAGGGGGGGGGGGGGAGGATTGACCATGCACTACTTCTACTTACAAGAGGAGGACTTTTTCTCTTACGTAGGAGCGGAAGTGGGTCAAAAGTGGCAAAAATTGGCTTACGTAATAAATAAATAATAATAATAAATAATAAATAACGTTCTTTATTGACAGGTATACACCCATATTCAATATTAAAGTAATTTTAAAATAACAATAATAACACAAATTAAAAACTTATTCAAATGCCTAAACTTACTAGTAGGCAATCACATATAGGAAGAAGTTACTTCCTGTTCCTCTCACGGTGCCCGTAAATGGACGACCCCTTTTTGTATTTTAAAACCTTCTCCATAATGTAACAAATACTTTTCTGAAAACCGCATCAAAACAGTTCAGCCAAACGAGAGATAATCGCGGACAAACATACATACAAACATACGGGTCAAACTAAGAACCTCCTTTTTTTGAAGTCGGTTAAAAAGTGGCAAAATTTTACTTACGTAATAAATGGACGACCCCTTTTCCTAACCGACTTCCTTTGTTGCTTATAGTTATTAATGCGGTGAAAAATCGGTTGAGTTGAACTAATACATTGCTTAATAAAGGATCTCGGGCGACGACGGGTATCCTTTTCGGTGCCATTAATTTATTATTACTTTTAACAATTTAGGGGGGGGGGGGGGTTGACCATGCCTTATTTCTACTTCTAAGAGGAGGATCTCAGAAGGGAACAAAAATGGCAAATATTGGCTTACGTAATAAATGAACGACCCCTTTTCTATTCTTAAACCTTCTGCAGAGTGTATACTGTTCTGAAAACCGCATCAAAATCGTTTCAGCCAACCGCGAGATAATCGCGAACAAACATACATACAAACATACGGGTCGAACTGAGAACCTCCTTTTTTTTGAAGTCGATTAAAAATCAAATCTAATACCATAGCAAACAAATCGAGTAAAGCGAGCGCTCAGCGGTCATTCACCCTAGTCTTCGCTCACACGGAGAGAGCGCTCCCCTAACCGGTAAAAGGATTTCGTTCCCTGCGAGCGTAACCTTTATTATGGGTTAGGCTCTTAAAATGTGGCTCTAACCGCTACGAAAAATTAACCGGTTTACAAGCCCTGCACAACACAACACAAGCCGCAGGGAGCGGAGCGCCACCCCGCCGCCACCGGTCATTGCTCCCGTAGCCCAAACACCGAGTTACCGGTTAGAAAAGGCTCCGATATAAAGTTCCCAAATCATTTCGTTCGAACGTAACCGAAATAAAAAACCGGTTTAACCTTTACAATACCGGTTTATTTGTAACCGGTTACAAGCCCTGGTAGGTACAAAAAGTAAATAATTAATATTGCCAAACTGAGATGCAGCCAGCGTGTACTTGCTCATAATGCTGTGATTAATGACATCCCTCACACACTTTAGACGTCACAACGATCTATCAAAAGAAAGTTAATATAAGAAACCCGGGCAGCGTTAGGCCACGTGAAAAACCCTTATTGTTTAGGTAACCACATACCTATACCTACCCACATGTCAGGTTTCAAAACACAAGTGTTTATAATCCATACAGGTATATTCACGAAAGTTGGCGCGAGATTTCTACTGAGTGAGCCATTTTCATAGAAATTCTGTCAAATCTCGCGCCAACTCTCGTGAATAGACCTGTACCAGATAGAGTAGCAACTTAAGTGTTAATAAGAAAGTTGTGTCAAGAGAGACACTTGATTCACTACGATCTAGTTGTTTGAAAAGTGGAATCCTGTGCTTTTCGAGGACTTCAAGACATGAAACTATTTGAAATGTGGTTAAGTAGGTACTTCTTGAAAATGTGATCCAAAGTAATGTTACATATTTATTTACGTTACAATATAAATAAGAAATCCGAATCGCAAAGCACCACAATGTAAAGCCATCTTTTATGGGAAGGTATTACTTACATGTATGCTCGTCATGGTGCGGAATTGATAGGGACATCGGACAAATATTGTCCCGTTATCGGAAAAAACGATGTACTGAATGCAAAATATGGGACGCTATTGTAGGGAACGACTGCCGAATATGAATCAAAGGGTTTTGGAAACACCTGAGCACAAAATGTACTCATTCATACATTTGTATAGGGCAGTTATTTGAGTACCAAAATCATACTCTAATGCTTGAAGCACATGCACAAGCAGACGACATTTTCAAAGATGCTGGTGATTCCTCGAGGTGCTGGAACGTCAAATGGTCTGGACATGAAAAAGGAACCTGTAATTAATATACATACCAAATTTCAGGACTGTCCGAGAGGTATCATGATTTGTATTATATTGTTAGATTTTATGAGTAAAGCCCTTAGAGCTAAAGCCTTATAGATCCAGAGTAGGCCATAGGCAACCCTACGTTATCGAGTAGCAGAATTCGGCTTATATGTAAGGCGATGCACGGTGAAAAGTTATGTATTTTAGACTTGGTAGCCTGAGCTAAACTTGGAGCATTTTGTACAGTTAGCAAAAATATCATTATAAAATATACCTCATCGAGTAGGAAATTGAACCTTATGCCATTCGAAAGTACTAATCAACCTGGTAATAAAAAAATGGTGGGTGTTAAACTTGGAGCTTTTGTTGTTCAGTAAAAATCGTTCAAATGAGTTTACGGGATAGATTAAATTTAGTTTTATGCGATACATATGACACTGTTTATAAACAAGTGCCAAAAAATAAGAGGTTGCATTGCCCAAATTATACCTTATTATTAAAAAATATATTTTAAAATAGTAAACCTAATAGAAGATAAACCCTTTGCGATTTGAATGAACTCATCAACTATTAAGGAAAAAAATATCTAATATCTCAGGTTTGCGTGTGGCTACCACAATTTTTCTCATCTCGATGAGCACTGTTGGATGGGCCAGGTACTAGTCGTTGAAGTAGTTTATGTCAAAAAATAGAGTAATTTTTTGCTGACTGTAAAATATGCTCCTACTTTGGCTCAGGCTACCAGGTACTAAAATACATAATATTTTATCGTGCATCACCCTATATTTGACGAATTCTGCTACTGGATGAGGTAGGGTTGCCTACGGGCTACTCTTGATCTATTATAAATGACGGTCTTTTATTTTTTTGCCATGAATGTGTTCAAAGCTATGAAACTTTTTGTACCTAATGCTTCCGTCTCTGCGGCAAAAAGTGTCATAGGGGAAAATATACACGAGGTCGAGTCACACGAGCCATCACTTTCAGGTTGCTTTTATATTCACATTTGTTATTTAAATGATCTATGCAGTAACGCAATCTTAAGGTAAACGTACGTTAGTCCAGTAGTTGACGCCATGCTGTCACTTTTATTGCGATGAATTAAGATTGAAGATGACATGTACTGAGACCGTGACGAGCACTTGGACGTTTACCTTATGTTTTTTTCTGTGAACCTAGACATAATTTTAGTCACTGATGAGACGCTAGCGTGTCTACTCTTAAATAATTGACAGTAAACGTGTAATTTTAATCGCGTGACTTACCAACGTAATTTTCTTGCCAGACGTCTAACCCAACATTAATACGAATGAAATTTAAACAAGTTTGTATTATTTTCTGTTTCAGCTCCGTTGTATTTGAAGGCCACAATATTGGAAGCCAACAAAGCAGAGTGTTATTGGAAAAGCGACAGATTCGTTCCCACTATATCGGCCAGGTGGGACCCGAAGTCTGCGACGGTAAAGCTGTCCGTGTTCAGAGCCAGCTTGAGCAAAGTCAGCATTTATATTAGCCTCGGTTGCAAGACTAAGATGGCGAAGAAGGAGATACTCGGCAAGGCGAGCATCGACGAGAAGTCTGTTAACGCTGAGGCGTGGAACGAGTGTCTGCGACAACCCGGCATCCCTAAAACATTTTGGGTTAACTTTGAATGATAAGGGACGATATTATCATTGCAAATTAGAAACATATCCGTCCTTTTAAACTTTGTGATTACTGCGCGGTTGTATTTGGACTCAGAAGTATGAATCGTAATGACATAGGTACTAAATGAGTAAGTACCTAAAAGATAATGTACGTATACAGTTGAAGATAGGTACTTATATGGCGTTCTCGGGAAGAAACTTAACGTATATTGATTGTTAAAACCGAGTTACTGCCACAAATAAGATCATAAATTACCGGATCATTGAAAAACATTATATATTATATACTGTTTTTGTTGAAAATAACACTTCAATACGTGATGGGAACAAAATCGTAAAAGCGCGCATAGATTTATTTACAAAACTAACGAAATATGTTTGAAAGCTCACTCGTATGTCGAGACGCGCATTATCGAACGGTCTGGTTTTATTTGAAGGACTTTATTAAAATAAGATAAGGAATGACGGAGATATGAAAGACGTGAATCCACAGAGGAATATTTGTATAAAATTTCAAAGTAAAATATTCACATAGCTTTCTTTGGCTTGAATACTGTGGAACAGATAAAGGAGTGTCAGAATTTTGTAAATTCGGTTCGTGTGCTAATAATCTGATATAAATATAGCTATCTGCTCTATGCCTATAAATTTTCTTACAATATTGATTAGATATTGGAAATCCACGTGCTGTGTTTCATGTTGTTATTTTTTACGTAGATATCCCTAAACTAATAAAATATCTGCAAAAATGTCAGACATTTTAATATGAGCTTTGTGAAAGAACGTTCCGTTAGAATGCGAATATGAATATAGCTGTCGTATTATGGCTGCCATTTCAGTACCCTTTTTATACCATTGTTGAAGAAATATAGGTAAGTATGGCACTCTTGCGCCCAAACTTTAAAATGCACTGAAAAAAAATTGTTACCAGCAACCAAACTGCGCCTACTAGTAACGTAATTTTTGGGACTTGCAAACTAAGGCTTATTACTTATCAAAGTGTTTTGTTCTTTATAATTAAACTTTGAGTTATAAGCAAATAAAATTTATAAAGTCCTTAACAAATTTTGGTTGTTAATGAAATAGCCAATGTAGTTCGCCTGCCCTTTTTTAGTGTGTTAAAAGACGACAGGCCAATTTAAAGTAGCCCCAAGTGTGTAGGGATGTCTAATTTTCTAAAACTACTCATTGCATTAAATATTTCAAAGGCCCTTTTATTGTGAACGGAGTTCGTCATAATAATATAATGATAGCTACCTATTTAGTTTCACGTATTTGCGCAAATGCAGCTTTGTTGCATATTTTCATGTTTTTTGTACTATGTAATTATCTTAAGAGATGTAACATAAAAAATAAAATGCACTTTAAGAAGTCTATTAAGAATATAGAATTACCTATTTTGAAACTAATCTAAGAATTTAGAATTAAATATTTTGAAGCTTCTAAAAACAATAAACGTTTCATTGTATTAATGCTGTCACTGCTCATCACAAATATTTACCGAACGATAAAGGTTCGAAAAGTAATGTAATATTGAATCACTGTATTATAATACTATTTTTGACAGCACGTAATGAACAAGTAAACTTTTAAGTACTAGGTATTTAACACATCAATGAATCTATGAATTATTTATTAATAATGTATTTTACGCATATAAATGTCTTATAAAAATGTTATGTGATGTATAAGTGAAAATAATGAAGACAATGACTATTGAAATATTAAAATGTATAGTTTGGGATGGAAGTTCTAACACTATAATTTTCATAATCGCTTATTTTACTGAACATAAAGTACCTAATTGAATAATCTATTTTAATAAAAGAATCGGAATAATCGGTTTAGGTACTGTTAATATGGGTATAAATTTTGATACTGAAAATGTATATTCCTTCGGTCTTTATTATTTCTATTAAAAATATTTATAACGGGTTACTCACGTAATTTTTGTCGATTTTTGCTCGACATGTTTCGATCAATTTACGATGATCATTCTCACGAGCGGCTTTCCGCGACGGCAGCGCGTCGGCTACTGCGCGCCTGCGCGCGGTGTGCCCTGCTGCTGGTGGCGGGAGGCGGCGGCGGCGGCGGCGGCGATGTTGTGACAGATCTACCCTCATCCCCTTTATCATTTTTGCCGAAATGTTTGCACACTACACTCACGACGTCATTTGCTAAAGGCACGTTCACACTGTCCGACACCGACGTAGTACCCAAGACCGTTCTCCAACTAGGGGGCAATGACCAACCACCATCACGATTGAAATTCGAATGACGACTTATTTCTATAGCCTCCCGTATTTTCCGCTGAATGAGGAACTTCTCTCTTGCAAGTACGGTTACCTTGTCAAACCTAATATAGTGCGTCGAATCCGAATCCAATATATGGTCCGTCACCGCGGAACCCTGGCCATCTCGGTTTTTCATACTACGTATGTGTTCAGATAGCCTCGTCACAATGTTTCGGCCTGTCTCTCCAATGTAATTCTTCCCACAGGAGCAGGGAATCATGTAAACACCAGGAACATTCAAAGGCTCCTTATCCTTTGGCGAACGCATCCACTGTCTCAGCTGCGCTTGAGGGCGGAAAATCGTCTTGATGCAATATCTTCGGCGTAACAAGTGTCCGATTTTATTATTAAAATACGGGAGGCTATAGAAATAAGTCGTCATTCGAATTTCAATCGTGATGGTGGTTGGTCATTGCCCCCTAGTTGGAGAACGGTCTTGGGTACTACGTCGGTGTCGGACAGTGTGAACGTGCCTTTAGCAAATGACGTCGTGAGTGTAGTGTGCAAACATTTCGGCAAAAATGATAAAGGGGATGAGGGTAGATCTGTCACAACATCGCCGCCGCCGCCGCCGCCGCCTCCCGCCACCAGCAGCAGGGCACACCGCGCGCAGGCGCGCAGTAGCCGACGCGCTGCCGTCGCGGAAAGCCGCTCGTGAGAATGATCATCGTAAATTGATCGAAACATGTCGAGCAAAAATCGACAAAAATTACGTGAGTAACCCGTTATAAATATTTTTAATATGTTAGAGTCTCACGAAAGTTTTATAGTTAAAATTTATTATTTCTAGTCGACAATGAAAAAAATCGATCCTTTATTATTTAATATACATTTAATAAAATCGATAGGTGTTATGATAAAAAACACGATTTTTAATGTAATCCATGCCAAGCGGCCAAGGTGGTCACAAATATATGAACAACGCCTCCACGTATTGACAAGGCGTCTTCAAGTGCATGTTCAGATCTGTTTGAGTACCTTGGCCGCTCCGATATATTTGATGGCGAGTGTACGCTGAACAGATTCAATTCTATCTCATAACATTTACTTTTGGAGTTCCGTAGTTAACTAGGAACCCTTATAGTTTTGGCATGTCCGTCTGTCTGTCTGTCTATATGTCTGTCTGTCCGCGGCATAGCTCAGTGATCGTTATCACTAGAAAGCTGAATTTTAGTATGAGTAAGTATGTGCATTAATCACGCCGACAAAGTGGTAGAATGAAACAATTTTTTTTATTAGGGTACCTCCCCTCCCGTACACGTGAAGTGGGAGTAGAATTTTTTATTATACTGAACATTGCCCGACATGCTTTTGACCGGTTTTTTGTTATTTATGTGAATTAAGTTAAGCTGTTTAAAACAATGCAAACGACATAAATTGAAACACGTTCTAACTATAGTGGATTTAGTGAACAAAAAATATCGTTAGACACGGAAAATAACAATGGGATTGGATTAAATGTCATTAAAAACTAAAAGCGCAACATTTTAGCATTGACAAATCTACGTGTTCTGCTGCCAGAATTTGTAGGTAAGTTTATAATAAAGTTAGTTTATTATAGTTTCTCATTATACAGTTGTTTTCTTAACAAATTAAAAAATAATACCACCCAAATTGCTCTTTATTTCTTCCGTCAACAGATCAAGTAAAAAAAAACAAAAGAAAAATTAAGTGCATAACACAAATTAATTGATATGTATTTAATACGTAGCAATTTAGTCACCAATGAATAATTCTAGGGATACATAATCAACCCAAAAGATGGCCCACAATACTCTGCCGCAAGAACGACTCGTGCAGCAGTTTCTCTAAGTCTTATTACGGTATAAGACTACGATGCACAACTTTGCTCGGCTCGAAAAACATGGTTTTCTTCACCAAACAGCTATTTATATCATATTTCTGAGATGGGGGAAAGGCGGCCATTTCAGGAATAATATGTAAATAGCTGTTTGGCGAAGAAAGCCATGTTTTCAAGCCAGGCAAAGTTGTGCATCGTAGGCAAAGTTGTAGCACGCAACGGTACAAATTTTCACGAGCTATAATCTTGTTTGAGTCTGTACCTCCTATTGTTACGCGTTGCCTGCAGCACGATAAGCTCTTAAAATATCATTTGGGTTTCGGGACTTTCGGGTAAAATCGGACGTAATCTAATCAATCAACAGATTAGGGCAGTGTCGTTTTGGTTCATGAAGAGTAAATTAACGCGTAACATTTTCTATTTAATTAATGTGCTGACGGTTAAAGGAGCAAGAGCGCTTCGCGTCATCCTCTTTGAGCTAACTGGCAACCTTACCCATCGACAGGATCAGATTATTATTTTGTGAAGAATGCTGTGCATTAACCTTTTGACCGCCAAGCGTTGAACAAAAATGACGCGCAACCGACGCCACGTAATAGCGTTTTGTCTTGTGTTTGCACTACAAAGCCTGTCGGCTGTTGCCGTCGTTGGCGTCCATGGCACCACTTTTTGA
Organism: Pammene fasciana; assembly: GCA_911728535.1. Taxonomy (NCBI): domain Eukaryota; kingdom Metazoa; phylum Arthropoda; class Insecta; order Lepidoptera; family Tortricidae; genus Pammene; species Pammene fasciana. Next base: position 5,645,691 of record OU452279.1, read on the forward strand.
TTGGCCGACTGTGGCGGTCAAAGGGTTGAATAAAGTAAATTAATAATGTATAGTAGGTAGTTATACTATGTATTTAATATTATTATTTTTCATGACAAAGTAAACATTGAAATCTTTGAGATGTTTGTTTTTCATATACATAATCTAATAGCATACCTTGAAATTAAAAAAAATATGCGCATCGAGAAAAAGTTGTAAATTTTTGACCATGGATAGAGTGACCCACGATGAATCGTTTTAGAGGTCCGTAAAATTTTTGGATCTTTATATCAAAATCAGGGGTCCCTTGCAATATGTTATTACTCTCTGGGGCCGGATTCTAACTTTGCATTTCTGCTCCAACACAACACAACTTCAATCACGTTTAACTCAACAATGAAGCTATATTTGAATTGGAATGCTACCACAATGGAACACTGGATTTAGATTCAGGCGGTACACGTTTATATATTGTTTCGTTCATTTACATTTACTACAATGGTAATGCATTTAAACAATAATCAACAATTACTCATTGTCACTGTCACTGCTGCCACTGCTGGGTGTCAAAATTGAGTGCATGACACTTGTGTGTGGTGTTGCAAGGCTAATAAGTTGAATTACCCAAAAACTTTAAAAATTTCGTATGTTTCCTAATAATTTGTATAAATTAAAAAAATAATAATAATATTGATGTTCAAAACTGTAAACAATGTCCTTGTTAGTTTCATGAGTTTTCATTAACACTCCTACTATTTTACTCCGTGCTCCTACTAAGGAAAGTAAGCAAACTCACTATATTTTATTTTAAAAAGGCATTTTTATTTACTAACAGAAGAGTGTTACTATTGGCAACATTTTATTTAATTCGTCTTCAAAGGGTCTACATACGGGAATATCAGCCATTAACGATGTCTACACATGGCGCAATCTTAACGTAAAAATGGAAAAGTCACCGCCATACCTTAATACCGTATTAAAAAACACTAAGAAAATTGGGCCCTGACGACAAGGATGCTGCAATACGTTAGAGACGTTTAGAGATGTTGCTTAACGTGTCTAACGTATTGCGGCGTATTTGTCGTCAAGGCCCGATCTCGGGAGGTGCAATACAGTGCAATTTCTCGGGCCCGATCTGTCAGGTTGGGAGGTGTAATCACAGAGTAAATAATAGTATAACAGAGAGACCTCTGTAATGTCACGTAACGTCACGAAGCATGTTGTCCCTTCTTAACGCATGACAAGTTCTTTTTCGCACTTATGCAAACGTATCGGATACGTCGTGTCAAACTCAAATTTTTTGACAGATTTACTTTGAGTTGTACCCCCCTGGTGTAATAAAAGTGAATGGCCTCTACAATCGTAACGTTGCAACGTAAAATTGCAATGTCTAAAACGGCTATTAGACATTGCAACCTGCAGGGCCCAATCTGTTGTGTACCTTGCCTCTCCCTCCCCTCCTTCAGCTCCCTACGGGCCCTACCTTTAAAGCGGTATTAGACATTGCAACCTGCAGGGCCCATTCTGTCAGGTTGGAAGGTGTAATTAAAGGTAGGGCCCGTAGGGAGCTGAAGGAGGCAGGGTACGCACCAGATTGGGCCCTGCAGGTTGCAATGTCTAATAGCCGTTTTAATAGGGATGTTGACTGCACTCAAATAAAATAAACTGTTGATGCGAAATGGTAGTTTTTATTACAGAAATCCTAGTCTACTGAATATTTTTCCTGTATAATAGTGGATAATATTTAATATATATTAAACAAAATCATTAAAAATCACTCGTAAGTCACGTGACGACAAACGCCAACGCCTGAGCTCGTGACGTCACTTGTTCCCAAACTTCACTGTCAGCAGTGCCAGCGGGCAACCGGACAACAAGTAAAGTCAAGTCGTCGCGTTATTATTTCATTCTATGGTCGATCCGTTAATAAATAAACTTCATAATGGATCGTGGCTTTATAAAGGCCAACAGCTCGAATTTGCCTAGAATTGACTGTTTCACGATTGCTAATTTCTTCGCAAGGAACAGCAACTTTTGCTCTGCTGAATTTAGAAATGTGAAGTCCTCCATGTAAGTAATCTAACAACAATTGTTATTTCCTTATTACTGTTTTCTGGTCACATTGTTCCACAACAACACTAACAATTCTTGTTATGTCTGACTTGAAGAAATTAATAATTTTAAGGTTATGTTTTGTAAAGTTATCATATTTTTGTTGAATTTTTAGATCCGCAAGACAGTCATACGGAGACAATGCTGTGGGCTTGGTCCAACTGCATCGGGAAGGAAATTTGTGCACAGTGAAGTGCGCCATTTGCCCAGAACACAAAGTTCAGAATACACCATATTCAGCTACTTTGGTTGTTGATGAACAACAAGGTGTTATTTTGAGTGTTGAATGTCAGTGTGCTGGTTCTCGCGGCGGTCTGCCATAGCATGTTTACATCCGCCGCGGATGTAAACATGCTATGGCATTCATCATGTGGGTTCATCGCAGGAGTGAGGAACCTTCCTGCACCTCTGTTGAGTGTTACTGGAAAAAGTCACACCTCTCTAAGGTAGGCGAAAGTTTGAAATATTTGACATCAAAAGACCTCACTAAAGGAGATCCACGAAGTTATTTGCCAAATCATAGGGTTTTAAATGATTTTTTAGAAGAGGGGAAGAATAGAAATATCAAGGATGTGCAGCTCATAAAACACCAAATAAATTACAAAAGGGATGATGCTGAAATGCTCTCAATGCACCAACTCTGTTTTTGGTATAAAGAAGAAGATTGTGACGAATTTCTACTAAAAGCTGGATTGTCAATTGATGAAAATACCTTAGTAGAAATAGAAAAACTGACAAGAGATCAGTCTCAGAACAAATTATGGTTTGAGTTGCGATATGGGCGGATTACTGCATCTAAAGCTCATGAGGTTAGCAGGTGCAAAACCAAAGATGGCACTTTAATAGCACAAATCATGGGAGGTAGACTACCTGATACCTCCGCAATGATCCGTGGACGGACACTTGAGAATGCTGTAAAGAGAAAAGTAGAAATTGAACTTGGAGTTAAAATAGAAAAGTGTGGTCTATTAATAAGTAAAGAGTACTTCATGATTGCTGGGTCCCCAGATGGGATTTGTGATGAATTCGTTATTGAAATAAAGTGCCCTACGTGTGCTGAAGTTTATAAGAACTATGTAAGAGATCAGAAACCCACAAAGAAATATTATGCACAAATGCAACTACAAATGTTTTTGTCTGGGAAAAACAAATGTTACTTTTGTGTAGCAGACAGTAAGTTCGAAAATACTGAGAGTGTGGACATAATTTGTGTCGATTTGGACATTGAGTATATTAATAATTTGCTTGTTAATTTTGTAGATTTTTGGAAAACTAATATTTACCCATTATTAAACAAAAGTGTACAGTAATTAAAACAGTTATTTTCTCAATTTGGGATTTTATTTACATAAACACCTAATATTGACAGTTATCATTTGTGTCAAATGCAGGGACAAAAGTCCCACTTTATCCATTTACATGGACACTAAATTCTTTCACTAATTGATAGAGTATCTTGCCGGGTTAAAGACAGAACCGACTATTTGGATTTGATTTTATTATGATATGGTTGGCTTTGCCCTTGACTCTTCAAGGCAGAAACAACTATTTGGATTTTATTTTATTAGTAAATTACAGTTTCTTTTGTCTTTGACCCGGCAATATGGTGTAGTTATAGGAAGCACTAATAAGAATTATCTATTCTATAATTATTAACAAAGTGGGACCTTTGTCCCCGCACTGACACATGTTGTGTAAAATCACACACAGAGGGTCAAGGCGGGAATAGTGGCTCTATTTTTAAGAGCCGCCATACATGGACTGTTAAGCAGTCAGTGCCAAGAGCTTCAAGCGGTTGCCGTTGGGTGATCTGCAGTTTCAATACAAAATCGTCATTCGCAATACACGAACCGCTCAAGCAGTTGCAACTGCTTCGGGCGGTTGGCTGCGCAGTGAAATTTCATCATGCGGTCTGACTGCAAGAGTGGTCCATGTATGTTGATCACTGGGTTACTGCTCGAGTAGTCCGTGTTTGGCGGCCCTAAGATGGTAAAATCCAACTGGTTATTTCGATAGACTAAGACCCCGTTCCCATTTGTCTGATGTCGGGTCCGATTTTTAATAGGTTGTCAGCTCTCCATACAAAATCGTGTCCGACAAGTGTCAATAGCTTCATATAAAATGTTCTGCCACTGGAACGATCGATTAAAATCCGGATCCTACATCCGACAAGTGGGCCTTTGCATTAATGCTTTGAGCCACTGTGATAGGTATGGGCCTATGAGGTATATATAGTCGGCATCAAATATATTGTAACAGCTAGAGTAGCCAAATAGTTTGTCACACCATATATTTTGTACTATTTGATCACTTTGGCTGTTACAATATATTTGAAGCTGACTGTACATGACAAATACACACTGGCTCTTTCATATTACTTATCATGCAGAGGACGGAAAGGGTGCGCTATTATTAATTTTACCTAATCACCTGACTAAATATTACTGTTAATAAACTGTTGTCATTATAATTAAGATATATATAGGTATCGTAAAAGAGCTCACCCTCTCTCTATGTATAAATAAAAGGCTTAGGTATTTTCGCATAAACAGTTTTATTTGTTGAAATAATAACATAATATCACAAATTTAGAATTGACCACATATCACATTAAAACCACTTATAATAACTTATTTTCACAATAAAAGACATTATTCTGCCGCATTATTATTTATTACTATTGCTGGTGACTGTACTACACATGTAAGATATTAAAATGCCATTATACAGATATTACACAGACCATTAATTCATGCAACATGTACAGTCGGCATCAAATATATCGGAGCGGCCAAGGTGCTCAAAAATATTTATATAGAGAAGAATAGAGGCGTTGTTAAGATATTTGTGACCACCTTGGCTGCTCCGATATATCTGTACATAAATATTAAGGTATCTTATGCCAGATCTACATATCGACGGACGCATGTATCTGTGTCTCGTTTACTTGTTAACAAACAAGTAAGAACAAGACTACAACAACCTGCTGATGCGTCCTTCGATTTGTAGAGCTAGAGCATCATACATTAATCACAAAAAATAATAATAATTTTGCCATATTTAATTATCACAAATTTAAGCTAACATAACATCCATCTTTGTGGTTTAAGAGATCTTAAACCACATAAAGATGGATGTTATGTTCAGATATATGTAGAGTAACTTATATAAAAGAGCAGTAGAGTCTAAGAACTTTTTGAAGCTGACGAGGTGGCTCTCGAGTGGTTCTCTGCCTTTTCGCCGAAAATTGCATTGCCGAATTTCACTTGCCAACCAACTTTTAGCAGAAGTTTCATTTGCCCGAATTTCATTTCCCAACTTTACATAATCCAACCTAACCTAACCCAACCTAGTAGGCGAGTTTCATTTCCCAACGATGGGGTTGGGAAATGAAATGGTTGCGTAATAATTATTTGGTAAAAGTTATTCGGCCAAATGAAACTTCTGCGAAAAGTTGGTTGGCAAGTGAAATTCGGCAATACAATTTTCGGCGAAAAGGCAGGATACCCTCTCGAGTAGATGGTGCTTTCAGACACGAGTGGCTGTCTATATTATCTATAGTCTCTGGTTCAAACAAATTACACTAAGTTTTTACTTGATAATGCTATCTTGTAAATTAATTAAAGCACATGCTATTATAATGACTTCATCAAGCACCCTGGTTAGATTATTATTAATACAAGCATGAGGTTTTAACATTGCAAATTCCCTCAACCGTCGTATCACCCTTTCAACATGAATCCTCAGACTAGCAATTTGTTTAGTCTGGCGAGCCTCTTGCTTTGATAATTTTGATCCTGTACTAACACTTGGAGGACGAACCAACTGAAGGCCTGCCTCGAGAACCATCTGCTCTATATGTTTGAAACCCCTATCTGCCATGATGCAAGAACCTTTCTCTAAAGTATTTAAAAAGTTGGAATGTTCTACTACACACACATCACTAGTTCTTCCTCCATAACCTTTTGAGATATAGTTAACCAAACCATCTGGTGTGCTTGATATTAGGTATTTTAAAGTATTTGCCTTTTTGTAATTTGACCATGTTAGAGCTTGATGTACAGCGTTTGAGGGCTTTTGGATTTCAATTTCCAAGCAATCAATAATACAGGTAACATGGTGGTATTTGTGTCTGAACGCCATAGGCAAGGACAGGATTATCGCATTTTTATCTAAATTAACTAAGAAAGGTTGCATGACACTACAAATTATTGGTACATTTTTTAGAAATATCTTACTTGCATAAGATAATGACATTCCAAAATCATCTGCCAGTTCTGAAAATCTTGTATCTAATCTAATTTTTTTTAGGCATAATAATACATGAGTTTCGGGAACATTTGTGTGGTTGCGGATGGTATCCATTAAATAATAACATTTTTCTGGTACTCCAACGTAAAACTTTGGCCTTCTTTTAATTTTCTTTATAGTTGTTTGGAGTATTTGTTGCGCTTCTAGCTTCTTCACATCTTCATTGATACTAGCGGAGGTTCCTGAAGAGGTCTTCATTTGTTCAGATGACATCATAGAAGAGAAGTTTGAGTGTGCTAAGGATGGTGCAAATAATGATACATCACTATCAGAATGATCTTGTTGACTGAAGCATAACTTTCTAGATGTTTGAGCATGACCAGATGTGGATGCGACTTCCAGTTTGAATGGAGAGGTTGATACAGATGTAGTAACATTTTTCCTTGGTGATATTGCAGTGTTTTTATATTTTATTGCAGTCTGTGTGCTTTTACTTCGATATTTATAATGTATGTTTACTTGTATTGATTTATCTGTTGTTACTGGTTTATGCTCCGGTTGAGGTATATCTGAAACTAAAAGGTCATGTCATGAGTTATGTTATGATATTTATATACCTAATTGTGTACAGTACATATGTATGCACAATTAGGTGACTTCCACCAATGCTATGTTGCTCTACATTTATATGCAAGTGACACATAGTAGGAGCATACCTTGGCTTGGCCAATTTGTGTGAAAACATAGCACAGCATTGTAGCTCTGATAGAAAGGCACCCTGCACCCTCCATACACAAGACATTAAGTAACAGCAGCAAACCTTGACTTTCCATGAGTTGAACAATACTTATTACTTATTTATGAATATGATATATTATATCCTACACTAATTTGGAATGCATCGCATGCAATGCACTCTCACTTTCTGTAAATATATTGTGTTGTATCTAGACATACATGGGAGAGGCCTATCTCGTGCAGTAGACAAGTTTTAGGTGAATAGCCGTGGCTACACCTAACGAACCGCCTCGCAAGGAAATTGCCGCGCATGGCGACCGAGGCACTAGCCGAGCTGCCGCGCGCGGCAATTTCCTCGCGAGGCGGTGCGCCAGGTGTAAACACGGCCAATGACACATACCTGAACTTGGGCCTGGTTGAATCTCAGCTGTGGGAATACTTTGTGTATTCTGTGTTTGTTCTAACTCTTCTTCATATTCTAATATTGCTTCCAATCTTCGTCTTTTGGCTGGCAATGAACGGGTTGTTTTCATATCTGTCCGTCTTGTTCGGTCTGGTTGACATTCAAATTTTGCTGGCAAATGCCCTGCTTTTATTCGAACCTGAGATATCGAGCCCATCACCTGATATTCAGTATAGTTCTCCATATCATTCGGCAACTAAAATAAAACGAGTACAACAGTTTACAAAACGATATTATTTAACTTTATTTCTAACCTTAAATTCACTGTTTTCTAAACATATAATAGTATAAAAACTTGACAAATACGAAGGGAAATACGAAAAATTATCAAGCAGTATTATTATTTATAGACTTACATCAAAATGATCTTCACAAAAATACATTTTAGATTGTATAGCCAGAAGTGCCGGATCCCTTCGAGCAAGCTGAAGCCACTTTTTTCTGACATTTTCTGTACGAGGTACGTGTATAAATAACTTTTCGGGTGTTTTTATTGTAGTACTTTTACACTGCGGTACTGCGCAACACTTATAAAACTTAGAATCCATTATTATTTAAACGAAAACCAGAATCGCCATAACAGTTTCACAATGTTTAGGAACGAGTGACGTCACTCACGTGATCACGTGACAAGTGTCGCGTTTTGGAGCGAAATTTAAAGTGCATTTTAAAATACATGATATTTTTATATTTAGGGTCATAAAAAAATATATAATGTTATTTTGGGCTATATTAGGTACTTATAAATGTTTTAAAACACATTTCTAAAAATTAGCAAAAAATAGTCAACATCCCTATTGTATTTAAGGGTCGCCACACACCTAGCGGTTTTCCTCGCGGAATTACCGGAAGTAGCGGTAATTTGTCTATGGTAGCGGAAATTTGTCTATGGTAGCAGATTTTTTGTATGGAAGCCATAGACAAATTTCCGCTACCATAGACAAATTAAGCATTTTGTCTATGAATTTCCGCTACTTCCGGTAATTCCGCGAGGAAAACCGCTAGGTGTGTGGCGACCCGTAGCTTCATAAAACCCATAGAGATAAAATGGCGCTCGCTGGCGCTCGCTTAAAGAGACGGGAAGTGCGCAATAGCGCATATGAACATTCCACTAGTGCGAAAGAGATACACAAGTGTTCCAACTTTTGACTTTCAGAAAACACCACAAACACCACCGTCGCGACAGCTCATATTTTATCGCGTAAAATATCAAACAATCCAGAACAAAATCACTTGAAATGAAAAAGTAGAAACGTAGTATCGTATTGTGTACCTGATTCCAACATTAAACACAAGAAAAACCCAGGAAATTACTCATTTTACAGGCAAATATGATATTCCGATTGATGTCTTTGAAACCATATTTTACCGAATTAGCAAAATAAATCTTGAAAGTAAGCACTAGATACAATAGAATATTAGTGTTTCTTTCTTTGTGTGGTAATATTTTATCATTAAAGTTAATATTCAAGATTATTTTGTGTAAAAATTGAAACTGTTATTCTACGCTAGGGATTGACAAAACGTCATAGGATCTTATATCGATATCTGTTCGATAAAAAATACTGCCGATATCCACGTTGAAGTTCAAAAGCGACAAATTGCACCTGTTGCAATGGACAATCAACGGTATTTTAGACGCTAGGCCGTTAGTTGGGGTTTAAAGTGGTTAATGCGTCAAACTCAGACTTAATTATATAATAAGTCATCAAATTAAGTATTGAACATTTTATAACTTCAACAAAAAAAATACATTATTATTTTACTAATTCTAACATGACTTTTAGCGTAAAATATGAATATAAATGTGGGTGCATTTTATCGATAAAAAGTCAAATGTCGATAGATAATTAACCTGTTGTACTTGGCTGCACTATTTTTACACTCACATAGACAATTTACCCATGTGTGGGTAAATTCCTTTTTTGTCACACTTTTGATCATTGTCAATGGATCTATACTATACTAGATCTGTGATAAAACCCAAGTGGTTGTAGACCCCTTTATCAGACATAAAGCGGTATTACACATTGCAACCTGCAGGGCCCAATCTGTCAGGTTGGAAGGTGTAATTGAAGGTAGGGCCCGTAGGGAGCTGAAGGAGGGGTAGGAAGAGGCAGGGTACACAACAGATTGGGCCCTGCAGGTTGCAATGTGTAATACCGCTTTAACACGACGTAGGCAGTATGGGTTAATGCGTATGCCTATGCAAGAAAGTTGAACAAAAGGAAAAAAAATGGCAAGTCAAACCACGTCAAACGTCAAACTGACACAATGTGGACGGAATCAAATAATTAATTCGCAATCTTTTAACAATAATGAATCAATTTATAAGGATTAGCCGCTGTCGTTTGTGGATTGGTGCAGTGATGAATGAAAGTGTGTCCGAATAAGAAATGTCGATCTTGTAACTGTAATGCACTGCAATATAATGGTAAGACATTGAAGATGGATTGTTTACAAATGTGTTTTAAAGTTAGAATACGGCCCCTGGTTACGGCTGCTAGGCCAGGGGTTCTGTGGTATCATTTCCGTATAAAACAGACATGCAGAATTCATTTTTGACATAAAAAATGCAAATATCCTTATTTAAAAAAGTGGAGAGGAAAAACACAAAAAAAAGCATTTTTAGAACATTATATGCAGTTTTTAAATATATTTTGGGGCTTTTAGTATACAAAAACTACGCGATAAAAAATCTTTAGCATCGTGGTGTATATGTTTTCTCCATAGTAAGTAAGTACTACTAATGACTTCAATCCGTCCGATCTCTGCTTATGGAAGTTCTAATTGCCGCGAAGACTGACTTACAGGGCAGAAACAGAACTTAGATTGCCAAGCTGCTCCGGTTAACATCTTTGCGCTTTCTTGGTGACCCACATACCTACTCATAACTAGGGTTATTTTTAACACTGCTTAGAGAATCGTCTCGGGCAAACTAATGAGTAGAGTTTGTCCGGAAAGAGAAGTGTCGTCGATAGTATGGGAGCTCATACATTATACGACACTTCACTTTCCGGACAGAGCCTAGATCTCGTTGTGTCGTTGTTTTGGTTTAATATGCTAGTAATTGACAACATTACAACACTTTAATAAAGCTGCGTTTCCACCAGAGATGAGCGGGGAATGTGTTTGTTTAGAACCAATCCTAGAGCTGCGCTGTGCGAGGATAAACAAACGAAGTGATTCGTTTTCAAAAACACATCTTCACTCATCTTTGGTAGAAACGCAGCATAAGTCGAAAATTTAAGAATTCAATAAAAATACTAAGTAGGTATCTATAAACAAACCAGAACGTATTTGAATAAGTAATACAATTTTAAAATAAGTAAGTAAGTATAGAACTTTCGCTTAATTGTGAAAAGAGATACCTTACAACGGCACGAGATGACGTACGAGTAAATATATCGAAGATGCGACGATCATTGATTGATTATGCTTCAAGAAGAATAGCTGAATTTTCTTAATAGTAAGTAAGTGCCTGGCGCGGTCCCAGGGGGGGGGGGGGGGGGGGGGCTGCACATGAGACATGACCACCCCCCAAAATCCTACATTTCTAATTGAAAAATTTAGTGTCCCCCCCCCCCAATTTTTGTCTGCGACCGCGCCTGGTAAGTGCCGACGATTGTAGTCGACGTCATTGACTTGACTTTCGCATATAAGTAAAGTCAAATGACCTAAAGTTTAAAATCGAAAGTTATTTTTAAGTTTAATATAGGTATTTTGCCCAACTTTGACCTACGCCAATTCCTGGGATTAACTTGTCAAGTGGACCCCAAGCTCAATAGAGCTGTGGCAAAAAGCCGGAATAAAGCGGAGGATGAAGTGACCTTTAATGTTAATTAATATATTCTGTGGCTGGGTTTAACATGAGAGAAGGATGGCTACATCCTACATCTTTCAGAAAATACACTAGATAAAGCTACAAGTTCCTTAGGTATATATGGTCTTCTTGGTCTTGGTAAGTTACGGAAATAAGTACTTAATAACCTATTCTATTGTACAGTCGCCATCAGATATATTGGAGCGGCCAAGGTTGTCACAAATATCTGAACAACACCCCTATTGTCAAGGCGATTGAAGTGCATGTTCAGATATTTTTGAGTACCTTGGTCGCTCCTATATATTTGATGGCGACTGTACAAACTGTAGATAGTGACAAAACAACTTGAAATGTACTTCAACCTACAGTTAGATACAATAATTTATTGCCGTACTTGTATGAGTATGAGCACCCACTTCATATTTCCTGCGTTGTGAGAGACCTAAGAAATGTCAAATGATTGTTTATTACTATCTGGAGTATTTTATTCCACGACAGTGGCAAATAAGCATACGGCCCACCTGATGGCAAAGTGTGACATAACAAAAATCATGACATATAAAAACTGAAAGATACCTAAAATTTAAAAATATCTCAGTTAAATCACACGCCTGAAGTATTGTAAAAGCAATAATTATTGAGTAGGCATGTTTCGGCTATATTCGAAGGTTGTTTCCGCGTACCGTCAAATGCTACATCTTTGCCTAAGATGCTCAACTTTACCTGGCTTAAAAACATGGTTTTCTTCACCAAACAGTTATTTATATCTTATTTCTGAGATGAAAGGAAGGCGGCCATCTAGGAATAATCTAGATAGGTATAATATAAATAGCCGTTAGCCAGGCAATGTTTAGCATTGTAGGCAAAGCTGTACCTAGCAGTCTGTAGCAGTTGACGTGAAAAAATGCCACCAAAATTACATTTGCAGTTGGTGACCTAAGTGGGTACCTATACCTATCATTGTGTAACGACAACGACAAAGTTGAGTTTGCACCTCAATAATCCAATCAATCTGCCGAATCCTGAATCCTCCACCAGATCAGACGACGTAACCGAGCCACGAAGTTACGTCGTAGGCGACGTAACTTCGTGGCTCCGTTTAGGCTAGTTCGATCTAGGGATAGGTAGAACTAGTACCTATTAAGTTATTTTTTATTTTGTAGTTCGCAGTGCCTTGGTTTTTACTGTAATGCCGTGTAACTCATTTGAATAAATAAATAAATAATTTAATTAATAGTAATATTTATTCGTATTCAAAGTTTTGCTTGGCACTGATGTTATAGATAACATAACTATGTTTATTCAATGTGTTCGTACACCTTTGAGGTCTTATTCCTCAGAGAATCCTCAATCTGTGTAGTGTGTAGGTAAATAATCTTAGAGATTTCGACAAGATCCACTCTTGAGAAAAAAATTGTGTTTACTTTACTGATACGTAGCAGGGGTTCGCGGATGTCATTTCCTCATTTCAATCGTTCATCGAATACGGACGTGACGGACGATTGGACGGTACGGCAAATTACCGGGAAAATTAAATTTCGAGATTATGCTCATCTGTCGTCTATCTCTAGGTACAAGTAAACCTGTAAAATGACCTGTAAGATTAGTCTACTTAATTAAAAAAATGTTAATCCCTAAAAGACCACGAAGGAACGTAACTACTATATCTATTGCTGGAACTTATTCGGTTCGAAGGACCAAATGAATTTAGTTCTTACTATAACGCTACGACAAGTACACTAAGATTCAAAATTGCATGGACAATTTAAGAATGAATGAATTCATAATGCTTCACGCTTCTTCACGGTACCAGTAGGGTCCATAAGTAGGGGATTTCTAGGTTTTACATTAACATCGGCGGCAAACAAGCATATTGTACTATATGTCTATAAGGCAGCAGCCTGATTTCTATAAGCTCACGTTACAGTGGTTTGTATAAAACTTCAGTTACTTAAGTATCTAGCCCAACCTCACGTTGAGAATACAGCCACAAGTCGGACCCACTTGAAGCCATTAACAGGTGTTAATAGCTGGAAGGAATCAACGAAGAAAGTTGCCAACGACACTCGGTATACATCGCTACGAATTGTTATAGCGGGTAATTATGGTAGGACTTAGTACATTTCGCGGTGTTAAATAGGTAAATAACAAGGTAGTGAGATGAACAAATAAAAATAAATAGCATAAATTGGAAACAGATGCCCGTTACAATGAAAAAATCAACTGCGATGAACTCTGAACATCACGGGATTCAAACCCGCCTCCTTCGGATTGCGATCCCGGATTGGGGTTCCGTGATGTTGAGAGTTTTTCGCAGTTGTTTTTTTTGTAATGGAGATCTGTTCCAATTTGTTGTATTTTCCACTAAATAATAAAGTAAATTCGTATATTAAAATTAAACTTCAAAATAAATAAGTAAGGCAATTAAATGGCGGCATGGTAAGGTAGGTCAAAGTTTAGTCAGTCTTCACTCATCAAAGTATTTCGGAAAAGTCATTGCTTTTTACTAGATTGTATTTAAAGTTGGAAGAAAATATTTAAAGTGTGTATTGTAGTAGTAGTACTAAAACACTTAATTGTACAACAAATGAAAAAATCATGTCTGATGGTTCATGGTGGATGTGTATGTTGTAAAGTGTAAATAATAAGAACTCGGATACCACTTCTTCTACAGGCCAAAATGTTATTTTGATATACATACTTAACCTTGATATCTATAGCTGCGCCATCTACTTTAGAGTTTTGAATAAGGAACAGTGGTGTTCCAAATATGTTCTAGATGATGTTTCTATTTGTCACTCAATAAATAGTCTTCGGTAGCAACGCACGTATTTCATTATAGGTTATGGGCGTTTAATTGAAAAATCTTTGGTGCTAGCTAGTCAAGAATTAGGTCTCAACATCCAAATTATTTGTGTTCTGTGTAAAAAATAGTTTGTGAGTGAGTTGAGTGACCTGTGACAGAAATCCGAAGATGTCATCACCGAATTATGTGACGAATGTGCCCAAACTACGTGGCCGTGAAAATTATAGCGAGTGGGTTTTCGCAGCAGAGAATTTTTTGATACTAGACGGGACGCAGAAGTTTATCTCGCGTAACCCAGTAATCAAGGGTGAGACTAGTACAGAAGCTGCAGATGATGAGAAAGCCCGTGCGAAATTGATTTTGACAATCGACCCTTCCTTGTATGTCCATGTAAAAGGCGTCAAAACCACGTTTGAGTTGTGGACAAAACTCAAAAACTTATTTGATGACTCAGGTTTTGCCAGAAGAATTACGTTGTTGCGAAATTTAATTTCTATAAGATTAGAAAATTCCAAGTCGATGACAGAATACGTAACTAAGATGGTTGAAAACGGTCAAAAATTAAGTAGTACTGGTTTTGATATAAGTGATGAATGGATCGGCTCGCTATTATTAGCAGGTTTGCCAGAGAAATATTCCCCGATGATTATGGCAATAGAGCATTCCGGTATTCCCATCACGACAGACGTCATTAAAACTAAACTTTTAGACATGGAAGAGAAAAATTCAAATTTGACCGGGAATGGGAATGAGATTGAGACCGCATTCGCGAGTACGTCAAGTTACCAACATAACAAGAAAAATAAAAATAAGATTGTCAATGGTAAACAAGACAGTGGCGAAACGTCAAAAGTCAGAAACGTCAAATGTTTTAAATGTAAAGTCAGCGGACATTACAGAAATCAGTGTCCAAATTCAGAAAATAACTCGGTTTTAGTTAAAAATAGTACACGAAAACAGTCACATGCATTCAGTGCTGTGTTTTTAAGTGGCGATTTCAAGAAAAACGATTACTATGTTGATAGTGGTTGCAGTAACCATCTAACCGCCAATGAAAGTTGGGTTATGAATGCATCGTACGAGCCGGCTACTAGCGAGATTGTTGTAGCAAACAAGGCATGTCTGCCAGTATTGTGCAGCGGCAACGTACAGATTGCGACTGTGACGCCTGACAGTGAATTCGACATAACTGTTGAGAATGTTCTATGTGTACCGACTTTAACTACGAACCTATTATCGGTAAGCCAACTGATAAAGAAAGGTAACAAAGTAGACTTCACTAAAACAGGTTGTGACATATACAACCAAAGTGGACAGCTGGTTGCTACGGCTACTTTGACAAACGGCGTTTACAAATTGAATATGCCAGAAAATACGACTAACGTTGCAATGGCAGTGTCTTCACAGATTTGGCACCGTCGTCTGGGGCATGCCTGCGGCTCATATATAGCGAAAATGAAGGATGCGGTGGAAGGTCTCAGTATCAGTGACAGGATCGACACCAGTAACTGCAAGGTATGTGTCGCGACAGGCGCGAATACAAGTTGACAGTTGCTATTTCTAATACAGCAACACTGGACAGCGCCACCTAGGTGTACTATGGTAAGTAATTCAAATGTAGTCACAGTTGATAGTGCAGTTGCAAGATGGCGCGAACCGGGAGAACTCGGGAGTGTTGAGAAGTGTGGTGAAAGGAAGGAATCAGCTTGCGATCATCCTTGGATATCTAAAGCTAAGTATTTTAATAACTTAGTGGCTCTTGATGGATTGTATGAGTTCTCAAGACAATCAACTCCGTGCAGATGTGATTGGCTTCGAATATAGTCCCTAGGCAACGTGGCCTTTCTAATGTGTTCCCGGTGAGTATAGATTTTCTGCGCGGGCCAGCTTCAGAGTCTCGAGATAGAGAGGGCCCCTTAGTCCAAGCGCTTAGTTTCGTGCGTGGGTGCGCGGCGATGCACGCCCATCTGCGGGTGAGGTGACCGCTCTCTTAGGGACCCCCTGTGGTTAGGGGTAGTGCGCAGGGGGCACAGGACCGCCCATCTGCGGGTATTGTGGCAGCCCCCCGTAGTCTAATGCGTACGGGCGACTTGTGTGGTACCCCGGGGACTGGCAGCGTGGAGGTAGATGTAAATCCTTCATAGGCCCGTTGGTAGAGTGATGTCCTCCCATCGCCCTCGAGAAGGCAATGGTCTTCTGGTTAGATGCGCGGGCGCGGCCTATCCCCA
The DNA here is from genome assembly GCA_911728535.1 of Pammene fasciana. Taxonomy (NCBI): domain Eukaryota; kingdom Metazoa; phylum Arthropoda; class Insecta; order Lepidoptera; family Tortricidae; genus Pammene; species Pammene fasciana. Next base: position 5,662,091 of record OU452279.1, read on the forward strand.
AGGGATAGGTGCCCTATAGTCTATGCGCATGAGGGAGGCTTAACCTCCAGTAGTAGAGAGTGCACGGGTAAGGATCGGTCATACGTACCTTAGGCAGGGTGGCCTCGCCCAGTAGTCGAGGTGCACAGGGTCAACCCCCGGCTTGCTGGTGGGCGGATCCCTACAATAAGCTTGTTAGGCGTATGTACGGACGGCTGCTTCGGACGAGGACAGGATGGTCCTCATGAAAGGCGCGGGTTTATTGTGGTGAGAACGTCATACTTATAGAGCTTCTTTCCTCAGGTCTAGATATCCGGTGGCCTACAGCGAAGCGGACATAACGTACTCTAGGATGGGGAAGGAGACCAAACGAGGAACAGAGGCCTAGAGCTGATTACCAGGACAGAAGGTAGGCGATGCATTCTCCGTCTACACGTTGGTTAGATTAGATATAGCCGTCGTCCCTCTTTCCGGTCATGTTAGCTCCAAAGAGTGCTAATTGAGGGACGACGACAATGGTGGTTAACGTGCTGGGATCAAAAAGAAACAGTGAACCAGGGCCCACAGCGTGGAGACGACGAATGCATGGCATACGGGTTGTGGTCATCAATTTGATGGTTTTAAACACTTATTTCGTTACGATTAAGCCAAAACAGCCTGTTGGACCCGCAGACCGGGTAAGTAATTGAGATCTTTACAACGATAGGTCGGCAACGCATAGTGAATGCGGCCGGATTGCGTCAAAAAAAATTCGCATATTGTGTCTATGATTCGCGCAGAGTACAAAACTAACAAATCTTGTTAAGAGACAATTTAGTAAAGAACTCCATAGATGGCGACACCAGTCTCATTATATTAATCGCTCCCAAGTTAAAACTTCGTAAAGTCTGTGCATTTACAAAGTAGTCTTGCTCATAATTCACGGCTCATTTAAATTGACAGGTTGGGTTCTACAAAAGTAGAAATAGCTATCTTTTAAGTTTAAAAGTCAATGTTTTACTTTATGATTTATTAATAGTGCAGAGAACCGCCATGTTATACAAGGACAGCGACGCCAACGCGACAGCGGATAGACAAGTCAATGTTGCCAGAGTGGAAACAAAATGCGTAAGACTGAATGGAAATTACGACACTCACCATCGATTCGGTATCATTTTATATTTATGTAAGTGATACAAGTATGTACTACTCTTAGGGATGTAGGTGCATGAACCGAGAATAAGTTTCTAATAAGAAACTTAGATGTCGTTCACAGAGTGTGAATTGAGAACTATCAATAGATAAGTAGGTGTCCGTCCACCTTACTATACTTATGTAAATCACCTTTAAATTAAAGGGTTCTGAAGGTCGTTCGAGAAACAGTAAGCAATTACTAAATGTTGTACGAGAGGGATTTTCACCCGGTTTTCGCGAAAATCCGTCCGGCGTTGGCAACTCTGATCGTCGCTAGCTTCGAGTGAATCCATTTTGTTTTCTTGTTCGTCTGTTTCCACCTGGCGGGAAGGGCTCCTAGGAAGGTTCCACATTTCCTAAAGGTAACCATGTGTGTTATAAGAGTTTTTACGTGCGAGTTTTCGGAAGTGAGTGACGAATAGGTTGGTTTTATGTGTTATGTGTTATTTGGTCGCGCAGGTACAGTGAGTCCGCCGCCCATCACCCGGACCTGACGATCACTTGGATTCGTCAATTTTACACGGACAAACCAGATCTCTGGTAAGTTTTCCTTTGATTCTAAGAGCGATTTGTTGATATCGGTAAGAAAAACGCATGGCGAATTAGGGGTTCTCACAGACTCCTCTAAACTATTTGTTGTATGTTTTCGTTGTTGTTCTATTTTCTTGTGTTCATAATAATAATGTGATCTATGCCCTGCTAAGCTAGTACTCAGAACCTGTGCGGAACGCGCCTTTACACGACTGACTTAATCATAAGTTACCTATATAGTTATTGTCAGATGGACTGGACTAAATTTTAATTTGGAATAAATATGGCCGCTGGTGCCGACTTGTCTTCTCACGTTTGCAATGCGAATAAGCGTAATACTGAACCATTCACGTGATGTTGTTATTCACTATACTACATGCTAAATGTTTTACTGAATTTGTTTATTTATATGAATAATGTGGGTACCTATTGTGTGCTCGTTTGAAATATCGTTTATCTTTACTACTTTTACCGACAATGACAGTGACCGTTTTTATGTTGGACAAAGAGTATAGCTGTCAAAGTCTGTATGACTTTGACATTTTGATTAGTTTGAAGTAGTGAGACGCTACACACATTAGTAAAGGGGGCCCAACGACTGACGGCGAGTGGGCCCCATAAAAACTAAAATACGTAAGTAAATCTGTATGTAGGTATGTATGTTTGTATAGTGAGAGGTCCGGAACTTAGCCAATAGTAGAACTGTTTGAGGTTTGAAGTTAAAACTCCAAATACGCTGCGCATAGTCATGATGTCGTAGTATTACTTTTAAATATTGGAAGAAAAGACAAACAAAGGGGTTGAACTATCAAATTATCCCTTTAAATATGATTTAGATTATTTATTATGACATTGGTATTAAACCTTGATGACTTATGGCCCGGGCTCTAATTAGGATGTATATATATATACGTTACAGGATCAGACAAGACCCGAGAAACATGGATCAGGCATTATTAGATCGACTTAGGCTGATATGTGACAAGATTCAGGCGGAGATAGAGGCGATCCCTTATCTGGTTGACAATGACAATCTAATACAGGCTCAGATAATTCATGGGAAATTGGAAGCAACGGTTAAGCGTTTCAATAATGATCTTATGGAATACTTTCGAATGGTAGCTATTCCGGCCTCAGAGGAGATATGTTTAATGAGTGGAAAACAACTTGAAGCGGAAGACTCTTTGGCGGAATTGCAAGTCAGAATAAATCAATGCACATCAGAGAATAAACTGAAACAGAAACCTTCGGAAGTGAATTCATCATGTCGGCTTCCAAAGCTTCAGCTGCCGGTATACAATGGAGATATACTGGCCTGGAGTGAGTTTTGGGATTCATTCCAAAGCAACATCGGTTCAAGAAACCTGCCAGAAGTAGATAAGCTCTCATACCTAAAGAGTGTAGTTAATGGAGACGCCAAGAAGGCTATTGATGGTCTGCCAACTACAGCAAAAAATTACGAGATTGCGATCTCGATTTTGAAAAAAAGATTTGGCAAAACTTCTCTTCTCATCGACACCCATTATGCTAATCTTTATCAAATCAAAACAGCATACAGCACCGCTGAAGAATGTAGGAAAACCTTTGATGACATAGAAAGAAATCTCAAGATACTAGAATCATTAGGTGAAAATATCAACCAAAATCACCTGCGCTTCGTGTTGATGGAAAAATTCCCTGCTGATGTAGTATATGAACTGAGAATGAAGATTAACGGCGACTCTATTCAAGAAATCAGGGACACACTAGAGAAAGTAATTGCAGCGAAGGAAGACGCTGAGCGAATAACAGGAAAGAAACGTACTTGCGAAAGGGAGTCTAGCACCGTGGAAACATTACATGTACAATCAAAAAGGATGAGATTCAACGGCTCAGATAATAACAGCAGTGTACCTAGGGGCCCCCCGATTAGGAGACCTCCGTTCCAGTATAATAGGTACAATTTCAAGAGACCCCCCCTTTGAGAGTAATAATAGAAAAGATGAAAAGGTCACTACAGCTCCCCTGCCGAAGAACGAGAGATGCGCCTTTTGTAATGAAACTCACCCAAGTGAAGACTGCTCCGTAGTCAAGACAATAAATGAAAGGTGGGCACTGATGCCGGGGAAATGTTACAAATGTCTTTGCAGGGGACATCAAGCTCGGCTGTGTGAGACACAGACGAGATGTAAGTACTGCTCTGACACATCACATCATAGTGCAATCTGTAGAACGAATTTTCGTACAGAGCAGGCGAAGAAGACAATCACAGAAAAGGGACCCACAATACTACAGACGGCTGTAGTACACGCGTGCCCAGTAGGGGACTCCGCTAAGAAACGAAAATATCGCCTTCTTCTAGATCCCGGTTCACAGCGATCTTACATCACATTTCAGGCTGCAGAGGAACTACAGCTTCCGATAGAAGAAGAAAGTCATCTTACAATATTCACCTTTGGGACAGAACTTCCTCAGCAAATTCATAGTCCGGTAGTCACTTTACAATTACAATCCAAAACGAATGAAGAAATCATTATCCAGGCTAACTGCGTTGAACTAATATCCAGAGGTAGACTACCTAAATTTAAAATAGAAAACATACCAGAGACATGTGTTCTAGCCGACGATGGCTCGTCAGAGGACCCAGTGCACATATTGGTCGGAAATGAGTATTACTTCAACATCTTATATGATAGGAAGATACAGCTGGGCAGCAACCTGTTTCTAGTCGAATCAGCACTCGGATGGATAGTCAGTGGTCGAGCACATCCTGAGACTTCGGAAGAATCTTATGCATTCACCTACGCCCAAATGAGTACAGAACTAAGACTTCAACAATCCGACTGGCCTATGTGTAATGAAGATTTGACAGGTCTCTGGGACCTGGAAGTCATAGGGATTACCGACTCGCCGAAGACAACGAGGGAAGACGAGGCTATAAAAAACTTCAATGGCACGACAGAAAAAATAGATAACAGGTACACAGTAAGTTGGCCATGGATAACCTACCCACCAGACTTAGCGGATAATTTTGGAATGGCGATCGGCCGTTTGACTAGTTTACTAAAGCGTATGGACCAAGAAACCTTAATGGCTTATGATAACACTTTCCAGGACCAACTTGAAAGAGGCATAATAGAGGTTGTACCAGATATAGGACCCCACTCATCAAATGATGTGGTTCATTATCTTCCTTTTCACGGGATACGTCAGCGAGGAAAACCTATGCGGATCGTGTATGATGCTAGCTCTAAGAGCAACAAGGACGGCAAGAGCTTGAACGAATGCCTGTACCGTGGTCCTCTTCTGCTAGAAGATCTTACCGGCTTGCTTGTCAAGTTCAGAATTCATAAGATAGGCTTGTCTTCAGACATTGAGAAAGCTTTCCTACAGATAGCGTTGCATGAGAAGGATAGGGATGTGACTAGGTTCCTCTGGCTCAAAGATACATCGAAACCATTACAGAGAGATAATATATTATACCTTAGATTCCGTAGAGTTCCATTTGGCGTCATTTCCTCTCCCTTCCTGCTTAATGCAACTATCAAGCAGCATTTATCCTTAGCAGAAGATCAGCGAATAAGAGAAAAAGCGAGCGATATATATGTTGATAATTTCGTTTCTGGGTCCAATACTACGGAAGAGGCGATAGAACTCTACAAGAGTCTAAAAGGCACCTTTCAAGACATTTCGATGACACTCCGAGATTGGAGTTCAAATTCGAAGGAATTTTTGCAGAACGTTCCAGATGCTTGTAAAGCTGAGAGAGTTAAGGTTCTTGGTTTAGAATGGGATACTGAAAAGGACACTCTTCGTGTAAAAGGCGATTTAGAAGTAGAGGCGGTGACGAAAAGAGGAGTATCGAAAACGATCGCATGTATATACGACCCCTGCGGCTACGCTGTCCCCTACGTTCTACCAGCCAAGATCTTCCTACAGCAACTGTGGAAAGCAGGAGTACAGTGGGACTCGCCATTGTCAAGACAACTTACAGAGGAATGGAGAGCCATCAGGAAATACCTGGAAGTAGTCGGAGAGGTGTCAGTGGACAGATGCTACATGAAAAATCCATCGAAGGGAATGTACGAGTTACACTGCTTCACTGACTCCTCTATGCAAGCATTTGCAGCAGTAGTCTATCTAGTCTGTGGCTCGAAAAGAAGCTTCGTTATTGGAAAGTCTCGTCTCGTGCCAATAAAAGAACAGGAAAGTCTTAAGATCCCCCGTCTGGAACTACTTGGGGTACTAATAGGAAGTAGATTGGTGAAGTTTGTACTTAAATCTCTTCAGTTGGAAATAGTAAGGCAAGTCTTGTGGACGGACAGTCGGATAGTTATAGAATGGTGTAGAACGAACAAACTGTTACCACCTTTCGTAGCCAGACGAATAGAAGAGATTAAAACAAATAGTGATCTAGAAATCAGATATGTGCCGTCAGAATTAAATCCAGCTGATATAGGAACAAGACACACCCGGTCGAGGGGAGATAAAGAGATATGGCTTAAAGGTCCACAGTACATAGTACAGGACCCAAAAACGTGGCCAACTGAACTCAAAGTTGCGCCAACCTGTTCTCTTGTGACCTGGGAGGGTCTTGAGCTCCAAGAAATGGAAGATCTGATGGATATAGATGATTCAAATACCTCCTACCTCAATTCCAGGGAAATAGAAGTTAGCGGAGCAAGTAGAGAGGATCAAAAAGAGGATCATGCGTCCGATGACAAAATCATGGAGTTGAAGAAGATTCAAGCAGAACACTTTCCGGCAGAGGTAGAAGGAAAAGAAACTTGCTTAAGTCACAACTTAGGATTATTCAAAGATATAGACGACTTACTCAGATGTAAAGGCCGCATGAAAAACACCACTTGGCCCTTTGACAAACGTTACCCTATACTCATTCCAAAAAATACGGAATTCACTAATGATATTATAAGGAAGATTCATCAGGAGAACATGCACGTAGGCGTGAGTCACACGCTAGACAGGATAAGAGAAACTTACTGGATCCCACAGGGAAGAAGTCAAGTTCAAAGTATCTTACGTAAATGTCCGGAGTGCATCAAACATCAAGGAGGACCTTACAAACTGCCCGAAACTCCCGCTTTACCGAAAGAAAGAGTCAACTTCAGCTCTCCCTTCACGTACGTGGGCACTGATTATATGGGACCCCTGCTCGTAAACAACGGGACAGGAGATTGTAAGAGGTGGATAAGCCTATATACATGCCTAGCAGTAAGAGCCATACACTTAGAAGTAGTGAAGGATTTAACGGCAGAGGAAGGTCTACTTGCTCTAAGAAGGATGGTGGCCGCAAGAGGAGTCCCTTCTTTGATAACATCAGATAATGCGACGCATTTCAAATTACTTTCAGAAATACTCCAGAATCAATATTGCATAGAGAAGGATATACGATGGAAATTTATACCACAATTAGCACCTTGGCATGGAGGATTCTATGAGCGTTTGATTGGACTGGTTAAGATGTGCATGAAGAAAACTCTACAAAAACATTTGTTGAATGATGGTCAGCTTGTAACAATAGTTAAGGAGATCCAGGCCGTTCTTAACACCAGACCCTTGACCCGTATCGACTCCGAACCAGAGCATGTGCTCAAACCTTCGGATTTTCTCACTATGGGCAGGTGCATTGTTATGGAGGCGTCAGATAAGGATCCTAATACGGCGAACGGGACGGTGACGAAGGATAATTTAATTAGCGGCTGGAGGAAGGCACAGATCACCTTGAAAGAATTTAAAGAGTTGTTTGAGAACAGATATCTCCCCGATTTAAGAGAAAGGTACTCACACTCTCCAAAGGAACCAAGAGTAACTTCAAGTTTGGAGCCTGAAATAGGCCAAATCGTACAGATCAAGGGAGACTCAAAAAATCGAATAAATTGGAGAGTAGGGAAAATAGTTACCCTAATTAAAGGAAAGGACGGCTTATGTAGGACAGCGAAGGTCCGAATAGGGAATATAGAATATACTAGGTCTATCGCGCATCTCTACCCGTTAGAGATCGAAGATGGAGAGGAAAGGTGTAAAAGATTGTCCACAGTTGAAGAGAATGCCGAGGGACTCGTACAGCCGCCGGAATTACCACCATCCGCAGCACCGTCAGGCAGGGACGACGAGGAAGGGAAAACATCTATAGACAGCGCTGCCAGGATTCATGTAGGGACCGTAGGTACGCGAGACTCACCAGTAGGAGAGAATTCATCTCGACAGGAAGAACCTCTGGGGGATATCTTAGAAGAACCCATGACTTGTGATTTAAATGAGCCTAGGTCAATTTTACAACCTGAGCATTACGCGGACGCCAATCACATGCCACACGCAGTCGTTAGGTTTGATACTAATATGTCGGAAGGAGTTACTCCACCTGCCCCTGAACCCGGCTCTAGACAGAAGAGGGCGGCAGCCCTTCGGGCTGTCGAGAAGATAAGAGAATGGACCAGCAACCTCGTCGTCATGCTTCAGCCTGCGGTGGGGAGTGTCGCGACAGGCGCGAATACAAGTTGACAGTTGCTATTTCTAATACAGCAACACTGGACAGCGCCACCTAGGTGTACTATGGTAAGTAATTCAAATGTAGTCACAGTTGATAGTGCAGTTGCAAGATGGCGCGAACCGGGAGAACTCGGGAGTGTTGAGAAGTGTGGTGAAAGGAAGGAATCAGCTTGCGATCATCCTTGGATATCTAAAGCTAAGTATTTTAATAACTTAGTGGCTCTTGATGGATTGTATGAGTTCTCAAGACAATCAACTCCGTGCAGATGTGATTGGCTTCGAATATAGTCCCTAGGCAACGTGGCCTTTCTAATGTGTTCCCGGTGAGTATAGATTTTCTGCGCGGGCCAGCTTCAGAGTCTCGAGATAGAGAGGGCCCCTTAGTCCAAGCGCTTAGTTTCGTGCGTGGGTGCGCGGCGATGCACGCCCATCTGCGGGTGAGGTGACCGCTCTCTTAGGGACCCCCTGTGGTTAGGGGTAGTGCGCAGGGGGCACAGGACCGCCCATCTGCGGGTATTGTGGCAGCCCCCCGTAGTCTAATGCGTACGGGCGACTTGTGTGGTACCCCGGGGACTGGCAGCGTGGAGGTAGATGTAAATCCTTCATAGGCCCGTTGGTAGAGTGATGTCCTCCCATCGCCCTCGAGAAGGCAATGGTCTTCTGGTTAGATGCGCGGGCGCGGCCTATCCCCAAGGGATAGGTGCCCTATAGTCTATGCGCATGAGGGAGGCTTAACCTCCAGTAGTAGAGAGTGCACGGGTAAGGATCGGTCATACGTACCTTAGGCAGGGTGGCCTCGCCCAGTAGTCGAGGTGCACAGGGTCAACCCCCGGCTTGCTGGTGGGCGGATCCCTACAATAAGCTTGTTAGGCGTATGTACGGACGGCTGCTTCGGACGAGGACAGGATGGTCCTCATGAAAGGCGCGGGTTTATTGTGGTGAGAACGTCATACTTATAGAGCCTCTTTCCTCAGGTCTAGATATCCGGTGGCCTACAGCGAAGCGGACATAACGTACTCTAGGATGGGGAAGGAGACCAAACGAGGAACAGAGGCCTAGAGCTGATTACCAGGACAGAAGGTAGGCGATGCATTCTCCGTCTACACGTTGGTTAGATTAGATATAGCCGTCGTCCCTCTTTCCGGTCATGTTAGCTCCAAAGAGTGCTAATTGAGGGACGACGACAGTATGTTGTGAAGGCAAACAATCTAGACTGCCATTTCCAAATAATTGCAACAGAAGTGATTCTTTACTTAATGTCATTCATATGGATATAGCTGGTCCAATGGAAGTAAAATCTATTGGAGGATCTCGATATTACCTGCTATTTGTGGACGACTATAGTCGTATGGCATTTATATATTTCTTGAAAGAAAAAAGTCAAGCTTTGGACTGCTTCAAAGATTTTAAAGCTCAAGTCGAGAATGAACTTGACAAGAAGATCAAGGTTATTAGAAGTGATAATGGTCTTGAATTTTGCAGCAAGAAGTTCAGCGAGTTCCTGAAGGTAAATGGAATACTGCATCAGAGGACCAACCCTTATACGGCCGAACAGAATGGCTTGTGCGAACGGCAGAACCGCTCGGTCTGTGAGAAAGCTAGATGCTTATTGTTTGATGCTGAGCTAACCACAGCATTCTGGGCAGAAGCGTGTAGTTGTGCAGTTTACCTGAGAAATAGAACAATAGCTGCTGGATTAAACAACAAAACACCTTTCGAAATGTGGACAGGTAAAAAGCCAGATATAAGCCACTTGAGAATTTTCGGCAGTACTGTTATGGTTCACATTCCTAAAGAGAAAAGGTTGAAATGGCAAAAAAAGTCTAAAGAAGCAATTTTAATGGGATACCCAGAAGGGGTTAAAGGATATAGACTTTATGATCCAGTCAAGAGGATATTTTTAAATGCAAGAGATGTCATGGTTATTGAGAAAAGTAAGGAAACTTATTGCCGGATTGAACTGAGTGAGGATCAGACACCAAAAGTAGATCAGACACAGAAGGTGGAACAAACACAGAAGGTTGAGGTAGGATGTCAAAGTTCAGTGGGGGATGAGAGTCCAGATATCAGTAGAACTTTGACCGACTCATTTGATGAGTCATACATCCCAAGTGAGTATGAGGATGCTGATACCACTACTGAGAATGTTCCAGCTCCTGAGAATCCTGCTCCTGAGAGGATCGGACCAGTCCTGAGAACGGCAGATCAGAGAAAAGCGCCTGAGAGGTATGGCATTTCAAATTTGTGTTCTGATGTTGACAGGATGGATGATGCCAGTGGTCTTTCACTATCAGAGGCTTTGCGAGGACCCGAGAAAGAGCAATGGAGACAAGCTATGGCAGAAGAGTTGAAAAGTTTCGAAGACAACCAGGCCTGGGAGCTTGTCAATGTTCCAAAGAACTCTAGTGTCGTCAAATGCAAGTGGGTACTGAAGAAGAAGTACGATAGTGAAGGCAATGTGCGGTTCCGAGCCAGGTTAGTAGCCAAGGGCTATACTCAGAAATACGGAGTGGACTATGAGGAAACCTTCGCGCCGGTGGTAAGACATACAACCCTCAGACTTTTATTTGCTTTATCCGTGCAATTGAAATTAGACATTTCTCATTTAGACGTGACTACTGCTTTCCTGAACGGATACCTTGAGGAGGATATTTATATGGAGAAGCCAGAAGGTTTTCCTTCATCTGAAGGCAAAGGGCAGGTGCTTAAGTTAAAGCGAGCCATATATGGTCTCAAACAATCCTCAAGGGCTTGGTACAGGAGGGTAGATGATTGCTTAACTGAGTTTGGTTATACTAGGTCTAAACTTGAACCATGCTTGTATGTGAAAAATAATAACGGTTTAACTGTTGTTGCGCTGTATGTAGATGATTTTTTTGTCTTTTCTAATAATGTTGAGGAAACCAGAAACTTGAAACGGGTACTGTCTTCACATTTTAAATTAAAAGATCTTGGTCAGGTCAAACAGTGTTTAGGTATGAATGTGTGTGTCGATAAAGAAAATAATGTAATAACTTTAGACCAGGAGGACTATGTAAACAAGTTGTTGCATAAATTCAATATGACAGACTGTAACACTGCTCAGACTCCTATGGAGGAGCGGTTGAACTTAGAAAAAGGTGAGTGCTGTGATACTGAATTACCTTATCAACAACTTATCGGTAGTCTCATGTACCTAGCTGTTTTGACGCGACCTGACATTGCTTTTAGTGTTGGGTACCTGAGCCAGTTTAACAACTGTCATGGTAGGGAACACTGGGCTCATGCCAAGCGTGTTCTACGCTATCTTAAGAAAACAAAACACTATTGCCTCAGGTATAGTAGTGATCAAGATTCAAAGCTCACTGCTTTCGTAGACGCGGACTGGGGGAGTAATGTTTTAGATAGGAGGTCCTATTCAGGATTTTGTTTCACTTTATCAGGCTGTGTAGTTTCATGGTGCAGTAAAAAGCAAAGTAGTGTCTCGTTGTCGAGTTGTGAATCGGAATATATAGGAATATCCGAATGCATCAAAGAAGCTATGTACTTAAGGTCATTGTACCATGAGATTACAAATAAGATGTCATTAATTACAATTTATAATGACAACCAAAGTGCCCTGAAGTTATTAGCCAACCCTGTGTTTCACAATAGGTCTAAACATGTTGACATACGTTACCACTTTTGTAGGGATATTGTAGGCAAAGGTATAGTGGAAACAAAGTACTTGGGGACAGCTGATATGCCAGCTGACTTATTAACAAAAAGTCTTGGGTCCGTCAAGCACTTTAGATTTGTTGACAGGTTAGGTATTATACCTAAGTAGTATGTTTAGTTCTTAAAGTTGTTTTTATACTTTGCTGATGGCTATGCTTAGATATAGTGGGGGTGTTATTTTGATATACATACTTAACCTTGATATCTATAGCTGCGCCATCTACTTTAGAGTTTTGAATAAGGAACAGTGGTGTTCCAAATATGTTCTAGATGATGTTTCTATTTGTCACTCAATAAATAGTCTTCGGTAGCAACGCACGTATTTCATTATACAAAAAAAGAATCGTCGACCTAGCCGCGATTTTCCGCCAAGAATTTGGATGCACCGACACTGATATGTACAGTCAATCGCAGAAAATTCTGACTTATGACTGTTTGCTTGCGTGCAAACAAGGTTAGTTCATTGGATCTATCTGTGCCTTTTTTATGTTTCATAAATTCGAGTAAAATCAGACTTTCTGCTCCAGTTTGGCAAATTAATACGGAAGTCACTCAAGTGTCATGGTGTCGAGATTGCAAACATATCGCCGTTGTCATGTGCTCCGCGTGCGGTAATTCGAGACAACCCTGGAGGCGCTCGATAGCCGCTTCGAATATGGTAAGTAATTTCCTCGTAAACATTGTTTATTGCTTTATTACTAGTTAGGGTTGGAGCGGTTTTCATGCGGCTTATGCAAATATTGTTAAAGGTAAAATATGTAGGTGGCAGTCAGAATAATCTATCTATAACGTACCCGTATCTATTTAACCCCTTATCCTTACCGTGAACAGAAATTGCTACCTTAGTACTTATGGGAAACCGAGTTCATAATCTGTAAAAGGAAACTGTTTGTCTTAAGGTTTTCGCCTGGTCAGATTTCATTGTTTTCCATTTGACAGCTTGTTTTTTTGCTATTTTTCACGTCTGTAAATCAATTATACCTTGTGCAATCTAAGAAGCGGTTTTTGACACCTGTCATCTCAGTACATTACAAGGTATAAACGCGTCTCAAGGGTTAAAAAGTTCCGTTTTTACTTGAATAATGATCATAAAGCAATAAGGTGGGTGGTCGGTAAAGTAGTAACTAAAAGAGCTAAAAACTAAAATTGGCATCTAACTCAAATATACCTAAGTACCTATAACACCTTTTAACCTTAGCAAATAGCACCCCAAACTCTGATAATTACTTTTGTAAACGACTTGCTGATTCGTACAGTCAGAAACGTGACTGAATTACTCGATTCACTCATTTCTGTAAAAAGTTAAAGCCAAACCCTACATCACTTGAGAGAAGTCAAGGCGGACTGACGGCCATTGTTGTAGGTTCAGGGTTGCCGAGAACACTCGGGAACGGCTGTTTACCTGCCACGTGCCACCTTTCAGAAGGAGCGAGAGCGTATTGTTTTCAAGTCGTTATTCTCCGCTGATAGAGTGAGTGCGGGTGAGTTACGTTGGGTGACCCTGCGTACTGAATATACTCGTACCATATATTCTACTCATTAACATATAATATATCAGGGTCCGACCGAAAACCAGCGCTGCAGTACATGTACTGCAGCTTTTTGCTGAGTCGAGCCCCTTTTTAGCATCACATTAATGATACTGTTTGTTTTGTTAGTATTTAAGTTCAATTTGTTTTTTTAAATTTAACATTTATTGTATTGTACTGTACTGTCTGTGATAATAAATAAAGTTTTTTCTATTCTATTCTATTCTACTGTAAAGGTTCACTAACTTTACAACCTCTCGTCTCGAACACTGTCGGTGGTACGGTGTTATTTCAAATTAAGAATTCCCGCGTTCTATACTCATTTCTTACACTTTTTCCCTAACCACAATTGAACCTTATTACCGAGCATAACAGTTGATTACAGGAGACTATTAAAAAGTAGTAAAAACTTTCCCATAGAGAGCATAAAGTTGGGGGCGGTGTCCCACTCGCACTCGTTACAAAATTATCTCATTTGATGGACATTTGACACATATTGACATTTTGATTGTGTGATGACGTCATTACCTCCTTAGTTAAAACGAGACACAATCCCCTAGATAACCTTCTCTTTCAGCCTCACTTTTTAACCGAAGTATTTCATCCACTTCATACATATATATCCATGTCTATGCCAAGCGATCGATTTTCATTTTGGAAACAGTCTGATGGTGGCAGTCTTCCAAGCTGGACATGTCATGTAGTTCGGCTTAACGGAGAAAAGAAGATTAAAGAAGTATTTATCAAGAAGTGTTTTACTGGCCAAGCTCCACAAGCGGTGGGGGCGCGGGGTAGTGAAACACTTCTTGATAAATACTTCTTAAGCTTCACAGTACCTTGACCGTTATGATAGCAACTCATGGATATATTTGCCTTAATAATTGAGTTAAAAATCGAAAGTAACGTTGGTTACATTGGTAACAAAGTTTCAAAGCCACAAAGTGAATGACTGGAACGAGAATCTAATCTACGCATAGGTAAGATAGGGTAAATATCAGAGAGAGGTTTTTTTAAATCATGTTTAAACTTCACTTTGACTTGTTGGTTGGTTGTTGGGATTCAGATTTTAGACCAGACCATTATGTTGAAGCTAGATTGTTTTTAAGTACCTACACGCTTTACTACATATTTATTTACAGAAGTGAGTGAGTTGTTTTCTTATATTATCCTCATAAGCAAATAATAATAATCTAGTTCTGATTACCGTAAGTGCTTGCTACTCTTGCTAGCTATCGGAATAAGACACAGCAACCCGAGTCAAGAGTAAATAAATAAATATCAGTCACGATTAAAACGGTAAGAGAGGCTTTATTCAAATTCCTTAATTATTCGCTATCATTTTTAAGCATGGTTGAGGAATGTCAGGTCATTGACATTGTACTTTAATCAATTTGATAAAACTAAGTAGGTATAAGTGCTTTCAATAAAAAACTCACATTCTGGGTCGTATTAATCTCTAAAGCCATTCAACTTAAATGGTAATTTATTTTTGCAATAAGTTTCACATACGACAGCGAAACAATTTATATAATCGTAACATTCGTAACTTTAATATAATTTACGAAAAAGTTACTAAGGCCTCCGACAATTTTATTTTAATTTTTTTTGTTTCTTCGTAATTTACTTTATATGCGTAAAACAGTGTTTACTAGTAAAAGTCACCTAAATAACATTTCTAAGAATAAACAATTTTTATCTGATATCTGATCTACCCAGTCCATCACAACTTGATTGCTTTTCTGGTTCATCGATAGAAAACGATCCCTCCTATCTGATTTTCAAATATTTGGCTTATAAATTGCTATCGACAAACGTCATCAATGTCCGCTATTTAAATTTATACTTACTGTTACATTTTGTCGTCATTTTGAAGATAACGGTATTGGAAAAATGTCTAGATTAATGGGTCATGATAGTGAAAAACGACGAAGTTACGAGTAACAGGTTACATGATCCAGGCTTGCTGTTAGGGGAGCCCATGATGCTAAATTTGGAGTCACTCGGTCGTCAGAACCTTAAAATTGAAGTTGAATCCGTCAGATTAAGAAAATTCCTGAAGATAAATGTCAGATTATGTACGAGCACAATCAAAGCATGAATTTGGATTAGGAACTATAATCTTAGTCTGACGCGCTTCAGAGTTACTCCAATAACCCCTTCTTGGGCTCCTCTACTATTACAAGATTGGAAGTTTGGTAAGTCCCATCGATTATTTTGTTGATTATTTGAAAGTATAGTCCAAACCACGATTACTCTGCACTAATTTTACAATAGGCAATGTGTGGAGGGCCAGTAGCGCAAACATTAAATTTACAGATATGAAAAATTAGCGTAGCAGTCCGTATTTCATTTCTTTCAGAGTAAGTGTGACTGAACTACAGGTCCGATTCCGTTTCATTTAAGCACCAGCCAATAGTAAATTTGGAGCGATAAACGCCACAACATCTACGAAAACCACCTATAATTTCAGATATCCAGGCAAACGAAACTCATTGGGTTTTGCATGGCTTTGTTGCCGTTTTGTGATCAATTTTATCACATAACTTTTATGTTGTAAAGTAGGTATCTAAAGTTTAACAGATAAATACTACCATCATTCCTACATATACTAACAATATCCAATAAGCCACGCGATTTTCTGTCACATTATCGAGGTTAAATTGGGCCCTTGTAAACAGCTCTCGAATATCCCCTTACTACAACATAAACTACAGTGGAAAGTACCCTTAACTTACACGTTGTTAGGTCTTATAATTTACTTCGGCTTTATCGTGCTCTGCCAGCCAAAACCCGCTGTTATATATTGTTTCGGTAACGATAATACAAAGTACCTCCTAAATTGCGTATCTTCATTTTACGCCGCATTATATTTTCATTTTTTACCATGGCCCAAGGATGATGGAGAAAAGAAAAAAATAGTAGCCATAGTACACACCTTTGTCTACAACTATACCAAAATTCAGCTATACACGAATTATTTCCCCTAAGTTTTCCTTCGTTTGGAGGGCTAATAATTGGTATCGTATTCCGAGTATGAAAAGTAGGTAAGCAAAATTTTTTGGACGCGAAAATTTTTTTTTTCTTGTATGGGGCACGTCGCCACAGCCGGCTAACCATCTCTACAAAAGCACAAATTTTTTTGCGAGGAAAATTTATTATCTTAAGCCCTTGCCTACCAATTATGCTCTTAAAAGCATCACCAGCATTTTTGTTACACGCTGTATATACATCCCTATAAGTAATCGCCACCTGTATACATGCAAATAAACAATACATTTAACCCTTATTCGTTTTTTGCTTACCAGCAAATATTTTATCGTAAAAGTCATGAGAGTAAGAACCGCGTTAAAATGAATACTTACAGCTTTTTGATTACATTTGCCTGAAAACGAAAGGCTCGCGGATAAAACATTTCGGGTACTTAAATCATAATGACAAAAGCTAAGTTGCTTCTTTTACAAATTTACATAATGTTAGCGGAGATTTAAGTTAGGAAAATGTGTTGAGTTTAATAACTGTTAAGATTAGTTAAGAAGCAGAGAGTTCTAAGCAACTTCAGTAAGTAGGTACTTACACCCATTTGAAAATTAATGTAACTTATTTTACGTAACAAGCGCTTCTTATCTTAATGAAAAACAAAACTAGAAAAATTAAATATTTAAACAAAAAAAAGAAAAAATAAGACTGTGTATATATAGTATGTATACCTAAATCTCAGCAAAGTGTCTTGCATCCGAAATAGTTTCAAAAATTCTAGCGACGTTCCCTGTCCGTACCTAGGCTTAGTATCTTGGAAAAGAATGAGCCTGCTCTAAGATATATTCAATATTCAGACTATTTAGTCAAAGTGCGTTCAAAAATATGTTTTGGGATATCCACACGATCGACAGTCAAAATATATCTTAAGAGGTACTGCAAGCAACGGATAAATAGTCAGTTAGGTATTTTATTGCATAGAAGAAAGGCTTTATTTCATTGTTCATCCATCTTTAATATCACAATGGCCACAATTATTATTACAATCGAGATTATTACATAAAAAAAACTAACAATAAATCTAAAAATAAATTACAGCTAACAAATCGTAAAAATAAACTAATACTAAACTAACACCTACAAAATAAAAACTTATAAATAAAAAATAGGCTCCAAACCAGTGCCAGCCGGAAGGGTGCCCAGAAGGCTAGCGGCAGTGCCGCGCTGTACAGCAATGCCGCGATCGACAGTCAAAATATATCTTAGGACTGTACTGCAGGCAACGAAATAACCATGAATAATAGTGACTTATTTTATTAGATGCCTACGTTATTGAACCATAGAGAGGAGGAACGATTCGAAGACCGTGCCAGCGTTTCTTCTGAATCACTGGTCTCGATACATAGACTACCACTTATAGACTCCTTTTACGAAAATCACATTGAAGCTCATAGTAAATATAGATTATTTTAGGTAAGCAATAAGCATACCTATATTCCTTATTTTTACATGCACAGATCTGCTCGCTGGATCTGTAGGGCCTGCGGACAGATCCGTTAATATAATGGCGGTATACAAATCTGCTCGCCGGGCTTATCCGCTAGACGAATCCAGAGAGCGGACAGATCTGTAAGTATATCTTGTGCTCCATAAGTGTATCTTGGCTAAAATCATACAAAAATACTAATATTTATAAAACTTAAAATTAAATTAAGTAATAACGAATAACATGCGGTTTTATTGCTAAACAGTTAGGGGAAACTCACTGAGACTCGTTGTAATCAGGAACTCTTTTTAGTTATACTATTCTAGTAATACCCTCATTACTAAATGTTACTTTAACTTTTTTTTTACTCGTTCGCAGGGCGAAGACAATATACTTGTATTTAGACGCAATGATATTTTACTATGGATGGGTTATACTCTAACTCAATGAGTACAAAAAATGCTGCCAAATTTATTTCATAACCTAACAATAATTCGGTTATATTTGTCTGTGTTGTAAATGATTATATCTTTGTCACTCTCGTTGTTATATAATTACAATTTGTCTCTTTCTTACCCGGGTGACGGGAGCTCATTAGCACGTCCGCATAGTAATGAGCGTGCGTGAAGCGAGTACGCTTGCAGGGGCCCGATTTTTGACAGCCGGACGCTCGAATTAAAAAAATTCGAGCTCGAATATAATCGCACACAAAAGTCTGTCGCCAATTTATTCGCATGGAATTAATAGTTTAAATAATTTTAAATTTCTATCGCTTTTATTTTTAACACATAATTTCAATGTTTTATTCAGAGTTTTAAATGTCACTTTCGAGTGCTCGAATCTCAAAAATAACCCCCCTGGTGCACTACTAGAGAAATTTGTTTGAATTCACTAAATTTAAGCGCTTCACTTTTGGAGCGTGCATAACCCATCCGTCGTTATTATATATCATACTTAGTTTAGATGCAAGTTTAGAATTTCTTAGCGTATAGTGAGAACGAACCTACCTATAAATATTTTAGTAAGTATTCTATGTCCCAATACAAAGGCACAAGACAAATAGTTCCCGATAAACGTAGGTGTTTCTGGAACATTTTGTTTCAGGTATTTATAGGATACTCTCTGCTTTCATTGAATAAAGTAGGCCCCGAAATAAAGGAGATTGGGTAGCTACGTACGGTCGACGTCAAAAATATGTTTACACTTTTCACCTCACTCCTTTGTAATAAGGTCCAAAAGTGTAAACATATTTTTGACGTCGACTGTACCTCGGAAGCTTTTCTTCTTCCTTTATCTAACGTTTATTATACTCGCAACATGTAAACATAAACATTTTATCAACCGAAAGATCTAACGGATAAATAGTTATTTGGTTTAGGCTATTTTATTGAAGAAATAGGTGTAAGGTTTTATTTCATTGTTCATCCATCTCAAATGTCACAATGGCCACATTTATTATTCTATAAAAAAAACTAACATTAAAGCTAAAAATAAATTACAGCTAAGAAACTTTAAAAATAAACTAATACTAAACTAAAATCTACAAAATAAAAACGTATAAATAAAAAATAGGTTCCAAATCACTGCCAGCCGGAAGGGTGCCCAGAAGGCTAGCAGCATTGCCGCGCTGGACAGCAATGCCGATGCTTTGGGCAAAGTATATTAGTTTTAGTTTAGGTACTACCTTATATAACCTAAAGTAAATGATCTCCAGAACGCCGTGAGTAACTATTATCAAATGATTTTCTGCAATTTAGACCATATCGTTATAATGCACCTTATTATAGATAAATGAGTAGGTAAGCGTATTTATCACCCTATTAACTTATTAAGCGCATTTGAAAGTTTAAAAAATATACGCCACAAATTCACTACAAATGTATAACAGAATTTTGTCTAAAAACGCACATGATGAATTAAAATGCCAGTTAAGTAGCCCAAACGCAGGGGTCACTGTTATCAAAGGTTAAGTGAGCGCTAATTTCGGCAAACATACTTTACTAATTAGTACAAGCTACCTCATTTACTTATGTACTGCTCGCTTCATATATTACGCGAATTCAAGTCAATTCGTATAAGTAGTAGTAGTAGTAGTAGTATAATACTTTACGTCACTCTGGGCGGTAAGTGAGATATTACGCCCACGGGCGTAGCGGCAAATCTCACATCACACCCAGGAGAAGACGTAAACTTGTGTACGCACCACGGGCGGTAATAAAGAAGGCTTCAGATCGCTTATCTATGGCCCTTACCTTCGGTTCGGGCCACAAATATCCGCGATCTGAGCCGTTCTTTATTTTACCGCCCTAGGTGCGTAATGTACTATTATTGTACAACAAAGAAAAATACAACAGTAAGAAAACACAATATTAGTATGTAGTGTTTGCATTGCGATTGGGTTTCGTCAGGATTCCAATTTTCAAAGGAACTCCAGTAGATAGGTAATTGCGCATATACAGGTTGTAACAAAAATACTGGTGATCCGTTTAAGCATAATTGGCATCGTATTACGATTAAGAAAAAGTAGAAGAAAAAATTTTTGAACGCGAAAAAAAAATTTTTTTTCTAAGGGACTATATAGTGGTCCCAGCCGGCCGACCCTCCATACTAAAGCAAATTTTTTTTATGCGCGAAAAAATTTTTTTCTTACTTTTTCTTAATTAGAATACGATACCAATTATGCTCTTAAAAGGATCACCAGTATTTTTGTTACACCTTGTATTAAACAATGCTATTTTGATAGCTTCACAGACTTAAACAATGGCCCGCCGGTAACAAGACTGACAACAATCTGATTATCAAATGCAGCGATTTTTTATAGTTGACGGTGTTAGCGCGTATTGATATTTAACAAAAAAAATATTTTTGAATTATATTCTGAAATGATGTTTCAGATTTGAAAACAAGGAAACAGAATTAAGTATTTCATTTCAAACTATTAACATAATATTCCAATCGGTTTCATGAAACCAATAGTTCAAATTAAATCGGTTGGCAAATGACTATAATTTTGCCATGATATTCATGGGCAAACTTTTGTTCAAATATAAGTATTTACATCTCACTATGTAGCGCCGATATGTCGACCGGCCGCCGCTGCGTTTCCAAACTGTTTACGAAAACAGCGGTCGCGTGCGCCGAAAAAATTCATACATTTCTGTACATTTTGATCTCGCCGCTCGCGCCTAAGAGGTCGCGAACTTTGCTAAGATACAACTCCATATGCGGTTCGCGTTTTATTGCGACTTACCTACTATGAATTCGGAACAAACATGAACCATCGCCAACACTGTTAACTGACCATTTGTAATCTCTATTACAAGGGCATAAGGCCTATCGATGGTCAGTTAAGTGTTTGTACCATCGGGTGCAGAATTGCAGTACCCATTTATGAATGAATTCATTGCTAAATTGGCCATGTACAGTCACCGGCAATAGTATCTTCCTAAATGAAAGCCGAAAAAATATGTGACACGCTCTTATTTGTTGGGCTTTAAGAGCGTGTTACATATGTTTGCGGCCTTCGTGTAGGAAGATACTATTGCCGGTGACTGTACATACGTAATGTTTATTTTATGTAAGCATACTTCACTAATCTATACGCGATAGTTTTCTCATAGTTTAATCATTCAGCTTCACCTCTTAACCTTAATAGCGGTTGATAACAAACGAATTCATTAATACTTTCTAAACCTCGCGTGAGGCGTGTGTCACTAACTATATCTACATATGAAAAATCTCCGAATTTAAACTGTATTTCGCCTCAGGTAGAACATCTAATATCAATGAGAATTGGCAAAATATACCTACTTTTCAGCCTTAAACCGGCAAATTATACATGCCTTAGATTAAAAGAGAATACGTGTTACACTCTTTTAGCATCGCGATTTTTCAGTAGGTATCCATTTGGATCTCAGTGTTACTTATTAAAATTGCTAACCCAGCGCTATCGAGTTGATTATTCCCGCAGACCAGTATATGAGCACTTTCCGTTCACACATGTTTATTACGGATTTTTAGTAAACGTTACACTGGTCGTCCATGAACTCTCGCCTGTACAACACGCCCAGCTGTATAAATATTTCATTGCGGCGGTCATTGCGCCGCTTATCACTCGAGGAAGCGATTACGGAACTGCCTGCTTCATTTAATCGGTTAACGGTTAATATTTTGAATCCCGTAATATATAATTTGTGGTTATTGAAAGTCAATTTAGTGGAATAACGTGTGCTTGCAAAAAAATGGAGTCACAGACCTGGTTAGTATGTATCTAAAGACGTTGCGATATCCTTCAATGATAGCATACCGTATGTTTTAAAAACCTAAACTGTTTTGAATAACTTATCATATAGGTACATCTGGTACATCCATCTTGTGAGTGGACGTCCTACGCTGCGCTTGTTAGTCCGTGGTCTCCACTCGAGAACTTATAAAGGTCGCGGGAAGACGCTGGATGCAAGTCGCTTTCGACCGATACTTATGGAGGTCCAAAGGGTAGGTCTATGTTCAGCAGTGGACGTCTTATGGCTGAGATGATGATCATGATGATGGGTACATCGTAATATGAGGTGTGTTGAAATCATTGTATCACTTTTTTACTTTTAAGTTTGAAATTTGTGAACCTCTCGAACTAGTGTTGAATGTAAATTGTTTACGTGTATAAACCGGCGAACAATGTAAGCAAACTGTTACCATATTTGATCAGTCTGCTACCATTTGGACTCCCTACTGGCTGTTCACGATATCTATGTTCACCTTTTAAATTTTTTTTCACCGAGTTACTTTCGTTTTCAGCCTGATTTGAACTTATTTTCAAGAATTGTTAATATGATGAAACACCAGTATTGTCTGCCAGGAATTCAAGTTTTTGTGTGGTTACCATAATACCTACCTGTTTAGACCGTTAAATTATTAAATTATATGCTATTATGTAAACTTAATTACCTATGTATTTTTAGTCACTAGGTTTCGGAAAACTTAGGCCTGCATTAAGTCTCATTTAGCCAGTGCAACAAACTGCATGCGTTTTTTGTTACATTGCTGGTTACTAAACCAAAATTCATTCAATTGATAAATACTACAGCGTCTTCAAATCCCATGCGAGTTCTTGCATAGACTAAGGGCCGGTTGCACCAAACTGTTTGTGAACGTAAACATAAATAATCGTAAAAAAATGTTGTATGAAAAGTTTGACAGTTTTCTATGGGATGACAGCTCCTTCGCCATATTTAACGTTGATGAGTCTGTTAATTGTGCGTGGTGCAACCCACCCTAAGTGTGGCTTTAGTAACGAACAGGTACCGGGCAATTTAGTACTTTTGAAAATGGAATCTTCAGCACTCCTAATAATATTGCGCACTGACAAAAAAATTAACTACTCTTCATTTTGATAGCTTGCACATAGTAGGTACCACAAAAAACAAATCAATACATAAAACACAAACCCTGACGAAGCCTGTGTTGCGGATTTCATCATTGGTTTGTATGAGATGAAGCCTGTTGCGGATTTCCATTGCCTGCCTGTGTTGCGGATATTATCAATTGTTCAATGCCTTTATTATTTGTAGATTTGACATATGTTGTTATTGAATAAATTATTTAATCAAACACAAACCTATCCCCAAATACTTTCTTACAAACAATTATGAAGACTCTCTCCGTATTCGGTCGTATATGGTATACGGAGTGAGTGTCTGGGCCGTGCGCGCGCGCCGGCCGCAGTACTGATCTAGTCCTAGCAGAGGACGGAGTAGCCCCATAAGTGAGTGCCAGTGACCCGACTCGTGTTCGTGGGTGAATGACGTGATGAAGGTTCGCTGAGGTAAGCTTTCTTCGGTGAAATTAAAAACGCTTTTTTTTTAAATATTCAGTATATAGATTCAGGCTTTTTATTGTGATTAACAAAACTAATTGATACAGTTATTTTGGCGCATACTTTTTTTTGTATTACTTTTCTTTTATTTTGAAAGAAATTTCACAAACTAGAGATCGTACAAGAGCGTTAATTATCCCATCGAAGTTTTAACGTTAGCAGTTGGTACGTTTCTGAGATTTCTAAAAGACCGTACCGTACCAACCCTAAGCGAGTATTTTACTATCGTCAACTGCTAAAACTTTGCCTACGATGCACAACTTTGCCTGGCTTGATAAACATGGTTTTCTTCACCAAACAGCTATTTACCTACTTATATCTTATTCCTGAGATGGGAGAAAGGCGGTCATTTGCGCATCGTGGGCAAAGTTGTAGCAGTTGACGATAGGTACAAACAATAGGGTTTAATAAATATATTTATACTAAAGTTATTGGCTGAGCTATTCATATTAGAAAATACCAACTCTGTGAAGCTGGAATTTTAACCGGGATTCAGACATTTGGAGCGCAATTTAGCTTCACAACCACTATTCAGTTGCAGACATTTTTTTGCCCACGCACTCTGGAGGTAATGGGGTGCGATTCATTAATGATTTTAATAAACTTTTCGGAACAAGCGTTGTTTATACATAATCTGGTTTATGTTGTGACCACAGATCTGTGTTCTTTAATAATTCAAAACCCACACTAGTCACATTTTTTATTTACAGTTTGCTCGAAATACCGTAAAATGTGGTGAGTAGGTAAATACAAAACTGGAGTTCAAACCTAGTTATTTTTAGGTACAGTCAAGGAATTTGATTCGCGTACCGTTTCGTTGATTTATTGCTTGAAATGTCGGAATATCATAAGGCTTATATTTCTTTAAGCAAGCGAAGAAACATAGCCCTTAGTACTATTAATTGTCATCAGTAATTTAGACTTAAGACGGTACGCGAATCAAATTCCTTGACTGTACATGTGGCATGTTGATTTTTATTAATAAAAATAGTCCAATTGTATAAATTTTAGTTTTTTATTCACGTCGAATAATTTTCTAATTTTAATGATAAACACAAAATAGGTAGTGGGAAATCCCACCTCACTCCGTAGGTGGAGTTGGGAGGGATAGCAATGCGGTGAGTTGAGAAAATTGTTAGGCTGCATCTTTTCGTATTATGAACATGGCATGACTTGTTGAAAGAAAATTTTGTTTACCTATGTAGTGATTGGACAGTACAGGTAAAAAAAAAACAAAATGCGTCTCTAGTACCCCTATTCTCCCCATTCATGACCCAACTGCCCAAGTCATCCCTTCTTACCCCGTTGCGTTGTATAGTACGCTGCATAAAGGGGAGCTTATTCATGAAACGTTTACCTTGGTGGGTTTCGTTATTTATGTTGACCTTTATCAGTCTGCTAATTAGCAGATTAATTACAATTTATGTGAACGTTTCAAGAAAAAGCTCCTCGCTATGGAGCGAAAAATATGGAATAATTTCGAATTAAAAAACAACCGGTTTTACCAGCTTCAATATAATACAAATCAATATATTCAATGTTCCTGCGTGGCCCCGGCTTTAGAATAGTGCCACCCCGTCTCTTCCCGCGGGTGTCGTAAGAGGCGACTAAGGGATAAGGGATAAGGGAATCTCTGATCCCTACTGCTCGTGAGAACGCTGTGGTGATTTATTTAATTAATAATCATCCGCATCGCGGCGATGCGGTTCGCCACCCATTACGTCTCGTTCTTTACGGGGGCAAAAAGTGGCTCACGGAGAGCCGTTTTGCTGCATTGATCGTAGCAAATGGAAATCCGTGATCTCTACCTACCTCTTTTGGGTATCGAAATATATCCAAGGATGTAGGTATATAAGATATCCAAGGATGTGTAAATTGTGTAAACTATGCCCAATAGTGCCAATAACGTCACCAAAAAGGCGTTTTGTGCTGAATTATAATAAAAAATGATTTTTTTTTATATTTAGGGCCCACCGTGAATAAGTAATGAACTATTAAGTAGGTGTTTGTAGCATTGTAGATATACTTTATCGACTCGTGTGTGTAATGAAATGAAATGTCGCTTTTTATAAACATAGATATAGTAGAGCTACTAGTACGCTATTCGTTACTAGATGGAGTAGCAGTGCAGCTGACATTTTCTCTTACATTTTCGGTATCTTTCGGGCGTTTTCGGGTAGATGGCATGATTGACATGATCTTCAAAAAGTTCTTAGGCTGTGCTGCTCTACTATATAAGTTACTCTATGTCAGTGTTTTTCAAACTTTCTGGTGTCGCGGCCCTTATTAACCATCAAAAATGTTTCGCGACCCCCGAAACCCCATTTCTACAAAGTATGTCTGTCCGTCTGTTACCTTTTCACGCTTAAAATTTATAATATTTGTATGGATTGAATTATTATGGACAACATTTAAAAAATGCAGTTTGCAAACAAGCTCATTCTTCGCACTGAATGAAAAAAAAATAGTTTCTAATCAATCAATAAATAATGTATATGTAAAATTATTTATTTTACTAATATGTTTATTGTAAAACATTTGAAAGAAAAATTTGCACATCATTAAGGCATGCGCCTCTCGAATCTGAATTTCGCGACCCCCTTGGATAAGTGCCGCGACCCCCCCCGGGGGTGGGGACCCACACTTTGAAAAACACTGCTCTATGTTATAAAGTAGGTAACTTAATAAGGGATATTTCATTTCATTTCGTTATTAAGTAGATAGCATTATCATTATCCTTCCCGGGTATGTCCCTCATAAGTCATGGCAGATGATTACCCGTAGGTATCACCTATGTCAAATGTCATCCTCAATCAGAAAGGGCCGTTGAAATTCGTAATAGACGGAGAGCTGGCTTTGGAAAATGTGACCCAATAACGAGAACAAAGAAAGCCCTTTGTTTGCTATATATCCTTACTGTGCTCGCAGCTTCGCCTGCGTACTGACATTTAGCTCTACGTTGATGTTGATTTTCACAACATGTACGATACCATAGAGTAACCTATATAGTGGAGCAGCCTTAAGAACTTTTTGAAGCTCAAGTCAATCGCGCCATCTGCCCGAAAGCGACCTGAAGACACCCAAAATGTAAGAGGAAATGTCACCTGCACTGCTACTCCATGTAACGAATAGCAAACTAGACAAGTACGAATAGCGTATCTTTAGGTCGCTTTCGGGCAGATGGCGCGATTGACTTGAGGTTCAAAAAGTTCTTAGGCTGTGCTGTTCCTTATGACGGTACATAAGTTTTCACAATCAGAAACGTATGTATAAATGGTAATATAACACTAATAGCAGTGATATTCGAGCCATATTCGAGCTAAGTGGGATTTAACCGAATGCATGCAAAACTTCGTGTATTGCTATCGAGAATGTGTAGGTACAAAATTTAAGCCCCATTTAATACGAATACCTACATTGCAACAATTGGTGAACAATGAATTCAATTATGAAATGCAACCATGGAGTCGCATGCAACTTACCGCTTCGTCTAATTAGGTCTTTGTGAAGGACTGGTATAGGTACACATAGGTACATTTGAAATCAAATCTACAAAATTGGACGTAAAAGTAATATATCCACCTCGAACTGAGAACTCGCGATTTACTTGCAAACGAGATGACCAATATAACAAGACCCATATGAAGATTTTTTCGCCTTCTAAGTTTATAACCCTTGCTAAATGAACTCTCAAATTTTATGTAGGTATCTCTGTTACAACCCCAATAAATTTCATAGAGATCAGAAAAACGTTACTAAAGTTATCGTCGAACAAACTTGAGCACTAATACTATAATCAGGCCAACTTTGTGATACCATAGCAATGTATTGTCATCGAAGTACTTCGTTCAAAAATTGCTTGCGATTTGCCCAAAACTAACAAACATCTTGTAGGTACCCAAACATTGGAAATTTTCGTAGATATTTTTCTGGTCTACTTCTTTCATATAATATTATTTTTTATAAGGTTTAATGAATTTTTATCTTTAAGCCATATAGCGATAATTACTAGTGCAGATATCTGACGCAATCTTTACAGTACAATAATATTTTTACGATCGATCTGAAAATGGTCTCGGCGGACGATAGGCCGTAATTTTATGGCGACATAAATTCATTTTCGCTCGGACTAAGTACGCGCGTTCGTTTCCAATTAATTTATGTAATTTATGCAACAATGAAGCGACTATTATTTAGGCCTCGAGAGGCTTATTCAGATACGAGGAACAAAAAATGTTTTTATTTGATGTTTATGTCGGTGCACCTTCTCGCTTTCATGTTGTGTACGCAAGAGGGACAAAAAAAGAATAATATAATGTTTATTCAAATATAAATGAGTTTCTAGACTTAAGAGCGTTAATTGGGTAGAAAAGCAATTTTCACGTTTTCTTAGGGTGCGTGTAGATGATGCCGCCCTTTAATTTTTTTTATCGATGCCACGTAGAAACGTTTACAGTTTATGAATGACTATTTATGACTTCAACTGAACTTCAAATAGGAAACTGTTAAAGAAATAATAGTATGAATAATAAATTGCTACACGTGCTTTGTGTCTTAATACTTGTACTACAATACATGTGTAACACGCAAGTTGCCTTAATGAGAGTAATCTTATATCTCATGCAGACAGACATATTCATAGGGAATAGCTAATAGCATTAAGTTCATACACGTGGAAGATATTTTAACTCTCTCTTCCTCCTAGCGTTTATCCCGGCTAGGAGTCCGCTTGACAAACTAATCCCATGAATTGTCGTAGACTTTTACGAAAGCGACTGCCATCTGACCTTCCAACTCAGAGGGGAAACTACGCCTTATCGGGATTCGGTCCGGTTTCCTTACGATGTTTTCCGTCACCGAAAAGCGACAGGTAAATATCAAATGATATTCCGTACATAAGTTCCGAAAAACTCAGTGGTACGAGCCGGGGTTTGAACCCGAGACCTCCGGATTGAAAGTCGGTCGTCTTACCGCAAGGCCACCAGCCAGCGTAATTTAAGATGGAATATACTTTGTAAACAAAAAAAATAAGGAGCAATTATCGAAACGTGTCAGAAACATACATCTTCTATCAAAAAGTTTAAGAATGTAGTCCGCACTTTGGATCAAAATAAGAGGCGCAATGCCAATTAATGACGTCACGTTGGTATGGGCGACAATTCAGCAAGACTCTCTTAAAAGTAGCTCAACAGGTTACTTTCAAGCAAATCTAACGTCAGTACGATACTTTCAATATAATCGCCTGTAAATAAACTCCTGTTAAATATGTAGGTCAAATGAAATTTCCCACTGTGTCTACTCTTTCTGCCTTGGAAATTTGTAAAGGAGTAACTTTGACCTACCCTCGCGACGTCATCTTAGCGTCATTGGACATAACGATTATGACGCATTGTTGTAAATCTGTCGCGTGTTATATAACCAGGAAAGACTGGTGACCATGCAGAGGTAGTGATGCGTGGTTATTGCCGTGTCGTGTGCGTTGGGTCGCGACTACGAGGATTGAGGTATGGTGCCGTGATGTGACAAAACAATGTATCTTGAGTTACAATGTTTTGTGTTATCACAGTCAATTGAGCTTTTAGATCCCCATCTATACTATATAAACATAACAGCTATTTTAATTTTAGCTGCTTTTACATACCTCAATCCTCGTAATCGCGACCCAACGCACACGAAATCAGTGGCACGATTACATGAACGAGTGTGGAATACTTACGGAGTGACAAACACATTTATTAAAAGAAATTATTCAATCCTGAGTACCTAATCATGCATAACCATACATAATAAATAAATAAATTCGAAAATGACATGGATGGATTCTGTGGCTGTCATAGGGATTCTACACACAATACCTACAGAAAAAAAAACAAAAACTCTACTTAACAAAAAAAAACACTATTTTAATTATAATCATAGTTAACTAAATAAAATGTATAAATATTTTATAGCTAGGTTACAGTTAGTAACATTACTAGTTTGTCCAAAGTCCAAATCTCATTAAAAATTGGTTGATATTTCTGAAAACCGTCTGTTTTTTAGATACAGTGTTTTACCATGGCACGGCAATGTAGTATATTGGTAAAATCAGTACGTTGCGAGGGACGAGTATTACCCACTAGTTTCCGGACAAGTGCGTGTGATCTACTGCTATCGGGAGCAGAATCACCACACCCGTCATTATTGGAAAGTTTATCGTTCGCACGGCCTCAGGATTTTAGGGATTTTCGAGGTTATGAACTAACCTTCATTACTGTTTAGTTGTGTGACACATGAGTGAGCTCAGTTTTAAAACAGTCTAAGATAATATATTGAATTAATGTAATACCAAGAGTCACAATCAGTACGCAAAAAGCGGCAGAGTAAAAGGCTTCCTATGCTATGCTTTGTAAAAATGTGTTATTAACCTGTTTATTTTATATCCCTTTTTTATTATATGTCAAAATAGTTAGTTAAGGTTAAAGGTTAAAATGTATACAAATATCTCTGTATTTGACATTTTACGCGGTAGACGGGATGACGGAAGAAATTACTGAGAGTAAAATAATTTATAATTATGATTGAATTTGATGTTTCGTGTAAGAAAAAAATGCTATGGGACCTCCGTCTGGACCTCCGTTAGCCGCAGTAGGTAATGAAATAATCTACCATTATCTCATTACTGCGGCTATTTTGACAAACTAACGACAGCCCAAAGATAACAGTCGGGCCATTAAACGGTATGTGATGAAAGGAGGGTTTGTACGAGCCCGACAGTAGGTACCTACGTAGATAATGAACTCGTAGGTGAATCCATCCAGCCGTTAAGGCGAAGTACTCAAGCGTCGCGCAAAGATGCCGTCTCCGAAGAAAAGAGAATTGTTATTAGAGTCCGAAAAACTTCCGACTCCGAAGAGTTATCTCCATGACCACAAATAGCATTTTGAATTTGGAATTTACATTACATATGTATAAACATTTTACATTTTTACGAAGGGCTTAGTTACTCAGATTATCTCTATTTTTCATGCTATTTTAGAGAATCATGGCCCATTGCATATTGCATCCCAGTCAGCTTGCGTGGGGATGTATATCGAACAGGCCTGGCCTGGCCCTTTGGAGAGCTTTACTATGGGCACGGGGCGGTAAGTTATATGTAATAACAGTGTAATTTATTAGATATTGTGCTCTTGATGGATCAGTTGTATACCTTTTGGTTACCTTAAATATTATATTGATCAAAAACGCCACACAAGCGTATCTCTTAGTTAATTCTGGGAAATATATGATTCTAGGCAAAAATGGGAAACGAAACGGAGTACACGGAGTTATTTTTTCGCTAAAATACCCACAAAGTTTCGCTTATGTTTAAATTGTTGTCATAAATAACAAAAGTGCTATCGTTAGTTTATACTACGTAAACGAATAAAAATTCCAAGCACTTGTTAGATGGATTCCAGAATCAATAAACATTTTTGTTGAAAGGCAATAAATTTAACAAGATCAGGAGACCGACTGTATAACAGGAAACCTTCTACCGCCGCTGAACAGAATACGAAAATAGTTTTTACAAAAGAAGAATTTCTCGAACCTTGCGCTTCCAATATTTGCGTGTAATATTTCGTAAAACAGAGTCTACGTTTCATAGCGACCTTTTGATTCATTCACAGAAAATTTGTCTTGTGAATGAACCCTATTATAACTTGAGCTCATGGTTTGAATAAGTATTGTGTAATCGCAGATCACCATCACTTGATGTGCACTCGGTGACCGTTGCAAATAACACTTCTATACTAATACGGCGTAGGCGCTGCCCACCTATCGTACCCACTAAATTGTGTCGTCGATGAAGCTGTCTGGGCCAAAAAAATTTTGTCTGTTTCTGGGTAACGAATGAGAAAGTGGATGTGACGTGGTATCGCCATCTGGTTATTAATTAATTTGGTTCCTTGCTTTCGGACAACAGATTGAGAATTATTAGATATCGATAAATATCAATAGTGGACCGTGTCATATTAATACGCCCGACATAAAAGCAACGGCTATACACACAGATCTAGGCCCATATCCAATCAATACCCAATCATTCTTAAGATCTGTGTGAGTATCCTAGGCTATTCAATAGACTTTAAAATACGCATACTCTATAGATACGTATTTCTTTAATTTAATAACATGGATTTTACTTTTTTTATTAAGTGGAAAAACCACGAATTCCCAGATCCTGTACTCCAAAACTAAATTGTTAAGAGTCGCCAGGACGCTCGCGTGAACTCGCGTCCCCATACAAACGTAGTTCAGCTCTCATTTTAAAACGACATGCTTTAGAATCACGAAATTTGGCATGGACATTTTAGTAGTACAGAGCTATGTCGGTAATTAGTTTTTGTTGCTAAAAATTGTAATACAAAGAAAATTTAGCAAAAATAAGTTTTGTATGGAAATCTGTATCTGGCTGTATTTTCTTTGTATTAAAATTTTTAGCAACGAAAATGAATTACCGACATAAATTTGTACTATTAAAATGCCCATGCCAAGTTTCATGGTTCTAAAGCATGTCGTTTTAAAATGAGAGCTGAACCACGTTTGTCTGGGAACGCGAGTGTCCTGGCGACTCTTAAGTAAATATTTACTTAACTAAGAGTTGGTTCTGCTGGTCGATCGCTAGGGGTTTTTCGATACACAATAAACTACGCTATTTAAGCTTAATTGAGTTACCCCTAAAGACCCATGAATTAGTTTACTTATTGTCCCTTCTTATTTCTTTTCCTATAGTTCTTTTCCTTGTAATGTTTATTGTTGAGCTCAAAACACGGAGGCAGGCCGAATCGCCTGATAGCTTTCTTATAGGTGACTTTCTCAATTAGCAGATACCAGCACGATTCCCTGGGGTCCCTAATTCGCCTACTGGCTGGTTTTTCCCCAACCCCGACCCCTTTTCTTGGTAGTCTTGTACGTTGAATTGGCTAATTAGATTAATTTGGCTTCTAATTATTACGTTTTTGTAATACATCTTATTTAATTAGGTACAGTAATTTGATAATGAATAAAGCGTGAACATAATTAGAACACAATAAAAACCCCGAAAATCATGAAAAGGTTGTAAATATATGCATTTTTATTATTATATACATTATTGCGTGGACTTCAGCCATTCTGCCAGTTTTAAGCTTTGTCTAGTGATATTATTGAATGGTCACACGATTAGATGCTAAGGTACATTATAATTTTTCATAAAAAACAGATTAATATTACATAAAACTGGTTTAAGCAAACCTTCAAATAGGTATAGATGCTCAAT
The DNA here is from genome assembly GCA_911728535.1 of Pammene fasciana. NCBI lineage: Eukaryota > Metazoa > Arthropoda > Insecta > Lepidoptera > Tortricidae > Pammene > Pammene fasciana. The sequence continues at coordinate 5,695,102 of OU452279.1, forward strand.
AAAATTACGACGATAATGTTAGTACTTATAAACTCACGCTCTTTTACAGATGCCGGATTCAGCTGGAGATTGACATTGTGCCGAAGAATATGAAGCGGACATGCACACTAGTATTATCTCTTTTAATATTCACGGAAATTGCAGGAACATATTATGTGAGTATATATCCCTCGATGCACTCAATCACTAACGTCACAGCTGCCCGATCATGCATAGCCAATGCAACTGACAACGCACCTTCCATAAAAACCTCTGGCACATCGCCAAATTGAAATATGCCCGCTCGATCTACCGGCGCACCTATTGTATGGAAAATAGAAGTTGAAAAGGGTAACCTAGTTTCCCGAAATGGCAACAAATTGCTCTCGTAAATCACAATAGCTTATTGTTAAAATGTCGTTTAATAGCGAGAGATTTGTCAATTCCTTTTCAGGCTGGAGTAGAAACGGCAGACATGAGTGTGCACAATTATGTTGAAGCCAAAAGTGGGAACGTACATATAAGACATAAAAAAAGTTACAACGGGAATCAGACAGGTAAGGAACTTTGTGAAACTAAAGCAAAATTTTTATAGTTAAGGTCAACTTGGCGGAGATCGGATAACAAAGAATTACAACAAATTCTGCACAGTTTTATTTCACGAAATGGTAACTGTTCTAGAACAGTGACGGTTTTCGCCGAGTTGACCTTACGGCAATAAAACGTAGTTACCAAATGAGGACGACACAAACCAAACAATGGATCATAAAGAATTTTATTAGGTTAGCACCAAGGAAACGTTTTTTTAAGTTGAATTTCGGCTGCACTAGCGCCTTATCCAAAGATCACCGGTTTCGTAAACGTCAGCACAAAAATAATTTCAAGTTAAGTCGAGAACGCGCAATGCAATTCGAGGAAGTCAGCACTTATTCCAGGTGTTAAATATGGAGTGCACGGCAGCAATTCTAACACATTCATTTGGAGAATGAAAATGATATAGGAATTATTTTTGGTTTATGCCTGCTGTGCTAGCCCATAAGCTAGCTATAATACTAGTCGTCCGAATCGAACAGAGAACTCTCGATTTACTTGCAAACGCGTTGACCAATATAAAGAAAAATACCCTTATTGAAATGAAGATTTTTTGCCTTCTAGCTCCATAATCCCTTGATCGATCGTGCTCATATGCGAACTCTCAAATTATACAGCGTGTGGCCTGTAATACGAGCAAAAAATTAAAACGTAGATAGTACTCCTTAAACAATAAAACTATTATTCAACGATTAAAAAAATAGGTTGTCTCTTTTTCATACAAACTAAATATTATTTTCAATGTACGCTAAAATCCGTCTAATTGACATTGCTTGTCAGTCTTGTCACCCTACCAGACATAATCAATTTCGCAATACATTGCGTGTTCAGGTAAACTTTAAAATGTACTAAGAATCAAACCGTAAGTTTTTTTTAAGTCGCTGAACAAACGTTGTTTAGTTTGAGGAGTACAATCTATGTTTTAATTTTTTGCTCGTATTACAGACCACAGCCTGTATGTAGCTCTGCAGTGCTACAACCTCAACAAAGATTAGAAAAACGTTACTCCAGTTATTGCGGAACAAACTCTCAAAATCAAAAAGCCATCAAAATGTCCAGAGACGTCCCAGTAGCCAAAAGTTGTTTGTAGGAACTTAGATACTGGTATTAATTATCAAAAGAGCGTGCGCGGCGAAGCGAAGTTCTTACTTGCAAGTTCGGAGTCGGACACGACGTCACCTGGCTACCTAGACGTCTCTGCATTTCGACAGCGTTATGATTTTGAATATTTGTTTCGAAATAATTTAAATAATGTTTTTGGGATCTTTGTGAAAGTTGGAGATGTATCAAAGATAAATATAATTAAGAGTTCTTGGAGCAAGGGTTTATGGAGTTAGAAGGCGCAAAAGCGATCTTCATAATGGTCTTGTTATATTGATCAACTCGTTTGCAAGTAAATCGCGAGCTCAGTTCGAGGCGGACTACTGGTATTGGTAAGCCGTTTAAATTACATTGTAATATTAAATTTATATTCCGAATAAGGTGCCTGGATGGCTTGGAGCGCTTGGAGTGAGTGCCAGGCCGGGCGGAGATCGCGGCGGCGGCACTGCCTGCAGCGGCGGCGCTGCGGCGAAGCGTTGCAGGTCCAAGTGACGAGGTAGGATTAAGGATGATTCACGGTTCCGGGTCCGCTACGTCGACGAGCCGACACCGGGTGTTCCGAGCATTACACGAGCAGCAACCGGGCGGGTCCAGGTCCGAGCCATCCGGCACCGCCCTGTAATATATGAGAGCTTTCGTCGAGCTTGTGGGCACGAAGCGAGCAGAGTTCGGGCTGTTTTCGGTCCAACACATCGTCACGTTGGTCACTGCTTCTTGTTTCTAGTAATTATAAACTGACCGACGTCAAAGAACAAAACATGATGATGTTTTCTTTACAAAATGAAGTGTCGGAAGTGTCGTATCGGACCCGGATCATGACACCGTGAATCGTTCTTTACTCGGAGCGATATGTATGATTCACATTAAACAGCTGGAATCGACGCGCGTCTTAATAGAACTAAATATAATTACGTTCCATTTTTGAATTATACTTACAATATTAAACACGCGACGTGGCGAATGCTCACGGCTATTACTGCTGTCTGTTGTCATCATCAGAATATTACTTCAAGAACACAATTAAATGTCTGTCTAATTAAAATGTCTACGAGGCACGGCACGTCTGACCCTCATAATTTTATTGATGTGATGAGATTTCATACTAAAGTGGTATTTTAGTAAACTGTATTATTACAATTTGATAAAGATGCGGCGTTTACTAGTCTTTCGAAATGCAAGTTATTAAATATCAAAGAGACAAATTCAAATCCAACTTCAACAGTTCCGGATCCGGTGCTCACCGAATCTGTATGACTGCAGCATTTGTTTATAAACATGGCGTGTTTACTGTAACTTTGTTGACAGATGCGAGTTGTCGAGCCACGCGCCACCTGCGTCGCTGCATCTACAAACAGTGAGCATTCTGCCAACAACTGAGTGGCAATTCCGCTATGAAAACCAAGTATCTATTTCGTACTTAATTGAAATTTCCCTCAGTGTGTTATGGTATATTCGGGTAATTCCGCAATTCGGATAATTCTGGAAATCAATTAAAAATCACTCATATTCCAGTATAATAAGAGTTCATTTTCGGAATTATCCGACTTTTTGACTTTCTTAAATAACCGAATATACCTTGTGTATACCGGCTTTATGCTGGGTGATTTCTAATTCCATCGAGGACCTAATACTACAGTTATTTTGCAACAAATAACCGGGAGTCAAAACTAACTGGTTAACGAGATACTTACATATAACTGTTTTTATTGATGCCTACAAGTTAGGTACGTAATGTGAATGACCTGAGTCCGTTATACTGTTTTCTTTAATTTATCAAGTAACAAGTATCTAATCAACGTGTTAGACACTTTTTTAAAGCTTGTAACATTCTGCAGCTTTAACTGTTATTTGTACAATAAATGTATTATCAAATTTTTTTATGCTCAAATCTTCTTATTGGAGTAAGTATAGACAGCCACTTAAGACCTTTATCTATCAAATTATATTTTATAAACTTTTAACCATTCTTATGGAGTAAAAAAAATACTCGTATATAATTGGCGTTACTAGAAATCGTTATAATTTCTCCTCGTTAAAGTCTAATTACAACATCATTTTCGCTGTAATTAGAACTACTGTGCATTAGGGAATCAAAATATGTATCACCATGTTTCGCCACTTATTTAGTAGTTGGCATATGAGCTCTTGCTTAAAGGCTTATAACAAATATGAAACTAAAAGTTACGTCTCATTGTTGTTAAATTGTCGTATTTGATTTCCCTTGAAATGTTGGTAAAAATTCTATTAAATTGAACATAAAGACTATAAACCAACGTATCATTGAAACTATATGTTATGCCTTAGTAACAGATGTGGATTATATAATTAAGGAACAAAGAAACTTTGTACGTCGAGAGCAAATTTACCAAACTATGAATAGATCAATAGAAGTCGAGCCAATGTTTATTTTCAAATAAAGTCGATGAATGCTGAATGTGTGTCGATTATAATATTATTTTGTAACATACGAACACCTGTAAGTATTCATTTATTTTAAACGAAGCATTAGAAACAATAATTCAAATTGGAACATTGTTGAAAACAATGCCATAACACGTGGAAATAATTCAATTCTCAAATACTTCTAATAATGGAAAGGGCAAAGATTTAAATATTAATTAATTATGAATTTATAGTATTATTCTAAGCAGAGACTATAAGGCGATTATCACACTGGCGACGGATCCGCATCGGGCGCCGGTGCGCGAGCGAGATAGCGCTATACACATGCAGAGCGCTGTCTCGCTCGCGCACCGGTGCCGCATGCGGATCCGCAGCAGTGTGATAACCGCCTAAATAATAATAAACAGCCACAGTCTAAGAACTTTTAGGTTGCTCTCGTTCAGATGGCGCTACAGACTTGGAGCCTCAAAAAGATCTTAGATTGTGGCTGTCTATTATTATTTTTAGTCTCTGATCTAACTAATGTACACTTATTACTATAGGTACATTATATTTCCGATTACATTTTTAAGGCAGTCTTTCCACCAAACAGGTGAAATTAGGCTCAAATGGTGGTAAGTTTGTATGGTGGAAGCGCTGGTAGTCTGGCGGGTCAGAATTCCAATTCGGAGGTCTCCGGTTCAAACCCGGGCTCGTAGCACTGTCTTTTTCGGAACGTCTAATAAATATCATTTGATATTTTTACCAGTCGCTTTTTGGTGAAGAAAAATCGTGAGGAAACTGGACCTAACCTAAGAAGGCGTAGTTTTCCGTCTGGGTTGAAAGTTCAGATTACTTAATAACGTTACGATTTTGAATTTTCCGTTATTTTATTCAGAGTATATAACATATTGATTACATAATGAATATTATTTACAAAATATACACTTTACATAAATTTTAATTATTGGTAAGTATAATTTTTATTTTTACCCAAAACATTGATAACGGACGCGGGTGCAGTATTTACATAAAAGTTATGTTTCCATTTCGCAATAGGTTAATGAAAACTATTCGTATTTGTACACTTGGCGACCTGTTTCCAGTTTTTTTCCTACTTGTATGTATAAACTACATGCATGCAGAGTTTCGTGGCTTCTTCCGACTGAGACTAGACTTTATGAGTGAGACTCGGACTAATATGAAGTTTCAAATTGTTTTTTTCACTTAACAGATCCAAAGCCGCCAGTTAGACATGAACGAAGACGTCCAGAAGAGATTCCGAGGGTTCTCTGCATGGACTCCATGGAGTTCCTGCTCGCGGCGATGTACTACCGTCAGAAAAAGGTAAGCGTTTAATACTATGCCTACAAAAAAAAGTATCTTCATCCAAGATAAATCTTGTTGGTCAAGACATTATTGTTTCTTATACATATAGGTGGAAACAATTTGGTTAGAATGTCTTGATTCAAGTAAAACACATCTTGGGCTAAAGATATATAACTAGCCCAAGATAATATTTACTTCTGTTTAAACAATACTATACTCGCATTGGTATTCTTGGCTGAATATATCTTTTTTCCCGTGTAATTATTAGTAAATCTGTTGCTAAAATTGGCCATTCATTTTATATTGACTAAGCAGTACGTGTGCTAACGAGACCACAATGTTTAATAATAAAGGAAAAATAAGAAAAATCCACTGCCTCAGGCGACACTCGAACTCGTGACTCCGGGATACATGCCAGTCGCTCTAACCAATTGAGATACGAAGGTTTACTCGGATTTATTTACTTGGATATGGTGAAAAAAAAATAGCTCAGTTGGTTACAGCGACGGGCATGTATCCCGGAGTTGTGAGTTCAAGTCTCGCCTGAGACAAATTATTTTTGTACTGTTCCTTGATTTAAAAAAAATGGTTTTAATATAATATACACCTATATAATATATACACAGCGGTTGCTTACTTAATAGGCTACAAATGTAACTCACACAAACAGAAATCATTTATGTAGGTAAAGAACTCTCAAAAACTACGATAATCATTAATATAGGTACTAAGTGTAAGTGTGAAATACATTAGGTATATACGAATATATGTGCCTATTAATGCAAAATAATTTACCACTTTCCGTACTGTACTGCAGTTCGCTACGTGCTACGTTCGTAGACGATTACCCGCTTTGTAGCGGAAATGCACTGCACAGAGAGACCACCTAGTGGGCTCAGTCCAGAATGTCAAACGTCAAAAATTTGACTATCCAATTCCAAACCAAACAGCTATGCCGAGAGTTATTGGAAATTCGATACGAGCATGAAACGAAATTCCGACTGTAGTGTTCGTTCCAAGGACATGAATCCAAACTCGGGAAGATTGGCAACTATCGGAGGATTCCATTTTCGTCCGGGGCAGCAGGTAGTCAACAGCTCATTCAACAGAAAACTCTTTCATTTGTTTTGTAGTTATACACTTATTCCCTTATTCATAAACGGCCACTACAGTTAAGGATTGCTGATAATCGTTTGTCCCTTTCTCTCATATTGCTTGGACGGAAAGGGACAAACGATTATCAGAGGCCTCTCAACTTTAGTAGACGTTTATGAATAAGAGGGTTACGAGTCAGACTTCAAATTAAATCCAGCTAGCTTGCAGCAGCAAATAACGCTCTGAGCCGCTTGCCGCTGTCGGCGTTCGAGATCGAGCATTCACACGTATTCTGAACGCCATTGTCACGTTCACGGGTAAATTCTTCATTCTAGGGATACCTAATCAGCCCAAAAAATAGCCCCAAACTAAACTACTACTAAAACGACTCGTGCGGTATTTTCTCTGACAGTCTTATTACGGTATAAGACTGGCCGGTTACAAATTTCCACGGGCCATATTTTCAGTAAATCTTGTTTGAGTCTGTACCTCCTTTACATTATTCCTCAAAGGCACCATAAAATCAAATTCACGCCAACGGAGACTCTTAATGGATATTTTAATCTCTGTTTATCTTTTAATTGCAACGCAGGGAAGACAGCGCGATCTCGATAAACTGACAGTTGTTGTTTTTGTTTTTTACGTGATATACCTATAAGTACTAAAATTCTTATAGTTCGAGAAAATTAAGCCGAATATGGGCAAACAGGGGAAATAATTCGTGTAGTTTTGTAAATTGGTACAATTATACCTTGTGGTGCCCACGTGACTATACTAAAAGTCCTCGGGGGTGGGGGTTGTGCTGAGGGTGTAGGGGGGGATGAAGGTACCTTTGTTCAGATTTTTGGTCATATCTCGAATATCTGTAAGAATATCACTATAGTTACTTCAAACAAAAGTTTAAACATAAAATTTCGTACAAAATTGGTCATATTCATTTTTACTCTACGATCAATACTTTAGGAGCTACAGGGTGTTTAAGTTAACAAAGATATATAGATAGATAAAGCGGAGAAATTCAAAGGTGTATGTGAAGTTCCAAGTTCCCAACCCGCTTTGGGCCAGCGTGGGGACTATAGCCCGATCCTTCTCAGGTATGAGAGGAGGCCTGTGCCCAGCAGTGGGACGCATAGAGGCTAACATCATCATTCGCTTGCCCTTGTCCCATTTACTTGGGGTCGGCGCAGCATGTCTTTTTTTTCCACACATCTCTGTCACCCGTCATCTCATCACTCACCTCTCAGTCAGGAGCTGGAGGACCAATGGTCATAATTGGCTCAAGGGTTCCATCAGCTCCTCGCTTCCAACCCCACATATCAGGAGGCATTTTGTTACCCAGCGACTCTTGTACTTGGTGGAATACTCGTAATGAATAGGTTTGAATTTTATTTTTAAGGAAATAAGCAGATACTAAATTATCGTGTTTTTGTAATACAACGACGGTGGCAAACAAGCATACGGCCCACCTGATGGTAAGCAGCTAATGTAGCCTATGGACGCCTGCAACTCCAAAGGTGTCACATGCGCGTTGCCGACCCTTTAAAAACAGGAGGATTCGCCGTGTTGACGGCTAAAGGAACAAGAGAGGCCTCTCGTCGTCAACACACTGGGTCCTCTTTGAGGTCTTTGGCAACCTTACGTCTTTTTATTTTACCAGATTTACTCTAACACCATTTTAAAAAGAACATAAGAAGGCATGTTTATTTATTTATTAGATTTTTTCATAGACGTCACTACCACCGTGTCACAAACAGGCGCGGTCCCAGGGGCGGGGTCACGTGAGACATGACCCCCCCCCCCCCCCCCCCAAGATCGTACATTTCAAATGGAAAAGTTTTTTTACAGACCCCCTCAAAAATTGGAAAAAAAATTTTGCATTAGTGTCCCCCCCCCCCCAAATTTCAGCCTGCGACCGCGACTGGTCACAAAAACGCCATTTGTAAACTAAACGGCGTGGCGGCTCAGTTTGTATGCTCCACCCCCCGCGGCACAACTTTTGTGGGGTCATTTTGCAGATCGACTTCATAGTCTAGGTATATTACCAGTCGCTGTTTTAAGCATACTGAATAGTAGTGGTGCCAATGGCGGACGAGGCGCGGTGGGCCGGGAGGGTCTGCGCCGCGGTAACGCGACGCCCGTAGTAGCTAAGGACTTACGGTAATCTTGACCACTTGAACCTCGTTTACATTACCACCTTTGTTTTGTTGAGAGTTTTCAATGATCAACATGGGAATTTTATGTCCGATCAGCAGGTAACTAAGCTAAAAATCTGAGTTATGATGAACAAGTAAGAAAAAACGACGTTTTTTCAAATCGACTATTTTTTAATCTCTTCGTTAACTTCAACACCCTGTAGCTCCTAAAGTATTAATCGTAGAGTAAAAATGAATATAACCAATTTTGTACGAAATTTTATGTTTAAACTTTTGTTTGAAGTAACTATAGTGATATTCTTACAGATATTCGAGATATGACCAAAAATCTGAACAAAGGTACCTTCATCCCCCCCTACACCCTCAGCACAACCCCCACCCCCGAGGACTTTTAGTATAGTCACGTGGGCACCACAAGGTATAACTGTACCAATTTACAAAACTACACGAATTATTTCCCCTGATTTTATTAATTTTCTCAGGCTATTATCGTTTATCGCCGTCGACGATAAATCTTTAAATTGGGGTATAAACTCACTGCAGTGCCGACATCAAAAGAAAATTTGTAAAGGTTTATTACTTTTATTAGGTACTAGCTGTACCCGCGGCTTCGCCCGCGTGCATTTAGGCGGTTTGGCATTTTTATTAACTTTTTCTAGGCTATTGTTATAAAACTTTTGCTTTCTACACGCAAAGTAAGTACATTAAATTGGTCACTAATTAATTATTCTAGCCGTGATAACGTAACTCACTAAAAGGCAGAGTGCCGAGAGAAATGCTAATGGCCGAGTTCCTGCTTAGCTGCAGATTTGCATGCTTGCATTTGAACAGAGGACTGAACGCTGTATTGTAAGCCTGTGATCACAACGTGCCAACGGAAAGTGCTTCGGCAGCAAAAGGACAAATCAGACATAACTCAATGGCAATGAAGCTCAAACGCTGGTTACGAAGGCCAAATACCGAGTACCGTGTAAGGCCTGGGCTTGAAGCATCGCAGCGAAAATTTCTATGGACGCTTGAGTTGATTATGAGGTACCCGGCTTACATGGAACGTATAATATATGAAAATGTTGAATTATTTAAAGGTCTCTGCACTATCGTAACCGAAGTTTATAATGAAATTTATAAGCTTATACTGTCTTATACATTTTTATAAATAAATTTTGGATTTCAGATTAGTTTTAAGTTTTAAGCGACGTTTTTACCTGGCGTACACACAGGCGGGTCTGCGGGCATAGCGAGTGGGTTAACTGGGTTATAAAATGAAAACATAACTAAATGCAAACAAACAAACTTGTTTAGTTACGACCGGTTGTAAAGACCATTACGAGTACGGCTACAATTGTGAAACCGATCGCTCTCTAAATATTTGTATAGATTTGATTGCAATATACCTAAGTCCTTCCAAGCGCAGTGCTTTGTTCAGATAAGTAGTAGGTTGGTTAATGATTATGATCACTTTGTTGGTTTTAATGAAGACATGTATTAGGTACTTTATGTTCGAAAATTATTTGAGATACGACTTTAATATTTTTAGGAATAATTCTTTAATAAACGCTAGGTTATACAGAGGAAAGCGATACATGACGGTTAATATTTCGTAAGCGTACATCTAAAGTAGCCCTCTAGACTAAAAAGTGGATAAGGTACTTAAACTCCCTGAAAATTATGACTATATATGATTCATTGAATAAACTAAATTAAAACTAAATAAACTTAAAATATACCTACCCATAAAAAATAACACCACATCTAAAAGGTCGGCCTGCGGTATTGACCCCAAAATGCTGGCGGCGTCACCTTTCTGTACCGCTAGGGCGATACGTTAGGAGGGGTAAGCGCCAGCCTTTTGGTCATCCATAGTGTCGATCAAGCGCAACGACAGGGCCTTCATGAACGAGGCCCTCGTGTTTATAAAAAATCTGAACATCATCTATAGTAATACCCGCTAAGATGGCAAAGAAGACAGAAAGCAGTAAAAATGTTTAATATTCATCCAGGTACTGCCGCCGACCAGCGTTATGTGGGCGGAAGGTAATCCGGCAGAGCGCGCTCTGCTACCTCGAGGGTAGTTTCTGCCATCGCTGGATCCGGGGCCGCATGCGCCGCAAGGACCCAGGTGAACTTGCACATAGGTATATAACTTTACCTAACCTGAGTTACGTTTTAGTTTAGTTCAAGTTTAGATTAATATTGCTTGCCATTGTCATGCCTGTTCACGGATAAAATTATACATCTTATAATAAATGCATTTTCAATGTCACTCCGCAAGTGTAATTAAAGTCTGTTCTGTTTGACCGATAGATAATTACAATAAATGTAGTCTTGCCCTATATACTAGTACACAACACCAGTGCCATTAGATAAGGTAAAAAGCCTATTATATGAATAGGTTCACTTTTTACAATGTATGCCAATAATCGGATAAAGTAAATAAAAGCAAAAAGTTAGTACTAACGTAATATTTTAACATAAACAGCCCTGACATGACATCACTAAAGCCAAAACTACTAAATATGTTACTTTAATTTTCTTGATTAAATAATAATATGTAAAATACATTTTGTGTTGCTAGTGGGACCCAAGTGGGAGTGGCGAGTATTGTATTTTTTTAAGCTGTATTTTCAACGCTGTTATCTATAAAATTGAATACAATTTGTTAATATTGATTGGTTCAATATTTTACACCAATAATATTTATATACAGTCAGCAGCAAAAGTAGCTAAGCGGGTAGGGTGTCCAAAATGAGCTGGACACGACTTTATTGTTAAGAGAATAAGAGCGTGTGCAGGTAATTTTGAACACCCTACCCGCTTAGCTACTTTTGCTGCTGACTGTACTCGTAATTAGATGCGAATTTCTGACCGACGACAACCGCCGCTAGCGCCACGACTGATTAACTCAACTGTTGTTAATTTTTTGTTTCAGAAAAAACCAACACGCACTCGCGCGTAGCAGAAACAATGCCACCGCCGGCGATGGCGCTCCACCCTGAAGATACGCGAGTGCCACCCAACACGAAGCCGGAATGCGGTAGAATAGGGCAACGCGGTTCGGTGCGTGCGCGGCTGCGAAGCATGCTGCGGATCATAGGGGGCCGGCCCGCGCCGCCTGGGAAGTGGCCGTGGCAGGTCGCAGTACTTAACCGGTATAAGGTAAGCTACTGTAAAGAGTACATTACAGCAGAGGCTGGGAAAATGGGGATTTCCGGCCAAGTAGGTATATAGGGATACGAGGCCGGGAATCCGTTTTAACGCCGAGGCATGTATAGTGTAGGAGTAAAACCCAAAACTTAAAGCCTAAAAGTCTATCGCACTCCAGATCTCTCGGTATAATTAGGGTACCATGTTGCGACCGGCGCCCCACCCGACCGCGACCGCTAGCGCCCAAAGTAGTATGAAATCCCTTTTCATATCAAATGTCACCAAGGCACCCGAAACGTGATACTTCCGAATCTATTTTCACGAACGCAACGGTAACATTTCCGCGCATGCTTGAGAAAAATATATTTTTGGTATGCAAAATGCAGGTTAAGTTAAGCTAACAACACGAAGCTAGGGCAACGTGGTACGAATCGTTTGCGGCTGTGGGTAGTGATGAGGCTTTTAAGACCTTATATACAGACTCGACTCATTTTAACGCCTGTAAGTTCTTTGACGAAGGCCTTAAGGGCTGAATCCAAAAATCATTACCATCACGCTTAAAAAAATATAAACCTGATTCAATTGTTTACCGCTTTCTCGCGAAATAAATTCCAAATTCAAATTGGATTTATGACTGATCGGCTTTTACACGTGACCTCCTAGCCTAGTCGGTAGTAACCCTGCCTATGAAGCAGGAGGTCCCGGGTTCGAATCCTGGTCAGGGCATTTATTTGTGTGTTTATCACGGATATTTGTTCCTGAGTTATGGATGTTTTCTATGTATTTAAGTATTTATCTATATCTATCTAGTTATTATATAAATCGTCGCCTAGTACCCACAACACAAGCCTTATTGAGCTTACCGTGGGCCAAGGTTCATTTGTGTAAGATTGTCCCAAAATATTTATTTTATAATAAATAATATGGCTATTTTAATTAATATCCGAACTAAGTGACACTGGGAAGACAAATGAAGGACTGCTGTCGGAATACGCCCACGGTACGAAATAAATAATAGCATACCACGGCTCGCCCGCTTGGCCATTAAATATACGCCTCTATCTACGCCACCTTCATCAATAACATGTTACTCTGCAATGACATGTTGCCAACAATATCATTTAAAATCTGGGAAAGAGACAAATTTTACATAAATACAGTCTGTAATTTGTATTTTAAACTTTCGTGAGACATACCTAATGTTAACTAGAACCTCCTGAATCTCGTGAGCTTTTTCCTGGCACACTTAGTGCATTCAAATGGCAAATAGGCAGACCTAAGATTTCGAGAACGTATATATCGAGCGTGGTGGTAAAAATAAACAAACTGTAAACTTTTTACATTATAATATATAAAAAAATATTGTTAACTAACTATAAAGGTAGGCAATACTTTGTTTGAAAATAAACGAACTTACTCACTGGGGGAGAATTCAAATAATATGCAAAATGGTTATTGCAAGCCAACTGGCAACTTGCTACTTCAGTTAGCAAAATTTGATCTCAGTTATCAAACAATATCTCCTGTTTCAAGCAGTTAAATGAGCTGTAAACCTTAATTATACGATATGGTTCCCTAGCTCCGAGAACTCTGGTTATCCTTGTAGATACCTATGCATAAATATCTATGTAGGTACGACACAGATAACCTCAACCACTAGATAGATCATAAGTACAACTCGGGGTCACCACGCATCTGTGCTCCCGTACTAATTTTGTATGAGAGCGCAACCGCTTATTTCAATTGAGTTAACGTTTTTGATCATTACTCATGTGAATTAAAAATATCCACAAAAATCTAGTTACAGGGGTGAACCTGGATTGTTATACTATAAATTGGTGTAGAATACTATTGAGATGTGCTGTTGGAATCGTAGAAATTTACGAATAAAATTGCGCTGATGTATAGTGACCTCGTGCTTCCTGTAAAAACTTAATCATGAGTTGTCTGTGTAGTCTGTGAGGTACGAGTTTGTAAGTCTAGTCATAGCTTACCACGTTTAACTAAGTCAAGTTTGGAAATATGATACTTGGTAATAAAGATGTGGCAAACTGTGCGTTATTAACTTGAACATTTTCCTAATAAATTATGATTACGGCCCTTCGGGTGGGAATTATAAATGTTATAAGTAATCGTAATTGAAGACAACGTGAGTTACAGTTGAGCGAAGCCTGGGACTCTTAAAGCCTGGCTTAAGAGCCCCAGGCTTCTTCGGAATGACAAACCAATTCAATACATGGTTTGGTGTGTTACATATTTTTTTTATTTTCATCAATCTTCATACTGGAATAAACAATGTGTTGCACAAGCTTCGATCACAAGTTCCAAATAAATTGGGATTAAGGCAGCAGCACCGAATGCGGAGGCGACGACGGCGAAGTACTTATGTAGACTTAAATATTATTAATGCATAAGTGCCAAGTATTCTTACCTCTTCAAGATTTAACTGCTGAATCGATTTAATAGAAATTTAGTATGAAGAGTCCCGGGTGAAGACAGGAGGATAGTTTTTTTCTCAAAAATCATCGTTTAAAATATGATGAAAAGCTAGTATATTTATATTTTAAAAATCAAAGGGTAAATAAACGTGTACATATGTACGTATGAGCAAAAGCAATCAAAGGGGTGAAACACATTTCTTATTAAAATATGATCGAGCACGCCTCCGAAAATACCAGACGAAAAGTAATTGAAAAAACACGTTTAAAGTGTTTCCGATTGGAGACCAAATAAAATATGTAAGGGTATAAAATCCATTGCGTATTCGGAACGCAATTTTATGCTAATCGCCTATAAAGCGAGAAACTGTTGGTCATATTTGGTTCGGTTTAAGTGGCGGAGCCATAATATCATCCGGTGCTTACAATAGTTTATTTTATTTCTCCAACATGCTATGAAATAGTACATTACGTACCTAGGGCGGTAAAATAAAGAAGGGCTCAGATCGCTGGCATTTGTGGCCCGAACCGAAGGTAAGGGCCATTAAGAGTCGCCAGGACGCTCGCGTGTGAACTCGTGTTCCCATACAAACGTAGTTTAGCTCTCATTTTAAAACGACATGCTTTAGAACCATGAAATTTGGCATGGGCATTCTAGTAGTACAAATCTAGGTCGGACATTCGCTTTCGTTGCTAAAAATTGTAATACAAAGAAACTATAGCAAAAATAAGTTTTGTATGTAAATTTGTGACTGGCTGTATTTTCTTTGTATTACAATTTTTAGCAACGAAAACGAATGTCCGACCTAGATCAGTACGGCTACCATGGGTTTGACATTATCATTTTTCGTTAACGAGTAACGAATTTTCTATCTGTACATCTCGTTTACACCAATATGTTACAAGCAAGACGCATAGATAGACCACTCGATACTCGTGATCGAAAACTTCAATGTCATAACTCATGGTAAGCGTACTGAATGCCCCTAGAATGCCCCTGCCATGGTTCTAAATCATGTCGTTTTAAAATGAGAGCTAAACTACGTTTGTATGGGAACGCGAGTTCACGCGAGCGTCCTGGCGACTCTTAACAAGCGATGTGAGGCCTTCCTTATTACCGCCCGTGGTGTGTACATAATTTTACGTCTTCTCCTGGGTGTGAAGAGAGATTTTCCGCTGCGCCGTAGGGCGGTAAATCTCACTTAGCGCCCAGAGTGACGTAAAATTCATTACATTCTTAATTAAAACTCGGAAGTATACTGTTACTGGTCAGGCGTAATTTGATTGTACTTACATATATTGTTATAGTTTAAATACTACTTTTTGGAAAGTGATTAAAAGACAATCCAAGGCAAATTTTCTTATAAAAGACATTTTGGAACCATTTTAACAAAAATAAATAATGTAATTAAGTATTCGTTTCTAAAATTGTAATATGTTTCTGTTATGTTTTTTTCACACTTCTTGTTTTGTTTAGGTAATTGAGTTGAAAACATTATCTAACTATAAACACGTACGCAAGAAACACCCCGATCAATTTTGTACATATTTTAGGTACTATACACAATATGAAGACCTTGCCTATAACTTTACTTACTTATTTTCATATCGCTTACATTTACTTTTATTATTTCCTATCCTGACGTTTCGAGTGTGCCGTAACGCTCGTGGTCGAAGGCACACTGGAAAGGGATTGTATCAACATCTTCTAGCAGTCGCAAGTAGCTAAATCGCGTTATTATCAAAACAGTGAGTCAATATCGCGTGAGTTTAAATTAGTACTTCCCTAACTTTCCTAAGAACATCTTCGGGTCACACCATGAGATCTGCTAGCAGCCCTAATTGACCCATTTCCAACCCATATGTTACTACTTTTCGTAATTTCTAGGAAGCATTCTGCGGGGGCACGCTCATATCGCTCCGCTGGGTAGTGACAGCAGCGCATTGCGTCCGAAAGCGCCTCTACGTCCGTCTCGGCGAACATGATCTGCTAGTCCGGAGCCGAGGAGAACTGGAGATGAGGGTCACCGAGGCCGTTATCCACCCTCTGTATGACCCGGACACGGTCGTAAACGATGTCGCGATGCTACGGTAAGAATTGCCATCTATAAGGTTTACACAGAACTATGGAAGCTCAATACCATAGATAAAGTTAAATCACCTAGAAATACATAAAACTGTGTGTGCATTTAAGAACGTGAACTCAGAAAAATTTGTGGATATTGCCGCGTCATCATTATCTGTCTAAACTTACTTGCAAATTTTGTACATGAAAAATGATCATTATGCATGTTTTATTAATTATTACAATTAATTTTGTATTAAGCAGAACGCCTGCTAATGATACCACAATGTTTAGAAATAAGGAAAAATGGAAAAATCTACTGCCTTAGGCGATACTTCACTCACTCATCATCACTATAGGTTGTTGGAAGTTAAAATGGGAAATATGCCGATCTTGGCTTGAGAGGGTGGATCTGTAGGTTAAGCCGGTATTATAAGTAAAACAATCAAAATATCATGTATGAACGTTTACTAATATTGCACCAAGGTAAATACACATTTATCACAGCGAATATGCAAACGATCGAATAGATTTAAATTAATTAAAAATATAATATCACGGAGCTAAATAAAGTTCGTGCTTACGGAAGCTTTGACAAGTAGAAAGAGAGTGTTGCTACATGCTTATATTAAACTACTAGTGACTTAACATTTAAGCATACCATATGCAAAAATCAACACTTCCCCATATGCTTATAATGTTATCACATGCTTAGGTATAGGTATCACTTGAGTAGGTACATTACAACCTATAAATATACATATCATTCCAGGCAAACAAGCTACACACAAAGATGCTATAACATTCATTACAAACTAAGCTTTCATAACATTACACTGCTTTATAAATTTGTTATGTTTTGTTGAACCTAGTGCCTTAGTAAAAACATCTGCTATCATCTGATCGGTTTGCAAGTACTTAACAATAATAGAGTTATTTTTCACCAAATCTTTAACATAGTGGTAACGAAGATCAATATGTTTTGTACGTTTGTGACAATATTCCTTTACTTCTAATAACTTCTGGGCACTAAGGTTATCATTATACAATGTTATGGTTAAATTTACATTCCAAATTTCTGACATAAAATTCTTAATAAAACAGATGTCTTTACATATGTCAGACATAGCTAGATATTCTGCTTCTGTTGAAGAAAGAGCAATACACCGTTGTTTTCTAGACTCCCAATTAATGGTGTCATTGCCAAATTTAATAACTGAACCTGTATAAGACCTCCTATCCAATTGGTCGTTAGCCCAACTTGCGTCGGCGTAAGCATCTAAATTACAATTGTCATTTTTTGTAAACAACAAACAATAATCAATTGTGCCTGCTAGATACCGAAGTATGCGTTTAGCTGCTAACCAATGTGTTTGGTCAAAGCCATTATTAAATTGACATAGTTGGCTGCACGCAAAAGCTATGTCTGGCCTCGTGCACACACATAGGTACATTAAAGAGCCCATTAATTGCCTGTAATTGTAAATGTTCTCATCTAAGCATTTTTCAGCCTTATAAAACTTACTATTAGGCAACATGGGTGTGCATACGGCCTTACAATTTTGCATTCCGAATCTAATTAGCAATTTACGAATGTACTCTGATTGGTCAAGCTTTAACAATCCTTTAGACCTATCACGAGTCACATTGATACCTAAACAGCTTTTAAGAGTGCCCAAATTTTTTACATTAAAATTATTTTCTAAAAGCTGTGACAATTCTTTATAAGTAGAGCTTTTTTCACTATAAAAGCAATAAAAATCATCCACATAAAGCGCTATTATGACCAAATCAGTTTGAGTTCGCTTAACATATACACAAGGTTCACATTTACTCTGTATGAAGCCGTTGGATGAAAGCAAGTCATGAACTTTAGTGTTCCAAATTTTGCTGGCTTACTTTAATCCATAAATGCCTTTTAATAACAAACATACTTTATTATTATTTCCATTACTAAAGCCCGGAGGCTGTTCCATATAAATGGTTTCATCGAGACTTCCATTGCGAAAGGCAGTAGCAACATCTATGTGATCAATATTTAAATCTAATTTATTAGCTAAAGAGAATAAAATTCTCATACTACTGTGCCTAACTACAGGTGAATACGTTTCTGTGTAGTCTACCCCATGAACCTGAGTAAAACCTCTGGCAACAAGTCGAGCTTTGTGTTTATCAAATTTTCCAGAGGCATCATGTTTAGTTTTATAGACCCACTTACATTTTATAATATTTTCACCTGAAGGGCGATCTACTAATCTCCATACATTATTAGACAGCATTGAATTATATTCATGCTGCATGGCTGCTTGCCACTCATGACTATTAGGTCCTGACATGGCTTCCTCATAGGATTGTGGCTCAGATATGGATAAACTTTTGACTATGAGAGAATAATCCATGTCATAGTCTTGATACCTGGTAGGTAGATTGGAGCGCGTGCTGCGAATGGGGCGCGTGTCGGTGAGTACAGGCGACAGGGGGCGACTCGCATCTTCCCCACCAACTGGCGACTGGTACGAAGACGTCAGGCGCTCATAGCGCGCGTCCGGCACCGGCGACTCAGCGGAGCCTGACTCGTTCTCGCTGCCCGTGCAGTACTCATCAGCTCCTGAAATTCGAGAAAGATCCTCGTTAAGATCATTATTTAAAGTGATTTTATCACTGGTGATGGAACTTATACTACTATGATGACTAGAATTCAATTGACTACTATCACTATTCACTTCAGCATTACTAAATTCAGCATCGCTAGATTCGGCATTGCAAGATTCAGCATTACTAGAATCGGCATTACTAGAATCAGCATTGCTAGAAGAATTATTTTTATTATTAGCATCATTTAAATTCGTTAAATTATTAAAATTGTCATTACATGATCATTCATAAAATATAAATTCATCATTAATTAAATTATTATTATTGTTTATGACAAAATTGTTTAAAAATTTATTTTCTAAAAATGCTACGTTTCTGGACAAAATAACTTTCTTTGGATTAAGGGGGTCCGCCAACCTGTATCCTTTAGTAGTTTCACTATAACCTACGAACACATATTTTTTGCTCTTAGGATCCAGTTTCCGGCGGCACTGATCTGGCACAAGAGAATAAGCAATACAGCCGAACACGTGAAGATGACGAAGGTCTGGTTTAGACCCGGTCCATACTTCCTCAGGTGTCAGTCCTGCCAACGCAGAAGTAGGGCTACGATTTTTTAGATAAATTGCTGTCATAATTGACTCACCCCAATATCTGTTGCAGAGACCTGCACCTTGCAGCATGCACCTTGTTTTCTCTGTCAAAATGCGATTCAGGCGCTCCGAGACTCCATTTTGTGCCTGACAGTAAGGTACTGTCTTTTGATGCACTATACCTTCTTTTTGCAAATAGGTCATAAATTTGGAGTTGCAGTACTCGCCACCCCCGTCCGTACGAAGACAAAGTATAGACAAACCAGACTGTTTTTCAACTAGGGCCTTATAAATAAGAAAACTAGACATTACCTCAGACTTATGTCTTATAATAAATCCATGAGTTCTCCGAGAGTAGTCATCAGTGTAAGTGACGAGGTATCTCCCTCCTCCCCAGCTGTCCTCCTGCATTGGACCCATCACGTCTGAGTGCACAAGTTCCAGGGGCTTACTAGCACGCGTAGCCACTCCCACAGGATACGGTTGTGCGCACAACTTTCCCTTAAGGCAGGGCTCGCAGTCTTGCAGCTGTGAATCTTCCTGAAAAATGACACCAGAAACACAATTTTTTAAAGTTTTTAAGCCGCCAAGGCTTAAATGTCCAGTTCTTCGATGCCATAGGTCGATGGACACCGATGAGGCAGCAACATTGGCTCTCTGTTGTTCTTGTCTAGTCATATTTTGACACAAGAACATTGAAGAGTGCTCCTGTGGAGAAATACCTGTTGTACACATTTTTTCTTTATCTAAAATAAAAAGCCCACTATTTTGACTAGCCGTTGCTACTTTGTTGCCAGAAACTTTACATTTATCATAAACAAAACATCCTTCCTTGTCAAAGTGAACCGAAAAACCCTTATTGACCAGGCAACTGACAGACAAAAGATTAACAGACAGGTCAGGAACAAAAAGTACATTGTTAATTTCGCTTACCGATTGGTCGTTGAGTATAACATCACCATGACCATGACATTCTAGTTTAGCATTGTTAGCTACAGATATAACACTTCTAGAGTCTTTAAATTGTTTGTAACTTCGCTGATCATTGGTCATGTGCTGAGAAGCTCCGGAATCAATGATCCAATCTTCTTTTTGAACCAAAAAGGCAGAGGCAATAAAACTTTGTCCATTTTTGTCCGTCTTCTTTTTGTCACGCTTCAATTTAAGACATTTTGACTTCAAATGTCCTTTACGTTTACAGTAGACACAGAAAGAGTTAGAGAACTTTGAATTTGAAAAATAAGCCGAGTTGGTTCCAGCATCTGCATTAGTCGACACCCTCCGAAACTCTTCTTGTAGTAGTCTTGCTCTGACCAGTTCACTAGAGAGTGCGGACGCCATGCACGCTGTCTCCAGGTTGGACACCAGGGCGTCGTACTCCACGGGAAGTCCGCTTAGCAGCAACTCCGCAACTTCAGCATCGTCGATGACTTTACCTATATCTGCGAGCTGCTGTACTAGCGTCATTATCTCTTCGATGTATTCTCCCATGGTTGTGAATGACGTCCGGTGCAGCTTACGTAACAGAAGGACACGCCGGTATAACCCCCGATCCTCAAATACCTTGGCGAGGTTTAACCATGCATCCTTTGCGGTCACCGCATCACGCACATATTGGTAGCATGTGGTTTTGACCGCTAAACAAATTCTTGCTAAAGCTCTTCTGTCTCTATACATATCCTGGTTGTTGCCTTCAATACAGTCCCACAGACCTTCTAGGGTCAGCGCCATCTTCATAGTGAACTTCCATGTATTATAATCTGCAGATCCTTCTAATTTTTCAATTGCCATATTGAGATTTACCGGTGCATGAGGAGTAGGCGCTAGCACAGCCGGCAAGGGCGGCGCGTCTTGCTCCAAGCGAGGCGGCGTGGCGCGCACATGTTCGCGCTCAAGCGCATCGCGTTCGCGACGTTCATCGTTACCCATTTTCTTCTAATGTATTTTGATTTTATGCACAACACGGCTTACCTCAAGCTTTATCTGGTCCCATAGCCTGTTGGAAGTTAAAATGGGAAATATGCCGATCTTGGCTTGAGAGGGTGGATCTGTAGGTTAAGCCGGTATTATAAGTAAAACAATCAAAATATCATGTATGAACGTTTACTAATATTGCACCAAGGTAAATACACATTTATCACAGCGAATATGCAAACGATCGAATAGATTTAAATTAATTAAAAATATAATATCACGGAGCTAAATAAAGTTCGTGCTTACGGAAGCTTTGACAAGTAGAAAGAGAGTGTTGCTACATGCTTATATTAAACTACTAGTGACTTAACATTTAAGCATACCATATGCAAAAATCAACATAGGTGTGCCTATACTAATTAAAGAGTTCCCTTGATTTCTCCAGGATCCCATCATCAGATCTGGACCTGATGATAAGGGACCAACTGTAAAATATACTCTTTCAAACAAAAAAAGAATTTTTCAAATTGGTTCAGCCGTCTTCGAATAATCGGTGAACATACATATATTAAATAGTAAAAAAAAACAAAGATCCCGACGAATTGATCACCTCCTCCTTCGAAATCTTGAAGTCGGTTGAAAACGAATAAAATAACGACATAGTATGCCCTTTGTTACACGAAGCAAAGATTTTATGTACTAGTTAATAGAGTGGAAAGATACACTGGTAAGAATAGCTTCATCTATCAATAAAATCTGTGATCATATTGGTTGCTGTGTGAAATGGGTCGAGACTGATTTGTGACCGTAGCTTTACTTGGGATCGACCGCGTTTTGTTTTTATGACAATCAAGTATTTTACTGACATTTATATCCGTAGCAATGATGTAGTTAGCTACATTATTGCTACGGATATAAATGTCAATAAAAATGTCATCTTGGAATAACAATCGTTAAATTGACAAGTAAAAACCGAAGCATGTCAGCCATGCTTCGGTTTTTACTTGTAATGTAAGGTTCGGTAGTTGCACAACTTGCACAGAATTGAGCGAAAAAAAATGAACCCCCACTTTATGTGTTTGGGAGATATCCAATTTTTATCACTTATGGTATTATCATGACGTCAAACATTAATTCACATACCTACTATATACGTATCGAATTTACGATTTCTAGTGCCTGCTAACAATCACTGAACTAAGCCGCGGACAGACAGGCGGACAGGGCGAAACTATAATGGTTCCTAGTTGACTAAAGGACCATAAAATTTAACATTCTATAAAAAGTAATAGAATCTTTTATATATGTGTATTATAGAAGTTTCGATTAGCCTCAACTACCACACGATTACCCCAGGAAAGACATTTCGTATAAAAATCTGTTCATATTCTCCGAGAATACTAGAACCAACATTGATCATTCTGGAAATACAACCGTTCCGCGTTCCGCAAACTCCAAGATAACTTAAAGCTGCTTTAAGTAAATGAGTGAAGCCAAAATGAAGCGAGAGTAGAAACAACGGAATTGTTGCGTTGTGTAATGAAATGAATATTATGCATGGGAAAGTGCAGGTTTAACGAAGCATGGGAAATTTCTTTGAATGTCACGAATCAAATAGAATTTACTGATAATATCAGCAAATGTTTTTAGATTTGTTAGTCTTTTTTGTAATGACGTTGAGCTGTGGTTTAGCAAAGCGTCATGGTAGCGTAGATTTTGCATGTTCTAACTATTAATTTGTCGCTCAAAATCAATACATGCAACATTCTCGCTACCACGTGGTTTGTTTTCATCAAAAACTTGCACAAAACACCTCACATTGCATTAATTTATTAAGATTTGTGTTATCGGTTCAACAAAATTTGTAACAGGTTGCCCGGGCCCGCCCGTTTGGACATGGGTCACGGCATCGCGTGTCTTCCTGGCGAGCAGCAGACCTTAGCACCTCATACGAACTGCGTCATCCTTGGTTGGGGCAAGAAGCGGTCAAGTGACGTCCACGGCACTAGGATACTTCACGAGGCACAGGTGAGGTCAAAGACAAAAATTGAATTAGTTAGCAAATAAATAAAAACACACAAATAAACGAAAACAAATAATTGACGTTGTCAAGGTAGGTACGATGACGAGCGCAGAGATGAGAAGTGTGTTAGGTGAACTGCGAACTATGCCAGACCCGACCTGAAATTTTTTTTTGTGCATATTATGTTTTTTTAGGTAATCGTTTACATATTGTTTGGAGATCCAGTTTTGGTCTCAGATATATTATTTTGGTGATATATATAATTTCTCGGATTTTTTAAGTCATTTTTTTGGTTATCGATTTGATATTATTTGGTCGTACAATTTTGGTGGCAGATCTAGTGGACAAACTTATTAATTAGATCATTGATTTCGTATTTATTTTGTGATCGGTTAAATCCATACCCATATAAATGTCGCAAAAGCCCCCCGTGGGAAATTTTCGAGATTCTGATTTGTATCCAAAGTATAAGAATTATTAACAGACGGTTATCACTATCACATTGCTGTGGCTTTAACAGTATACCTGTGCTCAATGAACGTTAATAATATATACTTTAGCAGTCATAATACAAATGAACGATAAAATAAATGTCTGGTAAGTACCTAAGATCATTAGGCAAGTCCAATGAGTGTACTCTGCCAAAACAAAACAAACATCGGATTCGAAATTTCAATGGAAGCGGGCCAAACCGCGCCTGAATGTACACAATCCATTTTTTATACGCCAATATGATACGTAACAACCGAAATGGATGTACAATTTCATGATGAAGTAGCAAGTTGGAGCATTCTACCGCAAAGTTTCCCGAACTTTCGACTCTTCACGAATTATATGCGAGAGTTAGCATTGCGAAGTTTATGAAAATGTGACATGTCACTCAAGCTAAAATCGTCAGGTTGTTCGTCGGATATTATGCGAATGTTTTGCAACGAATAATGAGGACATATGAAGTAATTTGTATGATTCTAAAATAAAAGTATGGATTTTAACTCGAGAAATCATCTTTACTTCAGTACTTGACATCGAGACATATTTTCTACAAAATCATCGAGATATTTATGTTAGTAGATCATAATCATAATTATGATAAGATAAAAGTCCAATATACCTACTAGTTCTTCTGTTCTGACAATTCTATTATACATAAAATATTCCCATTGCCAGGTGTCGACAATCCAACAAGGCGTGTGCCGGCGCTCATATTGGCAGTACGCGATCACTGACAACATGGTGTGCGCGGGGCGCGGGCGCCGCGACTCCTGCGCCGGGGACTCTGGCGGCCCGCTGCTGTGCAGGGGGCAGGACGCGCGGTATTACTTACAAGTGAGTCTATAAACTAGTCATATGCTCCCATAGACCGGTGATGACAATCCAGCAAGGAGTATGCCGGTGCTCATATTGGCAGTACGCGATCACTGACAACATGGTGTGCGCGGGGCGCGGGCGCCGCGACTCCTGCGCCGGGGACTCTGGCGGCCCGCTGCTGTGCAGGGGGCAGGACGCGCGGTATTACTACAAGTGAGTGTTTAAACTAGTCAGATGCTCCTGTAGACAGGTCATGACAAAGCGTGTGCCGGCTCGTAATGGTAGTAAGCGATCACTGACAACATAGGGTGCGCGGGACGCGGGCGCCGCGACTACTGAGCTGGGGCCTGTGGCGGCCCGCTGCTGTGCAGGGGGCAGGACGCGCGGTATTACTTACAAGTGAGTCTACCTATAAACTAAACACTGATTTAGACTTTCACGGTTTTTACTCATAATTATTTGTAATAAACGGGACTTAACCGCGTATATAATTTTCAAATTACCTTCGACGTTTCGAGGACGACATTGTCCCCGTGGTCGCGAAGAAAGACTGGCTCCAGTTGACATCAACATCTTCTAGCCGCGCGAGTTTTTCGAACTACCCGCACTTGGTCTTGGTCTTGGTCTTGGTCTTGATTGATTAGGAACGTCGAAGGTAATTTAAAAATTATATACGCGGTTAAGTCCCGTTTATTACAAATAATTACCTACCTATAAACTAGTCAGACGCTTCCATAGGCAAGTATGATACAACGTAACTAGCAGGGAGATATCAGTGTCACGGATAGCATAATGTGCATGGGGCGAATCGAGTGGCCCGATGCTCTGAGAGGCAGGACCCGGTTTATTATGTACTTACTTAGACGTGAGTTTGAGAAGTACCCTAGACCCTAGTGCTAATAGACCCTGACCCTGGGTATTGACCCTTGCATAGCACGTGCCGTTGTTTATACTGGCAGTAAGTACCTAATATGTTATCATAGACACCATTGTGCGACGACCTGCCATCGCCATTTTAATTTAAATGAGATTGGGTCTTTTGGTAAAGAATTTCCCACGGAATATTTAAATAAGGGAAATTCCTTTATACAGGTCCCGTTTTCATTTGAGAAAATTGGATAATTGAATGACAATAAAGGACCAAACAATCAGAGCCATTGTGTTCGGAAAGCATAAATATTTCCGATAACATTTAGGGGAGTTATTAAAAACTTTATGGATGTTCACTGCAAATAATCTTGCCTTATAATATAACAGAAAAGCAAAGTCATGTAAACGTGCCATAACACTTAATACTTGGATATAAATAATACCTGTCATAAAATCTAAGAAAATTACTTTTCAAGTGGTTAAAAAGAAAATGGATTTTAGGATAATATTTCAGCGAAATGGCAGGGAGATGTAATTATCACGTCTTAAAGAAAAGCTGCCGGGTTTTTGTGGCCGTCTTCCAAATTGCCGTTCAAAATTCACACCGCGGGCTTTTCCACTCTGTGTTGTTTTACATATACTTATTGTAGGGGGTCAATTTAATTAAAATCTTTTAATTTCATAAAAACACAAGTAAATAAAATATACAAATAAGAATACAGTATAAACAAAAACACATAATAATAGCATAGCAATCACGAATACCTACCTATAAGTAAGTAAGTACTATATGGTTACCTAAGGGATAACGTGAACATAATTTACTAAATGATAAGAAAAGCTTTGTCACAATATTATTGTAAAGAAAATAAGTTAAAGTCACCGCGTTAAGTTGGCAACCTCGAGACTTCAAGCCTACATGGTAATCTTTAAATATTATTAATTTGTTCAGTTTAATATCTTATTTAGTGTAATAAACTAACAACGTTTAGGTAACTGCTCCGTAAATTTGTACTACATGTGTGGGTCAGAAATTTGAGCGTTCGGTAAATTTATATTGAAACGGTTACCATTACCACTTATGTTTGTCAATGCAGAAACTGTTTCCTTATTAACACTGCGGAAGTAACACTGTGTTACTTCTTCTCGCTTAAATCTGAAAACGATTGAGAGAAATTAGGTTTGGAAATATTTAGAGTTTTTTTATCATAGAATTAATACCTTCAGAAAGTGAAAAAAAGGTTGAAAAGACATTTCTAAGCGGACAAAGTGGCAGGCGGAGGCTAGTTTAATATCTTAGGTACATGTTGAAAAAAATGTATGGGCTCTGGAGTTATGTATCACTACATAATATAAAAAAAAACAAAGTCGCTTCCTGCTGTCTGTCTGTATGTATACTATGTATGCTTAGATCTTTTAAACTACGCAACGGATTTTGGTGCGATTTTTTTAGTAGATAGAGTAATTCAAGAAGAAGGTTTATATGTATAATTGCATTTTTGTTTTCTTATTTTTGAAACGAAACGAAACTGCATTCGCAGATTTGTCGACCAGGGGGGTGATTTTTGAGAATCGAGCACTCGAAAGTGACATTTGAAACTCTGAATAAAACGATGAAATTATGTTTTAAAAATAACAGTGATAGAAATTGAAAATCATGATTATTTAAACTATTAATTCCATGCGAAAAAATCGGCAACAAACTTTTGTGTGCGATTATTTTCGAGCTTGAATTTTTCGAATTCGAGCGTCCGGCTGTCAAAAATCGGCCCCCTGTTCTGGAAAATGTTGATTAAAAAATGCACTCAATAATAAATTTCAAAGATATATTTCATTTGGTTAAAGAAACTTAACTTTTTCTACACTGTATACTGCGAGCTAAACAACACATATTATTTTAAAATAATCTTTATAGTTCAACGCTTGTTAATAAAGTACAAACTACAATTTAAATAAACACTAGTACGTTAACCCGTTACTTAAAGCATAATAAATGCATCCGGTGGTTTCAAGATAAAGCGGGGCGACGGAAAATAAGTTCGGCCATAACTCCCCGGTTTATCCACGAACTCTGCACCCCGGCGGGGCGGAAGTAACTTCACCACGTAAACATTAGCTGAACAAATATTTTCAACTTGTAACATAGGGGCCGTATTCTAACTTTAAAACACGTTTCGACAACTTCAATACAACTCCAATGCATTAATCACATAATACAACTAGCGCCTACACGTCTGAATCAGGAATATCAAAATTTGTTTGAAAATTATTCCGATGCAACTTCAATACAACTTCAATTGTTGTTGTTGTTGTTCCTATGGTACCCCAAAGGTACAAAGGGCCTTCACGAGGTCACGCCACGTCTCACGATCCCCAGCAGCGCTCCTAACGTCACTCCAGCTCATCCCGATGTCACGTAGCTCCTTCTCAACAGAACGCTTCCAGGATTGCACGGGACGACCCGATCTACGTTCACCTCCGAGGGGTTTCCAGTTGAGGGCAGTGCATGCGATATTATCATCGCCGCGGCGGATCGGATCGGCGGAACTTCAATATTGGTTGATTATTATTTGTTATAATTTGTGTTTTTAATGTATTGTTTATGTAGAATACGGCACCTAAGAACTACTAGAACTTGCATTTTATTCATCTGACTACTTTTAACTGACTACGCCAGAGACGAAATGCCTATATATATTCAGTGACATGTAGCCATACGATAAATAAAAATAAACTATTTTTAACGACATTATGCTATGGATAATTTAGCGCACTTGTATAATTTTTGGAGGACAGTGTAGTTATTAAAAACCATCGAGTTAGAATATAATAGAGGCGCAGACACAAACAAGATTTTCCGAAAATATAGCACAAAAAATGTGTAACCGGCCAGTGCGAATTTTTTAACATCGTTAAGGTTGTATTACAAATTAAAAGAAATATATGATTAAATTTCACCTGTCATTCATCTGGCGTTCAAAAATCACATGGCACATAAGAGCAATGGAGTCACTCTTGTATTAATTAATTTATTATTTATAATAAAAAAAATTATGAAACTTTTGTAATAAATATTGATAACTTCATAATTATACCTATTTCGCGTATTAGTTCGTTTTAATAGATTTGTATAGTGTGTATGTTATTATATTGCCTGTCATATTGTTGTTAAAAATATTATGAAATAATGAACTATAAAATTTCAATCGCTCCGATTTTCGTGCTTTTAACAACATTTGTAGATTTTTTGCGTACCGCTAGGACTATGTGTAGGCAAAGTGACAGCCCTCTAGAAGAACCCGTTAAAGGTACGGTTGATGTCAAAAATATGTTTACACTTTTGCACCTTACTCCTTTGTAATAAGACTAATAAGGTCCAAAAAACATATTTTTGATGTCGACTGTACAACCCCTGGCCTGTGAGCCTGCGACCATGAACCAGCAATGAAAAAGTAAGTGTAAGCAAAAGAATCCCGCTTTCTACATACTGGCTAAAATCTAGGAATAAAGTTATCATGAATAAAAAAACTGGTGCCATATAGGGCAGGCTACCAGGGTCGTGTTTTATAATGTTACAATTTACAACTTCGCTGCTTTTCCTATCTTCCTAACAAATCATACGTATGATTTGCTAGAAAGAGAGGCAAGCAGCGAAGTTGTAAATTGTAACTCTATAAAACACGACCAAGGTCTAACCCTTGCGGAGGGGTTACGTAAATTTCATTTTGAAACGAAGATAAAAGTAATCACTCTCCTTAATTTTATCACCATATTTTTAATAACTTGTGGAACATATGTCAATAAAATTTACTAAATAAGTTTTAATTATTTTCATTCTTTCGTAATTAAAAAAAACAACAACTACTCCACTGGCCTTATTCCTCAATGCTGTCAGTTCGGTTTAAATTTACGAAACCTTTACTTCCTATCGCCATTTGTGCCTATAGTACGTTGACCTTCATGCTGTAGCATTTCAGCTTAATCCCTAGTCTTGCTTACACTGGTAATATTTTAACGAAACGTTTGTTAGTCCTTTGTAAATAGACTTTTCGGAACGATCGGGCTTCGCTCGGCTCGGGCTCGGCTCTCTTCGGCAAAATCTGTCGCGTTGCAACGGCTTTTACTGTGCCACATTTGGAGTGCTGATTTCTTATCTTGTATATATAAAAAACCTATTAATTTTATTTTTGTATGCCTATTATATTAACTTTTAGCTATCTCGCATAAAATAAATGTGTAATTTTTTTAAATCTTTACTTCTGACTGTAAACATATACGCTAGATGGTATAAGAGTATTCTTAGAGATGTTTTGTGATAATTAGGCATTACCTACTTCTGAAGATTTATATGACTGTAATATTCAAAATACCTAGTAAATAAACTGTATATTACAGAAATACAGACCGTAATTCTCGGTAATACTTAGTATATTTCGTGTTTAGCAGGTAGCGTGCGGCCTAATAATTTGGAACCGCAAACACCAAGCCTAATTTACTTGTAACAAATTGATCCTTTGATGAGTTTTAAGGTGTAGGTTCAATCATGGCGCGCAAATCAGAATATTCCCTACTCGTAAAATAGGGATTCATTGAAAGGGTAAGTACTAAGAAATTAATATTTCTTGTAAAGAAATATTATTGTTTAATGGTTTCGTTGAGGTAGAAATCAATGAGTGACTTACTTATACTTTTACGTCACTCTGCACCGAAAAAAATATTTTTCTACAATACTACAAGAATGTGTTGTTGTGAAAAATATAGTTATTTTTACTAGAATCTGGCGGTGGTAACAAAAAATATTGTATTTTGTCAAATTTTGTTTGTAAACGTTACTGGACGAATCTAGTTAAACGCAAGTGTAATAAATACAAAATATTTGTGATATTTACAATATATATCGTAATCTGAACAATGACGCATTGTATTACAATTTGAAATACTGATTAATATTTTCACGGAACACAGCTAAGGCGCTCGTGGCCTAGCGGGTAGAACGTTAGACTTTCAATCGGGAGGTCTCGGGTTCAAATCCCGGCGGGGGTACCACTGAGCGCCTACGGATATACCCTGGATTTCGGTTGCAGAGCGGCCAAAAAAAAAGAAAAAAGAAAGAAAAGACAAAAAAAATGTATACACACATATATTTTGTCTAGTGGATACATGTCAATTACAATATTTTATAGTTCTCAGTACAATTCATATTGTAGTACTAACGATTTTGATATAACCAGAAAAGTTTTGTTATGTTTACAAAGTGTTTAGTCGTCACATATACAGCAAGACAACACTTACCAGTACGAGACTGTTTTTTCAGTGTGGGCGGTAAGTGCCATTTGCCGCCTACGGGCGCAGTGACAAATCTCACTTTACACCCAGGAAAAGACGTAAAATTGTGTACGCACCACGGGCGGTAATAAGGAAGGCCTCAGATCGCTTGTTTATGACCCTTACCTTCGGTTCGGGCCACAAATGCCCGCGATCTGAGCCGTTCTTTATTTTACCGCCCTAGGTACGTAATGTATTATTATCAATCTCAGACGCATTAAAAAAAACAAGTACTTAGTCCCATATTAATCGGGTGCTGTTATGATGATGGGACCCATGAGGAATTGAGGGAATTCCTCAGTTTTTAAACATGTATTGTATGGTGATTTGGATGTTTTCTTAAATCAAACTCGAGGATTTTTCTCGAAAATCACCAATTTTATGGAGTGGACCCGATGATGAAAACTGCAGATGACATGTGGAGTCCCTTCTATAAGTAGTTATTTGAATTGGGTGAACATTGGGTGGAAGAAGGAAGCAGTCTTTGTCGAAAGGGCTGATTGACATCCCGAGCAAACGAAGCGAAACATTCTACTTATTTATAAGCAGGAGCGTAGCGAGGGCCTCCGTGTCCCTAAAACACTAAAATTAGAAAAATAAAAACTTAAAAATTGATAATTATATTATTTGTATGGCACCGATTTGAAATACTTATATCAGTTGGTGACGCATAAATAATATAATTATTTATTCTAAGATATACCTAACTTCAATAATTAAAAAGCGCTGGTAGCCTTGCGGTAAGACGTCCGACTTTCAATCCGGAGGTCTCGGGTTCAAACCCCGGCTCGTACCACTGAGTTTTTCGGAACTTATGTACGGAATATCATTTGATATTTACCAGTCGCTTTTCGGTGAAGGAAAACATCGTAAGGAAACCGGACCTGATCCCAAAAAGGCCTAGTTTCCCCTCTGGGTTGGAAGGTCTGATGGCAGTCATGGCAGCCAATTCATAGGATTAGGTTGTCAAGCGGACCCCAAGCCGGGATAAACGCTAGGAAGAAGAAGAAGAAGAGATACCTAACTTCAATACAATATCGAATCTCTACAACGTACGATGAAAGTGCCTTCCGCCAACTGCTATTATTCTGGTTATATTCATGTTCCTAAGTAACTTGACCCTTTATTTATGGCTAATTTTATGTTGCAGGGGATCACGAGCTTCGGCGACGGCTGCGGCAAACGAGGCAAGTACGGGATATACACGCGCACCGCCGGCTACGTCGCGTGGATCAACAACGTTATGGACAATAAATATTTCGATGATTGACGGCGGCCGTGACAATGTACGTTAAGCCCAAAAATACGTAAATAATTTTGAACTTTATTAAGATGGAGTCAGGTACAAAAAAGCCAAGCCAACGTTATGACTATGACGTACCATGAGCTAAAAACATTAGAAGAAAACAGGACGGAATGGCGATTACTCCACCGACAAGAGCCAGGCTCTTAAAATTGTGATGGTGGTGATATTGATGATGGTGCAAAAGTTTAAACAATATTTTTGGCTTTGACTGTGCATTAGAATCCTAAAATGTTGACGCGATTATTTAGACGAAAATATGTGGACACCATGAACCCATATAAATAAGGTTGTGTTCATGTATTTCTGTCGAATAAATACCATTTATATTTTAGAATTCGACCATATTACCATAAAACCAACCAACTACCTATTTAGATAGAATATTATTCAGGTGTCAATATTGTTCAAAAGAGTATGGTATCTGTTGATTCTTACGAACGTATAACTTATGGAGTATAGTTATACCAATGAATTATTTTTGGTTAATTTTTCGGTACAGGTATAGAAACTTTGTGGAAAGAGAAGTGTCGTAAAAATTAGTTTCCATATAAATCATGACAATATTTACGAAAATACTGTACCAGTTGAGTTGTTAGGTAGGCGGTTAGTACACCGACGCCAGAAAACATGTCTCACTCACTCTACAGCGAGTTGAGATAGTTGCGTCCTTGTGCTAGTGAGTCGCCTTATAGTACATTCGACATAAAATATATGTGCACACTTTTGGACTTTATTACAAAGGAGTAAGGTGCAAAAGTGTAAACGTATTTTAGACGTCGACCGTACCTAAACTAGATTCAACTCGCGACTTCTTCCGTATAGGTCGTTAAATTGCCAAACCTATATCGCCCCGTCACTTTCGCTCAGTAATTTGACCCCCATTTCTCTCAAAAAAAAATATCCGGGATTTAAAAGTTTCCTCTTTCCCTTTCCAATTATATAGTGCTGATTTCCTCAAACTGAAACTCGGCAAAAGTGTACAGCGGTGCTTTGGTGCAGATTCCACCGCGGAAATAAAAAAAACAAGGGTAGTTACGACAATATTATTTATCGAAAACATACAAAATTTTCTAATTACTTCATGTCATTTAATAGAACAAAAGGAACTTTGCACCATTATCTTGTGTACAGTCGCCATAAAATATATCGGAGCGGCCAGGCTACTCATAAATATCTGAACATACACTTTATCGCCTTGACAATTAAGGCTTTGTTCGGATATTTATGATCACCTTGGCCGCTCCGATATATCTGCTGGCGACTGTACCTATAGTTATATAATGAAATATTCATTCAGGACAGATGAAATACAAACAACGTCAATATGACATTTACACGTTTATAGTTCACAAGCTCGCAAATATTGAAATTTACTCGTAAATAAGTGGAAATATTATGCTCTGAATATTACTTAAACTTTATATAGGGAGAACCACGGAGTATTCTAATAATTTAATCTTAATATTATTTTTCTATTGAGAGATCTGAATAAACATTTTCACAGCACTCTAAATTTCTAATTAAGTACGAAGTTTCAAAACTTACTTAATATAGAGTAAATATTAATAAGATAAGAACAACAACAATTTCTTTAAGATCAATACGATGCCGTTCGCCCATGCATCGTGTATAGGTATCAAATATATCGAAGCGGCCAAGGTACTCAAAAATATCTGAACTGAATCATCGCCTTAACAATTTCTATTGTCTTTTTAAAGGCCTGCGTTGTTCAGAAATTTATGACCACCTTGTCCGCTCCGATATGTCTGATCGCGACTGCGACTGTACCTACTTAAGAAACGTAAACGCATAAACAACGCCTCCGTTAGAAATACTAGATTACATAGGTATCAGTGTCCCCTTGCTACCATGTAGACCGTACACCTGATTGCCACCATAGTTAGTGGGTACGTTTATTTTGTTTAATTTAGATTAGACGTCTCACATGAGTTGTTTTGAAGTGAGCTGAGTCCGTGAGCTTCAAGAAGAACCTTCGGGAATCGGCGATGACACACGAAGGTTATATTGCTGTTCTGCTTTTTCATGTGTCACTGTTGATTGATACCCGACGTCTCTTTCTAAAACCCGAAGGTTCTTTTGAGATCTTAAGGACTGTAAGTGGGTAGGTAATCATAATTGTTATAATGTGATATTCGATTTAGACAAGCAACACCTCAAAATATGTGTCTTTTTCAAGGAAAAGGGACATCATTGTCAGTTGTCAATAAGACATTACTGCAATAATAATTCGTTTAAAAAATAAACTCTTATTAACAACCGACAATTATGTACCTTTTGCTTGAAAACGTCGCATATAATATACCTACAGCCGGTATCAAGAGAAAAGTAAAATAATGTAAATAAATCTATTTACCTCGCACTTTAAACTTTAAACTATAGTTTCATGGTCAGCTTAATACACATATACTTGTTATTTATATAAATTCTTAGTAAAAATATCCATCAATCACTTATATGTATTTCGCTGAAAAACGACTATCTTTAATAATATTTTCACCTGTCAAATGCTTGCTGCCTAAGAAACGCAGCCATATTTGTTTACCTCATTTTATGTTTCTATTGGCGCCGAATATAAACGTATCAGGCAAATTAAAAAGGGCAAACATCCATAAACCCCATCAGCATAGAGCAGTGCCCACGTAATTTAATTACTAAGCAATGTGTGCGAGGACACCTACGCAGAAACGTGATGGACTGATGGTATTGGCATTTGGCGTGTATTATATCCAGTGATCGTAGATTTTCCATCATCATGGCATGTATTATAGCATTTTTGGTGCAGTACTAGGATTGTTATTATTTTAAGGCTATTACATTGTTAAACCAAGTATCAAATAAAATCAAAGCCATTTAGAACTAAGTAATAATGTAGAGATGGTTGATAATTAAATAAAAAAATCCCAAAAAAAACGTCATTGCACCGTTTTTGCTGTAAAATGTACGATCACTGATTATATCTGGCTATGTCTAAAGACGACTTATTCATATTTGCTTACACCTTTGCAGGTTTAGGTTAGATTAGACACCATCTGGATTCCATAGTCAAGGTCATAAGTCATAAATTAATATATCTACAGGTTGACTGTGGGAAAACAAAATCTACACTTAGCAATAAATTTGGTGTTCACATATTTTAGTTCCTATGTCCAGTGAGTGTCAGGATGACAGGACCTCGATAGATTTTTAGAACGAGAGTAACTCCAAGTTTTTGTAACCATTTTAATGTTGTAATAACTAGATCAGCTCCTTGATAGATTGTTATTGAATTTTCATATAATTCACGGAAATATATCAAATTTCAGCTCAAGGAAAAATCGGGAGGTTGTTGAAATTTAAGTTAACAAGAATGAACAACTACTTACAATAAATATACGGAGTGAAGTATATATTATGTAGCTAAGCAGCTGTTTAGTAGTCATCTAGCCAAAAAGAAAACATGTAAGCAGCGGTTTTTAATAATTTGCATAGCCTAACTTAACCCTGATTCATAAACGTAACACGTTTATAAATAACTGGGATAAGTGGGATAAAAAATAAGAATTAGAAACAAATATCATTTGTGCTTATTATTACACAAATAAATGTCCTTAACGAAACCCAACCCTGACTAGTACCATCAACTTCGTCGGTAGTTCTTAAAGAATAGACTAGACGGTTCACAAAAACAAAATAACATCGACCTACCCTTTCGTAAAGTACCACGTGAAGGTCTACCTAAAAAACCAGCTTCAATGTCGTAAGCACGTTATACGACCAATGGTATCCTGCCTTTTGGCCGAAAATTATATTGCCAACTTTCACTTGCCAACCAACTTTTCGCAGATGTTTCATTTGGCCGAATAACTTTTACCAAATAATTATTTCGCAACTATTTCCTTTTTCAACCCCATAGTTGGGAAATGAAAATTACCTACTAGGTTTGGTTTGATTAGGTTGGATTATGTAAAGTTGGGAAATAAAATTTGGCCAAATGAAACTTCTGCGAAAAGTTGGTTGGGGAAGTGAAATTCGGCAATACAATTTTCGGCGAAAAAGCAGAGAACCACGACCAATACATAGTACGTATTTTATGCAAAACGGAGGTTGAAACACAAGTATAGCCATCAAGGCTGTCTGCGGAACGGGAGAATCTCCACGGAACGTTGCAACGGAATAAAATTACTCAAAGGAATATTTTCTTACGACATGAAAAGACGTGCATGGAAGATATTTCTAAACCACAAAGGCGCTTTACAACTCAGCTATACATGTTATAATTTGTTTATGGTAGAATATTTCGGGAACTCGTTATAAAACTTATTCACATAAAGAAAGTGCGCATTTTTATCTTAGTTTAATATTTTGATTTGTAACACTATGCAAAATTCACTGTTACTGATACTGTTTCTTTGTAAAATTGTATATGTACATAGTCTAGCCATAAGTTCTGTTACAAACAAAAACGTAAATAATTTTCAATGTAATGTAATTTGATTACAATAATCATATATTTATGAATAGGTAATAAAATAAAGCTCTTAAGTAATATATCCTTTGTCCGAAACTTCCAATGTTGGTTTTAATACAAGCCTTTAATCATCAGCTTTTCAATGGTAAAATTCACGCACCGTTTTTATGGGGGAATTTACTACAGTTGCCTTTAAATATTTTAAATGTCATACAGCAATACAACAAACGAAATATATAAATGTAAGCACACAACACTCGAGAAGCTTAAACTATAGTATACACGCTTCAGCAACGTCATTATCCAGCATAGCTCATGATTTAGTAAGATGCGTCATATCAAGGTGTCTCTAAAATCCATTTTTCCGTACAGGCTTGTTTAGCGACTGAAAATTTCAGTCAAACTGTATCAAAATGAGCTTTAAAATACTATGGTAAAACCTGTTAACAGGACAATATACAAAAATATGCTTTAGGCTTTTCAGGAGAATTCGGCCTCACTTCAAATAGCTCACTCCACCCAGTCTTACCTGAAAAGTAATTTTCTTTGTTCTTCTCAGTATGCTGATTGGCCCCTTTCCAGCACTTACCTAAATTCCCTGGACAATTAATTGTGGTCGGTGTTAGAGGACATGGTCTGTTCTAAACACCACATAAATATTGATTCTCTAAAAACAACCTTGACGGCAGGGTAGATTTTTTTCCAATAAAGAAGGTGCGTGAATTAACAGGTACGAAACAAATCGTTAAAAAGCAAATGTTAAAGCCATATGTGGACATTTCTAGATAAAAATATATCATTTAAAAACTAAATTAATTTATCTATAAATAGATATACCATTTTTGTAAATTAGTTGAACCGTCAAAGAAATATGATTATTTTCACAAGTAACAGAACTTATGGCTAGACTAGGTATTAGATCACTACTGTCTTTATCTGTGTTTATTCACGATTACAATAAGGACGTATTCAATTTAATGAATTCATGTGAAAATTAGCAAGTCGTCACACACAGTCAGCCACACCGGCTGCCTGTGCGCATGTTCGAGGCACAGCGTACGTTAGTGTACAGTCAGCAGCAAAAGTAGCTAAGTGGGAAGGGTGTTCAAAATGAACTGGACACGACTTTATTGTTAAGATAATAAGAGCGCGTGTAGGTAATTTTGAACACCCAACCAGCTTAGGTACTTCTGTTGCTGACTGTACGGCCTCAAGTGGCGGTTCGACCGGCGACGCGGGCGGCGCTGCGTTCATATCAAACCAATTCAATCGTTTGTGAGTGGCCTAAGTGCACTCTGCCCGAATGGCCTCGAATCTCGATGCAACGCTGTACGCACTGCTCCGTACTTACACTAAGGGCCGGTTACATCCAACCGTCTGTTAACGTCATCGTTTAAATTTACATGCATGAAAAGTTTGTATTAGCATGTATAAGCAATTTAAATATTTAGGCAGTATAATAACATGGGACTCCAGATGTACCTCTGATATAATCGCTCG
Organism: Pammene fasciana; assembly: GCA_911728535.1. Classification (NCBI taxonomy): domain Eukaryota; kingdom Metazoa; phylum Arthropoda; class Insecta; order Lepidoptera; family Tortricidae; genus Pammene; species Pammene fasciana. The sequence goes on from OU452279.1 coordinate 5,733,281, forward strand.
AATAGCCACAGCCAAAAAAGCTTTCAATAGCAAAAAACACTTATTCAGAGCCAAGATATCCAGAAACATAAGGAAACGATTTATAAAAACCTACGTCTGGAGCATAGCGCTGTATGGAAGCAAGACGTGGACTCTAACAAAGCAAGACAGAAAGAGACTGGGTGCATTTGAGATGTGGTGTTGGCGAAGAATGGAAGGCATCAGCTGGACAGAACGACGGACGAATAAAGAAGTTCTAGATTTGGTACGAGCACAGACTACACAGACACCTCATCATTAAGCTTGTACACGGAGCACGAGGTCACCACACATAAGCGCAATTTTATTCGTAAATTTCTGCGATTCGAACAGCACATCTCAATAGTATTCTACACCAATTTGTAGTATAACAATCCAGGTTCACCCCTGTACCTAGATTTTTGTGGATATTTTTAATTCACATGAGTTATGATCAAAAACTTTAACTCAACTAAAATAAGCGGTCGCGCTCTCATACAAAATTAGTACGGGAGCACCTATGTGTGGTGACCTCGAGTTGTACTTATGATCTATCTAGTGGTTGAGGTTATCTGTGGGTAGGAGAGAAGAGATTTCTTATGAAGACGATTGAGAACAGGAGAGGCAATATGTTAGGGCACCTAATACGACACGACGATTACATTAAAACCATAATAGAAGGGAAAATAAAAGGAAGAAGGCGCCGTGGGAGGCCTAGACGGGCGTTTATAACCCAGGTTAAGGAAAAGGCTATTGTAGTGTCTTATCGGGAGCTTAAAACAATTGCGGAGAGACGACATGAGTGGCGGTTACTCCACCGACAAGAGCAAAGCTCTTAAATAGATGATGATGATGAAAAGTTTGTAAGTTTTCTATGGGATGACAGCTCCGCTCCATATTTCATGTTTATCAGTCCGTTAATAGGGGATATTACTGCAATATTCTGCCACCAGAGTGCAGCACTAGCACACCGGTAAACCATAGAGTTTTTAATACATACTAGGCCTTAAACAGTTTTTTTACAAGTTTTCATGGATAATTTACAATGATTTTATATATACTAGATAAGAAATCAGCACTCCAAATGTGGCACAGTAAAAGCGGGTGCAACGCGACAGATTTTGCCGAAGAGAGCCGAGCCCGAGCCGAGCGAAGCCCGATCGTCCCGACGAGTATATTTACAAAGGACTAACAAACGTTTCGTTAAAATATTACCAGTGTAAGTGAGACTAGGGATTAAGCTTAAATGCTACAGCATGAAGGTCAACGTACTATAGGCACAATTGGCGATAGGAAGTAAAGGTTTCGTAAATTTCAACCGAACTGACAGCATTGAGGCATAAGGCTAGTGGAGTAGTTGTTGTTTTTTTTAAATTACGAAACTCAGAAAATAATAAAACTTATTTAGTAAATTTTATTATTATATTATATTTTATAATGTTGAATAGTTTTTTATGGTTCCGTGGCTCAATTGGCAAAAACGGAACCCTTATAGTTTCGTCATATTCCGTCCCTCCGTAAGTATGTCACAGACATTTTGAGACGTATCCTTATAACATTTTAACACAAGGTGTATTTAATGCGCCACTAGTGAAATTGCTAAAAAAAATATTTGAACATTATCGGTTAAGGAGTTTTCGAGTGATCTCCAAAAAACTACGTACATAGGCAGATACGACCTTGTGACTTGTGATTTTTTTAAATAATTCTCTGTTATGCGTGGTCCGACACGAACTTTAGCCGGTTTTTGTAAAATATACCTCAAATGATACCGTAATATCCTCATATCTAATCCCAAGAAAGCAATTATAAAATATTTTCGTTTATTCTTTTTTCATTATTTCAAAGTGTGATCTATCAATTTTGGAATTAAAGATTTAAAAAGAAAGCATGAAATACTATGTTTACCGAGCTATTGTGTTGCTTTTGATTCTAAATTTGTCTTGAGCATGTACTTCGCCCCCGCATGGGCCGCATGCCTGCTTCCCTTTCTGCTCGCTCGGCGGCCAAAAAACTCAACCCTCACCCGCCACCCATTGTGCCCGTACGGTTTACACCGTCAGGAATACGTTAGGTCAGAATGCAAACAAGTAAACATAACCGACCGTGTGCAGTTTTCATTCCATTCTGGAGTCGAATCAGGCAACCGGTCTAGGTACCTGACGTTTGCCTCCAACTTTTAACATTCGCCTCACAAACTTAGGTAGAAAATCCGTCCGATACGTCATTTTAAATATGTTATTATAAATATTATGTCGATCTTTAATCGATTATTATTTGTTCAGAATTAAACACTAATACATAATCACAAATAGTTTTATTTTTATGCTGATGTTGTCAACCTACGCGAAAATAACTATTATGGAGATATATGAACCCTTAGCTTTGGAAAGCACAAACATACATAAATATATATATAGTTAATAATTTCCTATTTTTATCAACAATATGAAGGCAATATAATACAATACACACTATACAAATCTATTAAAACGAACTAATACGCGAAATAGGTATAATTATGAAGTTATCAATATTTATTACAAAAGTTTCATAATTTTTTTTATTATAAATAATAAATTAATTAATACAAGAGCGACTCCATTGCTCTTATGTGCCATGTGATTTTTGAACGCCAGATGAATGACAGGTGAAATTTTATCATATCTTTCTTCTAATTTGTAATACAACCTTAACGATGTTAAATAATTCGCACTGGCCGGCTACACATTTTTTTGTGCTATATTTTCGGAAAATCTTGTTTGTGTCTGCGCCTCTATTATATTATAACTCAATGATAATTTATGACGAATAAATATGTCATTTGCGCACCAAGGCGGTTTGTTTTCAAAGGGCCTATCGTAAAACGAGAAAATCGAAACTTTGACATGTGCCTCTATCGCTCGAATATGAAAGAGTGACAGTAGAGAACCAGGTAACGAAATTCCTATTTTCGTGTTTCGTAGTAGACCCTCTGGATGTGCTGGTGCCGCCCCCTATGCAGAGTTTTGCGTAATATTCCCTATTGTGTGTGGTGCAATCCGCCCTTAGGCAGATTAATTAAGTATTCCATAGTTTATAGTAAATAAAGTCTCTCTAAGTTTATATTCAGTTGTTTTCTTTAACTCGCTGGTTGAGGCCTATAAGGACCTAATCTGATTAAATATCTAAATTTAGTCAAGTACCTTTGACTTTATTATTGTTTGATTTAATCAAGATCAAGAGCTCAACTTCGTAATTAAATAACTTAGTTAGAAAATTGCTTACGCGGGTATTACACGGTCGTGGTGCTCCCCCGGCGGAACCACATCGGTTTTCATTAATTGAAATATATGCGAAAAATCTAAATTAAATCTTAAAAGTTCGATATTAATAGTTTCTTTGTATAAATATAGTAAATCGTATATCTCTTTGTGGTTCCGTTGGGTAGCATTTTTCACACGTAACCAGTAACCACCATGATATTTTTATAACTACACACTAAGTATATAAGAACATGTGATATATATAAAATAATTCCATATTTATTTAATTTACGCAGTCTGACAATTAATCCGAAATAGCATATTTCATTGGCGTCTTACACATAGGTGCATCATTTATTACGGTGTCTCAGACTCCAATAGTATTTTGTGCAACAGTTACATAATAAGGGTTCTTAAGATTCGAAGGTCGAAGTTACAAAATGAGGCGAAGCCGAATTTTGTAAAAGCAGACCCGAGAATTTTAAGACCTAATTAATTATGTACCGTTGCACACAATAGTTTTTCTACAAGTGCTAGGCAAGCCGGTAAGCATTGAGTTCGACGAATGACCCGCTGCCTCTATACAATTGTCTTCAATCTCCCGGCGGATTGTGCCGGCGCCCCCCTTGTCTACAGCGGCGGGTGGCGGCGGTGCGGGGCCCGCCTCGGCAACATACCCATTATATCCCTAAGAATCGACTTTTGAGCAGCAACTGATAATTACCAGTCGCTGCTTTTGAGTCATCTTATGACAACGTTCATAAAGTATACGCTTTGAAAATACATGTCAGTCATTTTATTAGCAAATTAGAATGCAGGAGTAGAAAATAATAATTTAATGGAGGTTTAAAAAATCATAAAGATAAAATTAACCATCGATTGTCTCAGAACTGGAGCTAATTAGGACAGTGGTGTTTTTAATGTACCCTTGCAATTAAAGCAAAAAAAACACGGTGTAGATTTTTTAAACGGTCATTGAAATTCATGAAAGCCGATGTGGTTTCACCGGGGAGCATGACGCTATTAAAGTGCTAGTAAGAAAAAACAGCCAAGTGCGAGTCGAAATAAATACAGACTCTCCAATTTACTTGTGCTGAAAGACCGTCCTTCTTGTCAAAGTTCATGATTCTAGGACAATGGGAACATTGCAAAGAACCCTATAATGTTGATTTCCCTGCGAAGTGTTAAAAATAAGGATCAAATGGCCATATCTTTGGATTGCATCGAGTTAGAAGCTTGATTTTTATAGCCGCAAGGGACCGCAGAAGTTTAAATTTAAGGGGCTCCGCGCGTTTTTTACCGATTATTGTACAGTTTTGAGTCGATATTCCTACATTTGCACTACAGATAGAATTATAAGGCAAACGGCTATCGATTCTTTAATCTTTTATCTCCATTCTGTGGAGCCAGATTTTGAAATAAATGAGCACTTATTTTTTAATGTTTTTTTTAAACATGGTCTAAAAAGACACTATTTCGATATTCGAATGCCGTGAAGAATCTTACATATAAACAATCTACATATTAGGGTTCCTCCTTGACGTCTCTAAAAACTGACAAGAGTTTTAATTTTTAACCAATTTTTAACACAAAAGTTTTAACCAGAAAACCACTTTTTTGGCCTAAAATTGCTCGACTTTGATGTCGAATATCTCGAAGACGATGAAGATTGAAGTATATATAGGATACTACTTATATTGATTAAGGACGTTACTGATACTATGATAAGATATAAAACTCATTAGAAAACTTAGGGGTTCAGGGGGCCAATTTTTGACTTTCGAGCGCGCGAATTCAAAAAATTCAATTAAGCTCGAAAATAATCGCACACTAAAGCTTACCGCCAATTTTTTCGCTTGAAATTTATAGTTTCAATACTCGTGATTTCAAATTCCTATCGCTGTTATTTTATTAAACATAATTTCATCGTTTTATTCCGAGTTGTAAATGTCACTTTCGAGTACTCGAATCTCAAAAATCACCCTCCAGATCGAAGGTCATTGGCGCCGGGGAGCCCTTAATACCTCCAAGCAATCCTGAGAAAAAGGACCCAACAGACAGATGCAGAATGACAGACAGACGGGCAGGAAAATGATCTTATAAGGGTTTTGTTTCTTCCTTTTGAGGTATGGAACCCTAAAACAGCATACTTAGTTTAAATGACGATCCTATGGATGAAGTTTCAACAATTCCGGCGAGGTTTAGCCTGTAGATTAAAATTAAGTAACTTAACTGACTATACCAGATCTAGCATCAACTTATTGCTTTATGAAGTTCACGTGAAAATTCGAAGGAAATTTTCGCCGACCCACTGACTCTTAATCGTCCATTCTATTCCATTTCATTGATTATTTACTTAAGAAAAAATAAAAATAAATTCGTAGTAAAATATCGTGCAAAAGTTTAATTCAACAATAAAATACAATAATATAAATAAAACTTAAGAGTCGCCAGGACGCTTGCGTGAACTCGCGTCGCCATACAAACGTAGTTCAGCTCTCATTTTAAAACGACATGCTTTAGAACCACGAAATTTGGCATGGGCATTCTAACAGTACAGATCAGAGTTGGTAATTTGTTTTCGTTGCTAAAAAATTTAATACAAAGAAAATATAGCAAAAATAAGTTTTGTATGTAAATCTGTATCTAGCTGTATTTTCTTTATATTACAATTTATTGCAACGAAAACAAATTACCGACATAGATCTGTACTAGGTACTTAAATGCCCATGCCAAATTTCGTGGTTCTAAAGCATGTCGTTTTAAAATGAGAGCTAAACTACGTTTGTATGGGAACGCGAGCGTCCTGGCGACTCTTAAAACTCAAAACAATATTTCAAAATAGCGTAAACAGAGCAACAATCATACAATACAAAAAAGTGGATGAATTAAGTTGAATGAAATTAATTTGTACTATTACCTAATCGTGTGCAAAGAATTGGCTTTTACATCGCGAACTCTATTTTCGGGCACAATATTTATATTCTTGTAAATTACATCAAATAGAGAGGCGCCGCCGTGCTATAAATACAGGATGGAGATAAAGCCCGGCATTGTCATTTGTACAGTCGCCATCAAATATATCTGAGCGGCCAGGGTACTCAAAAATATCTATTAACAAGAACAAGTACTTTATCGCCTTGACAATAGAAGCGTTGTTCAGATATTTGTGACCACCTTGGCCGCACCTATATATCTGATGGCGACTATAAGCTCCTACTCGTGCAATGCGGACGCGTCCATGCAAAACGTTGAACAAATGATGGGAATGCTATTTATAAATCATTAGACAGTATTGTACATGTACACGGCCGAGCTTATTTTGGTCATGAAGAATATTAAATTTGCTTCGATGCAAAAAATTAATCTTTATGTACTGAATGGGCCAATCCATAACAAGTGAATAACAATCAAATTAGGTAGATCATTTAACCATTTGTGACCGGGTGGTGCAGTGGTCAGCGCGTCAGCCGCGATAGCTGAAGACGCCAGTTCGAATCTGGCCTCGGACACCGGAGGACTTGGTCACTTTTTCTGAAGTACACATCTATTTCAGTTTATAGATCATGTAATTTAATTTTATAGAGAAATGACATCCAATAGGTTTACTAGACTCATTTATGGAGAAATAATAACTGCTTAAATCATCAGACATCCCTATAAGTCTCCGATTGACCTGTGACGATTGCACGATTGGCGAGAATGGCGATTAGCGCCCAGTATTTCTTTGCGCGTTGTAAATTATTCAGATAAGTACATATCTAGGGGGTAGCTTTAATTTATCAAAGATCTGAGGCAGCTTTTGAGGGATCGGGGCTGTGGTCCCCGGTCCGGCTCATACCTGGTCCAGCAAATATCGTTGGCAGTGCAACGCGATAATGCGGCCAGCATTTTAGAAACGTTCGCCCCGGGTACGTGTCGTCTTGGGGATCAGCGTGAGGGGTACTGAAAGAGTTAGGGTTTTTGACAAAACTTGCGCTGTAGATTTAAGTTGTATTTGGTTATCTTGCCTAAATACAAATACCTTACAATAGTACCTTGTACCTTGTACAATAGTACCTGTTAATAGTACCTTGGTAATATGAGGTCATCTCTTTTTCTGCTTTAAAAATACGGGGATGATTTAACTGATCAGCAAAACATTGATGTTTTTTGGTCAGCAGCGAAATCTATTGCTCAGCAAATTTTAACCTAACCTAACCTTTGCTATTTCTGCTGATCAAAATAATATTTATACGAGTATTTTGGCTGGCAATTTATTTACTTCCCTGAAACTACTATACGTCCAAAGTGATAACCGCATCTTCAGACTCGCGTGCCACGCTGTTGATCCACGGGAGGAGACGCGATACACCCGTGTACTGCGCCGACTGGCTGCCCCAAGGACTACGCTCTTCCTGAAAATGGTTCGCAGTCAATCCAAATACCTATACTTAAATGGTACAGTCACCCAATAGTATCTTCCTACACGAAGGCCGCAAAAATATGTGATACGCTCTTATGGCCCTACAAATAAGCGTGTCGCATATTTTTGCGGCCTTTGTGTAGGAAGATACTAGTGCCGGTGACTGTACTCAATTACAATAGAAATGTAGCTGACGTAACGTGACGTAAAGTAATTTGACAGAACCACATAATATTTATATGACTTTGCAAACCACTTTGTAAGACAGGAGCTGTCAGATTAGATACTCGTTCCTCCTCTGTCAGATTAGATTAGATAATCCACTTCATAAAAAGTACTAATTTAACTACCTATTAAAAATATACATAGGGGTTGTTGTAAACAAAAATATACCTAAATAAAATATTACTACTTACCCCAAGAGACGACCACAAAAGAAAAGTAGGATATACCTAGCTAGCCAAAGAGAGAGATATTACGAGTACAACATACCATTTGTGACAATATTAATGGATCGCCCAGAAACAACACAAAATTAAACTTGGACGAAACTATACCTAACAAATTATAAAACATTAGTTGATAGTCGTACCTCGACGAGTTCTATTGAAGTTTTAATCAATGTTATAAACAAGCATCTCTATGCGATTTTTCCAATAAACTATTGCGTAGTTAAAAGTCACCGTCAGCCAATTTAAGCGAATCATAATTAGAGCTCTGGCGGAGCATGGAACGAATTTAATTTAAAAATAATTGCCGACTCAGATAATTGCAAGTCTCCGACTGCATTGGCTGGCCGGGTGGTGGCTAGGAGATTCGTTTCAAATGCAACTATTTTATCGAACAGTCAACAAATTCGTGTTCTACGCCACTATAGAACGTTGCCATATTTATAATAATAGCTAGGATTATAGTAAACGTTTGCGCAACTGTCATTATGTAGGTACTTGTGTTTTAAAAATGTTAGATTTACGTTACTCTCTTCTCCTTTGTTGGGAGGCAGCGAGAGACAGTAGACGTTGTCGGCACCGCTGTCATCTTGGTGTTTCCACATTACATAAACAATACCTGCAAATAAAGCGTGACCAGGTGCCCGCCAACCAGCAGCAGTCTACCGTGCACCAGGTCACTGGCTTCTCCCTTGTAGGGAGGCAGCAAGAGACAGTAGACGTAGTCGTCACCGCTGTCATCTTGGTGTTTCCACATTACATAAAAAAGTACCTGCAAATAAAGCGCGACCAGGTGCCCGCCAACCAGCAGCAGTCCACCGTGCACCGGGTCACTGTCTTCTCCCTTGTAGGGAGGCAGCAAGAGACAGTAGACGTAGTCGTCACCGCTGTCATCTTGGTGTTTCCACATTACATAAAAAAGTACCTGCAAATAAAGCGTGACCAGGTGCCCGCCAACCAGCAGCAGTCCACCGTGCACCGGGTCACTGTCTTCTCCTTTGTAGGGAGGCAGCATGAGACAGTAGACGTAGTCGGCACCGCTGTCATCTTGGTGTTTCCACATTACATAAAAAAAGTACCTGCAAATAAAGCGCGACCAGGTTCCCGCCAACGAGCAGCAGTCCACCATGCACCGGGTCACTGTCTTCTCTTTTGTAGGGAGGCAGCAAGAGACAGTAGACGTTGTTGGCGCCGCTGTCATCTTGGCGTTTCTCCTGGCTATTATAAATAAATAATTAGATGTGCAGTGAAATGCAGATTTACTAAAACTTTAAATAATGGTAACTTCCAGAGACAGTTTGGTTCCTAGGCCCAACCTTGGCGTATGTCATAATAGCTAGTACGCGTTACTAATAACGCGTTATTACTTTTATTGGGCTTTTTCTGGGCGCTAAGTGAGATTTACCGCCCTAGAGCGCAGCAGAAAATCTCACTTCACACCCAGGAGAACACGTAAAATTATGTACGGCACGGGCGGTAACAAGAAAGGCCTCAAATCGGTTGTTTATGGCCCTTACATTCGGTTCGGGCCACAAATTTATGCCAGCGATCTGAGCCCGTCTTTATTTTATCGCCCTAGGTACGTAATGTACTGTACTATTACATAGGTATATACGTCATGGCGAAACTGCCACTAAGATTCTGCAAGAGCCTAATGGTCGACTGATTAAGAACGATGTAGTTATGTATTTATACATATAAAAAGTGTTGATTTACCGTCTGTACTTTTAAGTACAACTTTTAATTAAACTTTATATAAACTAGTGTTTGCTTGTATACGAGTAAATACGGACACATCATATTATTAATAATCAAATCGGTCAAGCACATTTTATATTAACATCAACTTTGAAAAGTTATATGTAGTAGGTAGTTTTACGGGAAAAATAAACTAATTGTTAACTAGCTTTTTCTCGCGAATTCCTCGGCGTGAAATTTGTGATTTCCTATATAAACTTCCACCCTTTTAAGGATAATTTCTGGGACACAAACCATCCTATGTCCTTTCCAGGGACTCAAGTTGTCTCCGTCCCAAATTTCATCTAAATCACTTCAGCGGTTAAAGCGTGAAGACAAACTTACGCATTTACAATATTAGAATGGATTTCCGGGCCACGTCTGCAATTTTTATCTCGGAGATCATCTTTTAGGAAGGTGAAAGGGTAGCAGTAATGTTGCGTGCACTAGTTGTATGTTTGCCATTATATTTTTTGTATGTGCGAACGAAGTGATGGGCAAAAGCTAGTTTGAATAAATATAATTACCTTAACGTAGGACTCCCTGGACATGTATCATAGTACACCAAAGCGTCGTATACACTAAGAGGCAAGTGCGGTAGTTTTTCTTCGTTTTCAGTCGCGTATTCCGATCCGTATCTGATATAAAAAATAGCAGCTTTTATCTGATAGATTTTACTTTAGAAGACTAATGGCATACAATATTGCATTTCGTAGGTACTCATGCTGCTCGTGCACTACACATGGTTTGAAAATGTTATGTCACGTGTTACTAGTCCATAATATTCCGATATAAAACTGTTGAATATAGAAACCACGATACAATATTCAATATAGATAATTATTATAAAAAAATATAAATTAATGATGAAAGACCTATTCGGTATACCACCACGCCAGAGACTAGAGATACAGACGACCACAGCCTAAGAACTTTTTGAAGCTCATGTCGATTGCGCCATCTATGTCAAACCCACCTAAAGATACCGAATAGCTACTAGTGTACTACTAGTACGCTATTTGTTACTAGGTGGAGTAGCATTGCAGGTGACATTTCTCTTACATATTCGGTATCTTTAGGTGGCTTTGACATAAATGGTGCAATAGACATGAGCTTCAAAAAGTTCTTGGGCGGTGTTCGTCTATATCTATATAGTCTCTGACCACGCCAGCCCAAACGCCAGGTAACATTCCGTTCAAAAAATCATCATGAATCATTAAATTACTTTGTTCCTGATTTCGTTATCAACAATCAAACTTCAGCACGAGAACGACGCGTTTTCAATCTAAAGACGCGTCAAACCACTGAGATTGGCGGAAGTTATGTAAGCACAAATATTGTTTAATATTAAGTACCAGTCGCTTTTCGGTTAAGGAAAACATCGCGAAGAAGCCAGACTTAATGAAATTAGCCTAACTTTCCCTATGGATCGGAAGGCCAGTTAGCAATTGCTTTCGTAAAACTAGTAGATTTATAGGTACGCCATTTCTTGGAATTGATTATGATTTGTCTGTCAATATACAGTAGATCCTCCTGAAGGGTCGGTAACGCGCATGTGACACCTACGAAGTTACAGGTGTTCATAGGCTACAAGTAGCTGCTTACCATCAGGCGGGCCATTAACCTGTTTGACACCGTTACTGTATTAAAAATAATTGCCAAGTCAAACCTCCAGGCAGGCAGGCTGCCGGTACAAAGACTAAGGAAACGGTGGATCACCTGTCTAAACCCCAACCTACTGCAGACGCCACTGTGCCGGCTGTGCTCGTCGAGAATTGATGTGACATCAGCGCGACCGGCGCCCAGCGAGGGCAAGACGTGGCCATCGAACTAGCCACTTGGATCAACCCTGCAAATAGAGATGTATCTTCTTGTTTGTCACGTCGCGATCAAATATATCGGAGGAACAAGCACCTTATCGCCTTGACAATAGAGGCGTTGTTCAGATATTTGTGACCACCTTGGCCGCTCCGATATACCCGATGGCGACTGTACTTGTACGCTGAATAATTGATGATGCTTAGCAACCGGACTCGTAAGCAATAGAGAACGCATCCGTCCGTCCCAGTGAGGTTACTGAATCAAATTTAGTTGTTTTTTCTGCTTTATTTCAATCCTTATAAGAAAAAAAATTTCTCGAAAATTCGTTAGGTACTCCCATTCCGTTACCGTGAGAAGAAGTCTGTCATAAATGGTCATTGAATGGGAAAAAAACTTAACACTTTTTTTTTATTTGTATCAAATGAGCTCGTGGTTTTGACTAGCAGGAAACACATAAATTTTCCAAATTAAAAAAAGTTGTATTTACAGCTTTATAAATACAATGGCCGAGATATATAAGTAAACAAGACAGAAACATAATGTTGTTTGATTAATTATACAACCCTACTAAGTTGAGGAAAAAATATAAAAATTCAAAGAGAACCTAAAGTTAATTTCAAAGCTTTGAAGTCTCACCAATTAGAAAAAAGCGAGTTAGTTTTAATTACAGTAGCTTTGCAAGACAGTCTAATTACATCTATCTTGTTGATTTTCAGCATGATTTCAACCGTCACTGGATTACAATTTTGTCATGGTTTAGAAACTTAATTATATTTAGTTATTACTACCTATTTTATAAGACTGTGTCACCAGCAATACATTCTCTCAGACTCCTTACCTACTCTAAGGAGATAACTGTCTACTATTACTACTAGTAGGTAATTAGCAGTAGTGTAAGTATTTTGTCAATGTCTATAGGCGTTTAGGCGTATTTATGCATATAATCACTTCACTTGCTAAAAGGTATAGGTATACGATGTCTTCTTATGCAGGGTCCCGAGGTAATAAAAACCAAAAAATTATACAGTGTTTCCACTACGGTAAGTAAAAACTAATTCTATCAAGTTGCGGACACTTTAAGTTGAAATTAAATAAGTAGGTAACGCTTACACATAGAGTGTAATACTTTTAAACTTACAGTCAAAAAAGTGGATACTATTTTAATTGTACGCAACAGTTTTGAAAATTATCATATATACCTATATTGTACAGGCGTCTTCTAACTTTATCCTTAGGATTGAATTTAGGATGCACGACGCTTCGTTTGACGTAAGTGATACGTTCAGGCGATCGCCAATGTTCTCCGCAATATGTCACAAACGCCGACTGCTCGTCTATCGAATATTCCAAGGTCTGTCGGTAGAGGCAAGACCCGGCCGCTAGCAGCCAGTGGGGACTTATGCCGGCTGCATCACAATGTGTCTAAAAGAAAAATAATGGATCTTTGAAAATCTTGTAAAACATTATGAAGTCGCTTGCTCTTATTACCAGTTCATAATAACAACATTTGGTTAGAGATAAACGTGGTGCTCAATGGATACTGCCGGCTCGGTTTCCTGGTTCCCCAACTAAGAGGAGGATATTCCCTAGCCGCCGACGAAGTATAATTGTCCGGTCTGATTAGTGTTATGAATTTTAGGGACTCTGTTTATTTATTGTCTGGTTTTGTAAAATTGTATGACATCATGCTGGCATATAAAGCGAGAATATTTAAACAATTTAAACATTGTTATAAAAAAAAATTAGTTACCTCTGTTGGTTTATAGATATAAACAGACGCAAAAGGATAACTGGACCAGCGGGCCACGACGGTTCTAGCTGCTGTATCTAATTTATATAACAATTCGGTACTATTTTCTTTCAAAGTGTCATATAGTCCCAAAAGATTAGGTTCTAATATGTGGTTGACATTTGCCAACGCACTATGCGGTTTAAAAGACCTTTTTTTGAAATTCTTGTCAAATCTCTCAATTCTTGTTGTATTTGAGTTAACCCCCCACAAGTTAACAAGATTTTCACTTTCTTTATATATATATGTATTTGTCACATTCTTTGACTGACTTTGATTTTCTTCGCTTCTACTTAATTTGATTCTTTTGTTAGGAGGTGTATTGATATCATACATTTCAAAGAATTTTACTCTATCATCGGGCATCGTTAAAGAAACGGGTGGCGCAGGTGTTGACGATTGCAAAGAATTTTTTAGGGTTGTCTTACTCTTCATCGTTTGTCCCAAAAGTGCGTCGATACTTGCTGAATCAATAATTTTGAAGTCATTTTTAATGTTGTCTATTTTATTAATTCCAAATTTATTGATAACTTCGGCATGCGAGTACAAAGCAGACTCTAGTAGATTATGTGGTGTGTTTGGTGTAGGATTAGTTACCAAATCCTGTACATTGTATGGATCATTAAAACGATATGGAAGAGAAGGTGATTGCAAAATAAAGGGTTGCCTCGTCTTGAAGTTATCCAATAGCCTTCTTATGTTGCTATATCCGTTTGATCTGTGTACACTGGTATTCCTGGCTTGCTCTTGCGTCCCGACTAAATAATCAAATTCTGCATAAGTCGAAGTAGTTGATGTGAGCTTTAGAGCAAAGGCAGAAGAAAAAAAACTTTTTCTTTTAGAAGAAGCAACAGTTGTTTCTTTGTTAGTAAAAACTTTTGGATTTCGCCAGAGAAAGTTACTTTCCTTGTAATTACTTTGATTTCTGTTATGTTTCCAATAAAAGGGTTCTTGTAATGTGCCTGTTAAATTATGGACATCTGGTTTCTTGTAAGTATTAATAGGCTGAACTTCGAGTGGTTTTAAACTAAATCGTGATCTTCTAAAGTTTCTGACCTCTGAAGCAAATGTAAAACAATTAACAATTGCTAGAACAAAGAACAGAAAAATTATATGTTCACGTAGTCTCATATTTGACCGGGACTAAAACATCTGATTGATTTATATCCGAACATTATTTAAAAATACAACATAAATGCTAAAAATTTTGTACGAGGTATCTATTTATTGATTTTTCATATCAACTTTATTTCTCAATAACCTCCAAACAACATTATTGACGTCTTGACATCGATTTGATCAAAGAGAATATAATCACTGGATTTGATAGATTTGATTTAGGCGCCCAGAAAGAAGGTAGATTGATGCGTGGGAGTTCCCAATTCCCATGCTAGATAGTCATTTTGATTGAGTATTAACAAAGAATATACTCAGTAGTTATTAGTCAAAAAATTAGCAGCATTGAAAAAGCTCAATAAGACGTACAATAACTTGAAAGAAAAAGATTATTAAATTTATTAAAATCAAAACTACATATACATAGTTATAAAAACCTCTTTAATTTAATAATATTGTGTAAACCTTTTTATTCATGACACCGAGACTTGACCGAGACCTACTAAATTTCAAAATTGACAATTTGACTTGAAACTCTTTTTTTATCACGCCAGTGAAATTAATTAAAGTGAATTTATACAAAATTGTTTGGTAAGTAATCACATTTGTGTGTTAAGTCATCTAAATAAAGTATTAGGCCGAAGGTCTCATTCCATTAATTGTCTATACATCTGATGTTAAAAGGGTCTTAATTAAACGTTGTTAGTAAACTCCAGTGGGGATTGATTTCTATGGACACCGGCTTAGTTTTATCAGGTTTTATATTAAAATAGGAGAAGTTTTAATGCGATATTACTTACTAGTGCTCTACAGAACATTTAATTACTTAAGTAGGTACTCCTCTATTTAAATCATAAACAACTCATTACAACAAATATAATACAAATTTTATCACATCAAAATTGCCTAGTCTAGATTATTATCATTGCATTTAACACTATGAAGCTACAAAATGTTATTAATATCGAAAATGTCAGTGCTACAAATTATCATTATCTTATATCAATCGAGATAATAGGCTCTATAATTCAAAATCTGTAAGAATTAACTTTTGACACTTGAGTCTTGACGTAATTAGTGATGAGGCTAAGACGTATCGTTTGTCAAATTTAGCGATTATTAATGAATGGTTCGAATCGATTTTACTACAACCGATTTTTTCTTGTTATATGCCTATATATTCTCAAATTAATAATTGTTATCTACTAATTATGTATGACATAATAATATTTCCATAATTAATACAATATGATAAGAAAGTTTTATGATGTTCCATTTTTAACATCGTACTTCACTTTATTTTCATTTAGTTTTTGTTTTTATTTATTATTATATATTGAGCAATATTGATTACATAATCGATTTTTATCGACTTACGGAAATGTTATATGAATAGGAACAGCAGATATGGTCACAACACTAAATTTAAAAACAAAAAGACGTAGACTGTAACTATTTACATGCTAAATTGTTATTATAAAAAATTCAATAACAAGGATATAAAAAAATGTAACATTCATTATGCTCTGTTTATGAAAAGTGAAATATTAGGTTTACATACGTGACAAGCTTTAATATCGTTATAGGATTTTGTTTATAATTTCAAAGTGTCTTGCGCGTTTACCTTCTACGGGTGTTGCGATGTGTCAAAAGTTCATTCTTACAGATTTTGAACTATAAAGGTTTGCGTGTTGCCCCAACTTTACTTGTAATCAGTTCATTCGGTCGATAAAGCATAAATCAAGACTTGGCTGCAGCAGTCTGAGCACTATTTCTTAACTTATATTCAAGCAGTCTGCAATAAATTTTGTAAATGTCTTCTTGTATCAATAAAACGGCCAGACAGAACCCTATATAGAGAAATCGCGAGTTCAAGGCCCTATGTGTCCTGAAATTGCGGGATTTGTTTCCATTTGTCTTGAATGAATTGGAAAGGGTTGTGTGTTATCAAATAAGAAATAGATGGCGTTTTTAGTATTTATTTATTTTATCGTATAGCTTCATGTTACTAGACATAGATGATAGGCATTTCTTCTTTCGGGTAGTAGTAGTGAGAAAGCAGATGATGAAGAAAATCTAGTGATTGCTGCGAGGTCCAGATGGGACAGTGCAGCTGCCAAGTTTGTTATTCTTTTAGCACCACCCAGGGATCAAGTGCAGGGTGATCGAATGTGTTTCCTACGGACGCAGAGTAACATTGATCCCCAAGAGTAGCGTTTTTAGTATAAACATAGCTCTAATAAAACGGTCCTGGTTTTCCCCTGATGTTTATCCTTTCATTTCCATCCCCGTCTTTGAATATGAACTCATACAAAATTTCCGGCTATTAAAAAAGTTTGTCTTGACTAAAATAAAATGTTATATTCACGTCAAACCTCATGAAAAGTTAAAATTAAATAAACTGCTGTCATAGCTTGGATGGTGCCAAAAGCACATTCACAATGTAAGGTATTTTTTAGAGCTTATACAATTTCTATACTTATATATCGTTCACGGGTTGTGAGTGATATAGTGGCTGTTTCTCTCAGCTGCACGGCTGCACTAATTGGGGTTTGCAGTTGCAAAATAGTTGATCAATCGTATGGATTACGAGCATTCATAGCTTTAACACTTTTGCCGCTAAGAATACGCTAGGTGTGTTCATTTTGTATGAGATTTAGGGAACTTGGTATTCAAAGTATGTAGAGTGATAGGACCGAATAATAGGACTGTCATCTAAGATATAAATGCGAAAGTCTATCTATCTGTCTCTTAGCTTTTCACGCTTAAAAAGCTGATTTAGATGAACTTTGGTATGAAAAGAAGTTCGAATCCCCGGGAGGATAGATTTTATCCCAAATATCTCTTAAGGGTGTGAAGAGAGGGATGGCATGTGGAACTGTTGCTCACAAAATAGCATTATGCGCTAAATTAATATTTACTAAGGCGTTTCATTTCCTTACGGCGAATGTTCATCCCACGCAGACGAAGTCGGGGGCAAAAGCTAGTAATGTTATATGAACGTTTTAAACCATTACCTTTTATAGATCAAAAGTTTAGGAAAACACCAAATCGGATGAACCGATTTTGATAAAATATGTCTAAGAGCTCCCGATAGAAAGCATGCTTGCAACATTTAAAAAAACACGCATTTTAATTGGTTCAACTGTTTCAGCGCTATCGCTACGGTACCACAAACGCACATAGCAATCAAAATTATAACACCCCTCCTTTTTTAATACGAGCCTAGAATGTCCCACTCTTGGGCAAACGCCTCCCTCTTCGTCTTCCACGTAACCCTGTCCTGACCCGTCTCCCACCAGTCTCTATCAAAGGCGTCAAGGTCATCCCGCCATAGTCCTCGAGGTTTGTCGCGACCTCGGATTCGATTGCGCGGGACCCAATTAGTAGCTATGTTAGCTATAAGTCATCAGGCATACCGCAAACGTGTCCTGCCCAATCCCATTTCGGCTTAGTAGTTGTTTCCGCTACCTCTTTTTTGGGTCGGTTAAAAAGTCATTGATAAAAGGGAATCGAGGCTCTGTTGGAAATTGTGAAGATTTGTACCATTGAAAAGACGTTCAATGCTTAAGTAATGGGTCTATAAAGCCTAATATCATCCATCTGGATTCAATTGAAACCTAGAGCGTTATTCAGATAATTGAAATCAGACCTAATTATGATGATACGGTAATAATCTTAGAGTACTATAAGAGTGATGGCCAAGAGTAACATCCTTTATACGAGTAATTGGCACCTAGATATCTATTGTATTATGTAAGGTGTGGTAGTGACGCAATGTCAATTGCGCTCCTCGGGTAATCTAACCCTTTCTATCCCCCTTCATCGTACAGGTTTCAGCACCAAATCGTTTGCTGTTCAGGTGGGTCGTCTCTGGAACAGTCTTCCCACTGAAATTAAGAAAGCTCCATCCAACTACGTTTTTTAAAAGTCTGTGCGAGCTTTTTTTGCTGGTAGCTCAAAGTAAAATTTCGGTATCTTCTCCAATAGTGCTTTTCTTGGCGAGATAAAGTTATAAGTATGTAAGTAATTTTGTGTGTGAATATTATTATATGTGTATTAGTGTCGTATATATGTATTTTATGTATGCTAACATACAGCCTTGGCCAGAAGTGTTGAGCATAGGTGTTTTTTGTTTACAATTTTGATGTTAAGCATTATTTCCCTATCCTAACAATGTACGGTAACGGTAAATGTTATATTTTATTTATAAATATAGAAAACTTCACTTAATAACACTTTCAAGGTACTTAAAAAATATGAAAACAGAAGGTACCAAAAATGTAAATTTAAGTCGGTGCGACATATTGCAAATATTCTATGCAGTTACTACTAACTTCAACAAAACATGCCTATTAGTTTAAATTAATTGACAAAATAACTTAAACAAAGATGGAAACGATGGACTAAACTTTCCAGTTTTGTATGAAAATCGCATTGGTGCTCAACACTTCTGGCCAAGGCTGTATATATTTTATGTGTATGGATAAGTTATAGAATTATTTCTCGTTGTTACTTTCATTAATCGCACCGCCTACAGCCTTCTGTTTGGCATTAAGTACGCCTTATGTACGTTAGTACTCTTGTGTACTTATCTGACTATGTGATGGAATATTTTATTTTGATTCGGAATTACCTAGATAAATATACTTCTGCATGACTATGATAAATTCTAGACAATAAATTAATACGTTAATAAACATTTAAGCTCAATAAGGCTTCTGTTGTGGGTACTAGATGACGATATATACACGGTGCCCGTGAGCATTGCGGGAGATTTTAACAGCGTATTTCTGATCGTAATTGGAGACTAAAATGTCGTATAAACTTTTCTGGAATTTGCCTAGTTTCAGTTCCAATTAAATAAAAAAACATTGATTATTGTAAATCAGTGAATAACGCTTTTTTAATAGAGTGAAATCTCTATAAAAAAAGCGTTATTCACTGATTTACAATGGGGTCTAGTCTAGCCATCCTTATTGACAGATGTCAAAATGCCAAGGAATACTTTTCGTGAAATTTTTTTATGAATAAAAATATACCAATTTATGTTAATCGATAGTTTTACCAATAACATTAATTTTATTATCTTCGAAAGCATTTAAAAAATCGAAAAAGTAAAAAAAATATATATTAGCGTTATTGACTACATGTAACATTTATCACTCTTTATGACCTCAGCAATCCGTGGTTTAAATCTCTCGCAATGCTCACGGGCACCGTGTATAGATCTTTTAGATAAATACTGAAATATTATAAAGAAAATATCCGTAACTCAGGAACATCTATTTATGATAATATTGATAATGATAAACAGACAAATAAATGCCCATACAGGATTAATTAAGGAGATAAGACGGCCATTAGATAGATTTGGTCTTGCAATTTTGTTAGATTTGCCTGCTGAATTCAAAAATTAAACAGTTATTTTCTTGCTGGCCTGGTTAAATGTATGTAGTTTCTAACTATGAATATAGTAAGTAATTTACAAAATTTACCAACTAATTGTTTGTTTGTTTCAGTGTTTCATAAGAATTTAGTAATAATAAGGTAAGACATTACAATAATAATAGTGGATGACCCAAAAATAACGAAAGATTTGAATTTAATAGAATACACTTTCTTTTTTATTTTTATAATTATTTGTTTATAAAATCATAAAATACACTACCTAAATAGGGTTATGTACACATATCGGGCAAATGGCTTTGCTGGCACTTGCGCACTTTTTTGACAAAAAAATCCGTGATTCCGTGTATAAATTTGGCTGAATTTCACCGATGCAGCGTCGAATTTCCTCCTTCAAAGCATGGGTGGTTGTGGGAAATTTTTGACATAATAGTGCGTATGTGGCAGCATAGTCGTGGAGGTCATTTACCCCACGTGTTATTCCACATATAACCCTATTTAGTTTAATTTATGATTTTATTTTCAAATAATAATTATAACGACATAAACATGTATTTTCCATGAAATTCAAAATTTGCGTTCTTTTTGGGACACCCTATAAAAGGGCATTTCGTTTAAAGCATCGCAGCTTTTTTAATAGCTTGGGGTTTTTCCTAGAAGTGTACAATTTCCAGAAACAAAAAAGATGTTTAATAATAATAATTTTTTCACAAAATAAAATGCTTATCTTTGTAACAAGCTTCAAAAGAAAAGAAATTTAATAAATTATGCAATTATGGTCGTAATTTTTGTATTATGGTGAACAAAAGGTCAAGTTACCACAACTTGACCTTTAAGGTTGGTAAGGTTTTAAGGTTGGCTGGAAGAGATCCCTTAAGGGATAAGTCCGCCTTTGTACAAATATTATGTATTCTTACTATTGTATTTTTATTTGTTGTACAATAAAGTGTTATACTTTCACTCGAGAAGAGGTCCTTAAAAAATATTTAACTTAACACACCAAAAAAAAATGCATGTTAAATATACATATCTTTATTTATAATATTAAAAATATTACTTTATTTATAATCAAAGAAAGCTAAAATAATTTTACTATAAGCAATTTAATTCAATAGAGCTATGCGCCAAAAATTAATTCTAACTCAGTGGATATTTTTACAACACCTCAATAAGTATTAAAGATTAAATTTAAAACATTGCTTTTTAAGAACCGTTGTAATTTAAAGAATGATTTATTAATTTTTTACAATTTTATAATCAAAATCAACTCTATTTATGAATTTAGCTCTAACATCATGTATAACGAATGAATTTTCATTATCATTTTATCTTTATTAAAATATATACATATCCAAAAAAAATAAAAAAATTATAAGTGCTATATTCTATGTTTCAAATGTATTTATGCATGTTTTCATAAAATGAAAAGATTGTTAATGACAATGATTTAATGATAATTGATAAGCTTGTTAATGTGATCTGTTAAGTTGTAATCTGAAATGTAATTGTTCTACTATTATTAAGGAATAAAAGGCTATATTATTATATTATATTATAAAGTGTTATACTACTACTACTACTTGACCTCTTGTTACGCATCGCTTCAATAAATGTAAGTTCAATACTATCCTAAAATATAGTGAGAATTTGATGGATACTAACTTTACCTATGATCAGAATAGTCATTCGGTGAATAGCCGAAATTTCACTTAATATATTTAGGTATTGCGTTTTATCAATACTATGCTTGTGACATTCTCATCTCTTGGTTGACAGAAAATGCTATACAAGCTCATGTCTCCTGAATCACCCTCTGGATTTTTTGTGGTCATTGTATTATAAAGGATGCGAAATGAATCCTCGCAGACCTCTGATTTAGCCCCCATTTCACGGTTCCATGTTTAAACTGTACAACAATTGCAAGGCCTGAGTGAACGCTCGATGCGAAGCGTTCGGCGGGGCATGCATGCGGGCGAGCGTGCATTCCTTTTATGCAGTGGCGACTCATGACACCAGTATAAGTTTCATTTGTTTAACCATGCACGCCGCACGCCCCGCCCCACTGCATGCCCAACTCGAGCGCCTACTCATAGTTAAAGCAATGGACTGTCCAACTTTGGACAGTTTGGTCTGCACAGGGTGGTTCCACAACACGTAAGGAGCTTAAATACCGCGAGCCATCCGGTTGCCTCGCGGACACTGAAACTACGCGTCATTGCTTTGAATATCAGGCCTTACATCCGGGTTCATTCAACTGCATTCTGTGCGTATGAGTGTTGGTTGTCTAAGGCTGTATATAAATATAAAATATTTCAGGTATCAAGATGAATGCAGTTCCAATAGCCCTGAATAAGGCGGGGATGCGAAAGTACGAGGACCTAGAGATCCCATGTGAGAAAATCTTGGCGGCCTATGTTTGGGTGGACAGCAGCGGCATAGATCTCCGCTCCAAGGACAGGACCTTTGAATTTGTCCCTAAAAACCCAAAAGGTATTACGTATAAATGTATGAAAAGGGAATTGTGGAAGCGTGTTAATTCAACTTCCTTGGAGCATTTTTTAATAAAATGGCTGGCTCTACATTAAATTACGTTTCCGGTTGTTTGGTGAACGGAAGCTGGCGAACCCAAACCGCCGTTAAAAATCTACGTCTTCCTTTAGAAACAAGTAACTCTTTAAAAAATCGGTATGCACGTTTCTTGCTGACTGTACCTTACCTAGTAATTTGTGATGTAAACTACGGAAGTATACCAAATTTCAGCTCAATCAAACACCTGGAAGTAGTTGAAATTTAGGTACCTACAAGATTTGATGCCCATAAATCATTGAGATAGAATAAATATAAATAAAACTGTGTAACAAGTAACACCCAAAAAATTATTTTGGTACACAGTTTCAGTGCTGACTGTAGCATTGTCATGTAAACTACGGAAGTAGCCATGTATACCAAATTTCAGCTCAATCAGACACCGGGAAGTGGTTGAACTTTAACTTACAAGATTTGATGCATACGAGTATAATGATATAAACAAATTATACGGTGTCTAGCCAAATAAAACTGTGTAAAAAGACTTTCCGAAAATGTGGCACATAACAATTTATAACCGGCCAGTGCGAATTATTTAACATCGTTAAGGTTGTATTACAAATTTAAGAAAGAATGATAATTTACTTATTATACGCAGACAAAGTGGTATTATATAACAAAATCGGCACAAGCTGTTAATATATAACAAGATCGAGGCAATCTAATTAAGGTTATTGGCATTAAAACATTCGCAATTTACTAGATTCCATACTAGCCGACAGCGCTCTGCTATTCTCTCCTTATCAGTTCTATCAATCTTATTGGCTAATAACAGTAACAACCATCACATGTGTCTCGTAACCTATCTATTGAGCCTTGGTTTCATTGAAGGCAATAATTCATTGAATATTTTGGCCACGTTGCTAGAAAAGACAGTGATAACCTCGAGAAACTGGTCATCACTGGTAAAGTCGAAGGTGAACGATCAAGATACAAGAGCCCAATGCGCTGGTCTGACCAAATTCGCCCAGCTCTCAACACTACAGTACACGATGCTCTTCACTCGGCAACAGATAGAGGAAGATGGCGCCAGATCATCAGAGAGAAGCTGTTGAATGACCACGACCCTCAGTGATGAGGAAACCAATGCAAGGAGGAGGAGGGAGGGAGGAAGGCAATAAACTATCTAAAGGCTACATAATCTAAACCTAAAACTGGCCCATTAAAAATTATGTAATGGTGACTCACGTATTCAGAAATTTTGATATTGGTAGCAGAGTTGGGGGAGGCGAGAACACTGTTTTCTGCTGCTACTTTATTATGATTACCGTCAAGTCTGGCAACTTTGCCACTTTTCACAGGTGTTGAAAAGTCATAGTACATTTTTAACCAAAATTCATATGAAACCACTGAAGTATGAATGACGCGACACATAATATATTTATCAACGAGTGCATAAATAAGATGGTTTATAAATTAAATGACGGATAATAAGCTTTTACGAGTATAAAAGAAACTGGCAAAGTTACCTATACCATGTGGCAACTTTGCCAACTGCATTTTTACGTTGTATAGTAATTTAGTTGTATTTACAATATTAGTAAAGAATATTCAGTATTTAGGATACAATAGTTTAGGAATTTGATCCTTAATGATATATTATTACAAAAAAAGATACAGCAAAAGTGGCAAAGATGATCACCCATTTAAGAAAATTTCATAGAAAGTCAGTGAATGTGATCAGGGTTGACATAAATGAAAAAATATTAATTATTTAAGTACTTATTTATTTTGTTACATACGAGTAATCAGGTTATATAAGTACTCAGGAAAAACATAAAAGACACCTTAATTAAAATATTATCAAAAACGAAACATAGAAAACTCTTTAAGAGGCCTATCACAGGTCCACTCGTAAATAATTGTGATTACCTAGGTACCTATTTAAACTTGACGATAGATATTTAAAAAAGGGCTTCGTCACGAACTGCCTCGTCGCCTCTTAACAAAAGTATTATCGAAACAAAACACTTATATGTAGTAATTATTACCAATAAAATAAGTATGTCACAGTTAACTTTGTGTTTTTTTTTTCACATAAACAAAACATACACTCTGTATACAATGGTTAACAACAAAACCAATCACAAATAATTGTGATTCTAATGTTAAAATATAGGCCCTGTTCTCTATAAATGATACAACTTCAGCAGTTTTTAGGTACCTGTTTCGGTATAACTTTTTTCCAACTTAAAAACTTTGTTGGTCGGTCACTCTGTGCTCCACCCATTAAAAGCTGCCAGATGCCCGGATCTAGCAATAGGGATTGTTATGCAATCTGATTGGACTGGTTACAAAACTCTCATTATTGTGTCACATCTGACGTGGCCAGCTCTTAGACCATATCGAATAAATTATTATCGCAAGGTCGTATCTGCCTAAGTTCGTAGTTTTTTGGAGATAACTCAAAAACGCCTATACCGATAATGCTCAAAATAATTTTGGTTGAAAGAATATTAAAAGGTGTATCTTCTTGATTTTTTCCATAATTTTTGGACTTACGGTTCAAAAGTTACAGGGGGAGGGTACACAATTTTTATGACTTTCGGAGCGATTATTTCTGCAAATATCCACTTAATCAAAAAATGTTCAAAGAAACCTCAGTTATTTGAACATTGTTATTTTTAGAGACCTATCGATTGATGTGCATCATGTTGATATTTGGCAAAAAAATATTTTTGACAATTACTTACATGTATGGAGTGCCCCCCTAAAAATATTTTTTTTAACAATTTCTCTACAAAACTAAGTAGCTGCACACACAATACACTTTATGTAAAAAATTGATAATGATACGTCTTATAGTTTCCGAGTAAAATGGCTGTGACATACGGACGGACAGACAGACATGACGAATCTATAAGGGTTCCGTTTTTTGCCATTTGGCTACGGAACCCTAAAAAGTATCTATCTTATGAAAAATGTAATTTAAATTTTTTGCTTGTGTACCAACCCTAGGCCGCTACAAAACATGGCAAAGATGCCCTCCCATATTAGTCGGCGTGGTCTGGTAACTTTGCCAAAACAATTATGGGACTCAATTCAAACACTACGGCATTTATAAGGTAATCAATTCATTCCTTACCATTTAAATAACATAATATCTAAAATTTACGTACCTGGATGCGATGTTTATACTCTAAACTTTTTAAAGTTCTTGAGCACTAACTTTTATGATTATGTGGGTGACGAATTTGGAACTGAAATGGTAAGAAAATGGTTGCCGTGGTGTTGTCTCATTCATAATAATTTTGCCAATTGATAACCATATTTTCTACTAAAAGTAGGCACAACACTAAAAAATATACGTTGTCGGTGGTATGAAAGGATTACCTTATGCACTCTGCTGGTGGCAAAGTTAGTAACCCTTGGCAAAGTCGCCAGACTTGACGGTACCTGATTCCTAATTTTCTGGCAAAAACGTACCATAGTGTCGCTTGAGGTATTATCTTGTTCTATATTAACTTAATCATAGGCTCAATAAGGCTTGTGTTACTGCTACTACTCGTAGACGACGATATATATAATCGAACTCGCGGAGCGTAAGCGAAGTGAGTTCTTACAAACAACTCCAGACCGAACTGTCACCTGGCTGTCTCGGCATTTGGATAGCTTTTTGATTTCGATAGTTTGTAATAACTTTAGTAGCGTTTTTCTGATCTTTATGAAATTTCTTGGGGCTGTAGCAGAGATACATAAAATTTGTAAGTTCGTATATGAGCAGGATCGATTAAGTGGTTATGGAGCTAGAAGGACAAAAAAATCCTCCGAATGGTCTTGTTATATTAGTCAACTCGTTTGCAAGCAAATCGCGAGTTCTCAGTTCGAGGCGGACTACTAGTAATAGATAGATATAGATAAATACTTAAATACATAGGAAACATCGATAATTCAGGAACAAATTCGTGATAAACACACAAATAAATGCCCTGACCAGGATTCGAACCCGGGACTTTCTGTTTCATAGGCAGGGTCACTACCGACTAGGCTTGGAGGCCGTAATTATGTTAAAAAGAAAAGAAAGAAGATGAGTTTAATGATCAGTGATCGGTTTTTTGGATTAGACACGGAATGAATCATTATGTTAGAATGATATGCCCCGGGAATCCGGGCTTTATTATGTTGTTAGAAAAGGCAAAAAAATACAATGTGTTTATTTTATTACACTTTAAAACGGGATCCCTTTGTTTCCCATAAACTTGTTGTTTCGAATTTCGATAGTCAGAAATTGATATACATATAATTTATGGGCATAAACATCAATAGTCATAATTTTTGTAAAGCATAACGTTTCATAGTTCTAATAATAAAGATCTATAATATTAAACACTATAATCGCAAAAGGCATAAAATTTATGAGTATAACATTCGAAGGTCTATCAATAATTATTCAGAAATATTTTAAGGCATATATTTTATCGGACTAATAGTCGTTAATCATATCGTTTTAATGTCATCCCTTTGTTTTCAATAAACTTATTGCTGTCCCAGAGATAGGTAGGTTAGGGTTTTTATTATGGCCCTAAAAACGAAACTGCTCCCAGAGATAGGTAGGTTAGGGTTATTTTTTTATGACCCTAAAAACGAAACTGCTCCCAGAGATAGGTAGGTTAGGGTTATTTTTTTTATGACCCTAAAAACGAAACTGCTCCCAGAGATGGGTAGGTTAGGGTTATTTTTTTTTGATGACCCTAAAAACAAAACTGCTGCCAGAGATAGGTAGGTTAGGGTTATTTTTTTTTGATGACCCTAAAAACGAAACTGCTCCCAGATATAGGTAGATTAGGGTTATTTTTTTTATGACCCTAAAAACGAAACTGCTCCCAGAGATGGGTAGGTTAGGGTTATTTTTTTTTGATGACCCTAAAAACAAAACTGCTGCCAGAGATAGGTAGGTTAGGGTTATTTTTTTTTGATGACCCTAAAAACGAAACTGCTCCCAGAGATAGGTAGGTTAGGGTTATTTTTTTATGACCCTAAAAATGAAACTGCTCCCAGAGATAGGTAGGGTATGGACTATAAAAAATCGGAACTTAAAATTTGTGGAAACCGATATACACCCCTAGTTATCATTATAATCTACGATTAAAGAACTTAAAACAATTATTATAAGCAAGTTTATTGCCTTCAACATTATGTAATAGACACCATTTGGACTTTGAATATTATGAATAACAGATTTTATGACTAACAATAATTATGACCTGCAAAAATCGTACCAGCAATTTAGATTGTAAAATTTTATGACTATTGACAATATGACTAATAAAAATTATGATCGAAAACGTTATGGACTGACAAAAACGGAAGTTAAAAATTATGGGAACCAATAGAGACCCCTTTAAAACATCTAAGTAACATAATGATTGGGGTCTTTCACTCCGGTCTAATCCAAAAGACCGATCACTGTTAATGTTTCACAGACCTTCCGGTCTGGTACTACGACGGCAGTAACACCGGGCAGGCGTCCGCCGACAACTCCGACACGTTCATCTTCCCGGAAAGAATCTACAGCGACCCCTTCCGTCGCGGCAGCCACATCCTGGTGCTTGGGGACACCTACCAGTACGACTACAGTCCCACAGGTTTAGTATACTGACCAATTAAGGCGGCCACTTACGTTAGGTAATGCTATTAAACCCACACTAGCGTCTTTCGAGCGTCGACGCTGCGCGGGCGCTCGGCGACGTCGACACTCGAAAGACGCTAGTGTGGGGTTAGCGTAATGCGTGTCGGTTTTGATTGCACATTCCATATTTTGCGTGCAGGCAAGAAGTAATGTCATACACACGTTTAGGTTTCCTCGCGTAGGCTGCCTTCATGCATAATAATCGTATGTTTCATTTGACTCATTTAATGATGAGTTATTCTTTCATATGTGAAGACCGTTATCATCTTAGTGTGGTGAACGAATGATTCTAGCTGGAAAAGTGGAAAGCAGAAATTTTGACTTTGGGACTTTATTAAGACTAGTTAGGAGACTAACATACTAAAAGTCCCCAGCACCCGGAGGTGAGCCCGAGGAGGGGGGAGGCAAAGAAGGTCCCGTTTTTTGGTTTTTTGCTTACATCTTTAAAACCATGCGTCATAGACAGTTTTGGTGTAGTACATAATTAAAGCTGATAAAATTCTCTACTGCTCTCATGAACTTACTTTTTATCTAACACCCCTGATATGAACTCCGAAAAACGGACGATTTTGTAAGGTGGGGGAATTCTTGGTGGGGGAATCAGAATTCTTTATAAGATTTCTAGGGTGGCTTTTGATCCAGATTAACTGTTGCCAGTTAGTATGACAAGAATTGTGGAGAATACCCCCCACTTTGCAAAATCGTCCGTTTTTCGGAGCTCATATCTGGAAAACCATTAGTGTTAGGTAAAAAGTGAGTTCATGAGAGTTGTAGAGAATTTTATCAGCTTCAATTATGTTCTACAACAAATTTGTCTATGACGCATGGTTTTAAAGATGTAAGCCAAAAACCAAGAAACGGGACCTTCTTTACCTCCCCCTCCTCGGGCTCACCTCCGGGGACTGGGGACTTTTAGTATGTTAGTCTCCTAACTAGTCTTAACAAAGTTCCAAAGTCATAATTTCTGCTTACGACTTTTCCAGCTAGACCCGTTTTTGAGCATTCATTTACCAGGCTATCTGGCGCCTTTCTAGATCGCAAGACTTGCTTCCATCGACTCAGACATCAACATCATATTGACCACACGTAGAATAGTGATATAATGTCCCTGGGTTGCGCACTGTTTGGGTTAAGAGGAATACCCTTTATATTATTACTAATGTAGCTTTTGCCTGCGACTTCGTCTGCGTGGAATTAGTAATCCCCCATTAAGGAATGAATTCTGGATATCAACTATTCTATATCCTTCCCCAGAGCTCCAGTGTTCAACGGTTATTGATTCCTCATACAAACTTTCAACCCCGTTTTTATTCCCTAATAATTGATTTTCGGGATATAAACTATCGTAGGTATATTATTTCTCGGGGCTCAAACTATCTATGTACCAAGTTTCATCTTAATCCTCGGTTCAGCGGTTAATAATTCGCCATACAAACATCCAACCCTCTTTTTACCCCCTCTAGGGTTGATTTTCGGGATGAAAACTATCGTATGTCGTTTTCCGGGACTTAAATTATCTCCGTACTAATTTTCATCTAAATCGGTTCAGCGGCTAAAAATTCTCTATACAAATTTCAACCCCCTTTTCACCCTTTCCATGGTTGATTTATGGGATGAAAACTATTCTATGTCCTTTCCCGGGACTCAAACTATCTCTATACGAAATTTCATCAAAATCTCTTCAGCCGTTCTCACGTGATGCGCGGTCAAATAAACAGACAAACAGACAAAAATTATAAAAAAACTATTGGAACGTGTTCTGTTATCGATTCTAAGTAACCCCAGCCAACTTTTTTTCGAATATCTTCCATGTACAGACTTTCGACCCTCTTCAGCTTTATTATATTTATAGATAGATGTATAGATTAGGGAAAGTTTTGATATTATTATATTTGAATTAAAACTTTTGAATACTCAAATATTAATCTCCTTTTTCTCAAACATGCAATGAAATGTCTTCGTTATGTGCGTCATAATAGGCTTCAAAGTGTCACGTTTAGGGCGGATCAACTCCAGAGAACAGGTAACGATTTTCATATAAAATTGACGGCCGGAAGCCGGGAAATATTTTTTTTTTAATTTCCATTCCACATATGTTTGTGGCACAGGATCATGGCATTCAGCCATTTAAGGTTATAGGCGATATTTACTTTTTGGTTCATTTGACATTCTGCCAGTACTTATGCATATTAAAAAAAAACAATAATCATCATAATATTAGTTGGCAGCTATTTAAGCCAAAAGATAAGCCTGGCCATCCAAAGAGGTAACGCTGCCAGCCTTCTGGGTACCATAACCCACGAATGCGACTTGGGGAGCATCTCTTATTTATAAGTTTATTTTAGTTTTATATATAGGTTTATTGTTTCTGTAGTTTTATTGTGTACATATTGAAATAAAGAACCCATATTAGTTTTCTTTGATTTTTTTTGGAAATAATTTTATTTTTGAATTTTTTTTTTGAATTTTTTTTGACTTTTTTTTACTTTTTTTAAATTTCTTTTGTGCAAAAATTTTTTTTGTTTTTTCTTTTTAATTTTTTTTGTTTTTTTTTTTCCTTTTTTTTTAAATTTATATTTTATTTTTTGTTGGTTTTTTTTCTGAAAAATAATTTTTTTTTTTGGATTTTTTTATATTTATTTCATTGCATGTTTGAGAAAAGCACTATACATACCTCGGCGTGAAAAGGGGTTGCCAGCCTCGTAACTATCCGGCCTCGCTACGCTCGGCCGTCTATATAACTCAGCCGGCAACCCCCTACTTCCCAGCCTCTGTAGTAATGTACTATTGTGTTTAATCATTGTCATGTTATTATATAACTTTTAGAGTCAAATTATCGGAAGGCGAGCGTGTTGTCGTGCGAGAAGAGCGAAGTGGAAGACCCTTGGTTCGGTTTTAACCAGGAGTTCTTCCTTACCTCTACAGACAACCGGCCCCTGGGCTGGCCGCCCGGCGGCTTCCCTTCTCCGCCTGGTCCATACTATTGTGCAATAGGCGCCAACAAAATCGTCGCCAGGGACCTCATGGAAGCTTTTTACAGGTACTACACCTAAAAGTTTTTCCATGTAGCCTTTTAAAATACTACTTTTTATGGCCAGCAAAACAAACATATGCTACGCTGTACGAGCCCCAATGCAAATGAGTTCGTCTAGCAGGTAAAAAATGTAGGAACCTAACTTTAACCTTAAAATTCAGGATGATAGCGATGTTTAGAAGATCATGTAATATAAAAACAATATAGAAAATGAACCATCCTTTATTTACCAAATGAAAAAAATTCCAACTTTCCACAGTGATAAAAAAAAAAAACATTGTATTGCATATTCGAATATTCGCAAAAAAGTTCGTCTTCGGTTCAGGCGATGCATTATAGTACGTCTACCACTTGGTGGTATCACCTTTTGCATCCAAAACGGCTTTGATCCTGAGCGGCATTGACTCTACCAACTCTCTACACTCTTCGGGGGTTATTTCATTCCAGACACAGGTAAGTTTCTCCTTAAGATCAGCTTTAGATCTAGAAGGGTCCTTACGCAGCTTTTTCTTCATTTTCCACCACAAAGTTTCTATGGGAGACAAGTCCGGGCTGCTGGACGGCCATGACATGGTAGGGATTTTTTTGGACTTCAGCCACGCCATCGTTGTGTTTGCGGTATGGCATGAAGCACCGTCTTGTTGAAAAGTAAATGCGTTTTTATATTTTAACTGCCGTATAGACGGCAGCAAACTCTCTTGTAGGATGCTTTTGTATTTCTCGGCATTGACGGTTCCATCTATAAATTGCAGACGACCCACGCCCTGTGCCGACATACAGCCCCAAATCATTAAAGATGCTGGAAACTTCACCTTTCGCTTGAGGCAGTCTTTATGAAATGCCTCCCCTTTTTCTCGAATGACTTTACTTCGTTCGTCGCCAACTGTGACCTCAAATTTGGATTCGTCACTCCATATTATTTTTCTCCACTGATTGATAGTCCAGTTTTTGTGTTTATTAGCGAATTTCAGTCTGTTAGTTTTCTGTTTTTTTGTAAGTAACGGTTTCTCTTTAGCAGTGTAAAAACTATAGCCCATTCTCTTCATTACTCTCTTGCAGGTATCGACTGAAATGTTTTTTCTAATAGCGTCACGCCATAACACGGTAAGTTCTCCTGCTCTTGCACGACGATTTTTCTTGATAATCTTCTTCAACATCCTATTTTCTGCTTTGGAGGTTATTCGTCGACGCCCAGATTTCTTTAAACAGGACACTGTTCCATGTTTTCGGTGATGCTCGATTATTTCGGTTTGAATTGTAGATCGTGGCAACGCAGTCTCCTTGGATATTTGGTAAGTAGATTTGCCGTTATTGTTACAGGAAATTATAATTTTCCTTACTTCTTCAGTCACTGGTTTACCTCGCGCCATATCGATAGAATGACGATTATAAAGTAAAGAAAATTTGCACTACAATTGCGTTTTTATGTAGCCATCTGTCAATTTAGATGGCAGAGAATATTCTATATTCAATTTGAAATCTAATTATATGTTAAACGTCTTAAAAAGCGGTCTTTATCTTACATAGACGACCTATTTTGCCTAAAATATGAACTAGACGTAATTTTTTGCTTGCTTAATGTTAACTTTACAATACAATTTCTCTAAATTAAATAACATTATTATACTTTGTACAACGCAACATTAAACTAGTTGTAAAGGCATTGTACGTAGCGTATTCCTTTAATCATGAAAGTTAATCCGGGCTTAAATACCAGTCTTTAAAATAATATCGTATTTTTAAGTGTGACTAGACGATCTAATATGCATTGGGGCTCGTAGTAATCGTCCTGTTTTCTAAATCAAGGGAAAAATCAACCGCATGTAGCCGCCAGTAGTTACTGACTAAACTGCACATGCCGTTTCGTAGACAATATCCTAGTGAAGGCGGCGCCTGAGGCAATATCAAACTATTATAGTTTATAGGTTTATAGATTACCAAAGTTAAACACAACTTTAGATTACCATCCATAAGTTTGTAAGTAACCAAATGTCAATAATGCTAAAACAAGGCTGTAACTATCATAACTTGAATAAACATTTCTAATCCATGGAGAATGAGATTTGCCTGTTGTTTAAAATATGCAAAATAGATCCGTCAGCGTTGGCCGAACCACCGAACAGTTTCAAAGAATACAAAACTAACCCAGCTTCGGGAAAAACATGTTGATAACCCTTCCTTTCCTTTGGCGTAGTCAAGCAAAAATTGTATAGTAATTTTAATTTCTCACAGTTTTATATCGTCCACGTATACAAGGTGTTACAAAAATACTGGTGACCCGTTTAAAGGCATAATTGGTATCGTGTTGCGCTTGCGAGAAACAAAAATCTTGCTTTCATAATTACCAAACCAACAGGTACGATGATGATTGGAACCATTTCAATAGATTTTTTTAATATTTACTTTATTTGGATATTTTCATCGTTTTGCATCCTATCAACTAAATTTTATTTCATAATTCAACATGTGCCATATTATGCCCTTAAAAGGATCACCAGTATTTTTGTTACACCTTGTATATGTTTAGTTAAAATGTATGATTGATGGAAAACAAAGCACTTTGTTTAAGCAGTAGTTCAACCAACCGGACCAGCCATGTCTGTCATTTTCTATACAAAAAAAGTCTGCCGATTTTTGCGGGGAAGGGGAACGTCAAATGTATGCGAAACGTCAAAATAGCCACGTCAGATAAACGTCAGTTCATACAATGAGTATGACCACCACTGGTCATAATTATATTTTCGGCAGAGGGGAACGGAATGGCCACTTCGGTTGGTTTAAAGCTCTAAGGTTCGCGTACGTCAATCAATTCAATCATACAGAACAGACGTGGGATATCGCTACTGACTATGTTGCGATCCTACTTTCGAGTATAAAGAATTGATTCAAGTCCACAAATATTTTTTTAGTGTGAAATTGATCGACATTAGCTGCAGATATTACCCGCGAGGTCCATTACATGTGCCATTTGTGTTAAATTGGTACACATTACAGCGCCATTTAACTTTATTCTACCAAATGTACAAAGTTCTATTCTATTTGAACTTTCTAAGTAAAGGGTTATTTTTAAATTTTATATATAAACGGCCACGTTTATCTTAAACAACATTATTAATTGAGGACGAGTTTAGTGCAAGGGACCACTTTGTCGATTTACAAGGACACTTTTTTCTTTCACTAATAGATAGTGCATATTGCGTAGTTTTAGAAAGTACTAGTAACTCCATATCGACAAAGTGGTCCCTTTGTCCGTTCACTGACACAATTACTGATGATATTAAGGATATTAAGTTCTAAATTTTATAATCATCATCAGGAATATCAAGAAATATTGTTATCGTATAATGATAGGTAAAAAATATGCTGAGTTGCTATTAATGAAAATCCTTATAAAGCCATTAGTATCACTAAGTCACAGATTAATTATTATTCCTTGGATTGCCTGTTTTTGATTTTGTGTCTGATGCATTTGCGTTTCGTCATTCGTTAGTTATAATAAGTTAGCTGTAAGTTAGTTATAATAAATAATAAATAAATAAATAAATATTTGGGGACAATCTTTAACACAAATCAACCTAGTCCCAAACTAAGCAAAGCTTGTACTATGGGTACTAGGCGACGATATACCTACTTATATAGATAAATATATACTTAGATATATAGAAAACACCCATAACTCAGGAACGATTCGTGATAA
Organism: Pammene fasciana; assembly: GCA_911728535.1. NCBI lineage: Eukaryota > Metazoa > Arthropoda > Insecta > Lepidoptera > Tortricidae > Pammene > Pammene fasciana. The sequence goes on from OU452279.1 coordinate 5,768,195, forward strand.
ACACACAAATTAATGCCCTGACCAGGATTCGGACCCGGGACCTCTTGCTTCGTAGGCAGGGTCACTACCAACTGGGCTACGAGGCCGTTAAATTAGTTATAAGTTAGGTCCCCATTGAAAATCAGCCCCGTGGCTTGCTGTGGCATTATGCTGAGTGGGGGTCCCTTTTAGCGTCAATATTTTTTCGCCTTTCCTTTGTAAATTTAACTGTTGTGACGTTAACAAATGTATTTTCTTTCCTTCTTTCTAAAATGCCTCTTTTTATTCTGACCGTCTCCGTCCCTCCATCACTCCACCCACAGTGATTGATATTATAAAACCGTAATTTAGACATTTTAGACGCTTGAGTACTTCCACTTTGATCCGCTTCAGGCTTTAAGCAAACAGGGTTTTAATTTTAAACACAATTACCCGCAATGCGAGTGTTTCAAATAAATCACAAGTTGTGTAGAATACGATTAGGTTTGCGGATTGCTTCTGTCAGGGCCGCGTTGGCCCAGAATTAATAACTTTTCAGTTAGGCACCAAATGCGCCACAATTACACTAATTATAATATCCTTGTCGACAGATGTTGTCTCTACGCTGGTATCTGTTTGAATGGTATTAATCCCGGCACGACTCCCTCTCAGTGGAATTTCCAGGTATGACTGATGATATAGTACTGCTCTTGCCCCTAACAAATTTTCAAATTTTGTTCCCTTTCGAAAAAAAGCATGAAACTTTGCATGCACATAGATTATATTAAAACGGTTTCTAGTATGATTAGACTCCCATTCCAGGCTTCCCTTATTCCTCGAAGCAGGGGAGGGGTGGGGCTATAGGATAATGCAGTGCTGCAAGCCCAAGTGCTTGGCTTTATCAGTGACAACAGCATCATAAGCTTGTACAATAGATAGGGTGATGTGGGGTGGCTTGCGCGCTGCATCACGTTGCTAATATAAAAAGATAGCCGCTAGGTTTTGACACTTTTGGCTTACATCCATTTATACTATACTATAAAATTTCATTAAAGTTAATGACGGTGATGATGATGACAGATTGGGCCGGCTCCAGGCATCCGCCCTGCTGACGACCTCTGGATGGCGAGATACATCCTAGCACGGTTGGCCGAGGAGTACGGCACGGTGGCCTGCTTCGACGCACAGCCCGTGCCTGAATGGCCCGGCAATGGCACGTTTTGCTATTTCTCCACCAAGGACATGCGCGAGGAGGATGGCATACTGTGAGTTTTGGGGTCGACGAGTAGGACGTTGTTTGGGCACTCACTTGGCTAATGTTTGTTTCACTTAAAAACGCCAGGAGCTTTTGACACCTGCTTCAAGAAAAACCGCTGCATATTGAAGCGTATTTTTTGTGAACGTAACATGACGAGAGCTCATACGTAAATTTTACGAGCTCACCACCGGCAGCTTCAAGATCCGAATGATATCGCTCGGAGCGATTTTTTCGTGAAACAGGAATAAAGCCAGATACGCTACATACGTACATACATACCTTGACGCGGCCAGTTGAGGTTTACAACTTCGAGGCCTACAAGCTGCATCTTCTACTACTCCTCTACATGCGGGATGAGGACAACATATTGTGAGTTATATAAGTATATTAACAGGGTGCTAGTTTGCCTGCGAATTATTTAAGATGCCACAAACAGCACAGTTAGCCGGGAGTCGCAGTCTTACCGATTAGTCGAATAACGGCGAATTTTGCCACTTGACCACTATGAAGATGCATATCGAAAGTCTTGTACAATCACGTCTGAAAATATGAATACATTTAATGTGACAAAAATATGTAGTCACGACTCTATTACCAAGGCGTAAAGTCTTGGATACATGTTTTTGTCACATTAAATGTATCTATATTTTCAGACGTGACCGTACCTACACCATCAACAATTAAATATGTTATTACTTATAAAAAAAAACAGTACACTCCTTTTTTTGGCAGTCGTGTAACAAAGTATAATATTTTTTATTTCACTGTTTAATTTTATTGCGTAAGATATTTATTTGTTTACCTATTCTAACTTCTTTAGAAGTTACAGTCTGCAACAAGTCCTCTAAATTGCCCTGATTCCCAGCTATTGATGTATTGTACAATATTTTTGGAATTAATTTTCCCGCAATCATGCGTGCGTAAAAAATAAATCACAGGATGTGAACAGGAAAATTGTAAACACAATAATATTAATTTGCCTCAATAAATTCCCGCAAATTTCAATGACGCAGAGGTAATATTTGCATACAAGTAATTTAATCCACCGTCATATTATGATTTGATTATCTGTTAAGTAGGTAATTGAAATCTGAATCAAGGTACCTGTACCTTTAAAATTTTTATACAAAGTTATGTAGGTAATTACGGGAATTTGAAATATATATGGTGTTAATAAGACCAAGAAATAATATAATTACAAGTCAAAATATCACATTACAATTAAAACAGTACAGATCCACAAATATCAAATAAAATAATACAAATTAAATACCTACAAACGTTACGAGAGAAACAAAAAAATGGTTAAGAATGGTCACTAAAAATACAAGCTTACTTACTCCTAAATAAAACCAAGCAAACCCATGTACCTAACAAAAATAAAAAGCCTATCCAACAAAGTCGACCCGCAACCTTCGAGACGCAAAAGTGCCCATCTCGCTCGTGGCATAACCTCTGCATCAGGAAAGAAGCGGAGCGAGGGTCCAACCCTCTTCCCCGTAAAGCGACTCCCCACTTCGCCAAAAAATGACTCCGCCTCAGCACACCAGCATCCGGTGGTTTCCACCGCGAGAGCCACAAATAAATAAATCGCAAGAGCTGCGTACTTTTCTCGTTTGCGAACGGCGGCCGACTCAGCCGCTGCCCCTGCTGACATATATACGTTGCGTCCCACATTAAACTCCTTCCTCTCTCCCAGGGGACCAACGTCAGCCCATCAGGCCTTTTCCCATCAGACCAACTGAGGCCTGGAGACACGGGATATTCGCAGAATCTAGCGCCCTCCGCACGATATCATTCATTTGGATTGATAAAAACTATTTAAAAAATACTTTGAATGTCTATGATAAAACTTGACATAGACACGATGCGTTTGATAGTTTAATAAAAATCGACATAGAGCTCATAGATCTTCATTCACGTATTGCAAACATAACTCTGATCCGCAGCATTGTAAGTATAGTACATTTATTTATACATAAAAATAAATGTACATTGTATGTGCTCGGAAAGTGCCCTTTTTTAAGGGTAATGTTATGAATAGAAAGCGATTATTTTCCGCAACCGTGCGGCAAAGGATTTGCATAGTACTTTTCCGCACACCAGCCCGCCCGCCCGCGACTCGCCGCGGTGTACTTCTTTGCAAGTCTGCATAGTACTAGTTATATACTACACTAAATCGAATTATTATTATTTATTTCCTTGCATAATGCATTGTAAAATGTTGTATGCTACATTTGTAGAAAACAAGTAAATTCAAGGGGTTAATATAATCTTATAATAACAGCATTAACCGCACAATTTTTTGTTGTTATACATTGTAGAAGGAGCATTCTATTGTCACGTAACCGACATTTGGACCCATTTTTGCGACTCTCCGAGCCTGGTTCTTTTTTGGCTTGCCTTTTTATAGTGTAATATTGGTACCTTCTTAAAGCTGTTTGTTTTCTATAAACTGTTTAATTTACTTTTACTATAATACGCAACATAATTCGGAATTAAAGCAAATGTCACGTAACCTACTCGCATGTAAAATACGCCAAAACTTTGTCCTACACGTAGACATTGCATAAATAAAGAATTTTGCTAAAAGAAACTAGATGAAAAACTTTCCGTTTTAATGGAATGCTCCTATATCAGTCGAAACACCGTGAAAACTCATCCCGTTACTGATCTGATACCTTCTGTGATGTAAATTGGGTGTACGCCGTTCAATTTTCCTGTAGCCAGAGTGAAATGAGTAGTTCACTTCTACACAAAGGATGCACAAAAGACACTACTAATAAGCTCTTTCAATTCACTTTAATTAACGTATCTAGCTGGCAACGCTTGCTGAATATCAAAAGGAGTAATGTAGAGATTTTAGAAAGCCTACCGCGTACCTATCTTGAGAATCTTTTGTTTATTTCGATCTCTTTCGCTCGAAACAATAAGCAAGTGGGAGATAATGTCGATATTTGAGGTTAGCTTCAGGCCCTCAGTGTAGTAAATTGTACCAACTAAAAAAAATGTTGGATGTCACTGCATAAAAACTTCTACGCTTTTGAATACAGAGATATAAAATAATAATAATTACAATCTAACGCAGCGCAGTCACAGAAAGCGAAGTTGCTCTTAGCAATAAAACAATACCCCTAGTATCTAAAGTAGTTGAGATACTACTTTTTTAAATTAAACACCGGTATTTCAGAGTGATCGAGCGGGCGATAGACAAGCTGGCCCGCCGGCACGGGGTGCATATAAACGAGTACGATGCCCACCACGGCGCTGACAACGTCAGGCGACTCAATGGAAAGCACAACAACTCGCACATCAAAAGCTTTACTGCAGGTAACTGGTCATGTTTCGGTTCTACTGTCGCCATCAGATATATCGGAGCGGACAAGGTGGTCAAATTATCTGAGCAACGCCTTTATTGTCAAGGAGATGAAGTTCATGTTTAGATATTTTTGAGTATCGTGGCCGCTTCGCTATATTTGATGGTGTATGTACTATAATGTCACAAAGTTATAACGTAGTGCGCACTTAGACGGAGGATCAGCGTATACCCGGTGAGGGACGGATATAATTTTGACAGCTAAGATTAGAGTTGTCACGTGTATAGAAAATTCCGCATTATTTTATCATCAATTTGGTTTTTATATAAAAAAAATCTCCAAGTAATAAAATGACCGCTCTATATGCACCAATCTATCTCAATTCGCCCAATCCAAATGTAATTTTCATTAAAATATTGTCCAAATTTTCACCAATAAATGTTTTTTTTTCTGTCTTGAAACAGAACTTTTAATCATTAATGTTACGAAACACAATATTTATCTAACTTCATCGGAATATCTTTTTTAAATACCTACTCATAAATACGAAATTTAAATCTGTCATCGCTATATTGAGAAATTTTGAGAGTAACTTTCTAATTAACTCAGAAATTTAATCCGCACAACTATAGTTTGCTGCCAACAGATTTGTATGAAACTTTAGGGATAGCTAAGACTACGTCTAAAATACTAAATGAAAGTTCGGAAAACCGACGTTATGCTTCAGATTAGCGATAACAGTTTTTGTGTGAAGGGTTTAGTTAGAAAGATTAAATAAGAAGACGTGCTTCGGGACAAATGATTGGATTTATAAGTTTTAACCACAGATGCCTTACTAGAAATTTTAAATTTATAAAAAAGATATGTTATATGTTGGGTACAGTCCGTGAGCTCTAAAAAGAACCTTCGGATTTTAGAAAGAGACGTCGGGTATCAATCAACAGTGACACATGAAAAAGCAGAACAGCAATATTACCTTCGTGTGTCATCGCCTATTCCCGAAGGTTCTTCTTAAAGCTCACGGACTGTACGTAGTTAAATAAGGTCCTTCCGACTAGCATTCATTACTGAAATTTCTGTATGGTAAAATAAATTCGCTTAGTAAGATAAATTAGCTACATATGTAGTTAAATTTTTTCCGACTAACATTTATTACTGAAATTTCTATATGGTAAAATAAGTTATTAGCAATGATAAACGGTAGCTTATAGTGAAGTGCATTTGTTTGTCAAATGCATCTATTCTAATTATACTTGCTTGTATGACTGGGACACTTAATTTTCTTCATCATTGAGAATCTATATGCGTATTTCAAACATTTTTATGAGAAATACTGCACTGCAGTTGTCACATTTTACAATCGTATCGCATTGGTTGAAACTTTTCAAAATATCGATAGAAGCAATTGTTAATTTATCAAAAGATAGTTTTTCCTCTTTTCTGCCGGATATACAGGGTGAAATAATAACCAGCGTTTATATTGAGCGAGGTGATTTCATAGGCCATACTAAACATCTTTTACTATGGGACCAATGCCGAAATCACGAAAAAGTTTTTGGCTTCTCCATACAAAATGATTCAATCCGATCCGAATCCGGTCAAAATGTATGAAATGGCCAAAAATTCTTTTGCGATTTCGGACTTAGTCGCATAGTAAAAGATGTTCAGTATAGCTTACCTAATCACCTCGCTCAATATGAACGGTGGTTATTATTACACACCGTGTTTTTTTTTTTTTTTCTTTAATTGCAAGGGTGTATTCCTGAGCTTAAATTAAGAATATTTCTCAAAGACACCAGTGTCCTAATTAGTTCCAGTTCTGAGATAATCCATAGTTAATGTTGCCTTTCAGATTGCGTTAATCTACGTATTTTTTTTTTTGTATTCTGAGATATTGCAATAAATGATTAATTTATGGTGTTACGTCAATAAAACAAGCTTCCTTTGTATCTCGGAATATCGTAATGTTCGAAATTACATTGCCATGTCATAATTTTAAATTATTTGGTTGAGTTAATCATAATACCCTAGTTACATTAGTGACCAATATAGCAATTATACAAAGAAAAAAAAATGCTTTTTTTAAACTAATTATGCCAATTTGTTTTCTTAGTCGTACTTAACCTTATGCTGAAATTAAAGGCAATCAAAAAACCACGGTGTATACAGGTGTAACAGAAATCGACGTCAAGCCGTGAATGGATGATAGACCAAGTTATAACAGTTATCAGAAAAATACAAAAAAAATCTATCACATGTTCTTCAAAAATTATGGTCACTTTAAAAATTTACTAGAAGTTAAGAGACCAGGGCGTGAATATTCTAGTAAATTTTTAAAGCGACCATAATTTTTGAAGAACATGTGATAGATTTTTTTTTGTATTTTTCTGATAACTGTTATAACTTGGTCTATCATCCATTCACGGCCTGACGTTGATTTCTGGGACACCCTGTATGTATCTAGGGATAATGATTGATCAACAGTTTACCAGAACATAAGTTGTTTGATGTTTTAAGTAAGATTTTACTAACAGAGCCCGCTGTTTGCAGACTTTCAGTGGGTTATTAATAGGCGCGTTTACGCGTTTGTTTTTGTTCTGTTTTTATTGTGATAAATTGAAGTTAATTTAATTAAGTTTAGTACACACCAATCAATTTAAATTCAAATAAATGTTTCCGGGGGTAGCCGAGAGATTGATTAAGCGAAATATATGGGAAATCATTACCTCATTCAATTGTTATACTGGGGCCATTTCACAAAAGCTTTTATCTTTAAAAATAACCAAAATTCTATTTCTGAATTTTCCGGGCCATTTTATCGAAGTTGTCCACAACATTCTTTTCAATTTGTAAAAATTCGTGTGTTTTATGCTTTGAATCATCATAATCATGAGCTCTTTTGATTCTGAGAAGAGAACATAGGTGCAAAAAGGTTTTTAGTTCCCTTAATTTTTTATAAGTAGGTAGGTATACTAGGTATAGGTAGATTTCTTATAGCGCTAATGGAATGGAAGCACCTAAGTACGTAACATATGTACAGTCGCCATCAAATATATCGGAGCGGCCTGGGTACTCAAAAATATCTGAACATGCACTCTATCGCCTTGACAATAGAGGCGTTGTTCAGCACGCCTAGCACATGACTGATGCGACAGTATCTCGCGCGCGAGATAGACTACCCGTCTCTTTCTAATTAACACAGTCAGAAAAGGACGGATAGACTATCTCGCGCGCGAGATACTGACGTGTCAATGATGTGCTAGGCGTGCAGATATTATTTGTGACTACCTTGGCCGCTCCGATATATCTGATGGCGGCGCCGGTGCGCGAGCGAGATAGCGCTATACATATGCAGAGCATGCAGATGCTATTTCGCACGCGCTTAGCTACTTCTGCTGCTGACTGTACAAGTATTGATTTTTAGGATGGATATTATGTTTTATCCTTTTCCGGGACTCAAATTATCCCTAAGTATACCAAATTTTATCTAATTCTGTTTAAGCGTGAAAAGGTAACAGACAAACTTTCGCATTTATAGTATTAGTATGGATGGATAATAAAATTGGATATCAGTTGCGGCCGCGCGTCCATAGAACACGATTTGCGTCAGCTTACCTAATTTTCAGGCACCTCAGCAGTTTTTGTACAGCTATAAGCATAAATACATTTTTCTCAAACATGCAATGAAATGTATTCGTTATGTGCGTCATAATAGGCTTCAAAGTATCACGTTTAGGGCGGATCAACTCCAAAGAACACGTAACGATTTTCATATAAAATTGAAGGCCTAGGCCGGGAAGTAATTTTTTTTTAATTTCCATCCACATATGTTTGTGGCACAGGATCATGGCATTCAGCCAAGCGATATTTACTTTTTGGTTCATTTGACATTCTGCCACTACTTATGCATATTAAAAAAAACAGTAATCATCATAATATTATTTTTTCCATTTTTTTTTGTTTTTTTATTATTTTGTTTTGTTTTTTTTTATTTATTTTTTTGCAATTTCATATTTATTCCATTGCATGTTTGAGAAAAGCCTGTACATACCTCTGCGTGAAAAGGGGTTGTCAGCCTCGTAACTATCCGGCCTCGCTACGCTCGGCCGTCTATATAACTCAGCCGGCAACCCCCTACTTCCCGGCTTCTGTAATAATGTACTATTAAGCCAAATTAAGCACCGGCTTGCCTAGGAAAAATGGTGACCTACCGCCATTATACACAGTGCCCTTGCGAGAGATTTTAACAGCGTATTCCTGATCGTAATTGGAGACTAAAATGTCCTACAAACTTTTGTGGACTTTGCCTAGTTTCAGAGTTATTACCAATTAAATAAAAAATCATTGATTATTGTAACTCAGTGAATAACGCTTTTTTGATAGAGATTTCACTCTTTATGGGATCTAGTCTAGACATCCTTATTGACGGATATCAAAATGCCAAGGAATACTTTTCGTGAACCGTGAACAAAATGCCAAGGAATAAAAATATACCAATTTATTTTAATCGATAGTTTTATTAATAACATAAATTTTCTTATGTTCGAAAGCATTTAAAAAATCGAAAAAAAAGTATAAAAAAAGTTTTTTTTTGCGAAATTGACCTAAATTCATATAACATTTATCACTCCTTATGTCCTTAGGAATTCGGGGCTAAAATCTCTCGCAATGCTCACGAGCACCGTGTATTATACTCGCGACTTACTTCTTCAAAGCATTTATTTTGTTTTAAAATAATACTTACTTAAATCGTTGCTCCCAATTTGCATGTTCCAGGTGTCGCCAATAGAAGCTGCAGCGTGAGGATCCCTCGCCAAGTCTCGGAGGATAAAAAAGGGTACTTGGAAGACCGGCGGCCTGCCGCCAACGCGGACCCTTACCGCGTCATCAACATTATGCTCAAGACATGCGTCTTTGATGAATAATCCCAAGCGATCAAATATATAGGAGCGGCCAAGGTGGTCAAACATATCTAAACGACGCCTCTTTTGTCAAGGCGATAGATAATTTGAGCAGCCTGGCCGCTCCGGTATATTTGATGGGGACAGGTCACGGGCCTTTAATTGTTGAACAATTTACGGTTCAAGCTATTTCCTTTTGTTTAGTACTTACATTGAAATGTCCAGTGTAAAGTGAACCCTTGGCTCAACAACAGTTCATGAACTCATGAGAATCGTGTAGACCAGTGTTAGAAATTGTATGAAGTCTAAGAATAATTCTTGCCCAATATATATTTGACAGCTATAGTCTGTATTTTTAGGTATTTAAATAAAAGTAAACAAAATCTACCCTCCAATGGCTCCTTAAGCCAGTTGAGGGTAGATAAAAACATTACATGATAAAATAATGTAGGTTAAAGTCAGGTCGTTCGTTCAGTGACAGATCTAGGCGCTTTTGTATTTGGTTATATAATACTCTTTTTGGTTGGTTAACCAATAAATGTTATAACTACCAGAGAATGTACAAATTGTTTGTTTACTTTTATTTAAATACCTAAAGATACAGACTATAACAACTCTATGTATTCTATATGTATTCAATAACGGTTCACGTATTATTATACTTTTAAAATACATAAACAATACAATAAAACACAATCTTTCTCAAATATAACTCCAACACACAACAAATAATCAACCAATATTGAAGTTGTATTGAAGTTACATCGGAATCATTTTCAAACATATTTTGATATTTCTGATTCAGGCGTGTGGGTACAGTCGCCATCAAATATACCATAGCAGCCACGGTACTGAAAAATATCTGAACAAGCATCTTATCGCCTTGACAATAAAGGCGTTGTTCAGATATATGTGACCACCTTGGCCGCTCCGATATATCTGATGGCGACTGTACGTGCTAGCTGTATTGCGTTTTTAATGCATTGGAGTTGTATTAAAGTTGGATCGTGTCGAAACGTATCGTAAAGTTAGAACACGGCCCCAGGGTTAGGTTTCTTATTAGTCTTTACAATTATTCTAGAAACAATTACTCTTTGGCATGTAGACTCAACCCAAAATGTACCTAATTAGCTTCCATAAATCCATGGAACGTTGTGTTTTATGATCGTAACTAATAGCACTTTAACAACCTTAAGTTAAATCCGAGGAAATCAATCACTTTACGAATAACACCATCCTCAAGTTTCAAATAGAAATTAATTTCACGAACTTTTAATTGGTAATGCCATGTCTAATTGCTGTCAAGGAAATTATGAAAGTTTTCAGTAAATTCGCTTTAGACAAAACCTTTGTAAATTGTCAAAGTGCAGGTTTAATCTTGTGAAACTTAATCCGATGTTCAAGTAGGTGTTGTTTAATGTAAGATTCACGTTTTTTATCTGTTTTGTATCGTTGCGTAACGTGTTGGAATATTTGCTTAATGTGTGACAATTATTCAAATACCAATGTTTTTCTTTATTTCTGTAAAAAAAAAACGATTTTAACATATAATGTCTTTGTTTTACTGAAGAGGACCTGTTGGAACTATACTAATATAATATTATAATTTGTGATACTGTGTCCTGTCCTGACCACCAAAACGTACGAAGCCGAGACCTGGGGGCCGATTTTTGACGCTCGAATTCAAAAAATTCAAGCTCGAAAATAATCTCACACAAAAGTTTGTCGCCAATTTTTTCGCATGAAATTAATAGTTTAAATAATCATGATTTTAAATTTCTATCACTGTTATTTTTAAAACATAATTTCATCGTTTTATTCAGAGTTTTAAATGTCACTTTTGAGTGCTCGAATCTCAAAAATCACCCCCCTGGACGCTCACAAAGGAGACTGTGCGCAAAATCCGAGTGGCATAGAGAGCTATGGAGCGTTCCAGGCTCGGCATCAAGCTTCAAGTCGGAGTGTTTTATGATCGCAACCAATTAAACTTTAACAACCTTAAATGGAATCCTAGGAGATCAATCACTTTACGAACATAATCCATCCTAAAAAAGCATCTTCAAATTTGAAATGGAAATCAATTTCACGAACTTTTAATTGCTAACGCTTTTGATTAGTAAATCAACCGGATGCGACACGCGCTCTCATTTCTATCGGAAAGTCTGCCGTTTTTTGCGGGGGAGGGGAACGTCAAATGTATGCGAAACGTCAAAATATATAGCCACGTCAAAGAAACGTCAGTCCATACATAAAATACATTTTCGACAGAGGGGAACGCCTGTCAATGGCCACCCCGCTTGGTTTAAAGCTCTAAGGCTAACGCCATGTCTAATAGCTGTCAGGAAATTATGAAAAGTTTTAAGTAAATTCGTTTTAGACAAAACCTTTGTAAATTGTCAAATTAGGGTAAATCGCCAGTAACTGGCCACCTCAAACTAAAAATGAGCTCTATTCACCTACAAACAGAATTAATTTTAGCATGAGGTTTTAATTACTGGCCACCCTTCAATAACTGGCAGCGTTATACTAAAATAATTTAGTATATTGTGTTCTCATTTGGCAACACCTACCATCGCAACGCATTGTTATTAGTGATGAACATACCTACATTTTATCGACTTTAGTTTACGGTTATTAGTTTCCATCAACTAGTTTATAACTTATTGGATATTGATGCTGAAATATTCACAGACTATTGAATAGATTCAATACCTTCAAAGTGTTTTAAGGGCCAGTCCCTCAGAGATATGCAATATGTATCACTGTAATCAGTTTTAATCTAATCAATTAAGTTATTGTAAAGTACCAAAAAAGTTTACTGAATATCTGAAAAACATTCAAAGAAAGTAATTTATAGTCACACTGCATGTGCATACTAATGCATCCAATAAATGCATGTTTGATCAGTTCAGTTTACAGCTAAACGTCGCTACAACAGTCCTTAAGAGTCGCCAGGACGCTCGCGTGAACTCGCGTCCCCATACAAACGTAGTTCAGCTCTCATTTTAAAACGACATGCTTTAGAATCACGAAATTTGGCATGGAAATTTTAGTAGTACAGAGCTATGTCGGTAATTAGTTTTCGTTGCCAAAAATTGTAATACAAAGAAAATATAGCAAAAATAAGTTTTGTATGGAAATCTGTATCTGGCTGTATTTTCTTTGTATTACAATTTTTAGCAACGAAAATGAATTACCGACATAGATTTGTACAGTCGCCATCAGATATATCGGAGCGGCCAAGGTGGTCACAAATAACTGAACAACGCCTCTATTGTCAAGGCAATAAAGTGCATGCTCAGATATTTTTGAGTACCGTGGCCGCTCCGATATATTTGATGGCGACTGTACTACTAAAATGCCCATGCCAAATTTCATGGTTCTAAAGCATGTCGTTTTAAAATGAGAGCTGAACTACGTTTGTATGGGAACGCGAGCGTCCTGGCGACTCTTAATCAATTTCAATAAATATTTAATCCTGACTTTATCCCCTTATTCATGTCGATGCCCATTCTAATTAAGGTTTGTTATACTTTCAATTTCAACAGTCAATGGTTGTGACTTACTCTTAAAAATAACTTACCGTATTTACAGCAATTTTATAGTTCTTTACCTAAAGCTGAATGAGACAGTGATGTGATTACTTAACTTCTGATATAGTTGACGATGACTGACGTTATCCGTATCAATCACATGCAAAACATTTTTCTTAAATATTTACTTTGGGTTCAGGTGTTTTGCGCCCGTCCTTTTCTTTAGAGCAAATATTATTTTGCTACGAGAGCGTACATGGGAGATATCTAAAAACCAACTACCCATATCAACATGTTATACAAAGCAATACAATAACAAAAACAACAAATACAAGCAAGTACACACAGAGTTTGGTTTTTAATAAAAAAGATGTAACATAGTACAATCGCCATCAGATAAATCGGAGCGGCCAAGGTGGTCACAAATATCTGCCGCCTTTATTGTTAAGGCGATAAAGTGCATGTTCAGATATTTTTGAGAACCTACCCTGACCGTTCTGATATATTTGATGGCGACTATATTTACATCTTATGCTAATTATTTCAAAGAAGGAAAACTGTAGCAGTCATAAAAATGAATTTTATGACAGATTGGCAGCTGCCACTCAGAAACTCGTATCCAAAATTCTTTATTCCTTGAGGTGTTTTTACAAAAGAGCCATACTATTCAAACTCATTTCATTGAAATAAAATGCGCCTGCGTTAACGACTGTTTGATTTCTTCGCGAGGAATGTTTTATTGCTGTCTATAAAATCACGAGGTATGTGGATTTGCGGCGATTTTTCCTCCAACTGTAACTAAAACAACAAAATTCCGACGAAATCAATAAAACACGTCGAGCAGGGATTGAATGTTTATTTTCAAGTGTAGTCTCATTTTTTACTATGATATAATTTAACTTCTAAAACAAGTTCTTTTTCAATATTTTACAAACATCGCATTGTATTTTATACCTACGCATAACAAGCTCTTTTTGTCTTTAGAGTTTATTTTTAAATCCTGACAAGTTTAGTTATTCATAAAAATATACAATTAATTCACATTAAATTCGAATGTAATAGGTTTCCTGTCCTATCTAGTTATACATTTATAAATCATAATTTATGAGCTCAGCTCATATTATTCGATCCGTGAGTTTATTGCATGAAATCTAAGAAAATATAGAATTGCTGTCTATTAGTTAGGGATTCGCCACACTGGATGCGTTCTGCGGAAATTCGTTCAATTTGACCTGATCGCAGACCGCAGAACGCATCTATTGTGGCAAATCCCATAAACTAGTCTAGTTATTATATCCCACGAATCAGATCGGTATCAGTGGCGGCACGCCCATAGAACACGATTCCCGTCGGGCTGCTTGAAAATTAAGGCCAAATCAAGCTCCGGCTTGCCTATGAAAAATGTTGACCTATCGCTACTGATCGGTATAGTTACACTTTAAAAATTAATCATACTGTTTAAGTTTCAAAAGAGATTTTAGGACAGGGAACCTTTATGAACGGAGTTTTAATTTGAAACAAATAAGCCTTACAATAAAAATATTATTATAGCTGCTACATATTTTTGGTCACAATACACTGGACATACGACAGTAAAATGTACCTTTATTGAAAGGAAACCAGTAAACTTTACAAGCTGTCGCGATGTTTCTAGAATCTTATTCAGTATTCGTTTCCAACAAAAACCATTAAAATATTTACAGCTACCACAGGAATAAACCAATGTGCTCTGCATGATTCCCACAATAGCGGTGTTTATAGTATTTGCTATTTTTACATTACCGAGTCACTTTTCCATTCAACAAACATCTATAACAGTCACCAAGTATCTATGAAAACAGTTCCATTGTCCGTACAGTAACATAGTTACGAAATTCAATAGCGATATCTAAGATAGAATAACAGGCTACTTACTAGAAGTGGTGTGGCAACTTGCCAAAGTTCAGATGCTGAGATTTTACGTCGCCTTTAATACAAGGCTTTTCTTATCTATGGAAATTCTATACAAGGTAAAATAATTAAATTAAACTGTAAGGCTCAACCTTTTCGATGTTTGCTTCAAAAATGGATGTCTAAGAAAAATATTCTACTATGATGGAGCAGAGGATTTATTGTTAAACTACGTTGATAAGTCACGACAAATTACACTAAAATAATATTTGAAATTGCTATCAGGTCAGAAACACTATTGCAACATGAAATAAACTATTGTTTATCCACATCGCTACGGTGAATTTAGGTATAGCGGATAAATTAACATAATTCTACTCTTGTGTTTATACACATAGCCTGACTTTATCAGGAAATGGATTTAACCTAAATACTTATTTCTACGCGGTTTACAATAATCTGGAATTATACAGTCTTTTGCAAACGATCTTTTAGATTTGAACAATAAATAACGATTTATATTAAACTAACATATAGATTGTAATTACATATCAACTGTACACAATTTACATTTATATTAAATAGATTAGACAGGGGGGTGATTTTTGAGATTCGAGTACTCGAAAGTGACATTTATAACTCAGAATAAAACGATGAAATTTTGTTTTAAAAATAACAGCGATAGGAATTTGAAATATATTTAAACTTTTAATTTCATGCGAAAAAATTGGCGGTAAGCTTTTGTGTGCTATTATATTCGAGCTTAAACTATTTGAATTCTGGCGCTCGAAAGTCAAAAATTGCCCCCCTGTTTTCTGCTTTGTGACACTAAGTGCCGATTACAATTAGTAAATACGTACTTGATAAATCACATTTTCTTAACGACTATAAGTAGGTGAGACAAAGATAGCATTTACTGTGCCGTATTCTAGTTTTAAAATACATAAACAATATATTAAAAATACAATCTTATCTCAAACATAACTCCAACACGCAACAAATAATCAACTGTTCTATTAGAGTTGCATCCTAGTTTTTTTGCATTGGAGTTGTATTGAAGTTGGATGCATGGTGACTAAACGTGTTTTAAAGTTAGAATATGGCCCCTTTTATAGTAAGTTCATATTACACTTTATCATCGTACGATATGTCTGTGAACTCGACAATGTTGCTGTTAGGGAAGATATACAACTCGCTGACTCGCTCGTCGCCGATTGGTAAGTCGTTGTTTCTGTCTATTTTCGTTTCCAGCCGTCTTTTAGTGCTGTTGTTGAAAGTTTGATTCAAGCTGTGAGCATCGAGGTCCTTCATTGATCGGAAACCGTTTTCCCGTTGCGAGTCCTGGTTCCGGAGACAATGGCAGGAGGAGCGCGTGCCGCGAGACCCGTCTATAGGCGGTAGGTTGAGAGATTTTCTGGCTGAGTAAACGCTTCGTTCATTCGTCGAGCGGAATGATAAAACCCGGGTGCGGTACGACTGACCATCCTGAGAAAAAGAAAACCTACATGTGCAAGAGATACTCTATGTGGATATAAATGTACCTATCTAGGTGAGTGTAGTAACAAAGGTAATAACGATACAAAAGCCACGCTTCATGTTATGTACTCGCTAACATTATTATTGTAAGCCGTTAATGCAAGGCAGCGAACTTTCAGAGAGACATTGAGGTTTAAGGTATATAAAATGCATAAACTTTACGTCTTTTTGTATTACCATAAAAGCTTCCAATAACGCAAGAATAACGAAATCAGGTTTTACGTTAATATTAAGTAGACACTTACACACGTGTTGGAGACCCAGCATAACGTTGGTACAGTCGCCATCAAATATATTGAAACGGCCTAGGTACTTAAAAATATCTAAACATACACTTTATCGCCTTGACAATAGAGGCGTTGTGACCACCTTGGCTGCTCCGATATATCTGATGGCGACTGTACAAGTACATACATTAGATCTGAATAGTTATTCTTATTTAATACATTAATGCAAACATCGACACGGTCAGAATTCACTTTATAACTTTATAAAATGGGTAGGTAGGTACATACAACAAGTGCAGTGGAACGGCTTACACAATGGAAGTACCTGTAATCTAAACTGCCGAAACGTAAAGAAATGTCATTATAGACGGAGAGCTAGCCGCGTCAGGTATGACGTACAATAATGAGAACAATAAAACCCCTCTAGTCAGCTATACTATGCTTATTTCTAGATCTGGATATCATGTCAGCTGTAAAGTGGTGGAGGTTAAATAATAACCACTCCAAGAAAACAAATCATAGAGTTCTTGGTTTGATGCAATATTATGAAAAATAATAGAAATAATTATATTATATGTATAATTGCCCATAGTTTCTGTTGGGGGAAAGTAGTTAGTACCAAACGACGAGTAACGTAATTCATACTTTGGCGCCTGCTGTTTTTGTTTCCGTGATAAAACGCAATGTTTTTGTTCTTATGTTAAAATATAGGCCCTGTCTTTTATAACTGATACAACTTCGGCAGTTTTCACCTATTTTGGTATTACTATTTTCCAATAATTTTCTAATCTGTGACTCTAACCTCGTCCCATTAAAAGCTGCCTGATGCCTAGATCTAGCAATAAGAATAGTATATCAATCTAACCAGATGGGTTTTGTTGCTCTCATTATTGAGTCATTCTGACGTAGCCAGCTCTTAGTCCATTATCGAGCAAAAGGGTTGTAAACAAAGAGAACTTCTATTAGCATCTTTATATTAAAACACACCCGGTACAACATACATACCTACAGAAGACTACGCACCGCGCGGGATGTTTGTTGTGTAACTTATGTTGCTCACTCAACTCATCATGGCAGATCTCAATGTTCATTTTTAAATGAAACATCAGAAATAGGGTGACCAAATGTCCCGTATTTTACGGGTTGTCCTGTATTTCAGGCACGAATTTTTCACCGTCCCGTAATTCCGCGAAACCAATACGGGACAGTACATTATAATTATTTATACCTGTCCCTTATTTTAAGCTCAAATCCCGTATTTTCAATACATTTGTCCCGTAAAACCAGAAATCAGATCTATTCACCCTACTCAAGAGTATTGATCGAATAGACAGTAATGCTTTAAAAGTCATCTTGTTTTATATAGGCATTGCATTTTTTCAGCAGGAATTGCATAATCCAGATATTTGTTAGGGGCCCCACCCGTTATCAGTCCGCCGTATGATATCGGCCTGTCAGTTAGAACAAAAATTTGACAGTTTCGAATAACTGACAGGCCGATATCATCCGGTGGAGTGATAGTGAGTGGGCCCTGTTATAGAAGGAGTGAGTTAAAGTGCCCCTTAAGGCACTGATTGATGATGACAGCCTGACTGGGATATGGGGTTGGCATCTGTCACGCACACTCCTGGATTTCTCACGACGCTCATTGGACATATTTTTATTTTATTTTGGGTTCGAATAACGAGATTACGGGTGACTGACATGTGAAACTGTTAGAAATAATCTACTGTTCTAAACTAAGTACGATAAAGCCCGTAAACAAAAGCTTCTAGATCCACAAGAAATAAGGAAAATATTTTTATTTATTCCTGTTTCAAGTAAACATTTCTTGGTAGTTCTAGAAGCTTTTGTTTACGGGTTTATAAAATTGTAGAAAATATTTTTTAATAACAGATGAAAATAAGGGTCGCACAATAGGAAAAGTTAGTGCTTTCCTTTTTTCCGACAATTGTTCCGATTTGTTCACAAGAACTTTTCCATTGCTACCTAATGGACTAAGAGCTGGCCACGTCAGGTATTACACAAAAAATAGAGCAACCACACCCGTCTGGTTATTTTGCTATACTATCTTTATTGCTATATCCGGGCATCTGGTAGCTTTTAATGTTGAACGAATGGTGAACGAGCTGATCGTTGCGCTCAGTAAACAGCACGTTGGATGCCATATCGATGACATTTGCGTTAACAACTTATCCTACGCTGACGATATGGTGTTGCTGAGTGCATCGGTTTGCGGTCTCAGAACACTGTTAAGGACATGTGAAGAATATGCGTCTCAACATGGACTAATCTATAACGCTGCAAAAAGCGAGACTATGGTGTTTAAAGCGGGGTCCAGGGGACCACTACATGTTCCTTCGCTTGTCCTTAACGGAGTCCCTCTTAATAGGGTTCAACAGTTCAAGTACCTCGGGCATGTACTAACTGAGGACTTGAAAGATAACGCAGACATGGAGAGGGAGCGTAGGTCGTTGGCGACACGAGCGAACATGATCGCCCACAGATTCGCTCGTTGTTCAACTCCAGTAAAAATAACCCTTTTTAAGGCGTACTGTACTTCTTTATACACTAGCAATCTGTGGGCGCTGTTCACTCAGAAGTCGTTTAACGCCCTACGCGTCCAATATAATAACGCGTTCAGGGTGCTGTTGCGGCTGCCGCGTCACTGTAGTGCATCGGGCATGTTCGCAGAGGCGCGCACCGATTGCTTCTACGCTACTCTGCGCAAGCGGTGCGCGGCGATGCTCTGCAGAGTTCGCGCCAGCCGCAACAGCGTCCTGGCCTTGATCGCGGACCGGCTGGACTGCCCCTACGTGAACCACTGCATCACTGTTCACATGCGGCCGCCAGTAACTTAGCTTTTATTTTGTTTGGTAATGTTTATTTTTATTTCGTTTATTTATTTTAATTTAATTTAAGTTGACATATTCATATTTATATCTAATTGTATTTTATTATGTAATGTGTGGACCATGTTGTCTTTTAATAAATGATTTTGATTTGATTTGATTTTGAAGGTCAGAGTGACTAACAAAATTTGGGAACAGAAACATAGTAATGCCAAAATATGTAAAAACTGCCGAAGTTGTCTCAGTTATAAAGGACTGTTCCTATATTTTAACATTGCGTATTATTATGGAAACTAAAACAGTAGGCGACAAACTATGAATTACGTTATACGTCGTTTGGTTACTTTCCCCCAACAGAAGCTTTTGGCAATGATGTAGGTAATCTAATTATTTACATAATTTCTAATAATATTGCACGCTCTAGGATTTGTTTTCTTGAACTGGTTTGCATTATTTGACCTCCACCACTTTACAGCTGCCAGATGTCCAGATCAAGAAATAAGCAAAATATAGCAAACTAACTAGAGGGGTTTCGTTGCTCTCATTATTGTGTCATATCTGACGTGGCTAGCTCTCCGTCTATAAGCAACAGAGAAAAAATAATATAAACTTGATTTTTTTTGTATCAACATAATACAATTCTTACCTCGTAACTGTCAAATCTTATCGGTTTTTTTCCAAACGTGAATCGTTGCTTAAATTCCTTCTTGAATTTTTCCTGTAACAATCAAAATGGAGCTCTGATCATATCTAATTGAATTAAAATGTCTAAAGGAAAGGGGTTTTTTAATCTTGCTTGCTATTCCGGTAAGTAAACTAGGTATGCAGAGACATAACATAACATAACATAAATATTCTTTATTGCACACCTCAAATTAAAGAAACGGAGTAAACACAAGTTACTAACAGAAAAGTAGAGGTAAAACAATAGGCTGTCTTATCGCTAAAGAGCGATCTCTCCCAGACAACCTTTGAAAAGCGGAAACCTTTGTAAATTAACAAATAACTATTAGACTATAGAGATATAGACCGCCACAGCCTAAGAACTTTTTTCTACTCGTCGACTTTAATCTGTGTATTAGGACTTAAACCTTACACATTTAAATGTTGGATAGTCTATGGCACTTCCGGGATCATTAAATAGATTTATTAAACAACCCACTACTAAACTGAAATAATTTTGAAAAGAGAATTTCATTCACACCTCGGTAAAATGTGTAGAGTTTGTCCGGAAAGAAAAATGTCATGGTTTATATGGGAGCTCATATATTGTACAGTCAACGCCTCACTAGGTATACACTTTTGAACCTTATTCCGCTGTAATAACGTTCAAAAGTGTATACCTAGTGAGGCGTTGTGTGTACGACACTTTTCTTTTCGGACAGACTCAACTTTATAATTTCTGAACGTACTTAATCTGTCAAATTTTCTCTTAAACTTGCTTCTACGTTGTGATTGGATTATAAAAAGACCAATCACAACTACAACGACATCTTGGAAGTAAGTTTAGACACAGTTTATTCTAGCCGTCTCTTTCTACTACCGACACAATCATATGTCTATCTCTTTTCGGTGGTGTCTGTAGCACGAATTGCCCAGATATAATTACTTCCGGTTTGAAAAATAGTGTTTGACGTTTGATTAGGAAAAATTTAGAAAGAATTAAAGAAAATCAATTCTTACTTAATACTCGTAGAAAAATTATTGTATACAATAGTGACATAATGAAGCTTTTCAATCTCGTACCTTAATTAGGCCACTCAGCAAGCTTCGTGGCCTAAACGCGGTACTCGACTGAAAAGCTCTTGATTATGTCACTATTGTATAAAATACTATTTGAAGCTCAAGTTAATTGCGCCCTCTGTTCGAAAGCCGCCTAAAGATACCGAAAATGTAAGAGGAAATGTCACCTGCATTGCTACTCCACCTATTAACAAATAGCGTAGGTACTAGTAAATAGTACACGTGAGGCATGTTCCTAAATAGAAATCAATACGGATATCTTGTATTAAAAGTATAGATATCTAAATCTCTTGAACATGATATGATAAATAAACTTAAATAAACTTATGTAAACTAACTAACTATAAATATATGAATATATCAATATAGTTGTATCCTCTTGCTTGAAAGATGCCGCAGGATTACTCATATAAACATATGTTTTTAAATCATCGGCATCGCTAAAACAAGTCTTAATAAAAAACAATATTTTACAAAGTGGAAATTACTAAATACTACCTGTTTTAGTAAAATGAAATTCAATAAAACAAGGGTTGATTAGACCCAAATTAAACCATTAATTTGACTTTGTGGGTTGTCGTAAAGTTGGTGCTTTACGATTACCCACGTGCGATAAACGAGCGCAACTACGTGCGATAAATATCGATGCCAGCGAAATTAATTTGCAAATGAATCTCAAGACAAGACACCGTGCCTCGATTAATACGTAAATGGAACCTTAACACTAGTGTTGTAATGTAAAGGACTAGTTCTAGGAGTTCATTTTATTACGACTCGGAAGTCAGGTAACGAGACTCGACTCCGAATATAGAGCTCCATTTATTTCAGAACTTCTACCAAGCAAGTCTAGCAAATTAAGTGAGTAGTAAGAAGTCGTATTCGAGCCGTATTACGATCAGAACTCACCTTATTCTAAATGATAGAATAGATACACTTCTTACTTAGTACTACATTATTTTTACATTTAGTAACGTTATGCAATTTGAAAAAATATTTTATATTTAAGAAATACTTTTTTATACTTGCCATAAATAATGATTTATTAAGTTACATTTTAAAATAAAATAACGGTACTAAATAAGATTTATTTTAAGTGTAATTACGTATAATATACAATATTTTTTCGCACCAAATTAAACTTGAGTCATCTATGGAACCAACCGCAAGGTTATTTCAAAACGAATAGTTGGCTCTAAGAGACTCAAGTTTTTAAAGTATAGCTATATTGACTGGGATCGTGGCACTGAGATGTCGCACTCAATTCTATCAGAGACTTGTGCAGTCTTACCCGCTTATTCATAAACGTGTTTCAAACCTCATTTAGTTAAAATCTATTTTGTCTGTTTCTAACAAACACAACTGTCAATGTGACAGATAAGGACAAAAGATGATTTAGTTAAATGAGGTTTGCAATACGTTTATGAATAAGCGGGTTAGAGTTTACCGAGCCCTATATTAATTGAGTCGATTTCTCAACAAAATAAGGAATCCAAAACTCGAGTCCTTTACAATACTAACTTCACACCGGCGGAGATTAATTTTGCATTGTATATTGAAACAGTGTTATTGGTATAATGATGGCTATTAATTACTTTTTAAGACAGTAGATTACAAATAACTAGATACTTACATTGTAAATAGCGTAGATAAAGGGGTTATAGCATGAGTTGCTCATGGCCAGCCAATCGAAGCAGAAGAATAATACGTTTATGTATTTGTACCTGAGAATAAATAGTTGAATTAGGCCTAATTGCTATATATAATTATTTATATTGAATGCTACGTTTACATATTTATTTCATAGACGCATATCTAAGACTCTTGACGCTTTTCTGACTTGCCATATGGTTTACTAGTAGAGAATACCTTTAGGCATTAAGACTAGTATTGTAACTTTATATTACGTACAAAAAAGTAAAAAAAAACATGATTTCAAGAAACAACAAAAACTTGCATACAGATATTATAGGTACACTAAACCTCTTTTAATCTTCACCACGACTTTTTTTTTAATATATTAACAAGTATGATATATTATTTGCTATTTTAATATATAAAATACCAAGTAACTGTACATTTATAAGACTTACTCGTTTATTGAAGGGAAAAACGATTGAAGCAATAAATAGCTCTGCAAAGGAAGCCAGCAGAGCGCAAACAGCGCCACAACCAACACCAGCATTTTTATAACCTGTACAACAAACATAAAACATGATTTATAATCTATGATTTATTTACATACAAATAGCTAGGTTAATGTGGATAATTCCGTCATAGGGACTATACCGTCCATTAGCGTTTTTCTCGAACAACGAACAAAATTGATACAGCATTGATCAAAGCAGCGATTGCTTTTAGTTTCAGCAAAGAGAAATATTTAATAGAGCGACACCAGTCTAAGAACCTTTGGAAGCTCCAAGTCTGAAGTGCCATCTGGACAACCTAAAGTTACTGTAAGTGTAGACAGTACATTCAGATGGCGCTTCAGACTTAGAGCTTCAAAAAGTTAGACTGTGTCGCTCTATTAAATATATACCTCTTTGGTTTCAGTCAAATCATTAAGGCTGGCTTTACATGATGGGCCATCATAGGGACGCAGCTATACGACGGAACGAGATGGCAATATCGTTAGCTCTCTCTAACGCATAGCTGCGTCCCTATGATGGCCCATCATGTAGAGGCGCCATAAAAGCAAATGTTTTTCCTACGATTGAAAATCAAAGAAATATACGCTAATTGACGGAATAGACCCTATGACCGAATTAGTCACATTAGCCTTAATATGGATCTGTCTTAAAATTACTGAAAATGTGATTAGGCAATATCTCGTTAACGCTATCAGGTATCACAGAGCCATCTCTTGAAGTTATTTATGAGTTATTTTGACAGATTGAGATTTGTTGCGTTAATGACGCGATAGATGGCACTACTAGTAGCGCGTTTGCCTGAATCACGCAAATGTAATTTCGTATAGATAATGTATATTCATAACATGGCAAAATTTTGCATGTCAAAATTAGAATTTCTTGTGTTTTTACCCAAATCTCTTCTAAAATAAATGTAAGTGCAGTGAAGTCACTTTTGAATTGAGATGGTTTCATTTTTATCTGCCACTTGATAATTACGAAAATACACAAACGGCTCTTAAACGATTCTCCGTTGAATTCAAGCGATAACAAGTACGAGGGTCAGAATATTAGTTAGTACCTAGATGCCCTAGATTCAGGGTCCTGTCCTGTCTTATTTTAATATTCTGACATATAGGTTACATGCTATCTGCCTATAATGTCCCATTCCAAACTTTTTGTACAAAATATTTTTTTATTTTTAGTAGGTTGTGTGATCAATACACGAATACATTAATAATTAATTCATATTTTTTATAACAAAGTAGAAAAAAACTTTTGCTTAACATCTTCGGCTATAAATCTTACAAAACCGTAATTTATCAACACAGGATTAAAGTAAGAAAGTTGGCAAAAAGTACTGCTAAGCTTTTAAGAACAACAAGCTAAGGAAGAGTAAGTAAATTCGGAGCACTAATTTAGCTACAGCCATGAACTTTAATTTTATTTAAGATGGCGGCATACCCAAACATACAATTGAGGTGTATTTGTGCAAGTTTTGTGATAAAATTAAAGCACTTGGGAGCGTAGATGTGGCATGATCTGAATGGACATATAGTCAAGTTTGATGTGAAGCTAATGGTTTTCTCCTCTACATTATAATTAGATATACAAAGGGTTATAAAGTGAGTGGATATTTTCAACCAGTTTGTGAGCAGCTACTAGATCCTGTGCCGCAACGCGAAAATGGTCTTAGAAGACCTATCCGAACTGAAGGAGAAAACCACTATCTCTACATAAAATCTAACTATATGCCCCTTCAGATCATACCACATCGACGCTCCCAAATATTTTAATTTCATCACAAAACTTGCACAAAAACACCAAAATTTTACGTGTTTGCGTATCCCGTCTACTCTCCTTAAAGGAGAAAATTCGCTACACGAGTATGAGAGACAGTGACTGCAGTCAGTTTCGACGGGATGTCGATACATGATATAAGCGCTTCGTGCATTGATTATCTCAACCCTTATGGTAGCACCTTAGACTATTCAACCAACGGGACCGGCCATGTCTGTCATTTTCTAGACAAAAAAGTCTGCCGATTTTTGAGGGGGAGGGGAACGTCAAATGTGTTCTTTTTTGTTTGAAAGGGTATACTTCACAGTTGTCCAGGTATTGATCTGATGATGGGATCCTGGAGAAATTGAGGGAACTCTTCAACTATTATAAGCACACCTATAGTAATTTTAGTATTTTTACAGTAACTCGGGGACTTCTAGGAAAATCAGAGCCTAAGTGAAGTCGGTTTTTTTTTGTTTAAAATTATAACATAAACATATTCTTAAAAGTCGGGTTACATTTTCACCTTACCACCGTTGTTTGGCTTGAACATGCTGTAAGGAAAAGCGTTTATAATTTAGCGAGTGGATAAACCTTCCATTGTAAAACGGTTTATTTTCCTTTTGGGAACAATGAGCTTCAATTGTAATATTTCTCCTTTATTAATACTGTCTTTTGATATACAGTATTCCAATAGAGTGGAAGTTGCAAGAAATTAGTTGGTATTCATACGTATTTCCATTACTACTTTCTTCGCTACTAAAATATTATGTCATAAATACATCGTTTTATCAGATTCTCCCGATTGCATTGAAGCTATAGTTATTAATAATGATCCTAACTGAGCTCGTACCGTAAATTATCATCCAATACAGTCGCTGAAATATCAGTCAAGTCTATAAGTGATTAATTAGTTTGGACCCTATGACTGCGTGGTAGTGTTCAAAATACTGTACATATTTTTAGAATTGCCAGTACTCCTTTGTACCGATTGCAGCCGTTAATAAGCTTATTTGCCATCGTATCCGCATGTATTAATTAACAAAGTGGAATTTGATACACGGGGCTCTAATATATGTTGCAAGCAAGATGCGCTACGCAGTTGAATATCTATTGCCGAGTTGCTGATAGATTTTATCCTTTTTACTATAGGTACAAATAGCTATTGGTATTTCATAAGATTTCAAAATTAGTGCACCTGTGCCAAATTTTCAGGCATTGGTTTAGCTTTTCCCCCCTTAGGTATTATCTAAGTTTGCTTTAGCATCATATTTATTCACAGAAGATAGGCAATGGCACAATTTATAGTCAAGCTTCTGCTTATCTGTAGATACTTAACAAATTGAAATTGGAATTCGATACGATTTAAAAATAATTAAACCTCGACATAAAATCGCTCATCCCAAATCTGGGCGCGAGCTCTTAAGAATAATTGTAAACTCGTGCATACCTGCGAGGTCGGTGTAAGTCCAGCATAGTGCACATTTTTCTGCTTTTTAAGTCCTCAATCTGAGGAGTTCGTGCATAAAACGTACTTTCAATACATACCTATCTAGTTGTTATAGGCCATCAATCCTATTGGGGTCCATATCAGTCAATCCACCGAAGGATAAGTCATCACAAAGTTATTTAACTTTTACAAACTCCTAACCGTCACGAAAACTTACTTAGCCGTGCGATAAAAGCGAATTATAGCTACGAGGCCTATTCCGATTGCTATTCAAATACGAATCCAATTTTATTTAATCTCAGCGCGTTTCTTTTGCGCAAATATACGGCTCGCTCAATATTTAAATGTAGTAAGTGGTATCATATGTGTAATTCTGAATATTCTTTACTTCCTTATATTCATGTAACATTTCCCCAGCGGTCTCGCAAGCATCTATGACGCAATCGCTACGTCACATCTAGAAACAAACTTTTATATTCCCGATTGAGATTTATCAGATTAAATAAAATGCTCTTAAAATAGCTTATGACCGAAAAGTATCTACTTTTTACTATAAGTTAGCCTGCCTGCTGTGTTTAGTAAGGTGAGGGCTACGTAGGTGTGAGGGCTTAACAACTCTAAAATGCTAAAACAACCCTACACCGTCTCAGCCCCTAACACGGGTCAAAGTATCTCACATCGTTTAACGGTAAAGGTGAAACTTTGGGTGTTAAAATGTTTTTCACTCAATTTGAAGTATAATCTGCGTATGTTATTTACGGGACAGAATAATAAAAAAAACAGCGAATTCTGATATTATTCTTGGTACGTATAAATAAAAGCGACATTTACTAAAGTAAGAACGTTATGGCGGTAAATAATTAGATAGACCGTTTAGCATCATTATAGTAAAGCCGATTTGAACAGCGACAACTTATTTAATATAAATAATTAAAAAAAAATTGCTTGAGACACGACTCGTTGGTGAGGTTCTAGTAGGTATAAATAAATTCATTCGAAATAGAAAGTCCTACAAATCGGTCGGGAGTTTGGGACACCCGGGAAATAACTCGCCTTAGAGTGGCACTTCTTGAGTAAAATACAAAATAACTACTATTAGAAACGGATATTCACTTTGTATATTTGTGATTTGTATTTTTCAATATTTGTACCTAACTACTTTTTTACTGCTTTTGCATCATCCCCGACATTATCATCGTATCCAAATTGCCTACCTACTCACTTTTGATGAATTCGGTGATTCTTGAGGACTTTTTATAGTCAAGAAATACTTTTTTTAGCTTAGTTTATTTTCGCAAAACCACAAGTTTCAGTTAATTATATTGGATTTTTTTTTGTATTAAGCAGGACATCTGCTAACGACACCACAATGTTTAGAAATAAAGGAAAACTAGAAAAATCCACTGCTTCAGGCGAGTAATATAATACTGAAAGTTTGGATACATACCTTTTTCTTATTTTTCATATGATTCGCATCGCGGATCTCCAGCGCGTTCCCGGGCGCCCGCGCACCCCACAGCTTCAATGACATGTGCGCGTACGCAAATGTTATCACGCACAGAGGGATGATATACTGTGGAATAATGTGAACATTAGTTTTTCTTACATTTTGTTAGACATATTTTGCCGGGTCAAAGTGATAGCAGGCAAAAGTGCCAAAACGCTGTATAAAACATGGATAGTCTCCCTATCCATGTCCATATCTGGACGTTGGAATTTTCATAAAAGCAATTCTATGAGCGCTGTCGTATTTTAATATTTGAAATCTGTTATTATATTTAAATGCCTCTCGCGATTATTAACATAGCATATGCATGGAGTAACCACCAAAGCCACCCAACTGAAATCGGTTCCGTCAACTACATACAACATTGCTATGATGCCTAACTTGCCTGGCTTGAAAAGCGTGATGTTCATTACAAAATATATATTTATATTTTAATCCTGAGATAGGCGAAAAGCGACCACTACTTATTATAAGGTCAACTCGGCGAAGATCGGATTCCATGCAATTACAGCAAATTCTACATAGCTTCTTTTACGAAAACAGTTCTACAACAATTTCAACATTTCGTAAAAAAAGCTATGCAGAAATTTCTATAATTGCTTGTTAACCGATCTTCGCCGGCTGACGGTCTTCGCTGAGTTAAACTTAATAATCATTTCAGTAGATAAAGAGAATCACTGTTTTTCAATACTCAGTTGGTTTTTAATGATGCAGCAGTTGACGGTTGTAATTATATTTTTAATTTGGCTGTATCTAAAGTAATATATCATAATTCTCTTTACAATGAAGACACTATGACATGTTCCTATTCAAATATTTCAGCCATTAGAATAATCTTTACAAAACCCAATGATGATTGGTCGTTTGTATATTTAAATCTGATACTTAAAATAACCCACAAAAAATGCTTTAAAAGTTTTTCATAAAATAATGAACTTGGTAACGTAACATTGATAAATTAAGCCAAATCAGACGATGCCGGAAGATAATATTGTTTCCTAAAATATTACCTTTAATAAAGCCCCTGACTCCTGAGGGAACTTGAATATCGTTAAGTATATTTCGCATTATTTTGCGCAGCTACAAAATATGTAGACTTAAAAAAAATGAATTTACATTTAACCCATTTAAGTTAGATTAACTTGCTACATTTTTATTTTTAAACCCATTCCAAGGAAGAACAACATTTCCTACTTGTCATAAGTGGTTTACTACATTTGTGAAAAAAAAACATGTGCAAAATGATTATATTTTAACCCTTTACCGCATACGAAGCCATATATGGCCGTTATTATTTTCAACTCTGATAAAATTTGTTTTTTTTTTTAATATTCATGCAATAAAGGGTTAAATTACAGACATAAATCAGAAACAAAAGGCAAAACAATGCTTACCTGACATATGTATAATAACAGTCGATAAATTGCCAAGGAATGTAATCCAAACTCACTAGGAGCACAAAATGGTTTCTTGTAGAACAACTTGGTAACTGTAACAAAACATAATTTATATGATTAAAATGGTTGGACACAATTCCATATTTTCTGTTCCAACAAAAATATTACCGCCATTACATTAACATTAAGCCACCGTTACCGAGTTATTAACTAAAAACCAAAAAAGGGAACTTTACACCCCCCTCTCTCCGTTAGCGGCGTCCATATCCACCGGTACTTTTAGTATGTTGTGTGTGACATCTTTGTCTACCACTACACCAAAATTCGGCTATACACGAATTATTTCCTCTAAGTTTTCCTACATTGGGCAGGCAGTGTGATGGTCGACCAATTCCTTTAATGTTATAAAAAAAAAGAATTCTATATGATATCCAAGATCTAACATGTGTAAATGTAGGTAGAAAAGTATTGGGTAACGATAAAAGAACCCGATATATTTTCTCTTTTTGCCGAGCGATCTCAATGGTGAATTAGTTTATAGCCCGAATCAGCCTTTTTCCATTTCCTCAACGGCAAGTTATATATTTACTGTTCCTTTTCTAAAACACATTTTTCTCAGTCAATCGTCACACCGAATTCGATAAAGTATGGCTTGCAATGCCGATATTTATTGCATGGACAATAGGTACAAGAATTACCCATACCAAAAATATTTGTCATTGAACAATGAAATCGTTTTAGAATACTTATGTTTTATTTATTTGATAAATAAAAGATATAGGCAACATTACGGTCGAGGGACTAAAGATCGCCGTTTGATTTATATGCTTTTTTTATTTAGAAATCTTCTTGTCTGATAGTTTTATTCAAATAGGCACTCGGCAAACCTAATATTACTATATACTAACATATAATGTTAAAATTTTCACAATGGAGGTACATGTAATTTAATACTTATATGATAGCAATATTATGAACTAGTAAAAGTAAAATGTTACAGCATCGTTTACATGTAAAACTATCTGATTGATAATATTAGGTACAAGGTGTAACAAAAATATTGGTGATCCTTTTAAGGGCATAATTGGTATCGTTTTCTAATTATTAAGAAGTAGGTAAGAAAAAATAAAATAAAAATTGGCTTTGTATGGAGGGTTGGCCGGCTGTGACGACGCCTCCCATACAATTTTTTGTTCTCGTCCAAAGTTTTTTTCTCCTACTTTTTCTTACTCGCAATACGATACCAAATATGTCCTTAAACGGATCACCAGTATTTTCGTTACACCCTGTATACCGGGTCTCCTTGACCATTGGACAAAACCGAAGTGTACATTTATTTACATTCCTGGCATAATCCTGGTAAGGGCATTTAGGTACTTATTTGTGTGTTTATCACAGATATTTGTATACCATAGCATTACCTGGGTCCTGTTCTGGTGCCATGGTCACCTCCCAGGACATGGCCATGGGCGCCGCCAATAGTAACGCCAGCAACCATATAAAAATTATTATTATTTTTGCCACCCGTTTGGAAGTATGGGCACTGCAACAAAGAGATATTACACATTATTAACGTCGTAAACTATGCACGTATTACCAAATATATACTTATTTATTATAGTACCTACGTAACGATACCTAATCAATCATATAAAAATCAAATAGGTATATTCCAACAAAAACCAGACATGCCGAATCGAAACCTTAGCTTAGTTAGACAATTGTACCTATTCGTACAATATGTTCATTGAAAATACTCACGACAATAAACCTAATTGGGAAATACTGATTAGTTTTGTGTAATTCTTCGAGAAACAATATAATTAAAGGAGGAGGACTCGAACAATTTCAATGAAAATATGGCTTGTGAAAATTTGTAACCGGCGAATCTTATACCGTAATAAGACTGTCAGAGAAAGTGCAGGGGGGTGATTTTTGAGATTCGAGTACTCGAAAGTGACATTTACAACTCAGAATACGATGAAATTATCGTTTAAAAGTTACAGCGATAGAAATTTAAAATCATGAGTATTTAAACTATTAATTTCATGCGAAAAAATTGGCGGTAAGCTTTTGTGTGCGATTATTTTCGAGCGTAAGCTTTTTGGATTCGGGCGCTCGAAAGTCAAAAATTGGCCCCCTGTACGAGTACGAGTCGTTCTTACAGCACATTTATTGGACCATTTTTTGGGCTGATTGTGTATCTTTATATTATTGATCGGTGGTGTACGAGTAAATAATATATTGTTTTTCTCTGATCTGGCTCTAGTTGGTTGTACTTTTTTTCTCTTAACCTAATATTTGGGAAACAACGTAACATGACGGTAATTTAATTAGACAAGGTATTAGACATTATTAGGTAAAGGTTTTTTTGCTAAGAATATTATAAAAAGATCTACTATACTACTAAGACGAGACTCAATTAAAATTAGGATGATTTAAGTTGTATTCGATTTAAAGCTAACATGGTCATTAACATTACAAAAACTACCCGACAAAACAAACACACATGGTAAATACCCCGTTTTTAGTAGTTTTTGTAATGTTAAGTTGTATTATATTATAGATAAAATATAAAATTACATATTACACATATCATTATTCGTTCAATCAAGCACTACTTATTTAAATATATTAATCAACTGCATTGCAGATTGCAGTCGGGATTATTGCGACAAATTGATTTTATTGGTATGGTAACTCCAATACTTTGAATCTGCCAATAGTAGATTGTACAACAAGTGCCTAAACGAGCCATTTTTGCCAAAATGGGTTTTATGAACACGTTGTACACTCTACTTTTTGCTTCGATTGCGAGAAAATAAAACAACAACATGTAAGTATTGTTAATAATCAATTAATAATTTTCCGCCCTCCAATGCATGAAATTTTCATAGGCTTTCAGGGCTTGGATTTCGACGGCAATATATTTGTTCTATAACGTTTTTTGCGTGCCGCTCCATTAAGTATTAGGCGTGAGTACGACTTCGTCTTCGCTTGAGGATATTATTTAATTTTATCGTTAATCGTAAAGTAATTTCAGGTTGTCACACAAAATCACAATGAAAAATAAATGCGGTTCCCGTCTGTTACCTTTTTTTCTTTTTTTTCAGTAGGTACGTGACAAAGGTCATAGTAATTTTTTATTTTAAAAAGTTTAGGAATTAAGTTGTTTGCGTGCGGCTGTTGGACCGATTGCCGTGGTATTCGACGAAGATTTTACTTTAGGCCGCTTAAAAGCGATTTTATGTCGCCTACGCAAGGCCTAAAACACGAACTTTTAGAGCAAGAGAAAATAAATAAATAACTTCAAATATCAAAAAGTTCAGTATTGTTAGTAAATTCTTAAGCAGTCCAGACACTCGTATTTTTGTACCCGTCCTTTTCTATGTATATGAAGGATGAGAAACATAAGTAGAAAAGAATAATGACATTATTACTGACAGGGTCTGGTCAGCTTTACATATTTGGAAGTATATGTAAAGTTGAAGCCACTTGAATCGTTGGATATAATAACGCTGAACAGCGTTTATCATGTCAATGTTATCTGTGTGTTTTAGATACAGGTGTGATGAATATGAGCACATTAACCTTCAAAAGTCGAATTTTAGTGGTTACCGATGCTGTGGTGTCGTTACAGTGCTAAAACTGTTAGTTGTCACGGCTAAGTGTACAGGTACCTACAATAGTATTTTGTGCAACAGTTACATAATTATGTACCGTTGCACACAATAGTTTTTCTACGAGTGCTAGGCAAGCCGGTAGGCATTGAGTTCAACGAATGACCTGCTGCCTTTATACAATTGTCTTCAATCTCCCGGCGGATCGTGCCGCCGCCCCCCTTGTCTACAGCGGCGGGTGGCGGCGCGCGGGGCCCGCCCCGGCAACAGACCCATTATATCCCTAAGAATCGACTTTTGAGTCATCTTATGACAACGTTCATAAAGTATATGCTTTGAATATACATGTCAGTCATTTTATTGGCAAATTAGAATGCAGGAGTAGAAAATAGTATTTTATACAATCATGACATAATTAAGAGCTTTCCAATCGAATACCGTGTAGGCCACGAAGCTTGCTGAGTGGCCTAAGTAAGGTACGAGACTGAAAAGCTTACTTATGTCACTATTGTATACAATACTTTTTCTACTCACTCTTTTGAGCAAGTGTGATAAAAAATGACTAATATATAGCATATACTACTTATGTAATATTAGGAAGTGCTAATAACTCCATATCGACAAATTGGGACCTTTTTCCTCACACTGACATATGATGCGTGTCTACACCAGTGTTGGGCAAAAAGTAATTGAATTACAAATTACAAATTATATGTATGTGTGTATTGTTGTTATATATATTGTATAATATGTATAAATTGTATTATATTGTATCCATTGTTTACTTGTAGTTAATTCTTTACCTCTTGTTCTAGTAAGCACCGCCCACAACTTCTCTGCTTTGCCTTAAGGTTGACTGGTAGAGAATGCCTCATGGCATTAAGTCCGCCTTTTGTACATCAAGTTTTTCTTTTGTGCAATAAAGTTTAAATAAATAAATAAATAAATAAATTGCAATTACAAAATGTAATTACAATTACAAATTACAATTACAAGGAAAAAGTAATTGAGGCCTCAATTACGAATTGCAATTACAAATTACAATTACAAGGAAAAAGTAATTGAGGCCTCAATTACAAATTGCAATTACAAAATGTAATTTCAATTACCAATTACATTTTGTAATTAAAATTGGTAATTAATTATTTTTTCAATTACAAATTACTTTTTTCTAACACAACGGGCGAGTATATTTTTGACTTTGAAATATTTATAAAATGATTTTCTCACTTTTTAGTCTTTTTTTTATTCGGTCGTACAAAATGCTTAAAAAGAACACAAAATGTTATATAAAGTTTTCCCCAAAATAATTTTTTTTCAATGATATACTTCAACTCGGTGTGTTAGACGGCGGTGCTAACGGCGACGGTTGTGGGTTTTAGGACTTCAAAAATTTCTGACAACAATTTTATTTTCACGTTTTGCTGTTTTTTTTATTGCGTCGTAAAGTATGCCTAAAAAGAAGCATATTATGTCAAATAAACTTATCCCCAAAAAAGTTATTTTCAACGATGTACCTACTTAACTTCGATGGATCAGAAGCGAAGTTCTCAAGGACAAGAAATTTCCATCAAAAATGTTTTTCAGTTTTTGGTTTTTATTTTCCTTCTATCGAAAACAATTCTTAAAAATAATCACAAAATGTGACATAAAGTTTTCTCCAAAATCGCTAGTTTCAACGATATACTTGATGTGTTAGACGGCGGTGCTATCTAGGACATAGAGAAATTGCCATAAAAAATGTTTTTCATACTTTTTGGATTTTGTTTTCGTTGTATCGAAACAATACTTAGGGAGAAGCTCAAAATGTCAAATAAACTTTTTGCCAAAATCGCTATTTTCAAAGTTATACTCAGTCACAATGTTAGAAGGAATCGATTCCAGGACTTAGAGAATTTACGAGCAAAATATTTATTTTTAATTTTTTAATTTGTTTTCAGTTCAATCGTAAAACACGCACAAAACGTCAAATAAACTTCGTTCTAACATGTATAGTTACAGAGATATCGAAGCTCTAGTGAAAAGTATTTGAGCAGGAAGTAATTGCAATTACAAATTACATAATTGAGCAATCTGCATAGTTAATTACAAATTTCTTTACTTAATTTTTATTTTAAGTGCGCATCAAAAGAATCACACAATTGTAAAATGAAATGTTAAACAAATCTCCCTTTTCAGAAACATGCAGACTCTTACTTACACTATCAACGGCCATCGGCACACTGTTTTTAGGACTTAAAAAAATTCTGTCAATAATTTTATTTTGACGTTTTGCTGTTTTTTTCAATTGCGTCGTAAACTATGCCTAAAAAGAAGCATATTAGGTCATATAAACTTTATACCAAAATAGCTCTTTTCGATGATATACTTAACTTTAATGGTTCAGAAGCGAAGTTCTCAAGGACATGTAATTGCAATTACTTGTAATTGAATTACATGTAATTTAAACCCAACACTGGTCTACACAATGGAATGGGAACAAGGTACCATCAGAAGATCAGGGCCTGAGCACAGGCATGGGTGTGTTGACCACTTGTGTAAATAATTCTAATGCTACGACATATTTTTGGTAACGAATATTTGTAGAATCGTGACTAACCGTTCTCCAATTTAAAACATATTAGTTATAACTAAACTGTCTAGGTATGCCTGCATATTGCAAATCTTTTGAGCCATATAACTTTATTAACTGGGCTCCCTAAGCACGTAGAGCATAGTCAACACATTTTTAATATAACTCGAAAGATCTACAACAAATATGGAGTTTATATTAGCAACGTGCATCGTATTTGAGAGCAACTTTTGTATGTGTAAATAAAGCGACATGTCTGCACACTACTTAGATTTTGAATTTAAAAATATAAAATGCCTTTGATAGAGACAGATAGAGATAAGGAATATTAATCAACTAAGTTATTTGATCATGAAACATAAAATTTATTTAAATTTGGACCTAAAAATACACGAGGTAACTAGCCCAGTCTAAAAGTATCGCAATGATAAGTACAGTCGCTATCAAGTATATCGGAGCGGCCAAAGTATTTAAAATATCTGAACATGCACTTTATCCTCTTGAGGCATTGTTCAGATATTTATGCCACCACCACGATACATCTGTTGGGGAACTATACAATTATTCTACACTTTTTGGCAGAAAAACGTTTTTTTCTTTTAATAAACGAATTTTACTAATTATTATAATGAAGAGCGAGAAAGTATCAAATGAGTACAGCAGGCTTATGATGGCAGTAGTTGTCCGCCGATAACTTGATAAAAAGCTGACAACTTGACACATTGTCATGTTTTGCTGTGTGAATGTGTCAAGTTGTCAGCTTTTTATCAAGTTATCGGCGGACAACTACTGCCATCATAAGCCTGCAGGCTTAACTAAAACTAGAGTTAAACTTAATATAACGGATAACATTTCTCAGGGCCCCAGGGGCCGATTTTTGACATCCGAACGCTCGAATTCACAAAAAAATAAGCTCGAAAATAATCCCACACAAAAGTTTGTCGCCAATTTTTTCGAATGAAATTAATAGTTTAAATAATTTCAACCGCTGTTATTTTTAAAAGATAATTTCATCGTTTTAAATGTCACTTTCGAGTGCTCGAATCTCAAAAATCAACCCCCAGCTCATTTACAATTCCCTATTGCCCCATCCGGGTCTCACCCCCGGACGTGATAGGCCAGTAAAAAGGCCCGTACTATAGCCCTAGTAGGCTACTCAATTTATCCAACCCGTGAGCCGTGCATAAATGTCCGGAAAACCGGATTATTTCTTATATTGCTCAGCCGACGGTGAAAACCGTTTTACCGAGTTCTTTGCGTTGAGGTTTTTATCAGGTTATTTTTGTAGCGGTTCACAAACTAGAAAGGTCACTTTGACATTTTCAAGTAGGTCCGTTCCACATCTTTACTAAAAACTTGTTGTAGTTTGCTTGTTCTATCAAAATTATTTGGTACTTCCTAATGTAGTGGTTGATACCCTTTGGTTTCATGTGAGTAGGGGAGTTAGGTTGCGGAAGATGGATGTGGGTGGGTGAAAATTTTAAAAGTCTATTGCAGTTCTTTTTTAACCCATAAGGACTGTCCTAAAAAGGATTTATAATGTCCGGCAAATTACATGCATCACCAAAATTTTACATAACGTATATTAATAAGAAAATTATCTAAAAACATATTGCCACTAAAAAAAAAATACAAATTTTTAAGAGCCATATTTTTGGAAAATATTGTTTGACTATTGACAACCTCTTTTGTTATTTCTTAATATGCAAGAAAACATATTAAGAAACTACGAGACTATAACTTGCAGTTCTGCAACTGTCACTGTGCATTTAGTAAATTTACAGCTATCCCACACTCATACATACTCGTACTTATTAGACCGGACTCTCAGTGGAGTCCCGTTTGCAAAAACTGCGGACCTCATTCTGACTTCTGATATACATATATTAAAATTGTGAGTTGTGACCGTTGTGACAGTATCTTTGATGCACATACCAACATCATACTTTACACACAAAAACACACAAATCACACCCGGAAAACGTGTATACCGATAGCGCCGAGTTTCCCGATACAACACACACCATTAAGAAACTCGACACTCGCTACAACTGCTACAAGTTTGAAGATAAATAACTAGCCGTTTGTAACTTTCCAAAACTGCCATCTAGCCCACAGGTTTTGACAATCAATTTTAATGGATGAAAACCCTGCGCAATCTACCTCTCAATTTTTTACCAGTTTTGGCAATCAACTCCAATTGATGAAAAAACTATGTAAACTAACCTCACACTCATCTTCTTCAAAGGAACACAATGTTATTAATTGCTCTCCTGTACATACGACTTACTCTTATTCACAATAAATTAAAACAAATTAAAATAAAAAAATAACAGAATAATATCATTGATTAATTATGTAGTATTCTACTAGATGTGACATCTAGAAAAAACTTTGTGCACCATGTTTGGCAGTTGACTGCTGTGACAGAATCAAAGAGTAGTAGTATAGACTTGTAGTGATTTTCACTACAAGTTTTGGGATAAAAAAATCTTAGGGGTGCCATCTCCTGTTACCCAACGGTACCTACGAATATAGGCTAGCTAATTTATGAACGGAGATTTATTTTACTAGAATCAAGTAAAAAATAGTGATTACCAGGACAAGTAAACGTTTACTAAAAACTAAGTAAATTTTTAAGTACCTACTAAAAACAAGTAAACTTTACTAAAAACAGGTAAACTTTATTAAAAACAAGGACAAGGTTTACTTGTTTTTAGTAAACGTTTACTTGTCCTGGGAATTACTATCTTTTACTTGTTTCTAGTAAAATTTTCTCTCCGTGTGTAAGTATGCAAAAATATTATATTTTTGTTCATTTGGCTTCTATGTGATTGAGTCTATAAACGATAGTAATTCCTGCGTTCGATAAATAAATTATTTAACTTTCATGTGAAAAACGAGGTTAATTTCACATTACACGTAGGATCGTCCGTACATAGTAATTGGATTACTGGCCATTTTGTATAATTTTAACATTGAAGTTATTTTAAATCGCGCAATTATTTTTAAAACCTTTACAGTAATATTGAAAACCATTTACGTAATACAATAAAAATGGGTAATGATTTATTCGCCCAGCAAATACTTAAATGCAGTTGACCTAATAAATAAGATTAGCCA
Source organism: Pammene fasciana (assembly GCA_911728535.1). Classification (NCBI taxonomy): domain Eukaryota; kingdom Metazoa; phylum Arthropoda; class Insecta; order Lepidoptera; family Tortricidae; genus Pammene; species Pammene fasciana. The sequence goes on from OU452279.1 coordinate 5,806,987, forward strand.
CTAGAGTAATAGATCTGCCATCAAAATTGTACCACCAAATAATATCTCAACCAAATAAATTACTTAAAATTTCCGGTAACTTTTTTATCACTAAAAATAATATATCTGATACCAACTTTGATTACCCACAAAACAATATTAGAACGCTAACCTAAAAACATAAACCACTAAAAAAATCTCATACTTGTATTTTTTTTTTTCAAATATTATGATGGAAAACTGAGCATTTGACCTGCATTTCATCTCATGTTGACATATTTCACTCAAGTCCTTATCAAATCTCATATTCTGTGCTGTGAGAGCGCAAACTTACGTTAACTATTTTTGTGACAGGATAATAAAACGTCAAATGCAATATCTACAGACGAGAATGTTCCAAAAGAAAATAGGATGAACGATATAAAAGTTAACCCTTCCATATTCGCATTCTGTTATTTTTATGTCATTAACTACTACCAGAGACTATATATATAGAGATATAGACGGCCACAGCCTAAGAACTTTTTGAAGCTCAAGTCAATTGCGCCCTCTGTCCGGAAGCCGCCTAAAGATACCGAAAATTTAAGAGGAAATGTCACCTGCACTGCTACTACTGTACTACTGGTACGCTATTTGTTACTAGGTGGAGTATTTAGCAGTGCAGGTGACATTTCCTCATATATTTTCGGTATCTTTAGGCGGCTTTCAGACAGAGGGCGCAATTGACTTGAGTTTCAAAAACTTCTTAGGCCGTTTATATCTGATAGTCTCTCTGCTATAGGTACTACTGCCTGTGACTTTATTCGCGTGGAACTCGTTAGTGGCATTGCCATAATTGTCATCGATTGTTATCGGTTGATAAAGCATCTTTAATTACAGTTGTGGCGTTATGAGTGCCATAATATTAACGAGGAATATAATCGGTTTATGCCTACCTTTCACAAAATGAAGTGCCGACATGTTGCACGCGATCCTTGCTTTTTAGGGTTCCGTAGCCAAAATGGCAAAAAAGGAACCCTTATACTTAACTATAAGACGTATCTCTATGAAATTTTAGCATGAGTTGTATTTTGTATGCCGCTACTTATTTTTGTAGTGAAATTGTTGCAAAAACATATTTAATGGGGGGCACTCCATACATGTAACCAATTGTCAAAAATTTTTTTTTTCCAAATATCAACATGATGCACGTCAATCAATAGGTCTTTAAAAATAGCATTGAGGTTTCCCCCCCTTGTAACTATTGAACCGTCATGAAAATGAAAAAAGTCATGAAGGATACATCTTTGAATATTCTTTCCATGAAAATTATTTTGAACATTATCGGGTAAGGCGTTTTTGAATTATCTCTAAGAAACTACGTAAATAGATACGACCTTGCGATAGTAATATTTTCGCTAGTAGCTATGGAACCGTCCATTATGCCTGGCCCAACACGCACTTGGCCGGTTTTTATTCATCGATTTTGTAACGAATGTGACGATGAAAATAGAAATAAAGGCCACATTTAATTACGAATATGGCGTAAACATTCTTCAGGTACCCTTATAATTAATTATAGTAGCGTCTCGGGGAAAGGACAATAATTAATAACTTACGTTCCCGAATTCTAAACATAGAAATTGCATTTAGATATATACCTAATGAGTTTAATGACAATATATAAGTACGTATTATGAAAATGCGAGCCCTGATGCAATGGATGCAGTTTTCACAACTATTTTCATTTCAACCTATTACTCGTTCGCTTCTAATAATGAATTTTACTAGTCTTGCTAACGTGGGTCTATATAACGAAACGCTTTGTCGGTCCTTTGTGACTAGGAATTTTCTTTAGAATGATCGCGTGAATCGGATGTTTTTACACACTTTTATTTAGCTTGATCCCTTATATTTATTTGTGTTTATTTATGTGCATCAAATCTTGTACCTAAGTTACATTTCAGCCACTTCCGTATACTTTCGTAATTTGCATGATAATGCTATCTAATAGGTACAGGCAGCAATAAAAGTTTGTACCAAAAACATTTTTTGGGAATTACTTGTTTACGTAAGTTTACCACTTTTTGTGTGCCAATTGTGCCTCTCGATATTATGGAACTTATTTATTTGATGATGATTTCTTCCTGTTATCCCTCATTAGGGACATAGGGCTCGCAGAAGAGTTTTCCATTTGTCGCGATCTTGAGCGGCTACTTCCAGCTCTTTCCAGTCGAGACCAATTGAGCCAGCCTCCGTCTCAACTGATCGCCTCCATGTAGTAAGGGGGCGTCCCGACCTTCTACTGCCAGTAGCTTGCCAGCGGAGACTCTGCTTGGGAGTGGTTGTCCGGTCTACGGAGTGCGTGTCCGATCCATCGCCATTTCCTCTCCAGGATTTCCTGCCTTATGGGCTTCTGGTCAGTCATCTCCCACAGCCTCACGTTTGAGATGGTTCGCGGCCAGTATATACCCAGGATACGCCGCAGGCACTTGTTGATAAACACCTGCAGCCGATTGGTGATATCTTGTCTTACTAGCCACGTCTCGCATCCGTACAGTAGGACTGACTTGACGTTGGAGTTGAACACTCTGATTTTTGTACGCCGCGTGATCACACTGGACGTCCAGACAGGTTTCAATTGCGCGTACGCTGCTCGTGCCTTGTTGATGCGCGCCTCTACATCGCTGTCTGCACCCCCTGTCGGATCGACCACACTTCCCAGGTACGTGAATCGCTCGACTTGTTCGACTGCCTCCCCGTTGACATATATCGACGCCGTGTCCGAAGTGTTAAGACGCATGTCCTTCGTCTTCGAGCAATTTATGCGCAGGCCTTCTTCTGCAGCGAACTTCGAGAGGTCCTGCGTCTTGGACTGAAGATGCTCGCGTGACGTTGCAAACAGACAGAGATCGTCGGCGAAGTCAATGTCTTCAAGGTTTCCTCCGTTTACCCATGGCAGCCCTCTGGTCTCATGTCTTGTCACTCTGCGCATCACGTCGTCCAGGACTATCAGGAACAAAAGCGGCGATAGCAAACAACCCTGTTTCACACCAGCCGTGACAGGTATAGGGTCAGACAGCTGCCCTTTATGCTTAACTCTGCAAGAGGAACCCAAATAAAGAATTTGAATAATTTTTATTATCTTTTCCGGTATGCCTCTTTTCTTCAGTATGCGCCATATACCTGTCCACTTGACCCTGTCGAACGCCTTCTCGAAGTCCACAAACAGAGTAAAGAGCTCACTACGCATTTCGTTGCATTGTTCCAAAATCATGCGTAAAACATTTATTTGGTCAACACAAGACCGTCCCGCTCTAAATCCACTCTGTTCGTCCCTTAATGTGCAGTCGACAGCACTCATCATTCTGTGTAACAGAATCTTGCATAAAACTTTGGAACACACAGGTAGGAGGTTTATCCCTCTCCAGTTCGAACATTGGGACAAGTTTCCCTTCTTCGGCAACTTTACTAGTAGGCCTTCTTTCCATTCTTCAGGCACTTGTTCAGCTTCCCAAATGGCCGACAGCAAGGGGAACATTAGGTCAGCTACAACTTCTGCGTTTGTTTTTAAAGCTTCCACAGGGATTCCATCATTACCTGGCGCTTTACCACTTCCAAGAGCTCTTATTGCCTGCGATATCTCTGCTTTACTTGGAGGCTCGACACTGATGTCCAGATCACCAGATTCATCCTCTTCAGCTGAGACCTCACTGCCCTCATCGACTGCTGAGTGGAAAACTTCAGAGAAGTGTTCATGCCACCTATGCATTTGGTCTTCCTGTGTAGTCAGAAGCTTTCCCGCTTTATCCTCTATGGGTCGGTTTGACGGCGGTTTGTTACATAGCTCCTTGCCAGCACGATAGAGCTCCCTCGTGTTCCCGGTGGATGCTGCATTCTCTGCTCGTCGGGCTATCTCTGCGGCTCTTATACGACGGTCCCTTCTTGCACTGCGCTTCACACTACTTTCGCAGACAAAATATTGGTACGCAAGGGTTTCCTTTGAGCTTTGGTCCTTTGTGCAGTTAAGCTTGTCTTTAAGGGTTTTCCAGTGCACAATTTTATCCCAAGTGTCCGTAGAAATCCAATCTTTGCGATCTTTACTTTTGTAGCCCAGCAGGTTGGTACAACATGTTTGGAATGAGTCCTTTATGACGCTCCACTCCTCTTCGACGGAGCCCCCGTGGAAGCGCGTGGGAGTCCGTGCGTGTGAGTAGTATAGCTTATGTAGTTCAGTGCTAAAGTCCTTTCTAATGTCATTGTTTCGTAGCCTTGAGACAACAAACCGTCGAGATAATGTGGTTGTCGTCTTTTGAACCATTGCCATCTTCAGACTGATTTTAGCTACAATAAGGTGGTGGTCGCTGTTAACGTCGGCTCCTCTTTTATTTCGCACATCTAGCAGTGAATGTCTCCATTTCCTGCTGATCATGATGTGGTCGATTTGGTTTTCGGTGCGTCTATTTGGCGATACCCAAGATACTTTGTGGCATTTTTTGTGTGGGAATATTGAGCCACCGATTACCAAGTCTTGTTCACAGCAGAAGTCGATTAGCAAGTTGCCATTCTCGCTACGATTACCCAACGCATGCTTTCACACCCATGGTTCTATTCCTTGGTTGTTACTTCCGACTTGTGCGTTATAGTCACCCATACAAATAACTATATCTCCCTTTTGCGTACCTCCCAGTGTGCTCGTTAGTTGATTGTAGAAGGCTACCTTCACGTCCATGTTTGCCGCATTAGTGGGTGCGTAGCACTGCACTATTGTGACATTTCTAACTTTGGACTTGAAACGAGCTGTTATTATTCTGTCAGACACTGGTTTCCATTCGAGGAGGCAGCTAAAAGCTCTTTTGCTAACCAGGATTCCCACGCCATACTCGTGCCTTGCGGTCTGCCCAGAATACAGTAGGGTGTGATCCTCAATAAGTTTTTCGCCAAAGTCCTTCCATCGCGTCTCAGATATGCCTAATATGTCCAGTTTGTAGTCTCTCATGTATTTGAGAACCTGGTATGCTCTACTTTCTTCTCTCATGGTCCGAACATTCCAGCACCCAATCAGTGTCCGTATTTTCGTGCCAAAGGTCGTTATGTTTTTATCGGTCCGGTTTTTTCTTCTTTGAGTTTCAGAAATAAGGTAGTTTCAGGCATACAGGTTATTAGCCCATAGTACCCTAGACGGTTAGCAGGGCTGCTGCTTCAAAGCGCACCATCACGCTTGATTTGTTCTCAGAGTTTCTTCTCCTACCGATCGTTTAGGAAGCGTTTCCTCTTCCAAGGCCGCCGTATGCCTCATCCAGTTTCCACCAGGTGTGTGGTTATCCCGCCCTGATCGGTTCCCATGCCTTTTTGAGGTGATTTAGTCCCCAAGGCTGATGAGGCCTCTCCCTGACTAGGTCTAATGGTTATCCCGCCATTTGCTCTCTCCCTCTTGCTCTTTTTATTTAATTAAACTTTATTGCTCAAAAAAAACTTTATACAAAAGACGGACTTCATCCCATAAGGTATTCTCTACCAGTCAAACTTAAGTCAAGAAGCGAAGTACTTCAATAAGTCTAATTAATCTTGGCAATGTATTTCAATAAAGAAACATTTCGTTTGGTTTTATAAATAAAGATTTTTAGTAAATTCCCATTAACAAAAAAGGAAGGTTAACCTTTAACCATTACTAATGTTACATTAGTAAACACAGTCTGAAGAAAACCCGCAGATAATCCTAATCAAACATGAATACTTCTTAAACGAAGTAGGATGCCATAGCCTCGTGGTGAATACTTCGGTCAAATAATGGTCAAATATCACAAGTTTAAATAACTTTGTACTTATTCCGAAACAATAAATCTTTCTTGATCTAGCTTTCTCGCGTACTTTCACGTCTCGCTAAAGTTTCTGATGTTCCCCGCAAACTAATGCCTAGAATTAGTGAAAGCACTAACTTTCGCGAAAGTACTAACTTTTTCGAAAGCAACTGCAACTTGAACAATTACCTTGATAAATAGAAAACTAAGTTGCGATCGGTTTAGCTTCTCGCGAAGTTTTTTTTAATCGAATATGCATTTACACTTGTGCACCGCGATCAACGCACTGACTTTAAGTAATATCAAAATGTTATAATATTAAAGTTTTTGAATCCACCCCCCTAAACTCCTAGTTTCTGAACTTGTGCACCAACTCTAGGCATAATTTTCAGTTAATATAGAAATTGCTGCGTGGCCCCGGCTTTAGAATAGTGCCACCCAGTCTCTTCCTGCGGGTGTCGTAAGAGGTGACTAAGGGATAAGGGAACCTCTGATCCCTACTGCTCGTGAGAACGCTGTGGTGATTTATTTAATGAATAGTCATCTGCATGGCGCGATGCGGTTCGCCACCCATCACGTCTCGTTCTTCACGGGGGCGAGAAGTGGCTCACAGAGAGCCGTTTTGCTGCATTGATCGTAGCAAATGGCAATCCGTGATCTCTCCCTTTTGGGAAATAGGCGTGATTGTATGTATGTATGTATGTAATATAGAAATACTATTAAATAAGTACCTACTAAATACATTTGTTATGTAACTACGGTTACTTTTATTTAGAGGATTACTTGGTGTAGTTCTAATACAAAATTATCGACTGCTTATTACTAAATTTTAGCCTGGCTTTAAGACGTCTGACTTTCAATCCGAAGATCTTGGGTTCAAATCTCGGCTCGTACCAATGAGTTTTTCGGATATTTTCGGATATATACGAAGAATTGAGAACCTTTTCCTTTTTTGAAGTCGGTTAAATATACTTTGATATTTACCAATCACTATTCGGGGAAGGAAAACATCCTGAGAAAAACTGCATACATCCGCGGATAAATTCAAAGATATGTGATGTGAAGTTTCCAACCCGCTTTAGGGCAACGTGGGGACCATAGCCCGATCCATCTCGTGTAGGAGAGGAGGCCTGTACCCAGCAGTGGGACGTATAGGCAGGCGAACATATTATTGTTATTTATATTATATGAACACTGAACCAGACCAGACTAGACGATTTATTTGGTCCTTCGAACCGGATCAGACAATTCAATGTTATTTTACTAAAATGTATATAAAACATCGATAAATATTCTGTACACGTACATCTGTAACCGCCCGGGCCTCCGGATTTAACGTTTCACGTCTCAATCTCACTTAGTCGTAGACAGTCAGCTTAATATCAATATGTACAGTCAGCCGAAAAGTGGTTGACCAAAACATTAATTTCGAAAGAATATCGAAGTCAGCGAGAAATACTGAAAAGCTGCAAATTTTTTGACATATAATTACGTGTTTTTTGGTATTGTTGGGCAATGAATTAGCGCAAATAACTAGGTTTCTATAACCATTTAGCTTTTTGTAGTGCTTATACCTAAGTAAGTTAGATTATAACCTATCTATTAAAAAAAATTAGGCACACCTAGACTTATATTTCTTCCACGCGGTCTAGTCTAATATAATTGAGCCATAAAGCTGTCATCGTCCCGTCCGTCTGTCGCTTTGAGTTTGATTTGTGGAAAGGAAAATCATGTAGTACCTATTACCTAAAGTAAGGCAGATTCAGGTTTCACTTAAGGCGCAAAACCCACTTCAAACGACAGATTCAGACGACAATAAACAAAGTTTAACCGCAAGACAGAAAATTATCTATGGGCTCCATCCTAGATTTTCTGCTAAATGTGTTGCGCAGAGTAAAAATATGATTTTGCATGATATTGATTCGAGTATTCGTAACATAGAAACGTGTAATGTTAACACAGAGCCGACCTAAGATACTACTTCAAGGGCTAAATGACGTTTATTTTCGAAAATTACGAATTAATATGTAAACTGCGTTAATATAACTTACTGTGATTTTTTATGTATTATTTTGTTTTAAATAACAAACAAAACTACATCCATTAACTTATTTTCAATCTTTATAACAAGCCAATGCGTCATGTAATCATGTTTAATTACAACGAATCTACCCGATCATTTGGGTAGATTCGTTGTTACGGGTAAATACTGGGTAAATGAGTATTTACTCGGGTGGGTAGATTGGGTAAATACCTGCGACCCCTCTCTAGTCAAGGCACAGCTGACCGATATTCATTCCTCACGGTCTAATGTAATTGAGCCGTAAAGCTATCATGGTCTGTTAATAGCTTTGAGTTTGATTTGTGTGCAAGGTGGATTCAAGTTTTACTTCAAACAATATAATTCTAAACTATAATTGATTCTACGGGTGACCGAAGAGCTGGCAGCTTTTTCGCGCAACGCATAAGTGCTGCCAGCATCCTCGGCACCATGCCTAGGGGGCCCAATTTTTTTGATTGCTAGTGTTATTTAGTTCTAGTTTTTAGTTAAGGTTTATTTAAATAGGTAAGTTTTATTTATAAGTCTTATTTGTAATTTATTTATATTCTAGTACCTGCCAATAAATCATTATTACCTTTAGATATAATACAGTATGTATTTTTGTTACAGGGTGTAACAAAAATACTGGTGATCCGTTTAAGGGCTTAATTGGTATCGTATTGCGAGTAAGAAAAAGTACCTACAGGTGAAAAAAAATTTGGACGCGAAAAAAAAAATGGGACATACAAAACCAATCATTTTTTCGTGTTACTTTTTCTTTTTTTTTTCAAAGTATGATTTTTTTGTCATATAATATTTCATTAACATAAAATAAAATAAAAACTACAATTAAACCTAAACATAAATTGCAGCTAACAAATGTTTTAAAAATTCATAATAAGAATAGTATAACAATAAATGCAGTTACCTTTAACTGCACAATTGTTATAAAAATACAATACAGTGCAAGGTGTTACAAAAATACTGATGAGCCCTTGCTTATGACATTCATCTGATGGAAGCGTTGGTAACCTAGCTACTTTCAATCCCGTGGTCTCGGGATCACTGAGTTACCACTGTGATTTTCGGAACGTACTTACGTACTTAATATCATTTTATATTTATCATTCGCTTTTCGGGGAAAGGAAACGTGAGGAAACCGTTCTTAATCCCATTAAAGCCTAATTTTCTCTTTAGATCGGAAGGTCCAATGACAGCATATAGTTCCTACTACTCTATTATTCATGGTATTGGATTGCAGAGCGGAACCCAGATTTAACTGAAGCGTAGAAAGATTTAATTGAGGAAAAGCCGGGACAAACGTTAGGAGGATAATAAGATATTGGGTGATTGTGATATTCTATAAGAATGAAATCATCAACATAAATTAATAAGTCGAATGTCTTGATTGTCTCGATAATTATGGATTTTTGAAATATGATGTGACTAATAATTATAAAATTGTTATTATAATGTACATTGTTCCATGGTCGATTTGAGGTCGAGGTATCTACCGACAAGTTTATGTTTACCTACGACCTACGTCAATCAACAATCAACATCAATAATATTAATGTGAGCTATTTCAAAAGCGTGATTACATTCTACTCATTGATAACAATTGCTGTGATCTGACAATTGTAGCGAAAGTGAGGCTACCTCAATTTCGAATAGAAAATTGAGTTTTCACACAAATCTTACTTATATTATTTAACATCAGAAAACTATCCAAAACTTTATGAGACTATGATCCTCATAACTAAATACCACACAGCTCTGATCGTCACGCACAAGTTTCTATGGAACTTTTGACAGCAACGAAAGTTTAAGTCTATTGAAGATTTATGCAGCATATGGGACTTTCCTCCCACATGTCGACGTTTTCTCGTAGCACTTACATTATTGATTTACGAACAAGACATTTGAAAAGTTTCGAAAACTTCGAAACACGCATACAAAGGCTACGGTGACCACATACCATCAGTCGGGTTGTATACTCATATTGCCACGGACATTATGGTATAAAAACACCGTTTTAATACTAGGACCCTAACTTATGATTATTTTTATGTTTTTTTAAAGTGGTGCATTCCACTCAAACTAAAGTTTGTTATTAAATAAATACAAACTTTGAAAACATCGAAAAAATTATCAACTCAGCAGGACTTGAACCTCCATCTATGATTCCGTTGTGACAATTACAATAGTGTCGGCGGGAAAGGTACCTCTGGTACGAGTAGCACCTAGATATCGCTAACGGCTGCTGTAAAAGCCAATGTAAAAATAAATGTATAACAAAAAGATGTTTGAAGGCATTGGAGATTTCGTCAACTTGGTAACTGAACCCATAGCTTAATTGGCATAGCGATCGAGCTCCGGCAAGGCGTATGGATGCAGGATCAAGCCCTGCTGGGTTGATTATTTTTTCAATGTTTTCAAAGTTTGTATTTATTTAATAACAAACTTTAGGACGACACTAACACACTAACTTACCTTAAAGGCGTTATGATGGCGCGGTGCCGGTCGATGGCGATGGCTGTAAGCGTGAACACGCTGACGTTCACGTTCAGTGCCTGCACGAACGGGCAGAACGGGCACATGAAGTGTGGGAGCAGCCATCGCTGCAGCAGCGCCGCTTGGAACTGGTGACAATATATAAATGTTGGGTAAGGTGTAAGCTTTGCATGGCTTTGCTTTGCTTACAGGCATTGTACAAACCCAAAATCGGAAATATAAAATCGATCTGAAAACTCTTGCATGTTTTATCGAAATGTGTATAGTTTAATATTATTATAACTCTACCTATACCAACTAGATAGTTAAATTAAATTTAAAGGTTTCCTCTTATGGAGCTAACTAAGATACCCAAATTAAGTTTGTTTTCGGCAAGTAGTTAGTACCTTTGTTTTAATCTGAAGGCAACGTATGTGCCTTTTATCTAACTTCAATGTCATTTAGAAAATTTAACAAGGCCAGCGATAACTAATAAATTATGACCTCATACCTCATCAATCATTTCTTCCTCTTTCATCAACAAAGAATTTTCGACAAAGTAAGTTTTGACGAGTTTTATAATTAGAGCTTGATGGCATTGTGTAAGGCTATTGTAAATTGTAAGTCGATGGGTTAGATAACATTCTATTTATAAAGTTTTATTCCGGCCTTTAGGAATAATGTAAATATGGACATTAGTCGGCTATATTATGACATGTTCAAATTTATAGTCAGATCTTTTTACGGTGCCTGAATGTTACAAAATCGCGTGCTATAACTTTCCCTACAAATTTGCCTGGCTCGAAAAAAATTGATCTCTTCACCAAACAGCTATTAATTATCTTATTCCTGATGGCCGCCTTCCTCCCACCTTAGGAATAAAATAAAAATAGATGTCTGGGGAAGAAAACCATGTTTTTCAAGCCAGGCAAAGTTGTGCATGGTAAGCAAAGTTGTAGCACGTGACGGTAACATAAATTGTAAAGGAGGAAAATGGCCACAACGGCAAGCTACTGTGCCATAAATAAAGAAATTAAACCACCAGCTTACGGAACACTGCAAGAAACACAAAACTGTTTTTGTCCCCACTTTACAGTGGTAAATCTAACGACTGCACTAAAAACCTATTCCCGCAAACCTAGAATTAGCATATCTATTCTGCTCTAGTAGAGGCAGTTGCAGTTTATAAATAGGCATAATTTTAGTACTTATTTATTTATTCAAATTATTCGTTACAAAGCTTTACAGTAAAAACAAAACATATAAAATAACTTAAGACTAGTTTGATCTAGGTGATGTAACTTCGTGGCTCCGTTGCGTTGTCTGATCTGGTACAGGATTCGGCAGAGTGCCCCGGAACCGCCGAAACACAACACCCTCCGGCCAGAAGTCTGCACTCGCGATGGCGTCCTGCAGCGGCCGCGGCACGCGCACCACAAACGAGTTGAAGTGCACTTATGTGTGCTTATGAAAGAGCCCCATTAAATATTTATTACAAGACTGACCAAAAAAAGGAGCGTATTGTTTTCATGGTTTATGTATGTATGCGGGTCTTTTATTTAGATTTTTATTATTTGCTGTTATAGCGGCAATAGAAATATGTATATCATCTGTGTATAACTATCACGATTCATGATATGGCGACAGACAGACAGACGGACCGCGGAGTCTTAGTAATTAGGGCCCCGTTTTTACCCTTTGGGTAAGGCACAAGTCCACACTTAAATTGATATTTTACTCTTAAATGTCTTCCTTTATATTTTAATAAGTAGACGATACTGCTTAGTACTTTAATTAACATAAAATGTGTGCCTAAATAAAAACAATCTCCAAGTATGTTTTGTTCCATTATTGAAGTTACTGAAATAACGACACGCATCAAATGACGAAGGAACATAATGAATGACCAAACTTAATTGGAATGAACTCAAATGAGAGCTTGTAATGAATGTATTTAATTCATTATTTACATCCTTTATTTATATTCATTTGTTAGTTTTTCAGAAATCATTGGTATTTAAGCATTATTCTTTATTCCAATTACGATTTTATATTGCACAAATAATGGCAGACACCGGCCTTTCAAATAAAATTGAAAAGTAATTAACACTTTACGAATAGCCTGTTTTATTGCATTTTCGACCCGCCCTTAATGGAAAGCCCTTCAGTAAGCGCGCAATAAGCGCTACGAAGTAAGTAAGTTCGTTAAACGAAACAGATTATCGAACGAGCGGGAGCGTAAGCAAAGCGAGTTCTTACAAACAAGTTCTGTCTACTGGGACGTTTCGCCATTTCGATGGCTTTTTGATTTTGAGAGTTAGTTCGACGCTAACTTTAGTAACGTATTCCGATCTTTATGAAATTTGTTGGGGTTGTAGCAGTAATATATAAAATTTGAGAGTTCGTTTATAAGCTGGATCGTTCAATGGGCTGTGGACTTAGAAAGCGCAATCAAAAAATCTTCATTGGGTCTTCTTATATTGGTCAACTCGTTCAACACAGTAACAACTCTCGTGCAACAAGTAAACCGCGAATTCTCAGTTTGAGGCGGACTACTAGTTTAGACAAGTCGATCTGTCTTTTTGTTTCATTCACTGGATCTCTTTTATAGGTATCTTTATATTATTTTGTATAGTCAGCAGCAGAATAAGCTAAGCGGGTGATGTTTTTAACGATAATAAGGATGTGAAAGATATTTTGATTACCGCACCCGCAAAACTCCTTCTTCTGTTGACTGTAGGTACTCTGACTTTTAACCAAAAATATACTTTTCCATAGTGACATGTTGCTTTTTGCCCTAGTACGGCCCTATGTGACATGACATGTATACGTGTCCCAAATCTCAACCGGCAAAATCCAATAAGGAAAAGGAGGTTAAAATTGGATCCCAGAGAATTGGCCGTTACTTTAAAACGGAAGGACAAGTGAAATCCAATAAAAGGTCCTTCGGTAAGTACTTACAGAGACTATAGAGATATAGACGACCACAGCCTAAGAACTTTTTGAAGCTCATTGCGCCCCCTCTGTCCGAAAGCCGCCTAAAGGTACCGAATATGTAAGAGAAATGTCACCTGCACAGCTACTCCACCTAGTAACAAATAGCGTACTAACTAGTAGTACACTAATAGCTACTCCACCTATTAACAAATAGCGTACTAATAGTACACTAGTAGCTACTAGGTGGAGTACTCGTAGCTGTGCAGGTGACATAACTCTTACATATTCGGGATCTTTAGGGGGCTTTGACATAGATGGCGCAATCGACATGAGCTTCAAAAAGTTCTTAGGCTGTGGTCGTCTAATATCTCTATAGTCTCTGGTACTTATGTACGAGTAGCTTATTTCCCGGTAAGATATTTTCGTACACGGAAAGAAAAAATACCAGAACGATTAGTAAAATAGATTATTGTAACCGATAGGTACTACAATATTGTAAGAAAAACTACTTTATTTTTACGTTTACTATATCATGAATACGATATAGTGCTAGCGGTACGCCTTAAACATGCTGCAAATGGTGTTAAAAGCATGAAAATTGGAACGATTGATCTTTAGGCCAAATTAATCGATTTGGCCCGTAGCAGTAAAAAAAAAAAACAAACAGAGTGCAGTTATGACGTCATCTTTTTTTTGTATGGAAAAAAAAAATTTTTTGTTCTGAAACCTATCGTGTGTGGTATCAAATGAAAGGGTTTTTTGAGCCAATTCTAAAAATATATCATATCATTATATTTATGTCACTGGTTTCAAATGAAAATAAAAATAATTTTCAAAACATACCAAGTTTGGGCTCCTACAAATACGATACGGTTGAATATTTTTTTGTAAAATATACCTTAAATGATACCTGATATCCTCATTTCAAACGCCAAGAAAGCAATTTTGAAAATAATTTCACTAAGTATTTTTTTTTAATTTTTCATTATTACGAATGTGGGATCTATCAATCTATCAATTAAATATAAAAAAATAATCATAAAACACCGGTGTTTGTGAAATTATTAGTTTTCTTTTTGATTTGATTTTTTATCTTGAGCATGGATTCCGCCCCCGCTCCCTCCCCGCGTCACTATTTTTTATACATGTTAGTATAATAGCCCTGTATAGACAAAATAATTCTCGGAGTAATGAAACTCTGTTTACACGTTCTTTTGATATAACGTGATAGGTGAGCTCGAGGAACCCGGGTTGCACATATCAGGATTTTTCTTACTTAAAGCGAATTAAGTTTATCCCATTTTTTGCGAACTTGAGGGTGGGTAAAGTTATATCGAGTTTTACCCAACATTGCTCAAGTCGATTTGCGCTTAAATAATGCGATTATAGTATTGGAACAAGTCTCTAGGGTAATCATATCATTCCCTTTAAATAGTTCAGCGATAAGTACGTAAACTATTGTACAAATTAGGTGGGCAATGATAGGTACGCGTTTTTTATCTTTACGGTACAAGGTGCATACAAGCATTCCAAAGTACAAGGGTTGTCTCATTTGACTTAATTTTTTTAATTTAGTCATGCATTTATTTTTCAGGCATTAGTATGTATATTAAACAAAACATAATGAAATGAGTTATAGTTCATTATTTATAATAGAAACAAATCATAACGAACCTATCTTAGTAATGTTTACAAATAAATCGGCAGATCAAAGAAAATTATGTACCTATATATTGAACACTATGGTTTCACATTAACAATTACATTAAAAAAATAAAGAAACAGTTCCAAAACGTCATATATATATTTCAAAAACAATAATCACCTTTTTTCGTGCCGAGTGGTTAATACAAAAAGCTGATAGCCCTAAGTTTTTTTTTTGTCTTGGGCAAAGTTGGCCATCACTAGTTGTTACATTACAACGTAACATTGCCCACATCAAGACTTCTTCATTCATTATCCTTTTGAAATCGAATTACGATATAAACAATCTAGAGTAATGGCAACTGTCACAATACTCTAAAATGAAAATGCTGAAGCAAAAAGCTATAGGGAAACAATTGCATAAGAAAAGCCTTTTACAGCCAACTGTACATAGTTCCCGTACATTGTTAAGGACCATTCATCTTTTGTTTCTTCTTCCTTTTATTTATTCTTTTCCTCATTGTATGGAATCTAAAAGAGCACCCTCTACAATAAGGTTTCACTGGCGTTCAAGTATAAGTATGGGTTTTACTCACCATGCTTTCCCATTTTGTGAGATTCACATCAACACTTGCCCGCACCAGAATACTATAAAATTACGTAAATTAATGAATTTGTTCAAAATGTTGGGCAAAGTTTCACCTGGGGGCAAAGTTGGAGGATATTACGGTACTCGTACTCGTATTAAGTAATACGACACACTTTGTAAACATTAAAAATCAGAAAAAAATACTAAATGTAATTATTTTCAAAATTGCATTCTTGGGGTTAGATATGAGGATATTAGGTATCATTTGAGATATATTTTACAAAAAAATATTCCTTGGTGTCGTATCTGGAGGAGCCCAAACTTGGTTTGTTTTGAAAATGTTTTTTATGTTTATTTCAAACATGTGACTGAAATGTAATGATGTGACATATTTTTGGAATTAGCTCAGAAAGCCCTTTCATTTGATACCACACACGATAGGTTTCAGAACAAAAATTTTTTTTTTTTCATACAAAAAAAAGATGACGTCATAACTGCACTCTGTTTGTTTTTTTTTTTTACTGCTACGGGCCGAATCGATTCATTTGGCCTAAAGATCAATCGGTCCGATTTTTATGCTTTTAACACCATTTGCAGCATTATACTGAATTTCGGCGTGTACCGCTAGCACTAATAGAACTATTTAAACATATACGCACTAAAGTCTAGTTATTTATACTTTGTGAATAATTGTCCCAGAATTCACTAGATTTTCTCGTTCAGCAGCATTTTGTTATCATGGAAGAGACTTTTCTCCATGACAATTTAGATGCCCAACATATACGGATTTGCTTGATTCTTTTTATGATTGATTTTGTAAGTAATTATAAAAAAACATCTTATTATATGGCTTGGAAAAAATCAACTGAACCCTGCCTAAGTTAATAAAGAAAATTTTAGTTATTTTCAGGGTTTCATCCCCGCGGGATCCTATTAGTAAAACTCCGCTGTCCGTCTGTCTGTCCGTCTGTCACCAGGCTGTATCTCATGAACAGTGATAATAAAACATTTGATATTTTCACAGATGATTTTCTGTTGCCGCTGTAGCAACAAATAATAAAAAAAAAACAGAATAAAACGAATATTTAAGGGGGCTCCCATACAACAGACATGATTTTTTTGCCATTTTTATAGATAGATACATAATGGCACGGAAACCTTCGTGCGCGAGCCCGACTCGCGCTTGTCCGGTTTTTTTATTTTATTATTATCTAATAATTTAAGCTTAAAACATGTAACTTTTTATCGTAAATCTAAATCTCAGTCCTTTTACACCTTCGCGTGATAGTCGTAGCTGTGTCACATATTGCTGATTATTTTTTATTGTAAATTGCCAATTAGCGTGAGTAACAGCCGGAAGTTATCCGTTACTTTTAATTCCAAGTAACTGACCTGGCGTTCACTTTCAGAACATGAGCTTTGATGAAAAATTAGGTTAATTATGATAGAAACGTACCTTTATATACAGGGAGATCAATCCAAAACGGTCAGTATGGAGAAGTCAGAAACTATGAGAGATAGCCACATCTGTTCTTAGGAACCATGGCTTCGAATTTAAATTTAATTATAATGACATTCAATCTTTTTTAAATCTCTCATATATAACCAGGATTCGAACCGAATTTGGTACTTGATTTTTTGAATTTTCACTAAAATAGGATATGTATATTGATCATTTTGCATGATTTTATCTACATTCATTACTAAATTCAACAATTATCATCATCCCTATTGTTTTCCTGAGTAAACTTCGAGCTGAACCTAACAGCTAAATACATAGTTGATAATTGAGTGGCACACCTTTGACTCGGCCTTAATACCTTTTATTTTTGTTTAAAGTGCCAGTCATCTTTTTTGCTAAGCATCGGAACTGCGGTTTCCTAACGCTTTCACAGCGCTTTCATGTCCTTTCATCCCTTGACGTTTTGACGCTTCAACGAGTGTGAAAACATTTTATTCCGAGCGATAAATATTCCTCCGTTGCATTTTAGGGTTACGTAGCCAAAATGGAAAAAATGGAACCCTTGGTTTCGTCATATCCGTCTGTCCATCCGTCCGTCCATCCCTCAGTCCGTCCGACTTTGCGTATGTTACAGCGATTTTGTCACTGCACTTCGAATTTAACTAGTGAATGCTAGTTAAGATATTATCATATGCATGGTTTCTTCTTTATTACGCCGTGCACTTGTTAGTAGTGCGAAAAAAAAGATTGTATAAGCATAGACTTAAATATATAGTAGACGGCCATAGGCTAAAATTTTTTGAGGCTCCAAGTATTTTACACCATCTAGTTCAGAGCGAACTAAACAGAGTCAAAATGCGCGAGATAAAATCAGCGCCACCTAGTAACGACTAGTGTACTACCAGTACGTTATTCGGCCTATGGCCATTTAAGTCTATGGTATAAGCTATCTTAGCTATTCGGTACTTATTATATGTAATGTATAGTGTTTTTTAATACAGTCAGTCACTACTACTATTCACATAAACTCAAACACGATGTAAGTGAGTATGTATATTTGCTTCATATGAAACTCTTACAAACGTAACTCACGTTAGACTCGTTCGTCTATTTGCATCACTCTCTTTCAAATAAGCGAGAGCGATAGAGAGGAAGATGACAAAAAAATCGATTTTTGACGTTCGCGGTACGCTCGCAGAAACTTCTAAGCCGAGAACACATTTCGCGATTTGTTGTTGCGTCACTTTCACTTCACGTAGATACTATTGAAAAATGAGGTGCAAATGATGCAACTCAATTCTTGCGGGTCGCCAATATGACGTACCTGAAATGGCACAGCAAAGAGTCCAATGACGATGTCAGCGAGCGCCAAGTTCGCTATGTAGCAGTTGGTGACGCTCTGCATCCGTCGCGACGTGGCGACGACCCACATGACGAGGAAGTTGCCCACGACGGCGAGCACGGATATCGTGCCGTACAGGAACGACAGGAGCACGATCATGCCCGTCGGCACGTCGTATAACGTTTCTGTAACAATTATAGTGTATCAATATTGGCAAGCAGACAGAAAGTCAGAAAGGCCAAGGAGAGCATAATAGATTTACATTTCTTTGCTATCGAAATGAATACTTTAATCATAGACTTAAATATATAGTAGACGGCCATAGCCTAAGAACTTTTTGAGGCTCTGAGTATTTAGCGCCATCTAGTTCAGTCAGAGCCACCTAAACAGAGCCAATATGTATGAGATAAAATCAGCGCCACTTAGTAACGACTAGTGTAGTAGTACACTAGTCGTTACTAGGTACAAATAATGTTTCATAATCTTTAAGACCAAATAGGGCTATTGAGCATTACCTATTAGAAATAAGTAAGATAGGGTGTGTGTGTAGTTGCGTTATACTTTTACTTATTTATATTAGGTGAAGTAAAACTTCTTAAAATTAATATTAATTAAAGGGAAGCTAGCTCATTTATTTTAAATAGTTTATTTTCCATGTATGAAGTGGGAGCTCTACTTGTTTTTCTATGGCAAAGCTCAGGTAACGTCATTAATTTGCTAAGAACAGGAAAAGCGATATTATGTACGTACAGTCGACGTCAAAAATATTTTCACACTTTTGGACCTTATTACAAAGGAGTAAGGTGCAAAAGTGTAAACATAGTTTTGACGTCGACCGTACAACGTACGAAAGATTCATTCTCGGATATTGTTGTAAAATTTATTGCTTTTATGTTAAAGGTTAAGTAAATATAGCATCCTCATAAAGGTAGTTAATTATAAACAAATATTAAGGTAAGTACTTACTTACCAAGGGTATTGTTTGTGCCATTTTGACTCAAGTATTCTTCGAGTAAAATGCTTCTAGGCCAGTCCGCGTCGTCATCTTGAGAAGAACTGGTTGTACTGCAAAAAAACATAATTCTCTTAATTTTATAGGAAATTTCAAATTAATGACATTATTATTCGGTTATTTGTTCCAATCAACAAAATGTGACTGTGTTGCAAACATCTGCTGTATTAATATAATGCTCTAAATTATTTATTATTATTAGCTTAAGATAATTGTTACGATGATTCGAAGTGCTTGTTGCTATGCCTACTTGAATAAAGACAATATTGACTTTGACATCAGGGCAGACCATGGAAAGACTGGGGAGCCAAATTTGAGGCCTTTGGTGCTGGGTGGGGGATTGCTCAAGACCGGGATACGTGGAAGAAAGAAAAGGAGGCCTTTGCCCAGCAGTGGTGTCGCACTGCTGGGCAAAGGCCTCCTTTTCTTTCCTCTTAGCGCTTATATAATAAATTTCCAATTTTAGATCGTTATGCCCCAAATTAGCAAATCAAAGTATTATTTGTGAAAAGATTTTGACTTAACCATCGTGGTAACGTAAATATTGCATGCTCTAGAGGGACATACGTAACTTTTATTACACAGTTGTGAATTTACCTGGTTAATTGACACCTGTCTGTTATAATTTAATCCGTTATACAGAGGATCGATATTTTTAGAGAGTTAGTGCGGGCATTTCCTAGTGCCTTCATTTGAGTTGGTCTCTAAGGAACTTCAATCCCTGACAGAAACAGGATTCCTACGCATTTTTTATTAGGTATGATTAATTTGGTGGCCGTACAAGGATAATTTAAATAAAATAAAATAATAACCTCTATTAGGATATTTTATTAGGATTGTTATTAGGATTCTCCCGATTTAATGTAAGTAAAAACTTTGAGACATCATAATAATAGTTTTTACAAAAAATGGCTATGACAAACTTTAACACCTAATTAAACGAATCATACCTAATGTATGATAGTAACACTAACAAAACCGTCGTATCTTTCAACATTGAAGAATAGCTGTTAATATTCTTATCAAACAACACTTAACGGCAAACGTTTCACGCCTCTGTATCCTTTATATGTATAACATGACGCTTAAATTAACATCCGACACTATTCAGACTCGTGTGAATACAGGCAAGTAACTATATTTTATCGACAAAAGCCAAATAAAACCTTAACAATGTAAGCGTGGCATTCCGTAGCCATCTATAATTTCGATAGGTACATACAAGGTGTTTTTTTAATAACTAGCCATATATATTGTGTCATAATGAAAATCTTTTTCTATGGGACCAACCTCAAAATCCAAAAAAAAATTTGGTGTCCCCATACAAAACGTCGAGGTCTGATCGGCTGAAATGTATGAATGTTATGAAGCAGCAAATTTTTTTTTGAGATTTCCGAGTTATCCCCTGTGTAAAAGTTATTTAGTATAGCCTACCAAATTACCTCGCTCAACATGGCTAGCTAATAAAAAAAATTTTTTCGATCTGCGTGTACAAACGACTAGCTTTCCGCGCATCTGAAAAACGCCTCTATTGTCAAGGCCATAAAGTGCATCAGATATTTTTGAATACACTGACCGCTCCGATATATTTGATGGCGACTATCACAATACTAATATAATACTGGATCAATTTAGCTGCCATTGTGATTTCAAAATAAATATTCACGATATAAGTGGGATAGGAAAATGGGATAATAATATAAACCCGGTGAAAGAATCAGAAAACTCTTTACCTATCGCGGTCGCCCAAAAACGAAAATTTCGGTATCAGGGGGGTGATTTTTCAGATTCGAACACTCGAAAGTGACATTTAAAACTCCGAATAAAACGATGAAATTATGTTTTAAAAATAAAAGCGATAGAAATTTAAAATGATGATTATTTAAAATATTAATTCCATGCCAAAAAATTGGCGACAAACTTATGTGTTCGATTATTTTCGAGCTTGAATTTTTTGAATTCGAGCGTCCGGCTGTCAATAATCGGCCCCCTGGGGGGTGATTTTTGAGATTCGAGCACTCGAAAGTGACATTTAAAACTCTGAATAAAACGATGAAATTATGTTTTAAAAATAAAAGCGATAGAAATTTAAAATAATGATTATTTAAACTATTAATTCCATGCGAAAAAATTGGCTACAAACTTTTGTGTGCGATTATTTACGAGCTTGAATTTCTTGAATTCGATCGTGCGGCTGTCAAAAATCGGCCCCCTGCTACCTTTCTTTCGAAAGGCAAGTGCAGTATCAGAAGTAGATTCGATTTCGAATTATCGCCGCTGACCGTATTATACAATATTTATCGCTTACTAGTCTGTATTATCCGATAGCTCTTACATTGTTGACGTAAGATTTATTCAAATGTAAGTTTCGAAAGTGACAAAGTCAGACAATGTGTATAAAACTCTTTGTGGTTGTGTATTGTTCGAAGTTTAGGCTAAGCGATCAATCATGTTTTTCTTTTACTTTGAAAGAGAATTTGCAACGCGATCCGTTTTAGGACATACACGCATGGATATTGTATGATATTTAAGGAAAGAAAGTTTGTATACCTATATTTGCACACGATGCCGACGTTTATACATAATATATACTAGTATAAGCACTTCGTTTTTTTTTCAGATAAGTCGTGCTAATGTCATAGTGCGATTTTTGGGAAAACAAATTTCAGATTCACTATTTTGCATTTTATTGGTGTATCACTAATAATAAAAAAAATACACTCATTTAATTTTTTCCGTGATTTAAGTAAAAAAAACCGGCCAAGTGCGAGTCGGACTCGCGCCCCGAGGGCCGAGGGTTCCGTAAAAACCTATAACAATTGCTATTTCATATGATTGCGTGGACATAAAAGTTTCGTTTTGCTACAGCAGAAAGATATTCATAGAGCTGAGTATATGATATGAATTTCAATTTAATACCTCTACACGCGTTTACGAGGAAACAGGTAGAAAGTTTAAAATTTAAAAAAGTATTTTTTGTACGATTTTACTAAAAATTTCTTCTTTTCGTAATTTTTCCTTTGTCTGTGGTATTAGAAAGTTTCTTCGTGACAAGTTTCAAGTTTCTGAGTTTACGGGAAGTACCCTTTAGGTTTTGAGTTTCTTGCGAGTACTCAGCTCCAAAATATGCAACTTAAATTGCTATTTCTTTTGATTGCGTTGACATAAAAGTTTGGTTTTGCTAAAGCTGAAAGGTATTACAGACCTGAGTATTTGATATGAATTTTAATTTAATACCTTTACGCGTTTACGAGGAAAAAGGTAGTAAGTCTAAAATTTTAAAAAATATTTTTTGAATGGTCTTACTAAAAATGTCTACTTTTTATAATTTTTCCTTTGTCTGTGCTATAATGACCTTGCTTCGTGCCAAGTTTCAAGATTCTGAGCTTACGAGAAGTACCCTTTAGGTTTAGAGTTTCTCGCGAGTACTCAGTTTCAAAATATGAAACTTAAATTGCTATTTCTTTTGATTGCGTTGACATAAAGATTTGGTTTTGCTACATCTGAAAGGTATTATAGCCCTGAGTATTTGACATGAATTTCAATCTTATAACTTCACGCGTTTACGAGGAAAATGGTAGTAAGTTTAAAATTTAAAATATATTTTTTTGTGTGATTATACTAAAAACTTCTACTTTTCGTAATTTTTCCTTTGTCTGTGTTATATGAATTTTCTTCGTGCTAAGTTTCAAGTTTCTGAATTTACAGGAAGTACCCTTTAGGTTTTGAGTTTCTTGCGAGTACTCAGTTTCAAAATATGCAACTTAAATTGCTATTTCTTTTGATTGCGTGGACATAAAAGTTTGGTTTTGCTACATCTGAAAGGTCCTATAGCTTTGTGCATTTGACATGAATTTCAACTTAATAACTTCACGCGTTTACGAGGAAAAAGGTAGTAAGTTTAAAATTTTAAATATATATTTTTGTATGATTTTACTAAAAAATGTCTACTTTTTATAATTTTTCCTTTGTCTATGCTATATGACGTTGCTTCGTGCCAAATTTCAAGTTTCTGAGTTCACGGGAAGTACCCCGTAGGTTTTGCGAGTGCCGAAATTTCTAAAATTTGCAGCATAAACGACTGTATTTTTTGACTGCGTTGGCTTTTCAGTTTAATTTTTTCACAGCTTCAAGGGACAATAGACCTGAGTATTTGATATAAATTTCAGCTTGATACCTTTACGCGTTCCTGAGAAAAATGGTCTTGACAGACAGACAGACGGACAACAAAGTGATCCTATAAGGGTTCCGTTTTTTCCTTTTGAGGTACGGAACCCTAAAAATAAAGATAAGTATATTGGCGAACTCGACCGTTATTTTTCAAATCTGAAAAAAATATAGGCAATGATTCAATTTTTTTATACCACGACGGTGGCAAACACGCATACGGCCCACCTGATGATAAGCAGCTACCGTAGCCTATAGACGCCTGCAACTACAGAGGTGTCACATGCGCGTTTCCGACCCTTTACAAATAGGAGGATTCACTGTATTGATGGCTAAAGGGAGTCCCTCGTAGTCAACACACTGGGCCCTCTTTGAGCTCTTCGGAAACCTTATACTCACCAGCAGGAACACAACACTTTGAGTAGGGTCTAGTACTATTTGGCTGTGGTTTCTTGCAAGGTGGAGGTACTTTCCCAGTCGGGATCTGCTCCAGATTTGAGCGAGATGACATTCGATGTGTTGTGCCCTACCACACAAAGCGAGATGACATTCGCAGTACCTATACCTCTCTTTAGGACGTAGTTTAAGGACATACCCGTGTCCAACAAGTTTTAAAATATATAAATATTTCGTTTACTAATTATCACATATCAAGTAGCTATCCTAATTTAAACTCAAATAGCGTAATCTTACCGAACAATCAACAAACAAAACCATCATTGAAGAAGGTTACGTTACTTTTTATTTTTTTTAATATTTATTACTATATTCATTATTTTATGAATACATTTCGAGTTTACTTTAAAGCCAATTTCCCTGAGAAAGGGCTTTCATTGTCGGTTATTTTTCTAAAGAGATTCTTTAGCACTCGACCTGGGCTTTTTTGTTAAAATAAAACCTCGAGTTAATATAAATGCAAATTCCTATTAAGGTTTACAAACAATGAAACAGACAGTTGCTGAATTTTATTATTATTAGTAGGTAACTTGAACTAGCTGTACCCACAGCATCTCAGACATTCCTTTCGGAAGTTTGTCATCGATTTTATCCAAGACATTTTTCTCATGGGGCCCACCCACTATCAGTCCGCCGGACGATATCAGCCTGTCAGTTCGTCCGGCGGACTGATAGTGGGTGGGGCTCTTAAAACTTACGCTTTTTACACGTCAAATTGGTTACTGATTGATTATTCCAGCAGTGATAAGGCCAAATCGACCTAGTCTCACAGTAAGTTCAGTGAGCGTTGTGTTGTGGGTATCTATACCTAATAAATTAATAATAGACTCAGGAGCGAATCCATCATAACATAAACACGCAAAACAAGGCATTAGCTAGGCTACGGAAACTATCAATTTCGTATGGAGAATGCACTTTCTGACATTTATACAAACAAACATGTATACAATGAGGTAACTCGAAGGTACCTGCTGTTAAATACTGTAAATGCAAGATTAAGTAGGTATTGGACTCCGAAAATATATTTTCTTAGGTGTGACTCTTTCTTAGAAAACCGAATGTCTATTTATTCAAATTATCATATGAATATTTGAGTTTTTAATATGTATACGTATTACGTACATACAGTTAACATGTCCGATGTGACTACCTCAGTAGCAGATATCAAGTAAAATTGTATATAAAATAAAAAATAGGCTAGCTATTTGAACACAAAGTAAACCTGCTCAAGATCATTATTCTGTATAGGTAAATATTAAATCCGTCAAAGATTTTAATGATTGAGATCATAACATACTTAAATACTTACATATTTTATCGCTATGAATGCCACGATTATCTTATTTAACACTAACACTTGCTTTCATTATTTAATATGTATTCCACAGAGAGGTAGACAGAATGCGCTACTTCTCACCTATTATTACGATAGCATAACTACGGTACGCTACACTTTACTAGATGGCGCTGTAGTGCAACATCATTTCCTCCTACTATTTTAATTCTTTAGGTTGCTCTCGTGTAGGTGGCGCTTCAAACTTGGAGCCTCAAAAAGTTCTTAGACTGTGGCAGTTTATTATTATTTGTACTCTGCCTACACTAACCTAATCTTATATATTTTTATCCTTTCGCCACTCGTCACGGTAGGTGATGTTAGCTTGAACTGATTTGTATTTTATTGTTGTAGGTATGCCATTTACGCTGGCTAAATATGTACGTGTTAGTTACATTAAGTTTTTACGATACGATATTTACCTTGCAGTATTAATTTTCGGCGCGTACAAAGACCTGTCGGCGCGCCTAATAGAGGCCTCTGGTGACCAGAGGGCTGGCTACTATTTTGCGCAACGAATAGCCATCGCGATTCAGCGTGGCAATACGGCCAGCCTTCTGGGCACCCTGCCCGTTGACAGTGATCTGGGTCAAATTTTTTATCTCTAGTTTTAAGTAGTTTAGATTGTTAGGGTAGGGAATTTGTTTATTAATTTTCTTGAATTTACGTTACCTACATTTTGAAGATTATTCAAATTTTGTTGTAGATTTATGCGCTTAATTTACAATCTGCTAACTTTCAATGCTTATCCCGAAAAATAAATTTTTCTACATGATTCAGCCAAGTAAACTTATTAGCAAGCTTTGTCGGCCGACCTTTTGACTGATGTCGTATGATGAACTACGTCATGTGATAATGATATAGGGCTAACTCGAGTGGCGGCTCGCCCTCGCGAATATAAAAACGCTGTAAAAACCGCACCCGTAAAGCTAGCAAAGTCATGTAGCCTAATGACCGAACCTACGGATAGGTATGTAGGACCTCGTTTTTATAGACTATTTATAGGTTTTTGGTAGTGTGACGAAATATAACCTTTAAATTCTATACAGAAAAAAGCAAAGTAAAATTATCATAATAACCATATTAAACGAAGCAAACGGGTCTAACACGAAATTTTATTTTACCCTGAGTTCCGACGTTTCGACATTACACTGGTGATAGTCGCGGACAACTGAAGTCTCAGCAAATGTCAAAAGAGGATACTTAAAACTGAATACACGTCATCGACAAATCTCTTACGCAGTCCACAGAGTAAATAATAGTATAATACAGAGAGACCTCTGTAATGTCACGTAACGTCACGAATCATGTTGTCCCTTCTTAACGCATGACAAGTTCTTTTTCACACTTATGCAAACGTATCGGATACGTCGTGTCAAACTCAAATTTTTTGACAGATTTACTTTGAGTTGTACCCCCCCTGCGCAGTCTCAAGGATATCATTCCATAGCAGAATCTGGGCGTCTACAAAATAGAATGCAGTTGCGGGAGTGTTTACATTGGTCAAACTAAACGGAGCGTACAGGACCGGGTGAAAGAGATAGCGGCTGTTAAAAATCGTCATTTACACAAATCCGATATCGCCAAACACCTACCAGCTGACATCTGGAACAAACCACTGGATTGAGCTTCATAAACCAAAAATGCTCAAGCGAGAAGCAATTGAAATTAAAAAACACCCCAAGAATTTCAATAGGGAAGAATCTTCCCTATTAAACTATCTAAACTAAACCATAATTATGATGCTTTCAATTTATCGCCAACTTGGGGCTGGTTATCCATAAGTTAAAACCACGGGTTTATCTTCGTATCTATGCGCCGATGTTGTGAGTGTTGTGGGTCGGACCATTGACAATAATTAACATAAGTGGAGTGGGTAGTTGGACTTTTTGAGGCATACCTCTATGAAATAACTTTCGTCGGGTAGTGGAACAAAACGACCCGCATCTCTTTTGACATTAGCTGGGACTTCAGTTGTCCGCGACCATGACAAGTATAACCTGTGTAGAAACGTCGGAACTCAAAGTAAAATAAATTTCTTTCGCGTTAGACCCGTTTGTTTTGTTTAATATGTGTACAAAACGCGAAAGTTTGAAAATTTATGTTAATAACCATGTTTATCTTTGAGTGTTGTTTTAAATTAATGCTGTGCTGATTTAGGTTAAAAATCTGCATTATAACCGTGTTTTCTGTCAAAGTTATTATTATCTTTGGGCTATTATTTAATTACAGTACATCCGCGTTTACGAAAAGGGTCGGTAACTTTGTACCAAACAAAATAAACAGGGGCAAAAAACTGAAGTAACGTAACAATTTTATCGACAAAAAATATATGGATGTAACTCTCAACATCTAGATGGCAACATCTAGAGTCAACATAAATTAATATTACCTATTTTCTCTTTATTCTCTTGGGCGGCATGATTATTAACCGACTTCAAACAAGGAGGAGGTTCTCAATTCGACTGTTTTTTTAATCATTATTATTTCTTTGTATGTATGTTACTCGATATCTCCGTGAATTGTGAACCATTTTTTTTTATCAAGCGGGTATAATCCCTAGATGGTCTCATTGTCACCAAGTCGGGGTCTGATGATGGGATCCTGGAAAAATCGAGGGAACTCTTCAACTATTATAGGCACACCTATAGTGATTTCACTATTATTTACAGCAACTCGGCCACTTCCTCTTGGAATAGCGGATCCTAAGTGAAGTCGGTTATTTTTTGTTTAAAATTATATACACATCGTGTCATATGAGAGACTTAAAAACTCAGACGTTCAGACACTCCAGCAGATTTTTATTTTCGACTTCATAACAATCGTAGCGGAATATTATTCTTACTGTAGCAAGCATATAAATTGCACTGACTGTAAATAGTCTTATTATTGAAATAACATCCGCATACATGTATTATGTTGAAAGGCTCGATATCATACATATATAATAACGAACCTTTTCATAGTAATCGAGGATATTCAATGAGCACATGTATTAATATATACATATTTTTATCGAAATGAAACCCCTTGAACGTACCCCGAGCACAGGTATAAAATAAAAATAAAGTTTCCTTCACCAAAAAATATTTATGAATGTCAGGCCCTATGGAAATCATTGTTTATTTTATCCCGGGAAAGGGAACCAGTATCGAAATTCCATACGAGTGTAGACCTTACTCTATTTAAAAACCGGCCAAGAGTATGCAGGGCCATGCTCAACGCAGGGTTCCGTAGTTACCAGCCCGTCACACCCCACTTAAAAGGTTGTTTTTATAGGATATTTTGTAGCAACTCAAAAACGACTCGACGATTTTATTCAATATAGTTTTCATTAAAACTACTTATTAAGGCTCACATTCACAATTTTTTTCAGAAATGTATAACCCACGGTTCTAAAGTTACACGCTACTTTTTAGGGAGTTTTTTTTAAACTTTCGGAACTATTTTACAAAACTATTGATTTTATCAAAAATTTGCCTTAGTAAGCCCCTATTATTTTTAAAAGACCTATTCAATCACATCACATCCCACACGATAATTTTAAGTGAAAAAAATCCCACTTCATAGTACGGGAGGTACAGTCAGCAGCAGAAGTAGCTAAGCGGGTAGCGCGTTCAAAATCACCATCACACGTTCTTATATTCAAATTTTGTTTTACCACTTTGTCGGCGTCATAAACATATTATACTCATACCAAGTTTCAGTTTTCTAGTAAGGGCAACTCTATCTATCCGATCTTCTCCGACTGACGGTCTTGGCCGAGTTGACCTTATAAAGATCACTGAGCTAGGCCGCGGACAGACTATAAGCAGAGTACACCCATACCACCTTCCCTATACTATGGTAAGCCAAACTATTACATGTATTTTAGGTTACCCAAAAACACTTATAGTTTGCGGAAAAATTTAGTAAAGTGGTGTTTATATAAATTTTACAACTATAAGTCGTTTGTCTGAAATGAGCATTGAGATATTATTAGTAGGTCAGCCAAAAATTACGTAGGTAGTAGCTGATAAATATACAAGGCACAGCTTCCTCCAGCCATGCATTAGAAATGTAAATAAACGAAACCACTATAGGAACTAAGTACGTCCAGCTTTTGTTTACCTTAGATATCGCAGCAGACGATATCTGTGAATATTTATTACACGATGTAGCTCCGTCTTTTTATTTACTCGCGCATAATTAAAATAAACTTTGTTTAATTTATGGATGCATTTAAATTACTATTTACATATGGTCTTAGTTACAAATGTTACCACAATATTTTGTCAGTTTTCGTATTAAGATTAGAAGATTAAGTCTTAATTGCTTGTACCTCGAAACATTAACTAAGTAATTATAACCGTCAGTAGCAAAATGAAGGATTGTTCATTAAGGCAAACAAGGGAGACGTGAGAAAAGTTCCACCCTGCGTGTAGGTATTTGTAGGCCGCTGCCAAGTTTGGCGGCTATGGGAGGCAATTAACGTTCTCACATATTTATTGGGTATTAATCTTGTACTAGCGTGTTACTTGGACCATTTTATTTCCCTTGCGATAAAAATATAGAACTAAAAACGAAATATAAGAATTTGTAAGATCCTGTGCAGATACATCCAACCTTGAATGGGATTGCATAGAGACTGATTTGAATTTGATGGAGTTGAATTTATGCCAGAATCTTATCTGTTACCTATACCATATAATTAAATATCAAAACGGGTGATATCAAACTATCCATGTTTCAAAATCAACCCATTTTTAGGTTTTCAAAAGTAAAATATCTTATATCTTGTTAACTAATAAAATAATAAATGTTTAAGTGTTTATCTCAATTCCACAAAGGTTTCATGCCATGTCACCAATGAGAAAAGTTGCCGTGTTGTGAGAGGCCAAAATCACCTTGACAATAAACTTTTGTTAGCCACTAGATACTCAAATTAAAGTAGCTGAATTGTCAAGTAAACGTGTAATTAATACGCAAGTTTGACAAGTTTATAATAAGTATATGAATATTAATGCGTATTTCGCTGTATGTTTCCTGCACCAATGCACGGCCGGTTTGCGCCTTATAATTACGACATTTAATCAGTTTCACGGCATGGCTAGACAAAACTCACTTTCACAACATGGCATTTTTTTTTGATATGACAGAAGGGCAACCGATATTAGCTCCACCGCCTTTGGCCCAATGGTTTTGGTGCGGGTTGTGAGCGGCGCGGCGCTCTCATACATTTTTCCAAGACCTTATACAGTGTTATAATTTTTTTATAAGATAGTTTGTTGCGCTTGTCTTCTCTTTTTTTATATTATTTCAACTGCAAATCAATACGAATACCTTCTTATTGTAAAAAAGATTGTCGAAAGTTTATTTCATTATCATATTTACGTCGTTTGAATACTACGTATCTAATAGACGGAACAAGAGATATAAATACGTGAATCTGAGTCCTACACGTATTGGACAACACACACATTTTTGGCTTATGATTGTATCTTTTGTTACTGACGCAAATGCACAAATGACAAGTTGGAATATGAATGTATTTACATAATAGTACATAAAATATTTACATAAAAGTTTATAGACCACTAAAATAAGCAAGTTATCAAAATAATATATGAGAGATTTAAACGTAACTTCACTATTCTAAAGAACTTTAAATTGAGGAGTTCCCAATAGGGATATCAAAACATATAATTCTAAGTAACTTTTGGGGGCTTAGTATATGCCTGAATTCGGAAAAACCTAATCGCTTTGGAAGTTATTAAGTAGGTGCCTTCATTCCTTATTTTTACCAGACTGCGTCCGATTACCAACCTGTTTTTAATGTTTAATAACATCCATCGGTTAAAGATTCGCTCGAACTGGATTACACTTAAAAAAAAGTGTATTTACATTTTTTTTTACATAGTACTAAAGTGTTCAAAATTATAGTTAAAAGTATGAATGGCTAGTTATAATTAGTTGTTTTCGTTATTGTTATGTATGTAAGTTAAAGAGCACTTACCTAGAATCCATGTTGAGATAAGAGGTCACGGCAAAGAGCTGAATCGTGGTTGATAATGATAACAGGTAGATCCTTTGTTCTTGCGAGGCCTTTCGCGGCCTACCGTGATAACACTCAACACACACTTGGAACACTGACTACGCGGTATTTACACTACGATTAACACTGTTAGACTCACAACCAAAGTTGACATTGCACAGATTTCCAACCTTGCCACTTCTGAAAGAAATTATTTCTGCAAACTGTGATTTTATTTATCACTTAGATATGTGCACTTGGAACACTTAGTATTTGACGTAAGTTTTTATACACTTTTAAGATCACTATTATCGTGTTAAATATTAAGAATTGAATATTCTCTTAAATCACTTATCATCTAACAAAGCTCACTTCATTAAAATAAAATACATTGTTTAAGTATAAACTTTTTGGGCTACACTATCAGTAAGCTTTATTTTATTTTTGTTAATAGGTTCAGTACAGTATTGTTATAATACAGCTACTTATCTTATTATGCTATTTGTAACGTAGTTTTGTATGTTTGGGCGGGAAGCGGCTGAAAGTTTTCAGACGCTCGTTCAGCGGTGGGGCACAAGCGATGTGCCGCGTCGCTCGGCAAGCCGCGACTGCGTCTGGTCGCTCTATTATACACCCGCCCTTTGGCAACAACAGTGCTCGCAAAACATTTCTCCATCGGGAAAGTCACAGTGTTTAACACTACACTTAAGAAGAATGAAATGTCTACTGTAATGGAATGCCGTTGCATTTAAAGTTTATATTTTTAAGCTTCTAAAGTCACACCTAAGTATGAAAAAGAGTTAAATTTCAAAAGATTAGAAATAATTGTATAAATGATGTTGATGTGTAAAATAAAATGTCATCAATACAAAAAAAAATCGGTATATTTGTGGCCTCAAAAATGGTACCACTTTTCAATCACGAATATTAATTATTAAAAGGGTATTCCGTCTTTCTTTGCGTCATTCTCTCCATTATTTGCCACTTTTTTAATACTTTTTACAATGCTGGAAACTGAACTTCGTTACAATCTTAAGCCCGCATTTTAAAGCATGTTCCTTACAATTTCAGAAATATTTAAAACTAGTCTAAAGGTCTTCCTTTTTTATAAATGGTCACTAGCCTGATAGTATTTTACATAAATTATATTGTTTAAGTTTAAAACTAGTAAGTACAAACGGTCGGTTTAAAATTGATAATATATGTTTGTAAAGAGGAACATTGTACTCTTAACTTCAACCCGAACTTTGAATTAAGAGGAGTACCTACATACTTACTCCTGAATGCGTCCTGAATACAAATGCGAGGTGTCAAATTAATCCACTTAATTAAGAATTCTACCTTTGAATTTGTTTCAATACATTTCATAACAGCCTAGTCATAAATGGGTATAATACTCATGGCATCACAATTACAAAAATAAATTAATGCTTATTTTTATTACACAACGCACCTTTTCATTCAATTGTTTTGTTATTTATAATATAACAAGCCGAAAGGTTTTGCCTACTTGTGCAATTTTTACGTGCCGTATTATAATTTTAAAATACGTAAACAGCACATTGAAAACACAATCTAACTCATACAAAAATTGCATGTGAAAAATAGAAGTCTTCATTTTCATATAAAATCTATGGGAAAAGGTTTCCTCGATTTGTGGCTTTTCTAGCCGGAATATTTTATTCCAAATAAAGTAGTGCATCGTAGGCAAAGTTGTAGCAGCTGACGGTACATACATATATTCAATACCTTCTTCCTCTCTAAAGCGTTTCAAGAAGCCAGACTAAATTCATACTGCTATTTTGGAAGACGCTAACACGAGAAATTAAATGTCTGAGAGCTTCAATTTATCGCAATGAAGTTAAAGTGCATTTCTTTGAACTTTTAATGATGTAGTAAGTTATTGGCTATTGTAAACAGACACTTGTATATAAATTACTCAAGGGAGCAATACTTTATCTTATTTTTTACAGCACGATGTGAAAAACAGTTTCCATTTTGCTTTTGCGCCAGTAATTCTTGAATTTTAGGTTAGTTTATTTAAAAGAACGTAACAAACAACGTAAATAAAAAAATTATAATAAAGTTTGGCCTAATAAGTAAAGCTAACAGATAACAAACTTCACTGAGCCCGAAGTTCTGAACTCAGGGGAATAGTTCGGGCATAAGCCTGTTCTGGGTTATTTTGACTGCGGGCAAGGAACGAGCCGCTCAAACAGCAGTCTATGGACACCTGGACACCACAGTCCTAGGGTTTCAACGGCAAAGGCTGCAAATATATTTCGGTCTGCAAGACCAATATATTTGCGACATTTATAATTTTTCGCGTCTGCTGCTGATACCCATGATAACTTCGAATTATAGAGATATTCGAATTATCACGTGTTCGAATTTATGAGAGCTGTAATCGTTTTCGATTTATAAATTTCATTATATTTTAGTTGGCCGTTTACAATATTTTTGTTTTAGATGAGCTCCTCTTATGTTTTTTATAGGGTTTTGTACCTCAATAACTTTATAATTTGCCTTGGATTTTTGAATTGAATTTGAATTATTTATACTAAGTACAAAATGTTAGTTTGACTTGCTTAAACGTAAAACATTACCTTTTTTTTTTACAATTTTTCATGTAACGTGCTTCTTAATTAGGAAATTGGGTTGTACGTTGTTTCATAGACTACATTTTCGCAGAATATTGGTTCATAGAAAATGTTTCTCATATTTTCATTTCATAGATTGATCATTTTTCAGATCTCTTACATTGTAGAATCTGGTTTTGTATATTTTTTATTGTTCAGATAATTACTTTTTCGAATTTCAGTTCATAACGTTTTAAATCAAATATTATTAATCTGTATAGTATTTAGTTTGTATAACACTTCTTTCAAAGCCTGCATGTTCATAGTATGTATTAAAATATTTATTTATTATCAATAATAAGCGTTGTAAGTAGGTACAATAATAAACAAAAACTTAAATATAAATTAAAAGCTATCTTAAGTCAAAACACTAAACTAAAAAATCCCCCCCGGCATGGTACCGTAGATACTGGCAGCATTTCCCCTTTGTATGGCAATTCCAATACGTTGGGCAAGGAAGCTGCCAGCTCTACGGTCACCAGTGGCATCCACTAACCTCTTAGAAAGGTCTCTGAAGAGAGCATGTGCACTGGGACCCCACGGGCCAAGGGTCTCGACGCCGAACGGAACGAAGTTATATTCGACGCCGAGGCCCCTATATTTGTTTATTTTTGATTTTTCGGCAGCATCTGCAGCCGCACCGGCTCTGGCGGATGTTCCGTGGAGATGAGAAGAGGCTAGCGTGTCTACACATGTGGCGTCCCACACCAGCACCCGACCCATCTTCCACGGAATCAACGACATCCCATCCGGTCTCCTGCCATCGTCCCTGAGAATGCCGGCGGGCTCCAAAAGAGCCGGAACATTAACGCTGGCAAGAGAATGGCGCAGGATGTCATTAAGCGCGGCGTGCCTGGAGAAGCGCCCTGCGCTTCTCTGGCAAGACAGCCCGTGGTGTCCGAGGACGTCTACGTCACTGCCGCAGGGGCATCTATGCGGTGCGCATACCCGGACGCCGAGCCGCAGACAGGCCGCAACGCGCAGAGTGTGGGGTTCCAAAAATGTGCCAGTGTGCACGGATGGGAAAGCGTGCAGCCAGGCACCGGCTTCTTTGGATCCCACAGCCAGGAGTCTGGCACGCTCGGAACCTGTGCTGTGGCTTAGGAGAGTGTCGTAAATAATTTTGCATGAGATGTCGTCCCAGGTCCTTTGGGATGTCAAATTATCGGGAAAATCCTTACCCGGGCAGGCAATAGACCAGGCGTTTTTGGCCTCCGGCAAGCCGGCAATCTCATAGTTTAAAGGGCAGGCCCTTAAAATTTTTCCTACGAGACTTGCCGAGCTATGGACGGAAGACAAGAACGCCGGTGCAGAAACACTTGAAATTTTGCGTATCCCTATCCCACCATAACGGATGGGAAGGGAGGCTTGGGTCCAGGACTCTTCGCTTAGCTGTAAATTCAAAATGGATTCTACGTTAGCTTTGATCAAGTTATCCATTGGTATTAATAAATTTTGAAATTTTGAAAAGGGGCAGCAGCGAAGTACGTATGTTAATTTTGGTACAAAAAGGCAGAATTTTAGAACAGTTAAAGCAAAATGGGGACTAATTTCCAGTAGACGACATTCAAAATTTTGGAATTTTGTAATAGTATGATGATTCATCAAAGATGGGGGACCCTAGGAGGCACAGAGAGGATTTGTTTACGATTTTTATGTTAGGCGTCAAAGAATCGAATTTTTGTTTCACGTCAATACTGTTCAAAGACGTGTTATGAATATACAGTTCACATTTTGCATAGTTTAAGTCTAGACCAATGGAACGGAATTTAGACTGGATGGTCGAGAGATCTGACAGCACGGACTCCAAGTCGCCTCCTAGGGTTCCATCGTCTAAATACCATACATTAAATTTAGACTTTAAATTTTGAATGATTGGGTTAATTGCCAAACTAAATATTGCCGGCCCAAGAGGATCACCTTGCTGACAGCCTACTTCGGAAGATAGAACATTTTCGCGGTAAACTAGTTTGGTAGGGTCAGCATAGCAATTTAAGAGGTAGTTATAAATTTCTGGTGTATTGCTTTTAATTTCTGTAAGCAAGGTGTCCCTATTGACCGAATTGAAGGCGTTCCGAACGTCAATTTTGACCAGCACATCACATGGTGAATTTAAGAGGTAAGTGCGTAAGGCATGGACGGCTGCCTCACAACCTCCTTTAGTGCCGAAACCGAGCTGGATAGGTTCGAAAAGGGGTTTTAATTTGGAGAGTATATACCTAACTGCAATTTTGGAAGCGAGACGTCTG
This sequence comes from Pammene fasciana, assembly GCA_911728535.1. Taxonomy (NCBI): domain Eukaryota; kingdom Metazoa; phylum Arthropoda; class Insecta; order Lepidoptera; family Tortricidae; genus Pammene; species Pammene fasciana. The sequence continues at coordinate 5,843,123 of OU452279.1, forward strand.
AATGTAGAACCAACGGCAATGGGTCTCACCCCTATAGTATGTTGTTTCTCATTTTATCAAACTTAATATTTTCGTTTCATAGAAGACTCAGTAACTCAATACTTATTGTAATATACATTACATACATCCTATATGTTTTTGTTCAAAGCTAATTGAACTAGCACCTATCATATAATTTTCATGCAGATCATTTTAGAGCCTAATGATAAATAGCCACAATAACCCTATTCTTCCTTTTTCTGGGAGCAGTTTCGTTTTTAAAAAATAACCCTAACCTACCTATCTCTGGGAGAAGTTTCGTTTTTAGGGTCATCAAAAAAAAACCCTAACCTACCTATCTCTGGGAGAAGTTTCGTTTTTAGGGTCATCAAAAAAAAATAACACTAACCTACCTATCTCTGGGAGAAATTTCGTTTTTAGGGTCATCAACAAAAAATAACCCTAACCTACCTATCTCTGGGAGAAGTTTCGTTTTTAGGGTCATCAAAAAAAAAAAAACCCTAACCTACCTATCTCTGGGAGAAGTTTCGTTTTTAGGGTCATCAAAAAAAAACCCCTAACCTACCTATCTCTGGGAGAAGTTTCGTTTTTAGGGTCATCAAAAAAAAATAACACTAACCTACCTATCTCTGGGAGAAATTTCGTTTTTAGGGTCATCAACAAAAAATAACCCTAACCTACCTATCTCTGGGAGAAGTTTCGTTTTTAGGGTCATCAAAAAAAAATAACCCTAACCTACCTATCTCTGGGAGAAGTTTCGTTTTTAGGGTCATCAAAAAAAAAACCCTAACCTACCTATCTCTGGGAGAAGTTTCGTTTTTAGGGTCATCAAAAAAAAATAACCCTAACCTACCTATCTCTGGGAGAAGTTTCGTTTTTAGGGTCATCAAAAAAAATAACCCTAACCTACCTATCTCTGGGAGAAGTTTCGTTTTTAGGGTCATCAAAAAAAAAATAACCCTAACCTACCTATCTCTGGGAGAAGTTTCGTTTTTAGGGTCATCAAAAAAAAATAACCCTAACCTACCTATCTCTGGGAGAAGTTTCGTTTTTAGGGTCATCAAAAAAAAAATAACCCTTACCTACCTATCTCTGGGAGAAGTTTCGTTTTTAGGGTCATCAAAAAAAATAACCCTAACCTACCTATTTCTGGGAGCAGTTACGTTTTTATGGTCATCAAAAAGAGTATGCGAAAAGTGTTATGTAAATCGAAAATATGACAATAGTTTGTATTCCACCAGATACGACCCCTATAATAATAATATCGGTCCGATATTATCGGATAAGAAAACAGTGGAACTAAATATTATATAAAACAATAACTATGAAACAACAATCTATGAAATCTGTGCCTACGAAACAAAAATACATGAAATATGATTCTAGTGTTTGATCACTCTGTAAATTAAAAAAGTGTGATAGCAATATACATGGAAATGAAAGTCTGTGAAATATGTTTTTACCAATTGAATAGTCTATGAAACAACAATATTGGAACAGAAAGTACATGAAACAAATAATCTATGAAATAATTTCTGGGAAACGAAATTCTAAGAAATTTCTGTCTATGAAAGAGTGTGACACCAGGAAATTGATAATTTAACGAGGGAATGTACAATTCGTAAGATCCGCTACCCCGTGTGCGTTGACACTCCTCAATGCGCTTCTGGCATCAGCGCCTGAATGTGACTTGTTTGCTTGTAGAAGTTGTAGATGGGTTGTGTGCCGTGAATGCTTGAGGTTTTGTGGCATAATTAGTGGAATGTCGTTAGTCTTATTATGTAAATGTTGCTATTAGTATATTTAGTTACTCGGCGCATTGGTGCACACTGTAATGCCGACTGTAATGATTTTGTTGTTAAATAAAATTAAAAAAATAATCTTACTACTCATTTCAAACAAAAATGATGAAACCAGTCAAACCCAGATTTCTAAGAAACAATAAATACAAATAAATTTTAACTCAAAAACTACATGAGATTGGTTGGGGGTACATACAAAGTTGGGGTATATTATGACAACCTTGAGTACGAAGAATTTAAGTTATTGAATTTTTTAAAACGTCAAGGTTTGAACCACTCATTAACCTTTTCCACGCCAAAGACGTATATATCGGCACCACAGGTCCAACGCCAAAGGCCGATATATCGGTCACCGTCACCGACCACAGAGCAAAATAGACCTACGTGCACACGCACAAAGTTTAACTTCATTTTTGACATTTAGATGGCGTGGCGTCTGAGTGGTAGGCTTTGCGTTTGATATGGCATCGAAAAGGTTATTGTATGTATAAATAAACAAACAAGGTGATATGAATATTCAGCATGACGATGCTTTTATTGGTTCAGTAAAAAGTTGTGAAGAAGTAAGTAACACAATTTGTAGCCTTCCGTAAGTTCCTGAAATGCACATTGAATACTGATTTTTCTATGCGGGCTGAAGCACTGAATACAAATCAATAAGGCCTGTTACCAAATATCCAAATAAAATTGTAAACCACTTCAGAAAATTAAGGGAAATGCATTGTTCTATTTTGGGTGTAAATGTAGGTCATGTTTGTTCTGATGTCAACTCATGCGACATTTCATGTGTTTTATTTACCACAGATTAGATAACAATGCCATAAATTTATTAGTAGATAATATTATGTTTTCGATACACTGGAGTATACTTTCCTATCCTAGCATCTTACTTATAATTGAATGAATTAGGTATATAATCTACAGATTTTAGCAAACGTGTAAAAAAAACATATATCCGTATTTCAATTTGATAACGAGTATAGACGCCTCGTTTTTCCTATTGTTTTGTTTTTAAAGGGATTGTTCGATTCATTTTGTATGTCCACATTATTCAGATAAATTTCCAATATCCTAGAAAAACCGGCCAAGAGCATGTCGAGCCAGACTCAATTTGGGGTTCCGTACTTCTGTAATTGCAGATCCGTCACAATACACCCACTCAAAAGGTCCTTTCTTATAAGATATTCTGCGGCACTTGTGTCCTTTTTCTACCAAATGGTAACTTTAGCGATAGCTTAAAAAGGGCTGAACCTACCTAAATATATTTTTCATTAAAAGTAATTATCATGTTTTTTCATATTTTGTTGACCAATAGTTCAAATGTTCAAGGAGCAACAATTTCCTACATATATATTAAAATTGGTTGAATCTAGGGACTCGGTAACCTAATCTAACGTAGGCACTAGTTTTTACGAAAGCAACTGCCGTCTGAACTTGCAATCTAGAGGCCAAAATTTGAATGTATCCGATTTCCTTCAGCGAAACTTCTTAAAAAGTGATTAATTAGTGGAACTCCGAGAAACACAGTAAGAGCCGGGGTTCGAAACCACGACTACCAGATTAAAATTCGCCCGCCTTGCCGTTAGGTTTCAGCGCTCCCACGAATAAAACGTAATAAACTTATCACAGAGCACTGCATTCAAGTGAATGGAAATGAATAAGCCGTCATTGATTGAAATTCCCAGTACTGGGGGGTGATTTTTGAGATTCGAGCGCTCAAATCTGACATTTAAAACTCTGAATAAAACGAAGATATGTTTTTTTTTATAACAGAGATAGTAATATAAAATCATCATTATTTATACTATTAATTTCATGCATAAATAATGGCATAAAACTTTTGTGTGCGATTATATTCGAGTTTAAATTCTTTGAATTCGACCGCCCGAAAGTCAAAAATCGGCCCCCAGCATAGGAAATGCAAGCTGGCTTTTATTATGTATGATATCGCGATCAAGAAAAGTTGAAATCAAGAAAAAAAATTGAAAGTACAGTACAGTTTTTGCTATAAATATAAATAAACGTAGAAACCTTTTTATGAACAGAATTAGCCATATATTTGCTGTTCGGAATACTCAGTTGGAAGGGCGGCGGTTTGATAGCCCGAAGCCACGAGTCTCGCCTGAGGTGGATTTTCCATTTCCCTATAATTCGCAGCAGCATTAACAGACATTTCTACTTGATACAAAATAACCAAAATATAGATATTGCTTATTAGTGTCGAATTATTACCTACATAATAACGAAAGAATGCCAGCATCTATATGTTCTGATCAATTCATGTTAATGAGTGACATTCATCTTTTTCACGTAGGTATATAAAAGTAATAATATATGATATTCATAGGAAATTACATACATACAATGATTGATAATCCGGTTGGCAACATAAGAAGGTATGATCATATATGAGTATAATTAAATTACCTATTGACAATGGTTGGCAAATAAGGGCCCGGGCCCGCCGGCACCCTCCAGCGTTCATTCAGCGGTCTGCCGAGAGGCGGACGTCATTCATTTTGGTTAACTAGTTAATTGTACATCAATGGATTGTAGATGGCAGTATATAACAATACGATTTGGACGTGACGATACTTATACATTTGACTTCCAGCACGCATTTATAAGCGGTGAGAGTAACGACGGGATCTTACTTACTTAGCATTTAATAAAAACATATTTTTTAGGGTTCCGTAGCCAAATGGCAAAAAACGGAACCCTTATAGATTTGTCATGTCTGTCTGTCTGTCTGGCCGTCCGTATGTCACAGCCATTTTACTCGGAAACCATAGGACGTATCACTATCAAATTTTTACATAAAGTGTATTGTGTGTGCCGCTACTTAGTTATGTAGTGAAACTGAAAAAAATATTTTGAGGGGGGGCACTCCATACATGCAAGTAATTGGCAAAAAATATTTTTTTACCAAATATCAACATGATGAACATCAATCGATAGGTCGTTAAAAATAACATTAAGGTTTCTTTTAACATTATTTGATTAAGTGGATATATTCAGAAATAATGACTCCGATTTCCGAAAGTCAAAAAAATTATAGAAAGTTATTTTGAGCATTATCGGTTTAGGCGTTTTTGAGTTATCTCCAATAAACTACGTACTTAGGCAGTTACGACCTTGCGATAATAATTTATTCGATAGTATCTGTTTTCATGCGTGAGTCCGACTCGCACTTGGCCGGTTTTTTTTAAACTTACGGGTGATGACCACCATTGTTACATGGGTACTATTGTAACATTAACAAAAATGACTTAGGCAATAAAACAATATAGTTAGTACTTTACTTAACAGCAATCGAAGAGTACTTAACAGTTTCTCTTTAAATGTCGAATAGACCAAAAATAACTACAACTACAATAAATAACTTTGAAACTAAACGCACTTTCACTAAAGCTACTCCGAAACAACGAACTGTCCTTGGTATTCCTAAGATTTATCGCAGGATCTTCAAACTTTTAATTGATTAAATGGCGTCTATCCTTTTAGGGTTTTTAACGTAAGTCTATGGGTAAACTAAACAAGAGGTGCCATTTTAGGGTTCCGTGTCCAAAAGGTAAAAACGGGACCCTATTACTAAGACTCCAGTGGCCGTCAGTCTGTCTGTCATCAGGCTGTATCGCATGAAAAAACAGAATAAAATAAATATTTAAGGGGGCTCCCATACAACAAACATGATTTTTTTGCCTTTTTTTTAGATGATGATACGGAACCCTTCGACTCCGACTCGCACTTTGCCGGATATTTTAATTTAAATGCTTCCTACTTTACGCAGTACAGTACATACAATACAAGATGGTTCAGTGTTGCATAGTATCTACCTCACATATCGGTACCTATGGCGGCAAAGTTAACGGTATTGCTGAGTGGTCAGTGCAGTGGTCATAATGAAACAACGCTTCATATATTTTGTTTTAATCTTTATATATGGCGAAGGTAAATAATAATACACTTTTTATATTTTAAAATTGTCACTGTTTGGATGTAAATAGTGAAGTAACGAAGTATTCTTTTTAATCTTTTTATATAGGAATTAAATGCATATTTTTATTTCTTTTTTATTAAAGCTTGTTGCATAAGTTCTACAAGTTAACGATTTATACAAAAACATACATTAATAATAATACCTAATTGTTTTACAAAAGTAGCGAACAAATAATTCTATCTTGCGTTTAATTTAGGAAGTCCATATTAACTACGACAACAATACTGCTATATGTAATTTCCTGATGTTTTGGCTTGTGATTATTCTATATCTATTTATGAAATGTACCGTCTTAAATATGTTTGTATTGCTAAGTACAATATGTTATCGAATTGTATTTATGTACAGTCGCCATCAGATATATCGGAGCGGCCAAGCTGGTCACAAATATCTGAACAACGCCTCTATTGTCATGGCGATAAAGTGCAAGTTCAGATATTTTTGAGTACCCTAGCCGCTCCGATATATTTGATGGCGACTGTACTATCTTTATTAAGGCAAGCCAACATTAATTAATTTACATAAAAATTACCATTATAATATTATCGAATATTAGAGCCATCGAGTTCTCATGAAATGTCAAGTGCAATTAACTTTTTAATTGGAATGTACTTATTTATGGATCATTATTATTCATTATCCTGCGATGTGCTTTATTATTTCATGAAACTTACTTTCATATATAAGTAAAGTAATTCCCATTTTTTATCCAATAAAACACCTACTGTATACCTAATGGGATGGAACGTTAAAATGTAGAAAGGAACATATTTATCTACAGGTTTACTTTCTTTACCCCGGTTCGAAAAAGCTGTATACGAATTCGAACCGAAATAGATTTCAAAGGGAAACTGGAAAAGATACGTAGGCAACAGCTTAATTCCCTCACAATACATCAATTAGATTTCCCAATTCCTTACTTGGTAAAACCGATCTAAAAAGGGAGATACTGTGTCATTATACCTACATTAATCTTTTGTACGTAGGCACCGTGTGGGAATCTTCATTATCCCGAGAGAGTGCTTTATCCCTTACAAATGTAGGCCGAAGTAAGGAAAAAAGTATTGCTTTGCTTTGCGTCATGTCGGATACATATCCACTATTTGGATATCTGATGAAAATCGCCTCATTGCAGGTACTTATTGATTTTCCACTGCGGTTTTTTTCTATACTGCATCGGTGGCAAATAAGCAAACCGCTCGCCTGATGATAATGTCACCGAACCTTCTGGGTTTAAAAAATCTGTACTTTACTTACATTACTTTTTTTAAGAACCCTGTATTACATACATACTATACATAGGTGCAGTTCATTGTAAGCGGCTAATTTAGTGTAATTATTAAGCGAACTAGAATGCCAAATAATAAAAACCGTTCAAGTACTGTCAACTGCTACAACTTTGCCTACGATACTCAACTTTGCCTGGCTTGATTTCACCAAACAGCTATTTATATCATATTCCTGAGATAGGAGAAAGGCAGCCATCGCAAAAATATGATATAAATAGCTGTTTGGTGAAGAAAACCATGTTTTTAAAGCCAGACTAAGTTGAGCATCGTTGGCAAAGTTGTAATAGTTGACGGTAATAAGGTCGATTTAAACAAATAATCCACGTTCACCAGCACCATTGAGGTACCATTCATATCGATGAAAACAATCAACACGCAGATAGTTCAGTTATTTTTAAACTCAAATGAAAAATGTACTACGGGTTAAATGTACAGTCAGCAGCAAAAGAAGCTAAGCGGGAAGGGTGTTCAAGATGAGCTGGACACGATATTATTGTTAAGAGAATTAGAGCGTGTGCAGGGGGCCGATTTTTGATAGCCGGACGCTCGAATTCAAAAAATTCAAGCTCGAAAATAATCGCACACAAAAGTTTGTTGCCAATTTTTTCGCATGGAATTAATAGTTTAAATAATCATGATTTGAAATTTCTATCACTGTTATTTTTAAAACATAATTTCATCGTTTTATTCAGAGTTTCAAATGTCACTTTCGAGTGCTCGATTCTCAAAAATCACCCCCCAGGTCATTTTGAAAAACCTACCAGCTTACCTACTCCTGCTGACCTTTCTGAAAAATACTCTAGTAAATATTTAAAAAAAATCGCTAAACTTTTGTAGTTAACAGCTTCAGTCGCTTATTTACAAATACCACGACAGTTTACCTAAAATTAATGAGACAATTGTCCCAGTTGATCCTCTTTTCATCCTTTCACCAGTGCGTGTGATTTACGGTAAATAGTATATCGAGTTAAAATTGGATGGCCTTACACTGAATCAGGGTAAATGCGTGGATTCTCCCTCCGGGTTGTACATAACATCATCAATCAACGTGCAGATCATTAAATCCCATCGTTATCGAGAGCATCGCCTCAATCCGATCATGATTGCGTGAGCTCTGATTTCGCGTAGTCGGTATCGAGGTGTAGGTGTACTGTCGGTACTGTTTTACTGGTTGATTTCCAGGTTCCCAGCATACAAAACCAAAACAGATATTCATAATAACCTCCTTGGGATTGGGACAAGTGGCCCCAGGCTCTATTGAGCTGTCGCAAAATATCTGGGAAAATGCTAGGAAAGTTAAGACATCACGATACATATAATATGTAAGTTTGGTGGTAATTCTGCCCTATTAGTCCGTGATATTCTTAATGGGCTTCCCACTGTCAAAGTGACATCTCCAACATTGGTCCTCAGGAAAGCTAAATTTGTATGGCGCGAAGTAGTTACTATATATATTCAAGAATTTGATTCAATGTTTTGTCTCCAATTGCTCCGAAATTGAAATCCATCGGTTTCTGAAATATACTTAATTAGAATCCTGTAGATTAACGCCATAGGTAAGGTTTTTTGGCCAAGAAAAGCTTTTTAACTGCATACTCACTAAGGACCATTCATCTCGTCTCTTTCTCTCATTGTATCAAATCTGGAACAGCACCCTCTACAAAAAGTTTTCACCGGCCTTCCCTAAAATACGGAAAATGATGTTGTGTCGAACCATTAAATGGGGTTGGCCTATCGAAAGTCTTTACAGATGGCACCAGCATAGCTTGTACCTGTCAGACCTACCAATAGTGTCAAATTCTTTAGTTTTTTTTAACTTTAAGCCAACTCCCATACAAAAATACTAGTGACAGGTACTCATCATAAATGTGGTGGGTAGTCAATATTTACGGTGTTAATTAACGTCGCAATTTTTGCGTCAAAATACGTCAGTAAAAAAATTTACTGTTTCTCTGTGTTATCAATGGGGTTGGCAACTGTCAACGGTTTAGCCAGATGGCGCCAGCATAGCTTGTACCTGTCACTAGTATTGTTGTATAGGATTTGGCTTAAAGGTTAGCCCATCCAGGTCAGAAAATTCCAAAAAAAAACAAGAATTTGACACAGTTGGTAGGACTGACAGGTACAAGCTATGCTGGCGCCATCTGTAAAGACTTACGACCGGCCAACCCCATTACTAAGACGTCAAGTAATTCCCGAGAAAATAACCAATGAGGTCTAACCTAACTGAGTCGGAACTCGCGATAGACCAATGTTATGTATTTGATATTGATATGTGCACTAAATATTTTAAATATTATAAACATTATATTTACCTCTTTAACAATCAATAATTCAGTGGCTACTGATACGCCGGAAGCAATATCTCGACAAACGATGGGAACATGAACGCATCTTGATAAACACAACGACACGTAAATCTTCCTTCAGTCTTCCGGAGTTCAGACCGAACTGTTTAATCTGGCTAAATCGAATTTCACAAACATTGTGTTCTGTACGCTTTAATTGCACAATAATTACGAGTAGACACGACCGAAGATTAAAGCTGTTTAATGAGACTTTATTTGCCAGTTCATTGCGGTTTTTTTGCCACAGTATTTGAGTTGATAAAGTGACAATTTAATAAATATTTTTACGATATATGTACATATCAAATCGTCAGCCACGGATTTTTCCTTTGTGTATTTGTCTCAAATATAAACATTACGAATTAATTTTAAAATATGATAAAAAGGTAACAGACAAAGATTTTTGTACTAAAATTTCGCGCTCATGATATACTCACTAAGTGCATGGAAACAAATCCTGTTTTAATATTGAATGTTATTTAGGGAGATCATGTTAAGCTCTTACTTTTTTACTGCAAACTATTTTAGAAAAGCATCCTTTGTACGTGCCATTAATAGGGGTATACACACTTTATCCCGTAAAATAAATCAACCTTAACTTTAACCTTGGTACAACTTCAGGTTTAATCATGTTTAAAATCAATCTCACTGTATTTGATTAACTTAGTTTTCAAAGGCGTTCATGTTTAATATAATATTCTAAGTATCAAAGGCCCATTATAACTGTGATAAGAAATAATGGTCAAAAGACAGTATTTAAATAACGATAATAGTAGGATATGACGGTAACAACTAACGTCACAAAAGATAATTGCCGTTTCCTTAATGAATTACAAATATCTTCAAATACATTATCGTTGTCGACTAAATAATTCCAATATTATTATGTTGAAAGGTTTACTAAAATACGTGAAATACGCTCACGGCAAAATTTCAACGGGTTCACAAAATGACAAGTTGTCGCTCGAGCATCGATAGATTCATTTGATCTTTGATAATTTCTATTTCTGGGCTCTTTCATTCAGATACGGATCCTCAAAGAAACAAAATACTTGACTGAACAATAATTTGAGTCGTTTACTTAGTTCGAACGGACTAGTACCTAGGAGCCACGAGTGTCTAAATGTAATTAGTGGATAGTTTAATATAATTACTATAAATACATAAAGTAATAGCGTTGATAGACTGGCGGTAAAACGTTCGACGTTCAATCCGACCAATGAGTTTTTCGGAAGTTATTTACGAAAATAATTATAAATTTACCAATTGGCCGGGTGCACGACGCAGCGCCACCTAGCGTTCGCAACTTTGACGGCTCCTGTCAAAAGTGTCGACTAATGGATACAACCAAATAAAGGTAATTATTTTAAAATATTGATTGTGGAGCAGTTAACAAATGCAAAATCTATTTTTTTTTAATGTGAAACACATTTGGTTTTGTGCTTTATTGATAAAAGTAACTATTGTGCGTGTATTAAGTATAATTACGTCAAGTTACTTCATTGTTGTTTTCTTACAATTTAAAGGAAAAAATAATGTTTTATTATGTTTGCTTCCAGATAATTGAAAAATTACTAATTTTTTAAACACCGGTCTTAAATCGAAAGTAAAGGGAAGCTGTTAGTTTTGGCACATCACGTTAGAAATATGGAATTGCAACAGTCGGACATAATTAGACAAGCTTCTTGGTTGGCCTGAAGCAACGGGAGCCCCAGTGTAAGTATCTTTAGAAATAGTGCAAAAACAATTCATTCATTTTACTAGAAAAAAAATTTGGTTTTGAATCGCCATTCTTGTTTTAAGTAATTTAATTTGGTCTGTCTGTCAAAACCCTTTTTATCAGGAACGCGTGGAGGTATAAAGTTGAAATATAACATCAAATACATATATTACATATATCTGCGGCGCCGCTCCTTGAATCTTTTAACTCGACGCAACCCAAAGATACGGTCATTTGAGCCTTATTTTCTAACACTTCGCAGGGAAGCAAAACCTACAAATAAAGTCCGATTCGCACTTGGTTAGTTTTTTATAATACAGACTAGATTTCTGTTTTTTTTACAGATACCTGTGTGCGTCCATAGTGGCAAATGTACCTTCGTATGTGGCCGCCTTAATATATTATATAAATCGAAAATGATGAAAGACCAGTGAAACAGACTTTAACAAGCAGGAGCAGCAGCGAGGAAAATTTGTTAAATACAAACAAAAGTTATAAAAAATTATACATTATTTTGTGTTATTTCAAACGTCTGTTCTGAAATCTCAAAATTGTTGTACTCTGTTTTAAAATGATAGAAACAAATTGAGAAAATCTTGTGAGGTTTTATTTCTTTTGAAAATTTAGAAGTCCGTAAAGGATCATGCGTAAAGGGATCCAAAAACAAACAGAGCTATGAATTATCTCATTTAAAAGTTCTTTCGTTTTATATACTTAATTTCCTTATGGAGACACCAAGTTGAATTCCATTGCATAACTAAGATATTCATGATTTAGTCAGTCACAGTAATTACTAGGAAGTGCGCCTATGCCTAGACGGACTGGTTACTGTTAGACCTCAGTGGCCAACACGTCCGCCGAGCGGTTGTGAACGCAGCCCAGCTGCAATGCTTTATTTAGGCACTTAATATGTGCTGTGACTAAAATATGAAAATCTCAGTTTTGCTGTGGAATTCAACTTGGTGCTCATAGAACTAAAGTCGATAGAGATACTTACATATTTAATGACCTCTTCTCTGATAGTTTTTAGACCACGATCCATATAAAGTGGCCCGAAATCCTTTACCAAAACGCAGCACGTAATGCATGTATGAAAAAATTCTGTAGGATTTTTATGTAGAATCTGATAAAGCCTCAATCCTTATCCTTACTAGTCCACAAAGAGTACCTACATAATAATAAATTGAGGTAAAATAGGTAACGTTATAATATAGGATACACGTAGAAAGAAATATGTAAAGACTAGCTTCTGTCCGCAACTCCGTCTGCGTAGAATAACATTTACAGTAAGTATATAAAACGCCTGCATACAATTTTATGGCACATAATAGTATGTGCTCTAATTGAAAATGTGTGCAGTAAAATTGTATGCAGGCGTTTTATATACTTATTGTAAGTGTTATTCTACGCAGACGGAGTTGCGGACAGAAGTTAGTCTTTACATATTTCTTTCTACGTGTATCCTGTATTATAACGTTACCTATTTTACCACAATTTATTATTTAATAGCAAATTTAAGTAGAAAGCGTAAGCAAAATAACTAAAACGTATGACGTTTCAAAAAATACAGCCGTCGCAGTTGCCACTTTTGGTCACGTCAAGCGCTGCGATCGTTTTAGCTTTTCCCGCCCAGTCTCTGCACCCGGCCAATAGCTATTCGGCCAAGGGAAACATCGTTAAGAAACCTTCATACATCCAAGGAAAATTCAAAGGTGAAGACCCGCTTTGGGCCAGCGTGGAGACTATAGCCCGATCACTCTCGTTTATGAGTCCAGTGCCCAGCGGTGGGATGTATGTATATAGGCTAACATATAAATGACAAAGTGTGACTGTCTGTCTGTGTGCTTAATCCACAGAAACGATTTACCTAGATGAATAATTGAATGCTGGAAAAAGACATAGGGTAGTTTTTATTCCTATGAATAGGGAGTGGATGTTTGTAAATAAAATCACTTTTGTTGGCTCATTCTGTATATGGTTAAGTACAGTGGGTTAGAACGTGAACGTGCTCTACAACATAATGTGGAACTCTAATCTTACCCCGATGGTTTTGGTACTACACGGTCCGTGTGAAACAGAACACGTTATAATCGTTATATCATTAATTTCAGGTAAGTTCTCATTCGAAAGCATAACCCCTGTATAACAAGTTACTGCCATAATATACCTTTAGGTAGTTACTGAATCACTATTTCAATTTAATTGATATTGATGACAAACTGGCAAAAGGAAGAGGAAAATTACAAATTAAATGAAATTAATGAATTGAAACCATTGAAAACCAAAAGCTTACTAAAACGTAGTACCTATTAAAAATGTGCGTCACAATTTTATATTGAACTTTAAAAGAACCTTTGTTGAGCAACATAGAATCGCGGAATTATGTAAAAAATGTTTTGTTTGTAACAATTTGCCCCGAGCGACTGTAAACTCGAGGAAACTTGTCTAACTTTTCTTAAACTCTTAACTCAGATGTTATTTGTGAAAAACCGGTCAAGTGCGTTTCGGCTTCATGCCAATGGGTTCAGTAGGTATCATTTATTTTTCAATTATTTATTCCTTTACGACTGCTTCACGATTGACCGGTTTTTTACTATTACCGGTGTTGTAAAGCAATCTATTTTTTTAATATCAATCTGAGTTTGATGTTGGTGTGTTAAATAGTTGCTATAAAGTTATACCTCCCAAAATTAAAATAATACATATTATACGTTTATACCTGATTGAAAATTGATTCGCAGTGACAAAGTATACTTAAAGTTTTTATCCTTTAATGTTCACGTTTTTATTAGGTGTCATGTATAGGTCTAGAAGTCGTTATAAAAACCATTACTCATCACCAAGAACGTGCGTGACAGTTTCTCTTTTCGTTTAGGAACTTTAGGGCTATTGATGTGCCTAAAGCACTATGCATTTTTAGGGACCTTTTATGTTAAAGAGATGAATAGAAATCGATCGGTCACTTTCCTATGAAGCGCAAAGTGACCAAAAAACCTCCTGCCTTTGCCTTGCCTATGCCTTTTATCGTTAATCTATCGCAGTGTATATATCTTGGCCGCCACGTTAAAAATATTGTAGCACTTGTATTTTATCTTAAAGTGACAACGCTACTTTGTTTGAACAGCTCATTTTATCCGGCGAATACCGAATTTCTCCATAATGTGAGCAGTGTTTAGGCAATGTAATAAGAGTGGGCTTTTCGATCAATGACCGCTTAAATTTTCAGTCTCCGATTATTCACGTAAAAATTTTGAATAGAATATTAAAAATTACCTACAAGTCAGAAAGCATTTTAACAACTTTAGTATGTGAATTAATTCCTTCCGTTACCTCTTTACGCTTAAACTGCTGAACTGATTTAGATTCAATTAGGTATGGATAGTGATGGGCAAGTTACCGAAAGCTACCGCCTTTTGTATGGGGAATGTTACCAAATGGAAACATTCCCCATACAAAAGGCGGAAGTTTCGGTCATTAGGTATGGACAAGGGAAAGGACCCCAGATCAAAAAGGCCACATTGAACTATTTCTTTTACAAAGTAGGTAGCGTCTATTACTCGCTTAATATGCACTAAACAACTGGAAATCGATTTATTGTTAAGTAAAACAAGAATCCAGTCTGACAGACCTAACAGATGCTCAAGTTCCACAGGAAGTGCACGAGTACTGAGATAGTTTTACTCTTGTCACGTTACGTGGGTACAGTCGACGTCAAAGATATCTTTACATTTTTGCACCTTATTACAATGGAGTAAGGTGAAAAAGTATAAACACCTTGTTTAGAAATAAAGGAAAAGTTGAAAAAAAAACACCTGTTTATAGCATCTGGCCGATTTTAGGATGCGTTCGAAAACTGGCTAATAAGTACTATCTAGGTTTATACTTTAACATAATGAACCAATTTTTTAAAGATAATACACTATTGCGTATTACAACTTTTATCGTTCAGTTTAGATATGATTTAAAAATATTTAGGTATGCGAAATGAAGGAGCTTATTTAAATACTAAAATAAATAAAATAAAATGGCTTTATTTCAGACAAAAGTCCATATTTAGCCATGGTAGTTTAGAATACAAATCTCGGCTGATTGATTAAGTTTTCAGTTAAGTAGATAACTTTCAAACAAATGGATTTGAATAATTCAATTTGTTACATACAAACTTCAATATTTCTAATATCAGGAGTACTCGCGATATTGCTTTAAGTTTACTAAATCTTATACTCGTTTACTTTGGTCAGTATTACAGTTGACTCGAGCGCAATGCTCTCTGACGGCTTGTGAAGTTCTGAATATGGTGGGACGCGGGCACCAGGACCAGAACCCGAAGGGCCCTGGGAACTGTGTCGAGGACCTGCAGTGGAGACAGCTGGACCGCCGACTACGAGCCATCGAGCAGTCAAGTACGCTAACTAACATGAGAACTCTACCTACGTTTAGTTTGAATTCAAATCAAATATATGTTTATTTTCACCTCACAATGTGTATTGTATCCTTTGTGAGGTGAAAATAAACATACAGCAACAGTTATACCAAACAGAGTAAGTTACATTTGAAGTTAATTACTCTTTGTGTGAGACCGGAGTCTGAACTAGGTATAAACTGAAATACATAATTATGTCATTCATACACTTTTACTTTATTTATTTGGCATCAACGTAATATTTATTATAATAGAAGCGGTACATAACATAATTAGTTACGCAAGTAAGTAATCTACAATTTCGCAAAGTCACGAGGCGATAATAATGTGATTTATTAAATCAGTTGATTTATTTCAGAATCGTGATGAAAGCGTTTCCCGAAAGTAATAAAACATCACAGCTAATCGACCGGAAACAACTTTATTTGCGCTTTTTTCTTTGTAACAAAATATAAGCTTAATAAAAATACTTCAAATCTTACGTCAATTAATACTTAACGACTATAATAAGGACGATTAGAATGCTTGCTAACACTTTAATTAAGTGTTTTTTTTTTCATGAATAAGTATAAACAGAATTGTGCTTCGAGACGAAACTATATTTTGAAACTGTGAGAAATAAATTGGGCTAACTAACTAACTAACTAACTAATAACTTGGGTTAACTTTGTATTAAGCCTATGCTAGTAAGTACTCTAAGCTTACTAATTTCTCTATAGAAATGAGTAAGCTTAGAGTACTTACTCCGTATTACTGGTTATTAGCCCGGAAGGTTGACATAATGAACGCATAACGACATTGAGGACTAAGTTTTACAACTGGTGCCTTATTTACGCGCCATGTTTGTAATTAAGTATAATGTAATTAAAGTATCGGTCTTCGATACTCTAAAGTGAACTTTACGATGCACCACAGATACAGGTACACGGAAACAAAAGACTTCTTAATATAAAGCAAATTTCTTCCATGCAAAGCAATAAAGTTTTAAATATAACGAAGCGAATAAGATTCTTAAATACAGATTTTTTAGTGTTCTATTAACTAAGATAATAGGTACTTGTTTCTTTGAAGAACAATCTACTCTTATTTTAAGTCGAAGTGTTTCTATCAAGTAAAGATATTTTACACTCTTGGTGTAAAACAGTATATTTGCTCATTTAAAAATCTTATTTCATCATATTGAGAAATTTATGTTAAACTGAAACTGTATAATATGGTCTGTAATATGGTCTGAGACCAAAAACAATTGTATTCAATTTAAGAGAATCATGTCTTTAAATCAATTAAATATTTGTTTTAAGTGAGAATCACGTCACATTCATTTGAGAATACGATTATTTTTATCCAAGAGAATGCAAATTATCACCTTAACAATACGGTTCTTTTGATTTAAGAGTTCTCGTCAACTTCGTGTGAACTATTGACATTGTTAAAAAGCTTATACTAGAAACTTTGTTTTTTTAGGGCTAAACCCGAGAAACGAAGTTTAATTAAAAAGTGATAATACAATTATAAATTATGAATATCTCATACTCATAACTTATATGTAATTGTATTACCTAGTCTGTAATCGCTACTGCGAATTTCAAATAATCCTTTGCCAGACGCCTAGGGTCATGAAGTTACGTCGAACAAACGTTACCATGTTGTAACCTACACGCAGAGACATCTATTGGCGCGCAACGTAACTAAACTAGCGCAAGAAAATATTTATTTGAGATAAGATTTCAATGATTTTGTATAAAGATTAAAATAACTTAGTGCCAATAATTTAAAATTTCATTCGAAAGTAGTTGTTTGATCTAACGAAAAGAAAAATCTTCCTTACAAAGAAGAATTGATTTATGTGAAGAACACATTTGTGTTTAACCAGAGAAACTTATTTTGATTGAAATAAAATGCATTTTTGCTATGAAAACGATATTTAGTTGCCCCGAAACGATTTGAATTACTTGAATCAATTTCTCCATATCAACTTATTCAAAGTAAATACTCTTGAAACAATATATTTTTATATTTCTATTTCAAGAAAATGTGGTCTTTTGAGCGAAGAATCATATTTTTGATAAAGGAAATAAATACTTGTCACGAGGAAATATTTTCAAGATAATATAATGTCTTGGATTGAGAATAACCCGGAAGCTTTTTTTTCCGTGTACCTAACTTAATATAGGCTATTAGCTTATCGTCTCCAAACATATTATAAGGAATTCAAATTAATAAAAATATGATATGGATGTAGATAAAAATTATTTGTTTACAGCGTGGACTATTAGTGTTACACAATCCCGGTGGCGACAATGTGGAAAAAGCGTGTGCCGTTGCGACGTGGCTCGGCGGTCGCTCAACTGTTGGCGCGCTGGCCTCACTACACTTACCTCTGACCTTCTGGTCCCGTCTGACCTTGTCAACATGTAAGTAGCGTCGAAGAATCTTATGTATGTAAACTATTTTAGAGATCAGTGCTTCGGTCGAACCCTCGAGAACTAAAAACTGCTGGCTAGTAAGACCAGGTTCCATTATTTAAGTAAATATTTTAAAAACAAGTAGTGACCTCGCATGGACGTGTCAGTTTGGCATGTCGAATAGTAGACCTAAATAATATAATAGTATTTATATTATATGTTTACGTATCAAAATAACAAAGTCTCGATACGCCTAAAACGTACATTCCCGTATGATTAAATTTCAAATTGGCAAACAACATCTTCTCCCACAATATGGCTAGTTACTTATTGAAAAAACAAACCAGTATATTCAATATTACTTTAGTATCCATTATCAATTTAGTAACTCCCATAGATAATAATAGATATACTAGCTTACTTATTATTTCTCTATGGTAACATAAAGACAATGTTCATATTATTTAAACGAGAAACTACATTATAGTAATATAACATAATAAACTGCGTTGCGAACTACATAATAAAATGCATCTCAAACCCGAACAATACCATTACCTAAGTTAAATTTTGCGCATCAGGTGACTCGACACTGGCTTTAGCTTTACAAAATATAGTGACATATTTTGTTTGCTGTGTTAATAGAAGAATTATACTTTTCAAGTATACTTCTCTTACTTTTACTCTATGCATGCACCAATTTGGAAAAGAGTACTTTATTCATAAATATAAAATAAAATGACATGTTTCGAAAAATTTGGAAACAGAAAGTTAAATAAGTGGTCTGGGCTCTACAGCTTGACGTTAACATTGTATTTCCTAATAAATTAATCAATTACTAATAATCCCTCAGTGTTTATTTGTAGTCCTACTAAATAACGCTAGTTTTGGTCTTTGTGACATAGTTTCATTCTGCGTATTTTTTGTTTCATTACCTAAATGCCGGCAAATTGTGGCCACTATTTTCTGTTTAGGTGATGAAGCCAAAAGTAAGTAATATAATACTGTATCACGTAGATCATAAGTTGTTGCGTAATATACAATGTGTCCTTAGCCATTGGACAAAGCCAGAGCTACTTCTCAGAAATACTCAAATGCATTTTTTATTAGTACTAAAAATAAAAAATATGCTTGAAAGAAAGTAGACAACATTATTTAAAGACTAACCCATTTATGTTGTAGAGAGTAAAATCAAATTATTAAAATTAATCTAATGTTTTGTTTATTTTAAATAGGCAAATTAATTTACACATACAGTGGTGTATGTGTACATTATAAAGTTAGGTAAATTAATGGCATATATAAAATAAAAAGTAAAATAAATAGGCTTCCGGTAAGCGAGCTGAAATTGAACCAGCGTCTTCTGAATTTCTGATGCATTCACGGCAAAATAAATGCCATTTCTTTGATTTGTTTGACAGTTTTGCCTTTGTAGGTACATGACATGTCATCTATTTAAGTTTACATTTATGTTGTTACAGTGACTTTTATATTGTTACAGTGACCTTTATGTTGTTACAGTGACCTTTATGTTGTTGCAGTGACCTGGGCACGAATAAGCTGCGTACGCTCCACAAGTCCACGTTCCAAGGCATGAGGTCGCTGAGTGAACTGGATATGTTTGATAATCACGTGGAATATCTACCGGCTGGGATCTTTGACTCACTTGTGAGTCTGAGGATACTGTGAGTACAAACTGAATATATGCGGGTTTTTTAAATCTTAATATAATGTAACCAGCAACTGATACCGATAATTTCGTCGTGGAATGTAACTAAAGATATGAAAAATACCGATTCAAATTAATAACATTTATTTTTCAGGGTATTATGGCCAAATAGTATGCATAACATGTATCGATTTCATTAAAAAGCCGGTTCGCAAAACAAAAGCGGTCCGTTCACCGACAATTTTTTTTTTACATTTATAAACTACACTAAAACTTGCACCATTAGTGTACAAGCAATTCAGTGTCTATCAGTTCATTTGTTGCACCAGTTAGGTAAGGTTGAACCAGTTCCCGATGTACGTCTGAGTGGAAATTTAGCATACCTACGTAACTTTTAACGTATAAACCAATCATTTTTGTAGCTGTAGATGATCTTCAAGAAAAGTACAGTCGACAAATAAAACGCGTAAAAAAATAATTTTCTGACTAAAACTTATTTATTTCAGACGACTACAAAGAAATTTTCTAGAGGAAATAGACAGCGAAACATTCCGAGCTACTAAGAAACTTTTCCACGTAGATCTGTCCAACAACTTCCTCTACACGCTGCCGGAAAAGTTATTTGCCAATAATTCATACTTAGAAACCATCGACATATCAAATAATCAAGTTGTTTATATACCGTCAGATAGCTTTATAGGATTGGATTCGCTAAAAATATTAGATTTATCTAATAATAAAATCGAACAAATCCAAAACGGCACTTTTTTGCTAAGGACGTTAGTAATTTTGAAATTATCAGAAAACAGGATTGCCAATATAACAGAGAATGCTTTTGAGAGTTTGGTATCTTTGGAGACATTGTTGCTGGATAGAAACAATCTTGAGAATATTCCGGAGCGGTTGTTTAGGAAGCTCAGCTGTCTAATTTATTTGGATTTGTCCGATAACAACTTACAAAGCGTAAGACATTTTCTCTTTTATATTCTATGTATAACATTTTATAATTCCTAATTGTTGATTGTTCGATTTGCTGCTTATCATGCATGATGATGGTGATATTAATAATCCTAAGTTGTTTCTAACTTTAACAACAATCGGTCTATTTAGTTTCATGTTTATAAGTATTAGAATACAATAGAAACGTGCAAGATTTCTAAATCTAATTTGAATTCAGAGTTTCGTAAACACACACAAGAATATATTTTTTTTACAAAATTTTACATACCATTCTTACAATTGTATTACAAGTGCTATTTATAATTCTTTTGTGAAATATTATTTCAGCTAACGGGCGTTGAATTTGAAAATCTAAAGCATTTAAGAAATTTGGATTTAAAAAGCAACTCTTTGACAGTTCTGCCAGACTATACATTTGCTAATTGCTCAAAGCTTGAAAAGCTCGATTTGTCTAAAAACAAGATGCGTTATTTAAATGTCACAACCTTCCACGGATTAGGCAACCTGGGCACTCTTATACTCTCTGAAAATAAACTCTACGAAGTACACTTCAAAACTTTCTCGATGTTGAAGAATCTTACTACTTTGTGAGTATCTTTAAATACCTATTTTAACTTATAACTAACTACATATCAGCGTTATAGACGCATAATTGCATTTTTTATGATCTAATTCGAAATGCAATACAAATATAGTAATAACATCGAAAATAAGTATGTTTAAGGCCCCAACATTTTTAACAACCACTTCAAGCACAATCACATCCTGAATAAATTTTAACTCTGAAATTGTGCCACAATATTTTCCATTAAACGGGACATGGACATAAGTATCATGATTGCTTTTAAATTCGTATAATTTTATTATGAGATCCTTTAACCTTTCAATGTGGTGGGTGCGCAATTTTCATTCGTCCTTTTGCATTTAATTTTAGGTTGATCATTTTTCTTTTGTTTATTTTTCTTTTGGCACAGTGGAGTCGAGCATTTCAGTCTTGAGTAGTAGCTAACGCATATACGATTCTAATCTTAGGACTGCGTCGATCGTCCAGTGGCGCCCCCATTAAGGGGATTGTGTTTCCAAATAAACGAATCAATTTCTGTATAATTCCTCATGTTAAGTTGTATTGTAATCCTACTAATTCCGCAACTTATGATCCATGTGATACAGTTCTATATTACTTACTTTTGGCTTCATCAACTAAACGGAAAAAAGTGACCACCATTTGCCGTTTAGGTAATGAAGCAAAAAATACGCAAAATGAAACTATGTGACAAAAACCAAAAGTTACGGAATTAGTAGGACTACAACTTAACATGAGGGATCATACAGAAATTGATTCGTTTATTAGGAAATACAATCCCCCCAATGAGGGCGCCACTAGACGGTCAACACAGTCTTAAGTACCTAAACAAATGTTTAGATACCTGGATAGCAACATGTTTCCGTCTCTGCCGTCGCGCACGCTGGACTATATGGCAAAATTGGCGATCGTCAAACTCTCAGGCAACCCGTGGCATTGCGACTGTCACACACTTTACATATCAGCGTAAGTTCTTTTTTCAAACTGAGGTACTAGAACTCCCAAGAGTTCATGATTGGTTGCGAAAGGATTGCGAAAGAAATAGAAAGAAGTTGCTTGCACTACAATAAGTTCAAAAAATACTTAAAATAGGTTCGCAGTCCTCGGAGATATCGGGTATTAACCGTGGTCCCACTGCTATGACCCACAGTGAGTCCACGAGTACTATTATTTCCCCATAGACCCACTGCTCAAGAATAGTATTAATTTGCTAGTATTTAAAGGCACAACAACAAAAAGCCTATTACCTATCCTATAAATAAAAGACTAGTATTTAGAGGCGTAATTTATGTGAGGAATGACTCGTGGGCTCACGGAAACTGCCGAATTGGAGTAGTGGGTCTATGGGGAAAAAAATAGTACTCGTGGACCCACTGTGGGTCATAGCAGTGGGACCACGGCTAATATCCGGGAGATTTATTAGGAGTACCTTGGGTTTTAAGTTTCTGAAAATGTTTACGTCAGGAGAAACACTATGATAAGGCATGGTAAGGTTAAAATATTGTAAACTCCTAATCTGTTAGTGTAAAGTTTACTTATGTAAATATTTAAGTACGTAATCAAAATAATTGAATGGATCTAATTACAACAACTCTTACTGATCTGATATAATTCCATTAAGTAATAAATTAATAATCATTAATTGGTAAATTGTGGTTTGCTATTTGTTTTTCTTGAGAACAAATATTTTATTTATCCAAATATCCAAAAATGCACCCGATTTTCTTGATTAATAATGGTTAGCTAATCTTGTAGATAGTAATAATCAATCATTGTGCGCAATTGGGAATGATTTATCATATTTTCTGTATTCAGCCACCTTCATTTTGCTGAAACCCACAATTAAGAATATAATAATTGAAGAACACGCACATTTGTCAAACTCCGTTAACTGCGTTACAGATGGGTGCGGCTAAACGAGATGAAAATATGGGACTACTCTCCAACATGCGTGTCGCCCTGGTACTTGGAGGGCCATTTCCTACGGAAACTAAAGTTTCCCGAGCTGTGCTCGGGCCAATGGGCAAGCATGGTCAACCTATCCCCTCGGTTACCCATACAACAACTTCTCTCTCTCAACGTGTCAGTGAACAGGAAACCGCAAGAAAGCATGGAGCAAAATCACGACGTCACCACTGTTGATCCTTGGCATTGAAACGACCTCTACGTTTTTCCGAGACGGCTTAGGACTACTTATATGTTATTTTATTTAGCACTGTAGCTGTGAAATACAGGCTGTTTACAGACGATAAACTGAATGGCCTTGTTTTATTTCGACGCCAAAAGGGATTTTGTTTCAAATATATTTGTACGCATTAGTAAGTACTGTAAATAATCTTTATTCGACGAGCATTATACGAATAGAAGTATTTATATTGGTAAAAATAAGCCCTAAGAAACACTATATTATTACTCAACATTAAGGGGCTACTTTGAAAAATTATAGGTTTTTTCAAACGCTCTAGTGACTAAACGGGAAAAGGGACTAAATTTATTTTCGAATATACATATATCATTAGACTATATACTCTTGTTTTTGGCACAAGCCAAAACACGATTGCTGAAAGTTGCCTCGATAGAAAAAAAGTCCGAAGTTGGGTCCTTTTTCCCCTTATTTTTCTTGGCTTATGTAAACTATAAGAGATTAAGCAATATAACTAAGTAAAAAATATGGTATTGTGGTTTATCTAGAAAGTCACAGAAACAAAATTAGACAATACTTTATATATTCGCTTATTTATCGTAGTTTGGTCGAAAAGTCTGATTCTTAAGAGCGCTGCATCTCTTTCTTTCGTGCACGGCAGCCATAAACGTGTCTCTAACGGATGGGCGTGGCTTGTCCGAATCGCGGAATGGCCTTAAAACCTAGTCTGTTATTTGAAAGTACCTAATAGTAAATTTGTGGCTCAAGTAGACGCAAGAACATAAATAACAGGTTTCGCAGCAACCAGCAATTATTACTCTCATGACCTCATGACGCTATTTTGTGGTAGATATGGTACTAATGTGATGGTCGAAACTATAAAAAATAAATCTAAATGATAAAGCGACATAAGTTATGTTATGGCAGAACCTTTAAAACCTATATCAATAAAATATACAAACTACAGGTAAGTATAATAAAAACAATTGTACCAAATAAAATAAGGGAAAAAATAGATAACCACGAAGAACTATTCCAATACTGTAAAATCATTAGTGTGTACAATAGAATTAAAATAGCAATACTGAGTGACGAGATCCGAAACCTAGATACCCTAAATAAAAAAAATTGACCTAGTAATTTAAGAAAGCTAAATTACTTACCACGTTTTGTCTTACCAAGTTGTACAAATATTTATGGAAAAAGACGTTGGGAATATTTGCTACCAAATATTATCAACACACTACCAGCCGCAACCTACAAGAGTATCTGTGACCACCCACATAAATTTAATGTAAAAAAATAATGAAAACGGAATATTTAAAAGCATAACCACCGGATTCGGACACGTAAATCATACTTGGCTTTAGAACTTAACTCATATTTTTACTCTATTTAGTTTCTTTTTAGGGTTCCGTACCTCAAAAGGAAAAAAACGGAACCCTTATAGGATCACTTTGTTGTCCGTCTGTCTGTCTGTCTGTCTGTCTGTCTGTCAAGACCATTTTTCTCAGGAACGCGTGGAGGTATCAAGCTGAAATTTATACCAAATACTTAGGTCTATTGTCCCTTGAAGCTGTGAAAAAATCAAACTTAAAAGCCAACGCAATCAAAAGATACAGTCGTTTATGCTGCAAATTTTAGAGTTTTCGGCACTCGCAAAACCTACGGGGTACTTCCCATCAACTCAGAAACTTGAAATTTGGCACGAAGCAACGTCATATAGCATAGACATAGGAAAAATTATAAAAAGTAGACATTTTTAGTAAAATCATACAAAAAATTATATTTAAAATTTTAAACTTACTACCTTTTTCCGCGTAAACGCGTGAAGTTATTAAGTTTAAATTCATGTCAAATACTCAGGGCTATAGGACTTTTCAGATGTAGCAAAACCAAACTTTTATGTCAACGCAATCAAAAGAAATAGCAATTTAAGTTGCATATTTTGAAACTGAGTACTCGCAAGAAACTCAAAACCTAAAGGGTACTTCCCGTAAACTCAGAAACTTGAAACTTGGCACGAAGAAATTTCATATAGCACAGACAAAGGAAAAATTACGAAAAGTAGAAATTTTTTGTAAAATCATACAAAAAAAATATATTTTAAATTTTAAACTTACTACCATTTTACTCGTAAATGCGTGAAGTTATTAAATTGAAATTCATGTCAAATACTCAAGGCTATAGTACCTTTCAGATGTAGCAAAACCAAATCTTTATGTCAACGCAATCAAAAGGAATAGCAATTTAAGTTGCATATTTTGAAACTGACTACTCGCGAGAAACTCAAAACCTAAAGGGTACTTCCCGCAAGCTCAGAATCTTTAAACTTGGCACGAAGCAACGTCATACAGCACAGACAAAGGAAAAATTATAAAAAGTAGACATTTTTAGTAGAAACATACAAAAAATATTTTTTTTAAATTTAAACTTACTACCTTCTTCCTCGTAAACGCGTAAAGGTAATAAATTGAAATTCATATCAAATATTCAGGTCTATTATACCTTTTAGCTGTGGCAAAAACAAACTTTCATGTCAACGCAATCAAAATATTTTGGAGATGAGTACTCGCAAGAAACTCAAAACCTTACTTCCCGTAAACTCAGAAACTTGAAACTTGGCACGAAGAAACTTCATATAGCAAAGACAAAGGAAAAATTACGAAAAGTAGACATTTTTAGTAAAATAGTACTTAAAATATTTTTTTAAATTTTAAACTTACTACCTGTTTCCTCGTAAACGCGTAGAGGTATTGAATTGAAATTCATATCATATACTCAGCTCTATAATATCTTTCTGCTGTAGCAAAACGAAACTTTAATGTCCACGCAATCATAAGAAATAGCAATTGTTTTAGGTTTTTACGGAACCCTCGGTGCGCGAGTCCGACTCGCACTTGGCCGGTTTTTTTTTTTTCAATGTTTAGTCTAGATAAATAAGTTGAACTCGATTGTATGTAATGGGCAGCGGTGGGCGAAGTGAGGAAGACCAAATCGACCGGCATCAATATACATATAAAATAAAAAATAAAATAAAATAAATGTCATTTATTTCAGGCAAGCATGCACCCATATAGAAAATCAGTGTAGAATATGCATATAAAAAAAAAGGTTAAAATGATATAAAATAATTACAATTTAAAAACTTAATCTACTTCCGGTTCGCATCTTGGTGCAGAGACAGCCAAAACTTGAAAATTGGACTCGTTAGGTCATCACTTATTGCGGCTAGGATTGAGTTTCCAGAGCTGCGTATCCTACTCCAAAATGATGCCACTCTCGACCTAATGACGGCAAAGAAATCGGGAACACGAGCCTCGGCGAACATGCTCGACGCGCTACAGCACCGGGGCAGCTTCATCAGGATTCTGAAGGCGTCGTTATATTGAACCCTTAACGTGTTAATAGCATTCCTGGTGTAGCTGGTCCAGAGCTGTCCTGTATAGAAGCTCTGACAGTAGGCTCTAAACAGCGTCACCAGAGCATCGTGGCATCTGCCAAACTTGCGCGCGAGCATGTTACACCTCACCGATAAGGCTCTTCTTTCTCGCTCGATGTCTTTGTCGTCCCTAAGGTTATCGGTTAGTACATGTCCAAGATATTTAAACTGCTGCACCCTTCGAACAGGTAACCTATATATAGGTTATATTATTAAACATATATATAGATCTTACATAAATGAGTAATGCAGTTATTGTAGTACCTACTGTGCCGAGGTGTCATAATCACGACAAATCTTCTATACTTCTATATTCATTACTACGCCTACTTTAGAGCGAATTCAGCGGCAGTTAAGCCATAGAGCTTTGCTTGCTGGTATGTTTGTATTTTCTCATGTAAACTTCTATTTAATAAAATAAAAAAAAGTACTGTAAGGGTAACAATATTCGCATATTACGTGCCATACACAACGAACGAATGTGCGTTTAAAATAACGGCGACATAGCAAAGGTTAGCCATGACTGTGGGCCGTATTCTAACTTTAAGACACGTATGGACACGAGGCAACTTCAATACAACTAAAATACAGCTTTGTTTTAAAATTATTCCGATGCTACTACAATACAACTGAAATATTGGTTAATTATTCGTTAGTGTTCGAGTTATATGTTTAAGATAGATTGTGTTTTTAATGTATTGTTTATGTTTTTAAAATTAGAATACGGCATCTTGCCACTTATCATATTTAAAACTAGCGATACAGACATGTCACTTTCATTCACTTTTTAAGTTGATTTGGGCCTTCGAAGCTTATGAATTTTCTTTTTACTTAGATTAAATTATTTTGCATTTTATTTTAAAGTTTTTGTGTATTTTCATTGAAGGTAGTTCCCCTTAAAATAACCTCAGATTAACGAATGCCGTCTATTCCATTATCAGCCGAAACTGCTTCTAGATTAAACCCTGATAGTATCATATCAAGCGGTATTTATGCATATATCAATGAAATTGATATCAGTAATAACAAAGCTAATTGAATTCTAAATTCCAACCTTGTATGACACATAGTGATATCATCAAAAAGTCTTCAGCTTCAGTTCATTAAGACATTTTTTCATGTAAAGAAATTTAGGACACCTGTTTAAAATACATAGAAATAAGAATATTTTTAACCATGAATATATTATACAGTATTGTTGTATGTTAATACAGTATTTCTCAAGTTTTCTTATATTTGTAATCATTGTAGGAAATATTTAGGTTCTTTAATAAAACGCTTACAAATTGGTATTTTCTTGTATGTTTCAAATTTAAGTATTTTTAACGCTGTATTTACCAGAATTAAGTGTTTTTGTTGATACTTAATGTGGTATATGCCCAGTCTAAAAATATAACTACAATTGAATTAATATCCGTATCTTGTTCTTTTTTAATATCTTGCAGTCTAATAAGTAATAAGTTAATAACACTAAAAATAATTTAGTCTTATAAGTAATAACATTATCTACTAATAGTGTGATATCATCGCCTATCATTCGAAAACAAATAAGTACTTAATTATCACAATTGTCGCATTTCCAATGTTATCACTTCATTATCGCTCAATTTCCTCTTAAATGATATCAATCGATTGATAACAAAGATTATCTTACACCGAGTTAGTTTCATGTACATTTTTATACACGTTGACGTATTCAACCAGTCCATTCAAGATATTACTTACATTGTGCAATAAATCATACTGTTTTAATTTATTAATACTGTGTCTATGAAAGCAAGGCTTAATCGCATTTGAAAATAAAGAAAATACATTACCTACGTGGCATGAGTTGTGTGTGCGCATATTGATAGTGGTTTCCAAATAATGGTAATACTAACAAAATGGGATTCAGGATGAATTATATATTCATCTGGTGCCTTTTGGCATCTATTTACAGCAGCAAAGGTAAGCTTATTTTTGTTTCATTAGGTACAGAGAACCATAGCGTAGGTCCCTAAATAAATGGTAATACATAATTATATTCAGTCGAGTACAAAGAAATGTATCCAAATTTTCACCTTATTACGTTGTAATAAGGTCCAAAAGTGGATACATATATTTGTAGTCGGCTGCACCTAATCATTTTGGTAAGCGATACGTCGTAACGTAAGCATGCACATTTTTAAACAAATAAACTGAAAAATACAAACTTAAATTCAAACAAAATATTTTCAAGTAATTTTTTGAAGAAACTTTAAAAATAAAGCATCAGTTTCTTTTTAATTCATTGCGAAAAGGCATTTATTTCGGGGTAAAATGTCTTGGTACCAACTAAATAAACACGTAGAAAACCCGACTCGTACCTACTTACTCGTTTTCTTTTAATATACCCTTTGTCATTCCCACATTCTAGACGAGTCTAATGAGTCACGTCGTACCTAATCCGTCAAACAATGTAGGTTGTAGCTTGTTCCAAAGAAATGTACATACATACATTCAAACTATCGAAAAATGTAAACCTTCTTCGATAGTCGGGTAAAAACTCTCTGAGAAAAGTTTGTGTGATATTTTCACGAAAACTTTCCCAATGTTTTTACTTGACATGACATTTCCTTTCCGGCATTAGTAAATATACTTGACATTTTGACATAAGATATGCCCTTATAGTCACCTTTAATCATAAACGGAGTAATCTGTAACCTATCTTGTTGGCCGTACAGTACACTATGTAGATTTAAGGTCAACTCGGCGAAGACCGTCAGTCAGCGAAGATCGGATAACCAGCAATTACAGCAAGTTCTACACAGATTTCTTTTTACGAAAAGGTAAAATTGTTCTACAACAGTTCTACAACAATTTTACCATTTCGTAAAATTTCGAATTTGCTAATTTTTGTAATCGCTTCTTTGCCGACTGACGATCTTCGCCGAGTTGACCTTACCTAATTATACTAGTAGGTACTACTAATTAATATACGCCATAATACACTATTAATAAATAATATACAATTTCCTCTTATTTTATAATTAAAATAATTTACGAAACGATTCAATTGAAACGTAAAATTTACGTAAAACAATTATGCAAAATTTATTCACAATAGCTAGGGATACACGCACAGATCTGCCCGAGGGATTTGTCCAACGGATAAAGCCGGCGGACAGATCCGGCCATGTATCCCTTTGCGTATATTCCTAGCTAATGGTATACCATGCTGTATTATTCACAATTATTAAAATATCGTTACAAAAAACAGGCAAGTTTATTTATCAATCTAAAATTGCTTCGTCAATATAATTTAATTAAAAAAATAAATCATTTAGCCTTGTTGGTATCTCCGTAGATTGTGCTCCTATCCTGTTCGAATCGGGTAGAGCCATATTAACGAGTATGTAAATACTACTTATTTAATACCTACATTATTCAGTTTGAAGTATTTAAGCTTATTAGTTTACGTACATAATATATATTACTAATTTAACCCAGTGATACGTATCACTAGTTTAATTCGATAGAATTCTATTAGGCTTAAACGTCGATATTTATGAATTCCAGGATGCACTATGGAAGGAGTGACAACATGGCAGCTGCCGATCACCGTCCGCATCGAGGACTATCTCGACGGCATTGTATTACAACGCTCCATTTCTGATATTACTGGTGAGATCGAAAGTTTACTGATACAATTTTAATTTCTTTTAGGGACTAGACACTCTCAATAATAATAAGAAATCTCTTTTCATATAGGGTACTTCCTGTAATAGGATAGGAGTAATAAATTAATCCGTAGATTCTACTCCTCAAACAATAACACTTTTGCTCAAGAACTTAAAAATATTTATTTGTAAGATTTTTCTCTTTTTCATACAAACCAAGTATTAGTATTATCAATGTACGTTAAAATCTATCGACTTGACATTGCTTGTCAGTCTTTTCGCCCTACAAACATAATCGATTTTATAATACATTACGTGTTCGAATAAACTTTAAAGTGTAGTAAAAATTAAACAATAGCTTATTTTTAAAAATCACTGAAACGTTGTCTGGTTTGAGGAAAAGAACGTTTTAACTTATTCCTCCTATTACAGGAAATATCCTGTATACATAGAAAAGGAAGGGTGCAGAAATAATGACATTACTACTGATAGTGGGTGGACCCTACACAGATAGAAATAATATCTTAATTCAAAACGCAAAACTCTCTTGCACGCGGTTTCTTAAAGAGAGTAATAAATACCTTAGACCAATAAACATGACTTGAGTTAAAAATGTCATGATTTTCAAAAGAAGATTTAAAATTATTTAGTTTTAACTTTACCTATTTTTAAAGCGAATGCGAGCGTAATGATTTGAGTTAAGATAATAATTATTTACGGCAAAAAAGCACCAACATTTTCCTTTAAGAGTTTTATGTGTTTACGTAAGATCGATTAGTTCTTGGTTTGATGTTTTCAATCTACAGCTAAGAGCCAAAGCTAATTCAAAGAAGTAGCACCAAAAGTTAGATTTGAGATTTTAAAGTTTTTAGGCAAGAGAGATTAATTTTTGCTTTGATGTTTTCAACTTACAATCAAGAGCCACAGCTATTCCAAAGAAGAAGCACATAATTTTTGCTTTGAAACATTTAAGTCTTGGACGTTAGTTACCCTGCGCATCAATAGATGTCTCTGCGTGTAGGTTAGAACGCGCGAACGTTGGTTCGACGTAACTTCATGACCCTCGGCGCTTTGCCCGGGCTTATTTGAGATTCACAATAGCAATCTCAGCTCTAGTTGATACGATTATAAATTGTGAGTATATAAATAATCATAATTTATATTTGTATCAACTACTTTTAGTTAAACTTCCTTTCTTGGGATTAGTCCCGGGAAACACAGTTTCTGCTACTAGCTTTTTAAGTAGTGCACTGAGACACTAGGCGATTATCACACTGACGACGGATCCGCATGCGGCGCCGGTGTGCGAGCGAGATAGCGCTATACACATGCAGAGCGCTATCTCGCTCGCGCACCGGTGCCGCATGCGGATCCGCGCCAGTGTGATAACCGCCTTAGAAAATGTTATTGTTTGTTTCAAGTAACCGATTTCATACGCCAAGAAATTTTAGATCTTGGTGTGAAAATATCAAATTTTACATCAAGTAACACATGCTCTTGAACTAATGCGCTTTCTTGTTTCCGAGGAGAAATTCAAATCTCAATTTAAATTATGAGTCTTTACCCAAGAAACAAAGTTTCTTGGCGTAAGTTCTTTATGTATTGCACTAAGACACAAAAAGTTCAATTTAAAAAAAATACAATACAAAAACAAAATTCAAACGCTCTTCGTGAGAATATTAAGCTATTTAAAAAAAATATTTTTATATCTCGGATAAAGTATTTAATTTATTAGATTAAGTAATAAACTTTGAAACATTTTATATCTTAAAGCAAGACATTTTATATTTTCCTTATATGGGAAACTGGATATCTCTTGATTCAAATAGGTTTCTTTGGTTGAAGAGATTTTTTCTATCTGTGTAATTTAATTATGGTTACACTATGTACTCGTACACCTTAAACAATCGCAAACTTCATACAAGAAACATATGACTATTATTCACATATTCCATGATAAAATTTCAGGTTTCACGCTCTCGTCAAACAGTGAACTTAACGGAGGTCCATACATCGTCGCATCAATCGAGAATTCCGCCTTTGTCCTTCGCACCAATGAGGCGTACAGACTGTTTGAGGAATACGAGACTGCCGATCTTATTAGCTTGACGTATGCTTTCACGTGTACGAATGGGCAAACTCCCGCATCTCCTCTTGTAAGTCAAAGTCAGATTTCAAAGAGCCTATTTTTGCAATCTTACACGGTACGGTTGCGCCACATAACGTACTTTTTGAACTTTTGAAATGTTATACAGTTGATTCAGAAGACGTGAGCCGGAACAAACCTACATACTTATTTAGTTAACGATAATGAATCGGCCGCCATCATGTTAGTGAAACAATAACTGCTTTTTTACACAGTTTTATTTAGCTTGACCACGTATACTTGTTTGTTTATGACATTAAACACATCAAATCTTGTAAGTTAAATTTCAACCACTTCCCGATGTCTGACTGAGCTGAAATTTGGTATACTCCCGTAGTTTACATGACAAGGCTACTAGATACAGTCAGCAATAAAACTGTGTACCAAAAAAAATATTGGGAGTTACTTGTTTACCTTTTTGTTACGTAGATTTTATTCTCTGTAATCATGGTCACCACATAAACAAAAATAATTGCGCTAATCACACTAATACTGGTATCAAACAATAGCTAGTTATTGTCTGAATCTATGTTGTTAATCCTGTTGAATTATCCTGTATAATCCGTTTTCCAATGTAGCTTCAAAATTAATTGTTAGTTTATTAGTTATATAATTTTTTTAAATACAACAAAGTTATGCCTTAAAAAGGAATGAATTAAAGTTATACAGATAACCTCAATAAGTTGTACAATTATTATGTCCATTAAAATTGCGTGGTTAATGCATATTTTAACAAACTGAGAAAGCTAGTTTAGGATACAACCGCAGAGTAAATGATTAGTAAATTTTTTTTACACTTCCTTAAAAATTAAAAATACAATTTTGTAAATGTTAGGGCGCTGGCCCAAAGCGGGTTAGGGACTATGGTCCGATCACTCTCATTCATAAAAGGAGGCTTGCGCCCAGCACTTATATAGACTAACACATAATTTGTCAAATAAATAACCTATACATAATTATTTTGCATTACAGACGTTCCGTATAGAAATAAACGATAACAACAACAATGCGCCGCTCTTCAAGACGGCCGACACCGTCGCGTCAGAAACCACCACATACGATTTCACCATCGCTACGCCCGTGCCGCCCGGATTCCTCATCACCAACTGCGTCAGCGATATAATCGTTCGAGATATCGATCTCACGACGTATAGAATCGATTTTAGTATCGAGGACAATCCTTATATTAGCATCGAGTATGATGAGGCGGCCTCGACCGAAGCTAAAGAGTATAAAGCGCTATTGAGGAGCACTACGTTTATAAGATCTATTCCTGAGCCGATTACTCTGACAATCAGTGCTACGGTAAGTGTCAAACATACATGGCTAAAAGTAGGTTAAGTAAGGCTTTTCATGTTCACGTTTTGCCTTGCAGTTTAATGGTTGTATTTAAGCCATGTTGACGGTCGTTGAGGACCAGAAATCCTAAAAAAGCTTAAAGCTGTTTTACATAATTTTAAGCACTAGTTTTTAAGAAAAAAATGTCATCTAACTTTTAATCTAGAGATGAAACTGTCCTGGTTTTAGATGTTTTGTTCTACATAATATGTGTGATATTTTTTAATTGGTGATCAGGAACCAATATTTATGATTCGTCAATCGATGGCAATCACATTCATGATGCAATCACAAAGAAGTTGATGTTTTGTCATACCAAATTTTGAGTTAAAGAATATGTTTTAATTGAAATTTATTATCAGTCCTACCTAAGGTTTAATCGAAAACCTCTTCCCAAACTAACAGCCATAGAAAAATAAGATTAAAATAATTTATTGACGTCTCGTCTACCAAATGTTCAGCTAATGCGACACTTGACGCACATTTACGTACCTCCCTACCTACAATAAAAGTAAAGGATGATGCACGGTGTTCCGGATCGTGTCCGACGCCATTCTTCCGACACTTCAATTTATATACAGAACATCACGTCACCTCCAAGAATCACGTGACGCTTTCAATACAAAATGAAGTATCGGACACGGTCCGGAATATCATCCTTTACTGTATTCATGATTAAGATAGTGA
The DNA here is from genome assembly GCA_911728535.1 of Pammene fasciana. NCBI lineage: Eukaryota > Metazoa > Arthropoda > Insecta > Lepidoptera > Tortricidae > Pammene > Pammene fasciana. Next base: position 5,877,716 of record OU452279.1, read on the forward strand.
AGTAGATTCGAGTAAATCGTTATATAGGTAACAATTCTATTAGAATTCTATTTTGGTTGATAATTTAATTAATATTTTTCATCGTGTATATGTGAAGTCAAAGCCAAAACCAATTTCGTTAAATTCATTCATTCGTTTCAATTTCTTCTTGGTTGCTCTGAAAACCAGCAACATGGCTTAAGGGGCTTACTTTTAAAAATTATAGGTTTTTCAAACGCTCTAGTGACTAAACGGGAAAAGGGACTAAATTTACTTTCGAATATATATTATTAGACTATATACTCTTGTTTTTGGCACAAGCCGAAACACGATTGCTGAAAGTTGCCTCGATAGAAAAAAAATCCGAAGTTGGGTCCTTTTTCCCCTTATTTTTCTTAGCTTACGTAAACTATAAGAGATTAAGCAATGTAAATAAGTAAAAAATATGGTATTCTGGTTTATCTAAAAAGTCACAGAACCAAATTTAGACAAAACTTTATAGATTCGCTTATTTATCGTAGTTTGGTCAAAAAGTCTGATCCTTAAGAGCGCTGCATCTCTTTCTTTCGTGCACGGGAGCCATAAACGTGTCTCTAACGGATGGGCGTAGCTTGTCCGAATCGAGGAATGGCCTTAAGCCCTGTTACAATTACCTTTTTTTAGTGTCCTACCTAGCACCCTAATTAGGATTTTAACTTTTTTAGTAGTAAAATGACTTGCTATATTAACTAAATTTAGTGTTTAAATCATTTAGAAAGCTAACTAGAACAGATATAACACGGTTTAAGAATCTTAGGTATCGGCATATGCTGAGCGGCATCCTTTTTGGTGATTTGTGCTTTAGGTTTAAAATGTAAATAATTATATTAAGTTTATTATATTGTCTGTGTAACACGTAATATTAATTATAATAATTTCTATTCTATTCTAAAACCCACAAAGTTAGTACTTATTTTAATTTGTTTACTTTAAATTCTTTACAGGATGTCGACCAAACCGGAGACCCTCCAATAACCAGAAGCACAACTGTTACCATACACGGCGATTCCGAGTTCGAAATGCCCCTGGAGCCGGTTTTCAGTCAAGCGTTCTACTTAGCAAGTTATACCGAAAGCGACCAAGTTATTGTGGAGCAACCGATCTTGTTGGAGCAAGGCTATGATGAACTCGTGCACTTTAGTTTGGAAGGAGGTATTATATCTTGTTAACATTGTTCTACTAACTCTGCACAGAGAAACTTGTCAGTTTGTTGTGTTGACTGACAAGCAAAACTATATCTTATGTTTAATTTACTTATAAAATTTGTTTACATAATTAAATATATAGAGGCACTATTACAAATATTAAGCTAAATTAATCAAATAAACTAGCTCAAATCTATCTTATATTATATCAATGCTGAAAAGGCTAGCCTGTGTAGTATATTTCTTCACTACTCTCGTTTATTTGGAATGTGACTTCGATAACTTCGCCGTTTGAAATAATAATTTAGTTGGTAAGAAGTTTTAAAGTAGAACTGAGTCTTTACCTACACAATTTAAGTAGTATGCTCCTCTTTACAGCGAATGGTATTGTGGGTACCATTACAATTAGTGATCCCCACGACCGTTTTAAAGAAACTTAAAAGCAAATAAAAAAGTAACTTTTGGTAATACATAAATCATTACAGGTTACTCTTAGCAATTAATGTACAGGGTGTTTCCTACAATAAAAGCAATAAATTAAAAAGTTGATTCTACTTCTCAAACAGTAAAACTTTGGCCGTCGAATTGAAATTGCTTGTCAGTTTTGTCACTCTACAGACATAATTAATTTCAGAATACTTTGCGTGTTCGAATAAACTTTAAAGTGTCCTAAAAATCAAACGATAAGTTATTTTTAAAACTCGCAGAACAAACAGTTGTCTGGTTTGAGGAGTAGAATCTACGGTTTAATTTATTGCTCCTATTACAGGCAACACCCGGTATTATCTTTATATTGTAAAGTTATGTTTTAAAATTTTACAGTTATACTAACAATATTTACACTTTTTTTTACAGAGTAACACATTTAATAAACAATAGTTATATCTTAATGAATATTTTTACAGATTACTCTGCAGATCATTTCGGCATTACCGTCACCAACAATCTAGTGACTTTGTCAGTGACGAACCCACTACCTACAGCAGTGTTGCAAGAAGGCCAGGTTTATCTAGTGATCCACGCCACGCGGGAGTACACCAGTGGAGCCTCCACCACCGTCATTGTACAGCTACCTGAAGGTTAGTCCCCTTTCAAATATTTCGTATAGAACGACCACAATACCGCCTTCTTAAATTACAGCCAAGAATACCAATGCCAAAATATTATTGTTTAAACATAAGTAAATATTTTCTTTGACAAATTTTATATCTTTAGCCCAAGATATATTTTACTTCATTAAAGACATTTTACTTGAATGAAGATCACTTTATGGCAAATTGTTTTCGTTATAAGTATACAAAACAATATTGTTTTGACGAAAAGGATTTATCTTCGATGAAGACACTTTTTTTTCGTGTAAGTACTTGGTCCTACAGCTTACATAAAGCCTAAATAGAGAAAATCCTAAGAAGTCTAGAAAATATTAAAATTATATTTTACCGGCAGCTTCTATAAGAACCTAACTCTGTAATTGGCATGTCACCGTAAATAAATTTTGTACCAGACTTACCATTCATACAAATCCATCTATTAATATAAAAAATGAATATATAAAAAATTCAGTACGCGCCAAGGCCTGTAAGAGCGTTCGAATGTTTTTGCCACTTTGGCAATGTTCATGAATTTATGACCATACATTCCAGGGAACGTGGCGTTACTTCAGAACGCAAATTATGTAATTCTGTTGGAATGAAATATGTATTTTGTCTCGGCACTAAATTATTCTTAGGCTAGATATCGTAAATTTTGATCCGTATTTGTTTTTACCTTCACTCTATTTTCAACAAGCGCTATACTCGCTTACAGCATTCCAGTGAAATGTAACAGTTGACTATCCCTGCCTTTAATTTCCAGCTGAACACCTAGAATTTGAACGACCCCATTATGAGGGGGAAATTGTGGACAACGCTCTTCAGTTGACGCAACTAGTTTTAAGTCAAGGATATCAAGGATCCGCTGTAGCGGTGACCGTCGAAGGTAAGGAGCCAAATTAATTAAGACGAAAATAGAACTCTTCTTCTCAGTAGTGGGAGTTTATTTTAATCAGTAAGTAAGTACCATTCTTTCAAATACAGCTGAAGAAAAAATCAAATTATTTTAATATTTATTTTGAAGTACTTAGACGCACTACTATATAAATTTTAAACTTATACAGATGTCATACAAAAGAAAACTTGACCTCTCATGCCCTGACACCCTTGTGTACCGGTGGGAGCCCTGGGCAACGAAGGCCTAAGTCAATCTTTACTTTGTATCTATACTTATAAGTTTATCTTTCAAATAAATATGAGTAAGTGCTTCATTCCACTTACTCTTCATGTAATTCGACCACCCAACAAATTTTGTAACACATATTTAATTCATAAATTCTTAATCTGTGTAATGCCGCCGAGAACATTAAATGAGAATTTACGGCAAGCTAAGATAATCCATCTTCTTTTCTACTGTTATAATACGATAAGACTGTCTTTATCTCAGTTGTAAACACACATAATAAAACAGTTCGTTGAAAATTAGGTGCTGCAATTTCGCAAGCTTTAAGGGTTGCTAAACACGCAACAAGAAAGGCTGGCGGATGGCATGACTATAAAACATGATGATGCGCTTCTTTGTTTTCTTTGTGTTTACTCAAGTCACTTTTTCCAGATTACTCCGCATTTTTTGCCGCCTCGGTCGTTGGAAACACAATAACCCTGTCTATGACTCCCTTGGACGATAGCATTATTCAAGAAAATAATTTTATAAATCTGAGAGTAACCGCCTCTACTGACTATAGCGCTGCTACGGCCATAGTCACGTTAGAGATCGTGAAAGATGACGTTACAACTCCAGTATTCGATCAGACCTTGTACACGGGGACGTACGATCCCACCGCTGGTCTGACTGTTGATCCGGTTTTATTGGTTCGTGGATATGATGATACCGTTACCATATCCCTAACTGGAGGTAAGATATGGCTGAGTAAAACTATGTAATAATAATATTTGGTTACGAGCATTCCACTGACAAAACCACAGACATTTTCTCATGCAACAGAGGGATTAGGTGTTGCGTGCTTGAGCACATAAAGAGAGCCTGTTTTGAAATGTACTTTATGCTAAAATTTAATTTACAGTCAATTGTTTAGCAACTTTTAAATATAACATGCACTAATCTTATCGTACAATCTAACAGTACAGGTTTCAAGTTTCTGACAAAAATATTTAGGACACACAAAATCTCAATTCATCAGTCAAAAGAACCGGCCTCTTCCAAAGATGCCCCTCGATGCGATGCGATTCTGCATTCAAAAACCGTTAGATATGCCAATAGTGAAAAAAAAAACTTTCATCATAATAGTCAACTTTAATACAACTCCAGAAAAATCCAGAAAATTGTATAATCGGTTATCGCGAATTAATCACAAGCGATCTGCGAGCGTGATGGGTACCTTTGCGTCGGGAAGGTTGCGGGGCGACTTAGTGTCATAGGTATTTTTTTTTTGTAGTATTTAGGAGTAGTTTTTATTTACTCTTAGGTTTTTAGGATAGTGCTTATCATATTTATTGTTATTATTGTTTGACTTATTGTGATTTTTATTGTAATTGATTGACATTGGATTTGAATAAATAATAATAGTTTTGTGCATTAATCACAATAAAACATTTCAGAATACGAAAGTTATTTCGAGTTGACCCGGGACGGGCCCTCGTCAACGCTCCGTGTGGTTGGCGACGGCCTGCCAGCGCATATCTTAAGCCAGAGCCACATCCACCTCTCCGTCCAGGCCGCAAAACCGCGGACCGTCGGCGCGAGCGCTGTGGTGGCCATCACTTTACCCGGAGGTGAAACATTTTTAATGCGTAGTTTTAAATATAAGCGCATTGGTAACTCGTACCTTATTTAAATCTGACTGTCGGGATTGAATAAATGAAGGAAATAGTCGTTTCAAAATGTTAACTTTGCCCCATTGGTTCTGTTGGCGATGGCGTTAAACTGGAAAACCCACAGCGTGGCTCAGATGACATTTGAAGCCGTTGCCGCAAAACATGTAACGCCATCTATGTTGGGTACTTGTTAAGACTTATTCAATGTAAAGTTATTATTTAGTGGGTATGTATTGTACAGTCGCCATCAGATATATCGGAACGGCCAAGGTAGTCACAAGGTTGTCAAGGTGATAAAGTCCATGTTCAGATATTTTTGAGTACCCTGACCGCTCCGATGTATTTGATGGCGACTGTACTTAGAAACTATAAACTAATTAGAATAGTTATATTAATCAATATAATTTATATATGTTAAGAACGAAAACCACACCTTAATTTTGTGTACATTGTTTCTAATTTTCGCTTCCTATGTTTTTCCTTGATAACTTCTTTTTTCTAGTCTAAGACTTTCCTTTTCTGTCTTCGCCAATTTTTTTCAGCTAGGGAAATGCAATTTGAAACTCAATCTTACAGAGGATCGGTACAAGACAATATATTGACACTAGATACGATCACTCTAAGTGTTGGTTATGATGAAGACGTGACTTTTTCGCTCTCCGGCGGTGAGTAAACTTTGCTTTATTACAATTCTAACTGAATACTTTTGCTTAAAGTGTATTTGGCACGATATTGCGACTGAGATTAAAAACAGATGAGAACTTTAAACTTTAATAAAAGCCCCAAACAAACACTATGATTTCCCAAAATTGTCTTGATATTTTATTGTGGTTGCAAACTTGGCCTCATAAACCGGCCGATTTTAATAAGCGGGGAAGCTCTAGTTCTAAGCGGCATTCAAACATTGATTTGGTGGTCATTTGAAATAACTCGTCATCGATCTTGCTTCCTCCAATATAGTACGAAAGAATGAAATCTACTACAAAAGTAATATCAAATCCATGACATATAAAGATCAATTTTTAACATTCTAATTGCCGCTGCACACTTGCACAGGTATCTTACTCGTATTATTTGTCGCCATTCCGTTATTTCACCCACAACTATTATTGGCGCTATTCCAGATTACTCAACCTCATTCTCTGTATCGAACGTGCAAAACCAAGTGACAATTAATATGCCAGCACAGCTTCCCCAAGAGGTTATTTCTGAAAACAATTTCCTAATGCTGACACTCACGGCGGAAGGACTGAACGCGCTGCCAACTACCACTGCTGTGTTACTCGATATAATCAAAGTTGACGCAACGACGCCTGTGTTTAGTCAACCCATTTATGAAGGCACTTATTTAGGTTCATTAGGTATTGACTTGGGAATTATAAACCTCATACAAGGATACGAAAGCGACGTGACATTCAGGATTCAAGGAGGTAATTTTTCAAACGTTTGAGTAAATTAATGACAATTTATGCAAGTTATACAACACCGTGTCGAGCTTTTGTTTTCTGACTAAAAGTAGAGAGCTAGTGAGTTTCTCGCGGCATTTTTATTGTGCGACTTTCATGTACTATGTGTACGTTACCATTATTCGAACAATACAGTTGCAGTACGAGGAAAGGTATTCAATTATTACTTTGCCATGATTTAGCATGATACCCCGTATATCAAATTCATTGTTTCAGATAACTATTACCCATTAGATATACGTAATTAATAATATAGATGGCGACTAATATGTTTGTTTTATTTACTTACAGACAACTCTGAATACTTTACTTTTATTCAAAATGAAAATAGTGTCACGTTGACAGTCCAATCAAGTATCCCAGAGGAAGTTATATTTCGAGAAAAAGCGTTTGTTTTCAACATTTTCGCGGATAAACCACTCACAGTAGGTGCTAACGCCGCCATAGTCATAAAATTCTCAGAAGGTTAGTATATACATATTTTACTTTCTGCTATATATTTGGTTGTCATTAACAAGTATATTAAAACACACGTTTATATAGAGTACGAGTTTTATTGGTGTTGATCTCAGGGGACACATTTGAAGAAAGTGACAGAATGGAATGGCCAAATCACTGGGTGAATTGGCAAAATTAGCAGTTTGGCATCATTTCGCTTTATGGCTTATGCGATCACAAAAGTAGCGATGTGATAGCCAAGTGACAAATGGTAGCTACGTGACCCTCTTTTGCTTTTACGAATCAAATTAGATCCCGGAAATGATTAATTTATTGTGATACAATTGGTTAATACCACTAGTTACCTACCTACTAATTTTAGATTTTTCTATTTCTGAATTTCTGGCGCCGTACCGTTAAATTATGGAAAGCATTCGATCCTACTAACAAGGTCTCTTTGTCAAGAAAATTGCCGTGCCGTTGAGAAATACGGAGGCAATCTCGGCGATCGATCCACGATGATTAGATTTGAAAGAGCCCAATTTTAATTTTTTTTGCAGACCTTATAGAGCCTACTGTTATGCAGTTTGCTAAAAATACTTATGTCGGAAGCCTGGAAAACAACGAATTAACACTGGAAAACGTCGTCCTTGAAACAGGGTACGCTGTTGGCACGCAGTTTTATCTTTCTGGAGGTACGTTGACAAAAAAAAAATACATTTCACCGTATTATATACTCGCCTTACACTCATGTACACTTACGTTATTTTAGATAAAATTAAACAAAAGATATACTAAAAATCGATTTGTGACTCTTAACTTCATTTCTAATATTCTTTTATTACAGATTATGAAGCATCTTTCACGTTCACAGTTACGAATAATATTGTAACCCTTTCAATGACAAGCGGGCTCCCTGCCGAAGTACTTGAAAATAACAAATTCATAGTTTTAGAATTAGAAGCACGTAGAGACAGGGCCGTGTCAGTCGGCACTGGAATAATTATAGACATAGTCAGAGAAGAAATCGAAGTGCCTGTGTTCAGTCAAGCATATTACACTGGAATATACACAGAGGAAAATGGTCTGGAGTTTCAAGAAATCATTACTTTGATACAAGGTTACGACGAAACCGTCATATTCGGGCTAGAAGGTGGTAAGTGTCCAATATGTAACAAAAATAGTGGTGATCCATTTAAAGGCATAATTGGTATCGTATTGCGACAAAGAAAAAATAGGAGAAAAAACATTAACTACACGAAAAAAAGAATTGTTTTTGTATGGGACACATTAGGACACACAATACATTTTTTTAGTGTAATTTTTTTACATTTTCATAATTATAATACAATACCAATTAAGCCCTTTTAATTTGCCAATTTAATAATTTTATTAGAAAGTGGTATGTGTACCTATTATATTTCATTATTCCACGGCATGTTAACCGAACGACAGCAAGACTCATACCTCATTATTCCTTTGTCGAGATAAAAAATCCCATTAAAAATCTTTAGGGCACTTCAGTACAATGTTTATGAAAAGAACTCCGCTTTAATGGGTTAATATCAACGCTGTGTTTACGTCAAACGGTATTTTTATTTACAATTTCGTGGTGCGTTTTATAGTTTTTTAGATGGAACCTTCAGTAAGCTGTTGTTATTGCTTTTTGTTATTGGTTTTTAGAATCTGCGGCGTGGTTCTCGGTGGCACAGAATGGGAATTCTGCAACTTTATTGAGTACATCTCCGGTGCCGGAGGATGTATTGGATAGCAATCACCAGATTCTTTTCAATGTCGTCGCGTACAAATCGAACTCTATCAATGGACATGCCGCCATTTCAATCGAGTTACCTACAGGTAATTGCCAGACTGGTTTTAATTAATATCTATCTATCTGTAATAAGTTCAAAAACTTTCATTGCTGATACAGTTTGCTTGTTAATGGTTAATTCATCATGTTTTAGTCTTGTTTTCGAGTGTATCTACACAAAATGGAATGTATAACAATTGATCGATGAATATGGCTTTTAAGGGCGTAGTCACTTATTACCATTCATTATATTTCAGATGAATGCGTTAGTTAATTAATAATAACAGTCCTGCCAGGCACACCGGGGGTAACAAGATCAAAGTTATAGTTAGCTAAGTTATTTTCATGGCATAATAATATACCTATAAATTACGAAATTCCTTACGAACAGTTTAAAAAAAGGTCATTCTTACAAGATAATTCAGATTTTAAATCGAAATACATTTACAATTTAATACTACGCACTCGTAAATTTAGTCAAATTCACTCCAGTCGTTTAGGAAATAAAACAACTTAATAAAATAAATATTGTATTTCAAATTGTTCAATGCTTTTATTGTTTTAAGATTTGACATATGTTGTTATTGAATAAATGGGAATATTGTATTTGGCTCATAGTCATAATTCGAAGTCAAATATGTAGATCCATATATAAAATCGTTTTGTTTAATCAAATATATGGAGCCATTTGACCGTCGGAGATCTTACCTCCTTATTCATAAACGTCTAACAGGGGGCCGATTTTTGACAGCTGGACGCTCGAATTCAAAAAATTCAGGCTCGAAAATAATCGCACACAAAAGTTTGTTGCCAATTTTTTCGCATGGAATTAATAGTTTAAATAATCGTGATTCTAAATTTCTATCGCTGTTATTTTCAAATGTCACTTTCGAGTGCTCGATTCTCAAAAATCACCCCCCTGGTCGCAATCAGTTGATTTATGTTTTGTCTGTTTCTAACAAACACAACTTTCAAAAAGACAGATAAGGACAAACGATTAGGTATTAGTTAAGTGAACCTTATAAAATGTTTATAAATAAGGGGTAACTCTACATATGGCACTGCATTATGGAAATATTCATTTATTTCCTCGGATTAGCCCAAAAAATCGGTAAAGGTGGACTCGTATCTTCGAGGGCCGCCCCTGACTATCGATTACTTTCAAGACTCTACAATTTCTACATCTACAACAATACTAAAGTTTTACTTAATTTATGAACTAACGATGTAATATTATTGTATCATGTTTGATAGAATTGCTGGAACAAGAAGTATTACGTTTTGACCAGAGCAGTTATGAGGGCCAGCTGGATGGAGCTCAATTGCAAGTGCCAACAATTACTCTCAACAACGAAATTACGGAAAACGTGATAGTTTCACTGTCAGGAGGTAAGTCGAGCATTTTAAAAGAGGGATTGTGTTATTAATATTACTTTAGGTACTTAAAAACTACTTTGTTCAGAAAACCGTAATTAAACCAATCCAGACATACCAAATATGTCAATGTAACTGCAAATCCAAAAAGATGAAATGTACAGTATGAAAAAAATACCATAGTCTAAATGTTCTCCTTACTTGTTTATTGATTTAAAAAAATAGGTCCTATGCGAATAAAATAGCAATTTCCTTCGGTAAACAGTTATATAGCTAATGACTTTATATTTCAGCATACGCAACATATTTTACCGCAACCCGTAATTCAAACACCGTTCTTATTGAACTTGTTAATGAACTGTCTCCAGAAATAATATCCAACAATGAGTTCATAGTGCTTGATATAACCGCTTCAAAAACAGACGCTGTAAGCGGCTACACTGCTCTCGTTCTAAGTATAGTCAAGGAACCGATAATAGTAACACCAGTTTTTGAACAACCTTACTATACTGGTGAAATAACAGAGCAAGACGGATTGCTATTTGAACACACGATTCGATTGATCCAGGGATTTCACGAAACCGTTTCGTTTGCTCTCAGTGGAGGTGAGTAGGTCAATGCCGTTATCTAAATTTATTGACAAGACTACTTTATTATGTGTGGCATAAATAGTTATTATGTTTTTTAGATGAATCGGAAAGGTTTACCCTTACGCAAACTGGTCAGAATAGTTTATCGATATCCGTGACTGAAGGAGGAATGGAAGGGATAGAAAATATTAGCCATTTTGTTTTTTATGTTGCGGCTAATAAAGCTGGAAGTGTTTCAGGCCACGCGGCTATTATCATTCAAAATACGGGTAAGATAACTATCGGAATGGCTGTAAATTAAATAGTTAGGTATTCGGTAAGACTTAGTAATAATTAGTAAGAACGAAAACCACAAACTTTAATAGTAAATAGTTTTAAATTTATATGAAATAAGTATAGAGCGAATCGCATTGAAATTCTTGAAATAAATAATAAGTGTGGATTAGGCTGATTTTGTTCAAATCTTACTTGACAGATCTTACACATTAAAAGATTTGATTTCAGTTCGATTTGATCTATATGAACCTTTTAAACGCCACCACCTACATTATCTAAGCCGGCAATTTATGACGAAAGTAGAAAAAATATATATATTCCGGGAAATACTTTAATACACCGGCTACAGGTACTTACGGGTGTTCAAAAGGTTATTATTAATGTTTTAACCGTAGCTTGACTTTGTATTTTAGCGTTTTTTTATGTGATACCTACGGTTATAACAGAGTATCAAAGTAATTTTTGAAATATGGATGTATCGCATGTTATCACTGACCAATGTATCCGTGCAATTTTCTTAGATTCCTCCACAGCTAGGAATATTAGGTTTTCTCAAAATCACTACAAGGGATCACTGGAGGAAAATATGTTGACCATGGAATCAATAAACATCGTCGAAGGTTACAGTTCCGATGTCAACCTCACCTTAAACGGAGGTAAAGTTTCACTTAATTACTTAAAACCATTCTTACTTATATATTTTTCAAGGAAGCAATATGTAGTTTCTTTTAGACTATGTGGAATATTTCCAGCTGGTCGGACAGGAGGGAACGTACACATTGCAGCTAGTATCTAATGTTCCGAACGAAGTTGTCGAAACACAAACTGTATTGGTATATACAGTTGAAGCAATAGCAGACAATGCAAGAACTCACGCCACGGTTATCATAGAATTAATTAAAGATAACAATGACGAAACTGATGCTCTAGCTTTTGAAGAAGCATACTATGTTGGCTCTTATTCTGCAACTAGTGGTGTTATGGATAATATACATTTGCGGGTCGTTAATGGCTACGAAAGTGACGCTATATTTACGCTACAAGGAGGTGGGTAATATATTTTAAGTATAGTAGTTAAATATAGATCAGTATCATGATAATAACTCCATTGAAACTAATCGCCAAAGAACTAAATTATATGGCACTAATTTATATACTAATAACATTTGAATATAATAAAAATATTTTCTAGCGCGCATTCGTCACATTAACATGTTATTTGTATTTTTCTACTAACTTTTCAGACAATAGTGCTTGGTTTAATGTTCAACACTCGGAAAGCATTGTGACAATTAGTTTAACTGCTCCTCTACCAGTTGAACTATTTATTGACAACCTACCGGTAATTTTTACCGTCAATGGAATTAACTCTGGTGGCCGAATAGCAACAGCCACTATCGTAGTGTCTTTACAAGGAGGTAAGATCAACATTTTTTTTGTTTGTATTTTATTAAAAAAGACTAATGAAATATTCATCTAAATTCTTATTTTTCCATTCTAGAGCTAGCCGAACTCACAGTTCTTGGATTCGAAAGAAACAGTTATCTTGGAACAATTGTCAGCGATACGTCAACATTGCAGGCCATAACTCTCACTCAGGGATACAGTTCAGAAGTACAATTCACATTACATGGAGGTAACAAAAGTTAATTAAGATTTATTGATCTTGATTATCTGATTTCGTCTCAATCAATGTTTTATATAATTTTTTCAGATCTATCCAACTATTTTATTATAAACCAACAAAGTTCTACAGTAAATGTAGAACTACAAAGCGCTATCCCCGAACAAGAATTAACAGAAAATCGTGTAATAGTACTGGAATTACAAGCTACCGCAGTTGAAGCCGTATCCGCAACGGTGACTATAGTTTTCGAGGTGGTCGCTGGACAAGAGCTCAGTTTCAGTGCCGCACACTACATCGGACATTACACCGAAACAGAAGGCCTCGTCTTCGACACTACCATCTCGCTAGATGCGGGTTATGATCAGGACGTGCAGTTCACTTTGGAAGGAGGTACTAATAATTTCATTACCTAAAAACAGTCTAAATAATCTGTTACTAGTTTCGTTAACATTTTCGTATACCAATAAGTTTCATAGTTCTCTTCCCAGTAACATTAATCAGTCCTTTGCTTGTACTCAAGATCAGATTGGATGAACTAGTCGGTACAACCAGCCCGTAGTATACCTATCTCAGAGTACCTAATAGGTTCTAAAGAATCCATTTCTGTAAAGGACAACAATTTTTACAGAACACTCTCAATGGTTTGCTCTGCAAGTTCAAGGGAATGCCGTCTCCCTCACTTTGACCAGCACTATTCCAGCTGCGATCTTAGCTGACAATCATCAACTGATATTCAATGTCGAAGCGCATAAACCTAGAAGTAACATCGCCACAACAACTATTATAATTTCGTTGATTGACGGTAAGCATGAAATCTAATATTTATACAGAATTTAAATTTTTAGTAAGAATTTAAAACAATCATAACTCTTTATAGAATCTTCTGACGTCACCATTCTGGCCTTCGAGCAAACAAGCTATCTTGGTTCCATTGAGAACGACGTGTTAAGTATGGAACCAATTGTCCTTAATGAAGGGTACACAGATACCGTCGCGTTCACGCTTACTGGCGGTAAGTTTTGCAATGATAGTATGAATATTAAATTTTGACTTACATGAAATACTGTAAGACGTTTTTTCTGTCTAGATTTGGCTTCATATTTCACTCTACAGCAGCAAGGCTCCACAGTTAACATCGTACATCAGAGTGCCATACCAGATCAGGTGCTACCTGCCAACGGAATAGTGTTACTTGAGTTACGAGCGTCAGCACCTCAAACCGTAGCAGCTACAACGACTTTAGTGATTGAAACCCAGCGGGCTACCATCTTGGAGGAACTTGTTTTTAGTAACAGCTACTATATTGGAGAGTACAGCGAAACTAGTGGCTTTACGTTTGACTCCATCATCTCGTTACAAGTGGGCTACGATGAAAACGTTCAATTCACATTGGAAGGAGGTAGTACACTGTCATATATTTTGTAACCATTTTATGTGCAAGCAAAAACGAAGAATCACTTATATTACTATTCTTATTTCAGAACATTCACAGTGGTTTGCCCTAGAAGTTCAGGGTAACATTGTGACGGTCACTATGTCCGGTGAAATACCACCTGCGATCTTAGTCAACAACCATCAGCTCGTATTTACTATAGTTGCCGAGAAACCCAACAGCAGCACTGCCACGACAACCATAATCGTTTCTTTAGTCGACGGTAAGTGCCACATTGAGCACTGACTAGTGTCTAAACATATTGTCTTCTTAAAACGAAGTCCGCCACTCATATTACAATGTATCGATGTTTTTATATTATATGGATAAGATTATCATTAAATCGGTATATTTATAAGTCAGCCATTTTCTAAAATGATATGAAGCAACGGATCGACAATAAATATTTGACGATATTTTATATTTCAGATTTTACTGACGCTATTATTCTTGGGTTTGAGCGAGCAAGTTACCTTGGTTCTATTGAAAATAATGCATTAAGTATTGAACCAATTGTACTTAATGAGGGGTACACAGACGCCGTCACGTTCACGCTTACTGGCGGTAAGTTTTGCAGTGATAGTATGAATTTTAAATTATTACTTATTCGAAATACTGTAAGACGTTTTTTCTGTCTAGATTTGGCTTCATATTTTACTCTACAGCAGCAAGGCTCCACAGTTAACATCGTACTTCAGAACGTCATCCCAGAACAAACGTTACCTTCCAACGGTATTGTGTTGCTCGAGGTACGAGCATCAGCACCAGACGCCATACCCGCTACGACGACTGTAGTTATTGAAGTCCAACGCGAAACCAATGTGGAAGAACTTACTTTTAGCGCTGCTTACTATATAGGAGAGTACAGTGAAATAAGCGGCCTCGCGTTCGACTCCATTATAACGCTTGATGTGGGCTACGATGAGAACGTTCAATTCGCCATGGAAGGAGGTGAGCGATTCAATTAATACATTTTAGGGTATAAGTGTAATAACAAAAGTAAGAATTATTTATGCAGAGTTTAATTTTCAGAACATGCCCAATGGTTCGCTCTGGAAGTACAAGGCAACGCTGTTACGCTTACTACATCAAGCGCAATTCCTCCTGCAATCTTAGTCAACAACCATCAGCTCGTATTTAGTGTTACCGCACGGAAACCCAACAGCAACACTGCAATGGCAACAATGGTGGTTTCATTAGTGGATGGTAAGTAGTGAATGAAAGCATCACTCTAGTGGCAATTTTATATTTTCGCGGTTGAATAATGTGTAATGGATGTTCTAACTATTTATTTATTTCTTATTTTTTGTCTCCAAATTTTATGAGTACTTTTCTGTTTCAGATTACACTGATGCAACAATACTCGGATTCGAACAAGCCAGCTATCTTGGTTCTATTGAAAATAATGAGTTAAGTTTAGATCCAATCATTCTAAACGAAGGGTACACAGATACTGTTACGTTCACGCTTTCTGGAGGTAAGTACACATCAGGAGTAATTTACAACTAAGAAGTGAAATTTTTACTTTAAATTCTAATGCGTTTAAAATGATCGCCGTTTTCAGATCTGGCTTCATATTTCACTCTACAGCAGCAAGGTTCCACAGTCAACATCGTACTGCAGATCGCCATCCCAGAACAAACGCTAACTTCCAACGGCATAGTGTTGCTCGAATTACGAGCATCAGCACCAGACGCTATACCCGCTACGACGACTGTAGTTATTGAAGTCCAACGCGAAACCAATGTGGAAGAACTTGCTTTTAGCGCTGCTTACTATATAGGAGAGTACAGTGAGATAAGCGGCCTCGCGTTCGACTCCATTATAACGCTTGATGTGGGCTATGATGAGAACGTTGAATTCGCCTTGGAAGGAGGTGCGCGATTCAATTAATAAATGTTAGGGTATCAGTGTAATTGCAAAAGTAAGAATTTTTAATGCAGAGTTTAATTTTTAGAACATGCCCAATGGTTCGCTCTGGAAGTCCAAGGCAACGCTGTTACGCTTACTACGTCAAGCGCAATTCCTCCTGCAATCTTAGTCAACAACCATCAGCTCGTATTTAGTGTTACCGCACGGAAACCCAACAGCAACACTGCAATGGCAACAATGGTGGTTTCATTAGTGGATGGTAAGTAGTGAATGAAAGCATCACTCGAGTGGCAATTTTATATTTTCGCGGTTGAATAATGTTTAATGGATGTTCTAACTATTTATTTATTTCTTTTTTTTTTCTACAAATTTTATGATTACTTTTCTGTTTCAGATTACACTGATGCAACAATACTCGGATTCGAACAAGCCAGCTATCTTGGTTCTATTGAAAATAATGAGTTAAGTTTAGTTCCAATCATTCTAAACGAAGGGTACACCGATACTGTTACGTTCACGCTTTCTGGGGGTAAGTAGACATCAGGAGTAATTTACAACTAAGAAGTGAAATTTTTACTTTAAATTCTAATGCGTTTAAAATGATCGCCGTTTTCAGATCTGGCTTCATATTTCACTCTACAGCAGCAAGGTTCCACAGTCAACATCGTACTGCAAATCGCCATCCCAGAACAAACGCTACCTTCCAACGGCATAGTGTTGCTCGAATTACGAGCATCAGCACCAGACGCCATACCCGCTACGACGACTGTAGTTATTGAAGTCCAACGCGAAACCAATGTGGAAGAACTTGCTTTTAGCGCTGCTTACTATATAGGAGAGTATAGTGAGATAAGCGGCCTCACGTTCGACTCCATTATAACGCTTGATGTGGGCTATGATGAGAACGTTGAATTCGCCTTGGAGGGAGGTGCGCGATTCAATTAATAAATTTTAAGGTTTCAGTGTAATTGCAAAAGTAAGAATTTTTAATGCAGAGTTTAATTTTCAGAACATGCCCAATGGTTCGCTCTGGAAGTCCAAGGCAACGCTGTTACGCTTACTACATCAAGCGCAATTCCTCCTGCAATCTTAGTCAACAACCATCAGCTCGTATTTAGTGTTACCGCACGGAAACCCAACAGCAACACTGCAATGGCAACAATGGTGGTTTCATTAGTGGATGGTAAGTAGTGAATGAAAGCATCACTCAAGTGGCAATTTTATATTTTCGCGGTTGAATAATGTGTAAGGGATGTTCTAACTATTTATTTATTTATTATTTTTTGTCTACAAATTTTATGACTACTTTTTTATTTCAGATTACACTGATGCAACAATACTCGGATTCGAACAAGCCAGCTATCTTGGTTCTATTGAAAATAATGAGATAAGTTTAGATCCAATCATTCTAAATGAAGGGTACACAGATGCTGTTACGTTCACGCTTTCTGGGGGTAAGTACACATCAGGAGTAATTTACAACTAAGAAGTGAAATTTTTACTTTAAATTCTAATGCGTTTAAAATGATCGCCGTTTTCAGATCTGGCTTCATATTTCACTCTACAGCAGCAAGGTTCCACAGTCAACATCGTACTGCAAATCGCCATCCCAGAACAAACGCTACCTTCCAACGGCATAGTGTTACTCGAATTACGAGCATCAGCACCAGACGCCATACCCGCTACGACGACTGTAGTTATTGAAGTCCAACGCGAAACCAATGTGGATGAACTTGCTTTTAGCGCTGCTTACTATTTAGGAGAGTACAGTGAGATAAGCGGCCTCACGTTCGACTCCATTATAACGCTTGATGTGGGCTATGATGAGAACGTTGAATTCGCCTTGGAAGGAGGTGCGCGATTCAATTAATAAATTTTAAGGTTTCAGTGTAATTGCAAAAGTAAGAATTTTTAATGCAGAGTTTAATTTTCAGAACATGCCCAATGGTTCGCTCTGGAAGTCCAAGGCAACGCTGTTACGCTTACTACATCAAGCGCAATTCCTCCTGCAATCTTAGTCAACAACCATCAGCTCGTATTTAGTGTTACCGCACGGAAACCCAACAGCAACACTGCAATGGCAACAATGGTGGTTTCATTAGTGGATGGTAAGTAGTGAATGAAAGCATCACTCTAGTGGCAATTTTATATTTTCGCGGTTGAATAATGTGTAATAGATGTTCTAACTATTTATTTATTTCTTATTTTATGTCTACAAATTTTATGAGTACTTTTCTGTTTCAGATTACACTGATGCAACAATACTCGGATTCGAACAAGCCAGCTATCTTGGTTCTATTGAAAATAATGAGATAAGTTTAGATCCAATCATTCTAAACGAAGGGTACACAGATGCTGTTACGTTCACGCTTTCTGGGGGTAAGTACACATCAGGAGTAATTTACAACTAAGAAGTGAAATTTTTACTTTAAATTCTAATGCGTTTAAAATGATCGCTTTTTCAGATCTGGCTTCATATTTCACTCTACAGCAGCAAGGTTCCACAGTTAACATCGTACTGCAGATCGCCATCCCAGAACAAACGCTAACTTCCAACGGCATAGTGTTGCTCGAATTACGAGCATCAGCACCAAACGCCATACCCGCTACGACGACTGTAGTTATTGAAGTCCAACGCGAAACCAATGTGGAAGAACTTGCTTTTAGCGCTGCTTACTATATAGGAGAGTACAGTGAGATAAGCGGCCTCGCGTTCGACTCCATTATAACGCTTGATGTGGGCTACGATGAGAACGTTGAATTCGCCTTGGAAGGAGGTGCGCGATTCAATTAATACATTTTAGGGTATCAGTGTAATTGCAAAAGTAAGAATTATTAATGCAGAATTTCATTTTCAGAACATGCCCAATGGTTCGCTCTGGAAGTCCAAGGCAACGCTGTTACGGTTACTACATCAAGCGCAATTCCTCCTGCAATCTTAGTCAACAACCATCAGCTCGTATTTAGTGTTACCGCACGGAAACCCAACAGCAACACTGCAATGGCAACAATGGTGGTTTCATTAGTGGATGGTAAGTAGTGAATGAAAGCATCACTCTAGTGGCAATTTTATATTTTCGCGGTTGAATAATGTGTAATGGATGTTCTAACTATTTATTTATTTCTTATTTTTTGTCTCCAAATTTTATGAGTACTTTTCTGTTTCAGATTACACTGATGCAACAATACTCGGATTCGAACAAGCCAGCTATCTTGGTTCTATTGAAAATAATGAGTTAAGTTTAGATCCAATCATTCTAAACGAAGGGTACACAGATACTGTTACGTTCACGCTTTCTGGAGGTAAGTACACATCAGGAGTAATTTACAACTAAGAAGTGAAATTTTTACTTTAAATTCTAATGCGTTTAAAATGATCGCCGTTTTCAGATCTGGCTTCATATTTCACTCTACAGCAGCAAGGTTCCACAGTCAACATCGTACTGCAAATTGCCATCCCAGAACAAACGCTACCTTCCAACGGCATAGTGTTGCTCGAATTACGAGCATCAGCACCAGACGCCATACCCGCTACGACGACTGTAGTTATTGAAGTCCAACGCGAAACCAATGTGGAAGAACTTGCTTTTAGCGCTGCTTACTATATAGGAGAGTACAGTGAGATAAGCGGCCTCACGTTCGACTCCATTATAACGCTTGATGTGGGCTATGATGAGAACGTTGAATTCGCCTTGGAGGGAGGTGCGCGATTCAATTAATAAATTTTAAGGTATCAGTGTAATTGCAAAAGTAAGAATTGTTAATGCAGAGTTTCATTTTCAGAACATGCCCAATGGTTCGCTCTGGAAGTCCAAGGCAACGCTGTTACGCTTACTACATCAAGCGCAATTCCTCCTGCAATCTTAGTCAACAACCATCAGCTCGTATTTAGTGTTACCGCACGGAAACCCAACAGCAACACTGCAATGGCAACAATGGTGGTTTCATTAGTGGATGGTAAGTAGTGAATGAAAGCATTACTCTAGTGGCAATTTTATAGTTTCGCGGTTGAATAATGTGTAATGGATGTTTTAACTATTTATTGATTTCTTATTTTTTGTCTACAAATTTTATGACTACTTTTCTATTTCAGATTACACTGATGCAACAGTACTCGGATTCGAACAAGCCAGCTATCTTGGTTCTATTGAAAATAATGAGTTAAGTTTAGATCCAATCATTCTAAACGAAGGGTACACAGATGCTGTTACGTTCACGCTTTCTGGGGGTAAGTACACATCAGGAGTAATTTACAACTAAGAAGTGAAATTTTTACTTTAAATTCTAATGCGTTTAAAATGATCGCCGTTTTCAGATCTGGCTTCATATTTCACTCTACAGCAGCAAGGTTCCACAGTCAACATCGTACTGCAGATCGCCATCCCAGAACAAACGCTAACTTCCAACGGCATAGTGTTGCTCGAATTACGAGCATCAGCACCAGACGCCATACCCGCTACGACGACTGTAGTTATTGAAGTCCAACGCGAAACCAATGTGGAAGAACTTGCTTTTAGCGCTGCTTACTATATAGGAGAGTACAGTGAGATAAGCGGCCTCACGTTCGACTCCATTATAACGCTTGATGTGGGCTATGATGAGAACGTTGAATTCGCCTTGGAGGGAGGTGCGCGATTCAATTAATAAATTTTAAGGTATCAGTGTAATTGCAAAAGTAAGAATTTTTAATGCAGAGTTTAATTTTCAGAACATGCCCAATGGTTCGCTCTGGAAGTCCAAGGCAACGCTGTTACGCTTACTACATCAAGCGCAATTCCTCCTGCAATCTTAGTCAACAACCATCAGCTGGTATTTAGTGTTACCGCACGGAAACCCAACAGCAACACTGCAATGGCAACAATGGTGGTTTCATTAGTGGATGGTAAGTAGTGAATGAAAGCATTACTCTAGTGGCAATTTTATATTTTCGCGGTTGAATAATGTGTAATGGATGTTTTAACTATTTATTGATTTCTTATTTTTTGTCTACAAATTTTAAGACTACTTTTTTTATTTCAGATTACACTGATGCAACAATACTCGGATTCGAACAAGCCAGCTATCTTGGTTCTATTGAAAATAATGAGTTAAGTTTAGATCCAATCATTCTAAACGAAGGGTACACAGATGCTGTTACGTTCACGCTTTCTGGGGGTAAGTACACATCAGGAGTAATTTACAACTAAGAAGTGAAATTTTTACTTTAAATTCTAATGCGTTTAAAATGATCGCCGTTTTCAGATCTGGCTTCATATTTCACTCTACAGCAGCAAGGTTCCACAGTCAACATCGTACTGCAGATCGCCATCCCAGAACAAACGCTAACTTCCAACGGCATAGTGTTGCTCGAATTACGAGCATCAGCACCAGACGCCATACCCGCTACGACGACTGTAGTTATTGAAGTCCAACGCGAAACCAATGTGGAAGAACTTGCTTTTAGCGCTGCTTACTATATAGGAGAGTACAGTGAGATAAGCGGCCTCACGTTCGACTCCATTATAACGCTTGATGTGGGCTATGATGAGAACGTTGAATTCGCCTTGGAGGGAGGTGCGCGATTCAATTAATAAATTTTAAGGTATCAGTGTAATTGCAAAAGTAAGAATTTTTAATGCAGAGTTTAATTTTCAGAACATGCCCAATGGTTCGCTCTGGAAGTCCAAGGCAACGCTGTTACGCTTACTACATCAAGCGCAATTCCTCCTGCAATCTTAGTCAACAACCATCAGCTGGTATTTAGTGTTACCGCACGGAAACCCAACAGCAACACTGCAATGGCCACAATGGTGGTTTCATTAGTGGATGGTAAGTAGTGAATGAAAGCATTACTCTAGTGGCAATTTTATATTTTCGCGGTTGAATAATGTGTAATGGATGTTTTAACTATTTATTGATTTCTTATTTTTTGTCTACAAATTTTAAGACTACTTTTTTTATTTCAGATTACACTGATGCAACAATACTCGGATTCGAACAAGCCAGCTATCTTGGTTCTATTGAAAATAATGAGTTAAGTTTAGATCCAATCATTCTAAACGAAGGGTACACAGATACTGTTACGTTCACGCTTTCTGGAGGTAAGTACACATCAGGACTGGAGTAATTTACAACTAAGAAGTGAAATTTTTACTTTAAATTCTAATGCGTTTAAATAAATGATCGCCGTTTTCAGATCTGGCTTCATATTTCACTCTACAGCAGCAAGGTTCCACAGTCAACATCGTACTGCAGATCGCCATCCCAGAACAAACGCTAACTTCCAACGGCATAGTGTTGCTCGAATTGCGAGCATCAGCACCAAACGCCATACCCGCTACGACGACTGTAGTTATTGAAGTCCAACGCGAAACCAATGTGGAAGAACTTGCTTTTAGCGCTGCTTACTATATAGGAGAGTACAGTGAGATAAGCGGCCTTACGTTCGACTCCATTATAACGCTTGATGTGGGCTATGATGAGAACGTTGAATTCGCCTTGGAAGGAGGTGCGCGATTCAAATAATTAATTTTAGGGTGTCAGTGTAATTGCAAAAGTAAGAATTTTTAATGCAGAGTTTAATTTTCAGAACATGCCCAATGGTTCGCTCTGGAAGTCCAAGGCAACGCTGTTACGCTTACTACATCAAGCGCAATTCCTCCTGCAATCTTAGTCAACAATCATCAGCTCGTATTTAGTGTTACCGCACGGAAACCCAACAGCAACACTGCAATGGCAACAATGGTGGTTTCATTAGTGGATGGTAAGTAGTGAATGAAAGCATCACTCTGGTGGCAATTTTATATTTTCGCGGTCGAATAATGTTTAATGGATGTTCTAACTATTTATTTATTTCTTATTTTTTGTCTACAAAAACGTTATAATGACTTCACACAATAGATTTGATATAATCAGAGAATCGAGATCAATAATTACTTGTTTTCTTTATCGATATCCTGTCATCTTTTTACTCTGTTCAAAACATGTTTCATTCTGATAATTTCTGATAACATTGGATAATTTCCCACTTTACATTATTGATACCAACTGTATCTTGTATATACTTCATTTGTTTATCTTATCAAGCGAGGAAATGAGATTATTTATATTAGAACCCATCCTGAATAGCACTTGATTCGATATTTATTTTCTTACTTTGCAGCACACCCTTTGTTCTTACTTATTATCTCTCTTGTAACTTGACAACATTTACAATTGTGGTTTTCGTTCTTAAAATATAGGATTAATTTAGCTTTAAGTAAAATTTTATAGCCTTTTCCAGTGTTGTAATCTTTCTGAATTCCACAGATTCGGGCTCCGTGATAAATGAGGCATTTGATAGAGTCCTGTACGAGGGGACCATCAATAATGATGTGGTTCAACATGAACCGATTACTATCACAGGACACGCAGCTGGAATCAATATTGAAATACTTGGAGGTACATAACATTTTGGTTCATATTAATTTTACTTATTTATTAAGGCGGCCACCTACTATCAGTCCACCTGCAGTCCGCCCGACGATCTCGGCCTGTCAGTTAGAACAAAAATTTGCCAACTCCGAACAACTGACAGGCCGATATCGTCAGGCGGACTGCAGGCAGACTGATAGTCGGTGGCCGCCCTTAGGCATTCACTGCCTCTTAAGTCACTTTGTATGTATTGTTACAAAACATACTTTTGGCCGTATTCTAACTTTAAAACACGTTTAGGCACGATCCATCTCCAATCAGATAGCGCCTAAACATTTGAATCAGAATTCCGATGTACAGCCTTGGCCAGAAGTGTTGAGCACTAATGCGATTTTCATACAAAACTGGAAAGTTTAGTCAATCGTTTCCATCTTTGTTTAAGTTATTTTGTCAATTAATTTAAACTAATAAGCATGTTTTGTTGAAGTTAGTAGTAACTGCATAGAATATTTGCAATATGTCGCACCGACTTAAATTTACATTTTTGGTACCTTCTGTTTTGATATTTTTTAAGTACCTTGAAAGTGTTATTAAGTGAAGTTTTCTATATTTATAAATAAAATATAACATTTACCGTTACCGTACATTGTTAGGATAGGGAAATAATGCTTAACATCAAAATTGAAAACAAAAAACACCTATGCTCAACACTTCTGGCCAAGGCTGTAATTCCATTATAGGTTGATTATTTGATGTGTGTTAGAGTTATGTTTAAGATAGAGAGTGTTTTCAATGCATTTTCAAATCAGATTATAGTACTTTATCGTTATAAAATGATTATCAGAATCATCCAGATAATGAGTGGAATTTAGTAAAAATTGTGTTAATTATTGTTTTAAGTAACATTGATTTTGACTTACGAAAAAAAAATTGTCACCTTCGTTGTCTGTTGAGTTACAAACCGCCTACTTAAATATAATCCTAGGTTTCTCTTCCTTCAGTTTACAGGGAGCTTTTCTCCGCCACTGTATCTGGTAATACGGTATTAGTCGGAGCGGCTGGCACCCTGAATCTGCCTGAGACCGTCACCCATGTGGCACTTGAACTACGAGCGGGCAGCGCGAGCGCTGTTCTCATTTTTGAAGTC
This sequence comes from Pammene fasciana, assembly GCA_911728535.1. Lineage (NCBI taxonomy): Eukaryota > Metazoa > Arthropoda > Insecta > Lepidoptera > Tortricidae > Pammene > Pammene fasciana. The sequence continues at coordinate 5,902,169 of OU452279.1, forward strand.
ACGCAATCAGGTAAGGACCCAAGAATAAGTAACGTTTGCAGGGAGCTATATTCTGCCACTGTATCTAGTAATACGGTATTAGTCAGATCGACTAACACCTTAAATCTGAAGGATAATTTCAAAAAAGGGAAAATGAGACACAAGCCGGGAAAACAGTTGACGAATTTATTACCAACCACATTACCAATAACATATTAGCAGAAATTACACTAAGAAGTGTAAGTGCTTCCCATTTATTCCATCGAAATGAGTACGTGTTATAGTTTATTCGACTCTTGCTCTAAGTCTAAAGCAACTCGATAGACCCTTTACCAATATGTGCCCCTTTCGATACAATCATAATAGTCGTAAATTGTCGATTAACCACAAGTGTTAGCTGCACAACTTATAATTTAATCGCAAAATTTGAGGAATATCTTAGACGTCTAAAGTAAGTAGAAATGTGCAAATTTCTCATGCCAAGCATTTACATGGGAGCGAACTAATTTTACTTCGGTTACATTCATAAACTGTGCCACCGAGTTCGTCAAATAGACGAGACTAAAGTTGTGGTTATTTCACATTTTCTAGCACCTAAATTGGCGCAGACTAAAATAAATCTCCTCACCCTCGTTATTCTATTTGAAGTATTCTACGTGTTAATTGTTGTATTGTATTTCCAGAAACACCAGAACTACCGACTGTGGCGTTCGCATCGCCGTCCTACGTGCTCCGAACCGATATGGCGCAGACTGGATTGCTGGGGCAAGTCCAGGCCACTGCCAGCAACGGGGAAAGCATTGCGTACTCCTTGGCCGTTGACGATGGTAAATATTTCAAGTTGTTTCGTTCTAACAGACGGAAATGTGTAAATGATAAATAGGGACAAACTATTATCATGGTGATTTACATTTAACAGAACGTTTATAAATGATATTTATTCAAAAACGAAAGAATGGAGATAATGAGGGCTCATCACTAAATTGTTTCAGTTCTGGAGCCACAGGACTTTATTAAAAAAATAAATCTCTAATAATTCTGCTTGGCTATAATTTTGTAGAATAAATCTTTTGAAAGATTTTAATTCAACTTTATTGACGCACTATGAAAATATATAGGTATGTATAGTTTAATAAAAACGGAGATGGACGTTTCTTTGAATAAATTAATCGTATATTGAGCCAGTAGGTACCCTTAACGCCAAAATCATATCTCTTGTTTTACAGACACTTTTTATTTCTGAAATTAGGATGCGTGAAGAGATATCGTGATGACACTTACACGACAAACCAGTTTTTTCTTTATCACGCTTTTATCACGAAGGTTTATCCGACGCTATATTTTATACTGCAAATAATTTGAAAATTGTTTTAGCTAATGCAGATTAGTAATCAAATACTTCTCTAATCAGCTTATGACTTTAATCGTAATCATTTAATAAGTTACTTGATATTCCAAACTATATTCAATTACGATAGTTATTAACATACGTCAAAACTACTGACTACGAAGGATTGACGTACCTTGGGATTAAGTCAACGAGCGAATCCCAGGCTCGCTTAGCGAATCGTGGTAAAAGACCGGTATTAATTGCTAGAATGTTAAGTCCAGTGTAACCGCGCTCAAATTCTGATGGTTTTCATGGGAGCCCTCTGCTTTCTCTAACGCCACCACACTTTTATGTCTAATAGAAACATCATAACATTTATATATGTAGACTGTGACATATACCTAGTGAACGCCTTTAACCAAATCCGAAATCTGAAGCGGTTAGCACTACTGCGCGTTTGTCACGATATGATACTCATGATCACTCATCATCATTAAGCGCCTGTACGTTTCACATTAGCAAGCACACACAGAAGCTTTGAGCCTTTTGTAAGGCGTACCAGTCTAACAGTCGAATTCTTCACGGATTTTTTTATATTTCTAGCTATTTCATTATTTCAATGTTAGTCTTCAGTAACTCTAAGTAACGTTATCTAACCCTATTTGTTACATCATTCCTATGAATTTACAAATTAAAATCTGTATCGCAAAATGAGCCTCCTGGGTTAAATAACAACAATACAATAAGTCCAACCATGGCAATCTTCGGATGATAGAATAAAAAACTGAAACAAAAACAAATAATCCTTTCTATATACTTAATTTTTTTAAATTAATCGTGAAAGCAGTTTACAAACAAATCATTTCAAAAGGTTATTCAATTAGGATGCATTAAAAAACATTTTGAAACCAGTAAAGAAACAAATCGAACCGGACAAATCGCGAAAGAAATCAATTCATCGACCCTAAACACCCACGCTCATTAGGTATCAAACGACTCACGCGAAACATTATTTCAAAAATGCTAAAATAATTTTTCCTTATACCTTTATCTTTGTTATTAATGCATTCAATGAATTATGAGTATTCGTCACATTAAATCTTCAGACAAAACCACTTAGTGCTTACATTTCTTTGTTTCCAGCTCATCTGCGCGAACGGATTTCAATTAACAGCGTAGGAGAAATACATTTGTCAGCACCAACAAACACTGGCGTGTATAGCTTTGAGGCGATTGCCACATCCACAATCACGCAGGTCCAAGCCACAGCTATGGTAAGGGAGTACTAACTTCATAGGTATTCGATACTTCGATTATATACTTAAATGTGAACCTACACTGAGAGAAAATTACAACTAAAAAATATTAATAGTTAGTAAGCTTTAGTGAATCCCAGGGCAAGAGGAGATTATACTAACGGTTATTTAAACGTATTGTATTTCCTATACTAAGGAATTAATAAAACTTCCCTGAAATTAGTATAATTTACAAATAAATGTAAAAATTAAAAGAGTTTGATATTCCCGTCTTTTAGATATAAGGTTACGAATATAAAATGGGAAAAACGTTATAAATGGCTACATAAACTAAAACTACTTAAAAATATGCTAATATTAAAACTAGATTAAAGATATAAGGTTATTAATTCGAACAATTTTTGTTCTCCGTGTATTTTTTATTTGTACCGGTACTAGGACTTGTTAGTAAGTATACCGATGTCAATGTCGTAATTAATTATTTATTCTCTTATTCTTATTTGACGGTTTTCACTGTGTTTTATTTGAAATACCACTGTATTTCTAACATTTAAATTAATATTTGAGTAAAGATATGTAAGTATGTGTTCAGATTAAGAAAAAAAAACATTATTTGTGTTCTACACCGAGCATAATAATTGTTAATATGCAGATCCAACTGACGGTAGAAGCTGCCGCAATCTGCGGAGATGACCACGCGCTGCCACCGCTCATTATCTTGGACAGAGACGAGGAAGAACCCCACGCAAACCTCGTGGTTCTCGATAGCGTGGCCCAAGCTGGTTGCCAATTCAGACTCACCAACCGCTGGCCCCTCGACCAAGACTGGCTCTACGTTGACGACACGGGTCTACATACTAGAGCAATCGACAGAGAAGACCCGCGAATAGCCTTCATGGCGCTGTCGCAAGTTCAAGTAGAACTGGTACTGGAATGCGCTAGTGACACACAGAGCCGCGTCAAGCGGTCCACCATGAACCCTAGGCTTGACTGGCTCGGGCCCTACGAATACGGCAACAACAAATGGATACTTACTGACACAATATTGTATAACTCTAGACGAAGCTTCGTTAACCTGATAGTTAACGATATCAACGACAATTATCCTATATTTGTCGGCAATGAAAACGAACCCATTATATGTGGATATCCTATTCCGGAACTTCAAGATATTGTGCTCCCTCGAGCTTTGGCAGAATTAAAGGTACAGTTTCCATGCAAAAGATTTTGAAAAAAATAACGAAAATCCGTTCACGTTGCCATTCTTAAATATTTTATACAGTAATGTTATTCGTAATTTATATTCGAGATAAACTTTTACAGTAAAGAATAATGTGGCATGAAAATTTCGCACTTACATACAAAGGTGGCTATTTACATTATTTTACGTCTTAGACATCAGCACGCACCTAAATCCCCATTTAGAATTTACTCTTTGAGCGAAAAACAAATTTCCATACCAAATGCGCGCCTCCAGTGAGTTAATGTTTTAGCAGTTATTGCGAACGCTCCCGCAAAAAAGTCACGCATCATTTCGTGACTCCAATCTCAAGTCATGTAGATGAATGTTCATGTATTTTATGGGGATATCGAATTACCTTAGGCCACTGACGCTGACGTGGGTGAGAATGCGGCGTTATCATTCTGGAGTTCCTCGGAAGCTTTGGCGGTGGCGTCGACTACGGGGTTCGTCCACGTCAGGGATGGAGCCAGCCTGACGCACGACCAGAGCCTCACAGTGTCCGTCACTGACCTTAACGGAAGGGAAGACGGCCTAACTACATCTATAGAGCTTCTGGTAACTCACTTATGCACCTGTATTTATTCAAATTCTACCTTTGAGACTGCTTAAATTGATTATTCGTCCCTATACTCAAATCTTGGGTTACTAAATAAGTACGAGTAGAAATGAAATTGTTGAATGTACACAAAATATTATGGATAAGACGAAAGTTAGTCATGTGTTTTAACACTAGTTACAAAAAGTAGGTACGATTTAGAACATCATAGTAAAATCTATTTTAGTTGACGGAATAAATATGTATATCATCTAGGAAAATTTTACTGTAATCATTAATTACTCCTTGTCAATAAATTAGTCATTGATATTATATGTGTAGGAAAAACCTTTGTTGATATTTAGCTATCCGTTCTAGGTAAAACTATTAGACACGAGTCATATCGCCGTGGTTACCGTCCGCAACGCATTCTTAGATCAAGAGGAAACTATTTTGGGAAATCTCAGTTCGGCTGTGGGGTACGAGGTCAAAGTCCTCAGCTCCGCGGTCATATCTGATGACCCAGCCGATTCTGCGAATGCAAGACGCAAGCGACAAGTAACCACCGAAGGAGCGTCGATGCAGCTTTATGTATATGGCGTAATTGATCGCGAACCCGTTGCCGTCGACCAGCTCGCTAAGTAAGATAATAATCAATTCGATTCGCTATCCCAAATAAATTGTGTTATTAAAAATCATTTTAATTTCAGCGATATTACTGAGAATGTATCCGGGGTTGACGTCACGAGCACAGTATCTTTGGAAGATTATCTAGAAGGCCGCGAGATTTACCGCACAGGACGTGACACAGGTCTATTAGTCTCAACAATAGTCCTAAGTATCCTGCTCTTCATACTAATGCTGCTTATTGCCTTATGGTTCTTCCTCAGATGGTAAGAGTACCGTTAATAACATAATTTTGCTTGTGTTATCATAGCTCAAACTACATCACGTATTCATGTCATTGTTTACAGGAGAAAGGAACGAAACTATGATCAGTTCAGTGACGTTAACAGTTTAGCCTCTCGAAATGAACCAATAGAACAACCCCCAAAGGTAGACAGTTTAAGAAAACCGAGACTCAATATAGACGAGTTGAAAAGAAGTGAAAGAAGGCTTCAAGAAATGCTTGACGCTCCAATAGACGAAGTTGGCCCAAAAGCCCAAACCTCGAAACCAGACCCCGATCAATCAATCGACACCATAATAAATATATCCCCGACCCGTGCAACCGACGTGGCTCTGCCTATAGTAATACAATCTATAGACAAGCTTAAAGACGATGAAAACTCAGAAGAAGAAGATGAATTTGGTGAAAGAAAAAACAAGAGCCGAAGAAAATCTGTTGTTACTTTTAACGAAAATGTGGAAAAGATAATTCACGTAGAAGATATTCCAGATGATAATTCATCGGACGTAGAAGTACATAGGTTTTAACCTGCCAACAAATGCAGAAATCGCATGTAAATATTTTTTATAACATATTAATAAGACAATTAAAACTCTTAATCTGTTTCCTTTCCCTAAATGAATTCATTAATGTTCACATCCTTTTATTAAAAGCCAGAAGCGTGAGTAAGCTCGAGCCGACGACCTCTCAACGACTAACAGATGTTATCGCTTTTAAACACTATAATTTTTATAAAATTATTTACTTAAGATTCGATAACTGGCTCAGTCAAAAGATTTATTCAAACAAATATCATCGTTATGTTACAAAACTTATGAACCCACGAATGGATTTTTTGTTTTTTGATGTGTGTAAAAAGCATACATACGTAGATATACACGCATATCACGAGATATCATACATTTTAGTACATTTCCATAGCAAATAATAGACAGGTTGTATATGTCATGTATTATTTAAAACACATTGTACGACCCTACTGATAGGTATAAGCAAACAATAAAAGCATACCCAATCAAAAGAGAGTGTTTCGGCATTTCCATCGAGACTCTTGGGATGTCACTTTGATTGGCCTTCACATACCTAACAAAGCCTTTCTTATGGGAAAGGCATTTCAATATTATCTTATTAGGTACGTTATAAAAGAAACCGTCATCTTTATGCTTATATTCCTATCATTATATTAAGAGAATAAATGTTATCGTAGTTTTTGTCTACTCCATTTTCAATAAATTTTAAGAATGACATTTGGACCCCGCCCGCTGTCTCACGAAATATGTTCGCCACCATATGACCGGACGATTACAGTTATCTTTTGGACGGGTGTTTTAATGGTCATATAAATTACTATTCAAGTCACAACCATTTGATAAGATCTGAAACATGTTCGAATTTTGCAATTATGTCGATTTTTTTGGACCAACTTGATAAAAACAGACATTATGCGAATTATAATTTGATTGAGGCAAACAATGTTTAATGTTCTTAAATACGGCTGCTCAAAAATAGCCACCCGGAGAAGAAATAATAAGGGTCAAGGGTTAAAACCCGAAAACAGAATGATTGATTACCTTTTTCAACGCTTAACAACGTATTTATATTAAATTAGTATATATTTAAAACTAATACATACCTAATAGGTACATTTAAAAGAACGTACTATTGGATTCCAAATAAACTACCTTATAAAATCTGTTTAAAATGCTGCACGAGTACCTAACAAACTGTGCTCATTTTCATATCTTTAGACTTCTCTAGTATTTTCTGGTTATAAAAACACATTGCATTTTATTTACAGTCACTGTTGTGGTAGACAAAGCCAAAACTGGATTTAATTTAACTATCTAAATAAAGGTTCTCGAATGGCGACCATACACCGGAAGGCGAAGAGTTGGTAGGCCCCCTACAAGGTGGACTGATGACCTGGTGAAGGTCGCTGGAGTCCGCTGGATGCGGGTGGCACAGGACCGGTCATTGTGGCGTTCAGTGGGGGAGGCCTATGTCCAGCAGTGGACGTCTTTCGGCTGAAATGATGATGATGATGATGATCTAAATAAAATCTTTTAAAACAAAAGTCGCATGAAACTCAAACAACTCTAAATAGTGCCAAATACAATCGCCAGAGCTGAAAAATGATGCGGGTGGGGTATACAAATTTTAAAAATACTCGACCTCATATACGGCAGCGGTTGTTGTTAGAAATAGTATATAAAAAAACCATTTCAGCATCGACGATGAAATATGCGACCATAAAAGTTAAATCGAAAAGTATGCGCTAGTAAGTACTTAGTTCGGTCTACAAAGTCTAAATTCGAGCATTATAGACGACCAGTAGAAAAAGCCTTTTTCAGATCATGCGGACATCTTAAAGTAATCTTACTATAGTTAATAGTTACTTGCATGTTACTATGTTAACATGACAAAAGTGTACTTAGACCTATTAGCATTTATGACTAACATCATATCATATCGCAAATGTATCCTGGTTGCGTTATTAACTCAGTAAACATGGGTGTAATCGTGAGTTACTGTACGACGCTATGTATTCCTACGATCCGTGATGCTTCGCGTCTGTCTCATAAGACATGTAGGTACCTCTGCAAAATGTTAAGGGCAATACACATATTGCAACTAGTAACGTGAGAATAAATATAATACCAGAGACTATAGAGATATAGACGACCACAGCCTAGAACTTTTTGAAGCTCAAGTCGATTGCGTGCCCTCTGTCCGAAAGCCGCCTAAAGATACCGAATTTGTAAGAAGAAATGTCACCTGCACTGCTACTCCACCTAGTAGCTACTAGTGTACTACTAGTACGCTATTTGTTTACTAGCTAGCTTAGCTAGCGGCTTTCGGACAGAGGGGGCGCAATCGACATGAGCTTCAAAAAGTTTTTAGGCTGAGGTCGTCTATATCTCTATAGTCTCTGATAATACTAACAGCCAAATCTAAATACATAAAACAAAACACTCGCGATATTCACGACAAACCCAAACGATTTTAACAATGTACAGTCGACGTCAAAGATATTTTTACATTTTTGCACCTTATTACAAAGGGGTAAGGTGTAAAAGTTTAAAGATATCTTTGACATCGACTATACATAATCCAGATCATGATCTCAGAGTCAAAACGAAATATATTTTTTTACTTTACACATAATACGCACTCTATGTAGCGCCAATAACTATGTGCCGTAATCTAACTTTAAAATACATAAACAATGCATGAAAAATACAAACTACTTTTATAAATAATCAGACAATATTGAAGTTAAAACGAAATAATTTTCAACCAAATTCTCATTCAGACAATTTAGCGTTTGTTGTATTGCATATTTAATGCAATGGAGTTGTATTAGGATAGGAACGTGTCCCAACTTATTTTGAAGTTAAAATGTGGCCCCGTGTTTGTTGCTTCTATATTATAAATTATAATATAAATTATGAACCCTACGATATAAATTATGAACCATATAAACTTCGCTAAATACTCAACTTAGACAAACGTGATATGCATCACACTTCTCTTCTTAAGCATTTCCGGGTCTTTAAGAGTAATTAGGGACCCTTTGGGCCAAGGCCAGGAAAACTGGTTAGTAGTTACTTGCAGTTCCGGACAATTTCGCCTTCCTTAAATACTTGTGTACTTCATTACACTAAATGTAGGATCACGGTATTGACGGTCCTAATAGCCCACAACAGATGCGATGTATGTAATGCGTAATCCAGGGGTTCCCAAAATGTACACCGCGGCTTCCTGGTGTGCCGTAGAAAGTACAGAAGGGCGCCGTGAGGCAATCCTCCTTACCATAATATACATATATCTATTTCAAATAGGTAAGCTAGGTTAGGGCGCCGAGATAAAATTTTAAACTTGTAAGTACGCCGCGGATTGAAAAAGATTGGGAACCCCTGGCCTAATCCACAGATTAGACCAATGTAAAAGAAAGCAACTATAAGACAGAATGAGATCACAATATCCCTAGCCTCTTTTAACGCATAGCTGCGTCCCTTAGATTAACCTAGGTTGGCCCAAAGTGTAGGCCAGACATGACTTAACTTTTATAGGCTAATTATGGTTATTCTTTTCAAAGGAAAAAGCTGATAAAGATCAGCTGTAAAAAAATGACTGAAAATTAGACAAGCCGGAAGGAATCGAGTTACACGAAATCCGCACTACTGGAGCGTACCAGTAAATATAATTAACTACAAGATTCAAAAGAATATTGGTCAAATATGTTCAGGGTGTTTAATTTTTTATTTCTTTTAATTTAAAGGGTGTATTCCTGCCATTAAATTAAGTATATTTCTCAAAGACACCAATGTCCTAATTAGATCCAGTTCTGAGATAATCGACAGATCATTTTTACCTTTCGGATTGCGTAAACCTACATAAATTGTTTTTGTAATCTGAGACACCGCATTAAATGATTCATTTGTGTGTTACGTCAATAAGCTTTTTTTTTGATCTCGTAGTATTGTAATGTTCGAAATTACATTGAAATGTCAATCAGTGTTATTCATTTATACTCCAATTGGGTTAGGATCTGAATAATAACATTTAATTAATTACATAAAAAGACAAATCTAAAATGTTCGCAACTATGTAGTTATTGAAATACGCTACCGAATTATAATAGCTACAAATAGCACCAATCTGGTGTGTCCGAAATATTTTTAACGTAGAAATGTCAGAACATCGCTAATTGAATTGACACGCGTGTATTAGGTTTGGCAAGGCCGCCTAAACCATAAACAAATGTGACATAGGCGCAGTTCCGTTTTAGCCACAGACTACCTCATACGAGAATGGGCATTTATGAAGTTTTTTAGTAGCCAAATAATTTGGCCCCAATGGAATAAGCTATATAGAGAGGGGGTAAACTCGAGAGAGATTTTTTCACCTCTAAGATCTCAACCCCTTGAACGATCCAGCTAATAAACGAACTTTCAAATTTTTATCTCTGCTACAACCCCCACAAATTTCATAAATATCAGAAAAACGTTACTAAAGTTATCGTCGAACAAACTCTCAAAGTCAAAAAGCCATCGAAATGCCGAGACGTCCCAGTAGCCAGAAGTTGTTTGTTTCGCTTCGCAGACGCTCCCGCTCGTTCGATAAGAACTCGCTTTGCTTACGCTCCCGCTCGTTCGATTATAGTAGTGCTTCTCATATTTTGTGTAACCGCATATGCGCTTAAGTGTGCCACCCAGTGGGCATGTAATCTGTGGTATAAACGTTAGATCATTGAGGGAAGTCCAGTATCTTTGACATGTAAGTACTATTCCAATAAAATATCTATCTAATTGGGACACTATTCATGGTGTTGGTTTATTTTGCAGTTAGTACCTATTGTCTTGCATACCAGGTCTAGCTTGTTGGTTGCCTAGTAATATGATGTCATTCGTGTTTATATATCAAACATTTATATTTCTGCTTGTAAAATCAGGCAGATCGTAATGTTTTAACGATAGTCACATTAAACCAATGTATACCTTAGGTTAGGTTCGTTAGGTTGCTTCAGATGCCCGAAGGGCAAACTGCCCAGAAATAGGAGGGACTCAGGGAGCGGGTCAAGAATTTTCACGTTTAACGATATGCCTAATTTTACGATCGGCCGCCGACATACATATTAGAAAATAGTATAGATTGTTTTTGACGTTTGGCTGAACTAAGTAGTTGAGTTGACCGTAGATAAACAGAATCTGTAACGGTTCTCCGACAGCGAAATAATCTGTCGGCGAAATAAAAAATGAAAAATTCTGTTGGCGAAACGTGCGTCGGAGAAAAGTTCTGTCGACAAAAAAAAGATTTTCACGGCAAAAAAGGCTGTCGAAAAATACGCTACTAACTATAAAACTAAAAATACTAACTATAAAATATATCAAACAGTTTCTACTCCACCTTTTGTAAAGCAATGTATAGAGATGTTCCCCGATGATTGGATTAAAAGTTTGATTATGGTCGTCGAAAGAAAAGTAAATCTACATAGTAAATCTAGTTAAGTAGGTACAATACTGGTACAGTCGAAGAAATAAAAAGTAGTACATTGTATTACTATGCACCTCACGAAACGCGCCTAGCAAAACTTGGGCATGACTCATTGAAATGTAGGTATATGGGTATATTCAAAACTTTGAGACCCGGATTCTATTCAATGGAATCAAAATTGGGTACTTAAGTAAATGATGAAATAAAAAAACGCACCTTCTCCGAGAAACATTTCTGTTGTACTCGTATTATGGTTCTGATGAGAAAAATCTGTGAAGAAAATCTGGAAGACCATTCGAAATAACTGATATGCAAAGCATGTCTTTATCGGTCGATCTAGAAGCTGCCGAGACACAAAGGCACCGCAAAACCACTTGCTTTGATTATATCCTCATTGCCGCAAAGAAAAGTATCCAGATTTTCATTTTGCGAATCGTGGGGGCGTTTTTAAATAGGGGTGCCCAAAATTATATTTTTATACAACCTAGATTCGGTCAGAGTAAACTATAATTGTGAAAAAAGTAGTCTGGTACAAATATATCGGAGCCGCCAAGGTGGTCACAAATATCTAAAAATCCCTCTGTCGTCAAGGCGATAAAGTGCATGTCAGATATTTTTGAGTACTTACCTAGGCCGCTCCTATATAGTTGATGGCGACTGTACAACTTACTGGATTGCGTAGAGCAGGACAAATTGTCACCCTCTCTCGATGAAATAATAGTTCAACTCATCTACGGACATTCATAATTCGAACTCGCGGAGCGTAAGCGAAGTGAGTTCTTACAAACAACTCCAGACTGAACTGTCGCCTGGCTACTGGGACGTCTCGGCATTTGGTTTTTTTTTTGATTTCAATAGTTTGTCTGACGATAACTTTAGTAACGTTTTTCTGATCTTTATGAAATTTCTTGGGGCTGTAGCAGAGATACATAAAATTTGTAAGTTCGTATATGAGCAGGATCGATCAAGTGGTTACGGAGCTAGAAGGAGAAAAATAATCCTCCTTGGGGTCTTGTGATATTGGTCAACTCGTTCGCAAGTAAATCGCGAGTTCTCAGTTCGAGGCGGACTACTAGTTAAGTATGTGAGCCAATAATAATCTATTAAACATAAGGTAGGTAACGAATATCTTTAATCGCATTCGCAAATATTCACAAGTTTTTAAATATTTGTATTCACATTCGTATTCGCACGATTCATAACAAGTACACGTATTTCGAATATGTTATTACATTTGTCCTAAGAATATAAAAAAACGAGAGTCACTTCACACAACTTTTTATAAAACCAATTTATTTTTTTAATATTCCACGCCAAAGTGCCTATTAGAACCTTGATGATACCATTACAAAATGCGATATCACGACTGAATTGTTAAACTACTACAATTTTCCATAAACCAAAGTTATTAAGCCCATATTTGATATTAAAAATCCAATATTCGGTACATCTACATCTCTATTAAATACGAGTATATGAAGTAGATATTGACCTTAAAATTCTCCTTTGCGACCGTCTATACGAAGAAAAGCCCCAAAATGATACTCTGCAATTCATTCCTATAAATGCAATGGGAGATATTTCATAAATATTATATTAAATTAGTACATTTGCCATCCATGTCATAATAATTATGATTTGTCCTTTTGCTGTCATTATGAATGAGAACTAAAAAAATCTCCAGAAATCAAGGAAAAGTTTGGTATCTCAAAAACTGGCTCTACTGCTCGTATTATACGTAATGTGTATTTAGTTGCTTAAATATATTAGGCAACTGGTTTTGAACAACATTAGAAAACTATTTATGAAGTTCCACGGTGTTCGTGCAAAGTTAATTAAAAAGTTTTCTCCGTCAAGGTGCAAATTAGAAGAAGCAAAAAATAAACATTTTAAATAGGTATTCCTGAAGCTTGGCAAATTAAGTATTCTGCCTTGCGCCTAAGATTCCGCCGGTTAGCATTCCGGAGTCTGCGGTTTTGAAATTTAATATCAAGATGGAGTCGTAAATAATGAGGCAACCGTAACAAAAATTTCCAAGCTAGTTTTAAAATGCAAATAGGCAATGTAGGTGGACACACGTAGCTGTATTTGTTGTCACATGATTTGGGTCGTTCACCCTCATATTTGACCCGCCGTATAGTTTTACCATGTTTTACTTAAATAGGATATTAATTTATTCAAACACTGATAACGACGTTAGCGATTTAGTGGCTATTACTGTCTGGACGCATTTGTTATTTCAATCGGTTTAGTGACCTTTGCCAGGAAATTCAACATACTTAACTACTACTAAACTCAGTCGAATATCAAAGTGAACGGCACAGCGCGTCTGGACAAGTGGACACCCATCGATGTATATTATATTAAAGTTCTTAGGAAGTTAGTAATCAGTTGAAAATTTTTTAGCCGTGGTAACGTGTTATAGGAAAAAGTAGTTATTTTACTAAAATCTAGACGCAGTAGTTTCATAAAACACTAACATTTTGAATGTTCCGTCTTCATCTTCACGTTTGTTAGGTAATCGAACTGATATTTAGTAAATTTTTTGTCAAATTTCTGCTGCCGGGCCAAAACACTACTTCAGTTTATCTTACTCGCTTACTCAATTTTTTCGGAGCAGACCGCGAGCCGAATCTATGACATAGATACTCTAGCCGCCGATGGGATACTTAAATTCGAAGTGGTATAAGTACGAATTCTCCTTTCACGTTTCTAATAAACAGTATGCCTAATAAACAGTAGCTACCAAAAAGTTTTCGGAGAATAAAGCCCTGAATAAGACGGGCTGATGTATTTATTATCTATTTACTTAGTAAGTTACTGCCGATAGCTTTTGGCAACTGAACCAAAGAATACCAGTACAGATAGGGGGCGTACAAGCACTTAGTTCAGGTTGAAACATATTTATGGTTCGAAAGACTTCATAAAGATGTCAGGAAGGTTCGGTTGGGTACCCGTGCGCAATTTACTGCTCCTGTTTTAATATTCCCACGTGTGAGGCATTTTTCGTTAAGTAGTATTTTGTCACAGAATAAAACATATCTACAAAAATATTTGTCTGAAAGATACTGACATCACAAGAGTCTACATACGGAAACCGATTACCATTGGGCGAGCTGCATGCTTGTTTGCCTCACATGCTTGTTTGTTTTACTAAACTTTTACTTGTCCGAGGTGGTAAATAGCCAAATCGAGAGTTTAAGACAATTACTATATTTAAATATATAATACTTACACTCAAAAGTATTACACAAAGAAAGCTTTGAAGTGATTGATACTGAAACCACACTAGTTACAGTCAACAAAGATCTCGAACGAAATAAGATTACATACAAAAGTAACATATAAATATTACAAAAGTTACTGAATAGTGCCTCTTTCACTAGTTTGAAGCATAGTTCAATAACTTAAGCAATATATATGTGTCTAGTTACTTTGAAAGTCTTTATTTAATCCACCACAATAAAGCTACAAACAAATTACAAACATTACATATCACAATAAAATAAAGGTCAAATTGCTTACAACTAAACTTATACCTTAGACTAACACTGGACAAATACGGTAAACTTTTGTAATCTTATTTTGTTTGGGAACTTTCGTTGCTGACACCTTACATGCTAAACTCTAATTCTTATTTTAAGGATGAGGCAAACGTGTCGATGAGCATTGGATGGGTTTGACTATAAATAATAGGAATAAAATTTTATCAGATCAAGTAACAAAACACATCATCGTTCAAGAAAATAAAATGTAAATAAAGTTACAAATATCTTATTTGAAACTTGATTGAAGTGATGCGGTTTCGATATATCAAGGTTGTTGTGCATGAAAAAAAAATAGGGTTGAATTTGACTAAACAAAGTGTGTTCAAAATCATGTTTTATTTTAAGTAACGCACAGTTTTAAAGTGTATATTATTATGAAATAAAACAACTTTGAACGGATTATATTCCGTCGGGATGTAATTTAAAATTCAGTATACGCGATATAATCCGTTCAAAGTTGTTTTATTTCATGAATAACTATCGCGGCAACCGTAGAAGATATTATGTATATTATTATATAAAATATCCAAACCTCAGCAAATTTAACCAACGTGACAGTTGTATCTCGTGGACAGCAATTGCAAAAGTAAAAAATTGTGGCATAATCAATGAAATGGGACTTTGTGGATGGCGCTTAAGTCGCGCGGCGTAGTAATCGTATTATGTCCTCAGTAACAATAGCGTAAGCGCCATTTACCATAAGGTCCCTTTCATAGATAACGTCACAATTACTGTTTCTAAATTTGATATGTTCGTTAGCCATTTTCGATTGTCATCTTGGCTAAACGTCTAACTAACAGTAAAAGTAGCTCAAGAACTATGTCACCAAACATAATCACATAATTTTTTTTTTATCGAACGGGTATAACCCTTAGATGGTCCCATTGTCACCAAGTCGGGGTCTGATGATGGGATCCTGGAGAAATCGAGGGAACTCTCCAACTATTATAGGCACACCTATAGTGATTTCACTATTTTTTACAGCAACTCGGCCACTTCCTCTTGGAATAGCGGATCCTAACATTCCTAACCTAAGTGAAGTGTTTAAAATTATTGTACTACTTATTATGTTTTTTGCAGAATGGCGGTCTCCACAGCCTTTCAGCAAAGTTTTTTTTTCACGGGCGCTTTGATTTTTCCGCAAATATACTGTTCTTCGATCAAACATGAACCTACTTTTAAATGTATTTATTGTGATTATTTTTATGTAAGTAAAATTATTCTAAATAAGGGATAAAAACATCCCAAAATAACGAACGACGTAGCTCGAAGGATTGTTAAGATTACTGCAAGGAGTGTTGTTACTTATAGAACGTATGGCCGAATAAGGGAATATGTTTTATTTACTGCCATGTGGGGCAGAGCATAATGCTTGACAGAGAAAAGCTCATTATATAGAGAGCTTTCTCCATGGGCGATTATAAATAATCCTGTTCAGAGTATATGTAGGAAACCTCCGTGAATGATGTATATTTATATCAAATACAAGTGAAGGATACAATTAGGTGATTAAATATCAATGGAATTTTAGATTTGACAAGCGTATATGATATGAAGAACGAATGATACATATTTTGGGTAATGATAATGCGAGGTTATCGCAAAAATTTCGAATTAATTGTTATCAATTTATTTATTTACTCAAACATACAATTAAATATTATCGTTACGTTCTGTAATAGGGATTTTTGAGAATGTCACTTTGTAGTCGCAGTAACTTCAGGGGACTGCAATAGAACTTTACCTATATAACATTTCAGACATATGCCTGAAAAGTAGCCTTTTTGTTTCAACGCAATAAAAATTGGCCCGTTTTGTTCGAAGAAGATTTCGTATTTATATAGTTTATTTAAAGATGTACTAAAAACCTTAATAAAGACGCCATTCTAAGGTGTGCCTGTGCAATAAAGACGTTTTTACTTTTACAAAGGTTTATGAAATGCGAATAATACGAATTGACGAGTAGAGTATTACTAGAAGCCTAATGTCCAAAACTTATTTTGTTATTTCATTGTATTTTTGAGTAAAACACTATACATATTGCAGAGTAAAAACGGGTTCCCAGCCTCTGCTACTCGTATAATTTACGGTCCCCTCTGAAAATATGGATAATATTTATGTGACAAAACTATGTGTCCAAGATTTTGCGCCGTATTAATAGAGTCATGGCTACATATTTTTGTCACATTCCCTCAACAATCATTTTTTAACAATAATAGGGAAGATGCAACTATAATATTTACCATTATTTTGTGATCAAAATGTTGAAAAAACATAAAGTAATAGGTATTGTAACGTTTTTACTTTAGTTTATACCAATTACAAACAAAAACTATTATTTGAAGTCATGTGAAACGGAACGTGTTTTAATTCACGAATCAGCGTCTGGTGACGTCACTCCTGTGTGACGACTAATGGGGTTGGCAGTTCTATGAGATTCGGCTTAAAGGGCTAGAGCATCCGGGTCTAAAAAACAGAATTATGACACTTTTGACACTGTTGGTAGGTTTGACAGGGACGAACCAAGGACGAACAAATATGGCGAGTTACAGATCTCCTACTTAAGCATTTCAAACATGAGTTTATATACCTACACTTATATTAAGTTCTTAAGTTATTCTCAAACTCACTTGAGTTCAAAAGTGAAGGCTTAAGAGACTGAGGTAGGTACTTAATTAGCATGCCTCTAACATATTTATGACATTGCAAAAGACATGCTTAAAGCTTAAAGTCTTCAGAAGCTAGGTAATTAGCGTTTAGGCTTCATGAAGGGTTGGTTTGCGCTGCACGCCCAATTTAACGGGGTGTTGGCACAGTTTTGTTTAATTCTATATTATTTTACTAGTAATATATGCATACATGTATACAATATACATGATGTCGCTAATATAAATAGCTTTTTATTAGTATTTTTTTAGATTAATGCCTATTCATAACGCGTTTCAAATGTGATATCTAAGTTTCCTTTAATTCATAAAAAAAGTAAATGTATGCCGAGTTGCTGACGTTCGATCTCTCAGCAGTGAAGTGTCAGCATATTTTTGTATGGGGCTAAGAAAGCATAAATCTGAAATATTCGTGAAGCTTTTTCTCGAATAATTTTCAAAAAAAACCGACTTCACTTAGGCTTCGCTTTTGCAAGAGTAAATGCCCGAGGTGCTGTAAAAAATACTGAAGTCACTATAGGTGTGCCTATGATAGTAGAAGATTTCCCTCGATTTGTCCAGGATCCCATCATCAGATCCGTATCTTGTGATCAATGGAACTAACTGTGAAGTATACTCTTTCAAACAAAAAAATTATTCTCCAAATCCGTCCAGCGTCGTCGAATAAACGGTGGACATACCTACATAAAAACAATAGAAAAAAAACAAAGATACCGACGAATTCAGAACCTCCTCCGAAATCTTGAAATTGGTTGAAAACCAATTCACGATCGCCAATATAACTTCCAAAGCGGTGAAACTTTGTACCTTAGATGTCCTTAAGTCAGGTAAAGTGTTCAGAAACGTCGAGTAGCAATAGTTCAGAAGTCTGGTGTTTTAGTACACTTTGGCAACTAGTACTAAAAGCCAGAAACGTCGATTCTCTTCGCGCTCTGTACTGTCATTAGCATAATGGAACGTAGTTAAGGTAAAATAGTCCTATTACCGAGAATATCGCGAGAAAAGAACCATTTTAAAAATTCTCAAGATTTTTTAAAAGCTTAAATTAAGTTTAGTCAATATGTGAGATTAAAAAAATGTATTAAATTCAAAAAATGATGAAACAGTTGTGTCGGATGTAATATACTTACGAGTAGGGTGGTAGGTATCAGGTACCAGGTCGAGTCACGTCGTCAGTGGCGACAGCTGAAGATCAGGCCAAACTCGGCCTCAGGGGGCCAACCGACTATCAGTCCGCCTGACGATTTCGGCCTGTCAGTTGGAATAAAAATTTGACAGCTCCGAACAACTGACAGGGCAATATCGTCAGACCCACTGATAGTGGGTGGGCCCCATCAGACACAGGCGGTCTTGGGTTACTTTTCTGGAGTATATTATGACATGTATATGATGACGTGTAGGTACATACATTATTTATTTGTAGTAAAAAGCCTAACCATTTGTTTATAACATCAGTTCTAAAATAAGTAGGTAACGCTACTGTATCAACGAAAAAGATTAAGAGATGCAATACTGCCCAAAGCATACATTATATTATAATAAGATTACGACACTTTACCTAACTATCACATCCCACGCAAAGTTTTACAGATGATTATAAAAAACTTACACGGTATTCTTTGACATTTACCAATGACTAGTCTGTGAAATAGTGGTTATCAATCAGTAGGTTATGTTCCTGCTTATGTAACGTACCTACGTACTGAATCAGGCAACCTGATTATACAATTGGGTTGCCTGATGGGCAACCATAGTCGTCTGTACATTGGGTGTGTTTCTCACGATTTTGAGTAATAAAAGAATAAATGTGACGTCCCACGGGTGAAAGTACCTTATGGCGGTTGGCGCTTACGTTGCGAAGCATCGCATTAGTATTGCAGCGTCGTTAGAAATAGCGTAAGACCCAACCGCCATAAGGTACCTTTTCCCGTGGAATGTCACAAATAACCAGAATCTGAACTACAGTTGAACTTGTTTATAAAATTGTTCGTAAACGAGCTTGATGCTCGCTTATTTTTAGAACATTAAAAGATTATTTTGTAGCTTTGGAGATATATAAATGTTATAAATAAAGTAACACTGGCTTCCAATATCATATACCCAGTTAGTCTGTTGCAAATAAACCTCTAAATTAGCCCAGCGTATCGATAGTTTGGTTGGCTGTGTTTCGTTTGACCGGGCGCGGGGCGACGGGGTTTCTGCGACGACTTGCTGATATGTTAACGGGCGTTTACAACCCGTATTCCTTGTACTTATCTGGTAGTTATTGAACTGAAGAATAGTTTCCAGTTATTTTCTATAATTATGCAAGGTGGCGCAGTTTACCAGAAGTGCATATTGAGAATATTGAAATACAAGTAGAATAATTTAGAAGGAAATTTGAAGTATCGCGAACCAGCTAAACGAATAACAATACTTACTACGTATACGTATTTCTTTTGTTTACTTTACTGATTTCTAAGGAAAAAAAGGAAATCATTTTCTAAATAGCGAGATGAAATTTAAGTAAAGTAATAAACAAAATACATTCCGCAATAAAAACCTTTTACTTTTAAGGTTAAGGATAGGATGGTTGCCTTTATATCGTACGATACGACATGTCATGCTTTCGGTACTTTTGCACTTACATGCTTTCCTTGTTAGAACGTGTTATTTAGGGTACATATTTTATGATGACGTTATTTACGATGAAAGGTGATAAAAGCACAGCCATTTTAATCCCCCTGAAGATGACTTAAAAAACTAAAAACAAATAGGTAAAGCCTAAAATCCAAATAGGATACACAGGAATGCCATTAAGTGTTTGGAAAATTATTATATTTACTTCCAAGGCAGAACAATTTGTTAACCAAATTTTATACGCCAGCCTGTCTTTTGTATTTACAAGTGTAATACAGAGGCTCGACCACGAGTCACCCAAATAAGCCCAACTCGGGAGACCGTCACGTATCCGTCAATTATTTGTATGGTGATTTTGTGCAGAGCCTCTAGCGGTCACTTATAGAACTAAAAATTACTGCCATACCATGAGTCAAATTATCCTTTACGCTATTCGCTAACGGAAAGTCGTTAATGTAAATTTCAATCGTTTACAAAGTGACGTGACATGACAATAAGCTTCACATCCTTCACACCCTTTGACTATTAAACCAACCGGACCGGCCATACCTGTCATTGTCTATACAAAAAAAGTCTGCCGATTTTTGCGGGGGAGGGGAACGTCAAATGTATGCAAAACGTGAAAATAGCCACGTCAGATAAACGTCAGTCCATAGACAGGCGTTCTGCTCTGCCAAAAATGTATGACCAGTGGTCATACTCATTGTATGGACTGAAGTTTATTTGACGTGGCTATTTTGACGTTTCGCATACATTTCACGTTCCCCTCCCCCGCAACAAACAAACGGCAGACTTTTTCCGGTAGAAATGAGAGCGCGTGTCGCATCCGGTTGGTTTAATAATCAAAGACCGAAACAGATTGTAGGTAAACCAAAAAGGTTTTACTTCCTAAGTCGAAGGAGTACCAGTCATTATAACTTCGTGGTACAAATATATTAAATTTAAGTACTTTTTAGGGTTCCGTAGCCAAAATGGCAAAAACGGAACCCTTATAGTTTCGCCATGTCCGTCCGTCCGTCCGTCCGTCCGTCCGTCCCCCCCCCCCCCCCCCCCCTCCCCATCTAACTTTTGAATCGTTAGTCCTAAAATTTTGAAAAAAATCATGAACCTGAGGCCTAATGAGTACCTTCAATGAAAACTATATTGAAATAAATCGGTTTAGCCGTTTTTGAGTTATCACTCAAAAACCCATAGTGAAAGGTCGTAAGTAAAAATGACGTAAGCGCCGCCAAATTTCCCGTAAGAAACGACCTTTTGAATTAATTGTCTTTGTTTACGGAACCCTACACTGAGCATGGCCCGACTTGGTCTTGGCAGGGGGTATGAGAAAGACTATCATGACGTCATACTGTGCACAAATATGGGGTTGCCAGGGTACAAAAAAAATTCCACTAAAATGTCGTCGAAACCGTTGCAAGTACTTGACTCCGCAGTGACTGCAATGTGTGAGTCGCCATTTTGGCATAGGATCATAACATAAATATTAAATAATCGCGAAAATAATTAGTCTCGAGCTCTCGAGTCAATAGAATGCTGCATTTCGGTGTTGCACAATTGGTTTGTTGAAATTAAAACATTACTTTTCATTATTGACGATTTAAATGTTTTATTTGCATAATTTGGCTTTGAATGCAATTTGCCAATTTACGCTTTACTCGTAAGAGGGTGTACAAATGACTTTTTTGAAATCGTCAAGTTTTGGGTAATTTGTGTTAAGAATCACGAGGACTAATGATTAAAACAAGAATAAAATGATCCGAACATCTTTATACAGATTCACACAAGCTAGTATCTGTAATATCCAACCTCTTTTTAAGTCTTTAGTTTTAGAAACCCTTCAAATAATAACAACGTCTAAAATGTCATTAATTTTATTGTCAATGAATTACAGCGATACATGTAAATAAATTGAGTTTATTTTATTGGCGATGATATAGACGCCGAACAATTCGCGCAGTTTTTGAGCGTTCAACAAGCGCAACAAGAACAAATATTAAAAATTCTAAGCATCGCACTTGCGAACACCGCGACACGAACAGGAGCTGGTTCCTCACACCCGGACACAACGAACAGCGTGACGAGCGCCAACACTTCCGTGCAGGAATCTAAATTTTGCAAGTTTCTTCGTCCGTTGGAAATCTGCAAATATCAAATTGCTTGAAATACCCCTATATATGGGGAAATTTTTAGGGTTTTTTTTTTCTTCTTGTAGGCAACCCTATAATCCGACCAATTTATTGGACTTGTATAATACTAAGCTGGCTGTCTAATATATCTGTACTACGCAATTTGACCGGTTTGCATGTCAAAAGTCACGAAGTTGTTTTGAAAATCATTTATAGATTTTTCGTGTTTTATCAAGTTTTTTTATGATACAACTAATGATTTAACTCAGCAACTTGGTTCTTGTGAAATTTTAGAAGGAAATAAGTGATCAAAATACAGAAAACTTGTACTTACGCATGAAATGTAACATTAGCTTCTTTTTGATCGGTTCGGCTTTTGCAGAATGCAGACAAATATACAGAACATCCCACCATTGTTTAAAGCACAAACAAACACCACACATCTGTTATTTGGCCGCTCATGTGCTAGAAACAAGTAATTAATAAGTAATTATTCGACAAAACCTTTGTTTACTTTTCGTCATAATACGACCAATTTGTGTTGTTCACTTGAGTCTCAAAGCAAGCATTAACTAGAGCCCGCACACGTGTACCCCCGTAAGGGATAGATATATAGATGCCCATAATCACTTCTACAGCATAAAACAGAACAATTTACCAATGTTTTCCTTAGCCGACACAACTTTCTAGGAAAACTAACAGCTTTTCTCGTAGCAATCACAGAAATTCTTGAAGAAATCGCGCATTATATCTGTTTGTTACCCTCCACTGCTAGAAGTAACGCGTGGAGGGTAATAGAAACTATGACAAGGACCAACGAAAATAGCACCTCTCTGCCATATCTATCGAAAGTGTAATAAGACCATCCCGTTCTATCTTGGTATTATCGTGTCAGATCTATGGGTGGTATATCTATGACTTGAGTAGATCAAAGTATGAAGTGTGCCATAACCCGACCATGAACAAAAGTCCGGTCGGTGATAAGGACAAAACATGATACTCTTTTCTATTTCCTCTTGTAGGAATCGCAATTAGGCTATCTTTCTCTTTCAATGTCAACTGGGTTGGAACGAAAAAAAAAATTCGCCCCCACTTCACGTGTACGGGAGGTACCCTAACAAAATATATTTTTCCAGTTTTTATTCTACTATTGTTGGCTTGGTTAATGCACATATTCAAACCAAATTTCACCTTTCTAGTGCCAACGGTCACTGAGCTAGACCGCGGACGGACGGACGGACATGGCGAAACTACATTATAAGGGTTCCTAGTTGACTACGGAACCCTAAAAAAATCATCCGCTGGCTGTATCGCGCTGAATAGACCCTTAACTAGTCATATGAATATATATATCAGTGTTAGTGTTCCATAATTATATATATATGATCTTTAGGGCCTCAGCACAGCTGACGGTCTTTTTACCTCGATACAGCCGGGTAACGATTTTCAGCGCCTGAAACGTCTGAATCAGACGATCAAAATTTGCTTGAAAATTATTCAAAATCCAATAAAACTCCAATATTACAACTTCATTATTAGTTAAATATTTGCTGTGTGATGGAGTTATGTTTGCGATAAATCATTAATTTTAATGAATTGTTTATGTATTTTGAAATTAGAATACGGCAGCTGATGGGACGCGATTGGTCATGGATTGGATAGTTTCTGGCTTACGGTTCATGTAGCCGGGAAATACTTACAAGCTATGATAGTAAGCTATTTATTTTAGTAAAAGCGTGCATGACTTTTATTGCTTGAAATGTTATTTTAGTCAATCAAAACATCGCAATCCCAACTTTTTTTCAAACAGAGAAATCATGTAGTATATATGTATAGGTATTTTGTCATATTCAAAGCCAAGGAAGGAGGCGGAGAGCGATAACTGTGAGGACTCCGCCCATCCGTCCATATATTTATTTCGTCGTAGATATAAAGAAAGCCAAATCTGAAATCTGAAAAAGTACAAATAACACTTCTAGTTTAAAACGTCGTAGAACTATTACGTCCATATGTAAAGTGTTAGGTGATTCTTAATTTATTTGGTTATTTTGTCAATGTCAGTTCGACTTTCAGTGATCATAGGTTTTTTCCTTATTTTTAAGGTTTATTGTATGATCACAAGAATATATCTGCCGGGCTTTCAGGACGTTGCTGACAAACTAAAAAATAAGCCTTGCGCTACGACATGTTGGCGAAGGTTTTCATTTATTTACCACCTATGAAACATATATAGCTGTCGTAGCTGTCGTTGGCGTCGAGGTATTTGATCCGTGAATCAAGAGGCCCGGAGCCCCACGGCCTCACGACCAGGGGAACACTATTACTAAGAAAACACTAAGAAACGCACAGGGGAAGCCATTGCTGCTGGCCACCGGTTTTTATAACACGACGCGGGCGGTATGCCCATACCGCTTTATTTCTATTTATCAGCTACATGTAATTGTTAATAGGTAGGTAGTTATAAGATTCTAGTTTGTGAACGTGTTACTATAAAAGGCTGTTTAACAATAAATAAATCTTTAATATAACTATCTATGTACATTATAATTTCAAAGTGCCCTGTATAAATCTGGATTTTAATGAAGTCAAAGTATTGTATTGGGTTTTGATGCAATAATTCGAAGACCCCGGCGTGTAACTCAGTTGTCACTTCTTGTCTTGAATATAAAACAATACACTTTTCTGGGGAAAATGGTAGGTATGCCTTGAATCAATCATATATTAATGATGCACAACTTGCACAAGAACCTGTAAAAGATGTTTCAACATTATTGGTTATTTTTCACAGTTTCATTGAAGCTATTATGATTGGAAATTGAATGTGAAATTGAATATGACATAAAATTTTAACAACTTACCTTTTGTATTCATTTTGAGGTTAGAGATAGGTTGGTATTTTTATGTCGATTTAAATCAATTTCATTGTCTGTTAATTAATAAATCTTACATATATTCCGCAGTCTCTTTCTTGTGTCTAGATTTCTTTTCTAAAATTATTCTTACTGAAGTAGGTATTGATGTGGAAGTGTCAGTTTCACATATCGGCTTGAATTTTACGGTTTCTTTTTCTAGTTCCAGTTATTCAACTGTGCAGTCTTCTTAACAATTTTTACTTAAAATAAGGCTTTGTCGATATTATTTCGTCAACTAACAATATATAACACAATAAATACGAATGTATTTCACCGTTTTCACCATGTTTTGACATCTCATTGACATCTCACTATAGAATTTGGTAGTGAAAGAGTTTTCTACAGTCGATACAGTAATTTTCGGTGACGTAAGTCAAATTTGTGTCTCATGGTACCGTTTTAATAAAACCTATCGAAAATAAACTGTGCTGCCATAGAGCTTTTGTATTTCTTGCTGTCGAAACTGATGGAAAACGTGACTAACGTGAGGGAAACGATTCGAAGCCCGTTTATACTTGAAGGTGTGAGGACAGATACGCAAAAATTATGACCTGACTCATACTAGAGGCTCTGGCCTTAATTGATGTTTAATATATAGTTGATCCCTTCACGTCACGTTCAGTAAACATCATTAACTCGGAAGCTTTACACTGTGTCAAATTAACGAAGATATAAAACCATTATAAACACTATAGTGACATAATCAACACAGACAGTTATAAAATATATCGTTATTTAACATCTAACCACAATAAAACTTAAATTAACAGCCTGTTTTCTCGACTAAATGATTTTATTAACCTTGAAACTCGTAAAAAGATAAAAGGATACAGATTCAATGCTGGATCAGTGTTTGCACAAGCAGAATAAACAATCTGTTTTGTAACGGTTGTCTTACATGGCCCCCATTCCAAACCTCGCATTACGTTGGTATTTGCAAAATGTCCTTCGGAGGAACCGTTGTATTTGCAGAGGAGATAAAAGCTTTAGGAGTATCTTTTTACGACTTTCTGCTTTTTCCATGTTTCAAATTGAGATAGATTGTATTGTAGAACGTGCTTCGACGCAATTAAGGTACGTCTATAGATAACAAGGTTTGGAGTAGATATTATGTCGAAAGGAGACTGATTTTGGTTGAATAGGGTAATTGTGCTTTTCGTCCACTTATCTATTTTGCCAGTATTGTGATGGAAAAAAGATGTCTTGTGTACCCTTTCTTAAATGTATATTATTATTATATCCTTCTACAGCTTAAATGGTCTAGTGTAGGTTAATATACACAATAACAAATAAACCTCGCGGTCTTTTTTATAAAAAAAATTACAAGAGGGGTACGTCTTCCATCCATAGGTACTTATTTAAATATACAAATATTTTCTAGTTTTTCCAAAATAAAAGTTTTAAATCAAAAATCTACTAAATAATTACTTAAAATTGAAACTTAGACTTTAAAAAGTTTTTTTCCATTTACTTGTAGCATTTTAAAAGTTGGGCGACTGAACCTGGACGGGGAACTAGAATAATCACCCTTATTTAAGTATGAGATATATATCAATATCAACGGATACAGACTGGACAGTAGTTATATGCATAATATGCCAAAAAAAAAAAACTTGAGTTCCTATGTTCCTATTGAACAGTCAGTTATATATTTGTCCAGTAATCTAGTAAAGTATCTATAGATACTGCTTTTCCCGTAATCGCCTTCGCATATACGAGTATCTACAAATAATTTTAGGGTGTCCCCCTAATTATATCGGGTGTTGGGAGACATCGCCATGGTCGTCACACAACGCGAAGGAAATCCTCGATAATGCATGAAAGTACGTGATGGATGAGCCTCTCTAATAAATTACTAATCCACTGTGCCAAAAATATCCTCAACATCCCTTTGAAGAAATAAACAAATATTCCTTTTATACGGATTCTTTTTCAAAGTCAGATAATTAATGCTCGATAACCAGCACTTGTCAATTTTAAATCGCTTTTATTTATATAACCGATCGCGATAAGAGAATATAATGAAGCTGCACAATATCACCCATATCACCAACGTCAGCGTCACTATCGCGCCAACCTAGTGTTGTGCCTTCGCGGGAAAATGTTTTATTGCTATACTAATTTATTCATTATAATTTATTTCTGTAAGTAGATAGAATTATTAAAAAGTGTAAAAGTTTATTTTAAAAGTAGGCTTAAAGCTACGCTTTAAATAAGCAAGTTTTGATAAGATGCCTTTAAAAATAAATATCTTAATTATAATAACCAAAAAAAAGTGTTGGTACTTTTATACCTAGCTTCTAAGGTTGGTGAAGGTCATAGAGAAACAAAATTTTAACAATCCGTACCACTATAATCCAAAAAAGAAACGACACTGTAATTTTTTTTTAAACATGTAAGCCACTTTTGGATAGTCAATAGGAAAATTTATATATAATAGAAATAAAGGGAAGTTGCAAAATTTTTAATATGCTTAAATATTTATTTTAATGTTTATGAAATTATTAAAAAAACGTTAAATCATACCACCCTGCACCCTCCTCTTGTCAAGGAAAATGCTGAGCCTAAGTTTTTTGTCAGTGGTATGGTATCGGAAAACCAATCAGATATCCCTTTCCCATGAGAATATTATCTTCAGACAGGGAAATTATCTCTAAGTATCCACATCACTAGGTGCACCGGCACCAGGCCCAATGATGAAACTTGTTTGTTTATCTTGCGCCGCATCCCTTGCACGCGAATTCGGGTACTCCACCGACCCACGGGGAACAACGACGTATCACGACACACTTTACACACACATCCGACTTTATTCCGCCCAGGGCGCCATCTGCATAATGCTCGAAAGAATAGCGGTTAGCTCGGTCACTGAACCAAACGATTATGAGGAAAAAACATTCCATATGAATCGAATTAAACTACTCTCCATGGCCCTCCTGGCGCCTTCGCAGAATGGAGCCTAAAATACCGTTTTATTTTCGCACATACCGCTATGTCACTCTTAACCCCGAGACCCGGGAAATATTTTATTGGTAATCCTTTTTTTGCGCAGGTATTATGTTGCCATTTTACCTTAATTTACGTCCATTCGACAACGCTTGTAAATAATCCAAAATCTCATCTGATGATCAAAGCCTTTAAAAGCGATTTTCAAAACTATACAGCAATAAATAACACAAAATTTCTAAAGAAACACATTTCTGTGGATCACGCATATTTTTTAAAACAAGTTTGGCTGATACTTTATATTGTCTATTCTCATTAAATAAGTACCGTTAACTGCTACAACTTTGGCTACGATGCACAACTTTGCCTGCACAAATATCTTATTCCTAACATGGCCGCACTTCTGCTATCTCAGAAATAAAATAAATACCTGTTTGGTGAAGAAAGCCATGTTTTTTCTATCCAGGCAAAGTTGTGCATCGTAAGCAAATTTGTAGCAGTTGACGGTACTCGTAGATTATTCATTGACTTAATGATATCTACGCTATCCGCTTCGATTCAGGATATCAGAGACCACGATGAAGTAAAATTATTCTTCTCTGATCCAATAAAGAGCAAAAGATTATCAATATTTGAGCAGAGCAAAGGACAACGATCGAACTCATTTCTTTATTATATAAATACATTGCTATTTTTAATCAACTTTAAGATCTCAAAAGGAGGAGGTTCGCAATTCGGTTGTATGCTTTTTTATTGTTTGTTACTTCATAACTCCGTCAATGTCTGAAGCGATTTAGAAATTCTTTTTTATTGTAAATATATACATAAAATTGGTCCCGTTTTTGTCGAAACGCAGTTCTGATAATGGGATGCATGAGGAATCGGGGGAACTCCTCAAATCTTAAAGGCATACATTTTGTTATCAACAAATCAAGCATTTTCATTCAAAAAAGTGACATTTGGTGAAGTGGACCTTCTGATTATGATCAGAACGGAACTCCGTTTGTTAAGGAAGTTATTTTATTGTATAGAATCAAAGAGTGCACCATCTATCTATCTACAATCTATGCACTAATATCTTTCACCGGCCTCCCCACTGAAGTCTGTTTTTCTTAGTAACAAATATGATGCTTTAGCGTTAATTATCACGCCAACATTTTATGGCGTATTGTCACCAGAGAGGTATTCGCGTAGGATTTTCAACATCTGGATTATTTAATGCAGTTTACGATTGCGTCCGAGTTTTCACTTGACATATCGCCCAGAAGGCTTCAGTAATAAAAATCCTTAATTGTAGCCATTCGGCACAAGACTAAATTGGCTGAACTGTACCTACTGCTATCTTCGAGTATAAAGGTATTCGGGTAATACCAAATGTTAGATAATGCTAAAGATTATTCCAAAATTACTCACATCAATCTATCTATTCTCAGAATTAATCAGTGTCAGTTTTCAGAATTATCCGTCTTTTGTTTCACTTGGATATTCCCAAATATGCCTTAATTACATAACTTTACATAATTGAATAGGTATTCAATTTTTAGGGAGCGAGAAGTGGCTCACGGAGAGCCGTTCTGCTGCAATGATCGTAGCAAATGGAAATCCGTGATCTCTGCCTACCCCTTTTGGGATATAGGGGTGATTATATGTATGTATGTATGAATAGGTATTCATTCCAATTTACTTACGTGCATAATGAGAGCCGCAGTCACAACTATAAGGGCTTTTCCACATCTCCGCGGTGGCGGTATCGACATCGCAGTACCACGCCGCGCCGCCGCACTCTTATGGGCGAAACTAGACCGAAACAAAATCCATATTATTATCGACACATAAGAGATAATAGTATTTCATTTACCGATATTTCTTCTGGTGTACATGTGCAAAAGCCCTAATGAATCATAATCACGACCAGTGTAGTAGATCAACAAAAAAGAAGTACGTACGCTGTCGTTCCCTCCAGGAAATTACTTTTACGAAAACGCTCACTACTACGTACACAATGACAAAATTGTCTCGACTTTCAATAGAAACTCGATATGAAGAACTCTTGAAATAGTATGAGGGTTTTTTTTCATGGTTCCTTGGGTTTCGTTTCCGGGAAGGATACCTACTGGCGATGAGTTCCGTTATATACGTGTATACCTAATCGCTTTTAAGATAAATAGTAACTCTGGAGAAATACAATGATAAAAAAAATATGCGTAGGCTTGTTTATAGTGACGAGTGCTAATTTTAAATAACGAGCAAACGGAGGATTCTCATTAAGAGTCTTAAAAATAGCGAGCTACTCAATTTTATTAATATACAAGACACAGTAAGTTATCAACTTATCATAAGCACATAGAAGTTTTAACCTCAGCAGTGAAAAAATAATAATTAAAATTAAATGTAAACACGAATTCAGGAGTTTAATCGCTTTGTAATATTTTCATAAAATACTAAAATCCGTGATTATTTAATTCGCGTATTGTAGTAGATCCCTCAATTTTATTCATTCAAGTATGGAAAATAAGTATTACAATTCAACACTGTGTAGAAATATATTTAGATTATCGTCTTTTCCCCTTCCTGAGGGGCACACCTGAGCTGAATTAAACGGCTATTAGACATTGCAACCTGCAGGGCCCAATCTGTTGTGTACCCTGCCTCTCCCTTCCCCTCCTTCAGCTCCCTACAGGCCCTACCTTTAATTACACCTTCCAACCTGACAGATTGGGCCCTGCAGTTTGTAATGTCTAATACAGCTTTTAAGCAAATTCATAGACAAAATGCTTAAATTTGTCTACAGTTGCTCAAATTTGTCTATAGCCTCCATACAAATTTAAGCAACCATAGATAAAACATAGACAAATTTAAGCATTTTGTCTATGAATTTGCTGAATTCAGCTCAGATGTGTTTTGTCCCTTATATGTTTGTTTACGTATGTAGTAATAAATGTTGTGTAGCGTAAATTTCCGGGTCCATGCCCACATTCTTGCAGAGATCATCATTATCTTTAAATGAGTACGGCATGCCGACCACGCGTCGTACAGTCGCCATCAAATATAGCGGAGCGGCCAAGGTACTCAAAAATATCTGAACATGCACTTTATAGCCTTGACAATAGAGGCGTCGTTCAGATTTTTGTGACGACCTTGGCCGCTCCGATATATTAAATTTGATGGCGACTGTACCTAGTAGTGGGCACAGGCTTCTTTTCATGGACTAAAAGTACGTAAC
Source organism: Pammene fasciana (assembly GCA_911728535.1). Taxonomy (NCBI): domain Eukaryota; kingdom Metazoa; phylum Arthropoda; class Insecta; order Lepidoptera; family Tortricidae; genus Pammene; species Pammene fasciana. Next base: position 5,933,459 of record OU452279.1, read on the forward strand.
CCCGACTACAATGCGGATTGCGAATGAAAAAATAATTTTACGAAACTAGTCTACGTAAATGTATATTTGCTTTATACTTGTTTTCAAGTATTCGGTGATATCAGTGATTAGTTCAATCTTCATCTTTTGATTACACGTTTTTACAATCATTTAAGGATTGGCAACCCGCATGTGACACCTCTGGAGTTGCAGGCGTCCGTAACTACGGTATCTGCTTAACATCAGGTGGACCGTATATTCGACTACCACCGTAGTAGGATACTAAAAAATAAAGTCGGTACCGCAATATAAAGAAAATCGCACGTTGGCCCTCGCACCAGCTTTACTCAAATAGATAAACCGATAATTAAATCAAACTTTCTTGGTAATATTTCTTTCAAAAGAACAATTTCAATAAATAAATAAAAAGCTTCCAAAAACGCCAAACGGAAATAATTTATTCATAGCTACAAGCTGTCCACACAAATATCCGTTTAATCGTGGTTCAATAGAACTATTTATTATAATAATGTGGAATTAGAAAAAGGTTGATGGCCGTTTCGGATACCTACACAAGAACACAGACGATGTAAGGTTCTGAGTAAAAAAAAATACAGGATGTAGCAAAAATACTGGTGATCCGTTTAAGCAGTTTAAGGGCATAATTGATATCGTATTGCGAGTGCAAAAAGGTAGGATAATTTTTTTTGACGCAAAAAAAATTGTTTTCGTATGGGACACGTCGCTTTAGCTGGTCAACAACCCTTCATACAAAACCAATTTATTTTTTCTTAGTTTTCCATAATCAGAATACAATACCAATTACGCCCTGAAAAGGACATCAGTATTTTTGGTACCCCTTGTATTAACGTAAAAATTGCCTACATTTTGCTCTTGTATTTTTTTGTACATGCCAATGTCTAAAACTCTCGCTATAAATTCCAAGCGTGGAATTTTCAGCTTCGGATATTGGGATCTAGATTTAGTGTCGAATATTGCCAGCAGATGGGAAAAAAATCGTCGGTGCGAAGCATGACGGTTTAAAAAAGAACCGACGGCTTGACTAAACTTTATTACCTGCCTACATCCGCTGCTACGATTAAGCTTTGTGGTCGGCTTTGGTGTAAATTGGTTTTACGTAAATTATTTTAAATTCAAATGTGATTCAAACAGCGAATGCCTGTTGGCGTAAAACTCATTTAAATCTCAAGTTTCTTCTCTACGTCGTATCGAGAGACGGAGTCGTACAGAGTAACAGAGTGCAGCGCTGGTGCCAAGTTTCAAGCGACTTACAGAACCAGCTCAGTGGCAGCTATTCAGCTTCCGGGAAAACTTAGTTTTAACACTAAGTAAGTACTTAGTTTTAATCAGATCTTGGGTTATAAATAAGTGTAGCCTAACTTATTTCCAGCCAGCACTTTCAACTTTGATCGTTATACGGTGTTTTGTAGAAGTGTTACATTTTATGAATGGAGCCCTAGGTATTTTTGTGTTATTTTCTCTCTATACTACTAAACCTAGTCCTAAAATAATTGCACGCAGTACATAATAATAAACACACATGAAACATCTTTAATTTGCTTAATGGCACTAGATATGCCTCACTAATCTTAGTATATTTAATAAACACAATAAAATATGAAAAAAATTAAGGCACAAAGACATTTTCTATTCCCGTCACGTATACAAACCATATAATAGGAATGTGATGTACGTGCTTCCGGGATAGAAAAAATACAATTTGTCGCGGATCAAGCGGATGGTTTTCGTATCTTGTCTCAAAACGTCCTCGTCGTCCTCGTAATCGGGAAGCATTTCCACTACGCTGTAATGGACTTTAAAATTTAAAAGCTTAATCGGATGTCAATTGCGCTGATATAGGATTAACGTGCTGCTTTAAGGATTCGGTGACGCACACTAGTGCGGTTCGTGTCATTGTCGCGACACACACAAGCGCCGCAGAGGCTTCGCTGCCCGAAACACCTACACGCGAGCACACCTATATGCCAAATACGTTGCGGTATTCGCGTTAACGTAAGAGGTAATATAAGAGGCGCATCTTCGAGTTTGCACAATTTAGTTTTAAAAGCCGGCCGCTTGAGAGCGGGTCCTGAGCGAATTAGTCGTGCTAAGCCGGCGCGTGGAGGCTTTGAATTGTGGTGCGAGACTCGCGGGACCTGCAGAGGCCTAAAGGGCCGAACCCGGGCCATGGGGCCGGGAACGATTATTTATTTATTGGTAAGTATTTTTACTCATAATAGTTAGTTAGCATAAGTTATTATTTTTAGACTTCAATGAAGATAATGAAGTAATATAGCAAAAGTTTCTTAAAATTGTAGGGAGAGATGAATTATTTGTTAAACTTTCTTTGAAGTTAAATTGAAATAATAGAAAATTTAACTCATTATTACGAGTGCTTAGTAGAAAACTTTTCAGCACAGTTCATTAATAAATACCTAGGTTATTAAATTAAACAAGAGAGTATAAACACCTCTATTGTTTTTACTTTATTAGTAGATCCTCTACATAATTAAAATTTTAAATTAAATTAAATTGGGGTTCAATTTAATTTCTTAGTATTTAGAATCGACCTGGATCTTTCAAGCACTAAAACTTGTCATCAGTTCACATGTAAGCAAAACTCTCAACTCTCAAGGGAATGTATTTCAATACACCATCCGTTAATTAAGTAGAATATACATATTTACACACTTAAGTAATACGTATAGGTAAGTGTGTGATCGGGTGGGAAAGGGCGGTTAACGAGGGTCGGGTAATCAGTACTATCAGTGGATTATCGCGCGTCAGTCCGGAGGCCGGACTACGTGTGAGATGGAAACTTGTCTTTATTATGACAAACAGGATTATTAGTGGAATTATTATCCTTTATTTGTCTCTTTTCTTATATAGAATAATAATACTTATTTAAAATTTTAGAACTGTAGGTGATTTCGACTCAGAATCACGAGCTCTTTTCATCTTATTAGGGCAAAAAATGTGTCTCAATTTTTTTCCATTCCTTTACCATTTTTCTATAGACTTCTTATGGCGGTTATGGAAAAGAAGTAACAAAAAAAAAAGAATTAAATTTCGGGACTCTTTTTTTGTCCTACTAGGATCGAAAAGCTCGTGATTCTGAAACGAAATTACTTTAAAAAGTTTCCAAATAAAAACATGGAATGTACAACTTCAAATAAAATGGGCCACCTATACTATAATTAAGCAGCATTAATTATGTCACTATTGTATAGAACACTTTTCCTACGAATGCTCAAAATAGACAAGCCGGTAAGAATTAAGTTCCACGACAGTCCCTTTCCCCGAAGTTGTATAATATTTTATGAAAATTATTTCAACATCGTCAACGATTGAAAGCTCCATCGATAAGTAGGCGCTTACATAGTTCGGTCTGCAGTCTCATCTATTCAAGCATTACGAGTATATTATAGTCGACGAGTAGAAAAAGATATTAAGTATGAAAATATTTATTGCACCTTATTACATACTCCTTTCTAACCTTAAAGCTTAAGCTGTAAAAGCTTGGATAGGAATGGGAACGAACGACATAAAAAAAAAGTTTGTCAAAAATTACCTTTTTCTCTCACCTGTATGTTTTTTTCCAAAATCTGTAAACGCGAATCTTCATTGATTTGAAATCGAGGGAAGGTCTTCTAAGACCATTTCGCGTAGCAGCACGGGATCTGGTAGCTGCCCTCACTGACCCAAAAAGAAAATCCACCTGAATACTAGTTTATTAATCAGTAGAATATAATGTTTCAGCATTATTTTCTTAGTTCATTTCCGACTGTATTTTATTTAAAAAGCTACAGGAAAGGCAATTAATGTCAATGCAAAGAAAGCAAACGGCGACAGGGCTTTCAGTCTGCAAATTCAGACACGCATTATAGGTCGACATTATGCAAGCTTGTTTAGGCAGTGACGGGCAAGGTTATTAATGGCTACATTAACATACCGGTTGCGTTTACGAGTTATCTCAAAAAAAACTTCTTTCCTACACAGATAGGTACGACTTATTGATTTTATTATTTTCCATTTTAGTTACGGAACACCATGCGTGGTTTTTATAATTTATTTTCTTATCCTTAAACATTAAAAGTGACTTATGCACCCCACTTTTATGAAAGGTTTTCTCGGATCACAGAACTTTCTCCGATTCTTGATTAAAGGATGTTTAATCGAAGCAATTAATAATCTATTTAATAGAATGAATGATTTCTATAAGGATCCCCGTCCATATGGTCATCTACTTTATTCACATTAAGAAATGTATTTCCAAACACATGCCTATAATACCTAACCTAATGTATTTTTACACTTTCACCCGATGTGGGCGTAAAAAGGGCCCCAAACGGAAAGGGCAAAAGGGTATCCAAATGGCTTGCATGATACAGTCACCATCAGATTCATCAGAGCCGCCAAGGTCACAAATATCTGAACATGCACTAAACATTATTGCCTTGACAATAGAGGCGTTGTTTAGATATTTTTGATCACATTGGGCGTTCCGATATATCTGATGGCGACTGTAGACCGGTTGTGTTTTTTCCTTCTTAATTGGACTGATTTAGAACGAAAGTACGACCAGAAGGTCTTTTAGGGTGAAAACACAGGGAGGTAATCTTTCAAAATTATTCTTTTGCCCCAAATTATCTGTTGCGCCTGAAAAAAAAACGCATAATCAGTCTAAAAGAAGAAATTCCGAGCGACTCCCAATTAAACCTAATGGTGAATCGGAAATCTTATTGAATACGATTTGCTTTCGAATGAAATGTTTACGGAAGCAACGCCTTCCCTCCTGCATGTCAATGAGGAATAGACGGGATCAATAGAGCATCTCATTAGCCTTTAAACTTTCGTATACATACTTGTAGTGTACATGAATGGTACAGTTCAACCTTGAAGCCACTCCTGAGTTTGTCTAGTCAATCCTTACATTATACCTGCGGACTTTTAGCGCTTGCTATCATGTACGTCTTAACGATATTACTTTATTTGTGACAAAAAAGCCTGTATAAAATGAAAGAATTAATTTAGAAATAGAAATAGAAGAAATAGAAATCATTTATTCGTGGTGGCAAACGGGTATTAATTCTAATAAAATAAAACAGGTAAAGAATAAAAACACAAAAACGAATTATAAAATAAACTAATCTAGAATTCATGAAGTAACACACTATAAGCCACGAAATGGTCACGACTCAGCATGATGCTAGCCTAGATGGCTAACGCTGGTCTTCCGTCGGGGCCACGGGTGAGTGAGTGAATTCACGGAGTGCAACACAACATAAAAACAAAACAAAAAAACAAACATTAGACAGATTTTCAAAAACAACTAGATAGAATTGTACCATTAAAACTAAAAATCATGAACGCGACCAAGTATAAGTCCTGAGCAAAAACAAAACGCAATGACATTGACACATCAAACGAACAACAAACGAATTGCAGACAGCGAAGAAGCGAATTTAGCGACATCAAACAAATAAATGACTGGGAGAAAAACTGATAAGGATTAGCATTTTAGCATACGATATTTTATTACTTAGTTTTTACACACATAATAATATTCTGTAATGTAAACAACATTCGCATTGAAACTTTTATATTATAGGAACCATAAACATTAATCGAACGAGCGGAGCGTAAGCGAAGATCGTTCTTACAAACAACAACTGTCACCTGGCTACTGGGACGTCTCGGCATTTGGATGGCTTTTTGATTTAGATAGTTTGTCCGACGATAACTTTAGTAACGATTTTCCGATCTTTATGAAATTTGTTGGGGTTGTAGCAGAGACCAACAAAATTTGCGAGTTCGTATATGAGCTGGATTGAGACGGGGGTTCTGAAATTAGAAGGCCTAAAAAGGTTTTGTAAAGGGGTCCTGTTACATTGGTCATCTTATTTGCTACTTTTACGAGCAAGTATGGTTGAGTTTGGTATCAAACGAAAGGTATTGATTAACACTCTCGTCAAATCCTTATTAACTGCTTACTGTTTCATAACAATTAACAACATAAAATTGATTTCAAAAAATTTTTCAATTATATTTTGATTTTGGTGTAAATATTTTGACAACTGACTTTTTTTAAATTTATTAGAGCTTTGGCTGCTAGGGCCATCAGCATACTGACATTAACACATTAGTTAAACGGCTATTAGACATTGCAACCTGCAGAGCCCAATCTGTCAGGATGGAAGGTGTAATTAAAGGTCGGGCCCGTAGGGAGCTGAAGGAGGGGAAGGGATAGGTAGGGTACACAACAGATTGGGCTCTGCAGATTGCAATGTCTAATAGCCGTTTTAGTGAGAGTTACCATAGACGTATAATGATGGTGACCGAAACCTATATAGGAGGTCCACAGATGAGAACGACATGTCAAAGCAACAGAGTGAGAGGCATGTGAGAGGTGGATTTAAATTTAGATGAGACAAAAACTGTCAAATCTGAAGCGATTTCGTCGCGGTAAAATTTTGCGCATCAACCGCACGTTTAGTTTCACCGTGATGGTTAGTTGAAAAAAAAATACCCGATACCTATTTTTGGTATTTGTAGTAATTCTACTATTGCACATTTATGGCGAAACACAAGATTCGCGAGTTCACAGTTCGGGGCGAACTACTAGTAACTAATTCATTGTAACAATAGATGTATTACTTGATGTATTACTTGTGTCCATCTTTATCTATGTACGAGTATGTGACCATTACAGGTTAAATAAGTAACTAGGTACTCGTACAGTTGCCATCAGATATACCGGAGCGGCCAAGGTAGTCACAAATATCTGAACAACGCCTCCGTTGTTAAGTCAAGGCGATAAAGGATGTTCAGACATTTTTGAGTACTTTGGCCGCTCAGAAATATTTGATGATGATTACCTACTTATTTTTTTCGGAATTTGTTATTGTTTTATTCTTGAATACATTAGTTTTCTTGTACTATGATATAATAAGCCTAAAAATAAGTTAAACTTTGGTTCTAGGTTGTTACGTACATACATAGACAAAAAAAATATGAAAAAAACTCTTCAACCCGTCTCCTTCGCCCTCCCACTCTCTTTCTGTCTTCCTAGGAATGTTCCAATGATCAATATCAATTCCATTTATGATAAAATTGTATACTAAGCTGGTAAATTTCAGCCATAATTAAAATTCATAATGACCTTACCAATTTGATCATGAAATTACATTATTAATAGTTTCAGATAACGAAAATAATGCATTTAATTAATATTTAGTTAATTAAGTGACGACCAATATGAAGTGCAAAATAAAATAAATATAAAACAAACATCTAAATATTATTATCCATAGTAATATTATAAATGCGCAAGTGGTTCTTTCTGTCTGTCATCTCTTCATACTCAAACTCAACCGATATAGATGACATTTGGTATGGAGATAATTTGAGTTCTGGAGATCGATTTTTGAATCTCACCGGGTGACTTATTTCGTACTAAATGGTCATCGGCTGCATACAAAAAAAGGCACCGGTGAGATTCAAAAATCGAACTCCTGGAGAAGGTTATAGAATAGTTTTTATCCCCAAATTATCCATTAAAGTGGTAAAAAAGGTCGATTACTAATTTCATACAGACGAAGTCGCGGGAAAAGTCTAGTAAACTATAACGTATAAGCACATGAGAAATTGAGAAGTCGATATCGTTACAAAAAATACACAATTGCCTGCAAACTAAGTAGGTACATTCATTATAAAGACATCGATATCATCTTCGTCTGCGCGTCTAGTGATTTATAAACTAAGCCTCTTGATGGATCGAATTGTATCACGATCGCTACCGTTCATTATTTCACGCCATTTCTTAATGCAAAGAAGGCACAATTTTAGAGCATCATCAATCACAGTATTGTATAGTTTCTTGCAGTGATATCCTGCCATGATACTGCTACAAAAGTTTAACGCCCTCCATGTCAACCTACCTGGTAGCTTTGGTGCTAGGACGTCTGAATTTAAATCCGGAATTTCAGAACTTATGGAATAAATACCCTTTTGATATTTAACAATCACCATTCGGTGAAGGAACCTCTTGAGGAGACCGCAATTAATCTCAATAAGGCCTAGTTCATTCAGTCGCTTTCGGTCAAATGCACTGGCAGCTGAAGTTTTCGTAAAAACTAATGCCGACGCCAATTCGAGGGATCAGGTTGCCGAGCAGATCTCACGTTCAACTGACCCGAGACAAACTTAAGGAGAATTATCAATAAGATCATCAATACATACAGTATTGTCTAGTTACTTGCAATGACATGCTGCGTGATAGGGCGCCATATATTTATTACGTAAGACGATCTAGGAGGGAGGGGGTTAACATTTCATAGTTTTATAAGAGTAGAATTTCTATTCTTGTCTTTTTATGTAGGGGGAGGGAAGCATAAAGTAGGAATAATAGTCTTAAGTAATAAATGAATGACGCCTAGGTACTGCCTCTGAAGTTGAACGCCCTCCATTGTCGTATCCACCTCTTCATAATGACATCAACATTATGCACCAAATCGGAAGGTTGTTTTTATAAGTGCCCCCTTTTATGGCCTGGTCTGCTTACCCGGTACAAGCCAGCTTTTTAATTTTCTTTTTACGAGGTCTTAATTTATATTTTGTTGTTTTTAAACAAGCCGTGTGCAAAGAAAACAAGTTGACTTAAGCTTTTTTAAAAGTATATTTTATTGAAGTAACTAAAATCGTAGCGCTATTTCAAATATAACTAGGTAATAGTTAAACAAGGTAAAGTTACATTTTAAAACCAAACTCTCTACTTCATAGCAGGTGCCCGCACAACTGATTACATTATAATACAAGGTGTAAAAAAAATACTGGTGATCCTTTTAAGACCATTGGTATCGATTTCTAATTATGAAAAACCAAGTAAAAATTGTTTCGCGCGAAAAAATAATTTGCTTTTCTATTAGATCCACCTGTCCCATACAAAAAAAATTGTTCGCGTCAAATAAATTAGTGTGACTAGATAAGACTTAGACACATTACAGGTGTTCTAGTACTTAAAATATGGGTAAAAAAAGCATGTCGGTCGCTTCATAGAATGGTCAATCTACTCGTGGACCCCATTAACGAAAGCGTTACACTGCGGCTTTTGTTTGGTTTACATAACAAATGGCTCGATAGTGGAACATGACGCGGAGACTGACAAAGGCGTTCCGTTAAGGCTTGCCGGCTGAAAGCGCTGCCTCATACAAACCTTTTGTGTTAATAGCAAAGTCAAAAAGATGATTTTTTTAAATAACAATTTATGTATGTGGTGCACAGTACTGAACTTTTTAACCTTTAGTTTATCGAACGGTTCAAAATTGATATATCTTTAGTTCAAAGAGCCTACCAGTAGCATCAAAATCCACGTTTACGTACCTACGTGTACGTAATCTACGTATGTGTGTTGTAAATTGTAAATTATCGAATTTTGATACCGCCGAATGAGTGGCTTCAAAATACAGTGGCAAGGCAACTTTGAAAAATCTATTTATACGCTAAAATATTAATATTTACTTCCAAACTACTGGCAATATATAAACGTTTTTATGATTCTAGCCGTTTACCAAAAGAGATCAAGTAAAATACTGCTTTTATGAGTTTTTGAAATCTATCGAAGTAGCCCCAAAATTACCTTAAGTCGACCCGTTTTACGTTATTCACTACTTTTTTTCATGTTGTTTTAATATAATGCTTGTTGTTATTACAAAAACCTTTACATAATGTACCTAATTGAGCAAAATTGATTATGAAAAAACATAGATGCACATTAAATTATGTGTTGCTATTTATTTTACTTGCTTAAATATAATGAGTTTGATTTAGGTACCTCAACAAATGCTGATATGTCGTTGAATACAATAGTTACTACATGTGCCTACTTAATTATTTAAGTTTGAGGTACGACCATATCATAGATTTAACTTTTATTAAAAATACGCATTTAACTGGTCTTACAGTTATCCTTCACTCCATTAAATCTATTATCATTTAACATTTAGAAGTAAACATAAAATCACGTCACTGCTCAATAAATAACAGATTAACACATTCAACGCATTAATACTGAATTTTAAATATTCGCCAAATTATTTGTGTGACAGTCGGGTTTGAGGCGGCCCCTCAATAGATCAATGGGGCTACGTAGTTGGTGACGTCGACTGTGACTCAGGGGACACTTCGAGTCGCGTGTTGCTAGGTTATTCCAGTACAATGGAAAGCATTTTAGAACAAGTAAAAGCTGTACAGCATTGAATACTTATTGAATAAACAGTTATTTATTGTGTAAATCGCAGATTGGACAGAAGTATAATGAGAGTTTTTTTCTCTTTATTTGGTGACGTTGACTGTGACTCAGGGGACACTTCGCGTCGCGTGTTGCTAGGCTATTCCAATACAATGGAAAGCATTTTGGAACAAGTAAAAGCTATACAGCATTGAATACTTATTGAATAAACAGTTATTTATTGTGTAAATCGCAATGAGAGTTTTTTTCTCTTTATTGATGTCACATGACTTTTCAGTCGTGACTTGAAGACAGACGTATTCAGAAAAGTGGAATATAATATCATTTTTTTTTCCGAGCGAACTATTTCTTAAGCCTTGTTATTTGTTATCTAATAATACTATCATATTATTTTAAGCGATATCTAAAGTTTCCGGGAATCACTAGACTAACTTTGAAGATAAAAAAAATACGAGCATAAAAAGGTATTTATTTCATAGACTGCCACACTATGGCGACACTTTGGTAAACTAAATGACGTTTTAGGCAGTTTTTCACTGGTCACTATATTTACTTAAATCCGCCATAAAACTATTTCCTTTATTTATAGTCTCAGTAATAACAACTTAATAACCTTCATAGTTCACGTAGAAAGAGTTGTAATTATTTTTTTACCAACCTGTATAACTAGACGACATCAATGATATGTTTACACTTTTGTACCTTACCTCCTTTGAAATAAGGTGCAAAAGTGTAACATATCTTTGATGTCGACTGTACAAAAACATCCTGTAAATTCAGAGTTAAAATGTGCCGAGCATCTGACAAAGCAACTGCTAAAAAAGTTATATGTTTTGCTGTATGTAAGTAATGCCACCAAGTGTGAACTGTAGTTTTAGAAACGCGCATTTTATTGCAACAGTATTTTGTAGTCCTAATTTTTTGTCATACAAATGTTTCTTTAAAAATGTATGTTAATGCTTATTATGAATTATTTAATCACGCTAACACAGAAAAATATCAAATTTCTATACAAATATAATAATTACGTATAAATTAGTAGTTAGTTTATAGTCTGGGAGAGGTGGTGCTGTCCTGCCGTCATACAGTTTTTAGTAGTAGGTACGGGGGAATCCTTGCCTACTCTTAGATAATATGCTGTGTTCTTTACAATATGTATTACTCAACAAGGAGAATAAATACATTGAAATTGGCTAAAATAAACTAACTCCAGCCAGATGCTAGTATCCAATAGGTACATAAAGAAAAATCTATATGTTTTATATATTTTATTATCAAATAATAGTAGTCAAGGAACGATTCGCTTCGCGTAATGTTAGTTGGAAGGAAGGTTAAAACAAGCGTAAATATTTACTTAGCCAATAAGTCATTGTCGTTTATGTTATGAATAACTACTGGCAATCCATTGTCATGCCTTTAGCAGCAGCAGCAAGCATTAGATGTGCAATCATATATTATAAATAAATAAATATTATGGGACAATCTTACAGAAATCAACCCAGTCCCACAGTAAGCTCAATAAGGCTTGTGTTGTGGATACTAGGCGACGATATATATATATAATAGATAATAAATAAATAAATACTTAAATATACATAGAAAACAACCAAACATAACTCAGGAACAAATATACGTGATAAACATACGAATAAATGCCCTGACCAGGATTCGAACCCGGGACCTCCTGTTTCATAGGGTCACTACCGACTAGGCTAGGAGGCCGTTAAAAATGAATGTATATTTTACAATTACGCCAAAAGTGAACGTAAAAAATATCCAAGGAATTTAAAACTATAAAATAAAAACAATGTTAAATAACAGTACCTACTACCAAAACACCTGCAAGGTTGTTGACATTAAGGGTGTGTAAGGACATTGACATCAAAACATATTGGGCGTATTAATATGGTTCATGTCATTTTTACTTAGCGTATTGTCTTGTCAATCATACTTTACAAGTCTACTTACGGTTGGAACTGCGACTACTTTCCGTTACTCGTCAGCTATGAACCGCGCAGTGTATTTCAAGATAGTCTAGGTTTCAGGTCATCAACATTTTTCATGAAAAATTTATGGTTTAAGTAATATTATGAATTTACACTTTTTTTGTGACACTACCATAGTAGAGTCGGTATTTAATTTAATACACATAAAAAAATATATAAGTTCAAAATGTTAAGATTTAAGTATTGTACTGTATTTATTTACCTACTCTACTTAGAATTCACATTGGTTGAATGGTACAAAAAAAAACATTTTTTTAAATAACCTCCTCATTTTCAAAGCCTCTACTTCATTTCTGCAGTTTATATACAGGGGGTAACAAAATACTAGTGATCCGTTAAAGGGCACAATTGGTATCGAATTCTTCGTACGAAAAAGTAGAAGTTTTTTTTTTTTTCTTGCTTTTTCATAATTAGAATACGATTCCAATTATACTTACCCTTAAAAGGATCACCAGCATTTTTGTTATAGTATTAGTATTTTAATATATCCTGATAGTTACATACTTCAACCATGTTATAGGCGTTCAACACAAGCGCATCATTTTAACATATTATATTAAAAATGTGTAGATTCCGTCATACGCGGAAACACTTAGCTTAACTAGCGACTTTAGACTTCCGTTTTTTGATACGGGTAACTTTGACATAATGAACATCGCACTAATAATTTAAATTAGATACAAAATCTACGACATAAGTTAAACATTTCTGGCAAAAAAAAATTGGCTAGACCATTTTTTAAGGATTTGTTTTATTAAGTTTTATTATTTTTCTAATTACTTACAGTCGCATTCATAGCCCAACTTAGATACACACCTGTATACTTGCCCAATAAGGTCTAGATTCTTCTTCGGGTTGGAAGGTCAGATGGTAGTCACTTCGGTAGAAATGTAGGATTAGGTTGCCCAGCAGCCAAGCAGCCTTAATAGGCCACTGCAGAAAGCTGGGACTAGCAGCAGCACTGATGGTGACTACCTGACGAAACATTAGCTCTAATGATCATTACTTGCTGGGTGTTGAAGTTAAACAGCATCAACATTATCAATTACTGACGACCCGTGAGGTGTAGTAACATCTTATTAGGAAGATTTTTACACTTTCGTAGTGCATCGTGAGCGTCCAAGAACATGTCTTAAGGTCAAACATTGCGACAGCTACTCCATCTTTGTTTAGATTTGTAAATCTGTTAATTCCCAAGTTGCGACAACTTGTATTTATAAACCGTCCCGGCCCTTTAAAAGCACTGTCGACAATGTTTAAGTACTCCCAGGAGCAATATTCCCGATACTGAACTTCGGGAGTTACTTTAGGAAAAGCCCTATAAAGAGTGCTTCAGATTCCCATTATGATGGGAACAATCTGCAAACAACAATAAGAAGTCAGTAACATCGTGATTAGCATATTTGTCCAACAATACTTCTTTACACATCCCGCTAGTACTTTGAATGACAGTTGGCGATTAATAAAAAAAACAAAATAGCACATACATACACCAGTTTTACTGTCAATCCAATCTAACATACTAGAGCCTCTAAGGTATCAAATCTAGTATCTTAGAGGCGATATTCCTTCAAGAAGCTAACACTAGAGTTAATTTGTAACAAATGATTTCCTATTACCCGCGGGTAAAAATTACTGGTTAACAAGATATTACCCCACAGGTAAGGGATTATTACTATACCTTGTGCATAAAATCGATTTTAGGTTATAAAATGTACCTACTGAGATGACGGGTGTCAAAAACCGCTTCTTAGGTTGCACAAGGTATATTAGTTCGGATTCCTTGCCCGTCCGGTTTTACTTCAACTTAGATCAACGAAAATTGAAAATGAAAAATGAAATTATTTTTTGCATTTTAGCATGTTTTTAGTGAAACAAAAGTGTATCTCTAAAGAGTGACACAATTTAACAATCTAAAAGCACTTCAAACAGAAGATTCACTCTGAATAAATAGGAATCTTTACTCAATATTAAAATATTGGGTAAAGATTGGTCAACAATGTTATTATTAAGAAAGATAATGTCATTAAAGTTGGCGCCGATGACAAAGAAGGTTTCAAATAACATATAAAATAAATATAAATTGTATGACTTCCCACCAGTTACAATGAAACCCCTTGAGATAATGCAAATTGAATTCAGTATGAAGCGGGCCGACGGACAGCGGGGCACTAAACCCTGCCTTGTTTCTGGCGTAATTGAAATCAGCTAATTATCGTCAACATCGAAAAACCAACGGATGTTATAAATAAAGTTGTTCGCAGTGAGTCATAGCTCTTTAGTAGATAGTAGTGATACCGGTTTCCGAATGGCTTCTTGAAGCACAAATGTTCCATCGTTTAATGTCAAGCTTGAGTATTTTCGTATGGATTAAAGGTTGAAGGCGCATCTTCACCGCTTGGGACCGCAACCAGCCACGACTAGAACGATTGTGTAAATATACTCTGATGTGACTACTATGGTATTTCCATAAACTGCCAATTTAATTTTTAGGTAAAATTATTGCATAACGTGCTCTAGCAAAAATATTTATGCAAAGAATTTTTGTATGTTTTTTTGATAAAGAGAAAAAAATATATTTACATACTATATTTGGATTTGGAAGCCAATACAGAATACAGCAGGTTACTGTGACCTTAGTGCGTTGTCGCGCGAACGCTTGTTCTATAGATAAGTCGAAATAAATAAATGTCGTTTTATATTACACCTGTGTTTAAGCCAATTACTACAATCAGTGCATTTATTGAACTAATAAAGTATTCTTTGGAAAGTAATCTTAAATAACACCAATGTTTTGTAAATTGCGATGCTGTAGGTAAGACTGACCTTCACTAATCATTTATTTCCATAATTTAATCCTCATATATTTAACATCACTTGTATGCTAATATTACTGCGTGACTTCTAGTTTTATGCATCAATACAAATCATCTTCATAATGTTAGGTAAACATATAAGGCTAAGGAAATACCTTTCAAATAATTAGGTTTGTGAGGCAATCTGCTCTTATTCTCACGCGAGACAGCGGGCGAAGCTCGATTTCTTTGCCCCATTCACCTATTACTAGCTCGAATTGTGTTAGGTCAACAATGCAGTTCGGACAGCCGAGTTGCCCAGTGTTTGCCATTGGTGGACTTTATCGTGATCACCTTTCGCAACCCCAAACGTTTTCCACGACAACTTACTGTACTCGCTGTTTGTATATTTTGAAATTCTAATTGCAGATTTAATGAACCACTATATTTTAATGACTTGACAAGGACGATATCGGATTACCAATGGTAAAATATTTGGATATGATTTATGCAAACGTGAACAGACGTTAGATTTATTAGTAGCGACGAGAGCCTACATGTCAACGATGACCATGCTTATAAAAAAATACTGCCGGTAACCTTTAAGACGACACACGCTGATATTTTGCAAAAGTGTTAGTTTTGTACGTTAATTCACTCACTGACTTGTCTTGACATTAACCAAGGCAGCCTAAACAATTAAATGTATAATATTTTCTAAGTACTTAACGACTTATGACAAAAGATCTACGATTACCGCAACAATCTAACCCACAACGACCTCAACAAGTGCAATACGATATACTAGGTACTTTACACTGGCCGTTAAAACGCCTGTGCATAATTAAGCGTAGAATTGACGACGAACCTCACGTAACGTAATATCCATTGTTGACATGTCGTAGTAACCTATAAACGCTCGATTGATATTATGAGTGGTCAATATCAAAGGCCAGACAGCCACCTAGCCACTTTCACTAGCGTATAGCGAGTGTGAAGAGGCGCCGGCCACTCTAGGCGGATGCACGCGACCTTCGTCGGTTTGCCCAGGTACTTAGCGCCTAGTTTAGCGCTCGAAGTTCGGAGAGTGTGTGACATAACGATGGCGTCACCTACACCTTGACACAATAAAGATATAAACATAAACCATCAATATTATTCCTTAATTCCATTTCAGTGTAATGAATCTTATAGCATATCCTGTAAACATGCCAAAGAATGAGTGTTTTGAAAGTTAATCGAGATAACGGTAAGGCATACAGTTGTTGACATCCAGATATAAACGGATGGATGTTATGTTATATGACAGATTTGAATACGCGACGCAACGCAATAAATATGCAAAAATTTACATACATTTTTAGTACTTAATACAGACAGGTATATATTTTTATAAAAACGTTACACTCTGAAATATGCTTTGCTGCTGGAGTTACCTAAATCCTACATGAAAATATATATTAAGTAGGCTTAAAGGCCTTAGAATCGGGGAATATTTTCCTGATAAATCCTCAAGGATTCTCGGAACATCACAAGCTTCAATAAACAACTCTGTAAAAAACAGATTTCAGTCCTAGGTACACTCAATATGGCATAACAAGTAAATTTATACAACATTAACACATGTTTCAATAAAATAAATATCAAAATGACATGAACATGCACAAGATCCGCATTCATTTATGCATACATGACTAACATGCAATAAAGATGCGGAATATGCGACAGGTTTGCGCGATATAAATAATATGATGACGAAGCTTATGTACAGTCGACGTCAAAGATAACTTTACACTCTTGAATCTTATTACAGAGGAGTAAGGTGCATATATCTTTGGAGTAAACTGTAATAAACAGGGAAGCGCCGGCACGAGGAAAACTCATTCCTTCGTTGCCGTGACCAGATTACTGGAGATCAGCTCCCAGTCTCGTAAAATGATATAAGATATGCTACATTATAATAATCAGGTGTCAACATCACCATGGCCTACTGCATAATATACTGTGTCAAGGAAAGCAAAGCGAAAAGCGATATTTATCGTTGTCTTATCCTAAAATACTGGAAATTTTACAACAAGCGTTATCTCGGACAGTTAAACATTAGTATTAATTTAGTATCAATTTATTATGTATAAAACAATGACATTTATTTTATTTATACATCTATAAGAGCCACATCATCGTAACTTGCAGTATGAAGCATATCACATAGCAACTAAAGTGAGTGAAGTTATTTGACAGCACCTTATATCAACTTACACACCACTTGGTACCTACAGTCACTATCAGATATATCGGAGCGGCTCAGGTAGTCACAAATATCTGAAAAACGCATCTATTGTCAAGGCGATAGAGCGCAAGCTCAGATATTATTTTATTTCAATTACTTAATTAAAAATTAATACTTTATTTCACCATAGTTTCTACAGCAATATCTATCAATGACATTCATTAAAAAAAATAAAATGTCTGAAATAGTGAAATTCACCGGAATCTGGCAAGATTCAACAATACAACTCGTGATAATCGTATTCGCATTCGAAATGTTCAAAATTAACAATGTAAGCTTGACCGCGTGATATAATATATTCCACACCCGAGCTTTGTATTTAAACATGGCAAATGTAGGTGCTTGGATTTCTGTGTCAAACCATTGTTAGCGAAATTCGCCTTTTAAAAATGCGAAATGATCCTTTCAAATGCTTACACGTTTGCGGGGCAGTGGCGTAAATAAATAGTTTTGATGTGTGGTATGTGGTGGATGTACGGTGGGGGATTGGCGGGTTAACCGCGTTTTCGGCCAGCCCAATAGCCTGCTTGAAGAAGGCACTGTAAATCGGTCGGCTTAATATGTCCTTACTACTTTTTTCTCTTGAATGGCAAGCCATTGGCCGAGACAGGTACGCACGTCGCATCCTAATGCAGAGCTATTTATATGGACCTCACGCGACGTGAAACATTTTATAATACTCTGACTGAGATCTTTGATTTGTAACAGATTTTTTTGTACATTAAAAGCGAATTTCTCATATTTGGCAATAATATTATATAGAAGACGTTGGTACTTTGATAAACTTTGAGTTTATTAAAACGAAACAGTATTTTTTCGAATTAGACTATGTGTGTTATTGAGATGCATGTCATTTTCAAACTGTTAATTTGTTAAAGCAAGTTACAATTAAAATGAATTCCAGGAGCAATTAATGTACAGTGTTATCTTACTGTAACAAAATGTGTGGTAACATTTAAATTAAAAAGATGGCTTTCAAATGAGTTTTCACTTACCTTTGCTAAGAAAGCTTTACTTTTGTTTGTAATTAAAGATCCTCGTACCATACCGGAACTATGGGAACGCTTTGTATAATTTACAAAAAGGTGTTTTTTATAATAATAACCATGGCAGATACGTTTTGTATTACAAAGCTTCAAATCCAAAGAAAGATCACAAAGAAATAAGCACGACGCGCCATTCTGATTCAAGAAATTAAACCAGGCCTGAGTTATATTATTTACCTCACTGGGAAATAATATCGGACCGGTAATTTCCTGTCACGCCGCCCTCTTTCATGGAAATTCTCTTATGTTCTATTATTAAATTAATGCATTTTATTCTTAGAATTTGAAATATTAATTAATATGGAAATTAGGTAGTAGGTGACTATGTGTTTGTTGTTTCGATTAAACTTATTTCCAGTCAAACGAATATACAGTGTGTAAATCTAATACGGGCAATAAATTAAACCAGATATAGAACTCATTAGTGTAATCATTAATTAAGATGTTTTTTTAAGTTACACTTAACTGCGACCGAATATTTTTTTTGAAATTTTGATCAGCAACAATGTACTGTAAACATGGTATTGAAAGTAACTGTCAACGAGCGTTTAACTTAACGCGAGTGTGTTTGCATTACATTGCGGGCCGAATTATTTTGTATCGATAAAATTTTAATTGTAGTGCTAAGTAAAAGTTATCTAATTACATTTCTTATGTCCTATACTAATTACCGTTAAGAGATTGGCCCTTATTAGATTTACACACTGTATTAATACATTATTATTATTTCACTGTTTATTATTAGATTTATTACATTATTAGTAAATTTCCTCAAACAATAAATACGACTGTAACTACCATGTAACCAATGTCAAAGAAATCCTCTACTCTACTACTCTCTATTGACTAAATCCCAGTCTTTTGAGCGTGCTCAAGCAAAGATTCAATTATGTATCTCATTTTCTCTGGCAATTTTCATGCTCCAAAATATCCAATTTAACACTTAGGTTTACCCTAAATATATGTACTTTATAGTTGTAATTTTTCATTCAGTTTTAACTGCTGTTTCCAATATAGTTTCAATTACAGTACCTACTTCGTAGAAATTCTAACTAAATGGTTACTAATTGAATTTTGCATTATACTTTGTGACGAAATGTATTGTGATTTTTCTCAATTTTAAAGCCAAGTTATTCATAACAGTACAATTAATTGCAATAGCGTTTTACCGATGAATTTTAAAATGAGTACCTATTATCAAGAATAATACCTACCTAGACTCATTTTTCACCTTTATGGTCGGAGCTCTACGAAGAGGTCTAACTCTACGTACATACCTAATAAAAATGACCGAATTGCCGAAATATTAAAAAGACATACATTCCTAAACAAATAAAATATTATATCCGTATAAAGTAGGTACGAGTATTGCATTATAAGTACAGTATTACAAATTAACATAAATAAACCAAGCAATAAAATACAGTTTAAGATCACAGGCACTTGTTTACTTATTAAAATTAGGTAGGTAAGTCAAATTACTTTAGTACAAAAGCAACAATCTTTTACGAGTCAGGGAATTTTAATAATGCGCGTACCCAGTTTAACAAATGATATATAAAGGAGATTTTAGGCAAGGGCTGGAAGGAATTAAATTTTATGGCTAAGTCAAAATTAATGAACGCTTCCAGGAACACCGTCTTTTTAGTAAAAATGGGATAACGACGCTGATGTCAAAAGTATACGTTTTGTATTATGAATACAAGGTCTCAGAAAATACTTATATTATAAAAGTCGTGGTAAATTAAATAAATGCCAAACCTCGTGATTTTTGTATATCATTGCATTGTCTTACAAGCATTTATTGGCCCATACACTAGCAACAATCTGAAGAATAAACACTTGAGACACATCGTGGCGGCACTTTAGTGCTAAACAACTAAACGACTTCACTATGCCAGTCGTGGTCAGCAGTCACATGACGCAATCTGACTTAAACAAAATAGAAAAAATACCAAAAATAAATACAGTAAACCCAACGCAAGGATCTCCATGCAATGAATATGTGACATACTTTTATTTCATTTCGCATGTGTCATACGCGTAAAGTGATGTTATCCGTGAAAAAGAATACATCGGCACATGTCTTGTGTCTCAATTTCTTTTTAGCTGGTGAACATAAAGTAGATAGCATATTTTTTCCACTTGACACCTCCAAAAAAAGCTCGTGACACAATAGCAGATGCGGATTCAAAAATGCTTGTTACAAATTCATTGTGCATTTAACATTTAGATGGGAAACCAAAAAAAGTAAATCCTTTAGGTTTCCGATTTATACTTATTTTAACAATTACTAATTAAAATGTAGTGTTTACGTGTAGGATTCAGGTGAGTTGTCGATCGCTGGCCGTGTTCATTCAGCCCAACTAAGCTGTACAGTCGCCATCAAATATATCGGAGCAGCCAAGGTGGTCACAAATACCTGAACAACGCCTCTATTGTCAAGGCGACAAAGTACATGTTCCCATATTTTTGAGTACCTTGGCCGCTCCGATATATTTGATGGCGACTGTACATATATTGGGATTTAAATTCCTATCTTCGGTTATCACAAGCAGATATTATAGAATCAAATGCCAATGCCGCAGGCCAAAATTGGGAGCCGTTTATAGGGTTTTTTTTCCTTTATCGCCGAGGGTACGTATGTGAATTACAGTGTAAAATATAATAACCTATACTTAGTTATTTTTTATTAAGCGATTCGACGTTAGATCAGTAAAAAACTGCAATTATTTAACAGAAAGATTTTAGCAACCGGAGGACCTCGAAAGTCTAGAATGACATCATAAACACACTTCTAAACAATGATATTTAGACATCGATTGAGTAAATGCCCAACCCAAGTCGGCAGTTGAGTAATCCTGACGAGTCAGCGGGACATTATCAATATATTATACAAACTGTTTCTCACCGGGTCATAAGGTCATTAGAAATATGAATGTCGACAATTTTTAACAATCTGCTTAATTGCCGCTTGACTGTCAAGTTGTGAACTTCTGATTCGTGTTTAAATCCAAATGCAAACCTGAACGTGTTGAATAATAAATACTTGATATGTTTTCGCAATTTTTCTGTTAACACGAAACTGAATGCCGTCAGGTCAAAGTTCGGAAGCAGTCTCATCGCTTTATTCAATTTATTGTGATCTTTGTCACTTCACAGTGGCTAGATGGCTCTGTCTTTTAAAACAGATTTTGGCTTATCTTATTTACATAGCTCATTCTAAATCATGTAAATTGCGCTACATTTTTGATTTTGTTTAAAATTTTATATATAAAAAAAAACAATGTTTTTACATAATAGTAATTTGGTTTCTGTTTTAATGTCAAGTGTTTTAACCGCTGGGCTGAATTAACAGTTCTTATAAATATTTATTTATAAGATTTTGCTTAAAAATGTATTGAAGTTATGTTACATTTCGGTTCGACCCTTCCTTAGTGTTGTTTTAAAAGGATATAATTAAAGTTTTAAAATAAATATAATTCGTATTTCTCATTAACGATTATCTACCTATGTGTAGGTAAGGCACAACAAAACGGTTCATGTTAGTTCTTAAGACATTTTATCTCTGAAACCCCGAAATACTTTTCCCCTAAACGACGAAATTGTTGCAGCAAATCATTTTAACAAAAATGTGATTTTCGGCATCCGGCATGAGAATACGGCTCACAGTCGTAAAACCCAAGTGCCTACCGCAGTAATTTAGCAAAGAAGCGGCAATGAAACGCATCATACAAAACGTTTCCTTGATGAGGTTTTGTTTATTCGTCACTTATCTGTAGACGTATAATTTAAAGTAACACGTTGTCTTTTGATTATGTAAGTAAATAAACAGTGTTGATGTATAATAAGCAATTAACATACCTTTAAAACTTCGGTAATTGTGTGATGGTCATGGTCAATGGTGTAACTGTTAATTACAGTTTTAAACAAATGGTCACGTAAATACATTTGTGTTAGTTTTTTATTTATATAACGAGTATAACGTGTCACTTCATTTCTGGATTTGCTGCACATACACTTTAAACGTATATCCAATCCAATTCTTCTTTTGATTGCAGCAATGTTCAGTGATTGCTAAAATTGAGAGATGTACGGAACCCTCAGGGAGCGATTTTTATGATTTAAAAATGTGCTCGTATTATCCAAACTCTATAAACAATATTTAAAACAGGCAACCTTATTTATTAACATTATTATTGTTCCAGGTATCGTTAGCTCTAGTACTAGCTAGCGAAGACGCACCAAGTGAATTGAACAGTACGAAAACATCGGCGTCGGTGGGTCGGAATGGCCGGCAATACTACGGACCCTCGGGCCAGGGCAACAACGAGGTAGTCGTGGACATTGAGGACGACGAGAAGACACAATACTACGAAACTAATTATGATACTAGTAAGTGTTACACTTATTTATCTTGACCCCGTATATAAGGGCTTCAAATCTTGTAACTTTTTCAAACACTGCCCGGTCTCTGATCGAGCTGAATGCTATACTCAGGGCCGGCCCGTCCATATAGGCGAACTAGGCGATCGCCTAGGGCGCTCGTGTTAGGGGGGCGCCAAACGGCGGCATCGAAAAAAAAATATAGTAATGGACGTCGTCAAGTAAACCGTTTGTCAATATTTTAAATTTTTGTATAACTGATAAATTGGTTACGTTGTCAACACACTCGGAGAAGTCGTTAGCATTAGCAGTGCAGCGTGTACAAATAAAATCTTTGGTACATAAGTCCAGTAATTTACATCTGTCCACTTGTTTGGCGCATCGTTGATGTACCCACATATGGCATTGTATCACACTGAACGCAATTAGTAGAACCTTCTGTCATCGACCCGCGCTCACAGTATAAACAGTTAACTATTACTTGGTTGTCTGGTGAGGGTATGTCTAGAGCTGGACACATATTGTGTATGGAAATGTTTCTCTCTAGTAATACAAGAAGATACATCACTGTAAATTCTTTCAACGTAAATTTGTTACGTACCGTTAGCGGTTAAGTCATTTTCGAGTTATCCTTCTTTTTTAGGGTTCCGTAGCCAAAATGGCAAAAACGGAACCCTTATAGTTTCGCCATGTCCGTCCGTCCGTCCGTCCGCGGTCTAGCTCAGTGGCCGTTAGCACTAGAAAGCTGAAATTTAGTTTGAATATGTGCATTAATCAAGCCGACAAAATGGTAGAATAAAAACTGGAAAAATATATTTTGTTAGGGTCCCTCACGTACACGTGAAGTGGGGGGCGAAATTTTTTTTCGTTGCAACCCAGTTGTGTGGGGTATTGTTGGATAGGTCTTTTAAAAAGAATTAGGGTCTTCTAAAACAGTTTTTGAATAAAACTAATATTTTCGTAACTAATAGCTCCGAAAGTTTAAAAATATTGAAAAAAATCATGACAGTCAGGCCTAATAAGTACCTTCAATGAAAACTATATTGAATGGCCCGACATGCTCTTGGCCGGTTTTTTTATATTAGTTTTTTTGATTGTAGGCACGAAGAAAACCCCCATTCTTCGTGGTTCGCGGCCCGACACGCACTTGGTCGGTTTTGGTTTTGCGTTATTTTTGTTACACGTCAATGATCTATAGTTTACGAATATAATAAATGATAACTATAACTATAAGGAAAACCGGCCAAGAGCATGTCGGGCCATGCTCAGTGTAGGGTTCCGTAGTTGCCGGCCTGTTACAACTCATTAATTCAAAAGGTCGTTTCTTAAGGGAAATTTGGCGGCGCTTAAGTCATTTCACTTAAGACCTTTCACTATGGGTTTTTGAGCGATAACTCAAAAACGGCTCAACCGATTTAATTCAATATAGTTTTCATTGAAGGTTATTAGGCCTCACTTTCATGATTTTTTTCAAAATTTTTGACCCACGGTTCAAAAGTTAGATGGGGGGGGGGGGGGGGACGCCCTGTTTTAAACTTTCGGAGCTATTATTTAAGAAAATATTAGTTTCATCCAAAAACTGTTTTAGAAGATCCTAATTCTTTTTAAAAGCCCTATCCAACGATACCCCACACACACCTGGGTTGGAACGAAAAAAAATTCGCCCCCCACTTCACGTGTACGGGAGGTACCCTAACAAAATATATTTTTCCAGTTTTTATTCTACCTTTTAGTCGGCTTCGTTAATGCACATATTCAAACCAAATTTCAGCTTTCTATTGCTAACGGTCACTGAACTAGACCGCGGATGGACGGACGGACGGACATGGCGAAACTATAAGGGTTCCTAGTTGACTACGGAACTCTAAAAATGAAAGAAATTTTCTTTCGTTGTAAGGTATTTCTCCTCCAGGCCCGTTATTTTTTTCCACCCTGACATTCATCAAGAATTTCAGCTGGCTTGTGCTTGTAGTGACGTTTACTGGGCTAAGGAAGGACACGCAGACCGGTCTAGTAAAACTATAAGATTTTTAGTTATTTTGACTACGGAAACCTAAAAAGGCAGATGTCCATTACGAATAAAAACGATTTATTTCCTCTGGCCGCAAATAAATGCGGGTGTCATCTTTACCCTTCATTCTTTACTATGGGGCGCAAATGTGGGTAAAGATAACCTATAAAGGTAAGGTAAAAGGATAAAGGGTGCAAGCGTGAATTGTAAGTTAGCACTTCCACTTAGTAAGTTAAAAAGTTAGCACTTTATATATGCGTAAAATAACAGTTACCTACCTATTCATTTGAAAAAAAAATTGCGCGTTATTTTGTCACGACTTCTCTAAAATGGGGCGCCATTTCAGTCTCTTGCCTAGGGCGCCGGGAATGCTCGGGCCGGCCCTGGCTATACTGCCGTAATTTACATTATACGTGATGATACTCTTGGGTTGTACAGTCCGCAATAAAAGTTTGTGGCAAAAAAAATATATTTTCGGAGTTACTTTCTACATATGTGGCAAGGGTGGTGGTGGCGTTGCCATTTATCTCAGAAGTTCCATTTCGTTCAAAGTCCTATATGCCTCTCCTTCTCCTTACTCTGGCTCAGCGGAATGGTTATTTCTCGAGATAATTCTTAAAGGAGCAAAAGCTGTTCTTGGTGTGGTATACTGCCCTCCGACCATAGACTATTTTTCCGACTTGGAAAGAGTGCTTGAGTCGCTGAGCTCGGATTACACGCATCATCTGATTATGGGTGACTTAAACACTGATCTCTGTAAGGACTCGCCACAATCGCGTAAATTAGTTTTGCTACTTCAGTCAGTTAGCTTCTCTATTCTTCCTCTGACTCCGACACACCATACTGCAACATCCGATACTTGGCTGGATGTCATTATTACTTCTTCTCCCACTCTTGTTGCAAAACATGGTCAGTATCTGGCTCCTGGTTTCTCCCACCATGATTTAATATTTGCTTCGTACAAAA
This sequence comes from Pammene fasciana, assembly GCA_911728535.1. NCBI lineage: Eukaryota > Metazoa > Arthropoda > Insecta > Lepidoptera > Tortricidae > Pammene > Pammene fasciana. The sequence goes on from OU452279.1 coordinate 5,959,208, forward strand.
TTAAGCCTCCAAAATGTAAACCAGCTTTAATCAATATGCGCAGTTTTTCAAAAATCAATTCCGCTTTACTGTTAAAAGATGCTGCATCTATTGATTGGTCACCTGTGCTCTCGGCCTCATCGACCGATACCAAAGTCTCTCTTTTTAATGCCACAGTCCTGGAAATCTTCGACAAGCATGCGCCCCTACACACCGTCCGCGTTAGACGCCCACCGGCCCCTTGGATGACGGAAGGCGTGCGCATGGCTATGCGAAGAAGGGACCGCGCTTTTAGGCTTTTTAAACGCGATCGTAATGAGGAGAACTGGATGCTTTTCAAGATAGCTCGTAATCGTTGCAACCAGATGGTACGTACAGCGAAACGGCGATTCATTCACCATAATGTGTCCTCCTCTTCTATGGCCGATGTCTGGAAATTCCTTAAGTCACTTGGGCTGGGTAAACCCAATAAATGTTTCAATAGCACCTCCTTTTCTCTTAACGACCTTAACAGGCATTTTTCCTCCGCCCTTTCTGTTAATAATCAGACTAAGGCCATCACTATCCTTGATATTTCGTCCCTCCCTTCACATGCTTACGACAGCTTCTCTTTCCGTCCCGTTTCTGTCTCTGAAATTAAAACTATTATCGCAGCAATAAAATCAAAAGCAGTAGGTTGTGATGATGTCAGTCGTCTCATGATTGTGTCAGTTCTTGACTGTGTGCTCCCAGTGATTGCTGACATCATCAATACCTCGTTAGCCATTGGTGAATTTCCTTTACTTTGGCGTAAAGCATTTGTTATACCACTGCCTAAAATCACAAATCCTACGTCCGTTACCAACTTTAGGCCAATTTCCATTCTGCCTTTTTTATCAAAGATTGCTGAGGCGGTGGTCCATAAACAGCTATCACGTTATATTTACTCCCTAGAACTATTAAGCCCCTTTCAATCCGGTTTCAGACCTGGCCACAGTACCTGCACTGCACTTCTTAAGGTGACTGAAGACATTCGTTGTGGCATGGAGGGTCAAATGGTTACAGTCCTTGTTTTAATCGACTTCTCTAACGCGTTTAACACTGTTGACCATGAGATCCTCCTTGCTCTTCTTAAACATTTGAACGTGTCACATTCAGCCCTTAAGTGGTTCTCTGCCTATCTGAGAGGTCGCCAGCAAGCAGTCCGAGTTGATAGGTCCTTTTCTGACTGGTGCGATCTTGCAACTGGGGTACCTCAAGGGGGTATTCTGTCCCCGCTATTATTTTCAATCTTTATTAACTTTATCACCCCTGATCTTCACTGTTCGTACCATCTGTATGCTGACGACTTGCAACTTTACGCCCAATCATCAGTTACAGACTTTTCGACTGTCATTGAAAAGCTTAATCGGGACCTTCTACATATACAGAATTGGTCTGAGAGGTTTGGACTGTTTGTAAACCCATCTAAATGCCAGGCTATTGTCTGTGGTAGTAGTAGGCAGCTTTCTAAATTGGACCTTAACTCTGTTCCGTCTGTAAATTTCAATGGCACGTTCATACCTTTTAGTCAAAGCGTTAAGGACCTAGGCATTTTGGTGGACAGTACTTTGAGTTGGAGAGCACAGGTCGCCGAAATTAGTCGGAAAGTCATGGGTTCGCTCCATTCACTAAATAAGCTCAAACACTTTTTGCCCATAAGAACTAAGCTGCTACTAGTCAATACGTTAATTTTACCCATAATCGATTACGGTGATGTGTGTTATCCGGACTTAAACGAGGAACTACTTGATAAGTTGGATCGCCTGCTCAACAACTGTATTCGTTTCATCTTCTGTCTTCGTAAATATGATCATGTGTCCTCTTTCCGTACTCAGCTTGGCTGGCTCCCTATCCGTATTCGACGTAACCTTCGCCTATTATGCACGCTCTTTTCCGTTCTTAATGACCCACATTCTCCCGGATACCTCAAATCATTATTTAAATATTATGGCGTGACTCGTGTCCGTCAACTCCGCTCTTCTGGTAATTTGTCCCTCTCGATTCCTTGCTACCACACTGGTTTTATGTCTAACTCCTTCTCCGTCCAGGCAGCGCGCCTGTGGAACACTCTTCCTCGAAATGTGAAAGATGCCCCCAGCAAGTTCGCGTTTAAAAAAGCTGCTCGTGCTTCTTTGCTAGCAGAATAAATGTTTAAGTGTTTCAGTTTCGTGAGTATCGTCTTTATATATATTTATAGAATAAAATATGTATGTATCGCAAATTATATGTATATATTTATATATTATATTTATTTATATTTATATTTTGTATGTATTGCTTATATGTAAGTATTGTAAGTCAGGTTTCAAACGTATGATATCGTTGTCGATTAACTAATATTAGCACCGCCCACAACTTCTCTGCTTTGCCTTAAGGTTGACTGGTAGAGAATGCCTCTTGGCATTAAGTTCGCCTTTTGTACTATAAGATTTTCTTTTGTGCAATAAAGATTAAATAAATAAAAAAAATAAAAATATGTATATTAATTTATACATATTTACAGGAAATTGCAATCAATTGTGGTCAAATAACATTGATCGTGGAAGGTATATAAAAAAAACACAATTTGACAATGGATGAACAATTGACAGTAAACGTCTATAAAATCAGTAGTTTTTGTTATGAGTTGATGTCAATAATAGCCACAATCCTTGCACGCCTACCGAGCAAGCATATTATGTAATATTTAGGTATGTAATCTATGTGCGCATCATATTTTGTCAGGCGTTTCTTTTGGCTTTGAATATTGAATAGGATTTAATAAGGTTCATTGCCCAAAGGACTACAAGACCGGCTAGAAACGCAATAAAATATATTAATGAAAGAAAACTAGGTACATATATACCTATTTGAGTTCAGTTCGTAAGATAATTATACAAACTGACTCCATTCAAAATACGACCGAACTGTGATTTATTCAGTATTTTAATTTCGAGCATAGCTTTATTAACTTCGTTGAGCTATCAACTAGCTCCAGGCAAAATACCTTTCCTAACGAAACCTTGATAGAATCACTAACAAGGATTAACAAGCAAATAATTCAAGTAGGTATCTACTTCAGATGATTTGGTAACCGCCCAACTTTACTTAACCTTCATCAATTATTTAATTTTATTTGTACCTTAAAATCGAATTACTTACTTAACCCTGGATGATGTGTAATTTTAGTTTATAAATATAGTATTTTATACAATAGTGACATTATGTCACTATTGTATACAATACTTTTTCTACGAGTAAGTATTAAGTAAGAATTGATTTTCTTTCATTCTTTCAAAATTTTTCCCAATCAAACGTCAAACACTATTTTTCAAACCGGAAGTAATTGTATCTGGGCCTATTCGGTGGTACAGACACCACCGAAAAGAGATATACATATGATTGTGTGCGTAGTAGAAAGAGATGGATAGAATAAACTGTGTCTAAACTTACTTCCAAGATGTCGGTGTAGTTGTGATTGGTCTTTTTATAATCCAATCATAACGTAGAAGCAAGTTTAAGTAGAAGAAAATTTGACAGATTAAGTACCTATTTCATTCGAGTCATTCGACGAGCCTCACAGTACCTACTAAAACATAATTAAGTAGGTAGTTAACTAAATTAGGACACTTTTTCTATTGTTATTTTAAGGAAAATGAATGTGTCTTGTATGAGTATATACCTTAGTATGATTTGAACAAAGAAAAGCTACAAAGTACGACGTTTAAAGAAAGATAAATCGATAAATTGTCGCCCTTTATTTTCAAGCTCAGATCTAGTTTTACTCAAAGGTCCCTACGATAAAAAAATGTTTTTTATATGGACTTATCCGGAGAAAATTTCTGCGTTCTGGGCAATTTCTCGCTATGTGAAATATACGGAAAATCGACAAAAGTTACAGAGAGCGGGTGTTGTATTTGATAAAGTTTTTAAGGTCTTAATAGTATTAATATTTGCTGCGATGTGTATACATTTAAATATGTTTGTGTGTAGCAGTGGCGGAGGGTTAACATTTTTCATAGGCAAGCCGGAGCTTAATTTGGTTTAAAATTCCTTCATGAGCTGTAGGAAAACTGCTAAGGTCTCTGAAAATTAGGCAAACCGATGGGAATCGTGTTCTATGGACGCGCCGCCACTGGTGTGTAGTAAGATTATTCTAAGATATGAGTGTTATAGAAGAGTATTTTCAAAGATTCGGACAACTTGTAAAAAGTTACATGTTGTATGTAGATAACATCAAAATTAAGTTACTCTAAATTGAAAGACAATACCTACCTACTTACATTTTCTGATAAATTGTATACTTTTTAGATCCGTACCTAGTTAATATTTAGGTACCTAATACTCGTAGAGCAGACCTCATAATAAAACCTCATTATTAATAATATTGGCGGGACTCCTATTTCTGGGCAGTTTGCCCTTCGGGCATCTGAAGCAACCTAACGAACCTAACCTACCTATACATTGGTTTAATGTGACTATCGTTAAAACGTTACACAGGATCATTACGATCGGCCGCCGACATATACATTTACGGTTGGTTCTACCAATCCGTCTGTCACCGTTAAAACGTTTGCTAAATTATACTGTATGATTTGTATGGTACCTACTAGTACCCTGCCACCCAACGCTGATGACTTCGTCAAAATTGGTTGGTGCAACTGGCCCTTAAAACGTCATCGATCAGAAGAATAAATTACCTTTCGCAGATACAAAATATTTCAAATTGAACCTTATTCCAGACGCATACGGTTTCGGTTACGACGTGGGCCCGAACGGGCAGTTCCACCACGAGAACCGCGGGCCGGACGGCGTCACGTACGGCTGCTACGGCTACGTGGACCCGGACGGCCTGCTGCGCGCCACGCACTACGTGGCCGACAGCCACGGCTACCGCGTCGTCGAGCCAGAGAAGCCCGTCGAGGTGTTCCCGGATGAGAAACACGAGTATGATGAGAAGTGAGTATTTTTTAATATAAGCATTGGTTTGGGTTCTCTACTATGAATCACGAGAATGTTATTCAGTTTTGTGGCGCTATTTTACATACTTTGAGTATTTATAAACTCCTATACAAAAAATTACAGAAAGCACGCAAAAGTGGAAAATAAAAAGGGGTCCTGATATGACGCCTTCTGCCGAAGAGTTTTTTTTTTCAAATCCTTATTCTCATATATTTCTTATGTACCATTTATGAGAGAATTTAGAGGACGCCAAATATACGGAATGTAGAATGATAAGTATTGCCTTGCTACTAAAAACTAGGGTTTAGTCTTTGCCCATCAAAATAAAGTAAATACTCTTGACGCTCTCCGGCAAATAAGGAAAAAGCTCTTATAGACGCTCAATTGTCCTGCCTTCCGTTTCGTCCTTCTGGTAATCCAGTCTGAAATTACATTCAATTTTAATAATCGTTATGTAAATCAAATAGTCACTTATTATTAATTTGAAGTTTACTGAAGCTGATCTTAAATTCCAGTATAATTAAATTTTCTCAAATAAAACAATACTTATTCGACACAAACGTTGCAATTTCCATCCGGCTGTAAAATTGTCACGTGCGATAAATAATAGCAAGCAATCAGTGCCCACGGCCGCCAGATAACTATGTTCTAAGAGCTGGCCACGTCAGATGTGACACAATAATGAGAGGTTTGTAAACAGTCCAGTTAGATTGCATAACCATCCTTATTGCTAGATCCGGGCATCTGGCAGCTTTTAATGGGTGGAGATCAGAGTGACAGACCAACAAAGTTTTTAAGTTGAAAAAAAGTAATACCGAAATAGGTAAAAACTGCTGAAGTTGTGTCATTTATAGAGAACAGGGCCAATATTATAACATTAGAACAAAAAACATTGTGTATTATTGCGCAACCAAAAACAGTAGGCGAGTAACCAAAAATCATATTTTACATCATTTGGCACTACTTCCCCCAAACGAAACTTTTGGATATTATATAATCTAATTAATTACATAATTTTTCATAATATTGGATCAAAACCAGAACTCTAGAATTTATTTTCTTTAAGTTATTTGCTTTCTTTTACCTCCACCACTTTACAGCTGCCAGATTTCCGGATCTAGAAATAAGCATATTATAGCAAACTAACTAGAGGGGTTTCATTGCTCTCATTATTGTGTCACATTTGACGTGGCCAGCTCTCCGTCTACTAGCATCGATGTGAACTGAATTTTACTTTATAAAATTTACGCTGGCTTAGCTCAGTATTGAAGAATTTATATTTTTTTACGAGTATAGAATTCCTTACGTATCTGTATTAGATAAAAAATTAAGTATTTGTCAAAATAATCAATTAATCAGATCGATATCACACACAAAAAATTGCATTTCGGATCAGTGATATTTCTCGTATCATTGATGTATACAGTGTGTAAATCTAATACGGGCGAATCTCTTAACGGTGATTAGTATAGGACATAAGAAATTTAATTAGATAACTTTTACCCAAAATTGCAATAAATTTTTTATCTATACAAAATACATAATTCGGCCTGCAATATAATGCAAACACACTCGCGTTAAACGCTCGTTGACAGTTACTTTCAATACCATGTTAACAGTAGGTACATTGCTGATGGTGAAATTTTCAAAAAATGTTTATTGGGTCACAGTTAAGTGTAACTTAAAAAACATCTTAATTAATGATTACACTAATGAGTTCTATGCCTGCTGGTTTAATTTATCGCCCGTATTAGATTTACACACTGTATTAAATTACTGAGCTCAACATACACAAACTTATACAAGTTGTCGACCTTTAAATCAAAAACGTATAACATAATAACAGACGGGTTGTAAAACCACAACAGACGGAAATCGATCGGGCAATTGGGATTGTTCATTTTTTTTGGAAATGTATATTTCCAAAACCATTTCGAGGTCTACGTTTATCGATCATCTTTTGATTAATATTTCGCGAAATTAATGTGTGGATTCGGATATTTTCGCAAAAATATGAATGACCTTTGTTTGACTTTGTCCTCACAACCACCAAGTAAAACCTCTTAGTAAAACCTTTGTAAGCATTCCTATAAAAATAAAATCAATGTCATACGCTACGACATTGTCAAATATGTAAACAGAAATTTGTAAACAAACACTACCCCAACGTATTTAAGTGAAAAAGTAAGTATTAATTACAGAAATTAAGACAAAAGTGCAATAATAATCAATGACTAATCTTTTAAAATGTATAAAAGCTTACAAGTAATCGTATTGTCCTGTCTCACATAAGTATTTTGGTTCATCTTATTTCAATCAAATTATAGTTTGAACTTGATTCGATTTACTCCAGCATACAGATATTTTCCAACTTGGGTATCTTTCTTGAGTCGGCTTTTACAAAATTAAGCGCCATGTGTATTATTTCTTGCGCTTTACAAATAAGATTTGAATTTGTATATTTTTCGCGGTCAAGAGAAGTGCGAAGTGATGTACCAATACGTCAATCTTGACGTGACAGCGGCAGTTGACGACAAGCAAGGGTTTTTTTTATACGAATTTTTGACTTTGTCAATGTTATTCAGCCTGAGACTGTAACTTACAAGACATCGTATCAGATTTTTTATTTTAATTATAATAAAATAACTAAGCTGTTTTAAGCTAAACAAATCAAATTGATATCTTAAAATGGCCTATAATTTCAGAATAAATTATCAAAATGGGGGGTAAAAAAATATGAACAATCCCAATTCTTTAAGCTCTTTGGCGTCATTTCCTCAGCCTCAGTTGAGCAGATTTCTTTGTCGAGGAGTTCGCGTCAAATCTTTTAGTCTTCAAACAAAAGATTTACGGCGAGACTTCTTATTAACTTGTCAGTTGGACTGCTTTGTGAAGAAATCGGGCATGAAAGGGATCTAACCCCAAATATTGTTTTATTTGTTCATTGTTTTTGACTTACTCTCGCACCACTTTTGATTAATCATTAAAACAGTCACTCTAATAAAGTAATGACATTCAACTAAATGGTAAATACATTTATGTATTTATCAGCGCGTTTTCACGTAAATATAATTTTAAGTGTATTGTTTAAAATATTTATTTGGTGCGTTCTTAATAATATAAAAATTTTAGCTTTCATAAATGATCATCAAAATAAACCCTATCCCTTCGGCTGAATAGCTTCTACTGTATCGCGTTTCTAAGCAGATTAATAGATGCTTTATGCAATTCTCAGGCGAGTCAAGTTTGGAACTAAACTTGCTTTTGTAGTGTTGGAGATTTGGAATGCTAAGACAGTATCCAAATAATACTCCTAGATATACCATGATATGTGTTCTGTAGTATGTGCCCAATCATACAGATTTTTTTGTCAATAATAGGTTTAGTTGCTGTAACATTTTGATTTTCAGTGGGCCTTATTTGAGTCGTCTATATTCAGGCGCGGATCCAGGATTTTATTCAAGGGGGGCATTTTCCTACACAAAAATCTTACGATCCGCACCTATGGCCCCCGTAGTACCTATACAGAACTTGCGTGGTCACTGGTCAGCCACAACAGCGCCTGTCTATATTGACAGGTGTGATGATCATATCCGCTTTCCTTTATTCATTTATAACCAATAAATTACAAAAATAAACTAAATTAAAATAAATTAAAACTAAATTAAAACTGAATAACAACTAAAAACTAATTAAAAATATTTAAAAAAAAATTACTTACCTATAAAAAGAACACCCCGTCTAGAAGATCGGTTGCGGCATTGACCCTATAACGCTGGCGGCGTTACCTCTCTGTACCGCTAGAGCGATACGTTGGGAGAGGTAAGCGCCAGCCTTTTGGTCACCCGTAGTGTCGACCAACCGCGCCGACAGGGCCCTCATGAACGCCTTCATGTCGGCCGACCAGGGACCCAGAGTCTCTACGGCGAGCGCCGCAAACTCGTAGTCCTTGAGCAAGAACGAGTATTTGCGGCGCTTGAGAATCTGAGCCTGGTCCGCCGCAGCACCGACCTTTGTACGGATCGCCTGGATGTGGGACTGCGCAAATGTGTCAACGCACGTAGCGTCCCACACCAGAGCTCTACCCAATTTCCACGGCACCAGTGTGGCTCCGTCGGGCCGCCTGCCATCGTCTCTTGCTATACCAACGGGTTCCAGAATTGCGGGCACAGAGACGGTGGCAAGCGAGCGGCGGACCAAGTCATTGATGGTGCCGTGGCGATACAAGCGGCCGGCGCTTCTTGTACATGAAAGGCCATGCCGACCCAGCTGGTCCACACCTTTCCCGCTTTCCTACACTTGTCAATTTGACGATTCAAACATGATTCGAAATTATTCTAATAGCTCCAAAAGTTTGACAGAACAGAAACAAAGCCAATCAGCTCTTTCTCTCTACCAATTTTACTAAATTATAATCTTTTGTGCAAAATGTCCGAAAATGAATGTAAGATAAATAAACCTGCATGTGAATTTATCCATACTTAAAAAATGACATGCGTTACTTTTTTTCAGTTCCGTTACCAACAAACCGATCAAAGGCCAGATAGTGCCGTACGACAAGCTATACTTCCCGAAAGGATGCGGCCGCACGCCCGGTGGGGTTCCGGCCAAGCCGATACCGGTGCCCCCACGACCTCCGAGGCCGCCCACAGACAGCACTGGTGGCGCTAGCCACCCCGTACCCTCTAGACCGGGTAAGATTTCGTCTTTGAGAACGATACAGCGGAAGCCCGGTTCGCGAAATCTTGTAATTTGTAAAGCAAGCTAGCAAGTACACTTTTAACACCTATTTAGAATGGTGCATTGTTCTATTCCGTTGTAATAAGTTGAAAATGTGTAAATATATCTTCGACATCGACTGTACATTATTAGTAAATGAAATGAGAATTTTCTACCAAAAATATATTCAAAAAAATAATAATGGGAAAATATTAAAATAGCAGAACTTGACTCTTGGGGAATTCTAAGAACTTTTTGAGGCTGCAAGTCTTCAGTGCTATCTAGTCGAGGGCGACCTAAAGATAGCCAAAATGAAAGAGGAAATGTCACCTGCTCTAGTACGCTTGTCGTTACTAGATTGAGAAGCAGAGCAGGAGTTCGATTTTTGAATCTCACCGGGTGACTTATTTCATACTAAATAGTCATCGGCTGCATACAAAAAAAGTCACCGGTGAGATTCAAAAATCGAACTCCAGGTGACATTTCCATTAATCTTCTTATCTTATTTATATTAGTTATAGGCTATTGGTCTAAAATTAAAGTATTTTTATTTATAAAGAATTCAGTAAAAGCCAACAGTAATTCCGGTTTTAAAATAGGTCAGTTAGTAACCCGATAACCACGAGTAATAAAGTAGAAGTAAATAAATCGTCCAACTGTACCAGATCTCTGGCTTAAGTGCCACTTAGACAAGCTTGTTGTCGCAATTACTCATTTTTATACCTAACAAGCGTCAATTACTATGGTCATTAGGTGAACAGAACCCCTACTTGTTGGTGTTTTGTTTTTTGGTGCTAACTGCAATACCCTATAACTGAAAAAACTAGACCTTTTCTCCTTTAAATAAGGTTCACGAAAGGGCAGTTAATTACTGGGCTTAGTCTTTTTAGGACATTGTTTTTTGATCCAGAATCTAGACAGTGAGTAATAATACTATTTAGTTGCCACGAAAGCAAGACTGAAGTAATTTATTTTTCGACAAGGGAACATCATAAGTACACGTTAAAGTACAACTTAGCAGGGGCCAAAGCGCAGTTATTAGAGTCCAATAAATTCATATTCTATTAATTTATATCTTTCTAAATAAAGATGTGGACTAAGAAATTACGAACTGCATAATTTAAGGCTTTTATAGACGTTAATAACGCGAATATTGATTACTACTTTCTAACACAGAACCTCGGGTTTAGATGAGGTAAATTCCTTTGTTGACAGTACTAATGATAGAGCCGTTATGTGTTTTTTTGTACTATTTTCGCACTTGTTACTTATATAGTTTGATCAGACAATAATGATTTGGTGTAATTTAAGAATAATCTATTTACTCGTTTTGACTCCCATTTAGGCGTTTAACATGTGCTGCCGACGTCAAAAATATGTTTCCATTTTTGCACCTTATTACAATGGAGTAAGATGCAAAAGTGTAAACATATCTTTGACATCGACTGTACAAGAATTTCTTGATTTATTTACAGGTGGTTCCGGTGGATACTACCCAGGCCAACCCGGCGCCCCCGGTGCCCCAGGCGCCCCCGGCGCCCCCGGTGCCCCTGGTACGCCTGGTAAGCACCTTTAATAACACTTAAAATAGCTAGTACAGTCAGCAGCAGAAGTGGCTAAGCGGGTGTGGTGATCAAAATTAGCTGGCACGCCTTTATTGTTAATGAAATTCCGTGCAAGGTATTTTTAAGACCTCACCAGCTTAGCTACTTCTGCTGCAGACTGTACCTACCAGGCCAGTAATCCTAACTTCACCCGGTCGAATAGCATCGGTTCTAACTCCGGCTTAAATACCTTTTTTGCCCTGGCGTGGCGGATAAATTTTGGCAGGCATGGTCAAGGACTAAAATATCTAATGTATAAAAAAACTTTGCACTTAACAAACATTATAAGTACGGTATTTGTGTTTAAAAGTAAATCCAGCCTGAAATATTTATCCGCTAATTCTGGATTTGCAAAAGCTAAGTCCTTAAAAATTTCCAACAATATTACCATACTTGTCACTCGTTAACATTTTTACGGCTAAACATCAAATTTTATTTTCAAGAATTTGAGTTGAGAGCATCTTATGATCCGAGCCTCTGTGAGCTTACGTAAGTTAAGTATGCAAATTACAAAAAGGCACGTCCTTCGAAAGCGTTACTATTATTACCTGTAAAATTTTGGAGAAGATAACTTGACGCTTATTAGAAAGTAAAGATTACAATCCGGTATATTATTTAAGAAATTATTTCGTCTAGAAGTCTATCTGCGCTCTACGTGCTTTAGCAGGCATGCTAAGCCATGCTGACGCCAATGCTAACTGTGTTTTACGACACGGAGAAAATGTAAACAAAGGTGTTGCCGCTAATGAATAACATTAGCAGCATTTGAGATATTTATACTATCGATATTTAAATGAATTCGACTTTCTAAAATGAAATTATATATTTTAATCAAGGCCAAATTGTTTAATTTGCTGATTACTAATATTATCAAGATATTAAAATTTCATAATATTGATTTAAGAAAAGAAAGCCTAAGCAAAATTTATTTATTGCACTGGTATCACTGTTTCGAGGAGCCCGGGTTACTAATCTGTGGGCCGCTTGTGAGTCAATCTTGTTGTGACGTTACTCACTTCTAGATTGAATTGCTCCTGTGCGCATTATAGTTATTCTGTTCTGTTAAATTCTTGTTATTATTGAGTTTTTTTATTGTTAACCGGTTATACGGTGTTGTTACGTTGTTCATAGTTACGTTTTTCGCTGTGTTTTTGTTGATATTTGTCTGGAAGAATGGAGCCCGGTTCGAGTATACCAAATAAAGCGTTAAAAACGATCAACTTATTTTTGATACGTCCACATTTATATTTTAAGTAAATAGTATTTAAAATCAAAAATACTACGTAATACAGGAGTAAAGTGTAATAATGTCTCATTGATGTGCTTATTTACAATTTCGGACAAGATAAAAGATAAAAAAACCGGCCAATTGCGAGTCGGATTCGCGCATGAAGGGTTCCGTACCATTATTTATAAAAACCAGCCGTAGCTACTATCGAATAAGTACGTAGTTTTTTGGAGATAACGCCTAAACCGATAATGTTCAAAATAATTTTCGTTGAAAGAATATTTAAAGGTTTAATTTCTTGAATTTTTCTATAAAGTTTTTAGACTTTCGGATTCATTATTTCTGAATATCCACTCAATCAAAAAATGTTTAAAATATCCTCAATGTTATTTTTAAAGACCTATCGATTGATGTGCATTATGTTGATATTTGGTAAAAACATATTTTTCGACAATTACTTGCATGTATGAAGTGCCCCCCTAAAAATATTTTTTTCATAAATTTCACTACATAACTAAGTAGCGGCACGCACAATACACTTTATGTAAAAATTTGATAATGATACGTTTTATAGTTTCCGAGTAAAATGGCTGTGACATACGGATGGACAGACTGACAGACAGACAGACATGACGAATCTATAAGGGTTCCGTTTTTTGCCATTTGGCTACGGAACCCTAAAAAGATAAAAGATATTTATTCTTCAATTTAGGCACATTACAATGCACTTATGAACGTCAGAGAGAAAAAGAAACTACCCCCGATTCTAACCCTACACCTCTGACCCGAGAAGTATTACTTATTACCGGCAAGAAACTCGGCGGGACTTATTTAAAACAGTAATTGACCGTGGAGCCGAGCGTAGCGAGGCGACGAACGTCTCCGTTTTCACTGGTACGACGATTTGGCAGATTGATGTGTGTGTATTGGTTGGTTGGTTGGTTGGCCAGTGTCGGTCTAGAGGTCGCATTTTTCATCCAATTTCGATGAAACATGGCATGTACGTTCCTTGATTTATTTGCCAATAATTGTAGAGCTATTTTTTTATCGGGGGGAAAAGGGGGGAAGTTTGTTATCGCGTTATTTATGTTCTCCGAAGTCTACGGTTCACAGAACCACTACTAGTAGTACATTAAAGATAATATATACAATAATGCGTAGTTCTTCAAGAAGGCATATCGAAACAGCTTGAGAGACAATGTACCTGCCTATTGTGTAATTAAAAAAAATGGCAGTTATAGGGACTGCCGATAGAAGTGAAAACTTAGACCTTTTAGTATTAAAATTAGAAATTCCATAATGTTTAAATTAAAATTATCAACATCAATCTGGTTTTCACATCTACTGACACTCCGATCAACAATTATACTGCATGTTCATGTAGTTTTTAGCGTTTCGTGCCTTATAAAATAAAAACGGAACCCCTATAGGATCACTCGCTTCTCTGTCCGTCGGTCTATCACAGCCAATTTACTCTAAAAGTTTAGGAAGTTTAGGGGGATTCATTATATTTTAAGAAGGAAATGATTTTAATTTTTCATTTGTATGACACGTGTGGGGTACCAATGGAAAGCTTGCAAAAAATTAGGACAGCTGACTGATTTTGACTTCATTTTACGTGCAGTAGCCCATTTAACCCATTTGAAAATGCAATTTTTCATACTAAAATTACGGCTCTGTCCCAGCCTTTTTTTCGGAAAATATAGCTAACTGGAAACTGAGAACCAAATAGTTCACTAAACAGACCCTGGAGATTAGACCACAGACTGACCTAAGATTTATATAGGACTTAATGTGTACCTACAATCAATTTACGATGGTGATTTTCTATGATTAATATATTAAAAGCATAAGAGAAAAATATTACTTACCAAATTAAACTTTATTTGAACGGTTATAAGTTTAACTATCGAAGTCTTCCAACCCAAGGAAAATCTTGTGATGCGTTTTTGTTTTCGTGACGGTGTCGGTGCCGCGAACTCATAAGATTTCCCCCTACCAAAAATCCCAACGCGGCTCAAGAAGTTTTCACTTCAAAAATAAAAATAAAATCCAAATCTTACTGCTTCGCAAAACGTTTGATATGCTTTCTTACCTGAACTGTGTCCGGTGTGTGTCAAGAAACGATGAACATAACGAACTACCTATTATAAATTAATATTATTTGCAGGCCCATACTTTAACATCCCCTGAAATGTCACTTTCACATTGACGTAGTATACATTTTCTCCGTGGGATTAAAAATAACAGTTTATCATCCTTCAAGCTCACTTAGGTACTTCAAGAACTGACTTTGATGTCAATATCGTGTTAATACACATATTGAAAAAGTTTTTAATTTTTAATATTTAAGGCAATTATCACACCGGCGACGGATCCGCATGCAGAGCGCTATCTCGCTCGCGCACCGGCGCCGCATGCGGATCCATCGCCAGTGTGATAATCGCATAATTATCTTTTATCTTTTTTTTATAATGACGTCGTTTTTTCCAACTAGGTGGTCTCGGTGGACCAGGAGGACCAGGAGGCCCTGGTGGACCAGGTGGACCTAATGGCCCAGGAGGCCCTGGTGGACCAGGTGGACCTCATGGCCCAGGTCATCCTAATGGCCCAGATGGACCTAATGGCCCTAATGGCCCAGGCGGAAGTGGATACTACCCCGGAAAACCAGGAAAACCAGGCCTCCCAGGTGGACCAGGCGGTCCAGGCGGCGCAGGGGGACAAGGAGGATCCAATGGTCCAGGCGGCCCGGGAGGACCAGGAGGACCAGGTGGCCCTAGTGAACCCAATGGCCAACCAGGAAAACCGGGCACCCCTGGCACACCAGGATCTCCAGGCATCCCAGGAGGCCCCGGTGGACCAGGTGGCCCAGGAGCGCCAGGACAACCAGGCACCCCAGGAGGTCCAGGCGGTCCAGGTGGTGCAGGGGGCCCAGGTGGCCCGAATAGACCCCATGGCCCGAACGGAAGCGGATACCACCCCGGACAACCAGGACAACCCGGAACCCCAGGCACTCCAGGATCTCCAGGCACCCCAGGTGGACCAGGTGGACCAGGAGGACCAGGTGGCCCGAATGGACCTAATGGCCCGGGCGGTAGCGGATACTACCCCGGACAACCAGGCCAACCCGGAACCCCCGGTACTCCAGGATCTCCAGGCACCCCAGGTGGCCCAGGTGGCCCAGGAGGACCAGGAGGACCAGGCGGCCCTAATGGACCTAATGGTCCAGGCGGAAGCGGATACTACCCCGGACAACCAGGCCAACCCGGAACCCCCGGCACTCCAGGATCTCCAGGCACCCCAGGTGGTCCAGGCGGCCCAGGAGGACCAGGAGGACCAGGTGGCCCTAATGGACCCAATGGTCCAGGTGGAAGTGGATACTACCCCGGACAACCAGGCCAACCCGGAACCCCCGGCACTCCAGGATCTCCAGGCACCCCAGGTGGTCCAGGCGGCCCAGGAGGACCAGGAGGACCAGGTGGCCCTAATGGACCCAATGGTCCAGGTGGAAGTGGATACTACCCCGGACAACCAGGCAAACCCGGAACCCCCGGCACTCCAGGATCTCCAGGCACCCCAGGTGGTCCAGGCGGCCCAGGAGGACCAGGAGGACCAGGCGGCCCTAATGGACCCAATGGTCCAGGCGGAAGCGGATACTACCCCGGACAACCAGGCCAACCCGGAACCCCCGGCACTCCAGGATCTCCAGGCACCCCAGGAGGCCCAGGAGGCCCAGGCGGACCAGGCGGACCAGGTATTGTATAACAGTAGCATTTTATTTACGAATTCATTTTAGAACTGTAACAATATAATCATTAGATAACTAGACTTACCTAGTTTTGTCTCAAAGTATTTTTGAGTTTTTCTTAGATGACACAATTAACCTTTAAATTTTAATACAATAAGCCTTTGTACTTTTCTCTTTGTACTTAACTTTTAGGTAATTTTAAAAGGTCCACAATAAAACACAAACC
Source organism: Pammene fasciana (assembly GCA_911728535.1). Classification (NCBI taxonomy): domain Eukaryota; kingdom Metazoa; phylum Arthropoda; class Insecta; order Lepidoptera; family Tortricidae; genus Pammene; species Pammene fasciana. Next base: position 5,975,674 of record OU452279.1, read on the forward strand.
AAATTTGATTTTCATGAGGTCCTTCTGCCCCAGGTGGACCTAGCCGACCCCCAGGACCAGGACAACCAGGCACCCCGGGCACACCAGGATCTCCGGGCACACCAGGATCTCCGGGCACCCCAGGATCTCCGGGCACCCCAGGAGGCCCTGGTGGCCCAGGGGGCCCAGGAAGCCCAGGTGGACCAGGTAATTGTTTTTTTAATAGAACTGCCAGTTTAGCTCTGAGCTACCCCATGTCTTCCAAATTATAGCGATTGTACAACGGAAATAACTACTAAATCAAAAAGAAAAAATTATTGAATACTTAAACACCTTTTTTCGGGAAATAAGGTGAATTTGACATAGTTATATGAAACCATAACCATAAATAGTAATATGAAAAAATAAGTACTTTTAATTAGTTAAAATATAAGTCCAGATAGTAAAAAATAAATATATAATAGAATATTTATTTATTGTCACGTACAATATAAACATGCAAGAAGCAACAAAACAAAAACAGGATCGACGGTGGCAAACAAGCATACGGCCCACAAGATGGTAAACAGCTACCGTAGCCTATGGACGCCTGCAACTCCAGAGGTGTCACATGCGCGTTGGCAACCCTTTAAAACAGGAAGATTCACTGTGTTGACGGCTAATGGAACAAAAGAGGTCCCTCGTAGTCAATACACTGGGTCCTCTTTGAACTCTTTGGCAACCTTACTCACCAGCAGGAACACAACACTATGAGTAGGGTCTAGTACTATTTGGCTGTGGTTTTCTGTAAGGTGGAGGTGCTTCCCCAGTCGGGCTCTGCTCCAGATTTGAGCGAGATGACATTCGCTGTGCTGTGCCCTACCACACATAGCAAGATGATATTCGCAGTACCGATACCTCTCTTTTGAACGCAGTTTAAGGACATACCCGTGTCCGGACGTAGTTTAAGGACATATCCCGGATCCAGAAAAAAAAACAGAAGAATAGGGTAAAAAGAAAATAGACAGAGAGTGTGACAGAAGGGATGTACTCAGTTTGCTGTGGCGCAGACTAGCAAGTCTAGCAACCACAGCACTGCTTTTTAGTTCACCCCAAACGACAATTTCTGCACTTACTCGTACTATTTATATTTCAAATTTCTTTCATATGACTGGTAATTACGTTATTATGAGATATTGTAATATTAAAGTTTGCTACTCTTTGGCTGAATCAGCTTGACGTTAAGGTTAATCGTTTCCTTCGTTGGAACATTAATTTATTCATAGCAAGTTACGGTCAGTAGGGTGAATATTAACAATAACAAACATTTTGACATGAAAACTCAGTTACTGATGTGTCATAACATAACATAACTATTAAATCACTCACTGTCACTGGACTCACTTATCAATTGAAACTGTATTAACGCTTTTTTTCATTATGTGCTAAAACTATCATACATCATTTACATAATCAGGATACCCCGGTCAGCCAGGACAATCCGTACAGCCAGGATATCCAGGACAACCTGGACAGCCAGGATACCCAGGACAACCCGGACAGCCAGGACAACCAGGATACCCGGGACAGCCAGGACAACCAGGATACCCAGGACAACCCGGACAGCCAGGACAACCAGAATACCCTGGACAGCCAGGACAACCAGGATACCCAGGACAACCCGGACAACCAGGATACCCTGGACAGCCAGGACAACCAGGATACCCTGGACAGCCAGGACAGCCAGGATACCCAGGACAACCTGGACAGCCAGGACAACCAGGATACCTTGGACAGCCAGGACAACCAGGATACCCAGGACAACCCGGACAGCCAGGACAACCAGGATACCCCGGACAGCCAGGATACCCTGGACAGCCAGGACAACCAGGATACCCAGGACAACCCGGACAGCCAGGATATCCAGGACATCCTGGACAGCCAGGACAACCAGGATATCCAGGGCAACCTGGCCAGTCAGGATACCCGGGACAACCCGGGCAGCCAGGTCACCCAGGACAACCCGGCCAGCCGGGACAACCAGGCAAACCCGGATACCCAGGTCAACCCGGACAGCCGGGATACCCAGGACAACCTGGAGAGCCTGGTAAACCAGGACAACCAGGACAGCCTGGATACCCGGGACAACCAGGACAACCAGGACAACCCGGACTACCTAATAAACCAGGATACCCCGGACAGCCAAATCAACCAGGATACCCAGGACAACCCGGACAGCCCGGACAACCTGGACAGCCAGGGCAACCAGGATATCCAGGACAACCTGGCCAGCCAGGATACCCAGGTCAACCCGGAGAGCCAGGACAACCAGGATACCCTGGACAGCCAGGACAACCAGGATACCCTGGACAGCCAGGACAACCAGGATACCCAGGACAACCCGGACAGCCAGGACAACCAGGATATCCAGGACAACCCGGACAGCCAGGACAACCAGGATATCCAGGACAACCCGGTCAGCCAGGACAACCAGGATACCCTGGACAGCCAGGACAACCAGGATACCCTGGACAGCCAGGACAGCCAGGACAACCTGGATATCCAGGACAACCAGGATACCCAGGACAACCCGGACAGCCGGGACAACCAGGATATCCAGGACAACCCGGTCAGCCAGGACAACCAGGATATCCAGGACAACCCGGACATCCAGGACAACCTGGATACCCTGGACAGCCAGGTATATCATTTTCATTTTTTCATTAAAAATTACACCAATCGCTTAAATTGAAAGATATTAATATTCAACGTATCCATTAAGGCAGCGATTGCTTCCTCCAGACAAACGAATATTCATTTCGTTTTAATTATCATTACGTCTCATATTCAATCACTACTCATACGTAATACGTTGAGGTTTCATTTTCAATGTCACGATTGGTTATGGTTATTCTACTTGTGCGTAACTAATTCAGACGTTTTTTTTTTTTGTAAACGAAATACCTAATTTTAAATAAAGGTACTTACAAAACATTTATTTAGGTATGTACCTAACTATAATCTATAATACGATACAGCTAAGCGGACGGACTAGGTTCATAAAATGGGGTTTGTATTTACCAATACATCTAATCACTTAACGATCGTCCTTATGGCAATTATGACACTGGCGCCGCAACCGCATGCGGCGACGGTGTCCAAATTTGATAGCGCTATATACATGCATAGCGCTATCTTGCTCACGCACCGGCACCGAATGCGGAAACCGCAGCAGTGTGAAAGCTTCCTGAGCTTAAACTGCATTTTTCAGCAGTTGATGTTATGATGTTATTCGTGAATAAGGAAAAACAAATAGTCTTTTAGAACCTAGAAAGTGACCTATTCGTACGTATACGAGTATTCAGTTTAAGCTATGCTCAAACAGCCACTAGTTTACTCGTAAAATTATGTTTTAATGGAACTTACACTTCTATTTCAAAATCAAATCATAAATTTTATTCGTAGTAAACTTAGAACATACAAAAGTAGACATAACAAGAAAAAACATTTTAAACATAAAACAGAGTTTACCACGAAATGAACCCGCCTCAGCATAATACTGACCCGAAAGCCAGCGCTGATCTTCCGGCGAGACAATTTGTGGGCCACGATGACTGTTGACAATTGAATTAAGTAGGCATACGTAAAATATTGTAAAATATAACAGCTGTGCCGCCGATGACAAATACGGACTTGTATGTCCGTAGGCAAGATTTTTTTCCAGGGAAAGCGAAGAAGCTTCCTTCTGGGTTCTAATGCCAGATCTAATGTTAATTGTTAGTTTTCCTTATTTGGCGCTGGATAGATATGTATGTGTAAGATTGTCACCAAATAGTTTATTATATCCCTCAGACCACTATGTACCATCGGGTTCAAAAATGCATGGGCAATTTATGCATGAATTCATTGATAAATTGGCAATGCAATTATGAACCCGATGGTACCGTCCTACGTACTAACAAAATATATGTTACAAACTAGGACAACCCGGCCATCCAGGAAAGCCCGGACAACCAGGCCAACCTGGAGGTACCGGCCAACCTGGACACCCAGGTCAGCCCGGACAACCCGGATACCCAGGGCAACCCGGACAGCCTGGAGGACCAAGCCAACCTGGTCAACCCGGAAAGCCAGGTCAACCTGGACAACCAGGACAACCTGGTCAGCCTGGAGGACCCGGCCAACCTGGCCAACCCGGAAAGCCTGCTCAACCCGGACAACCAGGATACCCAGGACAGCCTGGAGGGCCCGGCCAACCCGGACAGCCTGGACACCCTGGTCAACCAGGACAACCCGGATACCCAGGACAACCAGGAAAACCAGGTACATCCATGACTTTCTATATACGTATATAGACCTTGCATAAAAAACTGCTTATTTACGTCTAAAGGCACCTATCGACAACTCTGGACTGTGTTACGCACATAAAATTCATGTAATTTAAATAAAATAACATACTTTCCTATTTAAAGGCTCTATTATTTTTGCTTAACACTTAAGGATACTGAGCGGGATCCCAACCAAGTACTTTAAAAGCTTTAACCTAAAGTTTCCTAACAACTTTAAATTCAAACCACTATTTATCTCACAAATAGAAATAGTACATTTCGATGCTAGTGCGGAAAGTATGTCATTACTTCACGAGTACCGAGGTAGCTTGCCACGAGCCCAAGGCTTATTGTAGCACGTGTATAGAACGACATTTTTTAGTACAGTTGAGGTTACTAGTGCGGAAAGTATGTCATTACTTCACGAGTACCGAGTTAGCTTGCCACGAACCCAAGGCTTATTGTAGCACGTGTACAGTAGGACGTTTTTTTAATACAGTTAAGGTTACTTTAGTACTATATATCCGAACACTCTCGTGCGGTGTGTAGCGACGCGGTGATCATGAATCCTGAGCTGTGTTTGGCTGGAACAGTAAAAGCGCTAGTGCGAGATATTCAACTTCCCGTACTATATACACTACTGCTAGAAAAGCACTTTTTTGAACAACTGTAATAAAATATCTTACCTATTACACTTTTAACTATCCTTTATATTCGTGTTAATAGTAAAACTGTAAAAATTATTTGTGTATTCATCTGCAATAAATGCGCATTTAATCGATTTCTAAGTCTACTTCAACTAACGTTCCAGGACAACCCGGACAACCAGGAGGTCCAGGTCAACCAGGGCAACCAGGACAACCTGCTAAACCTGGACAACCCGGACACCCAGGACAGCCAGGACAACCCGGACAACCAGGTGGTCCAGGTCAACCAGGGCAACCAGGACAGCCTGGTAAACCTGGTCAACCCGGATACCCAGGACAAACAGGACAACCAGGGCAACCTGGCCAACCCGGATACCCAGGACAACCCGGACAACCCGGCCAGCCCGGAGGATCCGGTCAACCTGGAAAACCAGGTACAGTCTTTTTTGATGTAAAATATTGATAACAATGTAATACAATACAAATCTTTTTATTGAGCACCAAAAAAAATGACGTTGACGAAGATTTTTAAATATAGATAATTGTTGTTTTTTATGAAATGTATAACACACGTATAAAATTACCGTTTCTTTAAAAGATTCTCTTAAAATGACCTGTAATTTTATCTAGGACAACCTGGCCAACCAGGAGGCCCAGGACAACCTGGCCAACCAGGAGGCCCAGGACAACCTGGCCAACCAGGAGGCCCAGGACAACCTGGCCAACCCGGTTACCCAGGTCAGCCAGGCCAACCTGGACACCCAGGCCAACCCGGTCAGCCCGGATACCCAGGACAGCCTGGCCAGCCTGGACACCCAGGACAGCCCGGTCAGCCCGGATACCCAGGACAGCCTGGCCAGCCTGGACACCCAGGACAACCAGGATACCCAGGACAGCCAGGTCAGCCTGGAGGACCTGGTCAACCCGGACAACCCGGCCAGCCCGGATACCCAGGACAGCCTGGCCAGCCTGGAGGGCCTGGTCAACCAGGACAACCCGGTCAGCCCGGATACCCAGGACAGCCTGGACACCCAGGACAACCAGGACAGCCCGACCAATCTGGTCACCCAGGACAACCCGGATACCCAGGACAGCCAGGTCAGCCTGGAGGACCTGGTCAACCAGGTCAACCCGGCCAGCCTGGATATCCAGGACAGCCTGGGCAGCCTGGACACCCAGGACAACCAGGTCAGCCTGGAGGACCCGCACAACCAGGACAACCCGGAAACCCCGGTCAACCCGGATACCCAGGACACCCAGGACAGCCAGGACAGCCAGGAAAACCAGGTACATGATTTGTGTATTATTTAACTGCGATTTGAATAGATAGAGTTAATTGTCAATCCATATTAAACTTAACGTAACTGTATGGTCAATCCGTCAAGTCTAATCCTATTTTCATCACGCCTACATAATGTATATAGCTGATGGAATTGATTCTTAAATTCATGGTTCTTAAAGACTTCCCAAACTCAATCGTATTCTGAAGTTAACAAACAATGTTGCGGTATTTAAATTGCGAGTACCTAACCTAACAAATTATTTTATTTATCTTTTCTAATCATGTATATTCAGCAGTGGACGTCTTATGGCTGAGATGATGAATCATGTATATTATTATGAAAAAAAATGTTTTGATATGACGTTCAATGAAATGTATATAATATATTATTTAATATCAAAATGAGATTGCTTAGTGATATTTCCAATCTTGGTTTGCCGGAATCACAACGTTTTTTTTTATGAACCTAGATGTTAATATCAAACATGTATGTAAACATGTAAGTCATAAACGTGGATATGTCAAGCCCATAGTACCTTGTGGTAACAATTCTAAGAAACGTGTGTAAAGTTTAACTAAGTTTGTACGAACTATTTACCACCAGATGCTGCTAAGCGGGCATGGTGATCAAAATGACCTTCATACGCTCTTTTGAACACCTCTCATTTTGAACACCTCACACACTTAGCTACTTCTGCTGCTGGCTGTACCTATTAGATGTTTTCCCTTTTTTAACCGACTTCAATTCCATTGAGGAAGGAGGTTCTGCATTCGGTTTGGTGTTTTTTTTTTTATGTATGTTCACCGATTACTCTGAGACCCGTGGTCCGATTTGAGTAATTCTTTATGTTTCCGATCATAACCACCCGATATTATTACTAAGACAAGTTGAGTTCGGTGTTTAATAAGCTTCAATATAGATATTTTATGCCAATACTATTTTAAATGATTTTAAAATGATCTGTCGTTGTATCAGGTCAACCCGGCCAACCTGGTTACCCAGGACAGCCCGGACAACCAGGGCAACCCGGTCAACCAGGACAGCCGGGATATCCGGAAGGCTCTGACCAAACCGGATACCCAGGACAACCTAACCAGCCAGGGCAACCAGGACAACCAGGACTGCCTGGACAGCCGGGTAAACCAGGTTAAACGCTGTTTTTATTATTGTAATTTAACTGAATAATTTTTGTTATTTTACGTTAGGTAGGTTCAGTTTAAAAAATATACTTTTTGAGCACGATGTCTATGAGGGAGTACGCGAGTAAAACATGAATTAGTTTTCTATGGAGTACGTAACACCTTTAATTTTGACAATTACGTTACACAGACTAAAGTACTTCATTATGAAAACTATTATTTCTAAAACAATAAATTCATACCATTCCGTTTGTTTAAATCCAGAACAACCTGGCCATCCAGGCGGCCCCGGTCAACCCGGATTCCCTGGACAACCAGGCCAGCCAGGACAACCCGGACAGCCAGGAGGACCCGGACAACCAGGGCAACCTGGTGAACCTGGCCAACCAGGATACCCAGGACAACCCAGCCAGCCAGGAGGTCCCGGTCAACCAGGACACCCAGGACAACCGGGACAGCCAGGAGGCCCTGGTCAACCAAGCTACCCAGGACAACCAGGCCAGCCGGGCCAACCAGGCCATCCAGGACAACCCGGACAGCCAGGAGGCCCCGGTCAACCCGGCTACCCAGGACAACCAGGCAAGCCGGGCCAACCAGGACAACCCGGACAGCCAGGAGGCCCCGGTCAACCCGGTTACCCAGGACAACCCGGCCAGCCAGGTCAACCAGGACACCCGGGACAAACCGAACAGCCTGGAGGCCCCGGTCAACCCGGCTACCCAGGACAACCTGGCCAGCCTAGTCAACCTGGTCAACCAGGACACCCAGGACAACCGGGACAGCCAGGAGGACCTGGTCAACCCGGCTACCCAGGACAACCAGGCCAGCCGGGCCAACCAGGCCACCCAGGACAACCTGGACAGCCAGGACAACCTGGACAGCCGGGAGGCCCAGGTCAACCCGGCTACCCAGGACAACCAGGCCAGCCGGGCCAACCAGGACACCCAGGACAACCGGGACAGCCAGGAGGCCCTGGTCAACCCGGCTACCCAGGACAACCAGGCCAGCCGGGCCAACCAGGCCACCCAGGACAACCTGGACAGCCAGGAGGCCCCGGTCAACCCGGTTACCCAGGACAACCCGGCCAGCCAGGTCAACCAGGACACCCAGGACAACCCGGACAGCCTGGAGGCCCCGGTCAACCCGGCTACCCAGGACAACCAGGCCAGCCGGGTCAACCAGGGCACCCAGGACAACCTGGAGAGCCAGGAACACCTGGTCAGCCAGGTATTTAATACTTTTTTCATTTTCATTGTTTTGCACGTATAATAGAAAAAATATACAGGGTGTCCCAGAAATCGACGTCAAGCCGTGAATGGATGATAGACCAAATTATAACAGTTATCAGAAAAATACAAAAAAAATCTATCACATGTTCTTCAAAAATTATGGTCACTTTAAAAATTTACTAGAAAATTTTTTAAAGTGACCATAATTTTTGAAGAACATGTGATAGATTTTTTTTTGTATTTTTCTGATAACTGTTATAACTTGGTCTGTCATCCATTCACGGCTTGACGTCGATTTCTGGGACACCCTGTATAAACAATTAATTAAATAAACAATTTTGCGACCTCTAAGTCAAGTTACTCCTCTGTTCTCGGTTAGATTGCATATTGTTCATGGACAAATGTTTAGTCGAAGAGGCGACGAACTAATTTAATAATATTTTTTTAGGATACCCTGGGCAACCTGGACAACCAGGAGGTCCTGGTGAACACGGACAACCAGGTCATCCAGGACAACCTGGACAACCAGGCGGTCCTAGTCAACCCGGATACCCAGGACAACCAGGAAAGCCAGAGCAACCAGGAGGCCCGGGCCAGCCAGGACAACCAGGGCAACCTGGCCAGCCAGGTCAACCAGGATATCCAGGATACCCAGGTTTATACAAATTATTTTTGCATCGTATCGTAATTTTTACCGAATCTAATAAATTAACCCTTTTTACTGAACTTAAGTCACAAATCTTAGGAAGAAATCAAATGACACTTAAGACGGAAAATGAGGAGGTTGGAAAAACACCAGAAATGAGAGAGTTGTTCTCGCTTCACGTCTAAACCACGAGACTTCTCTTTCCGTACATAATTAACAGAAGGGTGTGAGGAAATATATCAAGTTTAATTTTTTGCACACACCATAAAATTAATACTACCATAATTTCTTGATGAAGCCTTATTTATTTTTACACTATCCATACTTTAATTTTCATCGAAGATTGTTAGAATTAGAAATCGTTGACTTACTACTTACCGACTTCTTACCATGCGAACTCAGTGACCCAAGGAGGATCTTGACCTCTGACTCCACAGATCGCCACCCCACTCATTTCTATTCTGCAGCTCTGCGTACTATTTAGATAACTCTGGGGGCGGTCATTAAACATGAATTAACATAAACATATTTCATTTCAGATTCAGATGGCCAACCTACTGGCACGGGAGTACAGCCTCCATCTCAGCCACCGAGCGGCCAAATGCCGCCATTCCCGATATACGTCATACCATACCCGCTACCTATCGTCCCGAGCCCTGGACAATGCCCGTGCTATCTCGTTAACCCCGGCAATGACTCTACTGCGGTATCTCAACCTCAACCTCAGCAACCTCAACAACCGAGCAATCAAGGCTACGCTCCATACGGAATCATCGGCTTCGTTCCAGTCGTATTCGTACCATACTGCCCAGGAAATAACACCGGTATGAACTCCGCTCAGCAAAATTTCCCTAACGCGGTACCCGTCCCGTATAACTGCGGTCAGTGCCAGGCCAACCAAAACCTTTACCGATACTTCGGCCGGTTCGGAGGAGCGCGCAGTGCCACAGAATTTAAGGAAATCAAATCCATTGCGGAACTAGAACACCTTATTAAAAGGCAGATCAAGCCGATGAAGACAAGTCTTCCGCGGATAGCTGCTCATCCGAAGATTCTAGATGAATCGACAAATTAGTAGGTAATTTGATGACGCAATAAGTATTTACAACTAGTATCTCACTAAAATACGATTATAATAAGTCGAACGAAAAATCTTAATGAAGTGAGGCGATAAAATTTTGAGATTGTCCGACATTCGTTCTTGGACGCTCTCAAGATTTCTGAAGAATATCATTCATATTTATTGCGAATTATTTCATAGTTTTATTTATTTAATGTATTTACATGTAATTTTATATCATCATCGGTTGTCGAGAAACGAGACGCGCATTTGTATGTAATATTTACAGAATAAATTTTACTCATTATAAATTCAATATTTTTGTAAAAAATATTTTGTTTAATAAAATGAAATTGCGCTGCCATTTAGATTTATAATGTGTTAAATAATAATAAATAAATGTCATATAATAGAAATGCTTTTTATTGTTAATAATCATGATCATCACCCAATGCTCCACTAACCGCCTGCCGAAAGTACCAGCAGTCCCTGAATAAGAGTTATTAAACCTCTCGACTGCTCAATGGGGAGCATTTTATCATACCTTCCAAATACAACCTAACCAACCCTTGAATCGAAATAGAAGTACAAAGATTATTTAAGCATACCTAGCTTTTGCCATACAAAAATGTGAGAATTAACATAGCATACAATCAAAACACAAATGTCAACAAACAGGTCATTTCAAAGAGCGTCTTTAACGCTGCACGCTGTCCATTTGCAGCTAACCACTGCGTCCTTACGGGGTCTGTTATAGGTACCTACTTACATTCACGGCAGGATATTTTTTACCATTTTAGACATATTCTGCAAAATACTTAGGTACCTACTTATATTCAAGTCACACATTTTATTTGGGCTATGGGACTGACTCTAAACCTGCGAAGAATATTGGTTTCCCTATAAAAAACGTGAATAATCGGCGACCGAATGCCAAAATGAGAATCCCTTTTTTCCACGACTTCGGTTGATCGTATACTTAAGTTGTTTAGTTAATAGGATGAGTCCTATGGTCTCCCGAGTAAAGTAGAGCCAGTAATAATGTTCAGGTGACCTATAAGTAGGTATATTTTCAGACTAACAGGTTAAAAGAATCTGGTGTTAAATAACAGTATATTGAATTAATTTTCGATAAAAACTGTAAATACAGATACGATAGACCTATACCGGGAATAGATTCTGATTTTCATGAACGCTAAATTTTCCTGAGGTAGTTTTGAGTTTTAATAAAGCATCCACGGATGCCTTGCGATGCAGTTTTGTTTATGTTCTACGCTAAAGGCCACGGCACCGGCAATATTTAGATACAAAATGCTCAAGTCAGTTCCTGGTAATAAATGTGTTAATAACGCCAGCCCGTGTGCTAAACAATGCATAGTTACTGTTGTGTGACCCTGCACACATACGATACCTATTTGGGCATGATGCTTGTTTTATGCTCAGAGAGAAGTGTGCGGTATGAATTTTAATATCGCGTAACAAACCTGCAGACCATAGTGAGGTACACATACTGGTATGCTACGTGTTTCACTCAAATCATAAAACGTTCGTGTTGGCATATACTTAAAGATATAATAGACGACCATAGTCGTAGAACTTTTTGAGGCTCCAAGTTTTTAACGCCATCTGGTCCAGAGTGACCTAAAGATAGCCAAAATGTAAGAGGAAATGTCACCTGCTCTAGTACTCCATCTAGTAACGACTAGCGTACTAGAGCAGGTGACAGGACCAGATGGCGTTAAAAACTTGGAGCCTCAAAAAGTTCTACGACTATGGTCGTCTATTATATCTTTAAGTCTATGGTGTTGGTAAAGTTAATTCTATTATCGTCAATATTTTAATTCGGTATATGTCGGCCAGTTGGATTATGTAATAGGATAATTCATTAATAGCAATAAAATAATGAATTCCAGCTACCAACCTGCCTGCACATAGTTAAGAGTATTTTTAAGGGATTATCTGCAGTCCTAGCGTAGCACAAGTGCATAACGACAAAATATGTATAAAATAAAATTATATTACACTGCAATTAGACTCACAAATTTCCTATAGACTTAGGGAGCCCACCGACTATCACTCTGCCTGACGATTTGACAGCTCCGAACAACTCACAGGCCAATATCGTCTGGCTGACTGATAGTGGGTAGGCCCCATTAGTCAGAGTTGTGTTCTCCACAGTATTGGGAACCTTTATCCTTTTCTATTAACATGTGTGATGACATCATTACTCATTAACATTATATATGTTTGACCCATGACTAACATAAAATTATATAAAAGTTGATGGGTTTAGGTACCCGTTATAGCCGTTATCTATTAAACATGAACTGTTTCGGGGAAACTAGGTCTTCCATCCTTTTCGAACGAGCGGAGCGTAAGCGAAGATCGTTCTTACAAACAACAACTGTCACCTGGCTACTGGGACGTCTCGGCATTTGGATGGCTTTTTGATTTAGATAGTTTGTCCGACGATAACTTTAGTAACGATTTTCCGATCATTATGAAATTTGTTGGGGTTGTAGCAGAGACCAACAAAATTTGCGAGTTCGTATATGAGCTGGATTGAGACGGGGGTTATGAAATTAGAAGGCCTAAAAAGGTTTTGTAAAGGGGTCCTGTTACATTGGTCATCTTATTTGCTACTTTTACGAGCAAGTATGGTTGAGTTTGGTATCAAATGAAAGGTATTGATTAACACTCTCGTCAAATCCTTATTAACTGCTTACTGTTTCATAACAATTAGCAACATAAAAATGATTTCAAAATTATTTTCAATTATATTTTGATTTTGGTGTAAATATTTTGACAACTGACTTTTTTTAATTTATTAGAGCTTTGGCTGCTAGGGCCATCAGCATACTGACATTAACACATTAGTTAGAGAGAGTTACCATAGACGCATAATAATGGTGACCGAAACCTATATAGGTGGTCCACAGATGAGAACGACATGTCAAAGCAACAGAGTGAGAGGCACGTGAGAGGTGGATTTAAATTTAGATGAGACAAAAACTGACAAATCTGAAGCGATTTCGTCGCGGTAAAATTTTGCGCATCAACCGCACAATTTAATATGGACATTATGGACGTTTAGTTTCACCGTGATGGTTAGTTGAGAAAACAATACCCGATACCTATTTTTGGTATTTGTAGTAATTTTACTATCGCACATTTATGGCAAAACACAAGATTCGCGAGTTCACAGTTCGGGGCGAACTACTAGTATATTTTAATTTCATAATATCTCACGAAAGTTAAAATAAATAGCTTCACCTTACGCTTGCTTTAACTTATCCGCTTATGTATGAATCCAGTGACTAGGTATAAAGTCGGGTAGGGTTTTTCTGGGGTCAAGGATCATGAATCCAAAGTATCCAAACACCTACTCAATTTCAAAGGATATACTTAATTTAAATATAGATGTATAGAGGCAGACGGTAATACGCCAGGGACCTTCATGAGACCCAACCATTATAACAAACACATTAAACGCCCGATTTAATTGTGTCTGAGTTTCCTTAATGTTACGAGACCGATGATGAAATAAATGACATGTTATGTCTTCTGTCTGTATATCCGTAATGGCGACTTCATGGTTATTGGTTAAGTGCCTTAGTCACTCAGCTACTGCAGGTACTTCCTTTACAAAACATTTTTTTAATCCCCGTTCCTTGTAACTGGAGCTGAAGATCAGTAATGGATACGCCTGTTGGGAGATCTAAGTTATACTGGTTGGATAAGGCACAACGTTGCAAGAACAGCAAAGGTCGGCCGTGACTCAGATGCGTGTGGTCACGGGTCACTGCGGCCCTTAGCACGACACTGCTGCGCTCTTTAGAAAAAACCCAAGTAGGTAACTACTTGTGCACTGTACATAGGATGCCAACCATATTTACGTGAAAACTGTTTATTTCTGCCTCCAAATGATCAAAGGGCTTTAAACTTACTTGTCCGATGAAATACAGTACCCTGGGCATGTGCTACCCTACCTTACCCTACGCTAATGAAAGTGCTGAATTCACCGGTTTAAGTTTTTTCAAAATTACCGTATAAGATTCGGAACATTTTATAAAAAAACACTGAATTAGAATAGTTTTTAGCGAAAAAACGTTTGAGTACCTACCATTCTTTACCCTAAAATAATTAAGTACCTATAAACTTTTACTACGACTGTTGTTGAAAGAAGTATTTTATGGTGGATGTTAAGCGGTAATGACGACATTTTCTCGCTACCGCTAATGGGAAACAGTGATCGCTTTGTCTTAAAAGATAAGGATTCTATTACCAGGCAAATTACGAAAGCAGCTTCGCCCGACTAAATGTTAAGTAATGCTATCGTTAAATCCTTATTAAAATTACATCGTTTAAAATGTTACAGTTCTAGTAGGTATCTGTCAAATGAATTTAAAATTTTATGATATTGTGTATAATAAATTACATCCAATTGTCGGGATATTTTCTATAAAATTAGAAAGCATTATTCTATTCAAGAAAAATAAAATTCCGGTCCTTCCATTAATGGCTTACAATTACATAGACACAGATAAACACGCTAAGTAAGGTAGGATTGTTTTAAGATGTCGGCTTACTAAGGATTTCTGTCTTAAAAAAAACCTACTATACGCTATCCTGGAACCGGCGTACGATTTTGCTCCGTTGGCCGTAGAGACGGCGGGGCCGTGGTGTTCGGAGGCTAGAGACCTGATAAAGGACCTGGGGCGGCGTTTGCGTTTGGGGGGTGATCCCCGTTCGGGCTCCTGCCTAGTCCAACAAATATCACTTTCCATACAGCGCCGCAATGCTGCTAGCATTTTTCAAGTTTGGACTGGGTGGGCGTGGAAGTGGGATGTACTCAGTGTAGTTTAATTAAGTTATCTATTAGTATTAGTAAGTAGTTTATATAGTTAGTTTTAAACTGAGATTGATTGTTTTTTTTAATTATGTAACGACTTGTATTTATTGAAATGAATGAATTTGGTATTACATAGATATTCGATCATCAACGTTCTCGACTTTGGGGCATTATAATTTTTATAATTTATAAACGTCATATTAGTCATATACATATACCCGTGAATAAAGACAACGTATAAAAACGTTACTGCCTAAGAGGTTTTAGTGTTCGTTCTAGATAAAAAGCTCGACGATGCCGGAACTGCGCTAACTGACAATTTTAGCATAATTATGTGATGCAAGGACTTAGTCATTGGCGCTACACCGCTATTATTGAGCCTCGTTAACCAGGCTACGTGCACCACTCCTTAATAATTACTACAATCCTGAGTTCATTGAAGCTTACATGCTACATTTTAAATCGAACCGATATAATAATCTGTCGCGATTAACATCTATCTATACTAAAGGCTATCCATGATTGTCATTTTATCGCCTATCGCGTCATGCGTCACTTTGGCACTATTCTGTGTTCACAAGTATGTATACTTGTCAGAACGTGACAACTATGGTGACAGGCGAGAAAAACCCGACCATATTAGGCTAGCTGATCAGTCTGATCACGTAAACGGTCGAGACAACTAAGAGATAATTTTATCAATAATCCCACTGTGTATATTTAAATTTACAAACATAAGACATTGAAAGAATTTTTTAATTTGTTTATCTACTCTTCTTTGAAACCCAAGTCTTATTCATTTTAGATAGTAACTCGATGTCTGTAAATAAACAAATTTTAATATGCCCTAGGAATAAATACCAGCACTGAAAAGGGACATTTAAATAAACTCCGCTTTTATAAAGCGTGCTAGTCAGAAATAACTACTAAGCGCTTCGTTAAGATTAGACCAGCGTAAGACTGCGATGATTAACGTGAATGCTACAAATATGCAGGCCAAGTTTTACTATTCGCATAATCTTGGTAAATAGCTCGCTGTAAATATATTTATTATGCTATGCTAGTAGCTAGGCTAGGACTGTATATAATGTAAACAGCAAAGTCCATCGGAGCGTATTCAGTACAGTTAAATCGATGCGACTCAATAATCAGCATTGAGTGATTGATAATCTGTTCACTCGAACTCCGGACACTGTAATATACGACAAACTCAGTAATCCGCGTCAAGTATCGTTTACCCCTACCCTGTAAACGTCGGACAAGATCATCTTAAGAAAATGTGCCCATATTCAACATAATAATGATTAATAATAGTACGATAATTTGTCACAGTGACGGCCATTCCCACGTTAAACTCAAAAGGCCAAAAAACAATGCACTGCAATTTTCGACTAAATTGTTCCGAATTCGATAGAAACACACTGCAAGGAAGACAAATTCAATTGTGTTTTAGTCCACATATATATGTGTAAAAACTTGGAAAAAAAACTGAATAGATGGAGCATCTTCACAGCGAAAGGGACAGAGGGGACAATTTAGATGAATAACTAGAAAAAGTAGTAAATTTCCCTGAGGACTCAAATATTTTCTCAAATATGGAATAGACTAATAATATGTTTTTATGCAATATACTTCTACTCAGATAAGTAAGTTTAAGTAATAATATTTCACTCCCTAAGGACATCTAAGCCAAATCAACTGGCATTGGATTATTCCAATTTATCTGCTGAAAAACTTTGGCATATTACCACTACAAATGACGAATCTCAAGTCAGAAGGTAAACATCACAGCATAAAACAAAAGAAAAACTTTGCATTTGTCTGATAAAAAATTAGCATAACAATCATTTGAAGACCTTAGGCTGGTTGTGTTGTAGTTGTTCAAAGAAACGACCTTGTTTACAAGCTTTAATATAGGTTATGTAAATTTGCTAGGTCATAGGGGCGATTTCATCAATCAAAGCTCGCGTACTCGTATACGCATATAGGTATTCTCCAGGATTACAAAAAAATGATTGATTACCCACTAAGGCTTCCCTTTGAAAAGGCTTAGCGGTGTGTATAGGGGTGTGATAGAAAGGGTATTTCTATTTTCTTACGCTTTCCTGGGCTAAAAAGCCTGGGGAATAAAAAGTCCTTATTAATGTGCATTTGCAAGCTGGTATTGAAGTCACTATTGTTTTTCCGTCTGCTTCTTTCACGGTCCTTCGTCATTATATTTTAAAGTGCCTAATCTGATCCGGTAGCTGCCCTCACTGACCCAAAAAGAAAATCCAACCTGTATACTTACTCAGCTGATGAGAGTGATGTAAGTATATATATTATGATCAGCTGAGTAAGTATACAGGATAGATTTTCTTTTTGGATCAGTGAAGACAGCTACCAGATCAGATTAGGCATATGATTAACAGAATTTTGGAGGACAATCCCTTTACCAACACTGCCTGAAAGCTTGTACTTGTACAGTCGGCAGCAAAAGTAGCTAAGCGGGTGGGATATTCAAAATGAGCTGGACACGACTTTATTGTTAAGAGAATAAGAGCGCGTGTAGGTCATTTTGAACACCCTACCCGCTTAGCTACTTCTGCTGCTTACTGTACCTAACGTATTTCACCAACCATAATTAAGCAACATCTTCACCCCGCCGTCCTCACGTAATCTGCAAGATTCCTATTACTCGTAGGTGCATTTCCTTTGAAAGAGTTTCTGATTCACATTACGAAGATGGCCTGACTCCGCGACTTTCACGTAAGTAACAAGCGTAGCATTTCGATGAAACACCACAAATGGATGAGTTAAAGTCAGCAGTGGATTATTTTGGCATGTTCATTTGTTTTTCATTAAAAGATCCGTAATTAACAATTGAGCTTGTTGAAGTTCCTTAACACATTTTTTAATAAACTTAGTAATACAAGGTGTAACAAAAATGCTGGTGATCCTTTTGAGGTATCGTATTCTAATTATGAAAAAATAAGAAAAAACGCTTTTCCAGCGGGGAAAAAGTTATGTAGGTACGCATTTGTTACCCTGTAGATATAAAATTCACTACGTCATAAAATCTAAATACATATAACAATGTGTATAGGTATATAATGTACTTTACATTGTGTAGATGAAGGGATAACCGTAAATCATTAGTCGATGTATAACGCAATGTTCCATACATGATTTTCCACTTTACACGGCACTATCTCACATTGTATTCCGATTACTCCTCCCTGAAGAGACCTTCAGTTAAAGGTGAAACCAAATGGATCGCGTTTCGTAAAGAACTTTTTTTCTGAGAAAATGGGTTTATGAACCGAAATGTTATTCATTGGAAACATATGCAATGGCAAAAGGTTTACCTAAATATAAAACTATGTGTAAACCTTAGAGATATTACAACAACATAATATCACCTAACACATTTCTAGAATGTTTCTTGGAAAAAAATATACTTAACTTAGGTACATATTTTACCTTCAATATGTTTGCACCCATCATTAACTCGGCGAATATCCACCATTTAAAAAATATACTATGCTGTACACCTAATACCAGTGTTTTTCAACCAGTAGGTAAGTCGTTACCAATTGAAAATACTGGTACTTCTACATGCAGATACCCTAGGGAGATTGGGACTCAATAACAGGGTCGCGAGACTCGCGAGTAGCGAGACTTCCCTTAGTAAGGAAAAAATACATCTTTAAGATGTATCTGTAAGATATATCTTACAGATAATGACACTGTTTGGCCCAATGGTTGACTAGTAAAAAATGACAAACGCCATTTATACATTTTCATTAATGTTTTCATTTCATTCGTTTCGTGCAATAAATTTCACAGAAATATTAGATATATGCTTATAACGGTTCGGGTCGCATTTTTTTAAAGTTGGATAATAAAGCTAACTACGGTTAAAATGTATTCCTTAAGATTGAGAATTCATGGCGTATGCGAAAATTGCATTCAACCAAAGCACGAATATTATCAGACATTCAAACTTTTCTTCGCATCTGCCAAACGACCAGGGGGGTGATTTTTAAGATTCGAGCGCTCGAATCTGACATTTAAAACACTGTCTTAATCGAAAGAATGGTGTTTTAAAAATAACAGCGGTAGGAATTTAAATTCATGATTATTTAAAGTATTAATTTAATGTGAAAATAATAGCGACAAACTTTTGTCTGCGATTATTTTCGAGCTTAATTTTCTTGAATTCGAGCGATCGGATCCCAAAAATCACCCCCCAGACTGCAGAGTTAACGGCTTTACCGTTTCGGGTTACTAACGTCAATCTACAAAAGACCGCGGGCGGTGATACAAAGTAGGCAGCAGCAAAAGTAGCCGAGAGAAAATTATCTTCACACGCTCTTATAGTCTTAATAATAAAGTCGTACTAAAATCATTATGAACACATCGTTCGCTTACTTCGCTTAGCCCCTTCTGCTACTGACTGCGCAGCGATGCGCAGTTTTGTATAATTTACAAATCTGGTTACAAAATTTGGATTTAAGCCCTTTATTTTGACCATAACTTATTTATTGATTTACCTTTCTTGTTACATTGAGAATTTATCACTTTAAAAAAATCTAGTTCCATCGTTGTGGGATAGTTGTGGGTATTACCATAAAAATCATAGTTTTTTTTTTTTGTATTAAGCCAATACAAAAAGTTTTTAAGTAAGTATAAAAACTATTTGGCAAACCAAATCAGGTTACGTACAACTACAAGTACCGAAAGGGATTCTGCTGATTTCCATAGGGATCGCGTACATTTTTGGCATATCACTGGTGGTGTCGCGCCGCCGCCGTAAAAAAGGTTAAATAACACTTGCGGAGTATAAATATAACACGCGTCTATACTCTATTCATCCTTACTTAAACACTATTATACTTTTCTCTGGGGTTAACATATAAAATGTTATTATATATTTAAATATACTGACAAAGTATTGAATTCATCCAAGTTACCACCGAAAAATACCATTTCTAAGTGAAAATTTCTTCAATAATATAAGCATGAACGAATAACCGCCAAAATAACTGTATGACTAGATTGACACACGTTTGTTTACATGATAATTTAAAACAAGTAAGGATGAATAAAGTAAGTATAATAGTCTTAAAGAAAAACCCGTCCCCTGCAGACCTAAAACTTCTCGAAGCAAAAGTATTCCATAAGTAACTTTGGTACGAAACTTCGCTGCAAGACTTTTAAAGAGAATTACGTAGAGGTAATTACGCAAGATGTAGGCAATTAAGAACAAAGCAACATATTAATGCCTGCTGGAGAATACTCCCTCTTATAAAGTACAAATGAGAGATAAATAAGTGAATTAAAACGTATCAACAAATTGAGTTACAACAAAGGCCTCGACCCTTTTGTAGTACTTAAGTAATACAATTAAGAATTATTAGGTTCCTTCACTTTCTAAGCGAGTTCAAAAAATAACGGTAGGTAGGTACCTAACTTTGTCGGTGACATTATTAATATAAAATTAATCTCGCCCCATGTACCAAATAAGTTTTATGGAATATCAAAAAAATACAAATTTAATTTCTTATTGTAAGTGAGTCATTGTTTTTCTATGAAGCGGGAGGAAAGCAACTGATCTCAGCCCTGAAGAGTTTCCCCATTCAAAAAAACTACCATTTCTCTAAATTACGATCAATATTAATATATCATTAGTCACTAAACGTTACGTACCTAATAACATGCTACAATACAAGACTGTAGGTATACAGTCGCCATCAAATATATCGGTGCGGCCAGGCTACTAAAAAACATCTAAAGATGGACTTTATCACCTTGACGATAGAGGCTTTGTTCAGATTTTTGTGACCACCTTGGCCGCTCCGATATATCCGATGGCGACTGTACACATGGTTGTTTTATAAAGCACTCGTGAATTTTCGTCGAATTTGAAATGAAAAGTAAAATGTTCATTTCGGTTGGAAAATACCCAGTTCTGGCTCGAACTATTGACGCTATCACTCCGTTTGGATGCATTTCATGTATATTATATTATTCTTGTCATTGTCTTTTTTTCCCTTTGTTCCTGAAGGTAAATGATATTGGAAACAGGGATTGGATACCGGTATTTTTTCCATTCTTTTACGTCACCGATATTTTATAGGTTCTTTTTCGATCCTTGGTTTATTATTTCATTATAACAGGACAATTTTATAACATGGAGTCATAACGTAAATACAATGACCGAGCTTTATACAGGATGGTCCAAACGATGACGTAAAAAAATTTTTTTTAATAGATTCCTCACGTCGTGGGCTGTACTTTTGAATAACTTTGCGCCAGAACAAGTGTGCCACTACATGTGTACTGGCGGAAATACCAAAGATTTAATTAAGGATATTGATAAAAAAGTGGAAGCGTTCTCAAATAATGATTACTGCATATTATTTATTGGTGAATCTGATTTTCATGCAACGAAAGACTACTCTCATATAATTGATGACTTAAAAACCAAACTACAGACTGTCCAGCATACAAACGTTATCATATGCCTCCCAACTTTCAAATTAGGCTGGTCGGCTAATATATTTAATAAACGTGTAGAGGCCTTTAACAATATTTTGTACCTGGACAATCTGATTCACGAATACGCATATGTATTAGATAGTAGTAGAAACTTAAATTATTCACAAAAAATGTTCTCAAGGGTTTCAGGGACAATAAATAGACTGGGAATGAAAACCATTATAACGGACTTAAATACACTTATATTTGAAATTGACTCATGCATATCTGATCAAATTACATATAGAACAATTCTAGATGAAATTTCAACCGTGTCGTCCATTCAATGCCTCACAGAATCAAATAAGACAAAAAAAGGAACAATATCTTACTACTTCCCCGTCATAAGTAAGAAAGACGTCGAGTTGAATCACAAAGAAAATCAAGTAAATATATCAAATAAAACGATTGAAATTTCTGAAATTTCTAAAGAGAAGCAAATTTTACCACTTAAAACTACTTTTTTAGACAATGTTCTTCGAGACACAAATCAAAAGTAAGAAATCATACACTAAATGTCATTCATCAGAATTGTAGAAGTATTAGAAATAAGTTATTACTAGTTCATGGTCTTGTTAGCCAACATTATCCGGATGTAATTGTTTTCTCAGAATCATGGTTAAATACAAATGATGCTAATTGTATAAATATTGCAGGCTATATACATGCCAATTATTTCGTAAGAAAAGAACATATACATGGTGGTGTCTCCATTTTCATTAATAAAAAACTTAAATATGTTGCATTTCAAGACATTGACCTCCTAGCCATAGAATATCATTGCGAAATATGTGCAATTAAAGTTGAATTGAATTTTGGTTATTTAGTTATAATAGGACTGTATAGAACTGGAATGGGTGACTTTAGTAAAATGGTTTTAACGTTAGAAAAACTGTTTGACCTGCTCAGTAAGGATTATAAAACGTGTTCAGTTATGATCATGGGTGACTGGAATGTTGATTTTAGTGTGGCGTCGACTAATAAGGTAACCTTAGTGGACTTAATGACCACGTACAATTTACAAAATATTATAAACTTCCCCACAAGAATAAGTGGTGACTCTAAAACCTCAATAGACTGTCTTCTTACAAACATTCATAGTGGCACTTTAACTGTTAAACCACTACCAGCTGATATATCTGACCATGATGCTCAATTTGCGCGAATTAAACTACCTGGGCACCCTAAATCTAACTATGTATATATTGAAAGTCGACTGCAGAGTATGGAAAATATATATAACGTCTGTGAGGCTATGATGTCATATGATTGGAGAACGATATTTCTGTCATATAAACTTACAACATTTGATGACTTTATGCAAAAACTAGTTTCTAGCATGAACATATATATGCCTAAAAAAACTGTAAAAAAGAAATTCGTAAATACTGTTCCCTGGATATCGAACTCGAACTCTATAAAGAGCTTACAACAAGACATCTACGACATAGGTCTGTTTCGTAAACAATTTCCACATATTGACTTTGAGCAAATCTTAAGTCACAAAAGGCAAGTTTTGCAAAAGTCTTTGTTAAATATGAAAAAAATATACACGGAGGAACGTATTACACAGTCGAAAAACCCCAAAAGGGAGGTGTGGAAAATAATAAAGGAAGAAAGTAATAACTCTATACAAGAATATAACTGGTATCTCAAGGACGCAGAAACTAGAAATCCTATTCCTATCACTGAAATACCAGATTATATAAACCGGTTTTTAGTACAAATAGGTACCGATCTCGCTGTCAATAATAAGCCTGATATAGAGAAGGCAACAGCACAATTGACTATTAATTACTCTGATATGCAGCCTGCGTTCTCATTTTCTAACGTCAGCCAGAAAAACCTCATAAAATTAGCAAGACAGAAGATATCAAAATCGCGCACCAAGGATATATATGACATATCTGGTAAACTATTATTTGACATGATGATTGTTATAGGTGACCATTTGACATACCTTATAAATAATATTTTAAGTTCGAATACATATCCTCAATCTCTAAAAAAGACTCGCTTGTGTCCCATTTATAAAGGTAAAGGGGAGAAAACAGATGTGGGTAATTACAGACCCATCACAATAGTCCCAACAGTATCAAAACAAGTAGAATCAATAATGTCAAGTGATATCCTTAGACACATTGTGAAAAGTAATGCTCTGTCAGAGGCACAGTATGCCTACAGACCCGGACGTTCCACCATTGCAGCAACTCAAAAATTTATGGAGAGTGTAATAAACTGTTTAGAACACAAACAAAAAGTAGTTGGTATATTTCTAGACTTGTCAAAAGCGTTTGACTCTGTAAACCATACACTGTTGTTGGCTAAACTGCGTGCTTATGGTATAAGAGGTCACAGTGCTGAATTACTAGAATCATTTCTATCAAACAGAGAGCAAACCGTAGAAGTAAAAATGGAAGGTAAGAGCTACAAGTCAATGCCACAACCTATGACAATAGGAGTCCCGCAAGGCTCGTCCTTAGGAAACGTGTTGTTTTCAATATTTTTGAATGACGTAGCAAATCTAGACATAGATGGTGAAATCATTTTATATGCAGATGACACAACAATAATTGTAAGTGAGGAATCCGATGAAAAATTGATTAAAAAGATAACCCCAATTTTATCAAAATTAGAAAAATGGTTCATAAATAACGGTTTATAGTTAAATGCTGAAAAGACACATATAATGAAATTTAATACTAGAAACAATGAGTCTAATACCATAGAAATACCTCTCTCAAACGGTACACTAATTCAAAGTGTGCAGAACGTAAAACTTCTAGGATTTAATCTGGATCCTACGCTCTCGTGGAAAACGCATATTGACTCAATCTGTGGAAAGCTTGCCAAAGGGGTATACGCTCTAAGGCAATTAAGAGCTATTATTTCTAGCGAACACCTAAAAGAAGCATACTATGCCTACATACACTCCATTTTGTCGTATGGAATTATACTTTGGGGAAACTCTACGGACTTTGAACGTGTCCTAAAGATACAAAAGCGCGCAATCCGTGTCCTAGCACATGCAAATTATAGAGATAGTTGTATAGACCACTTTAAAAACTTTGGGATATTAACGTCTGTTTCGACGTATATACTTGAAATTGTGCTATGTGTGAAGAAGAATCCGAGCGATTTTGTGCGTTTTGGCGATGTCAGTAAACGTCCAACAAGGTATCCAGAGAATTTAACACAGACCAAATGTAGGTTAAAAATAGCAAAAAAGTGTCCGAAGATCATGGCTCAAAAATTATATAATAAGCTACCTAAAATATTAAAAGCTGAAACTAGTATTAACATTTTCCGCCACAAAGTAAAAACTTTGCTACTGAGCGAGACATTGTATAATTTTAAACAATTCCTGAACCACAAATATTAATATGTTATTGTTATTTTAAATACGATTATTTTATGCTTAAAATAATTTGTAATTCCTTGTATATAATAATTGTGTAGCCCTACATTCTAAATTATTACTATTGATAAACATTGTTAAACTTAGTGTAAGTAAAATTGTTAACTACTTTATAATTATCTGATGTAATTTCTATTCAAAATGTTATATATATGTATTTTGACGATCTTAGTATGTATTAATATTACTATTACTTAGGTACTGTAATGTATTACTACTGAGAAATAAATAAATCTAAATCTAAATCTAAATCTATCACTATCAGAATATACCCAATGTATGTTAGCCGATTTTTCGTAATTTTCGAGTTATACAATTTTAAACTTTTTAATTAAAAATAATCAACAAATCAAGCATTTTCATCCAAAAATGCGACATTTGATGGGTCTTCACGACGCTTAGTTCACGTTTGGCGATTTGTCATTTTGGCTGTGTTTAATAAGCAATTTAGATTTTCAAGACAAATTTGTGTCAAGTTCGAGTTCTGATGATGGGCTCCATGAGGAATCAAGGGAACTCCTCAAATCAGTGAAAAAGTGATGTTTGTGTTTTTATCAACAAATCAAGCATTTTCATTCAAAAAGTGACATTTGATGATGTGGAACTGCTGATGATGATCAGAACGGAACTCTTCGGTTCACGTGGCAAATGTCCTCTGGGCTATGTTTGTGAAGCAAATTAGATTTTCTGAACATTTTTTTTTCATTTCATTGTATGGAATTTAATAATTCACCATCTATAATAATCTTTCACCGGCCTCGAACATTGAAGTCCGTTTCTTTTTCTTAAAATAGTACATTGTTGCCGAGGTACGGAAAGAAAGGAATTTTCTGACGAGGTACTTGGGTGCCAGGGCGAGGCTTGCCGAGGCCTGGCACTAGTTCCGAGTCAGAAAATTCCTGTTTCCGCTGAGGTATACATAGTGCTTTTCTCAAATATGTGAGGAAATAAAGAAAAAATTTAGGAAAAACAGCAAGTATTTTATATTGGAAAAGTTATGTTGATACCTACTGTGATTTATAATATTAATACGGAGGTACTTTTAAGCATAGCATATATAAACCACTATTTGGCTTCTTGTTTTTTGATAACTGAAATAAGCTAAAACACATTTTCAGAAAAGAAATTAGCATTTATGCTCATCTTCGAATTCATACATACGTCATAAACATAAACCCTTTGTCTCCTGACCTAGCAGGAAGCAAGTAATCCACTATTATTCTTTCAAATTAGGTAGAGCGCTATCAATTTCCGCACTACATTCATTTCTGAAAATCATTATTTAAGTTTATTTTGTACTATAAAGTAAAGTAAATAAACAACGTAACGAAGTAAATTACCATAACCAACTAACTTTTCCGCTTTTGAAATTTATTTTTAATAAACCATAGACAAGATAGCCCGACACAGCACGCGCATGCGTATTCGCGCGCGCACTTTGTGAAGCCCTCTACACACGGCTGTTTAAATGAATTATTTTGCTTGGCTGAATCCGTTTTTGCCTTGGCCCATTAGATTTATATGCAAATATGAGAATTTTAAAAGTTTAACGCAGCGGAAAAAAATGGAATTTCATACATTCATTTTACTCCTAGGAGTAAAATGAAGCACTTTCCGTGTTCGATTTAGGAATAAAATGCGGCCATTTCCGAGCATGTTTGAGAAAAATATATTTAAAGAATTGTTCTTTCTTGTTCTACACATTCACTCCTGTTTCGTACCCGTGACGTAATTTACCTGGAGTTTACATTAAGTACATCGTTTAGTACCAGGTGTTTTCAACGATCAGTTGAACTGTCTGGCTTTGAATGCCATTCGGCTTCTGCCTAATACTGTTTTAATGTTTGTGGTTCGTACATATTTCATCTATACAATTGAAAGACAATTGTTTCACACTTTGAAAGAATAGTCTCTAAAACCTATGTCTAGATAGATAAATACAATATACTGTCCACCAGTAGCCAGGCGTCCAAAGAACTCAATTCCCACCAACTTACAATCTTATTTCTAAAATGAACCTATTTACACGTTACTTTTCCTACATAACAAGTAGAAATGGAAAACCAAATTTAATTAGTAGTAGAATGTAAGTACCTAAAACATTTTACTGTGTCACAAAACGCAACAGGATAAATACTGTTCTGGCTTGCCTATAAATATTTTTGGCTCGTATCTATTCTCAATAGGGGTCAGCAACGATTACGTATTTTTACTTACCACGATTCTGCAATTCGATTAATTCATGTGAAAATTAGGAGCTTTTCTGGATTAAAATTTTCCTACTATTCAGCCTATATAAATACCTACCTACTAATTAATGTGTCTCGTGCACGCCATATCGGTACCCTATTTCACTGATTCTAGTTCACCGAAAGGATAGCAAATGAAAAACGTCCTTGGCAAAGGCCTGGCCTCTAGCCCCAGCGAAGCATGCGAACATTCAAGACGTCACTGTAATCATTTCACTGATAATTTGTCATACCTCCCGAACTTCCTCAAAACCAAGGTAACGACAATTTAGGCAACATTTGTACGAGAAACCGAGAGATGAATATCATTATACCAATTGTCTGTAGAATTCGTCATGTCACTTCCTGAGAATATTTTTGAAGGAGTTGAAAGTAAATAAATAGTTTAGGAAACTCTTTCCCCTTACTTAAAATAATTAAGTCAAAATGTGTATCTCCATCATCATCTTATAAGCGAAAAGACGTCAATAGTTAGATAATTTAGACATAGCCCCTTGAGTTCTCCCCAACAAACGACCGTTCTTCAATATACGATTTACAAACTCACTACATGGTAAATATCCCGTATTAAATAGTTATTGTAGTTGGGACCCTTCCTTCGTCACATGACTCTTTGCCATCTGAATAAGACCTATCACCGTGAACCACTTCGTTCATTCGTTCGTCTATTTGCATCACTCTCTTGCGAATACGCAAGAGTGATAAAGTGGAAGATAGCGAAATTTCGATTTTCGATGTTCGTGGTGGGCCCGCAGGCCCTTTAGCATGAATTACGTTGTCGCGTGCGACTGCATTGTTCACACCTACTTCGAATGACGTTTGAGGTAGGTACCCTTATGGATTGGCGAGCGACAACGTAAGTTATGCTAGCAGGGCTGATCATAGATACACTATAGAGGTCTTCTCTGGCTGCGTTTTACGGTTCACAGATTACATAAGTATATGTTAAAGGATGGTTCACGGTGTAGCGGTCCGGGTCCTACACGACACTTCCGACACTTTATTTTGTATAGAAAGCGTCAGATCCTCGGCGATCACGTGATATTCTTTTTACAAAATGATGTGTCGGGAGTCTCGTATACCCCGGACCGCTACACCGTGAACCATCCTTAATTTGTACTGAGACATCAAAGCCTAGATAGTAAGGATCGACCTAAGTAAAGTTAGTAACCTGGTGGAATATAAAATATAAAACGCTTACATTAAGCTAATCATAAGATGCAATGCATTCGTTTTTAACCATAACTGTTTTGAAGACAATTGTTAACTAATTAACAGTAATATACTTAAGTGGTAGCATAATAATATTCTTTAATTCTTTATTTATTTCTTTGCAATAATGTTTACGCATAGCGAATAAACGTATTGACGATTGTACCTAGATTCTTACTTCAACTAGGACTTATTAAGTTATTACCAACGACAACAACAACAGAAACAATTATGTACTAAATTGGATTACGCTATATTGCATATACTTTCGAACAACAATGGACATCGACGCGGAAAATTGCAACAGTATCAGACCTCCTGAGATGATGTAGGGTGACAATGTGCCTGCGTCATAGAGGTGGAGGACGAGCGTGTACACCATAGATTGCTTACCTTCTAGGTAGAGCATAATATAATTAATATATAACATATATAATACTGTGGTTCTTCAGTATCAGACCTCCTGAGATGATATAGGGTGACAATGTGCCTGCGTCATAGAGGTGGAGGACGAGCGTGTACACCATAGATTGCTTACATTCTAGGTAGAGCATAATATAATTAATATATAACATATATAATACTGTGGTTCTTCAGTATCAGACCTCCTGAGATGATATAGGGTGACAATGTGCCTGCGTCATAGAGGTGGAGGACGAGCGTGTACACCATAGATTGCTTACATTCTAGGTAGAGCATAATATAATTAATATATAACATATATAATACTGTGGTTCTTCAGTATCAGACCTCCTGAGATGATATAGGGTGACAATGTGCCTGCGTCATACAGGTGGAGGACGAGCGTGTACACCATAGATTGCTTACATTCTAGGTAGAGCATAATATAATTAATATATAACATATATAATACTGTGGTTCTTCAGTATCAGACCTCCTGAGATGATATAGGGTGACAATGTGCCTGCGTCATACAGGTGGAGGACGAGCGTGTAGACCATAGATTGCTTACCTTCTAGGTAACATATAAGTGTTTCTTTAACAGTGGTTCTTCAGTGACCATGCGGCATTTTTTAAAGCCAGGGACGCATGGTCCCCGAACCACCAGCTAAGAACTATACTGATTTACTATAATACAACACAACTCGTGTGCACTATGTAGAAGCTGAGGTAGCTTTTAAAAATGAATGTTTTTTTTATCAAACAAGAAATGGGATTTTTTTTAAATTAGATGCTTTAGCTTAAATAATGTTGGTTAAACTTCTTACGTAGCCACTGTGATCCTGAACCGTAGAATGAAACTACATAGCAAAAGCCTATAACAAGGTAACGATGATTTGGTAGAGAGAGAGTAATCTAGAAAAAAAAGTTGCTAAAAGGCAAATATCTAGGGATAGGATAGGGAGGAGGGTGGGGCTATATTAAAAAACCAGTTGAGCTACATACATATCTTATCCTATGTGGTAAACGTCTAAGAAATTGCTAACGCTATCTACATGGGGTAGTCTACACCATAGACTTATTACCTCCCGAGTGACCATTGTCAATTAAAGACAAAAACTCCCACGGTTTATAAAGGCCGCGCCACACGCGTGCGGCGCAGAGCGCATCCCCGTTCTCGACACATCACCTGTGCGTGTAGTGATAGTGCAAGCTTCTATTGTGCTCAATGTAAGTTGCTATTTTTAAAACATAATTGAAAACTGTAATAAAAATTTTATTTGAGTTAATCCATTAATATGGAGTGAGTTTGCGTTCTGAAAAAAATATAGTATTGGAGCTTTCAAATAAAATTAATCAGTTAGTAAACGGCGTAGCTGCTAATATCAAATAAATCTATTAATAAAATATGTAACGCGAAGAAATGATATGAGAATGTCACTCTTCTTTTGAAGTATTCTAAGTATTCTCTTTTCCGTTACAAAACGGAAAGCTTAATATACATACATACTTGATTCTACGATTTCTACGCTTAAAAATAAAACGCTATCTGACATGATAAGGTACAAAAGTATGTAACAATGGGAAAATTCCGAATATACCGATATTTTATAATATTTCGGTATTTTTCCCTTGTCATTTTGTCCGCCTTTTGACCGTTAATTAACTCTTTATTTAATGCAACAAGTAAATAAAAACAATTATTTCAGTGTTGCGTATAATCCTCTATTACGCAATACGAACAATAGATGTAGGCAATTTGTTTTTATTTTGGTACCAATATAATTAATAATATACAAGGTGTAACATGCTGGTGATCCTTTTAAGGGCATAATTGGTATCGATTTCTATTTATATATGAAAAACCAAGAAAAACATTTTTTTCACGCGAAAGAAAACATTGCTTTTGTATCATACAAATGGAGGAAAAAAATAATGGTGGGTTGGCCAGTTGGCCCAGTTGGGACCACCCTGTCACATATAAAAAAAAGTTTTTCGCGTCAAAACGTTTTTTCTCCTACCGGAGAGGTACCTTTCTTACTCGCAATATGATTGCCAATTATTCAGCCCAGCATTTTTGTTACACCTTGTATATTATAAATTATATTTGTACTAATATAAAAACTATAAACTTTCTATTGTGTCTAAAATACTTACACGTAGTCACATTCTGTAATATCACACACAATAAGACACAGTAAAATATTCTCTGACACAATCTTATTTGTAGAGCTACCTACTAGTATAAGTGTCACAAATTTTGCGGCGTTCTTTGTACTTACAAGATCTTATTGTAGGTGACAGTACAGTCAACATCAAATATATTGTAACAGCTAGAGTAGCCAAATAGTTCGTCACACCATACAAAATATGTGGTGTGAAGAACTATTTGAGCACTTTGGCTGTTATAATATATTTGATGCTGACTGTACCTAGTCAAGAAATAAGGTGTGTTTATGTATTTCGGAATATGCGTAAAATGGCCGGTAATTCGAAAAGCGACTGTTATAATTCCAGTGTACTTTTAAGATTACAGCTCTACCCGAATTTACCTAACTACCTATAGTATATTTCGATACTAGTTCGGAAAGGATGTCATTATTCAACGAGTTCCGAGACATTTGGTCACGAGTCGCAGGCGAGTGGCAAAACTCGGGACGAGTATATAATATCGAGTATCGAACGACGTTTTTTAATAAAGTTGCGAAAAAATTATAAAAATGGACAATATGTCACTTTGAGGTTACTTCATCCGAACACTCGCGCCGTGCGATGCGGGGCGGTGATCATGAATCCTGAGCTGTGATTGGCTGGAAAAGTAAAACGCGCTAGTGCGAGAAATCCAACTTCTCGCATTATAAACTACTACTAGATTTGAGCAACTGTGTTAAAAAATAATGTTTACTTGACCATTGTAATATACCCCAGTTTTTACTATTTGTGTAGGTAATATATTCACATTTCAAAATGAAAGCATTGTAATTGTACGTGTAAGTATTACTCGTATGTCTACTTGTAATTATACGTTAGGATTGTCATCGTATCTACTTGAAACTAATTATCTTTTTACCCTTTTCCTATTGTAAATAAGTACTATGCAAGTACAGTCAATTATTGAGACATTTTCTATGAATTGTCTAGTTCAATTCAGTTAAAGGAATCTGTTTCATTTGGTGACTCTACACTGTGAATGAAGTTCTAAGGAAAAAGCAACAAACTGTTAGGTTTAAGCACAGTGAATTTCAGAAGATTGAGCATATTTATTACAAATCAAGATATAACAATGAAAAAAAAATACGTGTGTGTGTGTAGTATCTAGGAATTTTAAAGTAAATTAAGTGTCACAATTAAAATAAAACGCCGAAAATGTCAAAAGAACCAATTCACAAATATTATTTTTTTAAATGTAAAAATTGTACTAAATTAAGAGTCCGGTAACGATTTGAAAACGAAAATCGCTAATAATGACATTATGCACATGAATTGTATTTGGTAAGATAACTTGAAGTCTTGTTATTGCAAAAAAGTCAATTTTTACAGAGCTTGTTTAGTGAGGACGTTGATTCATGAATGCAATTTTGTCGTATGATTTTTAATTATTATTTGTTATGGACCCTTATATGTTTTGTACTATCTGAATAAAGCATGAAGTGAAGTTTATTATTGGATTTTTATATTTGTAAAAAGTGTTTGACAGTATCGCTGAGTTCTGATGATAGTTACTAGATACTTTAAGAATATTTCGCGAACCTAATAAGGTGAGATGTAAATCTCTATCTATAAGCGGTCCAGACACTGTCAGTAATAATGTCATTATTTCTGTACCCGTCCTTTTCTATGTATATGAAGAAGAGAAGGATGGGTACAGAAATAATGACATTATTACTGACAGTGTCTGGACCGCTATAGACGCTTTGATTAGTAAGGTACAGTCAGCAACGAAAGTTGCCGAACGAAATGAGATTACAACAAAATTAGAGATTTACTGCTTCGCAAGCATCTCCTCTCTCAAGAATTTGTATTATTTAAAAAAAAAATATTTGGAAAATTAAAAGTAACAAAATTAAATAATACAACTTTTTTACTAAGTCCACCCACCCAAAAGGCTACAGGGCAATAAAGGTACCTTACACCAAACCTCTACTTACCTCATTTGTTTTTATAGCCATGGGACGTTGTAATATTGGAGGCTCAATATCAAACTAATTAACGAACTGAGTTCGGTATTGGGGAATAGCTCCGAATAAATGAATGGTAAGATAGGACAGACCCTTTTGTCTCATACTAACATGCCACATGTACACTCGGGAGTAATTAAAAATGGTTACTTTGCGCAGAATTTCTCTACGAACTTACAGGTTTCATTGATCTTCTGTGTAATATTGGTATGGTACCTATAATCCCTTCCTTGTCGCGGTAAGCCTAAATAATATTAATTTTTAATTGAAAGGGACGCACATATGGAACCTTATCTAGATAGGCTGTTATTTCCACGTGCATTGTTTTGCTGTCAAACTAACCAGTATAAAGTGAAACCTCTATATTACAACAAAAAATATTTATTGATAGTAAAAAAGTTGTAAAGAAACAGCTGTACAGTCACCATCAGATATATCGGAGCGGCCAAGGTGGTCACAAATATCTGAACAACGCCTCTAATTTATGCGCTTAGATAACATGCAAGGAAACTTCCGAAACTTAGTGATATACTTAATGTTCCAAACCAACACATTAGTCACTAAGATGTTGATGATAAACGTCCTATCCTATCTAAAGTAGGGTGTCTAACTGCCTACTAACAGGGTACAAATGTGTGGCGAAGTGGGAGTGTCGGCAAAGTGACAAATGGCACCATTAAGTGCGTCGTGGCCATTGCTTATGTCACTTATTTGATATTTTTCAGTCGACTCTATTGCCTAGGTTATAAGGGTGGCAGCTGTGGTAACTAGTGCCACCAAAAACAACTGAGTCGATAGTCAGTTAAACTCAGATATGAAACTATAATATGTGTCAGGTGGCATATATAATGTTCTACAAGATAAGTACACAGAAGGTACCTTCCTTTTTCATGGTGTATTAAAACATAAAAGTAAATAAACTAGAAATATCTGGGTACCAAAAACAGCATTAACTTGTGTAAAAAGACTTCTCGTTACAGGTTTTATGTGCGTCCATAGGCCCCTACAACAACCCACCTATTAACATGACCTATAAGAGCTTCGATTCACATACTCTATAAGTACATAAGGTACTAAGTACCAACTAAGATATAGGTATATAATTAAGTCCATTATTGAATTCTGATACATAATGAATTAGCTAGCTGTTTATACGCGAGATGCATAACAGTTGTAGACTTGTTCTTGTAGGTCAGCGCATTATTAGCGTGAGAAACATGTGAATCATGTAACAACATGCGAGCATTGTTTTGGGGGTCAAAGTTACGACTTTGAAGATACGAGTAAAGCACAGCGGAACTAACAACTATCCTAATTACCAGGGGCGAGTTTTTTTTTAAATGACGGTAGCAAATAAGTGTGCCCGGTGTACTGCCATTTCGCCGAGAATTATTTGGCATAATTTAATTTCCCAAACAACTTATCGCAGAACTTTTAGTGAACATACCAACGTTTACCAAATTATTGTTTCGCTTAGATTTATTTGGCCGAATTTTCATTTGGCATAGGTTAGGTTAGTATGCCAATTAAAACTATGCGAAACGATATTATGCCACCTGGTTTTGCCAAATGAAATTATGGGAAAAATTGTTTGGGAAGTGATAATTAGATGGGATGCGGAACTTTAGTAAAGTATCTTTATAACGCCTGGCATTTGCAATATTTACCTGATCATCTCAAATGAAATTTAGGTAAGGACAATAAATTCAAGGATTATTCAGGCAAAATTAAAAATTAACAGCCGATACCTACCGAAATTGAAACCGGCATATTTGTATGAATATAATACCGCGGCATATGATGCCTGAATAATCTGCATCTATTCATATCGAACTTCCTAACATTAGCATCCCAAACAACTTTTCGCAGAACTTTTAGTGAACATACCAACGTTTACCAAATTATTGTTTCGCTTAGATTTATTTGGCCGAATTTTCATTTGGCATAGGTTGGGTTAGTATGCCAATTAAAACTATGCGAAACGATATTATGCCACCTGGTTTTGCCAAATGAAATTATGGGAAAAATTGTTTGGGAAGTGATAATTAGATGGGATGCGGAACTTTAGTAAAGTATCTTTATAACGCCTGGCATTTGCAATATTTACCTGATCATCTCAAATGAAATTTAGGTAAGGACAATAAATTCAAGGATTATTCAGGCAAAATTAAAAATTAACAGCCGATACCTACCGAAATTGAAACCGGCATATTTGTATGAATATAATACCGCGGTATATGATGCCTGAATAATCTGCATCTATTCGTATCGAACTTCCTAACATTAGCATTATTTATCGTTGGACAAATGCAATGAAAACTTCAAGCAATGATCATCATATTTCTAACTTCGCCTCGGTTTTTAGGGTTCCGTACCCAAAGGGTAAGGGTAACGGAAGTCTTAGTTATCTAAGACTCCGCCGTCCGTCCGTCTGTCACCAGGCTGTATCACGAACCGTGATAGTTAAGTCAGTTGAAATTTACACCGATGATATATTTCTGTTGCCGCTATTACAACAAATAATAAAAACAGGATAAAATAAATATTTAAGGGAGCTCCCATACAACAGACTTGATATTTATGCTGTTTTATAGATGATGGTACGTAACCCTTCGTGCGCGAGTCCGACTCGCACTTGTCTGGTTTTTTTCCACGGCTCGCTAATAAGGCTCGGGGTCCCTTGGTAACCTTATCCCATGAATTTGTGCACGCACTAGGTTTTTACAACAACCATCTAACAGAGTTCAAACCTATTAAATACCCTTTTAAATAGGCCCTTTTTCCGTCCCTGAAAAGCGACTGGGAGCTTTAGCATACCTGTACTTAGGGCTCCGAATAATATTTGGTTCCTACTCACAATCCCTCAGACGAAGTTGAAGAGGTAGATAAATATAAGCGCCCTAAGTACCCATCACACGTAAGTAAGCTTACAGTTACAGCCTCTTTTGGACTAAAGAATAGGCCATTGTAAGTCGTATTGTTGCGATACCGCCAAGGTTAATAACTCAGTCTAATTAGGAATCAATCGAATCACCGTATGTATAGTAAGTGCTTACCTACCTTAACAATCATAATTCCTATTAACATTCGAACGCTACACTGAGATGATGGTGAAAATTTATGTGCGAGTGGACTGTCCACTCGCTAACATAACGGTCAAGTTCAGTTCAAATTTTTTCACTGTGAAATTACTAAAGCTTAAAGCTAATCCAGAAAATACTATAAATACTATATTAGTTCATTAATCGGCTTTGTAGTTTTGTGCCGTATGCCGGAGAATTATGGATAGTATGGTTGTCATTGTCTTGAGTTAAAATGTGACGTTGTATGCAATATACGTACAGCGTCAACTTTGCCTCTTGATGGCCTCTTGTTGCGTATCCAACTTGGTTCACGGAAATGACTGAACACTTATGAGATCCGCGCGTTCAGTCTCTGAGTATCTATCTGTCAACAACGTTTTTTTTCTGTCGCCTATAATTGTATTTGTCCTACATTACTAGCGACCTAGCACCTTTTGAATACAACAAATGAATAAATTTATTACAGATGGGCTTCCTACGACTTGCCTTTGCGTGCGCGATTCTGGCGGGAGGGCTCGCAGCGCCCGCAAGCGAGGCCCAGGTGGAGGACCAGTCAGTGCCAGCAGCTGAAGCTGGACTCGATGACAGGACCACCGACTTGAAAACTGCAGCAAGCAATACATGTAAGAAGTGTTGATTAAACTAATCGCACCTGTCGATTTCTCAATTAGATCATATGTGGTTTTTAGCTACGGAACAGTCGAAATAGTACCGATTGCCGATTGCGCGTGCGATTAGATAAATTAATAATAAAAAAACGTCAGTAACGCCAAAAATATGTAGACAGTTTTGCACCTTACTCCATCATAATAAGGTTCAATAATGTGGCGCATATTTTGGCGTTGACTGTACTCTACTTCTCGTACAGAAAATAGGTAGCAATGGTTAATAGCACTCGCCTTGAGTACTGTCAGTAGCAGAAGCAGCCAAGCGGGTGAGGTGTTTAAAATGAGCTTGACAATAATTTGTCAAGAGAATAAGAGTGCGTGAAAGTAATTTTGAATTTAACACTACATCCTGTTAAGCTACTTCTGCTGCTGACTACATGCTCACCTCATAAGTTAAATTAAAACCAGCTCAAAGTCCGCAAGCTTTCTTGACAGATTAAGAGTCGCCAGGACGCTCACGTTCCCATACAAACGTCTGTCTCATTTTAAAACGACATGCTTTAGAACCACGAAATTTGGGCATGGGCATTCTAGTAGTACAGATCTAGGTCGGACATTCATTTTCGTTGCTAAAAATTGTAATACAAAGAAAATACAGCCAGTTACAGATTTACATACAAAAATTATATTTGCTATATTTTCTTTTTATTACAATTTTTAGCAATGAAAATGAATGTCCGACCTAGATCTGTACTACCAGAATGCCCATGCCAAATTTCGTAGTTCTAAAGCATGTCGTTTTAAAATGAGAGCTAAACTACGTTTGTATGGGGACGCGAGTTCACGCGAGCGTCCTGGTGACTCTTAACACTTAGATCAATAAAACCCTCCATGATGCGTTCAAAAACCGCACGTTATGACCACCATAAAAAGAGACTGTTTTGTTAGAAGTTAGAACAAATGTCTTATCTGTAACGATGTTATTATTATCAAATAATAAGCAAAAATTCGATATCATTATGAAAATCCGGCCTGCTCCCCGACCGACGGCGCGCTCCGCCGACCGCCGGCACGCGCCCCGCCGACTGCCGCGCCGACACAATCGAGTTGGCCATGGCGGTGCAATCTGTGAAATGGCAGTCATTTTAATAGTTTTAGAACGCGTCATTTAGGGTTTATAATATGTATGTAGATAAAGCAGTGTATGCAACTGTACGTAATTACATAATTAGGCCTTAAAACACTCGTGTGATCTTATTATGAAACTCACTTCGTTCGTGTTTTAAGGACCCCTATTACGTAACAGTTACATAATAGTACATTACGCACCTAGGGCGGTAAAATAAAGAAAGATCGCTGGCATTTGTTGCCCGAACCGAAGGTAAGGGCCATAAACAAGCGATCTGAGCCCTTATTTATTACCGCCCGTGGTGCGTACATAATTTTACGTCTTCTCCTGGGTGTGAAGTGAGATTTGCCGCTGCGCCCTAGGGCGGTAAATTTCACTTAGCGCCCAGAGTGACGTATACTACTATTCATTAATATTTATTTCGTCATTACAGATACTCGTGCGTTTTCAGACTATGGCTACTCGGGCGGTTATGGCGGTTCTGGCGCCGGAGTAACAGGGTACGGACTGCTCGACAACAGCTACTACCAGGGCGGCCTCGGCGGGGGCTACGGCAACTCGCTAGGGGGCGGGGGCTACGGCAACTCGCTAGGGTACGGCGGCTACAAAGGTTACCAAGGTTACGGCGGCGGCTACCAACCAGGCTACAGCGGTTACAACAAGGGTTATGGCGGATATGAAGGTGGTCTAGGTTATACTGGCTACTCAGGCGGCTACGGTGGTTATGGAGGCTACGGCGGCAACGGCGGGCTCAACTCCTACTACGGGTACACTAGCCCATACAACCAAGGAGCGTACCATTTAGGTTACGGATACTACAATAGGAAACCTGGATATGGAAATATCTACAGTAATGGAGTCACGCCAAGCCTCGTCACCGGCTACAGAGGCTACACTAGATAATCACTTCGCAGCTAAGATAACCAAAGTTATTTTATCCAAAGTTAATGTAAAGTGTACTTATTTAAACTGTTATAAATAGATGAATAAAAACTAAAGTATTTTTGAAACTTTATTAAATACTAACAATGTGACATACATGTAAGCTTAGTCAATATGTTATTTCAGTTATGAATTCATTAAAATACTACTACTGACTCGAGTCCAACGCACACAGAAAAAAATTAGTCAGAACCTGATGCACTAGTTTGTTTCTTCATTGACTTGAGTGCTCTTTCCCGTAGTTTCTTTTCTAGGTCCTCGTTATTGACCTTCCCCTCCTCCTCCTCCTCCTCTGCCTCGTCGCTGTCTGACGAGTCATCCTTCTTCTTGGATGATTTCTTATGTTTTTTGTGTTTCTTGTGTTTTTTAGAGTGCTTCTTATGTTTCTTGTTTCTCTTCTTCTTCGGCTCGTCACTATCCGAATCAGATTCGGATTCTGAAACCTTCTTTCTTGCCTTTTTCTTAGAGACCTGGTCACTGTCGGAGGAAGACTCTTCTTTTTCGCGTTTCCTTCCCTTCTTTTCGTCCTCTCGGGACTTGGGCTTGGCCTCTTCAACATGCTTAGGTTTAGTTTGTTTATCGTCGGCTTTCTTTGATTTCGGCTCGGGTGATGCAGCCTTTTCTTTGGGTGGTTCCACTTTCTTGCTGCGTCGGACGTCTTTATCAGGAGAGCTAGAAGAATCGCGCTTGGCAGCTTTCTTTTTAGATTTACCGTCACTATCGGAAGACTCATCTCGCGAGTCTTCTGAATTGTCTACTTTCTTAGGTTTCTGTTTGCTTTCAACTTTCTCAGGTCTTGAGCGCTCTGTGCTATCCTTGCGTTTTTTACTGGATTTTTTATCTGCGTCAGAGTCGACTGGAATGTTCTTCTGCTTCGACTTGCTCTTGTGCTTTACTTCCTCCTCGGAACTGGACTCTGAACTCGATGACCGAGCTCTCTTCTTTCTAGATTTCTTAGCCAACTTCTTCTTGGAATTCTTCTTGCTCTTTTTCTTACGATCGTCCTCTGAATCGCTGGAAGACGATTCTTCAGAGTCGCTATCGCTTGAAGAACTTTCCTTTTTGGATTTCTTAGACCTCTTAGAACTAGAAGATTTTTCCTTGCGCTTAAGTTTGGCCTTATTTTTTGATTTTGCGACTTCTTCACTGCTTTCACTTTCAGATTCAGACTGGTGGGTTTTCCTTTTACCTTTTTTGGCATCTTGAGGCTTCGCCTCTTCTTCAACATGTTCTTTACCAGATGCGTCATCGCCGGATCGTTCAGATTTTTTAGTAGTCTCCATTTCATGTTTCCTTAGGAAAGGCGACGGGGTCCGTGAAAGACTTCTAGAATGATCCCGCAAAGTGGGTATAGGAATGAAGTCCTCTCTGTCTTCTTCATCTGAAGAGTTAACTGGTTTAATCTGAGAGTCATTTTGTGATGCAGATTTATCATTAGCAACAGAACTTTCTCTGCTAGAACTTGATATAACTCTCTCTTTCGAGCGTTCCCGCGGAATAGAAACGCGCTCTACTGATTTCTTCATCAGCTTCTCTGAAAGATTTTCTGAAACAATACAAGACATAAATTAATTAACAGTCCACCACATAAAATCAATAATCAATCACACCGACAATATAAATTATTGTATACCTTTTCTAGGAATGGATACGGATTTCTCCAAGCGCTCCTTGATAAGGTCGCTCGACCTCCTGTCGCGCGACTTCCTGTCCCGGGATCTTCTATCCTTCAGCGCACGGTCCCTGGACTTCTTCTCCCTGGAAAAACAACACCAATATTTGTAATGCACCCTATAATTCTGGACTTGATATTTATCAAAAGTATTTAACGAAGGTGAACACTACAAACCAAAGATTAATTGATCTACAATGTTATAGTTGTAGAAAATGGTCTCTAACTTGACAGCTGAATTAAATGGCGCCCTACGAAAATGCACATCATGTAGTAATTCTGACGTGCAGGCGCCATCAAGGTGGTCAAAAATGTCTGAACAATGCCTCTATTGTCAAGGCGATAAAGTGCATGCTCAGATATTTTTGAGTACCTTAGCCGCTCCGATATATTTGATGGCTACTGCACAATCCGGTCATCACAAAACTTAAAACGCCATGTAGTTAAGCTTTCAAACTCGGGATCGATTTTTTTTAGACTCGTTGCCTCTATTATTCCATTTCTTTAGCTAGTACCAGTAGTAGTTTAGCTTAGTAGGAGCAGAAAAATATAAAATGTACCTGGATTTCTCCCTAGACGAGCGTCTAGGCGAGCGGCGATCCCTGGAGCGGCGGTCCCGGGAGCGGCGCTCGCGCGAGCCCCGGCCCGAGCGCCGCCGCGAGCGGGAGCGGCGCCGCGAGCGAGAGCGGCGGCGGTCGCGGTCGCGGTCGCGGGACCTACTTCAAAACATACGTTCAATGACCATCTGCTTCAGACTGATTCTTCACATGAAAGAGATTATATTATATTACATAGGGAATGTATGTAGATGTAGAGAGTTAACGAAGCTCATCGGCTGCCTCGAGCGAATTCGACGTT
The DNA here is from genome assembly GCA_911728535.1 of Pammene fasciana. Taxonomy (NCBI): domain Eukaryota; kingdom Metazoa; phylum Arthropoda; class Insecta; order Lepidoptera; family Tortricidae; genus Pammene; species Pammene fasciana. Next base: position 6,017,089 of record OU452279.1, read on the forward strand.
ACGACGGTACCTACTGGAAGAGAGAAAGCGCAGACTAAAAACTTCTCTCCGTGTTACATAAGCGAGAAATTACGCGAAATTTAACCCTATTACTTTGAAATAAGTTCGGCTAATGGTGGGAAATACACAATCTGCTTTACAGATGCTTAAATGATGAGATGCGTTCTCCGTAGGGCAATCTTTTTTCTTTGCATGCAAGAAACCCTTCCCTTATTGCTGATCAATTATGCGTGATGTAGGTGATGTTATAGCGCTTGATTCAAGACATGTTAATCATTTAGGCCAGCCAGATTGATCAGATTGAGGATGCCAAATTATGTTGTACCTTGCTAAGAAAATTTACATTATTTACTAAACTTTTACCTTATAGTTATGTAAATGCGGTCTGTTGCCTACACGGCCTACACGGCGTGATATCCTAATGTTGACAACTTACATCTGATTGATGCACTTTACCAAAAGTAACACCAACAGGCATCTTCAATCAAAATCCTGATTTATTTATCCTTATAGACGAGCAGGACATTAGATTTGTATCATCCCTGGTAGAGTCGACAGCAACAACACCACTGAATGCACAATAACTAGGCATATTCCTAAAATATCAATAATAAAAGCAATACATAGATAAAATATGAGATATAATTCATGCAAGAAAATTAATAAAGCTGGACGTGGAGTGCTGGTGAAAATAAGACAGTAATGTATATTATAATCTTCGAACTTGTATAAAACTTAGCCTGGCTGTCCTATTAACCCTTTGACCGCCAAAGCCGTCATATCACGCGCACGGAAAGTCGTGCCGTCAGCGCCAGGACGTGTTATCACGTCCAAAATATGACCGGTATGCCTTCGCGCGCTGTCGCTGAGGGCACGATTTTTCCGTCCGATGCTTTGCGTTCAAAAGGTTAACCGCGAACTACTTCGTTCGATTGTCTATTTTGCATGATACCTTTCGAATATGCAAGAGATAACGAAATTTAGATTTTCGACCTTCGCGCTAGGCCCCCTGGCCAGTTTTCGGCACTTCTAAGCAACTTTTTCGTACAAGTTCAAATATTATAGAGGTTCTGGCTGAAGCCACCGAGGTGTGTTTGCATAATAAATGACAGAATAAAATGAGAAAAGCGCAAATAAATGCCTGTAAAACATGTTACCTGTCCCTTGAACGTCGTCGAGAGCGAGAGCGCGTACGCCGGCGTCGTTCAAGCGATCGGCGACGTTCTCGTGACCTTTAAAAGCAGATTTCTTCATGTTTCTTGTATAAATTGGGAATTTTACTAACGACTTTTGAATGGTATATAAATAATGCAGATTTAAAACAAGAGCAACAGTACAAAAGAAACAGAAATAAATAATTTATTATGGATACTATGTTGTTTAAATTCGTAATTGAAGTAGTAAGCTATTGTTAAGGCAATGCGTCTCAAAATGTGATTTTTGGATCCATTTTATGCAGCCTACACTAGTATTACGAGAATGAGAAGTAAAAAATAACAAAATACACTCCATCTTAGGACCCTTTAGCAGTTGTTTTTATTAGGTATCAAGTGAAAAGTGGTCCGTTTATCAACAGTTCATTTAGTTTAGACATGTTATTAAAAACTTTAAGAAACCAAGAAGCTAAGCCTATCCTATGGAGTATAGACACTTTTTTTTTTTTTTTTTTTTATATAGCCTATGTTGTGTCCCACTGCTGGGCAAAGGCCTCCCCTCTTTTCCAGTATAGACACTAAGAATATATAAAAATAAATGTGTATAAGTGTGGCAAATACACTCGCACTATTATCTGGAAAACCTGCCTTTCTCTCCTCTCTCTTTCTCGTCGTCGTCTCTCCCGCTCGCGTTCTCTTTCTCGCTCGCGTTCACGTTCGCGTTCCCTGTCGCGCCGGTCCACCGACAAACGGCGGCTGCTCCGACGACGGTCTCTGGATTTGCTTCTGTTAAAAAACGTATTGAAAATTAGCATGAGTTAAAAATAGATAACTTTTTTTTGGTAAGCAGATAAATTTGATGATTGGCATGATTTTTTCTGATGACCAAAACATATTTTTTTTACAGATCAAAATCATACCCAATAAAAAGCAATCTTGAACATTTGCTCTGCACTGTCAAAAGAACGCGATATATTCATTCGATACGAATTGGTGATCATTTATGGCAATAACAAGTATGTTAACTAGGCGATGTAAGATGAAAGGGGTATGGGGAAAAACCGTACACTGTACAATAATATTTCTTAATGCCGTATTCTAATTTTAAAATACATAAACAATACATTAACCACAATATATCTTAAACATAACTTCTAACGATTCAGACGTTTAGGCGCAAGCTGTATTGCGTAGTTAATGCATCGGAGTTGTATTGAAGTTGCATCATGTCTAAACGTGTTTTAAAGTGAGAATACGGCCCTTAGTCGCGAATTACCTCTCCCTGCGAGAACTCCTTCTTGGACTAACACTTGTTGAAGAATCGCGGTTCGAACGGTACTGCCGTTTCTTGTGAGACGCCCTCTTCTTAGCACTGCCATCTAAAATAAGCAGAGAAAATGGTGAAAAACAATTTCACGGCACCAAGTCGGAAAGGGTCACTTTATTCTTTGAGTAAGTATAATTATGGCACCAAAAGCAAAGAAGTGTAACGTCGTAACTCCAGGAGTTAAGCAATTTGATGATTCCGTTTAATATTTGCGTGGTTCTACGGTAACCAAGTATAAATAAAATCAAATGCACATCATTGTTGGTTGTTAATAAAGTATTTCTAAATCATTTTTAATGGTAGTAAAGTAACACGGCAAGTCGGCAACCGGCAAATTTGTACCTTTAACATGAAATCGTCACAAATAATGTACTTACGCGACGAAGCAGACGAAGAACGAGACCTTGAAGAGCGACCTTTTTCGTCCTTCTTGTCCTCGGCCTTCTTATCAGCAGATCTGTGTAAGAAATATTTCATTATGATACAAGTACCTAAGATGACATGTTGGTAATATACTCGAAATGGAATTGTATGCACAAGGCGAATAAAATCCACGTTGTACGAGGTAGATTATTAAAAAACTTCTAAGAAAAAAGAAGTAGATCAGGAATAGTCATGTTAGTCAGTTTTGGGGTACTGTGCCGCATAATAGCCCTGTTTTACGTACAGAGCATACTGGAAGCTTCCAAAAAAGGTTTCAAATGAGAGAGTTCTTATACGAGCAGGATCGATCAAGGGGTAATGGAACTAGAGAAGGCGCAAAAGCAGGCTTCATAAGGGTCTTAAATTGGTCAACTCGTTTACAAGTAAATCGCCAGTACTCAGAGGCGGAATATTAGTTAAACCATATGCGAAGCGACTTACTTGTCCGGGGAGCCGGACCTGGACTTGCGGCCTTCCTCGACCGCCTTCACCTCCTGGACGTCCTTGTCCTCCTTGATGGAGTCGCTGGTCGAGTTGTGGTTCGCCTCCTCCTTGCCTGCTTCTTCTTTCTTCTCGGGAGACTTGCCGTTTTCTGACAGAACAAAAAGGGATTTATTTATTTAAACTTTATTGCACAGTAAAAAATAAGTATAAATGGAAGACTTAATGCCTCAAGGCATTCTCTACCAGTCAACCATAGGGCCAAACAGAAATTCGCTAAAGTGGGTGCAGTGAGAGAAAACTTGCAGATTTATCCTAGTTATAACTTATTTATCTAAATGCGTAATGTGTTTATCTGTCAGTTTTTAATTTATGAAAACTAATTCACGGACCTTTGATGAGTAGTTAAGTTATTTTCTTTACTATTAAAGATCTGTTGTAGAGTGAACGGAAAGATCCTAAAAGTATTTTATCCTTCTATATTTAATCGCACAGCAGATGGCCGATGGGGTCGAAAAGTGCTCGAGTGGAGACCACGGACTAGCAAGCGCAGCGTAGGACGTCCACCCACAAGATGGACAGACGACCTTATAAAGGTCGCCGGAAGACGCTGGATGCAAGTCGCTTCCGACCGATACTTATGGAGGTCCAAAGGGGAGGCCTATGTTCAGCAGTGGACGGCTTATGGCTGAGATGATGATGATGATGATGATATTTAATATGTATTTTGAACTTTTAAAATCCAAAACGGCTATTACGACTGTACAGAACTAACCGACTTGTTCCCTCGACATCTGAACACGCGCACACGAGGACACAATTTTAAACTAACAACAATACATAATACGAATATCGGCAAAAACTTTATTGCTAACCGAATAGTAAATACTTTGAACAAATTACCCTCCCAAGTTGTGAACTCCTACAGTGTTTCATTAGTTTAAAAATAGACTCGACTAACTATATCTAAACCAGTGAATTAGTGCTTAGTGAGCTATGATTTAGACTTATCAGCGCGAGCTGTCTGTCTAAAATAATATAGTCAAAATAATAATTAAACCCTTTGACCGCCAAGCATCGAACAGAAAAATCGTGCCCTCAGCGCCAGAACGCACGAGACAACTCGGGTTATATGTATTTTGGACGTGACATCACGTGCGTGCTGGCGCTGAGGGCATAGTATAGTAGGTACAGCTTGAAGACGTACACAGAAAAGAAGAAAACGGTGTACTGCCCTTTTGCCGAATTAGGTTTCGTCGAATTTCATTTAGCAACCAACTTTTCGCCGAAGTTTCGCAAAATTTTTAAATTGCAAAATTTTATTACGTCAAATTTTACGTGGTAAATAATTGTGTAGCAAATGATTTGCTAAGGCAAATGACATATTGTCAAAGTTTATGTGGTAAATAATTGTGTAGTAATTAGTGCTGCTCCCAGAGATAGGTAGGTTAGGATTATTTTTGTTATGACCGTAAAAACGAAACTGCTCCCAGAGATAGGTAGGTTAGGGTTATTTTTTTATGACCCTAAAAACGAAACTGCTCCCAGATATAGGTAGGTTAGGGTTATTTTTTTTATGAGCCTAAAAACGAAACTGCTCCCAGAGATAGGTAGGTTAGGATTATTTTTTATGGCCCTAAAAACGAAACTGCTCCCAGAGATAGGTAGGTTAGGGTTATTTTTATGTGGCCCTAAAAACGAAACTGCTCCCAGAGATAGGTAGGTTAGGGTTATTTTTTTTATGGGCCTAAAGAAGAAACTGCTCCCAGAGATAGGTAGGTTAGGATTATTTTTTATGGCCCTAAAAACGAAACTGCTCCCAGAGATAGGTAGGTTAGGGTTATTTTTTTATGACCCTAAAAACGGATGGAGCATGCTTACTTTCGCATGTTTTATTGGATACATTAATAAAAATTAAAAGGAGATTCTTACCTGTAGATAATTTGGCCGAGATGAAATACGGTATGCCAATCAATACGTTTGACGAAAACATAATTGACTTGAATTGTAATTGAATCTTAAAAAAATCCCAGGTAATAATTTCGCTAACAATAATTTACCAAATCATTAGTTAGGAAATGATATCAGTGCGAAACGTTGAGTCGGGAAATAATGACTTAACCAAATAAAAATATGGGATACGTAGTTCGGGGAGTTAAGAATTTTCTAAATAATTTTTGTCGAAACATTAGTAAACCGAAGAAACATAACAAACCTTTTGGTTCCGGAACTTTAATGTCATCAACGTGCGCCGACTTCACCTGGCTGCTCTTGTCGCGGCTGCGCCTCCTCGACCGCCTCGGGCTGCCTCCGTTGCGATGCCTGACAAATTGCAATTAACACCTTCAATGAGCAAATATGGAAGTAGAAATTATTTAGCTGCTATTGAGTATAGTTTTAAAAGGGAAATAGGAACAGCTTGCTGTTATTTTTGCCAGTGTCTGCTTACCATTGTGGACCATGCGACTTACCAAGCCAACAAGCGATAGCCAACGCCGTGAAATATTGTTAGCGGTTTTAAGATGTCCCATCCCTAAACGGAAACGGAAACTTGACAACACTAGAGACGCGTACGCACGCCGATTGATTCTAAGATGGCGATGCATAATGGGCGGATATCGCTCTAACGTCGTTAAAAATATTAAGAAAGGGACTTCGCAGTCGCACCATACGTCGTGAGAATTTTTTAGAAACATAATCAAATTGTGACAGTTGTATACTATACGTGTCCGAAAACGATATCACCAAAACGATGTCATTCTTTAAATAGTGCACAGAGACAAAAACAAAAAGGCAGCTAGATAAAATTTAGATACCACATAATGGATGCTATATCGGCAAAAGTATCGTACGGTAAGCTGGTAACTCTGGCTGTCGTTAAAATTTGATTAGCCAAGCTGCACGTTGATTTCTAAGTTTACATTTCCTTTGGTTGGCACTTACTTCCTGTCGTTGGAACGGTCTCTGGAGCGGCTGCGCGAGCGGCGCCGGTCGCGCGAGCGCCGCCTGTCCCGCGACCGCGAGCGCGAGCGAGAGCGGCGACGATCCTTCTCCTTGTCCTTGTCCTTCAGCTGCTCTTCCTGATAACAAATAACTTGTTCATAACATGCAGTCAATATTGTTATATTTAGTAGATAAATAAAACATTAATCAGTTTCAGACAGGACTTGATTGTGGTCAGGTCTTGCAAGACAATACATTGTAGGTCAGATTTATCTGATTCTCTTTGTGGTCGAGTCGTCAAATTTATCAAGTTTGAATTGGTATTATTGAAGACAGTAATCTAACAGCTCCTGCCCTACATTGTAATTCACTTTTTATGGAAAGAACTGTCAGGCTACTGTCTTGAATAAAAAATACGATATTAGGTATTAACAGGTACGGGTAATGGCTGCTCTACATGATGGGCCATCCATAGGCACGCAGCTATACGGCGGAACCCGATCGCAATATCGATAGCTGCGTCCCTATGATGGCCCATCATGTAGAGGAGCCATAAAACATGATATAGTTGACGGTGGACAGTACTCTATTTTTAAACCTAGATAACCTCTCCTCACGAGAACATTTTGACACTATTCTACCTATATAATATAACTTCATGACACTATGTATTAACAGCATAAATTATTAAAAACACAAACCATTCTCTTTTTAATCTCTTCTTTCTTCTGCTGCGTGAAGGACTCCGGTATCCCGTTGTCGCTGGCCTGCGCGCTCAGCAGCAGCTCCCACAGCTCGCCCATGAACAGCCGCGCGTTTTTCCCGTTCAGGAAACCCGTCAGGTTTATCTGCATCTTTTTAGGACAAGGGAACTAGGGAGCCGGAACGGATCGGGAAAGAAAAAAACGTACGGTTAGTATAGTCACAGCTCCCGCGGTCCGATTTCAAACATCCTAACGTAACGTTACTGTAGTTCTTTTGTTTACTTTGTTGTTTGTGAGAAAATCAAAATAATGAAAACAAAACTGATAAAAGTCGTTAAGAGCGCCACGAAGATCTTATAGCAAATTATACGCGGTGGCATTGAAATGACTCTGATAGGGAAGTGAGTGCCGTGTACATTATAAGAAGAGTCAAGTGATTATGTTGAGGCGGCGAGCGGCAGCGCAGCGGCAGGCGAGCGGCGAGCGGCGTGGAGCGACGACGGCGGCGGCGCGGCGGCGACGAGCGGCGGCGGCCGATGGCTTCTTTCTTCGGCTCTTGCATCTGTAAGGGTGTTGCGAACACAACCACATTATGCTGAACGCAAAGCCTATACGGGACTTCCCTACCCCGAGTCAGATCGAGCTCTTAACGACTTTCACTTTGAAACTTCTCAAATGATGTAAGGGAACATTGCATCTCTTATACTGAGTTAGCATTGTTAAGTATTTAATTTCCCCGTAAATACCGATTTAGAACGCTAAGTGGCCTCCGAAAGCGGCGGCGAGCGGCGGATCAGCGGCGGCGGCGGGCGGCGGCGCAGGCGCGACAGCACTAACCGTCGGGGACCATAGAAATATCCATACGCAATCAATATACATATGACACCATACTTCAATTGCAGTTTCTTTGTTAAATAGGCGCGATTCTATTTTAAGTAAATAGTTATATAGCCTAAGAAAAGGAACTGCAATGATTACATTTTGTTACAAATATTGAATTGGAAGTATAAAAATATTAGCCACCTTTTCCTCGAGCTGGTTGTTGACGTAGTCGATGACCACGTCGTCTTCCATCTTGAGGATTTCGGTGATCTTCTGAGTGATCCATGGCTTCAACACGTCCAGTTTCACCTTGGACATGTCCACCTAAACATAAGGACATGTCTTCACTGTTCAAACTAACTAGTAGTTCGCCTCGAACTGAGAACTCGCGATTTACTTGCAAAACGAGTTGACCTATATAACAAGACCCCAAGGAGGATTTTATTTCTCCTTCTAGCTCCATAACCACTTGATCGATCCTGCTCATATACGAACTTACAAATTTTATGTACCTCTGCTACATCCCCAAGATATTTCATAAAGATCAGAAAAACGTTACTAAAGTTATCGTCCGACAAACTATCGAAATCAAAAAGCCATCCAAATGCCGAGACGTCCCAGTAGCCAGGTGACGGTTCGGTTCGGTCTGGAGTTATTTGTAAGAACTTACTTCGCTTACGCTCCGCGAGTTCGATAATAAGACATAAAATTTAATACCATTTCATTAAGCAGGCAAGCGGTGCAAGCCTAATAATCTATAGAAAATAACGAATTAAAACATAGCAGTAAGGTTACCTGTTGGGTCAAACAATCACCGAACTTCATCTGCTTCATCAGCTTCTTCTCCTTGTCGCTGAAGCGCGTGTCCTGCTCGGTACTCGTTCCCTACAACAAAGCAAATACCATTGTAATGATATTTAAAAAAAAAAAAAAATTATGAGCGGGTATAACCCCTAGATGGTCCCACTGGCACCAAGTCGGGGTCAGATGATGGGATCCTGCAGAAATCGAGGGAACTCTTCAACTATTATAGGCACACCTATAGTGATTATATTTTATACAGCAACTCAGCCACTTCCTCTTGGAATAGCGGATCCTAAGTGCAGTCGGTTCTTTTTTTATTTAAAATTATTAGAGATGCAACGGATAGTGGTTTGGCCGGATACCGGATACCGGATATTCGGCCTGACCCTCCGCCGAATATTCGGTATCCGGCCGCCGAATATTCGGCCGGCGGTACTTTACCTACAATTTGAGTTTCGCAGGTGCGCGTCGTGCAGGTTTCGACTTGATTCCTAGTGAACGTTCGCGCGGACACATTTCTACTATTTCTAGGCAACAAAACTAGTTTTATTATGTCAGTACGGAGTAACTTCTTTCAAAAGTACACAGGCACTCGCGTTTTTTTGTGTAAAAAGAATTTCTTGTATGACTAACTGGGCGACTCTGACTACATCCGGTATCCGGCCGGATAGTACGAAGATATCCGGTATCCGGCCGGATACTAAACAAAGGGCCGGATAGGCCGGATACCGGATAGTAACCGGATATTCGGTGCATCTCTAAAAATTATATTGTTTTAATGAATTCCTCAGTGCACTGGTATTACTGTAACATTGTGTTATTTTAATATTTAAAAATTGTGGGATCCTGCCATTTGACCAAAATATTTTTGACCAAATTTCATTTCCCAACCAAACTTTCCCAACCGCACATTTGTCAACCCAATCTTTCCCATATACTTATTTGTCAATTTAAAGTTTCGACAAATGATCATTTCCCAAATTATTACTCAAGCAACTTTCAATAGACCAACTGATGTTTTGCCAAATGTTTCACTTGGACAAAAAATGTTTCACAATTTTAATTTTGTCAAATAGATGCTTACACAAATGATTTTTATCCAAATAAATGTTTAGACAAAAAATGTTTCCTCAACCCTCATTTTGTCAAATAAATCAGTGGACAAATGAAATATATCCAAAGCATAGCTTAGTAAAATATTGTTTGTTAAATGTTTTAATTGGACAGAAAATATTTACTCAACTTTTATTTTATCAAATAAATTACTGGACAAATGGTTTAAATCCAAAGCAATGTTTAGTCCAATAGCTTACTGGACATGGATTTGTCTGCGTATGCATCTGAAATCTGAATAGCGCCATACATGGACGGATTTGTCCGCCGAGCATATTTACCAGAAAAATCCAGCGTTAAAAACCAGAAAAGTAGGTTAGGCTAGGTTAGACCCGCGACCCCCACGGAAACAAACCTCTGCCAGAAAAGTAGGTTAGGTTAGATAAGAACTGTGACCTCCCATCGAAACGAACTTCTGCCAGAAGAAGTAGGTTAGGTTAGGATAGAACCGCGACCCCACGGAAATGAACTTCTGTAAGAAAAATAGGTTAGGTTAGGTTAGAACTGCGATCCCACGGAAATGAACGTCTGTCAGAAAAGTAGGTTAGGTTAGAACTGCGACCCCACGGAAACGAACTTCTATCAGAAAAGTAGGTTAGGTTAGGTTAGAACCGCAAACCCCACGGAAATTAATTTCTGTCACAAAAGTAGGTTAGGTTAGGTTAGAACTGCGACCCCACGGGAACGAACTTTTGTCAGAAAAGTAGGTTAGGTTAGAACCGCGACCCCACGGAAATTAATTTCTGTCATAAATCCTAGTAAACGGTAACATTAACTGTCTTATTATTTGCCATCATTTGTTTGTTGATGCCATAATTTGGGATATGATTATAAATTGAACGAATTTTTGTAAAATGCAAAAACTATACCAAACGGATTTTTGTTTAAAAGACAATTTGCCTGATTACGATTTAGGATAAATTAGTTTGCTGAATGATGATTTGGAATATGAAATTTTGTGAAATAAAAAATTACCAAACGGGTCATTTGCTAAAAAAATATTTGCTGAATGAAACGTTTGCCATGACTTGTTTTGCGTTTCGTATGTTTTGGCAACTAATGCATTCGGTTAATTAAAAATTGGTGAAGTGAAAATTGTCAAAATAAGGAATTGCCGAAAATTTATTTGCATATTGTTGAGTTGCCAAAAAAATGTTTGCGTATTATTTAGTTGGGAAATGATTATTTGGTATTTATGTTTTTGGGAAACATTATTTGGGAAGTGAAAATCTGGCAAATAATTTTTGGTAATACATCAGTAATCCAAAAATTGTAGGTAACTCCATGATTTTTCATTTCATTTTATTTATTATTATATAACAATATGCATTATGTTTGAATGTTAACAATAACTAAGCCTAATATTTACATTTTTAAATGACAATACAAGACAATTGTTCATTTATATAAATAAAATAGAAAGGGAAAAAAAATACAAGATGTAAGATAAATACATATGTGACGTTTTTAAGCAAAAGGTACATCATTGTTGGTTGTAAATAGAGATTATTTCTAAATGAATTATTATGGCAGTTTTGTCTTATTTGTTGTTGGTTGGCACCAACAACCTTATTGACAATGATGTACCTGCCTTTTACTTGAATGTTTTCAATGCAGAATGTGCAAATCATGTGTTGCATGTTTAGTCCACGCTGCACGAGTCTAATTTTACAGTAATACCGCAAATCGATGTACAGTTTAACCATTTGGCACACATATACTAGAGATCAAAACAAAATTTTTCATCCGCAGTTCTTAAAAAAAATTCCCTTAGGAGGGGGGTACTGATTCATCATTTTTTTTGTATGGGAATTTTTTTTTTTTCAATAACCTATCGTGTGTGGTATCATATGAAAGGGCTAATAGATGCGGTTCTAATAATATACCACATCATTATATTTCAGCTATTTTATTAAAATTAAAACAAAAATAATTTTCAAAACATACCAAGTTTGGGCTCCCCCAGATACGATATAGCTGGTTTTTTTTGGTACTTTATATCAAAAATGATACTAGATATCCTCATATCTAACCTCAAGAAAGCAATTTTGAAAATAATTTCATTAAGTATTTATTTTTTATTTTTCAATATTACAAAATAACGCAGTACAAAATGTACTGAAGTAGAGTTCTACTATAGTCCTACTCCAGTACATTTTGTACTGCATTACTTGATAATATTGAAAAATTAAAAAAAAATACTAAATCAAATTATTTTCAAAATTGCTTTCTTGGGGTTAGATATGAGCATATCAAGTATCATTTTTGATATACAGTACCAAAAAAAAACCAGCCATATCGTATCTGGGGGAGCCCAAACTTGGTATGTTTTGAAAATTATTTTTGTTTTATTTTTAATAAAATGGCTGAAATATAATGATGTGGTATATTATTAGAACCGCCTCTATTAGCCCTTTTATATGATACCGCACACGATAGGTTTTTGAAAAAAAAAAATTTTTTTTCCCATACAAAAAAATGATGAATCAGCACCCCCCTCCTAAGGGAATTTTTTTTAAGAACTGCGGATGAAAATTTTTGATTTGACCTCTAGTATGTGTGTACCAAACGGCTAAACTGTACATCGATTTGCGGTTTCTTTTTGTATACAAGGGGCACTAGTTGCAATTGCTATACTTTATACATGTGTGTATTGTAGGTAGCAACAGTGACAGCATTATTCCAATCAATGTCATCTGTTCTAAGATAAGAAATATTATTATATCTTGGTTTCCTTGGTAATGTGGAAAAGTTAAATAAACTTAGAATGTGGTTTCAAACTCTAAGGATAATTTATACACATTTAACATTTACAATGATAACTTATAGGGAATTACGCAAAACTCTGCGTAGGGGCCGCCACTAGCACAACCAGAGGGCCTACCGTGAAACACGAAAATAAAAGTTTTGTTACCTGGTTCTCTGTCACTCTTACATATTAGAGCGATAGAGAGGCAAAAGTCAAAATTTCGATTCTTTCGTTTCATGATAGGCCCTCTGTAAACAAACCGCCTTGGTGCACAAATGACATATTTATTCGTTATAAATTATCTATGAAAACTTGTAAAGAATGTTTTAAGGCCTAGTATGTATTAAGAACTCTATGGTTTACCGGTGTGCTAGTGCTGCACTCTGGTGGCAGAATATTGTAGTAATATCTCCTATTTGCACAGTTTTCTGTTGTAAAGAAAGAGCATAGTAAGGCGATTATCACACTGCTACGGATCCGCATGCGGCGCCGGTGCGCGAGCGAGATAGCGCTATACACATGCAGAGCGCTGTCTCGCTCGCGCACCGGCGCCGTATGCGGATCCGCAGCAGTGTGATAACCGCCTAAAGTGTATAATGTATACCTACTCCTGCTTAATAAATAAAGTCAGGAACAGCCCAACATGTGTTGAACTTCTTAGGAGTCCTTCTTCACAGGGAGTGTTGGACCATTCCTAACTTTAACCCTTTGACCGCCAAGCATCAGACGGAAATATCGTGCCCTCAGCCCCAGCGCGCGCAAGGCAAACCGGTTATATCTTGGGCGTGACACCACGTCCTGGTGCTCAGGGCGTGACTTTTCTTGCGCGTGATTTGACGTCTTCCTCCAAGAGCATTCAATAGGTTGTAGCTATATGGGTCTAAGGCTGGCTCTACATGATGGGCCATCATAGGGACGCAGCTATACGACGGAACGAGACCGCAATATCGTTAGCTCCCTCTAACGCATAGCTGCGTCCCTATGATGGGCCATCATGTAGATCGCGATCGAACTTGCGACAAGTAGGGACGCAGCTATTAGCTAGAATGAAAAAGTGATATTCATCTCTCATTCTAAACGATAAGCTGCGTCCCTACTTGCCTCAGTAAACTTGCAAGTGTCGTATAATTGCAAATTTACTAGCTTATACTTAAGAAAAAGTAGCCTATACAGTATACTTAGTAAGGCTTTGTCATGATGCCGGCGTACAATTACACTTCGCAGTTCGCAGGTAGGTACAGGTTAAATACGTACCATACCTATTATAACTATTACGAAACGAAAAGGAGCAATACATTATGATGCGTTTCAATTCCAGCACTAAGGATAGAAAATAATCTTACCGTATACATCAGCATAGCTTCCTTTTAATCAATATAATCAAAAGTGTCCAGGCCAAATAGCGTGTGGACGCCAGGCTCCGAGACCAGTTAATTTGTATGTTTAATCACTTCTTCCCGATCCAACCAGTAGTTGAAGTTAAAAACAGCTTACAGGCTTCACAGTGTACACTATATTAAAGTCATTTTGGTAATTACACAAAAATAAACGAAAATGACTACGATCGCGTGCAATTCTCACGAACGTGCGCCATTTTGAAACAAAATGGCTTCCCTTCCCCTTCCCTCACTCCCTTCCCTGCCCATTGTTTAGGTGCTCTAGGTGCTCTTACACGGGCGATTTTTCGGGCAATTATTGCCCGGCGATACGTTGCCGAAACTAATGGAGCAATATGGAGCAATTAATTGAGCAATACGAGGCAATTTCTAGATATTGCGGCAATTATTTCGGCAATCATTTCCCGTATTGCTCCATACATTTCCGTGTTGCTCTGTATTGCCGACTACAATTGCCGGTATATCCAGACGATTGGAAAATTCAAGGCAATTTGTATTTCTATCCCGTACGCACATATATGCATGTCCCATTCTTTTTCTAGTAGGGCGAGCGCGGTCCAGGTGTAGGGGGAGGGGAAACGGCCTGTTACAATAAATCTGTTCAAAAGGTCGTTTATTAAGGAATATTTTGCGGCGCTTACGTCATTTTACTATGTGTTTTTGACTTATAACTCAAAAACGGCTCAACCGATTCTATTCAAAATAGTTTTCATTGAAAGTACTAATTAAGCCTCACATTCGTGAATTTTACGGATTTTTTGAACCCACGGTTCAAAAGTTAGATGGGGGGGGGGGAGGGGGGACGCCCTGTTTTAAACTTTAATTAAACCCTAAGAACTTGATACCCATTTGGGCTTTATACTTATATTTCCACTGAATCCAGAAATTTCAGCTATTAATCTCTAACCATTCACGAGATATTGACCTCCGAAAATCACTATTTTTACCACTGACTGACTGGCTCACTGATCCACTGACTCATCATCAAAACTATTGACTACATCACTACATCCAGATGACCTAGAAAGTTGTGGCATCCAGTTAGGCATTCGTGTCATTCGTGTGTAAACAACAGGAAGAATCTACAAACTCGTTTCTGAAAATTAGTTCTCTTCCTGCAAGATATGAACGCATGTATTTCTCTTTTTTTAAGTCATTATTTTAAATGCACTGCAAGCTTCCTCAGCTAGAATTACCTCGTCCATAGTTCAGAGAGATTCTGATTTTGGGGCGAGTGCGGCGCGGTGTGAGTGCAAGGGGGGGAAACGACGCGGTCGTATTGCTCCAATGTATTTCTCGTGTATGAACGTATTGCCTAGTTTCCCGAGTTGCTGCTATATGGGGCAATTCGAATGGAGCCAGAATGGCGCCATACTGGAGCAATAATTGCCCCATATTGAGCAATATTTCGAATTGCTTGAAATTGCTCGATATGGCCGTGACGTCAAAATTGCGGCAATTCGGCAATTTTTATCGCCCGTATAAGAGCACCTTAAGAGCACCTTTTGATCGGTTCGATGAACGATTTTCTATTGTGAAATGGGGTCTATACATGCCGCGAAATGGTGTCAACATGATTTAGTGCCATATTTTTATAGCTCCTCTACATGATGGGCCATCATAGGGACGCAGCTATGCGTTAGAGGGAGCTAACGATATTGTGATCTTTTTCAGTCTTATAGCTGCGTCCCTATGATGGCCCATCATGTAGAGTCAGCCTCAAGTCAGCCTTAAACGGCTATTAGATATTGCAACCTGCAGGGCCCAATCTGTTGTGTACCCTGCCTCTCCCTACCCTCCTTCAGCTCCCTACGGGCCCTACCTTTAATTACACCTTCCAACCTGACAGATTGGGTCCTGCAGGTTGCAATGTCTAATACAGCGTTTTATGGAACGAGCCCCTATTGAAATCAGTATCTGTCAGATAGGAAAGTGTAATAAAAGTTAGATAGGGAGAGGCAGCGTACACGACAGATTAGGCCCTTGGATATGCAACGTCTAAAATAACCGGTCTTATTATAATATTCAGAACTATATAATGCCGATATTAAACTGGTATAAGAGTAAGACATTCTAATTTCTAAGGCCCAGACTGTCAGATTGAGAGGTTTAATAAAAGATAGGGAGCTGAGGGAGGCGAAAGGAGAGGCAGGGTACATAACAGATTGGACTCCGTAAATCTTAAATTATTATTTTAGCAGAGCTACACTAAAAACCATAATTAGGTGAACTAAATTGACAG
The DNA here is from genome assembly GCA_911728535.1 of Pammene fasciana. Lineage (NCBI taxonomy): Eukaryota > Metazoa > Arthropoda > Insecta > Lepidoptera > Tortricidae > Pammene > Pammene fasciana. The sequence continues at coordinate 6,033,208 of OU452279.1, forward strand.
GAGATTTCACAGAAAACTTGTCAAACAACTGTCAGATGTTTTTCGCACTTATGCAAACGTATCGGATACGTCGTGTCAAACTCAAATTTTTTGACAGATTTACTTTGAGTTGTACCCCCCTGGCTGCATGCTTGCTCTTACAATAGACAATGTCTTTTGTCTAATTGTTATTTTAAGTTTAATGTTATGTGTACAGTCGACTAAGAAAGTGGTCTACCAGTCTTGACAAAAGTTTCTGTGTGATCTAACGATCGCTAAGGTTGACATTTCTAACGGAGTTTAAAACATGCACGACTTTGTTGTCTCATGACGTTCAAACGAACCTCAACCGTAGAGTGGTAGACCACATTTGGGTGACTGTATCTACTTGTCTTAGTTTTAATTCTAATGTAATTATTAATAAATATTTATTTTAAATGTAATTATTAACTATTATTTTCCATTTTGTTCATGTTGTCAGTAACATTAATGGATCAATGGTCTCGCATGCCCAAGAAGCGCCGGTCGCCTATCCCGCCACGCCTGCCTTAATGACATTATCCGTCGAGCTCTAGTCAGCGTCAACGTGCCAGCCACACTAGAACCTAATGGCCTGGCGCGTGACGATGGCAAAAGGCCCGACGGGTTAACCCTTGTGTCGTGGCTTCGGGGAAGGCCTTTAGTCTGGGACGCAACATGCGTGGATACCTTAGCACCTTCCCACCTCAACACGACATCTTTAAAAGCTGGCAGTGCTGCCGCCACCGCTGAAACCGCAAAGCGCCGCAAATACGCAGCTCTAGGCGAGAGATACGTATTTGCGGCGTTTGCCGTGGAGACATTAGGGCCATGGGGGCCAGAGGCTCTTCGTCTATTCAAAAAACTGTCCTTTATGCTCATTCGCTCCACCGGTGACCAGAGGGCTGGCTCGTTCCTCGCCCAGCGCATTGGCATTGCCATTCAGCGAGGTAACGCAGCCAGTCTAAGGGTCGCCACACACCTAGCGGTTTTCCTCGCGGAATTACCGGAAGTAGCGGAAATTTGTCTATGGTAGCGGAAATTTGTCTATGGTAGCAGATTTTTTGTATGGAAGCCATAGACAAATTACCGGAAGTAGAGGAAATTCATAGACAAAATGCTTAATTTGTCTATGAATTTCTGCTACTTCCGGTAATTCCGCGAGGAAAACCGCTAGGTGTGTGGCGACCCTTATGGGCACCTTACCTAATAGCGGTGACATAGGGGACATTTGTACATATAGTTTAAACCACGTAGGCTAGGTAGTATTAATTAATACTACGTAGCCCAGGCTAGGTAGTATTAATTAGTCTAAGTTTTCTATACACTGTTGTTTGTCCTTTTGTTTGTATTTTAATAAATTAGAAAAGAAATATATTTTCATGGATCAATATAGATCTGAAATAAACATATTTTTTATTCATTTTATTAAAAATTGCAGTTGACTGGTCGCTTCCGTTTGAAGAGGCCTTTAATATATTATGGTAGGAACGGCAACACTTTTTATGCGTCAGTGTCACTTCACTTCCTACTTCCTTTTCAGCGCGCGAGATAACTGTCATAATGTCATTGTCAATTTATTTTTACCGGGTCTGTGAGAAGATTTACCGTCACAAAATCAGCACAAAATAAAAACAGGTTATTAAATTTTATTGCCTTAATGGAGATGTTTTGTAAGTTATGTTTTATTTGATATTTTATGTATTTTTGTAACTTCATTTAATAATATTAAATTAAGTTAAAAGTGTTTACTTGACATGCTGTAAGTAAGTTACTATAAATTAAACAAGCAACAAGTTAGGCTGCGAACGTGGTGGTTAAAACGACACTTTGAGTATGATTATTATTTATTAACTAAGTAACTCGTTAGTCGTTAGTGATACTTTGCTCACATTCGATTTTTTACGATCTTATTAGATTTTAATGTTTCAAAATGCGCATTCAATATTTTGAATTGATCTAACTTTCAAAATATTGAATACGCACTAAAGTAGAAAAATACAAAAAATTTTAAGTGAAAACATAAGGAAGAAAACTAACCTCACAGATGCACCTTATCAATGTCTACACCTCAAATCGCATATATAGGTACAGAGATAGAATATGGACTCTAGAATATACAAAATGGAAAGGACCAGTAGGCAAGAGACGCAGAGGAAAACCAAACAAGAAATCAATAGATTGTATTATCTCATTAGCGGGTCCGGAATTGATAAAACAGCTCAATGATCTACATCAGAAAATTTAAAACTAAATGTATAACCTAAATCTACTAATATTATGAAAAAACTACATAATTAATGTTAAGATTTGATTTGGGTACATGCTGTTTGCCTGCCTTAGAATTGTCCCCCACGATGTCGTCCCGTGGTTGCAGTAGGAGTAGGAGTCTGCTAAGGGAATATACCGGGAGATGGGCAGCAGCATCTTCCGAAAGCCTAAACAACAATAAACAAAAAAAAAACTGCGCGCGCCAACCTGCCTGCAAAAGCGTGGCGCGTATGGCAAACCCCCCCTTAAAGGGGAGGCCTGTGTTCAGCAGTGGACGTCTTATGGCTGAGATGATGATGATGATGACATGCTGTTTGAGATACAGTATTACACAGGTCTGGGAATCTATTGGAATTGATGGCGCTTTGTCAAACTGAGGCTGCTGTTTTCACAATATTTACTTGGTGAATGCTTTCAGGCGATGTGGCTGCAGTTTTACTGGATAATTTGCCTAATTTAATCAAAGATCATCCTGCTCCCACAGCAAGAGTAATGCAAATCACAATTTAATGTAAATGTAAGATAAGCAATTTACCTACATATGTATGTTACTTTTTATTCGTAGAACTTATTTATTTAATCATATGGCATTCATTATAAATAGAAACAATAGCAACTATAAGTACAGATTAAGACCAGTCAGCCACTTGATGGCCCCGTCTCTAAAGGTGATCAGATCTTCAGATGGCCTTAGAACTTTATTTATTTACTAAGCAGGCAGGCAGTTATGACAACTGCTATAGCCTGTATCCAGTAATCATTATGACAGTTATCGTTAACAAGTAGATGTATGTTTGTCTAATTTATTCTTAAACTGGTTCACATTCTGTGTCAAAACCATGTCTTTTGGGAGTTGTTCACTATTCATTGGTCAGAAAATGTTAAACTTATTATACCTACATTAGGACAGTAAAATTTGTATCATTAACAAAAACATGCAATAAAAGACTGATTGCGTAATACTGAAATCCTAAACTACATAAGTACAGTCGCCATTAAATATATTGGAGCGGCCAAGGTGGTCACAAATATCTGAACAACGCCTCTATTCTCAAGGTGATAAAGTTCATGTTCAGATATTTTTGAGTACTACTCTACTAACTTACTGAATACACGTCTTTTATTATTATTATTACCTATTTACAATTTTATAGGAATTGTAAAATAAATTAGAAGCTACGTAGTGATGTTCGCGTAGTATAATTCCATGTGACCTCAAAGGTCACTGGGCTTGGAATAAATTAACAAAAATATCTCGTTTCCACTCCCATTGTTGTCATTTACACATTCACATTGCATAAGCTGTTTGTCTTTATTTATTACAGATAACTACATGATGTGTTGAACTTTGCCATTGATGTAACAAGATATCAATCTATATACGTCTGACATCAATTTCGCGGCCAGTGTGTTGTGAGACAGTCGGCATAGTATACATTCGTCATGAGTATAATAAGATTTTTTTCGTGTGAAGCATTCAGTGTCCATAAGACGAAGGAGATTCTTCAGAAACTAAGAGTCATTGACCTGGATGTTGTGGAGTTGTCAACGGAGTTGTGTTACCATGTGGAGCTGGCTGAGGGCTGTGAATACTTGAACATTAATCAGATAAAGATTCTGCAGTGGTTGCTCAGCTCGCCGCTGCAGCCTCATGCTTTGAGGAATAATACTGTCTACACTAATGTGAAAAATAATCAGATTGTTATTGAAATTGGGCCAAGGTGATTATAACTATTTACTAGCGAGTTATGCATTATACTACTTTATATTTTGGATGTATAGATACATGTATAGATACACACATACACATACATACACAGATCTCTGTATGTGTGTGTAAGTATCTTGGGTGTATCAAGTCACCATCTGCTGGAAATAAAATGCAGTAGATACCTTTTGTCCATCTTTTTAATCTACATAATTATATTTAAGACTTCAAGAACTCCTAATAGTCCCTTTTATTGGTTATCTATTGATTCACATATATACTCATTCTGTGTTCTTCAATATCGACTTCTATGTCTGACCCGTCAACCAGCCATCTAGCGAGCCTCTAAAGAGTCAATCAAGACTACAAGGCCGTTTACCGAGGTCTATTGGGACGTAATTGTCTCATGAAATGTAAATAACATTTTCATCATTTATGTGATAGTGATAGGTCTCAATTAAGCAAGAATTTATCTGCCTATCTCTTAACCTTTTGAACGCCAAGCATAGGACGGAAAAATCGTGCCCTCAGCGCCAGCGCGCGCGAGCGCACAGAGCAAACCTGTTATATTTTGGACGTGATAACACGTCCTGGCGCCGATGGCACGACTTTCCGTGCGCGTGATATGACAGCTTTGGCGGTCAATGGGTTAATATTTATTGAAAACTAAACCTTATCTCCTTTGTTTTAGATTCAATTTCTCAACGGCAGACTCTAGTAACTCGGTCCAAATTTGCGAAAGCGTCGGTCTACGCGATGTCGTTCGTCTCGAGGTATCCACGAGGCACCTCATCACCTTTAACAAGACTAAGAATGTCTCGAAGAAGCACTTTGAGAACTTGGCGTCAGTCCTGCACGACAGGATGACGCAATGCATATACACGTCGGAGAATTTGCCGAAGCATAGTTTTAATGAGGGGCTACCGCAGGACCTTGAGCCCTGGTTTGTGGTGCCTCTTCTGAAGGAGGGAAGACCAGCTATGGAACGAGTTAACCAGAAACTAGGTAAAACTCTTTTGATTTTTCATTTATTTTTCCTTTTTTGGTCAAGTCGTCTTTATTCATGTCGCGGATTATGATAGCCTACCAACATTTCTGCAAAATAAAATGCTGGTCAAGTCGGACTCGCGTACCGAGGGTTCCTTACAAGCTTGTAAGTATGCAAATATTTCGTTTATAATGGTGTTTGAGGGGCAAGCATTGACTTTGCCGTTGAAGAACTGTTGTCTCTATAAATCGATATAGGTCGCGGTTAGTTTACCAACTGCAAATAAGTTTGTATAGCCTTAGCGCTCCAAAACAGTACGCTACACTGAGGAAGTCTGATTAGTAATAATGTTAGAGATGACAGAATTTTACACAAAACAGCAGCATAGTATCTTGGCCGCTCATATATATTTAATGGCGACTGTACACTTGACTGTTGCGTCTTACTCCTTTGTAATAAGGTCATTTTCATTTATTTTTAACAGGCCTGGCATTTGACTCCTGGGACTTGGACTTTTACACGGATCTGTTCGTAAACAAACTGAAGCGCGACCCCACGAGCGTGGAGTTGTTCGACCTCGCCCAGAGCAACAGCGAGCACTCGCGCCACTGGTTCTTTAAGGTAAAACCATCACATTTGTGACGGTCAACGTGAAAAGGTACCACATGGCGGTATTGAATCTGTATGACGTACGACGTAAATAAGAGTCTTCCGCCAAATGGTACCTTTTCATGTATCAGTGGCGGCGCGTCCATAGATACGTGATACGGCTTGTCTAATTTTCAGGCACCTGAGCAGTTTTCCTACAGCTCATGATGAAATTTGAAGCCAAATTAAAATCCGGCTTGCTTAAGAAAAGTTTTGACCTACCGCCACTGTCGTGAATACTATCACATTTGGTGAAGTCGCTCTGCTAACTAATACGCCCGTATGGTCTTAAGTCTATATTAGCGACTCAAAGAAACACAAAATAAAAGCAACCATATTTGTTGTGAAGAGTTGAAAATCGATTGAACATTTTATACCACGTCGATGGCGAACAAGTAGATAGTTTGCGTGACAGTAAGCGATTAATGTAGTCCATGGACGGCTGCAAATCCAGGGGTGTTACATACTTTTGTCAACTCTTTTAAAACTTGTAGTTAAACTTCTTTTTTGAAGATACCTAATATTGTGTTCCTTCGAAACAGCCTTGGATTGGAGCTCATTCCACAGTAGCACACATTCTGTTTTTATACTCTCTTATTCATAAAAGTCAAACAAGACCCATTTAACTAATAATCGTTTGTCCTTATCTGGCACTTTGACAGCCTATTAGAAACATAAATTAACTAAATGAGGACTGTATGACGTTTATGAATGAATAAGGATAGTGTTTGTACAAGTTTAAGATAGTTACAATAGTAATTTCAACTTAATTTCTAGGGCAAAATCATCCTAGATGGCAAAGAGATCGACGAATCGTTAATTGACATGGTCGCGTCCACTCAAGCGACGTCAAACGATAACAACGTCATCAAGTTCGGAGATAACAGCAGGTAAGATAAACTCACTATTAAAGATGATAATTTACGGTTTAATTATTACTATTACCTACTACCTAATCTTCAATAAAATATAAGGAGGCCAGCGCGATCGCGCTCTGCATGTGTATAGTGCTGTCACGCTTGCACACCGTCGCCGAATGCGGTTGCAGCGCCAGTGCGATAATCGCCTAACACAAAAATGATATGGTATACAAAAGGAATGTCGATCGTTGTTGAAATGTCGCCTAACGGAATTTCTGTTGTTAACTTTTGATAGAGCGAGACACATTACCTATAACTAACTCTGAAAAGTCTATCTAAGTGACAGATATTTCAAAGCTGGGTGCATAGCCAACGTGCCAATCGTTAACGCACCGTAGCGAATGAAACGCAACTGTCTCTGTCGCACTAATATGGAAGAGTGATAGAGAGAGGTAACTACGATACGCTACGGATTGTTAAAGATTGGCACGTTGGCTACGCACCCTGATAAACTTTACAAATGAATTTAAGTCATTTGATATTCTACGTTAACGCAAAGAAAATAAAGCCAATATTCAAAACTCGCCACCAGGTATAATGTTGCTTATAATGTTCATTTTATGATTATGTGAATAAGGTAGAGAATCAAATGTATATAAAAAACGTGTATCGCAAACTAATCATAAATACAGTCCGTGAGCGCTCAGAAGTACCTACGGGGAAATTGGACGGGTGCTTATGTGTCCTGGGTAGCTTAGGAATGCAGCCGAGAATGCAGAAAACGCTAGTTCGATTCCAGCCCGGGCACCTCAGGCCTTAGTCACTTTTTCCTTTGTAATGACATCTATTTAAGTTTATATCTTAATTATTTCAGTGCTATCAAAGGATTCAAACACACAAAACTTAAACCCACCAACGTCCGTGAACCATCCCAAGTCATCCCAGAGGTCACGGAATCCGACATAATCTTCACAGCAGAGACCCACAACATGCCCACCGCTGTAGCCCCATTCAGTGGGGCTACTACTGGGACTGGGGGAAGGATAAGAGACGTCCAGGGGGTGGGGAGGGGAGGCCATACTGTCGCTGGGACCGCTGGATACAGCGTTGGAAACTTGAACATACCAGGTAACCTTTACTTTTAGAAACAACGTGCCTACAGAATCTCTGTTCAGGGGGGCACTACTGGGACTGGGGGAGGATTAGAGACGTCCAGGGGGTGGGGAGGGGAGGTCATACTGTCGCGGGGACCGCTGGATACAGCGTTGGAAACTTGAACATACCAGGTAACCTTTAGTTTTAGAAGCAACATGGCTATAGAATCTCTGTTCAGTGGCGCTACTACTGAGACTGGTGATTTCATTCTGAAAAGTGTGGTAAAGACGATTTTAAAACTTGGTGACAATTTGTGTCCACAATGAAGAAATACCTTTTTAGCAAAAGCTAAATCATATTTTATTGCAATTTATATTTCCGCCGACATGTAAGATTAATTATTTGATTACCAGCAGTTTGCATTAATTTAAACACCTTTTAAATGTCCTGTGGTTCTGTAAAAGTAACATCATTCTGTTATTTGACCTAACCATATTTCATTTAAAAGCTTGTAACATTTCACGGCTGACCAAAAACCATCCATTCAGGTCTAAACAACACAATAACGACCGCACATTTTTCAGGCTACGATCTACCATGGGAAGAGAAGAGCTGGGAGTACCCGAGCAACTTCGCCAGCCCGCTGCAAATCATCATCGAGGCTAGCAACGGCGCCTCCGACTACGGCAACAAGTTCGGGGAGCCGGTTATTACTGGTAAATATTTAGCTCAACTCAACTAGCTCTGACTGTTACCGTTAGTTGAGCTGTGAGGCATTCGAATCGAAGTCGTGGGTTCATGTCAAATTAGTTTCATGGAAGATATTCTACGAAATACCGATTTATTAGGATTAGTCTCGTTTTCGCACTGTTTTCCTCGAGTGGTGGGCTTCATTTTGCCATTTGGGTTGAACCTCAGATGGCAATGGCAATAATTTTTGCAAAACTGTGATATTGCGAATACATGGGATCAGGTTGTCGAAGCAAGGGCTCCTTGATGAGGCAACTGCTAAAATGGGAATCTGTTTTATAAAATTATGGATAAAATATACAGGTGTAACGACATTATTCTTGTTTTTAGGATTCGTCCAGTCTTACGGTCTTAAGAACGGCGACAATGTGCGAGAAGAGTTTGTGAAGCCGATCATGTTCAGCGGCGGCATTGGGTACATGCCCCATTCTATGATTAAGAAGAATAAACCGGACAAAGGTAAGTTCGAATTTTCATCTCATAACATTTGAATGAAAATATGACTTTTCGATAGTATGAGCAATGATGAGTATGTATGACACAAGCAGTCATGCACATAAAAAATATGTCTCAAAATTGTCTACGAGCCAATATGGAAGCAGTTTCATAATATGGTCTATGTTTAATACCCTTATTGTTTGTCCGCAGGCATGCTTCTAGTGAAGATCGGAGGTCCCGTGTACCGCATCGGCGTCGGCGGCGGCGCAGCGTCCTCCGTCGCGGTACAAGGCGGCGACTCTCGCGACCATGCGTTGGACTTTGGAGCCGTGCAGAGAGGTGAGTCTTCTATCTTATAGTCTGTGCGCAGGCTTGCTTCTAGTGAAGATCGGAAGCTCGCGGCAATTTTTATGTTGCGATCATAGCTTGGGAAGCAGAGACAGAGAGAGAGGCCGAACCACAAAACTACCCGAATCACCTCACTTCGCTGTGGCGGTTGACTGAAATCTGACTGAATATTAGTTATATTGGCAACACTTAGACGTTCAATTCCGTAGAATATTATTATTATAACATTGGTTCATTTTTCAGGTGACGCTGAAATGGGGAATCGTCTTAACAGAGTCGTAAGAGGATGCCTTGAGGCCGATGTCAACCCAGTCGAATGTAAGTTTAGAAGTCACTTAATATGACTCTAGCATTATTCTGTCTGTTGCAATGGAATTTGAAGTATGTGTATCTGCCATAAACTGTATTAGGTTTCGATTGTTTTCTTTTTTCAAGTAATTTGGTTCCAATTTTGCGGACCATATGGTGGGCAGTACAGTCGCCATCTAATACATATACATATCAGAGCGGCCAAGGTACTAAAAACATCCGAACATGCATTTTGTCGTCTTGAGAGCGTACTTGAGATATTTGTTATCACCTCGGTCGCTCCGATATATCTGATGGCGACTGTACGTGGATAAAGATATATTACAATACTGTCCCACAAAAAACAACTGCATTAACGTAAACTTGAAAGGGTAGCATTTGGACATCAAAACCATAGTGACATTGACTTTTAAGCCCTTTACTTTGCGAAGTAAAGAATTTTTTTATTAAGAAGAAATAAAATATCTCTGCTTCCACAGCGATTCACGACCAAGGAGCCGGCGGCAACGGCAACGTCCTCAAAGAGCTCGTGGAGCCCGAGGGCGCCGTGGTGTTCACCAAGGAGTTCCAGCTCGGAGACCCCACCATCACCACCCTGGAGCTGTGGGGCGCCGAATACCAGGAGAACGACGCGCTGCTGTGCTCCAAGGAGAACAGGACTGTTCTAGAAGGTAATACCTTGTATACCATACACTCGTACAGTCGGCCAAAATGTGGTCTACCACCCTATGATTGAGGTTCGTTTGAACGTCATGAGACAACAAGGGCGTGCATGTTTTAAACTCCGTTAGAAAAGTCAACCTTAGCGATCGTTAGATCTCGCAGAAACTTTTGTCAAAACTAGTAGACCACTTTCTTGGCCCACAGTATTCAAAACGGTACCTGACTCACATATACATAAAGTTTATTTTCTAATAACACATGATTGTTCCAGAAATCTGCCAACGCGAGCGTTGCCCCGTCTCCTTCGTTGGCGAAGTTACGGGCGACGGATACATGAGCCTTGTCGAGGGTCCGTTCAGCGACCAATACCTAAGCCGAAACGAGAGGCTGAAACCTGAGGTCAAGGCCAAACTGCCGTATGATCTACACTTGGAGGCTGTCTTAGGTATTATATATAAATTATTTGCAATAAAAATTATCTTAAAGTGTATGAATAAAATGCTCATGCGAAGAGAGAATAAAACGTAGTCAAGTTTAAAATTAGGTATTTTGGCTCTCATAATATCAGCTTTACCAAAAAAAAATTGTATTAAAATCCTGTCGCACCTCAAAGCATATTACCATAAGATTTTAAGCTAATATGGTCATTAACGTTATACATACTTAGTGATATCGTTTGCGGGGTTGTGCTCTTGTAAGAGTAGTTATATACTTGATGGAGCACAGAAGGTGCTTAGCGCTTCTTACTAATTTTTTAAATAAATAAGATCCCATGTGTGGTAATTGCCAATTCTCGTACAGTCGCCATCAAATATATCGGAGCAGCCAGGCCACTCAAAAATATCTGAACTTGCACTATATCGCCTTAACAATAGAGGCGTTGTTTAGATATTTTTGACCTCCTTGGCCGCTCCGATATATATGATGGCGACTGTACATACTTCATAAACAGTAATAAATCCATATAAGGTAGTCCTAGAATCACACCAAAAAATCGTACATTTGATTATTGAAGGCTTCTGTTATAGGAAACATGCCGCGAAAGACATTCGACTTGAGGCAAGATAAGACAACTAAGTTGCCACTCTCGCTGCCAAAGGATGTCACCGTCAAAAGCGCTCTAGACAGAGTTTTGAGACTCGTCAATGTTGCTAGCAAGAGATACTTAACTAACAAGGTAAGAATAGAGGTCGATTGCAGCGTACACTGCATACAAGGTCAAGAATGGTGATTGGTGGTACTTTTCCATTTGAACATAGTAGATTGTACAACAAGTGCATAAAACGCACCATTTTACGCGAGGCGTTTATCCACACGAGCGAGCTTGCGAGCGAGGATGGATATAAAGTACGAGCATAAAATGGGTTTTATGGACGAGTTATACACTCTACTTTTTACTTCGATTGTGAGGAAATAAAAAGAATAGGAATTTCTTTCATAAGAAGTTTCACTTTATGCTGGGTATAGGCGGACTAAAACTCAATTTTATGCACAAGTGCATAAAAAATTGACTTCTTCTAAGGCTATTTTGACAATGGCAATTTTTTATGCACTTGTGCATAAAATTGAGTTTTAGTCCGCCTATACCCAGCATAAAGTGAAACTTTACGAGCATGAGAAGTAAAAAAATAATTACTTTATAATGTAATATTGAAGCCATAATGATAGTGGATTAAATTCTTTTGAGTAGTCGTGAGCCGTGTCTACACACAAGTGTTATGTGCGCTTAAAAATATGAGACACCTGCCTATGTTTTATTGATCTTTGTATATTTGCAGGTCGACCGCTGCGTCACAGGTCTAGTAGCCCAGCAACAGTGCGTTGGCCCTCTACACACACCTCTCGCCGACTGCGCGATCATCGCCTTGTCTTACAACGAGCTGGTCGGTTCGGCCACCTCTATCGGCACCCAGAACATTAAGGGTCTGCTTGACCCCGCTGCAGGAGCGAGGTTGTCACTGGGAGAGGCTCTTACTAACTTGGTATGTTATAGCCCAATAACAGTTGTATCATTCTTTTAGTTCATTGTACGACATTGTCTTACTAGCTCGTCGGTCAGCCACCGCTATGGAGTATGGGTACCCATAATATAAAGGGTCTGTTTAATCCCGCTTCTGGAGTGAGGTTATCACTCAGAGAGCTAATTCAGTATGGATGGATTTTTGGTAAGACAGAATCATCGTCTTATTTCTGTCAGCGTTTTTACGATTCCGCTTTAGAGCCAGAAGTTGGTGAGGGCTTTATGATTTTACGAATGACTGCCGATACTTACGATATTTCAGCCTTGTCAGGAATTTCGGTTTCGTTGGGATTAGGACGTGTGTAAACGATGCGGCCTGCGCGCCGCTGCCGAGCTTCTGCACTGTGTATTCGAGACGCGTAAAGCCCGCTACGTTACCGGCGGCGCGGGGGCGCCATCGTCTACACGCGCATTAGTCTGGTTCTTTCACAATGTTTTCCTTCACTCAAAAGTCACATCCCCCCTCATGTATACATTCTTAATATTTTCTTATATTTGTAGGTGTTCGCCGGCATTTCATCTCTCGAAGACGTGAAATGCTCGGGCAACTGGATGTGGTCGGGCAAGACGGGCGGTGCAGGCGCGTCGCTGGTTGTAGCGTGCGACGCCGTGTGCGGCGCCATGCGGCAGCTGGGCGTGGCCGTGGACGGCGGCAAGGACTCGCTCTCCATGTGCGCGCAGGTGGCCGGGGACACGGGTCAGTGACTGACTTTGGAGTGTTTAGCTGTAACTTGTATTGGCTTGAAATCAGCTGTTGTGCTACTCGCAGAAAAAAAACACAATGATTAAAACTACTCACAAAATTTCATGAGAAATATGACCTGTAGAGAAGAAAAATCGGACATCAGATCAAGCATAAACACAGACCGCCTTACATTTACGTCCAAAATAACCTAGAAAATATAACAGTGTTATATAACATTATTTTTTATTTCAGTACGTTCACCTGGAACTCTGGTAGTGTCGACGTACGCCCCTTGCCCCGACATCACAGTCAAGATTGAGCCAGCTCTGACGGCAGAGAACTCAGTGCTGGTCCACGTACCTGTATCTGCTGGAAAATACAGGTAAAACAATGGGGCATAAACTTGCCTTCTGTTGTACCACTGGACTAGGAAACTACCGACTCCTTCTACTGGGAGGATAAAAACCAAGTCCACCGTGGGTCAGTTTGATTTCCACAGGGTTCACAGGGTGGTGCCACAACGCGTAGGGAGGTTAAATACCGCGAGCCATCCGGTTGCCTCGCGGTTGCGTAATAAAAATAACGAACTGCCAAACCGAACAATGGAACAATCATAAACGGGTTATAGTTTGACTGCTATTTTAAGAAGTTAATCTATTTTTCTCCAATGTGCTCGGAAAGGTTCACCTTACTGTAGCAAAATGAGTACGTGAAGTTCTTCATTTGTTACCAAAACGAATAAAAAAAAAATCCTTATTGTCCTGTTTCAGCGGGCGCGAAGTAATTTGTCAACGCCATTAATATGTGTACACTTTTGCACCTTACTCCATTGTAATAAAGTTCAAAAGTGTATACATATTTTAGGCGTTGACTAGTAAAATCCATTACTGTATTGTTTTTTACCTTTTAAACTTTTCATCCCGCTAACAAATATCATTTCAAACAGCCAATTACTTGAGCGACATCTACACCGTCTGAACGGAAATCCCTTCAGATTATAGGATTTATAGAATAGAGCGAGATAGTGAGATCAAAAACCTTGGTTGTCTCGTTCTTTGTCATAGCACCCCGTCTGATCGTGCGAATGAGGCTTAATACAATCACAGACAACACAACTTTTTTTAAGGTTTAATCTTTTACAGTTGTATGAAAGGAGCATATTTAATACTGTCTTAAATAGCTTTTGATGAAAATTTCTTTTTAAATATTATTTGAATGAAAATTGGCAGTATACATAGTGCTTTATACTTAAAAAATATGTTATAGAGGGAAGTTAATTCATGACATTGAACGCTAATAACGTAACCAAAACCTGTAATTTATTTCATTTACTTTACTTTATTTCCTCGCACATTTGGAGAAAAGCACTATACACTGTATATGCCTCGACGGGAATAGAAATTCGTGGACTCGTCTTATTTTTTCGATTTCGAAAAATCGCTCGTCCACGAATTTCCCTTTCCCTTCCTCTGCAATAATGCACTATTCTATGACGATATTGAGAAGTCACAAAGTATTGGTGTTCAGGTTGGGAGGTTCTGCGCTGGCTCAATGTTACAAGCAGCTCGGTGACAATCCGCCGGATCTCGATGACCCTGCGGTTCTGAAGTCACTGTTCAAGGTCACGCAGAAACTGTTGAAAGGTAAGATATCATCAACCCATCATATATTTATCCTAAACCTCGAGGATTTTATATTTAATTTCACTACGTCGTATAGTGAGCAAGATCTTGCATTTTATGATTAGTTACCAAATAGTACGGTAGATGGCGCTGCCCTATGCAGAAGAAATCCTGAATCGCGCTGTTAAATTTTTCCCTGATGTTCCTTCCACGAATTAATAAACTAGTGGATGTGAAATGACGGCTATTTAGTATGAAAACCAGTGTCGCCAAACTCACACATTCATAGGTACGTTAAAATACGTCACACAATTACAAAAATGCTTTGATTCGTAGCAACTTTCCATACCGATAGGCTGTTACTGATTGATATTTCTCGAACGAATGTCAACTGTAGGTTACATGAGCCACAATCTAAAATATAATGTCAAAATTATGAGACATATGACTATTTAATTATCTTACAAAATCTCGCTCAACATTCACTTAATACAACTACTTAACACTGGATGGCACTATTTTAAATAAATTTAATAGTTAAAATCACTTTCTTATTATAGGCGAGAAAAGGGCTAAAGAAACCAGTGTATGTAAGGTCTCACTATGCATAATTTGTTACGGATCTTACGGTCACGTTATACTGGTATATTCGAGATCTGTGCCTGCCTGCGAGTAGCTAAAGGTTGGGAACTTTTTTTGCATACCCATAACATCCAAAAACAAAACGTCCCATGTGACTGTGAACTTCTTATAATGATATGACTATTTGCCATTCGATATAGGAAGGGGAAAGTGTGATCCGAGTATTTTATCGATATTTGTGTGTTCGGTTAGGTATTAGGTTAGGTGATAAAATATGCATTTAAATACCTATCCGAACACAAAAATATCGATAATGGGATCACACTTTATTTATATATATATAACTTAAAACAATTATATTACACCATTTACACCTTACTTAAGATTATATTTTTTATAATATAGGTAGGTGCTAGGTAATGCTAATCGTAATTGTATGAAAAACAACATGTAGTACGCATTTAAGGCCAGTGTAGACGGGACAACCCGATTAAGCTGTCAAATTAATTTTGTGTGAATGCATACATATGAAGGCTGATCGATTCCACTTGATTTTATTGTAAAATTGTGACCATCAAATCAGGAAAGGGGCGGCAAAACTCCAATATTTGACGCTAGTTTGCGTGGTTATTTCCACTAACAAATCCAAAATAGCTAATTAAGTTTTGTACGTGTGGATATGGACTAGATGTGATGTATGTAAATTTAATTTCTGATACCGTACAAATGAAAACGACGAATAAACAAATATATATAATATTAACTGAACAATTTTCTACGCCTAGACAAAAGCGAATTTTGTAGTCTGATAAACCAATTTCTCATTTTAAAAGACGCGAAATTTAATATTAGGTACTGTGGGAGATTTGAATTAAATGTTGATGTGATCTGTACTTGTGGGATCTTAGGTTTTCGTCACGTTATCAATTATTATTGTAATTATGCTCTAGGGAAATTTCACGCCTTTTATTTTTATTTACTGTTTTAATTATGGTTTGCACGCACCAGCTCTAGGGGGTTAAACGGCAACCGCCCTCTTGATAAATACAAATATGCGCTAAATTATATATTGAACTTAAAACTTATCTAAAATAATAACATCAAACTTGAAATGTCGTAAGACTAGCTTTAACTTTATCGATATAAATATCGACATTGCGCGGCACTCGAGTAGCGAAAGTTATTTGACATTTAGGATAGCGAATTTTCTAGATAAACATAAAGAACAGTGACAAAATATTATGAACTCTAAGTTCTAACAAATAAAATATAGTTTTGTTTAAATACATTCGCAAATAATGCAAAACAAACAGTTATTTCGTTTTTTTTTGGATTATGTTTAAAAAAATACCTAACGGTGATAGGAAATACATCCACCTGAAAGATATTTTAAACCACTATGATTTGTGCAGCTTAATATTGCACAATACGGCATTTTAAATTTAATAATCATTTTTTGTTATACGAGCGTACGTATGACGTGAAAGTCATCCGGGCATGAAGTTTACAAAACAACTGATCATAGTCTGTGCACAAATTGAGTCGGCCGCTACTTACTGTCGGATACACGGGAACGCCTACTTGCCATCTCCATCCTACTCCGTGGTTCCTTCCATTTTCCTTCCTTCTTCTTGACTTGTCAAATTAAACGCTAGATGGTGCTGTTTCGAGTATTTAATATTCTGAATCGCGCTATCAAGGTTTTCCCGGAGATTATGACCACAGTTTCTAGTTTTTTTAGTTGCTAAATTAAATGGTAGATGGTACTGTTCCGTGTATTAAAATTTCTGAATCGCGCTATCAAGATTTTTCCTTAGATAATGACTCCAGTCTGTATAGTTTTTGTTAAGTTACCAAATTTAACGCTAGATGGCGCTGTTCCGTGTATTTAAAATTCTGAATCGCGCTATCGAGATTTTTCCTTAGATAATGACCCCAATTTTTGTTATGTAACCAAATTTAACGCGAGATGACGCTGTTCCGAGTATTTTAAATTCTGAATCGCGCTATCAAGATTTTTCCTTAAATAATGACCCCAGTCCCAATAGTTTTTTGTTAAGTTATCAAATTTAGCGCTAGATGGCGCTGTTCCGAGTATGTAAAATTCTAAATCACGCTATTAAGATTTTTCCTGAGATATTGACCCCAGCCTCTATATTTTTTGGTTAGTTACCAAATTAGTCGTTAGATGGCGCTGTTCCGAGTATTTAAAATATTTTTTCTTTAGTCACCAAATTTAACGCTAGATGATGCTGTCAGGTACTAAAACATTGGCATTGAGAAATCAGCGTTGTCGTAACTAAAGCGTATTTATTACTCCTTTTCAGAAAAGAAACTTCTATCCGGCCACGACATCAGCGAGGGAGGTTTCATCACCACCGTTCTAGAAATGGGCATCGGTGGTCTCAGAGGTCTCCATATAGACCTCCAAGCCCCCGTGCCGGCCATTGAAGCGCTCTTCAATGAAGAGTTGGGCATTGTCGTAGAAGTGGCGCCCGAGAACGTCCAATATGTTCTTGGACAATATAATAATAGTGGAGTGAAAGCACAGAAGATTGGTGTTACTGGGAAATATGGCATGCGTTCTGAGGTTCGTGTACAATTAAATTTTCAATTAAATATAGGCGTAGGTAAACTCGGCTTCAAACACCGCCTCGTACAGTCAGCAGCAGAAGTAGCTAAGCGAGCGAGCTGTTGAGAATGACCTACACACGCTCTTATTCTCTTAACAATAAAGTCGTGTCAAGCTCATTTTGAGCACCTCACCCGCTTAGCTACATCCGCTGCTGATGTACCAGTTTATGGAACTTGAGTTAGTGCTTGAAGATGGAGACCTAAGCTCTCCATAGCATAGTGACTAAAGAGGTGTGAGTGTGACCGTTATACTTTATAGTCTTTGCTAACCGTCTATACAGGATGTAACAAAAATACTGGTGAATATATTTTTATGGGACAAGTCGTCTCTGCTGGCCAATCCTCCATCCTCCATACAAAACCAATTTTTTTTGCGGGATTTTTTTTCTTAGTGTTTCATATGTTATTAGAATACGATACCAATTATGCCCTTAAAAGGATCACCAGTTTTTAGTTACACCTTGTATGTACTCGTCCGGCAACCCCTTACTTCCCGGCCTCTGTAGCAATGTACTTTGTTCTAGGTGTCCGTGAAAGTAAATGGCGAACAAGTATTGAAGACTCAACTAATAGACGTGTACAGAATGTGGGAGGAGACGAGCTACCAGCTTGAGTGCCTGCAGGCCAACTCCGCGTGTGTAAAACAAGAATGGGAAGGTAATATACGTACCATAGTCTATTTACTAACTGACCATTCGTTCTTATTTCAAAGAAATAAGGTCCACTATTGGTCCACTTAAAAGCAGATTAAAAGTGATTATAATATAATTTGACCCATTCACATTGGACCTCATAAGAAGAATATTATTGCATTGGAATACTTTTTTATTATGTTATCAGCTTAACAAAGCTTACTTTGCAGTAATAAAACAGCATGCAAAGGTTCATTTTGCTCACTGCGCGCTGTGATGAAATAATTAATTGTGTTGTAAGAGAGCAAAACGCTTTATTTGACTGAGGGAGTTGTGTTGAATGCAGCGCGAAGCAAAATATTCCATAATAGATCTTTAGCGTGACCCGTGTGCCTGACTCAAAAACGCAGCAAAATGTAAAAATAAACCTTGTTGTACAAGTTATTATTTTTACATGCATATCATATTGATCAAATGTAAATTTCAGGTCTTGAGCATCGGAAGGGAGTAACTTACAACGTCCCATATGATCCTACAGCCGCCGTTATCAAGACGAAATCTGTCAGGGTGGCAGTTCTACGTGAAGAAGGTAATTTTTATTGTTTATATTCTAAAACTGACAACTACTGTAAATAAAAATGATGTGCACATCATTAATCATTCTTCTACCGGTCATAGCTGGTTGGCTACCTGAATTATTTTTGTTTGATATCAGCAATCCGGATGTTACTCAAGAACTCTTCCGAACATCGTGAGCAAATTCAATATCGCGTATTGTTAGGTGACAACCAAAACTTAGTACTAACATAGACTTAAAGATATAAGTAGACGGCCATAGTTTAAGAACTTTTTGAGGCTCCAAGTATTTAGCGCCATCTAGTCCAGAGCGACCTAAACAGAGACAATATGTAAGAGGTAGTATCAGCGCCACCTAGTAACGACTAGTGTACTACTAGTACGTTATTCGTTACTAGTCATAATGAACTAAACTAGTGGCTATAGACTAAAAAGTCTATAGCCATAATGAACTGTGCTAGTAACAAAACCAGGTTGATTTTCTATTAATTTTTTTTTTGTAATTAGTGGGTTTTGACTGTCACCGGACGATATCTTATCAGCTTATTCACTCGTAGCCAAATTTTTAATTCCAATAAAATTTACTGGTAAAATATGTCCGACGACATTTAAACACGTTTAAACATGATTTCAGGTACGAACGGCGATCGCGAAATGATCGCTTCGTTGCTGATGGCCAACTTTGACGTGTTCGACGTGACCATGAGCGACTTGCAGAACGGGAAGATCACGCTTGACGCTTTCCAGGGACTTGTGTTCCCCGGTGGATTCAGTTATGCGGGTAAGACTTATGCGTACAGCCTTAGCAGAACACAACAGATGTACTGTACAGGCTTTTATGGTGTAAAAATTAGTGCGTTTCTGATTGATAGAAAGTATTATACACAAGGGCCGCCTTGTAAAACTGTGGCTCCTTATTTAAGGGCTTAGTAGAAAAAAAAGAAAAACAACGTATGTTACGAATATTGCTCAGAAACAATGCTCTATCGCAATACGGATTTATGACAAGTTAGGATCTTTAGGAGGTTATTATTTCAGTGACGGCATGGGAGCGAGACAACTCTGGGCATGTTTAAGGCGATTATCACACTGACGACGGATCCGCATGCGGCGCCGGTGTGCGAGCGAGATAGCGCTATACACATGCAGAGCGCTATCTCGCTCGCGCACCGGTGCCGCATGCGGATCCGCGCCAGTGTGATAACCGCCTAAAGCACTGACTCACTTGCAAACGGTTTGAAAGCGTTCTTTTTTCATGCGAAAAAACATTAGAAAAAAAATGGCGCCGTAGTTAATCATGACAAACGTTTATGTGTAGATTTTCAAACCGGTAATAGCTTTTCGAAATGTATCAGTAGGTAAAAGCCGCCAAATCACGTGCACAGAAAGTCGTGCCCTCAGCGCAGGGGCGGATCCAGGGGGGGGGGGCAACAGGGGCGATTGTCCCCCCATGACACGCAAGTTTTGCATACTATGGGGGGCATACGGGCGGAACGCAAGATTTTTTGTGAAGGAAGTGACCCCCCCCCCCCCTCCCCCCTGAACAAAATCCTGGATCCAGGTCTGCCTCAGCGCCAGGACGTGATAGCACGTCCCAAATATAACCGGTTTGCCTTGTGTGCTCGCGCGCGCTGGCGCTGAGGGCACGATTTTTCCGTCCGATGCTTGGCGTTCAAAAGGTTAATCGATTTGTTTTTCTAACAGACACCCTAGGCTCAGCTAAAGGCTGGGCGGCCGGCATCCTGTTCTCCAACTCGCTGAGCTCCCAGTTCGCTCACTTCAAGAACCGCAGCGACACGTTCTCGCTGGGCGTGTGCAACGGCTGCCAGCTGATGGCCCTGCTCGGCTGGGTCGACCCTGAGAACCAGCAGAACAAGACGCAAGTGTTCCTGGACCGTAATAAATCAGAGAGGTATGTTCCACTCGTTGAGTTAGCAGTTCGCTCACTTCAAGAACCGCAGCGACACGTTCTCGCTGGGCGTGTGCAACGGCTGCCAGCTGATGGCCCTGCTCGGCTGGGTCGACCCTGAAAACCAGCAGAACAAGACGCAAGTGTTCCTGGACCGTAATAAATCAGAGAGGTATGTTCCACTTGTTGAGTTAGCAGTTCGCTCACTTCAAAAACTGCAGCGAAACGGCTTTCAATTGATACAAGTGTTGATGGATAGTAAATTGGAGAGTTATATATAGTAAGATTTTTAATATGTCGGAATTGTAGGTAGAAATCCGTAATAAGATCTCGACATCTTAAGAAATTACTACCTTACGTTATTAATTATTTTTTCTACTCGCCGACTATAATGCTTGAATTGAGACTTTGTACAGAGAACTACTAGCGCATACATTTCGATGGTTGCATATTCGCCGCGTGGCCGGGCGGGGTTCGGCACCTATTTTAGTCTTGTCGACAAAACTAAAATGGATTTTCATATAGTACGTTTTATTTAAGGTGTCGAAATTGTAGGTAGAAATCCCTAGTAATATTCCGACATCTTAAATAATTACTACTTTACAATATTATAGTTCTCTCAGGTGTCGAGCGCCGCCCGACCGCGACAGCGTGGCCGGGCGGCGCACGACACAATATAGAGGCAGCAGATTGTTACGCATTTATTGAACTCTATTCTAATCGACTTGCCTTATTTGAGTGCTCGTAGAAAAAGTATTGTATACAATAGTGACATAATTGAGATTTTCAATCTCGTACCTTACTTAGGCCACTCAGCAGTACTCGATTGTAAAGTTCTTTATTATGTCACGATTGTATAAAATACTAATTTGTGCTGGTATAGTAGGTATAATTAATATCATTTGGTAGGGCTATAAAGTATTTTCTATAAAGATAGTAAGTGTTTAATATATAGTACCCTATTGACGTCCAGTGAAGTTTTCTATTTAGTTAACATGGTGGCAGACTTTCCAATCTTTACGGTCCCTATTGACAGATTTGATGTTGTAGATTACCCGAAAATAAGGCAAAGATCCGGTTTAATTGTATATCTTCAATGTCATACATAGTAGCATAAAAAAGTGAACAAAAGTTTGTTTTTGTAACAGATTCGAATGCCGCTGGAGCGCGGTGAAGATAACCGCGGGCGCCGACGACGTGTGGTTCCGCGGCATGGCGGGCGCCGTGCTCGGCGTGTGGGCGGCGCACGGCGAGGGGCGCTTCGCGGCCGGCCCCGCCGCGCTCGCCGGCCTGCACAAGCAGCGCCAGCTCGCCATGCAGTACGTGGACGACGACGGCGTCCCTACCGAGACTTACCCGATGAACCCTAACGGCAGTCCGCGTAAGTATCCGCTACCTATGAAGTAGTCTTCTGGGCTTCGGGGCTTAACACACATTTTTGCAGTTCGCAGTAATGGTAATTCAATGCACCACGCATGTTATGTTCCAATTTTGGGCAACGATGATCAATTAGCGACCTTACATCCTCAGTAATAAGAAACATTTCTGTCCCAGTGGGCATCGCGGGCGTGCGCTCCCGGGACACGCGGCACGTGGCCATGATGCCGCACCCCGAGCGCTGCGTGCTGCGCTGGCAGTGCGCCGCGCCGCCCGCCCCCCCTGCCGCCTCCCCTGCCGCCGCGCCCGGCAGCCAGGCCTCGCCGTGGCTCAGGCTATTCCAGAATGCCTACGTGTGGGCTCAGAAGCAGTAACACATCCAGCGCCGAGAACCCGACTGTCGGGTTCTGTGTTCGTAGCTACTACAGGCTCCATAC
Source organism: Pammene fasciana (assembly GCA_911728535.1). Classification (NCBI taxonomy): domain Eukaryota; kingdom Metazoa; phylum Arthropoda; class Insecta; order Lepidoptera; family Tortricidae; genus Pammene; species Pammene fasciana. The sequence continues at coordinate 6,055,757 of OU452279.1, forward strand.
GACGAATACCTGGCTACGGGCTACGAGCGTAGCGCGTAACACTAGGCGGCACTGAATGTGTTTGTTAAATATACAACTAATACTATGAAGTCCTCCAAAAATTTTACCGTAATGATTTTCATGAAATTGAGGCTCGGCATTGGTACCTACCGTTTCTCGTTTACATAAAGTGTATCTAAATCAGGGGTTCCCAACCTTCTTCCCTATGTGCCTCACCCGACTTTATGGTAAAACACTACGCCCCCTGGGGGTTGAAATGGGATATCAAAACCAGGCACCGTCTGCGCCGCGGTACAGGCCTTATACAGTTTAAATTTGGAGCCTGGAGCTGGTTGAAAAGGCCTGATCTAAAGATACCGACAAAAGAACCTAAAAAAAGCTATATATACATTTTTCAAGTAATAAAAGACTTTGTCGTACTTTTATCACTGTCGATATACACTAGTAGTAGATTTACCTGCAAACGAATTGACCAATATAACAACACAAAATCCATATGGAGATTTTTTTTCGCCTTCTAAGTCCACAACCCCTTCAACGATCCAGCTCATAAACAGACGTCCCAATAGCCACAAGTTGTTTGTAAGAACTCGCTCCGCTCGTTCAATTACTACTCTAGTACTCTGTAAAGGTGAGGTACCATTTGTCGATCGGCGCTTACACTTTTATTCCTCTAATACAATATTGAATCTGTACACGTAAGCGCTTTCCACTAAATTAAATGGTACCTTTTCAAAAAGTATCTTATTTAATGTAATACTTTAAAGTCATCAAGGAAGAATATTACAAGAAGGATATTAAAACCATAATGGCTAAAATCTCGTCTTCCAATGTTGCATTCCATAGCATTATACAGTACATAATACATATTGTTAGCACATTTTAAAAATGCACATAAAAAAGGTTGTCTTTAGACTGTCTAAAATTCTAAATATTAAATTAAAATTTTGTGCCTTATTTCTGGTCATTTTGACGAATTGAAACCAACTCGAATGTAACTTATCTCATTTATTAATTATGTTATATTAAATATACAAACATTCCTATATACACATATGTTATAAGTTAAACATTTTCAGAGGTTAAGTATTATTAAGAGCTAAAGTGCCTTATAGACTATAGTTTTTACATTTTTTAATAAACAAATGTTATGAAAAATGCTGTGTGTATTTATACTACCTACCCTTACTATTTTAATAATTACATATCTACTTATACTTATTCATATATAAAATTGATTGTAGGACAATAGAACCCTCACGATTTTATTAATTCATGCTTATAAATTGAACCCCTATGAACCTATATTAAACACCTTAAATTGGTACACAGCAATCTTCACATTAACAAACCTCATTTGGGTTGTGTTTTATAAAGCAACAATTTAAAATTTTTGCTGTTTGTCTCTGAGTAAAATGGTTGTTAAAAAGAGACAGCAAAATTATAACTTGTATCTTTAGAAAATGTGATGTGACCCTCACATCACGTCTCCTTATGTTCTTATACTCATAGAAATTTAAATTGGACCGGCCTCAATTCTCCAGAAACATATTGACAGGTGACCACCAAGACTCACTAATGCAAAAAAAGATAACTAAACGAAAATCAACCTTGTTTTGATACCACTAAGATTCATTTATGGGTTTAAACTTATGGTAGTAGTTAGTGAGTTTCGGTCGTCACCTGACAGTATGGTCTATGGACATTCATACTTTTGTCCTTGGCATAAACATCCTATGCGTCATAAATATATGTGTAGAGAATGCTAAATGTTCATTGTAGCAATATCTCTTAATTTCCCACATAACTCCCGCCTACGAGATTTCTCTAAAGCATCTAATAGGTCCCAAAACCATTTTTTCCGATCAGCTTTCTTCTTATAAATCTCCATGATTTCTAATGCCTTGTCTTCTACTCGTTTACCGTTGCATTGTATTTCATCGATCCTCCCCTCCTGGATACCCAAATACCTGGCTAGGTTCCGCCAGGACCACCCTATTTCCTCAATGATGGTTTCTACAATTCTTTCCCGTTTTTTGTCACATAAGCCATCGGCAAAGTGATTGTCTCCTCCATTTTCTTTTGGGGGTGGGTTTTGCAGTGCATTTTGCTGTAGTTGTTCCACAGCTGTAATTGATACAAGAATATTAGCAGCAGAAGTATTGCAACTTTCAGAATACCAAAATTTCCGATAATAAGGGTCTAGGTTTGAATTGACTATACATAATTGTAGTTGAAACAACTGAAATCTTTTTGAAACCAAGCAATGGTTTTTTTTTACATACTTTGCAACTGAAGTCAAGTTATCACTCTAAGGGCCTATCACCTATCTAATAATACTAGGGAGACATAATCAGTCCAAAACAATGGTCTCACATTAGTACCGCAAGAATGACTCGTGCAGCAGTTTCTCTGACTATTTTACAGTATAAGACTGGTCAGACTGGTTGTTTACAAATTTCCACTAACCCTATTTTTAATAAATCTCATTATAGCTCGAAGCCATTAAACACAAATGTGAGTTTACTTACCGTACTGATTTATGTTCTGTTGAGGTACCCGGTTTTTTTCATAATTGCTGATGCTATTCATTATCTCCATATTATCCGGAAGCCTTTGAGCCAACACTTGTAGTGGTAAAATGTTCTCTTCAGACAGTACATCTCTGACTTCTAAAACCTTCAAAAGCTGACCAATTGTGCCTATTTGTTCGTATCTTCTGGCAGAGTTGATGTCGTTTTGGTATAAACCTTTCATTGCGTGTAATATTTGGGTGTGCATGTTGCTCATACTAACCTTTAGCGTAATTAAATCTTTTAACTTCGTATAATCTGATGCTACCATTGTACGCAATTTGGAGGCGTAAAACGGATGAATTTCGACACGTACCATATTTATTTCTTAGGCGCTGGGTTTTGAACGGTTTCCCTGCACATTTTAGTCAATATTTTTCATTTACTGATTTTATTACTAGAAACCAAAGTTTTATTACACGTAATGTAAATTAACAAGTGGTGTTAAAGTGACTACCGATTCTACCGAATGACGTTTTTATTAATAATGTCAAATATGTCAATGTCAATACTATCGAAAAATGATGTATACGTTCCGTTGTTCACAATTTCACACAACGTACTCTCTTTTCACACATATTCTTACCATAGTTATCTATAGCAATTTATAGAAATCACTAATAATAAAAGTCAAAAAATATACGCTGATTTATGTTACGATCCAAGTCAAGTTTCTAAAACAAGGTACAGGTAATTATTAGTAACGGAACGTAACAAGATAAGGGGCTTCCCCTCGGCTTCCCACAAGTTGACGTCATACAGCTGTGCCGATATCGTCAGCGTCATCGCCACTCAAAAACTGTTTGCATACTTTTTTTAAACTACTTTCATTAGCTAACTGCCCACTAACCCCCCATCAACATACTTATGTGGCTAAAAGTAGGTGAGGGAGGTATCTACGGGTTGCAAGATGTCACACATTCTTCTTAATCTGACACGCTCGAATGACTCCAAAAATCCCGTCTCTTGGACTCCCCTACTATAAAACATTTATTTTAAGAATAAGGTCTCCTATTTCGTCTCAAAAATACGGTCGTAGTCGTACACATATTTTCAACCGACTTCAAGATTTCGAATGAGGAGGTTATCAATTCGTCGGGATCTTTGTTTTTTTTTATGTATTTTCACCGATTATTCGAAGACGGCTGGACCGATTCCGAAAATTCTTGTTTTGTTTGAAAGAGTAGGTATACTTCACAGTTGGTCCCATTGTCACCAGGTCCAGATCTGATGATGGGATCCTGGAGAAATCGAGGGAACTCTTGATCTGATGACTCTGATTTCACTATTTTTTACAGCAACTCTGCCACTTCCTCTTGGAATAGCGGATCCTAAGTGAAGTCGGTTCTTTTTTTTTGCAACATTGCATTGATATTTTAGGCTTTGACTGTGCAACGCTTGAATGGTTAAGAATAACATATATCTTTGAGTGTGTTACAATCACCAGGGAGCAAAATAACATATTTACGGCGAGGGAGTACGTTGACTCCCGAACGAAGTGATCCCGATTCTAAAATATATAGATTCCTGAGCCCGAAATAAAAATAATTGACAAGCTTGACAAGACTTAAAACTACATTTTACACTACCTACGAGTATATTAATAAACTGGTCAGGTTCTATCATCAACATCATTATTTTACCTACACCACGAAACCAATGATACGACCTGCGTAATATGTGCACAAACGTATAAAATGATATGTACAAAATTGTCCTAGAATTCAAAAGTGCCACTTTGATCCATCCTAGTGGGGTAGTAAAAGCCCTTATCCGAATAGGTAGCGCGCAAAAAGCTTTTTACTTATGTAGGTAACAAATAGTTTTAATCGTTAAAAATCGGACATGGACACTATAAAACTAGCTATAGGTGTATCTTCTCGACTCCGCCTGCACAGTTTACTATTTGTATAATTTCCCCTCTCTTAGTAAAATTAAAAAAAAATCTCCATCGTGAGGTCTTCAAATCGGTTCAGTAATTTTGCGGTTAAATGTAATATTAGCATGTATGAACTCGATCATATATATTAATACCCTTGCTTAAGACTGATGCAAAGTCATCGATAACATATCGTGTTTATAAAGTAAGGAATGACTAAATAACAACACATTATTTAACGATGTTTGCATATGGGTTCATCTTATCAGAAAACGAGTCGCTTTGACCTCTCTATCGGAATCAGTATTCCACTGTCGCTTTTGTGGGCCAGCATGTTAAAAGTTTAACTACAGAGTCTTTTTAAACTATTCAAAATGTATAGATTACTTAACCGTGGCGTCCTAACTAGGACCAAATTAAAAAGAAATAGTCCAGGTAAAGGGACTCGTTGCCTGACTACTCAAGATGCGAAGGCAGATATCCTGTTCCCAGAAAGAGTTGATTTTCCGAGCAGACACATTGGGCCGAGGGATCAAGATGTTGTGACTATGCTGGATCTTTTAGGATATAAGGTTTGAAATTAGTAGTTATTACTTTCTTTCTACATTATATAATATGCATGGAGACCTAATGAACCTCTACAAAATATGCATCGTGCGTAATAATAATTACTTTAAGTAATGTTAAACCATAAACTTTTATAGTGTTTTTTTTATCATTACACAGCCAATTATAAAAATGTATATTTAATTAACGAAGGGCTTCAGTTAAATGGATCACAATAATATCAACACAGGTCGCATTTTTGCTTTCGTGGGATTAAATAAACATTTAAGTAGCCTAGGAATTCACCTCCATAGAGTGTGCCTTCTATTCTCATAAAGTCCCGTTTTTATATAGTAGGCTAGCCGCTCGGGGGGGTTTTTTCCATGTAATATGTAATATAAATACGTAAAAACGATAAAAGTTTATATACCTACTTCTCCTATTTTTCATATAGTGTAGGCAATGTTTAAGTATTTAATTGTTTTGGTTATACATACATGAGTAATGTCTTTCTCCAGAGCTTAGACCAATTAACGAACGATGCGGTACCCAAGCAAATACAGTTACAAGGCCTTATGGACATCTCTGAACCAATGAGTAAGTATATTACTTATTTTAATTATCATATTCATATTCATTTAAATATTCGTATTAAGCATACCTTGTCATATTATATGAGATCGAGGACTGGATAAAAAATACAATTAATAATACCAAAATAAACATTCAGCAAGTTATAGTAAATTAACAATAATAACAAATCTTAATCTATCTTTTATATAAGTACTTAATGGATTTTTGTATGACATGGATCTCATTCCTTAGGTTGTAAATTAATATCCAAACAATAACAATCAACAAATTCTTTCAGGTGAATATGACCTTATCGAAAGAGTGCGTAAAATAGCCGAAAATAATCAAATATGGCGTTCTTATATCGGCATGGGATATCACAACTGTGCTGTCCCTCACACCATCATGAGAAACCTGTTCGAAAATCCTGGATGGTAAGATATTTTTAATCTGCTCCAAAGTATAATGTGCCACATATGTGCCATAACTACATGCAGTATGGTATTTAGGTATCTTAGGTGGGTGACCCACCTAAGATACCTAAATACCAAATACCCACCGTGGGTCTAATTAAAGTTCGATTGCTGCACGGTCGCCACAAATATATCGGAGCGGCCAAGGTATTAATAATGTACTAATATCAGAACATGCACTTTATTGCCTTGGCAATAGAATAGGCGTTGTTCTAATGACCACCTTGGTCGCTCCAATATATCTGACGGCGACTGCACATTGAGTCTCTGCGTCTGGAATTAGACTATTGTTTAAAATCGAAGAGAATATTGCTACTAATGTCGAAAGAAATCAGAAGAAATATTGCTACTAATGTTTTCTACTTGCCGTGGGGTGCCCGGCCTTAGAATTGTCCCTCGCCATATCGCCCCGTGGTTGCAGTAGGACTCTGCTAAGGGAATATAAATACCGGGAGATGGGCAGTAGCATCTTCCAAAAGCCTAAACAACAATAAACAAAAAAAAAATTGCGCGCGCCAACCCGCCTGCCAAGCGCGTTTGGATAAAGGGGGGCTTGCCATACGCGTATACGTTCAGCAGTGGACGTCTTATGACTGAGATGAAGACGATTTCTACCTACCTATACTGACTTGCCTTTTAAACACTTTATAAACACAGTTACAAAATTTTTACCCGTAGACGAGATTTAAGTACTTGTTCTCTTGTATATTTAAAATTAAGTATTTGTTTTGATATTCAGGACAACGCAGTACACTCCCTACCAACCCGAAGTAGCACAGGGCAGACTTGAAAGCCTCCTCAACTATCAGACGATGGTGAGCGACCTCACTGGTTTAGATGTCGCCAACGCGTCTCTTCTCGACGAGGGCACGGCTGCTGCGGAGGCATTATCTCTATGTCATAGGTAATATAGGTATAGATATCAATGCACTAAAGAGAGGTTTCCAAAGTAGTCTTTTAAAGCTTTTAGTAAATTTAAGAGAGTCCATTTTGAACCTTACGATTGAGTTCACACTGGATTATATTTTCCCTTGCAAATTTCAGACACAACAAAAGGACCAAGTTCGTAGTGTCAGAGCGTCTCCACCCTCAAACGTTAGCCGTCGTCCAAACGCGCCTGGATGCCTTGGGGTTGGAGGTGATGGTCGTACCTGATGTGCGCCAGGCGGACTTTGCGCAGAGAGACATATCTGCTGTGCTTCTGCAATGCCCTGATACCAGGGGTTTGGTTTACGATTACTCTGGATTGGCTGCTGCTGCACAGGAACACGGAGTGAGTATATTATTTTGGGTACCTATTTACAACTTAAAGAAAATTTAAGTGGTTTTATCCTTATTTGATTGCCGTGCTACGAAGGCTTAAGAGTGGTACAGTCAGCGGCAGAAGTAGCTAGGCTGGTAGGGTGTTTAAAATGACCTACACATGCTCTTATTCTCGTAACAATAAAGTCTTGGTCATTTTGAACACCCTACCCGCTTAGCTACTTTTGCTGCTGACTGTAAAATGATTTTTTATTTGCTATTCGATTATTCATTGAAAAGTTTACCATGAAGAATGTTTAGGTAACTTATTTTATTTTAGACATTAGTCGTGGTGGCCACGGATCTCCTTGCCATGGCCCTGCTTAGGCCTCCAGCAGAATGTGGCGCTGCCCTCGCCGTGGGCACTTCCCAACGGTTGGGAGTCCCGCTCGGCTACGGAGGTCCCCATGCCGGGTTCTTCGCAGCAGAACATCCGCTGGTGCGGCTCATGCCTGGCCGTATGGTGGGTGTGACAAGAGACGCTGCCGGAAGAGATGCTTACAGGTAACAATTTACAATTTCAACCTAATAAAGAATATTTAACGTGTATGGCGCAGTCTGACCGAATCTTTCTATAAATAACCCTAAGGTTGTCTGGAAGAGATAACTTATTAGAGATAAGACTGCCTATTGTTTACCTCTTTTTTGTTCATTGTATTCTCGTACTGTGCTGTAATTTTTGAGGTGTGCAATAAACCATTTACTCATTCATTCATTCATAACCAATTTGTTTTACACCTTGCCGTTGTCGTCTCTCTTGAATGTTAGCAAATTTAAAGTGTGTCAAGTGTCAATATGTTTGATTCGGTGTTTTGGCAGGTAACATTGTAAATCTTCAGTGGATGGTTAACCGTTCCAATCAGTAAAACTCGCTGAAAACGCGATTTTGAACCGAGTTGGGACCGAACCAAAAACACGTGTTAATAATGATACACGGTGCTCCGTACCGTGTCCTACATGATAGCGTCACGTGATCCTCGGAGGTCACGTGATGTTTTGTATACAAAATGAAGTACCTACCGGAAGTGTCGTGTCGGACACGGTATGGAACACTGTGCATCGTCCTGTAAGGCGCAAAGCGTATGACGTGGGACTGTCCTGCAGGACCTCAAGTTGCAAAAAATGTTACTTGCGAAATATCGTATTAAACGCGTGATCATATTAAGCGGGTCCTGTATAACAAAATTGACCGGCTGATGTGATTGATGTGCAGTAAAACAAATTGATCGAATATTTTCAAACTCTCCAGGTTAGCACTCCAGACTAGAGAGCAGCACATCCGGCGAGATAAAGCGACATCAAACATTTGTACAGCCCAAGCCCTCTTGGCGAACATGTCTGCGATGTACGCCGTCTACCACGGCCCTCAGGGCTTGAGGGATATTGCCATTCGAGTCCATAATGCTACTCTAGTTCTTGATCAAGGTAAGATCTTAGAGCATATTTCCACACATTTACTACTTCATGGTGATCCAAAGAGGATCTTGGCTTATACAGTATAACCTCGATTTAAACAATGCTGTGTGGTATATAAAATAGTTTCACCAAGTTCGACGATTTATGAAAAGAATGGATTGAAAATGCGAAATTGTATATTACAGGTATCAGACAACGTGGGCATAAGCAATCTAACGAAGTATACTTCGACACGTTACACATCGTACCTCATGCTAATCATGACGCTAGCGCCATCAAAGAAAGGGCCCAACAAAAGAAGATCAATCTTCGGTACTTTGATGACGGTGCAGTCGGTGTCGCTTTAGATGAGACCACGACTATGCAGGACGTTGATGACTTGCTGTGGGTATTTGATTGTCAAAGTGTTGATGAGGTAAGATACGTGCCAATAGGTTTTATTTTTGACGTTGAGTTTAAAAGTCACAGAATGAACTACGAATGTAGCGATTTAGTCAACGTTATTGCAAAACTGGAAATGTTTGCAGGTAAAGAAAAACGAGGAAGCTGTGAAATCTCGCAGCGTGCTTAAGGGTCCCTTCAGAAGAACGTCTCCGTACCTCACGCATCCGGTCTTCAATATGCACCACTCTGAAACCAAGCTAGTGAGGTACATGAAGCGACTGGAGAATAAGGACATATCTTTGGTCCACTCTATGATACCTTTGGTAAGATGTTCTCCTCTTCTTCAGTAGATTTTGGAATAATCCACATTAAATTTTGCTTTATTTTTCGAACCGTTTAAGTTTATGTGCAAACAATCTTTTAGGATTTTGAGCTGTATTCCTCAATGCATAATTATAATGCAATCTAAATCTGTGTTTTCTGATGTAGTTGATAGTAATGCTGGAATTTTTAGGGGTCCTGCACTATGAAACTGAATTCGACCACGGAGATGATGCCATGCTCGTTCAAACACTTTACTGATATCCATCCATTCGCGCCGTTAGATCAGTGCCAGGGCTACCACACGCTGTTTGAGGAACTGGCTAATGATTTGTGTGCGATTACGGGCTACGACCGTGTCTCATTCCAACCAAACAGGTACGTTTTGAAGCAAAAACTTCAATTTTTTTTTACTTTCGGTTTCTTGACGCCCTTGTCTGGGTAAATTGTACAACATTTGTCACACATGTTCTCGGGTCAGATCACCTTTGGAGTTGGGCTCTTGGCACTTTTCCCATTGACAACCCAAACTATGGGCCAGGTAAGAAAATGGCTATTGTTTTTGACAATTGACTTTATATTCCAGCGGCGCCCAAGGCGAGTACGCTGGATTACGGACTATAAAACGATACCATGAGTTCCGTGGCGATACAGGCCGCAACATCTGCCTCATCCCCGTAAGCGCTCACGGCACGAATCCAGCGTCTGCCCATATGGCCGGCATGTTGGTGTGTGCTATCCGAGTCAAGCCCTCTGGAGATATCGACATGGAGCATCTTAAGGATAAGGTATGAACAGGAACACAGCTCAAAATGGACGACTTAGCAAGCGGGCTTACCGAGCGAGCTCTGTGGTCATTATTTCTGGTTCAGGATTCCACAAATTTTAAACTCTATTTACTGACTGGTCTGAAACTTTACTGGTAGCTGATGTACGAGTAGAAGCAAAGTCCGCGTTTGGCGACAATTTTTGTAAGATTGTCTCTATTTTCCTTAAAATATTAGAGCTTCAAGATCATGTTGCAAACTTATCCGAATTCTCTGATTATGTGCAGGTGGAAGAGCACAGCAAGAAGCTGTCATGCCTTATGCTGACGTACCCCAGCACGTTCGGAGTGTTCGAGGAACAGGCTGCAGACGTCTGCGCGCTGGTGCACAAACATGGTGGCCAGGTATACCTGGATGGTGCCAATATGAACGCTCAGGTATGTTATGTTGTTACTAAAGTACTTACAACACGATAACCCTACAAGGTGTATTTTGCGTAATTATAATTGCGTAACTCCATACACAACAAAAATCGGATGGTAAGGTTATTGGAAATTTAGCAGCGTGATGGAGTGCAGCTACTATTTCATTGCACTCTCCTTTGCTTGTGAGTGGCATCAGGAAATTAGCTGAAAGGCTTGCTACATACATACATACACACATTAAAATGGGCAGTCGTGTTAAACATAATACACTTCAGCACAATATTGACTATTGATCACATGATTTCATATTCCCCAACCATAATTCCCAACCTATTAGGTATGTATATTGTAAAATATGTATATCATAATTTAAAAAATTACGCTATACCGCAGGTCGGTCTATGTCGTCCAGGAGATTACGGCAGCGATGTGTCCCATCTGAACCTACACAAGACCTTCTGCATCCCCCACGGCGGTGGAGGTCCAGGCATGGGCCCAATTGGAGTGTAAGTAATCAATACTCTTATACTTTTGTTTGGTTCACGACCATATTAGGTTTTCGGTTGTCAATATATAGGTACCAAGTGCTGATTGGAAATATAAACTAATATAACTTAACTATTTAGGAAAGCTCACTTAGCGCCTTTCCTGCCTTCTCATCCAGTGGTCGACCCCCTGGCGGACTTAGGTGACGCAGCGCACAGTTTCGGATCCGTGAGCGCGGCTCCTTATGGCTCGTCGGCCATCCTACCCATATCCTGGGCCTATATTAAGGTAAGTGTACGACAATGAGCCGGTATGTGTACGTACTTACGTGTACTTACGTACAACTGCAGGCTTAGGAACATCTTGATTTTATACTGACGTGTGTGGGAGAAGTCCGGAGCTAAATAAAAGCTTTATACGCAGGAACTGTCTGCTAATTTGTAATAAGAAAATTCTACCAAAGTTGTTTGGCGTAATTCATAAAAGTTTGTCAAATCAGAAATGACGTTGATAAATGTTTGTCTCTCTCCATCAATTTGAGATTTGTGTTTGTTAGAAAGAGAAATTTGCTAAGATTTGTGAATAGAGGGGTGATCCACGGCGAATATATCTTCAACAAAGCTCCACATGTTTTACACGTTTCATTATAAAAGATGTTATTCTTATTTCTAGATGATGGGCCCTAAAGGTTTAAAACGTGCGACGCAAGTGGCCATTTTGAACGCAAACTACATGTCCCGACGGTTGGATGGTCATTATAAGACCCTGTACAAGGGTGAGAGGGGACTAGTGGCACACGAGTTCATCATAGACGTACGGGATCTTAAGAAAACTGCTAATATAGAGCCCGGTGATATCGCGAAGAGGCTAATGGACTTTGGTAAGTCATCTAAAATGATGCCATCAAGTTACTGAGAAGCTGAATAAGCTGACTAGCTTCAGTCTTCCTACAGTCTTAGTACATACTTTACCCCTACCTTTGTCCGCTAGGTCACAATCGCTTTCAACCTGGTTAAAGTGACAGACTGGTTTTTTGCTCTAGTTCTGTTTCGAGCCTAGGCTTTTTTGTTCTGTTTTTTTTTTTACTTTGGATTTTGGAGCGATCAATTATCCTATAAGAAGTTTTACTTTAATATTTTGCCTTCAGGATTCCATGCTCCAACAATGTCTTGGCCAGTAGCTGGGACTCTAATGATAGAACCAACCGAATCTGAGGACCTGCAGGAACTTGACCGGTTCTGTGAAGCTCTCATCCAAATCAGGAAAGAAATCAAGGATATTGAAGACGGAGTCATGGACAAGCGATTAAATCCGTTGAAGGTTTGTAGTAAAATGTACCTTTTAAAGTTATTTCGACATATTTTAGCTGTATTTTAGGCACAAAAGTTTACCCAAATTACCTACAACTATTGTCAGTTTTCCGGTTCTATATAATTAGGCTGCGTTTCCACCAGAGATGAGCGAGGATGCGCTGCGAGGAATGTGTTTGCTAAGAACCAATCCTAGAGCTGCGCTGTGTAAGCAGGTAAATGAAACGATTCTATTGGTTCTAAAAAACACATTCCTCGCTCATCTCTGGTGGAAACGGAGCCTTAAGTGATGTTACCTTTCTTCAAGTTCGCTAGTCATCACTTCATCATTATCTTCGTAATGTCATTGTAGATGGCGCCACATACACAAGAAGCTGTGATATCCGAAGACTGGAACCGGCCCTATAGCCGAGCTCAAGCTGCTTTCCCTGTCGTGAGTACAACTGCGTTACTTGTTTATTTATTCGCCTGCAGAAGACAATGTTATATATATTTGACAATTGCACCGAATAAGTACTTCTTAACATCCAGTTATATTGTGGCCTAGGGAAGCCAAATATGTAAGTTAGTGGCCATGGGAAATAGGTGTATGAACAGATCTGCTAGGACTGACTACGCACCAAAGAGGTCGGTCCTCTTTGGATGTATGCTTGATTTTCACTTAATCTCGAAACTGGAATTCAAGGCCAAAAAATCTACGACAGATACGTCAGTGTCATAACCATCATTGTCGCTTATGTCACTGTCAAGTAAACTTTTCAGGTTTCGCCAACCTTTTTATAATATGCTGCTTTATATTGGCCAACATTATCAATATAATCATATTATTTATTCTGTGACATTATCTAAAGAGTGAAGCGTAAGCGAAGTGAAGTACTTACAGACATACGGATACAACGGAACTGTCAGCTGGCTACCTAGACGTCTCTGCATTTCGATAGATTTTTGATTTTAAATAATTGTTCCACGATAACTTTATAAAATTTCTTGGGGATGCAGCATAGATAGATAATATAATTTGAGTGTTCAAATATGACCAGATTGATCAAGGCGTTATGGAGCTTAGAAGGCGCGAAAAAATCATCATAAAGTGTCTTGTTATATTGGTCCATTCGTTTGCATGTAAATCACGAGTTCTCGGTTCGAAGCGGGCTACTAGTTAAAATAAGGTTTTTGTAAAAAAAAGGTAGGTATGAACTTTTGTCGCCGACTGTACTCTACTTTCAACAGTAAACTAACACGGAGACAATTCTAACGAACATATTAAACACGATAAGGTTTCGTTTTTGACTTGATGTAGTTCTTAACTTAGTCGTAAATTATTGTACCAAATGTTATGAATACCCGAAGTAATACAAGTGCAATACCAGCTTTGCAACCAAAAATCACGGATGTTTAATTTTTTATTAGGGCGTCTTTTATTTATGTAAAATAAGTAAATACAATTACTTCTTTAAATTATAGGATTGAAATTACCAACAAATAAATTATCTTAGCGTGTTTTTAATAAAAAAGGGAATATACCATTGTACAAACATTTTACTGCAGTGGCAACATTGTAGTAACTTTTTTGGCCTTGAATTACAGTTTCGAGATTAGCTATGGGTAAGATTTTAGGTATTCGTAATATACAAATACGAATGATTATATTATTTTATCCAGCCGTTCGTGAAAGGCGAGACGAAGATCTGGCCAACAGTGGGTCGCATCGACGACATGTACGGCGACAAGCACCTCGTCTGCACGTGTCCTCCGGTCCTCGACGACTTCTGATCTGACCATGTATTTATGTATAATTATAATATAGCTTTAAGAATAAAATAAAAACCAAGCGATCGCATAATAATATGTATATTTTGTCAATATTGCTGTAGAATAAATATTTCCCTTTAACAACAAAACTTCTCTTATTCTGCAATGACAAGACCTCACTCTATAGCGGTATAAACAATTTTAATAATTGCCTTAAAATTCCATTGACTTCGAACAAGTAATCTATCTATCTTATTATCATACAAATATGTTATATTGCGAAGGATTATTATTTTATCATACGTAACATTTAAATAGAGTCAAGGCAACGAGTTTGTTTTGTTTCTAGCTCAAATAGGTGAACGGCTTATTGCTACAACCTATGTTCATATATAACAAATTCCTGGCACTTATATGTTAATAATATAAGCGAAGCCATTTTTATACTATTAAATAGCAATGTTTTGTGTAGTTATGTGCTCTTATTCATACCGGCAAATAATCAGTTCCTGACCTTAAAAGATCAGAGGAGCTAGGTACTAACTACGTGCATCATTCTGACGAGCTTGAACCAAAACATTACACGATGTCCTCCGAAAACATCTGGATTATTTCAAATCCAATTTTACTTTTAATAAATTATTCGTAAAACTATGTATATTCTATTAATTATCAAATCAAACATTAATTATATAATAGTTTAAAATTACCTATTTTATGAATTACAAACATATAAATTGTACATAATCTAAAACAGAAAATCATACCAAACACAAAATTCTTCTCAAATTTCAGTACAAGTCAATAAAATGCAATGGAACGACATAATACATTTTTTTCTTTAATCATAGTAATTATTAATCATTGTAAAACTATTTTGTTTATAATTACTTCGGGGGAGAATTAACAGTATCCTTGGGATACATGCCCAATCGAACTCCGAGCTCTTTGGGCATCCGCATTGCTGGACGAGTGGGGAACGGGTGATACGAGCCGGTAGACGGGCTCCTGGGATAAGACAGCGAAGACAACGTGTCCGTCTCGATCAGAGACGTTATAGCGCTGCAAGTGTCATCCGATTCCAATTTGAATTTATCACTTTTCTCCAAGTAGTCCTTAGGATTTGTAGGAGTTTCCCTATTTGGAAATATTTTTGGTGAAATAGGAGTAGACACCTGGTCCAGTGAAGCGATTTGACACAACGTATCGCTAGAATTACTTTTTGCACCACACGGGGAATCGTCATCTGCTGAAGGTTCGTATGTGAAGCTAATAGAGGAAGTTACTACGTTTGCGAACTCACTTACTTGGCTGTTGTCAGTCTTTATTAAACTATCGCAAATTTTTGGACCTTGACCCACCGTCTTGCTGCAAATATCGCTGGCTTTAGATAAAACAAAGTCGTTGTATTTGCTAGAAAGTGGGTAGTTGTAGTCATCAGACATAAATCGACGTTCGTAGTTTGACGTATCTTTTAATTCTGATGATGATGGCAACGTTACGGAAGCTTTTGACTCTCCCAGGCCAGAATTTGGAGCCCACTCTGAAATCGAGGTTCGATTAGCGTCGTTGTTTGTAACATCAAGAAGCACTGTTGATTCTGGAGTCTTTCTTGTATTTGTGTAATCTAATTCATAGGTCTCGGGCTTGCTTATAAGGTTCTTTAAATCGCATTTTGCTAAGAAACCTTTGTTTTCCCAACCGTAACGATCCGTTTGATTAGCTAAACATTCACTGCTAGGCGATTTAATACGTTTCAAAGTAAATTCTGGATTGCGTGCAATACCCTCACGTATTTCTAATGAAAAGGGATCATCTATAGAAATTGGCCTAATTCTCACGAAATCATTTTTTTCGTTAGCCTCACTGTTAACATTCTTTTTCCTATGAACAATTAAAGAATCTGATGTAGACTCCTTTAGAAAAGAGAAATCAGTGAAATTTAATTCTACAGTGTTATGAATGTTAGAGTTAGCGGGTTTGACATCATCAACCAGATTTTCCGAACTTTTAGTCTCATATGCTTTAGTGGTAACTTCAGGCATATTTTGTTTCGTTAAAATTCTGCTGAGGATTTTTGAATTTTCCTGAATGATTTGTAGGGCTCTTTCGCTGTTTTTGCGACCAGATCTGAGCGCGTAGTCTTTGGGGGAGTTAATTTTAGTTTCAGGAGTTTTTTCTAAACTCTCTTGTTTCACATTTTGTATTTTACTATGCTCTTCATAAGAAATCTCGCTAGTATTCATTTTGTGCTGTATATTTATATGTGGACTGATACTGGTCTGATTTGAAAAACTATGACTTTGTGGTAAGGATGACGCTCTTTCTACTTCACTTTGTAGAATTTTATCATTATGATTACTCTGTAGTGTCAAAGAGTCGGGCTTCTTTGGTACTCGTGATAATCTCTTAGCAGCTCTCCGATTAGGTATTTCAGAATTATTAGGATCTGTAACACGCGCTCCAAAAAACTCAGGACTATGCTCAAAGTATTTATCGATTCTTAGTGGTATGGGAGGCTCGTCTTCGCTCACTACGATACTCTCAGCGCCGGGGCTTCTAGGCGGACTATCAATGTCAGAAACATTTTTTTCAGATAAATCTATATCAGGCACAAAATTTGGATACATTGTCAGACTATCAATAATATCTGGTGGCCTAGCACTTACATCTAGTTTAGAAGTAGAAGGTCGCTTAAAATTACTTTCAAAATCGTAAGTATATGATGGAGACTTAAAGCCTGTTTCAAAATTGCACGGAGACAAATCAATAGGACTGAGATCCGTCAGATTCTTGGTTGGTTTTGATGATCGAATTGATTCAGTACTCCTAGTGTACTCTTCAGACTTTAGTCTCAATAGGACTTCTCCTTTCTCAAAACCGTGGTCTGAATATGGAGATTTAATTTTATATGGGCTTAATTGTTTATAGCTGTCTACATCAGAGCACGCTAGTAAATTGTCGCTTCGTTTGCTGTTGAATCCATCGATATAATTTTTTAATGGTTCACCTGCTGCAGAATGTAAGTAATCAGATACAGTCATTTCCGAAGGCATTATTTCACTTTGTTCTTTACATGAAGTAATTGTAGATTCTCTGACGGCAGATGCGAGAGTGTAATTTTTGTCTTTCGCAATACTAACGGGGGATATTCTAGATTCTTTTGAAATAGGTGAGTGTAAGTATTCTGTGTTTTTAGTAAATTTATACGGTGAAACTTTTGATTCCTTGACTGTATGTGATACATGAGACGAAGTGTCTTTTTTAAGCATACATGGAGAAATTTGTGTTTCGCTAATGCTAGTCGATCGATTATACTTTTTATCTTTTGAAAAACAAATAGGAGATAATTTAGATTCCTTTAAGGCGGGTAACTGAGCTAAAATCGTATCTTTAGAAAGGGATGAAGATGCGCGTTTTATTTCTTTGGAACTAGATTTAACTTTTACTTTATTGTCGTCTTGAATTTCCGGTTCCGAATCACTACCACGTTCGTTCTCATCACACAGGCTAGTGTCAGTACTGGATGCCGAATGTGAAGAATACGACGAACTTTCACTAGAGCTTCGTGATCTTAATGAAGCGATCATTTCATCTGCTTCGCGCTCCGAAACTATGATTCCATCACCAGCCTCATCTAGATCAATAGATGCCTTTCTACCTTTTTCTACAGTCTTATCTTTCTTAATATCTTTCCATTTGACAGAATTACGCCTACTTAGTGACTTGCGACTTTTTTCTTCGTTCCAACTAATGGTGTCGTTAGAGCGTGCCCGAGGCGAGGTCTTCTCCCTGGGGGCGAGTGCTTGTCGCGAGGGAGGCACGGCACCGGGCGGCGGGCCGAGCCGCCTGCCCCGCGAGCTCACAATGGCACTTTTTCCCAGAAGAAGATTATTGACAGTAAGCGACGTTGGTGAAGTAGGTACTCCAACTGCAAAAAAATAATGAAAATTTTATAAAATTACGAGTAAGTACTATGTGATAATGTTAGGTACAATAAGTAGTGAAACTAGGTACTCGAGCTAATTACCTGCGGCATGTCTGGCGCAAGCTGCTGCCAGGATGACGTGTGCTTGCCGTTGCCGCTCCCTCAACCTTGCGTACTGCCTCTTGAGAGCACCGATATCCAATGACAGTCTATCGCCAGCACCCAAACGGTCTTCTCGTCTTGGAATAACCTACAAACGTTTAAAATAGATGTTAAGTACCTTCAATTGGTCACAAAACGGTTCCAATGTATTATGTAATTAATAAAAACAAATATTACCGTTGCTAGCGCCATTTTATTTCCATCATCGCTCGAGTCACCCTCGTCTTCTGAATAAAACAGACGAAGTCCCCTCTTCGTCATCGATTGCATCTAAATTAATAATTAAACGAATTATAACTTTTACGTTATCGAAAACTGGTAGTATTAACTGATTCTACTTTGGTAAGTGATTGGTAAGGTCGAAAGTAGTAGTTTCTCAAAATACAAGCATAAATTAGTAACTAGATAGGTATGACATTTTTATAAGGGTGCCTAGCGGACAATGATATTTTTTTTGCAAGCAGGAAAATAAAAGACGCATATCCGAATCGTACCTAAAGCACTTAAAATACAAACTTAATTCTTTACCCTATACAATACCATTATTTTGAAATATATTTGTGTTCTGAGTATAATTACCGCCGAGTGTAACGGCGGCTGGCACACCGGCGCAACGGGCGGCGCGGGAGGTGTGACCCTGTATCTGTGCAGGCTGCGCAGGCGCGGGAGCTCCGGCACAGAGCCGAACGCCACCACCCGGGCCACCAGCGCCTCGCCGGCCTCCCAGACGGCGCCGGCGCCGCCGCCCATGCAGCTGTAGAACTCGTCGGCGGAACGGGCTGACAGGATGCGACTGTGAAAAGGAAAGTTTGCATGAGTGTCCTGGCAATTAGTAGGTATAATTCGGAACTATGGATTTTAATTTGAAAATGTATTCATATTTGTCGTGTCGCTTGGTGAGTATACACGTAAGCACATAGAAGCAACAAAATTTAATCAAATCCGAATCAATTAAGAGGATGATAAGAGCTAAATTCCCTCCCTATCTTTTTCAGCGCGAGTGAAAGAGAAACACGGCGTTACGATTAGTATGGGAGCTCATTGCAAATTTTGCAAAATGATTAATTAAAAAAAAACTATGCATTAATTGAGAAATTTAAGGCAACGAAGTTTTTAGTATTAGTGTGGTGGAACGTTGTCCTTAATTACAGACATATAAGACAAGAAACTAAAGACGTGCGATTGTTTTAAGCTAATTTTAGATGTAACTTTGGTATTATTTTCTATCGAGCCGATTTCGTCCAATCGTGTATTGGAATTAACCAAGTTCTTTTAAATATAATGAATATTAACATATATTTTTTTACTTTTCCAAAACAAGTAGTTACAGCTATATGACTGTTTAAGTAAAGTCAATTTGAAGGTCATCGGGTCTTGTCAGCCTCTTAAGAGTTTCTATCATTCGATTGAACATCCTGAATGATGTATTATGTTCCGTTCAGCAGCACCACATATTGAAGTATGAATATTACATTTGTATCAAATGATTAAATCTATCAAAAGCATTAAAATATAAAATAAAACAATAATAAATGTTATAATAAAATCTTACACAAATCAACCTAGTCCCACAGTAAATATATTTTATGATTTCTATAGAATATATTATTCGTACTTACTCTTGAAGCATATCCCAAATAGCCAAGGCTGTGAGCAGCAAAATCTCATTTCCATCCAGTAAAATGAGGTCCCATATTCTCAAAAGGGATTCTCGAGGTAGCCACGTGGCGTAGAGTGTGAGGAACCATTGCATCGTGAATACATCAGGTAATGGGGGTTCTACACCTCCACCTAAAAATGTAGACAAAGTTAAATAATAACAGTTGATCTTGACACACGCAGACTCTACAAGTTTCAGTTAGTAACTATAAAGTTCCGACCTTCTTTTTTTCAGTTTGTTTTTCTTTTCACAAAATATGTAATTGAAGCAGCATTTGTAGCCTGGCGGTAAGACGTTCGGCTTTTAATCCGTAAGTCTTGGGTACAAACCCCCGGATTCGTACCTCTGAGTTTTTCTGGACTTAGTACGAAATATCATTTGATGAGTCGCTTTTCGGTGAAGGGAAACATCGTGAGGAAACATGATCTAATCCCAACAAGGCCTAGGTTCCCCTCTGGGTTGGAAGGTTAGATGGTAGTTCTTTCGTAAAAACTAGTGCCAACGCCAATTCATGGGATTAGGTTGCCAAGCAGACCCCAGGCTCAATTGAGCCGTGGCAAAGCCGGGACGAATTCTAGGAGGAGGAAGTAGATTGAAAGACGCAAAATGTAAATATTGAGTTCATAGATGCCATCATTATTTCGGTGCGTCGTTATGAATATTATCGACTATCGTACATACTCGTACCATCAGATATCCTTTGCAAGTGATCCATGTGGTTGGCGAGTCGGGGCAAGCGCAACCTCAGCAAATCTCTGAAGGCTGCCATGTCGGCTGACAGGCCCCGGAGGTCATCGGCGAAATAACCCTCGGGAAGAACTGCCTCCACCAAGTATATCATCACCTTTAAATAAATATATCACTTAATTAAGAAAAGTTGAGTGATGGTAGATGGAATGAACTGATTAATGTTTCGAATCAAACCCGGGACAATTGATTTCTATGGACGCATCGCCAATGTTCAGTATGCAGTTTTCAATTATGATTAGGTATGTACTTTTTCGAAATATGTACCTCTGCCAGGTGACAAAGATGATTGATTGAAGTCCGTAACATGTATTGAGTTAGCGCAGGAAGTGTTTTCTTGGAAAAGGGTCGTTTGATCAAGCAAAAAATAACCAACCTTTAAAGACTCTGACTCCGATTTGTCCATAACTTCTAAAATTATAGCTGCTAACATATTGAATCCTTGACAGTAGCCGACGTCTTTGTTCCATCTGTAAAAAAACAGAAAAAAAAACATTAAAACTTATAACACCGCCCCGTTTGCGAACAGATAAAAAATGAAATATGCGAACAACAACAACGATAAAATCTAGTTACCTCGCGTAGGCCAACAGAACTCGGCGCAGCATGGCTTGATTCTCCCGTCCTTCCGTTCCGCAGAAAAGCGAGCAACCCGTCCGGTGCAAATCCTATAAAGCAAATTGGACTTTATTTTATTAGCGCCCTTGCAAACTCGGTCGTATTTAAATGTATTGATAAACTGTAAACGTCCTAGTGTAATTTCTGGGGAAATTGTCATTCCTCAACAAATAAACGGTTTTACGAGAGGTTTTATCGCTCTTTTTACTGGCCGCGTAACTTAATTTGATGTGACGTATTGCCAAAGAGTTTACGTATCGAACCCTTTAACTGTGTTTGGGTGAAATTCGCCGAGAAGCATAAAATTACCTACTGATAATAATAAGCTGTGACAGCAATATGTCCAGACCAAAACCAAGAAAAAACTGAGCGACTATTTATTTAACTTCACAGGAAACTGGGAACCATCAACTCATAGTCCATGCAAAAAATTTGCATATTTTGATTTTGTTTATTACGGCCAGCCAATATTTATTACTCTGCGCGGTCAAGTGTGTCCCAGCCAGGGTTATCCATACCAAACAATACAGTATAATACCTTTATGATCTACGCCCAAAGCACGTGCGCTCCACCATTGGGCACACTATGCCCAGAGCGGTCAAATGCAAGTCAGTTTAGCATCAGCCGTTATATATATTCTATTACAGGTGGTATACCACAATACCTTGATAATCTGCACCCCGAACTTCGTGGCATCGAGCTGCGCCGTGCCGCGGAAGCACGTGCGCTCCGCCACTTGCCAGTCTATGCCCCGAGCGGTCGGATGGCGATCGGTTGAGCATCACTCGTCGCATATAACACAGTACCTCGATGATCTGCGCCCCAAGCTCCGTGTCATCGGGCTGCGTCGTGCCGCGGAAGCACGCGCGCTCCGCCACTTGCCAGTCTATGCCCCGAGCGGTCAAATGCTAGTCAGTTTAGCACCAGCCGTAGCATACATCACAGTACCTTGATGATCTGCGCCCCAAGCTCCGTGTCATCGGGCTGCGCCGTGCCGCGGAAGCACGCGCGCTCCGCCACTGGCCAGTCTATGCCCCGCGCGGTCAGATGCCGGTCGGCTAGGGTCATCCATAGCTATAAGAAAGAATAAAACGTGTATTTTCTCTTTGCAACGCTACAAACTACCAAGCAGGACTGTTAAAATATTCGGTGCAATAATTTATGATAAGTATTGACTATTATTCAAAAGTGTACCTGACCGGTTGACAGTCTGTAACGAAAATACCGGTGATCCGTTTACGGGCACAATTGGTATTGTATTGTGTCTAGAAAATAGTATAGATGCGTTCGAAATGTGGTATTGGCGCAAAATGTTGGGCATTTCCTGGACAGCGCGGCGCACCAACGTGTCTATACTGCAGGAGCTCAAGATCCAGACTCGCCTTTCCGCTATCTGCCGAGGGAGAATGCTCGGCTTCTTTGGACACTTGGCCCGACGTGAGCCAGACAGCCTGGAAAAGGCTTTGCTTGTTGGGCCAGTGGAAGGCGATCGACAGCGGGGAGGGATACCCACCCGCTGGTTCTCTGCCATTAAAGAAGCTACACGCGTCGGGATCCAGGGTTCCTTTAAGAAGGCAAGGAATCGACCAGAATGGAGAGCAATACAACATAGAGCGACTTATGGTGGTCACGACCCTCAGACATGAGGATTCGACTATGAAGAAGAAGAAAATAGTAGGAGATAATAGGAGAAAAAAATTTAGCGATTTTTTTTTGTATGGGATATGATGTGATGATGTCCCAGGCGCTCTCTCTCGAACTCTCCCCATACAAAACCATTTTTTTTCGTTCGATTTTTTTTTCTTCCTTACATTAGAATACGACACCAATTATTGCTTTAAAATGATCACTAGCATTTTTGTTTTTAGGCTTTTGCACGATGTGACTGGAGAGTCCTTTTTATACAAAAAATAACCGTATTGCAAGCCCTATTTGTAATGTAATGATGTATAAGTAAGGTGCACTGTGAACATATTTTTGACGTCGGCTGTAATCAACGTTCTTAGAAAACTAAAATAATTTTCCGACGAACAACATTTATTATTCCTACAAACGAGTAATTTACGGAAACCTTACCTTATTTTTGTAAATAAACAACCTCCCTCAAGTTTTGTGACGCACGAATTTGGTTCATAAATATCGTACCTTCATTGAATCTAAATATAGATTACAACCTGAAATCGCTTTATATACTTTTACATCTGCCGGAGCCTTATTTTTATTTCTTCCCCTATATACAGGTTGGTTTTTTTTTTAATCTTACTGTGTGAGGACAAATTTTAAAACCATGTGACCCCGCCCCGTGACCTAAAAAGTGATCTGTTCCTGTGGACGGTTCAATATATTTAATAACAAAAATTGTATTGTATACAAGTTCAAGCACGATGATTGGTTTACGCAAAAACCCGAAATAATCCAATACGTTTAAGGTCAGGTGGGGTAACTGGGTCTATGGGAAAAGTGAACCTATACGTCAGAAATAAAAAACTAAACGTTGTAGCGTGATGTTACCCAGTCGGTAAGATAGTACTTATAGGCTGGATACATTTTTTCTGAAAAATATGAGGGTAGATCACATATGTACGAAAGGAGGGTATGCCAAAAAAATCAGTCAGCTTCCCGTCCAACATCGAGTTGTCGAACAAATATTTCTGCTGCTGTAAATCTAATAAATAAAAGTGCTGAGGACCTGATTTTTAAGGTAAGTGCAAGGTTATAGATAGTGTTCCATTTCCTTGGCGTTATTTTATTGAAATACCGTTGATTTTTAGTTTTATTGATAGTCGAAAAAATATAACCTATTATATATCAAGTAGGGGAAGTGGGTCTAGTAATACCGGTTGAAGAGAAACATATGTCCCTGTTTCCCTGTATCAGATGTAACAAACATTTTCATTGCCTGTAAAAAACCATAATGGGACTGGCTTCTAGTTAAATTCTGTTCCAAGAAAACTGTCAAACACTACACCGGCTTGATACTTGAAGTAAACACTAATGGCTGCCCTATAGTGAAATATGTCAGAAAAACAGTGGCAAAAATATGTACGCCAATGTGTTTACTTTTCCTGATGTAGATGACATATCTGAAGTTCGTCATGCAGTAGACATAATTATCAAACTGCCAAAACCAGTTAATGGTCATCGGGGACAAATTATTTTCAAATTGTCTTTTGATACATATAACATTCAATAATGTGTCTTTATTTTGATATAGTATTTGTTATCGACATAAAACCTTAAACGTATTTAAAAATTAAACTTATTTCCCATTAAGTATGCAATTATGAATTCAGAACGTTAAAAAAATTACATGTTGCATACCAATTACTCTCCGTACGATGACGATATAACTACTTTACTTGACTATGTAAATGTAAGTACTTACTATATTACCTAATGATAAAATCATAATATAGGTGTATTGTCACAAAAATAAATGCGTTAATTATTTATTTTTACCCTGATTTGCAAAATCAATCGTTATTTTTCGTAATATATTTCTTATTAAGGACTCCAACTATTTATTTATAAAAAACACTACCAACTGTTGTAAACGACTGATTGCGACCTATATGTTTCACTTGCCCCATTTTGGTAATCTAACCTCTGGTAGCAAAACTAGATTCTATTTCAATGCAATAAGTTACATTTTGGACTAAGATAACCATCCTTAAAATGTTGTTCCTCGAGATATTCTGCTATCGCTAAAGATGGGCGAGTAATACAAACAGTTTCTCTTACCCCAAAACAAGGGAAAGAGAAACTAATTGGGTCTATGTTGTTTACTTGGTAATTTCAGCCTTATACGGTGTATGTGGAAATTTAGAAGAAAGGGTAAATTAAGCTTAATATTATACCATTAAGAGACACTTAATTAAAAAACGAAAATATGCTTTGGAACTGAGTAAAATCGTTTTATAATAAACAACAAGTAAAGTATGTTTCTCTTACCCCACCTGACCTTAATTAATTCATGGTCTTCATGTAGAACTCAATATTGCATTTAGGTAATGACTTACTGAAGTAAACGGTATAACGGAAAAAAATACCGGTATTTTAATATGAGAAAATACTGGTTTTCGAGCCCTGGTAATGGGTTGATCCTATATACATATTAAGAATCGCGAAATAAGGCAAGACGTTAGAAAAACATCCTGTATAGTGTATATACAAGTACATGCCAAATGTTCCAATCTGAGATGTGGTAAATGTCGACCGTCAACATCGGCAACATGATTGATTGGATGCCTACCCACTTATTGACCTTTTGGTGTACTTACTTCATTTTCAGGGTTCCGTAGCCAGAATTGCAAAATACGGAACCCTTATAGTTTCGTCAAGTCCGTATGTACATCCGTTCGTATGTCATAGCCACTTTATAAAGTAATAACCCGTGCCTATATCTTAATAAAGTTTTAACATAAGGTGTATTTTGTACGCCGCTTCGTATTTTTGTAGTAAGATTGATAAAAATTGCTAATAAAGTATTTTTAAGAGGGGGAGGGTAATTAAAAAAACTACTAAATATCAACATATTGCACATCAATCGATACGTCTTTAAAAATGAGATTGAGGTTACATTCAAAATTTTTTGCTTATGTGAATGTTTTCAGAAATAATGGCTTAAAAAAATGTAACTTATGAACATACCCCGGGGTTTTCGGTGCGGGAATGTTATACACTAGCCAAATAACAGGTAAAAACTGTAAAAATCGAGCATAATTTAACATTTCTAAGCACATTTGGACCTTACTACCTACTTTTAATTCATAGTTTGGTAATTACTTTACAATAAACAAAGTTATAAATACACGAAATCATTCCCGCACCGAAAACCCCAGGGTATGCTTATGAACCATACAAAAAATATCATAAATTTGAGAAGATACATCATTGTATATTCTTTCAACATAAATTATTTTGAACATTATCGTTTAAGGCGTTTTCAAATAATCTCCAAAAAACTTTTTTCATAGGCAGATTTTTTTGGCACACTTTTATTGCTATTGCTGATTGTACCTAGTATTTAGACACCATTATCATGTAAATTACGGAAGTATACCAAATTTCAGCTTGATCACACAACGGTACAATAAATTAAATTTAACTCACAATATTTGATGCACATAAATAAATAAATACACAAAGCTAAATAAAAGTATGTAAAATATAAGAAAATCAAGCTCGATATTTAGATGATATATTACCTAATCATTGTACTGATCATATTATATTGACGTAAAAAACAAAGAGAAAATATTTTAAAAGGATCTAAATTCGCAGCAAGTCGGCACTGATGCGCAAAGTTTGTGATCCTTAATGCGAATCCAATAACTCCCGATATCGTAATCTGTGACATTATATAAGCGCAATCTAAACTTTTGGTTTTTATTTTTTTATTATTTTGAGCAAATTGAGTATCCATTTCATTTTGTATGTAATTGTTTTTTCATCTTAAATTATTGAGAATAACTTTTCATCATCACCAGGGTACTCAAAAAATATCTGAACATGCGCTGTATCGCCTCGACAATAGAGGCGTTGTTCAGATGTTTGTGACCACCTTGGCCGCTCTGATATGTTTGATGACGATTATACTATTAACGGACGGTTAGCAATCGTCACAAAACTGACGGTGAATATAAAATAGGTATAATACATTTTGTCAGGAATGTAACGGTTAGACGTTACTGAAACGCGACTTAAGTCGTGCTGTACCTACAAGTTAAATAAAAATAAAAATGCCCAGCTACGCAGGTATAACGAGAAACCAATGTGTATAATATACTACTACTTACAAGCATTTCAGTTCATATTACGGTTGTATGACTCCTTAAATGGGACAGCCTATTTATCACGGTTTTAACCAATATGTTAACTCATTCAGTCCGTATCGTTTAACCTTAGTACTTCTTGAATTGGCTTCTCATTCGAGGTATCGCAGTTGCACTGACCTTAATTTGGAAGTAGAGCCCGACCCTTATTCCAATAGAGTGACATAATAACGATAAGTTGATGACGGAAATAAACATAGATTTTTCAAGAGTTTATTTTTTTAAGAATTATAAAAAAAAACACTATTAAGCTGAGCATAATATTATTTGCCTTCTTTCTGTGTAAAAAATTCAACGCCTTGCCTTTTTGATTGATAGTTGATGATACATTTGATACTACAAATAAATGTTTTTACGTCACTCTGGGCGGTAAGTGAGATTTGCCGCCCACGGGCGCAGTGGAAAATCTCACTTCACAAGTTCACACCCAGGAGAAGACGTAAAATTGTGTACGCACCACGGGCGGTAATAAAGAACGCCTCAGATAGCTTGTTTATAGCCCTTACCTTCGGTTCGGGCCACAAATACCCGCGATCTGAGCCGTTCTTTAATTTACCGCCTTAGGTGCGTAATGTGCTTTTTTTTTTCGATCACTACCCTATATAAATCTCGTCTAATATTACCTTCTTAAAGCCGAGTCGAGCGCGATACCTATTATCACTTGTTCAGCGAACTTTCTTTGAAGGTACACTACACTATATAAGTCTCGTGTAATATTATATTACCTTCTTGCGAAAATGTTGTGGCACTCCGGCGGGCAGGCGCGCGACGAGCCGCATAGCATGCAGCCACTCCGCGTAGCCGCCCTCGCCCGGGCCTTCGTTGCCGGCCGGCGTCAAGCCGAACCGGGCGCCAGTATCGCCCGCTGCAACATACTTAAATGTCACAAATGTTTTTTTTTATCCTTGCTATAGAGCAAGGATAGAAGAAGAATTAGGAAGAGCATAGGCTCTTCAAGTGGTAGGGCTATTGGGCTGTGTGGCAAGAAGCTAGCTGGGGGAAAATCCAGGACCTTTACGCGCTAGACTTTGCTATTCCGGGATGCTCCTACTGAGGTTGCGATTCCAGCGAGATCAGTGAAGGTAATGAGTTTTGTTGCTGATTCGCTAACTCTAGCCTAGCCGACCAAACTTCAGCAAGAGACTGCTAGGTCTGAGTCTGACGGCTGCCGAGGTGATTAGACTCGAATAATCCATTGCATTGAAGTACAATATTGGCCGACATTATACTAGATTAGCCAGTTGCTTGCCTAATTTTCAATAAGCTTAGCACTTTTCTAACAGGTTCCGAAAAAGAAAACAGAAACTTCCGTTTGCCTATGAACATTTCTGATGTGCCACCATTGGTAGTTTAGTATGTGTAAACAAACGAAAGCTTCCATTTTCAGCCACTGTCAAAATGCCAAAAATATAGACAGGTTTATTCTGAACGAAAGTGACATAATTAAGCTTTTCAATCTCGTAGTACCTTACTTAGGCCAAATATATTCCTCGACTGAAACGCTTATGTGTTATGATGTGACAATTGCATAAAATACTATTACGCTACGATAGTATTCAGGTCGTAGGGTAGAAAATAAACCTATATAACTCGTACTTTATTATGCATATATTATGCATGTCATGCGTCGGCGTCGGCCGGTTTCATATTCTCTACTTCTCAAGCCATTAATGTAGATTAATCAGAGCAAGGTTTTTGTGACGTGTTTTGTCAGGCAAAATATTATATTGGTATTTACAATACTGCCCAATGAGGGTTATGGTTTATAACCCGCAGTCGGGTTTTAATTCGACTTGTACATTGGTACCTATACCTGTTTACTTTTCAATCTCATTTAGTTATTTTTTTATCTCGCCATGACACTTTAGTTACTCACCTACTTACTTTTTTAATTTTATAGGGCGCCATATTTGAAAATGAATCCCCAATGCTAGCCATAAAAAATACCAAGAAAAACTTCAGCAAGACACAGCGATGTCGAAAAGTTAAGCATAAGCAGGACATCGTGTACGTCGTCAAAATTAATGCAAACAGCCTATTTGGCTGACACAAAGCAGGCCATTCCGTCTAGTCTGGCTTCCCGAGGATTAAAGGTACCAATATTCTACAGCTTCCGACACATATATTACCTTGTTCTTCTGGGCTGGTTGTGCCTACAACTTGCCTAGACGTTCGTATTGTTTTTGAATGTCGCTGTCTGGCGGTTGGGCTTAATTTTTGATGAATAGAACTTTGTTTCAATTACGTGTGGATGGTTGACGTAAATAAATGACCTATTAAAAAAAAATTACCACATTTTGAATACACTGAGTAACAGGAACCCACAAAACGGGCTATCTGTTTGTACTGTTTGTAGTCGCTTTCACCTACATACTAGGAAGATGCCAGGATAGGCTACGAGCGTAGCGCGCAGAAAACTGTAGCACGGTAAACTTATGGAAAACCAAGTCATAAGTTCAATCCTAATTATTACAGAGATCAAGTAGCTTTTTTGTCAAGATGTTTTTGAGAACTAAAGAAAAGGACAAAGCAATGTATTAACTACACTTTATGAATTTCACAGTGTATTGTATAATCCAATGATGTGTAATTTATTGAATAAATTAATAAATAAAACTATTCAATTGTTATCTAAAGTATATTTTCGACACCTACTGACTTTTAAAATGTTTCATTCGTTTAATGTATAACTTTTCTTAATTGATTTGGGTTTCTTCACATTATTACCCATGTAAGCTATCGTATTCGAGGAAAGCTTTTCGGAATAAAGAGGTTATTACCCAGCATGGTTTTTGGAAATATGTAATAAACATTCAACAAAGATATAAACATTGAAGCCTACTTAATAATAAGTACTTAAATACATAACATAACATGTATGCACCATCTGAATAGTTGAATCTGAATCGTGATACTAAGGTTAGCTTCGAATAAAAACTTAAAAGGCTTCAAAGGAAAAGGTCATTTCCCCATAATTCAATTTAAAAATACCTGCGCCTGCCCGCGACGAGGCAGCCAAGTTCCGGAGAGAGTTGAGGATGGCACTCATCTGTCCTGGCCAAGGAACACATTGGACAACACACGCATATCACTACACAACCACCAAGCTAGCCAGCCACTGCAGTCTCACTGCGGACGCGACCATCCTCAACCCCGACACACCACTTCCGATATTCCTATTATACGCCACTGACAATCGGGATGGGAATTGTGAATTATCCCCCATATCTCGAAAGCATTTGAGACTGCGTATTCGACCAGCTGATGTGATGTTTACTGGGAAAGTCGCGGAATAAAGCGACGCGACCGCTGATCCTGTACCACGATAGCAACTAAAAACGCCATATCGCAGGACTTGAATGCACTCTAGTACGCTGTAAACGTGACAAGGATATGAGCGGGAAGCTTCGTGGTACCTGCCACAGGCATGCGCTATGAGGACGAGAAGCAGCGTGGTTGTGTGCGTTGTGTATCGATTTCGCGAACTGCCTGTGTACGTCAGTGTCGAGCCGTATTAGAAGCGAGGCGCCGATCCCAGTCTGCTTTGAAGTGCGTAATGCTATCTTAAGTCTTTATGAATGAATTTGTATTTGTAACTTATATGTTATACATAAAACAGTCTTATTGTAATTGTTGTATTGGATATAAGTACGAAACCGCATACCTAACGGCTATATGTGAACAAAGGTACCTACGAGTACAGAACGGTACGCTTGTACGGTAATGACATAATTGCAAAAAGTATCGATTATTTGAATTCTGCAACTTTCCTAGTTTGGATACGTAATGAACATATTTTGAAGAGCGTGCATCAGAGTTGCACGACTAAATTCAACCTTGTGACCCCCAGATGCCTGGGCCTCGCGAGAAGTGAATCCTGACGTTGCCAGCGTAGCTGCACTTATGCGCAGAAAACGTCTTTAAAATTAAAATGCGTCAGAACTGCTTACAATGTTTAATTAGCCAAGGAATCTGTATTCTTATAAATATATTTATGTACAGCTAATTTATATATTTTTTATTTATTTTTAAACTGAGAAAAACATAATTATTCCATCTGCTCTAAAATTCAGCAAGTTCAAAAATGACGTGTTTAGACATAAAAGCGATAACGATAACACAAGGATTTGTAATACTAGTCATACTAGTTCGATAATTTCTAATGTGCATCAGCTGCCGCTGATGGTGTGTTGCGCCGTAATGTTGCGCCGCAGACGGTGCCGTGCACTCGAACGCATCTACTCATGATGATTTCTTATGTACGTTATGTTATGTCAACAAAAATGTGGTATAGTTACTGATGTGCCTTAGCAGCACAGTTAAGGCGGCGCACACTCATACAACCTCTTCTGCTGCTGCTGCAGACGGTCCCGCACTTGCACGCACCGCGGCAACCGCTCGCCAGCCACTCGCAGCCCGACTCTCCACTCGATAGCCTGCTTAAAACGATCCTCGTCTATATTATGTAAACATATGTGTGGTATAGTTACTGATGTGCCGCAGCAGCACGCTGAAGGCGGCGCACAGCCTCTTCTGCTGCCGTCGCAGACGGTCCCGCACTCGCACACATCGCGCCAGCCGCTCGCCAGCCACTCGTAGCCTGACTTCCCATTCGATAGCCTGCTTTTGGAGGTCTTCTACATCTGTAAATAATTTATTGATAAAAAAGCTGGCTTCAGCGAAAAATAATTTATGCTGCTGTAGCAGAAATTTCTCTTCGGGCGGGGCGGGGGTGTACAAAATGATCGAGCCACCGACTTTCTTGTCATGAAAACACCACCCCAATGTCAAGAAATTTTTTAATAACTTACCCGGTTATTAGCTAATTCTAATCACCAGCTAAACAATATTTTTCCAATAGTTACCTATCCAATTAGTACGAGCGGAGACCGTAAAATCTGCTACGTTTCATGATACAAAGATAAGCCCCATGGGACATGTTCATAAAAGTGATGCTGAGTTCCGAAAAAATAGTTAAAAAAATAGAATTGGCTAAAAGCACTAAAAAAGCCTCACTTCCGGTGTAAAAAATGGATGGTATTTACCTACCTACGTCATTTGATACACAGATGACACTTGTGGCATAAACAGCAATTTGTATAGGTACAGAAAAACTCAGTCTGCCAGTACCTGCATGACCAGAAGTGCCCGGCAGACGGCTTTAAAAGTAACGAGTTTGAAATTTACCTCATTTTTAAATCAGTCTGACACAATTTGACAAATTCTAGCTTAGCATCTCTAACGCTAACCTAACTAACCTTTTAGGATTGTATATGTTGAGTGTGAATCAATGCATACCTAATCCTTCCAAGTAACTTCGCTCGAATGAGTCGTCGTGGTCATTGCAAATCGACTGAGAGGATGCCAGTGAGGCGGCTGAAGTTGATCTAAAAATGAACAATATGTGGGTAGTTTATTGATTTGGTCTATGTTTCCTTTCAATGGAACTTCATGACATCGTCTAACCATTTTAATATTTAAATAGGTCCCTCCGTAATCTCCGTATAGTCATTCTACGTACTTAAAGGTCTTCGTAGAATAGTCGGTAGTATCTAACAGATGTGCAAGATGTGGCAACTTTTAAAAATCTTGAAATATTATATAAGTAAATATGAAGTTTTAATTTCTATGCAAAAAATGTAAGTGAAGTTACCGAAGTTTCTATATAATTAAGAATAAAAATCAAAATCTAGGAAATAATCCGCAGGCACATCAGTAGTAGGTAGTACCCTGCTTACGCAAGCTATAGACTCTGTAGGTCCAGGGGCCTACCGCGAACTTCGAGGATCGAAATAGCGTTATCTCCATCTCTATCGCTCTCCCATATTTGAAAGAGAGCGATGAATATAGACGATCGAATTAACGAAGTGCCTCACGCCTACGCCTGGATGTTGGGGGCAGGCATTTTTAAGACTCATTTTCATTTCCTTACTAATTATTAAAAAATAGCTTAATTAACGCAAAATATTTATCAATATAAATAGATTTATAGCAGGTACGTACAGTCACCAGCAATATCGGAGCGGCCAAGGTGGTCACAAATATCGGAAGAATAGAGGGGTCTATAAGTATTGTCAAGGCGGTAAAGTGAATCTTTAGATATTTTTGAGTACCTAGGCCATCATCATCATCATAATATAAAAGCTTGCAAATAAACTTGAGAAACGTACCTAACCGGTTCCTTTAACTATTTATATGGTTTTCCAACATTGATTTTATTTAGAAATTGTGGTTAACCGACACCTGAGCGTAATTGATTTTAGGTCCAAAGATTGTTTTAAGCTCGTGAAACATTCTTCAGGTTTCAGTAATATTTCATTTGTTCTACAATGTAAGTCTGTTACGTGTAGTGTAAATACAGAAAGCCTTAGGGATTGACGAGAGCGGACTAGGTGTTAAGGAGATTGTTTAGAGAGGCTTTTACCAGTAGTCGAGGATCATATATAAATAAATCCTGGACTAGCCTGGAATGTCTACACCATAGATAAATATGTAAGTAGCTGGTTATTAGCCCGAAAGCGTGACATTAAATATGAAGACTAGAAGATTAAAGTACTGAGGAAGGTGTCCTCATAGTTCGAACATTCCATATTGCAATGCTTATGGATTGGCGGGGTGTATGTATTCCAGAACTGTTTTTTAGAACCAGGTTTGTCAATTTACTTTGGCAAAATAAACCTGGCAGTTAAGGTAGTGGATCTTTTCTGGATATTATGATGATGATTATAATCGCGTCATCCAAACGTAACAAAACCTCCTTCACTCAGCAAACATAAAAGAGGTATTTTTTCATCGCCCACGCATCCGTCGGGAAATAAGCTTTTTCTCGCTCAAATGGGTTTCAGATTTATACCAGTTTTAGGGTTTCGATAATAAATAAATAAAAACCTATGAACCTTAAATAATATTTTAAATATTGTAGACAGATAATTTAGGTAATCTATGAAATGGTTTCCATTATCCATACCCATAACTATTATTCATGTAGGTACCTTAACATGTAACTGGACGTTGAGAAGTTGATTACGAATAGGTAGTGAAATTTGTACGTAGAAAGTTTATTTTAAAAAATGTGCTGTTTTGACGTTCTAATGTTTGATAATCGAGTCGAAATATAGGTGCAACCTGAATCTCCGTGAGCGAACGCCATATATTCTTTAAAAGCCTTTTTCGACGTATACGAATTCGCGGACAGAACCTAGTATATTCATTAAATAATACTAAGTGAAGTACCTTTTTGTTCTACAAGCTATGTTACTAAGCCTAGCAGGTTCACGAAGCCCTCTTTGAATGACATCAATCAAACTAATTTTATGGATGTTTTGTTTACTGCAAAAGCGGCCGCAAGTATCTAAATTGTTATCGCGGTTCATAATTATGATGCAATTTATAATGCAGTATATAATAAAATACTCTTTGCAAGACCTTGTACTATTTTATTAATATGTGTTAGATATGTCAATCGAGAAGCTTTAACTCAGAACATAAGTAGGTTGCAAGTGAACAATTTGGATAGTAACTTCAGGCGTAGCGGTTTTAATTGCTGATTTATTAAGTTTCGGCATTAATGCACGCGCTATACAAAACACTTGAAGATTGACGCAAACGCTGCGTGCTTCGCCGAACGCTCTGATCGTCGGCCACTGCGGCCGTAGGTACCTACTACCTGCAGGCTTAGCTCAATAGCGACCACTCCCATACATTTAGATTTATTTACTATGAACATTGAGTGCGTCGCCGGTCGCGCTATTGGTCACCGCTAGGGAATGCAACCCGGGTTTTTTTAGTATGAAGATACCCGGGTTTCCGGGTAATACCCGGGTTTTTTCATACTAAAAAACCCGGGTTGCATTCTCTAGTCACCGCCGCTTGAACGGCCACTACGCACGACCTTCGCACGCGTGCGACCTCACAGGGGGCGCGTTCGGCGGCGCGTTTGACGCTGCGAACAGCGGAGCGTTACAAACAGAGATTTGAGAAGCGTTCACTGAAGCCACTTCCATACGTTCTCATCTGTTGACTGCCACCGCCGCTCGAGTGGCAACTCAGTTTGAACCCATACACTTACGCGTGGCAGTAGTCGATGGCGCTGCTGGTCCCCCAGTCCCGCTGGTCCGCGTACAAGTCGTCCAGAAGATCTTGAACCAACTCTTTTACATCCCGTTTCTGAACAGAATAAAGTGTTACTTACATGACATTGGTCATTTGATTTTACCTGTAGTCTGCTTTTTTAGAGGCGCGGCAAGCTAGTACATTTATTATCTTCATTTCTCAAAACTTTTCAACCAAGCATAAATTATTAAATCATGTAAGTTGAATTCATTTTCTATTATTTAAGTTATTACGAGTTTGTAAGTACTGGTACTATAGTATCACACATTCCAGACACCGGTTTCGCGGGGGCAAAAATGTACCAGTGCTAGTGATTCATTAAAATTCGACTTAGTTTATCGACATCAATAAAAATAAATTTTTGACCATCATTATCATAACTAAGGCGATTATCACACTGGCGACGGATCCGCATGCGCGAGCGAGATAGCGCTCTGCATGTGTATAGCGCTATCTCGCTCGCGCACCGGCGGCACATGCGGATCCGTCGCCAGCGTGATAATCGCCTAAACTAATGGCTAATGGTTATTGTCACCCAGGCGACGAAGATTAAAGTCTGAAAATGTGGAAAAAAAATTGATTTTATATTATGAAGATAATATTAAATATTAAAGAAAGTTAATTCCTCAAAAAGTTTATTTTTGCGTATGTAGCTTTCTTCTTCATTCAAATTCTTGAAATTACACAACTGTAGTAGGTACGTCATTTTTTATCGATATCAACTAATAAAATTAGTTTAATGTGTCCTCGCACTATTAAACGTCAGTACAGATTTGGCCCCGCGAAACCGGTGTATGCACATTACGCATTTTTAGCAATCGTCACCTACCGCCAAATGATAGGTACCTTTACCAAAAGAATGTCAAAACAATGTTCTCAGGTGTAACCAAAACTCAATAAATAAGTACCTACTTACGTATAAGGTGTACCGTCTAGCTATTCGTGTTATTTTTCCGAAAATGTTTATTAAGTTTAAGTAGGCAGGTAAGTGATTTTCGGAATCATTCGATATTCGGTATTAAATATGTACCAAAATTCACATTATATAATTTTTTAAAATTATTTTTAATTTATATACCTAAGTATTCTATTTAACCTCGTTCAGATTTGAGTAGAAAGTAAGCTTTGTTTTATGCCGATTTATATTTATATTTGGTAAATACAGTACAGACTAAACAATGCTAATAAAATGAAATATTTATTATTATTATTATTTATTTATTTAACATAAAAAGATACAACTTAAACTAATATGGAGTCCCACAAAACAGTTTTCACGGTTTGACTGTGGGATCGTGCAGTCTCTACTCTCTTATTACTTATATTATAGTAATTATAAATTAATAACTATAGGCTACTAAATACTATATAATTAGTAAACCAGGCATACGTTTATTTGGTACGATAACAAAGAACGATCTCTACGCCGACGCCACGGAGTCTTACGCTGAAACCCTGGCTAACTCGTTCTTGGAAATTGGCCAGAAGCCTTCAGAGACAAATTCTGATTAAACCAAATTTAGTACTGATTTTATAATACTCGTGCATCTCGTTCACATTAGTGGATTGGGGATGAAAAACGCTCAGAGACTGATACCAAATCAATACCATAATGTAAAAATTCGAATGCACCTCCTGCAAAATAACCTCTAGCGGCCGTAAAATATTATATAAAACACGACCTTTCTCCTTTGTAGCTCGGTTAATTAAGGTTACGCTCTTTGTTATCATTAAAATGTGCACAAAAATAATATGAACGAGGTTATTTAGTGCAGGTCTGAAATAATTAACGTGAAGTTTGAATATAAGTATCTCATTTTAACGATACTCTCACCTCACGACACTGTATGAAACAATAATATACGCAACGAGCATTATTACCTGTTGTGTATAATTTGTGATTGGTGGAGGAGGAGGCACTACTGAAGGCCTCCTGCTATAATTGATTTTTGGCACAACTATTTGTTTCGGCTTCTCTTTTTTCTGCGGCTCCGTATCAAACGGTGTAAAATCCAATTCTATCTTCACCACTTTTAAATTTATAGGTTGTTGCACACTTATAGTCCTCATTTTGTGTTATATTACGCACTAATTATGTATTTTTTCGTAAAACACTTTGTTTATCGTTTTGTCAATCAAAAATTAACATAACAGTCAACGCCAATTGTGAATCATAGACTACAAACGTTTCAAAAGTTTTTCTATGATACTTTTAAAGTTTGTATACAGTAATTAAAGTTAGATTAATATTGAAATTAAATGAGCACTTAGTTGGGTGAGTGAGTAAGATCGATTGTTGGTGTGGCGAGGCGGGAGGCGATAGCACCCACTCGCTGTTGGTCGGGAGTCCCGATACCGTTGATAACGACTAATTTATTCAGCCGAATGCATGCCCAATGAGTTAAAGGGCAACGGGCTGTGAATTATTTTCTCTTAATATAAAAAGTTAGTTGTATTGTGTGATTTACTGCAAAAAGTGGATAGGTATGCAGAGCGAGGGATAAATTTTTTTGGAGTTAACTGAACATCCCCGAATACGAGTAAAATAGAAATGGCCACTTGACTATTCTGGGATGGAAAACTGATAATAAACCTTGAGCCAAAGAGTCTTTGCCTAACTTTATAGTGAGCGATTACCGTAACATTTTCTAATGAAAAAAAAACAACTTTTCGTTATAAAAAAGACCATTTTCGATAAATACATTGTAATAACCAGGTATGCGTTGCGCTTTACACTTGAAGTACCTTCTACTTAGATAAAAATACTTGTTTAGCCGACTTCATTTTAGCGATATGAAGTTTGAGTATCGTTGAATTTTAAATAAAAACACATACAACTGTGTCGATGACGTCTATTAATTAGCCTCGCATAAAAACATTGTTATAATCAAAGCTTAATTATCAACCTTAGTTTGGAGTAACTCGGACAACCTCGTAGTGTTTGGCATTCATAAAATGACTTGCACAATAGTTACGAAAATAATTACTAAATTACTTGATTCGGCAAAAAAATACTGAAGAACTTAAATAAACAAATTACAAAAGTAAGAGAAGCATAGAGTTCGGAAAATAGTTAATGAAGCACTTACTTAAATCATTTTAAACAAAACAAGAACCGACTTCACTTCGACTCTATCTATCCAAAAGGAAATGCCCGAAATACTGTAAAAAATAATTAAATCGCTATAGGTGTGCCTATAATATTTGAAAAGTTCCCTCGGTTTCACCAGGATCATCAGATTCGGACCTGGTTACAATGGGACTAACTGTAAAATATACTCTTTTATTTGAATAATCGGTGAACATACATCAAAAAAATTGCAAAAAAGCAACAAAGATCCCGACGAATTGAGAACCTCCTGCTACGAAATCTTGAAGTCGGTTGAAAACTACTTACTCGTATAAGTACTACTAGTTCAAGTTCTGATTACTAGTTCAATACTACCGATATAATAACCTGCTCTTGCTTTAAAGCAATGAAATTGCCAATTTGTATAAAATATAATGCATTTATACTTAGTGTATATTGCTTTTATGGTGATTTGCAGCGGATCTCCCGCAGAGAGCGCTTTTACTGATTTGCATAAGGGCTTGCCGGTTTCTATAATACCTACTACCAATAAATAAAAGGGACATAGTTATTCAACAATTTAAAACCACTTCCTAATCGAGTAACACGCCGGTCATAATGTAACCTATGCAAAAATTAAATGAAATTATAAAACTAAGTTAATATAACGCCGCAAATATGCTGCTCTTGGCAGTGCCTATATATTAGAGGCGTTTGGGGTCGAAACGCTGGGGCCATGGGGACCGGGCGCGCGCAGAGTGTACAAAGACTTAGCGTCGCGCCTGGTAGACGCAATAGGTGACCAGAAGGCTGGTCAGTATTTCGCTCAGCGAATAAGCATTGCCATACAACGTGGCAATGCGGCCAGCCTTCTGGGCACACTACCCATTGGTAGCCATTTAGGATATATTTATTATTTGTAGGAGTAGTTTTAATTTATAGTATTATTATTTTCATTTAGAGTAATTATTAAATTATAGTTAATATTAAAATAAACTAAATATAACTATATATAAACATATAAAACTCAGTGATAAAACTACCTCCCAGTTACAAAAAGAACACTCCTTCCAAAAGGTCCCCCTGCGGCAGGGAACTCATAACGCTGGCCAAGTTACCTCTCTATATTACCCTAACCTAACATATACATACTTACTTTACTCTTTGGTACTACCCATAGATTAATGTATTACCTATGCAAACTTAGTACAATAAACTCGACGTAGTCGCCGTAGTAACAGTTGCTATGACAACAGTTTTGATTAAATATTAAAAGCATTTTTTCAAGCTAGCGGCTATATTTTTGCTTATTTTATTAATTTCCTATTTTGTATAATGAGCGATCACCAAGAAGGAGATGAAAAGTCGACACCTGGATTTTGTTCCGCCACATGCGTAGACAAGGAGAGTCTTCAGAGAGAGATCCAGAAACCTGAAACAAAGACTTCCGACTTCTTCGCTACTTGCAACCTGCCGAAAAGATTCGAATATCCACGTAAGTATGTTCATTATTCGAGCGTTTCTCAAAAAAACTTGCCGCTTAAATTTTCCGTAAGTCTTATATTTTTACTCTACTCAGTATCACGATAATTATTTCAATTTGAATCGGATAAAAAATGTCTCAACGTTTATTTTTATATTGTGTTACCATTTTTCATATTCATTATATGGCGGTAGGTAACACAGAGGAAAATCTCAAAAATGTGTGGAATTTTCGGGACACTATTTTCTTTTGGGATGGAAAGAGCTCGTAATTCTGAGTAAAGATATCATGAAATTTGCAGATAATGAACATTTTCCAAAAGTGGCATTTTTTTTAAGAAACGCTCACTCAATAAAGACATCAGGTCAGACTTGTGGTGACCAGAGGGTGGGCTACAACTACAATTTCGCACAGCGAATAGCCATCGCCATCCAGTGAGGCAATACGGCCAGCCTTCTAAGCACCCTACCCTACCCATTGACTGCAATCTGGTCTTTATTATTTATCTGTAATTTTAAGTACCTACTGTACTGAAACCTGATACTGGATAGTGTCGACATCTTTAATGTCCTTTGTATAGGTAACACATTATGCATTGTTCATTTATGAAACTACATAAAGTAGCAAGCAATACACTTTACATGCATTGATTTATTATTTTATATCTATAACTTATCGTGAAATTTATTCATGAGCACATAAAGTTCGAATTGATTTTGTTATATTATATATAAGACTTTATTATGACTAC
This sequence comes from Pammene fasciana, assembly GCA_911728535.1. Taxonomy (NCBI): domain Eukaryota; kingdom Metazoa; phylum Arthropoda; class Insecta; order Lepidoptera; family Tortricidae; genus Pammene; species Pammene fasciana. The sequence continues at coordinate 6,096,330 of OU452279.1, forward strand.
AAGAAAATTCCACTGTTTCTTGAAACCTATAAACTTCTGGTTCTAATTCAGATTATACTTCAAATAATTCCTTGATAGCAAAATGTCTCAGAGCATCTATGCTTTTTTATACAATATTTGATTATGTCTAGACTTCGTTTGCACAGACTTCTTTTACCATACTTAGAAACATCCCAATTATTATAACGTATTCAAATATTTACACACGATAATGAACGAAAATTACATTACAATGTAACCTAATACATTATATTTACAATATATTACTCTATATGTAGGGTACAGTCGCCATCAGATATATCGGAGCGGCCACGGTGGTCACAAATATATCTGATCAACGCCTCATTGTCAAGGCGACAAAGTGCCTGTTCAGATATTTTTGAGTACCTTGGCCGCTTCGATATATTTGATGGCGACTGTACACCCTACCTGTACACATTCAAACATCTTACACAGTACGAGACAGCCATATCCCTGCAGGTAACTCTGTCATAATTTGAAACAGGCTGTGTAGTGTAGTAGGGAACGCGGCTTATCTAGATGAAGGTGTCGTTGATCTTCGCTGAAACAGGAAGTGCTTCCTGCGATATGCGGGTTTTCCGATATACATCGCTGTTACCTACACAGTGTTACCTACAACAGAGTACACAACAAGTCTAAGCAACGAGTAGTCTAACTGCGAACAAAAAACTGCGGCAATAAAATAAGGCGTGTGCCACTGCGGTGCTACCGTTGCGCGAAACATGCTTGGTACAGTCGCCATCAGATATATCGTAGCGGGCGAGGTCCTCAAATACTTCTGAGCAGCCTCAAATTTCAATAAATTCTTTACACTACATGAGGCCAATAACATCTGTACGTATAGTTTTTCATAAATATATGAGTAGCAATTTTTCAGTAAGTTCTGAACACACAGCGAGGAAAAAATAGACCAGGCAATAAGGAGGTGGACCTCGCATTAATTCCTCAGTCCAAAAAACCTTTACAGTATGATAAAGTGTCATGAGTAGATAGTGTATCCATTTTTTTCCAAAAAAAAAAAATTGTCTTTATTAGGTTTTTTACCTAAACTCTTATTTTGACTATATTTACACCTGGAAAAATGCTCAGTCAAATTTTATTTCAACAGAAATATTGACTTGATGTATGTAATCAATGTATAAGCTTTCCAAAAAAAAATCCATAACTCAACTTATTTTTTTCAAAAAAACCCTTTTTTTGTGTAACTCGCATCGGAAAATTGCTCCGTCGGTTTTTTTTACTGAAGTGATATTTCATGGATGTTTTCTACTTATGTCAAAAAAGTTCCAAAAATTTCATCGTCATATTTTTTGGGTATAAAAATCAGCTTATTACCCGCAGTGGAATTTTGCTCCGCCAATTTTTCTTTTAAATTATATTGCATTTAAGACTTTTCTTTGCGTCGTATAAAAGTCCAAAAAAATATCCATCGTATTAAAAAGTTAAATCATATCACAAGTAAAGATTTCGAATATCTCACTCGTTATTAGAATGCGTAGGGGCGGGGCGCGGGAAGGGGGATGCCACGCGCAGCGTTGATAAACACATTGGCTAAACGAGTTAATATCCCTAGCCAATATCAGTCAGTACCTACTCTCGCTCAAGGCGTGTAAAGTTTTAACGTCCAAAAAACTTTACTATTAATATTTTAACGTCCTTTTTTTAATAAACTTAAACAGACAGTTTACTTGTATAGCACAACACTAAAATATACACTAATTACAATACAGCAATACTGTTCGTAACCTTACTCAATTCAATATACTCTGTGACCTTACTTACTTAATTAATATAATTCGCAGTGGGGCCAGATGCCTAGTCACAGTGTAAATAAAAAAGTACGTCAGCTGTAATAAATTTCACTACTTTTTTGTTCGTAAGTTGTTTTCTTGTTTTTGAAGTGAAACTTCTTATGCGACTTTCAACAAGGTTGCGTTAAACGTTTTACGCTGCCGATAGATAATTTAACGTTATACTCTAATATTAACTTACTAAAGTTAACTTTCGTTAGACCAGCACGGTGTCTCGTATCTCTCTATCTCTCTGTGTATACCTGTTTGAATATACATACATGTACCAGGCGAACATTACTATGGAGGAGGTTTACGCTAAAAATTTTCCATGAAGTTAGAATAGCTGGAGAATTGTCCATGGACGAATTGTAAAAATAGATAATTTAATTTTATACTCTATTATTAACTTACTAAAGTTAAGAATTCGTGTGGTGAAAAAAAAAATTAGCATGAGAAATATTCCAGTACAAATTATTAAGATTTTGTACATTTTGGTTAAAATACCAAAATTGGCAATTTTTTTTTTTTGGAAAAATTATGTTTGCTATACTTTGGCTAACCAATTTTTGTTGACAGATATTTCGTTGTTGTATCACCAATTGTCTATGAATAGAAAAAAAAGCTAAAAGTCAGTTGTCAATATATGTCATTCAGTCAAATCTTGTTCAAATCAAATGTGTGTTTACAAGGAATATTTAAAATAATATTAAATAATTACTATATACCGAGTGAGGTCAGCATACTATTTAAGCTCGTAAGTAATTACGACAATGTGCAAAGTGGACGTGAAACTTTTTATAACGAAAAACTGCAATGTTTACATGTCGTAAACAATCTAGTAAGTTGGTGCTCTATTCATATTTTGATACTTTAGTACTAGTTGTAACATTTGCCTGTAACTTTGATTAAGTTCGTGAATGTATGAATATCTGAATCTCATAAACAGAGCAAGCGTGTAAAGAAACTAGAAGCTCTGGAAAATATCAATAAAATCAAAACATTGGAAGTTTGGAACGTAAGGAGTTACTCTGTGGAGTGACTAGTCAGTAGTAATTTTATATAATAAAAATATTATGCCAAAGTAATATTTACTTAAATTATAATGTTACAACTTACAAATATAACAAAAATCAAAATAAACAGTATAACTGCATGAAGTAACTTACTTAACTTTTTTCACTATAACGCGACGATCGTGGCTGGGTCGCGGCCGCGCAGGCGCGCATGCTAAATTGGACTCAATAGCTCAAGCACGACGACACATTACTGCATACTCACTCGCATACAAAGATAGACAATTTTTTAATTTCAAGATTTAATGTATTGTATGTGGATGTTTTTTTTGAAATTTCGGTATTGGCTGTTTCTGTGACTACTTAACATGAATAAAATTGAAAATTGGACTGAGGAATTTTCCATGATGTTTATTAAAACTACAGCAATAACTCTTATTTTTTAATGTATATTTTTTTGAAGTTTGTAGATAATATGCTACAATAGGATAAACAAAACACCTACTATTACGAAATTGACTGAGAATTTTTCCAAAGAAAATGACGAGTGTAACCATGTATTTTTGACTAAAAATGACCGTATTTTTGTTCTAAATTTTTGGAACTTTTCAGAGTATCTGTCAGCGATCAAAAGAATTCGTTTCGTGAAAAAAATATAGCCTGAGAAAAATTCCAGTACACACTATTAACCTTTTTGTACATTTTGGTGAAAATACCAAAATAAAAAAATATGTTTTTTTGGAAAAAGTATGTGTCGTGTTTCTTATGACCTATACTATATCCTAGCAAAGACTCATCGACTGAGGAATTAATGCGAGGTCTCCATACAACGCACTGCCAGATTTCCCGGGCTAAAACATCTGAACGCAAAAGAAGATATCTAAGCAACAAGAGGGGTCACAAATATCTGAAAATTGAAGGAAAATATACCTTAAGTCAGTAATTTACAATTCAAACTCCCTACGTCACATTTTATGTTCACAAATATTTATTTGGGATGACATTTTTGACACATAGTTATAGCGTATTTATTGTTAACTGCAATGACATTGAATTGAACTTTAAGGTAACGGCGTAAGATATATTTTCCTTTAATTTTCAGATATTTGTGACTCCTTTTGTTGCTTAGATATCTTAGACACTTTATTCGTTCAGATGTTTTTTCCTCGCTGTGTGTTCAGAAATTATTGAAAAATAGCTGCTCATATATTTATGAAAAACTGTACGTAGAGATGTTATTGGCCTCATGTAGTGTAAAAAATTTATTGAAATTTGAGGCTGCTCAGAAGTATTTGAGGAGCTCGCCCGCTACGATATATCTGATGGCGACTGTACAGCTCTGCGTCCGGCGTTTGAATTGCGAACGTCAATTTTTATTTGTTCGTAGATGGGTTGTCTACCTATAAAAGGCCACCTTCATTATACTGCGCTGCATATCAATACGAATCCCGTGATAAATACATAATAGATATTTATATTTTCGATGTTTACAAAATGTAGCAATTGTTTTGACAAACACATATGTATATTGTATTGTACACATATTGTCTTTGATATTTTATAATTGAGATGTTGAAATTACGCACGGGTGTGCCATAACTCTGCAGCTAGCTGTATTGGTCATGTATGAAAATATGGATAGGTACATTTACTTAATATGACAAAAACCTTGCTAATACAGTCGTGGATTGTAAATTTTTGTCACACTAAATGTATCCATATTTTTTGACGTGACTGCAGCAGAAGTCGCTGAGCGGATGGGGGGTTCAAAATTATATTCACACGCTCTTATTCTCTTAACAATAAAGTCGTGTCATGCTCATTTTGACCACCTTACCTGCTTAGTTAATTCTGGTGCTGACTGTTCTTGCAATTTACAGCCATTTCAACGTTCCAGTCAAAGCAATGGCGCGTAGTTACAGTGTTATTTAAGCTCCTTAAGGGACGATAAATAAAAGCCCAACGTGGGTCAGTTCGGGTTGCACAGGGTGGTTCCACAGCACGTAGGAAGCTTAAATACCGCGAGCCATCCGGTTGCCTCGCGGACACTGGAACTACGCGTCATTGCTCTAAATATTCGGCTTCGACGTTTATTCTTGGAACATTACTATTGTTTCAGACTGGTTCAATGGTTATGGCTGTCAAGTGAGTAAGCAGCACCCGTTCTATAGAACGTCTGCCAGCGAATACGGATGGTACGCTCCAGGTGAGTGAATTTAGGGTACCTAGTCTAACGATCTCCTAACCTAGTCGGTACTCGGTCACTAGACCCTGCCTCTGAAACAGGAGGTCCCGGCTTCGAATCCAGTTCAGGGCATTAACTATATTAATTTGTGTAAGATTGTCCAGTTAAAAAAGTCACGGATAATGACGAAATTTCACTTTTATGGTCACTGAAATACCTACCAAATACCGAAAAAATTGCGAACAGTGCTATATTTGAGTTACCGGTTTCAATATGATTATAATATGACGACTTGTTTTAGTTCTCATTTTTAAAGCAATTCCACTTCACAAAGCCTACCGGAATCCGATACTAAATGCGCTGAATGTGTGCCTATAAGATTCCTTTAGCTCACCACATCATGGGTCTTATTTATAAGTACAGCCAACTGCATTTTGACGAACTTGGCACCAGAACATACCTATATTCTTCGGCAATGGTAATTTTCAATGGTTTCCGCTTCTCAAAGATTGTCTGGAAGAGATCGCTTTTTAGCAATAAAACCGCCAATTTTTAACCGCCTTTTTATTTTTTGTAACTTGTATTTTGTGTGTTTCTTTATTTTGTGGTGTGCAATAAAGACTAATATAAAATGAAATAATAAACTCACGAGTTCAGACATTCCTGCCTCATATTTCGAAATATGTTTAAAAATAACACAATAACGATGCATGACTATACCAATTCAAGTATTCAACATTTTTAAGATCTGAAACTTTTGAGGTAACTATATTTTTATCTTTTTATATAATTTATATTTTTCTAAATGTTGTATGTTGTACCTATACTTATTTAGGTACCTATGTTGTCATTGTAACTTCCTTCCTCCTTTCCTTATCGACTGGCTTATACATTATGATGCTTTTTAGGGTTCCGTATCCAAAGGGTAAAAAACGGGACCCTATTACAAAGACTGCTGTTAGTCCGTCAGTCTGTCTGTCTGTCTGTCCGTCTGTCACCAGGCTGTATCTCATGAACTGTGATAGTTAGACAGTTAAATGGTTACAGATGATGTATTTCTGTTGCCGCTATAACAACAAATACAAAAAAAAAACAGAATAAAATTAAGGGGGCTCCCATACAAAAGACATGATTTTTTTTGCCATTTTTGACTGTCACCAGGCTGTATCTGTGATGTATTTAAATTGCCACTATAACAACAAATACTAAAAAACAGAATAAAATAAAAATTAAGGGGGCCCCTATACAAGAGACATGATTTTCTTGCCGTTTTTATAGATCATGGTAAGGAACCCTCCGTGCGCGAGTTCTACTCGCACTTGGCTGGTTTTTGTGTTTGATTGGGTTATGTATTCAAAGGTGTATGTGAAGTCCCCAACCCACTCAGAGCTAGCGTGGGACTATAGCGCCGATCCCTCTCTTGGATGAGAGGAGGCCTGTGTGCCCAGCAGTAGGACGGATAAGGGCTAACATATTATTATATATTTAAAACCATTCATTACTTGAGGCATAGAGACTGTATCATAGGCTGTATGGATTTGACATATCGTCAGGGGACGAAGCTATGCGTTAGAGAGAGCTAACGATATTGCGATCTCGTTCCGTCGTATAGCTCCGTCCCTATGATGGCCCATCATGTAGAGCCAGCCTTAGAGAGCCACCTATCGACCAACGTTCTGGAATGTTCGCCATCGGCCGCTATGATACACGCTAAGCAACTAGCGAAGGACCCAAGCGCGCAGTGCGGCCGGTGGCGAACATTCCAGAACTTTGGTTTTACTGTTGGCCTTAGTGAGTTTTGCTTGTCACCTGACGATATACAAACCATATCCAACAATATATATTTTCTGCATTTGCGGCACGTGCCTCAGCATGTACATATCTTCATGATATAGGTACATTACCCCTAAGTATTTAACTTTTTTATATTTTAGGTATTCACTCGGTACCAATGCAGTATTACCCGAGGAATCAGGGGTTCACGAATAATCTCGCGCAGTTCGGGATGTACCGCAACTATTCGCTCAACACCGCTCCTTAAATGAGCCCTGATAGCCGTGAAATTGCCTTTCGAGGTTTACCAAGAAACCTCAAGCGTTGGGGTTTTGTTAGTCACTGTAGAGATGAGTTTATAATAAAGACTTCTTGTCTCCATACCGTGTTGCGTTTCTGGGAAAATACGTGTCAATAGCTTTTATCGCTTCAGTGAAATTTCTGTACCATTTTCTATTTTTGCACTATGAAGCTACATATGACTGTTTAGAAGTCTAAAACCGCCGGCAATCATCAAGTATGATAAGATAAAGCATTTATTTAACTGCATATAGATAAACATAATACAAGACGTACTTATATGTAAGTTTTGAAAAGGCGGAGCATTGATTGCGTCACACAACGTGAGTGATTAATCACATCAGACTAAAACTTTTATCGAGTGTCTGGAGATTAGTAGTCTTTATTTTAAACTTGTTTTTTATTGTAAAAAGGATATATTTCTTGTTTATAATTATAACTAAAGAATACCACCTGTAATAGCAGTTCATTGTTTTCAATATGGACTTTATGTACCTGTGTTATGTTTGAAATGTTTTGAATAAAAACTTTTCTATGAATGAAGTTGCCAAGTATCTGCATACGGTGGTATTCGTATTTAAGTCACTTATCAAAGTTATCAACTTATAATAATTTTAAAGTTGACAATAATTTTTAAGTGCGCACTAATTCATTTTTAAGTTTGTAATTTTTTGAATTATAATTAAGTATTTTTAATTGCGGATGTTTTAAGGTGTGTAATTTTTTAAGATTACAATTTAATATTAATAACGCGTATTACTTATTTTTAGTTGTCATCACATGAATAAAGACAGTGTTATATTTGTTTTCATGAAATTTTAGCATATTCTACATTTCATGAGTGGGTTATGAACTTTGATTTGTATTGTTAGTTAACATTTTAATTCCTTAGACAATATACACAGTTTAACAATGTTAAAACATAATTTAAATATAGACTTCCTGTGCAGTACTTTGTTTTATTTCAATATTACTTACATATTTCATCACAGTCCTTGTCTCAATGATGCCTGTGGTCAGATTGCATAATTTTCTAAGTAAAAAAATGGAAAAGTTAAGAAACTTCTCACTTACTTATTTTTCGTAGATTTCTATGTTTATTTAAATTTCCTTAATTTGCTGGGGAATATCGTAAAAGGTTATACCTCGTGTGTTCATAAGTTTTGAGACGAATGTAAACTCAAACAGTTGAGTTACTAAAATGTAATACGATTATATAAATATTTCAAATTAACAACCATGCTACCTATAAGTAGTAAAAATATATTGAATTTATTTAAAATGGCCTTCTGTGTTTATCATTCTAGTCGTTAAATACTTTGGTATTTAGGGGGTGAAGGCAGGACGCCTAAAATTTTACGTTTACAGTTCGTTTTTTTTTAGATTAGAAAAAAGTTGAAAAGCGCATGTACAGGGTTCTTTATCAGGCACGATACGGCATGATATATGTCACAAGTATCAAAGTGTCAATGCGGCCAATAAAAAATATTTAAATATATTTGTATTTATAATAAAGCCATGCGAAGGTATTTGTAAATGTTAAATTGAATAATATTAATTATTTTACAGTATTGTAATAGTAGTCATTATTGCAAAATAATTTATTCTTATGATTGTTAATGTTTTAGTGAATGTTGCACAATAAAAAACCTGGAGAAAAGGAGGTTCGAAACATATGGTTTTCGATTTATTATAACGTATGCGTGTGTCACTGTCAGTTTTTCAATTGTCATGTGTCTCTAACGTGATAATCAAAACGAAATTATGTTTTTATTGCTGTTATGGATTATAATCTGCAAATTGTCATTATTTATTTACAAATGTGAACTCTTCATCATGTTAACTAATCGTTTGTTGGTGTGCTTGCAGAGTGTTAAAATTGAACATTCAAACAGAACAGGTTAGAACAGGTTGAAAACTTCTGTTTCTATGTTTACTGAATTTCTAATCTCAAAAAAAACGAAATATAGTAGAGAGAAAGTAACGGAAGTATAATAAAACTGTAATGGATGAAATATTAAATTATACACCAAAATATTGAGAAATAAATCGAGTTCTATGCTGAATAACCAATATTCTATTACCATGCCTGTATTGCGAGGGAGGAAATTTTCATACGAAGGTAATTTTTTACTTCATTTTCGAGGAAAGGTGCCCAACTGCCCAATTCCAAGTGTAAAACTGTCGGACAGACTATTTGTAGAAGTTATGGGCATTGATCTTTGATCAATAATATGAAGCAAAATAAGAAGAAAAATAATATGAAGCAATTCGATAATTATTTATTTAATTTTCATTACTTGACTTTATCGTCGTCTCAAAACTTATGAACACACGAGGTATTATTCACAAATCTTCAGCAACTTTCTGCAATTGGTATTGGTACATCTGTAGGTACATCCCATGCATGTAATATGCTATGCAATGCTTGGAAGTTGTGGTTGAATAAATATTTTAGCTAAGTATCTTACCCATGGTTACAGGCATCCGTGCCGTTCGTGTTCTACGCCGCGATGTGAAATATGATATTTTCCGGAATTTTCCGAGCTTTTCCAACTTTTTGGGGCTTCCCGCAACATTGATATTGGCCCCTGCTTGCAGGCATCTACTCAGTACCGTCCGTGTTCTACCCCGCGGGCCAGACCTTCACGAACCTGCTCTCGGCGGCCGGCATGTACCGGAACTACAGTCTCAACACCGGCATGGACCCCCCGACCTACAAATAAAATCTTTTCATATTATTTATATTTTTTAAGCTATTTTTTTAACTAGTTTCTGATTTAATAGGCTGGTTCGTAGGGTAGAATCTTTTTGGGGCGAGGAAGTTTATGTAAAAGTGGATTCTTTAAAAAACTGACGTAGCAACCTAAATATATAGTATCGGAAACTATATTGTATTATAGAAATAAATGTTTGACTTGTTCCTAAAACGATATTAAAATACTATGGTTGGAGTAACGTTCATTTGCTAGGTGAGTACAATAAATTTTCGGATTTAGCTCATTAAAAGTTATATTCTTTATTATATTTAATTTGCCTTTTATTAGAGTAAAATTATTTTTATACTTTTTGGAATTTATTATGTTTCTACGAAATTACAATGGGAAAAATATTGTGAAAAATTACTAAATACGTGTATACATTGAATTATTATTCTTATTAAATCTTTAATTCCTAATTATTGCGCGTTTTTGTAAGTATTTCTACTTCGGATACTAACCTGAGAACGTATAGGGATATCCAGGATAGTTGTCTAAGGAAATGTTAGAAATTAATAAAAACAACCATTCGGTACCGACTTACCAAAGAGGTATTTATTATATTATATAGATTAACATGCATTCAGATTCCGTTATAGATATTAATACTTTCGATAGACATGGATGGCATCTGAGCCCTCAGGCAAAGTGGGTTAAACGCTGGTTTAGGAGAGACTTCTCGGCGTTCCCACTAAGATAGTAGCTTATGTATTGTAATGACCTAATGACATTCCATGTCCCCTTTCTTTCCTAAGCAGAAGATGGCCACGACAAATTATCTACTATAAAAATAACTTTTCCTTGATAATTGGCTCTTTCACATTACAAGATGTTGGTAAAGACCAGCAGAGACGGAGAAAAAACAACTAATAAGTATTTAAATTTATGCTAGACACAGATTATACCAGGTAAATAGTGTATATTTTTACTATTAGGTAAGTGTGATCGGGGTGAATAATTTCCCGTGGCTGTCTCCTGCGGGCTTCGCTCCGTATGAGTACACATCGTATAACTTGTTAGCAACAACAACAACAGCATTTATATTAGTGTTTATTTATATATTGATATCTAATAAACTAATAACATTAAACGTTTAAAAAATTTAACTAATTTAAGTCGCTGCAGTACAATATACAATAAATACATTATCTGGTAACTGTTCTATTAAAATAATTAACTCATTGATTAATATTTTACTGTATATAATTATATGTAATAAAATTGTTCATTATTTGTAAGGTATCTAATTGCGCATTTTATATGTAACTTACATGTAGTAACATGGTGGATACGGCTAAACAATGTTTGTGTCTAAACTAGCTACGAGTGCATACAAAATTTACACTAAAATACCTTCTCATATTGTAGGTAAGTCTACTTTGGTATGACGCAGTAAAAAGGTCCCGACATCGACAACAAAGATTTGCTAATAAATAAGATTCACCAACAGGTTTGCATGACAACTTTGAGCACTAAATAAACATAAGCCACCACCATCTTTTTGCAACCCATGTATATGACTTACATGTAATGTATATAGCTATTTTCGTTGTAAAATCTACAATAACAAATGTTCGACTAAAGGTGCTGGGTTCAACACAGAGGCTGGTCAATGGTCATATTTAACATGATCCGCAAATACCATCGAGTAAAACTACAATTTTAAAACTCTACTTTTGAATATAGCTAAAGAATAGGCATAGATACATGGTTGCTATAAATATTTAGATTCATGAAAACTCTTAAGCAGTCAAGAGTGCAAAGGATTTTAAATCCAATCGTTCTGGTTCCTCCTCGATCTGACCCTCGTTCGTGATATGACAATATCAGACTTCGTTCTAATACAACCCTCTCCAAAATCTAAATTAATCAACAAAACAGTTCTTATAAAATAAATAATGACAGTTTGGTTTGTAAGATGCAAGAAATACATTATGAAACAAAAAGCTTTGTTTCGGCTGGACTTCGGAGTTACCACGGTACGATATCTCAAAATATACAACATTTTAAGCATGAAAATAAAAATCACATATACGCATCAACAAGATATTCTTAAAACTATGAGATACAACTAGTATTAAGTTATATAAAATGTGGATTAATTCTTGCATTTAACAATATTGTCTTCAATAGCATTGCTCTCATCCCAAAAATTTAGATCTAATAGGACCAAACGGGGGAATATTCTCGTTTGATGTTGATTTCCACTCAAACCTAATACATCTGCAATAGTAATCGATTACATAAGACCAATGCTTACGCAGCAGATATAGTTATCAGATGTCACATGGCTGGTGTATCATAGCTGTACTGTAACGTAATTCGTAGGGCACACAACGCATGCCATGTGACATCTGCAATATAATTCCGTACATTACAACCAATATTTTGGATGCGTGTGCTTACTCACTCTATAAAGCAACCCAGAGCCATGCTGCATACGCATCCTATATGGTTCGGTCTTTGTCCCTCCAATTCACTGATTCACACCATTACTTCAGAAGCGACAGAGATGCCCAATAGATTAGAGCAGTTTACGCTAAAGGGAAGTCATCAAATTAATTACACATCAAATCCTTAAAACGCTTCAATTCTACTTATTGCCACACATTTTATTTGTCCTCAATGATATAGGTAGTAAATATCTAATTGCAAATAGTGTCGTTTGCGTCGTTCTGCTACGAAGGTGCGTGTGCGCCCGTCGCAAGTGGGTTGTTCTCAATAATTACCATCTCTAGCCGGCGACAAATGTTATATAATAGCATGGAGTTCACCAGCGTTTGTACTATGTATATGATTTACTATTGGTAAATACACAAAAAGTTGACGTACACACTTTACGGAGTCCACGGCAGCCATGATGTTAGCGCCATATGACTCTCTAGTCAAAATGGACGATGTAATTTGTGTATGTCACAGTTTGCTCTATAATACTGGGAATAAGCCACCTGCGTGCGGTAGAAGGAAGGCCGGAGAAAGACACTACTGTAACGACGCGCGCGAGTGCGCGGCGTACCGAACGGGTTCGATCACAATGCAGCTCAGTTGATTCGTATTTCGTTATTTTATAATAAACTTATTGTACAAAATCTATAGTTATTTACGATAACACTATGCTATAATCGGTCGTTCCCTCTGTCGTAAAGGAGCTTCCCAACCGGTACGGCTAAACGTCACCCTTCCGATGCAAACGATATGAGTATTCATAATAAAAAATACCGGAACCGGTTTTTTACCTCATACTTTGTAACAATGTATATGTAAAGTTTGTAATAAAGGTACGAAAATTATGCAAATAACAACATTATATGCCATAATCGGGCATCATGTATAGTTAATATGGTCACTAACTTCCTGAACTACCATTAAAAGAAGGGCAGAGCACGGTCACTACGGTTTTAACGTACGTATTTTGTTGATCTGCTTAGCTCAACCTTTAAAAATAGTTCGGTTGGACGCGTATTTGCCCGAATGCCGGCTAGTTTTACATATCGCCGAAGATGCCAGCGAAGGTCTTCCTCAAGTTCTTCATGGTGTCCTCGGCGTCCTCTGTAAGGGCAGCGCTGAGGGAGCCCTGGCGCGCGAAGCCGCCGCGGCCGGCGGCGGAGCCCGTGGGCGCCGCACCCGCTGCTGCCGTGCCTGACGCGCCGGGCGCACCCGACGCCGATGACACCGTCGATGACTGAGATGCTAGATTAGAGAAAGAACATCATATTAGCTAGATACATTTACTGCGCGTTGATTTGGGTTATGCTAGGTTACCTAGGGCATTAGGCAGCTGAAATAACAAAAATACGGAATCAAAGAATGAGGAACCAAAATACAGAATAACTGAGATTCTGTACAACAAATCGATTACTTTGGTTGGTTGTAGGTAACAAAGTTGGTTGGTTGGTACAAAAGCTTCCGTTTAAATGTAAGTGGAATCAGCTGGCAGTAGAAGAAGAGGTAGGTTGGCAAGCATGACATCCGCCGGCAAAATAGGCGCGATAAGAGAGGTTGTGAATTAGCAAGTATAAAAGTAGTAAAAGCAAACCTTGCGAGTCGCGCCTCGTGAGCGGCGGTGGCGGCGGCTGGCTGGGCTCGGCCGGGATGGGCGGCAGCGGGCGGTCGATGCTGGCGGCCGCGGCCAGCGGCGCGGGCGGCGGTGCGCTCGGCGGGCCCGCGCCTCCCGCGCCCGCGCCCGGCAGCGGCGCCGAGCGCTCCTCCGGCGACGGCGCCGAGCTGCCCGACACCGAGCTGCGGGACGCCGTCTTCGTGATGCCCGGTCGGCAGACGGACTGGAAATTTAAATAGGAGCAGGATTAATGCAAAATCAAATCATTATTTGACTCCAGTAAGTAACACTACTTTACGTAGCTTACGTCAAATTGGAATATCAGCATGGACTACTTCGACTGCTAGTAGATCCGTCATGTTTTTTATAAATGACCGTCAACAACACCTTATGGTCAGAAATCTGTGCATGCAACGCATGCTGTTTAATTACTTATGTGTTACTTAGTGATTGACTAGTGGTCTATAGTAGATCAGTTGCTGAAGTTCCTAATGCTATACAACTACACACCTGCATCCGTTGGAAGACAAGGTCAGCAAGATGGCGGCGGTCCTCCTCCTGCGAGTCACCCATGAAGGAGGTAGCGGAGTCGTTGAGCTCGATGATGTGCTCGCGCCCGTCCTTGCCAACCACCAGTTCCAGGGCACAGACTTCCAGGCCACCGAAGATCTCGCTCACCTGGACATACGAGTGATTTTAGCTTATAGTGGAGTACAACAACGCCTTTTTAACCTATAAAAATGACAAAACTCACAAGTCCGATTTTATATTGTGCCCTGTTAGAATACGTTAAGTACTAATAATGACAAATATTTTCTAACAATTGTGAGCATTGCGCTAGGTATAATACACGTATTTGTTTGCTACATAAAGAAAAGATTATGCAAGTTTTATTTTTCTCTACCAGACTATCGCTTTTTATTATTGCTACATAACTTCACATTTTATAACGGTTTTGTCAATAGCATTCGTCGTCTTAGCCATTTGTCGTTCGTTTAGAATTCAAGGTCACGCATATTTTTACAAATTGTTTACGAATAAGCTCACATAATCTATTGACCAAACTGTTATAAAATGACAAATTATATTGAAATAGTTGAATGCAATAGTGTGGTAAAGAAAAATGTACTTTGGATAATCTTTTCTTTGTGTTATTAACAAATATCTATATAATACCTAGCGCATCGTCAAAAACTGTTAGAAAATATTTTTTACTATGACTAATAATATTATATTCTCTAACTAAAAATGAAAATCGCACTTGTGAATTATAAAAGTTCGAAACTGTTCCTGTACCGTACTATTATGGTTATGTAGTGGTCAGGTGAGCCAAACGTAGTATAGACATGTAGTCAGTAAGTTGATGATGTGCCCCCAATGCTGCAATGTTCGGGTACTTTAGTCTACAACATTGAATACATCGGTCATATGCAAGCACACTAGCGACAACAGCGGAGTTGACAGCAGTCGCCGTGGCCGAATCCGGATGTGTAAAGTTGCAATAATCATACCTATATGCCTCATTCAATAGTGCACACGATGTATAAATTGCCTCATTATTACAAAAACATTTAACGATTAAGCCTTACGTGACATTGGAAATTGGAAGCTACTATACCTTATTTAGACTTTTAGGTTAGCTTCTTATATTCTGACAACACTACTCTTCTTACAAGCTTTTATTTTTTTTCATTGAAAATTATGGGTAATTGATCAATCAATCAAGATCAAAATCTTTTGATCGCCGAGTTAAGTAAAGATTTTAACCGAGATAGTATTTATAAGTTACCTCATCGATCCACATCTTGTACCGATCGTTCATCCCGATAGCCTCTAGCATGGCCGAGCCCTGGTTTGTCTTCCAGTTGCCCGATATAGACTTGCGCCTAGAAATAAATATAATAAAAACCAATTGAATTATCCGTTAAAATAGGATCTCTTTTGCTATACATATAGTGATCAACGATATCATATTTGTTTGGGTACCTACTTTCTTTTATTCTATCTCTATACAACAACTTCGTTTCGACTACTATTCAGACTATTCAGAGAACTAAACGCTGCTCTTGTGTCAAACGTTAATTCCAAGTGAACCACTGAAATTAATTTATACTTAACAGTTATAACACTTATAACTCTTTGAAAAAGTTATGACCTTATATGACTATATGAGATTTCAACTCGATAACAAATGAACGACGCAAGTGAACAAGCCAGACTAGTAAAGGTTTTCCCCATTTATATATATATCATTGTTATCAGGCACTATTTACTATTTCTCCACAATCGTGTTTAGATCAACTTAAGTTGAGCCTATAATTAAAAGCGAAATAACACCGACCTCGGTAATTTAAGATCAAATACCAAATCTAAACAACAAGCTCGTAATAAAAACGCCTAGTAAACCAGATCCTACATTGATTGTTTGTAACTGAGCTCGTTTATATATTTCCCGTAGGCGTAAAGTGCGTTATTATATTTTAACGCCCACCTTTTTGTGTCGGGGAAATGTCCGCAATTTGTATATTTGTATTGTGCTTACGAGATAATTTGGATCGTTTTACAGTGTACTTAAATGTTTGATAAGATAAGGTTTAAAAGGTTGAGCCTTTAATAAGAATCGTTTTGATTCCTTGTCATAATTCTCAAGACAATAAGGGTTCCATATTTGGTAGGTACAGGTACTGTACATAACTACGGTCAGCGTCAGAGATATGTGACCCCCCTCCAGCAATAGACAAATGTGGTCGCTAGTTCGAACCCCAGCATAAGAATTACACTTTTTGCTTTTTTTTAACTTTTTTTTATAATACTAGTTTAATATTTTTTTACATTACCACAAATATTTATTTTATACGTTTTGTTATTCCTTATTACCTACTCAGTTATTAACTCGGTAACATACCCTTTTAAACAATTTTTAACTAGAACAATAATTTCGTTAACTTCACAAGCGTCCGTGCAGCGTGATGGATAGTGTAACAGACTAGTAAACACTAGGTTCGCGGTTCGAATCTACGTAGAGGATACTTTTTGTATTTTTATACTTCTTCTTTTTTATGAACAATTTATTAACTTCCTATTTAATATAGTAAGTTTAATTAAAATAGAAGTTAAAATCTTTTTTTAAGGACTAATAATGAAAATTCCATAGTCACTGGTAACTTTTTATTAACTAAGTAGGTATTTAAATACTATTATATTAAATATTGTTTACTAACTGAATAATGGGGGTAATATATATATATATATATGACAGTAGATATATTATGCGTATTCTGTAAACTGATTACTATATATTTTACAGCTAAATAATTATTTACTTATTAAATTATAATGATAATGTGTAGTCAATTATACATCAGTGAAACTTCAAGTTAACAAGTAAAATACCTTTAGATTAACTCTTACTGTTTAAAATTGTGGTATTGGTGGTCTGCATGCTGTTAAACTTTATAAGGCATTACACTTTGGTTGTTTACTTTAGATTATACCTACATTTTACTTCATTGAGTAGAACCGTAAAAACAAGTTGGGTCATAACTTTTTCTATAAGCAATACCAAACTACTCGGTTAAAAGTGAAGTGTATAGTTTCCCTTTTCTTTGATTATAAATTAATATTCTTATTGCATTTAACACAATTTTTCAGTTTTACTTTAGACAGAGATGGCGGGACACAGCGGTGGGAGTTGTGGAAATTGCGGGAAGAGGCTTTTAAGTATAAAATGGGCTATTCAAAAAACAATTTAAAAAATGAGTATAGGTTAGACCGCCCCTCGCCCTACCAGTCTGTATGCCATTATCAATATGTAATACGTAATCTAAACCAGCTATTTAACGTTGCAAAGAGAAACAACATGTTATCAAAGATAGCAATAATTCATCTCTTAGCACGTTACCAATGCAATGCAACCTTACCACAATCTTAGTAAGCATAGGGTATTTCTCCACTAATTGGGTCGAATTCAAACAGCTCCCATTAAATGGCTAACAATATGTATGGTTTTTAAGGTAGAAATTAACCAGTTACCACTTGGAAAAGCCTACTTGTCTAAGCACTATCTTGTTATTTGCAAAAAAACAATATAATTTGTTAGACACTACTTATACAATAGCGTCATTATACCTACTCATTATTTTAAAACTTGCATGGAGTAAATATTTGCCCAATAATGGAGAAATACCAACAACACCATTTTTTTCACAATTTTTACTAATAACGTAGAGGATAACCTTTTTTTATCTTCCACCTATTTTAGCCAGCTTTTCATGCTTGAAACCATGTTTGAACATACATTGATGTTCCTCATCAATTCCCACTTTCTATAAACTTCTTCGTCTAAGTTTTGTCTTGATTTGACTTGTGTAGGGTCCCAAAGCACCATAAATTCTCAATAGAATTGAGGTCAGGGCTTTTAGAAGGTCAATCTAATACAGTGATGTCTGTTTGTAAGGCTAACCACTCTTTCACTATACGGGAACGATGCACTGCACTATTGTCTTGCACCAATGATTTATGTCTTGCACTAAATAAATTTGTCCTTCGGGATAGGCGCCGCGAACGGAAGGCAACATGACGTCACGTAACACTTCGAGGTATCCCTCGCTGTTCATTCGGCCTCCAATTTCAACGAGCTGCTCGGGCCCCATAGATGACATCCAGCCCCAATACGCTAAAAAAAAAATCTCATGAGCATACCATAACTTGAAAAACGTAAAACTGAAATCACAGCTTTTTTTAAAGTGCAGGTAATGAAAATTGTATACTTAATATAATTTACTCACCTAATGATATCCTTCCGCTTGTTCTAAGGTCTAGCATATTTTTGGGGTCAAATCGCTCTCCACTTCTGCGCCACAATATTTTTCTTCCATCTTCGTCTGACTTAAAATATTTCTCGTCAGTAAATACGATATAACGATTCTCACCCATCTGCGAATCGTATTTCTCTGCAGGTAAAAATACGTATTAAATTTGCTCGTTTATGATAAAACTTAAAAAATTCAAATAGCTTTAAAAATAAACATGGCTCTAAGACTATACCTATTACTTCACATAAAAAAAGCTGCCGATTAAAAGACTTTTCCGTTAAATATATTTTTCTATCTTATCCCATATATAGGTAAACACACGACAGTAAATTCTCACAACAAAATCTGGTGGCTTAACTTATTGATAACATTTTACTGTTTTTACTAAAAAATAAATGTCTCAATGGAGTCACAGGTTACAAACTTACCGTTATATTCAGTACTCGTGGTATTTGTTTAATACTTTTATTCTCTTCCCAAAGAACCACAATTTTATCGAACCATATTGTCATTGAAACACAAAAAAACGGACGGGGGCAGTTATTCAATTGCTTGAAATGCAAAAGGATTTAAGAAGTCGAGAGATCGTAATTGCGTTGCGACACAGGTATGATTCGCACACGCAAATTATGACTTACCCTCAAACAAATTTTCTCCACAAAATAACTAGACGCATTTACTCCAGTAAATTAAACCTTAAAATGTAATTGGTAAAAGTCGTTGTTAGTCGTCTGTGGAAATAAAATGAGGGTAGGAAAATATTGATAAATCAAAGACATTACTAATATGATCCAAGACAAGCTTGCAAAACAGGGACGGGTATAGATATAATAGTTCGAACAGAATATCTATGTTAAGGGACCTTGATGTCGATGGCGCTTACGCCATTATCAGCGATGCTCCAATGAAAATGCAACGCTGCGCAACCCGATGCGGCATAAGCGCCATTGACAATAAAGTCCATTTTTATAGATTTTGTTATAGTTCTCTATTGCCGGTCAGCCTGCTAAGAACTGGTTCATATTTTTGTTGTGTAGTCCAAGTGTTACGATAGCCCAGCGGAAAAAAGCCGGACTAATGTATGAGTGAAGCGAATGAGTGTGAGCCCGAGGCCCCAGGATCGATCCCAGCTTAGCTGACAAGCACATTTGAGATATTTCATTTTTGAAAGAATTAAATGACAGTGTGGTAAATGCCGATTCTCGTGTCGAACGAGAGTTCCAGTTTTACACCTAGGGGGGTCACATATCTCTGACGCTGACTGTACTTACTTACTTCGTTGTAGTCACCGACCTGGTTGTAGTAGATACTTATGGTCACTAATGTTGTAAAAGTTTTATGGGTAATTTCGAGAAAAAAGGAATTGCGCGAATTTACGAGTTAAGTACCAACATTTAAATTAAAAAGATGGCATATTTCAAGTAACAACAACATGAAAAAAAAGATTGATATATTTTATAAATTAATAGACGACTGATTAAAGATAAACGTAGCTAGGTAGGTGAAAATGAAAATCGTTTATTGCAGAAAAAGATATATGGTTACAGTTCATACTGACCTCCACACTAGGCAGTGGCTGTCCCGTGGAGGAGACAAAATTTCTGAGTTACAATAGACTATAAATGGTGTAATGGTTTAGAAACTTACATGAAAGCCTTGTAGTTGGTGCCAATTTTCTGTATATGTATGTCGTATTTGGCGTCGATGTAGGGCTCCACCGTGCAGTAGGTGCCGAGCATGGCCACCACTCCAGCTATGTCCTGGAATATGGAGACAGTTACAATTAGATCTTATATAAATCAAAATTAATCAAAAATCAACTAGATAAGTAACATATTTTTTTATAAATATTGCGTGTAAATAAATAAAAGGCATAAACACAGATTCTAAAAATACATTATTATTATTTGTTCCGTATACAAATGGAGTTATTATTTAGACAAAAAAATGGTCTTAAAACGACAAGAGAACAGAACTCGCGACTATCGTGATTTATATCAACAGTTGAATAATTTAATAGATTCTATGTTCTCATTTATTTTTATTTCACCCTTTTTTCTGAAATCACGACAATTAAAATGTTCTTCATCTAATTAATTAAACTTATTATGTAACAAGTCCTGCGATCTGATATAAAAATAAGCAAAAGTACCTCAGTGTATTTTTCAGTTGTTATGAGATATTCATCATCCCCGGAATTATTCACCATGCCTACTCAATCTTAAGGATTAAGATAAATCTCGATGACATGTCAAATTAATCTTGCTCAAATGTTAAACACGGTATATTTGGCATGGAAATAATCGGTGACATCGCTTAAAAGTAAAAACTGGTCTTCGGTTTCACAATGCAAATCCTGAGCAGATATTTTTTACCTGATGGACGGAAAGAGGAGGTCACTAAACGATTTTCATTGAAAAGTATATTCAATATAGGATGAAAGGGATGTAGGATTATCTATGTATTTCGTTAGCCTCTCTCATCAGTTTTTAGAGAAGTCAAAGAGGAACCCTAATGTAGGTCTCGTATATGAAAGATTCTTCACAGCATTCGAATATCGACTGTCTATAAATTACGAGGTCTATGTTTTAAACTAATACGAATGGGATGAAAACTTAGAGCATAATGACATTAGTGAAGTCTTACTATCAGTAAATTTATTGGGTAGGAAATTCCCATTGGTTCAACTGGTAAGACTAAAGCGGTAAGACTACGGGGAATAGGCCGAATAAAGTGTCTTTTTAGACCATGTATAAAAAAAACATTCAAAATGAAGTGCTAATTTATTTCAAAATTCGGCTTTACGAAATAAAGATAAAATATTAAAGTTTGCCTCATAATTCCATCTGTAGTGCAAATGTAGGAATATGACTAAAAACTGGTCAAAAGTCGGTCAAAAACGTGTGGAGCCCCTTAAATAATTTTAAATTTTCTGGAGTTGGATTTATGATCGTTAAATTTTTGTGACTGTATTACGAATGAATAAATAAATGCGTGAGGTTATTTTTTTCTTTTTTTTTAACAATATTTTTTGTTGTCTAATTTTTCTTTTTGAGATTAATTAAATTTGCCCGGAAACGCATGGACTTTCGAATTATTCATGCCTAAGACAAAAGTTCAACTTCATTAGTCTAGTTAAGTATGATAACTCCACCAGAAACTAGAAAGCAATAATTACCCATAGCTGTAGACAGTAACTATCAGAAAGCTTGAGCTATGAAACTTTCCACACGCATGAGTGGCTTAAACTGCCCATAAACTTTAAACTAAACCATTTCCTTATCATTTCCGGATAGGTCTCAGATTTATCGTTCTTAAATCTGGGAGGTATTAGGACCTATGTGATTGCGGGTTGGTAGAATGGGTACATCACTAACATTTACCAGAGACTATAGAAATACATTTACGAATAGTAATAGAGCCATTTACATTTATTGATTTTTTATGTAATAAGTTAATGATTTGTATTAATGTTTATAATAAATAAACAAATATTTTTTTTACAGTAGAGCCATAGGTAGTTTAATTTATTATAATCTCATTTATAATATCAAAATATAATATGTACACGTTAGTGGATATTTAGACCCACCTTATTTAGAACATGTATTAGGAGCACCAAATATTAGAGCAGAATTCAACCTACCTCTTCTTCTACTGCCCAGCTAGTTCCACTTATCTAACATTTAAGCGGAAACTTTTACAAAAGCTTCCGCTGTTTGTAGGTATGTAACAAAGTGGGTCGGTTGGTGTACCAACTGAAGTAATTGATTTGTTCTACAGAATCCCACTATTCTGAATTTGCTGGTAAATTAGCACCTCTTGTAGATGCATCATCCTTTGATTCCGCATTTTTGATACCATCAAAGCGCAGTAGATGTAACTAACTTAGGATGTTCTTTCTAGCTATTAATTAATTTAGCAACCATAAATATATTTCTGCTTTTATCTATGAATAGCTGAAATCCGCGTTGAATATCGCTCTAATGTGGTGCCCCTTAGTCTGGGTAAAGTATGGTACACACCTGGAAGTCGGTCACGGAGTCCACTTTCACCTTGGCCACGCCGCTGTGCGCGTGCCCTATCTTAATCACCACCGGGAACTTCGGGGCTGTCACCTGGAACAAAACAAAGCTCGTTAGTCTTCTTTTTATCGTCGAATCCACAGATATGTAGGTGCCTACTTATCAGTGGCAGCGGGTCAAATTTTTCTTAGGCAAGCCGGAGCTTAATTTGGCTTAATTTTTTTTGCGATGTTAGCATATATCTGTGGCATCCATTTTATCGCCGAATCACCGAGATAGGGGATGTCTACAGCGCGACATTAGATATTAGTCTAATTGTCTCCCGTCCCTTTTACTGAATAGAGGACTTATGGACAATTTATCAAAGTGGATCCTAGCAATTAAGTTCGGAGATAATAACAAAAGACGACTTTTAAAGTCTTTTATACAATGTCTTGCTCGTACTTTAATAAAATTAGGTTTTGATTCAATAAATTGGACAAAGGGGCTTAAATCCTTGACATTTTTTATTACGCATTTTAGAATCCCTTAATCAAACAGTAACACACTTAACTGACCATCGGTAGACCTTATGCCGTTGCAATAGGAATTACAAATGGGCAGTAAACAGTGTTGACGATGGTACCTATCTACTTTTTTCTGCCTTTGTTTAAAGGTTTTATTAAAATGTTCATTAGAAGTTATATTACTTTGTAAGGTAATAATTTACCTGGAAATAAAAGAGATAATTACAAGCTAGGCTCGCGTACCTAAAGTTCTTTACCAATGCTCGTTGACAAACTTATTTAATATGTATTGCAGAATGTAGTACCTACAGGAAGACCCCCAACAAAATTTGCGCAAAATTTATTAATGGCTATAAACCAGGGCATCGCTTAACCAATATTTATGGATAAATTAGTGCAGCAATAGACATCAATGAATGAGATATGATGACGATTTTGATTTCTAAAACACTTTATATAAATATCTTTTGTTTTCCTGCAGCTTAGCTACCCTTTACGTTACGCTGAAATTTCGCGTACACTACCAATTAAGATTTGTATTGGCCTCATAAAGTCTAACGGACTAAAATAACACACGGTTCTCGCACGCGTTTGATATATTTCTAAACAATGAATGATTAGCTCTAGCACCTACAGTTTACACCATTCTCCACATAAATAGAATGTTTCCTTGTGTTCAGGAATCGCTATTATTCAAACATACCTATCGTAATTAAACTCAGGAAGTGTTTGGTACTAGCGGAGATATAATTTATAGTTTGGTTAAGAAGATTAATAATGTGCGGTAATTTCCAAGTTAATTAATTCTCTGTATTAGTTAGAAATCCCTAAGTAAGCTCTTCTTGTTTTGTACAATTGTGATTTTCGTAATGTCTCGTCACAAAATTGTAAAACACAAGTTACACGTGTTCCCGGTTCCCGGTCAGACAACTTTAAATTATTCAGAGAATTTGGTTCCTGTTGTGGATGCGGAAGCAAAGTTTAATAAATAAACTTCTGTTTCCAATATAAAGTTGACAGGAATGTGGGAACCCGCAGCTTCGAGTACATAAAATTTCTGCAATCGATATAGTAGATAGGTATAATAAAAGTAATTTATGCAGTAATAAATATATCATACGCTTAGTATAGTCCAGCGGGCGGGAAAGCGCCCTCGTTTCCCGATCTAAGTAGAGAAATTTAATTAAGATTATGTCTAGAATATTAAACAATTTATCAAATGCATCGGTTTGAAATAAATCTTTGTGACGGAGGTACTTGAAAATCAATTACGTTCCTAGCTACTAAAATTTGCTGTACGTTATAAATATTACCCATGGGTAATTATATACAATGTATAAAACGAGTGTTTTCTTATAGCCGACCTCTCAGTATAGAGTGGTGTGGAGAATTATTTATAATTGATACTTAATAGGTACTTACTGCGTTTGTCCAAATATGGACAACGAAATCATTCATACCTACTTTATTTTTCGGACTGCTAACCCTTCAAATTGGCAAAAACACTTCCCAGAACTGTTATTGAGAATACTAATGGTCTTTAATCTTTGTTACAGACACCGTTACTAATACTTCTTGCGATGGCGATGAATGCGATGATGGTACGGCAGGGTTAAGCCGAGTAACGTTTATTTCTATGATTCACACTTGTGACTAAACAAGTTTTGGTAATCAAACCCACTATTTCCCGTGAAATGCGATTACGTTCATCAGTTAGGCAGGTAGGAAAGGAACTTGGCACGCTTTCAATAGCTAAAATCATTCTCTAAATGTGTACTATTGACAAACAATAAAATAACGACTCATAATAAACTGTATCGTAATGTTGAAGGCCATGCTTTATACCCAACAGACGAATAAAATTGTAAAAAATAACGATAAAAATATTTTTATTTAAAGTATAAAACCAGGTCAGATAATATAAACCTTCTGCATAATGCCAATTAGGTCGTGTTTACACAATGATATTGCATAAGCTAATTGTATGGGAGCGCCAGGGAACTAAACAATAAGCAGTAAAATGTTTTAATTGCTTTCTTCTCAGCTCAATATCGACCTGGCTCTAAATCAATTGGCGGGGGTACAAATCAAAACACTACGCACATGGCATAGTTCCTAGTCCCTAGGCAATCTACAAATTTCTCGAAATATTAGTGTACATAGAACATATTATTTATTTTATCTGCCTACTTAAAAAAAAATGTTTGGGCATTGGGATCTGATTTTATGTAAGTAGGTAACAAATAAGTAAGTAATGATTTTGTTAGGACGAAAGGCAATTTGTGCGTATTATTGCGCTGCGCAACGTGTGTAATCTATTACATATAATAAATATTTGTTATAAGATTATCCTAGTGTACGGAGATTAGTGTACGGAGCAGGATTTTTGCTTCCTTGTTTCCTTGTATGTACAGTCAGCAGCAAAAGTAGGTAATTGGGCGAGGTGTCTGAAATGATCTTGTCAAGACTATATTTTTACGAAAATACCAACTAAGAGCTGCTTGATTATTTTGGTTTGGTATCTGGTTGGTGGAGAATACCTCATAATTTTCAACACCCCACACCCGCTTTGACTGTATGTCTTATGACGGCACATTGACGGTATCCTGATTCCTCAAACACATATTCGTCTTGCCGGAGGCGGCGTCGTGGGCGACGCAGCATCAAGTGTTTTGCTCCTCAAAGAAACGTATTCAGAAACCCATAACATTGTGGAAAACACATTTCCATACCATTTTGTCTCAATCGCAAACATGTAACTGCGCATTTGTTAAGAACAGATATTAAAATCAAATTGATATTATATTTTACGATTCTGAATCGGCTCAAGGTACACTTCCTGCGTCTTCCGATGACGCATCCACACTCGGACCAAAGCAAACTCAGCGTGAATATTACCAAAGATGGTATGTCGCCTTATGTATTGATGTAGTTTAGTGATTAAGCATTGTTGTCCGGTCAAAGCCGCAAAGTTTTCGAACATGTTTGCTTGTCGCAAAGTTTAAGATCCGACGAGTCAGCGATTGGGTTTTACATTTTTTTCGGAATCACATAAATATAATTTCTCAGTCACTTCTTCAGAGCTGGGTATCGAAACCTAACAGTGATGGAGTTGTTTCAGACCGCCTCTTGGCTATAGCGTAAAGGCTGCCATTGGCGCCGATGTCATACGGAGCACATGATTTGCTCTTTAGCTACCGTTATCATCAGATCGATCTACCGATAACAGAGCCGTATTCAATTCAAATAGCCTAACAAGTTACTGACAATAGCTCTTAATGATTATAAGCAGGCGAGAAATAATATCATAGTGTCTCAATGGAGTATTTATTGTACTTAAAGGACGAGGCAATTGTCATTTATCACTAAGGCCGCCTTTGATGTTATCTATACGCTGCGATTGGTACTAGATACACAAATGCATTGAGCGTTTGTGCATGCAAAGTCAATTTATCTCTTATTTATTGCTATCATAAGCTATTATAGCGCCTGTACTGACAAAGTAGACGTCTGCGTAATGATATAATTGCACGTTTTACACTGACTAAGTTCCTTATTTTATTACCAACGTTACTTTATCCGACAACTTTACATTAGTAATGGAACTAATTAGTGGAAGTATTTTTATAATTAGTATCGGTTTCGTGGTTTACCTTGTGTAAAAGATGTAATAGAATGACAGGAATCATGAATGGCCTATAGAAGGAAAATAAATACTTAACAATTATTATGAATCAGTATTTGCGGTTGAACTATTCTTTGTGGTATGTGGCTAGGAGCTGAAGAGTTTTACCTTGTTTTTGACCTGAGCAAGACTTACTTCATCGACTAAATTAACTTGCCATTCACATCAAAGTGCCTATGAACTGAACTAAAAGTTTGAAGCGCAAAGATTATTTTTGTGTAAGATCTAATTTTATTTTTTTATATTAATGATTGATACTTGCAATTTTGACACTTCTATATTTAGATATTTTAACACTTGTCTTGTAATTGGAACCTCGCCTTCAGGTGGCGTAAAAATTTTACATCCCTCGTTTAATTTTGCATTTTTTATACTTCTCGTCAAAATTGTTTGGCATAATATCTGTATGGTAGGACTAATTATCCTCAGAAAAACTTCTTGTTCCAAAGCAGCCATCTGAAATCGTAATACTTACTTTAAAAAATGCCTGAAAATATTTAATTGATAATATCACAATATACGTAAAAATCATATTACCCATTCAAGGCCCTGTCTTTAACGCCCAAAACTTTAACGATATGAATAAATATTGCACTTTGCTGGCCCGCCACTGTTCGTTACTTGCAGTTTGACAAATCTGTGTGCAGAAGAACGTATAAAATGAATTATGAACCACTCATTCTGACCGCTTCTGCTTAACAAAGAGTAGGTAAGATGTTTATTAATCCGTAAGTACCTACCGGGTGTATACAGGCAACCGAATTGTTTTGTGGCTAAATTAAATACAGAAAACATAGCTGCATGTTATTTATTCCTATCACTATTCTTACTTAATACACATAAAAATAACAGAAAAACTTATGTTGCAGTCCTCCAGACCAGAACTAGGATTAACTTATAATTACGACTGTAGAGAACTACTGTAGATGATTGTCTATGGTCAGATGAGACCATACCATATCTTAGATCATCATTGAGCCGCTTCCTAATTCAAAGTTAATAAGGTTCTAATCAATCATCCTTGGTTAT
Source organism: Pammene fasciana (assembly GCA_911728535.1). Taxonomy (NCBI): domain Eukaryota; kingdom Metazoa; phylum Arthropoda; class Insecta; order Lepidoptera; family Tortricidae; genus Pammene; species Pammene fasciana. The sequence goes on from OU452279.1 coordinate 6,124,290, forward strand.
GATCGAACATGAATCCATGAAGGCAGTAACCTACTGACTCACATGATGCGTTTTTTACAAAAATCTAAAGAAAATATTAACCTACTAAATTGTTAGACAAATTTTTCATCCTTATTTGTCCTTACAATGGACGCTTATAATAAATATTTATTTGTTTAGAAACAATGATTGGTTCTAACTCTAATATAACATGAGTCTATGAAAGCAGTAGCCTATTGACTCACATACGTTTGATGCGTTGTTACAAAAATCTGAAAGAGTTGAATATTTATAAAACATGTATAAATACTTATCTAATTTTTAATAGTAAATGTCCTTACAATGGACGCTTCTAATAAATAGTTGCTGTTAGAAACAATGGCCCGCTAAGGTGGTATAGAAGGAAATGACTGCAACAGTGCGCTCTGCACGCCGCGACCCAGTTTGATAAGATACATATAAGTATGTAGGAGCCAGTGCGATTAAACAATACATGTACGCGAGAAAGTTGAGAATGCACTTCATGTATACGTAGGTGCAGGATAATATGTGATAGTCTATGTAATGTACATCAAGAGGTACAACGGACGGCGTAAGCGCCTTTCGCCAAATAGTATCGTTTGATCCAGACTGTCACATACTTTCCGTCCATGTTCTACAGTGTGTAAATCTAATACGGGCGATAAATTAAACCAGACATAGAACTCATTAGTGTAATCATTAATTAAGTTTGAAAATTTTACCATCAGCAATGTACTGTAAACATGGTAATGAAAATAACTGTCAACGAGCGTTTAACGCAAATGTGTTTACATTAAAAGTAAAATAAAATAAAATTATATAAATTATTTTGTATATGGATAAAATTTTAATCGCAATTCTAAGTAAAAGTTATCTAATTCAATTTCTAATGTCTTATACTAATCACCGTTAAGAGATACGCCCGTATTAAATGTACACACTGTATAATATTTTTTAATGTAATGCAATTTTACCCTGACTGTCGAAAGCGCACTATAATTACAATGCACCTACCTAATATATTCTAAATATAATTCGTCTGGAGGCAACTCAATTATTAAGACGACATGTGTAATTCTTCCCAAAATATTATAAAATAAAAATTTTCTGAAACAGCAGACTTCTTATAATAACTTATTTATTCACTGAATATTACATGTAACTGAACCCTAACATTAAATAAAACCCGAAGCCTTTTAACCTTTGGTAGACCCGACAATAACCATAAATATTACTTAACATCAAGAAGACACAGGCCAAACCGAATCAAGTAATCGAAACGAAAGGACAATGAAATATATCTTTATTAGGGAAGAACGGATACACAATGTATCATACATTCTTGCAGCTTCTGTGCTTTCGAGTCACGATTGTACTACACTCGAATAAGCAAAGGCACCTCTTGGTGTTAAAAACGTCCAGTGTGTCATTCTTGACCTTTTTAATGGGTACTTATGCTCAACAAGATAAGTATAAAGTGTCTTCTTCTCTCCGGTATGTCGACGTAACAGATTTTCAGTATTTAGTCGAACACCATTTATGGTGACGAATAATACAAACAATAAATTGACGGGATAACTCGTGTAAACAACTTTGTAAAGAATAAATAACTATCTTGGGAGTGTACGATGAGTATCTCTGTAAACCCACGATTCTAAGTATGTGTATTTCTTCGAAACTACGTAGACAGGAGATACTGGTATTACAAATATTTGGATTATAACCCTTGACTTGATGCTAACCACACGAGCCACAGGGCTAATGTTTTAAGTGGTCGGTGGAAGAAATGCTTCTATTGACAGGGGCAGGTTACGGGCCTAAGGCGATGGATTACTTATGATATATTATGAATTATGATCTGGCCAATTGATTGATTGAAAACAATAATTAAGTACAATGAAGATAAAATAAAAATAAAATCAGTCGAATTAAGAACCTCCTCCTTTTTTTGAAGTCGGTTAATAAAACATTGTAAACTAAATTCTCTAAAAAGGAAGAGTTAGGAAAAAAACACCCAATAATGATATTAATTTCAAGTTAGTTCTTAAAACGATATGTATTATGTTACTAAACACAAGCAGTTTATTCGTGCAATAAATTAAAGTAGGTATTAATCTTGTCATAAATATCCTTTTTAGAAGCAAAGGTTAATTGATTATAAATACATCAAGAGGTCACGAATGTGGGAAAATGGATGAGCTTCGTCTTGTAGGAATTTTCTATCATAAAATATTGTTGAGAACGGCAGTTGTTTGACCGAAGGAAAGTACACGTGCCATTCGAAAGACATGACTTGACAGCTAGGTAGCATACAATGTGCAATGTTGACACTAGCTGCATACTTTAGTGATGTCACGCGAAACCTAATCGTGATGAATCACGAGCTTTTACCGGCGATGCAGCGATAAGCGAGTGCGATGTGATATCAGCGCCATACCCACGTGTTAGTGTATTGATGCCTCTGGTGGGCGCATAATAACTGGTCCGGTCCAACCAAACGTTCAGTCACTGATTGCCAGCTACGAGAAGCGCGTGTCGAACGAAACTCAGTGCCGGCAAGCGCGAGCGCATACGATAAAACGAATTTAATCACTCAAACAATCGGACTTTGAAGGGGTTTAATGAACTAGTGATACAGTTTAGCGGTGCTTGTGACGTCACCTTGGATGACCGCGGACTAGGGGCTGAAATATCTATACAGGTGCATTTGTTTACTTTTATGTTTACACCGATTCGGCTGCGTTGATGTTTTTCTGATTTGAATAATCTAATAACGGATTATAATGTGTGCCAGAGCCTAAAGATATTCTATTTTGCTTTAATGATACATATATTTTAATATATTTACATACAATTTAATTTAATGCCATGTATCATCTCCAACATGTAGTAGATGCAGTAAGGTGCAATTCAATGACTCAGACACTTGCACAGTTGATAATGATGTAGCAGCTAGATATAGATACAGTACTTAGGTACAAACAATTGCTAATTACACAATGTTTATGGAGGGGAAAGTTGGCACGCGACTCCCAAGGGGAAAATCAAATTGTATGATGTTGTAAATCCATAAATGCGTGTTGTTATATTAGTGACCGACAACATCTTAGTAATCGACAGTTTCTTTTATAATCGAAGAAAAACCGATTGTCATCCGGTGATACTTGAAATAAGTCCTCGATCTTAACACAATAAATCTTCTAAAATTTCGATTGGTAGGTATACTAAACCTTTTGAGATCACGTTTGCTAACTTTGTAGACTTACGACTAAATTAAATAATGCTTAAGAAGCAAACGTGACACATTTTGTAAACATAGTTAGCGTTTGGTTAGCGTTCTCGCGTTTCATTTGCTATTGCTAGTCAATATTGTTGCCAATAGCTAAAATAGGTAGGTGCTAGGTGCAGGTGCAGAAATATATCTAATACATTGAGTACATAAACAAATGTACGATATTATCTGCATAGTTTCCGCTAGTATATGCACATTTGGAGTTTATAATTCTTCAAACTTAATTAATTCATGCCTCTACCATAAAATGCATGCATGCAACAAATAACTGATTGTATCTAAATATGTTTAGGTATCTACTCAATATATAAACTAACCATTTTTTCAAGAGCGTCTTGCATTTAGTTTCATATAGATACATTCAGATCCGCAGTCACGCACGAACCAAAACTAAAACCAACTCGTGTACGAGAATTAAGCCCCATTTTGTTTTTCTTTATCGTCATATTTTTAATGCAACGTGAAATTAATTATGAACGCAGACAATTCTTTCAATGCTACAAAAAAAGGTTTTACCTTTCAAGAAACTCAACAAATTACGAAACTCGCGACAAGCTCCGAAAATGATTGGCATCGAAATTTTAATTTAGCAACATAAGATTTTAATAAAACTTGTGACGAAGCTTTTAAGGTTTTGTAGTATGTAATCAAATTTAAATTTGGAAGTTGACTCATTAAGTAAAATTACGGTATCGCTTTATAATTAAGGCACGGAGTTAACGTCAGAGGATTCAGCTTAACTTCACAACTTTACTGCAGTTCCTTCAGATGATTGTTTACCCTCCGCGCTTCTCGGAGCTCAGTGTCAGTTACGCCGCCACGAACAATAAACAAACTCGCACACACTATGTATTTTAGAATACGATGAATTAATGGGCGTGAGAAGGACCCTATTAATAGAATAGAGTGGTTATTTGTGGCAGATTCAATTGTAAGTCTCAGCAGGGTGCTAAAGCCAGGATGCTGTAGAGTATAGAGGATGTGTGTCGTTAGCGGTACGAATGTCGCGGGACCCACTCTGCTCTATTGATTAATCAGATCACTTTATTGCATAATGGCCAGTTTGTACGGGTTGTCTGTGTTGAAATATAGGTTCATAGTACAAAAATAATATAAAGGATGTATAAAATAATATAAAGGACGTATAGTTATATATTACATTCAACCTAAGACTCAGCCTCTTTACTGATCTGTTTATTTCTCTTTAGATCTGTCACTCCTGTATTAGGTGTCAGACGGTGCTGGCTTCCTTGTGTATGATTTCAATATATAATTATTGAAACTGATATCCATGTATTTCCTTTGAGCTCATAATCCCAATAGGTTATTTGGGATTATGAGCTCAAAAGGAAATACATGAATATCAGTTTCAATAATTATATATTGGAAACCATACACAAGGAAGCCAGCACCATCTGACACCTAATACAGGAGTGACAGATCTAAAGAGAAATAAACAGATCAGTAAAGAGGCTGAGTCTTAGGTTGAATGTAATATATAACTATACATCCTTTATATTATTTTTGTACTATGAACCTATATTTCAACACGCCCCCTCAAAAATAATCACCATGTACTCGTATACAATCAAAAATATATTGTCCCTAACAGATAATGTGACTTCCAAGTGTTTCCTGGGAATACAATGCCATGGTCTAACATTCGTTCTATAGGATTCTTAGCATTCTATAGGATTAAGGAAAAACCCAAAAACCTCAATCAGACCAGTAAAGTCAATATAGATACTTTAGGATTTATTTCCATTGATGAATCTTTAACAAGATGGTGTACTTATTAAATGATTATTACATTGTCAAATATATGTGTAAACGTACATATTTAATTTACTTAATTCAATTTGTTCTTAAAAGAACATTAAATTAAAATATTAATTGAACATAATATTTGAATAACTATCAAGTAAATTCTAAACCTCCTACTTGATATCATTGGATATTATTTATCATAATAAATCAGTTTGTGGTCAAAGTTTCAGATGTATCAGGATATTATCAGGAGCGCTATATTTTTATGAACGCTGTAGTGTTTTTGAATATAAGAGGTTTTTATGGTTCATGGGACAACAGTCATTTTAATTTGTTAGTTAATTAACTAGTTAGGTTCCTGAGATAAGTAATCTAGTTAGGTTCCTGAGATAAGTAATCTAGTTAGGTTCCTGAGATAAGTAATCTCTATTACATACAAACTTTTATGTATACCTCTTTTGCTGACTGTACATATATGCACTACATTTAAACTGAACTATAACTTTATGTCATTAAAATCTGACATTTAAATTCATTTTACTAAGAAGATACTAGTGCCAAATATGCCATCGATTTCTGCATGATATTACAGACTCATCACTTGAACAAAACCGATTAGAATTTTTATAAACTCATCTTTGTATAAAATGTCAATGGGCGTAAATATCTGTTTATAGCGGTTCGATAGTAATTAGACATAACTTGTATGTTATTGGCTTACTTACCAATTTTAGCTTTGTTATCACATTCATTGCCCCCGACGCACATGTGCGTCCACCGTCATACAAGCCCGCTCCGAGGCCACGCCCCCTGGCAGTGAATGCGTTATTTGAATAATTACATTCAATTAGATAAGCATGAAATGATCGTAGTGATCCCTTATGGGTATAGACAATTGAATGTTATGTATGTAAAGAGTGGTTCCAGGAAATAGTAGTTTAAAGATGAGTGTATAGGTTTAACTTGAGTTTAACTAATGTTTATTGACAGCCCAACCCAAACAGTAATCGTTGAATTATTTAATTAATGAACAAACTTCAAGACAAATATTGCACTACTTATTGCCGTTATTCATAAATCTCTGTCAACTGTATATTTACGTCAGTTAGATTTTGTGTTTTAAAAGAGACTCAGAGCCATTTTAAATATTATGAATCTATAGATAACAATTTGAAAACTGAGCATGTCGGCAAGCCTCTGTTAAATTTATACTTCTTGAACTGTCTGTGAATCCTATACTAAGTAGACTTTAGTTACCTTGCTACCTGTATGAACCACTTTTTATCATTCATTCTGAGTTCAACTTCTGCATTTTAGTATTATGTGCTTTATATCTGATTTGACGTACCGCACTACTTATCAATTGAGTTTTGGTCAATAACATTCATTCTCTTTATAATATACATTATTCATTTAAAACGAGAATTTTAACTTAACTTTTGCCATAACAGTACTTACAAGTTGCTTTGTAATTTGGTCATCTCAAGGAAGCATGACTAGTGGCATTATTCAGGAGTAAGGTTGTCATTCGTTTCGTGGTAACGATATATCATGGTTCAACATAAGGATTGTAACTTCGTTTACGTGCACACAATTATTAGATATAATAATATTGTGATTTTTCAGACTAACTAAAATAGAATTCGCACATATCAGATTTAGGTAGCTATCTGATTTATCGTCCTCAGACAGTTGTTACAGTGTATCAGATTTAGGTAGCTATCTGATTACAGTGTATCAGATTTAGGTAGCTATCTGATTACAGTGTATCAGATTTAGGTAGCTATCTGATTTATCGTCCTCAGTACAGTTGTTACAGTGTATCAGATTTAGGTAGCTATCTGATTTATCGTCCTCAGTACAGTTGTTACAGTGTATCAGATTTAGGTAGCTATCTGATTAATCGTCCTCAGACATTTGTTACAGTGTATCAGATTTAGGTAGCTATCTGATTTCTAGTCGTCAGAGTTTCGGGACGTGGACACTACTATCAGTTTATTACGATAATTTCCAATTTACTGATTTCAGCACACAACATATATCAGTATATTATTACTACGAGAATTTCCCCTATTCTCTTAGGCTTCTGAAGAGGCCTAGACTGAACAAGGCAGTCTCGTCCACGATTTCATTCTGACTGAGTAGAACAACATCCAAACTGACCATAGTCCATATACAATTTGAGAATACGTTTTATATTTAACCAATAAATAAAGATATTCATCTTTTAAGTATTTATAACAAGTCACAAATACTTGCTAACTATTTATTTCCATGATTTATTTGCCACTCGCTCCCTTCATTTGCCATAACAACTTTTAGCATGATAAGTTTGTGTAGCACTTATGTCACATTATACTTATTTACCTAAAGAGCTTTAATTGTGTTACCTTATAAGCGATTTACTTTGACAATAAATATTTTTCTTTCTATCCCGTGACGACGAGCGCTGGAGTTGGGCTCGAAACGTCGGGATTAATACTACATTCCAAAAACAGCAATACATAATTATACATAATCCGTTTAGTTGTCATAAATTACAAATTAACTACGTTGACGCTGTTAGTCGTCAAGAGATACCTATTTTAACTACGGCTCACAGGAACACAGATCGCTATGTCTATAAAACTCTAAGGTATCTTACGTACGAGAAAGTAGACTTTTTAATGAATAAATGCTCTTTTCCTTGTCGTGTCATCACAGTACACATTAATAATATTTGAAATTAACATTATCAATAATGTTTGACTCAATTTTTGCATAATATTTGTAGCACAGTTATTACTCAGTTATCAAATAATTGGTCGTTATACCAAATAAATAGTACCAACTAGGCAATTGTATATATCAATCAATAACAATGTCCAATATCCACAATATAATTGTGATCATGTTGCCTTTTCAAAATGATACTCAACTTTCTTATCCCCTATTTGTATGCTATGCTATTTTGTATGCTTCGTATGCCCGATTTGCATAAATGAACAATTACAATATAATGTGGTGGTATTAAACATGTTCTTGTTTATCATAGATAGGTACAGGAATTTAACGTTAAAGTAGCGAGCATTTTTATAAGGTATTGCATACGGATTTAGTGGTAACATGTATCATATTATTTACATTTGCTTTAAAATTTATAGCAATTAAACAATTATTCCACCTACCTTAAGTGGTAGTTTACCTCCATTTCTTTACATTTAAGCACCTCGTTGAAATAACAACCTGATTATCAAACAGGATTGTGCAGGGCGGATTAAATTCGTTGGAGACATGTCGACAGTCGACACGACATAACATAAGAACACGTATCACGTCCTTCTCCTCCGACCTTCTCGAATATAGATGAACGAGGTAGCTGAAATTAATGTAATTATTAGCAATTGAGTTTTAAGGAGCGTATAACAATTAATAGCATGAAAAAAGAGATCATCCCTTTTCACGGCGAAGTCCGATGATGTCCAACCAAGTAGAATAATGTTTTGTTCTCTCTATTCTCCAGCCATGAATACTAATCCATCGTTTGAATAGATGTATGGATTCAAGCTAAAAGACTGTAATGTTATCTTTCTTTCCTTCTTTTCGGATGGTTCACCATTCTTCACAGTGATAATCCTTCTTATTATTAGCATTCATTTAGTAATCTTCCTTCTCATAACTGCTGTACACCATTTTTCGTAACAGTGAGTGGTCTTTTCAATACCTATGTAGAAAAGTTGTTACTGCCAACAAAGCTAATAAACTTTGAAGCTTTTCTTCGAGGTAATCGTAATTACGAGTAGTCACGTAATTGAGTAAATGTAAAGCATCTTTCTTCTTTATTTTAACTATCAGCAAGCAAAGCCTGAAGATTAGTTGGTACAAATCTGTCGCTGTCAAATCCAAGATCAGCTGTTTGAAATACACAGCATTTGATTTAGTCCATCATGGCTCAACTTCGTGTAATGGTCACTGGTCTTTCAACAGAAAATCTCCAGTGCAAGAGAAGGTGTAAAAACTGGTAGCCCTTCCAAACAACAGCTTATAAATCTAAAGACAACAGCTTGACAAAGCTCTTTGGCTCGTAAACAGCGCCGAAATTCTTAAAATAATCTATTTGGCGGTAAGTACTCTCTTTTTGTAAGAGGAAGATAGGAATCAGATAAATACTTTACTCTCATACTTCTGGTAACTGTGTTGTATTTCTTCCACTCGCTTGTTTGCAGTATGAACTCTTGGCCAATCTATAGCTTTAATAGAGTACAACTCACGTAATCATGCGATGATCCAATACTTTAAATCACTATATTTTTATTTATAGCTAATTTTAATTTCTGACTTCAGAAAATTTTCATTTTGTTTTCAAAACAAAAACGTTGTCTTTCACTGTCAAAAATTTTTCGGTCTTTCACTTCGTAATTTATTTTTACGAATTATTAATACAGATATCTAGCAGAGTCCTCTGGGCCCATAACCTATTGGGATTATGAGCTCAAAAGGAAATACATGAATATCAGTTTCAATAATTATATATTGGAAACCATACACAAGGAAGCCAGCACCGTCTGACACCTAATACAGGAGTGACAGATCTAAAGAGAAATAAACAGATCAGTAAAGAGGCTGAGTCTTAGGTTGAATGTAATATATAACTATACATCCTTTATATTATTTTTGTACTATGAACCTATATTTCAACAGTCTGTGGCCAAGACATCACGTAGTATTTTCTGGACGTCGTACTGTGATAAAATTATGAGTTCTACGTGTCATGTTCTATTCGCAAATTAGACACGTCTTGATGCCGGTATTTAAGGCTCAGTCTTCTGTTTCTCTGAACGTTTGAATGTAGGTACTATTCGTCACTACTTTGAAAAAATCTCGTATCTCACAATGCTACTCTATGTAGTAACTCTGTATGCATCCCATACAGGTAGGTAGTTACCATATTTTCTTTTGATTGACAGAAAAAAGTCAAAGTAGTTACGATTTGTTGATCGAAAAAGGAGAAGCGTCATATCATTAGAATCTGAAAGTATAATAAATAATAGTTAGCAAATAAACAAATAACGCATTTGTACCTACCTAACTAACAAGCAGTTATACAAAGCACTACATCCTATCTTTTCTCTGAAATCGGATCCTAGCTCCAGTTCTAGAAAATTAAAAGCCAACAACTGAGAAAACTTCCCAGCGCAGCGCAAGTATTAATTAATTCTGCTGGAGAGGCTTTTCTATAAAACGTATCTACTTACATAGGCTACAGTTGAAGGAAAAAGTTATTGGTTTTTTTAACACTGCCGTTTTTATTATTATTTATCGTGTCGTGTTACTGGTTACTGCCATAAAGTGACTACCCTGACATCAATATTGCCATATTGGACCTCAAACTACGGTGAACTCTTTTCATTTGTATTCTTTCTTTTCAAAAATAACTTTGTCGAAGGTACCTCCTGAGAGCAATGGACACATCTATACATTTCGTTAATAGATTTTCGTCAGGCCTCGATCATCAAAAAGGGTTGCCCTACAGAATCCACTTAGGGTTAAGTAAATGTAAACTTTACCAGTGTACGGTAAAACTAGTTCTATTGATATAGCTAGATTTGGAGCTATTCAATAGGCACTATTCATTCAAAATCAACTGTAACTAAAACTAAACTATAATATATACATTAAGTAATTAAACCGCCTATAACTAGATTGATATCTGATGAACTCTTTCCTGTATGAACAACTTTTGTTAATTAATTAGCAACAATTTGGAAACGTATTGTGACTGATATACATACTATCTATTTATTTTGCCTTAAGAGTCGCCAGGCTACTCGCGTTCCCATACAAACGTAGTTCAGCTCCCATTTTAAAACAATTACAATTTTTAGCAACGAAGACAAATGTCCAACCTAAATCTGTACTACTAGAATGCCCATGCCAAATTTCATGGTTCTAAAGCATGTCGTTTTAAAATGAGAGCTAAACTACGTTTGTATGGGATCGCGAGTTCACGCGAGCGTCCTGGCGACTCAAAAATAATTTAATAAAAGATATAATAAAAAAACAACTGTGTGTCAGTTACGTAAGTAGCATATAAGTAGTTATGAAACATGTAATTTTATTTGACTAATCTTAAACATTTGTGCGTTCCAACGAAGACTTAGTCTAGTCATGTATTATACGTAATCACTGCATATGATGATGGATGATAAGTGGTGGGATATATTGCAGGTAGAAAGTTGCCTCAAAACGAAGGTCTAGTGTCAAACCCCGACCCTCGACCCGGCTCGCGGAAGAGGGTAATCACGAACGGAGATAGACATCAACACCGCTTGCCTATTACTAGCGCTTTATGACGATAACGACGGCTACATTGTTATGATTTAACCCCTGGGCGAAGAATTGAAATTCTAATTCGGTAGGACAATGTTGCGACTGCGGTTTTAAATGCAACTGGGGACACATGTAGGTTAAACGTTTATAGACTACCTAATACAAGTAGGCAAATCATCATCATCATCAGTTTTTTTTTGTTTATTGTTGTTTAGGCTTTCGGAAGATCCTGCTGCCCATCTCCCGATATATTCCCTTAGCAGACTCCTACTGCAACCACGGGACGATATGGTGGGGGACAATTCTAAGGATAAGGTTAAGGTTCTAATAAAAAAATTGCAAGGTCCTATTAGGTACATTGTAATTGATCAAATACAATTGCAACTCGCAATAATATTCCAGGAAGACGCCACTATCGCTCCATATATCTAATCTAACGGAATAGATAACAGCAATCTGAGCATACAATTGTAGATGTTAAGACAATAATAGGCAAAGAGTATTATTAACTGTCGCAGTATTGTATAGTACCGTGGAATGCTAGCGCAAGATCGTGGTTGACCTAGTGGCCAATACCAAGGTACCTACTTACTACCCTGTCTGGAGTCGCTGAGTTCTTACGCTAAAATGCTTGCGAATATCCACGATGCGGATTTTACTATTTATGCCCAGTTAAAGTTAAGAAAGCTGCACTCAAATAGGAGAAGGTTCAAATATACGTTGAATAGATAAGCCATATTCTACGAATTGAATTAGAAGCTAATAAAACCGTTATCTTAATTCAAAGCTGCGGGCCGAACAGTATTGATCGGAGTCGTAAATACGAGGAATCGAATAAAAGTGCGCCGGAAACGCCAAACTGTGAAATTAAGCGACGAGTTTTAAATGTCCATTCCTCAGATAATAAAAAGCGAGAAAAGTAATATAATCAGTTTGATTAGAACTGTAAAGGAAATATCGAAGAGCGGACTCTGATCCCGCGCTGAGTACCTCAAGCCGCAAGCGCGCCGCAGGTCTCGCGTTACCTCGCCCGGGAATCAAAACAATGAGTCCATCTATTGAGTGCAGGTGACAAAAGCGGTCGCCTTTCATTTCCAGTAAACATTTCACACACACGAACTTTGAACGTAATACCTATTTCAACGATCGTGTTTACAAAGAAGGCATGACATCGAGTACTCCTATTTCGTTCCACAGCAGAAAGCAATTATTAGCTGACGTTTATCGGTGTCTATCAGCCACTTATTACTTTACAACTCGCACTAACTGGTGTTTATTACTACACGTATATTAGGTGGCTTTAGAACTGGGACGCGCACCATTTTAGCATCTAGCACAAGCCTGTCATGGTGAAACCTAATATTGACATCTAATTTCATTTCTTGTGGCCGCCTGGAATTCAGAGCTTATTAAAACTCATTTCAAGAGCCGAGTAAGTTTTCTTGGGACGGTGTAGGTTTTTATAATTTACATTAGAAGTTTCGCTGACTGGGTATATTAAGTTGATAAAGCCAAGGAATGTTGGAAAAATGTTTTGAGTGTTTTGAGAGTCTTCAAAAAGTAAAGATGACCTAGGTGGATTTTGCTACTACACTGGTGTAACATTCTTGTGTTTAAACGGAACTTACAAGTATTCATATTTTTGATTAATTTGGACTTTGCTGTGAAAGTATGTCATATTTATATTTTTCTCGATTCTATTAGTCACTACTGTCAAATAAAAAAAATATAAAGCAATGCCCCAGTGCAGTTTGTCGCAGGATTTTATGTTATTTTGACGATACTAATACCACGGTTCCATCTTTTGCAATCCGGTGTGTCGGATCCGGCCAGGTCCAGTAATATTTTGTTACAAAAATTACCAGATCCGGTACCGGATTGCAATCCCTAGTTCCATCGTATAAAATGGTCAATGTAAGATCGGATAGTTATCAACTACCATTTTTTTTACAGTAAAATTTGATAATAGCACATTTAAGTTCAAAGGTAGCGCAATCGCGATGGCTAAGAAGAAATTTCCCACGATAACCTCGGCTATCCTCGTTATCTGAAGACCGCCAATGGCATCCACCCACGTGCGCCGGGATTTATAATATGAGTACTAACAACAACATCTTAACTGACCAAAAGTGGACCTTATCTTGTTGCAAAAAGGTCTACAAAAGGCCCACGTTAACACCACAATGGTACGTGAGGCGCCGCCGCCAAATTATAGAACAAATCAAAAGGACCCTTAAATCAAAATGAACTTAAGACGTTATTAGCGTTACGCCTATATGAAAATGAACATACGTGACATAAGCGCCATAAGCGATACAGACGAGCAAACAGAATGCCTAGCTAAGAATATAGGTAACATTGACCGTGCCAGCGTCATGCTCATATGTTTTCTTGTTTATAAAGTTTATGTCTTGTCTAACCTTGTATGTGTTTTCCCAGCTTAGCTTAAAAAGGCCTGTATTAGTTAACATCAGCGAATAGTTAAAGACGACCAGCAGAATTTTAAAAATCAGTACCATAATTGCATAGTATATGTGTGTCATCGTGCAAATTGCATCACGTAACGACCCTATTTCGCGATATTGAAGTTCGGCGAATTCTTGTTATTATGATGGACGCCCAAACCCGCCCATAATCATACACATAACCACGGTCTGCGAGGATGTGAGCCACAAGATGGCCCTCGAAATTACTGCTAAAGAGCTTAAAAATACCAGCCCTTTACAAAATGTGTGATAAATGTTGACGATATTATATTGATTCATGAGCCATCTTATAGGTAATCTACCTAATAGCCAACCTATATATTATATCGCTTTAAAGTTCATATTTTACACCTCCGAGAGTTGATAAATGGCTCGATCAATATTTGATCATCGAATAAGATATCTTTTATTAGGTACTAACTTTACTGGCTAGACTGAACTTTAAACTTTTCAACGTGGTTATAATGTTATAACTCCGTTTTCATGATAGAGAAAATCCTCGACATTCGACAAATATATGTATGTTATTCACAGATATAATACTTAAATTTACAATAATAGCGTAATAACGTTTATTTCTAATTTACATACTATTTATCTACTGGAGCAAATCAGGTATTACAAATGTATTACAAACAACACAACTACAGTCTGTTTCGTTTTAGAATCAAATACTGTAAAATTGTAAATGTATATTATGGGTTACTATTTTACGTCCAAAAAATGTGTTTGATGAATACTTATATATTTCTTGAATTATTCTGTTTTACAAAAACTAGATCATTGGAAATATTGAAGCAAGGGGACTTAACTAGTGGGAGTTTGAATGGGGTAGTAAAGGTTAGCGTGCAGTGTACCTACTTATTCAATATTAAGTGTATACGTTCATTCAGTGAAGGTACAGTTAGTTTCAAATTGTTGATTCCAATTATGTATCTTATTCTAAGTATCATCTTTTTTCTATATAAATAATACCTCATAACCATATCAATATTGATAATACCCACCGATTTGCAATAGAAAGATGATAAAATGCAGAAAAGTTCAGTAAAAATCAACTGGTTCAACCAACAAGGTGTAATTAAAGTCGGAGAACATGCACTGATTGCTGCCGTAACATGAAGCCTTCCTCTGCCCAGTGCAGGATCGGATTATATGTGACATTATATTGGAGATAGCATCATATCACGGTGCATGACTATCTAGTAGTGCCTACTTAGCCACGGCGCCGCTCCGTCGCTAACGGTAATACGAGATGCCTTAAGCTCACTCCATCCCCGATGCGCTTCTCACAATTAAGATCACCTGTAAGTTTAGCATTTGTTTGTCTATTAATAAGTCCTACCTGAACCCTGGCCGATGTTAGCGTGGACATCCATGCCATTCTCGCCCAGAATCATGAGCGCAACAGAAATACCTTTTATAATTCTCACCCTAAAGAAACCGAAAAGCAACAGAGACAAATCCTTTCAGAATTATCGAGTTCTCAAATCATCACGGAAATGCTTGAGAAACTTTCTCTTGCTCGTAGGTTGTCTTGTTGCCACTGTTGGGGAGATTACAGATCATGTGATATTTTCCTCTATCACAATTAGACAAGATTTCAGATATCGATAATTGCCGTACGTGAAAATAGCTAGGATGGTAATCGATAAGCAAAACTAGTTCCAAGGTGCAAGTATCTAAAGAGCGCGCGGCATGCCGGCGTCTCTCGGCATTCAGGCGCCGACGCTTCCATGCATTTCTTTAACGCTTTATAGTGTAAATTCACTTTCCATGTTTATTTTAGACACGACGTTTTAGACTAAATCGTTTCATCCTACTAATGAAACATAATGGAAAGAATAAATTATGAACGAACTCACAAAACGCAAGAAACTTGCTAATGAATCCGTCAGGGAATCCGTTGGCGACTGTCGTGTTGTAATCGCAATAAATTCGGACGAAGCAATAAAATGCGACTCTAAACAACAGGCTTTATAATAACAAACGGGAAGTTTTATTGCGTGTTATCCAATACAATTTGAACTGTATTTTTCAATCGAAATACAATTTGTTACATGTGAAGTAAGAATATGTTATTTTCTCTAAAAAGATAGAAAAATATTTCTGTTCGCTATTTCGCTATCTGAAGGTTGTCTGGTAGAGATCGCTTTTTAGCGATAAGACCGCCTATTGTTACCTAATTATTTGAATTTCTGTCTCTTTTTTTATATTGTATCTGTTCTTTCTTTTGGTGCACAATAAAGCATTTTATTATTATTATTATTATTATAGAAGTTGTTTGTTTTCCGCGAGTAAAACTCAAACCTTCGACTTCGAATGAACATGCTACACATGTGCGTTTCATTGACATAGGTGCCTAATTGATGGTAATTAACAAAATAAAACATTGAACATAACAATTAAAATTGTACACAATTTATTAGTTGGCGAATGGAACAAATAAATCTGAATCTGAGTTAAACAAAATTTCGTAATCTTTGATCTAAATAAATAATTGGCCTAAGATTCGAAGGTAAACGTATATTTGGACCAAAAGCAATATATTTCAACAATTACCTCTGGAACACAAACAACAACAGGTATACCTGCACAGTGCGGAACCACCAAAATGTCATGTCTCAATTCAGAAACAAAAAAAGAGTTTTTCGTACCTGCAGACAAACTGTGGAAATATATTATTTTGTAATCTATACATATAATAAACGCGTAAGGAGAAAAAAAATGTACATTGAAGATATTTGAGAAAATCTAATCTAGGGGGCCTTAGAAACGTTGACTGAATACATTTTGGTAATTTTTGGAATTCTTGTAATACTTAAATCAATATATCTATCTAAGTATCTATTATTTTTATTGTAAGTATGGTATGAATAAATTTGGTTTAGTACCTACCGCTGAAGCAAAAGTAGCAAAATTAGCCACGTATCCGAAATGATCTTCATATGCTATTTTGTTCTATTAAAAAATAAAGACGTGACCAGATGACTTTGAATACCCCACCCGCTTAGCTAGTAGGTAGTGTAGGTAGTCTGCTGTTACTGACTATATCCTCCTACTCAACTATGCTAATAACTATCTTGTAGAACGCGTGTAAGGCCGGGTCGGGACTATAGTGTCCTCCTTAGTGAGTGCGGTTTAGTAGAGCACTGCACTGCACATGCGCTATGGCATGCTTGCGTTACACGCTAAGCGCCCGTGCGCGGAGGTGATCATAATATGTGCGCCGCCCGAAATAACCGGCCGATGACGGTGACGAGAAGGACGAGACGATAATGCAACTCTCTACCTAATCATTTCTTAATTATACATTTATTTTGTCTTAATTTAGTCTTACTCGCACATACAGAAATATAAATTCGCAGATTTCAAAAATATGAATATTGATTTTGCAGTAGCTTGGGTAGGCTACAAACGTCAATAACATAATAGTTTCCCTCCATTTACCCTCCCTGGGACGATTTTGCATGTCTAAATAAGTTTATAGGTATTTGCCATTTTAACTTACATAAAAGCGTTTACCGGTATGTAATTCCGATAGCCTAGATGATGGTAATAGAATTTTGACAGTTATACATATAATAACACAATAGCCGGTAAGCGCTTGTGAACCGAACCGAACCGCTAGCTGAACTTGACTTCATGATCTTGTGTTTTGTAGATTTGTTTGTGTGTAGCAAGTTCATCTTAGTTATGATTATGAAGGGTTGTACATGACATAATGCATATGAAACCCCATAATTACAACATATGTATAAAGCACATTCAGTGTGTGTAATTTGAAACCATCAACAATACGAACGAGGTAGGCAGGCGTACGAATATTCTTATAGGTGCTTCCACTTTTAGTTACCTAAACATAAACACAAGAGTTTGTTTCTAGGCTTAGTGCATTATCAAAGGAATCTAATCAACGTTAACTGCTAATATGGTGATAATTCGAATATTTTACGATCAAAAACCACTGAACTAGACGTTGGCGGTGGGCGACGCGACCGACCGGACACATGCTGCATTTGTCCATTGACGGGAGCTCGTCTGACGTAACCACTTGAGGAGCCGCCTGTTGTGTCGTTAGATAAATACTTTATTACCGCCATATTCATTGCCGTTGTCAAGGCCAATCATATTGCAAGAAACATGGCGATGGGCGCAGCCGCTCTTGTCTTACAGCTGAGCAGTAAACAAGGAAAGTTCCCGTGTAGGTATATTGTTGTAGGCGCCGCTTGTTTTTACAAAATCGGGCTGGTTTTACGAGAGCATCAAACATCAGTGTAATCACCTAGTTTCCACTCCTCCTATTCAAAATTATTCTCTATGTAAACATCCTGCGCGGCGCGAGCGCAGTGCCGAACAACACGATCCAGGTTTAAAGTCGGCCAAGGTTATACTCCTCCTACTGAAATCGTGTTAAAAATCGTTGTAATCGTCTTACCTCATAGTACGCTAATTATGGTGCTAAAAATGAGGTGCTGGTATTAACTCTACCAATTTATTGCTTTACAAACACAACACAATTACTGCATTGTAACCGGCGGTCGTAACATTTTCTATTTAAAGATGAAAGCGAAACACGAGAGAAATGCATTTAGAAACTAGAATTGTTACAAGATTAATGACCCGATTTAATTTTTTAAGCATTATTAAATGTGTTTATCCCATGATCAAATGCATTTGTACAGCAGCTATGCATCGTTTCGAGGTACTTTAGATAATATTATTCATTAAGTAATAAAAACCATTGGACAATAGCCAAAGTTAGCGCTGCGGGAGATTTATTATCTAGCATTACTCGCAATATGCTAGGGGAACTGCCTGATTCTAGGCCATCGATCATTTACAAGAGCATAAAGTGGCAGCCGTAACCACTTTTACTACTGCAGTAGCCAGAATGCTCTCTACATAGTTTCGGGTATTGGAATAAGTATAAATGTAAAGTTTCATAACATATTACAAAGTGACACTATTTCATATTAGTCATATAACATTAATTTCAGTATATCAGCGCAATCACTGTCTTCTGTATTACGGGGTCGTTAATTATTTCCTTTGGAACTTTTGACACATTCTATGAAAAGATCCTTGGAGATACTTTCGGGGGAAAATTTCTAAATCTGTTAAAGGCAATCGATCAAATCGATCGCGTGGTAATCAATTTTATTACAAATCAACAGAGTAGTTATTAATGATAGGCCGAATGAGGAATTCCCTTCTGGCTAAGGCAGTTCCAGATTCTAACTGTAAACGTTTTGTAATGCAATTTGAATCGATACACTGAATTATGTGGAGTATATTAGAAATAGTTGCTTCGCATAACTCCTACCATACCTTATATTTATAAGCATGACGTAAGTTATATTATTCTTAGTATGATTTTTTATGTGTCAGGTACCAATAACAGCAATCGAATTATAAATTAAAAGTGAATTGATTATAGCAGATTAAGTTCCAAGTCTTTAAGGATAACCTTGACTCTAACCAAAACTCGGTACAAGTATTTGATGCAGACCAGCTGTTGGCGTCCATCCAAAACTTTCTAAAACGATTAACTGTGAAGTTTCAATTAATCTCGTATGCGGGATGAAGAATGCAACGATCCAGCAATCACCTAATGTTAAAGGCTTCATTCCCGCATACTCGTTCTGAGGATCAATTGATGAGAACAAGCAGCGGGAACGATATAATTGATCGAGGATTTTCCAACGAATAAATGATTCATTCGTATTAAGTTGTGATTTCAATGTTCTAAGGACACTTGACTCGAACGCATGAACGTGAACAAAAGGATTTGTTAAAGTCGCATCGTGTTAATATTTCAATATTTAAGCTTTTTATTACTGAAAACTAGGTAGGTATTATGATTTGATGTGTTTAGTATTATTATCAATAAATTAAAAAAATATTAAAATTGTGATATATTTTAGTGTAAAGTACAATAAGCATATTACGTAAATGTATATTTTAAAGGAATTTAGGAACATTCTTGAGTTCAAAATTAATGTAAACAGACACATGATAAACGACCCGTATACAAACGTAAACATGTTGTTGGTACTTTGCACTCAAAAACTGTGTGTTTAACATATTTTACATGAAATTCCTAAAATGCATTAACGTCAGTATTAAATTTAGCCTTCACTGCAAAAACTGCACCGAGAATAAATTGTTGGATACTTTGCTACTTGTCGATATCCGACCTTCCATGCTACGTCGCAAAAATAACCTACATACTTGCAAGCACCTACTGGCACGTTAAGTGCATACAGAGCCATGAGATAAAACATCTGTCACTCGTGCAAATTAATATCCTTTTGATACGATCAGTGTTGCCAGGGCTCTTGGGCAACACAGTTTGTCTCCAAAAAAGTCACGTTTTTGCGGCCAAAGTCACATTTTTGTGTGTTGAAGACCAACAAACCATTTTATCTCTTTTCTACTGAAAAATTTTCAGTATAAATGACCGCGAAATTTAATGTGTCAATGGAGAATCGACTGTTGTTGTCTATACAGGGTGTAACAAAAATACTGGTGATCCGTTTAAGGGTAATAGGTATCGTATTGCGAGTAAGAAAAAATAAAAGATGTCTTTTTGATGCGAAAGATTTTTTTTTCCATTTCAGCCGGCCAACCATACAAAACCAATTTGTTTTTGCGTAAAAACTTTTTTTTCTTACTATTTATGAAAAAGTACGTAATCAGAGTACGATACCAATTATCACCAGCATTTTTGTTACACCTGTCAGTCTGAGTCGCCAGACTGCCCCTGAATATCCATAAGGCTCGATATTCTCCTATGTGTTTCTTCTAGGTTCTGTTTTTTTACTCAAGATACTACAATGTCTGCCCAACCTGCCCCAATCTAACTTGGGGTCACCACACACTTGTCAACTGAATCTAGGCTGAAATTCGTTCAAGTGTGTGTGTGTTACGCCTAAATAATATATACCTTATACTTAGTATAGTTTGGCCAGCTAGGGTTTGTTTTACTTCAAGCATAAACAGAGAGAATCATACTATCCCTTTCTTATGCTGGTACCCTCGGTACAAAAAAAGGAATGAGTATAGCGTATTACTTCCACTGTTACTGCACTTATTGGCCAGCCAGACTACCTACAAAACGAGCCCTGGGACCGCGAACCCTTCGTTCGTTTATCTATATGTAACTAGAATTGCCAAGAGCGATAGAACCTGCCTGGTCATCAGTTTTCAAATTTCGATTTTCGTAGAAGGGCACCAGGGGGGTGATTTTTGAGATTCGAGCACTCGAAAGTGACATTTAAAACTCTGAATAAAACGATGAAATCATGTTTTAAAAATAACAGCGATAGAAATTTAAAATTTAAACTATTAATTCCATGCGAAAAAATTGGCGAAAAACTTTCGTGTGCGATTATTTTCGAGCTTGAATTTTTTGAATTCGAGCGTTCGGTTGTCAAAAATCGCCCCCTAGCTAGAATATACTTTGAAAAAAATGGTGCAATCGAACTCTCATTTTAGTATTTATCTGGAATAAATAACAGCTTAACAGTCGAGAGTCTAGGAAAAACACGAGCGACATGAAACATTTGCACATTAATTTGAAAATGTAGGTAATGTAGCCCTTCCGGCAAATTTGAAATTTGGTGAGTGACGAGGATTACAAGAAGTTACCTATTTTTGGTTGCTATCCTTAAAAATATGCGTCACAAAAAATAAATCGGTTAAAACTATCGAGTTCCTTAAAAAGTCACGAAAATTGCCTATAAATCACAAGTCACGCACATGTCACACGAGGGGGCCAAAAGTCACGAAAAATGTGACTTTTGTGACCATCTGGCAACGCTGGATACGATATACAGGATTAATGAACCAATAATGCAGAAAACAGGTAACTTTAATTTGGTCCTTAGTACACATAGTATAAAAACCGGAGAGCATACATTGTATAAAAGGCGGTCAATTATTGGTTATCGTTTTACGACACGATGCAAAGTGCTGTTGCGAAATATTAGTTGAGATAATAAAGAGTCCTCTGCAGCGTATCTTTTAGTAGCAATCCCATTGTTTTACTTACTTTTTTACTTGCCATGTAGTTGTTCAACGCTGTGTGGTTTATTTCCAAACACTTGAACACAAATATCGAGAGGTAACACGCCTACTTGCGTTATAAAGACGCGGCAGAGCGTCCCACCCAAGAAATAACTCGCTGTAATTCAACGATTGTGGACTCGGAAGCGACAATTTTATTGCTTATTCAACGTGGAATTCCAACTACAAGTGAATCTTTTATGATTTAAGATTATTAACAGTCTGCATAAAGTTAGAGTGATAAATTTATTCACAGTTGTAACGTGACATTCATAGTCTTACAATTTTTTTGTGCCTGTTATGTTTTGAAAGTAGATAATATAAATACTGCAGGTAGATTTGTTTATGTACCTACAAAGCTTGGAGAGATCAAGTAGCTTCTTCTGGTTTACTTTAGAGAGCGGCTTCATGATTGAAGTAATCACAGTGATTAGAAATGTGGGCCAATCCACTAGCCCACAACAATAATTGAGATCCATCTTAATTTACGTATCGGATAGAAAGCCTGATCAAGAATTAAATAATTATGCGCAGAATGAACAGGACGGTCAAGTATTAAATAAGTATTTAGTTTATTCTGGCTACGGCTGCAGCTATTAATGATTAACTAAGTTCTATTTAGGGTCATATGTAATTTTGAGGATTACACACTAGATGACAGCAAATTAAATAAAGAAATGATATTTGTTGTACACTATAATTAAATTCTTCCACTTTGCGAGGAAAAGTAACGGGAATGATTTAATCGATCGCCAAATAAATGCAAAGTCTATGACCTAAAGATAAAAAAGATAAAAAGATAAAAGATATTTATTCTTCAATTTAGGCACATTACAATGCACTCATGAACGTCAGAGAGAAAATAAACTACCACCGGTTCTAACCTAATTTTTTTTTCCGAAAAAAATTCCGGAAAATTATATGTAACACCAAAATAATACCGGATATCAAAATCAGATCACCAAACAATATGAAAACTATAACCTAAAAACAGATTGACTTCCAAAAAAAATTTGCTCCAATTTTAGAAGTCGGTTCTGGCGCTTGCTGGCCTCTGCCGCGCGCTTTTAGTTTGCGGTTCACCCAACACTCTCCACACTCCTCGCTTCGTTCGTCGTCGCACCTATCTGGACTCCGTGAAAACCTTTTTTTTTTGGTCTTTTTCTGGTTTTTATTAAATTATTTGGTTGTTCTCTGGTTACAATTTTTACTGGCATTTGAACCCAATTTAAAACTTTGGGTACCCATCCATTAATTTGGTATTTTAAAGTTGGTGACCGTTTCGATAAAAATTTAAAATGGTCAACATATATATGTTGTAGGCAGATATTATAATAAAGGGATACAGATTATGTGGAAAATCTTAATATTGGTGGCAGAAAATATAGTTGCCGAAATTAACTACGGGCGTGCGTTTAATTGCGTTTCTACTTTAGAGAGTATTGTAGAGGACTTTTGGCTATTAATTTCAAAGAACATAAAAGTGTTTTGTTGTTTACTTTGTATGAAAATATCTTTAGATCAAACACAAAACGCCCCGTAGTGATTTCCTTGGAAATCTTGGAATAAGGACTTGGATGCGAGTTGTTTTGTTGACCTTGGCGTTGTTTGAGCGATAAGAGTGGCATGCGCTCGGGCAGTGTGTCATCGCGCCGGTGCATAGATAACGCGATAGCGAGATTGCTGCGCAAGAGTCCTGATAATAATGATGAATAATTTATTTTATTTTATCAGATAGTGTCAACATTTATTGTGGTCCACAAATTATGGCCTTTTTTTAATTATATTTTTAATCTTACTGCGCTGCTAAAAAGTGTCAGCATTAACACATTGGTGGTTGGTAGAAATATCTGTTAGAAAATAATGTCGACCATACTAAGTCGCAACGCAAAATTCAATTTTAGGGTCGTTAGAAGAAAGGTTTCTTTTTTTTCTATTATACATTATAGCTAACGAACAAAAATGATATCTACACCTTATGGCGAATATGATGTACTATAATATAAAAAATGACCCTCACAAGATAAAAGAAGATCATAGAAGGGAGAATTTAAGCAAAGAGGATGTCAGGGATCATACATGGATAAAGTGACGGTAAACAAGGCTGTCAAGGGAAAGGCAAAGGACAAACATGCATGGATATTGCTGCAGAAAGAAGAGCACAGCTCTTAAAAATATGATAAAGATAAAACAAGTCGTAACTAATTATATAAAAAAACATAGGTTTAACCTAAATGTTCAACAAGAAACAAATAAACTTCGTAGGTACCGTAATTATTATTACCTTTTAAGATTATTATTTACCTGTTTATGCAAAATGATGTGCAGTAAGCATTGCGCGGTTCTAGGACAAATATGACAACTTTTGTTATTATTTGTTTGGAATACACATACGCCTGCCCGCACATGTACCTATTGCTAGTAGGTAGGTATATTGGAAGTATACATTGGCTAGAAATACTCACGAAGATTACGCCATGCCTTGTAACCTGATAACTGTAATGAACAAACGAAGCACAAGACAAGGAACTGGGCTAATGACGTGCATGCACAAACCCAACGATCCAACAAATTGAAATGCGTTATCATTAAAATAATCCTATTATTGTATCAGCGTCCAAGTGCCGTACGACCATGTGGCAAATCGCTTACCATTACGGTAATGAAACGCGTCATTTGTACTAAAACTCATTAATTACTTGCCCGGTTTAACCGCGCCGCCTCCGGTCACTCTGTTATGATTACGCAGTACGTACTTATTGACATCACTTAGAGCACATTGAAGTGGGTGGGTCATGTTTACACTTTAGACATGCTGCCGCAAGCTATGTGGTGGAACGAAGGCTGATAAAACAGGGTCAGAGAAGCATTATGGCGAAGAATTCAGATGATTAAATATGTACACCGGACAAGAGCGAGGTTTAACACATTCCTTTCAAGTTTCATGCAGCTAGGGAAATGTGATATGAATTTCATGGCTAGTGCACTGGTGATCATTCAAGTGAAACGAATGATGTAGTAACTATAATTCTGTACATCGCATTCCTTGTGAAATTTTGTCGAGAGGTAAAACCAGCTACTGACATATTGGAGTAATGTGTCTGGCATGGCAGCGTGCTGTATGTAGGAACGCATACATAATAAATCAGCTCGACATGACAACATGATGTCCTTCAGCTGTCAACTTTTGAAACGTGGTGAAGTTTTTATAAAACTTTGAAGCGTCATTTAAAAGCACTGCGCTTTTACCATATTATTCGCTGTGCATGATTGTGGCGCCATCTCTTGGGCAGGGGTTCAATCTCTTTTTTTTTCTTTTTTATAAATAGATTGTATTCCTTGCTTATATGAAATGTCACTGGCTGATTCATTATTTCAACAGCTGACAGGGGCTTTTGCAGTTTCATTTCGTGTCATATTGTGCACTGCGATCGTTCTCGTTGCCCCCATCATGCACTTCGCACATAATAGCGAATAGGTGTACTTGTCATACTGTTGATAAAGTTAATCTGATTTTATGTGGTAATTTTTATAAAAACGTTTCTGATTTCAATGAGGAACTCATGACTGTAATTTGCCGTAGGATTAAAAGTATCTATGAATAAATATGGGTATGTCTAATTAATGTATAATTACAGTTATTTAACATAATAAACCGCAATTTAGTCCTGTTTGCCACCCAATCCACCCATTCCAATTGACTCACAAATGTTGTAGGTAATATTGTTTCTGAGAATTGATATGAAGCATTCTGCCGCATTCAGCAAACGTTAAGAATGCATAGCTGGGCGTGGAAAATCTGCAGCGTGGTAAGAGAGTAAAAAAGCTATAGCCATGATTAAATCAATACAATGAATTATTATTGAATTACATTCCGGAGTATTAACTTGCTATGTTAATTGTTAAGGCGGGGATAGGAGTGCCAGTGCAATAAAATGATATTAAGCCAATAGTTTATAAACGCAAGAAGAATGCTATACCTATTTCTTTTAAAACCGTAAAGCAAATTGTTAATAAACAGTAGCCTAAGATCTGAATATAACAAACTTTAAAAGATATAGTCTTTATGTAATAGGAGTACCCATTTCATTTCATTTCATAACTGAAAATACTATAGGTATGGTCTCATAAATGAAGTATTATTGTCGTTCGAAACAGGTCGAGGCCGCGTCTATTAGGTCTGACCTGGCGCTCGCAGCATCACCAAATGATGTTCGGTGAAATAAGGTGCACTGAGATGTAGTCAAACTCAAATGAGTATGTCACAACAAATGCCAGAATGTATTACAGGAAAATACGGAAATTACATTTTCAATAAGTTCTCAGGTTCCGAAGAGCATAGCATATTAAACTAATTTAACGGATCCCGGGTTTAAATGAAATAAGTAGCTAGGGATACACGCACACTGCACAGACGTACCCGCCGGATTTGTCCGCCGGATATGCCCGGTGGACAAATCCGTTTGTGTATGGCGCGAATTGGACACGGATTTGTCTGCGGACACACCTGAATAGCGACTAATGAAAACATTCGCATTTTCGAGAATTCAAAAATTAGGGTAACTAAATTAAATAGGATGGCAGTCTTCGTGAGTTCTTAGGCAAAAATAATGTAGCTTAAGTTTTTTTCCTTCTTTATTTTGATAGAAAATTAATTTAGAAAAACAAAATGTGAGTCCAAGAAGAAGGTGTTTATTATAAGATGAAATAATAGATTATAGTTTTGCTTTTTTCGCTATTATAAGAAAAGGGTTAAACAAATAAAGAGTTTTTAAAAGTGAGTTAGTTTGTGTGCTTTCATAATTTCTCTTAAATATTCAGTCTGAGTACTGGCTAAGTCGACGCTGCGGTTCTGTATTTGCTCACAAGCGATACGCTGCATGGACTTGGATTTCTCTTGCAATTGTCAACTAAGTTTACTCTAGGTCTCCGGGACGCCTGACCAAATTCCTTAACTACTGAATACAATTCAGTTTATGTTATTCATAATTCAAAAGTGTTGTTAGAAGAGCTGTTCAGCCGCTTTGACAAAAACCTCAAACAAACTGGCAACTTGTTTAGAGAATGTCGTCGAAATCGTGTGAAGTGTTGTTAGTTGCGAGGGCGCGTGGCATCTCCATATGAAGGGCCGCTAACTGCAACCGTGTCGAAAGTAGCGCTTCGTGTGTTTAGCACGAAACTGAACAATTTACGTGTTGCAATGTACAGACGAGTCCAATAATACGTCTTCGCACTTAAGTCAAAAAGCATAAGCATCGAAACATATTAGACGTGATACAGCAACGTCTGCGATTGAAACAGGAGAAACTCTGAGCTGTACTCAACTTTCTACGCTCAAGTTCTAATTTACAGCAATATCGAAACAACTATTGAATAAAGTTATATACCTGTTTCATATTTGGGCGGGCGTTTAAAAGCGAAACAATCTGCCATTTCATTTGTAAGCACATTAGATATACAATAAACGCTGCCGTAAACACCTCCCGGCAGGGCTCGCGAACAAAAGGTAATACGTCTTTAAATTGCCTCTTTGAAAGCAGGTGAGGTCGCGTCACCGCCAGGCGAGCAGTCACTTTCAGAAACATAAGTAAATTGCAAAAACCGAAGCTTCTTTATTCCCTGAGCTAGTGACTAGCCGGGAAACTAATCTATACGACGCCGTTATTTATTAAACGAGAAAAATTATTAATAGGACCCGTCTTTGGCCGTATAGGGTCAGATTCACGCATTTATAAGTTAAATTCCATGTAATATGTATGTTACTGTGCACATTGAAGATCAGCTCATGCGCGAGATGTTAGTAAAAATCGTGCAAGTTTTGCAAAATCACTGAACATCCTCGTACCCCAATAAAATAACGCTATTAACATATTTCATTCGCGCGCAGTAAACAATGCCCTCCCAGACGTAAATAAAATGGCCAAGGCCAATTTTTATTTCGCTCACCTGGTTTTATACGTGCGTGCGATGCAATATTTTTTTTCGATCACCCTTTCGTCATAGCCTAAACATGGTATGTATATAAATTGCATTTATACATATCTTCGCATAGAGATTTTGCAAACGAATATATCGTATTTCGATTCAAACTTCCCTATTTTTAACCCTATATTTATGTAAATTTAAAAAAATGTACCAACACCAATTTGTCACAACGTTTACATGTAAATACATATGTACCTAAGTACTATTGCACGTATTATTAGAAACTCAGAAAAAGCTACATACTAACTATTTGTGTAGATACATAATCGCAAACCTTTTTTGCATAAATCAATTTATTCTTTTAATTTTTAATCAAGCTCTTATAAATTCATAATCCAATAAGTAGTTATGACACGCTTGTTTTAAATCCACAAAATGTCATAACAATTTGCGATAGGTATATTAAACATAATTATTAGCATAAATACAAATTATCTGTCACATTTCGTCATAAAAACTCGTAGTCGTGCACACTCCCATGTCCGGCACGACCAGAAAAATGTTTCTGGTTTAATATATCCGTACATAATATATATTAAACCAGACACTTGATAACAAGCCTCTATGCGTAAACAGTGCTTATTAAAATATCGCGTCATATTCGGCCAGTTGTTTGTTAATTATTTTCTATCGGTTCACTGAATCGGCCTGATTTGATTAGATTCCGCTCTTGGTGTAAATTGATTTATCGTCCCTGCCAGTTAGACCGTCCCGCGTCCTTCCGCCGCTGACAACGAGCCTTTGTTAGATTGTGATCGAATATCAAAACACTAAGTGTAATATACAATAATATTCCCATGATTTTGTTGCAAATAGACACATATAATACTGATATGTTCGTAGATTTTATTGATATTTTTCATAAAAAAATATTTTTATCATCATAAATCATCATAATTTTTTTTTAAATTATCTTTATCATCATAAATCATGAGCTTGTACCCTTTTAAACTTTTTTTTCGAACCTGATAGGTCGATAACGCATACCTACTTATTATTTAAATTTCAAGTTTATCATGCAAAATTTGTTTTTTCACTTATTTGCGAAAGCTTAGACAGATACACGGTAAACATTAAAACTTTTAAATGTGGCAAAACTTCTTCGAGTCGTCCTCAGTGTAATAAATTTAAATACCTAGTTTTGTTTTTATTAAGCGTCCCATGGAGATAAATTCGATCCCGTAAACCAAATATAGCGAAGGTTTCATCGCAAACTAGTTAAGAGCTGTTTTTATTTATTTATAACTGTCTTAAATAAAAATATTTTTACTATCAGCAGTCAAAATGCAATTCGAAGTATTTTTGCATACGGCATTAACATTAATATATGCACGATTGCTATTCCATTAAGATTAATGATATCATGACTTTATGATATCACCATGTCTCTACAAAGTAACGTCTAAGAGGTATAAAAATACAATCACAAAAAAACTACATAATTAAAATACCTATATGTATATATAGTTCAATACAAGTGCTACAATACTGAATTAGAAAAATATATTTGTTCCTGACCAGCGATTTTTCACCGCGTAGGTATACATGGTGTTACAAAAATGCTGGTGATCCATTTAAGAGCACCATTGATATCGTATTTTAATTTAAAAAAAATAGAAAAAAATGTTTTGACGCCAGTGGCATAATATCGATACCTAGTCCCTATAAAAAAAATCGCGTCCGGTAAAATGTTTCTCTTACATTTCCTTACTCGGAATATGGCGTTTAATGCATCAACAGCATGTTTTTTAACACTTACAGCTACCAGACCCCCAGTATGACTTAGTTACATTGTGAGGTTGTGCCTGCATACTTCGAATCCCGTTTGATGGAGTGAGGCGCGACAACATATTATTATATCACATGTCCGGCTGCAATGATTGCTTCTACATTATCGATTTTGTCTAAGGCTTACTTTGCTATTACATGTCCTAAGCTATGTCCGTATCAAAAAGGATAATTTACATACATCACATAATACTGAAAAAAAAAACAATAACACATTTAAAATATATCTAATATATCTAAGATGTTATACCATAAGTGAAAACGGATATTCCACCGTACATGTTTTAAAGATGAAGAGAGGAAAGAAGATGCCTAACTGGGTATGGCATGTATAAATATATATAGAAAAGATACCAATCCACGTTTAGTGAGATTAAAAGGGCAGACATAGCCACGAATAAGCCCAGAGCCCAGACAGAAGGCCGTTTTATCTCGCCAAGTGATTGATCGCAGCGCAGTCCCACGCGCCTGCAATCTGCGAGGATCGCTCCCTCGACGAATTATTTGTTTAAATAATTGGCTAATAATTTGCTAATAATAATTGATGTTGACGGTAATTGGAATATTATTGGATGATTGGAAATTATAACCTGCTTAAGGTTAAAGGTTGGCGCGGGCTAATCCCCAATGATGGGATGATGAGGATGATGTAAATTAATTAAACTGTCAACGATGGATTGAGGGTTTTAACCTTATTCGTACATCAGTGTCAACACTACGTTTTAATTAAATACCTAGGAAAAAAGAAACTTGGGGTTTAGTTTTTAATTTTAGCAAATTTCTAATTTTGCGTAAAACAAATGGTCTTAAATTGAGTAAAAAATACATGTAATTATCGTGTTTTTAATCAACGATCAAACGACATTCCATTCAAGAAAAGTTTATTTTATTTGCTCCAAAAACAAGTTTGCCGTGTTTTCATTTTCGTATCTAATAGTTTTGTACTATAATTAAATTAGAGGATATTTCGCTGAAAAGTTCTTCAAGGGACACCAGACCCTCCAGTTAAATAAATACACGACACACTTTTTTGCTCAATAGTATTAACATAAAAGAAACGTTATTTGACCATAAATTGTCTTAATGAAGGGCCTATCGTGCTACCGACCAGACAGTGGGCAGGCAATATTTCAGCTCTACTGTTGGACAAGCAAGTTTTCAGTTGAGCCCGTTTTATACGACACGATATTACCCTCAAAGGGTTGCCGCGGGCTTCACAAAATCTCATGATAAATTTCAAGGGAAGTGTAATGGAGTGATAAAAATATGTTGTTTTTATTACGCAATATTTTTACTGCTGCTACGCGTTGTTTACGAGAATGTGGCCTAGATATTTTTTTACTATGGATGTCCCAATGTCCTTAATAAACAAACTATTCAACCAAAACATGAGTTTTAGAGCTATTGTTATTGCTGTCAATATTGTTTTATAAAAATTACCAAAAACAAACTTACGCCAAAAGGTCACATGCAGAATTGCATTTCGATTCTTAAACAATACCGTTTTATTTCTCTATTTCTGTTTTCAATCTTCTTCACCTTTCCACTTTTTTAACATTTATTATTTTATTCCAGATAAAAGAACGACATTCGAGACGTCATTTGAATAAGGTAAAAAACACCGAGACCTTAAACAGTTTAAATTATATAAATATAGGTTCAACGTGGGCACTCCGGCTACTCCAAGCAATATATCAGCGGCAACTATGAACAAAGGGGTGTCTGACTTGTCCCTAAATAGGAACAGTGGCTCACCCTGAAGCCCACTTTTATAAAAATACAGTGACCCATTAGATAACTGAAATTGTCATGGCTATTGCTTTCTTCTTACTATGAAATTAAAATTTAAATAGTTTCAGAGAAAATGTGAAATGTAACAATATTAAATATTGTTACAATAACTAGTCAACAAATTTTGTTGACTAGTTGGTGTGTTGTCAACTTACATATATTAAGAACGCATAATATATTATATAATTTGTCGATGTGGATGAATCGTTTTCCACTTACAAAATTAAATCTCTTATTGTAGTTAAAACCGAAAAACCCTAAAAACGCGAGTAACGTATTCATTCGTAACGAAGCAATACTGTGACTTAGGTAGGTGTAGATATCACCTATTCGTACAGCCAATACAAATTGAAATTCACGCTGGATACACAATTTGGCACCGCAATTGGTCTTGAAATGAATGCAAACTCCTCACATTGGATATTCCTGAAGGGCCCACACCGTCAGCCCGGGGCGGTTTACACAATAAGACCGCCGTTGGTGGCATAGCTTTTTTTCCCATACATTATTCATAAGGTCTCGTCGCGCTTATTCCTACATTGTCTACGAGTCTGCAATTATAAAATTTATGCGTAAAGCCTTTAGCCTTTAGGCAGATCGGGTATTAAATTAACGTTGAGTCACCGGCGCGAAATAATCGAGGCTGTCCACTCGTGAGCTGACGGATGGTGATTTATTGATCCCCTATAAATATTGATCGATGCGTCTGGGAGCACAGTCATTCAGTCGGATAAGCTACTAATATTTGAGGGAATTTTAATCGATCCATTTAAATACATATTAGTGTAATTGGATTCTTACTAGGTCAAACTGCAACATTTTATCATCGTTATTATCATAAGCTAAAAAATCTACTCATAAATAACCCCCCTTGTTTTCAACCCTACGACGCTATCATCAATGCAATATTATCCATACCTACACTATATTACGTACGCAAAAACCAGTAAACATCAACAAACTGAGACGAAATGACTTAATCTGCTTGACAGATTTGATGACTAAATTACTAAAAGAATGCTTGGAATGCATTATCGCTACGTAGGTGTGAATGACGAGTTTACTATAAAAATAATAAGTTACATGGCCGCGTCAGGAATCATAATAGTTCGTAGTAAATTGCATGCATGCCCCAGCGCACTAAAAATACAGCCGTGAATCACGAACGATGCGTGAGCGTCCATTCAGGAGGAGTGACGCAGCTCCTTATCGCCGAGATAAAATCCAGGAGCGCTACGCAATTTCATGACCTAAAATGGTATAATTAACTTTTACTACTCACTCAGACTGTTATGCAAGATGTATTTAATTAAATTTCGCTGATAAGTAGGATTTATTATCCTTGAGGTTATTAACACGTAGTTAAGTGAATACATTGTTTATATAAATCTGTAATAGGTATATTTAATTTTACTTTTTGTTTTTTTATTTTTTTTTTTGGCGGATGGGGCGCTGTCTTTTGTGGGATGCAACGTGTGTTAGCACTTACGCTGCATCCCATTTGAGACATACCATGGGTTGTGCGGGTTCAGCGGCGGAGTCTGCGGCAAAATTGAAGCACGCAAAGTACGCCGCTTTAGAATCCGCGTATGACTTTGTGCCGGTAGCCATTGAGACCGCTGGACCCTGGGGTGCAGAGGCGCTCAGTTTCTTCAGGGAGTTGGGGCGTCGTTTGCGAGAGAGGGGCTGCGATCCACGCTCGGGGTCGTACTTGATTCAGCAGGTCTCCATTGCTGTTCAGCGGGGAAATGCGGCAGGAATAATGGGGACCTTTGAGCCGGGTGCGATTCAGAATGGGCTGTGCTAAAAAAATTTACTTTTTAATTTAACTTTATTTTTTCTGTTTTTTTGTTCAATTTTTTAAGTTGTGTGTTTTTTTTAGTATAGTTCGTGGTGCATTGTAAACGATTTTTAGATTAAGTTTAGTGGTAATTTTAAGTTGATTTTATATATATTGTTTTGACATGTTTTTAATGGAATAAATGGATTGTTGTATTTTAAATTATTAATTAATGTAGGCAAGACTAATTAATAATTATGTATGTTATTAAATTAACTATACGTCTCGTCGTCTCGTCGTCTACGTGTGTCGTATTAGTCTCGCGATACAACGGGGTAAAGCAGCCAGCATCTTCGGTACCATGCCACAAGGGCCTTTTTTAGATTTAGTTTAGTTTAGGTAGCCGTATTATGTTTAGTTATAAGGGATTTGTGTATTTAGGTTAATAGTAGTTTTAAGTTGATTTTATGTTCTTCAAAATTACACGTAACACACCGAGACCATTTTTTACCTGGGTTTAATTACCTTTATTTACCTACCGTTTTTAATTATAGTTTTTATGTGTAGGTAGTGCAAATAGTCAATCTCATCTTTCAATGTCGGAAAATTCAATTAATTTTTTCATAAAATATTTTGTTACAACTAGGAATAATAAATATTTATAACAAACAATGGCAACAAAACCATATAAGCAAACGAGGTGCTAAGTAAATAAATATACTAAATAGGTACCTACCTAAATAATTATTCAATTAGCCCTTGTATAAGATGCCTTATTACTCATACACATTCCCAGATTATTAGTCTCCGCAATCACATCTACATAAAAGCTCCCGGCACCTCATCAATATTTCATTCACTCCTGAAATCATCTAAGGCTTGGTTGTGCGCAATTAATACATAAACCGTTAATTAATATTCCCGTGACTTGCTTGAGGAAAGTGCCAATATTGTTCAGTTTAAATTGTGAGAAGTGTTCGGGATTGTTCAATCAAGCCAGCTGTTATTCACAAGTAAGTTTCCTTGACTACAGTGAAATTACGGAAAACATCACAGTATTTCAGAGAGTTTTGAAAGTCGATCGATGGTTTGGGAGTTCGTTAATACTTCTCAGTCTACTGAAGCACGTAACTTTTTAAACTTTGTTAGTTAAGTTTTTTAATTACAAAAAAAAAAACGTTTTTTTTATAAATTAATTGAAGAAGAGAAGAATTGACAACTTAATTGTGAGTGAGACCCGTTTATGCTGATGTCAGAAATCGGAACTAGTTCTGAGAATATATATGTAAAAACAATAGGTAAACAATATTTAAATTGTATAGTTAGTAATACAAAATGTGTAGTGAGAGTGAGGATAAACACAAAAACTAACACGAAGTAGACGCTGCAATCATTGAAAAAAACCGTATCAAGAAAATTTTTAAAGTATATTATGGTTTGGTTTCAAAACAAAAGACAAAATTATGCTCTTTGACTTTTTAACCTCAGTATGAACTACAAAACACTGCGTGCAAATGTTGCATAGATATATCTTGGTATTAAGATACTAGCATTAACTTCGTCAACATACGTATTAGAAAACAGTAATTAAAATGTCAGCGTCAAATACCTATGCTACATACTTACGTATCGCAAAGTGCAAGGCGGTCGCGAAAGTTGACCTTGAGTCTTTAGTGCAGCGAGATTAACGACGGCGCCGGAGCGCTTTCGCCGGCAAATCTGGACTGTAAGTCCTATCGCTAACCTGAAGCTACTTGGCAACGCGAGCGTGGAGTCCGTAGCAACTACGTTTAAACAGAGATCACGTTATACTGGTTTGCTTAAGGCGATTTGGCGATGAAATGGGAACGCACAGTTGAACGCGGGCACACTTGCATATGCACTTTAAACGATGTGTAAACACAACGCAAGTGACGAAATTGTGTGGTTTTCTTAATTGAGTTGAATTAATGAATTACGACCTCAGCTTTATTACCTATTTACACTAATTACACTCTACCTATAGTTAAAACCGTAACGTACCTAATTGTCTTCTCGATCGAAACGAAACATCGCACTACTTAAGTACCTAGTTATCGTAGTGCCCAAAATCTTATGGGTATCTATTTCTGTACAATTAAGGTTGATCATATAATCGTAGTGTTAAACAGCTTTGTTTTAATATTTGACAGTTAGTTCCCGTTCGTTCGTTCCCTTTAATCCTTTCAGTCTCCTGGGAGCCCTGGGACAAAGAGACAGAGAGAACTATGTTACTTTAAACTACAAATAAACGTAAATTTTAATGCATATATGCATTTATTCATGGAATTTAAACACAAAACTTCCGTGAGAATCAGACATATTAAATCAAGCAATATTTATGTCGAGCAATATTCGACTTAAAAGACGTGAGTAACCCGTGATTTATTTAATACATTTATTCATGGATATAATTTTTCATAAGTAATTATATTATTATTGAATTAAACGTTATATAATTATACTAAAATAGTAAACTTCTTTTTCGTAAAATAGTAAAGGATTATCAATTTGTATTGTTCTCGTCAACATTGTCAGTCACAACCACAGTATGCACCGATGCACTTCAAAGAGCACCGAGGACGACTGTTAACACACCTTATGACTTTTAATTAAATCATAACTATTTTTAGTACGTGACTTGGATCTATTATTACTTACTTACAAGTTAAATAACTTGCTACTACCGTGGCAGAAAATACTAAGTCATTTGTGACCGATAAGACTGAGAGACTGAATGAATTTAAGTACACTATATCTTTACTGTATTAATATTTATTTTGCTTCTAAACAAGTTAAACCTAGCTACCCCCATTTGATGCGTCATGTTCGAACACATCACACATCACATTTTTTGTATCATTCAATAGCCCGAAATGCTGTAAATAGATCTACCTAAGACTCCTTGTTTAAAAAAGCTACAGCCAGAGCGTTAAAATTAGTAAGTGGATATCCATTATATTGTTTAACAAAAAAAACGAGCGATATATGCCTAAACCATAAGCAATTTGAAGCGTTCTGTGATAGGTATGTTAATTAATAATTATTTTCAGTGTTAAAAGAACAATTGTTCTATCATTGTTAGGTATTTTTTTTAAAGCCAAGTTAGTAACTTGCGTAAATGGCGACCGACATTTATATTCCCTTTGTTGGACTAGTCGGCGGACGAGATTAAATTAAAGAGGATACCTCAGTCTTTGCCACCTGGCTAGAATTAAATAAGGAAAAGCTGTTTTTAAACTGAATTATTTCTCTTTGCCGGCCAATCTTCCCAAACGGGCGGCTTTAGCGGACAAATTAACCTGCCTCAGATGTAAAAGGTATAATTACGTCAGGTATTTTAAGCAAATCAAATTTGGTTTCTACCGTATCCGCAGAATCCCGGATTTTCCAAAGGAATGGAGGAGTAAAAATAACTTTTATCTGTGAACCCCGATCAAGCCGGATTTTCTGTCCAATTGTTTTATCGGGAATCCCATCGATTTCCTTTTTATCCCAGAGACCTTGAGTAGTTAACTTACGCAATCTCATTTTGCTAATTATTTCCGTTGAGTGTATGTAGTAGGTAATAGATTAGGCGCGATAATAATAACATAGGTACCTATACGGCTCTAAAATTGTGTATATTAAATAAAGCTAAAGCCCGTCAAAGACGGAGCTATAATATATATTATAGCTCGGTATCTTACGATATATTTTACGTACTATTGGGCAGAGTCCCCACACGGAGCTATAATATATATTATAGCTCGATATACTACGATATATTTTGGATATATTGCCTTCCTTTTCTAGCGTGACACGTGACGTACCACCGATATATCTTTCTCTCTTTTGATATCTTTGCCGTGTGGGGTGCCGAGCTATACGATAATATTTATCTCCGTATCTTACGGTATATTATTATTAATATATATTATAGCTCCGTCTGTGACGGGCTTAATACTAGCCTCCGAGGTCCTTGCACTATAGAAATGTATCGTTTCATTCCACTCTTTCAATACTGCCAGTGAGTAAACTCAATAAGTCAATACAACATCACATCAGATCAATTTCAGAAAACTTCAGAATCGCGTAATAAAATGCTTGATATATTTACAACGATTCAAGGCATTGTGTTTCAAGAGAATTGCTCGTGAGATTTATTGCGTGCTAGTTTGAGATCTCGTCACATAAATCGATATAATGGTCCGATCGAAGTCGATACGGGCTTATCGGCGCCGGTTTGCTATCGATGTTCTTCGATATAACGATTGTGAAAGCTGGTGGCTACGTCCGAGCTTTAGGTTAAGTTACGTGTCTTGAAAAGCACATTGAATAATAAGGGTTGTTAATGTTATTTTCATTTCGTTTGTAACGCACCACACATACACTTAATTTGTGAAGTAGGGACTATTTAAAGCCAAATATCTACTAAAAGTTTTGTACCGTCATATCAATACGAACGTATCTGGTATCCCCGATGGTATGAAACTATTCTTCGCATAGCCCTCCCTGGTAAAAATACACTCGTAATTGTTACAATTTGCTGGATTTGGTGTCCAATGAAGGGAAATATTTTGAAAAATTAAGTTATATATATCGTGGCAAAGGCAGTAAATGTGCTTAAAATGAATATAAATAAGTTATAAGTAATATAGTTGTAGTGTAATCGCCTATTGAATATTTTATCGTGATTGGATACTCTATTGTGCATAGACGCTATGTCGTTAACGAGACTAAAGCGCATTTTGTAACATGAATATGCCTGGCGCCCTGGCTGTGTTTATAGTTTGTATTCCGATTGACCAAATAAGTTCCGGGCGAACCAGTGTAACTTACAAATAACAGTAACATGATGGGACATTGTAGTTACGCCTCTACTCTTGAAGCAGTTTCATGTAGCGCTGCACGCTGCGTAACGCAATGTGACTTTGCTTAACAGTAAATAAATAAATGTCACAAAAAGTGGCGCAGTCAATTGTGTTTATTCGAAAATATTTTAGTACCATAGGTTAACAGTGTTGCAAACAACTACTGCCTAATCGGAAAACGCACTTATTGGTATCATTTACAACTATAATATATAATATTATGAGGTTGGCTTCTACATAGTTAGGTAATCGACAATTATGACCTTATGACAGATTCAAAATTCGTTTTGGTCAATATCTTTTCGGTACCCGTCTATTATATTAAGCACTTCTTAGTTGCACCATCCGTACTTTTCTCATAACGATCACTTGTTTATCAGAGTTGAGTGCATGGTCAGCGATGGCAAT
This sequence comes from Pammene fasciana, assembly GCA_911728535.1. Classification (NCBI taxonomy): domain Eukaryota; kingdom Metazoa; phylum Arthropoda; class Insecta; order Lepidoptera; family Tortricidae; genus Pammene; species Pammene fasciana. The sequence continues at coordinate 6,162,837 of OU452279.1, forward strand.
GACAGTCTTGCACTGACCGCGAATATTGTGGTGGGCACGTGGGCGGTCAAGTTCGCTTGTAATCCCGGGCATAATCGCTACTTACCACTAGATGGATCATTTAGTTACGATCAACAAACGTTGAACAAGGCTAAGTTAAAAATGTAAAAACTCTTGACGAGATTATAGGTACTAGTAATAGCCGAACCAATCGAGTTAAACTTATATAACAATTGCTAGTGAGTCTACCTAACTTTTTCCAGAAACCTCAATCAAATCAGACAAACCGTTCTGATGATGGATGAAAACATTCGTTGGTATGAACAGACACAGTAACAAACTTACACAAAACCTCACTCTAAATGCTAATTGTACTGTTTCCATTATGTTGTAGTGAAACCATAATCTAGTACCCTTCAATCTACGTCAAAAATACGAGATAGCATAATGGGTGCAAAATTTTATATAATCGCAAGTTGCCGTATTTGATTCATAAAGCGGAATCTCAAAAACTAAAAGACGTTTACTGCTTCACTTGGATAAATCCTACCCCAAGATAAAACCGCTCCTCCAAAACCAACGACCTGCCAAAAAAATCAATACGGGGTCTAACGGAAAGTGATCTATGTAATCCGCTGTTAGGCCGGGTCAGCGGTCACCGCTTCGACGCCCCGCGAAATAGAACACGTTGACTCACCGCAACCAAATAATAAGTAACTTAGGTCCTAGGTATCGTAACACTCATAAAAAATGTACCTATACACAGTTTTACCTAATGTTGATAGTACAGAAGTATTTTTGTGGTTCAACATTGTTATTTAAGACACAATAAAAAAAAACATTAACGATATAAGCTTAGCTTATATAACCACCCAGCTGAATACACGTACAGATCTGCCGGATCTATCTAGTGGATGTACCCGGCTCGGCTGGGAGATTCAGTCAATGTGCAGCGGGAATTGGGTGAATGTGGTAAATTATGCTTGCGAACAGATCTGAATAACGCCATATTGACGGATCTGCCCGCCATTTTCGCTGGACAGATCCGATGGCTAAATCTGTGAGTGTATCTCTAGCTAATAATAAGCTGAATTGGATATCAAAAAGTGGTCGCAAAGTCGCAAAATTTATACTTAGTTAATACCAACTTAAATCAAGGCTTTTAAAAAATGTACGGTACCATTTATAATTAATTAATCATTAATGTGACTGTGCCTATTATGTGTGTATAAAAGCAGGGTGTTTGTTTCCGTTTCTAAGTAATTGCCAGTGTGCGGTTACCCACAGCAAAAACAAATGCCATACAATTAGAATTTGACTTGCTCACCTTTTGTGGGCTTTGTGGCGTGAAACATTATTAATGAAATAAGCTTGAGTGTCTCTGATGACAAATTAATTAGTAATGTTATAGCTATTTATTTGTAGTATATGCTTATCATTATTAACGTCTTACCGCATGAATATAATAAATATATGTTCAAATTTAAACTTTGACTCATGTCAACAGAGTTGGAAATACTAACTGCCGTATGTATTTGTATGCGGTAAAGGGTTAATTGCAACTAATACTTCTATTAAACCCATTTCATATTTTACTCTAAAAATGTTACAACCAAAAATGTACATGTATTTGCCAGATTTACCTATATATAGGTATTTAAACCTTGTATAACTTTTTATTTGAAAAACTGTAGATATAAGAGTCAGCACCAGCACTTCTATTCATAAAAGCTTTCGTGATCCTTTAGACAGAAAAATTATATATGTATTATTGTCTGCAAACACAGAACATTGTTGTGTTGAGGATTGCATTTAGTAACTAACATTTCTTTTCACATAAAACCCACACGAAAGTTACAGCAGGTGTCGGAAGCCGTCACCATAAATCTCATAACAGGTAACAGCCCCGACCTTCGTGAAATAGCATTGTGCGGAATGTTTGCAAATCATTGCAGCTTGCATTTCGCTCCGGCGCTGCAGTTCGTAACTCCCGAGTTAGGTACACGTAGTGTTTCATAATTTTCATAAATCGTTTAGGGCTGTGTCCTCTGGCTTGCAAAAATTATATTGCCCGCATGTTCGGTTTCTATCACGCTCAGTGTCTGTCATTATTCATTAATCAACATCCAATAACCACATATACATGGTATGGCTATTTTATGGATCATATGTTCTTGTTGTTTAGTACAATGATAGCACAGCTTGTTAAAATAAATTTTATAGGTTGGAATGGAACTTAATTTAATTACGTGGTATCAACATACGTTGTAGCTCCCATTATGAAAACCCCCTAAATCTACCACAAAAATGTTTAGCAGATTTACGCTCACTGACACAGAAAAAGCTGAATACCTTCTTAAGTAAAAAAGTTTCAGGAGTACATGCAATCATAAAAATAGTTTGCTACTGAGTATTATGGTATTTACACATCTCGAGTTTACCTTACCTGTATAATTAGATGAGGTTAAAGTCAAGAGAAAACGTTTTGTGAATGAGGTAGCGGCACCACTACGTGATTTGGACCCGGACCAAGAACACTCATAACTTCCACTACTTCCTTCTACAAGCTCATATCTTACCTATTTGAGTCATTGTAAAAGCAATCCTATTCCTTCTATGACGTGGTTTATATTTGAAGAAGTAAGCAAAGAGGAGTGTGAAGTTGCAATATTGCAATCGATATTTCCCGAGTTGCATCACTGCTGTAGGCATAATTCGGCTGCCAAGTTTCGAAGTCCTGATTGGGCGGTCAACATTATTAAATTCAGCAATTGTTTACATTTAGTTCTGTTAGCACGACACGAAAAAGCCAAAATAAATATAAAACGTTTTTTTTTACCTTTCTCGGTAAAATCATGTTTAAAGTGTCTTTACAACATAATGGTTTGTAAATAAACCCGATTGAAATGAAAATTTGGGAGCTAAATGTATTTAGTTAAGTCCTTCTGATTCATGTAATATTTTACACCTTGTACTTTATCACCATAAAGTACAAGTAAGGGTAATAGTAGGGTAGTAGTAAGGGTAATATCCGCTTAACACCACCGTGTTAAGCGGATATTACCCTCTTAAACGACAGTAAAAAGGTAATATGACTAGAGTGATGACATTTTATACCCGGCATAAATACTACGTATCACTAGCCTTATTACCTACGGTAATCATTACAGAATGTCTGGTGCACATAACAAAACACTTTCAGAAGTACTTTGGTAAACCCATATGTACCTATATTATGTTTACAATGTTTTATGTTCATGTTTAACAGCGTACATCCCTTATATAATGACACACTTTTCGCCCTTGGAATAAATTCACTATTTTGATAAAAAAGTTAAACCACAGGCTTTATAACTTGACCCTAACGTAAAAGGTAAACTGTGATTTACCATAATAAATCCACAAAATAATATAGCTATGCCCGGAAATGACCGAACCCACTGGCGTTAATTATTAATTACTATAGACTCGTTAATCACGGCGCCCTGATGACTACATGGCATGACAACCGTCGTTACCCATTCAAATAATCTGTTTACGTAAACTAAGTCAATTATTACAACCTGTTATCTAATGACAACTTTATTTACTAGTTATAAATTGGGTTGGTTTTTTAAATGTTAACATTAAATATTATTGGAATCTAGTGACATTGCATCTTTGCCACATGTAAATTACTTAAAAAAGATATAATTTACAAGCAGAAATCTCCTCTTAACCCTATGTATAAGAAAGAGACTTCCGTTATTTAAATATTCATTTAGTTTTATTAAATAGGCCACTGGTACAAACTTAACAGTTTATTAACAAGTTGCAGTTGAAATGCAGTCTCCTTGTGTCGTGACACTGCCATTTTTAATCGACTTTAAAAAAAGGAGGAGGTTTTCAATTCGACTGTTTTATTTTTCATTAAAAATACCAGCATGACTCTTCGTCATACCATGTCACGAGCAGCTATCGTTGTGACGAAACTTTCCTTAACACAATATTAAACTATACAGTGCCTTGGTTGTATAACTGTAATGCTGTGTAACTTATTTGAATAATAATAAAATAAATAAATAAATATGGCAGGACGAGACAATATATCAAAAATCGTACCTATCTGTTTTTATTCGGTTCTTACAATATTTAGCCTTGTCAGGATAACGAGCTTGAAAATAGCCACTACTTTGAAAAAACTTTTATCTTGTTCTGTCACTCAAAAGAAAAATGTGGTAACTATGTTTGCGATGCATATAGATATACTGCGTTTCAGCTTCGAGAAAAAGTGTGAGATACGAGGTTTTTTAAAGTAGTGACGAAATGTTACGATGGTCAAACAACAAGCAAGACTAATACAAATAAGAACGCCTGTCAAATGTGGTAAGCATTAAACGAATGATAGGTATTTACACCAGTAATTTTTTCACGTCTAAACATTCATGTTTAGGGTTCCTTCATCAGACTAACAGTTCCAAGGAAGTTCAAACCATTCAGAAGTTTAAATATGAACGAGTATATTCAAAATCACGAATGTGTTTTCTAGTAGCTGCAGTGGCAGTATGAATAAGGTTTCCAAAACTTAAGCAGTATTATGTTTCAGTATGTTCTACTTCATGACGGGACTTCGTCATTTGGTCTATTTATGAGGTACAACTTTCTATATATATTACGGAATTATACGAAACTACGGGACCATTGGCTGCATAGCTGAGACTTTGTTTATATTATTTCAAGATCCATAAGGAATCAAGCATAAGTTGATGACTATGACACTTGCATTTCATCATACATATCGACGTCACTATCAATATTGCATACGGAACCGTACTTTATACATCGTCTAACGAAACACTCGTTATTTCTTACAACATAATTCACTAACGCCATTAAAGTAATATCAGCTATAAATAATAAAAATATTAACGTTGACAAGCTACCGTGACGTAAGGACCAGCTAACCGGTAGTTGTTTAAAAATGAATTATGGACAATAAAAGCATATGAACGTAATAACCTGCCACTTATTGTTAAACAAACCAAAGGGAACCATCAAATCTATGTTACAGAGCAAATATAGACAGTTGAGACGTAAAATGTTCTATGAGGCATAAACGATCGATCGAACGATGAGCCACAAAGAAGCTAGCTATCAGTAGTCAGAAGGAGAAGATGTGACATTTTACTTCCGATAGACTGGAAGAGTCGGTGTAACAACAACTCGAGAGATTTCGTTTACCTACAGTGTAGGTGTTAATAAAGGAAAGGAAATTGCTTGCTCTGGGCCAGAGAGAAACTAAATTGTAAACAAGAAGGTTTTAATTTACAAGATTTATAAGAGAAGTGTACCTTGGTACCGGCTGTCGAGTTGGGAATGAATTAAGACGTAACTTCGTTCAGAGCTACAGTCGGTGTGAACTTTTGCTGACTCTTGGAAATGTACAATTTTATTACTCGAACGTTTGCTGACGGTACAATGTAGACATATATTAAATTTTATAGTAGAAGTATCTATCTATCTCTATTGCAGTTGTTCTTAGTTAAATAATCTTTATCGTTTTATTTTAAAATAGATTTTGGCAGAATACTCTTTAACATCAAAATCAAATATGCTATGCCAAAATTAAACTAAAGTAAGTAGTAATTAATGTATTTTTTTTCCTATCATTATTTAATAATTTTTATTTAATTTACTCAATTTGACATTTTTATTAAATCTACGCATATTGACATATCAAATCAAATTAATTTTCATTGTTATTATTTTATTTTATTGTTATCATACATACTTCAACTAATGATCTGAAAACGAATCAAATATATTATTTTAGTAACTTAAAAAAGATTAATGCTCATCCGGTTATGTCTCGGTGCTGTGTTTTGTACCTACATATGTTTTTTTTTTATGATTTGTACCTATTTATTAACATTTTCACGCCACCTGCTCGGAAATGTGGCAAAAGAAGATCAAAATCCAAGCTGGAAAATAAGCAATTGCTGTAGCATCTGAACAACCACTACAAGAATTGCTATTTTGCAGCAATGAAATATCATAGTAGAAAAGTAAAATCCAGATGTCATTGCATTGGACCCGCCAATGAGAATCATTTAAAACATTAAAAAGGTCTTTTTTGGCACCACTTTTTCATTCTAAAATAAAATAAGGTTGTTTATCGAACCAATTTACTTGTTTAAAAAAAAGAAACGTCAAAATCATTCAGATCACCCTTAAGGCGTTTTTACCTTTTTAACCGTTTGTGGTTTTCTATCAAAAAGTGGGTAAGGAGTGAACCGGCTATTAGACATGGCAACTTGCAGGGCCCAATCTGTTGTGTACCCTGCCTCTCCGTCTCCCTCCTTCAGCTCCCTACGTGCCCTACCTTTAATTATACCTACCAACCTGACAGATTGGGCCCTGCAGGTTGCAATGTCTAATAGCCGTTTGAGTCGGATTGAAGCAAACATCGTAAAACGCTTCTTAAAAGTGAAAAAAAAGTAATAAAGGTGGAGCGAGAAAAATACATATTGAATTGGATAATGTTTGACTGAAAAACAAGAAAGTTGTATTTATGCAGTAAAAATGAGTTCAATAAGTGTAGAAAATGTTATTAATACGCTGGCGCCCACCGAAATTCAAGAAACTGCACAGGCGTAGAAATTTGTTACCAGTGAAATCGCGTCCTAAATAAGAAGGCCCATGAACAGTGATATTTTGAATACAATATAATATCCGACGAAAAATTCATATTATGGAAGGATGGCGAAAAGAAGCATTTATTTGCAGAAAGTTACATGCTCGTTTACTTTATCGTGCTTGTGAAAAGCATATGAACCGTCAATATATCTATAAATAGTATCTATTAAAGTGTTTGTATATGCCAATTATTTTTTTATTTTATTTCCTCACAGTAGTCCTGAAAAGCACTATGTAATGTCTCGGCCGAAAGCGCTATAGGTGGACTCGTATCTTCGAGGGCCTCCCCTGGCGGGTCGGCCCTCGAACTAACTCTATCCACCTATAGCTTACTTTCCAGCCTCTACAACAATGTACTATAGTTCTATAAGTAACTTTTATGTTTTTATTTTTGTTTCAATACTAACACTTTTATGGGCTTTGCCTGAAATAAATGATTTGAATTGAATTGAATTGAATTGTGTATTTTTAATTGAGAACAAAAGTCTGTTAGCTCCTGTCATACAAACTGGTTTAAAAATAGTACTTTACTGGTTTAAAATTAGTAAGTGTTACTCGTACCTCATTGAAGGTGTGGATTCTGGTTTCGTAATACGAATACAGTCAGCCATAAGGCTTTCATTTGACAGAGAGTAGAATGAAATGTTTGCTAAGTAAGGTCTCGAGCGACTTCGATGCAAATATTACGCTCTTTTGTTACGCAATGGGTCAATAAACTGTTACTTGTGTCGTGTTGTTTCGTGACATCGATTACTCAGTACCCGGTAATGCATGTGTCAATAACATAGGTCGGATTTAAACGACAAAACATTGAAAACAAAAAATTGAACCAAAAGTGACTATACATTTTTGGTACCTATTATGAAAGATTTGCATGCAAGAGCGTTAAGCTTGTGTGTGTTATGGTTATGTGAAACAACAGTAAACGAATCGTTTTGATGAATAAAAGAAATATCGCTGAAAATACTCTCTATAGATAATATTCGATATATTGTTTGTTCAGGTTCAGGCTTTTAATAAACTCAAGTGGTTAATTTTACACTTCTTAAATGACGATATCCTTCCTGTTATTAAATAACATTTATTCAATTTCACTTGTTTGGCGCATTTCACTGGCTTGGCGTTTAAACTGTCAGCGGGGATTTATCATCGGCTGCATTCCTGAGGATTTACCGCATAATTTCATTGTCATTAACGTTTCATCGGGATGCGTTTTTGCGTGAATCGTTCATCTCTGGTATAAACGTGACGCCGCCAACGGCGCCGGCGGCGCCTGTCAGCATTCACTCACAGTCAAAGATACTTTATACCGCGGTTTTTGACTTATTGCATTCCGATTATACATAATTTTATCGATTGCATACTGTCACACCTACTGTCATACCTATAGGGATTAGTTAATAAAGTACTAGATTTTTCATTTCTGTAGATAGGTAATTCAAACAGAATCCCCTGAACTAATTTGATTGTTTTCTCTCGTTCGTTATTATGCTGAACGGCGATATTTATATATACTACTAGTATTAGCTACCTTGTACAGTCGACGTCAAAAATATGTTTACAGTTTTGGATCTTATTACAAAGGAGTAAGTTGCAAAAGTGTAAACATATCTTTGACGTCGACCGTACTAATTTATAATCTAAGCCTCACCTATAATCTAGTTTGCTAATCCTGACACACGTTGCTATATCCGAGTTGTTACATAAGCATAAATAAATCGTAATTCCCGGATTACTGTTACGCCTTATGTTACGATAACTATCTCACTCCAAATGGGTCTGTTTACTATCTTCTGATACTCTGACTCAGCGCGGGATTCCCACAAACAAGACTCAATCTCTACAATACAAGGATACGCACTAAATAGTTTCGGGAGCTGGGATTTTTACGATCGTTTCTCAGAAACGTAAATTGTTTTCATTCAATGGAATGTCAACATAGTATAAAGTTATCTATATTAAATCTGTCATTCACTAAATATCTCAATCTAAAACGAAATTGGTTTACAACGGGGTTTCAATTCAGATAGTGATCGTTGTCACCGTAGTGAAATTGATAAGCTTGTTAAATTGAAATTTCAGTCATCTGTAACATCTGTGATATGCAAATTTAGATAAGTATACCTAAGCACCTAAAGCTCAGATTATTAACACAGTTACTAAGTGACATTAAGATGTTAGTAATTATAGACTTCAATAGTAATCACAAAAAGTATCTCAGTGTTTGCTCTAAAAATAATTCAATAACCTGGAAGCATTCTGCAGTCCGGAAAATAACATTTGTTTTGGATAAATCTTCAATGTGATTGAGAAATAATGTCATCATACAAGTTTTTGCTCTAAACCACCCACACGATAATTAGATACTTCACGGGTAAGCCTCTTTTTTATTGCAATTCTGGTCTCTTATTTTTAGCAGATTACGCTTTTTGAAGCACCTATGTATGTCATTATTGATTTTTGTAGTTTGATGTTTAAACGGCGTGATGTGATAGATGAACGTTAGTGACGAGATTGATTGATATGTTTACAACTGAGGTTTAGAATGATAATCGAGTTGTCACGAGACAGGTAAGGGACTGGACGATAGATTTATGTGTATTTTCTGTTTTTGTGGCGGTGACGAAGCCGACGATCGTTAGCGGCGCTAGGTATCAATAACAAGGTGCGATTGATGGCTGCTGCACACTGTTTGCGTAACTAAGGAACATCTGCAGAACACAATGGTTTACTCAGACTACCATCTTATTAGTACATTGGCTTATAAATTGTATTTTATTATTAGCTTAAGTAAAACCAGTGGCACTGAGACCAAATGGTAGTAATCGCACACTTATCCACCACGTAAGGAACTAAGCCAATTAAGTGACGGTTTTTAAAGGAACCGAATCTTAACACGATTTCTGTTATAGCTTTTAAAAAATGCACTTACCATATTTTTCTCGCCAAACATGTTCGTTTATGATCGCATAAGAGTTTTATGGATCATAGAGATAAGGTTCGTCCAATATTCTGGGGAACTGAATAAATATTTCCGACTTTGCTATCAGTAAAAACAGTTAGTTACTGGGCCCACACTCGAGTTATATTAGTCATCTCTGATTCCAGAACGTGTTCCAATTACATTGTATGTAGCAGCGAATACTCTACTAATTTCAATTAAACGTTATAGAATGGTTATGTACGCAAAAACTCCTTTCATTTGCTCACGTTTAGTGAACATGCAGTGATGTCATGAGTCAAACAAAAATGATGCTTGAAGTCGGCAATAAACAGAGCCTAAATATAAGTGGCTGTGAGCAAGCAGAGTTGTCGTAAGTAATCCATCATTATCCAATAAGCGGTTATGGCACGTCACCGCACCCAGCTAGACGTCAGCAACTAAGTACATAATGTCAACATTCGCCTCAAGTTCCTGCGAACCCTGACAAACGATGCATTGTGGCTGCATCACAGAATGCACCCATAAAGCTTCATTGTGATTTTTAAACGCGAATTCACTGGGTTATTCCATAGAACCGAAGATACAAAAGCCTCGTCAGTCTTACAGAGAAGTACTCGAACGAACGATGCGGTGAGGAGTGCCCTGTGGTTTCTGCCTGACTGACAGTGAGTTTGAAATATTCTTATTTGTAACATAAGCTCACGTTCACGTTTAAGCTCACGCAACCACTGCTAATACGTTGAACAAAAAGACGATAATCGGTAACTGGTGGAGAGCACTTGAGAGCACGTTCGAGGTATCTAAATATGCCTTCTTTTTATAGAGTTCGAAAATGAAAGAGCGATGACTTTGAGGGTTGAAAAAGCATTTCACACTTAGCAATACACTTTGATTATTTAAAAAAAGTTTGTATAAGAAATTATATGTTTACTACTAGATTTCGTGTTCTTATAATAACGTTGTATTAAATATTGCATGATAGTCAAAGCCAACAAGGAAATCTAAAATACAATGTCAAATATGACTAAAAAAGAAATTGTAGTTGTGTATTGTTTTTGTTCCCTTGACGTAATTGTATATTAATAAATTGTTTCAGCAGTTTACTATACCATAAAATACTACAAAATGCCGTCATATCAATAAACAAGGATAGAATTCACTTCAAAAGCAGTTTATACATTTTATTACCTAATAATTTCATGCTTGCTGCAAATTGTTTGATTACTTTAGAACTGGATTTTTAGTGGTCGAGCAGCACTAAAGAATCGAAGATATTACGATCTAGGCGGTCTATAAAGAAACAGTTAAGGCCAGTTTATTGCGGCCTTGAATTTCCATGACATCCAAGATATTCTATGCCTTTAGTTTTTTAACCCCCTACGCAAAAAGAGGGGTGTTACATAAGTTTGACCGCTAGGCGTGTTTGTCTGTGACAGCGTAGCGCAAAAAGGGTTGAACCGATTTTTTTAAATACTTGAAAGTAGGATCTCTAGCGAGTGATTTTAAACATGTTTTATCAAAATTGGTTAATGTGTTTCGGGGGCTTCCCTATTATTATTTTATAATAGTTATAACACGGTGCCACACCGCGGGAACCTACAGAGATTAGTATATTAATCAATTCAATGGCAACTGCCACAAATCGCTAGCCATCACATTTAGGTCAAAATAATTTTAGGGACATACTTAAAAGAAAAAAAAGCCAACCAAACCAAGCCAAGCTTACGAGTCCAACCGAATTCTGCTTTTCAATTTCTCATTTAAATAAATATATCTTAGGTGCAAAAATGAATTTCGTTGTTTGTGATTTTCGGGAACAAAAAGTATATTTCTGTCTGCAAAACATTTAAGCTACATTTTTGACATGAACTGATGCTCCTATTGCGTACACAAGGGTTTAGTCATAAAATGAAATTTCCTCCCAGAATCAAGTTCTCTTCGACATGGATCCATGCAGTTTTAGCGCAGCAGTCGGTGCATTTCCGTACCGCACCGCCGGGCCGGTCCGACCCACGCGCCGCTCTAATGGCCCCTCATTGTTCCTGGCCACACGCCATTATACGGAGAAAGACTTTCTTAATTACAATTCAAACTCGTTGACCTATGAAACCCTCTATCACCTTTACAATACGAGCGGCGGTTAGATAGGTACATACCGAATGTTTTGTTATTTAAAGACTGCGTCCAGGTTGCTCGAATTCGCCGTTCACGAGCTGCAAACGCACCGCTCGCGAGCTTCTCGCCTGCATATTAGCTTTAGATTGCACGTAAATTCAAGCAAGACTCGCTTTTAGCGCGCATTCTTCATTAGGGCTTGCAATCCAGATATTTGGGATAGTCAATTTGTATAGAATTATCAGAATTGTAGCCCCATTCTCCATACAGCTGACAGTTGACATCGCACATACTTTTAAGCTCATGAACGGGCGCATTCAGGCACTCTGGACGCATCTTAAAGCCAGTTGAATATTTGTCGGTTTGTTATGAATAAGGCACCGGAGTGACTGATGGTCGTCGTTAATCAAATTATAAAAGAGCGAACACGTATGAACTTTAGAGGCTGGATTAGCACGTTTGTGTTTGTCCAACGAAGCCACGACGCCATGCTCAGATGAATAACACGTGAGATTATTTGGGTAAAGCCGATTAACATTTACACTTAGAATGAATTAAGTTTGTTGACTTTAATGTTTATAAGTTTCTCTTCCAAGTTATTTGATTAAACGACATGACGACAATATTAGTTGCTCATTGAAGGATTTTAAAAATTGGTATAGGTTTTAACAAGCGTTAAACATTTTATAAACTTCTTTATAAAGGATCGTCTGGTGTAATTGGAAGCACGTCGGACCGGCAATCCGAAGGATGCGGGTTCGAATCCCGTGATGTTCCAGAGTTCTTCACAGTTCATTTTTTCATTGTAATGGACATCTGTTTCCAATTTGTGGTATTTTATGAACTTGTCTGTCCATATCTAAAAAGTTTATAAAATAATAATATGAATTGTGAATATGATATTATTAAGAACTAAAATACTTTTATGAAATTAGTTCTAATGTAGGTATAAGTACACCCCAAAACGTTTTTCTTGACTCATCGATGATTTAAAACCTTTCAACAAAGTATACAGACTGAGAACAGTTATGACGTGTGTATGTCGTTAAAACAGCGAAGAAACGTAAAAAATAAAGACATAGTTATAAAAGTTACAGCCAGTTACAGTCTGCTTATTTACTCTCCACAATGTAAATTGTAAGTATCTAGAATTGTACGCGAACTTAACAATGTAAACACACAAACTAGGCCACAGCCATCATCTCATGGTGTCCCTGAGGTAGACCAATAAATTATCTATCCGTAGCTTGGGAGCTGTCCCCCCTTTACAGCGTAAATTGATGGCTTCGGTGTAACCGACATAATTAATTCAAAGTGTAATAAACTAGTGCGCTTGATTAAGCGACCACTATTGGCTTTCAACGTTTGTTAAAGGGTAATCCGACTGTTATTTAAAGTACTTTCAGTTACATATTAGAAGCAAATCTCAATTAAATTTCTTATTAACTATGTACTACTCAAGAAAATTCATTATTTATTAACAAAATTGAAACCTGGGAGGTTACGGTACGCTAAAAGAGCATAGAATGATGGACAACCTTTTTACCTTTCGGTATACAAATCGCAATTTAGTCACCAGGCTTTGTGGAATCCGAGCCGCGAGGTTGCGACATGACTGCCAGAACAGACGCGCTATTAGCGACGTATTTTCGGAACCAGCGCTCGTTCCGTCATATTGTGCTCCGTCAATGCGCATACGTTCAATTTCCGGAATCCACAAACGGTCGTTACGAGATGGGTCACTGGTTGACCTTTGCGTCTTTCGTTCGGTGACACTTGAACTGAATGTAACGTATGGAGCGCACCAAATCCTATTATAGCGTGAAGCATTCAATTATGTCTTAGCAATGTATGTTAATCTGACAATTATCATTTGTAATATTCATCAGCAGATAGTGTGTGACAGATATTAAATAGATAGAATTTATATCATGTGTGTGTGGCACGGCCTGTATTTGGTGACATTTATCGTCCTGGTTTACGATAATGTCCTCCGGAAGGTAATTAAATGAGTAACCTTTTTTTAGCCTTTAAGCCGAAGTGCGTAAGTTAATGGGCATATTAGGATAACTATGCAAAAAAAAATATACCTTGTGCAATCTAAGTAGCGGTTCCTGACACCTGTCATCTCAGTACATTTTATAACCTAAAATCGATTATAGGCTATAAAATGTACTGAGATGACAGACAAATCCTTATTAAACCATCCAAAGATCACGCACCGAAAAAATATTATGTGATCAATTGTAGTCCTGTGAGAATCCAATTCTATTCCAAATGGATTAATCTAATCCGGCTTATGTTTGTCAACAGATCAGAGAGCCATGCTGACGCGGTGGGTGTTCCTGGCGCTGGCGGTGTCGAGCTGGCGCTCCGCTGCCGGCTGCTCGTGCATGCTGGAGCACCCGCAAACACACTACTGTAATAGCGATTTCGGTGCGTATACTTTCTTTATGGGACATACTTAAACTAACCTAGAAAGAAACTACGCAACTAAAACTAAACGAGGAATAGTCCTTGGTTTTACGTTTGCATGGTGTATTAAAATGTTTTGCATATGGTGTCATGTACAGTTGCCATTGAATATATCGGAGCGGCCAGGTACTCAAAAATATCTGAACATGCACTTTACCACCTTGACAATAGAGGCGTTGTTCATATTTGTGACCACCTTGGCCGCTCCGATATATCTGATAGCGACTGTACGAAGGTGTGTTTTAATCCTTGTCTTTTGTTATAAATTAAAACAATTAGTACCTAAGTGAGGTACACCTTCGCAAATGACACTTTGTTCTTAACTGTGATGGTTAGTGATTCCTCGTTATATGCTTAGTGTAACCAGCTGTGTCACTTTGCTTATTCATGCAAAAAGATTTTACTTTTTTGAACGAGGAAAAATCATCTCGTAATTATATTATCAAAAAATGTAAGTAAAGGTGAACTTCTGGCGAAGTATAAGATTGAAACGTGAATAAAATATTGAAGGACTTTCGAGAGTGTTTGATGTGATCGATAAAATCTGGCTTCTTCATTTCCAGTGATCGTCGGCAGGGTACAAAAGATGTTCAGAGGCAATTCCTTTTACGACACGTACAAAATGAAGATTCGAAACGTGTTCAAAGTGAGTTTCATTCGCACTGTAGCACCTTTGGTGGCAAATGGTTATCTTGAACGAGTTAATCACAATAACTGGTAAATGTTTTTAGGCAACACAGAAGGCGCAAGTGGCGCTGAAGTCTGGCCGAATACTAACGCCTACGAACGATGGACTTTGTGGGGTAACCCTGAAGCCTAGAGAAACCTATGTCATAACAGGTAAGAATGCAGATCCGTATAAGTCATTACCTATAATTAATTTATGTAGAAAGGATCAAAATTATAACATTATCAATGCTATTAAAGCATTCCAGGGACAAATATTGTTTAGGTTGGTAACTGGCAATTTAAGACTTAGTTTCACTGTGTATTTTAAATACATATATGTGTTTTTAAAGTAGAAAGTTTAAAAAATGCGCGGACATAAACTTACTATAAAAAGGTTGAAAGTTTTCAACGAGTTTCCGAAACTTGAATAGATTTTATATATTATTCCTGAAAGAAGTTATCGGTGAACCCAGGTCAAAGAAAATATTACGGTTTACGTATAATTTCTTTAAAACAAGTTCGGGTAACTTTCAAGTTAATCCATAACACTTGAATTAATTTTGAAACTTTCACAATTAGGCGAAAATCCTGAGGCTTGAATATGCAGACTTGTGCTTTAGAAGATGAATAAAATATTATTCAGGTAGGACATAGACGTTGCAGAATGACGTGCCTTGACATGGATACAGGACATGTCGTGGCCATTACGGTCGCCATATATTACGTAGAACAGGTCTGTAAAACGAGTACTGTGTTTTTATCGACACCTCATTTTGTCTTTTATTGACCATAATAATTTTATCTATATTGTCAGGATATAATTTCATTATACGTTATATTACCGCAGTCTTTATTACTCTAATCTTATGATTTGTAGAAACTAAGGGTGAATTTTCCAAACAGACAGAAAAAAAACGTTGTTTTCTATATTCCAGGTCACGTGACCCATCTACAGGCGCACGTCAACCTGTGCCAGTATGTGAACAAGTGGCGCGAGGTGACCCCGCGGCAGCGGAAAGGCTTCCGCCAACTCTACAAACAGGGGTGCACATGCAAAGTGAGTCGCTGTTTATTGTTTACTTTACACTAGGCGTCTACAGGCGCACGTCAACCTGTACCAGTACGTGAACAAGTGGCGCGAGGTGACCCCGCGGCAGTGGAAAGGGTTCCTCCAACTCTACAAGCAGGGGTGCACATGCAAAGTGAGTCGCTGTTTATTGTTTACATTACACTAGGCGTCTACATGCGCACGTCAACCTGTGCCAGTACGTGAATAAATGACGCGAGGTGACCCGCGGCAGTGGAAAGGGTTCCACAACTTTCTGACGTTGACGGATTCCACTTTACTCTCAATGTAGGTACCAATATTATAAAGAAAGTGCATGATCCGCTTTATTCCTCTCAAAGGCAATAGTTTTAAAATAGCTGAACACAAAGCGTTCTCATTTAAGCTACTAACTCATCTGGGCCCAAATTCTGTAGATTATAAGCTCTACCACAGTACCCATAAATTTGCGTGGAACACAGCTGTCGCATAGTCCGGTGGTTCATTTGACTTAATGACCTCTGCCCCCGGGGCACAGTTGGATATCACGTTCCTGACCCATTAACATTACCTATTCTGTTAGGTATACGTAGTACTTTTTATGTTTTAAAAGAGAAGAATTATACAATTCTTAATTAGATAAAGAAGTATATGGTGTTTATCGTTATGTTTAATATATAGGCTAAAAGTTATACCGCGTGTTTATTTGATATTACCTCAAATGGAAGCCAGACGCAAGTTTTGAAATTATGAATCGGTATTGTAATAAATATTGAGTTAACTCTTAGTTAACATAGAGCAATTTTTTTAATTTCTTCGGTACGCAATGTATTGCGTATACACTTATTTGACACATCATCAAATGTGACATTTTAGGGCAAAGTAATCATATAGGTAGCGATACATTGCGTGCTGAAATATTTTATATGGAAAAATAAAAGTCGTAAAATTTTAATAAAACATATGGAAGTATGTTTATTAGGGTCTATACTAACTACCCTTGGCGTATGAGGTAATATCAAAAATACACGCTGTACATTAGGTAATTCAAAATTGTTCCCGGTTCGTGCCGTTCCATTTCCGAAGAGGGAAATGAGATTTGCGAGCACAAAAGCGACGGTAAGCAACGTCCAAAAGTCTCTTTTTTATCGGAATAAATAGGTGTGAAGAGTATTGGGTCGACTATCTACCGCATAAAAAGTTGTTATGTAAGCTTATTCTAACAGGTAACAGGATAATAAGAAAGATGTGAAAATTACTTTTCGGATCCCGATATACTGTGTTTCTGTTTAATGGATTGTCAACCTTATATGTATTACAAGGTTTTATTAATATACGAATAAGACTTATAGGTATTTAACTCTTGATGCGTGAATGTGTATACAATAATTTATGTTTTAATATTAATTTCATCTATGTCGTAGTAATTTTTAATGACCAGGAAGCAATACCTAACCTATACTTAAATTCAAATCCGTATGCGCTTATCCGGGTTTTAATTATAGCAATAATAAAGGTTTAATCAAATGTTATAATCATATGTTATAATGGTGCATGAAGATCATAAAATGATCGGAAAATTACGGTAGCAATGCTCTGTAATTGAATTCAAAACGATGACTATTTTACCGATGCTAATAAGATAAAATACCAATCAAGGTATTAGTTGCACACGTTGCAACCAAATTACCTATTTCAATTGTGAATTCGATGAACTGGCTATCTTTCTTTTATTTATTTTTTTCTTTTGAGACATTCAAGAAAATGCTAGTGACCCGAAACTTTTGCTCTCGAGTGTACCTACTTACACGCAAGCAAGTTTGTAAAAATACAAGGGAAAAGCTTTCGATTAAGCTGCCGCGTGCTGATGACGTATAGCCAGAATGCACCCGTTTTCTTTCCTCGCAGGGAGAACCTTTTCTTTTATAACTTGGTGCATTTAAGTGATATTTTGATATTGTCCTAATCTAGATAGGTACATATAACTTTATTGTTTCAACAATGAGACCGCGTGGTCAGTTTGAAACGCTTCGCTCTACAGGCTGCTTTTGAAGCTTATAAGCTGACTACAAATGTGATTGCAAATTAAAATATCAGAGCATCACATTAATTACCTTTATTTCTGTTAAGTGTTACGGGGACTTATGTTCCGTATAATGATTGCCCATGGCAAAGGAAATACACGCGTGCTTTAATATGGTGTATTTAGATTCTTCTTATTGTATGTATATAATATAAGTTCGTGTGATATTCCAGGTGAAGGCGAACGGCCGGGCGTGGCGCTCGGGCTCCCCCAACACCTGTTTTATGCGGAACGACGAGTGCTATGAACGACACGGCATCTGTCTCCACAACCGGCAGCAGCAGTGCCATTGGACCAGGTAATTTATTGGGGGTTATGTCTCTGACTTTGACCAGTGGTGACATCGTTCCCCTTACTGTAACTATATATTAAATACAAACACTTGCGCCACGGTATCTTATGCCATTGAAAGAATACTACCTGTCTAAATCCTGCCCATATACAAAATCGGGAATGATAGGTTAGCATTACTTAATTTAGTAGGTAGATATTTTGTTTATTTAAACTTTTATTTTAGGTGCCTATTACGAGTACGTACCTAACTATCAAACTCGTACTTCGAACGAGTGTGTTCACATTGCCCATTCACGGTGAACTCATGACATTAAAATAATGTATGATGGACAAACTGGTGTACGAGTAACCTACACAAATATTCCCTTGGACTCTGTATAAATCAGCAGGGTTTACTTTCTCCGTGCCGGACGCTGCATAATATATCCACATGAATATTTAATGCTGATTTTATCACGTCACGAAATTTCTTCACGGATTTTTGCCAAATGTCACGCTTCTTTATAAACCAAAAACATCTTAAAAATAGTGTATCCCAAATCACGAAGAGAAAAAAACATGTGTGAGGCTTCGTTTCAGATGTTTTAATAATATTACTGCCTGAACCTTCAAAGACGTGTTCCATAATTCATATCGCTTTATTTTGCGGCCGGGCCCGTAAAATATGATGTTTCCAGTTTGGTCGTCAATCAATATCCTATTTCTTTTCGTTTCAGGGCCCCGGCTCTCACAAGATGCCTTCAGAAGCAACACTTTAACGGCACCATGACTTGATTCAATTTTGAATGAAGTATTGTTAGCACCTACAACAGTTAAATACAAGTCATGGAAAACAAATGTTACACTTCTATATTGTTGCCTACTGTAAGATAAGATTATTTAATTACTTACTAATATTTTTATACCAACAAGCAGCTATTGTAACGAGACAATTGAAATTACTTTGTACCTACTAGTAACGACAGGCAACCCGCATGCCGTCAACTTATCGTTAAATCTAAGTACATTAGTTCAATTTGGACACCCTTAATAGCACTTCTGGGTGAAAGTCAGTAGGTAGTTTACCTTAGAAAGTATTTCGCTGTGAGAAATGTTTCTTTTTGAATAATTGAAGAGATTATGTAATGCAAATTGAGGGAAAAAGCTTAAGTACTTTTGAATTCCTTTAATCCGTCTTATTCTTTAGCTTTGAGTAAAACGCCTCATTTGTATTGTAGGTTTTACAAAACGAGAATCAGAGTAGTCGTAAGTAAGGCTATTTTTAAAAATATTATTTATTTTTAAGCTAATGATTGTAAATTAACAAATCATAGTGATATTGTTAGGTTTTAAATAAAGGATTTTCACATAAAATGTGTTCTTTGTTTAATATTATTAAGTGCCTGATGATTTTTAAAAGCAAAATGACGAAACCCACAACACTCGCAATGAATCAGTAAGGATATTCGTAATCTAGTTATCCTACAACAACATACTCGTATAGGTAATGCTCCTAAAAATAAAAATGTTGCGGAGTAACGCTTGTCTTCAAACTTACACAAGTATTTTATTATGGCGGTAGTGCCGGCCTGCTACTTAACCGCGTGGCCGAGATCCGAGCAATCTCCAGAACGCCAAGATTCACGCAAAAACACTAATAGGGAAAGATTCAGAAGCATATACATCTTTTATCCAAATCCTTATTAAGCAGTTTGAGGTATTCACAAAACGATATTCGCTTGTCAGTAAGTGCAAAGTGTGTAAGCATCAAATAGGTCAGTGTTATGATTGTTCGCTTGAAACGAATCGCTGGATCATTGTGTGAGTGCCTCTGCTCTGTAAGCAGACTTACCATGTCGGTATGGTTGTGGTAGTAGGTCTGCTCGATAAGGGGGAAGTTCTCGCGTCCTAGGCGCCGCTGCAATTGAAGCAGGTGCCCAAATACCCACGGACGGTCCTGTTAACAAGTCGGTCTAGTTAATTACATGTACAGTCAGCAGCAGAAGTGGCCAAAAACTGGCGAGGTATTGAAATGATTGGTATTGTATTGAATGAGGTAAAAAATTTGGAGATGAAAAGGTTTTGTTTTCAGTTCGATACAGGGATAAAAAATATCTAGTAAATTACTAGTGCATCGCGATCTTGGATATCGCTATATCCGCAGTACCTAGTATTGAGTGTACGAATTCAATACAAAATTCATAATCAAAGCAAAGCAAGTCACAATAAAACGAATGTAAACTCGGACATTCTGTGTAGAAATTTCCGGGTAGGTATTTGTTATGCATTTTATTTTCTGCAATCAGAGGACCATTGTTGCATTTTACATATTGGATTTATCTGGATCTTGCTTGTTATTCTAAAAATAACACCCTTATGTTGTATTGAACTTGTTGTGACTAACAAAGTCTTTACAGTGTTAACAAAATATTTATTGCTGTATTCATTTCATTAAAGAGACTCGCTTTATTCTTTGTGGTTCTTTTACTAGTTTTATTTATAGCTTAACCATCCTGCCGACTGCGCCAATGTTTGATAAACAATAGACCGAGCTCCATCGCAGACTGGTCTATTTTTAATGTGCAAATACCGAGATACTTATTATTCGTCTACCCTACATAAAAATTATGTCCAACTGGAATATGCTTAGTCTTACAGTACCAGTGGGAACTGGTCCTAGCCTGGAAATAATTTTATAATAGTTACTACCATTGATTGATGGTACTTCTAACTTGAGTCCGAGAAGGCGCAGATGTTAGAGCTGGCATTTCTTTCGATTAACGTCACCAGCACAAACTCAGAGTTACTGAAGCACAGTCAACAATTTAATTCCTGGCCGATGGGAACTTGTCGTAATAGACAGCCTAGAAGTTTACACTTACGTTTATGTATATCCACGGGCATCTGTCATTACGACAAGGTTCTATAGAAGCCTAGAAATCGAATTGGTTCACTTTACGTTGATTAGGGGAAGCTGGTTACCTGGAAGTGGTAGATGGAGTTGAGGCTGTTGATGGAGGGCACTCCTCCGAACTTGAGTCCAAGTAGCAGGGCGCGGTTGTCGCAGCCGGCATCTCTTACGTTCTGCCTCACCAGAACAAACTCCGGCCTGATACAAACAAATATATACACTCTTTATTTTCACGCCGAAGATAATTTTAAACAAAAAAAACCGACTTCACTTAGGATCCGCTATTCCAAAAGGAAGTGGCCGAGTTGCTGTAAAAAATAGTAAAATCACTATAGGTGTGCCCATAATAGTTGAAGAGTTCCCTCGATTTCTCCAGGATCCCATCACCAGACCCCGACTTGGTGACAATGGGACCATCTAGGGGTTATACCCGTGCGATTAAAAAAAAACATTTTGAAAATCGGTTCACGTTTCACGGAAATTTCGAGTAACATACATACAAAAAAAATAATAAAAAAATCAGTCGAATTGGGAACCTCCTCCTTTTTTGAAGTCGGTTAAAAAGGTCATTACATCGTAACAACAGTCGGTAGCTTTTTTAACCTACTTCAAAAAAGGAGGAGGTTCTCAATTCGACTGATTTTTTTATATTCGTAACTAAAATATCTAAACATAAACATATGCCAGCACACTTAGCTTAAAATCGTCAATGAAAAGAGACACGCTATAATAACCATATCTCTGCAAAACCCGAAAAAATATGTCAGTAGATACTTAGCCTGAGGTGGAGGTCAGTCATTAGTTTTACAGAATATTTGTGGTAGTATATATAAATGGTGGGTATAAACTCACTTGAAGCATCTTGTGACTTTGGTGCCGCCGCGATACACAGCCATCGACACGTTGGCCCCATCGGAATTGGCTGTCACGGACAGCTCCTGTCGAATGGAGATTGCATATTTCATCAAAAATAGACTGGATTTATGAAACAGGACAACATATTTACTTACTTATTTAGAGCGATTTGTGAGATCGATCTACTTTTATGATTTTAGTCAATAATGGTTTTAGAGAACAAAATAAATTGAGATCTATTATTTGCTTCTTATTTATTTACAGTTTTTAATGTATATACGAAACTGAAGGTTTTTGGGTTCATTACGAATGTTTTTTGTTTCATTGGATATGGATGTTTTCTATGTATATATGTAAGATAATATCTAATTAAATATGTTTATTGTCTCGTGGTGCACAGAGTACAAGCTTTGGTTAGTTCGAAAATAGGTCCATATATCTTCTAACACATATATATATCAATTAAGTTAAGTATGCTTAAATAACTTACAGCTTAGATTGTAGAAAAATAGTTGTATAGGTAATACCATTAATTCGTCTGTGTAGGAAATTGAATCGCAGGTCATAAATTCCCCTAATAACACTAATGCGAGATTGTTATCAGGTCGTGGGTCGAAGGAATGTGATTTACATCGATTTAATTGCCATCGTCAATCCTACCATTAAATGTTATTTCAACATACACGGAAAAAAAAGCTTCCCGCGTATTCTCAATCGAAGACATTATTATTTTCTTGAAAATATTTCCTCGTGACAAGTATTTATTTCCTTTACCAAAAATATGATTCTTCGCTTAATAAAACCACTTTTTCTTAAAATAGAAATACAAAAATGTATTGTTTCAAGAGTATATTGAGTAAATAAGAGAGATTGTACTTTAATCAAACAAGTATTATCTTAGGTAAAGGAAAACTAGAAAATCTGTAAGAGTATATTCGCTTCGTTATATTTAAAACTTTAATTTATTTTCGTTAAAGGAAATAAATGCTTGTCACGAGGAAATAATTGCAACATAATATAATAATGTCTTAGATTGAGAATATCCCGGAAGCTTTTTTTTCCGTGTACCCTTTGTAACAAATATATATATAAATAAGTGTAAGTATAGCATGTTAAAGCACAACTAGAGAATTATGTTTATGTATAATATGTAGAGATAGGATCGTAAAATCTTTCAGTACCCATACCCATCCACAAACAAAGCACGCAAATATCATTAGAAAAAAGAGTTATACTTAATTAGGAACGAAGTTGATCTCACAACCGTATTGGGCCAGGTTAGTGACCAACGACAACGTACATGAGATTTTGTGCCTGGAACTGCGACGTATGAGCGGTATGAGTATATACCTATATGGCTTATTATTTTGATTTCTCTTGACTTAAATTATTATTATCATGACATTAACTAAAATGCAACATTGAATATTATTCAATGTCACAGTATTTGTTTGAGTATATTGAACCCATCCGCTAATATTTTTTTAAAACTATAAATAATTTGATTTTGAACCACTAACAGAGCTCCAGTCAACCTTATCTCGTTACTATACGGTTGACAGGTGATCATTTAAATAGTTACTGTGCTTCGATGGCAGCCCTAGTTCCCTCTACACACGTCGGTTAATTTGCATGAATAATTGATTCCATTTCGTATGCGCGACGGAGAGCGTCGCTGCATAAACCCTCTATCATTTTCCGTTTCGATTACTTTTCCATTACCTACATATAGTTTTGGTTTACGTGAAGTGTTTGAATTTAAATTGGTTTCATTGCGATTAAACCTATTACTATAATAATTTAACTACTGTAATATACTATCTACAATAGGTATAATCAGTTTTAGAATATATTATTTTACTTATTAATAAATAAATAAATACATATTTTGAAACGATTTTATACAAATCAGCCTAGTCCCACAGTAAGCTCATTTCATTAGGGAGCGTGTAGACGATGTCGCCCCCGCGTCGCTGCCGACGAGACGGTATAATGAACGACGGTATATATGGATAAATACTAAAATAGATACATATATATAGAATAAATAAATAAATAATATACAGTGTGTAAATCTAATACGGGCGAATCTCTTAACGGTGGTTAGTATAAGACATAAAAAATGTAATTAGATAACTTTTACTTAGAATTGCGATAAAAAAATTATCCATACAAAATAATTCGGCCCGCAATGTAATGCAAACACACACTCGCATTAAACGCTCGTTGACAGTAATGACAGTTACTTTCAATACCATGTTTACAGTACATTGCTGATGATAAAATTTTCAAAAATTAATTACTGGGTCACAGTTAAGTGTAACTTAAATAAATATCTCAATTATTAATGAGTTCTATGTCTGGTTTTATTTATCGCCCGTATTAGATTTACACTGTGTAATAAATAAATGCCCTCACCACGTAGATACTTGCTACCGTTATATCACCCTTGAACGGTACTCTGGTCTACACGCTGGTAAAGATAGTTACCTGAGCTCGTCACATCACATTTGATCTGAACTCGAACTGCTCGACACAAATGTCCCACTCGCTAGGCAGCCGCTGGCCGGGGAAGTACTTCGACCAGTCCGTGATCTAGTCGTCCACGGCCAACAGCGTCACGCAGTGGTCGCGGTTAACCAACGTCACACTACTCTGGTGACCCACGTTAGCCCAGTGCGGGTGGAGTCAGCATAGTTACCCTGAACTCTGCCGTCGACGTGGATATCCCACTCGCCAGGCAGCCGCTTGGCACGGAATTACTTCAACCAGTCTATGTTCTGGTCGTCCACGACGAACAGCGTCACGCAACTGTCGCGTTTGACCAAAGTCACACTACTTTGGCGTCCCACGTTAACCCAGTGCAGGTGGAGTCAATATAGTTACCCTAAACTCTGCCTGCTCGACGCGGATGTCCCACTCGCCAGGCAGCCGCTTGCCCCGGAAGTACTTGGACCAGTCCGTATTCTGGTCATCCACGACCAACAGCGTCACGCAGCGGTCGCGGTTGTATCCGCGGCCCACTGACGCCACCGATGTTACGCTGCCTGCACAAACAAATGTAGAAATTAGGTTTCTGTAACTTTATTGAAGCACTTACATGACAGTAGCTGCTAACAGTGCTAACGTTTATCCGTATTTCGTATTCTGTGTGTTTGTGTGATTTATCAATAGATTCATTCATAAATTGGTAAAAAAAATAGTACCAAATATTAAAGTGATATCAATCGATAGATCTTTGACAACAAGATTGAGGTTTTATTGAACATTTTTTGAATTAAGTACCTAGTTAATATTTTCCGAAATAATCGCCCCGAAAGTCGAAAATAATTTTTACTAAACAGCTGAAATCCGTTCAGGGTTTGAGCCAACCAACAAATAAACACAAACATTAAATAAACATGCCAACAAACCGAAGCCTGAACTATTCCTATTACATGTGTTATTCTGCCCGAATGAAGTTTAAAATTCATGAATAGTAAATTACTTTGCTATTTCAGAGTGTATACAAAAATACTGGTGATCCTTTTAAGGGCACAATTGGTATCGTATTCTAATTATGAAAAACTAACAAAAAATATTTTCTCGCGTTAAAATTTTTGGTTTTGTATGGGGGGATTGGCCGGCTGAGACGACTGTCCCATACAAAAAAAATTCGCGTCGAAAAATTTTTTTCTCAAATTTTTTCTTACTCGTAATACGATACCAATTATACCCTTAAACGGATGACCAGTATTTATGTTACACCCTGTATTTGCTTTGACTTCCTGGTAGCTTTTAAATATGTAGGTACAATCTCTACATACGTTCCACTGCGAACAAATATCGAGGAACATTCATATTGATGTTATCTTGCTTTCACTTACACGAGTTAAATTCATAGCGTAAAACCTGGAATTTTCCCATAAAACTAAATATTGTTCCCTGAAATTCAATAATGAATGAAGTATTTTTTTTTTTTAAAACATCAAGATGCTATCATCCACACGACAAATGAATTGAAAAGGCTGAAAATGGACCACGTTAACTTACTACAATAATACATAAAATGAACAGAGTATGCAGAGCAGAAGCAAAACAACAATCACAAAACCGGGTGTTTTGATTTCCCGCCGGAAAGTATACGATTGAGATAGTTATTGCGTTGTTAGAAGTTTCTTTGCATCATTTTATTTAATTTGTCGTGTGGATGATAGTAACTCGTGTAAAAAAAACTGCAACAAAGCTAGGTAGGCGGGTAGAAATCCTGTTTTGTAAGACAATTGACACACATTTCATCCCACGCTACGTCCAGACGGTACCTCCTGGGATTCCCCTACAAGAAAGATTTCAAACACACAATGTATTTGGTAAAACTATCACCTAAAATGATTTTCGTCATAACTAGCTTATGCAAAGTGAACCATAGTGGCGACATCGTTTTCATAAAAGGCGTTTGTACTGAGTTCCATTACGAGTAAAAAAAAGTCTTTTTGTGTTTGTGTAAAACTACGTAAAATCCCAAAAAATAGAGCATTTTGGTCTCTAAATACAGCCAGAAATACAAAAGAAAAAGAAAATAAATATTTCGGATCTTCGTTCGTTTCTATTTCCGGATCAAGGCGGAAGAGGAAATATCAGAGTTATTTCGTAATTAGTCTTTTCATGAACGGAATCCTATACAGCGACTCATTAACAAAAAATAAACTCTCATTATTTACTATATTTAAAGACGGTACCAAAATAAATCCAGCCTTTGTAATTAACAAAATAAATAAAGAATCACGCTGTTTATTAAAAATAATGAGAAATAATTACCCTGATTAATTCACCCTACGTACTTCGGCGAAGGGACTATCGTTCATCATTAGCACTGTATTACAATATAGTTAGGTTCGTTTAAACCCGGTTTAGATGTATTTAGAAATTGATTATTATTCACGAAACTGATCAAGCGCCAGCTGGGCGAAACTAAAATGGAAGTGTTATGTAGCCGGCAACTATTATGGAAAGGGTTATTGAAGCTTTGCGAAGCTGGTTCGTTACGATAAAACATGAATATTTTATTAATTAATTCAAGATTATTGTGGTTGCTCATCTATATAATAATGTATATTACCTAATACATCGAGATATTGTAATTTGTGAAGTGAAATTTAAAAAATCACCATCGACATCTACTCGTCATGTACCTAAAACTTATATCAAAATTGAGTTTCAATCTTAATTTTTACCTACTCCATTATTTATTTGTAACAAACAGGAGTCACGAACAATCGACATAATTCTAATTAGGGTAATAAATATTCAATCTTTCAAAAGCCTTGTTAACACTCGGTTAATATAGAAGGGAAATCTTATTAAAGAGCTAAATTTAGTCCCTTGTCAGAAAGCGTTGAATTTATTGCTTTGTTAGGTATCCAGAAATTAGGAGCTCTGGTAGCCTTGCGGTAAGACGTTCAAACCCCGGCTCGTACCACTGAGTTTTTCGGAACTTATGTACGGAATATCATTTGATATTTACCAGTCGCTTTTCGGTGAAGGAAAACATCGTAAGGAAACCGGATCTAATCCCAAAAAAAAGGCCTAGTTTCCCCTCTGGGTTGGAAGGTCAGATGGCAGTCGCTTTCGTAAAAACTAGTGTCTACGCCAATTCACGGGATTAGGTTGTCAAGCGGACCCCAAACCGGGATAAACGCTAGGATGAAGAAGAAGAAGTTAGGTATCCAGAAATTATACGGAGTCATTTGGTAAATATACAAATTTACGGAATCCTACGTTACATGGATTAGTCTAAAAAAAGTCGTTCGTAATGTTTTGGGTTACGATGTTAGGAACGACTGCCTACGTATTCTGCCGTTTTCGGTATCTATATATCTAGCAGTATGTCAATTAAAAGATTAAAGAAAAAAAAAGATATATATTCTTCAATTTAGGCACATTACAATGCACTTATGAACGTAAGAGAGATAAAAAAAACCTTGTGAAACTGAATTGTTATAAATGATGGCTAAGTATGCCGCTATGACGTCTATAATATTTAAATTGAGTGATTTGAATGACTTTATATTTTTTTCCGAATCCACTATGTCAAATTACTGTATGTAGGTACCATCAGCTGCAGAATTGCCTACCCAGTTTATGAATGAATGCATTGATAAACTGGGTAGGCAATTCTGCAGCTAATAGTACATAAATAGGCAAGAATATTGTGTCATAAATGTACCTACAATGTGGTTGTATTTCTGAGGCAATAGACCTATATTAACAAAAGATAGGGATTTTCATTAGCAGTAGTATCTAACCACCACAGAAAGCATTACAATAAAAGGGTTGGGCCTTAATAGCGTAACTGTTATTACTTAAGAAAAAGTTTCTTATCCCGAAAATCCCGAACCTAAGTAATTAATTACCTATTCTCTCCAGAAAAAAAATGTAAGTGTAAACGAGTTATGAATTATATTAAGTTCTCTTCTTCAGTACTGTATATTCCTTGTAGCAAGTAGGTATAGGTAGTTAAAATACTTAAGTCTTAATACATTTGGATCCAGTCCGTCTGACGATATCGGCCTGTCAGTTAGAACAAAAAATGTACAGCTCTGAACAACTGACAGGCCAATATCGTCAGGCCGACTGATAGTGGCTGGGCCCCAATAATATTTATTGGGCAAATATGACTTGCAACTTAGCAGGCGGTGCCAGGCGAAAGGTACCTTTTCTTTATTTTAGTATATATAATGCAGGTTGAACATCTAAATATTGCTGCTGCTTACATGCTACCGTTTTTATAGTAAGTCCTTACCTAACAAATTAGCACCCTGATCCCTGGCAGCGCCCGTAAGTGACTGAACGCGTTGCAGTAGCGACTCCCTCGACTTGGCGGGCGAGGATGGCGCGGAGGTCCCGCGGGACCCTCCGCGCAGGTTGAGCGACAGGTCCCCGCCAGAGCTGGGCGCCGGCGGTGGCCCCGACGGGCCGGCGCTGCCGCTGCCGCTGCCCGTACTGCTGATGCTGCCGCCGGTCGCTAATAAAATAGGGCATTAGTTAGCAAGCGAAGAGAACACGGTATCATTTACATATGCATGGCAACAACTTTAAAGGTATTTCATAAAAGGCGACGTTTAGGAAAATCTAAAATAAAATGTTGCTAATATTCACAAGAATAAAACAATAAGATATTGGTATCTTCTGATATTGGTATCACTGTAAGTATTATAAATAACTTTAGGGCCGTATACTTGATCGGAAACAAGAAAACTAGTCCAACATATTTCACTAAGTATTAAAAGTTTTGGCAAGTAGAATCAAACTACTTTTTCATGCCCATAACTTTCTAAATACTTGTGGGAAAATAATATTTTGCCCACCTGAATTCGGTCCGAAAAGTTAAGCTTTTGGTCCCGTGTAAGTTCCAATTACAGTTTGTTCGATATTATGGAAATCCTAGAATTGTGAGTTTAAATGGGTTTGCTCAAATAACGTGCTAGGCGAATTTACGATAGCTTCAGCTTGCATAACGCAAACTAACTGAGCCAATTGATTATACTAGTCTTAATTAAGTTACTAATTAAACTTTTCCAATATACCTGCCATTCTCCCGAGTATATACTAGTGTGATGGGGACCTTTGGACCCGGCATGGCTCAGAACGGGTTTTAGTTTTTAAGATTACTTTTTAACTGTACCATTTATTTGATTAATCGTTAGCTTTTATTTTTGTTTTGGCACACAATAAATAATTTTAATATACATTATGATATTAAGACATCTTTTCTCTAACTCACATAACCCAATTTTTCTTAGACAACTAAGAACCGTATTTTACAGATTTTATTATATTTTGTGTTCGTATACCCTAGTTAAGAAACCCTTGTTTAGGGCTTAAAATCGATGAGATAATTACATTAACAACTAAAGAAGTCTTTTCCTACCATCATAAAAAAATATTATACTTAATCATATTAATAACTAACATTAGAACCCATAGAATCTTCGTATGTAAATAGAAAATACGTCAATTTATTGAGCAGCTATCATCTTTGTTTGTTTGTTTTGTGTGTCCTAAACAAACGAAATGACAGAATAATAGTTTCAGTGGAGGTTTCATAAACCGAGTTAGCCCAAGGATCCGACTAATCTTGTATATTAAGGTCGGAAGGACTCGACAATGTGTAGCTAAGCTCCCAAATCTGATTTCCTGCTCCCGTTCCCAGCGTTCGCTTCAGAGTTGGACGGAAATAGTTGGAAATCTGTTTTGGAAAAATTCTGTGAAAGTGCGACTGCAAAGCAATTCGGATCCATTTTATAGAAAAGTGGACTTCGATTACCTTTTAAGATTTGTTTTATGCGTATTTAATATAATATGCGTATTTTAGAAAAACGGCTGTTCTAGTAATATTTTTATATTCAACTCATTGGAACCTATTTAATCTTTAAAAATGTTACAATAATTTTATGTTGTAATATTTATTGTACGATAAAATATATATTTTTAAATGCATCATTTGCATCTTTTGTTACTTTAAATCGATATTATACTTAAGCGTTTCGTGTTATTAGTATGTATATACATATGTATAAAACAGACAAATAGAATTTCATTTTAACACATTGGTAGCGATTTAGGATATATTTATTATTTGTAGGACTAGTTTTAATTTATAGTATTATTATTTTTAACACATCAAAGAAGATATTTTTTTAATTTGGGTATTACAATCTGCGGACAAAATTTCTTGGAATCTTGGGAGAATATTAATATAAGTTAAGAAATGCTTTGAAAGTTACAATTTCGAAGGTATTTCTTTTCCAATTCATGAACACCTACAATATTTTTTATTGAACGAGGAAAAGATATTTGATTTATTTTTATAATAATGTATTAATTTACTTGTTATTCAAACTCAGTTATTACTGAATAACATTCCGATATAATATATACACAACATAGGTATAGGTACGATGTTTCTAACACCGCGCTATTATTTATAAGAGATTGCCTAACAAATCGTGGTTGAGTAAGACATACGCCTTCAGAAGCTATAACTCACGGTCCTCGTAACAGAGATTGAGTTGTTTCCTAGCCATGTAGTTCCATGACTACGTTCCCTATTCATCATAAACATGCATTATTGCCTAAATTGTCAGTGTATTTAACAGTGGCTTACCCTGTGAGGTCGGCCTCTGGTTCTGCGGCTTCGGCTGGCTGGTGGTGGCCGGGCGGCCGGTGTAGGGGTCCACCTCGCCTTCATCGCACTCGCTCTGCAGGTCCCCCGAGCTGAATCTGCGCAACGCCTCCGCTGAGCTACCGGCCACCGCGCGGGACAGGGAAACCGACACCATGTAGCCACACTCTCTTACGACACCGAACACCGAATGGACCATGCACTGATGGCGGACGCTGCGTTGTTACTTGTTCAAGCATGATGCTGCAGTCATACACAGATGTTTACTTTGAATTTATGTTCTTGTCATCAGATAAAGACATGTTAGAATCTCTCTGGGATTTTTGAGCCTAAAATAATACGCAGGTAAAGGTCACTGTCTAAAATTGATGACCTTTACATTTTTTTGTGGTAACAAGAGCATTTTTGTTTTATCAGTCTGTGTATGACCAACTTCCTCGCGTGGTTGTTTGACTTAACTACTCGTATATTACCTCTATATACTTATTCGTGTTGTTATGAGGCGACAGTGAACGTTTAACGTTACGTTTCTAACACCACAATTTATAATCACGGTGCGCTATGCTAAACCAGTACGACGTAGGTAATTACAGATAACAAATAACAACGTTCGTGTGACCAGCGCGGCGTGGGTAAATAAAATTTGAGCTGATGAGTGGTGGCACACATGTGGCAGCGGGGTGGCAAGGTGGGGGTGGCATTCCAGTTGCTTAGGGAGAACGAAAGAGGCGGGCTAACCGGTATATAAGCTTGATTTTTCAATAAAGAGTAGTTGTGGCATATTGTAGGTAGGTACACAAGAGCATCATCCGGCGCCTGCCCGCCTAAGTAACACATTTCTTTCTAGCCTTAAGCAGCTAAAGCGGAAGCCGCGTAAACGCATTGTCAAGAATTAAGCAACGGTGTTATACCAGTAATATTTTGTTTGTTGGTTCAGAATTGGACGGACAATTTATCAATGAATTCATTCATAAATTGGTAATGCAATTCTGAACCCGATGGGACCAGTTTGGTACAGTTTGGGCGTGATACAGTCAATCGTAACGCATTTACACCGGTTGGCCCGAGCTCACCCATGCTCGCGCAACCATTAGGAACAGCTGCCAGGGCGGGCGGGTTCAAGTGGGAAGGGGTAGAAGCGCGGTGAAGCGGCTTAGCCTTTTTACGCTGTTTTAAATGTCTTTTTAAACCTCGAATGTACGTGATGGTACTCGTCAACTTTTCACTGTTTTATCTAAATATTCGTACCTAATGGTTTCTATTAAATATTATAGTGTGTCGTAGTATGTGACATATTTAAAAGATAACGTCGCAAAAAATAGATACAGTCGAGATTTAAATAGTAAAAATGCGTTTAAAACAAGTAACATTACACTGATTATTGTAATAAAGTACTTATAATTAAGTTCGACAACAATACGAGTGTACATAATATGACATTTACGTTCAATATGATAAAATGAAGTGCAACGATTTCGTTTAACTTGCATGCTGTATTGCTAGCAAAAGCCCTGAATTGTTTGGTATATACTGACTATTTGTTGATTATCGAACCATATTATAACATAAGTTGCATTTCTTTCAAGCGAAACATCGATAGACAACACGTGAGTTTGAAACTAAATATGGGCATGAAACTTTAAAAAGGTGCATTTTTTTGGATACACCAATACAGTTAATTTTTATACAGCCATCTAAAGCTCATTCCAATGACAAATTGTAAAAACATGATTATAAATTGATTTAACGGAACTGAAACAACAAACATCAATATTCATAATTCTTAATAACTATGTTTTAGGTACCTATCTAGTTAACGAAATCTGGTAAAAAAATCCAGCAACAAATTAGTACCTAATAAAAGATAAAGATAAATAGTTATTTGTTATACAAGGGGTGAAAGTTGTATTTTACGTGCGAGTGTTATTTACTACACGATTTTACACGAGCTTTAATACACGAGACGTAAAATAACTTTCACCCGTGTATAACACAAAACTTTTCACCTCACTACAGCGAGGAAAATAAGAAAAAGGGTGCATTTTGCTCGGTTTCCCGTAATTCCTCAGGTGTTTAATACTTCTTTATCACTCGAATCACTAATTTTTACCAAAACAACCTAGAAAAACATGCGAATATTTAACGTTGATATGATGGATGAATTAAAATGAAAAGTTTTGACGTAAAAGGTTTTATTAAATGTCAGATGCGTTTTGTTCGTACGTAGACTTATTCGGCTGTCAGAACAATTTATCCGTTTTTACAAAAAGAATGAAGATTAATGTTGAATGCTGATATTTATGAATTAAAATAAAGTTGTAAGACTGTATTAAGTGTTTTTACTCGATGCAATTCATTAATTGCGATGTTAAAAATTCTGCACTTTTAACGTTTTACGTTTTGTTAGCTGTCAAATGTTACTTAAGCCACTTGTCACTTATGTCAAAACTCTTTCACCACATGTGGATAAAAAGCGATTTTTACTTCTCATGCTCGTAAAGTTTCACTTTATGCTGGGTATAGGCGGACTAAAACTCAATTTTATGCACAAGTGCATAAAAAATTACCCATTGTCAAAATAGCCTTAGAAGAAGTAAATTTTTTATGCACTTGTGCATAAAATTGAGTTTTAGTCCGCCTATACCCAGCATAAAGTGAAACTGTACGAGCATGAAAAGTAAAAAAATATAAACACTTATGAAAGAAATTCCTATTCTTTTTATTTCCTCACAATCGAAGTAAAAAGTAGAGTGTATAACTCGTCCATAAAACCCATTTTACGCTCGTACTTTATATCCATCCTCGCTCGCAAGCTCGCTCGTATGGATAAACGCCTCGCGTAAAATGGTGCGTTTTATGCACTTGTTGTACAATCTACTATTTCACAATAGATATTAAACAAACAAAAAGGGCTTTCCGAGCTAGTGAGGTGAAAAGATATTTATTCTTCAATTTAGGCACATTACAATGCACTTATGAACGTCAGAGAGAAGTATTAGGTACTTATTACCGGAAAGAAACTCGGCTAACTAAAAGTAATAAATACTGAATAGATATTATAACCATGATTTTCAATTAAGAGTTTTAATATTTTAAAACTATAGCAGTTTGTCAAGGTCCTTGTATAAACAATTCTAAATCTATAACTTTAGCTTCATTTGAACGTATTTTTGCCGATAGTCTCAACATGATTTTCAGCACCCCATAAGATTAGGACATAAATCGTAGCCGCATATCAAACGGCTATAATATATATGATAGTGATGTTCATAATATGTTGATGCCCCAAGATAACTTATTCTAACTATTAATAAATGCTTAATTCGAGCATTCCGTGAAAAAACCTGCGCTCAACAGTTGATTATCAAGAAATTCGTAGATTTTGAGTTCTTTTTTTACGACAAAAGTGTCAAATATGATCA
This sequence comes from Pammene fasciana, assembly GCA_911728535.1. Lineage (NCBI taxonomy): Eukaryota > Metazoa > Arthropoda > Insecta > Lepidoptera > Tortricidae > Pammene > Pammene fasciana. Next base: position 6,197,446 of record OU452279.1, read on the forward strand.
AGATAATAATCTTCCAATTAAAATGGCAAAGATAAGTCTAAGCAGAGAGAAACACACGTTTGTACGGGACAGCTCGTGGAATGTCCCAATAGGCCATTTAATTGTACCCAACCTATCAACTACACTGTAATTCTACAGCAGCAGCTAAAGTGACTAAGTGGACAAGATGTTCAAAATTATCTTGACACGCTCTCGATATCGTAACAATAAAATTGAGTCAATACAATTTTACACACCTCTCCTACTCCATTACTTATGCTGTTGACTGTACAAGTTGTAAACTTCCAAATTATGAAAAACGCGACAGTTTGGAATTGGAAGGCAGGTTTCAAAAGGAGGCGAATTTTCGCGGTCACGACCGCATCACTGACATGCTTAACAATGTGGTAAGGCTTACCTTCTTTTCAGGTAATTGACATTGCTGGTGAAGGAGGTGCGGAAGCTTGAGAAAGACAGGGTTGATGTGGTCGCGGCCTGCGGGCCACAGATCCCCGGACACCCCGCACGCTCTATCTTGCCGTCTCTGTTGCCAAAAAATTCACCTTCAATGTTGCTGCTATTATACAGCATGCCTCTGATATTTTTTTTAAATGGAGCTTTAAAGGATCAATTTTGCTACTCGTACTTTGAAAATCCTCGGGTCGCTAAAATAATGTGTGAAAATGGTGAATGATTTTCCTAACAAAAAGCCAAGGAGCGCCACAAAGGCTTTTATTTTAGTTCGTACATACTTATGTAGGTAGGTACTTTAAGTGATTTACCAAAAACTTGATTTATTGTACCAGTGTACCTAACTTGTCCCGGCTATTGTGACTGAGCTTACTGTCATGTCTTCTCGTCTTTCTCAATTCTCGTGTTTTTTTGTGAAAAGTAGCATTAATGTGTGGATTGATATTTTTTATGGCCACATTTCTTCATCATTTCACACAGGAAGTTATAATTATGAGTATTTATGGCGCCAACCGGACAAAAATGTAAGTTCTTTCTTTCTTAGAACTTTTTTTCCTAATTCATAACACGAAAGGTATCTAATAGTTACTACGTAGGTACAAGGTAAAATAGGATAATAACCGCGTGTAAATTGGGTAAGTATTTGAAACAGACAGAGAGCTGATTAGGTATCTTTTTTGCCTCGTTGGTGTGATAAATTGTTAAGTTGCCAAGGTACGAATTCGTATCGTCATACGTATTACCCGTGTAAAAAAATACTTCAAGAATAATTTACATGACCTTTTTCATAAAAAGCCAACTAACCCCAGGTTAATTATTGACGATGGCGGGCTCTGCCTAGTGACGCATACTGAACCCGAAATATTCGGGAAGCTAGGCAATATCCTTGAGATATATTTATGATACGTTTCCTATAAATAAAATATTTACTTTATAGGCCTATAGTTCAGTATTTGCCTAGTGTACGCTGTGTGATTTTGCTAACAAACTGGACGCTAAGCAAAAAAAAACCAACAAAGTAGGTTAGGTACATTCGTTTCAAATTAGTCTACTACATAATGTTAAAAATATCTAACAGCATTGATGTTAAAATACCCACGATTGCCATGATGTCTTGTAAATATTTCAACTTGGCTATTACCACTTTTTTTAATTGGCTGCAATGCATAAGATGGCTGCAATGGATATGCCCGAATTATATGGCGCGAATTGGGCACAGATTTGTCTCCGAACACATCTGAATAGCGCCATACATGTATAGGTCTGGCGGGCAGATCTGTGCGGCCCTAGCTAATATTAAAATAAAGTAGATGACACAGAGACACAACGTTTTTAAAATTAATTGTTTAAAGTACATAAAAACCCTCATGACATGATTTAAATAAATATTATTTTATGCAGCAGATTTTATTTGTCAACATTAAACCAGTGTTATACTTTGCATTTTTTCCTGCTCGATGTGTCGTTTACGCTGACTAAAGCGTGACCCAGACGGTCCTCCTACTTAGTTTTGCCAACAATGTTGCCAATAGCAATATTTCCTAATACGTACGAGTCCCACTACCTCCTCCCTACGCTTGTATGATTGATGTCGGCGCTTGATGTAACCGATGTATCCTCGTCTAACACACCTAAACGATGTGGGAAATATGACGCGATGAAATAGCAGAATAATATATAAATAAATAATAAATAAATAAATAAAATAATAAATATTTGGACAATCTTACACAAATCAACCTAGTCCCACAGTAAGCTCAATAAGGCTTGTGTTGTGGGTACAAGGCGACGATATATATAAATATAATAGATAGATATAGATAAATACTTAAATACATAGAAAACATCCATAACTCAGGAACAAATATCTGTGATAAACACACAAATAAATGCCCTGACCAGGATTCGAACCCGGGACCTCCTGCTTCATAGGCAGGGTCACTACCAACTAGGCTAGGAGGCCGTAATATAACAAAAACTGTAGTGCTCATACTCAGAATCATGAGCTTTGTCCATTCCAATAGAAAAAATGTCCAAAAAAACTCCATTCATTTAAAAAAGTTTACTTTGTGTTCCCCCACACTAAGTGTATATGGAAAATGGTAACACAAAAGGAAAAAGCTTTGGAACTTTTATTCTTACTATAAAGGAAATATCTCACAATTCTGACCAGAAAGAACATGAAAAAAATTCACAGAAATTAATTTAAAAAAAAACTTTATTAAAAACGCTCTCCTAATCAAAATCGTCTCGGTAACCAAATCATAAGATATTTACAAAAGCGACCATCAGCGGTATCAGCGCCATATATCCTTACAATCCAGAATGATTCGAGAGCAAAAACTAGACTTTGTGTTACTTAAGTTCCTATCCCGAAAGGAAACTTATACATAAATAACTACAATTAAATCACTACCGTATGCTACAACATACTTACCCATGTTTTTTCTTTTGTATATAGGTACAATAACTGCTCAACAAGCGAATGCAACGAGCCCGAACACGACTGGATAATGCTGAGTTGAGTAGTTGATGAGTTCCTATAGGGATACACGCACAGATGTGTCCGCCGGATTTTTCCGACGGATATGCCCGGCCATACACAGACGGATCTGTCCGCCGGGCATATCCGTCGGACAAATCCGGCGGACAAATCTGTGCATGTGTGTCCCTAGCTTATGGCCACCTTCAAGTTCCATCATCAGATCAGCTACATGTCATCATAATAATGCATTGTACATTCCATCAAGAATGTAATGTTGGGTATTATTATATTTTATAAAGATAACCAATAACGAGTCTTTAATGCCTATGTACTACTGTGTCAATTTAATACAATAGTGATATACCATACAAGCATTGTAAATGTACATACTAATCATATCTAATGTGATTTTAAACATATTTACAATATTGTCGAAACGGGAAGGGACGATCTCAAACAAACGGGTGGTCTCACAAAACCCTACCTCCTTCTATTTCAAATCATCTTGTTGTACATTTCGTAGGTACATCCGTATTTTGATCACTGATGTGTTACATCAAGTGGATCCAGTAATGGGCTACTATTCACGTTTACCTGACACATTGCTTTTGGTACACCAGTATAAGTATGATCTGCAAATACTTATGTTAGTTAAGGAAATTGGCGTCAAAATATGCTGGGGGTAGTTGACAATTGGGAAAAATGTCTTGTAAATGGTCGCGAACGCGTCGCGAACTGCTCCGCTCTGCGGTGCGGTAGGGTGAGTAAATATGAACATTATTATTTTGTCCGACACAAATTACTGATGTTGTTGTTATGTTTCCTTTGAGATGAAGCCTTATTACTTCGCGTTGAGAATTACTTCATTAAAACATAATGCCTTTAGGCTTCGGAGCAAATCGCTAGAGTGAAATTTTAATGAACGAGGGTTCAAGACGTTTGAATTTTGTTAAGTGTTTGTTTATTTGAACAAACTTCACCGATTATTTGTACTTGTCTGATATCTGTCTCTTCCTTTTATTCCCAGCGCTTTCACGATTGCATCTTCACGGAGCCCAGGAGTTCGATTTTTGAATCTCATCGGGTGACTTATTTCGTACTAAATAGTCATCGGCTGCATACAAAAAAAGTCACCGGTGAGATTCAAAAATCGAACTCCAGGGTCCGTTTTGACAACCTTATCTCAAGATTCTCAAGAATTAAAGCCATAAAAAACCAGTAATTTTTTTCGATGGGGACATTCTGAAAATCCCAATAAAGCCCATGTGTTATTGGAACAAGTAATAGTATTTGTATGTATGTAGGTATGTATAAACTTTTTATTGTCTTAATTGTAGTATTTATATCTTTTTAATATGATTAAAAATTACCTCTTTCCTTATATTAAAACTAGACAAGTGTAGAACGCAAATGGAAAAGAGGGCAAATGCTGCAGATTGTATATAATAATATTTATTTAACTTACCTAGGGCTATCTACTGGGAAGGGTGACGGATATCAACAATTGCGAGGCGGCAGGTGCAAGCTGGTGTCGGGCAGGGAAGAGTACCTGACAAACAAAATAAATCTGTTAGCACTCCAAATACTATATTGGGTATATATATTTTGGGTCTGGCACTGTACTGTGTAGGTGATGGCGCTGACCTATGCTCCGCAAGTCCGTGCATCTATTCCGAATAAGATTTACGAGATGCTCAAATATTAAGAAACAAAAATAAAGAGAATTAACTGTCACAATAGATCTATTGTGACGACCGTCGGCCAGCATTGATCAATGCTGGTCGACGCGACATTCAAGGCCCACAACAACACAATAATAACAAGAGAATTAACTCTATTTTAGGTAGATGAAAATGACGATGACGAAATCAGTTAATACACTACTTATAGTGAACATTATGTGTGGAATACAGTGCCCTGTTCTGTGGTGTACCTATTGGCTGATAAGCAAAGAATTGATATCTTGCCCTGAAACCAGCAGCATACTTTTAGGAATTTCCAGACGTTAAAAATGCTGCAATAATTATTTGTAGTGAGGCAGTGGTGGTTTTATTAACTTTTATTGAATTTCCCGAGCGTCTTCGTGCCGTAGTATCTTAAACGAATTCTCTTGTGACCTGTTCTTTACTCTTTACTGTTTGATTTTCTTCGGCAAGAAAATAGTGCAAAAACAGCATAATTCATCTGAAATTTTCAACTATTTCTGAGAATTTATTTTTGTTATAAACTCGTATAGATGTCATATACGAAGGAAAAAGTGACCAACGCCTCCGGTGCCCAAGGCTGGATTCGAACCAGCGTCTTCTGCATTCGCGGCAGACGCGTTAACCAACTCGCATTCTATGAACTCCTAAGAGCTCAAGAATGGAGGTTATGACTCATAATGTTGTACCTTAGATGATTGGCCAAATGCGCCTTAGCATTTTACAAAGATTGCATATACACGGGAAATTTCGACCGGTGCTTTCGTGGCCAGGTGGCGAAGTTGGTTAACGCGTCTGCCGCGAATGCAGAAGACGCTGGTTCGAATCCAGCCTTGGGCACCGGAGGCGTTGGTCACTTTTTCCTTCGTATATGACATCTATACGAGTTTATAATTTATACATATAGTAGTGTGACTACTTAAAATAAAACAAATCAAAATATTCATTAAAAATAATTTGATTTGTTCTTTCAGTTAATTTATTTTTGTATTAAGCAGAACGTCTGCTAACGATACCACAATGTTTAGAAATAAAGGAAAAGTAGAAAAATCCACCGCCTCAGGCGAGACTCGAACTCGCGACTCTGGGAAACATGCCCATCGCTCTGACTAACTGAGCTACTGAGACTACACCTGAGGCTGCGAATTCATCCACCATATCCTTTATTTATACGCTGAGGCGGTGGATTTTTCTACTTTTCCTTTATTTCTAAACATTATTTATGAGAACTTATAGATATGACTCCAATAAAATATGAAAGTCTGCTATAAAAACCACAAAAACGGCAATACAATGTTAAAGGTAGGTGTTGCTGAAAAGTGAACAAGTCTTAACCAAAGTATAAATTTTGTTTACAACCCCATTGCGTTTTCACGACATCATAAAGAAACCGTAAATTTTCTTTAACACTCGATATATTTTTATTACAAACGTCGCCAACTCCATAGACTCATGTTTATCTTACAATGTATGACACTACCTAACATCCCCAACGCTTGGTGGCCCGTTTCCTGAACTCTCACCCAGCGATTCCCTGCTATTTTGAACAGGTCGTCGGTTCATTTTGTTATAAAACTTCCTACGATCATATAATAGCTCAAGAACGTGCCTATGTCCTGATCTCGATAAAAATAGAATGCCACTATCTCGCTAGACTCCGTTGTTCTTACATTTTGCACGAAGTTATTTAAGAATTTATTTAGAAGTTATGAAGATTTCTTATTAAATTTCATATTAAAATTTCTACTGATAATAATTATTATCCTTTTCCGCTTCACTGAAACTTTGTTAAATTGAATTTGTTGAGTCTGAACTTTTAATTAGGCAATTCTTGCAGTTTTTGGACGATCCTTAATTATTTCAATCAATTAATAGATATCCGAAAAAACAAAAAAGAAACATTGGGTAAAAATATAAATTCAATCCCTAAGTATACACAATACATGTACCTAGTAATACAGGGTGATATCTGGGTCGGTATCCGGGACCACTTTTTCTGACGCTGTAACTGATCAGTGATCACCATTACTAAAGGGTGGTGTTTGTTCAAAACAGAATGAAATTAATTACTTTAATTTTTTAAGTAAAATTAATCTTAAACTAAGTAAATCATGGATAGTCTATTGATTTTGACATACCTACACCGATGAATGGAAATGGAAAACGACAAGACGTCCACCGTCATGACCAAATTGTACGCTAACTAAAATTTATTTTTCCACTTATCATCTGAAAAATAATTATTAATATTAGTTAAAAAAAATATGATTATCATTATTAGATTCATCTTTCGATTCTGTATAATGCCTTGATCCGCTTGATCGCTCGCTACACAACCCCGATATCATATTATCATATGTATAATTGATTAAATTAAATCTTCCAATGGTCATATGAAAAAAATAATCTCAATGTCCTAGTCTTCCGTAATATGGTAATATAATTTGCCTAAATATCCGAATCGCGCTTATTCAGCCATATGAAGACACTACCCGTTCTTACCCTACTTTATATGCAAACTATGTTGATAATATGTGCGCTTTGCCTTACCAAGTTACCACAACTGGGTTCATAAGCAAAGCTGTTTATTTTTCACACAGTTTAGTTTCCACTCAAACCTACAATAGGGGAAGATGGGGAGGCTTCGTACACTTTTTTTTCGGAGCCTTGTAAAACATAATGTAACAGACATTGTACAATGAAACGAATGTTATATTATTGTCCATTTATCTGCCTATAATAATAGAGCATTTCTGGCTTGATATAAAGCAACTTGCCCAAGCTATAACGATTTTTCCAAAAAATGGGAACTGTACGAATTCACCCCACCACGCGGGGTAGCTTCGTACACTATTCGTTTCTCCCGAGGATTAATTATATTACCAGCTATTTCACCAGTTTCAATCACTTTTTAAACATATCTTACTGACCTGTTTTTGCAATTATGATATTCTTGAGTTTAACTTACATGGGGTGCATTCGTACAGTCTGCAATTACATACATTTTTAGTGTACGAAGGTACCCCAATCCAACGGACCACCAAAAAATCAAAATAAAAAAATATCGTTAATGTAATCCCAAAAGTATTGTTTAAATAACAATATTTAGCATATATTTACATACAACACTAAAGCATTTTTTCTGAGTTCATTCAAACTTTTTGGAAACAAATGCATTCAAAGGAGAACTCAAAATTACTTGCGAGTGGCGAAAACACATATCAGCTCTTTCTGGCGAAATCTTGTACCGCACTGCCATTACTTTTGGAAGGTAGCCTATGCATGTAAGTAGCCGTGTTGTATACAAATATGAACGCTTCAGCGTGTTGGATAGCCGAGATATGACCACTGTACGAAGGCTCCCAGTGTACGAATCCACCCTGTCTTCCCCTACTCGGGCCCATTCGGTATATAAGATTACTTTGAAGACATTTTGCTTAGGGCCCCTTTTTTCACACAATATCAGGTTACAAAAGGTGAGGTAGCGAGTAGATAATAAATACGTGTCGGGGTTTGTAAGTTATTTATTAGGGTAGGCTGGTAAATGTTAGAAATGTGATGTACCAGAACATTTTGAATACAATTTTTACTTTTGTTTCCGGAAATATGTTTAGTCTAGACAAAGGAACTTTAAAAATAGCACAGTTATCGGTTTTAATGCTTAAGTAAAACTACGTAAAGTATTCGTACCTACATAATTAGCCTAACACAACAATTAGCTTAACAGTTTTTTTTGTCAAATAATTTGTAACTTTAATTAATTCAGCCAATGATCGGAAGAATAGTCTGCAAAAAAATGACACAACCTATTAAATTACTTTATTTTGTTTCATTAAGGCTTAGTTTTAAATCGTAAATATTACTAACTATGGACCATTGTTGTCTATTAAATAAATAAATACATTGAAAATATAATATAGTTTTTGTAATAATATTATATTTAGCTCGAAAAATATTACTTTTAGTTGATTTACAGGCAGATTACCGCCTAATATTCCCGTCTGTAGTTCCCATAGTACATCACGAAGAGGCCAGTCGCAGTCCCTGGCCCGAAGCCAGGCCTATAACCGCGAAGCACTTCGTTTATCGAATCGTCTATTTGCATCACTCTCTTTCGTATATGCAAGAGCGATAGAGACGGGAGCATCGTTTTGTCGATTTTCGAACTTCGCGGTAACCCACCAGGCCCGTGCCATCGGCAGTCAACGCACAATAACTCTGCCCGTTACACAACCTCCCCGGGGGGCTGTAACCCATTACGGGGCCATTGGCTTCAGTTCGTCGGTGGCACTTTCCCTTTAAATTTAAACAGATCCCGGATTTATTCGCCCCGCGACGCGTTCCTGCGACCTTACTACTGCCAAAACCTTTTAAAATATGTTAAAAGTTTTCTTAGGTCGTGCTAGACTTTCGTTCAAGTGCCCCGTCCCATACACTGAGAAATATAACGGCCTCCTATTTAGCCTAGTCAGTGGTGACCTTTTCCTACGACGCTGGTCAGGGCATTTATTTCATATATTTGTTCTTGAGTTATGGATTTTTCCTATGTGTACTTATTTATCTATATCTATGCATATCGTCGCCTAGTTAGTACCCCCAACACAAGCCTTTTTGAGCTTATTGTAGGACTTCATAGGTCGATTTCTGTAGGTTTGTCCCATATTTACCTACCTAATATTTATTCAAAAAATGCATTGTTTCCATGAAACATTGCTTTTAGAAAGACTCTTATATAACTACGATAAGCAACAATCCTTAAATATCTATCTAATATCGCTAATAAAAAAATTCCCACCCTCACCCCGTTTCATGCCTCACCAAGATACGACCAAGCTCGATATATAAGTAATACCGGTTGTTGTCATTAAAAAGGAAGGAGGAACACGTGCCCTTGGGAGAAGTAGTGAGACGTGGAAAAATAAATGAGGCATTCCTCCCGTGAGGTCCATTCTGAGTGAAAGTACTTTCTCGATGAAGGACTTGTGCAGTGCAGTGCGATTACGTAGAAAATTACAACAATTTAGTCGTAGCTAGTGGTTGTTTTTCCATTACCTATTTTTTATATTTATACCTAAGTTTTATAACCTATGTACTGATTTAAATTCACACGACCTACCTACCTATCAAAAAGTATAAAATGTTGACTTTTGTTTTTTGGAAATATATCTAAATTGATCTGAACAATGTGCCTGCGTCACAATGTGATATTATCAAATATCACATTACCTCTACTCATATTGTGAGTCTCACAATCACAATCCTGGCTGGGAGCCAATGCTGTGACGTCCAAGCAAAGATCGATCTTGGGTGAGACTCATACTCACCACGCTTACGAAATCTCACTTCACAACACCAGTATAAATCTGACCTACAGTTACTACCTACAACTTATAAAAAATATCAAGGTCACGTTATAATAGGGATGAACCCACAGTCCAAAATGTCTTGCGTATTTTAGGGAGCAAATACCGTTACGCCGTATTCATGAACCACTTACATGCCGTCTGTATGTCTTTTGTACAATTTGCGTATTCCCCAGAGAGCGTTCGGGAAATAACATATATGAGCTTGGTTACAGCAGAATGTAAATAATCTAGTAGTTCTGTGAACCGTAGACTTCGGAGCATTTACCCCCTTTTTCCCCTCTTTCACCCTCCCTCGACACTTTTTTTTTACAACAACCTCTGAGGAAGTGTGGGCTTGACCTTTTAACCGAAAATGATTGAAATCCGTCCATAAATAACGCGACAGCAAACTTCCCCCCTTTTCCTCCTCATTCTCCCCCCAATCAAAAAAATGGCTCGACAATTTTTGGCAAATAAATCAAGGAATCAGTTTCATCGAAATCGGATGGAAAATGCGACCTCTAGACCGACACTGACCAACCAACCAATACACACACATCAATTTGCCAAATCATCGTACCAGTGAAAACGGAGCAATAAGTATGTGAAAAGAATTAGTAGGTATTTCAACTACTTAAATCCAGAATACCCATAGAACGGTAAACTAGATTTGTAGCGTGTTTAAACACTGTATTTAAGAATTTCATGAAAGTATAACACGTAAACATCCAATATTTCCTTCCCTCGTATGTGTAAAATCAAAAATTATATATTTCATATAATACTTATCTGCGTGAATTAGAAGTTTAACAACTTCCACCTGCTATTCAACCACCGATACAAGACCGCTACTGTCCGATCTTTGCCCTAATTCCGACGTTCCGTGACAACACATACCTTAACTAATTAAGATTAATTAGCCTATAAAGACAATATACGCTAAGTAGTTTTCTTCTAGCGAAAACTTTTGAACTTATTATGTAGATGTAGCACGCATAACAGCACAGCAAACACATACACCTCATTAATCACACAAAACAACAGAGCTATTAAATGGTGGAAAACAGGTGGTTTATTACTAAATAACGATCTCTTTCAGGCAATATAATTGACTCGTCAAAATAGGTAATAATTGGAGCTATTTTAATATTTAATATTTTTAAGACAGAGTAACTAAACATACAATAATGGTTTCACAGAGAATTTATAATTACAACGCTAGACACAAGTGTCTATGGCAGGCACGAGGTAATAGACTTAAAGCGACAGTTCCTCTATAATTGGATAATGAAATCGCGCTGTGCCGGCGAGATCGTAATTGCGAATCGAGGACTACTCATCAACCAAGTGTTATTCAATTTAACCGCGTACCTAATGAAGAAGTGAGCGTAATGTCCACCCTCTACAACTGCGGCTGCCTAAAGTATGTCAGTGCATTTTTCGTTTTATAAGAATATACAAAATCCTCAAATAAGTAGGTAGAAAACACGTTTTTACACATAGTATAATGTCTGTATGAGTAGATAACTAACTAACTAAAATAATAATTATTTTGCTACAATTTTGGCGGCTGGTGCTTAGGCTTTTATTGCTCAAATACCAACAATATTGAATCTGTAGTACGTAGAACATACGTAGAACGAGAGCATAAGCGCTGCCAGCCAAATAAACTGGGAGGATGTAACTCGAAAGATACAGGGCCTTAGGTACACAATTCCAGCCTTAACCGGGAATTTTGGTCCTAATGCGATTCCAAAACTAAGGACACTGTATATTGTTTTTGTTTTATAGTACAACAAGCCCAAAAGGACTTGAAAACGTACCTAAATCGTAACCCAAAGCATGATTTCCCGGTATCTGGTTAACTCAGTTAAATTCTGAAGCTGCTCGGCGGGAAATCCTCGGAGATTGGCAGGATTCACTCAAACGGTTAGAATAAATACCTATTATTTAACGTCACAGAATGTAAAGTTTGTCTTTGATATTTTTAGGATATTAGGGAAACGTTTTTACACACTTTTATTTAGTTTGACTATATGGATACTTGTATATATGTGCTTGAAATTTTGTAAGTTAAATTTCAACCACTAAACAGTGTCTGATTGAGCTGAAATATGGTAAACCTACTTCAGTTATTTACATGACATTATAATATCTACTAGGTACAGTCGGCACTCAAGCCAGTGTGTGCCAAAAATATGTATTTTTAGTTGATATTTTTAAGCAGTGTTTTCCGATCTTTTCAAGCACGCAACTACGCTGTCTGAAACCTGAAAAGCGTGTTTTTACTTTTTATTAATATTATTTACGAGCGAGGACAGCAAGATCCGCTGTTATGTACTTAGGTACATATGTATTTGATAAAAAGATGGCATACACATACATACATACAATCACGCCGATATCCCAAAAGGGGTAGGCAGAGATCACGGATTTCCACCTGCTACGATCAATGCAGCAGAACGGCTCTCCGTGAGCCACTTCTCGCCCCCGTGAAGAACGAGACGTGATGGGTGGCGAACCACATCGCCGCCATGCGGATGACTATTAATTAAATAAATCACCACAGCGTCCACAGCGTTCTCACGAGCAGTAGGAATCAGAGATTTCCTTATCCCTTATCCCTTAGTCGCCTCTTACGACGCCCGCGGGAAGAGACGGGGTGGCACTATTCTACAGCCGGGGCCACGCAGCAGAAAAAAAAAGATGGCACCTGTTCAAAAATATAGAGGTTGCGCTATCCTCAGAGTTTAAGCACTATTTCATAAGATTGTAAAATGAGACATGAAGTAAGTTATCATAAAACAAGTAAGATACTTTTAAAAGTATATATTTGTGTAAGAAATTAAATACGACTGCAGTAATAATTAGTCGTTGCATCAGTGACTAACAATTAAAATCATCACGACCAATAATGGAAATGTTGGCCTAGAATCGAGACGAACTGCAGCTGAATACCTATTGTTTTACGCGACCACAGTACTTAAACGTAACAGCCAATTGAGGAAAGTAATGCCCACGTGCCACTAGCCAGAAGTAATAAAACCCCGAAAGAGATTAAACGTTAGTTCCGACAGCGTTCCTCGGATTTTTCTTTTTATCAAAGCCTTTACAATCCACATAGCTACGTAATGTTCAGCCACTCCGCACGCATACCTGTCAAAGTTGGAATGACCAAAGGTCAACAGTACAGTTGACACAACGCGTTTCGTGTTTAAACACTATTTATTTTACTTTAGGTTAGACGATAATTTAAAGAAATTAAAATATAATACACATTCCTTTAGATAATTACTTCATAAATACTTACTTCCTTATACTGCTACATAGTAAAAGCTAATGAAACCGAAAGATATCCGAAATACACTTGAAATTAACATAGAACAACTTCTGTAAGGCTTGGGACGTAGACTATACGGGGAGCACGACTTGGCACATTAGGCACTCGTGAATAACTAAAATGTAGGACATTAAACTAGATAAAGAGGGAAGAAAGTTCTAAGTCAGACTTGTAAAAGCGCCAATTATATTATAAGAGCTGAAGACGAAGTCTAGTCATCCTGGCGTCGGAATGGCTGGCCGCTTTCCTCATGGGATTTCTTCGTTATTGTAATTGAAAAGATATTATTTTGCAGAGTATACTAACCTACTATAATTTTCTAAAATGGTTTGATAATCAGGAGCTGGATAAAAACAAGACTGTGGTGTATCCCTCGTTTCACTGGTTCCTTACTAAAAATACTTATCATTTATTGAACGTTTGATTAGGTACCTAAATATTTATTAGTCCAAATAATGTTACATGAGCCAATTATTCTAACGTTGGTTTACGTTCTTGTGCGTCTCGCTGGAACTATGATCACTGCGTATATTCACCAACAACTAATATAAATATCTCCGTCGTAGCTGTGGAGACAGAAATCCGAAAATCACCGCAAATATCAAATAAGTAATATCGGATTTTCGCGAAGGTCGTCGGTTATTCCTCCCGACATTCAATTAATTCCACGCCATCGACTCGATGTGATCGGTGACGGTGCCTGGCTAACTTTGTTTGGATTAACCTAACTTTGACATGAGTTATTGTCTTCCAAATTACTTTTAGTTATGATAAAACTTGGGATAATTTCGATAACTTTTAATATAATGGGGTGTCGAAAATAATTTTGTTATTTTTGGCGCCCAGACCCCTGGTACCAGGGATCCTGATGCTCTCTCTTCATGGACCTGTGAAAGAGACTGGGCTCGTTAGTACAGTTTTTATGATGATTAGCATTATGATGAGTTGACGTGCACAGACCTTACTTACTTTACTGGCTCGGTGACCCAAACCGGATTTCGGCCTCTGACACAAGAAAACGCCACTACTCCCATAAAAATGTATCAGCAACATTATTTTTACTTACAAAATTGGACAAATGAATTTAAGTGGGGCATATTAATGTTATAATCTTATAACATATATAGTGTGTAAATTAAATACGGGGAATCTTTAAACGGTGGTTAGCATAACACATAGGAAGTATACTTAAATAGCTTTTCCTTTTAGAATTACCATGAAAATATTAACCATCGAAAATAATTCAGCGCACAATTGGATGCAATATACTTCGAGCATGTTTGCAGCAGGTACTTTACTGCTCAGTAAAATAAAATAAAAATTAAGTACGTACATATAGATTGTTGAACTTGGGAATGTTGCCATGGCAAAGTTTCCCTTGACGGCATTATTTAAGTAAATCTTAACGCAACTATTTGTAGTCAAAACAGTACTTACATAAGTTGCCCTAGCCCAGACCGAAGTGTTTAAATCTAGATACATCATTTTAAGCTTTCTCGATATCGTCCTTATGGAATTCATTATTATTAAAAACCATATGGAATTCATTATTATTGCAAACTTCTCGCATGGTGTGATATAAAAAGCATCGTGTATAAACTTCGTATGACTTCGTGTATACCTATGGCTAAAGATTACAATATTGTTTCGTGATGGAGGACATAATTACAAAACTATTCTCCTAGCATTTGGTAACTTTTATACTTTACCGAAAAAACACGGTAAAAGTCTATGGTTTCATTCATAAATAGACCATAGGCTATAGACATTAGACTAATTATAAATGAAACCATAGAGTTTTATACCGTGCTGTGGATGTCCACGGAAAAGTATTAAAGAGACCATTGTCCCGGTTTCCTTAGCTCTATTGAGCAGTGAGCTTGGTAACCTAATCCCAGATATTGACGTAGGCACGAGTCATCTCGCCTTCCAACCTCTTGTGGAAACTAAGCCTTGTTGGGAATAGATCCGGCTTCCTTACGATGTTTTCCTTCACTGCTTTTAGTGAGTCACCGCCACCGGAGTCACCTTTGTGACTGGTTAATATCAAAGGACATTTCGTACATCATAAGTTCCAAACAAATAACATTCAAAATAACAATATTAGTAAGATTCAATGCTCCATATTCCACTTTTTCTAATAGGCATATAACGGAACAGATAGACTGACCGACAGTGTCTAGTCTAGACACAAACAAATTTATTATTATAGTATTTCCATTGACCATTCTCATCAAATGTAATTTTCAGTTAAAGATACTTTTACATTTATCACCAATTTCACCGGCCAGTAATGCGTATAATCTCGGAGGATTATATATGTCATCTCGTAATTTAAGAGACAGCTCAGTTACACACAATGGTAATTAAAGCACAGCTAACTACAAACTCAAACAAATGAACAACACCGTTAACACCCCGCGTCGCGGTGTCTAATTGTTACACACTGTATTCAATGGTAACGTATACTACGCAAAGATACCCTATTAGAATTAGGGATGCAAGCCCGGTTTTTACCCCTTGAAATTTTAAAGAGATTTTATGTAAGTACCTAATCCTATTTACAATTAATTAGGTATTATCTACAAATAGGTAGTAAGAATATATTTCGACAAACTCTGGAAAACTTTTCAGGATACACACAGTTTAAAGTTATGTAACGCAACAATTACATTAAATGTACAACCAATAGACATGATTGGCAAGAATTAAAATGGGGTTGCGGCTATTTATTCCTTACGCTCGTATTCTACGTTTAATTCTGATTCGTTCTTTTGACCGCCTTGCCGACCGTATTCTTTCCCAGCCCAGTATACCGAATTTATGAATGAAAGTAATAATGAAATGTTTATCAAACAGTCACTCAATGAAACTCTTAAAATAATAAATAGTATTAGCAAGTACTCACCTACGAGTAATTGGGTCAAGTCCGGTTATCGGTTGGAATTCGCTTACGGGCACTGGTAGCGCGAATGAACACGAGAAATGGGCAACGAGAGGGGTGCCTTCTGAAATACTGAAGGGAAAATCAGCGGGACGGCGCACGTCGTACGGATATTGATTTGGGCGGCAACAAGCCGCCGGCAGCGCCCTCATTCTGTGGCACGCCGCAAACCCTGGTTTTACAGCGCTTGCCGACAGATGGCGATTTTTCTTGGAAAGTTGATTGGAGGAAACTTAGACGTAAGCAAGGAAAGTTTTTCCGCTACGACAAACGCTTGCGCTTTAATGATATTTATATTTGCCATACTCATGATACTCACGACTTGTATAGATATTCAATCAACCTGATCTAAAGATCTTGAAAACCCCATGAATATGTTTTGATAAATACTTTGATAAATTTAATGATTCTTATGCATTTTTTTTACATGAAATCTGTAGGTATAGAAGTACCTACCTATAGATATATTTATCATCTTCATCGAGTTCATTAAGATTTATTTAAAACTGTTTTAGGATAATCTCGGGTACGATTATTTCTTATTTATTTATTTTTATCATTTTTTATTTGTTAGTCAGTGTCAGAAAGTTAAATTAAACAATTTAAAAAACACTTAAATTTTAACAAGTCCTCAATCTACATATCGACGCGTTGAAATCTAGTGCAGTACGAAAAGCTCGTAGACGTCTACGTCCTATAGTAAGCCACGGCAGTAAACTTTTATATTAAATAAAACCTATTTTACACCCTTCTTTTATTGCACATTTAGCTTGATTAAACTCGTCTCAACTTACTTCATTTTATTTAATAGTAGTTACCGAACTGTTGAAGTAGAATAATAGGTTCTTAGAATTTAAAAGCTCTACGGCCTTGTTAGAAACTATTAATAGCATGTAGTTATACTCTTCCTTTTTAAACTACCTACCTAAAAAAACTAACTTACTACAAAGTACTTTTACGTACTTTTTAAAACCTACTTTCCACAAAATATTATCGAACTCGCGGAGCGTAAGCGGAGTGAGTTCTTACAAACAACTCCAGACCGAACTGTCACCTGGCTACTGGGAGGTCTCGGCATTTGTATGGCTTTTTGATTTCGCTAGTTTGTTGGACGATAACTTTAGTAACGTTTTTCTGATCTTTATGAAATTTCTTGGGGCTGTAGCAGAGACTTACATAAAATTTGTAAGTCCGTATATGAGCAGGATCGATCAAGTGGTATGGAGCTAGAGGGAGAAAAAAAATCCTTTGAAGGGTCTTGTTATATTGGTCAACTCGTTTGCAAGTAAATCGCGAGTTCTCAGTTAGAGGCGGACTACTAGTATAAGTTTTATTTATATAAATTATACAATATTTAATAAGTATAATTTAAAGTGAGTTAGTGCTTCATTTTTCTCAAAAATGCACCAAAATGTAACCATGCCCCAAAAATCTAAAATTTAACAGTTCGGCTATAGTTAACTTGTCTTTGAGAAAAAAGATATAAGACCAAGACAATATTTCGAGCAAATAAACTCCTACCTATATTTTTGCTCGTTTTAAAAATAAACCAAAGCAAATTTTTACCAAACAAAAAACCGCGAAGACTCGCCATGTCGTCCAAGGCTGACTCTAAAGTAGGAAAAAAGGTAGAACAGGATAATCAGATGGGTCTGACTGGCGGTACCTGGCGCGCAGGTGTGTGCGTCCACTGCGTCCGTGACGTCTGTGTACGCGTGCATGTGTGCGTGTGTCGTAACCGCTGCGCCCGCGCTCGGCGTTGCGTGCCCGGCGCGCGTACACACTGGAGACGAAAACGACGGTTATTTTATGTCTGTGCATGTTAAAAACCACTGACCCCTAACTGCTGTGTCTTACTAAAACTATTTCAACCGGCAAATACAGTAAAGTCGATTAAAAGAGACCGATGTCGATGCGATCGATTCGTAATTATATGGATCGATGGATCGACAGACTAACATATAATCATATTAGGTTAATTAAATATTATATTTAATTTGTATCAGCTCAATTTCTTTAACTTTAATTATCTGTTGTTTATTGTTAACAACATTGCAACGAAAGAACCTGAGTAAACGTTTGGCGCGTTTGTGCGGAAAATCAACCTTTAATAAAAATGTTACTGTGGTGCTGACACTGCTGACTGAGATGGCAATAGCACTGCTGAGGAAATTAACTTCGTCGTTAGCTAATCCATAGTTCCGCAATGTAAAGTACCTAAATAAATTGATTAATTTATTCTTACCAAATCTAACGTTGCAAAAAATAGCTTGTTTGTGTTATCTTACAGCATCGTTATAAGCACCTATTAAGAGTAGGAAAATGTGTAGTTTAAATATAAAATAAATAAGTAAATTACAAATTCTTATATCTTGTATTTAATAATTAAGGATAAGTAAGAGCTTCGGTAACTAAGGCTAAATGTTTTTGAATCTAAATAAGATTATTGGTCTATAAATATTACATAGGTAGGTATACTGGATGTGCAGGGCTATCCCTAAAGTACCAACCCAAACCTTTACTTTTAGATCCTATGCACCAATAGGGGCCATATAGGCTGATCCAAGGGACGCAATTATAAGGTAAATCGAGATCAGACGGCCTAATATTATATGGGAGTTACGCTTACCTTGGGTTATGCTGATGTAAAATTTGTAACATCAAGAGTTCAATGAGATTTTCGCAAGGTAGTGATGTATTTGATGCACCTTTTTACTCATGAAACCACAATTTGTTTTTATGTAGTAAGTGTAACTAACGTAATGAAACTGTAACTCATTTTTCTAACCTTTACCGTGTGTAAAACCCTCTTTGAGCCATTTTATTAGACTTTCCTGCATATCATTTAAAGAAAATTCCCGAGAAACCCCCGGTTCATGCAAATGCCTTTCCTCGCAGAAAGACGGCAAAGAACGTGACTCGGCGCAACGTTTTTATTTATGCCGACATCGCCGGCGTCATTATAAGTAGATTCGTCCTTGTGAGCTAAGAGCCCTTACTCCTTTGTAGGTACTTTAAGGGTTTTGCGGCATGAAGTAAGTACATATTACTTAAAATATTCTTTGAAAATTTATTTCGTCCGTTAATTGTGAAACTGCGTTTTGCGTCGATTGTGAAATTTTCATGGCGTTTCACAACCTATTTCCAACTCTATCAATAAATGTGTTTATCACTTTTATTAAAGAGAGGGAGTAAAGTTTTTTATTTAAATAGGTAGGTTTTACCTATATAATCAAAGCGAACACGATTTAAAGAGCCCTTGAGGCTTTTACCCTTGAGCAATGGTAATAGCGGAATAAAGATGATTGCGGATTACATTCTTATTTACGTGCGTAAAAACTTAAGTTACCCAATTGTTTTTTTTTCTAGGATGGAATCTAGTTTTCATAAGTAAACTACACAAAAAAATCAACAAAAATTTCGAAGCTAATTTTATAGCACAGTGTAGTCGACGTCAAAGATATGTTTACACTTTTGCACCTTATTACGAAGGAATAAGGTGAAAATGTGTAAACATATCTTTGACGTCAACAGTTCAATTTTTTATTTATTTAACCAGAAACAAAAAACAATCTAATGTCAATAATATAATGCAACGAACGAATGTATGTAATATACCTGCAACGTTTCTGTTTATTTGCTAGCAAATCCATCAACCTCGAAACCTTGCATGTAGACGCGGCCTCCCACAGAAAGTAAAGTTTGTTGTTCTCGGTCGTGAGGCTCGGCAGTGGCTCTCAGACCCGCACGGCGACCGAACGCCATGCCGCGCTAACCCGTGTAGTGACAAGCTGTCAAGACTGTCAAGAGTGTCAAGTGTCAGCATGTGGCTCCATGGAACTTGTGTCCTCGCCAGCGTCCTGCTGGCGACCGTGCGCTCGCAGGTACACCATTGTATTGTTTACATTCCTGACCGTACCGATTGAGGCAATACTTCATTATCAATACGCGCTCTATGTGTCAGAGCTTGGATGTTGCCGAGAGATATTTTTGAACTTTGATGCCGTTGTTAAACGAGAACTTATACAACATATGATTCTGCGTTGTTAAAGTAGAGTTGACATCAGAATATGTCGTTAAAATATGCTATTTACAGTATTTACCCAACATAATTGTTGCAACGTCCTAAAATGTTTTATGTAAGTATGTAGAGTAGATCGTAAACTTAACACAAAATTATTACGATCTTTTATTGAAAACAACATTGCTGTTTATATCTTTTGATATCGCTTTTGTTCTTCATGTTGATTTAACGAGTCTAATACGATTCTTATTATACTTGCTAAAGTAGGTGAAGGTGAAGGTATTCAAAACTAATGAATATGAATTCATTAACACTGAAAATCAGAATCAGAGAAAGTACTTCCATATTTACCAGAGCGTTTAGCGTAACCACAGCTTTTTTTATAAATTATCACCGAATAACTTCATACCATAATCGCGAATACGGCCTTGTTCCAATAACGAGTGTCTACAGAAGCTATTTTTATTATGCGAGTTTCTGTATACCTACTTCAATAAATATGTTATTCTAATGTTATGATAATATTAACCATATGAATAAAACATTTTATCTAAGATAATGATGCAACAAAGCATAGGTACCTAAAATGCGCGGCCCTTTTTTTAGGATTTTGTCATTTTCCGAATCAAGATTCTAAGATACCTTGTGTGACATATTGCATGTTAGTACGACAAAATACTAAGTTTAGGCTTCTACGACACAGTCTGTGCAATGTCGCCAATGTCAGAACGAATATGCAAAGACATTTGTTATTGTAAGTATAGCCTGCTTATTTTCATTTGATTTTATTGTAACAAAGATCTTAAATAGATAATGTTGTAATACTTATATCTTTATTTTCTTCACTCGCATGCTTGGCATTGCTCGTATGTTAATAAGCTAGGAAGGCAGATCAGCTGCGGCTGAATACATATCCGTACATAATTTA
Source organism: Pammene fasciana (assembly GCA_911728535.1). Lineage (NCBI taxonomy): Eukaryota > Metazoa > Arthropoda > Insecta > Lepidoptera > Tortricidae > Pammene > Pammene fasciana. The sequence goes on from OU452279.1 coordinate 6,218,665, forward strand.
TACGCCTCCGCACCGCATTGTTTAATATCCGTCCTTTGGGATCTGGGGCTTTGGAATATTCAATACAAGAGTAACAGGGAATAGTCTTGACAAACGAGTAAGCGTCTGCAGAATAAATCACTTGCCTTACAAATCAAAACTATACATATTCATTGGTAATATTCTGTACCTTCTTACATTTTCTCATCATCAAAAGCCACTACATCACTGTCAGGTGTCATACATCAGTGTGTCAATGTCATTATATCCTTATATGACAGGTAAATTAGACTTCTCCGAAATATTAACTAAACTTACCCATAAACAGAAAAAAACAGGTTAGGTACAGTGGATTTCAAATATATAGTATGTCTACACTTTTGCATCTTGTTACAAACTACAGTAAGGTTTTAAAATATAAACTTATTTTTGACGTCGACTGTACATACAATGGAAACCGGTTTGTTATTCTGATTAAGGTATTAGATTTTCCCGCCGCATTAATTACAACAAATGCTCGAAATATTTTTGCAATGAAGTAGCCCTGCCCCCAAATGTCTTATAAGGCAGGCGGTTGACGCCAATGCCATGCCAATACGGGCAGCAAGGCTGCATACGCCTACGCATCCCACGCGCAACGTTATTCACATTTTACAGCTTCAAACATTTTGAAGGACCAATATATAATATTAATATAAAACATAATTAAGGATCGTGATATAGCCACATTTTAAGCGGGAAGATTAATTTCTCTCCAATATTATGAAGGCGAAATTAATAATTATAAAGACAAGCTGCGGATGAATCTCCGGGCGAATGAATAAATGCGAAAAAAAACTGTCTCTTCGACCAATTTAAATGAAATTAGGCATTGAAAGTCCCGGAGAAGGACAATAAGATTTTATATCTTAACGGGGTGATAATGAGGGGGATATTTTTCTCCAAAAGAAATAAGCAAATAAGTGTACCAAACAGGAATAATACGTATAATTTAACAACGAAACGTTAACTCGGTTAACCTCCACTGACATTGCAATGATATCCAAATATTTTAATTAAATAAACTGATGAATTAATAAAAACAATGAAAAGACATATATTTATTCACGGAATTGTCACGGAAACAGGTATCATAGTAGTATGACAAACATTCATTCATGGAAACATATGGTGAGTCGAAGTATTGAGTCACTGAGCAAATACGCAGCCTTAAAGTATGACGCAAGGTACAAATCTGACCGACCCACGCCGGGCTCAGTACCCGCTGTCAACGAAAACCTTTTATGTGGAAAATGAAGATTGGCGTTTACTTTTTATTTTCGTCCGAAAATTATCTTGCTCATTTTGAAGGCACAGTCGCCATCAGATATATCGGAGCGGCCAAGGTGGTCACAAATATTAAGATGTTTTTGAATACCTTGGCTCCGGTATATCTGATGGCGACTGTACCGGTCAGAATGAAATGAGAATGAACATTGTAACCCTTCCGTTCACGAATTTTAGGCATCATGATATGGTTATCATTATTTTTGTGCAGGGTTTTTCAGGCGACTTATTTTTTCTGCTAGGAAGTTATTGCAGGTAGGTATGGTAAGGTAAAATTCAGTTAATTTTAATCTTTGGCAGTGTTGAAAATCAATGTTTAAAAGAATATTATTTATATTTTTAAATGTGTACCCATAATATTTTTTCCTGCGTGTGACCCTGACGTGCTACTTTATACAGACACGTATCACGCATCAACTAAATCCAAGAACTGACGTTCATATTTGATTTCAATCAAATTGCCAAAACATGACTTGCTAGTTAACATTGTCCCGCGCTATTTATTTTTTGTTAATTATTGAAGTGTGATTAAAGTGTTTTAGATGACTTGATAACGATATAGATTATACTACCGACGATCAAGTAGAAACCAAACTTCAAAATGAGGAACTCTATAAAAAAGTAACTAAAACGAGTTCTTATGGTTGTTCTGTTGGTGGTTTTTGTGTAAACATGATCATGAGATAAACTGCACTAAACGAATTAATTCGCTTGATCTCAAAAGGCATTGTAATTCGTGGCTATGTACCTCTATCTATATTTTTTACGGTTAGACACTAGTCTTCCAAGAACTTCGAACCATTATCAAATCCCTAATTTACTGTGAGTAGTTCGGTCCACTTTAGTACCTTTAAATATATGCCAGAAAAAATATCACTATTACATAGCTAAAAACGGACATAAAATTATTCTCACGTTGCATGGCACACGCCCTGGCATGGCGTTCTTGTCATTTGGCTCATTCGCCTCATACTAGCCAATATAAGAGAGACCCGGATATCCATGACAAACATGCGCAATGAGAGACCACCTAGCAGACTCAACTGGTCTTTCTCGGGCAACTGCTCGGTAGTTGCAACAACTACCCTGCACCTTGGCGCATGACATCACATATGTAAGTAACTTGATGACAAATGAAAGACATGGAACGATCCGAGCGCTGCATACTTATGTCATGTTCGAGGTACTCAATAGAATTGAAGGTATTAAAAACGATGACAAACTCTATACACATTCCGTGTAAACTTAACAGTTATGTAGTAAAACTTGGCAATATATTGACTCGAGACTATTTTATCTTTATACGCACATGCAAATGTGCGCTAAATTAACTCTGTTACTTGAACGAAGGCAACGGAAATTCTAGACACAATTTATGGCTTGATAATGTTAATACTAACGTTAAACGTTCTGTTAAATGGGTCAGTTGGTAATACTGTTTTAAATGAATGGTATTAAGTGTTGTATAACAAACGTGGTCGTTATTTAAGTCAATGGTCATAACGTAATCGTTTGTTTAGTTTTCCACATGCTACTTGGTCGGCCTCCGCGCCGGCGCCCCGGCGAGGCCGCATCTTCCTCTCTATTTAACAAATTACCACTTCATTCAAAGTTATGGGCAAATTAGTTTTTCTTAATTAAGCGTTTACTTAATTATCGAATTCGAAGGTTGATGCAAGTGATACTGCGGATGTGAATGTGATTTATTGAACGAAATATGCTGAGATTATCTTACAAGGCTAAAATTGTTGTAGCTTATTAAAATCGAGTGGAATCTATTATGCGTGGGTAGCTAAATAGAGAAATACATCAAACAATTAAAGTAAGCTCAATTTAATCAAACTCGTACCTACCTATCGTACAAGATTTCAACAAAGAAAAATAAAAGAGTTTTTAGATATTTTTTCCTTACAAATTATTATTTGACTAGGCATATGGCAAGTTTGACAGCGTGCATGTAAGTATTCTGAGTAGGAAAGTGTGCGAGTATAGTCTTCCACCTATAACTACATACAAGGTTAAACATTAATTCAAAACAAAAGGGCAAGGTACCTACTAAAGTCAAAACATTAATGCAAAACAAGAGGGCATTTCGATGTGTAATTGATAGCGTCTTTGGTTACGCATGCGCGATGGACGCAACGCTCTGATTGCGCCGGCGGCGTCGATCGCGATAACACCTCGCGGAAGCTTCGCTTCGCCTTCCAAAGGTATCCACAACCGACAAAAGCGTACCTTATGTGATTCCTATCGAAATATTTTGCAATCTCTTAGGATAGATAATGACGATGACGTATTTCAAATCTAACTATATAATATCATGTAAACTGCAAACTGGCTGCACAGTTGGCTGAATCATATGGACTGTATTCCAATTGCAAGTTGTATGCAACTGCTAGCCAACTTCAGCTGATGCGTAGCTGATTTTACACTAAAGATATAGGCAAGGAATCGGAGAGCAGAGTTACGAATAAGATATTTCCACTCATTTCGCCACTGCTACCTCATGTTTTATGAACGCAAACCTTCTGAACTGCTCTATATTGGAAACATACTCAGCTATGCTAAAAGCATAAATGCCGAAAGGACTCTTAAACTGGCATTAAGAGTACCAAGCAGGAAATCTCAACTAGAAACTACAAATATTGTTTAAAAGATTAATCAACCGTTGCTAATCAACCCACGTTTGTCTTACACAAATAGAAAGAGCCTTTACTCAATACCTGCTAGATATTTAACAACGCTACAATGTAACTAAGTTATTCACGTCATACCATTTGAAAGATGTTTTGGCCGGTTATCTGATTTGCGGGCGTGTCTGTGACTTATTGTCTTCGGCCGTCGTCTGATGTTACAAAAGACTTGAGATCCTTTACTGAATACGCAGACAGGATCATGCGACTTAAGTAACTTATTCACCTTGCTGGCTTAAAAACAGCTAATAATTGAAGCTTATTTTGTTTTTAACATTAAAACAATGAAACAAAACTCGTTGTAGGTATATGCTGCTACAAAGGTTGTAACAAGCCAACATATGTAGGTAGGTATAGGCTTGTAAGATACATGGGTTAATTCGAAATTCTCATATTGACCCTGTTAGCCAGAGAGACACAAAAAGATTGAAATCATATTCTCATGCGGTAGGTAATAAGGGTTACTCTTTTTAACGCATTGTTTGAATAAAGAAACATATTGTATCAAAGGTTTAAAATTTCTGCCAATGAAATACATGTACTATATTGTATTTCCTTGGGGCACATGTATTTTCTAATACGTAAAACCTTGCATACCTATTTTTGATGGTGACTTTACCAATTTTAATTCATAAACCGTATTTTTTCAAGTGACATGCTTGCAAATTGCCTACATCATTGCAATATACATACAGGAACTTTTATTGCTCAATCTGAATTACAGTGTCCTGGAAGACGTACGTCTGTACCGCCTTGTCATTATGTGCACATTTCCGTGCACTAACGCCACCTACGTCGCTAATGTTCTATCATTGACCACTTCCTATAGGCTACGAGTAACTTACTGTCTAACAATACCCCGCGATTTCCGTGGGAATCGTATTATGTGATCGAAACTGACAAATACAAAGTTGTTACTTTTTCATTAGCACACTTCAAGAGCACGGTGACCTACTGAGCTCAGTCGTTTGTAGTGTTATCGCATTATAGTGACATTATATTGGCATTAGCCGTGCTGCCTTGTCAATTTTAGTGAGGTGCAAAATAGGGTGTTCCACCGGCGAATCTACGATTATACGTACTTAGCCAATTCCGATGAAGGATGTCGTGTTCTTGTCAATGAATTAATACTGACCAAAGTCAGCAGCAAAAGTGACTATTAAACGGAGGAAATGTTCAAAATGATCTTGAACCACTTTCGTTTTTCCATAAGATTATGTCAAACTCATTTTGCACCTTTTCTGCTTAGCTAGTTTTGATGCTAATTGTAGATACACCACAGAATGACCTGTGTAAAGTAAATAACAAATTTAAGAGGCTATTAATATTGGTCCTGTTACGGAAACAATCCCACGCCATAATAAGCATTAGAATCGTGAATATATCTAACAAGTTCTTCTGTATAATAGGTTTGAAATTACGTCACGAGTCCTACATCACATGCTGGGGTGTCATTCCGATCGCTAACATATGACACGAACGACCAGTCACGGCAAACCTGTTAAGATATAAATGAGTGAGTTCTAAGTGCTAGAGGTTCTCTCATTAGGTGTATTGGGGTAATTTCGAAAGGCGGGCAATTCCGAAAATCATTCAATTATCTCTCGTATCCCACTGTCATAAGAGTCAACTTTTGGAATTACCCGAGACTAACACTATTTCTATGCGTCTAGTGTTAGTGCTAATGAATGCGGCTTTCATTTACCACATCTAGTATCTGTGCTGTCTGGTCATCGAAGTGTGCCACTAAAAATTACCACAAAATTCAGTAAAATGTAGATGTGGTAATCCTCTACAAAGTAGACTATAAAATAATACATAGGTTTGTACATTTAAAAACTACTTATATGTGCAGCACATAAATTACGTCAAACTACACCTCGTTATCTATAAATAATATACCCTGGCCTATGACTAATATAAATTAATATAATAATGATACAAATAAGCTAAACTTTAAGTATTCCTCTAGGGCCAATGCAGATGCAGACACATCACGCACACCCGAATTTTCTGACGACGACTTTTTTAAATCGACAATTAGGTTATCTATATTTTTATCTGCAGATCTCTTAATTTGGACGCAGATATGTCTCCGTAAACAACTTATACTGGTTCACCAGATAAGTCTGCTCGCCAGCGCTGGTGCTACCCGCGAGCCGGTACAGTCGCCCACTGCCGCAACGAAGATATTGGGGCCGCCAGAACCGGTCCCAGCGCCCAGTTACATCAAAACGCAATGGCCGTCGCGAAATTAACTCACATTCGTATTTATAATATTTATATAACAGCTGCCATGGCTTTTTTGCAAGTTTAACTTAAAATAGAACACGAACTCTTTTAAGTCGATTGATCAGTTTTTTGTGTGGAAAACAATAAATATTTTTACATACAATAAATAGTTAAAAAAACAATACTTAACAAATAATTCAATCGCAAAGCGCCTGTGTTAGCCTTTCTTTGCAAATATTGGTTACTTAAAAACTACTCGTGCATGCTAAAAAGCTCTATCATTAATATCACTATATACATATACGTAGGGTTTGTAAATAGGCTCCGAATAAAAATACTGATAAACAGATGAAAAATAGATAGTACAGGTATAAAATATACAAGTAACAACCAGCTAGCATACCACGTGCAGTCACTACTTCCATAGCCCGACAATATCTTACATAGGGAATGCAAACCGGTTATTTTTTGTATGAAAATAACCGGTTATTAACCGAAAAACCGGTTATTTTCATACAAAAAATAACCGGTTTGCATTCCCCAGTATGTAATAGCAGAGACTATAGAGATATAGACGACCACAGCCTAATAAGAACTTTTTGAAGCTCATGTCGATTGCGCCATCTATGTCAAAGCCACCTAAAGATACCGTATATGTAAGAGAAATATCAGCTGCACTGCTACTCCATTTAGTAACAAATAGCGTACTAGTAGTACACTAGTAGCTAGTAGGTGGAGTAGCAGTGCAGGTGACATTTCCCTTACATATACGGTATCTTTAGGTGGTTTTGACATAGATGGCGCAATCGACATGAGCTTCAAAAAGTTCTTAGGCTGTGGTCGTCTATATCTCTATAGTCTCTGGTAATAGGGATGGATTAAATAGACTAATGTGATATCTCATGGCCCGTGGCTGCCCGTGGCGACACTAAAGTCAGCTAAGTATCGTATGCACTCCGTATAGGTGGAGGTTTGCATTTGATTACTTTTCTTTTCAACAAACTGTTCACTAGTAATACATAGAACTAAGGTAAACGTCCGAGTCCTCGTTTCCATTCCAGCCCATTTCAGAATTAAGGTGACAGCAGGGTGGCTAGTATTGGCTATTAGTGTGTCAAGCACTGGGACGTTTACCTTATACTTGATAATAGTATTTAATCAGACTCTAGCTTAATAGCTAACTTCTTCTGTGTTTACAGGTAATACAGGAAAACGAAGATCTTTAAGATTTATATTTATGAGACGTCCCATTCCTTAAGATGGCGCTAATGAAGCTTTTATTTCCCTGAATGACCATATCGTTGAAAAGCCATAGAATTGCTATTTAGGGACTTGATGGCCTGTCCTTGCCTTTTAAAAGTTTAAGATGTGATGCCGTGCCGCCACACTGTGATCTACTTACTACTACTAGATGTTGCATTGGAGACGACTGATTATATTGTATAGGGACTACATTTAAATACCACTATATACCTATACCGCAAGCCGAACTTTTTAGCTAGACACATTCTGCAGTATTTTTTACACCAAAATAATGACAAACAAACGTGCACCACTACTTTATGCAACCTATTGTGCGCTTGCAAAACGTGCGTTATACCAGAGACTATAGAAATATAGACCACCACAGCCTAGTGGTCATCTTTATCTCTATAGTATGTGGTTATACTACACGTACTGTCCCTAATTGAATTTCTAGTTTTTTAACTCTGAACCTGTTTTGAAGGTATTCCTACATTTCCTGCAATCCTTACACTGAGAAAAATTTTGCCTCACAACGTACAACAATAGCGTTGTCGACTTTTTATTGTTGGAGAGACAAAAGACTTTGCTGGCCCATTTAAGTTAATTTATATACAGACATAATGTGTTTATTGTCAGACGGATTGTTGTGCCGCACACAACATTATTTTTGTCAAATTTCAAATGACAAAACTTTATTGCTACAATAACAAAAACACATTGTGAGTTCATCAACGTATAACATTGTTCAAATTTTACAAAGTTCAACATAAATACATTGACAATATATACTTTGAGGTGGCGACAACGTACAAAACCCTGCATTTGTCAAATTTAATTTGACAATTTTTTATTGCTATGGCAACAAAAATACTTTGTGAATACATTAACGTATAACATTGTCTGAATTTCACAAAGTTTAACGTAAAGAAACTGACAACGTTCATTCAGCAATACTTTGTGAGTTCATCAACGTATAACATTGTCCAAATTTCACAAAGTTCAACATAAAGACACTGACAATGTTTACTTTGAGGAGGCGACAACGAACAAAACCCTGCATTTGTCAAATTTTAAATGACAAAATTTTAATGCTACAGTAACAAAAATACTTTGTGAGTACATTAACGTATAACCTTGTCTGAATTTCACAAAGTTCAACATAAAGAAACTGACAACGTCCATTTAGCAATACTTTGTGAGTTCATCAACGTATAACATTGTCCAAATTTCACAAAGTTAAACATAAAGACACTGACAATGAATACTTTGAGGTGGCGACAACGTACAAAACCCTGCATCTGTCTAATTTAAAATGACAACATGTTATTGCTACAGTAACAAAAATACTTTGTGAGTAAATTAACGTATAACATTGTCTGAACTTCACAAAGTTCAACGTAAAGAAACTGACAACGTTGATTTGCGGGGTATCAATGAAGACTCCCGGGGAGGGGGGGGGGGGTGTAACTTTGTTACAACGCAAATGTTTTGATTTTGTTTCTCTTCATACGAACGGAAGTGGTTGTACATGTGAATCGTGCTAAGTTAGGTGAATGTTGTGTCAACAATGGACTTAAATTCGTTTTAGACAGTGAGTGTCGGGCTGACGCATTTGAAGCAGCGTATGTCGGGTAAGTTATTTTAAAGGTATTTATTTACTTACATAATACAATGCTATTAAATCGGCAGTGCACGGTCAGACACATTGCTACAGTGACAAAGCTCTGCTGTCACTCTGACAACATTTCTGTTGTCAGATCGACAACATTTTTGGTGTCAGAGTGACAACATTTCTGTTGTCAGGGTGACAACAATAGATGTGCAAGGTCGGACACATTGCTACAGTGACAAAGCTCTGCTGTCAAAAAGACAACATTTCTGTTGTCAGAGTGACAACAATAGATGTACACGGTGAGACACATTGCTACATTGACAAAACTCTGATGTCAAATAAACAACATTTCTGTTGTCAGAGTGACAACACTAGATGTGCATGGTCGGACACATTGCTACAGTGACAAAGCTCTGCTGTCAAAAAGACAACATTTCTGTTGACAGATTGACAACATTATATTTATGTTTGACAAAACATGTTTTGTCTTTTTGACAACGTAGTCATTACAAATTAACGTTGTAGATTCGACAATGTTCAAAATTATTGCGAAATTGACAACGTTGTACACTTTGTCATTTGAAAATTAAAATTTGTGTTTTCAACAACGTTTCAAGGTGTTGCGGAATGTTGTTTTATTGACAATATTCTGGGTGACAATAAAAACGTTGACTCAATAGCAAAGTAACAATGTGGGTTGTGTGGCAGCAAAGTTTTATTGTTAGATTGACAGGATTTTTCTCTCAGTGTTATATCATGGAATCTAACTGCGAACTGTGTGTTTTTAGAAGAATTTTGTCTTACTTTATATTTGCCACCTGCACAGTGGACACCCCGGACTTTTGGAGTGGCGTAAGTAGATGCTAAAAAATAATTATAGGCGTAGGATATACATACATAATGCGAAATCTAGTGATAAGTAATCTAAAGAGACCGCAGACTCTGCAGAGCATTAAGCTCTTGTTTACTGGCGCTATTTCAGCACCACAATCATTTAAACACTAAGAAAGACGTTTAAACTTGGAACCATTCCTAAAAGGGTATTTTAGGAGTTGTTTACGTTCTTTAACATTTAATTAAGCAAATTTATTTCCTTATAGAAAATTTCAATGCGGTTGAAACTTTATGAAATAGGAAGTAACGAGGTGACTTACCTCCCCAATAACAAGCTCGAAGACCCGTCAAAATGTATTTGAAGAAGCTGTAAAATAAATTACTCCTGCCTTATTTAAGTGTTTCGTTCGAGAGTTTTGATTCAAAAAGCTGTAACAAAGGGATTTGCAAATTAGTTCCGCCTTCAAGTATGCAAATGTTGCCAGGGTCGTTTCTTCACGCCATTAACGCCTAACGCTCCGTTACGACCCAATAATACCTTGACTTTACAGAGACGTAGAGTACCCGAAGCAGAGCCTACGCTAGTACTAAGACCACCTGAGTGGATGAACGTGAACATACCTAAATAGGATTGCCTAGAAATGTAAACTGTACAGTTACTTTGAGTACCAATCTCTAACTCTTAATCAATCTCTAACTAAACTAACAATGTTCCAAATTACCGATACGCTCTAACGCCTCGTCTCTATCAATAGAGAGGTGCCATAAAGGCTTCAACCTACACCTTCCGGCAGCTATTAATAGGTAGTAGAATACTGTCAAATGCAGCAGTAGCTAAACGCAGCCATTTAAACTAAATTTTGTACTATAACATTACACGATGCTGTAATGAGACATCGATTTTTAAAGTTTTAATGCCTTCTCTAGGCACATTTTCTATTCTCTATATAATGAATTCGTGCCTTGCGATAACTTTTAGCACTTGATTAATTGAGTCCTCATTGTTGACTGGTATCGGTATCTCGGTTTTGTATAACGTTTGTAATATAATAACCGTATTCAATTCCTAATATTCCCATCGTTTAAAGGTAACACAAGTCATGCGTTAACGCTCTAACAAAATCCCTCAATTGGAACAAACGGTTCAATATTATACACCACTTTTTGCCCATGTACTTAAAATAGTAATCATATGCTTCTGGTTTTAAGTGCTTGAATAGAATACGGTCACCGTTTTCTGTACATCCGCACCATTTGACAGTTATGATGATTTTTTTTTTATTTGTTTGCCATTCGAATTTGGAATTGTATCGCAGAAGAACCGTTAAGTCGATGGCGGCGTAAACGGCACCCCGCAGTTGCGCAAGCGCTGCTTCTCGTGTTATATCATCACATTAGTACCTGTGCCGACGCTGCTAATATGCTGTGCAATGCTCAATTCGTATTGGACGAGGATGATGGCTGTGGGAACCGTAAAACGAAGATTTACACTAATATAGATACGTATACGATCGAATGAGAAAATAAATCACAGCGGAAAGATTACGAGAAACTTTTTATAATTAGTGGATAAAATTGTATAAATAAACGAAAAAAACAGCATTGGCAGAGAAACGAACAGCGAGAAAACGAGATCATTAAATTAGATTCAACGCTCCATCCATATATCAATGATTGAATTCTCTTTGCGATTAAGAAATGAGCGGTATATCAATCGTGCGTACCGGCCTTCAACATTTCGGCTGACTATTGTTACTGTCACAATAGGTTCTACGGTCCACGGGCCTGCCTACAACTATTTCAAGTGATTGCAATGCTGTAGGTTCACTTATGACTAATATGATGTTTGGTTATTGGGACGTGGGGTTAGACAAACTCAGTTAGACAAATACTCGTACCTACTGGAAGGCGGCTCCTCAAAAATATATGATACAAGCCGCACTAATTTAGATTTCGTTTTCTTTGTGATCGGTACAAAACCATGTGAAAATTAAGCATGTCGGTGGAAACAGACTACTATGGCCACCCAGCTCCAGCTAATTCCGATCATAAAGAACTGTATAGCAAAAAAAATATTTTAAAGAAATTTGACCTCGGACCTCGACAACTTAATTACTTAGTTATTTTGTATGTTACGTTACTTGGAATGGCAACTGTAGTCGTAATTTGTGAAACTTGAAGTCGTTTCACTGCAAATGTAATCAAGAGGCCTTCAGTTGAGTAGGAAATAGGAAATATGTATCAAAGGAAACTACCATAAACGATCATATCCTACCTAAATAATATGTATTCCCGTATTGTATCAGCTCCATCTTTCGGTCGGTCGAGTTGAGCCCCGGTGGTCGTCCGTTGACCTCCCATGGCCTCTTCTTTGACAATAGTAACGTAAAGTACCACGACCCGCGGTGCCTTCCATACTATTATGGTATACAACGATAGACCAACAATATTGCGTCTTCAACCAATTAAAAATACCTGTGGCTGTGCGGGCTAATAGTATTTTGATCGGAATATATAAATACATCCGCCTAAATTAAGAGATAAAATTTCCTTAGTAACTAAGTTACATCTTTAGTAACGTTAAGAAATTTAAATAGTTATTTGTTATACAAGGGGTGAAAGTTGTATTTTACGTGCGAGTGTTATTTGAAACACGAGCTAGCGAAAGGATTCTATTATTGACCACGAGCGAAGCGAGTGGTTCAAAAATAGAATCCTGAGCGTAGCGAGTGCTTTAATACACGAGACGTAAAATAACTTTCACCCGTGTATAACACAAAACTTTTCACCTCACTACAGCGAGGAAAATAAGAAAAAGGGTGCATTTTGCTCGGTTTCCCGTAATTCCTCAGGTGTTTAATACTTCTTCATCACTCGAATCACTAATTTTTAACGAAACAACCTAGAAAAACATGCGAATATTTAACGTTGATATGATGGATGAATTGAAATGAAAAGTTTTGACGTAAAAGGTTTTATTAAATGTCAGATGCGTTTTGTTCGTACGTAGACTTATTCGGCTGTCAGAACAATTTATCCGTTTTTACAAAAAGAATGAAGATTAATGTTGAATGCTGATATTTATGAATTAAAATAAAGTTGTAAGACTGTATTAAGTGTTTTTACTCGAAGCAATTCATTAATTGCGATGTTAAAAATTCTGCACTTTTAACGTTTTACGTTTTGTTAGCTGTCAAATGTCACTTAAGCCACTTGTCACTTATGTCAAAACTCTTTCACCACATGTGGATAAAAAGCGATTTTCACAATAGATATTGAACAAACAAAAAGGGCTTTCCGAGCTAGTGAGGTGAAAAAACCTTTTCTCCAATTTTTTATAGTACCTACGAAGAATGTACGTAAGAAATTCCTTAACAGGAACGAGGCCTTATTATCCCTAGGTGCCTATACCATTGGTAAGCCACAGAAGAATTTGCTATAAATAGATAGGTATCCATTTTTTGTTTATTTATATCAGGTAATAACTACTGATCCTGGCTGCAATGGCTCTATATAGGTACTAAAAATGAATCTCTCGCAACGCAACAACTTATTTCGTAAATTTAAGATTAAAAGTTGATCCTTAAATATCGTCTGGCAAACCAGTTTTATCAGTTACCAGTTCTTATTACTTTTTGGGCTCATAATACTAGCATACGAATACAAGAAGGATGCTATGGTTTTCTTTTCTAACTATGCGACCCTAATTGACTGAGGAGCCGAGCGCAGCGAGGCGACCAACGTCTCCGTTTTCACTGGTACGACGATTTGGCAGATTGATGTGTGTGTATTGGTTGGTTGGTTGGTTGGTTGGTTGGTTGGTTGGTTGGTTGGTTGGTTGGTTGGTTGGTTGGTTGGTTGGTTGGTTGGTTGGTCAGAATGGTCAGTGTCGGTCTAGAGGTCGCATTTTTCATCCGATTTCGATGTATGTACGTTCCTTGATTTATTTGCCAAAAATTGTCGAGCTAATTTTTTGATAGATCGTTACTAGATATCTATGGTATTATTATTTTGTAATATAGTCGGTGTGTTATTAACAAATATATTCACATCAACTGAAACTTCTATATTAACCGATTTTTGATAGCATACAATAATTTAATGTTGGAAGCAAATTCTACGCTGAAAGCTAATTCAACATCCAAGCCATCATTGAATTTGCATCCAGCGTAACTACTGTCATCATTGTCATCAACATAATACTCACAAGTTACTTGCTTCTTACATGTTGTCATGTTGTCAAGTTGTCACAGATCGTAAGCGACAACGAAAGATAAGTTTTTTCGTATTAATGTCGGCGGAACTAATAGTCAGTCTTGGTACTCCACTTATTTGTGTAACAATAACAAAAATATACTGCGACATGATTTCATGGTAATTCGTTATCTCTGTCCAACAATGCCTCGCAGCGTTCGAAGCTGATGTCAAACGTTTCCGTCCTTCAGGGCAATTACTACTTTTGCTATTAAAAGGGGTTTTAATGATATATTGCTGTATAATTACAGAATATATTTTAAATAGATAGCATACAAATAATCAACATAAATTTACATTACAGCATAGTATCATAACATTAATATTTATTCTAAAATTACACTTAACATTGACCCTCCTTACACGCGTCGCGCGCTGCTTAAACTCGTAAAAAAGAAAAATGTGAATGCTAAAAAAACTATAAAACTTGGTATTTACTCACGGCAACCACAATAGTATACATTACTTTACTGCTCGCAGTTAAGACTAGTAATTTAATGTTCCCAACTATACAATTATTTTATACTTATCATTGTAATGATAAGAATAAAATGGATGTAAGTGCAGCTTATGATCTTTTTACTATACATTCTCCACGCCTTTTTACTATGAGTGTACCCTTTGATATTTACAAAGGTTCACTGAAAAATAGGTAAAGTAAATAAACATATTTGTTGTTTTCCCTGATAAATTCTTGGTCTGGTTCGATCCCAGCCTTGGGCACCAGAGGCCTAGGTCACTTTTTCTTTGTATATGATCTGTATAAGTTTATAATAAATTATTTTTTTTTGTTTTTTCTTCTTAATCTTTTTGATAATATGAATTTCTTTCATTTTAAGATAGATTTTTAGTTTCTAGTATTTTTAAGTAAGTTAATTTTAGGTAGTACTAGTATTTACATAGTTTATTTAAGTTTTTTTCATGTACCTTATTTGTACCATTAAATATTTATTACTACTAGATGAAAACCCGGCTTCGCTCGGGTTAAATAAATGTTATGTATTTAAAAAAATAAATAATGAAAATATTATATGTAAAAACAACCTGGTTTCCCGCAATCCAGGATTCCTAGGATTTCTAAAGTCCCGTAAGCCTGTACTTCTAAGTCCTGGCACACCCGGGACCCTAAAATCCCGATTGTTTCAATTCCCGGAATCCCTGGTTTATAATATCTTAAAATCCCGGCCTCGCGCAGTTCCGAAATTACGATGTTTTTAAGTTGCGGAATCCTGGACCGCTGGGACCACTCCAGCAAGCCGCATTTTCAGAATCCCGGCCTCCTAAAGTTCCGGAATTCCGCATGCCCTTATGTCCGGGTTCGGGTGCACACGCACAGCAATCCAAAATTACTTAGCATAATTTTTTCAGTAATACCGTTTTGTGATCAGAATTATCATTCGTCATAAAAAAAATTGTAATAATTTTTATGGTTTTAATATTTTTTCATATAACGACAGTGTTAATAATTGTTTGCTGTCCGAATTTTTTGAGACATAATATAATTGGCTTGGGCTTCTTCTTCTTCTTATAATGGGCTTCTATTCTGGGTAGTTATGCCCTTCGGGCAGGATGACACACTAACCTAACCTAACCGAAATTGTGTTGTGTTGTGATCGCAAGATACCTAACACTCCTCCTCACTTCGCTCGTCGTCGTACCTAACGGTGACTCTGGAAAGTAATATTAGTATAATAGATATTTATATTGATTTACATTATAAACTTAAATAATTCGGAGTAACGATAGTTATGAACAAAAAATACTTATAAGAAATGATCATTATGATTTAAAAAATTATAAACAACAATTCGGACTTCCAATAATCGAAGTACAAATTTTATGTGAACTTTGGCGCACCCCCCCCGAAATCCCGTATTTTAAGTCTCCTAATCAAGGATATCAAAACTCCGGACTCCCTTGACTTTTAAATCCCGTCGGCCCGCATTTCTTGAATCCCGGCTTTCTAACGACTCGTAACACTGGCTTTTTAATCTCGGAATTCAAATATCTTGGTTTCCCGCATGGGTTTCTAAAACTCCGAATGCCGAAATCCTAAAACCCCAGAACGTCGCACTCCTGGTATATCGGGAACTCGGCTTTTTCATCCAGGAAACCCACCCGTTGCCTAAAGTCCCGGAGTCCCAGGATCCTTATATCTCGGTTTCTCGCATTCTCGGAATCCCTAGTTTTTCGGCTTCGTGCAGTTCAAAAATCCCGGTTTTTTAAAGTTCCAGTATCCCGGTATTCTTAAGTTACGGACTCCCAGGACCCTAAAATTCGGTTGTCCCGCATTTCAAGACCCCAGCTGCCTAAAATCCCGGAAGCCCGTTGAAGCATTTCCGGAATCCTGGATTTTTAAAGTCCCGAATATCCCGGGATCCTGAAATCCCGGCTTTTGAAAGTCCCGGGATTCCGTCCGTCCTACCTCGCTCGGGTAATACCTCTATATACTTTCGAAAAAACGTGGCCCTCCTTTTAGGTATTAGGTGGCATGTAATAAAAAAGATAAAAGATATTTATTATTAACCAACTTCAAAAAAGGAGGAGGTTCTCAATTCGACTGTTTTTTATCATTATTATGTTCTTTATTTATTTTTGGTCTTAGTGATAGGTTTTTTACAATATTTTTATAAAAGTAAAGTACAAAAATACATCAAAAACACAAAAAAAACAATAAAAACATTATAAAAAACCTATCCTAGAGGGTATGGCAGGGCCCAGGCTGCCGGTGGTTAGGGCCGCAGTGAGAGGAACCGGCGGACTATCCGCGCCGTATCCATGACCACCGCCTTCTGCATCTGACCCTTGATCCAGCCACCTAGCGAAAGTCTCTCGAGGTGTTGATCGAGACATTATTTTTTTTTTTTTTATGTATGTTACTCGATATCTCCGTGAATCGTGAACCGATTTTCAATTTTTTTTTTTTATCGAACGTGTATATCGCCTAGACGGTCCCATTGTCACCAAGTCTGATGATGGGATCTTGGAGAAATCGAGGGAACTCTTCAACTATTATTGGCACGCCAATAGTGATTTCACTATTTTTTACAGCAACTCTGCCACTTCCTTTTGGAATAGCGGATCCTAAGTGAAGTCGGTCCTTTTTTGTTTAAAATTATTCAATTTAGGCACATTACAATGCACTTATGAACGACAGAGACAAAAAGAAACTACTAATAAAAACTAAGTGCAAGCTGTGAATGCGATGCCAGCTATTAAATTTTCATTTTGTATAAGTCAAGAGACAGGCGCGGGCTGAAAAACAGCACTGTGTAGCCGACCAAGCTCGGAGCAAATGCTAAGCTCCGAGCCTATTGTCGCGAATTTAGTTCTTAAGTTGATTGTTTGTTGTGTTTTTTTTCCTTTCCCTTCTTGAATATTGTTTTTCTGTTTACTTCTAGTGTATATTACCACTCTTTTTTTTGTGTCTATTTTTGTGCAACAAATAATGCATTTTTAATTTAATTTTTTACCAGTTGAGTGATCCAATAATTAACTCCGGCTCAATGTACTTGAAGTTAATTACAGCAGACAGAGACAGTAGCCATTAAATTTATTCACTTTGAAGTGAAGGAGGTTGTTGTGATTAAAAACCACAAAAACAGGACACTGCACACGCTGCTTTCAACCTGGATCAGACATCAGTGAAAACCGCACGGATCAACTTTACATACATATCCGCACACTGTGTCATTAGAAAAACTGCGCCATCCAGTTGCACACACTATTTACTATACTTATGACAGCATTTGGTCATACAATTCATGTTTATAAGCATATTTGTGAATACCTAGGATAAAAAATGAGCACCTCTAATTTTGACTACAGCCTATTTCATTAAACTATGATTAATTTGTATTCATTTTAGAAATAATCTTCTACATGCCTCATGACAACGTGATATCCTTTAGAACATTAATGTATTCATGGTTATTTACTCAAAGATATAACCAAATGTGCAATTTTTTACGCAAAGATTGACTTTACGTTTTAGTTAATTCAATATAACACATAATTTTGTCATACTTACAGTCATTTTAATAAAAGATTAGCCTTTACATTTGTAAACAAACTTTTGTTGCGCTCGGCACTACAATATCCGGCCTGAACATTTTAGAAAATGCATCAGTTTCTACACTGCACTCACAGAACCAACGGAGAACCAATATCTACAATAGTTTTCGAGACATATTTAGATAAAATACGTAGGTAAATAAACATAACCCGCGGGTCATTTCATTATTTTCATTGCATATGAATATGACAATCACAAAACATAATCAGGTAGTGTTCGAAAACTTGCAAACATCTTTACATTTTCCTTTAATAGTGCTAATAGACTTACTGTAAAATAATATTTTGTAAATCAGCCGTGTTTTATTACATTTATTCTCAGCATTTATTTACTTTTTACCTCCCTTTGTTTGACCACATAACCTGTCCGACACGCAATGCACGTCGGACCTATCCTATATGCGTCGAACGCAAACATGGTTCACAATTTCCGAACGCACCCGTCACTGGCTTCACTGACAAAGAACCAATATGGCCGCCGTCAAATTGCGAAATTAACACTTTTGAACGTAAAATACGCGACAATCCGAATTTTGCCGATATAAGTGTCCAATTCAAAAACTCTTTATTCTTTACGCTCTTTCGTTTGAGCATAGTCTCGTTCGACTTTTCCGTAGAGGCCCTCGAGATTATTAATATAGATTTCTCTGTTCCTGCAGAATTTTCGGAAACTCCACTTTCAGAAAAACGCTGGATTAAAAAATTTTGGATGACAGGTTTTGTTTTAGCGATAAGTCACTGAGTCACCTAACAGTTTTACTTAAGTTCATTCTGAAGTAGCAACCACTTTATTTTCTTTTTAATGGATACATCGCTCAACTTGACTTGGCGCGCTCCTCTCCCCGAAGTGATAAACAATAACCAGACTGTTCATACTAAGATTAAAACTCCCGAAAATCTACGGTGTCAGAAAAGCCTACAAATTATGGCATGCGAGGGTTGATATTTATAACCTCCTCTATCTGGTCTCTAAGAATGCGATAAAGGAATAAGACAGGTCGTGAGATTCATAATCATAACAACGGCAATCATCGTCCCGGGGGAGCATTATCTTGCGTAGATGGTATTCATAACTTTTCTCCTCGAATCCTCGCCGTGTATATTACTGCTTGCACTAACACTGGCGATTTGAATTACAGGAAAGCCAGAGTAAAATGATCTACAGCGTGAATTTTAGGTCGTGAATCGAAATATGTTTTTCTAACTCTTTAAACCACGAACCATTTAAGGCCCCGACACTCACTAAAATCAAACTAGATTTTTTTAATTTTTAGGGTTCCGTGCCTCAAAAGGAAAAAACGGAACCCTTATAGGATCATTTAAACAATGTTTTTCTCGTTTCTTTTTCTTTTAAAGGTGATATTGTAACATTTGTAACATTAAAACGGCTGGAGGGCTATTCGACTGTGCATAAATGACAGTGTCATGCAATAGCACCACAACACCTCCGCCATATCTCATTTTTGAGTGACGCAAAGCTTCACTAAAGTGAGATAGGTACTTACGTCAAGATCACAGATGAGCAATGCGCATGTGCGAGCGCTGGTAGGACTAGATACGTGGTTGGACCTAAGATGCTTGTATCACTCTTGCGCTTGGCGCCCCGTTAGCGCCAGTATCAGTTTGAGATTTGCGGAGCTAACATTATCAGATTCTAAGCAAGAGAATTCTCGATTCCTATAGAAACTGTAGACAAGGGCGCCTCTATCCTAAGAACGACTACGCATAAAGAGATCGGTCCTCTGTGAGCGATACCTACTGTTAATGTGACAGATAAAACCAACAGCAATACCATCGCAATAGAGCCGCAATACAATCGCAATAGAGGTGACATATGACCTAACAACAAACAACAACACCGACCCAACACCGACCTAACAACAACAAACTACCTACAGAGATCACCAAGATCGAATGTACCAACACTTTCACGAATAAATTTAAAAAAATGGCTAGTTTACCACGCCTTCTACAATCTAGATGAATTCTATAACCTTAATACAAAGGAAGTAATCTGACGGTTCATACCTATGAATACAATAATTATATTACTGACATTATTATGATAATATATGGATTAATAGTTACAAAGCCCTAAAAATGTAATTAATATTATGATTATGATTATGAATAAAATTGTTACATAACTTAAGAAATAATTCAATGTCTAATGCATGTTTACATACTTTAATAATATGCTATGTACCTTAATTCATGACATGTAATATTTAACAATATTATGAAAAAATGAGTATGAGTATGAGTATGAGTATGTTAGTGTTACACTTAGTCGAGTCGAATAGAGGTCTTTAACATTTTTTAGATGACAAATTAAGTAAATCTCTTTTTCCAAATCAAATACTCAAATCAATTCACTAATTTAAATATCTTAATAAGTCGGTGTAATAGCATGAAACCGCCATTAAAAGAAAAATAAATAATATAAATATTATTTTAAAAAACAAACCTATATGATTTAAGTGAGAGTCGGAGCATTAAATTGTTCGTTGTTTATAGAGTTAGTAATAGTACATTGTTGCCGAGGTACGGAAAGAAAGGAATTTCCTGACGAGGTACTTGGGTGCCAGGGCGAGGCTTGCCGAGGCCTGGCACTAGTTCCGAGTCAGAAAATTCCTGTTTCCGCTGAGGTATACATAGTGCTTTTCTCAAATATGTGAGGAAATAAAGAAAAAATTTTGAAAAAACTACAAGTATTTTATATTGGAAAAGTTGTGTTGATACTGTGTTTTATAATAGGTAATACGGAGGTACTTTTAAACATAGCATAAATAAACCACACCATAGTTGGCTTCTTGTTTTTTGATAACTGAAATAAGCTAAAACACATTTTCAGAAAATATATTAGCATGTATACTCATCTTCGAATTCATACATACGCCATTAACATAAACCCTTCGTCTCTTGACCTAGCAGGAAGCAAGTAATCCACTATTATTCTTTCAAAATTAGGTAGAGCGCTATCAATTTCCGCACTACATTCATTTCTGAAAATCATTATTTAAGTTTATTTTGTACTATACAGTAAATAAACAACGTAACGAAGTAAATTACCATAACAAACTAACTTTTCCGCTTTTTAAATTTATTTTTAATAAACCATAGACAAGATAGCCCGACACAGTACGCGCATGCGTATTCGCGCGCGCACTTTGTGAAGCCCTCTACACACGGCTGTTTAAATGAATTATTTTACTTGGCTGAATCCGTTTTTGCCTTGTCCCATTAGATTTATATGCAAATATGAGAATTTTAAAAGTTTAACGCAGCGGAAAAAAATGGAATTTCATACATTAATTTTACTCCTAGGAGTAAAATGAAGCACTTTCCGTGTTCGATTTAGGAATAAAATGCGGCCATTTCCGAGCATGTTTGAGAAAAACATGTTTCGATTCACGACTTAAAATTCACCCTGTATAAGTACATCTGTAACAACATTATGCGTAATCGGGAAGCTACCGTGTAGGTACTGGTCGTGTAAACTCAGTCGCACTCTGGTAAAAGTTGGGAATAGCTAACTCAGCTCAGCCTGCTTGAACTTAATGAAAAGAAACGAACATTGCCAGCAAAGGTTTGCAGCTGATCCCTTTATCAAAGGGATTTTTTTGCGAATTAAACGATAGAAGTGCGTAAGCACGAGTAAGGTACGATTAAAAATGCTATACCTATACCTACCGGACAATTCGAGCAATTTGAAAGGATACACAATTAAAAGCCATAATTTTTGCAATTCAAGCCTTCGAAACTAAAATTCGACGTTGAACATCTATAAATAGTATTTCACTATCATAAAAGTAATTATATGTTAAATTTAATTTATATTTAAAAAATATGCTATATTAATCGCTCAGCTGATTAGAGCGATCGGACTGTGTTTGACAGATGTTTCTGCTTAGTAAAAAATTAATTTATGCTGCCATATTTTTGTATAAGTAGTTAGTTTTAAAATTTATACCTATTCCTAAACAATTTCCTACGGATAACCTTTCGCCTCGGCTGGTAATTTACTTATATAAGTTTATCTTCTCAATCCAGGAAGTAACCTAAGGCTTTCCGCAAAAGAATGGCCATCAATTGCCTAGATATAAATTGAAGTTTAGAGTAATGTCGGAGCTATCGGGCAGATCGTGTAGATCGTGCGCGTGCGACGCCCTAGGCCGCGACCCGCGCCCGCGTCAGCCCGCTGTTTCCTGGAGCAAATATTAGAGTAAAGGTAAAAGGCCGCATTCACGGTTCAACTTGCCGTTTAGGTAACTGATATAGAAAGTCCAAGGAATTCATATGTATAGGTAAGAGCAAATGGTTTTCTAAATTTAATTTAATTTTGAGTATTATTTGATAATCAAGACTTTAACTAATAATTAAACTAATAATTTTGAACACTTCCCCAAATATTTAAATAAATTACAAAAAAATATCTGGTAAGAAATTCTTGTAGTGCGTCAGAAACTTTTGGGCATTTTGTATTGCTAGGTAATATTGGAGATCAGTATCTCGTGGGCGATAGGTATAAAAATCTGAAACTTACACCTAAATTGCAAATACATAATGTAAATGGGACACAGCTATCATATAGACTGAGAGGGCAAATACTCGTTATGTATCAGTAGCTTAACAATTCGGAAAGCTAAATCGAGAATAACTCCTAGCAGCTGCAGCTTGCGTGGGCAGGCCTCGAAGGCGAAGCTAATCCATTCGTATCACGCTCTGCCTTCGAACAATCGATTTATGCCATCTCGCCAAACTTGGCAGTTTCAACGCGGCATCAGCATACCTACCACGCTACGGAGTGCTTCCTAGTTGTGTAGAACCAGGGGGACGATTTTTCACATTCGAGCGCTGGAATCTGACATCTTTAACTCTGATTAAAACAATGAAATAATGTTTTAAAAATAACAGCGATGGGAATTTAAAATTATGATTATTTAAACTATTAATTTCATGCGAATATAATGTTGACAAACTTTTGTGTACGACTGTTTTCGAGGTATTTTTTTTTTAATTCAAGCGCTGGAAATCCAGAAACTAGCCTCCATTTGACGTGGAGAACCTAAATAACCGTACCTATATAATTACACCAAAGCAATCGGAGACTGATAAGTTTAATTGATTATTTTTTAAATATACAGACAATATGAGAGACAGTTAATAGAATATACACCAAGCATCAAAATTTCCTACTCTATATAAACTATGTATTCCCTGAAAACGAATCAACAGCGTTTTTGTTACACCCTCGTGATATAAAATTTACAAGATAATCATCGTTTTGAAACACTGAAAACTTACTGCGTACGTAATTGATAGGTATTAGGACTGAGTAGGCCTTTATTTAATTTGCATGCTCCGGTGTACAATGAACATCAATGATCGTAGTAACAAGAATTGAGCATTATCACAAAGGAATAAGGTATATAATCCAATATTGCGCAGCTAGTATTATCTCGAGCCGTCCAGCGAGCAAAGAATAGCAATTTGTTTTGTGTATATTTATGTTCTGTCATACTACAAGTCTAATATTGCAATGGTTTGCTCGATAGCAGAACAAGTACTAGGTATTATCTATTCTAGTATGCATTCAAGTCAATTACACTGTTGGTTTTCCTTGTATATGATTTGCGTAAAGTTAACAAGGACCACGTAGCAATTCAGCAATTTAACGTAACGAACATCAAGTAATTTATAGATAAGACAATTCTATTTAATCTTAAATGAAGTACAATGAAAAATCTGTACCTACTTGGAGGTCTTTCCTGGATTTTCGCTGAATGTTATTGTTATATTGCTCAATGGGGGTATACTATACGGGCACAAATCGGGACAAAACAAATTGCTAAATACCTTCCTACCTAAATGTTTTCTAAACATAAACTTACGAGTAGCTAATTTACGAACTATTGTTGCATCCAAACACATTGCAAACTCCATGAACCCTAAACTTCTTAAATACTTAGGTACCTTTTTAACAAACATCGTTTACAATAATATTTCAGTCACCTTCAGGAAGTATGTGTGTGTGAGTGTGTGTAGTAAAGTATTTTATTAATAATAGTTATCAAGTTATCGTTGATTTTAACATATAGGTAGATACCAATCTAACAGTTTGTCGGCAAGTTAAGACATTAGATAATCAATTGCCTAATTACGTACACGCACAACTCATAGTAAACAAAAACAATCTATGCACACAATCGTGTGCAGTGTCCATAGAAGGAAGGTGGACGCAACGAGCAGGAAATCCTTGTATGCGTTGCTATGACTTGCAGCGCATGCGCGTAAGACAAATTGATGCAATTGCGACCAAAGTGAGCGTCGTAAATTTAGAGCATGTTTGACATCTCAATTATAGGTTTACCGACGATGTATTGAGTTCATGCTTCATATGTGTCTCTCGTATCTTCATATGTGTTTATTTTACATACTTATATGTGGCAATTTTATCCATAGCATTTTAGTTGTACCAAAAGTAGGTAGATTAGGGAAGTAGGTGGTGTGGATTTAATAAAAGAACTGTACAGGAAAAATACACCAGAGGAAGGGAATATTTACTGCGGCTGCAGATAGACGCTGCTGAGTCTAGTCGATTCCTGACGCATAGGGTTAAAACTTCGCAGTTTGGGGGATATGCAATACATCGACATTTGCAAAATTATCACTTGTAAAGTGGGGAACATTTTCCTCAAATTATGTTTTTCCGGCACGTGGCGCTGACATTATATTATTTCCGTATAAACCAGGGCACTTCTCTTTCCGGACAATTTCCTTCTCTTTAATTAGCGCCTGTACATGTTTGTATCCATGGAAATCGAGCATGTAGCAGTAGCAAGCATCCTACGTTTGCAATTACTAGCGATGTTCGCAATCTAAACTAAACTAAACCGTCCGGTACGATTTCCTAAGTACGATGCCCATTGCCCGCAGAACTGACAAGATTCTCTTTAATTTCAGAGCACGGAAGGGAGCAGCGAGTTCGCGCCCGTAGTCACAGCTACCTGCAAGACAGGCGTCATGTCCGTCAAGATCAACTTCAACCAGCCGTTCTACGGCGTCGCACATGCGAGAGAGTACAGGTAATTGTAAAAGATATGCAATGCAAAACTTTTCTAAATCGAAACAACAAATAATAGCTCCAGTAGCACCACAATATAGCAGTAAACTTGTAGCAGAGACCATAAATAATAATATACAGTCACAGTCTTAGGACTTTTTGAAGCTCCAGCTCCAAGTCTGAAGCACAATCTGCAAGAGACCAACTTATAAATACTAGATGGCGCTGCAGTGCAACGTTCCTCGTACTATTTTTGTATCTTTAAGTTACTCTCGTGCGGATGGTGCCTCAG
Source organism: Pammene fasciana (assembly GCA_911728535.1). Classification (NCBI taxonomy): domain Eukaryota; kingdom Metazoa; phylum Arthropoda; class Insecta; order Lepidoptera; family Tortricidae; genus Pammene; species Pammene fasciana. The sequence continues at coordinate 6,244,272 of OU452279.1, forward strand.
ACTTAGAGCCTCAAAAAGTTCTTCGACTGTGGTTGTCTATTATTTATAGTATCTGCTTGTAGTATTTCAACTGGTACCTAGGGCTGCCAAAATATCTGAGGTTGTAGGTAATATAATACACGTATGTTATGGGACCTTTACTTATCCCTTAGGTTATGAAATCCTCGAATCCTTATTTCCCGCTAGTTTAAAAGAGTGTGTCACATAATTATACCTGCTTCATACCTAGTATCGCAAACAAACACACGTAGGACAGAAAAATCAAGCGGCGGTAGAGGCGCTGTTTCCGGAAAGCGTTAACTGACCCATAAAGATTAGATTGAAATCGTTTACTTAGTGTGTACCCTTTTTAGAACAGTCCACGTAGGTAACACAAAATCACATTTTATTTATTTCACGTTTTTCTTTTACTTAGATTAACAACTTTCATGAAATATTCTACTGCTATCAACAATTCTGGTAGCAAAGAGATTTGTGTTTAGGGTGCTTACGTACTTGTACAACAAAAGCTGCCTATTACATACCGAATCATCATGTATAAATTCTGCAGTTTTCTTTAACTTCAATTTTACAAGTGCTTGTAATCGATTATAACATGTAAATTTATTTTAGGACACCAGCATGCATGGCACAAGGCAACGGTTCGGAGTCCATGAGCTTCGACGTCAGCTTAATGGCGGCGCAGGGCTCGCCGGATTACTGTGGAGTATTCTGGAATAACGTGAGTGCCGTTAAAAATTCTTAAATAACGCCAATTGTCATTATTTTTAAGTAATACACCAAAAGCTACCCTGTTTGCGAATACCTTTAAAATAAAAACAAAATCACTCAGTCATTTAAACTGTTTCTTCGGTTTCTTCAAAATCTCATCATCAGATCCAGACTTAATGACACTGAAACCGACGATAAAGTTTCAAAATTCACCCATGGTACTTTTAGTAATTAGTGGAATTCAGAATTTTCCCTTTTTTAGGTCCATTTATAGAAACAAAACTGAACCTACTGTGCTTACTTGTATTCTACCATTACTAATAAAGTTTATGTACTTAGTGAACTGTGTAGTGTACAATATGCCTTGTTCAGCGTTAGATAAATACACCTTGATTACGAAATGTTTAACCAACACTTTCACTACCCACATTAGTATACACAAAACTTCTATTGGTCGATTTCCCTCATCTGAGCTTCATCGATAACCCTTCGACAATAATAACCACACAAGCGTTGTGTTCCTTATTAAAGCAAAACTAACCCAGTGGAAAATCCTCTGGTAAGTGTCATTTACAAATTAAGGGAATATCGTTTGTCGTTCCGGCAAAGATTTATTTACTTACGCTGTTGTACCTTACACCTTTGTAATAAGGTGCAATATTGTAAATATATCGTATACTCAGACTTCAAAAAATGTGTTTTAACTACTTATATTTCAGCGAACAGACGAGCGCTCCCTGCCGTTTGCCGTGCGCGTGCACCGCACGCTAGAGCTGGCCGACGACAAGTTCTACGTCATCACGTGCGGGAAGGCGGGATTCAGGAACGCAAGGTACCTACTTGTTTCTTATGGTCAACATACCTATACGATTTATATTGCAAGTTTTACAAGACTTTTATCACAATTTTTTTAAGAGATATTCTTTTTCACTCTAATTAAGATAGCAAAAAATCGTAGTGCTTTTAAAAAGTTTTACTCTAAATGGCAAATGTGATACTAAATATATTTTATGTTATGTCGTAAATATTCAACACTGATACAACACAAAAATCTCTGTACGCTCTTGAACTTTAAACACCTGTTATACAATATACCTTTTACGCGAGTAAAGTAATCGCGGTTCCCGACTTTTAAACCGTTAACGAGGCTGAATGGAAAAAGTTAATAAAGTGAGATGATACGAGTATGATATTCATAACACGAGGCCATACTTGTCGAATCACCAAAGCTGGTGTAAAATGGATCGTATGAATTAATTACTTGTGATAAGTATTGCGTAGGTCTTGCATATTAGGTACATGTGTTGTATCTAATATGCGATAAGTTATTGTCCTTCATTTAGTATAGCACTTACATTCGATTTAGCGTTCATAAATTTGTAACGATGACCTTTAAATATAGGTAATTTATTTTATTTGCAGAAACGAAACCTCACTCGTGTCCCTACGAATGTTAAACGAAAACGGCAAAAAGGTTATGAACGCCGCCTTCAATTTGCCCTACACGCTGCGAGCGGAGATGAGCAAGCCAGACGGTAAATAAATTATTACAATATTTACAATATACTTATATGAAGCTCCGTATAAGGCATAAAGGTGATTTCTAAAAATAGGAAAGAGCTGTTATAAAAAATTCCGTCTTCAAGCACGAGTATGCAATGACTGACGTAGAGTGGGTAGAGCTTACTATTTATTTACCAATAGAAATCAGTGCAATTAGAAATATTATTAGGAAACATAATTAGGAATACGACGGCCGAAGCGGCCTTCTATTCTAAGTACCTATATAAATCTGATATCGATTTCATTTGAATTAGATATAAGTAAATTTCAAATCTAGATCTATTTTTAAAGATATGGAATTACGGATCATTCATAACAAATCGCCTTGATGTGTAAGAAACAGGAGTTTATTTATTTATTTTAAGAGCAACATTAAATCATTTTTTTTAAGCTTAACGTATGACAAGGCAAGGATTACCTAATGTACAATAAAAATTGCCAAAAAAAACTTCTGATTACAGGTGCTCATGGCATTAAGATGAAGAGTTGTTTCGCTTTTAATATGAAGAACAACACAGTGGACTTGCTGGATAAGCGAGGGTGAGTGTTAACTTATTGTACATATCTTTTTAATATATTGTATTTAGTTAGTACTTACACATGGCATCCTTTACCGTTAGAGGCGTCCATTGGCTACGGTAACTGCTTACCATCAGGCAGGGTTTGCTATACTGTCGTGGTAAAAAAAAATGCTTGGTGCTCGGAAATCCGATGACACGGGGAGGACCAACACTCAGCTAATCTACTCCTTTCATTTTATTAAATTGTCCAAAGGGCATCTGTGTGTTGGCTTTGGTTCGCCACATGCCACATACGCTTCTCAAATGTCCCAAACACTAAATATTCCATGCATGGGAAAGATATAAGTATCGCTGCTATTGTAATATTGTATAAAGGCTGATAAAGGCGCCGAAAACGTAAAGAAGGCAAAACAAATATAAAGATGAATGACCCCTAGAAGATGAACATTTGGCCTTAATATTGTTTTGTTTTTTAATAAAACTGCATCACTTTGTTATACTATTTAAACTTCTAAAATAATAAATCCAAGTTTGAGGTCGTGAGAGCTCACCAAATCTATACCTCTCGCCAAAATTGCCCTTTGAGTAGAAGGAAAGCGCCGGAACCAGCCCCGCCCTAGCCCGCCCTAGTCCGCCCTAGCCTGCCGCCCGCCCAAACCCGTGTGCCCGTATGTTCAAACCTAAAAAAAAAAAAAAAAAAAAAAAAAAAAAAAAAAAAAAAAAAAAAAAAAAAAAAAAAAAAATACCGGGTCACTTAGAACGTTTGCGCTATGTCTCCACACTGTCAAAACACTCCTTGTACGACTTCTGTGGCTCTCTACATGCACAAAGCACGCTTAATTACACCCCAATAAAACCCTTCGCTCGCATCTCTATTGTCTTATTGTGTTGTGCCTTCGACTCCCGACTCCCATTGTTCTCGGAGCACGGGTTCAGGACCATAATAAAACCCTTACCTTGCGACTTACGTTTGCCTTTCTCTTTTCGTGATAGTACTATAGGTATTTTAATCAGGTACAGATATAGCTCTGGAATAATCTAGACTATTCATAGGTATACGTATTAGGTCATACAGGGTTTCCATACCTACACTTTTTTACTATGTGGACAGTTTTCGTTTCATACAACCCTTACCTTGCGACCTTGCGTGTGCTATAGGTATTTTAATCACGTACAGATATAGCTCTGGAATTATCTAGACTATTCATAGGTATAGGTATTAGGTCATACAGGGTTTCCATACCTACACTTTTTTACTATGTGTACAGTCTTCGTTCATACAACCCTTACCTTGCGACCTTGCGTGTGCTATAGGTATTTTAATCACGTACAGATATAGCTCTGGAATAATCTAGACTATTCATAGGTATAGGTATTAGGTCATACAGGGTTTCCATGCCTACACTTTACTATGCGTACAGTCTCCATTTCGATCAATAGCGATACTACGTAATGTTTGTCAAATGGTATTTTAACTTACTTCTCCTTATTCCCTTTAATATATTTTAGGTATTCATTTTGATGTCATACTTTAATTAATATTTATCAAACTTCCTGAACCTTTGTCAGTTTTAATTAAATATCTGACTTAATTAATATTTTTCAAACGTATTAGTCCTTTATCACTTTTAAATATGTTTGATATCATCATTTAATTAATACAGTTTTATTTTTGATATATATTTATCCTATCTTATTTCATACCTCTTGTAGTGAGTAAGTTACATACTTGCGATCTTATTTTATAGTTTGAATTAAGCATATCTACCCAAACTTAGTACCTCTGATTTATTATACAGCTTGTTTTTACATACACATTTTAATTTGTTTTTTAATATGATAATACCTAAACTAATAGTATGTTATTTGTATTTATTTTTAAGCTTTAAATTCTCTTGTTAACTGACTTGATATAATTCCAAATATTGTGATCTAATGTGACAATATTTGTGTACTTGAAATCATTGTTATAACAGCGTGATTGCTTTATTGGCCAACCGTAGGTATATTGTATTTTATGCTCTCAAGGGATTCATTGTTTCCTATTATTTTTAATATTTTGGGTTTTGGTTAAAATTACGTCTGTATTGAAGATAGAAGATGAACTTGTACAGACATGATTCAAACGGCAATTTCTGTCTACTTGCTTTCATTATTATAAGGGGTTGATTGCGTTATTTATAAAGGTCCATTATGTTTCATGTTCTCAAGGGATTTATTGTTTCCTTTTATTTTTTATATGTTGAGTTTTATCCTTCTAAAGTCATAAAACGCCCCCTGAAATTTATTGTTACAGTTCTTGTGATCTAAGAAATTTATTAGACAAAGGTTTTTTCATTTTTCTATTTAAGTGTTTGTTATAAAGACTGCTCTTAAACAATAGCTTTTATAATTTTTCTTTGAAGAAGGCGATCAAATACTTTGTATTAGTTTCCAAGAAACATATAAATCATTAGATTTTGAAGTTACACGTGATTTTTATAAAAAGAGAATACACAAACAAAAATGTCGTTTAAATTCTTTTGATAATTCAATCTTTTGTTCCATTACTTCGGTTGCAAACAAAAAATCGGACAGCAGGTAACACACTCCGAAATCCTGTTCAGACTTGCCTTGGTCGTCTTTCCCCACCAGCGCCGTAAGGTTTTTTTTAACCCAAATTTATATAAAAAGGCCGATGCTGGAGGTAAATTTTAGAAATGAAGTGAGCTGCGAATCGCGTGTTCAAGTAAGACGAAACGAAAAATATTTAATATTGACTTACGAGAATCTTCTTTTATTAATGTGCATTTCATATTACAAAGTGTGTGTTTGTTATTGGAAATGACTGGACATGGAAATTGGAAGTGATAATTATTGTGATGTTGAAATTAATCAACTGTGTGAAGAAGTTGAGAAAGAATATTATGAAGACCTAGAAATATTTAATTTGTGTCAATCTCTAAGTCAACAAAATTATGAAACGTAAGTGAATCATTCTATTTTATTAATCATAAGTTTTTTCTTTATGGCACCTAGTTTGAGATGAATGTTTTAAGTTCAATCTTGTAGAAACATGTTTCTTTGCCTGACTTACAGGTACGGAGGGGATAGGGATATATAAGGGGATCCCTAGTATTAAAATTATTCATAGCTATTTGAAGTTTCAGTGTTTTGTGTCTGTGGTGTTGTGTGATTAATTTTGCATCATGTCGTTTTCTAATGAGCCTAGATTAGAGCGTAGCGAGATAGCAAGTCTTAACAAAGATCTAATTGTGCGAAAGTTTCATAAATATATTAGACTGTGGTATATTGATGGCCTATTACCTGATGCACTTCTCGAAGACCAAGACATTAAACCGTATTATACACCATGTGATGGTCATAAAGAAAGGAGGCATCAGGATGTCATGTCAATATCAAATACTGATGTAATAGACGGAGTCCTGTCAATGCAAGCGTACTGTTTGCATTGTAAGAAATATTCAAGTTAGTATTCTATGGTCCATCATGTTTAGTAATTATAACTTATATATATTTATATTGTATTGTAATATTAAATTTTATTTCTTTAGATCTCAACAAGTTGGAGAAGGAATGAAACTGGTCCCAGCGGATCTAGTGTCTGAGGTATCAGCAAAGAAGAGTCCTCCTTCAACCAGCCGTGATTCAGGATCAACTTCAACGACATCAGCTTCCTGTATTGATGTAAGCACAAAAAATAATAACAAAATTGAATGTTCTGTGTGCCATGTATCTGTAGTAAAAAGATATTTAGCAAACCATTTGAAAAGCAATAACCACAAAAACAATGTTCTTAGTTCAGATAGAGAACTAATTAACGTGCAACTTATTGAAAATGCATTCCGAAACAGGGTTGCTACTTACAGAATATCAAGGAATACAAATGATAGTCAATTCTTTGAAACACCTGAATCCTTTTTAGAAAAAAATAAAGATACAATTTTCACCTTATTAAATCGTTCAGTTGCAAATCATTGTGCTCTAAAAGTAAATTTTATTCTAAATGCAAATTTTTATCAACATACCAAACATTTAAGAAATACATTTGATTTTCAATTACCCAATCAACTTTTTAATGAGAGCAGTGATAAAAATATTTTTTTCGTATCTCTAGTAAATGAAATAACAGAGAGATTAACAAACTTCGAAAGAAAAGATAGTGGATGGAGTTTAGTAAACATAAATCACTTAGATGTTAATGTTAATAAATATAAACCACTACGTGGTTCTTCGTATATTGAACTACCACGTGATATAGCAAACAAAAAAGCAGTAATAAACATTAAAAACAATGATCATGAATGTTTCCGTTGGGCATTGCTATCTGGTTTATACCCACCTAAAAATAATCACACTAATAGGGTGACTTCTTATGTGAAATACAAGGAGAAATTGAAGTTTGGTGATATTCCTTTTCCGGTCAAGCTAACTGATATCCATAAATTTGAAAAGTTAAATGACTTAAGTATTAACGTGTTTGGTTTGGAGTATAATTCACAAAATAAAAGACATGATATTATAGGTCCGTTACACTTTACTAAATGTAAAAAAACAATACACTTTAATTTGTTATATGTAACAAAGGGGAATAGAGGACATTATTGTCTAATCAACAATTTATCTAGATTAGTATCAGCTCAAATAACTAAGTCACAACATGCTGTTCATTTATGTGATGGTTGTCTAACAAACTTTTCTTCTAATCAGAATTTAGTAAAGCATCAAAAGAACGATTGTTTTCATATATGTACCAATTTACCCACTGAAGAGGACAAAAAGAAAGATTGGTTTGATGAAATGACTTCTTCTAATCAACTCAATTTCAATAATTACGAGCGTAAATTACGGGTTCCTTTTGTTGTGTACGCGGATTTTGAGGCATTTTTAAATCCTATTCACCCAGAACAATTTAAAGAACAGTGCACTAATGATAACAGTCACCCCCCATCATCCGACAGTGATAAAGATTATGAAGATGATGATGATTCAGTAGCTGATAAAATCAAACGTAAAAAAAGACGTATAGACATGCGTTCTTCAACCACTAACATTCAAAAACATCAAGTATATAGTTTTGGGTACTATATTAAATGTGTATATGATAACAAGTTATCAATTTACAGAACATATAAAGGGGAGAAGTGTGGTGAAACATTTATGAAATATATTAAAAATGATCTAGAGAGTATCTGTAAAAAGAATACATTTTCGAAGCCCCCTTTACCCCTAACAAGTCTAAACAAAGAACACATTGCACAAAGCAACACCTGCTTTATTTGTAATACGTGTTTAAATGAAGATTCCTGTGTTTCCTATAATTGGCATACCGGAGTTTATGAAGGTGTTGCACATTCACTCTGCAATGAAAAGTACAGGCCCCAAAACTTTGTACCGGTGTTTTTTCATAACCTAAGTAATTATGACAGTCATTTTATAGTACATGGACTTAATTTTGAGGATGGTGATATAGAAATAATCCCACAGAACAAAGAAAAATATATTTCCTTTTCAAAAATGTTAAAAGTGAATAACCGTACAGTGAAATTAAGATTTGTCGATTCTCTTAAATTCATGTCTAGTAGTCTTGAAAAATTAGCTAAAAACTTAACAACAAACCAATTCCACGAACTAAAATTAAATTTTCCAAGTGAAGAAGACCATAAGCGCTTGATACGTAAGGGCGTTTATCCATATGAATACATGACATCATTTGATTGTTTAAACCTGACCGCTCTTCCTCCTAAGGATGAATTTTATAGTTCTCTGACTAATAACCACATTTCAGATCAAGATTATGAACATGCTTTGGATGTGTGGAATCACTTTCATTGTCAAAATATGGGGGACTATTCAGATTTATATTTGAAAACAGATGTTTTGTTACTAACTGATATATTTGAAAATTTTAGAAATGTTTGTCTTAAGACCTATGGTTTGGATCCAGCTCATTATTACACCGCCCCAGGATTAAGTTGGGATGCCATGTTAAAAGTTACAAAAGTAAAACTTGAACTTTTAACGGATATTGATAAAATAACTTTCATAGCTAAAAATATTCGAGGGGGTATATCTCAATGCAGTCACAGGCATGCAAAGGCTAACAATAAATATATGTCGGACTATGAACCAAACGAACCGTCTTCTTTTCTCGTATATTTAGATGCAAATAACTTGTATGGGTGGGCAATGTCCCAATTTCTTCCTACAGGTAGATTTGAATGGGTGGATGTAGAGACGAATTTTAATATTGCGGATGACGCTGATCATGGATTTATTTTAGAAGTAGACATTGAATACCCTGAAAAATTACATGATTCACATTCAGATCTACCATTCTGCCCCGAAAACGTGTGTTTAGGTAATTCTAAAGAGAAAAAATTGATACCAAATCTAAACAAGAAAACCAACTATGTAATTCATTACAGAAATCTCAAACAGTGTATACAAAACGGTTTAAAATTACTTAAAATCCATAGAATATTACAATTCGAGCAGTCACCATGGATGAAGAATTACATAGATTTAAACACCTACATGCGATCCCAAGCGTCTTCTGAATTCGAAAAAGATTTTTATAAGTTAATGAACAATTCAGTGTTTGGCAAAACTATGGAAAATGTAATGAAGCGAGTTAACATCAAATTATTAAATCACTGGGAAAATCGTGGTAAATCTCAAGGAGTTCAATCTCTGATTGCGAAGCCTGAATTCCATAGTTTATCTGTTTTTTCGAATGACTTAGTAGCTGTTCAATTAAAAAAAACTAAAGTTTTTTACAACAAACCAATCTACCTTGGTTTTTGCATTTTAGATCTGTCTAAAACTTTAATGTATCAATTTCATTACAATTATATGAAAACCAAATATCACAATAATCTAAAATTGCTTTACACAGATACTGATAGTTTGCTTTATCAAATATACACCGAAGACTTTTTCAATGATATAAAATCGGAACTAAATTTATATTTTGATACATCTGAATACCCAGAGAACAACGTGTATGGCTTCCCTCTGGTCAATAAAAAACAATTGGGTTTTTTTAAGGATGAAAACAATGGAGAAATATTTAAAGAATTCATTGGTTTACGCTCAAAAATGTATGCCATAGATGTACAAAATAAGGACATTAAAGCTAAAGCTAAAGGTGTCAATAAATGTGTAACGGAAACATATAATCTCGATAGCTTTAAAAAATGTTTATTTAAGAAAAAAATTAAATATGATACAATGTTGCGTTTCAAATCAATTAAACATATTCTATTCACACAAAAAATTACCAAAATAACGCTTTCCCGTAATGACACGAAACGATATATATTAGAAAATTCTATTGATACTCTTGCGTGGGGTCATTATAAAATTCCTCACGATGTACTTTGAATTGTATTTCATTTACACAAAACATCCAATAAAGTGTCTATTTTTGTGTAATGTGTATATTATTATTTTTGTAAATTTTATAGGTTAGTTTAGTAATAATAAAATAAATGTATTAAATGATAAGGAAAATCTTGTAACAATTAAAATTTGTTTTGTGTGTCTTTTTAATAAATGTACTTCTTTAAAAGAAGAAATCAACGAGTAATTTGTCATTTGATTTCAAATCGTTTTCTTAGCAACACCCTTCTCACGTTAATCAAAAAATGATTCATTTTTACCATCCTTTCACTACCATTGTAGCTGGTCCGAGTGGTTGTGGTAAAACAAAATTCGTTACTAGTTTTATTGAACATTCCAAAGAAATATGTAATGTTGAGTTTGATGAAGTGATTTGGTGCTATGATGAAATGCAACCCCTATACAATCTAGTAAATGTGATTTATAATCAAGGAATACCTGATATGTCCATGTTTGATGGACTTAAACCCAAACTAATTATAATAGATGATTTAATGAGGGAATCAGGTGGACGTCTTGTGGATATTTTTACAAAAGGCAGCCACCACAGAAATTTAAGTCTGTTTTATATTACACAAAACATATTTCACCAGGGTAAAGGTCAACGTGATATGTCTTTGAATACAAGTTATTTAGTGTTTTTTAAGAATCCTAGGGATAAAACACAAATACGTCATTTGTCTCGACAAGTATACCCAGAAAACTCAAAGTTCGTTGATGAAGCCTACAAAGATGCTACTAAAAATGCTCACGGCTATCTCATGATTGACCTAAAACAAAATACAGATGATATGTGTCGTTTTAAAACTAAAATATTTCCATTTGATGGCCATTGCACAGTGTATATTCCAAAGAAAGGATTTAAATATAACACGGATCATCAAGTTTTAGTCAGTTCTAAATGATGCATTCGAGGGTGAGCACCTATAAACATTTACTAGAAGCACTAAAGTTACTAAAACCAAAATATCGCACAGCTTTGCTTAAATCCTGTGATGATGAGGAAATCAATATCATTTGTGAATGTATCTATAACGTTCTAAAGGGGAAAATTCCTTTAGATAACAAAGAAAAATCTAAATTAAAAAAATATAAGGATATATTACGAAAATTAATTTCAAAAGGCAAAAATAAGCTTAGAAAAACCGTTATCATTCAGAAGGGGGGTGCATTTTTACCAATCATTTTAGGTGCCGTTTTAAGTGCTTTGGTAAGCTCCTTATCTTAGATACAATGGAGAATACAAAGAAAATGTTGTTAGTTGAACCTGAATTTATTGAAAGACTTAAAAAAAGTGAACACCAGGCTGAAAATTCATCATCCCGTCTAGATGGAGAAATGCAAAAAATTCTTAGAAGGAAAATAAATGATCGTGAAAAGTGGACATTATATTCTCAAGCACTACAACGATTTTTACATTTTGCTGAGGCAGATAGAAGACCATTTAAATTACCGATAGTGATGGATGAAGTGAACCACCTTACTAACGAGAACTACAACGTCTTTTCGAAAGTTAACAAAAAGGAGGAAGACGTTAAAAAAATGGATAATACCCAAAAAGATGAATCATTTACTCAGGACTTAAGCGGAAACCTGAATTTACCTGAATCTGAAAAAGATGTTTATACAACACCTCATGTTGGATCAAGGGTTGAATTACCTAAGCAATATTCTCCATCCTATATTATAGATGTTATACCTAAATCTTACAGGGTAAAAACTCAGACGCTACTGCAAAACATTATTGTAAATAGACCTAAAATTTGGTGGAAGGAGAACGGTGAAGTAGTTATAAATAATCAAACAATACCAAACAGTAATATTCTTGATTTGGTAGGCGATGTGCTTAGACCGCTTAAACGCTCAAAACCAGTTGGATGGGAGGATTTCGCTTGTCTTTTAAATGAGATAAAAGTCCCAGTGTCATGTATTGGTAACCCCTCAACGTTAGATTTTATTAATAAACTTAAATCTGCTGAATCAAACACGTCGCAAGCTTCTATTAGCGCTCAAAACTTATCAATAACAGAAAAAAACGCATCTACTCCTCTATCTACCAAACAAAAAACAAGATCTCAAAAGAAAGTTGATTGGGAGAAATGGACTCCTTATTAGACATAAATAGAATATACTACGATGTATCAAACCCAGCTGGATATAGTAGTTTAAATAATCTTGCAAAGGAAATGAAAGGTCAAATGAATAGAGGGGAAGTGAAAAAATGGTTGCAATCCCAAGAAGCGTACACTCTACATAAACCTGTTCATAAACGTTTTTCGCGTAACAAATACATCCTGTCTAACTACAATGAACTATGGCAAGCTGATTTAAGTGATATGCGTACTTATAGTCAATACAACGATGGTTATAAATATATTCTTTGTGTCATTGATGTATTTAGTAAATATGCATTTGCGAGAGCTATGAAAAAGAAGGATTCTGAGACGGTTAAAACATGTTTTGAAAGCATATTCGCGGAAGCAAATGCAACCCCTAGACATATTCAATCTGATAAGGGTACAGAATTCGTTTCAAAGGTGGTAAGAGATTATTTTACAAGTAAGAACATAAATTATTATACTACTAATAACCCCGACATTAAAGCTAGTATAGTTGAAAGGTTTCAAAGGACTCTTAAAACTAAAATGTGGCGTTATTTCACTCATAATAACACTTACAATTACACCAGTATATTACAAGACCTACTTTATTCATATAACCATACCTATCATTCCAGCATTAAAATGTGTCCAGTTGATGTTAACTCTAGTAATATAAGAACTGTTTGGTGTAACTTATATGAAAGAAAAAAATATAAACAACCGTCTTTAGAAATTGCAAAGTTAAATGTAGGTGATCATGTTAGGATAACTAAATATAAACATATATTCCAAAAGGGTTATGAAACAAATTGGAGTGATGAAATATTTGTCATTGATTCAGTTATCAATAGGTCTCCGTGGATTGTTTATACTTTAAAAGATTTGGAAGGCGAACCAATAATTGGTACATTTTATACCAAAGAATTACAAAAAGTGACCCATCACCCCTCCATCAAATATAAAATTGATAAAATAATACGCTCGCGCCGTATTGGTGGCAGAAAGGAATTGTTCGTGAAGTGGCGAGGTTATCCTAATAAATTTAACTCCTGGATACCGTCTTCAAGCCTAGAAACAATATGAGTGAAAACAGTTTTTACTTAACTTTATTGAGTAATAGCTCATCAGATTATTACACTGATAATACCACTGCGCATTTTTTAACAAAATTACCGAAAACCATTAAACTGGAAGGAGAATGGGTCGTGGGTTTAGTAGAATTCCAATACCCATGTTCCATGTATAATGTTCAAGAACATGAAAATACAATTTATATTAAAAGGAAAATTCGAGGACCTGCAGACAAGACAGATAAAATTGTTGATGCAAAAACTCACATACCAGCTACTTCGTATGATAGTATTGATCATTTTCTTGATGCATTCAATGAAAACCCACAACTAAAAAGCAAAGTTAAGTTTAGATATGACAAAATTACAAAAATGGTGGGGGTATCAACAGATAAAGAAATAGTCTCAGTCACAACAACACCCATATTAAGTTTACAATTAGGTTTTCGACCGAGATCAAATTTAAAAGAAATGTCAATTGGAAAACATCCTGCAAATTTATACTTAGGTTTACCCTCACAAATCTTCGTTTATACTGATATCATTCATCCACAAGTAGTGGGGGATGTTATTACATCATTACTGAGAATAATACCATTAGATCCTACTAAATTTATCTATGGTGCTTACAAAACACATATTTTCTCACCTGCTCATTACGTACCCGTATTACGAAGAGAATTCGATACTATAGAAATAGATATAAGGACAACTACTGGAGCGAGAATACCATTCCAGTTTGGATCTTCTTGCGTGAAGCTACACTTTCAACGGGTAAAATGAATTATAAAAGATCATCTGTGTCCTGCCCGTATGAGCATTACTACTCACATCAAGCTGGTACGGGCATAGGTATTGTTTACAAAGGTGTACCATATCAACGAGGACATGGGATTGGGAGTTTCTTGGGTGGTCTTTTTAGGTCTGTGCTACCATTATTATCAAGTGGTTTTAAAACAGTGGGAAAAGAAACTTTAGACGCAGGAATCGGCCTTTTATCCGATATGGTAAATTCGCGACCAATGGATAGTTCTATTAGATCTCGATTTAAAGAAGCAAGCACCAACTTAAAAAGAAAAGCAGATGAAAAAATTGATTCTTTGATGTCGGGGTCTGGGTATAAAATGTCAACAAAAAGACGTGGACCAGTCATTAACCTAAAAGCATCGAAACGAAGAGGAGGTAAAAGACTTAAGAAAAATAATATTGAAGATATATTTTGTAACTAAAAATGTCTTTCTTACATAGTCATTCATGTGAGTGCGCCAAATCCGAGTTAGACTTATTTGCTCTACCATCAACTCAAACAAGCATTGAAAGTGGTCAGTGGATTCATTACAAACCAATTTCATCTCTAAGTGACGATGGCCCTATCGAGTTTCTTGTTCCCGGGTCAGGAGATGATTACATCGATCTATCACATACTTTGTTGCATATAAATGCCAAAATACTAAATCAGGATGGAACAAAAATAAAAGCTGATGCAAATGTTGCTCCGGTAAACAATTGGTTACATTCCCTTTTTAACCAACTCGATATTTATTTAAATCAGAAACTAATTTCACCTCCAAACAATACTTATGCTTACCGAGCCTACATGGAAAATCTGCTTAATTATGGTCCAGCAGCTAAAAAATCTCATCTGACTTGTGGATTGTGGTATGAAGATACTCCCAACTACATGGACACGGTTGACTCCAATAATAAAGGATTTCACGAAAGAATGGAGTTTGTTAAAGAAAGCAAGGAAGTTGAAATGATCGGTCACTTGCATGGTGATATATTTAACCAAGAGAAATTTCTGATGAATGGTGTAGAAATACGTGTTAAATTAGTCCGTTCGAAAGAAACATTCAATTTAATTTGTCATAAGGATGGTAAATTTAAAGTACAAATAACAGATGCCAGTCTCATTATCAGAAGAGCAAGAATAAATCCGAGTGTATTATTAGCTCATCAAAAAGTACTAGCATCAACGACTGCAAAATATCCAATAACAAGAGCGGAAGTTAAGGTTCTAACATTACCCACAGGTATACAAGGTAAAACGTTGGATAATATATTTCTCGGGCAAGTTCCTAAAAGATGTATTATTGGATTTGTTTCAAACTCTGGGTTTAATGGTAATTTAGCTATAAACCCATTCAATTTTCAACATTTTCATATGAATTCATTTAGTTTGTATGTAGATGGACACGAAATCCCTTCTAAAACTTTGCAACCCTCATTTAACTCTTCAGGTTTAATAGCAACTGCTTACCATACTTTGTTTTCTGGAACTGGTATTCATTTCCATAACGAAGGTAATGCTATAAGCAGATCAAACTATGTGGGTGGTTATTCTTTATTATGTTTTGATTTGACTCCTGATTTATCTGCAAGTTCAACTTCACACTGGAATCTTGTAAGACACGGGAGTGTTCGAATCGAAGTTCGTTTTGATGCAGCTTTAAGTACTACTATCAACTGTATTGTGTATGCTGAATTTGATAACATAATTGAAATAAATAAAAATCGAGATATCACTGTAGATTATAACAGTTAGTAATTAAATAAATACAATGCATTCACACAATTTTATCATTATCCATCGAACATTAACTGTAAAACCATCAGTGTTTAATTAATTATTTTTTATAATAATTATGGATTCAAATGAAATACAATTTTGTATGAATAAAATAAACCCGAGGTTTAAGTCAAATGTTTTTGCTGCAAACCGTATACCTGTTTGGGTAAATTTACCTGCTTTTATTATAAGCAACTTGGACCCGGATTCAAAGCCTGGCTCTCATTGGATCGCAATATACATTGATGTGAATGGATCTGGTGAATACTTTGACTCTTTTGGCCGAAAGCCTACCGGTTATCATAGGTTATTTTTAAATAGAAACTGCAAGAGGTGGTTTTATAACCATAAATCACTTCAAAATTATTTTACCTCCGTTTGTGGAGAGTACTGTTTAGTTTATCTTTATTTTAAGCTTCAAGGGAAAAAAATGTCTGAGTTTTTACATTTTTTTTCTGATAATTCTTTGTGTAATGATTTAGTTTTAAGGAATATGTTTAAACGATTTTTTGTGAAATAAAATAAAGTGTACAATGAAATAATGTTTTTTATTTATAAACATAAGCTTATACAAACATGGTTATACATAAACACTGTATTACAATAAAGACATTAAAAAAAGAGGTTAAAGCTAAACGTTTATGAGTATGCTAAAACTAATTAAAATATCCTACTACCTAAAACATATATAGTAAGGGGGAAAGAAACTAAATAATTACAAAAATAAAAAACTTAATCTACACAATCACAATTCATATCACTGTTTCTTATTGTCTATAAAATATCTCACACAGCTGTCCTTAGAAGATATTTGCTTTGTAGCGTTAAATATTATATTTTTAGCACTCTGTAGTTCACAATCATCTTCTAGAGTGAAATATTTTAATCTCATGTCTGCATGTTTCCAGTGTTCCGTGGGTGGGATGTTTTTAATTTTTTGCACGTCATATATCTCGATTTTAATTAAATGAGATGCATACGCCCCGTCATCATGTCCAGTCGATAAGTTGGAGACGCCATCCGGATAACTTTTACTCACATTAGAAGACCGCTTCAAGACTTTACACTGTTTTTTAGGTTGTTCAAAGAAGCTATCAATATTATTTGCTGCACGTTTCTTTGCGATGGCTTGTTTAATCTTCAAACCAACCGTACCTTCTTCATCGCTTGATTCGTCTTTATTTTCCGGGTAGTAATAATTCTTGAAAGTATTTTCAGATAACTGAAACAATATCAAACAATAATTTATTTAAACACTCACATACACAATTACACAATAGTTAAAAAATGTTATCAACACAATTAAATAATTAAAGAGTAACAGTATTTGAATACTTACATCCATTATCACAAGTATTAGTAAAAACTTCGATATGTAGAAACTTAGAGCTCTTAACTGAACTGGAGATCCGAAGACACTATATAAAAGAAGCCACAGCCTCGGCCTTTTTATATAAATTTGGGTTAAAAAAAACCTTACGGCGCTGGTGGGGAAAGACGACCAAGGCAAGTCTGAACAGGATTTCGGAGTGTGTTACCTGCTGTCCGATTTTTTGTTTGCAACCGAAGTAATGGAACAAAAGATTGAATTATCAAAAGAATTTAAACGACATTTTTGTTTGTGTATTCTCTTTTTATAAAAATCACGTGTAACTTCAAAATCTAATGATTTATATGTTTCTTGGAAACTAATACAAAGTATTTGATCGCCTTCTTCAAAGAAAAATTATAAAAGCTATTGTTTAAGAGCAGTCTTTATAACAAACACTTAAATAGAAAAATGAAAAAACCTTTGTCTAATAAATTTCTTAGATCACAAGAACTGTAACAATAAATTTCAGGGGGCGTTTTATGACTTTAGAAGGATAAAACTCAACATATAAAAAATAAAAGGAAACAATAAATCCCTTGAGAACATGAAACATAATGGACCTTTATAAATAACGCAATCAACCCCTTATAATAATGAAAGCAAGTAGACAGAAATTGCCGTTTGAATCATGTCTGTACAAGTTCATCTTCTATCTTCAATACAGACGTAATTTTAACCAAAACCCAAAATATTAAAAATAATAGGAAACAATGAATCCCTTGAGAGCATAAAATACAATATACCTACGGTTGGCCAATAAAGCAATCACGCTGTTATAACAATGATTTCAAGTACACAAATATTGTCACATTAGATCACAATATTTGGAATTATATCAAGTCAGTTAACAAGAGAATTTAAAGCTTAAAAATAAATACAAATAACATACTATTAGTTTAGGTATTATCATATTAAAAAACAAATTAAAATGTGTATGTAAAAACAAGCTGTATAATAAATCAGAGGTACTAAGTTTGGGTAGATATGCTTAATTCAAACTATAAAATAAGATCGCAAGTATGTAACTTACTCACTACAAGAGGTATGAAATAAGATAGGATAAATATATATCAAAAATAAAACTGTATTAATTAAATGATGATATCAAACATATTTAAAAGTGATAAAGGACTAATACGTTTGAAAAATATTAATTAAGTCAGATATTTAATTAAAACTGACAAAGGTTCAGGAAGTTTGATAAATATTAATTAAAGTATGACATCAAAATGAATACCTAAAATATATTAAAGGGAATAAGGAGAAGTAAGTTAAAATACCATTTGACAAACATTACGTAGTATCGCTATTGATCGAAATGGAGACTGTACGCATAGTAAAGTGTAGGCATGGAAACCCTGTATGACCTAATACCTATACCTATGAATAGTCTAGATTATTCCAGAGCTATATCTGTACGTGATTAAAATACCTATAGCACACGCAAGGTCGCAAGGTAAGGGTTGTATGAACGAAGACTGTACACATAGTAAAAAAGTGTAGGTATGGAAACCCTGTATGACCTAATACCTATACCTATGAATAGTCTAGATAATTCCAGAGCTATATCTGTACGTGATTAAAATACCTATAGCACACGCAAGGTCGCAAGGTAAGGGTTGTATGAAACGAAAACTGTCCACATAGTAAAAAAGTGTAGGTATGGAAACCCTGTATGACCTAATACGTATACCTATGAATAGTCTAGATTATTCCAGAGCTATATCTGTACCTGATTAAAATACCTATAGTACTATCACGAAAAGAGAAAGGCAAACGTAAGTCGCAAGGTAAGGGTTTTATTATGGTCCTGAACCCGTGCTCCGAGAACAATGGGAGTCGGGAGTCGAAGGCACAACACAATAAGACAATAGAGATGCGAGCGAAGGGTTTTATTGGGGTGTAATTAAGCGTGCTTTGTGCATGTAGAGAGCCACAGAAGTCGTACAAGGAGTGTTTTGACAGTGTGGAGACATAGCGCAAACGTTCTAAGTGACCCGGTATTTTTTTTTTTTGTTTTTTTTTTTTTGTTTTTTTTTTTTTGTTTTTTTTTTTTTTTTTTTTTTTTTTTTTTTTTTTTTTTTTTTTTTTTTTTTTTAGGTTTGAACATACGGGCACACGGGTTTGGGCGGGCGGCAGGCTAGGGCGGACTAGGGCGGGCTAGGGCGGGGCTGGTTCCGGCGCTTTCCTTCTACTCCTTTGTAATGGAAATCTTATTAAGAATTGCGATGTGGTTCAAAATCGATATAATTGAGTATAAATTTATAAAATTGAAACTTACTTGATTTTGAAAAGTATATTTTTAACTTATGTTATGAAATATTTATTTTTCGAGTCATGGTTCCAATATTGTGTGATTTTTGCAATAGATGAGTGGCGTTCAACTTTTGGGCCTGGGTTAGTATTTTCAAATACTTTTATAAATTCTCATAAAAAGATACACCATTATTATTAGGGTTCCGTAGCTAAATGGCAAAAAACGGAACCCTTATAGATTCGTCATGTCTGTCTGTCTGTCTGTCCGTCCGTATGTCAGAGTAAAATTACTCGGAAACTATAAGACTTATCATTATCAAACTTTAACATAAAGTGTATTGTGTGTGCCGCGACTTAGTTATGTAGTGATTTTCTGAAAAAATTTTTTTAAGGGGGAGCACTCCATACATGCAAGTAATTGTCAAAAAGTTTTTTTTTACCAAATATCAACATGATGTACATCAATCGATAGGTCTCTAAAAATCACATTAAGGTTTCTTTGAGCATTTTTTGATGAAATGGATACTTTCAGAGATAATCGCTTCGAAAGTCTAAAAAATTGTGCCCCCCCCCCCCCCTTGTAACTTTTGAACCGTAAGTACAAAAATTATGAAAAAAATCAAGAAGATGCACCTTTACATATTCTTTCAACGAAAATTATTTTGAACATTATCGGTTTAGGCGTTATTGAGTTATCTCCAAAAACTACGTACTTAGGCAGATACGACCTTGCGATAATAATTTATTCGATAATATCATAGTATAATAGCTACGGCTGGTTTTCATAAATAATGCTACGGAACGGTTTTGTTCCTTGATTTTATGACTAAAAGATGAAAAAAACTATTTGATACCACTGTGTTATTATCACGGGGTTTACTTAGATATGTAAATTGGACTGTTCACCTAACAACAACGAGAATTTAGTTCATGTTTTAGGCTGCATCCCAAAACATGAATTTTGCATGTTTTTTTTAAACTTAAAATCATGAATATCGTGCTGAAAGCTTGATCTAACTAAATTCAGTGTTTATGAAATTCGAAAAAGTTGAAACCATTTTAAATTGAAACAGTTGAAATACCTTTATTTACTTCAATTATTGCACAAAGCTAAATCAACCCGATTTCCTAATTTTGCTTGTGCGTCAAATCATTCGTTTTTGGGTACTTGATTTTGCTTTTATACGGGTTCATCTTTTGAATCAAACCGTTCATAATCAGGGCACTTTGTTCATCTTCTGGGCGAATTGGCCTATTTTGGCACAAACATTCTTATAAGAATACTGTACAGTTCTAAGAGGGGTTGGAATAGCTTATTCTAAACTAGATTATATGCCAAATCATATAAAAAAACTTGTTTAAAATTGGTTATAATTATAACATACATAAAAAATATTGAAGTGGGGGTAATAGCTTAAAAGTTCATTTATGACTTTACCCTATTTCTCTAACGCTTTGGGTACAAAGCTTCAACGAAGGGCGCCAAACCCCGATTTCGCTCTACCCTGATCGAGGGCTCGGGCCGGCGCTGACTGTAAATAGCAGTAGCTAGGCTTAGCTACCTATATCTTTCCCGTGCATGGATCTGGTCTAGCACATCTCCTGCGTGTCAAATGACTTTGTTAAATAATAAACAATGCTAAAGCGTGTCTGAATACTGATGGTCACTATGTTGTATGGTTTCCAGGTGCCCGATCAAGCAGCAGTCTGTTATAGTGCGGTCGGAGAGCGGCGCGGCCGAGCTCTTCATCCCCGCCATGTTCCGATTCCCCGACTCCTCCCAGATCAACTTCCAGTGCGACATCTCCATTTGCAAAGGTACAGTTATTCATCATCACTCATCATTAATTAACCGAAAGGGGTCCATAGGTCACATCCAGAATCTTCACAATAATTGGTCGTTCACTGACCTAATCCAACCGTTCGCTGCAATTCCTGGAGTTCCTTAAGTATACGGTATCATGTTGAACTCTGAAAATATATTGTAAGACCTGTAAAATAACATGAATCACAATAAAGTTCTATTCTATTCTATTTTAATAGGTAAGTTCATCGGCATTCCTTATTGGGGGTTTTCTCGTTGTGTCTAGATGTTATTTGCATTGCACGATATCCCATCTTTGTAATATAAGATTTTTGTGTTGGGTGAAAATTCATGATAAGAATTATTAGGTTGTCCACGTATACGTATATTTCTTTCACCATTTCTCATGCCGATCATAGTTATTTGTATTACGAATCTCGAAATCAAGTTACCAAAGGACACGCTTACGATCGAGGCATAATGTTTGTGAATAACGCATGCACCTCTGGACCTCTCTAGAGTTAATTATAAGTTGACCCATAAATTATTCCGTATGAAGCGCGACGGTCATAAACCCTCCATGCGGATAGCGAAGTTCCTTTGAGTTTGGCTAAAACCTGCATATTATTAGAACCCGCGCCGCGGTCCCCGCGGGAGCGTCGATTCTAGGGAAAACCACGTAATTTAAGTGTTTACACACTAAAAATATGAATGTGATAACAAATCAACATATAAGAAGCGCTGGTAGCCTTGCGGTAAGACGTCCGACTTTCAATCCGGAGGTCTCGGGTTCAAACCCCGGCTCGGACCACTGAGTTTTTCGGAACTTATGTACGGAATATCATTTGATATTTACCAGTCGCTTTTCGGTGAAGGAAAACATCGTAAGGAAACCGGATCTAATCCCAAAAAGGCCTAGTCTCCCCTCTGGGTTGGAAGGTCAGATGGCAGTCGCTTTCGTAAAAACTAGTGTCTACGCCAATTCATGGGATAAGGTTGTCAAGCGGACCCCAAAACCGGGATAAACGCTAGGATGAAGAAGAAGATAACAAATCAACATGTCATTTGAAACGATGTTTCCGTACCTAAGTAGGTACCAAATATTTTTTGTCATGTTGCTTTCAGAATCGTATGTTGAATTTTTATTTAGTAAATAAATATTGTATTAATTTAAATCCATAAATACGCTACGGTCACCAGGGGCGCGATTCGACAAGACAAAAAACGAGACGTGGACGTCACAGTAGAATCGCTAGGTGATAGAGTGATATCCCTCTGTCCTCAGATGGACACGCCTAACTGTCAAATTTATAGTAGGTCTCGCTAGAGTTTTTGTCTATGGCTATTAGCCACCATTTTAGATATGTTGACAGGACATTGGGAATCCCATGGCAGAGACTAAAAGGCGGGTTTTTTTATACGAATATAGATAACACCATGTTAGTACTGGAACTGGAGCCCACCCTACTGTACATTTATCAAAAAACTTACCGGTTAGCTTCCATAGCGTTCCGTAGCGTTGTAGAACCCATCTCGGAGATCATGTAAACATACTTAAATTGTGGCTTTATGTATGGAGTCTAGTTGAAAAGCGTTGGTAGCCTGGCGGTTAGACGTCTGACTTTCAATTCGAAGGTCTCGGGTAACCCCCGCTCGTACCAATGAGTTTTTCGGAATTTATATACGAAATATACTTTACTATTTGGTGAAGGAAAACTTCGTGAGGAAACCTGCATACATATACGCGGAGAAATCCAAAGTTGTATGTGAAGTCGCCAATCTGCTTTGGACCAGCACAGCATGGGGACTATAGCTCGATCCCTCTTGTGTATGAAACGAGGCCTGTGTCTGTGATATTTATTTATTTATTTCGATGGACGCATAAGATGTTAAGATTTTAAATCGTAATTTTTTGCTTTTCTGGTTCTGGGTGGGGCTGCCACGATATTAATCAAATCAAATCAAATCAAATAATTTATTCAAAAATAATTGTACAGATAATTCTTAGAACTATGCATTATTATTACAGAGCTGAGGTTCATATATGCCTGAACTAGGAAATCCTGTGTTTCAGGCTGAAAAGTACTGCTTCTTATTATATAATTATTCACTTATGCATATTTAAGTTAAATATAGTTTACAATAAGAGTCTTATCATCCTAGTTAATAAAAACATTAAAATTTATAATAAAATAGTAATTTACAAGTAACAGTACTGATTATTTTATGACTATTAGTAGGTTCTCTGTGTCGTCGTACGTCATATTTTGAAGGGCGTGTCGTAGAATATTCTTACAACAAGCGTAACTGCGAGGATATAAGTCTAGTTTTCTATTCAACCTGTTATACAAAAATGGACCCAAAAAGACGAAAAATCTAGACGAAAATACGTGCCATCTTTGTACAGTTTGACTACAGATGAGATTTTTGCACCTTTTATTATTGTCTATTGTGTTAAAGGGAAGCCCGGCGTGCTGTTTTAGTGTTGTGCTTAAAATAAATAATTGACGAACAGTTAGAACTTCACATGATCGATAAAGGAGTTCAGTAGGGTATAAAAATGGGCGGAAAGTTGCTACCTTTAGTACCGCTCTCTGGGCTCTTTCAAGGTTCAGTAGTGTAGTGTATATTGCAGCGCGTCCGGCATGTTTGCCGAGGCACGAACTGATGGCTTTGCTGCCATTATGAGAAAAAGAAGTGGGATCCTGTTTCGGCTTTGCGGCAGTCTCATCCGTATCTTCGGCGTTGAGATAGCCCTATACTAGCCCGGTCGACGTCAATACACGTTGTTAAAGATAGGATATAAGGAGCGTAATTTAATACGTGTTAGAGTAGTCTTATTAGCTTGGGTACATACACATATTAGATAACATTAAATTATAGGCAAATTACTATAACTAACAAGATGTATGGACTATTTGTCCATAATAAAGTTTTATTTGTTTATTTAATTTATGTTTGAGCTTACCATTCCAAATTTTCACTTCACATTTATACAGGGGTCCCATGCAAGGACCGGTACCGATTACCAATGAAGGGGTATACGGTTATTATTAACCGACTTCAAAAAAGGAGGAAGTTCTCGATTCGACTGATTTTTTTTATCATTATTTTTTTATTATTTTTTTGTATGTATGTTACTCGATATCTCCGTGAATCGTAAACTGATTTTCAATTTTTTTTTTATTGAACAGGTATAACCCCTAGATGGTCCCATTGTCACCATGTCGGGGTCTGATGAAGAACTACGCATTATTGTATATAGTATCTTTAATGTATTTGTAGTACTGTTTTGAAAAAATAAGTCCCGCCGAGTTTCTTGCCGGTAATAAGTAATACTTCTCGGGTCAGAGGTGTAGGCTTAGATCCGGTGGTAGTTTCTTTTCTCTCTGACGTTCATAAGTGCATTGTAATGTGCCTAAATTGAAGAATAAATATATTTTATCTTTTTATCTTTTAGGATCCTGGAAAAATCGAGGGAACTCTTATAGGCACACCTATAGTGATTTCACTATTTTTAACCGACTTCAAAAAAGGAGGAGGTTCTCAATTCGACTGTTTTTAATAATTTTTTTGTTTGTATGTTACTCGATATCTCCGTGAATCGTGAACCGATTTTCAAATATTTTTTTTAATCGAACGGGTATAACCCCTAGATGGTCCCATTGTCACCAAGTCGGGGTCTGATGATGGGATTCTGGAGAAATAGAGGGAACTCTTCAACTATTATAGGCACACCTATAGTGATTTTACTATTTTTTACAGCAACTCGGCCACTTCTTCTTGGAATAGCGGGTCCTAAGTGAAGTCGGTTCTTTTTTGTTTAAAATTACTACAAATCCTATCAATTCGATAAGCACATCATTGGTTTAACCCAAAGGTAAGCGCTTACCGAAATCGAAAACCCCCAATAAGTTTACCCTATCAAGTGTTTTTAGAATGCGATCAAACTATTGTAAACTATATCGTTAAGACATTCGATAGAGAAATCACATTGAATATGGTTAACCTTATTTAAAATGGTTTCTGTAACAATAGGCTAACCCTAGTGATAGGGTAACCATATCATTATGTAACCATTTAATAGGTTTATCCTATCGAAAAGATTAATTAAATGGAGGGGTTTTCTGGGTCTTGGCCCATGCAATATGTTAGTACCCTCTGGTTAAAGCTGCTACGGGTTGTGTGGTGTTATCTTCGTAAAAAAAAGACTATATAAGTTATACAATTTTCATACAAAAAACTTCTGTATAAATAATAAAGAAAGAATTGTAAAATGTAGCTTACGTTAAGTATCTTAAACAGAAAACGGACAACATATGAATTTCTTGTAAAAATTCATAAATTTTCAGTACATATTCATAATTTTGTACAAGTTCTATAAGTGGAGCGTAGTTATATTGTTTATTGCTATGCTATTGCTACATAATACAAACTGATAATATATATACAGGTAAACAAATTATGTGATATTAATTTTCAAGCCATAAAATACAATTCATGTGACGTCGAGAAATTACTAGCTTACGGAAATTCTCACCATAAAGGGAGAATTCTCGGTAACATTTTCCTCAAGTAAATTTGACCACGATTAAAACTGGCTTAACTTGAGGTGCTAAAGGCGCTAATAGTAGTTTATGTAACTGTTACGTAATAGAGGTCCTTAAAACACGAGTGTGGTTTTATGAAACGAACGAAGTGAGTTTCATAATAAGATCACACGAGTGTTTTAAGGCCTAATTACGTACAGTTGCATACACTGCTTTATCTACACACATATTATAAACCCGAAATGATGATTGGATGACTGCAATTGCACGGATTGCACCGCCATCGCTATGGCCAACTCGATTGTGCCGGTGGTCGGGCGGGCGCGTGCCGGCGGGCGGGGCCCACCCGGATTTTCATAATGAAATCGAATTTTTGATTATTATTTGAAAATAATAACATCGTTACAGATAAGACATTTGTTCTAACTACTAACGAAACAATCTATTTTTATGGTGGTTTTAACGTGCGGTTTTTAACGCATCATGGAGGGTTTATGATATGGGTGTAGATAAAGCATTTTATAGCTCGTATTATTAAGCAATAATGTTAATAATTTGCAATTATGTCGATGTGATCGGGTCGGTGGTTATCAGTTAGCGTTACGTTCTTACTTCAGGTACGAAAAAAAAAACAACTTCTTGCAGTATTTTTTCTAAAATGACGAGAATGAAATGGAAGATACATGGGGGCGGGGCTTATCTTTAGAATAGTTTAGAACGATGTCAATTGCGACACAAGCGGGTTTTTACAAAGACATAATGCACTTAAATCTTAGTGTCGCCTGATTGGCGTTCACAATATCAGGTAAAAGAAGGGAAAATACAGGGTGTTTGGCACATGACATGACCCAACAAATTTGTTTGGGGTGTGGGTGGTGTCATATCCTTCCTTTCCGTCCTTGGTCGTTCTGGAGATACGATTTTTTAAATATTTTCCTAAATTTCCCAAAATCTGATACTTATTAGAAGCCCCATAACTTATTTTTGTGTGTGATTTTAAATGCATAATTTATTTTCTTGTCTTACGTTTTGTCTGTCTTCTTCCAAATATTCGTTTTTTGTTACAAATATACCACAAAATGAACACAGGGGCCGGTTTAAATCCGATTATATTTATATCAATAAATAAACAATAATGTTGACATATCGTGCATACATACCAATATTTTGATTAAGAATTAAAATGATATAATGTTGAAAAAGTAAGAATATTTGGAAATTTTAAACTATTTTCTCGATAATTACCGCCGCGGAGAATGTTACCGAGAACTTTCCCCTTAAATTCTCTTCGTTTTCGTAAATTTCGGTAACGGCATATCACTTGAGTTGAGTACCCTAAAAGTTCGTAAGTGCAATTTTTTTCCTTGTGATTAAACAACAAATTTTAATCTCTTTCGATTTAAGTCTTTAAGACTTATGTTTTTACGATCTCCGAGATTGGCTGTACATCGCTGTGGAAGCCGACCGATAAGATTTTTGATAAATTTACAGTATGGCAGGCTCCAGTACCTATTATGTTTATTTATGTGAAGTATATCAAATGTCAAATAATTATTTTAGGCATTGACATATAATCATGAAGAAACTTTAAACTGGAGCAATATCAGCCAAAAATATCAATAAGTCAAATATACTCTAATGTGATTACTTTAAGGTTTATTTTCGCTCGACATAGGTGAAGGAGGAAAACGAGCCGAGAGAGATGCTAAAACGGGGAGACCTCTGTCCCTCTCTAAACGTTGCCATTCGGAAAAAAATTAATTCTGTGGTAAAAAGTATTTAGCGTGAAATTAATAACAAAAAAAGTTTTTAAATATATTTGATTACAAGAATTACGTATGCTTATCATACTTTTTTATTTTTAACCGACTTCAAAAAAGGAGGAGGTTCTCAATTCGACTGATTTTTTTTTTTATCATTTTAATTTTTTTATTTTTCTTTATTTGTCATTTCTCTTAAGTCAGGTTTTATACAATATTTTTATAAAAGTAAAATACAAAATACATCTAAAACATACAAAAACAATAAGAACATTATAAAAAACCTAACCTAGGGTGCCGCCGGCAACGGGGCAATTTTTATTATTATTACTTTTTTGTATGTATGTTACTCGATATCTCCGTGAATCGTGAACCGATTTTCAAATATTTTTTTTAATCGAACGGGTATAACTAGGGTTGCCAACCGTCCCGCTATATGCGGGACGTCCCGTTTCTGGGGCCCTAGAGCATGCGTCCCGCATGGGGTCTACGCGGGACGCCGATTGTCCCGTTTTCAGACTAGACTAGATATCAGTACTTCAGCACCAAAACGAGCGTTGATTTGCATGTTAGAATCATTTTAAAGCGTGTAATTTTACTTGAATATACCGCGAGTAACGCGCGCTAGCGCCATCAACGCTCACTCGCTCGCTCGACACTCCCTGTCGCTGTGTATGGCGGCTATTATTTAAGGTTGTGATTTGTGAATTTAAGAATATTTCTTCTTGGGGAGGGGGGGGGGTGCATTATTGCAGTGAGAGTGAGGCCGCGTGTAGGTGTCCCGCGGTTTTAAGCCTGGTCCCGCAATGTGATCGTAAATGTACCGCGAATCTCTGAATCACAGTTGGCAACCCTAGGTATAACCCCTAGATGGTCCCATTGCCACCAAGTCGGGGTCTGATGATGGGATTCTGGAGAAATCGAGGGAACTCTTCAACTATTATAGGCACATCTATAGTGATTTCACTATTTTTTAAAGCAACTCGGCCACTTCCTCTTGGAATAGCGGATCCTAAGTGAAGACGGTTCTATTTTTGTTTAAAATTATCGAACTCGCGAAGCGTAAGCGAAGAGAGTTCTTATCTTATCTTACAAACAACTCCAGACCGAATTGTCAACTGGCTACTGGGACGTCTCGGCATTTGGATGGCTTTTTGATTTCGATAGTTTGTCCGACGATAACTTTAGTAACGTTTTTCTGATCTTTGTGAAATTTCTTGGGGCTGTAGCAGAGATACATAAAATTTGTAAGTTCGTATATGAGCAGGATCCATCAAGTGGTTATGGAGCTAGAAGGAGAAAAAAAATCCTCCTTAGGGTCTTCTTATATTGGTTAACTCGTTTGCAAGTAAATCGCGAGTTCTCAGTTCGAGGCGGACTACTAGTTTTAATAAGTTAATAAACTAGCACGAAAAATCTTTTATAATTATTTTATAACTAGTAGTCCGTCTAGTAGTAAGTAAAAATATCGTTAAAAATCTTAAATCTTGAAATAGGGTGTCCGCTTCATATGACTAATGAGACAAGTTTAAGGTTTGAGTTTGGTTAGAATACCTACCTATGGTGTGTTTTATTTCCTTATGTTTTATTTTTCCAACGATAATAGATAATAGGGGCCTCCACACATCCAGTCAGTAGCAGAAGTAGCTAACGCACTGTTTTCTAAATTCAAACAACACTAACTGCAGCTTTCCCAATGGGTATGTACCTACTAGGGCTTGCAATTGTTTAACGGCCTCCTAGCCTAGTTAGTAGTGCCCTGCCTATGAAGCAGGAGATCCCGGGTTCGAATCCTGGTCAGGGCATTTATTTGTGTGCTAATCACAGATTTTTGTTCCTGAGTTATGGATGTTTTCTATGTATTTGAGTATTTATCTATATCTATCTATATCGTCACCTAGTAGCCATAAAACAAGCCTTATTGAGCTTACTGTGGGACTAGGTTGATTTGTGTAAGATTGTCCTAATATTTATTATTATTATTAATTGTCCGGATAATTCCATACAAATTACTATTCAAAATATCCGGATTGCAAGTCCTTGTATGTGCAGTCGCCATCAGATATATCGGAGCGGCCAAGGTAGTCACAAGTATTTGAACAACGCCTCTACTTCCAAGGCGATAAAGTGCATGTTCAGATGTTGAGTACCCTGGCCGGTCCGATATATTTGATGACGACTGTACCTATAACGCGCCGCCGCTGAATCTTGCCAATAAGGTGGTTAGTACAGTATTGCAGTATTTGATGGCGACTGTATCTAATAACCGCCTGCTCACTCTACAGCAAGTTGAGATAGTTGCGTCCTTGTCAGTTCTGTTTTGGTTGTGATTTTCGGATGCGAATGCGTAGGTGGACTAATTGCCAAGACTTTACCGAAACCCTCAGCCCAAAAATGGGAAAAATCATTACGTAGACATAGATAAGTAGCAGAGGAATGGTTGTTCGGAAAGATAAGTGTCGTGGCTGATATGAAAGCTCATGCATTCTAACAACACTTCTCTTTCCGAACTTCTACAAAATATCATTATGACTATAGGATTTAAAATGAGTTGAGTACCTACGAATAAAAATTTGTTAGGACTGAATATTATAACACATACTTAGCATTAATTGAACGAGGATTTCCCAAGGAATTCCTAACTTTTGAAATTAACGTGGTCACCCTAATAGAAAGAGGTGAAGATGAAGGTCTCCCCGTGTGCCATCTCACTCGGCTCGTTTTTTCAAGGCCTGTGTATTATCTTGTTTATCTATGGTAAGTATATCTATGAAAATTACTACTCAACTGACAGACGATGACGGCATGGGCGCACAATATGGCGAATTTTTCGGCCGCATTGGGTTTTTACGTAAATACCCGTCTCTCTTTTTTATTATGGATATAGAGGTGAGTTAAAACGAGACGAACATATTTTTATGTGTTTTCATTTTCATATGTCGCGTCCCTTATATACAAATCTCGAATACACTACGATGTAGCCACTTTTTAATTTCTACTCTTATTGGTGGCACTGTACATATAGATGTCGCTTTCAAATGACTTTTCATAAAATGCTTCAAGGGGGCTGGCTCTCTTTACCTACTTTTACTTACTTTACTATTTGCTACGTGGGATTCCCCTAATATACTGACGTCTACGTCAAAACTAATAAGATGGCGCCCATGCCCATAGAGGCAATCCTCTAGCGAGACGTGTTGATTTTGACGTAGGTGGATATCACTTTTGAGTGATTCCATGGCGATTGTGGCTGTCACAAAAAAGTGATCTCGCAGTGGTCTCGTCAGCTAATGTCAATTATGCCATGTCGAATATGGCTCCAGGTGGATTGCATAAGATCATTAATAAACGCAACAATAATTTTAATTTACCTAGTCTCCTTTAGCCTCTTTTTAGGGTTCCGTAGTCAACTTACAGTTTCGCGATGTCCGTCAGTTTGTCCGTCGACTAGAAAGCTAAAATTCGGTATGAGTACTACATACTAACGGTTACTGACATACCTATGTGGTTTTAATCACGCCTACAAAGTGACAGAATAAAAACTGGAAAAATATAATTTTATGGTACCTCCCGTACACATGAAGTGGGGAGGCTGATTTTTGTTGAGTTGATAGTATCACGACACTAAGAGTCATGTCTAATTGTGTATGATATTTTTCCAGGAAATTGCCCAGTGCAGGACTGCGCCGTGGACGACGGCGTGGGTGTGGTCGGTGAGGACGAGACCACCGTCACCGCCTCCACCGGGGTCTTCGTGCTGGACCCCAATGATAGTGCAGGTATTTACTTTTTGCTACATTGTACCCTCAAGACCATAGATGTGCAAGTTTTGGAATGTTCAAAGTATTGGAAAGTAATATGATAATTGATACGGCGTAAGGCGTAAAACACACTGAGGCGGAATCCAATTTGGAATTCATACAATACAAGGTAAAAAAATTTGCCGTAAAGTGGAAATTTGTCTATGGCAACTGAATTTTCATACGGAGTCTATAGACAATTCAGCCAGAAAATTTTTCCTCAGGCAGATTGTTGTCTATGCCGATGGAATTCAGAGCTGGATTCTGTTCAAGTATGTGTTGCGCTTATAGAATAGATGGAAATTAAATTTCCTTTTTCCGAGAATTTTACCAATTGAAATGTTTTATTGCAGACCGTAGTCCATATTTTGTTAGTGTCCAATATTTTGGAAACTTTCCGCAACTTGCATATCTTTACCCCATACTTGAGGTACCTGTATTA
The DNA here is from genome assembly GCA_911728535.1 of Pammene fasciana. Taxonomy (NCBI): domain Eukaryota; kingdom Metazoa; phylum Arthropoda; class Insecta; order Lepidoptera; family Tortricidae; genus Pammene; species Pammene fasciana. The sequence goes on from OU452279.1 coordinate 6,276,196, forward strand.
GTCAAATCTGATTCAGATAAGTTCTTTACTGGTTGGTTTCAATTTTACAAGTCAAGATAGTGGTGTACCATCACCAACACTGTTAACTGACCATTTGTAATCCCTATTACCACGGTATAAGGTCTATCGATGGTCAGTTAATCGTGTTGCTGTTTGTACTGTGATGTCTTATTATCACTGATACTAATTGGATAAAAAAAATTGTTACTACAACAATCTTCTTCTGTTGCGTACACAGTGGCAGCGCTGAGCTGTGCCGAGAGCGGCATCCATCCACCCTGGCTGCTGTATCTGGCTATCGCGCTCGGAGTCATGTTCCTCGTGATGCTGCTCGTCAACTGCTTCCTGTGCACCGCCATGACGTGCTCCTGCGCCAGGACTGACGTGAGTAACGACAGCTGACGTGGCCGAGGTATCACCCGCCGTGGCTGCTATACCTGGCCATCGCGCTCGGCGTCATGTTCCTCGTGATGCTGCTCGTCAACTGCTTCCTCTGTACCACCATGACCTGCTCCTGCGCCAGGACTGACGTCAGTAGCAGCAGCTGACATGGCCGAGGTATCACCTGGCCATCGCGCTCGGAGTCATGTTCCTCGTGATGCTGCTCCAAACTACACTTATTCACCTACTCCGTGTAGTATTTAGCACTATTTACTAATCAGAGCAGAGACAACAATAAATGTTTCTACAAAATCACTTATAAGCCCAAATACTTTGGTTACCAAGCGTCAACATCTCCACATAGTGAGATCTCTATTTCGTTATTTCTTCTACAAAATCTTTTTATTTGAAATTTGCAGGTGATCGAGAAGGATCCATCAGTGGTGGAAGACTACGATCCGTACCGCAGCTGGCACGGCAGCCAGTACGGCAGCAGGTACCCCTCGTCCACCATACACTCCGCGAGGTAACACCCATCACACCATACCATACTTTTACATACCAAACCAAAGGCTGTGAGTGTCACTCATAGGTTACCTAAAAATACCTACCAATTACCTATGTAAATACCTAACCGCATTTTTCATAAACATCCCACAGGCATCGATTAGTTGAGTAAGGCTTATGAGACGTTTATAAATAAGTCATCATAATCTAATGCAATAGATTTAGTAATTATTACAAGTATACACAGTGTCCTGTAAGTAACACAGAAAGTAATTCTTAGTAACATAAAAAAACAGCGACAGGCCATACGGCTTATTGGCTTCTAATTATTGTATTTTTTACCGTGGCCTATACCCATGGCGTTTACTTGCTTATTTTCGGGATTGTTTGTGATTAGATTGAAATAATAACTTAGTGATATTCGAGACATACTTAGGTATTCATATTCATTGCGTTTTAATGTCGTTCTAAACTCCTAACTAGCCAAAGCACCAGCTAAAACTAAACATGACAATGACCACTAAACAGCTTAAAGCTAGCTTAATACCTAATTGTAATTTAAAATGGATTTCATGACGTGTAAACTCATAATATTGGGTTGAATTCACTCTAGCCAAAGCTGCTCTATGCTAAATACATTTTGCTACTGCAGAAAAATATTGGGAACAATTTACTAAATTATGTTTTTTTTATTTTATTTAGGTCTGTCTCGGATAACAGCGACCATTACGCGATAGTGCAATCCCGACCCGGCAGCCGGCACTCCGGGATGCATCGGAATAGGCATTAAAAAAGGTAATTCAATGGTTGCTACACATACTTCCAGCCTTAAGAGTCGCCAGAACGCTCGCGTTCCCATACAAACGTAGTTTAGCTCTCATTTTAAAATGACATGCTTTAGAACCACGAAATTTGGCATGGGCATTCTAGTAGTACAGATCTATGTCGGTAATTCGTTTTCGTTGCAAAAAATTGTAATACATACAAAGAAAATACAGCCAGATACAGATTTACATACAAAACTTATTTTTGCTATATTTTCTTTATATTACAATTTTTAGCAACGAAAACGAATTACCGACATAGATCTGTACCTACTGCTAGAATGCCCATGCCAAATTTCGTGGTTCTAAAGCATGTCGTTTTAAAATGAGAGCTGAACTACGTTTGTATCCCCATACAACCAGGCGTCCCCACGCAAGTTCACGCGAGCGTCCTGGCGACTCTTAAAACTTAATTAAGTTTAATGTAATCTGTTGCTGCTAATTTTACTAAATTGTGAACACCGAGAGGAACCTAAATAACACTTTTCTGGTTTTTTTTAGGCGTTAAACACCGTGTCACAATTTTTTTTTATAAAACTAGTAAACATGCCATTTAAAATCTTTATTGTTCCAGGCATCGAACTGATACTCTCGATAGTGCGTTCTTGTGCTAAACGGTATTTTGTTTTCAGAATTATACGGAATCTCCAGTGGAACGTAGTAAGTTGTTGAAGGAACTAAAGATACAAAGGTAAAGGTTGGTATTCGATATTTAGATTATCAAAAATCTTAATAATATTAAGTATACAGAAATATCAACTACCAAACTTCTGAAAATATTTATCAATAATAACAAGAATGAATTAAAAATACGAGTGGTGCTTTGAATAATATTCACAAATTTTAACATAACAGTATGTAGACCTTAGTCCGTAACGTTACCTAAGCTAGAGGAACATGTACTTCCATATGTTCAAATGAATTTATCTTGTGCCATTTTGTTTCCACGTACCTCAAAGGACATAAACGATATTTTGGTACATTATGACCGCAATAATTCTAATCTAAAATGCAATTTGATACAAGACAACGAATCCGTCCAAAATTATCTCATAAGATTTAAAATAAATTAATGCATGGTATGGTTGTACTTAGAATAAGATATAGATTGAGGAATACACCAGTATAGTTAATAATTGTAATTATTAGAAATAATCTAGCGTAAAGACGCGCGTCTATAAGTAGGCGTGCGTACAAACTGTACCACATCATACACTGTGAATTATAGTGTTAATTTACACGAGTAGTTAGTACTTTGTCAGCTGCCTAGAATATTGAATGTGTCGTATTGCCTGTCCTAGAATATGTAAGTAGTAAGAGTGAGTGATATTAGCTATATGATCTCTTTCCGATTTTGTGACCTATGGTGTTTTTGGAAAGTTAGAAAAAAATTGCGGTATAAAATGTATATTACCAGTATTATACACGGAATCGATTTTTCGATTAAATGTTGGGCCAAAAATGTTTGCAAACAGAAAAACTGATTTTTAGACTGTATACTTACGAGTTACAAAATTTGGAAGAGACTTTGAACAATAAATAGCGATGTGCTCAATCCGTCTTCCTTGAGTAAATGGAACTTTAATGAATAATGTTTGAATCTCGTTTTAATGTGTGCTATAAGTTTGTGTTAAACCAAGAACGTGTGACAATAAAATTCTTAACACTAAAGGGTTGTTTAATTTTTATCACCTTAGTCTCCAAACCGACAATAATATAATTGTAGCAAGATAAAAGGTACCACAAATTGGCAATAGATGTCAATTACAATGAAAAAAATGTTATGTGAAGAACTTTTGGAACATCTCATTGTGTTCTAAGTTTATTTCGTTATTTTTAATTGTACACAAGGAAAGCTATTTTCAATTTAATACAAAATGGAATAAGAGGTGTTAAAACCTGTATACAATTAGGTAAAGGTAAGTTTCAGATATGAAATACAAATAAAATGATCATGCTCACACAAAATCTCATATTTTATTTACTTATTACTTAGTGTCAAACACCGTTGTGAATTTTACATAAATATAACCTACATTACCTACATGTATACATACATTATAATAAATTATCTATTAAGAGGAATGGTTAAGTGGTCGAATTGTGAGGAATGATTTGATTTCAAATACATACAAATAGGTACAAACTGTTCTTAAACCAAAGAACAGATATAAAAAGTAAAGGATTAAAAAGAAATAGAAAAGGTAGAAAAGTTTAGCTGCCAATATTTATGGTTAAATTAATAATTATACAAATCTCATTATTTTCAATAGAATACTAATAACTGGTTAACCCTTTACCCACTGCTGTCATATAAATGATTTGGAAAGTACAACTCATCCGAATCAGCCTTAACCTTAATTTAATGCGTTAAGATGCATTTTAAATTGTAACCTTGCAATCTCACCATTTGTTTTATGGTAGCGAAAGGGTTAATCAAATACCGACAGCAGTGCCCAAAGGGTTTACAACCACACTTATACATTCACTACTCTAACGGAGCTTTATACATAGGAGAAGGTACTTCATTGAGGACTAGAAAATATTTATTAAAGGTAACATGCAACAATAAACATTTAAAATCATTAGGCTCTTCATATTTGTGTTGTGACATCGCCAGCGTATTAAATAGTTTAAAATATAACCAAATGATCTACTAGTTATGGCACTTTAGTGGTACGATCTAACTTCCCAAAACTGGTATTGTAAATAACAAAATATTAGCTTACTTTATTCTGATTAAAGTTTGAACGGAAAGAGAAGTGTCGTAGTTTATATGGGATCTAATAAATTCTACAATATTTCTCTTTTCGCACGGACTTATTATTCTAAATCAATTTTGATTAGTAAATAATTTTAACCCCCATATTGCTGCTAAGGGCAAAATAAGGCCTCCAATTTAAGAGACTACAGTTAAGGAATGTAAACATATGTATGAGTCCCACCTTTGACTTGAAACTGCAATAAAAGGGTTAAAATCAGTACAAAATTATTATTTTGTGTATAAAGGGATACATTAGTTTACATTACATATTTCAAAGTGTGTTTTATTTAATATATTCTCGCGTTATCAGATCTATGTCCAAAACACACGTAGCGACAAAAATGGGACGAAATAATTAGCTTAAGGATATTTTAATTTACGAAAACGTGACAGTATAAAAGTTAAAGAAAAAAAAATGTTAAGAAAATATCAACTGTATCTGTAAATTACATCAAAGCTGAAACGCCATCCAGATATACTGAAATTATTCCATTCACTGTATAGTTATTTGTTCCATTTCTACACTCTACTGTAGCAACGTATATAACATACTCTATATACGCTGGTCAAACCCTGACATTAAAACTTAAATATAAACAAATAGTCTTATTAAATGCCGCAAGGAAATAGCATTAAGAATACCAACCATACATTATTATTGCCCTTTCCTTGCGAAAGTCGTCCGTCCTTGTCGCGACGCGTGAGATCCTGAATAGCACGATCACATTTAAACCCTTCCTTTTTTACCACTTTAGTAAGCATGCATCGCATCCCGCCTGACACAGGGCCTGATATTAGCGGTCAGTATTGCCTATGGCCGCATGCATCTACAGGAATATCGACCTTAACGCAGAGCGCGCATTTCTATGAAGATGCTCGGCACAGATACAATGCAATGATTTCATCGAAAGGACATATGCGCCGAAGAAATATAATACTGTCGACCCGAGCTGTTAGACCTGCTCGCCAAATTGGTCGGATTTTTATCGCCTGTGATCATTGCGGTCACGTTCTACCAAGTATGTAAGTGCGAAAGTGACGCATGACGTGATAGGCGATAAAATAGCAACCATACTATCCGTGCTGGTACATACTACGGGTATAAACGTGATCGTGCTGTCGGTCCATTTAGTGCTGGCTAGTTTTGTCAGGCTTCAGCATGGTATTGACGACCTTCTCGTAGAGGGATCGTTTGTAGATGCGCGGCTGGCCCTCGCGCAGCCCGCGCGGGTACGGCCCGATGCTGTCGTCGTCGAACCAGTTCGTTGTGGGCTGGAAGAATAATGGCAACAGTTAGACTCACTTAAGATAAAATAAAAGAAAACCAGCATAAGCTAAATAAAGGCTTTGTTAAGCCGTAACTTCGTTTGATCTTTCTTCGTCGGTATACTCGTATTATCCATTATCCTCCTTCTAGCCTTTTCCCGGTTTTTAACTACTCGTAACTAGTTAGTTAGCTACGCCGTATGTTGTCTTTCCTTTTATTACCTAAATCAGCCAATAGTCTAGCAGCAATTTTAGTGTTGCAAAAAAGGGCAGAAAAAACCATCACATTGTGATTGGCTTGGCGATAAGGCTGGCATATAAATTCGATCATGCCTCTTGAAGCAAGTACCTATTTTCCCTCGAAACTACATATTATTATCAACATTTATTGATAACCAATCAACTTTATTACGCAATACAAAAAAGGTCTACGAAGAGTTTTTTAAACCAAATCCGATAGAACTTATAGGGGTTCTCGGAGATTGAAATCCTATAAATGTTTTGTTGTGACCGAGTTTGCAAATTAGGGCGCACGACAAACTTAAAATCAATGTTACTTACTTATGAGAATTAAAGTTATTACGGATGGGCAGCAGAAAATGATCTAAGAAGACCTTACCTTTTACAATGAAGACAATTGTAATCATGTACAGTCACGGACTTTAACTGTCGAGCCATCTAATTAGAAAAACCACCCAGTATATAGGCATGAATAATCATGAAACTAACACCTATAAATATCTGATAGGTATAGATATTCTGGGCAATGACGTACACGATAACTCAATAACGTCAAAAAGCTAAGGCGTAATGTGTGGGTATTCGTGCGTAAATCTTGATCGCTGTACGTTCTTAATTGAGTGGTTCCCGGTTCGTATACATATACAAATTTATGAGTTTTGTGACTCATCACAAAGCTATAAATAATTTTGTTGAGAACTTTGGTATGGGGTTGGGAGTACTATTTAGAAACTTAATCTGCAAAACGACTATTCAGACATGAATAACATAAGGGTTACTTTTGATTCATGGCAAAATATTTGATTCCTACTAAAAACAGTCCTGAAAGGTACGTACTTCTTCTGGCTACTGGGACGTCTCGGCATTCCGATGGCTTTTTGATTATGAGAGTTTGTTCGACGATAACTTTAGTAACGTTTTTCTGAACTTTATGAAATTTGTTGGGGTTGGTAGCAGAGATACATTAAAAATTGAGAGGTCGTTTATGAGCTGGATTGACCAAGGGGTTGTGAACTCGAACAAAAATCTTCATATATATATATATATATGGGTCTTGTTATATTGGTCATCTCGTTTGCAAGTAAATCGCGTTATCGTAATATCAGTTCGAGGCGGACTACTAGTGTAGTTAATTGAGGATCGTCTCGTAGTGGCCCGCCGTGAGCAAGCGGTAGTAGTCGCTGTCACTCACCTCTAGCTTGAAGTTGAGGATGTGCACCTGGTCCTGGTTGTGAGGTACTGTGGCCACGCGGGACACGGAGAAGTAGCCGGGATGGCTCGCGGTGATCTCGTAGTGGCCCAGCGTGAGCAGGCGGTAGTAGTCGCTGTCACGCACCTCTAGCTTGAAGTTGAGGATGTGCGCCTGGTTCTGGTTGTGAGGTACTGTGGCCACGCGGGACACGGAGAAGTAGCCGGGATGACTCGCGGTGATCTCGTAGTGGCCCGGCATGAGCAGGCGGTAGTAGTCGCTGCCACTCACCTCTAGCCTGAAGTTGAGGATGTGCGCCTGGTTCTGGTTGTGAGGTACTGTGGCCACGAGGGACACGGAGAAGTAGCCGGGATGGCTCGCGGTGATCTCGTAGTGGCCCAGCGTGAGCAGGCGGTAGTAGTCGCTGTCACGCACCTCTAGCTTGAAGTTGAGGATGTGCGCCTGGTTCTGGTTGTGAGGTACTGTGGCCACGCGGGACACGGAGAAGTAGCCGGGATGACTCGCGGTGATCTCGTAGTGGCCCGGCATGAGCAGGCGGTAGTAGTCGCTGCCACTCACCTCTAGCCTGAAGTTGAGGATGTGCGCCTGGTTCTGGTTGTGAGGTACTGTGGCCACGAGGGACACGGAGAAGTAGCCGGGATGGCTCGCGGTGATCTCGTAGTGGCCCGGCATGAGCAGGCGGTAGTAGTCGCTGTCACGCACCTCTAGCTTGAAGTTGAGGATGTGCGCCTGGTTCTGGTTGTGAGGTACTGTGGCCACGCGGGACACGGAGAAGTAGCCGGGATGGCGCGCGGTGATCTCGTAGTGGCCCGGCGTGAGCAGGCGGTAGTAGTCGCTGCCACTCACCTCTAGCTTGAAGTTCAGGATGTGAGCCTGGTTCTGGTTGTGAGGTACTGTGGCCACGCGGGACACGGAGAAGTAGCCGGGATGGCTCGCGGTGATCTCGTAGTGGCCCGGCGTGAGCAGGCGGTAGTAGTCCCCAAATGCACCTGAATCATACAATAATGATGAACAATTGTTCACTGCGAAGACTTGTTTGCGGACAAGCATCAGCGTCAAAGTCGATTCAATTCGAGTTTTATGATTATCACACCTGCTTTTTGCTGTGGCTACCGTTATTATGTACGGCGTATAATAAAGCCGTGTTAAGATTATCTCCAAATATTGATTGTTTAGACTATCGCGTCGTGTTTTGTTATAGATAATAATCGCAAATGACTTAGCTACATACACAATAACAAAACCGAAGTTTTAAAAACTCTCACGATCCTAGGACTTCGTTTATAAGGTAAATATTTATTGTAGTCTAAAATATATAGGAAAGTATTATTATCCTCTTTTCAAGATACATATTCAATCTAGAACTAGGTGGCATGCCTAAGGCAATCAAATATAAGTTTAGCTAAATAATTAGTCATAAGAGTATCCACTTTCTTTTTTTTAACCGACTTCAAAAAAAAGGAGGTTCTCAGTTCGACCCGTATGTTTGTTTGTATGTTTATAATGTTTGTATGTATGTTTGTTCGCGATTATCTCGCGTTCGGCTGAACCGATTTTGATGCGGTTTTCAGAAAAGTATTTGTTATTTCATTACGAAAAATCCTAACCGAATATTCACAAGTATAGTATTGATCGGAAGGAGGACTTGAACTCATTATAATCCTTTCCCTTTATTTAAAATCTTCGGTCACAAAAATCGCTATTGGATTTCAAAAAGAATGTACCCTACTGCAACCGATTCATTCCACTAACTTTCCTCACTTTGACGGCTTGCTACGACCATAAAAGTAGGAAGCACTCAGTTGCTAGTTAATCGAGTTAGCGTCGGAACAATCTCAATTAGCCGAGGACAATAGATTACATAAGTCGGCCATCGCGGCCGTTTGTTATATGTTATAGTTTATAGTTGACGGCTCAATGGTATTATTGACATTATAGTCATAAACAAACATTGTAGCACACTTCTTATTTTCAAGCTTGAAATACAATAGTACTTACGGAGGTACATACAGTCCCGGCCAATAATATGACACCTTAGTTTTTTTGTATGAGCATGTTTGTAAACAATATAGGTTATTTACTTTGTAGATTGTATATTTCACTAGTAATTTTATACAAATATATGACGAATACTGCAATAAATACTATGAGTTACAATAGGAGACTAAGGGTAGGTTGCACCAAGCATAATTAACAGACTCATCAACGTTAAATATGGCGAAGGAGCTGTCATCCCATAGAAATCAGTCGAACTTTTAAAGCAAGATTTTTTTAACGTTGATGTAACCAAACGATTGGTGCAATCGGCCCTAAGTATGTTACTAAAAAAAAGCTCTATTAAAAAGGGTTATTTTTAAATGTCTACAAAATAAACTATAACATGAGATATTTTTTTCTCATCGCTCTCACAAAAGACTATAGGCACTACCAGACTACCTGAGGTAGTGAGGTGGAAATCGCTTATAAATATATTTAAAAAAGTTCTATCGTAAAAAAATTTTGGTGGTATATTATTGGCCGGCACTGTACTTTACTAACCTTCGTTTGAAATGGCTACCTTTCACCGGATTGGAACACTCTACTTTTCAATTCGAATACGAGGAAAATAAAATACCTGTGTATTCTATAAGACAAAATTTCTTGCGGCAATTTTAATTTAACAAATGAGTCTACAGAATCGTTATTACATGACGTTTGTAAAACCATTCATAAATATAACTTACCAAGTCAGACACGCAATAACAACAATACTAATTATTACATAAATCTATTTATAAAAACAACTTACCAGTAGTAACATCGTGTCGGATAGGTCTCGGTACCGGTCCAGTAATGTTGACCACGGAGATAACCGCATTCTGTATGAACCCAGAGTCATCGGTCACAACCCCCTTAACTCCGGTATGCGCCTTCCACAAATACGCCAGCATGGCTTCCCGATTCCTCTCCCACTCGGCTTTGAGCTTCTCCGCACCTGGATACTTCTCGCATCCGAGTTCCAAAGTTACTTCAAAAGCGTTCGTGGCCAAGTAGTTGAAGTCTTGCATGCCTGAAACAATGTCGAGTGAATAAGGTGTTTGTATGGCATCGGACTTTCCATTCGTTGAATAGAAATGCTAATTTGTAAGATGTTTGCGATCATTCGAGAACATAAGAGAATGGCTGTCTCTACGGAGTTTCAAAGTAATGTGTTAATCTATAGTAGTGGCTGCCCGTAGTTCTTATACTGGCGTAGTTCTTGAAATGGCACCTAACAGTCAGTCAGGTACTTTCACAGTAGGCTATTTTCCAATAGATACGATACACATAATTGTTTCGTTGCATTCATAAAATCAAAATTTCAAAAATACACGGGAGAATCCAGGTGTAACATGTGTTTGCGCTTTAAATCATTTTATAATAGTTAAAACTTTTATAAAGGACATATATTTATCGTATAGTATTGTGACGTGACAATATTAGTCTCAATAGTAAAAATCGTTTTGACGTTTCCTAAAGAGTAGCTGATTTGAATTCATAGGAAAGTAGCCTATTATAATCCTAGTCTATTAGTAGGTATATTAGGTAGGTGTATTCGTCTGGTTTTAAATTTTTTGTATAATTAAAAGCCCACAATCTAAATATAAAGCGCAAAAATGTTCAATATTTCCAATAAGGCGTTCTCGAAACACGCTACTGTATACAAAGTTATATAACGACAAAAACTAGCTACAAAAAGTGCACGCGTGTGAGTATTGCTGACAATGACAATATTTTGAACATGTTTATAGTTAGACCTTGAAAATTTTACAATGTCAAACAACACATACATGTGAGGTGAGAAGATAACTACAATTAAAAAAAGTGTTAGCAAAACAACAGCGGACAATGATTCTCAAATTAGCATCACTAAACCAGTTTACTCATGGTTAACGAGTGGTCGCGCATAAATGTCAAGTCGCGATGTGAAGCAACCACAGACATATCAGAGTAAAAGACGTGTGACCGGCTACTGCGCTTGGCAATCATTTTCCTCCGTCAAGCCCTTCCCATCGCACGCACCACATGTTTAACATTCAAGGTTTTTTTTCTAAAGAATCAATCTCAGGAAATCTATTATTTTTTTAAACATGACTTTAAATGAATTTGCTTATGCAATGAAATACCGTAATAGTTCTATAGCGCCATAAGGGTCGTATTACTAGCATTACAAAATTTAACTATATAAAATATAATTATAACAATACCCCTGCTTGACCCCTACCCCTTGCCAGGAGTGCAACAGTTGTAACGCGCTATCTCCCGCGTCATCTGCCCCGCTGCCACGTTTTCGTGTACGCAACAGAAACGCGTCATTCGAATGATTATCAGACAATTTGTCCTCTACTTCGATATGTGTCTGTGGGTGGGATAAATGTATGTAGTCATCTGAAACAATCTATTGTATGTGGGAACCAAGATACTTCCTGCTACAGAATTACTCTTTGTACGTAAACCTTCCTTGATACGAGTGAATGTTACATGACGAGAGCGCCTTGTTACGTTTCGGTTTTCCACAACGTATGCGATAAGGAAATAATCGGAAAAAGTCTATATTAACAACCCGTGAAAGATTTCGCTACAGTTGAATTATAGGTAATGAAATGAAGACGTAATCATGATCGATATTGTTATGATTTATGTAAAAAATATTACCAAAGCAGACGTCTACAAAACAGCCGTAAGACCTGGTATGATGTATGGTGCCGAATGCTGGGCCATTAAGAAGGCGCATGAACAAAAACTACATGTGGCTGACATGAAAATGCTGAGGTGGGCTGCAGGAGTAACAAGACTCGATAAAGCGAAAAATGAATACATAAGAGGTAGTTACAAAGTTGCGCCCATCACGGACAAACTAACAGAGAGCAGGCTTCGTTGGTATGGCCACGTGATGAGACGACCTGAAGATCATGTAGTGCGACAAGCCTTGGCATTACCAATCACAGAGAAAAGTAATGGTAGACCTAAAGCCACGTGGTGGTCTACAGTAACCCGCGACTTGGAACGAGCCCAACTTACTTCGATGACAACTCAGGACAGGACAGACCGTCCTGGCGCATGAGAACGAGGAGAGCCGACCCCAAATAATGGGATTAAGGCAAAGAAGAAGAAGACAAGAGCAGACGTATTCGAAAGCCAAAATTCATGATTGTATCGTGTTTTTAATTTAACACACTGCTGCAGAAATTAAAGAATATAGTAGAGAGTCGGAGCGTCTAAAGAACGGGATAGCTACCTGCTTGCCTATTTGAGGACACCGGCCTGTGTGCCGAAGTTGTAACGGAGCCGTCAAAGTTCGTGATGGGGTGGCAACCAACCCGGCGCAGAGACGCCATGTTGAAGTGTTATACGCCATGTAACGTACCTCCCTTCAGGCTGTACCACGCGGCGCCGTTGGTGACGCCACCCTGCCTGCCGAAGTTGTAGGTAGCGGAATCGTCAGCGCTCGTGGCGTGGCAGCCAGGGCGGCGCGGAGACGCCATGTCGGCGTGGTTCATCGCATACGCCAGAGCCAGCTCCCTGTAACAAGCGCTGGGTTTACAAGACCGCCACTTATTCAAAATCTTGTAATGAGTTTGTAGTCTATTTATTAGTTTGTATCTCTAATATAATGTAAAAGTATATAAACAAAGTCTGTACTCTGTCCAGAAAACTTAAATAAACTTAAATAACGGTAACTTTTATAAGACTGCATGGTAAACACCAATTAATCTATATTACTTACCTCACAAACAATTTTGTGGTCCGTACCTAAGGCTGCCGTAGCACATGAGGCTTACGTGTGGCAAATGCCCCTGTCCTGCCCCAATCTGTATTTGCGCCCGATGGTAAATTCACGATGGCTCCGGCTCCTATCGTAAGAGTAGTTGGCGACGAGGTCCAACTAACCTGAAGGTATCATCGTCGGGGCTGGCCGAGTACTCGGAGACTGGCGCGCCGCTGCGGCTTTCGTCGTAAGGGTAATTCGCGACGAGGTCCCCACCGTGCATGGCCGCGCTCAGTACGAAGGGTACTGACATGATCCATCGCATTACCGCTCGTGTCTCGGGCTCGAGCTATAAAACCATAAAATGGCGTAGATCGTAGATTTTTTTTTTGCAAACATACCTATGTAATGGAAACTATGTAATGGAACTTTAATCCACAAAATTTCTTGCGTTTCGAAGGGCCTTAAAAATCTCATACAGTTTTTCGAATAGTTCGAATTTCGTAACCGAGCCTAAATATTTAGTAAGTAGGTAGATACTTATATTGAAACAAATTCTGATGAGCAGGCAGACTCCACACTGTGGCAAAATTATGACGTGTCGAGTCGTTTCTCTATTTTAATAGAGAATCGAGACTTAATAAATCTTAGGTAGGTACATTGTTTTCACGATATATTTTGGAACATTAACGTCTCATCAGCATGTACGTGTATTATTTGTAGCTTTATATAATCGTGCAAGATGCCATAGTAGTGCTAAAACTAAATACATGTATAACGGAAGAGAAGAGGGCTTATTGTTCTACATTTTAACCATATGGCATTTAGTAGTTACGTTGCCAACACTCTACCGACTAAGTATTGTTACATTTTTCAAAGCTACTGGAGTAATTTGAGGATTAATCAATAGGTATTTTAGAGGCTTTTAAATCTGTGTAAAATATGACCTATAATATAAAGATTTAAATACAACTAAATATTTGCAAGACTATCAGCAACCCACTAATATCCGTTAGGTCACATATGTTGTCATTATCAGTTTGCAATTGGCAGAGAAAAATCAATAACTTCATTTATATTATCTTATCATGCAAGCACATATGAATACAATACAGTATATTATGTAAAAGCCAATATAATTTTAAGTATCCTAATATTCAAAGCTTGTCAGCTACATATGTTCAAATCGCAGTACAGAGTTTGAACATTATTTACTTGATAATTGATAAGGCAACAGTGGCAAAGTAATAATTGTACTTACGACCAACAACAATAATAGTTAACTCACAGAGGCAGTGAGGTGGGTCACGTGTCGCAGTAAGTGATTGTTGTTTTTGATGCCTTTTCATTCAAGACTCGAATATGATGCCTTCCAGGTCTGAAGTTAAAGTTTAAATAGTATGCTTGTCGTATTAAGCAATGATAATAATGTTAACTTACAGGAGCAGCGAGGCGGGTCAAATCTCGCAGTAAGTGGTTGTTGTGGTTGATGCCTTGTCGCTCAAACTCAAACGTGATGGCGTCCAGGTCAGGGAAGTTACGGTTCAAATCCACTGTGTGGTTGTTGTAGCGACCAATGAGGTAGTCCTTGGTGCCCTATAAGAAATCATGCTTTAATAATAAAAGTGGAATTACTTACTATGGATTCTATATCTAATAATTGAAAAAACTCATTAAATATACTATAGATTAAGAAACGGTTAAAATATAACTAAAGAAAAAGAAAAGCCTGTTTTTAAAAAATAATGGGTGTAGTTCTTGGCAGAGGCGGCCTTAGGGGGTGGCGAACCGGGCAGCCACCTGGGGCCTTACCCTTGCAAGGGCCTCAAACAACCTAATTTTTAGAAGGGTCTCACGGAGCAGATTTTCACAAGGGCCGCCTGGGCCCTCGCGAAGTCTAAAGCCGCCCCCAGTTCTTGGCTAAAGTTTGTAGAAAATAGGTAGTAGTAAATTAAAAAAAAAAATACTAATTTGGTATTCAAAAACCTGCACGGCAATGATGTATTACATTAATATGGTTAATTGATTAAATACTTACGGTATCTGTAGACAACTGCCACCCATCAGGGTTCATGGAAGGCATCAAATGTATGCGCGTGTTGTGTATGAGGGCTCTGATGCGACGGTCGTGGTTCATGTACTGGTCGCACAGATAATGAGCCAGTCCTAGCAGCAACTCACGACCCAGCACCTCATTCCCGTGGATATTCCCAATATACTTCACTTCTGGCTTATCTATATAAAAATATTAAACATTTTGTTAAGAAAAATGTTGAAGGGTAATTTAGAAATAAATTACTACCCTTTAATACTTACATGGCTGATGTAATCCAGGTTTATCCGAGAACTCAATCACGTAAAGAGGAACATTTTGTACCGACGGTTCGGTAAGAGCGTAAACTCTCGATATGTTAGGACATTTTCGATTAACTTCTTCCAATATCAACGGCAGCTCTTCATTATTATGATGCCTCCAAGTAAATTCGGCATTCGCAGTTAGAAACACAGTAAAACAAAGCAATATTAACTTTGCCATTATTGTCGTGAGTTGATTTAGCTTTTATTTTCAAACAATGCTCAACATGTTATACGTTCGGTCTAAACTGATATCGCAGTATCGATCGATTTCCCGCCTACGTACAAGCTCACGGAAAACAACACCCTACCAGCACCCGCAAACTAAACAGACTGACTTGACTTGACTTGACTTGATTTGAATTGAAGTGAAGTCGGTCGATATTCAATGCAGTGTTGCCAGATGCCAGAATACGAAAAGCGGGAGCTGCGCTTTCAAAACGCGGATTCTCAAATGAAAACGCGGATATTGCCAATTTTGCCCGACCTTTGTTTTTTTTTTTGAATATATGCTACTGTGTGAGTGAAATGGCATTATCGCAATAGCGCGCAAGTGTGCGGGCGGCTAGATTTGCTTTGTCTGTGTTTTGTAATTAATTAGTTGACTATATTATATATTAGGGTCTGTGTTTTTACAATGATTATAGATGATAATGATGAATGATGATAGTGAATTAATGAGATGGTTATGTACCGTTGAACTTATTTTGGCTGTTGACTATGGCGGTAACGAATTTACTGAATGATGATAGTGTGGATTTTTTTAAATGAGGTCTTGGAGGTTATATGGGTCGATTTGAAAATTATGACAGACGATTTCGTGATCCAGTCGTGAGTGATTAAATTTCGGACAGAGTCTGAGAAGATGGTCTATGGATTGTGGGGTGGTTAGGTCACATGGACAGAGGTCATCAGGAGTGATTTTAAAGCGATGTAGTTATTTTTTATGATAGCAGTGGCCGGTGAGAATCTGGGTTAGGTGATATGTAAGAGAGCTCTTGTTTCTGAAATTTTGGATTTCCTTTATAGAGGGTAGCCAGCTTTTAGGTGACATCCGGTGGTCGAGTTGGAATAGAGTTTGCTACGTGCTTCGTTGGTTTCGCTTCGGCATAACCCTTTGATGTAGGACAGGGGGAGGAGGTCGAAGTCTGGTGCCTGTGGAGGGTGGTGGCTATTTTGGCTTCTTTGTCAGCTTCCTCATTTCCTGTCATTCCGACATGTGCTTTGATCCAGCAGAAGCGTATGGAGCCAGTTTGCTGTATCTGTTTAATTTTTCTATGTATGTTGTTGATAATGTGGTTGATGCTGCTTCTGTTGGCGATTTCTTGGAGAGCGGACATGGAATCAGAGTAGATTGGTGATCTGTTCGATTTTTAGTTGTAGGCACAATTTGCAAGCTGCACTTATTGCCACACATTCTGCCTGAAATACTGTGTAGTATTTGTGTAGTTTTTGCGCTTGATAGTACGCCTTCCATCCGGGCGGTAAATAACGGAGGCTGCACCAACTCCTCCGTCATGCTTGCTTCCGTCGTCGGTGTAGACATGATGCATATTTAATGTTTCGTATAGTTTGATATCGGTGGGGTTGTTGATTTTATTAATTTGTACGGATATTCTTTGAGAGGGGTGGAGTAGTTCGGCTGGAGAAATCTGTTTGTCTAAGGTACTCGTAAAGTCAGTAGGCAGCTATTTACAGAGTCCTATGCGTTTGGTTCTCTCTATTTCAGCGACTTCAATAACTTTGAGGTGAAGTGGCGTGAGATCTGCTAAGGTTATGGAACCAATGGTAGGTAGGGTGCGGAAGCCCCGAACGATCTTTATTGCAAATCTTCTTTGAAGGCTGAGCAGGGCCTTGATAACTTTCTTATATTTTGTGGCGCTACTCCAAACTTCCGCGGCGTAGGTTACTGTTGGTGCGATGACGTGCTTGTATATTATTGACACGTTAGCAGAGTGTATACCCCAGGTTGGCCGAATAATTTGGCATAGTTTTCCAAACGATTATTGAGCTTTTTTGATGACGTAATCGTAATCGCAGTGATCGATGAACTTAAAATCTTTATCTATGACCACTCTATCGTTCGATGTTTTGAATTTACCAACTTTTTCCACCATTTAAATTTTGTTCGTGTATATTTTAAAAAAGCGGATCCGCGTTAGCTTAACGCGGAAAGCGGGGCCAGTGGCGAAAACGCGGTGTAAAAAGCGGAAAAGCGGGGTGTCTGGCAACACTGATTCAATGACGTGTTTTGGTGACGCATGACGGCTGATTAACCAATCACACGCCAGCTGTAATTTTTAAGCTGTTCAAGACATCATTAAAGCAGCTTCAGTACCTTCAACCTTCAATCAAATATAAGTCAATAAAAAAAAATTGGGGACAATTCTTTGATTATTTAACCAACCGGATGCGACATGCGCTCTCATTTCGGGTCACCACATACCTAGCGGTTTTCCTCGCGGAATTACCGGAAGTAGCGGAAATTCATAGACAAAATGCTTAATTTGTCTATGGTAGCGGAAATTTGTCTATGGCTTCCATACAAAAAATCTGCTACCATAGACAAATTTCCGCTACCATAGACAAATTTCCGCTACTTCCGGTAATTCCGCGAGGAAAACCGCTAGGTGTGTGGCGACCCTTCTATCGGAAAAAGTCTGCCGTTTTTTGCGGGGGAGGGGAACGTCAAAATAGCCACGTCAAATAAACGTCAGTCACTCATTCAAACGTCGGTCATCATAGATATACCATCCATAGATCTGACACGGAACTAATAATACCAAGATAGAACGGGATGGTCTTATTACACTTTCAATAGATACGGCAGAGAGGTGTTATTATCGTTGGTCCTTGTCATAGTTTCTATTACCCTCCACGCGTTACTTCTAGCAGTGGAGGGTAACAAACAGATATAATGCGCGATTTCTTCAAGAATTTCTGTGATTGCTACGAGAAAAGCTGTTAGTTTTCCTAGAAAGTTGTGTCGGCTAAGGAAAAGATTGGTAAATTGTTCTGCTTTATGCTGTAGAAGTGATTATGGGCATCTATATATCTATCCCATACGGGGGTACACGTGTGCGGGCTCTAGTTAATACTTGCTTTGAGTCGGTCATACATTTTCGGCAGAGAGGAACGCCGGGAACGCCTGTCAATGGCTATGGCTCCGCTTGGTTTAAAGCTCTAAGGGACAATTAGGCACTCCGCACACTTGATCTGAGGGCCTACCGCAAAGTTCGCAAATTTACAAAACATTGGCCCCGTCTCTATCGCTCTTGCATATATGAAAGAGAGTGATGCAAATAGACGATTCGATGAACGAAGTGGTTCGCGGTTTCAGGAAGGAAGGTCTGAATTCAGGAGGTAGACAATTCATCAAATATAGATATACAGGCTGGAAAACTAAATCGGGCCATTTTTCAATGTACCCAGGGATCTCAACGGGTATTTTAAAAGAAACCCGAAATAATGTGATTTTATTATATGTTTTATTTAATTATTTTTGGGCTTCTTGTTGAACTCAATATTGTATTTAAGTATTGCTTGGTGTTATTAGATTTCGTCGTTAAGGGACACTATGGTGGCAGTTTGTTTATGAAATTCAAAGACAAACTATTTAAATTTGTCTATGAATTTCCTGAATGCAGATCAGTGATGAATTTATTGATTGAATACCCCCTGAGTCCCCTGACTTAAGTACTGCTATGACGAATATTCCAATTTTTTGACTTACCGTGGTATACTTTTACGGCATATCTAAAAACGGTATTAGACATTGCAACCTGCAGGGCCCAATCTGTCAGGTTGGAAGGTGTAATTAAAGGTAGGGCCCGTAGGGAGCTGAACGAGGGGCAGGGAGAGGCAGGGTACACAACAGATTGGGCCCTGCAGGTTGCAATGTGTAATAGCCGTTTAACTATGAGCCCCTAAATTTTGAGGTGGGCTTTATCGTGTGTCAAAATTTGAAGCGGTAAGCTCGTTGATAAATTAACGCCATTTTTTCGTATTTTCAACTGGTCTCAAAATCTAGTGCGCTCACCGTATTTTCAACTGGTCTTAAATTCGGTATGTAGATTATTTGAGGTGGGCTCTATCGTGTCACATAATTTGGAGCGGTAAGCTAGTTGATAAATTAACGCCATTTATTCGTTTTTTTTTTTTCATCTTGACGCCATAACATACTAGCGCCCATTTAAGCTAAACCTTTAAGACTTATGTTTTCGTGATCTCCGAGACGGGCTCTACAACCCTGTATGGAAGCCAAGCTATAATAAATTTGATAAATGAACAGTTAAGCTAGCTCCAGTACTACTAGATTCTTGGTGGAGGTGCTGGGATGCAGGCGGTTGGAGATTGATGCATTTGAAACTGAGAAACGACGACCTCATCTATACAGGCAAGCGGTTTGGAAAGTTAAGAAAAATAATAGATTTCTACCTATACATAACTTAAAAGGTTACGATTACAAGTACTTAGGTAACTGACTGACAGAGGTATGTAGGTACTTTTAAAAAAAAGTATCAAGTTCATTTTGTAAAATTATAATTTGGAACAACGTTTTTCTCATGGTTAAGCTAAGTTACGTTCTTACAATTGCACGTTTTAGTTCATATCTCAAGATCTCAGTTCCGGATAGGGTTCTGGGCGATCTACAGTTCAATCTGATAGTATTTTCATAGAACTATCGAAGCTTTGTCGCATTTTGTCAGTAATTCCCCGAAGAAAACTAGGACCGCTATGACAAGCCCTCCGAAGTAAAATATGTAGATACCCTGGGAAAAATACAAACAAGTAAATGGCGTTAAATTAGGCACTTTTCTTGCATACACAAAGAAAAGCAAAGCGAAATAATCCCCGGGTTTCTTATGCATACACCGCGGCACCGCCATAAACACAAATAAAGAAGATACCATCTTCTTTATTTGTGTTTATTTTAAGTAAAAGGTACATCATTATCGGTTGTCAATAAGGCATTACTGCCATAATAATTAATTTAGAAATAAACTCTATTAACAACCGACCGTATCTTTTGCTTGAAAACGACATATTTATTGAAATCCAACTCGTGTTTACAGTTTTGCTATTTTTTTTGCATTGATTAAAATACGTACCAAAAGCTTGTTTAGGCTTAAAGGTTCAATTCCTTCAATTTCCTTTCTTCCTCTGGATAATCTTACTTCTAATTGTACTTTAAAATCTAGATATTTTAATGCTACCTGTAAAAGAAAGTAAGTAAAGGCGGTGAATATAGTAAAAATTATACGTATATTCTGGATTGTGTACGGTGTACGATTAAATACATAAATAAGATAAGTACTTATTATATTTCAACCGACTTCTAAAAAGGAGGAGGTTCTCAATTCTACTGATTTTTTTTATCATCATTATTATTTTTTAACTGACTTTAATTCGATAGAAGAAGAAGGTTCTGCATTCGGTTTGGTGTTTTTTTTTTATGTATGTTCACCGATTACTCCGAGACCCGTGGTCCGATTTGAGTAATTCTTTTTTTATTTGAAAGGATCTACATCCAACGTGGTCCCATATTAATCTGGTGCTATTCTGATGGTGGCATCCATGAGGAATTGAGGGAACTCCTCAATTTTTAAAGGTATGGTGATTTCGGTGTTTTCTTAAGCTACTCAAGCATTTTCTCACAAAAATCACCAATTCGATGGAGTGGACCTGATAATGATGATTGATTTGATGATCATTATGAAGATTTTTTTAAATGTAGGATGTTCAGCGATTTCTCGGAGACCCGTGGTCCGATTTGAATAATTCTTTTTATGTATGAAAGGAACTACCTTGAAGATAGTCCCACGTTAATCTGGTGCTGTTCTGATGATGGGATCCATGAGCAACTGAGGGAACTCCTCAATTTTTGAAGGCACGTGTATGGTGATTTGGGTTTCTTAAGCTACTCAAGCATTTTCTCACGTAAACTACCAATTTGATGGAGTGGACCTAATGATGACGATTGTTTTAATGATAGTGATGATGATTTTTAAATGCAGGATGTTCAGCGATTACCTAGACCGAAACCCGTGGTCCGATTTGGACAGTTATTTTTTTGTGTGTTTGATAGGAACTACCTCGAATCGAAGATGGTTCCTCATTAATGTGGTGCTATTTTGATGATGGGATCCACGAGGAATTGAGAGAACTCCTAAATTTTTAAAGGCACATGTATGTTGATTTGGGTGTTTTTTGAAGCAACTCAAGCATTTCCTCTCGAGAACCACCAATTTGATAGAGTGGACCTAATGATGAAATCCACATATGATACGTGGAACTTTCCTTAGATTGAATGGGAGTATTATGAACTTTTGATATATCTTTACCGATTATCGCGAGAGTCGTTGTCAGATTTTGATAAATATATAAACACAAAAAATTGAAAAATAAAAACTTTTTACAAAAAAAAGATAACCGACTTCAAAAAGGATAAAATGAATCATTATATTATTTATATGCGTTACCAACTGATATGTTTGAAGTCGGTGCCAAGCCAAAAAATACAAAACCGGTCAAATCAGCTTCAAGTGTGAACATCACAAAGCATCGGTAGGTACTTACTAATAATGCAAAGGTGAATGTGATTTCTCTCTGTTATATTTTCATGTCTAAACTACTAATCCAATTTAGATGAAATGTGACAACCATATATATAATAGAAAAAAAAGTAGACACTTAAGATTGGCCATACATCGAAAATTTGAATATGTACCTATCGTACCTTTTTTCACTGACACGGTGGATGTACTGGGTGCCTCTGAGTACTTATAGAAAAATTAATCTAGCCATTTAATCCCTTTATACTTTGAATTCAACCTTAGATGAAGAAGGATAAACAGTTCAAACCGAACCACGGGCTTCGTTCGAGATACGGATAGTCCGAACAGTGTGTTAACAAACATAAGACGCAAGATTATACTTTCTGTACCTAGTGTACCTAGTTGCCTAACCAGTTAACGCATGGTCGAAACGAATGTATCCTAGGTGCAATCCATACCGTATTATATTAGATATATAGTAAACACATCGAATCGTTCGTATTAACTCTTCTAAATTTGGCTTGGCACCGACTTCAAACATATCAGTTGGTAACGCATATAAATAATGTAATGATTAATTTTATCCTTTTTGAAGTCGGTTATCTTTTTTTTTGTAAAAAGTTTTTATTTGCTTTATTTATTTTTCTACTCAGGCTATGTTATTTATAATATTTTTATAAAAGTAAAATACAAAATACATCTAAAACATACAAAAACAATAAAAAAAAATATTATAAAAAACCTAACCTAGGGTGCCGCCGGCAACGGAGCAAGGCCCAGGCTGCCGGTGGTTAGGGTCGCAGAGAGAGGAACCCCCGGACTATGCGCGCCGTGTCCAGGATTACTGCCTTCTGAATCTGACCCTTGATCTAACCACAAACCCGTAGCGAAAGTCTCTCAAGATGTTGGTCGAGAGAATTCGAACGGGTATAGCTAGATGGTCTCATTGTCACCAAGTCGGGGTCTGATAATGGGATCCTGGAGAAATCGAGGGAACTCTTCAACTATTATCACACCTATAGTGATTTCACTATTTTTTACAGCAACTCGGCTACTTCCTCTTGGAATAGCGGATCCTAAGTGAAGTCGGTTCTTTTTTTGTTTAAAATTATTTATCTTTCAACTCCACCGGCTTGGAAAGATATATGTTTACTCTTCCATTTGTCTCCACACTATTATAAAAGCGACATTGTGTCTGTTACCTCTTCATGCTTAAACTGCTGAACTGATTAAAATAAAATTTCGTATGAAGATAGTTTGAGTCCCGGGATAGTACTTACATAGGATATTTTCTGTTCCAGAAATCATCCCTGAAAGGGGTGAAAAGGGGAATGGAAGTGTCTATGGGCAGTCAATAACCGCTGAACCGATACACATGTAATTAGGTGTATTGAGATAGTTTGAGTTCCGGGGATGGATATACTCGTAAAATATTTTTTATCCCCAATATCATCCTTGAAGGCGGAATAAAGGGGATAGATTGTAATTCCACCCGGACGAAGTTGCGGGCAAAGCTATATAGTAATGCACAAACCAAACCTGCGTCTCCCAAGACAGCATAAGCCCAGACTGGTGGAGACGGCCAACTAACTCGCTGATTTTGGCGGTGTACGGAGAGCTCTTCCTCACCATCACGACGCACTGTTCGTAGTATATCTTGTCCAACATTATCTCGAGATCCTTTGCTGCGTCCTTGGTTATGTACTCGCCGATGGCGAAATATCCTGGGTTATACAAGAATGAAGTATGTACCAATCAGACATCAATTAAGCGCTGGTGGCCTGGCGGTAGAACGTTAGACTTTCAATTCGGAGGTCTCGGGTTCAAACCCTGGCTCGTGCCACTCAGTTTTTAGGAACTTAATATGTACTTACGAAATATCATCTGATATTTACCAGTCGCTTCTCGGTGAAGGAAAACATCGTAAGGAAACCGGACCTCATCTTAACAAGGCCTAGTTTTCCCTCTGGGTTGGAAGGTCAGACTGCAGTCGCTTTCGTAAAAACTAGTGCCTACGTCAATTCCTGGGATTAGGTTGCCGAGCGGACCCCAGGTTCAATTGAGCCGTGGCAAGACCGGGACAAACGCTAGGAGAAGGATGAAATACCTATCAGATAGTCACACCATCTGTTTTCAATTTAGATCTCAGAGCAATTTGCTGTTCATCTCTTCTTGTATATTTAAGCCAACAGAATGAGTCATAGTCATTACCTGCTGGAAGATGTTCAATACTAAACGCCATACTTCTCGATAAGCTCTTCTGTTTTAAAATGTCCGCTGGATAAGTTTTGAATTGGCTTAACAAACTTTTAATGAGAGGCTAAAAACAACAACAGCACATTATCGCTAACAAACATAAAGGATGTCTCTTCATTGGCTATTTTCCTAAATGGGTAGGTACTAATGTAAGGGACGACTCACACGTCGAGTCGGGGGCTGTATATTCTTCAGATTCTTCTCGTTCTAACAACAAGACGGGTGTAGCAGTGGCGAAGCGTCCATAGAACTCGATTCCCATTGGCTTCCCTTATTATCAGCCGGTTGAGTACTTTTACGTCAGACTGCTCATGGGGCCTGGAAAGCCAAATTTAGCCCCGGCTTCCCTTAGAATTATGTTGACGCACTGCCACTGGAGTGTAGATTATATAATGATGAGAACAAGATGCCATTCATAAAATCAATTCCAAAACCATTACCTCTTCAGAAAGGATAATAGAAAATATCCAAGCATCATGAGTAGCGCCCCACTCCATTTTCCTATCCACCAAGTCCTCCACCGTGTCTATGGATGGCTCGTACTTGGGCACAGTGAAGCTGGAGGCCAGGCCGCCGCCATACGCGTTGTCTATGATCAGCCCTGTGACCAGCATCCAGCCAGTTATGCTGCGAATCCGCCATGAAGTTGGGTCCTCACGAGTCTGTTATGGATAAACATTTTAACACTTCTATATTCCTGATAAGTTCCGGAAAAGTTCATATTCAGTTTAGGAAGAAACTTAACCCAATGGTCGATTTTTATTTGCCAAGAATTTGCATCCTAGCGAATCTATAATTCAAATTCCTTAATTCTAGCTAGGTACTTTAAAGATTTAAAGTTACGAACTTGTGGCGATTTCTGTGTCAGTAGACTCCCGACTTGTTCCAGAAAAGTGCGAAAGAAATAGTTTAGAGCAATATAAACAAAATTTATTCAGACAAGGTGAAACTGGAAGTAATTAAAATGTTCATTAGAATAACAACTAAGTTTCCAGGTATTCTCTAGGCACACTACAGCCGATTTAGCTTAAATACTTATATGTCCTAGAAATTTAATTATCTGGAATATTTCGGTGTTGTTCTCAGCTTCCTGTGTCTGAAAGGTCAAGGATTAGAGAGGGACCAAAGGGTCGAAGTAGAAATGAATTTAAAAAATCTTACTCCGACTTTTAAAAACCAACTGATGATGAGAAGTCGAATGAAATGACATACTTATACAATATTTCTGCTATCAGAGCGATCGCGGTCACTGTTTGTCTCAATACCATATAATTAAAAAAGGCATATATAATTTCATAGCATCATTAGCATTAAACCTAATATTTGCGAATCGACGGACAGACAAACTTTTTTAACTTTCAGGGTGGCCATAACACGGTAGTATGTATACGGTGTTTCCTGTAATAGGAGCAATAAATTAAAACGTAGATTCTACTCCTCAAACCAGACAACGTTTGTTCAGCGACTTTTAAAAATAACTTATGGTTTGATTTTTAGGACACTTTAAAGTTTTTCGGAACACGCAATGTATTCCGACATTGACTATGTCTGTAGGGTGACAAGCAATGTCAAGTAGACGGATTTTAACGTATATTGAAAATACTATTTAGTTTGTATGAAAAAGAGGCAATCTACAAAATACATCTTTTTTAAAAGTTGTTGAACAAAAGTGTTGTTGTTTGAGGAGTAGAATCTACGTTTTAATTTATTGCTCGTATTACAGGAAACACTCTGTATGAAGACGGTATGACCACTAGTGAGTTTCTCATCTACGAAAATAAAATTTAAGAATGATTTATGATTTACCAGCTGCTTTTCATGAAAGAAAATCTCCCAATACGATCTAAGTAAGTTTTCCCTCTGGGTCCGAAACTCTGATGTTTTTAAGCTTTCGTAAAAACAGTACCTACTTAGGTATTTCGGTAAAGCGTTAAGATTAGGAATAACTTTCTTCTTCTTCTCGACTTAAACCACCCATTAAGGGTCGGAATCGTCGGAATCCCGTTATCAAAACCTACTATACAAAAAACTTTACGATTCTGCGTAAAAAATTGCTTACTTGAGTGATCATCATTCCAAACGTGGTCAAGAATACATTGTCAGTAGAACGCTGGGCTATGGAAAGAGCAAGTGCAGCGTAAAAGAAGACGAACAGTAGACATATCCACATCGTCCACGTAAATGGCACCAGAGGCAAATCCCAACTTGTTAAAACCCTAGAAATAAAATAATTGCATATGGTCAATTGAGTTGAGTTCACGCCCCTCCAATGGCCGTGGGTATTCTGAAAGTTAAAACGGTAAAACAATGTACAGTTTAGCCATTTGGCACTCGAATACTACTCAAATACTAGAGGTCTAAATATTTCTTTTGACCCGCAGTTTGAAAAAAAACTCTTAGGAGGGGGAGTGCTGAAACATATTTTTTTGTATGGGATATTTTTTCAGAAACCATGATTCCTATATTCATGATTATGATATGATAATCATGGTAATCATCCGAGTCATATCGTTATAACGCAATTTTGTTCCATTTTTTTCAAAGTTATTTTGTTCATTTACAAAATAATTTTATGGGCTTACCTAGGCGCGGGCGCAACGCAAGTGATGGCAGTTCTAATTATTGGAGCTGAAAAATCCAACACTTTGTATTCTTCGTACCAGGAATAAAGCGCGGCTGAAAGTTAAAGAAATATAATGCTGAATTATGTAGTTGTACCTGCCAAAAAATTGATTAATAACTGCATACTGTACGTACATATTGCCGTTACGCATGCTGAGTTATCTTAGCCAAATAAATTTGTTTTAAAAATACACTCAACTATTAAAATATTTGGAAAAAACCCGAAACGGCTAAAAAAGAAAACCTGTTTTAAACCAAAAAATCCCATTCAAATTCAAACGCTTGTTTCTTTGGTCGTTTTGTGTGGACCGTTTTTTATTGTAGATATAAATAAAAATATACTTACTGATACCTATATCGGCACGATCTTCCACTACGTTACCGAGGACACCAACCCCCGTGTTGTTCTCATAGATCTCCCCCCATTCGTGTTCGTCGTCTCTTACTATTTCCACTGTGCAATTTACCCACCTAAAAGTAATTCATTGTTTAAAGGAACTTACTATTAAAATTTATTTAATTACTCCATAATAATATTCCAAACTACAATAAATATATATGGGAAGTATTGTAACAAAAATTGTAAAACTTACCTTGACTTTTTCTCTAAGCATTAGGTACGGTACGCAAAACAAAAGTAGGTAAGTTAGAGATGAGTAAACTAAGTTCATATATCTCCTATGTCCGTACCCACTAACGATATTTTAATTTCATTTCATTGAAAGTCCATTTTTCAATATCCAGTTAACCACCGACGAGGAAACTATACTACGTAAGGTGCAGTTTGCTTGGAACAGGTTGTTTTTGCAATTTATGTGTGAATAAAATAAAACTAATCAAAATAAGACTAGGTACCTGCAGAACTCGTCTATAATTCTCATTTCCATGCCGTCGCGGCCCAAAGGGTTCAAAGATGGGTCAAGATCTAACAAAACGTATGGTTTATACGTAAATGCGGCAACTTTGACAGTCTTGCCGTAAAGATTCGACATGTCGTGGGGAAACAAATTGACCCCCTTTTCAAATTGGCCTCTACAAGAATCCCAACGATCCAAATAAAGAGGTTTTTGTACTTCTGCATCAGAACCAACAAATGTGTGGGTTATTATATCAAATAACTTACAATCGCCTGAGCTTTGTACAGAAGGTACTATTAACAAGATATTAGCAACGAAAGCAGTCTCTGTTAGCGACAAAATGTTAGTAAGAGTACTCGTGTTGTAATCATCTTGAAACGGTAAATATATTAGTTTCTTGTCGCTTCTCCTTGCATCTCCTAAATGATTAACTTTTTCAAAAGCTATCATAAAGTTTTCAGGCTCATGCATTTGAATAATATAGTCCGAGCAACCTTTTTCTGTGGCATCCAATATTTGTTCAACGAGTGCTGAATTATTGGGCCTTATTCTCATAGAACTCATGTTTGTAGGTATGTTAACAATCAATTCTGTCTCCGACACAAATGTTAGACAGAAAGATTCCTGCATATGCTCTTTTATTATTGTATTTAGTAATATTTCGATAGGAAATAATATAGTTGGTATTATCATCGTAACGAAAATGATCTTGAAATCCAAAAGGTAGATTATGTTGGCAAAAGCAGCCGTAGTGTTAGGAAATTTTTATGATACAGACGGTTATAAGCAGCTATGATGTTCATCACTAATGATTAACCATTGAATAAAGCCAGGTAAAGAACTCAACGACACATGTTTGCTTACGAGTTCAAACACGAAGTAACTAAATAAGGTAATTGCAGCGGCTCTAATAAAAACATTAAGGTTCAGCACCAAGGTTCATGTAGGTCAGTTGGAGTTTAGTTTTTTTATTCATGCCTAATTAACTAATAGTACAAATTAACCAATTGTGTAATTTATGATTTCTTTACGTAAGCGCGTACCTGCTCACAAAGAATGATCCAAGTTGGCCCAAAATAAAATTAATTGAATTGAATCAACCCATTCAGAGTTGAGCGACACATATCGTTGCTCACGCCTTTATGAAGCACTTTCACTACATAGCGGGAAATTCATGTTATCAGCTACGACGTAGCACTACGCGCGTAGTATAGCGGTGAATGAGAGCTACGCTATGTGTGCTGCGTCGTAGACCATACCACTATTCTTGTAATTCTTGTAACAACGACAATGGTCAGGCGCAAAAAAATTACTTTACGGTGAGAATAAAATTAAAGGAACCACACGGTATTTTAGAGAAATATGACTTGACCGTAAAAACGGCTCGTTTAGGCAATGATTTTCTGACGGAGGGGAGGTAATAGACCGTTTCATTATGTCATTATGTGCTCAGAAAAATAAAGAATTAAAGTTACTTAAGGTCTCTTAACTGTTTATCCCTACGCTCTAGGAGGACCACTATTTACAGATTTGTGGCTACCCGAAGTTTATATGAGTCTAGCGGTCATTTTATGCTAGCGATGAGAACATAGAGTCTGCAAGCGTGTTTGTGAATGAGGGGATTGTACTCACATTGTTTACATAAGCCCATCAAAGAAATTTTATGAGTAATAATTTGTATGATTATTACTAGAAATAGCCTTGTTTCCCCTGTACTCTATTCGATTATTGAATAAAAATTAAGTATGAAAATGACTAACTCAATTATGTGTTCTATCTACAAATCATATTTTAATTTACAATAAATGAAAATCCACTAAGTAACCAATCCTGTCCACCAAAGATTTCTCTAAACAATTGGTGACAGAACCTAAAACTCTTTGCCTGAAAGTTATGTACAGTCACCGGCAAATGTATCTTCCTACACGAACGCGGCAAAACTACAAATAAGACGCCCTACAAATAAGAGCGTGTTACATATATTTGCGGCCTTCGTGTACTATTGCAGGTGACTGTACCAACAAGTAGAATCATTTTGTCTGCCGTTTGACAGTCAATATTAGCTCAGTGAAAAGACTGGTCACAGTGATCTTCGCATGAACATTGCTAAGAAGACAACTAGATACCTACTTAAAGCGTTTGTCACGATCATTAATCATTATGAAGGCCTTATTCCCGTAGCTACTTGTACTGCTGACTTTACGTTTACAACGGTAGATTATAGTACATCACAGCAGGGGCCGGAAAAACAGGGATTACCGACCTTGTAGATAGGTATATACCTAGATAGGGAATCCGTTTTCACACCGCCGCCTGTGACGCTCGAAACGTCAAAAAAGAAGGTGGGTGTACCTAGAGGAAAAATAGTATCAGTTTAAAAAATAAATGTATCTTAAAGCCAAGCAAATTAAATCAACATTATAAGTATTGGAGCGGTATAACATTCCCATCTATTCCTGAACTAAATCACTATAGCAGCTTTACCGCGTTTAATAAGCAGTTCCGCGATGAAAACTACGAACGATATACTTATTCCCCCAAAGTATAGCATGTAGATGCCCTGAAATAAAAATATAATTGAGTATAGTAATTCATTAAAAAACCGAATATCGAAGTAAAGCGTCTGCTAGACGGTTGCCAACAAAGCTGCCGACGGTCCAAGGCCACCCTGACCTTGGTTGGTGGTTCATATTATTTCGTTGGCAACAACTGTCTACACGGTCCGTCCCGACCAAGGTCGCTCTGTCAGTGGGGCTTATTGTATTATATGCCGTCTGGCACGCGCTTAACGTGGGACAGAGAGCAGACGAAAACCTCTTGTAGTACAAACAGCAACACATGACACTTAACTGACCGTTCGATAGACCTTATGCCGTTGCAATAGGGATTACAAATGGTCAGTTAACAGTGTTGGCGATGGTAGTGCAATGGAAAAGAGGAAGGTAGCTTTACGATTTTTGAAGTTAGTGATAGTAGGGGTCCCTGGACATTTGAAACCGAATGATGTCTAGTTCATTGGTAATTGGTTTGTATATTTATTAATTTTCTATTATATTGACATAAATATTAAATAA
This sequence comes from Pammene fasciana, assembly GCA_911728535.1. Lineage (NCBI taxonomy): Eukaryota > Metazoa > Arthropoda > Insecta > Lepidoptera > Tortricidae > Pammene > Pammene fasciana. The sequence continues at coordinate 6,306,837 of OU452279.1, forward strand.
TTTAATCTTGTAAATGAGGTATTAGTATTACATATATTTATGTGTCATTATTCTGGTAAAGGTATTCGGATGACAGTCCAAAATCCGAATGCCGTTCAATCTAAAACTTACGACGTAAGCGCGGGCCTCCAAATGGTACACGTATATGTAAAGACTTAATTAAATTAAGATTTATATACATACCAGTAGTTGTTTTACGTTTAATGGCTCAACTCCATCTATATCTTTTTTTGTTCTAGACAATCTAACTTCCAGTTGCACTTTAAAATCTAAATATTTTAAAGCTATCTGTAACAAAACATTTAATTGTGTAGGTAATTAGTTCGTGTCAAATATTTAATTTTTGTTTCAAGTTTATAATTCAAAGGCAATTATGACGATCCCAAACTCAACAGGTTCACGATTTGGCTCCATCACTAAATCAACTACGCGTCATAATAATAAAATAATGCATGCAACATTTCACCCCAATAGGAAAATACCTGGAAAATAAAAGCTTGTAAAAAAAAACGAGCCACTACTTGACTAGACCCTATTAGTTTTATAATTACCTACGCTTGCGCTAGATGTCACCAGACACCTCCCTAGGCGTGTCAAATAATTTTGGACGAGTTTAGTGAAAGGGCCCACTTAGGGTGGGTTGCACCACGCACAATTAACAGACTCTCATCAACGTTAAATATGGCGACGGAGCTGTCATCCCATTGAAAACAGTCAAACTTTTCATACAAGTTTTTTTTTACGATTACGTTTACGTTCACAGACAGTTTGGTGCAACCGGCCTTTAGTCGTGTTACATAGACAATTCATTTAGTAACTTAGTGGTTCTGTAAACCGTAGACTTCGGAGAACATAAATAACGCGACAGCAAACTTCCCCCCATTTCCCCCTCTTTTACCCCCAATAAATATGGCTCAACGATTTTTAGCAAATGAATCAAAGAACGTATATGCCAAGTTTCATCGAAATCGGATGAAAAATGCGACCTCTAGACCGACAACGATCAACCAACCAACCAACCAATACACACACATCATTCTGCCAAATCGTCGTACCAGTGAGAGACCCCAGACCCAACACGCACCCGCGCGCCCGTGCGGCCTCTCCTTGTGAGTAAAAACGGAAAAGTTCGTCACCTTGCTACGCTCGGCTCCTCAGTCAACTAATAGCTAGGGATACACGCACAGATCTGCCCGTCGGATTTGTCTGGCATAACCGCCGGACAGATCCATCCATGTATGGCGCTATTCAGATGTGTCCGCAGACAAATCCGTGTCCAATTCGCGCCATATATGGACAGATCTGTCCGCCGGGCATATCCGCCAGACAAATCCGACATGTAGATCTGTGCATATATCCCTAGGTAATACAAAGGTATTGTATACTTACCTGTTGTCCAGGAAGTAGGTAGGTACTAATAACTCCATATCAACAAAGTGGCCCAGACAGCCATTTTCGGTAGCAGATTTGTGAAAGTAGTTGCAAGTACAAAATATTTCGTAACTGTTACGACACAATGTAACTGTGTTTGGTTTGGTTTCAATGTGTGGTAGCAGTGTACACACAATGTGACCGAGTGATTTTTAGTAATTAAGTGTGGTCATTGTGTCCACACATTACTGTAACTTTGCGTCGAAACATTTTATACACATTGCGTGTATATTGCGACTAGTGTACACTTTAGAAACAATGTTTAGTAACTGTGTAGACACTTTGTTACTAAAAGTTGACACAGGGTGTGGTAAAGTTACGTGAATGTTCCTACACTTTGTTACTAAAATAAATTGTAAACGTCACTAGAAACTCCAAAGTCTCCCAAACTTTGTTGTCAGTTCACATATCAGCATCTCACTCTGCTACATAAATCATGAGATTAGATTAATAATATTTATTGCACAGTAGGGTGGTCTAAAAACATAAAGTTTTATAGTAGAAGAGCCCATGACACTGAACCTAGTTCGATAAGTCTCCCAGATGATATATATATAATTAGTCACGTATTTAATAGGAGAACACGAAATACCTATGCTGCAATGCAAAAAAGTGGTGGCATAATATATTTTTTTAATCACCAAAAATTCGGTTTTTAGTAGGATAAGTCCTCCAGGTTTCCGTTGTTCCTCGAAACAGAGGAGTGTTAGTGCAGTGCTGCAAGCCCCGATAATGCAGTGCTGCAAGCCCCGGTGACTGGCCTTGTCAGTTGCTGCAGCATTATAAGGGATCGGTTTTATTAGGTGTCTAGTATGATCAGTCTCCTCTTAAACCAATGCTCATCAGAAAGATCTAAAATTTTTGTGTAAGAAAAACCACTGCTGCAGCACCGCATTATCGAATAGTCCTAACTCTCCTCTGCTTCGAGGTACAAAGGAAACCTGGGAGACTTATCGTACTAGAAACCGATTTTTATTTAATTTTCAAAAAAAATATTGTGCCGCCACTTTTTTGCATTGCAGCATAGGCATTGACGTGACTAATTATATATATCTCATCTGGGAGACTTATCGAACTAGGTTCAGTCAGTGTCATGGGCTCTTATACTTATTACTGGTAGGATGTTAATATGTCCCCACGAAAGTTTAAATTCAATAACCTTAGGGTAGATTATGAAATAAAAATTGAGTTCGCTGTTTTATAGCCATTGGTAAAAAAAAAGATAACTAAAATTATTATCAACAACCCACTTGCTTTAAACAAGCGATATCATACGTGTGTCAAGAAGTGCCTTCCATCGTCGAAACTATTCAAAATGGTATTTCCATATCTTCCCGAAGTTTGAGAATCGCTGGAAACATAAAAGGACGGTCCACCATTTTATAAATTTGATAATTTTGGAGTTTTAAGTCGACTCTGTGTCGACATAATGTGGTAACTTTGTGACCGATTGTAACTGAATTATGTATGTTCTTAAAAATAGTTTCTTTTTTAAATATTTTATAGTAAAATGTTTTTTTAATACCACAATAGCTTTTTTTGTTATTAGCAATCGTTGCTCTACCTTATGAGAGGCTTTTTAAGTCTGAAAATGTAAAAATAAGTTTAGTAAAATCAATATTACATTTGTTTACAATCGTTAAATTCCAATTATTTTAGTGGCGCGTTGGCAAATTTGAAATTTTTAAATAAAATAACACAGCGTACTTTTTTGCGCAATAATGTTAACATCCTGGAAACACAAAAATGTCCGAAAACATAAAATAAATATTTTCGTCCATAACAGCAATGGCGTTCACAAATATATTTAACAATTTTACTTACGTCAACTTTGTAGACTGATAGCAGTGACAGCAAATGAGTGAACGAATGAATGAATGATTTGCGCTATAAGTGGTTGCAAACTGGTAACAATGTTACGACACGGCGACGTAAAAAAGTAACCAAAATGCGACTGTGTCGACTCGTCCCCACTTTTTAAAACTCATACAATAATTTAGTCGCCTCAACCGAACCATTTCGTAACGGCGACCAAAAATGGTAACAAATATTTTTGTGTTTACACAAAGTGTCGACAAAATGTGGTAAATGCGACTAAAATGGCTGTATGGGGGAACATTCCCTGAGCGAACGCAATTAAGGATGAGAAGTAAATATTTCTAGACAACCTAAATCCTAACCTGCGTCTCCCAGCTCAACAGGAGCCCGGACTGCTGCAGACGACCGACCAGCTCAGTCAGCTTGGCGGTGTACGGGGAACTCTTCCTGGTCATCACCACGCACTGCTCGTAGTACATGTCCTCCAGCATCAGCTCCAGGTTCTGTGCCCCTTCCGTGGTTATGTACTCGCCTATAGCGAAGGATCCTGAGCAAGAGACAGGATTGACATTAGTGGGGCTCTGCAAATAGGGATTTACCAAGATTTCGGAATTTTTCAATAAAAATAATCCCGGAATTAGAAGCCTTAGGTAGGCTTGGTATCCAGATGGCTTACTGCTTAGCTACCAATGCTAATGTTTCGTAATAATACATACCTACTAAAATAAAATTTTATAATTAGAGAGAATTTATTAAAAGTAAAGGAAAATATAACAGGAAAAAAATACCTACTAAATAGGTATTAGAATATAATTGTGTCTTATTTCGGCTCCCACCTGGTCCGAAAGTGCCAAAAATGCTGGCAGCATTACCGCGTTGCACAGCGAGTGAAATTTGCTGGACCAGGTAGGATCCGGAGCGTGGGTCGCAGCCCCTATCTCTCAGACGCCGCCCCAAAGCTCTGACCAGTGTCTTAGCCTCCGCGCATGCACCAAGGCCCAGCCGTTTCAATAGCGACGGGGGCAAAGTCATATGCTGGCATTAGGTTGCAATATTTGTTGCGTTTGAGTTTGGCAGCATTTTCGGCAGCTGCACCTGATGTTTTGGTGGTATGGGTGATGTGGGAGGGGGCAAATTTTATAATTATGTATTGAAAGACAGATTACCTGCAGGAAGGCGCTCAATGCTAAATGCCATATTCCGTGAAAAGCTCTTTTGTGTCAAGATTTCCGGTGGATAAACCTTAAACTGACTTATTGCACTCTTGATTAGGGGCTAAAAAATAGGTAATGTTGATTTATTTGCCACTTCTTATTGAAGGAAAACGATAGCCAGAGACTACATACCTCTTCGGAGAGGATCATAGAATACAACCAGGCGTCAACAGGTGCGCCCCATTCCATCCTCCTGTCCACTAGATCCTGTATCGTGTCCACAGAGGCCTCGTACTTGGGGACGGTGAAGCTGGAGGCCAGGCCGCCGCTGTATGCGTTGTCTATGACCAGCCCGATCACCAGCATCCAGCCGGAGATGCTGCGGATGCGCCAGGAGTTGGAGTCACCGGGGGACTAGGGATCGGTAAATACAAAAAAATATTAAATGCTTGCTACGATATGTAAATTAGTCATTTAACTGCAGTACTATAGTTACTTATTGAATAAACGAAAGCAGGCAGGAGAAATATGTATAGGTAGGTAATTTTGGTCCCTGCATTCATTCCCTTATATGCTTATTTGCCTTGTAAGATCCTTGTGTGTTATTTTATCGGGAGTGGCTAATAAGCAGCAGCTTAAGATATCAATAATAAAACCAATACACAAAAAAGATAGTACTCTAGACACTAACAACTATCGGCCCATAGCACTTTTACCCACACTATCTAAAGTATTTGAGAAATGTATGTATAACCGTGTCTATACATTCCTGGAAAAACACCATGTTTTGGATGACAAACAATATGGCTTCAGAAAGAATAGGTCTACTACCCTCGCCCTCACCAACTACACACAAGAGATTATGGAAATCGTAAATAATAATCGCCATGCTGTTGGACTACTCTTAGACCTCACGAAAGCTTATGATAAAGTCTCTCATGAGATTATGCTACATAAGCTATACGGATCGGGAATTAGAGGCATAGCTCATGATTGGTTTAAATCCTACCTAGAAAAGCGAACACAGTTGGTCCAGATCGATTACCTTAATCCATCTAGCAATGAATTAGAATCAGTTCGGTCTAACGCCGTTGAAATGACAGGCTCAATCCCTCAAGGAAGTGTGTTGGGCTGTCTTCTTTTCTTATTATACATAAACGACCTGCCAAAAGAAATCGATGTAAAATGTACCCTATTTGCAGATGATGTCTCCCTCCTCTTTGATTTTAACAGTAATGAAGATTTTAATTTAAAGCTAACACAAACCTTAAATCGTATTCATAAGTGGATGGCTGACCACAACCTTACAATAAATTCAAACAAAACTAAATTAATTCAATTTTACCCATATCAAAGAACACCTTTACAACTCAAACTATTCTTAAATAATACAGAAATCGAAGAAGTGGATAATTTCAAACTCCTAGGTATTACTCTCGATAACAACATCAATTGGAAAACGCACATATTATACACAAAGACAAAAATATCTCGGTTTATACGTGGTCTTTTTGTTCTCCGCCAAACAACTAGCTTCGATGCAGCACTCTCCGCCTACTATGCCTTCGCTAATTCTTGGTTACGATATGGGATTTCAACATGGGGCGACAGTACGGATGTACCAGACTTGTTTTTGGTACAAAAGGACTGTGTTCGGTCATTGGTGGGTATCCGTTTTTGGGATAGTTGCAAACCTTATTTCAAAAAACATGGCATCCTCACTCTCACATGTCTCTATATTCTAGAATTAGGCATGTATGTGAGAAAAAATAGGCATTTGTTTAAAGACCTCCCAAATAGAAGACTAAAATATAAGCTGGAACTTCCCGTACCAAATTTAGAAATATACCGAAAAAGTCCTCATTATGCAGCAGTCAAATTATATAATCACCTTCCAAATTATATAAAGGCAGAGGACAGAGAAGCAGCATATGCTAAGAAATTAAAATCATTCCTAGCAGAAAAAGCGTACTATTCTGTTACAGAATATCTCACAGATAGTTTTGTGAACTAAGATATGATGCTCTGGGTGCTTTAGGTTTAACATTATTAAGTATAATAAGTCTAACAATGTACATATTATAGTGTAAAATAACTGTTATGATTTATAATTATAACTAAATTGTCATATAAATATGCTTAGAATAAGTTAATAATTGCCATACCCTACTGGGGTCCATGAGACACTATTTTTAATTGTAACAACTTGTATTTTACCATGGTGCAATAAAAGATATTATTATTATGATTATAACTATTCGCTGTGTGCATAATTGAGGCGCCATCTCTCGGGCAGGTGTTCAATCTCTTTTTTTATAAATGGGTTGTATTACTTGCTTATATGAAATGTCACTGGCTGATTTGACAACTGACAGGGGCTTTTACAGTCTACTATTCAATATACTCTGTGTTTACAGTTTCATCACAGAGTATTTATCTATACATATACTAGTAATAAAGGTGAAGAGGGTCAAAAATCTGTACATTGGAGATATTAGTAAAAAAATGAGTTAGTAGCTCTTAGAATCGATAACAGAACACGTTTCGGCGATTTTTAGAATTTTTGTCTGTTTGTCTGTTTGTCTGTTTGGATGGGGAGAGTTGGCGTCAAAACGCCTGAACCGATTTCGATAAAAACTTCACTAGCAGGTTCTACAGACCTCTGGTCAGGACATAGGCTATAAAAAATACGAACTTTTTGGATTTAAGGGGGTTTAAGGGGGGTTTAAACTTTGTATGGGAAATGCCTTTATATGGTAAATAAATACTTATGCCTTTGTATTTCAACTATATATTTTTTAAACCACGGTGATGGCAAACAATCATACGACCCGCCTGATGGTAAGCACTTAGGGTAGCCAATGGACGCCTGTAAATCCAGAGGTTTTATGTGCGCGTTGCCTCCCTATAAGAATCTTTTTTTATTTACACTATAGGGCAGATGCCCCGGTTGTGGCCACTGTGCCGGTTTTGGCCAGTTTCAACTTTGAATTGGGTTAACTAAGGTATAGACAACTTTATAAGTCTATGGCTTAAACTAAATACAAGAGAAGATTATGGCAATACAGATGACACTGTCATCCGTCATGTGTCAGTTGTCATTCAGTTGTCAGGAGCTATGTTGTGTCAGGTTACGTGGTACATGCTATTTGTTAACCAACACAATAAGGTTGGAAGCTCCGTAATCTGCCATTATCTTGGAAACCCTTTTGTATTCCTATGAGCTTATTGTTTAGGCGGTTATCACACTGGCGCGGATCCGCATGCGGCACCGGTGCGCGAGCGAGATAGCGCTCTGCATGTGTATAGCGCTATCTCGCTCGCACACCGGCGCCGCATGCGGATCCGTCGTCAGTGTGATAATCGCCTTAATGTACATGTCAAAAGTGTTGTCTAAGGATATGTTAGGTTACTTTCTTGGCGCGCCTTTCAGAAATTGAGGTATGCCTATTGGCCAAAACTGGCACCTTGATTTCGTGATTTCACCAATTGTGGCCATGTCTATGACCATAACTGGCTCACATACTAACCCAGTTTTGGCCACCTAGTATTGGTCCTAAATTTTAATATTATTACAATTTTCTTTTCTCCAATATTTACGCAAATGTTCGCATTACTATAGAAAAATTATTCAAGTGCGTTGGGTTAAGACCAAATGAATTATAGACGCCCTCATAGAAAATCGTTACGTCTTTTTGGCATACATAAAAGTAAATTTTTAACCGACTTAAAAAAAGGAGGTTCTCAGTTTGACCCGTATGTTTGTTTGTATGTATGTTTGTTCACGATTATCTCGCGTTTGACTGTACCGAATTTGATGCTGTTTTGAGAAAAGTATTTGTTACACTCTGGAGAGGGTTTATTATAGACAAAGAGGTCATCCATTTATTACGTAAGACCATTTTTGCCAGTTTTGAAGGTGGTCACTTCCTCTTGTAAGTAGAAGTATGGCATTGTCAATCCCCTCCCCGCCTAAATTGTCTTGCGTATGAAATGAATGGCACCCAAAAGGATATCCGTGACGTCGTCCGCGTGGATCCGTTATCAAGCGATATAGTTCAACTCAACCGATTTTTAACCGCATTAATAACTATAATAGCAAAGCAAAGTAATATTCATCTTCTCCTTTTCCTTCTTCTTCTGCTTCTTCTTCTTATCATCATCATCTTCTTATTAATCTTCTGCATACTTAGTCTTCTTCTGTATCTTCTTCATCGCAGTTGTCTGCATATTCTTTATCTTGATCTTCATCATTATCTAATTCTTTGTATTCTTCTTCTTTACCTTTATCAACGTTTTCACATTTTTCACACATACCTTACTTCTACTTACACTAGGAGGATTTTTTCTTACGTAGGGCGGAAGGGGGTCAAAAAGTGGCAAGAATTGACTTACGTAATAAATGGATGACCCCTTTGTCTATACTAAAACTTTCTCCAGAGTGTAACTAATACTTTTTTGAAAACCGCATCAAATTCGGTACAGCCAAACGCGAGATAATCGTCAACAAATATACGGGCCAAACTGAGAATAACCTCCTTTTTTTGAAGTCGGTTAATAAAAAACACATTTGTTCCAATTCTAACGATGAATACTTAAGTTAGTAAGGAAATATGTGTATTTTTTTTTTTTTTTTCCATTTTGTAGAAGGTGCTGCGGTCTTTTGGAACATTGTCGGTTTACCTGTTTTTGAGTTATGTTCAAAAAACTACTTTATACAGAACCCTCAATTATGCGTGGGCCGACACGCACGTGGCCGGTTTTTTTTTGTTCAGTTGTTGTACTGAAATGTAAACTTACCGTCTGATATTAATATTTTATGATATATCATTGGAAACATTCATATTTTTAAATGTGGCCAAAATTGGCACAATAGGTGTGGCCACAACTGGGTCAAAACTGGCCAAAAGTGGCTCCTGGGCCCCTTTCTGACATTTCATTAAATAAAAAATTTGATGCAATGACAGAATCTTAACAGCGGAGATTCATATAAATATAGTAATCAATTCTCAATGATTATGCACATAAAGAGTGTCATAATTCCTTATTGACACAAAATGACGGACATCTGAACAGTCAAACTCTCCTTAAAGTGGCCAAAACCGGGGCATCTGCCCTATTGCACGAAATACAAAACTGTGAGACCAAACGGCGGACATCATACCATATGGTATTTTCCACCATTCAACCATTGGGCCTATACAACAGACATGTACAAAAGGTGCAAAAAAAAAGTTAAATTAACTTACTACTTAAAAAAAACAAACGGAACATAGTGAAACACGGAAATCGAAAAGTACCGGCACACCCTACCGAAAAAGAGTTTAGATAGAGTTCACCGCGTGATGGGCGTCAAAGAAAGGGGGGCTCGCATATAGAAAAAACACACCGTACTATTGCTTATTATACCAAAAATTGTTACGTCGAACATTTGAGATGGGAGAAAAAGAGTTTTGATAGAGTTTACTACGTGACGGGTGGCAAAGAAAGGGGGGCTCGGGGGGCGCAGCCCCCCGCATAATCAAAAAACACACTGTACTATTGCTTATTATACCAAAAACTGTTACGTCGAACATTTGAGATGGGAGAAAAGAGTTTTGATAGAGTTTGCCGCGTGATGGGCTGCAAAGAAAGGGGGGCTAGGGGGGCGGAGCCCGCAAAAAGAAAAAACACACCGTACTATTGCTTATTATACCAAAAATGGTTACGTTCAACATTTGAAATGGGAGAAAAAGAGTTTTGATAGAGTTAACCACGTTATGGGCGGCAAAAAGTAGGGGGCTCAGGGGGCTTCTCCCCCCGCATACAGAAGAAACACACCGTACTATTGCTTATTATACCAAAAATTCTTAGGCTAGACATTTGAGATGGGAGAAAAAGAGTTTTGATAAAGATTACCATGTGATGGGCGGCATAGAAAGGGGGGCCAAGAAAGAAAAAACACACCGCACTATTGCTTATTCTACCAAAAATTTCTAGGTTGGACATTTGAGATGGGAGAAGAAGAGTTTTGAGAGAGTTTACTACGTGATGGGCGGTAAAGAACGGGGGGCAAATAAAATACTGCAAATAATACCAAAAACTGATACGTTGAACATTTGAGATGGGAGAAAAAGAGTTTTGATAGAGTTTACCACGTGATGGGCTGTAAAAAAAGGGGGGCTCGGGGGGCAGAGACCCCCGCATAAACAAAAAACACACTGTACTATTGCTAATTATACCAAAAATTGTTACGGTGAATATTTGAAATGAGAGAAGAAGAGTTTTGATAGAGTTAATCACGTGATGGGCGGTAAAAAACGTGGGGCTCGGGGGGCGGAGCCCCCCGCATAAACTATTGCCAATTTGCCATGGCTGACACAGTCAAATCTCAGACGCTTTCAGTCGATCTTTTGGGATGTCGAAGTTATATGCAAGAAGTCAATTTTATCTAAACTGCTAAACATACTGTATGAAATATGACATGTAGAAAGCGTTTAGCAATGGACTGTTGAGGGTAACGAAAAGTGACAGAACCTACTGCAACGCACGCGAGCGAAGCCGCGCGGGTACAGCTAGTATTGAATAATTTGAAAGACAGAGTGAGAGTGGGTGGGTTTATAATTTCTTGTCACATTGTGCTATTGTGCACTGCGATCGTTGGTCCTTCTCGTAACTCCCACCATGCACTTCTCACATAGCGAATAGGGGGGCCCCATAACTACCTATATCAGTCACCCTAATTTAAAAGCTCATTTGTTTTAAATTTGATGACTGTTAAATGTTAATGAATGGAGATTGGGAAACAGCCGCTCGCACCTTATTATTCAGCTGTAGACTAGAGCAAAGTAGTTATCTGGCGGTTTGTGGCTACAACACAGTTTTTAGACTAATAATTACACCAAGTCTACCTGACAGTAATGAGGAGTATCCAGATTACCAACTGCGGTGCAAAATCACCTCCCGCCGGGCAATCTAGACGCATACAAGATAATTGAATGAGATTTTCAATGGCAGCCGTAAGTGCATGGATTGTTCTTCAGTGACATTTATGTAATGACTAACTTGACCAATCATATTCCCAAATGTAGCGAAGAAGATGTTGTCAGTAGACCGTTGAGCTACGAAGAGGGCAAATGAAGCAAAGAAGAAAGTGGCTATCAAACACATCCACATCAGCCAAGAGAACGGCACCAATGGTAAGTCCCAGCTAGACAAAATCCTGAAAGTACAATTGTTAAGCTGATAAGTATAATTCCACTCGTTAATTCATACTAGCAGTGGAGCAAAGCTGACAATGGCAATGGAACTGATTGGTATAAGCTTTATAAAATAGGAACGTGATGTAAAAATGTGTGTTAATATATTAGTCGCAGTAGTGTACAGTGTACTATATACTGACTATACTACCTAGAAAAACACTGTACAGTATACTAACTAACTAATACCTCGGCTGAAAGCCCTCCCTATAGTCCCTATAGGTAGATAGACTCGTGTGTTCAATGTATATTAGCCAGCATTCTGACTCGTGCACATTTAAGTAAGTAACAGTGGTCTTTTGCGCCATAGTCTTCCATTAAACTTAGGGCCTTTGTGCCGAATCCGCCATTAAAATAATCCAAAAACTAATAATAACTCAACAATCAACAGAAAACAATCGACATAAATCAACAATAAAATTAATTATGAAACCTTTTCACAAAATTAAGATTAGAAAAGAACATCCGGACCTAAAAAAAATATTTTTACCCAAGCTGAAATGTATAAGCTTCCTCTATGCAAGACTAAATATACAGAGGTACTACAGTACAAATACTAAACTAAATTAATAACTAGCTCAAATCTAAACTAGGCCCTTGCGGCATTGTACCAAGGATGCTGGCGGCATTTCCTCGTTGTATCGCAATGCTGATACGCTGTGCGAGGAAACCGCCAGCTCTTCGGTCACCAGTTACATCAACCAGACGCTTTGCGATTTCTGCAAAAAACTTGTGTGCGCTGGGACCCCATGGACCTAGAGTTTCAACTCTAAAGGTAAAAAATGGTACTCTCTACCGAGACTTTTATATTTGTTACGTTTTGAAATTTCGGCGCTTTCCGCCGCTGCGCCCGCTTTTACGTTAGTCCGTTGGAGGTGGGACGGTGCCAGTGTGTCTACGCAGGTAGCATCCCACACTAACATCCGTCCCAGGCTCCAAGGAACCAAAGACACCCCATCAGGCCTCTTGCCATGCAAGTAAGTACTCGTATAAATAATAACAATTATTTATAGTACATCATTAAATATACAGAGGCACTACAGTACAAATATTAAACTAAATTAATAACTAGCTTAAATCTAAATCTAAACTAGGCCCTTGCGGCATTGTACCATTTGTGCCAAGGATGCTGGCGGCATTTCCTCGTATTATATAAGTAAGCAACTTAAGTAAGGACTACTTGCCTTGGGGCGGGTGCAATGCAAGTGACAGCAGTCCTTATAATCGGAGCTGAAAAATCCAAGGCCCTGTATTCTTCGTACCAAGAATACAGCGATGCTGAAAATGAAATACTTACGTTTACCTCTATTTAGGTGCGACAAGTGTAGCTATCCGAGGTACCTATGAAAGATTCCAAAATAGGGTTGGGCAGGGAAAATATAGGTACACGGTACACTTAATATACGTACCGACATGGAATAGCTAGGGATACACGCACAGATATGCCCGCCGGATTTGTCCGACGGATATGCCCGGCGGACAGACCCGTGTGATTTCAGAATTTCTTGTAATATACCTATGCCTAGGAATTTTCAAGAGGATAGTAAGGAGTGACTACAAAAATTCCCTCTTCGGCTCCCTTATTATTACTGCCTATTATGAAATTCTCGAGTTGATTAATGATTATCCAAGACCCAATTTCTAATAATACAATAATGATTTTCTGCAGGCCTTTAAAAGGTAGAACTTACTAACTCCTATCTCCGTTCGATCTTCAACCAAATTCCCAACGAGGCCGACACCAGTGTTATTCTCATATATCTCACCCCACTCTTTTCCATCGTCTGGTCTGACTATTTCCACTGTACAATTTATCCACCTAAAATGTATTACAATGCGAAAAAATCATAGATATTTGTGACGATCAAGTTATGTTTAGAAATGACTGGAAACTTCTTTACCTGCAAAATTCCTCTATGAAGCGTATGTCAATACCATCGCGGCCTAATGGTGTCAGAGATGGATCAAGATCTAATAATACATAAGGTTTGTATGTAAATGCTCCAACTTTTACCCTCTTACCATATAAATTCGACATGTCGTGAGGAAACAAACCCACCCCCTTTTCAAACTGGCCGGTACAAGAATCCCAACGGTCCAAGTACAAAGGTACTTGTATCTGTTCGTTGGCACCGACAAAAGTATGAGTTATCATGTCATATGCCTTACAGGCATCTGTGCTTTGCATAATTGGTGCTATTAATAGGATATTGGGAACATAACTAGTTTCCTTTAGCGATAATATGTCTGTAAGGATACTTGTGTTCTCAAATTTATCTTCGACGGGTAAAAATATAAGTTTCTTGTCGCTTCTTCGTACGTCTCCTATATGATTAACTTTGTCAAAAGCTATCATAAAATTCTGGGGCTCAGCCATTTGAATTATGTAATCGTTGCAAGCTTTTTCCGATGCCCCCAAGATTTGTTTTACAAGTTCTGAATCATTAGGCTTTATGTTCATAGCACTCACGTTTGAAGGTAAATTACTTATTAATTCAGTTTCTGTCACAAAAGTTATGCAAAAACTTGTGTGCAAATAGTCTTTAATTAATGCATTTATCAATATTTCAACCGTAATTAATACACTCGTATTTGATTGTACCAACATCTTGACTCGACTAGTTCGTAATTAATTAGAGGAAATATTAAATACAATTCACGAGATACCTATAGTCTACAGGCAGCTGCTTTTTTGAAGGCACTGGTAATACAGAGGCATTTTATAGTTACGTTTTTCTTTATTGATTAAATTCCACAACACAAGCTTTATTACAGTTAAAATTATGCAAAGTACCTATTTAACGTAAACATTTAGCAAACAGTTGAGCAGAAACGTCACAAAAACCTTTACGTTCAGCAGTTCAATATTTAGTTGAATTTAAAGAAAATTAAGCGTAACTCCTTCAGCGCACCTGACTTAACTATAACTTATTTAGTTTTATAATCTTCAACTAAACTTACTTTAAATCATTAATCCTCAGATTATATCATTTGATATTTACCAATTGCTATTCGGAGAAGGAAAACATCGTGAGGAAACCTGCATACATCCGCGGAGAAATTCAAAGATGTATATTATATGAAGTACCCACCCCAACCCGCTTAGGGCCAGAGCGTGAGTACTATAGCCATCGGGCTATAGTACTCACGCTCTGGCCCTAAGCGGGTTGGGGTGGGTACTTCAAGAGTAGGCCGTAGGCAACCCTACCTCATTTAGTACCTAGCAGAATTCGGCTTATGTAGCCTGAGTCTTTGTAGCATTTTGTATATTGCTGGGCACATGATCGCATGTGCCTACGGCCTACTCTTGTTCTATTCATGCTATTTTACAAAACCTAGGTAATAGTTCAATTTTAAAATATTTATAACGGGTCACTCACGTAATTTTGGTAGATTGTGGCGCGCTGCCGTCGCGGAAGGCCGCTCAAGATTATAGTTATCATCATAAATTGATCGAAACATGTCGAGCAAAAATCGACCGAAATTACGTGAGTGACCCGTTATAAATATGTTTAATATGTTAGAGTCTCACGAAAGTTTTATAGTTAAAATAGGTTATTTTAATATTGTATCTGAAAGTAAACCCATTTAATGAGCCTTACATAGTTTGCTTCGTAGAGTTAAATTTGTCTCTGCTCTATTAACTTGACCCAGAAGACCTAAAGTAGTTAAAATAGCACATAATAGGAGGTCAATAAGTATGACCACTGGTCATATGATTTCGGCAGAGAGGAACGCCTGTCAAAGGCTGCTCCTATAAAGGTGTCAAATAAATTCAGGAAGCCTTACTGTAAATAATTAATAGAAGATGTAGGGAAATTGTAATAGGTACTTTTAATAGGATAAATAGGTAATGGTAATGGCAACAAATATTATATGCACTCACATCGAACGAACTTGATCGTTGTGGGGATATAAAATACCTACTTACATATTATTATCTTCATATTACCCATATGGAATACCCATATAAAACAACCTGAAGCGGGTTCGAGGCCACTAAAGCTAATGGATATTTTGTTTATGGTTAAAGCGACATGGCACAGGCGGTTAGCGCCACCAAATACGCGCATTGAACTAATTTGATAGTTGCAGGGGTAATTAATATTAATTGCCAAGTCGTTATTTAATAATTTATTATGTACTTTCTATATAAGTACCGTGTAATTATTTATAAATAATCTTAATATACCATCGTATACACAGTTAAAAGGTAATTAGTGGCTTTATTGCAAGATGTCATTCATTAGTAGTAGCGACGAATGTTCAGTTAAGTTAAGCTACCTTCTAGTATTTACTAGTGTCAGCATATTATGTATAATTTCCTTTTAAACCTGTAAATCTTACGTCATATACAAAACGCCACTCACAGTCACACACCAAGATCACGCATGCAAACATGCCAATTTAAACTGTACGTACTTGAAAGTATGAAATAAATCATACCAAAATGTAAAATAAGTATAAACTTTTTATTATATTTTATATCAGAGATTCAAACTCATTTTAACGTTAATAGTATGTAGTAGGTACATTATCAATGAACAATGAGCATGGATGGATGACATTTATGACATTGTGGTACCTATATTGTGTATAAAAAATATAAGATATACTTTACACGTGTTTTTAATGACGGAAATAATTTTACCGAATCCATGCTAACTTATTTTCTGTGATAAGAAAATGTAGCTTGTTAATTTACACGTTTTTTACTAAAAAAACTACTTTTGTGAGTAAAAGAGTTAAGAAAACGTCATATTCGTAATTTATTATTATAGCATATAAGTATCTAAAATTGATATATGATATACGAAAAAGGCATTAAGTAAAATATCGATACTTGATGACTGTTTGACTGAACTAAACAAAAAAACGGGCGCATATCAAAGTAAAGTACTTATTTATCATTTTAATACTGTATAAAATCAAAAAATTAATATCCTGAAGGTTAGTATAAGACCGTGACTCTAATATTATAATTTTAAATTAATAAAAATATATCTTTTTGTCGATTATAAAATATCTTCAAAAGATGTATCAAGATTGTTCAATTCGTTTCCACAGCGCGTGTGTGGTCGCCGCCGGGTGCCGCCACACAACACAACCGAACTAATAATAGTAATAATACGGACTTGAAAAACTCGCGCTACTTTACACGCGTTACACAGACAAAACTTTTTAATTGAGGAGATAGCTACGGCGACGAAGGTTAATATCAAAGAGCCATTCGACCACCGTGTCAGATATTATAGTCTGATTCTGAGGAGTCTGGCGTATTGTGGTCGGGCTTAGTTTCTCAGTTTCTAAGTATATGTCCTACTACCTACCTACTGCATCAAAAAAGAAGATTTTAGTGAAGATTGGCTTTTTCGCGCGTGCTACAAATAGAGACTGCAGCCCGGTTATTAAATCAGTATTACACCTCCAGATAAGACTTTTTTTCATGATTTTTACCAAATTGCAGGTTTTTGTAGGTACATTCAATAACTACTAATCTGCATGTAGCGATATTCTAATAATGAATTACAATATTTCAATTTATACACAGGCCCCTACATAAGTAACATAAGTTTACTAGAAAATTAAAAAAAAAACTGGAGAAATGACACTTCCCGCACGCTAGATCACTCCTAAAAAGTCACTCTTTTAATGTATTAAAAACTTATACTTACATATGTATATCATCTTAAATAATAAAGTAGTAGGTATTATAGGATATCAAGCAGAAATTCACATTAATTTGCCACGCTGATGGCACCTAATAGATACACTGATGATAAAGTTAATTTACCCAAACCTAATGTTTATACTCAACATTAGACTAGCCATTTTTCTTTGCTACCGCGAATCCGACATGTACAAACAAGCACAAACTAAAACCATATTTTCATCCACATAGAAACCTTTTTGGTTTGTCTCATTGCCGCGTTTACTTTCTTTCTAATTGTATAACGATATTCATCACTGTTTTGTCAGCAAAGGGGATTCACCTCGCAATTTTGACAAAGTTTTACAACTCACGTCCTAACTGCAATGCTGTAGAGGCTATTCTGGTTTGCAGGAATGTTCTAGATCCCTAAATCTGTGCTCATGATGCACAGGTTGTGTAAACAGTAATCCTACCCGCTCCGTCGGAGTGCTCGGCGGTGAAATGCGATACCTTCTGTTATTTTGTACTTTTCACCATTTGTGGTGCCGGCTGGGTTTTTAATTAGGTATATTTATTTTGTTTTAGTCATTTTAGAATAACAGTTTGAACTAAAACACTTCGGGATGTTGGAAAGCGGAAACGATGGGTTGTGTCACGGAATATTTACTGTGTAGGAATCAAGCCGACGGAGAAAGACAAGAACATTTGTGTACGTTTACATTTACATACTTACGTTAAAAAAGCAAATTTAATATCAGTTTAAATTTGGTTAAATTAAATATAATCTACAAAAAAACCTTCAAAAATAGTTAGGTAAGTTAATATATATACACCTATTTTTTTCTTCGAAAACTGTACACGATATCTTTCACGTTAGCAGTTCGCTGCCAGGACAGCAATGGCAAAAAAATGGGCAATGGTGAAAAGGAAAGTTAATAAAAAAGGGAAATGTCGGACGGAAGCAGGTATTGGTAGGTAGTAGGTACTAGGTACCCCATATTTATGCAAAATATTCAGTGGTTTTGCTCTTTATCTTACGAATGCGCTAGGAATCTAAATAGCAAAGTGTGTAATTTCCTAAGGACAGATTACTTGATGCTTATAGGACTTAGGATAGCCTCTTAGAAAAAGCGGTAAGGTCAACAATCAAACAAATATTTAGAAACCTTACAAAATTTATTAAATAACATTGCCCTTTCCCTAATCCTTCTTCCTGAGCCTTGCGCTTGAGATTTCGATAGACTGAAGCCAATGTGTGATTTCTTCCGGACAGGTTGGTTTCTGCTCGGCTCCCGGGATACCTTTGAAGAGAGTCTCGGCGGTGACGTCGACGAGGTTCTGGCGGGACAGCACAATGGCTCGCACGAAGCCGTCATTTAGGGTGATGAATTTTTGCTCGATGAATAGGGTTTTCTCGTCCCAGTACGCCAACTGGAACGAAATAGTCCTTATTAGTACTCGTATAACCTTTCGTAATAAATTAGTAAAAACTGTGTAGGTATGCTCAGAAATATATGATACGCAACACATATTTTTGAGCATCTTGTTTTGCTTTAAGAGTTGCCAGGACGCTCGCGTTCCCATACAAACGTAGTTTAGCTCTCATTTTAAAACGACATGCTTTAAAACCACGAAATTTGGCATGGGCATTTTAGTAGTACAGATCTATGTCGGTAATTCGTCTTCGTTGCCAAAAAATGTAATACAAAGAAAATACAGCCAGATACAGATTTACATACAAAATCTATTTTTGCTATATTTTCTTTGTATTACAATTTTTAGCAACAAAAACGAATTAACGACATAGATCTGTACTGCTAGAATGCCCATGCCATGCCAAATTTCGTGGTTCTAAAGCATGTCGTTTTAAAATGAGAGCTGAACTACGTTTGTATGGGGACGCGAGTTCACGCGAGCGTCCTTCGCATGATTAATTTATTTAGTCAGATTAATTGGTGTACGTAAACAAAAGAACTAGGCCTCTAATTGTTGGTAACCACTATTTAGCTACATATTCCTATACGCGCCATATCCTAATCATAATTTGGCCCTCCGTGATACTTGCTAGTGGCTAGAGGTGCCTTGCAGGCCAGCACATCCCCTTTGGCTTTATTAATATTCCGTATGGTCGTAAAAGTGAAATCTGGCGAAGTCGAGCTCAAGCATGTATTACTGTACTGTACGTAACTTACCCTAGTCTCGACTTTATACGCAGTGAAGATCGGGATGGTCCTCCTGTACCGGATGCTAGAGGCGCCCTGCAGCGCATGCCCGTTGGCTTTAGTGATGTTCTCGTAGATGCCCGTGCGGTCATAGAAGTGGAATCTGGCGAAGTCAAGCTCGCGCACGTAGCGCGCGTTGTTCATGTGCCGGAGGAAGATGTCCACGTCTTGCGTTGTGCAGAAACCTGGAGAAATAATTGGGGTGATTATTCTCGTATCCCAGTTTCGAAATTCATAAGAAGGTTGTTTAAAAATCATATCGTGCACCGCGCTTTGCTTATTTAATTAGGTATTTATATTTATTTTTCAGGTAGAAATATTCATTTATTTGTTCCTTATAAAGTTCTAAGGATATTTTACTCACTCGGGTTAAATACAATTATACGAATGGGTAATGACTTGTAAACTTCAGATGAGTAGTTAAGTGCCTTTTAAGCTATAGTTATTTTCATCATGGATTAGGTTAGGTAGGTATTGTGAGCTAATTAGGCAATTATTGGGTTACCTACATACCTGCCTATTAGATATTAATAATATAAACCATGGTCTACACAATAGTGTGCATATGCCATGCCATGATTTATAATATCTATTTAATAGGTAAGTAGGTATGTAACAAAAAATAAAATTGAATGAAATGACCTTACCTGCTGGACGGTGGTACTGGTATAGTAAACAAAACATTTTTAGCTACAAAAAACAGGCAGTAAGTAGGTGATATTAAGAATATTTTAATTATGTTGCATTTCATATACCTACCTACGTAGCGTAGCTTACTAAATCCATGTTACTAGATGTAATTATTTAAAATGTAATTAATTAAGTTACAAAAGATTTTTTTATTAAGTCAATTAAATCTTTATGCGCATATTAAGGTAGTAGGTAGGTAATAGTTAAGTAACGGAAACTTACCGTAAATAGCGGTCGTATCATTGACGCCGCATTTCTTTTGGAACAGTCTTCCAATGCCAATGGTAAAAGCAATTCGAAGGAAATAGTTCACATCCCAGAACATATACGCCAGTGCTATCAGAACTGTTATCACGCACAACATTTTGAATGAAAACTATGAAGATTAATAAAAAGTTATTGTTTATTAGAACGTAACGTTCAGTTAGCAGCAATAGCTAGCGAGTTATGCGAACACCGGCAAAGTGTAGGTGGAATACCAAAAGAACAACGTTGTAACTATGTAAATTAAGATGCTGAACCAATCATTAGACCTTTAGCTCTTTACAATAAAGTCTACCGAGTGACTTTAAGTTCTTGCGTAAGTATGAGCGATGTATGACTTACTGCTTTTTAGTTCTGGATGGTCAAGCGTGGACGCAACAACAGTGAAGTGGCAGCTAGATCGTTGAACCGGTTGGACCCGTGAAGTTAGCCGCAGTCTCGACGCAACGGGACCTAGCACTGGATTGGCTTGTTTTGATAATGACTTTCGTTTGTATCGTTAAGTTTGCATAAATTCCTTGTGAAAAATTCCCCTATTATATAATTAGAGTAAGATACTAAGTAATTAATTGCGTTAATTAGGCTTTTGATAGTTAATGAATACTTCCCTAATATAAGGTAAACGTCCGAATGTTCTTCAACGTCACTGTCTAGGTATAGTGGTAGGTAGGTAACAAACTGACATAATCTAGATTCAGAGTGCACGTTTGCTTTATAGGCCTATTATTATAGTTGTCAGTACCGCCAGTAGGTAGGTAAAGAGGTAGAAGTACCAGGCTACCAGTTCATAGCAGCATAGTTGCAAGCTAATAAGTAGTAGGATTCCTAACCCTCAAGAAAAGAAACAATACCGAGAATAACTGAAAATAAAACAGCAAACAATTCAATAAGTAACATATACTTAAGCTCTTAATTTTTTACTAGAAATTTCCATGCTTTCCAGCCAGCGCTGGATGTAATCAGGACATGTCGGTTTCATATTAGATCCCGCCAAACCCTCAAGAAGGGCGTCGGTGGAGCGTCCGTGCTCGCCGATAGCATGCTGTCGGGAAACTAAGAACGAACGGAGCTTGCCGTCTCCTGTGGTGATGACTTCGTGCTCGAAGAACAGAGAACGGTCGTCCCAATACACGAGCTGAAAACGAAATAGGATATATATATTATAGGATTTTTTGTTTTACACTAAAAAGTAATCATTACAAAAGGTCGTTGCACATGCAGAATGACAGCGGTACTTTTAAGTGGTCACCTACAACTTCTAACGATCAAGGTAAGGTAAGGTGTTTCTTCTCCTTACCTCTCAGCAATCACTGAAGCAAATTTCATTCCTGAAGGGTTCATATGAAAATTTAAGTTTCTAACAGCTGTCGGTTAGAGTTTACCTACCGAATTTTACATTTACCTTCGTATTTATTTTATAAATTTTAAACAGAGGGACAGGTTCCGAGGTAACAGTGAGGGTGCATCCCTGCAACGATTTGATGCGCAACTCTTGGCTCCGCTGGTATATGCCCGTGCGGTCGTAGAACTGGTACCGGGCGAAGTCCAGGTCCCTTACAAGTCTGGCTAAGCGAATACCGCTAAATGTAATGTCGCAGTCTTGCAGGGTGCAAACGCCTGAAAAAAAGGAATTTGCATTAGGCATGCCTTTACTAAAGCTGTTATTTACCGTCCTATAAATTCATATTTGACTGGAAAAACGCTGTATTGTGTAGCTACACAATACAGCGTTTTTATTTGTTTTTATTGTAGCTACACAATACAGCGTTTTTCCAGTCAAATATGAATTTATAGGACGGTAAATAACAGCTTTAGCCAACATGTACCTACACAATACAGCGTTTTTCCAGTCAAATATGAATTTATAGGACGGTAAATAACAGCTTTAGCCAACATGTACCTAGTTAATTTTTGATCACAATATTTGGCGCGCTCTATCAGACTGTCAAATGTTGTCAATTCAGTCGAACTGTCACTGTCTCGAGTCAAATAGGCCCCTATGGTCGGATTTCAACTAGACTAGGATTACAATTATTATACATGATTAAAGTGAAATGTTAAATTTCGTATCAGTGATTCATTCTGCGTGGCTCGAACCCAATTGTACATTCAGTAAAGTAGGTAGACTCACCATAAATAATCGCAGTTTCTTTGATACTGATTTTGCTGTTAAACAACCTGCTGCCGATCACGGTAAAGTACACCCGAATAAAATAGTTAGCGTCACAAACTACCATTAAAATAATAAAGACCACACAGAATATACACCACATTGTATTAAAGTACGTAAACAATATCCATTTAGTTTCTACATCGACTTCAAACGAGTCCAGACATTATTTATTACAATCGGTGGGTAAACGACTTAAGTATGTAAAACGTATGGAAATGCTAATCGGCATTGATCTTTGTTTAAACTTTCATAAAAACTGTAGTCATTGTCATTACTATTGTCGTTTGATATAAAAAGTAAAAAGACAATTGATTATGATTGTTAGTTAACTATTTACTTACGAGTAGGTGTATTTTTCCTTCTGATGTTGTTTTTGTATTTCGACTTTCGACCGAAACATGTCTGACTAATAATACTCACATAATCTTGCCTTTAGAGTTTTGTAAGATACCAATCTATTGTTGATTATTTTACCCCAGAAGCAACTTAGCGAGATACCAGGTTTGCAAGATTAGACTGACAGAAAACATCATACTTTATAATGCTGTTTACCTGTATTATGTTACTGTACCTGTCGAAATATAATTAAATACTTAATTCTCAGCGTCAGCAAAGCAAGACGAAGTTTGTCTGATAAACATGTCCCCGAAAACCTGAATACTTACATCTCGTCCTAAATCCTCAGTGTACTGACAATAATTTCATACCTACGGCAATTAAACGTGATCCTGATCCCTCTCAATATTTCATAAGAAGACTCAAAGTATCCCAAATGAAAGATCACTAAAGCGATTTACTTAATAAATGGGCTTAAACATTATTAAGTTATACGTAAACTGGTGACAAGTTTTCTTAGTGTTAGGGCCCTGTAGGGGATCCGTCTTCATTTTTATTATCGTCACGGATTTGTTACCGTCCGCCGGCGCGAGGGGACTCCGTTTGCACTACTAACTTGTATTTATTAACTGTTTGCACTGCAAATGTACTTAACATAATACGATTTGTTTAGTTGTTTTTGATTTATTCTAGTAATATTATCAGAATTGACAAAGGTAACTAAAGTCTGGATGCCGCCGGACATTGTAACGATGGAAAACGTCTGATCGATGGTCATGGCAATGTTCTTTACCGGAAGCACATAAATACCTATTATATAGGTTAACACATGGAATGGCGTTTGGCACCTATGATTATTATTAGTATTATTTATTACCTATATTTTCGATTATGTACCCGTCTCGAAGGACCATAAAATAAAACTGATGTTTTAGTTTAGACATAAGCACGGGTGTTGTGTATGCAAGTAAAAGTTAAAGTTAAAATTGAGTAAACCCTTTTTAGTGCATTTGTGGGATAGGTAAGTAAAACATTTTAGGTAAGTAAGATCTAATGCATTTAATTAGTAAGTTTGTAATTAATTGTAAGTATACCGCTGCACCAATTTAACAATTCAATTCAATTTAGATACAAGTAGGTACTTAAAAGTATTTGCCTCTTTAAAACGAACTTATTCTAATATTTAATAGGATCCTTACTTACGTAATTTGGCAACTTTCTTTGGCATTAAAAGTAATAAATAATAAACCTTAACCTTCTATCGAAACATACATATTATAGGATGATACAATAGCAGCTCTATTATTTCGAAATAAGAAAATACGTAGGTACAACATCGTAACGTACTAAATACAACTTATTCATATAATTTTAATGTCGATTACATTGCCTGCAGTCAGGCGCGCAGGGGGCGCAAACCGGCGGTTGGTGCTGCAGCGGCAGCAACAGGGGTCCAGACAGCGCGGGCAACGCAGGCAGGGGTACCAACCACTCGGACCCGCAGACGCGTCCCATCACTAGCGCTGGCAGTTGCAGTTGCCGCGGCCCGACTGGCCGGAAGGCTGACCATCGCTCTTCGGAGCTCGATACGGAAGTATCGTAGCTGGTGCTCGCTCCGGCGCTGGCCAGCAGTGTTTTGTCGTTTTGGGCCTGAAATTATGTAGTTGGGTCGTTCTCGCGTTTCGTGCAAATCGGTGATATTCTCTTGATTTGTAATTTTTATCTTTTTTGGTAACTTTATTGGTGTTTATGAAGAGTGGATTCATTGATTAACATTTTTATGGGAAAGGCACCGTCATAACCTTATTATTTTCTATTTAATGAGACTTCTGGTAATGAACTACGCGCTGGTAATGAAATATGCTGAGATGGTAATGATTGAAAAAGGAAAGAAATGAAAATTCAATATGTTTTAAGCATTTTTCTGTACTCTTATTATGTACTTATGCGAACGTATTGAATAAACGTCTTTTATTATTATTATTATTATAATTCCATGGGATGGTAATTTTTCCAATAGAATGTAATGAAACAAACTCATGAAATCAAACATAAAAGCTGTATTTATTGAAAAAAAAACCATTCTTAAAAAATTAACATTAAGAGTAAGTGTCTAAAGCACTGCGCACGGACAATCAAGCTGACTTGGCCTGCGTACTAGTAGTACACTAGTAGCTACTAGATGGAGTAGCAGTGCAGGTGACATTTCCTCTTACATTTACGGTAACTTTAGGGGGCTTTCGGATAGAGGGCGCAATTGACTTGAGCTTTAAAAAGTTCTTAGGCTGTGCTGCTCTACTATATAAGTTACTCTATGATAATGACAACTATAAACCAGCTCATGCGTGTCAGAATTCTTTCGCGTACCTACCTATAGTTTTTATGATTAAATTTATCTTAAAGTAATTAGATATTTTAATATTCTTCTTATTTCTTGCCTGAGTTTGGCAAATTTTCAAACAATTCTGCCCGCGTAAATCTAATTACACTCACTTCTATGTAGATAAATGTAATTAGAATTATGTAGGTAGTATCAATTAAAACATTAAATGGTGGACCCCAGAATGTGAAAAGGCAGTGGAAGAGAGAAGGCATCTTAAGATACTAGCGGACCAAGTTGCTAAATATGCGACGATGCGCCAAAATTGTAAAAACACCATAAGGCAGGCGAAACGGAAACACCTAGACGATTTGGTATCAAGTATGGAAATATTCATAATAGCATCTGAGACTGGACTCTTTTATCGTGAGGTAAGGGTGACAAGGAAGGGTTGTCAACCTAAAACGCAGGCCCTAATAGATAATGAGGGTAACCTTACATTTGACCCAGAGAAGCAGAAACACCTGCGGAGGAATTATTTTAGTGACCTTCTCAACTGCCCGTTAAGTCAGAACACTTCCATAGCAGCAGAAAGCAATTACGAACCAGTGCCCCCACCATCTTTTGATGAAGTCACCAAGGCGATCATGAGGCTAAAAAATAACAAAGCTCCTGGCATTGACTGACTGCCAAGTGAAGTATGGAAGTATTAAGCCGTACCTCCATACTTCCAGCCCTAACGGGAAAGAGTGTTCCACATAATTCAGCATATCTGGTCGGAAGTGGGAATGTGCCCAGAGCTGTAATGTCCTCTTTGTGGATTTCAGAAAAGCCTAAAGCTAAAAATAGGCTCAAACAAGGAGATGCGCTCTCCCTTAGCTTATTTAACTTGGCGCTTGAATATATCATTAAGAAGGCCACTGTTCCTGATGGCGGAGTAGAGTTAAATGGGAGACATCGGATTGTATGGTATGCTGGCGATCTGGCACTTATATGGGAGAAACCGAAGCAAGCGTCTGCAGGTCCGCCCAGAAACTAGAGGAAGAAGCTGTAAAGGTTGGCCTACGAATTAACCACGAAAAAACTGAATACCTTTATATGAAGAGATACAGAAACACAAAGATTCGTAGGAAACAGCGCTCTTTGTTGCGCAGCTGCTCTACACAAAGTGTTGGTGTCCAAGCTAATGATCAGAAAGACGAAACTGCACTTATACAAAACCATTATAAGACCAATATTGACATAAGGA
Organism: Pammene fasciana; assembly: GCA_911728535.1. Taxonomy (NCBI): domain Eukaryota; kingdom Metazoa; phylum Arthropoda; class Insecta; order Lepidoptera; family Tortricidae; genus Pammene; species Pammene fasciana. The sequence goes on from OU452279.1 coordinate 6,333,385, forward strand.
CGTGAAGCTTGGACACTAACTCAAAAAGAAGAACAGGCACTGCTGGTGGCTGGGCGAAGAATCTACCACAAAATACTGGGACCCATTCGCAGAGAGGATGGAACCTGGAAGCACCGTAAGAACCAGGAAATTGAAGATCTGGTGTCCGAGCTGAACATCATTGGGGAAACCAAAGTCGCCAGACTCCGATGGCTCAGACACGTAGTTCGTATGGGTGAAGATCGTGCTGTCTGGAGAGCATACTCTGGCCAGCCGCCTTGTCTAAGACCATCTGGGCGTCCTAGGTACCGCTGGAAAGATGAGGTGCTGAAGGACCTCACCGCGCTGGGCGCCTTTGACTGGACAGAGACGGCTGTGAACAGAGAAGCCTGGCGATCTTTAGTGTCGGAGGCCAAGATCCACTTTGGGTCGCTGCGCCACTGCAGTAAGTAAGTAAGTAAAGTATAGTATCATTTTTAGTATCCGTTGTGAAAATTTCCTGCTCAGTAGTACCAGATATACATTTTTTGAACTCGTGTTGACCGGATTGAAGCTCTAGGTTTTAGACAAAATTTAGAGTTCTGCCAATCAAATTTAACGTTTGGCAATATTGTGACTTAAGGAGATATTCTGCCGTTTTATTTATGGGTTCTGGTATTTATGGTATGGGTATGGCACTTATGGTTGTATTAGGTGAATCTATTTTGCTTGTCTCCAAAAAAGTCTGGTCATCAATTTGGTCGAGGAGTGCAGCATCATCTATATTAATAATGTTTCGAATGGTCGGGGAGTCCTGATCATAAGTTTTGTCGTTGAGTATACGAGTAGGTAGCTTTTCTGTATTTGTTTCATCAAACTTCGGTATTTTACCAGGTATGTCGTTTTCAGACTATGAATCCAGACCTGGCACCTCTTTATTAAATTTTTTAACATCAGAAGATTCTTTTGTCGATGCCTTCACTTTCGTTAATTTCTTTGAATGTATAACCTCGAACATAATTATCATTACCTTCTTAATTCATTCATTACCTTCCCTTCTAAAATTGGAAGGAAAAGAAGTGAATGAAACAGATATGAATGAAGTTTTAGTAGTTTTGGCTGCCTAAGTCGATTGATATCTGACCTTTAATTTCCAGAATAAGCCACGTGCAAGGCAACTTAAAAACACATATAATAGGTATAATTACAACGTATTACACTTGGTACTTACTGTATAAATCGCTGGATGGCGATGAATTAAAACTCGTACCACACCCCTTTTCGACACCAGAGAATCTACGAAAGTTCGCCAATAGCGACACAAGGGCGTACCCTGCGGTAGCAAGAGGCCAACTGAGGCACGAACGATATATTTTACCGACGGTAGCCGCTATACATCGTCTCTATATGCCGAAATATAGATAATCTCTTTCTCGCGGCGGTAATGAAGAAATTGTTGGAACCATACACTTATATAGCTGTAAAATTTTAGTTGTTAGTATCCAGATGCTAATATAATATGATTAAAATCTTAACTTAATTAGTTGTTGATTGGACAAACAACGAGGATCCTATTGCAAATTTTTTGGGGTCAAATTTAAAGCTAAAGTTATACCTTCGCGAGTTTTATTACACATATACAGAAAACTAACACCTTTTACCATTTGCATTATGGTGATAAATATACCTTAGACCCTATCTAATAACATTGCATTAACAGTTACTCTAAAACATCACAAGGTTTTTGGTAAATCGCATATAATACCGATTTGCACGAAACGCGAGAACGACCCAGTTGTGTAAGTTTGAGCTAGTTCACAGCTAAAAGGAAATCAAAGTAGTAAGTTTATTTAATTCGCAATAGAATGGTTTAATGTTACTTAAGAGCGTATTAATGAATAAAATGTCTACCGTACTGTAGACATTAAGTACAGAAATGTTACGAAGCAGTCTATCTCAGGCTTGAAGGAATTAGATCTCAAGCGACGCCGCTTGACACATTGTTTGCTAAGTCAAATTAACTTAATTGAGCCTTTCAAAAGAGCGGTGAATGGGATTGTGTAATAGTCTGTTTGACCGCTTTATGCCCAGGAACAATTTACCCAGCATCTCGAGACCTGCTGTGCTGACGGACGCCTCTGCTTCATGTTGCCACTGTCTATAAGTAGTTATGTACTCACATGCTGCACGTTGCAATGCTCGACAGTGCGCAGCAAGTTGTGGTTGCACTGCCGCAGCACCAGCTCTAGCACGGAGCGCTTCTTGCCCGGGAACAGTTTGCTCAGCATCTCGAGACCTGCTGTGCTGACGGACGCTTCTGCTTTATGTTGCCGCTGTCTATAAGTAGTTATGTACTCACATGCTGCACGTTGCAATGCTCGACAGCGCGCAGCAGGTCGTGGTTGCACCGCCGCAGCACCAGCTCTAGCACGGACCGCTTTTTGCCCGGGAACAGTTTGCTCAGCATCTCGAGACCTGCTGTGCTGACGGACGCCTCTGCTTCGGCTTCTTCCCTGGCACTGACACTGGATAAAATATAATTGGCTTAAACATTATTAATTTATTTATTTATATAAAAAAAGTTGTTTGGTTTCAGTTTCAGTGCCCGTCCACGCACCTCCATTTCATAAAATTAGGCCTTTTTAAAAAATTTTACCGCCTATTTTTTCCGAATTGGTCCTGTTTAGATTTAAAAAAAAATATGATGGATACTGCTGTTTACAATATCAAAATGTGCCATTATTCTGTTTAAGGTATCATTTGGAGGCCAAAGATAGGTTTACACTTTTGCACCTTATTACAATGGAGTAAGGTGCAAAAGTGTATACTTACATATCTTTGACGTCGACTGTCCGTAGGTTGATAGATTACATACCTTTACCAAAGTAATGACACAAGAAAGCAAAGAAGGTCATAGTAATATTCAGTGGCGTAGCAAGGGGGGGCGGCGGGGGCCGCCCTCACCGGGTGTCACCCACTTTGGGGTGACACTCAGGTGACTCTTTCAGGCAACCGCTTTTTAAATCAACGGCTACACCAGATTGTTTTTTGGGGTGACACTGATAGTTATCCGGACTGGGTGCCACCCATGCTAGCTAACGCCACTGGTCGTAACAGTACCGTAGTCTTGGAGAGGTGGAAGTGTGGCCGCCCGAGTCCGGCGACGCCGCGCAACGATCCGGCATAGAATCGCTGGTCTCGCTGTCGATGTGTATTGGCTACGGACAATAATAAAATTATAAGTTTACAAACCCTCCAGTTCCCAGTAGCCCACAAGACTGTATCCTTAGCAAGAGGAGCACCCCGGTAAAAGAGACACCGCCATCCATATTTTAAACGCTATCTCGCTCGCACACTGTCGCCGCATGTGGAAATCACTGATAACATAACATTTATGTGTCCAACGATCATCCAAATCATGAACTTTCCAACACTACAATAGAATATGGTCTATTACGGTGAAGAAACTGTAATTATTCAACAAAAAATTGTTGTCCTCAGTAAATCGTTTTCCTTACAATTTTGCTAAAATATCAAGTATAAGTATGAAGAAATCGGCACACGAGGTGGCTATTAGTGCCCTTCTAATTTAATATTTGTCCTGTGATCCTTACCGTGTGGTCACCGGCCGCAGAGTCGGGCTCGTCGGGGCTCGGGCACGGCCCGGTGACCCGCATGCCGTATATGCGGCCCGGCGGCAATGCCTCCAGAGCCGTCCCGCTCTCCACTGACGCCAAGTGCAGAGCTATCTTGTCTTCCGCGGCTTGCTGCCTTTTTAAAGCCACCTGTCAGGAATAAAAAGTTAGGGCCATTGCACCAAACCGTATGTTAACGTCAACGTCATCGTAAAAAAATTTTGAATGAAAAGTTTGACAGTTTTGTAGTGATGACTGCTCCGTCGCCATATTTAACACTGAGTCCGTTAATTGTGCGTGATGCACCCCAACCTTAGCCTTTTGCTTTTAGCGTTACAAAAATTCGTACTCATTTTTAATTTTGCTGTTTGCTGAAGTTATACTTCACCAAAAGGAAAGAGCTTTTGCCTACAAATTGCTGATCTTGTTACCACTCTCAATTTAAATTTTCATTCACATATACCTACCACAACAATTCCTAGATATACCTAACACCTACACCAGCCCTGTACGGGTTTATTGCTATTATCAGGAAGTCACAACACAATCCTACGCCTACGTGTATGAAAAAAATAAGCAGCTACTTAAGTTAATAGTGGGCTACCTACAAACTTACAATGAGTGAATCCCCTGCCACGAAATTCGATTAGAATCCCGGCTCGTTGATAAATTAATTTAGCGGAAAATCAATGACAAACATAAATGTTTGCGCGGTGACCCCCGGGGCAGGAACTCGATCCGCGGTAATCAAATAACTGGACGCCTCTGGAATACCATATGTGTTGACTATCGCGTTTCGGGAGCCACTGCTCGGGTTTTAGTGGAATTATATCGCCGCGAACCGTGAAAATTTAAATTTGGTTAAATATCTCTCATACAATCGCACTTGTTAATTCGAGCGAAAGAAACGGAAAAAACGAAAGGCCATGGCAGGATAAGGGAACATCTGGTGCCTTAATAGCTTTTCCGGCTAATTTTTTTTGTGATGATGGGCCCTGCTGTTAGTAACACTTATACAAAATTACAGCATTCTCCTCTTCTTACTTTCCAAGAAAAAAAATTATTAAGATAAATCATTTTTCATGAATATTTCCGCTTCTGTAGATTTAATTAATTCGTGCTTTAAACATATAATACACTTAGCCGAAACGGACAATATGTCACTATAAACCGCAGAACATTCCATAGACAGTTTCTTTATTTTAAGGGTTAACATTTTAAATTTTTTTTTTCATAAGTTCTGAGAGAGGGACACCTCCAATTTTTTAACACATAATAGCCTTTTTGATGGCCTATAACATAAATAAAATTCAAGTGATGATGGGCCCCATCACAAAAAAAATTAGCCGGAAAAGCTATTAAGGTATTAAGGCACAAGATGTTTCCTTATCCTGCCATGGCCTTTGTGTTTTTCGAGGTTAGAGGTAGGCCCTCAGGAGTCTCAGGACCGGCGCGCCCTAAGTGCGAGTACCTAAGTATAAATACATTCCAATACTGGCAGCCCGTAATTACGGGCCCGTTAGTTATAGAATCTAGGTTGAAATATTTATATTTTATTAGATATAATGATAGAGGGAGAAGACCACGTTTACAAGTTTAAAGTTACGGAATAGTTATTTATGAATGAAAAAAAACTGGTGATCCGTTTCAGAGCATAACCGATAGTGATATCGTATTGAGAGTTAAAAAAATGTAAGAATTTTTATTTTGGACGCAGAAGATTTTTTTTGTATGGGACTCGTCTCAGCCGGCCAACTCTCCATATACAAAACCATTTTTTTTTCACAAGAAAAAAATTCTTTCATGGTTTTTCATTATTAGAATACGATACCAATTATGCCCTCAAAAGGATCACCGGCATTTTTGTTACACCTTGTATAATCCTGCTTTTATTTAGCCCAGGCATTCTATCTCCGGTAGTAATGCCTACACAAATGTTTAAGTATTCATAACGTTTAAACCACTAAACGGCGTTGATTCCGTTGTAAGTCAAGTATTAAACCGATATGGGAGATGATCGATATCCCTGTCGCCCGCGGTAAACATATGCCACTTGTTCAAATAAACTGGCAGCGCATTAGCTGGGCTCGATTTCACCACATTAAAACGCATTAACGCCTCGAATTGGGTGTTATTTTTATCGAACGAGGTATTCTTGCACCGGATATCGATACCTTTTAACGTAACGTTTCCGTAAACATATGTGTAAGATGAATATTTGTGTTGGGATTTAATAAAGTTCATAATTAACATTATACAGTAATTATACAATCTTTTAATTACCTGCCTAAAGGGTAAAATAAAAAGTTCACGGACTCTGACTTGGGACACCGGCCCATCGCTCTATCAAATCGGCTATCGAAATTAACCTGATAACGGCAAATGTCTAATTAGGTACACTGTATTGATTTAACACACCCAGTGAGGCTGCATATTAGGCTAATATACTTAGCATTACCTTGTTTTAATTTTCCAAGTAAAAGATGTAGCCTGAGCCTCTACAATCTGGTATGATATCGTAAGTATGACACATACCTAACCTCTACTTTATTCCTTTTCAACATTTTTCTACCGACTTCAAGATTTCGAAGGAGGAGGTTATCTATTCGTAGGGATCTTTGTTTTTGTTTTTTTGCTTGTTTAATTTTTTCGAAGACGGCTGGACCGATTGGAAAATTATTTTTTTGTTTGAAAGAGTATACTTCATAGTTGGTCCCATTGTCACCAAATCCAGATCTGATCATGGGATCCTGGAGAAATCGAGGGAACTCTTCAACTATTATAGGCACACCTATATTGATTTCACTTTTTTACGGCCACTTCCTCTTTGAATAGCGGATCCTAAGTAAACTCGGTTCTTTTTTTTTGTAAAAATTATGTATAACTGCGCAAGGTAACTTAGTCTTTTGCAGAACAAATTAAGTCCTCATCAAATCATCATACATGACACGCATTCTTGTGTCTAAAAGCTGGAGATGAGCCCGCGTGTGTTTACGGCTGCGGCAAATTACCTGAGTTGCTATAATGCGCTCCCGTTCCTTGATGAACCCACATTTCGGAGACAATAGCACGAGCGATGATGACAAACCTTCTTGTGTCTATGAAGGCTTAATAATACCTATTAATCCATTTTTTTATCGTATGGCTAATTAATACACTGTGTTTGTATTGTAAGTTTTTCATGCAATTAGCAATGCAATGCAATATCCATAGTTGCAGGGCATTACCTAAGCAGGGCTCCTTGATGAGCCCGCACTTCTGGCACATGCGGTAGCGACAAGCCTTCTTGTGCCCACGAAGGCTGGAGATGAGGCCGTGGTTGCGGCACATTACCTGCGCTGCCATGATCCGCTGCCGCTCCTTTATAAGCCCGCACTTCGGGCACTGGCACGTGCAGTAGCGACAAGCCTTCTTGTGCCCACGAAGGCTGGAGATGAGGCCGTGGTTGCGGCACATTACCTGCGCTGCCATGATCCGCTGCCGCTCCTTGATGAGCCCGCACTTCGGGCACTGGCACGTGCGGTAGCGACAAGCCTTCTTGTGCCCACGAAGGCTGGAGATGAGGCCGTGGTTGCGGCACATTACCTGCGCTGCCATGATCCGCTGCCGCTCCTTGATGAGCCCGCACTTCGGGCACTGGCACGTGCGGTAGCGACAAGCCTTCTTGTGCCCACGAAGGCTGGAGATGAGCCCGTGGTTGCGGCACCGAGCGCATTTCGGCACCCTCGCCCGTCCGCCGCTTAGCATACCTTGTTGCATTATAGTTAATCTTATTATTAAGCCAATTATAGTATTAATATAAATATGACTAGAGAAAGTACAAAATAATTAGTGTCCGACCGAAATTTCGGTTTCGGTTTCGGTTTCGGCCAGTTTCGGCCAAAAAACCGTGTTTCGGCCTAAGTTTCGGTTTCGGCCAAAAAACGGCCGAAACTTTCGGCCGCGCCGAAACTTACAACATTGTACTTAATTGGTCCACAAGTTCTGTCTCAGTAACGTTTTTAAGTGATAAAATTATAATAAATAAATATCAAAAAAGTGTACATGTGATTTGGAAGATTATTTCATAAATTGTAATATGATAATATTATTTAAGTATTAATTTTATCAAACAGTAAACTCTCGAGTTCATGCAAGGGACTGCCCAAGGAACTGCGTCGGCCTACGCTGAAAATGATACACGAAGAAATCAAGTAAAAACACTAGATGATTTATTTTAAATACGAATTGTAAAACTAAAATAATCCATGCAATGTTGGCGAATTATTTTATAGAGACTTGTTAACAGCATTGATGTCTCAGTCGATGAAACTTTGCTGTATAACTAACTGCAGTATAACTAATGAATACACAAATGTACAAAATCGTATTCATTATTTTAAAGAAAACATACCAATTTTAATAAAGCACAAATTAATGTTTGTTTTTCCGACTCATATATTCCTCAGTACTTTTTTTTTAAACAATACGTATTATTTAAACCATAGAGATAGATGCTATAAACCTATAACTCCAAGTATCGAACAAAACTATCATATTTTTATTTTGTTTACTGATCGTAATTTTATTCTGTAAATACATCTGTGAAGTTTAAAATCGTGTGGGTTATTTTATTGCTAATTTTAACGTAGCAGATTTATTTATTTATTTAATCAAAAATCAGATCAAAAACCTAAAAAAATACCAAAGAAAAAAAACTGATGTCAGACATCTGTCTGTTTCCCATATTTTCGTAAACATCTATGTACGAAAACATGGTCGACTTGTGACAATTATATTTTCAATAAGGGGGGAAAAATTTTACGTTAAAGTTGTTAAAAAGTTACATAATAATGTTTTTGCCACACCTGGCCATTAAGTGGCTTTTTCAGCACGCTGCGCGTACGGAAAAAGACACTATCTGGCCAAGTGTAGACATAAAATGATGTACACAACACGGGAGGTAATAAAGAAAGCCATCGATCGCATATTTACGTCCCTCGCTTGCAGCTCGGGCCGTAAACTTCTGCGATCTCGGCCTTTCTTTGTTTTACCACCCTAGTTGTGTAATGCATCGAAACCTTCATTAGAAAATATTTCGTGCTCTGCATTTATTTCGCGAAAAAAAAGCTGAAAGATCTAACCGCACAATGCGTAACTCGGCTACATAACAAACGAGAGCGATGTAAAATTCTACAAACCAAAAAGAATTTAAGGATCAAAATACGCCTTACATTGATATAACTTGGAGTTGTTTACAAACTAGAAAAAATCATGGGATTAGGTTGCCAAGTGGACCCCAGGCTCCGTGGAGTCCGTGAGAAAACGCCAGCACAGACGCTACTAGGATGATTAATAAAAACTTACTAACCTTGTTCTTCTTTATACCACCTATCCTATACAAGTTATAACGGCTTAATTGACATTTAACTCAACGATTTTAACATGTCCATAAAAGTTTCGGTTTCGGTTTCGGTTTCGGCCGAAACTGCACCTAGAGCCGAACCTTCGGTTTCGGTTTCGGCAAAAAAACATGTTTCGGTCGGACACTAAAAATAATCATTTAAGGGTTGAAATTATGAAGTGCGTTCCATAAAAGGAAAACTAGAGGTACGTACCTAATACTTGAGTAAGTATATCGCAATTCATTCAATCGAATAAACAGTGATTATCATAAAAGACACATTACAAATCGTATAAATATCTATTAAATTAGGTACCTACATAGGTATAGAATCTAAGTTGGTAGGTTCCTATAAATACCACCTAATCGGGCACTTTTGAAACATGGATCAATATATACAAGAAAAAAAACACCAAGTAACAATTTCGTTGAAACACATAGGTAGGTAGGATATGAATATGATAGATTTGATACATTTATCAAAAGCTGTTGCTGTTTTGTACCCTATTTGACTTAAATAATTAATAAATGATTCTAATGAAAAAAAACAAAAGATAACGTTAAAATTAACTCACCGACAAATTAGCGCAATCACAAGAAATCACAATTGACTATCTAAACTTTACAATAACTTATCTACTTTACTAAACTAACTACACTTTGAATATTATTTGCAACAATTTCAGACACTTTATTGTTGCAAAATTTATAACAACTAGAGCTGAAACCAACGCACGACACTCCGCCCAGAAACTAATATCTTCACAAAGATCTCTCTAAAAGTGTCTCCTAAAAAAAGAGAACACAGGAGGCGTAGCAATTTATTTCCTTGTTTACAAACTGTAACAAATTAATATGCACCTTAGTACTTTTGTAATAAAAACCAGGTTTCCCACACATCGTATGTTGCAGCATCCCGACCCACCCATTTGGGAAGCAGCCAATAGGATAGCTGTATTTTTGAGATTGGACGCAATATTAGGGGGAGCTCTGTTTCTTTTGGATTAAGTTTCATCGTAAACGTGACGTGATATTGTATAAATAAAAAAAACATTCACTCAACCGTGTTTTCTTTTATCATTAGCTTTTCCCTGAAAGCTCCGTTGAGGAAAAATATAGTATATACTTATAATACAGTCGGGTTCTCCAATATCTGTACACACGGGCGTTCAAAAATATATGAACACAACCTTTTTGAACCAACTCGACTGTACCTATTTAGAGTAGAAGGTAAGTACCGTACTCTGTAGTATCAAGTTGTACCAAACCATCAAGTCAGTTCCTGACCATCATTATGTATTTTAAGTGCCGCTACTTAGTTTTGTAGTGAAATTACTGAAAAAATATTTTTAAGGGGAGCACTCCATAAATGTAACTAATTGTAATTTTTTTTATTTTCATTAAATATCAGCATGATACTCATCAATCTAAAGGTATTTAAAAATACCATTAAAATTTCGAAAAAAAAATTGATTGTATAGATATTTTCAGAAATAATCACTCCGAAAGTCTAAAAAACCGGCCAAGAGCATGTCGGGCCATGCTCAATGTAGGGTTCCGTAAACTGAGACCATTAATTCAAAAGGTCGTTCCTTACGGGAAATTTGGCGGTGCTTACGTCATTTTTACTTACGTCCTTCCACTATGGGTTTTTAAATGATAACTCAAAAACGGCTCAACCGATTTATTTCAATATAATTTTCATTGAAGGTACTCATTAGGCCTCAGTATCATGATTTTTTTCAAAATGTTAGACTCACGATTCAAAAGTTAGATGGGGGGGGGGGACGCCCTGTTTTAAACTTTCGGAGCTATTATTTCCGAAAGTATTAGTTTTATCCAAAAACCGTTTTAGAAGACCCTAATTCTTTTTAAAAGACCTATCCAACGATATCCCACATAACTTGGTTGGAACGAAAAAATATTTCGCCCCCCACTTCACGTGTACGGGAGGTAGCCTAACAAAATATATTTTTCGCGTTTTTATTCTACCGTTGGTTGGGTAACTTGTTATAAATGTGAATTCCCTGACCAAAAAATTACTTATATGCTTTGCGGATACGACATCTTCTGATAGCAAGCTTGTTTTTATTTCTAGTATTATAGCTGGATGTCAGATTTCTTTTTAACCGACTTCAAAAAAGGTGGAGGTTCTCAATTCGACAGAATTTTTTTTATCATTTTTTTTTGTATGTATGTTACTCGATATCTCCGTGAATCGTGAACCGATTTTCAATTTTTTTTTTAATCGAACTGGTATAATATAACCCCTAGATGGTCCCATTGTCACCAAGTCGGGGTCTGATGATGGGATCCGGGAGAAATCGAGGGAACTCTTCAACTATTATAAGCACACCTATAGTGCTTTCACTATTTTTTACAGCAACTCGGCCACTTCCTCTTGGAATAATGGATCCTAAGTAAAGTCGGTTCTTTTTTGTTTAAAATTATTAAATGTGTGTATATTCTTTACAACAAAAATAACATTGTCATAGTTATATTGGGACGCAAGAGTTAAAATAATATATACAGGGTGATTTAGGGGTCGTGTATCAAGCAATTAAGGCATGATACACAATACACAAGCCCATACTGAATAACTTTTACCATGGGACAGAGTCCGAAATCGCGAAAAAAAAATTGGTCTCCCCATGAAAACGACAACTTAAGTAATCGGCCGAATAGTATGAAACTGACAAAAAAAATCGCAATTTCGGACAGGGATCGAATACCCGGTATTATTTTCATACAAATTACCGGTATTTAATTTCGGTACCTCGGCTGTTTATGAATATTTTTTAATGTTTTCTGGTTAATCCGATAATTTATTGTGGTTACCTAAATTACATACATATTGTGATAGTCAGGCGCTCAGGCGCTATTTTGATTTTTAGGAATACCGGTAACCATCCGTGATTTTGGGATTTGGTCCCATAGTAAAAGTTGTTCAGTATGGACTTGTGTATCATGCCTTGATTGCTTGATCCACGCCCCCTAAATCATCCTGTATAGAAATCGCTTTCAAATCGCTCAAGTGTGATAACTGATAAGGCCCTTATACTCGTAGCTAGTCCCGGAAAACATGATCCGTTCAATAACGAGAGCAAAGAAACCCCTCTAGTTAGTTTGTTATAGGTATTATCGTTATTACTAGATCCGGGCATCTGGCAGTGGCAGCTATTCATCGGTGGAGGTCTGTTGAATGATATTAATCATATGTACCTACGCAAAGTAAGTACAAATCTAAATAGATAACAATCTCACACCTGAGTAACTAGGTACAAGTTGGCGACGGTATGGTAATGGAATTTACTTGCTGAGTGTAGGGTCGCTTTAAATTGAATTGGAATTGAATTTAAATTGGAAATTTCATAGAGTAATTAAAAAACAAAACAAAATAGCTTGGACAGCAAATGGCTCAACAATTAAAGTCTGATGACTGTGCCTACATTGCACGTAACTATACTATTATCAAAGCTATTATTGTGCCTAAGTCATCCAAAAAGTCTTGTCCTCCGAAAGAGCACTCTACCAGTTGTGATACAGCAATATTTCCTACTAGACTATAGTGGACTGTGACTTACCCAACTTCTTACCACTATACTTTTATTAACTAAGTATTTCAGATGTTCAAATGTAAAGACAAGTGATTATTACATAATATATTGATAACATACCATTACAGTATTAGTACATCTATTCTTATTTACTAGAATGTGCACAATTCATTGAATCATGCACATATGTACATCTAAATATGGTACTTATTGAAATATACAATATGGCGCTTAACTTCAAACTCAGGTAAATCCATTTGACCCTCTCGGCAAATATATACCCTATTGCCTTTTATTAATACCAAAATCGCATAATCTGACAGATGGATTTATCCGAGTTCGAAGTTAAGCGACTCCAATATACATGTGTTATAGTTGACACCAAAAATATGTTTACACTTTGGTTCCTTACTTAAAGTTTAAAAATATAGTTAAGGCAGAGGGAGCATATTTTCCACCATTCATTGAACTTTAATTTTAAACAGAGTAACAGAGTGCAATTTCGCGTATTCGCTGACACCCTTATGTCCGTTAAAGTGTTAAACATATATTGGATGTCAGCTCTACAGATGCCATCAAAAATATCGGAGTGGCGAAGGTACACAAAAATATCTGAACATGCACTTTACTGCCTTGACAATAGAGACATTGTTCAGATATTCGTGACCACCTTCGCCACTCTGATATATCTGATGGCGAATGTACAATTTTTAAATGTCAGATGACAACCAAAACTCACTAATTACAATCCATATTAAGTATGTAGTAACAAAACAAGGTCGATTTTCGATTAATTAGTTTTTAGCAATTAGTATTTGGTTGTCACATGACAATAACTGAAACTACTTCACTTGTGCTTCTTTTTTTCATGTTGCTTGGCTGCTTTCTTCTTCATAATTTGCAATCTTTTGTCAGCCGAGATAATATTTATGTTAGGAGTGACAACCTTAGAAGAAGAACTTCCCGAAGAGATCTTAACAGGAGTAGTGGATCCCGAGACATGGGTGGGGGATTTAGAGGCCGATGATATCTTGGTGTAGCTGGTGACGAAGCCCTGGGATGCCAGGCAGGATGCGCACTGCCAGCTTGCACTTACATCATTGTCACTGATTACGGGTTTATGGCAATCCTAGAAGCAAAAATAGGTATTTTAGTGGTTTCTAGTAGTAGCCTTTATACCATAAAATAATAAAATTTACTTATTTAATTAAATAAACTTCTTGAAATAACTCATAATTCTTCTCGATGACGTGATGAGAAAAGTGGTCGAAACACCAAGAGGCATTACTTGGGACACTAAGGAGCTGGAGGATCTTGATTACGCCGACGACATCGTGCTGATTTCGCCATCTCTAGACCATCTTAAAGCTAAACTCGAGAGCCTTCAAGAGGAAGCTGAAGTCATGGGCCTGCGAATCAACCGACGTAAAACTGTTGATATGCGAGTAAAATCAGATTGCTCGGAACCTTTGTTGCTCAAAAACGATCGCCTTGAATCCGTCTCAAAATTTGTATATCTGGGAAGCACAATATCATGTCGGGGAGGTGCAGACGAAGACATCGAGAGTAGGATTAAGAAGGCAAAAGCTGCTTTTGCTCAACTGAAGCCTGTTTGGGATTCCAACGTGCTAACTCGGCGCATTAAAATCTCCCTCTTCGAATCCATTGTCAAGTCCGTGTTGCTCTTCGGCTGCGAAACGTGGAGAGTGACAAAGGGGGTGACACACAAGCTACAAGTGTTTGTCAATAAGTCCCTTCGGTCGATCCTCCGCATTTTCTGGCCGGAGACTATAAGAAATGAGGACTTGTGGAGTATATGCCATCAGTCTCCGATCGCCCAGGAAGTAGCGCTGCGGAAGTGGAGATGGATCGGACATACTCTTCGAAGAGGAGCGTCGGATAATGCCAGTATCGCTTTCGAGTGGCGGCCTCAGGACAGTAAGCGAGCCAGCGGACGCCCTGTACACACATGGCGGAGGAGCATTGAGAGCGAGCTACGAGCCGTAGGAATGAACTGGAGAGAGGCCAAGACCGTTGCTCAGGACAGAAAGGCGTGGAAGGATCTTGTGCGGGCCCTATGCACCTCCGGGGTGCCCTAGGAACAACAACAACAACACATAACTTAATGATAGAAAAAATTATGGTTTTATTCACATGTATTTTAAACTTAATGAATAAAAATATCTTTTCCTGATATATTTTCAACGGAACTTGTTTTTTCATAGCATCTGTTTATGTAAATTTTAAAGGCATGCTAACTTTAATTTGAAATCTACAGAGGGATGTTAAAAGACACTTATATTTCAAGTAAATTTAAGCATATGTTTCAGTACAGTCAGAATTCTCTATATAAAGCATAAAACTCAGATGTTATAAGACTTAAGTATACATACAGAAGGATTTATGGTCTCATCAAATCAATTAGGATTATAATATCGCATAATTACCTGATGATACAGTGCATGGCAAGCCTCACATTCCACAAGCCGGTTCCCCGCCTGCACGGCGATCTGGCGGCACACGGCGCACGTCAGGTCCTCCTCCAGCAGGTCGAAAGCCAATTCCCCGTCCATCACCGACCCGTCGTCGTTCTCGGTTTCCGGGATCTGCAGTTGCTGTGGGCTCTGCTGCGGTATCGGCACCGTCTTAGAACTCGAAGCTTTCTCGCTCTTATGCTTCGCCATCCGAGGCGATTCCATCTTCTCCTCATTCAAGTACTTCTTTGGCAACGTGTTGGCTAAGGTTTTTGCGCTGCCGTACGTCTGGCGGATGATATCGTCGAGGGTTAGCCGGAGTTGCTCGGTGGAATCTGATGCGCTGGAATGTAAGTGCTTTAAGCACAGTTTTATAGATGGATCGAAATCAATTGAAGACATTTTGGTCAAGTGATTATATTCTCTTTGATTTTGGTTGCTTTAAGACTTTCAAAGTGCTTATAATTAATATAATTCCAAACAGTATTTATTTAACAGCTAGACAGCTTCTCGCCGACTACAACTTTGACAGTGACATTGGCATTTGGCTCAAAACAAAACGTCAAAATTCATCAGGTTCATTCAAGCATCAAAATAAAACGCGTATCCTACCTATTCCTTTCCTTCAAAAACAAAAATACTAGAGAACGCATCTTCTTTCCTTGGTTGAAATGTAATTTCGTCCGTGTTTATGATGCTCTCTTTACTCCCGTACTAGGCTAAAACGGCTATTAGACATTGCAACCTGCAGGGCCCAATCTGTTGTGTACTCTGCTCTGCCTCTTCCAACCCCTTTACCCCTCCTTATAGATTGGGCCCTGTAGGTTGCAATGTCTAATACCGACATATTATGCAATGTCTAATATGAATTTCCGCTACTTCCGGTAATTCCGCGAGGAAAACCGCTAGGTGTGTGGCGACCCTTAATCCGAGTGCCCAATCCCAGCGCAGCAAGTGTGCCCGTGTCCCGGGTGCATAACTTTTGGCCAGGGGGGTAACATTACGCACACATATACACTGATGAAAGAGATGTGCGCATACAAAATCGTACGCGTGCAAATGAGATGCAATGACACATTTTCCCTCCCTCATCGCGTATACGGAAATTGTTGTTTGTCACCCTTTGTTTGTCACACTTCTGTCATCGTCACCATGGCAACAGGGATTTTTTAGGGTGGCCAGTGACTTAAAAATCAATTTCCCATAAAGCTGGGTAAATATTGACTTACGTAATATGGAAAGTTATGTTTCAAGAGAGGAAAAAATATTACCTCATGAAGATTTTGTCAATACGTTCAACAGATATGGCGTTTTATACTAAAATAGCTATTGAATTAGGCAATCTGGGTAGTAAATTAGATATTAATCTTGATTTTAATAAAAATGACATTTGGATTGCGCGGATTGAGATAGATTGTTGTAAATATAGAGCTCATGTTATAATTTGGAGATTTTTTTCAAATATGAAAACTACAGTTATGATAAAACAATGGGGAAATTTCTATACATGTGGTAACTCTAACCCTATCTGTCAAAATATATCTGTCCCTTACGGGTATACGCTGATCCCTGTCTATTCTATAGTAGGTCTATGCTTTTGGCACAAAGAACTGTCAACTGTCGGTAAACTAAACAAACGTCATTTCAAAAAATAAACTCATTAAAATCATAGATCTTACTATTTCAATGTATTAAACTAGCTAAAAATGAAGATAGCAATGTTAATAACGATGTGTATGTGCTGTTATCCAATTAAAAGTGCACATCAAGAGGGACCAGATCCATGGCACAACAATAATGACGCAATACTTCCACAAAAGGAGAATATTGATGTTACACCTGATCTGAGGATGCCCTCACCTCAGGTTAGGACCTCAGAATCTGCAAGCTCAGGGATGCGGGACTGGTTCTTTAAACGGATGCTAGCAATTATATTAAAAGGAGGTCAATATAAGGTAAGTTTTATAACTTTTCCTTTGAAACGTATGTTGAAGGGCCACTGTAAACAGTTTCTTTAAACTATTAGAATATTGTTTTTTGTTCATTATCTGTTTATGGGAAGGTAATTTCGATCAAACTATTTTATGCTTTGCCTATAAAATACTTGTTTGTATTATTATTAAACTACAGAACTTATTTTTAATTTTTACAGAAAAATGAAGACAATTCTGTAGATGTTTCAGTTCAAATGCGATTTGACGAGAGTCAATGGAGCACTTTGAATGATTACCTCAACCCAAGTGTAGCATTGTCTGAGGACATATTCCGTCGCTCGGTTGGCTATGTAGAAAATGCAATCTACAAGCCCAGTGTTTCAGAAAGGATAGCTATGGCATGGAATGATTACATCCAATTTTATTTAGTGGAATATAAGGTACCCTTATATACATCCTTTGTTAGATGATCTATTTGTTAGATGTAATGCTACCTAAATTACGTGTACCAGCATGTATTAATGCAATTCTGAACCCGATGGTGTTAAATGTTAAATTATTGTTCATTCAAGGAGTCATGATATCTATTCAGTGAATTTTTCACCTAGTTATTGTAAAGTTTATTTATGTTTTATTCTAATGATTGAACAACTGTCTATCTGCTATATTTATACCGACTTGTACTTATCCAGAAGTTTTATAATAAAATACTGTATTTGTATGTTACAGATGGCAATCACAATGGCATTAGGAATACTAGCAGCTGCTGGTGCATTAATGTGGCTGTGGAATCATATGTCTCATAGACACTTCAAGATAATTATTTTTATTGCGTTATATTTATATGAAGTATTTGTTTCATACAAGGTAAGTTTCCTTTTAATTTGTTGGACTCTACACATTTTACTTCTCCAAAAATTATGTTTATTAATTATCTTTCATTAAAAACATCATTTGGTATTAGGTTGGTTTAATTGGTTTTAGATGTATTTAGTAGCCGAGCTGCCTCGCGAGGTGGCCCGTCAGGTGTAGTCCTGCCTACTGATCATCTAACTTTGGTCTTGATGAACTATTGAATTTTTTGCTATGCAATCAGTATTTTTTGCTAAGCATATTTCTCAGTCTAAAATAGTGACCCAGGAGGCATCAACATCATGTTGTCACCAACAATTATTTTATGATCTTTGTATATTTAAACTCTGTTTTCTTTACAGGAGGCTGAGCAACACGAATTTGACCGCTATATGGCAGCGATCAATAAATGTAAATGGTATTTCTGGTCATCCACCTGTGATGTGCCACCTCCTGACCCTATCAAGTTTTTAAAATATATGAACCCCCTGAAAATAGGTGTGAGGATGTTTACCACAATTATATCTGAGCCCATGATCACTATAAGTGCTACAGTACAGACAATAATTCATGGAATAACAGGTAAGAAATCAAATGTTCGTAAAATATATTGATTAGTATTTTTTCTTGTTACTAAGCGTTTGATTATAATCAACTTTACGGTTTGTTAAATTATTCTGTAAATAAATAAAGTTGCTATAAATATATGTGACCCAGTGGAAACCATTTTTTTCTATTTAATTATGTCTACTGGGTCACTCATTTTTTTGGTCTGGATTAAGATCTCGTCATTCACTTTTATATATCCTTCAACCAATACCAGAAAATATATATCTTAACCCTTTGACCGCTAAAGCGGTCATATCACGCGCACGGAAAGTCGTGCCGTCAGCGCCAGGACGTGATATCACGTCAAGAGTATAACCGGTTTGTCTTGCGCGCTGGCGCTGCGGGCACGGTTTTTCCGTGCGATGCTTGGCGTTCAAAAGGTTAATACATTTTATTACTTTCTTTGGCCAGTTTAATTAACTAACCTACCTAGTACGTATTTTGTTGAATACTTAGGAGACTAACCAAATGTCTCACAACCAGCCCGCGAGAAGAAAGTGGAGGGCCGTAGCCCTCGGGTAAAAATGTTTGGGGATCCCTGGGCTACAGTATCAGCTTACCGTCGCAGTCCATATAGTTATTCGACACCTAATCAGATTATAAACTATAAAGCAAGTGCAATAATAATCTTTCCCTTTCTTTTCTTTTCAGATGGAATGTGGTTTCCCCTGAACGTAATAATGGCTGGCTTATTGACTGTAGCTTTTACTGTAATTTTAGTTGTTCTGCTTGTGATGATAGTATTTACCTATTTACTCAACATTCCCTTTAATCTTAGTTTCTTATGTGGTTTATTTAGCGTTGGCGTGAATGAAAGACGTAGTAAGACTAACACGAGTAACGTAAGTGGTAATCAGCTACCTATCATAGATGGGGGCGGGGATAGGATAAGTGGGGCCACATTAGATAGGATTTTAGATGTCTGTACGCGGGCACTAACGAGTGCACAGATTAATAATACATCTTCTGCTCAAATCCCACGAGTCCAACCTGCAAGACCTCTCCATATTACCAATGGAACGATACCAAGCTCTTTAAAAAGGTCTTCCAGCACTGGACGATTGCAAGATTATAAATCTGACAATCATCATTTTGAACTGACTGCAATAGATTATGGAGTTAGAAAAAGAAATGGGAAGACAAAACTAAACGATGGCAGTGGTGATGCCTTTTGAAATACTACGAAACAACGAAACCAGTAGAAATTTCAAATGAAATGTAAATAGTAATAAAATATTTTTGGGAATCAAATTCCATTCAATATTATATGGCCGTAGCGAAAAACTGGTCCACGAGCCAGCAACAGATTTCTATTGCTTATTTCCTCGTCTCGCCAACGAAACGGCAGCTAACGTTCAAGAAAAGAGACTTCGTTATACACTTCGCGACTTATCGCCTAACGAAATTTGTGTCTGGTTCGGGGTATAGAGGTAGGCCGTTGTGAAAAAAAAAACATAAAAATATCTTCTAATAGAAAATAATCGATTTATCAGAACAGATCAAGTACCTAACATTTATTATTTACTTCCACTGTAACCATAGCTGGTCTACCTTAAATACAAGCCTTTGGCCCTTTACTACAGGATAAGGTAGATACGCAGATATTAAATCATGTTCGACTAACTCTGTGATATTTTTTATATACTTACGTAATTTAAGAGGTTCCTAATTTATGTTTTTTATACCTGTGAATTGTAAATAATTATTATAAATTATAATTTATAATTAACCCTTTGACCGCCAAGCATTGGACGGAAAAATCGTGCCCTCAGTGCTAGCGAGCGCGCAAGGCAAACCGTTTATATTTTGGACGTCATATCACGTGCTGGCGCTGAGGGCACGACTTTTCATGTGCATGATTTGACGTCTTTGGCGATCAAAGGGTTAAATAATTACTAGGTGAGTTTTTTTATTTAATGTTTAAGGTAGAATCCATAATTGAGTGGAGTACTTAATGTGACATGACAGCCCTTGGCTTATAGAGCTGTTTGCAAATGTATGTTAAGTCTGTCAAATTACTCCACTCAATTATGAATTCTAAGTCTTTCTAAGTATAAATATATATATCTTTGTTGCATTTATTAACCGACTTCAAAAAAGGAGGAGGTTCTCAATTCGACTGATTTTTTTTTTTTTATCATAATTTTTTTTTTGTATGTATGTTACTCCATATCTCCGTGAATCGTGAACCGATTTTCAAAATTTTTTTTTGAATCGAACAGGTATAACCCCTAGATGGTCCCATTGTCACCAAGTCGGGATCTGATGATGGGATCCTGGAGAAATCGAGGGAACTCTTCAACTATTATAGGCACACCTATAGTGATTTCACTATTTTTTACAGCAACTCGGCCACTTCCTCTTGGAATAGCGGATCCTAAGTGAAGTCGGTTCTTTTTTTGTTTAAAATTATTTCAATATGATTGTAATACCAGTGAAAGAGAAAATCAATAAATAAATTGTCGATTTGCGAGCACTGGCTGTATTTTTACGGCATAAGTTTTTTATCCAAGCAGTCAACGCTACAGAGCGTAGGAGCTAGGTTAAGCTTGCCAGTAGAAACACCATGGTTACCATAAATTTGTGATGGCTTTTTTTATACATTTGATTTTCTGCTTTATCAAAATGATTATGGATGGTATAAGGAGGATAAGTATCTCTTATATGAGAACGGTCGAAAAAGTCTCCAGTTGGAAACAGTAAATAATAGTTCCAAATCTCTCCGAGTGGCGCTAGTATAGCTATAGGTGGCTATAGCAACTTAGCAGTTATTGACAGAGTGAATTAAGTGCGCTGCATATGCGCTACCATATATTCTTATTGGGAAAAACTAAAAAAATATTTTCTCGCTAAAAAAGTTTTTGGTTATGTATGGAGGGTTGGCCAGCTGGGACGACTCGCCCCATACAAAAAAAAAACTTTTTTCGCGTCAAAAAAATTTTTCTCCTACTTTTTCCTACTCGCAATACGATACCAATTATGCCCTTAAACAGATCACCAGTATTTTTGTTACACGCTGTAGATATTGTGGCGCCACCAATTTAACGCCTTTTGACGGACACTTTTGTAACATAGATATTGTCATCCTTATATGGTAGCTAGTAGTACTAGGTGGAGTAGCAGTGCAGGTGACATTTCCTCTTACATCTTTAGGGGGCTTTCGGACAGAGGGCGCAATTGACTTGAGCTTCAAAAAGTTCTTAGGCTGTGCTGCTCTACTATATAAGTTACTCTATGTCCTTAGGGAGCGTTCAAGTATTACGTAACGCATTTTTTTAAGATTTTTGCCCCCACCATGTAACGCGTAATTTCCTTTGTCTGTAACGCAAGTTTTGAAATTTTTTGACTAAAATCAAGCACGCGGTCATCAGAGTTTTGTATCTACTTACATTTTAATATTCAGTCGAATTGAAAACTACATTATAGTTTATCAAATTTTATAAGTTTTATACTTACCTACCCTGCAAATTGCTTGTTTATAATGAGGTTGTAAAACATTTTGTATTGTAATAAATGTCCTAGTCAATATACTGAGGTGTAGTTATTATTATTACATTGCCCAACTTCACTGTTAAAACCAAACCGAGTCTTACGTATCGGTAATAAGGGTGTTATTACAATAAACAGGATCAACTGGTTGTCTCGTTTCTATGGTAAAACTTCCCTTTGGTAAAAATCCCACAATTTTAATATGTATTTTTATATTAATCAATAACCATACTATACCAACTATATTATATCAACTAGCACTTTCAGTATGACGTGTTACATTATTTGTTCTAAAAGAAAACTTGCTATGTCCTGGCTGAGAAGAAACAATAACACCAAAAAATTGTTTATACTCTCTTTTTTTTAGATACCTTTACTTATAATTTACCTATCATCAGAGGGTACTAATACTAAAAAATAAAACAACAAAATATTTTTATAATTTCAGTTTTATATTCTGTATGGCTTAGTGAGAAATGTCACAATAGATTGATTTAAAGTATAAGAATTGGTAATTTTTCTAAGCATCATTGAGGAAAGTAAAGATAAATTTATACGAGGGAATAAAGCAACTCGTTTGCCCAATTACTTAAGATATTTACTTACAATCTACATCATCGGTTTGGTCAACAAACATTCGCAACCCCACAATAAATATAACATTGTAACAAAACAATATATCAGTGTTTATGTACAAAGAGACCATCAGTTCACTCCATCGTGTAAAGCTTAATGTTGCTAAACTTTTATCCTAGCTAAGCTTCTTTGTGAATAATTAATGAGGCGAGTTCTACTTCTAAACTACAGCTAGAGCGTAGGTAATATGGACTAGATACATTTATGGTACGCATTCAGTTACGATACATCACTTCCTTTATACCTAAGTATCTAATTTAAAATCGTAGACTGTCCTGCATCATGAAGTAGGATAATTAAGAAAATATAACTTTATTCGGATATGTAGTTGAATACATTGTAGTTAAAAGGAATTGAAATTAATGAAATAGCAATACATTTCGACATCCTTAAGCTTTGAGAGTAATTTATATGATTAATGTACATCTAATACGCGTTTATTCGGGTTTTCTACTTAGACGAAATCTCTAGCAACTACTATAATATTATTGCCATTCAATATTAAGTCTGCACCATTTTGAAGAGTAAAGGAGCATTTATTAGAAATAGGGATTAAAAGTGTAGAGTATAAGACATGGAGAAAAAAAGATACTAAGTAGCAGACGCTCCTGAAAATACGCAAATCGTCCATTAGGCACTGGTACTAGTAAGCTATGAGCTATCGACTATAAACACGAACAAAAGATAAGCACTCCCGTGTAAATAAAAGAGACACGGCGATATTTATAGTTACTCGCCCAGCGGTGAGCTATAAATATCGCCGTGTCTCTTTTATTTACACGGGAGTGCTTATCTTTTGTTCGTGTTTATAGCCGATAGCTCATAGCTTACTAGCTCGCGGTGGGACCAGTGCCTTACTCACTTGATCAATGTTTAGGCTAATATGGCTGCGTGCGTCACTTTCTTTGTGAGAATTAAGGAAGAAATACAACGCGATTATTTGGCCAAATAAAGAGCTTCATACACTTTAGCTAAATCAGATAAATAAATAAAGTGTTGCCTATGGGTTATAACTCTTTGTATTGAGCTCATATATAATTTTCAACACAGTGCCTACTGAATTTTATATATTTAGAATGAATTCAGCTCAAGTGTCTGTTGTCTCTTATAGACAGGTGTGTTGCCGGTAGTCTGGTTGAGATAACGCGGTTGCACGGTTGTGGTTTACTATTTATTTACTTCTTATTATTAATCGTATGGCATGCACAGTTGAAGGGTAATCAGAGTATTGCTTTGAGGTTGTTAAGCCAGGTAAACAACAACAAAATCTCAACAACAAAATCCTGGATCCAGGCCTGGTCAGGAGTGACGGACACCAGGTCTTCAGCTAGTCCAGAATACGAGTGAAATACCATGCCTATACCAAATATGAACAGGGTGGGAAACTTATAAAATTACTAGAGTGTAGATACTCGTCTTCTGCTAATGATATTTTTTCATTATATGTGGGGCGATCAACTATTCCTTGTAGCTACGATGCTATAGTAAAAGTTTATACGTCATGTCTCCTGGGTCACAAAAAGTTTTACATACCCTCCCTTACCCTCTGATTTGATATGAGCGGTTTGACTTGATAATTTTGTCTCCTTGCTAAAGGGACGACCCAAACCGGGTATAATATTAGCAACAAAAATAAATGGTTGATCAACCCAGTGGTAATGATGTTAGAAAATAGTGGGCTGATTTTAAATAAGTAATTAGATATTATAAAAGAAACCTATGAAGGCGATATTTAGTGACAAGTCAATTCATAGAAAAATAGCTCAAGTAGAAATATTTGTATGAAAATAGCAAAATCAGGTATAGTCACAGTATAAAAGAGACAGTGTAAAAACATACTCTAACTAACCGATATATCTTTACTTAAAGTTTAGACACCAAATTAAATAAAGTTTGTATAACTTACATCAATTAACATCAAACAACTTTGGTCCGACTATAACAACACAGCATTTAACAACTTTTATCAATAATGCAACATGGCATGTTAATTCATTAATTAATATCGTGCACAAATTATTTAATATACAGGAATGTGTATGTGTTTATGTAAACACATTATATAAACATCAAGTTATTTTTTTGCTTGCTCTGTTTTGGGAACAGCTGCATAAGGCAACAAGGAAAATCTTGATTGTTTATTTTCTAGTGAATGACTAAAACAAAAATAATAACAATAACATAACAGCACATTAATGTTTTAGCAGCAGCACAATTTCACTAAACCTTATACATTCCAATATTTTTTTTTTATAGGCATAACATCACATTAAACAACATGCCATTTATGGTTCAGGGTCTGAGAACTGTAAGGTTGTTCGAGTCCAGGCGTCCAGACTACTTGTACTACTTACATGTACCACGCAAATCATGCAATGAATGAATGAATACAATATAATATGCAATACGTACAATTCGTTGACGACTCGGGCACAAATACGTGCAAAGGCTTTGCTCCTAAGGTCTATTCTCAAATATTAAATTCAACTGTCACTTCGGGTACATCGATTTACCCAAGAACGGTGCAATAAGTATAATATTTTAAAACTGGACTATATGGATATGTTTTCGTGAATAATAATAATAAATTAGGTGCATTATAAACTAGCGACGGCTACATTTCGTGGTAAACGCTATACTTACTTACATATTATTTTTCCATGACTTAAATAAGTATTTAAACATGTATAAAAAGTTTTGGGTACGTACATGGTACAGTCAACGCCATAAATATGTGTACACTTTTGCACCTTACTCCTTTGTAATAAGGTTCAAAAGTGTATACATATTTTAGGCGTTGACTGTACGATAGAAGTCCTTGTATAAGTAACTTAAGATATATATAGGTACATAATTAGACAAGAGAAGTGAATATTACCAGCGCAGTGATTTATTGTAAATAGATAGGATTACTTATAATGTTTTTTAGAGATCTGATTGTTAAATATAATTCGCTCAATTTCAAACGTAGGACTTAAGAAATGTGATGAATTGATGATAATTGGCCAGCCATTTTTAATTATGACGTAAATGTATGCCAAGTACAAATGCTAATTTTTCTATGACAGGGCTAAAATTTGGCACAGGAAATATTCCAATATGCTTTTTCTAACTTTTTAGGAACTACTCCCTTTTTGGTCTAATGTAAGTAAATAGACTGAAATTCTATAGTTAGGCGGTTTTTTTAAACAGTAAATATTGGCCTTATAGATCACCGAGATTAAAATAATAAGAAATTCTTCTGCGACCGATATAACAACTGTTAGCACTACGGAAAAATTGCTAGTTTTAAACATAAATACTTCAAAGGTAGTAAACACATTTTCAATAAATAGGAAAAGAAGTTCACAATGAGATCATAAAGCAACAAGTATCACTCCAGAAAAGTTTAGCATCTGATAATGTACAATTTTATTCAGAATACAAAATCAATTAACAGCAAGTCCTAGAGACTTCATTTCGTTGTATCTTTACACTATCATTATGGGATATCCGCTCCGCTCATCTCTTTAATGATTCACGTCAGTCATTATTAAACAAGTCAACTAGTGTAAATATTTTTTTAATTATTAGCAAAACATGTATTCTGATGACTGTCGAGTTCCATCACAATTTTATTATTAATATAATTTTAAAGGCATAATTATAGTACTTATAATTTTATTTATTTTATGCATAATAATAATTATTCTACGTCGTGCAAACTCATCAAGATATGAATTAAATGACTAGATTTAATGTGACTGAATAAATAATTAGGTATAACGCAATGGGCCTATTTATATGAAACTGAAGTGTTACCCTTCGTACTCTTACACTACATGACGCAGCACTTTTCCCTCCCGCTTGCGGAAGCTTCTCCGCCATCTTTCACTACTTTGTCTTTCTTTTTCTTTCCCTTGCCGTCTACTTGAAGAGAGACATTCCTATTCTTTTCCATGTTCAGCAATTCCTGTAATTAAAAAAGTATAACATAATTATTACAAAACAAAATGAGAATCATAGCAATTATGAGACATTTCGAAGTAAACCTATGGACAAATGTCTCAGGGGTAACTCGGTTTACCTTTCATAGTAAATTACACGGAATTGAGATTTAGAAAAAATAACTCAATAGAGCGGTTTCAGGGTGACTCTAATTCAATTTGACATTACTTTTACATTTTTAACAATCTGTAATAATTTTCATTTACTTATACATATGTACTTACAAAAAAGTATTTGCAATAGATGTTTAATCATAGGAATGATCAACTAAATCTATCGTAGTTTTTTGGTTATTAAGATTTATATTCAATAAAAAGAAAACATATCAAAAGATCTTGAAAATAAAAATAAAATTCATAACATCTTTGAAGAATAAATTATGTCTCCTGGGTAACGCAAATTAATGTCCTTTTAAAGGCCTGAAATAATTGTTTACTAACCTGGAAAAGTTGTGTGACGTTATGATTGGTTTTAGCAGATGTTTCCATGAAGGAGACGCCCCACATCTGCGCCTGTGCCTGCCCCTCACTCGCAGAGACTTCCCTGATTTCAGGGCTTTCGTCGCACTTGTTTGCTGCCAGCATCACGGGGATACTCGGTAGATCGGCACCCTTTATCTCTTTTATCGTCTGCCATATCGGCTTAAGCTCCTCAAGTGACTGTCTACTGCTCACGGAGTAGACTAATATAAACGCGTGGCCCTGGAAAAAAATTTGGACACACTTACATATGGACACAAACCAATACACCCAATTGGTAAAAAAATTACTTTGGATTGGTTTTTAATTAGAACACAATTGATTCGATTAAGACTTTTGAATATTAGATCATTATGAGAATGAATTCTTAGTATTTGATCATGGATTTAGATAAATTCATATATTTATTTTATTATTTTTGCAATATATGACAGGTAAAGGTATTCTGTCACGGAAGACAAAGAGCTGATGTTAGGCCATTAGACTTCGTCATACTCGTAACTGTAATTTACATTAATTATTTCGCTGGCCGTATTAAATCAAGAGTAGGCCGTAGTGGCCGTAGCGTAGGCAACCCTACCTCATCGACTAGCAGAATTCGGCGTATGTAGGGCGTGTAGGGTATCATTACGTTAGACATGCCAACTGCATTATAATGAACTGAGTATTGAGATAAAGTAATAGAATTTACCTTGCTGATAGATAACCTCTGCATCGCAGGAAACTGATGCGACCCCGTTGTATCCGTTATTTGCAGCGTGCATATTGTCTTGTTACTGCTTATCACCTGAAACATTATTTTTCCACCAATTAATTAATGCACATCTTATATGCTATATACTAATCAAAATCCGTAACAATATATTGATGTCTTTCGGATTGTTCACTATGGTACAGTAGTTACAGTACCTATACCTACCTAATTTCGTTATTGGTTAATATAATAAAGTTTATAAAACAATGGATCATCGTTGTATTCATTGTTGTTTGCTGTCCCAATTCATTGGACCATTAAGTTATTGACTTATAACCCAATTGACTGAATATTTAAAGTATTAATAAAAAATATAGCCCACTTATTTTGGGTTGATGGCATAAAAAACCTAGTTAAAAACAATAGAGACCTCAGATATGTACAAAACTTTAAAATTCACCACAAATATCTAATTTTTTTTCTAGTAATTTTACAGTGTTTGTTGCGGAAAAATTAAATTACGTATTTTCCAACACGCCTGCGTGAGATTTGGCTTGGCCACCTAACACCTCCCTCCCCTACAAGCTACAACAAGCCTCTCGTAAATAATGGACACCCCCTTTAACATTGAACAGCGCCTATGCACCGCACCGTGCCCGATACGAATATGTTATTTAGATTCGATCGATAGAGCATTTTATTCGAATCTAATGATTAATGATAATGATCTAAACTCACGCAAAGTTGAAATTTATATGGGCTTATGAAATGCTTTGTTAGAATTAAAATAGAACTATTGGTGTAGCCCTATCTAATCGTTTAGTCTATTAACTTAAAGACCGTGAGTTTGAAACCACACATGTTGTAAATGTAAATTAGGGCAATATAAACGCTTGCCAAATACCTACTTAGGCAGTCCTGGCACAATCTCAAATCAAGAGCCGCAAAGCCGGATACGTACAGTCAGCAACAGGCGCGATGTAGCCATTAACATACTAACATTACCAGTATATATTAAGCACATTCTATTGACGTGCCTAATATTACGTTACTTGGCTTGTGCAGATAAATATGGTTATGGTGTTATGGGCTAATTAAATTTACCCTTCCTCAGAACTATTGCAATAATCAGCAGTATTCATTTAAAAAAACTAAAACTGGATCGTGAAAGCCTGGTATAAATAAATTTTACCTACCTATTTAACCTTTTGAACACCAACCATCAGACGGAAAAATCGTGCCCTCAGCGCGCTCGAGCGCGCAAGGCAAACCGGTTATATTTTGGACGTGATATCACGTCCTGGCGTTGATGAAACGACTTTCCGTGCGCGTAGATGTAGGTCAAAGGGTTAAAGTGCTAATCAATGGGTGGTTTACTCTTGCACTTATTATTACAAAATTATAGTCGCGCAACGCTCAAAGTATCAAAGCACATAATATAAGTACCTATGTAAAGTTAGGTATTGGTATTGCACACAAGAACATTTAAATAAATGTAACTCACCTGAGTAATATAATGACGTGGAGTGGATGATCTAAATGACAAGGCAAATAATAAAATAAAAATTACACAAACACATTTATTAAAATAAAAACAAAAAAACATCAATTTAAAAATGACAAGTGTTTTGGACAATGATTCATATGTATGAGGGTGAAAAGTACTATAAGTAATTAAATATTAAATAGGTACCCTTATTTTCCGATTTCTCATATTATGGTAATTTTTCTGCCATTTGCAAACATACAATTTACTTAGATATACCTATTTCATGTCATACAAAGTCATGATCATGACCACTATAGCTTACAAGTATACATAGCTTGATAATGAAAGTTATAAAGCAAAAATTAAAACATCATAGAGATAATTGTAATAAACACACACAGTGATAATGGCTTACTTTGTTTGACACTCAAACAAACATGCGAACATATTCTTATACTTGGATGACAGTGTCTCCTGGGTCACAAATTAAAACAAAGTTGGTTTTGTGTTACCTTTACCAAATATTGTGTAACATATTGATATTATGGTAAAAATCAGCATCCTGTATCCTGTCCTGTATCTAGGACATGATAACTATAACAATATAAAAGTGATGTTATACTACTTAACATTGTTTCTTCGAGAACACTTAAAGTTTCATTGATTGATAATGATAATTTTGCATTGCTCAAAATAGGCCATTATTGCTATATATAAAAAAACCGGCCAAGTGCGAGTCGGACTCGCACATGAAGGGTTCCGTACCATTATTTATAAAAACCAGTCGTATTATCGTTAAAAGAATATTTAAATGGTGTATCTTCTTGAATTTTTCCATAATTTTTGGACTTACGGTTCAAAAGTTACAGGGGGGCCACAATTTTTTAGACTTTCGGAGTCATTATTTCTGAATATATCCACTTAATCAAAAAATGTTTAAAACAACCCCAAGGGTTCTGGACCATTACCATTAAATATACAATTCTATGAATGTATAATTTTTACTTAAGACAAAATTCCGCTTGATGCAGTTTATATTTATTACTAAGCAATATATTTTTACTTAATTTTTTCCCCTCACATCTCTTTAGATAGGGCCCTGTGACAAACTGTTGTGTGTACAAATAAATAAATAATGTATGTAGCAACAGAGATAGGGTTCCGATTATCACTCTCCGTTACGGAACTCTTAAAAAAAAAAAACAACGTAGCACAATAAAATAACTTTAAAAGACAACAAATTACTTAATATTATCTGCAACTACTAAGCATACATAATAAAATTATCGATTAAGCAGGTAATTTGGTTCTATTTTAAGGAAACTCATCTTACTTGTCTATATGTATCCTCGATTGTGGGTATGTATGCCTCCCTAAACGTCCCCTTTACAAAACGTAGTACCAGTGAACTTTTACCCACTCCGCCTGCACCGAAAACTACAACGCGGTAGTCATTACTTTGCTCCGGCATAACTTATAACTTATAATGTCGTAAATAGTCTTGCATGAAATCAATTAAACGTATAGAAAAGGATTGTAGTATGTAAAACTAACAGTTAATTCATTGTAAGGTTTCGAGCACAAATCTGTAGACTACTGTTCGCGACCACGTAAATGTAAATTACATTTTCCCAAACAACACATTTTTACGATTCGTGTTTTCAGCTGAGGAGTACCACCCACCAAAACCAACAACGCCCAATTTGCTTCTATACAGCGAAACAATCACATCACATCCACACACAACACCAATACGCACACTTAAGGCGAAAGGCGAATGCTGAATGAAATGACGTCTTCAAAATTCAATGTTGTCAGCATACGAAATAAATAAAAGGTATGTACAAGCATTTCGATTTGGTATTGACATGTTGGCGCGAAACCTCAAGGTCATAATGATCAATTTAAAACCAGTGTTAAACTTTGCAATTTCTAGGGCCCAATCTATCGTGTCCAATTCTTGTCAGCCATATATCGTCCCTTTTTAAATTGACATTGTCCCTACATATCGCCCCTACGTAACCATCCTAGCTCATAAGAAGCGGTAAAATAACGCTAACGACTTACGTAGTAACTAGTTATTAATCTGTGCTAACGACCTCCCTAAAGAGCTCCCTAACGACCCTAACCTCCCTTAAAGCGGTATTACACATTGCAACCTGCAGGGCCCAATCTGTCAGGTTGGAAGGTGTAATTGAAGGTAGGGCCCGTAGGGAGCTGAAGGAGGGGTAGGAAGAGGCAGGGTACACAACAGATTGGGCCCTGCAGGTTGCAATGTGTAATACCGCTTTTAGGGTAGGGAGCAACTGGAGCAAGGTGTTGGGGCACTGACGATCTCGCTAAATCGGGACTCTTACTCCCTAAGTCAATGTTTGGAAATCGCGCGAGTGTAGAGGCCATTACGAGTATATAAATCACCATACGTTCATATGAATCCATTCCATGCGTAGAATGGGGTTGGCAACTTTCAAAGTGACATCTTCAAAATTGGTCCCTAGAAAAGCTAAATTTGTATGGCGCGAGTAGTTTTTATTTATTTTCGCGAAAATGACTCAATTTTTTGTCTCGAATTGCTCCGAAATTGAAATCCATCCTTTTTGGAATACACTAAAATTAAAATGATGTAGATTAACGCCATAGGGAAGGTTTTTGCCTAAGAAAAGCTTTATGCCCATTATGCCTGCATACAAGTTAGGGACCATAATCATCATCGTCTGTTTCTTTCTATCATTGTTTGTATCTCTTTCTCTTATTGTATGGAATCTGGAACAGCGCCGTCTGCAAAAGTTTTCACCGGCCAACCCCATTGGCAGACGGATATATGTAATAGCTCCTTCATTTTGTTGCACTGGCATGTCATGTCATGTTGCTCTTGTCTGAGAGGGCTTAGTCGCACTGTATGTAGCCCGTCGGACCTAAAGCGGTATTACACATTGCAACCTGCAGGGCCCAATCTGTCAGGTTGGAAGGTGTAAAACGGCTATTACACATTGCAACCTGCAGGGCCCAATCTGTCAGGTTGGAAGGTGTAATTGAAGGTAGGGCCCGTAGGGAGCTGAAGGAGGGGCAGGAAGAGGCAGGGTACACAACAGATTGGGCCCTGCAGGTTGCAATGTGTAATACCGCTTTAATTGAAGGTAGGGCCCGTAGGGAGCTGAAGGAGGGGTCAGGGTACACAACAGATTGGGCCCTGCAGGTTGCAATGTGTAATACCGCTTGTAACCCTACATGTAAACGCACCTTTAGGGTCGCCTCACACCTAGCGGTTTTCCTCGCGGAATTACCGGAAGTAGCGGAAATTTGTCTATGGTAGCGGAAATTTGTCTATGGTAGCAGATTTTTTGTATGGAAGCCATAGACAAATTTCCGCTACCATAGACAAATTAAGCATTTTGTCTATGAATTTCCGCTACTTCCGGTAATTCCGCGAGGAAAACCGCTAGGTATGTGGTGACCCTTAGATAATTACAAATGGCTTCCGTTTTCAACTTGCGGTTATCCTTCACTGCTGGCATGGTTTTCTAATCAAGGTTTGTAGCTATTGTCCATTTTAATGGTAATAGTGTAGTGTTTTGTTATTACTATTGTGATTTCTTCGTGCTAGACAAGTTCTTTTGATCCTGATCTCTTTTCCAAATGAGGAAAACACTCCCCGTGTTTGTTAATTTTAGGCAGGTACCGTGCCGGCTTCAGTTTACCGAGAACAAAATATTCCTATTCGGTCCAGTTCTTCGCGTTGCGTTACATTTATTATTGATTGTGTGTCGTAACAATCCATTTACTTCCTGTTTCGGATGTACATTTATATTTCCCGTCAAATCGATGATTTCTTTTTCAGGATCAATTTTGCCGTGCATAGTATACGATCATATAATTTCTGCTGAGTAGTTCTGTTACTGCCAAGAGTCATGGGCATACAGGACCTACAGACTTATTTAGAAAATGAAGGAGTGGGTGTGGATTTGTTTCGGATTGCCCGGAATCATGCCGGCGGCTTCCGACTTGTGCTTGACGCGGAGGGGTGTCTGGACCGGCTCTATGGAGGATATTTCTCAGGCAAGTGTTAAACTTCTGTTGTTTTTATTTAATTTATATAGTTATTGTCGTGTGTTGGATTTGCTGGTAAATTATTATGATTCTAAAAAAACATTTGCAACCTTATCTAATCAAAGTACATCACACAGGAATACTAAATTACTAATAGTGATGCATACTGATGATTTAATGTTAATGATTATCTCTTATTTCCGGAAGTAATATTATGTTGAGTAGGTATGTTCTGTTCTACACAGCAGATAATATTCTATAACATTTACTACTGTTCATGTTTTTGCTGTAGCATCAAAACACAAACAATACTGTGTTGAGTGTTTTGTGTAGTTAAGTTATTTTAATTTACCTTGTGGACATAATAAACATATTAATATAATTACTTGGAGATAATCTTGCACAGATTAACCTAGCCATAAACTAAGCAAAGCTTGTAGTATGGGTGCTAGGAGACAATATACAGAAATGTGTATATAAAATAAATGTGTATGTGTCATATAAATATATGTACATAGAAACATCTACAACTTGGGAATAAATATTCATATTGAACACATATAAATACTCTTACCATTTCTTCTCCCACCCCCTTTTTCACCCTTTAACACTTTCCGTACCGCGTAGCCAGGTATTCCTCGTATGTAGCACGTAGTAGCTACGAACAGAGAACCCGATAGTCGGGTTCTCGGTCCTGAATGTGTTAACAGATGATTTCTGGAATAAAAGGTCTACCTTTGTCCTTCTGTAGAACTGTCTCAATACCAAATTTAATCAAAATCAGGTCAGCATTATTCATTCCGCATACAAACCCACCATCCTATTCACCATTAAAGGATGTTTTTTTTTGAGATAAGTATAAAAACGATCTTCATACCAAATTTCATATTAATTGGTTCAGAAGAGGTAACAGACACATACTTTTGCAGTTACGAATTTATAATATTAGTATGGATATGCATAGAAAATAGAATAAAAAAGTATATGTAGATAAATACTGAAATACATAACTGGTAAGGTCATAAAAACGTGATAAACTTTGAACTCACAAATAAATGTCCTTATCAGTATTTGAACCTGGGATCTCCTGCTTCATAGACAGGATCACTTATGACTAGGCTAGATTTGTATTGATATAAAAACTACTTACTTTTTATTTAGGTTGACTGGTAGAGAATGCCTTATGGCATTATGTACGCCTTTTGTAACCATACATTTTTAACTGTGCAATAAAGTTTAAATAAATAAAAACAAACCCACCGCTTATAAGTTCATTTACATGTATATTTGTATTGTTTTAGTTTATTTGTTGTTAAAGCTAATATTTCTTTTTTTACCACCACTTAGATTGGGCATGTGGAGGACAGTGGGCCCGCTGTGTCCAATTCCTGACCACCCTGGCGCAAGCGCTCGCTGAGCACCAAGTGGCACTATGCGTTTGCTTCAACGGTGCGCACCCAGCTCCACCGGTGGCTCCGCAGCACTGGATCCAAACACAGTCTACCTACAGGCAGAGAGTCAACTCTGTTAGTCTGTTTTACTTAACAATAGTTATTACTGAATTGGTGTATGATTTCAATTGAATTGCATTCTAATTAGATTCCTATTGGAATTGATTCTATAACCTATGAAGTAAAGTATTTGTGCCAGAACTTGTATGACATTTTAATTAATTGCTGCATCTGCTGCCACGCACGGGTATTTCCTCGCGATGCGGTGTGCCAGGTAGAAATTAGTAACTGTAGAAATGCCTAATGATTAGTGTTTCTTAGTTAAGGTATTTCATAATACTGTCAGTAAACAATTGTTATGTTTTCAGGTACTACGCCATATTGTCACCAAGGGTACGCCTCCGCCCAAAGTCTGGTGGGTGCCACCGATGGGGCTACATTCATGCCTTAGAACTGCTCTAAGATATCTGAATATTCCCATCGTGAGTTTTCCTTGCATTTTTTTTTTCAAAGACATAAGTAGTAATAATAATAGAAGACATTTCTTTCGTGTGATAATGAATAAATACTAAAGGTAACTGCGTAATTTTTTTATTCCAAAGTTTGACTGGTTACAAGTTTTTTTTTTAATATTACCAATATTGTTTTTAAAAAGTGTTGTGTTCAAATAGTTTTTTTTTTATATCTAGTGCCCTTATTTTGTACCTTCATTATGTATGCCTTTTTTCCAGATGGTTTCCTCAGATGACCATTGCCAGGAGGTGGTGGGTCTGTGCCGGGAGAAAACGTATGCCGGCCTGGTCGGGTGCTCTGCAGAGTACTTAGTGTTCCAGCCCCCGAGATACTTCAGCTCGTCACAGCTGAAGCTCACATACAGGGTAATTATTTGCAGTAGTACAATACGTTCAAAGTAAGTTTGGACTTGTCAGATAATATTTATCAATTTGATATTCTACCATAGCATAAAGGAAATAAAGTCCATGGTCAAAACACGGCACCAAATGGTGTGATGCTTCTTAAGTTAACTTTATGATTATGACAACAAAATGGAGAATCAAGTGTATAAAAATCGTCTGTCAATCGCAAACTGACTTTAAAACAGGTGTAAAATGTGGAACCTAAACTATAAACTTTTTTTATAAATGTTCATGTTAATGCTGGCACTGTAAACATTGTCAATTGCAATATCTACATAGTTAGTGTGGTCGGACTTTAACAGGACGCAAACAAAGAGTTTCTACCAAATATACTCTCTCTTGGAGAAAATTACATATAAATGACGTAAACTTAGTTATCAATGGGAATTAGTCGTGAAGCGAAGCGTCATTTAAGAGTCCAAAATTCTCCATAATTTATGCGCCATTTACCGCCCCACCAATAGCACAATTATATAATTATGACTTGAAATCAATTCTAACTCACTTTTATTTTTGCAGTCTTCTCTGGAAACAAAGGAATACAAGATCCACGAGTTGCCTCAATTGCTGGACGTACCTCAGGACCGGCTCTGCCTCATGGCCGCACTTCTTGGAGGCACCATTCTATCCGAGCAGAGCCTCACTGATTTCTACAAGCGATTGGGAATCACGCAGAAGAAGGTATAGCTGAAAAACTTAAGTACTCTACCATACTGTAAAGATAAGGTGGTGTACACATATTTTTTTTCAATTGGTCAATTATAGAACTAGACTGTAGGACATGCAGTCGGCATCAAATATATATGAGCGGCCAAGGTACTCAAAAATATCTGAACATGCAGTTTTTCGCCTTCACAATAGAGGCATTGTTCAGAAATGTATGACCCCTTTGGCCGCTCCGATTTATCTGATGGCGACTGTACAATGTTCTCAAACTTGTATGGTTTCAACGAATATCACTTTTGCCTGATAAATTAACTTTTAAGCAAGCTCAAGATGCCATTTTGTTTCCTTATCAGCAACAAGTGCCACCAGAAACGTTAATAAAGGCCGTAAGCCAGTTCGTGCGCGACCTACCCTCATCCGACATGGACAGCGCTTGTATCGAGATCTTTGGCGACCTCAACGACCTCCGGGCGGCTAAACTCAAACAAGCCGTTCAGTATTATCTCAACGGCACCAAAGATGGCTTCCTCAAATACAGAACTGCCACTGGTAAGTTAAATCCCACTTCTGATATGTCGCATGGACAGGGCATGTATTGAGATCTTTGGCGACCGCAACGACCTCCGGGTGGCTAAACTCAAACAAGCCGTTCAGTATTATCTCAATAGCACCAAAGATGGCTTCCTCAAATACAGAACTGCCACTGGTAAGTTAAATCCCACTTCTGATATGTCACATGGACAGGGCCTGTATTGACATCTTTGGCGACCGCAACGACCTCCGGGTGGCTAAACTCAAACAAGCCGTTCAGTATTATCTCAATAGCACCAAAGATGGCTTCCTCAAATACAGAACTGCCACTGGTAAGTTAAATCCCACTTCTGATATGTCACATGGACAGGGCCTGCATTGAGATCTTTGGCGACCTCAACGACCTCTGAGCGGCTAAACTCAAACAAGCCGTTCAGTATTATCTCAATGGCACCAAAGATGGTTTCCTTAAATACAGAACTGCCACTGGTAAGTTTGATCCCAATTCTGATTTGTAAACAACAGTCGACTTCAGTGTTTTTCATATGCATTTTTAAAGAATATAAACAAAAGATCATATGAATCGTGTATACAAAAACGCCACTTACACACGAAGAAGATTTTTGATTGAGAACTGATGATGCAATCCATTAGGCTGCATTTCCACTGTGGCAGAGATGAACCCAGCCGTGCGAGAATTAACCAATCAACAAGAGGGGGAGGTGAGTTGATGATGCTATTGGTTGATTCCCGGACGTCTGCGCTCCGTCTCAGTGGGCGGTAGCCTTATTCATTAATTACTTTATTATATTTGTCATTAGGTCGCCGCCCAAAAACTAACAAGAGGAATCAGAAACCCGACAGTCCACAGTCATCCTCCACTGATTTGGACACTTCTAAACTAGCGGCCGAGTCATCTGAACACGAGGTTTACTTCAATTACAGTAATCAACAACTATTGCTATGATCATCCACGCCTTTTCATCGTCATTCTACACATTGGCATACAAAATTCATTATAGGTCACCTTAAATGTTGCATGAGTCAAAATTAAAAGTGCAGAGTACATTTTGGTTTTTATGAATTATTTATGTATGTGTATTTTTATGGATTTTAAAGCTGTGGATTAACTAGGAGACTAGCGATTCGTGCGAGAAGTTAAGTCAGGCATCACATGTGGACTGTAAATTGAACAATTTTGTGTCAATAAACCTTTCAACAGATTTTTCAGTCATAGACTTCCGACTTTAAAGCAAGTATAAATAGAATTGAAATATGCGTCCCAACGCCTAAAAGGGAAAGAACTGAATGCGACTACTTAATTTGAAAACGCATTTCAAAATAACTGATAACATACCATGAACCATATTTAATTTAGTTGGGTTATGGTTGTTCCCCACCAAGCTTTGGCGGGGAATAAAATAACCTAACCAACCTTTTGGTAGTAGATAATAATAAAATGTGAGATTGACAAAGACGCACGATAATAGCGTTTTCTCTGCCATACCTACTGGACGTCCTATGCTGTTTCGGTCTTAATATAATAAAATTATTACCATGTTTAGTATCGCGTGATTGCTGGCAAGTATCGTTAGACTGTCTCCTATAAAATTCAACGCTTAACATGTTCATTTTGTTTTCAAATTAATTTTATTTTTATGTACTAGTTTCTTTTCAAGTTTTCACACTCTGAGCACTTACCAAAATTTTTAAAACACCAAATTACAGCAAAAAGGCCTGGACGATTACAAATTGGCTACAGTGAACGCGTCAATGAACGCCGACTTTAGCGCCGACGAGAGGGCGGAAGTGGGACAAGCCCTGGCGTCCCTGTCGCTCGAGAGCGGAGACGCCGACCTGAAGAGACCGGCGTCTAAACCTGTTGAGAAACAAGAGAAACAACCGGCGATCAAAGAGGTCTGACTT
This sequence comes from Pammene fasciana, assembly GCA_911728535.1. Taxonomy (NCBI): domain Eukaryota; kingdom Metazoa; phylum Arthropoda; class Insecta; order Lepidoptera; family Tortricidae; genus Pammene; species Pammene fasciana. The sequence goes on from OU452279.1 coordinate 6,372,099, forward strand.
TGAGAATATTAATGCCTAGATAAACTTCATTAGGACGAAGATGAAAAAAATACTTTTATTTTGAACTCTGACGCGCTGTTAATTAGTCGAAAATTATAACTGCGTAATGTTTATGATGAAATTAAAAGTAAAACAATAACTATGTAGTTGATTCGAACTTTTAAATTGGAAATGATTTTCTTATTGTTATGATACGACTTTAGAATATATTATCACGCGCGACAAACTTTCAATTATACTTAAAACGAAGACGACAAAATTATTGTTTTAATTTGAACTCTAATACACTATTAATAGAGTTGAAAATTATAACTAGAAAATATCTATGAGGTGAATTCTATACATTAAAATTCAAATGTAATTTTTTATTCTTTGTATCAAAAATTCATAAACATATGTGTAGCAACATTTTAAAACCTTAATACAACTTTGTGTCACTTGCGCTACACAAGTGGAATTATTTATCTTATCCAAAATAGTTGAGTAGCTTAGCATTGTGGGTGTCAGGATATTACAGAGATCCACTTGTGAGCATTTTTCTTGATTCGTTGCTTTTCCACTGCAAACTAATTGTACCCAATCTATTCACGAACTTAAATCATAAATTTAATTATAATTCATTTGATGATCATTAATCAGAAGTTAACTTAGGCTGTGAATTGCGAGGAATGTGTTTGTTAAGAACCAATCCGAGAGATGCGCTGTGTGACATGAAATGGTTCTATTGGTACTTAAAAAAACACATTCCTCGCAACAGTCGCAACACATCCTCGCTCATTTCTGGTGGAAACACAGCAGTAGCCGAGATCATATTCCAGCTGGGTAAAAAAAACACTGAGATTTTGAGGAAATCCCAATGCTGGGAAGCCTCCCCTCCAATCGATCCTGTGTTTTATCCCGCCGTTTCGTGGAGAAGCCGGCCAGTTCATCTTCCTTTTCGTCCTGCCTTTGCCGGAGGCCGTCTATGTTGCCATTTATTATTAATGGTAAATGTTTCAGAGTCGTCAAACGAAGTCTCCCAGCTCCGACAACTGCCCGGCCGCCCCCGCCGAGGTGTTGCGCACGTGCGCCGAGCGCCACGCGCGCGGCCTCATGCACCCGCACATGCTCGCCATCCTCACGCACCGCCAGGTATGTACATGTAGTACCATTCCCGTCGACTGTGCCGGGCGCTCGGGCACGCGACGGTAGCCGACCACGTCCATCGGCCAGCCCGGGCCCACTACTGCTGGCGGGGCGCGGCGGATGCTGCGATAGCTGACCGCGTCCGTCCGAACGTTCATATGTACTAGCGAGGAGCCGAATGCCGACGTCTGAGTTCGCGAGAAATCGTACATAAAGTTGAAACACGCCATTGACCCCACGACCAAAGGGAGAGAGACGAAACTGGTACTGATAATTTCAGTTTGGCGCAATATTGTACCTACCAAAATTTCTAATAGTTTTACAACTTTTACATGAATCTATAATTTCATAATAATACGTAAAATGGCTGAAAGTAAAACAATTTACGTAATGAAATCGGGTTATCGTTACTCTCCAACTTTTGGCCAAGAATAAATATCTATCGTATTTAGGACCTTTTACTACAACCAGGACAACCAGGAAATCATGACAATTACATTCTTTCAAAACAAATGACGAAAATTTGAATTAAATTATTCTCGTTCGCCTGAAAATAGTAGCACTTCTCGAAGCTTCATTGGTATGACTGTATGTTACTCCATACAGGTGGCGCTGCCGGTCCTCATGGAAGACGACAACCACCGCGAGATCCCCTCCATCCACCACTTCTACCGCCCCATCCGCCAGAACGTCTACGCCATCCTTTACAATATGCATCACCATCGCTTCATGGCACAGAAGGCTAAAGGTAACTTGTACATAGGCTATATGACCATATTAACACTACCATGCCATGTTGCCTTTGCAAACACAATGTAATAATAACATAATAATTAGTGTCCGACCGAAGTTTCGGTTTCGGCCAGTTTCGGCCAAAAAACCGTGTTTCGTCCCAAGTTTCGGTTTCGGCCAAAAAACGGCCGAAACTTTCGGCCGCGCCGAAACTTGCAACATTGTACTTAATCGGTCCACAAGTAGTGTCCGACCGAAACATGTTTTTTTGCCGAAACCGAAACCGAAGGTTCGGCTCTAGGTGCAGTTTCGGCCGAAACCGAAACCGAAACTTTTATAGACACGTTAAAATCGTTGAGTTAAATGTCAATAAGCCGCTGTAACTTGTGCAGGATAGGTGGTATAAGAAGAACAAGGTTAGTAAGTTTTGATTGATCATCCTCCTAGCGTTTGTGCTGGCGTTTTCCCACGGACTCAACGGAGCCTGAGGTCCACTTGGCAACCTAATCCCATGATTTTTCTAGTTTGTCCACAACTCCAAGTTATTTCGGTGTAAGGCGTATTTTGATCCCTAAATTCGTTTCTCCTTTCAGTTTTTTTTCGCGAAATAAATGCAGAGCACGAAATATATGAATGAATAAACATAATTATGTAACTTTTTAACAACTGTAACGTAAAATTTTACCCACCTTATTGAAAGTACCATTGTCGCAAGTCGACCATGTTTTCGTACATAGATATGTACGCAAACGTGGGAAACAGACAGATGTCTGACATCAGTTTTTTTTACTTTGGTATTTTTTAGGATTTAGGATCTGCTACGTTAAAATTAGCAATAAAATAACCCACACGATTTTAAACTTGACAGATGTATTTTCAGAGTAGAATTACGATCAGTAAACAAAATAAAAATATGAAAGTTTTGTTCGATACTTGGAGTTTTTATAGCATCTATCTCTATCAGGGACTGATTTCGTTACGGTAGAAGCGTTACGGTACTGGTATAGAATTACGATACCGCAATGTTTTAAAGGTAGAGCTATAGCGGTTGAAATATTGCGGTACGGTACCGAAATAAAATAACGATATCGCAATTTTTTCGTTACGGTACCTATACCTTAATATAGCGATACTTATACCGTTATGATTTCGGTATCGTTATTTTCATCGCAGAATTTACGAGGTAGGTACTTGTTTGCGGCGGTAAAGCAACTGACCAAGGGTGCGGGGTGCGGGGCGCGGGGCAGGTAGCCGGCAAGTATCTACTTGCTCAAGGTCACGGAGGCGCGCTCGGCGATAATTGTAGTGAATTCATTTTAGTCTTCCTCAGTTGAAATTTCGTGAAAGAGTTTATAGTGTAGGTACATTGAATCGATCATTGATATTAACTCGATGCGGATATGGAACTGATTTTTTTTTATGTATACAGTAATTTGGTATAGTATTGCGCGACTAATAAAAAATGGAAGATTTTTTTGACGCGAATTATTTTTTAAATAACACTAAAATAAAAATAGAATAAAAATAAAATAAAAGTAAAAAAATAAAATAAAAATAAAATAAAAATAAAATAAAAATAAAATAAAAAGAAAAAAAAAATAAAATAAAAATAAAATAAAAAAAAATTAAAAAAAATAAAAAAAAATAAAAATAAAAACAAAATAAAAAAAAAAATAAAAAAAAATAAAAAAAAATAAAAAAATTATAAAAAAATAATAAAAAAAAATAAAATAAAAATAAAATAAAAATAAAATAAAAATAAAATAAAAATAAAATAAAAATAAAATAAAAATAAAATAAAAATAAAATAAAAATAAAATAAAAATAAAATAAAAATAAAATAAAAATAAAATAAAAATAAAATAAAAATAAAATAAAAATAAAATAAAAATAAAATAAAAATAAAATAAAAATAAAATAAAAATAAAATAAAAATAAAATAAAAATAAAATAAAAATAAAATAAAATAAAAATAAAATAAAAATAAAATAAAAATAAAATAAAAATAAAAATAAAATAAAATAAAATAAAATTAAAATTAAAATAAAATTAAAATAAAATAAAAATAAAATAAAAATAAAATAAAAATAAAATAAAAATAAAATAAAAATAAAATAAAAATAAAATAAAAATAAAATAAAAATAAAATAAAAATAAAAATAAAATAAAAATAAAATAAAAATAAATAATAAAATAAAAATTAAATCAATTGGTAAATAATGACATGAATTTGATGAATAATAAATAATATTGATATAAATATCAATTGATATTCCGTAAGTTCCGAAAAACTCCGTAGGGGGTTTGAACTAGGGCTTGTGATATACAAGTACGTGTTACACGCGGAACCGTAGCTATCTTGATATAGTGTTCCCGCGAATCTCGACTTCGGCTCCGCTCCGCTCGGTTGTTGAAAGAGAGCTTGTGTCGAACGGACCCTTCGCATTATGTGTTATACTCGTGGTCTTTGCATTGATTTGATTCCAGATGTTTTTTTAAGTAATTACATATTGGTATTATTCTGTTCTCTGATAACCAGCCATTATATGAGTTTGTACAAAAAAACCAGAGGTGGGATTGGTGTGATTTTTGAATTTCACCGGTGCTTTTTTTTGTATGCAGCCGATGACTACTTAGTACGAAATAAGCCACCCGATGAGAATCAAAAATCGCACCTCAGGTAGGTACACTAGGTACTAGGTACCTACTTGTCGATGTCGGTGAATATGAAAGTTCATCCAAATAAATATATTAATATCTCTAATTAATATTTACTCCCTAGTAAGAAATGCTACAGGTAGACCAATGCAACAATTTAAAAGTATTTTAAGTGAAATAATAATATACCTACTTTGTTATTCATAAATATTATTACTGGCTGGACAACCGTCTTTCTTCGGTGAAAACACTAAGAAATAGTTGCACGTGCAGATAAAGATAACAAACAATAGTTTGCGGGCCATTGATAATGATTACCTTCAAGTAGCTTTGGGTTTTACCTGTTAAGTACCATGTGTTCCTATTGTTTGTGAAGTTAAGTGAGAGCAAAAACAATACAGTAATGGATTTTAGTAGTCAACGCTTAAAATATGTATACACTTTTGAACCTTATTACAATGGAGTAAGGTGCAAAAGTATTTATTTATAGCACTTATTTATGGCGTTGACAAGCAACTTCTCGTCCGCTAAGACAGGACAATATTGATCTTTCGAACTCGCGGAGCGTATGCGAAGTGAGTTCTTACAAACAACTCCAGACCGAACCGAACTGTCACCTGGCTACTGGGACGTCTCGGCATTTGGATGGCTTTTTGATTTCGATAGTTTGTCTTTATGAAATTTCTTGGGGCTGTAGCAGAGATACATAAAATTTGTAAGTTCGTATATGAGCGGGATCGATCAAGTCGCTATGGAGCTAGAAGGAGAAAACAAATCCTCCTTGGGGTCTTGTTATATTGGTCAACTCGTTTGCAAGTAAATCGCGAGTTTTCAGTTCGAGGCGGACTACTAGTATTTTTTTAAGTTCGTTGTGGTAAAAAATTAAGAACTTCACGTACTAATTTTGCTACAGTAAGGTGAACATTTCCGAGCACATTGGAGAAGATTGTTTTTGTACTCTGAGACAATTGAACACTAACAGTTCAATGCAAATTGATTTCAATTAGAATTAAAATCAATTGACTCATCAATCTGTTACAAATAACTAATAATTGGAAATAATTAATGTTTAGTCTTTTTCAACATTGAAAATGGGTGAAAAGTTTTTAGTGTAGATTCATTAAATAGATAATTGATATTAATAATTATATCAGTGCAGATATGAAGTTGAATGTTAGGTAAATATATTTTTAATAAAAATTCTTTATTATTTTATTTGTTTTCTTTTAATATTTTTGATTTTATTTTTATTTTATTTTTATTTATATTTTATTTTATTTTATTTTTATTTTATTTTTATTTTATTTTTATTTTATTTTTATTTTATTTTTATTTTATTTTTATTTTATTTTTATTTTATTTTTATTTTATTTTTATTTTATTTTTATTTTATTTTGATTTTATTTTGATTTTATTTTATTTTTATTTTATTTTTATTTTATTTTTTTTATTTTTTTTATTAATTTTTTATTTTATTTTTAATTAATTTTTATTTTATTTTTATTTTTATTTTATTTTAATTTTTATTTTAATTTTTATTTTATTTTTATTAAATTTATTATTTAATTTTTATTAAATTTTTATTTAATTTTCATTAAATTTTTGTTTAATTTTTATTTTATTTTTATTTAATTTTTATAACTGAAAATGTTTTGTTAAAGGTGTCTTGTACTACTTATGAAATCCTAAAATCAACAAAACATATGCGAATAAAGCGCAACTAACGACAAGAAGCTAACAGCGAATAACTCATAAATGTGCCGCACTGAACGAAATCAAACAAAATAGGTGCTTAGGGCAAGCACTCAATAACTAACGCTGATTGGTTGTCGCCGGTCAGTCGGCGGGGCATCCTCACCCTCATATACCTCAATCCATACCTTTATGATAACGGTTGAAGTATCGAAAAAAATAGCGGTACCGTTATATTTCTGTACAGAAATATATCGGTTGCGCTATCGAAATCATACCGAAACATGCGGTATGACGTCATACCGTTTTATAAAGGTACCTTTATATTCCGGTTATGCAGTCCCTGATCTCTATGGTTAAAGTAATATGTTTTGTTAAAAAAAGTACGAAGAATATATGAGTTGGTAAAACAAACATTTGTGCTTTATTAAAATTGTTATGTTTTCTTTTAAATTATGAATACGATTTTTTAAATTTGTGTGTTATTCATTAGTTATACTGCAGTTAGTTATACAGCAAAGTTTCATCGACTGAGACATCAATGCTGTTAACAAGTCTCTATAAAATAATTCGCCAAGATTGCATGGACTATTTTAATTTCACAATCAGTATTTCAAATAAATCGTCAAGTGTTTTTACTTGATTTCTTCGTGTATAATTTTCAGCGTAGGCCGACGCAGTTCTTTGGGCAGTCTCTTGCATGAACTCGAGAGTTTAATGTTCGATAAAATTAATACTTAAATGTTACTATCATATTATAATTGATGAAATAATCTTCCAAACACATATGTACGCTTTTTTGATATTTATTTATTATAATATTATCACTTAAAAACGTTACTGAGACAGAACTTGTGGACCGATTAAGCTCAATGTTGTAAGTTTCGGCGCGGCCGAAAGGTTCGGCCCTTTTTTGGCCGAAACCGAAACTTGGGCCGAAACTGGCCGAAACCGAAACCGAAACTTCGGTCGGACACTATCCACAAGTTCTGTCTCAGTAACGTTTTTAAGTGATAAAATTATAATTAATAAATATCAAAAAAGTGTACATGTGATTTGGAAGATTATTTAATCAATTGTAACATGATAATATCATTTAGTATTAATTTTATCTGCAAGGGACTGCCCAAGGAACTGCGTCGGCCTACGCTGAAAATGATACACGAAGAAATCAAGTAAAAATACTAGACGATTTATTTTAAATACTGATTGTAAAACTAAAATAGTCCATGCAATCTTGGTGAATTATTTTATAGAGACTTGTTAACAGCATTGATGTCTCTGTCGATGTAATTTTGCTGTATAACTAACTGCAGTATATAACTAATAATAATGTTATTAACTCTCAATAGTCCTTACACCATGGCGGGTGCTGTCTCTGCGTGCGTCCCGTGACACGGGCAGGGGCAGCATCCGCTTAGTGTACCCCTCACTTTTCATTAAATTGTCGAAAGGGCCTCTGCGCGTTGGCTTCGGCTCCGCATACGCCTCCCAAAGGTCCGAAACACCATTGTTCCGTGGTCGGGAAAGACAAAATTTAAACTAAGGGCCCAGTCATCGTCATAGTTAAAATTTACTTGTATGAAGCATTTGACAGTTCATTTACGTCAATTAGTCCGTCAAGTTGTTGGTGCAGCTGGCCCTAAGTGTCCTAGCTCTCATGTTAAACATATCCAAAAATTGAAAAGCACTCAGATATAAGAAACTGAGTGTCGATTTCAGATGAGGGCACCTCGAGCATGACCGTCGAGCGCGCGTGCACCGTGCAAGTCGCCGAGTGGATCTACTCGCGCATCAATCCGGGCAAGTCTCCGGAGATGGTGCCCGGAGTGGTGTTGGACTGGCCCGTGCCCACTGTGCAGAGGCTTTGGTTCGGGTGAGCTTTGTCGTAGAATTACTGAAAGTAACAGAAGCGGCTGCAGTGCACGTAGATCAAATTCATCGCACGCTCGCCCCTGACGAAAGTACCCGTCGCCAAAGCTGACCATTTGTAATCTCTATTGCAACGGCATAAGCTGTTTGTATCTAGACAAAATACAGAAAACAGCTAAATTCTCTTTTCTTGAATCATGAATATCATGATACATTATAATTATGAATGAATTAACACATTATCTATGAAGATCAGGGCGCCATGCAAATAGACGATTCGATGAACGAAGTGGTCCGCTGTTATAGGTCAATAGAGTAGGTAACATCTTTCAAGGTTTCCGATACCGGATACTGGTTTTTCGTAATGTGTATTTCCTAATTATATTATTTTTAAGTATAAATGGATTACTTATAAGAGATGTTGTTTGCAGAACCGCACAAGACGACAAGTGCCGTCGCATGCGCGCGTTCCTGTCGTGCATGCGCTCCGACACGCCGCTCATGCTCAACACGTCGTACGTGCCGCAGCACCTGCTCATCCTGGCCACCGTGCTGAGGTAAATATGTATTATTGTCTATGATACAACTGACCGGGACAGACCGAGAAGAGTGGGCGAAGGAGTCTCCACCACCCAATCCCAATAAAAAACCGCCAGTCTTATAGGGCTTGGGAGGAAATTTGCTAAAAAATGATAACTAACTATGTTTTTCCATTATTTACAGATTCATAATGACTTCGCAAATTCAGATCTTGCGTCGCCAGGAGCTGGATGCTTTCCTGGCCACAGCTTTCTCGAATGATCTCATGAATGCCCTTCACTTGCAAGAGATGACGGTAGGTTGCAAACGTATCTAATAAGATAAAAACATTCATCAAAATAAGCATTTATGTTCGTGGGCTATGTTTATTATGACGCCAATCTAATCCATAATCCACATGTACTATGCCTATGGGCAAATGTAAATGTAAAAGTCACATACTCTTATTGCCTCTAATCAGGTGAACGGCATCAGCTCTCGCGGCGTGCAGCTGGGCGCGCTGGTGATGGCGGGCGCCGAGGCAGCCCTGCTCGCCAACGACGCCTGCGGAGCCCCCGTGCCCTGGCTCGTGGCGGCGCCCTGGCTCTACTTCGACGGCAAGCTGCTGCAGCGCAACCTGCACCGCGCCTCCCACTGCAAGCACCTGGCGCAGCTGTGCGACAACCACCTCGACACCGTCGTCAAGGTACCGTGCCCGGCTCGTGGCCGCGCTCTGGCTCTAAAAAGGTTCAGACTACGGTACGTGTATGGCATGATGCTACCGCAGCGCTGGATAAATAGACGAGTACGCTCCTGCTCCTGCGCTACAAAGCATACGAAGCGGTGTAGTACAGTGGAGAGGAGAAGGTGTGCTATCTCGTTCACCTTTCCTTATAGTATATTTTATCGTAATTATTTATGTATGGTCGGATCTTCCGTCAATAATGGGGTATGTTTGGTTTGCAGGTGGAGCGTATGCGCAAGGCGATCCTGGAGGGTTTGGAGGTGGAGTGGGCGCTGCCGCCGCTGCCGCTGGTGGCGGGCGTGGTGGGCGGGCTGGGCTGGCGCGGCCGCGCGCGCCCGGCGCGGCTGGAGATCGCGGGCGTCGTGGTGGGCCAGTGGGGCGCCGACTACCCGCAGCGGCCGCACCGCTACCCGCAGGTATCATTACATCCTGCAGGGGCTGCAGGTGGAGTGGGCGCTGCCGCCGCTGCCGCTGGTGGCGGGCGTGGTGGGCGGGCTGGGCTGGCGCGGCTGGAGATCGCGGGCGTCGTGGTGGGCCAGTGGGGCGCCGACTACCCGCAGCGGCCGCACCGCTACCCGCAGGTATCATTACATCCTGCAGGGGCTGCAGGTGGAGTGGGCGCTGCCGCCGCTGCCGCTGGTGGCGGGCGTGGTGGGCGGGCTGGGCTGGCGCGGCTGGAGATCGCGGGCGTCGTGGTGGGCCAGTGGGGCGCCGACTACCCGCAGCGGCCGCACCGCTACCCGCAGGTATCATTACATCCTGCAGGGGCTGCAGGTGGAGTGGGCGCTGCCGCCGCTGCCGCTGGTGGCGGGCGTGGTGGGCGGGCTGGGCTGGCGCGGCCGCGCGCGCCCGGCGCGGCTGGAGATCGCGGGCGTCGTGGTGGGCCAGTGGGGCGCCGACTACCCGCAGCGGCCGCACCGCTACCCGCAGGTATCATTACATCCTGCAGGGGCTGCAGGTGGAGTGGGCGCTGCCGCCGCTGCCGCTGGTGGCGGGCGTGGTGGGCGGGCTGGGCTGGCGCGGCTGGAGATCGCGGGCGTCGTGGTGGGCCAGTGGGGCGCCGACTACCCGCAGCGGCCGCACCGCTACCCGCAGGTAACTACTCGCCGGTGGCTTCTGCCGCTTAGTTTAACGGTCTTCAATCTACAACCGGCGAGCCGGAGAAGAGCTGAATTTATGGTGACCCTTGCTTTCGAAACTGCGAATGTTTAAAAATCCCATTTTAACATGCACATTCTTATCGTTTCCTTTTAGCCTTAAAATGTATATGTTTACTTGCAGGCGGCGCACTACGTGGGCTACACGCCGCCGGTGCGCAACGCGTACGGCGGGCGGGGCCGCGGGCGCGGGCGGGGGGGGCGCGGGCGCGGCGCGGGGGCGGCGGGGGGCGCGCGGCCGCAGCGCCGGCGCCGCGACGACGAGCCCGCCAAGCCCGCCACGCTCTCCGTCAACGGGTGAGTCCCCGCGCCCTCTGCACTTGCTACGTTACACTGGCGATGAAGACTGTAGTGTAGTCAAAAGCCATTCACTCCACAGACTACTATCCATCGATAGGAGCCATAAAGTAACTTATGTAGTAGAGTACTTTACTAGGTGGAGTACACTAGTAGCTACTAGGTGGAGTAGCAGTGCAGGTGACATTTCCTCTTACATTTTGGGTATCTTTAGGAGCTTACGGACAGATGGCGCAATCGACTTGAGCTTCAAAAAGTTCCTAGGTTGTGCTGCTCTACTATATAAGTTACTCTATGATCGGAGCGGACATCTAAACGTGCCTTTACATTTATTTATTTATTTATTATGATGATTATGACGCGTTATTGTTAAGTTTGTTATTATACCGAACTATACTCGACCATAGCTGACAGAATCAGGCTCATCCTACATCAACTCAACTTAGACAAGAGAGTTTGGGTGTCTTTTATAAACGCTTGCAAATAAACAGAGAAATCGAATCGAATTAAACAATTATATAAAAATATTTTCTCAAGATTTTTTACTTGAACTGGCTACACTTATCTGGTCAAGTGCATCAAACGATATCATACCACTTCACTAGATATATACTACAGCGTAAAAACGTAAAAACAAAAAGATTCTCATATCTCACTTTATATTGCTTGGTCCCATATAGTAGACATTTGATGCTTAAAACAACCCGAATTCATAAATAAGAACACATTAACCTACTCACGTTTTCACATTGCAGTAAAACTGTGCGTCCTGAAGACCTGGGCTCCCAGGAGGAAGGCAGTCCTCACGGGGAGGAATCTGCCCCCGATAACGATAACGAAGGTCAGTTGTTCTTCTAAACAATACTATACGTTTTAATAAAATCAATCTTGTTCATTGGACCTTCACGTTATAGGAGCACAACCGTTGCGAACGAAGACTGCAAAAAATGCCAAGAAAAATGTTGGAAAAGGTAAAAAGAAGAATTCCAACCCGAAGACTGACGTAGCGCAGACGTTGGAGGCCAACGGACCGCTCGAGAAGAACAAGGTGACCGCTGAATAAATACTTACAACCAGACCTACCAACTACAACAGGACTTTCCACAAAGCTTTCCTCTATTCCCTTGTTTCTTCAAGTTTTTTACATTTAACTCAGTTAATATATTTTAGATGGAGACTGGCCATAATTCGGACAAAGAGCATATCGGTCAAGGTGACGCCCCAGTTTCTAATTAGTACTAAAAAGTAGAATTTTTCCTTTCTGAAATTGTACCGGAGGTAAATTCAGTTTTATTTTGTTAGCCGCCGTAGTTTAGATGCCACTTTCATGATTGAGCTTTGTTGTCCGCTCCGCTCCGCTCGCTCGGCAGCGGACGTCGGATCAGTTGCGTTGCGCGGTCTCGAGCCGTTACATTGTTGATTTTTACTTTAGTGGTAGCATTTGCATTGATTTGTAGGGGAAAGCTTTCCAGTAATATAATTCGTACATACGCGTATGTAGTAGTTTGCACAAATAACATTTAATTATAGAATTTGTGTGTTCTACTAACGTTCCGTTTCTTATCATTGTTATCAATAAAAAGTAACATCCGGGACATTTTGGGAATTAACAATTTAAGACTAAATATTGTTGTTATAATGTAGCACGTGGTTGCATAATAATTGTGAATCAGAAAGATAACAACACCTTGTGTCGGTGTTGTTACCGTCTGAGCCGGGCGCTTCAAGCGCGTGAAGTATACGTGCCTCAAGACCTATAAGACTTCCCAATAAGAGACTGATTTTATATTACGTTGATTGTCACATAATGTGTACAATTAATTATAATATTAATAACAACAGACATGATCGAGGCGACCGCCTCTAAACCCTAATAAGACGAAGAGTGCCTCTTTGGATATTTTGTGATATGCTGTAAGCTAACACTCATGTATCCGATACGCGACGGCGACGGTGCAATGAGCAAATAACAAAGTGCCCAAAGGGAGTAGGTTTTGTTACATGCTAGTATTAATATCTGTGAGATAAACAAACCTCGAAAGCACCCGTTAATTGACAAGTGATAATTAGAAAATATATATTAATAAATTAACATGTTCATTATTAAGTCACGTTTAATTAAAAGTGAGATGACTTAGTAAATAATATGTTTTTATTTTAAGCATATAAAGTACTGAGTCAGCATTATTTATTTACATATAGTAATATTTACAATTTACCAAATTATTATTTTTATTTTATGGCTTGGTTTAGTCGATGTTATCTATATAACGAAGTGCTAAAAGTGATACGTCGACTCATTTACCTAAGGTAGAATTTTTTATTGTGTCAAGTAATTTGTCACCTCCTGACATACATACTGGTTTGCAAATGTATGTAAAGAGCAGTCAAATTACTCCACTAAACTAAAAAAAATAGTCTTCTAAAAAACTATTTAATTTGTCATGAGGTCATGGTCATGACACTCATGACATACCTAAACTACCTACAGAAATTTCAAAATTTTCGATAAAGCTGTTCTGTTGATTTAAGTTTACTTGATTCCTGTTTAAGACCCAGGAACCAGTTGATGCCGGTAACTCGCTTGATAACATGGACTGAACCAGTTATGTTCAGACTTGTTTTTGGTATTTCATGATACGTTATTTAGGCGTTATTGGGTGGTTGAATGTTGTTCGAAACTGTGTTGTATTGTTATTATGATGTATTATTAGCCGTACACGGCTGGTGACGATCTGTAATACCGTAATAAAGGGAGGGTTGAAATTATAGATTAGAAATTGCATTTATTGAATGAAGGTTGGTGCTTTAGGATCAGTGGGACTGCCTGAAACGAGTCTGAAACTCATAGACTTAAGTCTTATAATAGACGTTTAAATGAAACTGAAAGAACGTTCGCATATTGACTTTTCCTCATCCTATAGGGTATTATTTCAATAGGAAATTTTAGATTGTTAGTGATATATTTATACGCATTTTTGGGAACTCAATTTTGCGAATGTTCTTCACTTTATATGTATTTTTGTAAATTTGTTATAATGTTATACTTAATGTAGCTGGAATGACTAACAAGGATATTTGAGACAAAGTCTTGCTAAGATACTCGGTCGGCGGCGTCTGTCGCGACGTATAGAACAGTTACATTCCATTTCGAGTCTACTCGTGAACATTCGAGGGACAGTTCGCGCCGGTCGGTCGAGAATGGAACCAAATGAAGACTTTACAATTTTTGGAACGCTTTTACCCTGGCCAGAAGACAAAATATGTTGCAACAATACATATAATTGATTTTATCAATCGAAACATGAACAGAACTCGAGTGCAGAGCACACGTATAAGTAGCCACTGCGCTGTTCCAAGTAATTGCCAATCAAAGTAATGTAACTATAATGCATCTGACTTCGAGCCGCGGGCGCTCCCTAGCGGCCTGGCGCCGGCCTCGCCTCCCAGGCCCCCAGGCTCCGGCCTCGCCGCGTATCCCGGGCCTCGCCTTCCAGGCCCCCAGGCTCCGGCCTCGCCGCGTATCCCGGGCCCAGACTCCGGCCTCGCCTGCCCAGTGCCCTGGCTCAGGCTCCGGCCTCGCACCCGCGGCGGCGCACAAGCGCACCGCTAACGTCGCACTCGCACGAGGCGACTACGACATATTATATATTTAAACATATATTATTGCTTGCTTATTAAACACGAATGTGTAGCGTCTAGAATTTTAACTTCAATGTATTTTCATTTCTTTAAGAATTATAGAGGATTAAAATAACATTTCAACGGTTTCATAACAAAAAGGCGGACAGCTCTTAGATCGTTCCCGTTCCGAAGGAATCATTAAACCGATCGACGTTTCTCTTGCCTTTCGAGTTATTTAACCGTTTTTCGTGCTCTTTAAATAAAATATACTTTGTCGTCACATACATATTTTAAAGAGTAATAGTTCACTAGTGGTGATTCAAAGAAGTAGACTTTATTTTTCTCTTTTTAAATCCATTATTCACTATAGTTTTAGATTATCCAACAATATAATAACATTTACTACATTATAAACTTGTTTGCCGACGATAGTCACTTAATATTGTCAACATAATTGTAATCAAAATATATTAGAATACTTGTGGTAATACATAACTTTTCGTAACTGAACTGTAGCAAAAGTGGAACTGTGGCTTTTTTGAAAACACTTATAACTTAGAATGTAACCTAATAAAGAGAATTGTTTAAAAACGTTCATTACTATTTTAGTTTGGACACAAAAAAAAAATTGGATGAATTTAAAGTGTAAACAGTTGTATTTGTCTTCAAATAAAACGTTCCATCATTATAAAATTGTTTTATTCATTCACTGAGATTTAAACGCCTATGGATTTCGGTAACAGTGGTTCCTTCGACGTTGGCTATATAATTGATGACTATTTGAGCCGCATCTTTGACGTCGTTATATTGGTGCAGCAGATGTACTCTGATAGCTTTCTCGCCCCCATCGAGCAAGTTGTCTAGTTCTAATTCTACTTTGGACAGCTTCTCGTATAAATCTTGGTTATTTTTGGATGCCATCTGAAAGTAAAATTTTGTTGAGCGTACAATTCTTTCCAATTTGGTTGTTATTGTTAACCTTTTGACCGCCAGGTGGCGAGCTAATCTCGTAAGGTCGACTACAAAGCGTCAGGTGACAACCAAAACTCACTAATTGCAAAAAAATAAATAAACGAAAATCAACCTTGTTTTGTGACTGGTACGGTTCCTTATGGCTATTAACTTGTGGAAGTACTTAGTGAGTTTTGGTTGTCACCAGACGAAAGATGTATTCACTTTTGGACCTTATTACAACGCAATAAGGTGAAAGAGGGTATACATCTCTTTGTAGTCGACGGTACAGTCACGGCACCGGCAATAGTATTTTCGTACACGAAGGCCTCAAAAATATGTGACACGCTCTTATTTGTGGGGCCATAAGAGCGTGTCACAAATTTTCGCGACCTTCGTATAGGAAGTTACTATTGCTGGTGACTGTACCTGTGACGCCGGAGCCAAAAAATAGATTAAGCTTGGTATTTTATAATTTTTGATCGGAAGACTTGACGTCAGTGGCACGACTTGTAGTTGTCGGCCACAGCACAGCAGACAGGCATTCAAAGGGTGCGTTTTGCAATAAATCTACTTTTCAACCGGCTTCAAGATTTCGACGGAGGAGATTCTCAATTCGTCGGGAGCTTTGGTTGTTTCTTTTTTTGCCATTTTTTTTATGTATGTTCACCGATTATTCGAAGACGGCTGGACCGATTTGGAAAACTCTTTTTTTTTGTTTGAAAGAGTATACTTCACAGTTGGTCCCATTGTCACCACGTTCGGATCTGATGATGGGATCCTGGAGAAATCGAGGGAACTCTTCAACTATTATAAGCACACCTATAGTGATTTCAGTATTTTTTACAGCAACTCAGACATTTTTTCACTTGGAAAAGCGGATCCTAAGTGAAGTCGGTTCTTTTTTTGTTATGTCGGTTTGTTTATTATGTGCATATAATACTAACTTGTAACTTTTTTATGTACAATAAAGTGTTTACATACATACATAATACCTACACTACACCTACTACTAATAGGGAAAACTAAAGGTAGGTAAAAGTCCACATCAAAAATATTTTTCGTACACTACTCATACCCACCTACTAGGAGCATCATAGTAAGGTAGCATTAAAAATAATTTATAATAAAAGATGTTTTATTATTGAATAGTCATTATATTTCTGTTGTTTCACCAACTCCCATAGCACAAGCTAACATACTGTTTATGTGCCTGCCTTCTTCAGAATTGAACACATGCCCATTGGCCTTATCAACCAAATTCTTAACCTTGGCCAAACTGTCCTCTTTCAGCATATCCACAAGTTGAAATGTAACCAAACTGTAATCTTCAATTATGGAAACTAAAGCTTCATTTAATTTTTTGTACTTTTTAGTAAATGCGTCAGTATCTAAACAGTCAACCAAATAGTTGAGATCCAATACATCAGTGTAGAAGTCTATCCCAAATTGCAATTTATCCATGTGTTTCTTGAGAAGGTCGATCTTTGTTAGCAAATTAATATGTGGCAAACCTATTTTCAACATAGCGCTTAGTGACAACATTAGTGCAGAGATAAACTTTCCTGCATCTGAGCAATGATGAGAATCAACCAAGTGCACCACACACAGTTGAAGGTTGCTTTGTTCTGATAACTTGGCAAATATGTTTGATAGACTTTTGTGGTGGCAGTACAACTCTACCTGTCCTGGCAGATCAAATATAAAATTGGTCGAATTTTCACCCTCAATCTGATTCAATAGCCAGTCTATGTTTTGCTCTAAAAACTCCATACAATACAGTAATGCTCCATTAGGTCCCAAGTTGTACTCATCCATAACTTCTTCTAAGACAATAAGTTTTCTTATGTCTATATCTGGCTCATAAGACATGACTTCATTAGCAGGATCTAAGTTGACAATTACCACTTTTCTTCCCAACTTACGCAACAACTGGGACATTTGACAGCAATATGTTGTTTTGCCCGCACCGGGCGGACCCAACACCAGTTGACCATAATACTTGTGGACAGGCTTAAATCTCTTAATGCTGGTTACAGACATTCTAATTACCTTGATCCCTCCTAAGATCTTGTATGATATCCACACAGGCCTTTACTGTTTCAATATCATATGACTTCAGGTTGATGAAGATGTTGAGTGGTTTAGTTATTTTGATGGCCTCTGCCAGGTGCCTTGCTGCTACTTGTTGCTCCTCTCCTGTGGCACCAAAAATAACGTTTGTTGTATAAATATCATTACTCCCAAGGGGATTATGCACTTCATCTTTTTGTACAGTTAACAGGCTGCCAATTTTTTGGTACTGAGATATTATGAGCAATGTTTTATCTGTGTACTCGGCAAGAACTACTTCTGTGGGCACGTCGTCAATATCTGCAGCTATTGATCTGAATAGCAACTGTTGACCGTCATTCTCTGCATGTTTGATTGTTAAGTTCTTCATGACATCTAGGAGCTCCATCATCAAATGATATCTAGAATTTTAAACTACATCTAAATTTTTTCAGAACTACCAAATATTGTATGAGTGTGCAAAATAAAATTTAAGAAAGACAAAATGTATGTTTTGATATGTGCACAATAGATGAACGCCACCTCTGAGACAAAACCACAGAATAATGAATAACGAAACTGTGATACCTTGCAATCACCGCAAACATTCTCAGTTAGCGTGTTGCACGTATTTACGGGAAAAATCATTAAATCGCATTTTTATATCAGCGGCACGACGTTCTTAGGCAACTTTAAATAAAATGGTCCTCTTATTCTTTTTATAGATCCATGGCGATCACTAGTAAGTCTTCATAAAGTAAACTTTATAAGCTTTGCGTGGAAGAAGTAGAAGTATCGATATCGTGGTTAATTATGAAAGAAAATGCATGATGCATTCTTATTACCTCTTTTTTCGCACGTCTCTAAATTAATGTGTACACAACTACACACCAGTATTGCCTTAAGATTCCCCTTTTTTCTGTGCTCTTCTCAACAAAGTCGAAAAGCCGCAAGCAAGTAGATTAATATTAATACAAAAAATATTTCCTTTAGCAAGCAGTGATATTTGCTTTCATGCTTTGTCTGTCAATGTCTTTTTGATTAGCTTAGCTTAGCTCTCAAGCTCTGTCAAATTTTGGTGTTGCCTTTTAATCCGGTATCAGACATTACAATTTCTAGGGCCTAATCTGTCAGATTAGAAATTGTAATGAGAAGGGAGGAGATCTCCAGTGCTCCGCCACCTTAAAAGACATTGCAATTTCCAAGGCTCAATCTGTATAATTGGGACGTGTAATAAAATTTAGGGCATTCAGGGAGCTAGAGGGATAGGAACAGGTAGGGTATACGACAGATTGGGCCGTAGAGCACAGAATAATATAAGGGTCAAAACAGACCTAGGGGAATTCCTCGCGGAATTAAGCCAATTCATGCACAAAATGCTTAATTTTGTCTATGGTAGCGGAAATTTGTCTATGGCTTCCATACAAAAAATCAGCTACCATAGACAAATTTCCGCTACCATAGACATTTTGTCTATGAATTGGTTTAATTCCGCTGTGATTCCGCTAGGTGTGTTTTGACCCTAATAGTATTTCATAGAGCTTGCAATGACTGATACTGGTTTTACTCTTTGATGCCAGCATTACACCTCCCTAAATCGGGGCCTTATGCCCAGGGCCGGTCCTAGGGTAGAGCGAGTGGAGCGGGCGCTCTAGGCGCCGGATGGCAGGGGGGCGCCAAAATGGCAAAAGAAAAAAAAAGTTTTAAAGCCAGTGTGGCGCGGGCGCAAAATATGTACGTTTGGAGAGGAGTGGTGCGACGGCGGGTGGTACATTTACCTTTTATTATTATTATTTATTATTTATTTCATGGAGAACCAACAGCTATACATAACATAATGGTAGAATGAATATGTAACATGGAGCCAATTATAGGTCCTCACCGATAGTGACAAATTAAACATTTAGCGGTTCGCACTTACATCGTCATACCTAGTGGTTACGAACTATAACAATAAAATAAACTTAACTAGAACTTGATCATCTTGACAAACATGATAGGGGCACACTCATTCAAAGAATTTACTAGTTAGACTACGCCTTAAAGTAGATATATTACTATTGAAAACGTCCACATCCACATTTTTCGTTAACTTGTTGATATTTTTACATGCGCGTACAAGAAAACTGTTCTGCCTATAATTACGTGTCGAAAACGGGACTGAGAGAGGGGGGAAATGTCTTCTAGCTCTGGACGGAACATTGAAAGAAAGTTTAGCCAACAGTTCTGGACAGTCAACAATGCCATTTGTAATATTCAAGATATAAGTAGTATCGGCTATCTCACGTCGCATATATAATGGAAGTAGGTGATGTTTTTTACACAGGTTAGTATAGTTATTTGAGTTGTAGGTAGTCTTCAATTTAAAACAAAGGTATTTGATAAATTTTTTCTGGACCCGCTCTATCCTGTCGATATAGGTTAGGTAGCAGGGATTCCATATTTGCGATGCATATTCTAACTTGCTTCTAACATACGAGCAGTAGAGGACTTTGATCGTTTTGGCTTTGGTGAAATGAGCAGAATTACGCATAATGAATCCGAGAGTTTGGGTAGCACTAGTCACTATATTGTCGATATGAACATTGAACAATAATTTAGAATCATGTGCAACTCCGAGATCCCTCATAAATGGTACCTTGGCTAACGGTTGGTTACTGAGACTATAGATAGTTGGAACCGGAGAGCATTGCCTAGAAAAGGTAATAGAAAAACATTTGGACGGATTGAGATCTAATTTATTAGCTTTGCAATATGCATCCAGGCGCCTGAGGTCGTCCTGGATAAGGGCGGAATCATTAAAAGACTTGACTTTGGCAAAAATCTTCATATCGTCAGCAAAACAGAGCAACTTTGAGAATATAAAGCAGTTGCTGATGTCATTAACAAAAACGTTAAAAAGCAAGGGTCCAAGCAGCGACCCCTGAGGGACACCACTCGGAACGGTTACCCAGCCGGACATGTAGTTGTTAATAACAACAGCCTGGGACCTGTTTTCTATGTAGGAGGCGAACCACCGCAACAAATCGCCGCTGATGCCCATGTCGCTCAATTTTAAAATAAGCAGATTATGGTCGATTCGGTCGAACGCCTTGCTGTAATCAGTGTAGATAACGTCTACCTGATTCCCACTAGCCATAGCCTCCGTAACATAATCATTAAGAAGTGTTAAATTGGAAACGGTGGACCTTCGTTGAAGAAAACCGTGCTGATTGGGACTGAAGTAGTTACTTATTGCTTCGTATACCTGAGCATAGACCAACTTCTCCAATACCTTCGAGATAATGCAGAGTTTAGATATGGGCCTATAGTTGGAAACATCCGTTTTTGGGCCTTTTTTATGGACAGGTGTAATAAAAGCTGACTTCCATATGGATGGCACGGAGCACTCATCAAGTGAGCGTTTAAATAAAAGAGAGATCGGCTCGGCAATAGATTCCGCGCACTTGATGAGAAACTGAGCCGGTAATTTATCGGGTCCTGCCGACTTAGAGGGATCCAGTTGCAACAGAAGTTTTTTCACAACCTCCCTGTTCACTTCGATGTGAGATATATGGGAAACATGACTATGCACAGGATTGCTCGGAGCAGGGCGGCTGTTATTTGGAGGTGCAAACGTAGAGAAAAAATAGTCGGAGAAAGCATTGCATATATCAGTCCCGGTATTGACTCGTAGATCACCATATTTCAGGCTGTTAGGCATACATCGAGAATTAGAACGCGACTTTATGAAAGCCCAAAATTGCTTGGGGTTCTTAACAATATTCTCCTCAACACGGTTAATGTACGAATAAAAACATGTACTTTCCAACCTTTTAACCCTATCCCTTTGCACATTAAACGAGAGCAGGTCCGATTTATTTCCGTAGATTCTAAATTTTCGAAGGTATTTGGATTTTTCTTTTATCGCCTTTTTCAATGAAGATGAATACCATTTAGGGAACACATCCGTGTGGAGCCTCTTACTGGGAACATACTTATCTCTAAGACTCTCAAAAGTAGAATAAAAGAAGTCGACCGACTCATCTAGTGACCGACGAGAGAATTCCACCCCCCAGTCAAACGAAACCAGCTCCTTATTAATAGATTCAAAGTCACCTTTATTATAAAAATACTTAATAAATGTTGCTGGTTTAAGAGGCTCACACACAGCAAATTCGATCGAGACCAAAATGGCTTTATGAAATGGGTCTATTGGCACCAAAGGATCCGAACACTCACTAACACTTACAAGGTCATTAGACAGGACAAGGTCCAATAATTTCCCGTACTGATTAAGGATCCCGCTATACTGATTTAAGTTGTACATATTTATCTCATCAATGAAAGCGCATTCATCAGAGCTAACGTAATTCGACGGAGTCATTACTAAGTTGTTTGGCGTCCAAACAATATTGCTCATGTTAAAATCACCTATAATTAAATATTTATCGTCCGGATTATTTAATACAACTTCGCCAAGACAGTTTAGAAAATTTGATAACTGTTGAGAAAAAGTAAATCCATTATTTTGTTTACATAAATATAACACGCACAGGTGTAACTTTAAAGAGTTTATGAGACGCCCTTTGATCGAAAGAGTAACCCATAGATCCTCGGCCGACGAGTGATAAGAAGGTTGCGGAGTGACCGCCAGCTCCCTGCGAGTAGCAATAATGACTCCGCCGCCACGGCTTTGGTCAGTAATAGCTGCATTCCGATCACGCCGCCAAACCACGTACCGATCGTCGAATAACTCAGCATCCAATACTCCGTCCAGTAGCCACGTCTCAGTTAAAAAAACAATGTCGTAGGAAGCAGAAAGCAAATTGCGATAGAAGGTTAAAGTTTTCGACCGAAGTCCCCTCACATTCTGATAATAAATGGTTGGATATCTGAACTCACTATTTAGATTGTAACTTGACATTAAAAAGTGTGTTATTTAATTCAGGATAAATACAGAATAAATTAATTAGGCATACAAGTATAAAATACGGCAAACAAACACGTTTACTATAGCAATTTATTTTTAAATTAATAGTAAATTCATAAAGGCATAAACGGGACGTGAAATGATTTAAATGCGTGCGAGTGTGAAAATAAAGCGTAATTAGTAATAAGTGCGTAAGAAAGAGATAAATATAGGTAAATGAGTTTGCCCCAAACATTACAACAACAAGAATGCAATCAACGATAAGCCGCAGTGCCCGAGAACAATAGCGACCGGTCCACTTGGAATGCACTACGGTGCTCAAACTTTTGACTACGGAGTAAATTTTAAATAAAGTTAACAAGTGCAGTTTAGCTATTCGAACCAAACGTAAATATAGTAGAATGCATATTAAAATAACTTGTTTAAATCACTCTCGCTGTTGATAACGTGAACTTTAGAACTGTCATCTTTTCGAACGTGGATCTTCGCAAATTTCACCCACACGTGCATGTACCCTTTCGGTTTTAATGCTGTCTTTGTCTTAGTTAGCAGCATTTTGCTATGAGGTGTCAGGTGGTCATTTATAAATATTTTTTGGTGATTGTTCGGAAATCCAACGTCTTCGGCTAGCATAGTTTTTCTCATTCGAGCGGAAGCAATGAAGTCCTCCTTAACATACCGGTTGGTGAAACTTACTACGATGGATTTTTCTTTCGAGTTATGCATAGGCACTCTAGATATATAGTTAACATTGGTTTTATGCACTGTGTACCCGACCACACTGCTAATACTCTCCAGTATCTCAAAGAGATTCTCGTTCTTCTTCCATGGGACACCTTTTATCTCTATATTATTGAGCCGAAACCACTGATCCCGGTTAGCGAGCTCGTTGCTAAGATTACAGACCTGGGAAGTTAGAGCATTAATTTTGACGTTGCATGCCTCCAGTTCCGGTATCTTACTTTCAATATCGAGCAAACGCGAGGAGTGTTCTTCAATCTTTGCATTAATAAAATCGCAGGAGGTCTTGATTTCCGAGAGCTCCGTCTTGATGTTCTTTACATCCTGTGTCAGCGACGGCAGGCATGTGAGTTGCTGCTTCATTTCTCGCAACTCTTTCATTATGCTATCAAATTCAGATTGCTTTGTAGACGAGGGTGAAGGTGAAGGCTCTTTTCTGCATTGAAGGCACTTCCACGCCGCTCTTCGCTCCGCGCCGAGTTTTTTAAAGCCCTGTTCGGTTATATTGGCACAGCAATAACCTATGCTGCCCTTACACGATCCGCACTGGATACTATCGCTAACAGTAACATCACAGATTGCACACTGCATTATGAAATCAGGAAACTATGCAAAATATAGAAAACTTTGAGAACCACTGGTAACTACGATGAATAAACAAAGGTCTTAATGAATAGGTGCGACTTTTGTGAGCGCTCGCACGAGACTTTTGGTATATAATTTTTGGTATTTTTATTGTTTCAACTTGTTTTATGAGACGTGACCTCGCTACTTTTAATCTTGAAGGGCGCGAAATAAAGGCGCCAAAAAGATACTTTCTTTATATTTTTCTAATCGTTTGGTTTATCAGGATTGCATTCTATTATTTATTTTTGAAATCGTTGCTTTTGATCTTGAAAGGCGCGAAATAGAGGCTGATATAGGCGCTGAAAACGTAACGTCCTTTGTAATTTTTTCAAGCAATTGGGAATTTTAGGACTATTTTTTTAAATCACTGCTTTTAATCTTGAAAGGCGTTAAATGAAACCTGATAAAGGCGCCGAAAAACGGGTTACATTTATTATCTATTTTTTTAAATCCCTGGTTTTGATCTCGAAAGGCGGAAAATTACGGCTTATAAAGGCGCCGAAAACGTAAAGAAGGCAAAACAACTATAAAGCTTATCGACCCCTAGAAGATGAACATTCGGCCTTAATATTGTATTTCTTTTATTTTATTAAAATTGAATTACTTTCCCGATATTGACTTTAAACTTCTAAAATAATAAATCCAAGTATGAGGTCGTGAGAGCTCGCCAAATCTATACCTCTCGCCAAAATCGCCCTTTGTATGGAAATCTTATTAAGAATGGTAAAAATTTAAAGATATAATTGCGTATAAATTTATAAACTTTTATGATGAAACTTACATGACTTTGAATAGCATATTTTAACTTATGTTATGAAATATTCATTGTTCAAGTCATGGTTCCAATACTTTGTGATTCTTGCAATGGATTAATAGCGTTCAACTTTTGGGCCTGGGTTAGTTTTTTCAAATTCTTACTCTCATATGTTTTTACATACACTATTTATGTTTTAAATTGCATTTTGTTACTTGATTTTATGACTAAAACATGAACAAAACTTTTTTTATGTCACTCTATTATCATGGGGACTACTTTAATATGGAAACGGGACTGTTCACCTAACAGAACTATTACTATACCTAAAACTTGAACTACGAGAATTTACTAGTTTATCTTTTAGGCTGCATTCCAAAACATGCAGTTTGCATGAATTTTATTACTTCATTTCATGAATATGCTCAAAACTTGAAATAACTAAATTTATCCGTTCATGTTTTAGGTAGCAAATTCAAAACTGAACATTTTTAGAGAAATCTTCTACCTATCTACAATGCAGGATACCACTTAAATTATTGCACAAAGCTAAATCAATCATATTTCCTAATTTTGCTTATTGCCTTAGGAGGCCACTGTTCATTTATTGGCGTCAAATCATAAATTTTTGGGTACTTGATTTTGCTTTTGTACTGGTTCATCTTTTGAATCAAACCGTTCATAATCAGGGCACTTTGTTCATCTTCTGGGCGAATTGGCATATTTTGGCACAAACATTCTTATAAAAAATGCAGAACGGTTCTAAGAGGGTTTGGAATAGCTTATTCTAACTAGATTATATGCCAAATCATTTTTTTTTTAAACTTGTTGAAAATTGGTTATAACTTACATCAAAAAATACTTAAGTTGGGGTAGTCCCTTAATCGTTCATTTATGACCTAACCCTATTTCTCTAACGCTTTTGGGTAAAAAGCTTCGACGAGGGGCGCCAAAACCCGATTTCGCTCTAGCCTGATCGAGGGCTCGGGCCGGCGCTGCTTATGCCCTTTGACCGCCAAAGTCGTCATATCAGGCGAACGGAAAGTCGTGCCGCCAGCGCCTTGCCAGTGCCAGGACGTGAAATCACGTCGAAAATATAACCGGTTTGCCTTGCGCGCTGGCGCTGAGGGCACGTTTTTCCGCCCGATGCTTGGCGTTCAAAAGGTTAAAAATCGCAGGTAAATAAGGGCAGGCTCATAGACTATTGCTCTGATATCTGTGGGCAGGCTGCAAGGTAAGTGCTGAAGCCCGCAAGTTGCAAATAAAATTAATTTCTTAATATTTAGTGAAACAAAATGAAATATAAAATGACTGACAGTAATCATAAAAGCAATTTATTTCTTAGTCATGTGAGTTTTTAGGTGCTTACTGCAATCATATTTATACAGAAACCTTTTATCACAAATTTCACAAGCATAAGGTCTTTCATTAGTGTGGGATCGTACATGATAGGCTAAATACTCCTTACGAGGAAAACTTTTCTTACAATATTCACAAGAAAAAGGTTTTTCACCAGTGTGGGTCCTTAGATGTCTCTTCAAATCCTTCTTATTAATCCACCGTTTCTTGCAAAATTCACATTCAAGTGGCCGCAGCCTTTCATTTGTATGTGAAGACAAGATGTGGGCTGTTAAATTATGTTTCAAAGAGAAACTATTCAAACACACCTCACAGCGGTATGGTTTGACTCCGGAGTGACTTCTCTTATGTCGGTTTAAATTTACTTTCTCTGTGAATGCCTTATCACAAAGATCACATGGAAAAGGCTTTTCTCCTGTATGGACTCTCTCATGATTTGTTAGTAAGTATTTGGAATTAAAGTCTTTTTCACAAATCTCACATTTAAATGGCTTCTCAAATAAATGTGTTTGCCTGTGTTTTAAATAGGTAGTTAAACTTGTAAACTGCAATCCGCATACTTTACAAGTAATCATTTCTGCTTCTTGATAAACATGGTTAATTTTCTTTTTTAAAGTAGATTTGTCTTTGTCATGAACAAGCATGTGCATTGTAAGACTTGAATTATTAGCAAATAATTTCTGGCAGGACCCACATTTGTATAGGTCATCAACTTCATCAACAACAATAAATTTGTCCGGAGTTGGACTAGAGCCTGTCTCCTTGGTGATGCATACTTTCATCTGGCCTTCATGGCTAGTAAAAATATGACTCTCTCTGGCAGCATCAAATTCATTAAAAAACACTGCTTCTTTCTTAATAGTTTCCTGTGTAAGACATGCAACTGAAACAAAAATTGGTTGTAAAGACAATAGATTTAATACAAATTTAGGTTGATATTTAAATAAAAAAAATTCGTGAATAGAACATTGGTGAAACAACAACAAAAACATTCCCCATCACCGTCCGCGTTACTGCACCGTATCAACTGTTTGGCGAGGGCGATCTATTGGACAAGCCATGATCCAGAACGGAGGTCTCAATATATCAATCTTTGCTTCAGCTTCCTGAGGCTATGCTAGTCAAAAACGCAAACATAATTCAGCATTCACACTAACCTTCTACGTCAACCATATAGTGAGACAGCAAGCCTGGGTCCAAAGATTCAACCTTGACACTGACATCGTATAGGTCGGAAGCACTTGATGCGGGGGGATCCTCAGTGACACACTCTGGTTCTTCTTTAATAGGCCTGATCGTTAAAGTTTTTAATTCGTCGTCGCCCTCCATGACTGTCGCGGTTTCGGAAAATATTAGTGATAATGATACTTGTTAATCAAAAATGCCCAAAAGGCGCTGTTTTCTTAAGAGCGATCCAAAACCAAAACACTATCAACAAAAACCAACAACCCCAACAACAAACAAGTTGACGACAGCTGACGTTACGTCGTTGACATTGACAAACGTGACACTTGACAGCAAGCCAGTTCTCCAAACTAAAAGCGGTATTACACATTGCAACCTGCAGGGCCCAATCTGTTGTGTACCCTGCCTCTCCCTACCCCTCCTTCAGCTCCCTACAGGCCCTACCTTTAATTACACCTACCAACCTGACAGATTGGGCCCTGCAGGTTGCAATGTGTAATACCGCTTTAAGGATATTAAGTACGACCGCACTGCTGCTTATGGTCAAAACACACCTAGCGGAATCGGAATCACAGAGGAATTAAAGTCAAAGTCAATAAAGTCAATATTGTCTTTATTCAAGAAGGCATAACAACATACAAGCACTTTCGAATCGTCAGTTAAAGCGGTATTAGACATTGCAACCTGCAGGGCCCAATCTGTCAGGTGGGAAGGTGTAGGGTCACCACACACCTAGCGGAATTGCTCGCGGAATTAGCGGAAGTAGCGCAAATTTGTCTATGGTAGCAGATTTTTTGTATGGAAGGGGTCACAACAGACCTAGCGGAATTCCTCCCGGAATTAGCGGAAATTTGTCTATGGTAGCGGAAATTTGTCTATGGCTTCCATACAAAAAATCTGCTACCATAGACAAATTTACGCTACTTCCGCTAATTCCGCGAGGAATTCCGCTAGGTGTGTTGTGACCCTTAATTACACTTTCCAACCTGACAGATTGGGCCCTGCAGGTTGCAATGTCTAATACCGCTTTTAAACGGGTATTAGGGTAAAAACACACTATTCCCACGTACGCAACGCACGCAATGCAACGTGTGAGAGATTGTGTGCACACTTTGTCCCACGTATACGACGTGTATTGCCATCAGACGCTAGAAACACACTATACCTACGTACGCAACGTATGCATTACCACGTGTGAATGACGCACTAGGAGCGTAAGATCTAGAAACACACTGATCGTACGCGTGGGAAAGCGTGTGATATCCTGATATCACTGATATCCCCTCCACGTTCCCACGCCGATCTGGCGCGACAGATCGAACGTTGCATGGGACGCGTGGCATAGCATCGCGTATGACAAGTATGTATTAAAGTTGCGC
This sequence comes from Pammene fasciana, assembly GCA_911728535.1. Taxonomy (NCBI): domain Eukaryota; kingdom Metazoa; phylum Arthropoda; class Insecta; order Lepidoptera; family Tortricidae; genus Pammene; species Pammene fasciana. Next base: position 6,400,480 of record OU452279.1, read on the forward strand.
CGCAGCCCTGCGGCGGGCCCGTCGCGGTACCGCCGCGGTCCCGTCGCGGTCCCGCGGCGTGCGCGCCGCGGTGGTATGCAGGCGGTGTCGGTGTGTATCAGACCGCGCGTGTCACGCGCGCCGGGCGCGCGCACTCCGCGCCGGGCGCGCGCACTCCGCGCCGGGCGCGCGCACTCCGCGCCGCTGGCGTCCCGCTACCGCCCCGCGCTTCGGTTTGCAATGGCCTTAAGCATACAAATATTCAGGGTCCAGATGTGCTGGAGCCGAGCATACAAGAAATTTATCAAAAAAAAAAATACCGTTTTTCTTTCATATAGCGTTGTAGAGCCCGTCTCGGGGATCACGAAAACATAAGTCTTAAAGGTCTTAAATGGCCACAAGAAAGTATGGCGTCAAGTTGAAAATACAATTTTTTGGCCTAAATTTATCAACGAGCCGGACGCTCCAAATTTTGACACATGATTTAGCCCGCATCAAGTAGCCTACATACCAATTTTAAGACCATTCTGGTGGGCGCATAAGATTTTAAGACCAGTTGAAGTTACAATTTTTTGGCCTAAATTTATCAACGAGCCGGACGCTTCAAATTTTGACAGTAGTTAAAGGACCCAGCCAACAAACCAAATCCCAATTTTAAGACCATTCTGGTGGGCGCATAAGATTTTAAGACCATTTTAAGAAATAGTCGATCTCATAGAAAAGATATCAAATTATTGTAAATTCGCTTTAAAAATCAATTAACTGGTACAAAAACAACTGCATATTCATATTTAAGTGTCTCGTAATTAAAAATGCCGTAAAAGTATACCGCAATAACTCAAAAACTGGAGAAATTCGTCGTAGTAGTACTTTAGTCTCGGAGGTCTTAAATCACGAAAAATATTGTTCATTTTAAACTTAATGGCACAAAATATGATTTGAAAAGCCAGACGTAATGCCTATAGGCATTTTCTACCAGTCGCTCATAACTTTAAACCATAAAGCTCTATACCTGGAGTAAGCTTAGGTACATTTCCCCTCTGTCAACGTTATTAGCAGGAAAATCTAATAGGTTTATAAAAACTATTTCAAAAATCGATTACACGCATTCAGTTCATCGTTTCAGTGAGTAAAGAGCTCCGTGAAAATGCCTTTATGTATTGTTTTTAGGTGTAAAAAATGTCCTATTATGTCTAGTTTACAAAAATATGAAATATAATTTCACATGTAATTATAGTTTTACTTTTTTTATCATTACTATTATGATTAAAAAATTAATCCATATAGAAAATCCAGCGTCGTTTACTGAATCGATTCAAAGATAATCGTTTATTTTCTGACGGGCAGTAACTATTTTGACGTTTGACACTTATGCATATTTAACGCCCCTAAGGATTACTGCCTTCTATATTTTGTTTGAAAATACAAGCAAAAATGATCCTTGGCTTCTTTGTTTGACATTTGCAAAGACTGCATACAATAATGAACCATATTTCAACATATGTAAAATCAACTATTTGTTGCTCCATTTAGTGTCGTGACTTACTGTCAAATATGCGTGATATTTTCAATTGAAAGGTACATCATTGTCCTTTATCAATAAGGCGATGCTGCTATAAAAATTCATTTAGAAATAAACTTTATTAACAACCGACAATGATGTACCTTTAAATTGAAAACGCCATACGTATGCTACCTCGCCCCCCTCAGATTTTGGCAGACTTTTTTGTTTGGAAAGATGAGGCGATGGCTCCTCCAGGTATAGAGTTTTATGCTTTAAACTGATAAGCGTCAATTTAGATGCATTGACAATATATTACTTACTGACAGTAAAAAATACATAAATTTATTTTAAATTCTACCGTTCCAAATGTTGATTAACGGTTTAGCCCATTTTAAATAACCTACATACCCATTTTAAGACCAATCCGGTAGGCGCATAAGATTTTAAGATCAGTTAAAATTGCAATTTTTCGGCCTAAATTTATCAACGAGCCGGACGCTCCAAATTTTTACAGTAGTTAAAGGACCTATTCAACAAACCGAATCCCAATTTTAAGACTATTCTGGTGGGCGCATAAGATTTTAAGACCATTTTAAGAAATAGATGATTTCATAGAAAAAGTAGCAAATATTGCAAATTCGCTTTAAACATTATTCAACTGGCACAAATATTAATATTTCAGTGTCTCGTAACTAAAAATGCCGTAAAAGTATACCGCAATAAGTCGAAAACTGGAGAAATTCGTCATAGCAGTACTTTAGTCACGGGGGTTTTAAATCACTAAAATTATTATTCATTTTAAACTTAATGGCTCATAACATTATTACTAGGCGCACTAGATTTTAAAGCGGTATTACACATTGCAACCTGCAGGGCCCAATCTGTCAGGTTGGAAGGTGTAATCGAAGGTAGGGCCCGTAGGGAGCTGAAGGAGGGGAAGGAAGAGGCAGGGTACACAACAGATTGGGCCCTGCAGGTTGCAATGTGTAATACCGCTTTTAAGACCATTTTAAGAAGTGTTCGAAAACGAATACGAATAATAGCAAATAGCTTTAAATTCATTTTTGTATTAAGCAGAACGTCTGCTAACGATACCACAATGTTTAGAAATAAAGGAAAAGTAGAAAAATCCACTGCCTCAGGCGAGACTCGAACTCGCGACTCTGGGAAACATGCCCATCGCTCTGCCAACTGAGCTACTGAGATTATACCTGATGGCTGCGAATTTCTCCACCACATCCTTTATTTTATATTCGCGCCTTAGGGTGGGCTTAGGCGTCACCTAAAATTCGGTTCAAAAATTCATTTAAATGGTTTAACATAACGGCATATTCATATTCAAGGGTCTCATAGTTAGATATGCCGTAAAAGTACTACATAAGTATAAAAATTGGAAAATTCGTCATAGCAGTACTTAAGTCAGGGTATTTTGTACTTAAGTCAGGGTGTTTTGAATCACAATATTCATTTTTCATTTTTAACTTAATGGTACAAATCTCGATTCAGAAAATCGGACGTACTGCTTATACAAGGTGTAACAAAAATACTGGTGATCCTTTTAACGGCATAATTGGTATCGCATTCTTATTGTGAAAAAGTAAGAAAAAATAATTTTCTCGCGAAAAAATTTTTTGATTTTGTATGGAGGATTGGCCAGCTGGGACGCGTACAAAAATTTTTTCTCCTACTTTTTCCTACTCGCAATACGATACCTGTCGCATGTAGCTTAGAAAACCTTTGATTTGTGTACCTAATTATAAGTAAATCACTCTATTGTATTATTTCTATGTCAATGATTAATAAACGTGTAACTTGCTATATACAAAATGTCTAGTTTTAAGTACTATTGTTTGCTCCGTGTTTGATATTTTATGTGTAAATAATAAGAAATTGTACTAATTATAAAACTAAATGTCCTAAATTAAAGTTACCTATCCCCACTCTAATGTAATTAGCCGTAAGATTATTGGTCAATAAAAGTTTGGCATATTCGGCGCATATCGGGCACTAGTTCGATCACCCCATTGCGTCCATAAAAGAGACCGGGTGATCCAGCTTGGCACCCTTCACTTCTGCAACTACTCCAGTCTGCAGCCAGCCGCCGCCGCGGCAACACGCCTCTATAAAACATAAAATAATGTTTTATTTACCACCGCTGCCCTAGACACCCCGATGATCCTGAGTGCGCCCCTTTCTTCGTGGTGATCACCGTCTGCACCTCACAGCTGGTCCTTCGAGCACCGGATGAAAGAACTATGAAGAAAGAATAAAGTACACGCTGAGACAGAAATTTATTTCACGCTCAGAATCATCATCATCATTTGGTGTCCATACACCCGCCCGCTTTAGCGGTAGAGCCTAGGGCTATAACCAGCTTGCTGGACGGACCGTTCGTGTTGAGGCCATACTCCGCGTTCGTGTCCTGGCAACTTTCGTTGCAACGTCACATGGTTGACGTCTTCACACTGCTTTCGGACGCTCTGGCACTTGCACTTAGCCTTTGCGCGAGAATCAGTGCATCAAGGGATTTACGCCCACAAGTGAGTTAGTTGTAAGTTAGGGTCGCTGGCGCTGCACTAGGCAGTGTCAGCCAATAGGTTTTAGGTAGGTAAGGTTAGGGACCCCCACGTGCGTCATTTGCGTAAAAAGAAGCCAGAAAAAAGAAGAAGATGTCCGAACACACGCTGAAGAGGTCTCTTCGCCCACGCAAGCCGCAGGGGGAGCCTGCCGCCACCCTGACGCCGCCGTCTGGTAAGACAACCTCCGGCGAAACCAATACATGGGACAAAGGCACCAGCAGCAACCTAGATGACGGTCATAGTGCGTACCCGCCGCCGTCGGCAACAGCGCCGCCGCCGGCGCCCGAATATTCGGACATTTCGTGCGATGAAAACGAGAAAACGGTAGTGAATCCCCCGGGGGCTTTGTGTAAATCAAACACGCCAACGGGCGAAAAAACCCGCGATTCTCAGTGCCGCGATCGCGATAGTGAAAAAGTGCGCGAAAATCAGTGTATTAGTGTAAGTTGTGACGAAAAGTTGGCTTTGTTGATGGCCGAGTTGGAAGTTCAGAAAGCCACTCTCGCCGTTGCTAATAAACAGGCGGAAACTGCCAAATTACGGCTACAGGTCGCCCAGTATGAGGCGCGATCTGCTAGCGGCAAGACCGTAACTGAAGTCGAATTAGACGAGCAACGAGTGAAGAAGTGGGTCGAACACCAGTCTCAGCTTGACCAAAGTTTTAAATTCCGACCTGGAGTCACAACAGCCCCACGTACTTTCGTGCATAGTGAGCCCGCCGCTCTCGGTAGGCCCGCGCCCCGCGCCCCGCGAGTCGCACATAAGCACACATCGTCCGCCGCGAGATGTTTCGAATCATTACGCACCCGTTATGCATAGGCCGCCCGAATTGCCCACTTTCGACGGTAATATTACGGAGTGGATCGCGTTTCGGGCTGAATTCGAGGATACCGCGCCGATGTTTAGTTACGTGAATAACGTCAGCCGAATCCGTAAGGCTTTGAAAGGAGAGGCCAGAATAGCTGTAAAGTCCATAATGTACACCGTGCAGGATCCATACGAGATTATGGAAGCCTTAGAAAGGCAATTCGGGGATCCAGAGGAAATCGTGTTGACAGAGCTACACAACGTAAAGCGCATGCCGAGATTAGCCGAAGACAATAGCAATATAGTCTCTTTTGCGGCCCATGTAGCTAACGCTGTAGCTACGATTAAATCCTTAAAACAAGAAAAGTACCTTTACGCGCCAGAACTAGTTAACAAGATTGTTGACAAATTGAACCTTATCGTGAGGTACGAATGGGGTAAATTCAAGCAAGCAAATCGGGACTCGCCCGATTTAGTAGCAATTTCAGAGTTTTTGCTTGAAATTAGTTCTGCCGCGAAAAGAACCAGTCGTCATAGATGGCCGAAGTCGCGAAATACTGTAAACACGGTTTCTTTTGAGCCGGAGAGCCGGTCGGAGCGTTATAACGCCCCCGCCCGCACTCCCGCACCCGCCTTTACCCGCGACTATTCGAGCGACTCTGACGAAAGCTGCCGAGGTACTCGCCCGCGAAGTAACGCAAGTAGGTCTCATACGAGTCATACCGGAGAGTATAGGTCACCTACGGTAGCCCAAACGAAGCCTCGAGAGGCTAAAAAACCCGCGTATACGGGAACCAAACCCAAGCATTCGACACCGGCGCAGGTCACGTCGCACAATAAGTGCGTAATATGTAAAAACGGTGAGCATAAAATTGAAAAGTGTCACAAATTCGTAGCCGCGACCGTTGCCGAACGTTGGGATTGGGCAAAAAATGAAAAACTGTGTTATAGATGTCTAGGCGCGTCGCACAGAAATCGCTTTAAGTGTAAGTACGTGGCTTGTGGCGAACAACAGTGCGAAGCGGGGCATCATAAATTACTACACGGTTTGAACGCATCTAACGCGCCCGTGGAAGTAAAAAAAAGTAGTAACGTTAACGCGATTCGGATAGCGCCCACATATTTGAAAATGGTGCCCGTGGAAGTCACGGGACCGTTGGGTACTACGCAAGCCTTAGCTCTGTTAGACGAAGGGGCCGCGCTCAGCTTGATTTTACACGAAACGGCTGACCAAATTTTACCCCGAGAGCGGGGTGAAACGCTTGATATTGAGGGAATCGGGGGAGTAGTTAGCGACCCTGATTCATGCAACGTGCGTTTCGCAATCCGCGGTTATTGTAGTAGGCATCTAGAGATGATGGACGCGCTTACCATTAATCGCATGAACGTATAGTACTGGAGCCGACGGAACTGTTAATTTATCAAAATTATTTACGCTTGGCTTCCATATAAGATTGTAGAGCCCGTCTTGGAGATCACGAAAACATAAGTCTTAAAGGTCTTAAATGGGCGCTAGTATGTATGGCGTCAAGTTGAAAAAACGAAAAAATGGCCTTAATTTATCAACGAGCTAACACCTCCAAATTTTGACACACGACAAAGCCCACCTCAAATAAATTTAAGACCATTCCGGTGGGCGCACTAGATTTTAAGACCATTTTAAGAAGTAATCGATTCCATACGAAAAATAGCAAATAGCCTTAAATTCGGTTCAAAAATACATTTTAATGGGTTGACATAACGGTATATTCATATTCAAGGGTCTCATGGTTAGATATGCCGTAAAAGTATAGTACATAAGTCTTAAAATTGGAAAATTCGTCATAGCAGTACTTAAGTCAGGGTGTTTTGTCCTTAAGTCAGGGTGTTTTGAATCACAAAATTCATTTTTCATTTTTAACTTAATGGTAAAATCTCGATTCAGAAAATCTGCCGTAATGCTTATAGGCGTTTTCTAACAGTTAGGGCCCAGGCAAACGTTCGGTTTGCATGTCAGGTCGCCGTATACGGTCGCCGCGTCAGGTCGCCTGAAGGCGCATTTCTCATACTAAATGCCAGTTCCCCGCATACATAAGGTTCGCCACCGTACGGCATAAAAACCTTATGTCATGTCAAAATGTCACAACCGGGCGTGTGCGTGTGTGATTCGGTCGGGTTACCAAACCAGGTAGCCGTGCGGTCCACCGTACGTATGTTTTCACCCTAAGGGTGAAAACCGAACGTTTGCCTGGGCCCTAAGTGTAAAATCTCGATTCAGAAAATCTGACGTAATGCTTATAGGCGTTTTCTAACAGTTACTCATAACCCTAAACAGACAAGCGTCAAGTTAGGTACTCCTAGAATATGTAGCTGTTTGAAAAAAAAAGCCAAGAGCATGTCGGGCCATGCTCAGATTGCTCAGTGTAGGGTTTCGTAGTTGCCGGCCTGTTACAATTCATTAATTCAAAAGGTCGTTACTTACGGGAAATTTGGCGGCGCTTACGTCATTTCACTTACGTCCTTTCACTATGGGTTTTTGATAGATAACTCAAAAATGGCTCAACCGATTTAATTCAATATAGTTTTCATTAAAGGTACTTATTAGGCCTCACTTTCGTGATTTTTTTTTGGGCCCACGGTTCATGAGTTAGATGGGGAAGACGCCTTGTTTTAAACTTTCGGCGCTGTTATAATAGAATAGAATAGAATAGAATTAAATTTATTCAGACAACACATCATTACAGACCAAATTTACAAAAATGTTACATAACAAAAATTGTGAGGCTGAAATGGTCTCCACTCAGCAATGCAGTTGGCAACTTAGCGATGTCAACGGCGCTGGTTTTCTGTGGAGCCAGTGTGGTGTGCGGGATAGCATACTGCGCGACTTAGGTGTTTAAAAATTGTGTAGTGTGTTATCAATAGAAATACAAAAATATAGTATGTTATCAATAGGTAGTATAAGTACTTATATATTACAACAATAAAGGTATAAAGGTAGGTTATATTATTCAGGGGTCAACTTCGGAGCTAAAAATAAATTAAGGAACTGGAGTAATACTAATAACGGCGTTTTAGAGAATTATGCCCTTAGACAACAACACCTTGTTCAGCTAAGAGGTGCATTTTCAGCTTGGACTTGAACCCATTGATATTAATGCTCTGCCAAATAGGTGGAGGAAGGTTATTCCGGCATTTCGTGGCAGCATAACGAAAGCTGCCACGAAATGCGGCGGTATTGAGTCCTGGGCAGATCATTCGGGGAGTACGCCTGATACGACGGCGGTAGAAGACCAGCTTATCATGCAAATATGCGGGTTTCTTACTGTTGCAGACACCGAACAATAGCGTGGCAAAGTGTAGGGTACGTCGACTATCCATGTTTAAAAGTTTGTTAGAATTGAGATACGGAGTAATGTAAGATCGTGGGGGTATTGGAAAACAAAAACGTGCGCAGAAATTTTGTAGCCGTTGTATGACTTTCTTAAAGCGGTATTACACATTGCAACCTGCAGGGCCCAATCTGTCAGGTTGGAAGGTGTAATTGAAGGTAGGGCCCGTAGGGAGCTGAAGGAGGGGCAGGAAGAGGCAGGGTACACAACAGATTGGGCCCTGCAGGTTGCAATGTGTAATACCGCTTTTAGTACGAGAGAGTAGGCAGTTTCCATACACCGTATCCGCATAGTTGAGTTTAGACAGGACGAGTGTATCTCACAATTTCACACGCATATCTACACTGAGATAGTCACACACGTTATTTTCGAAAATATTAGTTTTATCCAAAAGCTGTGTTGCAAGACCCTTAAATGAATCAAGGAATGATCTTAAATTTGGTATGTAAGTTATTTGAGGTCAGCTGGACCGCGTGAACCGCGTCTCAAAATTTGGAGCGTTAAGATGAATGATACAAAATTTGGAGCGTTAAGATGAATGATAACATTTCTTTTTTAGGGTTCCATGGTCAACTAGAAACCCTTATAGTTTCGCCATGTCCGTCCATCAATCCGTCCGTCCGTCCGTCCGCGGTCTAGCTCAGTGACCGTTAGCACTAGAAAGCTGAAATTTGGTTTTAATTATGTGCATTAACCAAGCCGACAAAATGGTAGAATAAAAACTGGAAAAATATATTTTGTTAGGGTACCACCCCTACACGTTAAGTGAGGGGCGATTTTTTTTTGTTCCAACACAGTTGTGTGTAGTATAGTTGGATAGGTCTTTTAAAAAGAATTAGGGTCTTGCAACACAGTTTTTGGATAAAACTAAAATTTTCGTAAATAATAGCGCCGAAAGTTTAAAACATAGTGGCGTACAAATACAGAATTAACTTTTATAACTCACAAGTGCGCTATTTTTTGTAGTCTGTTAGAATACTCTGAGAACTACTCCTTATAAAAAAATATATCGGATCTTGACGTAGATTTAGGTATAAAGTAGGTATTTGTTAGCAGGCCTTATTAATTCAAGGTAAGATTATACAAGCGGTAAGTTTCTTCATGATATAATCCTATTTAACTGTTTGAACATCAACTGTCATTTACTAACGCATTTGTCAAGAGTTTGTTTCAGGATAATATAAAATGCTGAAAAAAAATTTTTTTTCACAAAAAGATTACTAAAGTGTTTTATGATTACTGAAATGTATTGAAAGCTATCAAAGATAACTATCAGTTTAATTTATAATAGATTCATCAATAGATCGATTTTATTTAAGCATTTGAATTTTAAAAAGCGTTGTCTTGACCATAAAAGAAATTTAGAAAATTTCCAAGTCAGCGTGTTTAGTTTATTATCGTTATAGTAATGTATATACACAAAAACTAACGAATTCATCAATAGCTGAACAGTGCACGAGCTTATCAGTTCAATTCGTCATTTGAACGCAAGGAGATTTGCGCGGCAGTCTAAGGCGCGGTCAGCAAGAGCGGTTCCACCAATCACGACGCGCCGTAGCTTGTCATTCACCTTTCATACAACATTATGATTAACCCTTATCCGGGCCAGGCAATGTTTTTACTTTTGAATACGAATTGCGGTAGCCCACAGTATTGAAATAAAATTATTTTTTCTTGGTTTACTTTTATTTTCATTGTGCAATCATTGAAATACTTAAACTACTGTAAAAGTAAGTACAGAGCTATTTATGGCTGTGGCTCGTGAACTTAACCGTTGAATTAAAATTTCATTCATAACCAAATGTATATTAAAATCTTTATTTAATTTTAGTATTTATTGTACTACAACAGTTTATTCATACTATTCATAGTAATAATCTAAGGTCAATGTGGGGAAATCTGGAAATACTTTATTTAAAGTTAGGTTTGATCGAATGAAACAAGGTTATAAAGAGTGTCCCAAAAAGGACGCAAGATTTGAAATTGATGAAAAACACATTTTTTTTCGTTATCGTTATAATATATTTGTATATAAAATCTTGAAATACATAAAATAGGGTTATTTGTGGAATAATATGTCAGGCAAATGTCCTCCTAGGCTTTGCTGGCACATACGCACTCTTTTGTCAAAATTGTTTATGACCATTTTGCATAGATGCGGCTGAATTTCTCCAATGCAGCGTCGAATTTCCTCTTTTAAAGCATGAGTGGGCTTATTGGCATAGACTTTTCGGTTCACTGACTAACCGTCCCGCCGGCGGGTCGTGGCAGGCTCCGGCGCACAGGTATTTAACCGAGGCCGCGCGGGAGAGTTTCATAAGCCTGCCATAATAGTCTAGAGGCAAATTAAACAAAAGTCGTCTCCTTCACGATTTTCGTAGACATCTCTTCTAAATGCCTAAAACTGGTATGGATGTGTTCCTCGTAGTCTCCTGACTACGAATTGACGGGTTTTAGTTTATGGAGGGGGGGCAAGTCGGTAAAAAGGGGGAGGAGGGCAGATGGCGGCCGAACGTCATCGATTATTTTTACTTCTGGAGTCCTATGAGACCGAACGATTCGTATGAGATGTCATTCGAAAGATTGTTAAATGTACTACAATTGTTTATAAATAATCGTAGTCATCACTTTAGTCTTTTACAAAATACTTATTTAACAAAAATATGTTTTTTTTATCGTGCATGTTTGCGTAAATACTGACAAAACATGCTTATAACTCAATAAATTATAACTTTACCACAATTAATTTTATGACAAAATATACGAGAAAACTATGAGCTTTCGTTTTGATAATGATTCATTTGATAAATAACATTTCGCAAATAATCACTGAACAAACAACAATTCGTTTCAACAAGTCATTGCTAAATATGTTCATTTTTATAAATCATTATTAGACAAATATACATTTCGTAACTTGGACGCTTTATAAACATATTGTAAGACAAATTACTATTTAACCAACGTTCATTTCGTGAATAAATCGTTTTTAAAATCCGTTATTTTGCAAAATGTCAATAGATACATTATTGTTTTTTACTGAATATAATAAGTACAATAAATAAATGCAAACTAATTGAGAACTCCCTCCCTTAATTGAAGTCGGTTAATAAGTCGGTTCCGGATAAATTTAGGGACAATAGTAAAATAAGATAAACAAGAATGGCTGACTGACAACTGTATTTCTAAGCAAAAATAGCATTTGACACAAGACAAAATATTATAAAAGAATTTCGTTTTCACTGAAATATAAGTGATTCATGGATATTTTTACTAAAACTAAATGAAAATGGTAATTTTATGTGTAAAAATTGACAATAAAGCCGTGACTGTTTTTTAAAATAAGTGATTGCGAAGCAATTAAGATAAATGGGTATGTTGACATTACGGGTATTTTACATTTCTATTAACCCCGACATATGTAAGTTACTAGAACTGTAAGGTCGCAGTTAATCTACCACGCTCCTCCTCGCTTTGCTCGTCGTCGCATCTATCTGGGCTCTCTCAAATCATAGTTGTCCGTGATAATATTCAACAAAAACAAACTTAACTTTTAAAGTACAAAATATATTTTTAAAATGTTGTACTCGTACTCGTAGATAATACACGTATAAATGGCATACACACCATGAGATTATTAAACGAAGAATTTAGGTACCAAATAATGCATTTTACTAACGTTTTACCATGCGTTATTTTGTTAATTGCCCTGAATAGCAAATGAATAATTTGCCAAATAATGTTTTGTAATATAGTGTTTTTGCAAGAAAATAATTTGTCTTTTGAACTATTTGTGAAACAATAATATATAAAATTATTTATGGGAATCATTGTGAAATGAATATTTTATTTTGTTTGTGAAATGAATATTTTATGAAATGTTGTTTGCCAAATGATTGGCTACCCTATGTAATACTATATAACGGAGTATTGATGAATTTTGTTCACAATGGGTCACTACGTTTCGTCTTACAATGGCAGCCGACCGTCGTCGTATTTTCATTATTTCTCAGAATCTATTTAACGGATCAATTCGTGATTTGTGTCATTTGAAATTATTTTAAATTTACTGAAATAATCAGTTCTTTGAAGTCTAAGTTGCAAAATTAACCATTTTTTTAGGATTGTGACATATGTATTTACTCTAATACACTGGAAGAAACGGGCATAATTGAAGAAAAGTCATCACCGACATTTCTTCCAAATACCTAAAACTGGTATGGATATATTCCTCATTGTGATGGATGTACATGAATTGACCAGATTTATTTTATAGAGGGGGGGGGGGGGGAGTCAATAACCGGACGCGGTAAAGATGGTGTCCGATCGTCATTGAAATATGTTCACATTTCGGTCTATGGGACCGATATATTCGTTTGAGATGCAATTTTAAAGATCATTAAACGTACTATAATTGTTTTTGAATAATTGTAGTCATCACTTTAGCCCTATACAAAATATTTGAAAAAGTATGATTTTTTACCGTGCATGTTGGCGTAAGTACTGATAATGGGATCCTGCCATTTGACCAAAATATTTTTGACCAAATTTCATTTCCCAACCAAACTTTCCTAACCGCACATTTGTCAACCCAATCTTTCCCATATACTTATTTTGTCAAATTAAAGTTTCGACAAATGATCATTTCCCAAATTATTACTCAAGCAACTTTCAATAGACCAACTGATGTTTTGCCAAATGTTTCACTTGGACAAAAAATGTTTCACAATTTTAATTTTGTCAAATAGATGATTACACAACTGATTTTTATCCAAATAAATGTTTAGACAAAAAATGTTTATCAAAAGTATTAGTTGGACAAAAAATGTTTCTTCAACCCTCATTTTGTCAAATAAATCAGTGGGCAAATGATATTATATCCAAAGCATAGTTTAGTCAAATATTGTTTGTTAAATGTTTTAATTTGACAGACAATATTTACTCAACTTTTATTTTATCAAATAAATTACTGGACAAATTATTTAAATCCAAAGCAATGTTTAGTCAAATAGCTAGGGGTATACGCACAGATCTTCCGGCCGGATTTGTCTGGCGGATATGCTCGGCGCATATCCGCCAGCGCATGAATGATGCATAGCGCCATACATGGACGGATTTGTCCGCCGAGCATATTTACCGGAAAAATCCAGCGAGCAGATCTGTGCGTGTATCCCCTAGCTATAGTGATCGTCAAATTTACTTGAACAAGCAACTTTTATATTGGCAAATAAATGACAGTAACGAAACAAACACTCTCCAAACATTCCAAACCAATACTCACATAATATTTTGTTCCTTGAGGTTAAAGGAAAAGTACCCCCACAGAATAGTAGGTTAAGTTAGGTTACCGATGTAGGTGTGTTAGTTTGAATATGTTCCTCAGTGCGAAAATAGAACCCCGCGAAGCGGGGCTTCGTCGACATGTTGGCGGGCATAAGCAGACGAAGACGTCCCTGCCATTACCGATGTAGGTTTGTTAGATACCTTTTGCCTCTCAGAGCGGAAATAGAAGCCAGCGAACTTCTGCCAGAAAAGTAGGTTAGGTTAGATTATAACTGTGACCTCCCATCGAAACGAACTTCTGCCAGAGAAGTAGGTAAGGTTAGAACCGCGACCCCACGGAAAAAAACTTCTGTCAGAAAAGTGGGTTAGGTTAGGTTAGAACCGCGACCCCACGGAAATGAACTTCTGTCAGAAAAGTAGGTTAGGTTAGAACCGCGACCCCACGGAAATGAATTTCTGTCACAAAAGTAGGTTAGGTTAGGTTAGAACTGCGACCCCACGGAAATGAACTTCTGTCAGAAAAGTAGGTTAGGTTAGGTTAGAACCGCGACCCCACGGAAATTAATTTCTGTCATAAATCCTAGTAAACGATAACATTAACTGTCTTATTATTTGCCGTAATTTGTTTGAAATCTTCAATTAATTCAAATTCAACGATTTTTTGTAACATGAAAAAACTACCAAACGGATTTTTGTTTTAAAATAATTTGCCTAAATAATGACGATTTGGGATAAATTAGTTTACTGAATGATGATTTGGCATATGAAATTTTGTGAAATGAAAAATTACCAAACGGGTCATTTGCTAAAAATATATTTGCTGAATGATACGTTTGCCATGACTTGTTTTGCGTTTCGTATGTTTTGGCAACTAATGCATTCGGTTAGTTAAGAATTGGTGAAGTGAAAATTGTCAAAATAAGGAATTGCCGAAACATTTATTTGCATATTGTTGAGTTGCCAAAAAAATATTTGCGTAATATTTCGTTGGGAAATGATTATTTGGTATTTATGTTTCTGGGAAACATTATTTGGAAAGTGAAAATCTGGCAAATAATTTTTGGTAATACATCAGTATCATAGCTCAATAAATTGTAACTTTACCGCAATTAATGTTATTTTCAAATGTTTTTTTTTTGTAAACGACTACGTTGATGACTACGGTTATTTATAATCAATTATAGTACATTAAATAATATTTACACACGAATCTTTCGGTTCCATAGGACTCGAGATGTAAATAAATTTCGATGACGGTCGGCCACCATCTTTCCCCCCTCCATTTTTCGACTCGTCCCCTCCTCTTAAAATAAAATTGATCAATTATTCATATCCTGGAGACAAGGAGGACCATATCCATACCCGTTTTAGGTATTTGGAAGAGATATCGACGACTTTTCTGCAAACAAGCCTGTTTCCACCAGTCTATTAGGTAAAAATGTTACGTTTTCAAAAAAAAACTAAAAACTGTTAATTTTACATCTCAGACCTCAATTAACCTATTATAGTAAATTTAAAATGCATTCAAATGATACTCATCAGGATTTGATCCATAAAATAAATTCCGAGCAATAAGGGAACGTACCCAAACTACGTGACTTTAGGGGGGGGGGAGGGGGGTCATCAAAATACTACTCTAGGTCACAGGGGGGGGAGGGGGGGAGTCTTAGGTTCTGTCACGTAGTCAATAATTATGCTCAAATCTCGCGCTTCTAATTATAGGTTTCCACGCACTTTTGCGTCACGCGGCCAGTGTCGTGTTAAAAAAGGGCAATAAGTATGTAAATTTATGTTTTTTTGCTTTCTATCTCCAAAATTTCACTCTAAACCATATGTGTGAGTTTTACTACGTGACAACTAGGGGGGAGGGAGGGGGTCTTGGCAATTACTACGGATGGTCACCGAGGGGGGGGGGGGGGGGGGTCAAAAACTGAAAAAAATGGGTCACGTAGTTTGGGTACGTTCCCTAATGAAAATACGACGATCGACCACCACACGCTAGTTTTTTGAAAGCTCATACATTTTCCCGTCCACTTTATAATAATACATACTTTATTTATTGAGTTATAAGCATGTTTTATCACTACTTTATCTAAACAGGCACGGTAAAAAATTCATATTTTTTCAAATATTTCGTAAACGACTAATGTGATGACTGCCTCTATTTAGAAACAACTATAGTACTTAAATGGTCTTTCAGATGACATCTCACACAAATCGATCGGTCCGATATGATTCGAGTTGTGAACAAATTTCGATGATGGTCGTCCGCCATCTTTCCCTCACTTTTTTCGTATCCCCCTCCATAAACTAAAACCAGTCAATTCGTATTCTGAAGACCACGGGGAACACATGTATACCAGTTTTAGGTATTTAGAAGAGATGTCGACAACTTTTCTCCAAACAGGCCGATTGCCTCCAGGGTATACTATTTCCTACCGAATATGGAACAATACAACAATAATTTTGTATGCCAATAGGCAAAACACAGAGCACCTTTGTAAATTAAGACCCTATTTGTACCACCTGTTTTATACAAATAAACATTTCATTTCATTAAAAAAAAATATTTTTCGGAAAATAGTAGATTGTTTGACAAGGGTCTAAAGTAAGCCATATTACCACTAGGTGGTTATTTTCCCGAACCAAGTGAGGAAAAATTGTTCTTGTGGTAATATGGGTTTTAGACCATAGTCATACATACTATACAGACTTTACGAAATTAGACTTAAAGGACATAACAATGAGAAGTGAAATTATGTATACATATTAGCACTAGAGCTTAAATGTACGACAGACTTTTAGACCATGAGAAGTGAAAAAGTAGGAATGTCCGCTTTTTCATTCATTCGCACCATAGAGGGGCATGTTCTCAACAAAAAAAACATCGCACTTTATAGTAATCATTATCAAACCAAGCTTCGCATTAGGCAGTCATATTATTGACTCTGTGGACCAAACGTAAAGATACAATATTCGCGCGCCTACTGGGTTACCATGGAAACAGCAGACAGGCAACGGCGCGCAGCGGTCAGGCAACAGCGCGCGGCGCGTCGTGATTGGCCCCGCCGCTAGCGCCATGCCATGACGCGATAGACTCCCGCTTTAATCTCCGCGCGTTTGGATTATGTTTAGAACTGATAAGTTCAGAAAACTTCGAGCGATTGATAAAATCGTTAGAATTTTGATGCAAGTTTTAGTATAAAAATAATGAACAGAATGCGCCCACTTGAAAATTTCGGAGATTTCTTATATAGCTATTAGAACGCTTTAAAAATTCAATTGTTCATTAAAAAATAATCTATTGAATAATGTATTATAAATCAAATCTATTACTCGCCTTCGATAGTTTTTAATATATTTCAGTTAACATATACCACTTAAATTATCTTTTGGAGGAAGTATATTTTTTTTATTTGTTTTAAATTTAAATAAATACGGCCATTGGTAAACCTGTTAGTAAATGTCAGGGTACATTCATATAGTTAAATCCGATAGTCGAATGAAAAGAAATACCACTCGAATTATCTTATCTTGAATTTACGAGTGTCGCAAACAAATACCTATATTATACCTACAGCATCCTCGAAAACAGTTAGAAAAAAAATTTTCGCTGTTAGTGCTCATTGTACTCTTACTGATAATAAAATAAAATCGGACTTGTGAGTTATAATTTTTTAAGGCCAAATTTAACGTTCCAGTATCGGCCTAACAGGGCGTCCTCCCCATCTAACTCATGAACCGTGGGCCCAAAAAAATCACGAAAGTGAGGCCTAATAAGTACCTTTAATGAAAACTATATTGAATTAAATCGGTTGAGCCATTTTTGAGTTATCTATCAAAAACCCATAGTGAAAGGACGTAAGTGAAATGACGTAAGCGCCGCCAAATTTCCCGTAAGTAACGACCTTTTGAATTAAGGTATGTTGGGGTAAGACCGGATCGGGTCAAGACCGGATAATTCAATTTTCTACTAAACTAGAAGAGATTTTCGTTTGCTGGCGACACACCTGCCTAGGCCATCTTGTTGAGCCCCGCACCTCATCCAACCGCGTGGCTTTAAAGCGACAGGTTGTGAGTGACAGCGACAAAAAATCACGACAGTGTTTTTGACGAGTGATCAGGAAATCCGAACTTTCCCGTGGCTACGTATCTCATCAACCAAGGGAGCTTAATCAATTTTTGTGTCTTAATTATCCATATTATCGTTATAATACTTGTTTTATGTAAGTTAGAACTACGAATAACGGCTAGATTAGGCTGTACGATTTAATCCGATCTTCGCCTTGCGGGTCAAGATCGGACTAAATTCATCCGATCTTGACCCGTTTGTAAGTGTATGGAAAAAATCAGCGGTTCTCAAATAGTTAATTTAATGCCGCAAGCCAGTGTTTTTGTTTTAACAGTTTCTGTCATTGCATACAGTTTCTGAACCATTTTATATGGTTTACAGTATGTGTGTAGATAAAGTAATGTAAGTATGTAACTGTAACTTCAAATTGTCTGTTGTTCAGACACTGTTTGTATTTCTAATAAAAGTTTGAGAAACGTGGATTTACTTTTATTTTGGCGCGGGAAAGATCGGACGTGGTGGCCCTATTTTTAAACTTTTCTCGCTTGTTATTCATGTATTCAATAAAATTCTGAGCTTGTAGTTTTGACAGGAAAAGAACGGATATTTATTTTTAGGAACCATATGCGTAACTGCGCAGAGTTCGGTTTTGAACATAGTCCGATGTTACCCCGCGTACGTCCGATCTTTTCCTATGAAAAAATATACAATGTACTCACTTTAGACTTATATAAAATAAAAACGGTTAAATATATGAGGAATTTAAAAATATACATTGATAGTATATTTCATGCTTATTTATGACAAATAATAATAATTCAAGGAATCGTTAGATAAGTTAGTCAAAAAAAATTTAACTCAAGGTCTTACCAAAGTGTCCAAAATTAGTCCGCTCTTACCCCAACATACCTTAATGAATTGTAACAGGCCGGCAACTACCGAACCCTACACTGAGCATGGCTCGACATGCTCTTGGCTTTTTTTTTCAGACAGTTACATATTCTAGGAGTACCTTACTTGACGCTTGTCTGTTTAGGGTTATGAGTAACTGTTATAAAACGCCTATAAGCATTACGTCAGATTTTCTGAATCGAGATTTTACCCTTAGGGCCCAGGCAAACGTTCGGTTTGCATGTCAGGTCGCCGTATACGGTCGCCGCGTCAGTTCGCCTGAAGGCGCATTTCTCATACTAAATGCCAGTTCCCCGCACACATACGGTTCGCCGCCGTACAGCATAAAAACCTAATGTCATGTCAAAATGTCACAACCGGACGTGTGCGTGTGTGATTCGGTCAGGTTACCGAACCAGGCAGCCGTGCAGTCTACCGTACGTTTGCTTTCACCCTTACTCATAACCCTAAACAGACAAGCGTCAAGTTAGGTACTCCTAGAATATGTAACTGTCTGAAAAAAATAGTATAATGGTGTTGTCTAAATTAAAATTGATTAAAAAAGCAACGGTATTTTCATTTATTTAAAGTCTGAAAATACACACCGACAATAGGAACAGGCTTTTAGAAATTTGGAGCGTTAAGATGAATATTTTCTTTCCAGACAGCTACATATTTTAGGAGCACCTTACTTGACGCTTGTCTGTTTGGGGTTATGAGTGACTGTTAGAAAACGTCTATAAGAATTACGTCCGATTTTCTGAAACGAAATTTGTACCATAAAGTTAAAAATGAATTTTGTGATTCAAAACACCCTGACTTAAGGACAAAACACCCTGACTTAAGTACTGCTATGACGAATTTTCCAATTTTAAGACTTATGTACTATACTTTTACGGCATATCTAACTATGAGACCCTTGAATATGAATATGCCGTTATGTCAACCCATTAAAATGTATTTTTGAACCGAATTTAAAGCTATTTGCTATTTTTCGTATGGAATCGATTACTTCTTAAAATGGTCTTAAAATCTAGTGCGCCCACCAGAATGGTCTTAAATTTGGTATGTAGGTTATTTGAGGTGGGCTTTGTCGTGTGTCAAAATTTGGAGCTGTTAGCTCGTTGATAAATTAAGGCCATTTTTTCGTTTTTTCAACTTGACGCCATACATACTAGCGCCCATTTAAGACCTTTAAGACTTATGTTTTCGTGATCTCCGAGACGGGCTCTACAATCTTATATGGAAGCCAAGCGTAAATAATTTTGATAAATTACCAGTTCCGTCGGCTCCAGTACTAGTAGGAGCGCAGGGCGTCTCCAAAGAAATAGTTGAACAGTGCGACCACTTAACCAGCATTGCCGACGAGCTGTGTTACGATTCCGCCGCGCCTACGATAATTATAGGTCAGGATAATTGGCATTTGATAGTTACGCGTCAAATTATCAGCGGCAAATCGCACCTCCCGGTAGCCAGTTTAACGCGGTTAGGATGGTCATTGCACGGACCACACAAGTCACCACAGGCAACCGTAGCGTTCGTGGGCCACATGGGGCCTCGAACGGCCGATGATGACGCCTTAGCTCTCATGAAAGAACATTTCGACATCGAGTCATTAGGGGTAGTTAAGAAATTGCCTCGGGCCGATCCCGACCAAAGAGCATTAGAGATACTGGAGGCGACATGTGAAAAAATACCCGGGGAAAATAGGTACCGCGCGGGTTTGTTATGGCGTACCGATAACGAAGAATTGCCGAATAATAGAGCGCACGCGTTACGGCGGCTATACAGCCTAGAAAACAAATTGGATCGCGACCCTATTTTGAAAACCGAGTATACCAAGCACATAAATAACCTGCTCGATAAAGGTTACGCTGAAAAAGTAGACTCGCCGCCGCCACAGGACTCGCTTAGGTCGTGGTATTTACCCCATTTCCCGACGTTTCATCCCCAAAGGGGGAAAATGCGTCTGGTTTTCGACGCCGCAGCCACCGCGTACGGAAGGTCGCTGAACACCGCGCTGTTAGCGGGACCCGACCTATTAGAGTCATTGTTCGGCGTGCTAGTACGTTTTAGGGAAGGCAAAATCGCGGTCATTGCCGATGTCAAGGAAATGTTCCTTCAAGTAGAAATAATAGATAGCGATCGTGATGCGTTACGTTTTGTTTGGCGGGGGGAGGACCGCTCAGCCTCTCCGCAAGAATATAGAATGAAAAGGTTAATATTCGGGTCAGCGGCTTCGCCGACGACGGCTTTATACGTCAAAAACAAAAACGCAAACGAACACGCGGAAGAATTTCCGATCGCTGCTGAGAAAACGATAAAAAATACGTATATGGATGACATGTTGACAGCTTTTGACGAGAGCGAAAGCGACGTTAGGCGTATAGTAAATGAAATTTACGAACTTAATTTGCGCGAGTCGTTCGAGCTCCGTGGGTTCGCCTCTAACAACCCAAACGTAATTTCAGACGTAGTACCTAGCAAAGAGGACACGTCCCTGATCGGGGGAGGCGAATGCGAGCGCACATTAGGTTTGAAATGGAACCATAAACGTGACACGTTAGGGTTTAACGTAAATTTACGCAATACGCCCGAAGAAGTGCTCAACGGTATACAGTTGCCCACGAAGCGACAGGTGACGAGTAGCGCAATGTCCATATTCGATCCCATAGGCTATGTTAGTCCGATTTCTGTCCTAGGGAAGGCATTGATGCAGGAAGTCTGGCGAACAGGGATAGGTTGGGATACCACTATACCCGCCTCGCTCGCACCTGCGTGGCAGTCATTCGTGAGCAATATACAGCAACTTAGGGAGCTAGAAATACCGCGATACGTACCTGCGAACAGTAGAGAGGTCGATATGCACGTTTTCTGTGACGCTAGCGAAAAGATATACGCCGCCGCGATATATTTAGTTAGCGAAGGCCCGGACGGCCAAAAGGTCTCAGCCTTAGTAGCCGCCAAGGCACGAGTCGCACCGTTGCGTGTTGTGAGTATCCCGAGGTTAGAATTGCAAAGTTGTGTGCTAGCGACACGGCTAGCCGACACCGTAGTTAAGGAGTCCGATTACGTCGTTAAAAACCGGTATTTTTGGAGCGACGCGCGAACGCCGCTCTCTTGGATACGGTCGGATCCACGTCGGTACAAAAGCTTTGTCGCACATAGAGTAGCCGAAATAGAAGTCACAACTAAGCGCACCGATTGGCGCTGGGTGCCTAGCGCGCTGAACGTCGCCGACGACGCTACTAAGGGCGTTCCGGCCCAGTTCGGAGCTAACCACCGGTGGTTTATAGGCCCTGATTTTATACGTCAAAACGAGGAGCATTGGCCGCGCGAAAAACCGGTAGAGTCCGTTGTCGAAACGGGCGAAGAACGCGCGCAAAAACCAATCTGCTCCGTTAGTACCGTGAAAAGTAAGTTCGCATACTTACCCGATGTAAGTAGGTTCTCGAAATTCACTAGACTTGTCCGCGCTACGGCCAGAGTCTTGGTTGCTGCCGAGGTATTCAAAGCCAAATTGTCTGTTAATAAGAATCCAGAAACAGAGATGAACAATAGACACATAAGTCTGGCAGAAATACTACTGATCCGACGGAGCCAAAATGAGTCGTATGCTGAAGAGATACGATTACTGGAAGCCGGGCGAGCCCTACCGAAGAAGTCTTCACTACACCGAGTCGCCATGAAGTTAGACAAGAACGGCATTATAGTGCTAGATGCTCGAATAGACAGAGACGGCGCCCATATACCCGTCCTGCACGCTAAAGAAGCATTTACCAAGCTATTGATCTACCATTTCCACGCTCTTTACAACCATGGAAATCATGCGACGGTGATCAACGAGTTGAAGCAAAGATATTACATAATCGGACTGCGCGGTACGATTCGTTATATAACGAATAAGTGCCAATGGTGTCGGACCTATAAAGGAACTACCCTCAAGGTTCCTGTAGGCGACCTACCGCCAGAGAGGCTCAAGGCGAATCAACCGCCATTTACCGCAGCAGCCGTAGATTTATTCGGTCCCATGCAAATTGTAATAGGCCGCCGACGAGAAAAGCGATGGGGCGTACTTTATACGTGCCTCACCACTAGAGCCGTACATCTAGAGCTAGCCGCCTCCTTATCGGCAGCCTCTATGATCCTATCGCTACGAAGAATGATATCTCGGCGCGGCGCACCGTCCGTTTTATACTCAGACAACGGAACAAATTTTATCGGTGCAGAACGCGAGCTATCAGAGGCCAAAAACTCTCTGCCCGATAGTCTCATCTCAAACAATTTATGACCGAACGACGCATGATCTGGAAAAAGATCCCGCCTGGCAACCCCTCCGCCGGCGGGGCCTGGGAGCGTCTAGTTGGTAGCGTGAAAACAGCTCTGAAAGTCACTCTAAAAGACAGAGCACCCCACGAGGAAGTTCTACACACGCTACTTCTGGAAGCCGAACACCTGGTAAACTCCAGACCATTGACACCAGTGAACCCAGACTTGAATGCCGAAGCGCTCACGCCGAATCACTTTCTCATCGGCCGCTCGAACGCTATGTCACCACTGGGAGTCTTTTCCGACGAGAACCTGAGTCTATCGTCGTGGAAAACAGCTCAAGCACTAGCCGACAACTTCTGGAAACGCTGGATAAAAGAATATCGCCCGAACCTGATGCCGCGATCCAGCGCACACCAGAACGCGCAGAAACTACACGTAGGCGACGTCGTTATTATCGCTGATGGAACTATGCCGCGAGGTACTTGGCCTAGAGGCGTTATCGCACAACTCTTTCCCGGTCCTGATGGCCACGTAAGAGTAGCCATTGTACGCACTCGCGCAGGGGACGTCCGCCGCCCGGTTTCCAGACTCGTCCTCATTTGCTCCACACCAACAGACGGTGCTGACGCACGTGGGGGAGAATTGTCGCATGTAGCTTAGAAAACCTTTGATTTGTGTACCTAATTATAAGTAAATCACTCTATTGTATTATTTCTATGTCAATGATTAATAAACGTGTAACTTGCTATATACAAAATGTGTAGTTTTAAGTACTATTGTTTGCTCCGTGTTTGATATTTTATGTGTAAATAATAAGAAATTGTACTAATTATAAAACTAAATGTCCTAAATTAAAGTTACCTATCCCCACTCTAATGTAATTAGCCGTAAGATTATTGGTCAATAAAAGTTTGGCATATTCGGCGCATATCGGGCACTAGTTCGATCACCCCATTGCGTCCATAAAAGAGACCGGGTGATCCAGCTTGGCACCCTTCACTTCTGCAACTACTCCAGTCTGCAGCCAGCCGCCGCCGCGGCAACACGCCTCTATAAAACATAAAATAATGTTTTATTTACCACCGCTGCCCTAGACACCCCGATGATCCTGAGTGCGCCCCTTTCTTCGTGATCACCGTCTGCACCTCACAATACCAATTATGCCCTTAAACGGATCACCAGTATTTTTGTTACATCCTGTAGGCGTTTTCTAACAGTCACTCATAACCCTAATAATGTTTAAAGCGAATTTACAATATTTGCTACTTTTTCTATGAAATCGTCTATTTCTTAAAATGGTCTTAAAATCTTATGCGCCCACCAGAATAGGCTTAAAATTGGGATTAGGTTTGTTGAATGGGTTCTTTAACAACTGTAAAAATTTGGAGCGTCCGGCTCGTTGATAAATTTAGGCCGAAAAATTGCAATTTCAACTGGTCTTAAAATCTTATGCGCCAACCGAATTGGTCTTAAAATGGGTATGTAGGTTATTTGAAATGGGCTAAACCGTTAATCAACATTTGGAACGGTAGAATTTAAAATAAATTTATGTATTTTTTACTGTCAGTAATATATTGTCAATGCAGCTAACTTGACGCTTATCAGTTTAAAGTTATGAGCGACTGGTAGAAAATGCCTATAGGCATTACGTCTGGCTTTTCAAATCATATTTTGTGCCATTAAGTTTAAAATGAACAATATTTTTCGTGATTTAAGACCTCCAAGACTAAAGTACTGCTAAGACGAATTTCTCCAGTTTTTGAGTTATTGCGGTATACTTTTACGGCATTTTTAATCACGAGACACTTAAATATGAATATGCAGTTGTGTTTGTACCAGTTAATTGATTTTTAAAGCGAATTTACAATAATTTGATATCTTTTCTATGAGATCGACTATTTCTCAAAATGGTCTTAAAATCTTATGCGCCCACCAGAATGGTCTTAAAATTGGGATTTGGTTTGTTGGCTGGGTCCTTTAACTACTGTCAAAATTTGAAGCGTCCGGCTCGTTGATAAATTTAGGCCAAAAAATTGTAACTTCAACTGGTCTTAAAATCTTATGCGCCCACCAGAATGGTCTTAAAATTGGTATGTAGGCTACTTGATGCGGGCTAAATCATGTGTCAAAATTTGGAGCGTCCGGCTCGTTGATAAATTTAGGCCAAAAAATTGTATTTTCAACTTATACCTACTTGTGGCCATTTAAGACCTTTAAGACTTATGTTTTCGTGATCTCCGAGACGGGCTCTACAACGCTATATGGAAGAAAAACGGTAATTTTTTTGATAAATTTCTTGTATGCGGGGCTCCAGCACTATAAGGGTCACCACACACCTAGCGGAATTCCATACAAAAAATCTGCTACCATAGACAAATTTCCGCTACTTCCGGTAATTCCGCGAGGAAAACCGCTAGGTGTGTGGCGACCCTAAGGGGCGCGGAATTACCGGAAGTAGCGGAAATTTGTCTATGGTAGCGGAAATTTGTCTATGGTAGCAGAATTTTTGTATGGAAGCCATAGACAAATTTCCGCTACCATAGACAAATTAAGCATTTTGTCTATGAATTTCCGCTACTTCCGGTAATTCCGCGAGGAAAACCGCTAGGTATGTGGTGACCCTAAGGGTCGCCACACACCTAGCGGTTTTCCTCGCGGAGTTACCGGAAGTAGCGGAAATTTGTCTATGGTAGCAGATTTTTTGTATGGAAGCCATAGACAAATTTCCGCTACCATAGACCAATTAAGCATTTTGTCTATGAATTTCCGCTACTTCCGGTAATTCCGCGAGGAAAACCGCTAGGTATGTGGCGACCCTAATGCATTGCATACGTTGCGTACGTGGGATCAGTGTGTCCCTACCTTTAGACATTGCAACCTGCAGGGCCCAATCTGTTGTCTACCCTGCCTCTCCCTCCCCTCCTTCAGCTCCCTACGGGCCCTATCTTTCATTACACCTTCCAACCTGACCAGGGGGATAACATTACGCACACATATACACTGATGAAAGAGATGTGCGCATACACAATCGTACGCGTGCAAATGAGAAGCAATGATAGATTTTTTGTCCCTCATCGCGTATGCGTTTTTTTTGCCTGCCATCGGGTGTCTGCCATCGAACTGTCACTGTCACTGGCCTAGTTTAGGGTGGCCAGTGCCTTTAAAGTGACTTTACCCATCGAGTTGGGTAATTATTGGGTTACGTAATATTGAAAGTTTAAACTTTAAGTGTGTGTAAAATTATTGAATTTCACGAAAACTCTGACATACATTTTAATGAATATGTTTTACTAAAATAATTGTTATGTCAAGTAGTTTAGTTAGTAACTTAGACATATATCTAGCTTTTAATTACTTTGAAGATCGGATTAGGCTGATTAAATCAGATTGCCCAGATTGAGCTGTCATTTTAGTATCTGGCGAAAAATATAATAATATGAAAACTAGTTTTATGGTAAAATAATGGGGGATTTTCTTTACATGTGGTATCACAAATCTTAGCTGTCAAAATATAGCTGTCCCTGTCGGGTATACGCCGTTCTTCTGTCTATTCTATGGTAATGAAATATGGTATGGTATGGTCTATGAACCTGACAGATTGGGCCCTGCAGGTTAAAGCGGTATTACACATTGCAACCTGCAGGGCCCAATCTGTTGTGTACCCTGCCTCTTCCTACCCCTCCTTCAGCTCCCTACGGGCCCTACCTTCAATTACACATTCCAACCTGACAGATTGGGCCCTGCAGGTTGCAATGTGTAATACCGCTTTTACATTACAATGTCTAATACCGCTTTTACTTCCAAATATCGCGGCGAGTGTAGATATCCTAAGTACTGTCAACTGCGCCCGACAGTTGGCGCTAGATCGCGGCGAGTATAGATACCTTAATTTAATCGTGACCATTCCTGGCAACATTGCTTCCCATGCGTCGCAGTGCTTGTCAATTTTGACGTTTAGATTCTTTTCTTGTCAAAGTCGGCAAGATGGTAGTGTATTCTATTTAATTTAATTTTTAATCCATATTAATCGTTGTTTTATATAAACGAAATGTCTATATTATTGTGCAAAATGTGTCATAGTTAATGTCTGCAATGAAAATACGGTATAGTTCTTAGATTAGTGTCGTTGTTTACTTCTAACCTCCAATGTTTATTTCAGACGAAAGGTACGTCAAGTTTCGGAAAGCGCCGGAATAAGACCCACACACTCTGCCGGAGGTGTGGTAGATCCTCATACCACATCCAGAAATCACAATGCGCCCAGTGTGGATACCCAGCGGCGAAGCTCCGTTCCTGTAAGTTTCTCTCATTACTTGTCGATAGAGGTTACTCGTGTTGATTATTTTACATTTTTGTATTCACTTCTTATAGTAGACATTTAAATTATTCAATAAGAATACCTAAACTGAATGTACAGACACAAGTTTTATTCATAAATTAGAAATAACAGGTACATATAACCTATAACTTAAATTTGAAGTCCTAAAAGATCCTACACTGATTGAGGAACTAATCTCTACTTCTGGATTAGTTCCTTGTATAATGTAGGTAAAGGAATTGAAAAAAAGCTATTCAAATGATTATTATTATTTCATCATTTGCTAAGTATTTCAGACAGATCTTACTATTTTGAACTGCTTTATATAGATGCTCATATCTTTAAGTGGACAATCTTTATTTACTACATGTTACATGAAAAATATTATGTAAAAAGCTGGGCAGAACTAAGATAGTGCATAACTGCATACATAATAATTTGTTTTCCGTAAACAAATTTAAATCATGTTAAAGTTATTGGTTTTTTTTTCATTCAATTGAGCTCATGTAGGGTCTCATTAGTAGAATAAGTTGAAATACTATGGAGATGTTACAATTTATCATGATGTTGGGTATTCTATGAAATAAATCCATGGGGAAGTCAAATGTCATAGGATTTGCCAGACAGTGCCAGTGCCAGCATAGGTTGTACCTGTTTCTAGGTTTCTGTGGGTCTAATGAAAAGGGGTATAAAGTCATAATTGACTCAGCAAAAAAAGGTACAAGTGCCATACGTTGTCAAGGACTTGTGCCTTTTTTCACCGAATCAATTTGACGTATATCCCTTTACACTGGGGCCACTGGTTAGTGCTATGGGAAAAAAATTACATTATTTGAAGGATTGATAGGTACAACCTATGCTGCTGCCATCTGTAGAAAACTTCAACCAGCCAAACCCATTAGATCGAGTTGTGACACTTCACTAGTAATGAAGGTGGCTTAGTATCCTTAATATTCCATTTATTGCAAGAACTTATTTAAACGAAAACCTCTTCTGTTTATATCTGTATGGTTAAAAATAAACTTATGACATTGTTTCATATTCTTTAAGCAAATCAAATTATTTTTGTTGAATATTTTTTGATTTTGCAATTTTCGAGCAGTAACACTACTATATAAATTATAAACTGAAATAGATGTTATATACTTCAGAAAAAGTGACCAAGTCCTCCGGTGTCCTAGGCTAGATTCGAACTGGCGTCTTCAGCTATCGCGGCTGACGCGCTGACCACTATTCGATTCATGCATCATGGTTAATAGAAATATTGTTCTAAATTTATTGTTCATCAAGAGGATTTTTTTTTATAAGGCTATCAATGGAAATTAACTTGTTGGCATAATGCTTAGTAATATCATCATAAGCTGTCATAAAGCTCTATGCTCTAAGTAAGCTGTGCATTAAGTTGTTTCCCCTCTGTGGAGCATATACTACTGCCTAGGAGAGGGTGGAAGGCACTGCACTAACTACTTTGTAGACAACATATTTTGCACTAGTTCATGGGACTTATTATTCTATTTTCACTATATGTATAAGTATATCTGCTGCCTTGTATTTATAAATTCATAATGTTGGTGAGTGCGTGACATTTTTGGAAGGTTAAGATTTCAACAAACAAAATTTCATCAAATTTAATCAATGTTTAGATATGATATCAAAATGATGGTCCAAATTTTAAGACTGCTGCTATGCTGCAAAATAAATATTAGTAGCATTATTTCAACAACTGTAATAAGAGCAGTCTATTTTACTTAAATCTGATACATCCCATCAAATATATTGGAGCGGCCAAGGTACTCAAAAATATCTGAACAAGCACTTTATCTCCTTGACAATAGAGGCGTTGTTCAGATATTTATGGCCGACTTGGCTGCTTTGAAATATCTGATGGCGACTGTACAATGGCACTTTTTCAATTGTTTTTCAGTAATGAATGATTAAATGTTATCTATTACAGACCACTGGTCAGTGAAGGCTAAGCGCAGGAAGACCACCGGCACTGGCCGCATGCGTCACCTGAAGATCGTCAGGAGGCGTTTCCGCAACGGTTTCAAGGAGGGCAAGCCCACCCCTAAGAAAACTGTAGCCGCCTCGTAGACTGCTAAATATTTAATAAAATAAAAAAGTCTCCATCTTGTTTTATTTCTCCATTTGTAAGAAAATCTTAGTTTTCATTCATTTGATTTTCTACCTCATTAACATGAGTACAAGTTGTTATTACAAAGTCTGCGTTTCGTTTAAATAGACATTACGGTTTTTGTGTTAAGGTAGAAAATCAAATATTTAATAACTATGGCTCAAAAAGTGCATAAAGAAATGTCGTTTATGTGGGAACTAATTAATTTTACGGCGCTTAGCTTATCTTTCAGCACAGACTTTTATTTCAATTATTTACCCAAAACTGTACAGCAATGTTGCAGAGTTCATAAACCAATGCCATGAATGGTACTTATGACCTATTTACTCGTAGCTAGGTTTAGGTTAGAGGATGCAACTGGCTTATAATCGCTACAATTACACTCGTATTCGAGCTACCTACAATTACAAACTACCTAAATACACTAACTAATTACTGACGATTAATAAAATCCTCAAGTAGGTTAGGTACCTACTAGCAAGTGTGCCTTAAATGTCACCGAGCTGGGCTTGTAAATGGTTCTGGCCGTTCTGGTTAACTAATATAATGAGTAATGACCGACAACGGGAATGCCGCATCGGCCGAAGTTGTGACGCGGCGCGGAGAGGCGGGTAGCGCGCGTGGCCGCGGTGGAGAGCCCTCGCCCTCGCCTCGCCTCGCTTCAGTACAGGCTCGCGCGCCACGGCGAGAGCCTCTTCCGCGTCGCCCTGCACTGCGCTTCTCCCAACTACCGAACGCTCCACAATCTTATCCAATAATTATCGCCATTGGGCGATACCTTATCTCGTGCAATGACGCGATATTTTAAAGTTCTACCAAGATAAGAGACTATAGTGATTAAAACTCAGGTGTAGAATGTGTGTCTGACCGCGATCGTTTCAAAGAAACTTTAACAACCGTTACTTAGTGCTCGATTACAAATATTACGATGTCGTTGTTTAAGAAGAAAGCGCCAAAATACACGGCGCCCCCGGTGCCGCCCGTGCCCGCTGAGGAAGTTCCTCCTGCTAATGGAGTGGACAACAACAATGGTGCTCAGAAGTCGCAGCTCGTCTTCCACTGCCAGCAGTCCCATGGCAGCCCACTTGGACTTATTTCTGGATTTTCTAATGTCAAGGAGTTATACCAGAAAATTGCTGAATGCTACGATTTCCCACCAGAAGATGTGAGGCTTTTTACTCTTTTTTTTTTTGTTTTCTCATCACTTTGAAATGATCAATAATTATCATGAACCTGTTTATCCTGATCTTGCTCCTTCGGCGAACTGGAACTTTATTTTCTTTTTGTCACGCCAATGGAATAGAAGTTGGTATCTGTAATCTGTAGGTAGTGTACCTACCTATAGATCTAATAACTTATGAGTAGTGTGTAGTGTAGGTAGTGTATCAGCCAAGTTCGTAAAATCGTAAAGCAAAAAGGCAATACAATTAGCATTAGATAGGTAAGTAGGTAGGTTACGTTAGTATGATAACATTGAACGTTGCAGTTATAATAGGTAGGTATATAAAAAATAAGGGATTTTCTGAGTTTATTATATTAGGTATCTAACTAATTTACATAACTAGGTATGTTACGATGTTTCCGCGAATAATCTCTTCTAATCTATAAGAGATTATTAAGCCTAGATTTTAACCCTTCTTTGCATGGTGATGGAAATTTCCATCATATCAAAAAATAGAGATATTATGTAAAACTCATATATTTATTAAATATTTTTACCGTAATGTGGAGGTCAACTTTATTTATTTATTTTTGAAATAAATCACGATAATATCTATCGTGATTTATTTCAAAAATCATGCAAAGGGTTAAGCACAAATTAACGTAGGTACCTACTAAATAATTTCGCGGCAAAACTAAACCAATTGCAATGCCAACATGGAATGTTCCTTCTTTCATGACTTCATTAGATAACTAATCGTCAATCAATCGCTGCAGTTAGCTTATGTAGCATAAACTGAGTTCATAAAAATACCTATGCTACATCACACCGTTGGTACGTCTGATAATTCTCAGTCACCGTATCCTTAATCGGTTCGTAATAAAATATGACTATACCTGATACCTGATGCTTCATGTTACGATAGAAGATACATACATACACGAAACATGAGGCAATCACAAGGTGAATGATAAGAAAATAATTTACATAGCGATGCGTCACTAGCTCAATGCTCGATCTAAAGTAGTATTTTTAATTGAGTGAAGTACTTAATCTGTTTTATTTGTTGTTCAAAATATCATGTTCTAACTTTGGCAATCGTAGTCAACTAGGAAAGGAACCATTATAGTTTCCTATGACCGTCTGTCAGTAGTGTCAGTCCGTTAATAGTTATATCTAGTGCGATCCGGCACGAATATACTATACTTACATACATAAGTCGGTATTACGTATCAATCCTAATGACAATATAATTAATTGGGGAAAAATGACCTTAATCTAACTGATGAGTACTATACTACCGGTACTAGGTAATGTGACGATACTTGAAGGCACTTATATTGGAAACTAGAAAAGATCCAAACATATCTGATGTACAAAATAAATACTTATTCATGCTCAAACCGCATTACAATCTTTGCAGGGTGCAGTCTCACAACTTATTCACCTTTCTTACCATTTGTGAATGGAGTTTTCAGTAATAATAATGTAGTTTTGCATAATATGTGTGAAACTATATGTATCTATTATCTACCGACACTGATAATCTTATCGCCTGTGATTTATTTATTTTTATTGCTTCTTTGAAACTAATCTATATACATACTTTATTCATTAAATGCCATCGGTTTATTTTGTAATGCGGAAGTAATTTTAAGATTAGAGCTGTACCTGCCTACTTAGTTACTTACCTAAAATATATTTTAACAATACACACTAATTGTAATGTAATGTAGCTGAATATTCGCGACTATTCGTAAATTAGGTATCTTTTGCAAAATGGAACAGATGGAGATGAGTTAGATAATTAGAGTTTCGGTGAATACGAATATTCGGATTATCAGTATTCTTAATGGACTTGGCGCCCATTGTCACATTTTTGTTTAACCCATTTTTATAACATTTATTTTGTGGTCGGTGCAGCATACCTACTCATAATGCTATGGTATGGTATGGTACCTAGTTTTGGTTGTGGATTTATTTACAATTATCTACACATCATGGCTATTCTAGGCACCTCGTCTCAACTCTCAACTCAAGGACGTAATGTTCCATTAAATATCTAGATTAAATTAATTACGTTAAATCGTTTGATTTAATCTTACTTTTAAGTTTTGAGATTTACGATAAGGAAATAGGGATAAAAAAATACTGGACCTTTCTTTCGGTGACTGAAAATATCTGTTACTGTAGTTTGACCAGGGACTGTTTTACTTCGAGCATAGGCTGATAGAATCAGACGGTCTCTTTCATTTCATTACGCTAGCACCTACCCTCGCTACTAAAAAAGGGATAAGTATATAGTTATATTACTCCCACTGTTACTGCACTTTTTGGCCAGCCTCATATTGTTACTAATAAGTTAATAACAATAAGTTACTAACCGCTCGATGTGCTACCTTTGTTTTCGTATTTGCAATATTCTTATGGCGTAGAGTCCCTAGTATATAATACGGTTAAAATACGAAAAATCCAAAAATCTCTCGGACAGTCCTGAAATTTCGTATGTATATTAATTAGAGGTCCCATTTTCATGTCAAGACCATTTTAATGTTCCAGGACCTCGGGGAATCGCCAGGACCTTGGAAAATGTCGTCCATCCCGAAGAATTTCGCCTTTAACTCTTAAACCTCGTATTCTTCGGAAATATGTCCTAGGGCAACATGGGCTTTATTTTCGTGATGTGGTGTCATACACTTATTTGTGAGAAATTTAATGAGCTATTATTTTGCCATACTAGATATTTACTTTAAATAAACTGTTACAGAAAAAAATTAAAATATCTAATAATAGATACACTTTTCAAGATGGCGGCCGAACCCCGGGGTCCTGAAAGCTCAAATTTACAGACACAGTAACAGAGATCTGGGAAATGCTAGGTGTCAAATTTCGTTACCGTCACTGCTGGTTAACAACCACTTAATACCTATAATCTGGTTTTTCCGTCACTTTAGTTAGCCTTAGCGGTTATTGGCTCATCAATTATAGTAAATGTGTATTTTGTGACTCTGGAGTGTTAATTACCAATTCCCTGACGTATCTTTCATCGAAATCCGCTAAATAGTTTAGGCATCAGACAAAAAAAGATCTCATCTTGGGTGCCCTCTCACGGCCGCTTTTTTATTTTTTTTGTAATAAAGAAAGGATAGGCTGATTGTGCAAATTAAAAGGAATCTAATGATATCTCAATTGTGAAAATCCGCTTAGTATCCTAGGCTACAGGATGTGTTTAATTTTTAATTTTTAAACCATTATAACCCTATACCCTACTTTTTGTTTGCGGCGCAGTCGGGTAAAATGTTGATGTTTGTATAGCTCAAGTACAATTCTATAAACTAAGGTCAAATTCGTAATTTTGAAAGTTCCATATCAATGAAATATGCCATGGGAAGGTATTGACCAAACATATCACTTGTACGAGGATTTTCTCGGAGAAAATGCAATTTATTCGCAAACACATATATGACTGTATTGTGCAGAATTTAATAGGCTTTAATGTTGCCCTAGGACATATTTCCGAAGAATACGAGGTTTAAGAGTTAAAGGCGAAATTCTTCGGGATGGACGACATTTTCCAAGGTGCTGGCGATTCCTCGAGGTCCTGGAACATTAAATGGTCTGGACATGAAAATGGGACCTCTAATTAATATACACACCAAATTTCAGGACTGTCCGAGAGATTTTTGGATTTGTCGTATTTTAACCGTATTAATAAGCACCTTTACGTTAAATACATACGAGTAGTATACGTACTAAAATGACGAATCAACACGAGGAACCATTTATTGGTTTAAAATGGTTGTTTGAAAGCAAAGGCATTTTGAAATTTATTAGTCACATAAGTATCATTGTTTCTTCATTTGTTGATAGCGTAGCATATCATGCTAAATTAGCAATACAGAAAAGTTTACCGACTACCAAAAGAATGTCATCAAGGAACTTTACAAGGCGCGTGACGTGATATATTTGGCCATCCTATCAGTCAGCCAGTCACGTAATGTTTTACGTAACACGTTCGTTTTCTACCACCCATCAGACGCACCAAATAAAAGCGAGAGGGTCAAAGTGTTAACAAGTTCAACCACTTATGATAGCGTCTTTCCTGTTTATAAGTGGACAGGATAAAGTTACTTTTAAAGCGACGATGGCTGAAAAGGAAAGCGACATAATAAATGTGACTACTGTAAATCACTAAAGTAATACTTAGGTACTTACTTACCTAGCCATAGCCAGAGACCTAGTTAGCGAAACAAAACAAGTACCTAGTCGTACGTATGGTGTCATGTTAGTTGACCGGGGCAAAGATGAGACCTAGCTAACTGCATGAGGGCTGTACTATTTAAAGGGTAGTAGTTCTAAAGGGTCTCGTAAATAAGTGAACAGCAAAACAGGCCTGAACATAAGAGTTTTATATGGTAGATTTGCGAAATTCATACCGTTTACGGAGAATGCAATCATAAGGTAAAGTCCCCATCGGATTTGGTAGATAACTAAAGTATGTTTTTATATCCACAGTGTTGACTGTCGAGTAAAGTGCCTGACTTAAATCCTTGATATTGCTAATTAATGTAATAAATGCTGTTCTTATCAAGTTATCTCATATATACCAATTTAGAATACAAAACGGCAGGCTTGGCGTCTTAGTCATTCAGCGTCAAGAAGATTAGAATAGAACCAAGAAGAGAAGGAGATTGCATTTAGAAGCAAAACGCGAAATGCGGCCATTTCATGACGTTACGTTTAAATTGCCCTTGACACACAGCTGCTGTTAAGAAAATTTAACGTCATCAGTGTCATCACGCTACTTTTAATAAAATCAACCTGTCAACAAGAAAGAGAAGAATCACTCGTGGTGAATAAATAAACTCATCTTCAGTTGGGAAGTCCAAGTCCATTGAATCTAATCCTCTTGCTTAGTAGGGCTAAGGCACAGCAGTTATTATTTTACATGCTAGGATGACATATAAACTACATGAATTAAACTATTTAATGGGTTGTGTTTGGGATTTATGTATTCATACGATAAAAAATAATAGGTACCTATTAACATTTTAAAAGGAAGTTGCATGAAACGTTGTGAGGCTTCGATAACCAATCTCATTACAGTGGCAGGCAACTAGCACGGATTACTTATAACTACTAGCTGCATGATCTGTTTAACTCGTGTTAGTCATTCACACTCTGTCGTAATGTCTGTATTGTATAGTAGGCAGAAAACAAACAAAGTGGCAATAAAACAAAGAAAGATGCATATTTTGTTGTTAGTTGCTTCACCGCCGAGTGGGACCCGTGGGACTTAGTATCTACTATCAAGAGAATAAGAGAGATAACATTGAGATTGGATCAAAAACTAATCAAGTTAACATAGTACATATAGTGATTCTCAAATTAACATTGTTAGCAACTATTTAAAAATGTGTAGTTAAAACTTCAACCACGCGATGAATCATAAAGCTGCGGTATTCTAAATAAATTGCATTATTATCTACTGTGCCTACATGTTGATTTGATGTGTGTCTTGGACATGGAAGTGCTACCGCCAAGACGCTCAAGAAAATTTCTCGTTACTTCAATCAATTCAGAACAGAACAATAACAAGAGAGTGTGTTCAGGGGTACTACTAGATACTAAATATTAAATACAAAGTAAAGTAAAATACATATGTGTATTTGCCCATTAAATACCTAATCTCAGCCCAGTTCAGACTTATGTAACAATTAGAATCAGACACAGAACTATTTTTTTTAAATTACTTATGCATACATTGTGAAATCGATTTAGATACCGGAAGTTCGTCGCTTATTTTTGACGTATTTTTTTGCATTTGTTACGCTTAGACATCGAATTGTCATTATTTTGCATAATTACTTATATTAAAGACAATTAGATTGTTGAAATAATGAAGATTTAGTTTTCCAGCACACTTTTTGAAGGTAGATTAGTTCAAACTCAAACAGGTTGATGATGCCAATAATAATGCCATAAAGCTATATTGCCCTTAAAAATATAATTAATTATGTAAAACCTTTAGATTTAGTAATTTCTAATAATAGCTGATGTTTAGAATTACCTTCCCTTTCTAGTATATCAATATATGTAGGTAGAGGTATTTGGACAAAAGGTGACCCTGAGTTGGTAGAGCGCTCATTCGTGCCGCAAAGGTCAGCCGAGAAAATGGCAAGCTCTCATTTCTCGATATTTCACGGCTCGTGAAAATGCTGAAGCCGTGACGTACTTGTGAAGGTTATACTGATAAGAGAAATTAACACAATCCGTAAATATGTGATGCTGATGAGAACTCTTTTTATAACGTGTACTAAATCTTAATGAATAGACTAGAAGCCATACGGGGCATAATAGGAAATTCTATGCTGTTCATATGCAGACAAGTGAGTAAAATGTCACTGGCTATGCGGAAGCACGCATGGCTGAGCCAGGAAGTGGATCGGCCCAGGGGCGCGGACACATTTTCTGCCGTACGATATGCGCGAGCTAAGTGACTGACGGCTGATACGCTCCAACGCTAAACACTAAATGCGAGTGGTGTGATGACCCAGTGTATGCGGGTGTTGGGTTCAAGGACCTGGTGACTATAGATCTAACCACCATAACCATATCGCCACACTAATATGCACATACTAATTGTACCACATTGTCTTGGAGATTGCCAAAAGCAAACTTTTATTTGTTTAGTTGGTTGCTGAGCTGAGCTGGTGGTTATAAGTATGTTAAAGTTGCACGATAAGTAAATCAATATCTGCCGATGTGGACCTTAAGAATTCCATAAGCTATGCAGACAATATGGAAACACAGCTGTAGCTAGCTTAACGGATGATTAAAGGTTCCTGTGAATTAGTGTCACTGACGGAAAGAGTTGTTAAGTTGTTACCTACTGCAAATACTGCAATTCAACTCTAGTGCATGCGCAGTTATATTAGTTTATGAAACGCCAGTTTGATAACAATTTCATTTGAGTTTAAATTGCTCTGTTTGAATCGAACAAAAGAGTTTTGTGTCAAGGTAAACCAAAGGTTACAGAACATTGTCACTAAAACAATGAACACGAAAACACAGTTCGAGATAAACACGTCATATACCTACAGTTCAGTATTGAAACAGAAGTTAAAATTATTTTGTGTCTAATCTATGCCCACACACAGTTCATGTTAATGAGGAACACCAATTATATGAATGAGCGATCTTTGCTTTGTAGATAAGATACAGATTGAATTTTATCGAAACCTCGTCGATTAGTAGAATAAAACACGTACCTAATGCAATAACGAGTTCCTAAATGAATTGTTAAGTACATTAGATCTAAAAATAAAACAACGCGTCTCCTGCGCATGTTGTATTAGGTACTTTAGCTAGTGATTAATATTAATACCTACCGATACCGAGTTATTATTAACACATGCACTGATAAAGTTACAGTAATATAAATCAATTAATAACAGTTTAATAATCTCTTATTGAATAAAGAACAAAAGGTAATGCACGCTATACTGTATACGAAGTTAAAAAATGCCGAATAAAACTAGCACAAGAACGTTTATACCCATTAATGGAGATGGATTTACGAATCACGGAACTATCAAGGCAAACAATTGATCGGCCATAGTCACGAATTAGGAATCTGGAGCAATGGCATTAGTATTATTAAAGCTTTTCTTTCGATTGGAAGAGAAGCATAGCAACGGTATACCTATAGGATTTTCAAGCTTCTGACACCAACTGATAAAACTTATTCTAGTTGTTATTTATACAGAGTGTTGAACTCCTGTAACATGAGCAATAAATTAAAACGTAGATTCTACTCCTCAAACAATAAAACTTTTGTTCAACAACTTTTAAAAAATATGTATTTTTTAGATTGTCTCTATTTCATACAAACTAAATAGTATTTTCAATGCACGTTAAAATCCGTCCAATTGACATTGCTTATCAGCCTTGTCACCCTACAGACATAATCAATTTCGGAATATATTGCGTGTTCGAAAAATCAAAGCATAAGTTATTTTTAAAAGTTGCTGAACAAACGTTGTCTGATTTGAGGAGTAGAATCTACGTTTTAATTTATTGCTCCTATTACAGGAAACACCCGGTATATCATCAAAAGGCCACAAACCATTGCTATCCTCGAAAGTCTTAACACTCTGTACTGTCTTGAACCTTTTATTGATTAACTCTATCTCTTTGGTTTTCAGATCCTGTTTTGCACATTGAACACGCATAAAGTCGACATGAAAAAGCTCCTTGGAGGACAAATCGGATTAGAAGATTTTATATTTGCCCATCGTAAAGGTCGTCCTAAAGAAATAGAAATTGTGAAAACAGAGGATTCTCTTGGCTTAACAATTACAGACAACGGTGCGGGATATGCATTTATCAAGAGAATGAAAGAAGGTTCTATAGTTTCAAGGATACCGCATATAGAGGTAGGTTTTACAGTGTATATGTATATGTTTTAGAGCAAAATAAATATTTAATTACATAATTAACAAACTGTGGTTTAAAAAAGATAACATTCAATGATGTTATGTACTTATGTATGAAATATGTATATCTGCTGGCAAAAATGTTATAGGTATACAGTTACGATTCAATTCAATAGTTTAGTTATCGACACTACAAACAAGAGAGCAAAACGATCTATGTAAACAATTTTTCCTTGTTTGATGCTTACGTTACGAATTTAATAAGGTATATATATGTATAACAACCAATGTAATCATTGATTTCAGGTCGGTGACCATATTGAAAAACTAGACGGATTAAATATGGTGGGCAAAAGACATTATGAAGTAGCAAAAACGCTTAAAGACATCCCTAAAGGTACAACGTTTACAATTCGACTTGTGGAGCCACTAAAAAGCGGTTTTAACAGTATTGGCCCTAAAACGAGTAGTGCCAGAGCAGGAAAGAAACAAAATTATGGTTCAGGGAAGGAAACACTTAGATTTAAAGCAAATGGTCAGGCCACTATTGAAAACGAGGTGAGTCATATTTCACATAATGTATCAATAACGAGTAATACATGTATTAATAATACCTACTAAACCTTGATTTTTTTCTTATTATTGAACTTCGATATCACAATGACGTGTATCTCGCGTGAAGTGGCGTATTTGCATAATATGAAGTAACAAAGAATAAAGTGACCTAATTAAAAACAATTTAACAGTAAACAGTTATATTTACTGTACTTGATGTAACCTATTTTATGTACCTATACTGAAATCATTCAAATGATGCATATTACCTACCTACATTGGTCATTGTTGGTTGGTTGGTGCTTGGTACATATTATCAATAGCTATAATAAGCATTATACATATTGGTGTCAATATCTGCTAATTGTCACTTAGCTTTATAATATGATATTGGTTAAACTTACACACTTTTTGGTTAAAGCAGGTACTAGCTCCATTTTATAAACCTTCATGGTTATTGGAGGTTTGCAGAAAAAGTCTCTTTTACTTCATACGCTTGCTTGTATAAAAACCTTGTAAGTCAGATAAACGATTTTTCCCAGGAATAATATCTAGATTGAAGCGCTGGTAGCCTTGCGGTAAGACGTCCGACTATCAATCCGGAGGTCTCGGGTTCAAAGTTCAAACCCCGGCTCGTACCACTGAGTTTTTCGGAACTTATGTACGGAATATCATTTGATATTTACCAGTCGCTTTTCGGTGAAGGAAAACATCGTGAGGAAACCGGACCTAATCCCAAAAAGGCCTAGTTTCCCCTCTGGGTTGGAAGGTCTGATGGAAGTCGCTTTCGTAAAAACTAGTGTCTATGCCAATTCATGGGATTAGGTTGTCAAGCGGACCCCAAGTCGGGATAAACGCTAGGAAGAAGAAGAAGAGAATATCTAGATTGATAATTTGTTCGTATTATTTATGACTTACTTGAACTTAATAACGATTTATTCGGGACGTTTTGTATGTATGTATATCATCGTTACGCCTGTGGCTTGTGGAACCAGATACGACTCCCTGATTTGTTAAACATCCGATCGAACTTGATAGTTATTATGCCAAAGAAAATTGAACGCATTTGTATTGATTCGCAATTGAATTTCCAAGACAGGCAAGACAGCCCATACACGTCATGTTCAATCTAACCTTGTAATTTAACAGCGATGTTTTTCCACTCTGTTTCAGCACGACGAGAAATCGAAAGCGGGCATAGAGAAAATTAATTCTCTGTTAGAATCGTTCATGGGCATCAACGACAGTGAGTTGGCCACGCAAATGTGGGATCTGTCTGAGGGAAAATCAAATTCTATGCAGTTAGCTGAAGCCATAGACAACAGTGATTTGCAAGAATTCGGGTTTACGGATGAATTCATAATTGAACTTTGGGGAGCCATCACTGATGCTAGGTCTGGTAGGCTCAGTTAGAGGCAAATAAAGGCATAATTTATTCCGAACTTGGCTGGCGCACTATTATTGTATTAAGTATTTGAATTGCATAGCGCAGCGCATTTTCATGTTCAAATATGGAAAACGAACAAATAGCTTAACATGTCGATTCAAACAAAGAAATGGTTAAATGCTGGATACCATACAGAATTGTATAATATTGAGTACTTAATAGGTAGGTACATGATCAATTCAATGATCATTCATTACCTAACCTACAGTATTATTGTGTGCTGGCTATACAATTGTGCTCATGAAGAACCGAAAATATTTTTGAGGCTTACAGAGACCTTTTTTAATTGGGATCAATTCAAATCAGAAACTAGGCGAATTCCAGAAAAGTTTCTGACACTTTAGATTCTGTAATATGATTAGGAAATATTAGGAATACGCTGTCCACATCATTTGGTTTCCTTCCTCATGAGCACATGGATCGTATTTGAAACGCGTGGTTATATAAGCTAGTGATGTTCGAGCACGTGACAAAAATGGTCCATAAAAAATACATCTGCCAACTGTAATGTCCTATAATACACAGCCAGTTGAGCCAGTACATTACGACAGAGTAGGGCTATTTGGAATATAAGGTGGCTAAAGGTTTGAATTTGAATATTTTATTTATACCACAGCAAGCTCTTGTGTCACCATGGTGACAATTATCACAATTTCTGACATATCCAAATTACCTCCATAGGCTACAGTTACCGTTTACCATTGGGCGGGCTGTATGCTTGTTTGTCACCACTAGGATATGCTATAAAATAAAACACATTTTTATATGATATTGTCAATACGTAGGTATTAGTTTATTATTATCACGACAAGACAAACAATGGTCCTTAGAAGATTTGTTGATATTTTTCGACAAAGATTAGACACAGGCTTTGCCGGATATTCGTGACAATGTCGTGTTTTTCGAGACATAGGTATGTCAAAATCTCTGTTTACTACGGGAGCAGTTTTTATGATATTAAAGTGAAGTTTTTCTTTGAATATCACGCTGGTGGCAAACAAGCATGCAACCCACCCAAGTAGGAGGTTTGCGTAACCCGCGAAGTCAGTTAATAACGATGCTGACATATATTATGTCGCATATGTCACTTTTGTGAAACAGTGGCCAGGTAACTACTATAAAGTAGTGGGAACAAGTTTTTAAAGTTTTATATTATTTTAGTGTTGTAAAGCATTAGTGAAACATAATTTAGGGTAATACAAATTATAATAAGAACACAATGTTATCTCAAAATCCTTAACCCCTACGGTTTCCTATATAGCGTTATAGCCCTACCCGATGATACTTGAAATATAAAATTATATTTATTACAAATTGTATAATTTATTTATTAACCAACAGAGATTTTTTGTTATCTTTATCCTAAAGTTGAACTACTGAATATATAAAATTGACCTAATTTTGTAGGGACTGCGGTACGGTGCTAAGTAGGTTTTATAGTATTAATCAATTTGAATGAATAAAATGACATTCAGTTGTATATCGTCCTGTTAGTATTATAATTACAAAACATTAATGTTATGTGAAATTCCAGCAGTGCCTTTGAATACATATTGTGATAGTTTGGATATTAGAGTACAAATTTGATAAGTAATATAATACTGATCATTCTTACTCGTACCTATTAGTTTGTTTCATGGCGAGAAATGACTGCCATTATTTGATATTTCTTAGGGTCTCTTCTATTTAAGGTCATCCAATTTTGATCTGGAAATCTAAATTACCATGAGCTTTAATGGTTTGAGTTTGCTAGCAAAATTAAGGGACCAGAATATACTTTTATTATGATCCCATTGCCATTCAGACTCTTTTGGATCTAAATGTGTGGCCCTTAGACGATTTTCAGGTACCTAGTAACAGTCACAGTTATGTAAATTGATCGAAACATGTCGAGCAAAAATCGACAAAAATTACGCGAGTAACCCGATATAAATAATTTTAATATGAAAATTCAGCTCAGATGTCAGCGGAATTCAGTCGTTCATAGACAAATAATTGAACTGAATTTTTGTATGGAGCGCATAGACATAATGCAATCTAATTTTTGTATACGATTGATCGAATTCCGCTGAGATCAGGGCTGCATTTTGCTATATGTGTGTTGCGCCTAATATATGATTGACAAGGGACCTGGCATCAGTTGTAAAATAAACCCCTGTCTGTACGCCCACTATCAGTTTTAACCCCATTCCATTTATTAATTTGTTTCATTATTTTCTTCCTAAATTGTGGGATTCCTTTATTATTTTATTTCGCAGCATTTTTTCGTCATGGTCATGGCACTGAATGATAAAATTCAACTATTAAGCTGGCTTGCCTATTATTGCCTACGTCAACATACAAAAATAGAACTATATATAACGTTCATTAAAGTAATATACTAGTTAATATGTTGTACAGTCACTAGTTAAGATAATTATCAAATGTATCTAATTTAAGTCGTCAACTTGTTTATATGTATTATGTAATTATAATATAAAATAGTGTTAATAAAGTTCATCGTTTTTATTTTTGTTGTTTTATTCTAATCTGTGCTCAATTTAAAGCTAGACAATGTACGAGGATCAAGCGAATATAATAAAATATTTTTAATAATTTAATATACGGTTTCATATATAATTCACATAATCGCTCCCACATTGTATTGTAAAACTATTTAACTCCTCTGACCTTTTGAAACGATGGTCCAAAATAAAATAAGGAACATTTAAAATTAAAATAATCACGATTAGTGTTCGATTAGAGCTGTTCGATTCCACTAATTATATACTTAATAGCTGTATAAAGTATATAATTTTTAATTGAGTTAAGTAATTTGGCAGCATTTGCAAACCATTGCACCTTGTACCTATGCCCTAGCTCCTGAGCTATCAGGTTACTTACTTCACTCCATCTATCCATCTAAATATATATAATATATAATAATAATAAAGCTGAAGAGGGTCGAAAGTCTGTAGGTACATGGAAGATATTTGAAAAAAAGTTGGCATGGGATACTTAGAATCGATAACAGAACACGTTCCAACAGTTTTTAGAATTTTTGTCTGTTTGTCTGTTTATTTGACCGCGCATCACGTGAAAACGGCTGAATGGATTTTGATGAAATTTTGTATAGAGATAGTTTGAGTCCCGGGAAAGGACATAGGATAGTTTTCATCCCGAAAATCAATCCT
Source organism: Pammene fasciana (assembly GCA_911728535.1). Classification (NCBI taxonomy): domain Eukaryota; kingdom Metazoa; phylum Arthropoda; class Insecta; order Lepidoptera; family Tortricidae; genus Pammene; species Pammene fasciana. Next base: position 6,444,465 of record OU452279.1, read on the forward strand.
AAAAGGGGTGAAAAAGGGGTTAAAAGTTTGTATGGCGAATCGATAACCGTTGAACGCTGGAGATGCTCTGGGAAAGGATATAGAAAGTTGATATCCAGAAAGCATTCCTTTACTGAGGGATTACTAATTCCACGCAGACGAAGTCGCGGGCAAAAGCTAGTTCATTAATAATACTATTTCAACTCTTCATCAGTTTCTGTCATTAACTGCACAGTGTACGGCTTCGATTCTTATGATTCGATCACTTCGATATTAGCTTGGAACGTGACTTATTTTTTATTTTTAGTCGGGTAGGTAATTATCATCACTATTATCGTATGTTGCTGTTAATGGCTAACAATACTTAAACTTGAACACAGTTATTTTCCAATATGGAATTGCTTTAACTTGGCCATTTTTTTACATTAATGATTTTGGTAGGAACCGCTGGATCTAACTTTTTATAGCCCACAAAATCCCACAATTGAATGTTGGTAGTACGTAAATCGTAATGGCTGAAAATAGTCAAAATTATATAAAAATAACAGGTCTAGCGGGAGGTGTGTAAACAACAGATAGGTACCTACCTACATTCATGTAGAATTTACATAACTAATGGCATGATCTGGTATATTTGCTTACCCGTTGACCTCGAACCTGCCCACCGAAGACGCAAACAAGTGATACTCTTTCTTATCATTTTATTATTATCACTATTCTTATAGCAACCGTGCGGCAGTTTGCTTGTGGCTCTTGCCCGTGAAACAATAGAAGTGAATTTGAAGTTTTTTTTGCCACCGGCATCTTGACATTTTAATTGTCACTGGCCAGTTTGACGTAAGAACGTAAACAAAACAAATAAGGGTCGCCACACACCTAGCGGTTTTCCTCGCGGAATTACCGGAAGTAGCGGAAATTCATAGACAAATTAAGCATTTTGTCTATGAATTTCCTCTACTTCCGGTAATTTGTCTATGGCTACCATACAAAAAATCTGCTACCATAGACAAATTTCCGCTACCATAGACAAATTTCCGCTACTTCCGGTAATTCCGCGAGGAAAACCGCTAGGTGTGTGGCGACCCTAAGGGATACTAGGGCAAAACAACTGCATAGCGGAATTTCCGAAATTAATAACTTTTAAAAATTGTTTTAGAATGGTTCCCATGACTATTGTCCGTATATTTAGTTTGTCGAACACAAAACCACTATACTCCATAAGTAAGGTAAGTGAGATGAGAAGTAGCTATTTATTTTAATTGTAATCAATGTTTTTATGGGATGTTTTAATGCGCCTTTGTCTACTAACACATTTGTTTACGTAGTAAGTTCATAATATATTGACGATGTTGCGTAACTTATGATGAAAAGTGGAATTTACAATATATGTATTCTTTTAGGTTTTGTCATGTACAAATTATAGTACTTCCAGTAAAAAAGGTAAAATCTACAGCGATCCTAACGAAGCCGTCAAAGACATAAAAGATGGTTCTAAACTTCTGGTCGGCGGTTTCGGGTTGTGTGGTATCCCGGAGAATCTTATACAAGCCGTAAATAAACAAAAGGTCAGCGGCTTGACTGTTGTTTCCAACAATGCAGGTAATATTTTTATTAAGTAATATAACAACTGTTGTGAATTGATATGCATTTTCACAATGCATTGAAGATGTATGCTTTTTCCGCTAACAAATTAAGTATACATTTTAGCGCATTAAATATAATTTATTAATTGCTTTAAACTACCTATGTACGCGAGACTAATATTGTGACGTCACAATACTATATGATGATTATATCTCCTTTATAAAAGTTTTAATTATTATAAAATCGTTTAAAGCGTAAACACATGTTACACCTGGATTTTCCCATGTATTTTTGAAATTTTGAATTTACGAATACAATGAAACAATTAAGTATATCTACTGGAAAATACCCTATTAACATTTTTATCAAAAACAATTGATTTCAAAGCATTTAAAACATTTCTAACTGTTTTGAATGTTGTTTTGTTTCACAGAAGTACCTATCTTGCTACAGTTACTACTGTGATGTGATGTGTCATAGCTACTGATGTGCCAAATATAACTTTTTGAAAACTTTCTACATCCTTGCACATCTGCAGCTCTTAATGAGACTATTTTAATAACTACGAGGGAAGGCTGATAAATTCTCAGCCTAAGGCATTTAGTGAAATAATACCTTCAAATTTATATTTTTCTTTTAGAATATAGTCTTTTCTCAGCAAAATGCACTGAATAATTTCAGCACGCCGTATTTCAATAGACCTCAGGGCCGAAACAATAATTACGACGCTTATGTCCTTTTCGAATTAAGCAAGTTTAATAAAACAACTTACTTGTCTGAAAGCTGAGAAACTGGAGAATATTAATCTACTAAACAAAATTTTCTAAAGGCTATGTTTCGTTTGTGAGACGAGATTAAAATATCAAAATAATTTAAAAATAAATATGGAGCACTCGATTTCAAAGACATGATGATATTAACCGTCCATATTAAAATAACACAATAGGTTTTTGTCAAAATGGCAATCATAATTCATGTTGAGAAGAGTTTCTTAATGCGTGCTATTCGTTTTATTTGAAGTATTCTTTCACTTAATGCCTTAGGCTGAGGACTTATCAGGCTTCCCTCGTATTTTTATTAAATGAAACTTTTTTAATGAAGTGTGTTAAATTTTATTTTCTAGGAGTGGAGAACTTTGGCTTAGGTATTCTACTCAAGAGTAAACAAATCAAAAGGATGATTGCATCTTATGTTGGAGAAAATGCTGAATTCGAAAGACAATTCCTGACAGGAGAGTTGGAAGTGAGTTGTTTTTTTAACCCTTTTCCAGGCCAAACGAATCCAGAAGATCTTATCAAAAATCCTAATTATCTTCAAAATAGTTACGGTTTGGGAATTAATTTAAAGGCGAGCAAAATTTTTGCGATACTTAGTCCAACCTAATTTGAACCTCAACTTCAAAAATTAAGGTATTTCCTATACCCGGAAAAGGGTTAAATAAATCCATAAACAGTGTTCTTTCTTAATTAAATTATTTATTCACAATGACCTCATTGTTCATTAAAAATACCAATTTGTTTCTTACAAATTCCAATGTCAAAATTGACCCTTGCTTTGTAGTAGAATACCCTAAGTTTATAATCGTAAATAAAGCATGAAACTATTCATATTTCAGGTTGAATTGACTCCACAAGGCACCTTAGCAGAGAGGATCAGAGCAGGAGGGGCGGGAATTCCTGCATTCTTCACCCCCACTGGATATGGCACTCTTATTCAAGAAGGCGGTTCTCCTATCAAGTACACGAAGGATGGAAAGGTATCATTACCATTGATCAAATTATCAGTTGATTACTCTAATTTATTTAGTAGCAAGTTTTTTGTATCAACCACAATAGTTACAACTATGCATGATGTGATCTATTGGCTGGCTTGGCTGCCCTCACTGACCAAATCAGAAAATCCACCCTGTATATATATTATATGTATCGCCTTGGCAATAGAGGCGTTGTTCAGATATTTATGACCACCTCGGCTACTCCGATATATCTGATGGCGACTGTACCTCCAACAGTATGCCTAAAAAGAATTTTTCACCTCAGCAGTTCGAACAAGCCTACTTTCATCACTCCCTGGAGTGACGAAAGTGCGACTTTCATCACTCCAGGGAGTGACGAAAGTTGCTACTTTCGTCACTCCAGGGAGTGAAATTTTGTTTCTAGAAGCTTCGTCATAATGACGATGCCTTTCATTCGAGAATGTAATTAAATGTGTTTTTTTTAACTTTAATATGTTCTCACTACTGAGGTGAAAAGTATGTGTCACACGAGAGGAAAGTTTTTTTACATCTCGTGTTCTTGAGATCCCTCGCTACGCTCAAGATTCAAACTTAGAATCACTCGCTTCGCTCGTGATTCAATTAAAGAATCTTTCGCTTACTCGGGACTCAAAATCAACACTCGCAAGAAAAACCAACTTTCCTCTCTTGTTGCACAAATAACTATAACTTGTAATTGAAGTTGAAGACGATCAAGACTATTGAAGCGCACATATCGTCCTTGTTATTGCTAGCGGTCGTGTACTGAGCGCTAACGCCATCTATCGAGTATGAAATCGTGAAATTGAGGAACGTTCATGGGACTAAGGCCTCTTAATGGTTAAAACATAATACTTACAGCTAGTATAAGTAGCTAGTAGTTGTTAAGGAGGGTACTTTCAATACCAGAGGCATCACATGCATACTTTTAACCGTAATTGTTAGATTTGCCGTGTCAACTAGTGTTAAGTATGCTTATAAAACAAATGCTAGCACCGATAGTGATAACACTTGTAAAAATTACACGAAATAAAATACTACGCTATAGTAAACCTTATTACAGTGAGCGAAGGCTCATTTTAAGCTGTTAACTAAGACTCAAATATGTTTGCCCGTTTAATGTGTAAGACAGTATTGCAGGAAACTGTATGTACACTCGCCATCAATTACATCCGAGCTGCCAAGGTCAAAAATATCTGAACATGCTCTTTACCACCTTTACAATAGAGGCGTTGTTTACATATTTGTGACCACCTTGGCCACTCCGATATATTTGATGCCGACTGTACAGTTATATACATGGTGGAAAGATAAGTCGGGCCCTGGAGGGAAACTACCTTAAAACGTTGAGATAGCTCAATACACTGAAAGGAAACATTCCTTTATTTTTCCTAAAAAGTCCTGCATTCACAGTTTTTTTTCAAATTATCCCTTTGTTCGATACTAAAATTGTATGATTTTTCTTTTTTCATTATTTATGGCTTCTCTTGGGCCGTAAATTTGGTTGGTATTAAGAAGTTTGTATTCTTGTTGGAAATAGGATCGTTCGTCATGAATTGTCATAAAAATTGTTTTCGACAAAAATTACAAAATGAGTAGTTTTTTTGTGAATTGTACATTTTCTCGAAAATTTGTAAATGCAGATATGTCTCTTTAAAAAAATAAAGGAATGTTTCCTTTCAGTGTATTGAGCTATCTCAACGTTTTAAGGTAGTTTCCCTCCAGGGCCCGACTTATCTTTCCACCCTGTGTATGTAACGTACGGCCTCAGGCGTACGTTCGGCGGACGAGACCATCGTTGCTTCGAACTTCTAAGAGATTTGAGCAGCGATTCCGAAGCTTCTCCCATACATTTGCATTTGTTTATCATGGCCGCGGCGTCGCACTGCCGGTCGCCCCCACTCAGGCAACTCTTCACGAGCTTGGCATAAGAAGTATAATGATTTACCTTGCAGATCGACATCCCAAGCGCCTCACGCCACGTCCAACAATTCAACGGCCACAACTACATAATGGAGGAGGCCATCGTCGGCGACTTCGCCCTCGTAAAGGCCTGGAAGGCCGACAGGCACGGTAACCTGATATTCAGGAAGAGCGCGCGAAACTTCAACCCCGCCATGTGTAGGGCCGCGAGAGTCACCATCGCTGAGGTTGAGGAAATTGTTGATGAACTTGACCCGGATTTCATTCATGTACCGTCGATTTTCGTACACAGGTATGTGGTTTAAATATTTTCTGTATTTTTTTATTCACCTTTTAACTGAACTGAGTATAAGACTTACGGCGACTTTAGATTCTTGGGTTGGGTGCAGAAAAACTTGCGCGGTAGTGAACGAGCGGCGCGTAAGCGAAGTGAGGCATTTCGATGGCTTTTTGATTTTGAGAGTTTGTTCGACGATAACTTTAGTAACGTTTTTCTGATCTTCATGAAATTGTATGAGGTCGTAGCAATGATACATATAATTTGAGAGTTCGTATACGAGCAGAATCGATCAAGGGGTCATGGAGCTAGAATGCGTGAAAAAATCCTCCAATGATAGACGAAATCCCGTCCCTCATTCTGGTAAAAAAACAGAATATTTACGCTTGAAGTCTAAATTATACTTAGGCCCGGCTATTATTTTTAACCAACTTCAAAAATAGAGGGAAGTTATATTTTCGGTATGTTTTTTATGACTATTCATGTTACAGAGTTATCAAGGGTGAGAAATATGAGAAGCGCATAGAGAGAAGGATCGTGCAGAAGACCGGAGAGGGAAAAGAGAAGAAACCGGCTGATCTGATGCGGGAGAGGATCATAAGGAGAGCCGCTTTGGAGTTTAAGGATGGCATGCATGCTAACCTTGGAATAGGTGATTATGTTATAACACCCGATTTTATTTTTAGTTTTGTGTGCTTGACTTCGAGTTGAATGCTTACATCTCTTTATAATTTTAAATGCCTTATATTCTCTCAAGTTTTTTTGTAGTAATTATACTTATAATGAGGGTGGATGAATGTTTTTTAAACTGATGATTATAATGATTACTAATATTGGATTTTAATATTTTGACCTCTGCGACTGCAAATAGTAAGAACTTCTAAAATATGATGACAGTATGTAAAAATAAATATAATTTGATTGTCAAGATCAAAGTGGAAGTTATACCATGAAAAACAGACATGTTTGACCAAATGAAAAGCTAGGACCTAGAACCCAATAATCAGGCTTTTATCCGCATTTCAGGTATGCCAATGCTGGCCAGTAACTTCATTCCGAAGAACGTTAAAGTCCTACTGCAATCCGAAAATGGCATTCTTGGTCTTGGACCCGCCCCGACCGAGGACCAAGTAGATCCAGACCTCATCAATGCTGGGAAGGAAACTGTCACCATACTTCCAGGTACCTAACACTCAGATTTTATGTGTCCGTTCCAAAATCTATATTTTAGGCCCTAACTGTAGATGCATGTACCTACAGTTAGGGCCTAATATATCCATTAGGAAATCGGAATAAATATTTTAACAATAACTTTATTGTCTAGTGAATGGATAGCAGAAGGTAAGCATGACAATCTCTATGTTACAAAAGTCACAAAAGTGTCCGTCAAAACGCGTTAAATTGGTGGCGCCACAATAGTGAGTATATGATAGCGCATATGCAGCGTACTTCACTCCGTCAACTGCTAAGTTGCTCTAGCTATACTAGCGCCACTCGGAGCGATTTGGAACTATTATTTACTTGTTTTCTGCTAGACATTTTTTCGACCGTTCTATACACACACACACACACACACACACACACACACACACACACACACTGCAGACTAACTTAGGTGTTATACCTGTTTGTATGCTAGATGGAAGTTTTATTATTACGGTTTCGCAGGATCCTCGTTCTTTTCGTCCGACGACAGCTTCGGCATGATCCGCGGTGGCCACATCGACTTGACCGTGCTAGGAGCTATGCAGGTCTCCCGGTACGGTGACTTGGCCAATTGGATGATACCTGTGAGTTTTACCCTAGTCTTATCTTCTTATATCTAGATGGCAGGGTCGCAATGATCCGCGGTGGCCACATCGACTTGACCGTGCTAGGAGCTATGCAGGACTCCCGGTACGGTGACTTGGCCAATTGGATGATACCTGTGAGTTTTACCCTAGTCTTATCTTCTTATATCTAGATGGCAGGGTCGCCATGATCCGCGGTGGCCACATCGACTTGACCGTGCTAGGAGCTATGCAGGTCTCCCGGTACGGTGACTTGGCCAATTGGATGATACCTGTGAGTTTTACTCTAGTCTTATCTTCTTATATCTAGATGGCAGGATCGCAATGATCCGCGGTGGCCACATCGACTTGACCGTGCTAGGAGCTATGCAGGTCTCCCGGTACGGTGACTTGGCCAATTGGATGATACCTGCGAGTTTTACTCTTGTCTTGTCTTCTTATATCTAGATGGCAGCATCTTATATATTGACCGCATCAAAGCTTTATTGTCTTAAAACTAGTTTATTAGATCAAGCTTAAAAAGTAATGCGGTATATGTTAAAATAAATTCTTTATTATTTTTAGAGGTAAGAGGCAAGTCAGTGGTTTAACTTATACAATGTACGGTTAAGTCGTACAAAGGCTTTTTTTTTAAATTATTAGGTACTGACCGTTCTGATGCTATCTCCATTCTATTTCCAGGGCAAAATGGTAAAAGGGATGGGTGGAGCCATGGACCTGGTGTCCGCGCCGCGCACCAAGGTGGTGATCACCATGGAGCACACCACCAAGGGCGGCGGACACCGCATCCTGCCCCACTGCAACCTGCCCCTCACCGGCAAGAACTGCGTCGACATGATCATCACTGAAAAGGTATGGCATAGTAACTTTGATGCAAGGGCGGAAAGGATGTTGGGCTAATTTTTATTTTGTTGTAACTTCTATTTTTTTATTTGAAAATTTATATGTGATATCTACTCAGGATCGCGAGCCCTTTCGATGTTGATAGGAGGAAAAAGAGTATGGGTACAATGCGCCTCGAGAGATTTTTTTTTCGCCTTCTAAATCCACAACCCCTTCATCGATCTAGCTCATAAACGAACTCTCAAATTGTATGTATCTCTGCTACAACCCCAACGAATTTCATAAAAATTAGATAAACGAAATTATTAATTATCGTCGAACAAACTCTCAAAATCAAAAAGCTGTCGAAATGCCGAGACGTCACAGTAGCCAGAAGTTGTTTGTAAGAACTCATTGCGCTTACTGCCCGGTCGTTCGATCATAGATCGGACTAAAATGGACGCTAAAGTCCGTATTCAGTGACCGATAGGAATTGTAGTAAAAAGACGCGCCGTTGTCCACGCGCGTTTGTATCAATACAATCGCAAGTCGACGGCGCGTTTAAAAAACGCTGTGTGCATACCGTGTGTTGTAGCCACCGTCATGGTATTTAAAAAGAATATAAAATAATCAAAATGTTGACTGTATTATCAGGCGGTGTTTGAAGTGGACAAGGAAAAGGGCCTGACCTTGACCGAGCTGGCCGAAGGAGTGACCGTCGAGGAAGTGCTGGTGGCCACGGGCTGCGAGTTTCAGGTCGCCAAGGACCTGAAGAAGATGGGAGATGTCTTGGAAACTGACTAAGAGGGAGTAAGAAGATTAGCTGTTATTTGTAAATGGTAAGGTTTAAAAAAGATTTCTCTGTTAAGTACGTACCTGCACAATAATGATTTGAGTATGTATGTATTTTGTATAAGTATATAGGTATACATGTAATAAGTAATTATGAAATTAACGAATTTAACTCGATGTATATCTCGATATACTGTTTTGATATATGTGAGTCAATCAACTTTTTATAGCGCCTGGTTGCTATGGTTACGTCCCTCGGACAACCAAAGATTTTCTATGAAATAGTATGAGGATGTCCCTCGGACAACGGGGACAGAGTAAACAACATTAAAAAGTTGATTCGCCCATGTATCTTATCAAAACAGTACAGTCGTATCCAATTAAACGATTTAAATCTGCATAGACAAGGAAAATCTCCCATTAGCTAGGGATACACGCACAGATTTGCTCGCCGGATTTGGCCGGCGGACAGAACAGATCCGTCCGTGTATGGCGCTATTCAGAAGAAACAACGCAGACATAGGTGAATGAAAAAAAAATTGAAGACTTGTAATTTTAATCTCGATCTTTTGAGTGCGAATCCACTTGTAAAAGTTGTAAACGAATAAGAATAATACGTAAATTATGGACCTGAATAATCCATAGGAATAGTATATTTTTGTTACAATTTATATTATAAATGCTATTTACTTATATGAATATATTATACTTGTTATAAATTTGTAAGTTTACACTGCCAATTTATTAATAAAGTTACGTTTACTCGAAATAATGCTTAAAAATTATAATTTTGTTTTCTTGAAAAGTTTTGTTTCTTACATATTTATGCCTCTATTCAATGTTGGGCTACAGTCCGTGAGCTTTAAGAAGAACCTTCGGGAATCGGCGATGACACACGAAGGTAATAATGCTGCTCTGCTCTTTCATGTGTCACTGTTGATTGATACCCGACGTCTCTTTCTAAAACCCGAAGGTTCTTTTTAGAGCTCACGAACTGTAATTACATAGTGTGGTGGACGAATGATTCTAGCTGGAGAAGTCGAAAGCAGATATTTTGACTTTAAATAGAAGTTTGTTAAGACAAGTTAGGAGACTAACATACTAAAAGTCCCCATCCCTCGGAGGTTAGCTCGAGAAGGGGGAAGGCAAAGAAGGTCCCGTTTTTTAGTTTTTTGCCTACATCTTGAAAACCATGCGTCATAGACAATTTTGTTAAACTACATAATTAAAGCTCATAATATTCTCTACAGCTTTCATGAATTCACTTTTTACCTAACACTAATGGTTGTCCAGATATGAACTCACAAAAACGGACAATTTTGAAAAGTGGGGGGTATACTCTGTAGTTTATATCTGGACAACCATTAGTATTAGGTATAAAGTGAATTCATGAAAGTTGTAGAGAATTTTATAAACTTATGTACTACAAGTAAATTGTCTATGATGACGCATGGTTTTCAAGATTTAAGGAAAAAACCAAAAACGGGACCTTCTTTGCCTCCACCCTACTTGTGTTCACCTCCGTGGGATGGGGACTTTTAGTATGTTAGTCTCCTAACTAGTCTTAACAAACTTCCAAAGTAAAAATTTCTGCTTTCGTCTTTTCCAGCTAGACCCCTTTTTGAGCATTCATTTACCAGGCTATCATGTCTAGTCTTGCACCTGCATAGTATAAAAGATTACGCTGTCACTGTCCCTTTCCTTCCTATCCCATGTACTTTAACATTCTTGGGATGATGCACCTGTTTTTGTTGTTTATATAACTTTTCCAAACATTTCAAATACTTAGTTAGTTGTCCCTTTCGTCCAACCTATATGAGGGAAAGTGACAAACGATTATCAGCGATCTCTTAACCTTAGTGGCCGTTTATGAATAAGGGGATTAGCAGATAAGTATAGTCAGCAGCAGAAGTTTCTAAGCGGGTGAGGTACCTATTCAAAATGAGCTTGACACGGCTTTATTGTTAAGAGATTAAGAGCGCTAGAAGGTCATTTAGAACCACCTCATCCGCTTAGCTACTTCAGCTGCTGACTGTACATGTTTGTTTTAAGATGGTTTCAAGTTTGGTTTTATATTCGGGGTCAATAGAAAAGTTAAATAATGTAAACAAACCCTTTTAGCTTCATTGTTTCGCAATCACGCACTTTTATAGAAAAACTAGTGTTTCATAGTCAGCTTTCACAGATTTTATATACATGGTTTACGATTTACATTCGGTTTACACCAACTTGACACTCACAATGTCAATGAAAATTTGAAGCAGGCATTATATTAGTCTGCATAGGTTACTGAACAAAACAAACCATAGACGGACTAAAGAGTATAAGAATAGAGCAAATTGATTTAAAAAAATAATTCCAAGCTAAACAACGAGGTTACAGTCTAAAACACAATGTCTATGATAATGTCAAAATCATCCATTTATGTCAAAAGAATTTGTCGATCAGTTTACTTGTAAGTTTACCAGATTCTATTTAAAGATAATATGGGCAAGCCCCAGTCCCGTGTGTGCAAGGGCCAGGGAGTGGCCAGTCGCCCGCAAGAGTTCGTCAGTTGTAGAGTGTACAATGCCCCGAGAGCCACCGCCGGGTACCCGAAACCTAAGCCAAACCACCCCGTTATTTTTTGGGCTATTATTTACTTGTCGCTGGCCTCGCTGACGATGATCATTAGCTCTGTGGTTTTATTTTACTGTGAGTAACAGTTGATGCCATTAATGTCATTAGGTTCAGGTTAGGATCTGATGATAGATCCTGGATAATCGAGGGAACTCTTCAAATTTATAAGCACACTACTTAATTAGTGAATTGAGTTTTTATTTTACAGTAGCTCAGGCATTTCATTTATTATTTAAAATTATAATTGAAACCTTTGCAGGTGTGACGGTAGTTGTGAAAACGCTGCATTGGGACTTATATCTGTCTTTAGCCCTCCTAACTGGAATCCTCATGATACCCACTAATTGCTGCCTCCTATTAACGATATCACAAGGGAAAAAAATAGAGTTTAGTATATTCACGGACTTTAACTATTTAGGCATTTGCGGTTTAAGACTGCGTCGACCGTCCAGTCCAGTGGCGCCCTCGTTAGGGGGATTGTGTTTCCTAATAAACTAATCAATTTCTGTATAATCCATCATCGCCGCACCGCACCCACACCGCACCTCACCGCATACGATGCCATATATAGCCGTTATTATTTTCAACTCTGTTGACATGTATCAGAGTTCAACTTTGAACTATTTTTTTTATATATTTGTCGGCGGCCGATCGTAAAATCAGGCAGTTCGTGAAATTCCTAGGCATATCGTGAAACGTGAAAATCTTTGACTCGTTCCCCGAGTCGACGGAGCCCCGCTATTTCTGGGCAGTTTGCCCTTCGGGCATCTGAAACAACCTAACGAACCCAACCTACCTATACATTGGTTTAATGTGACTATCGTTAAAAAATTACACAGGAACATTACGATCTGCCTGATTTTACGATCGGCCGCCGACATATTCATGCCGTAGAGGGTTAAGTTCTAGTCCTACTAATTCCGCAACTTATGATATGTGATACAGTTTTCTATAACTTACTTTTGTACTTCTCCTCTTACAGTCCCTTCTCAAGAATATTTTATTGGGACCTCTGGATCTGCATGTTGACGATAATTATACTAAGCCTTGCAGGTGCAGCAATTTGCTCTTATAACATGTTTTACTGCAAGACTAATATAAAAAAAGCTATAATTGCAGGCATGAAGAATTATAAGCTTAACCCTAACTATAAACATCTTATGGACGTTTTACAGTGGGGACTCAGGTGTTGTGGGGTATGTACGTACAGTCAGCAGCAAAAGTAGCTAAGCGAGTAGGGTGTTCAAAATGAGCTGGACACGACTTTATTGTTAAGAGAATAAGAGCGTGTGTAGGTCATTTTAAACACTCTACCCGCTTAGCTACTTTTGCTGCTGACTGTACTTAGTCCACTTGCAGGAAAAAGTACAGATATTCAATTCAATTTTTAAAATAAATGGCATTCTGTCCACAATATTGGGATAATTTTGCCAATGTCAAAGTAGAGACGACAAGTGTACGGTTAATTAGTTAAAATTTCGCTCCAAGAGCTGGACGTTGTACGGTGAGGTTAGGCTTTTTATAAGGAGATAGCTACTCCCTACAAACAGCACGTGGACTAACTGAAATCTAACTCAAACAGGGGTTACACTTGTTTTGAGATTAATTCCTCATTAGTTGCCCACTAGTTCGTTAAATCACTGCAGAATAAGCTATATATTACACATTGAATCACGAAAATGAACAAAAAATAAGAAGTTAATCACGAAACCTAACCACCTTGCTCGCCAAGATGGCCGCAAGTCCCAGTACAGATATTTCTTTGATGTTCTCCCCACACGTATACCTACCAGCACAGTCGCCATCTAGTTGACCTGTCAGTTATGTGATCCTCTAGTTCCTTTAGCCGTCAATACGGTGAATCCTCCTTTTTTTTTGTTAAAGAGTCGGGAACGCAAATGTGACCCCTCTGGAGTTGCAGGCGTCCAAAGCCTACGGTAGCTGCTTACCAGCGGTATGCTCGATTACCACCGTCGTGGTGGTATTTAAAAAAAGATCACTGGCAGGCGTCTGGATGGAACGATTGTAAAAGCGGTATTAGACATTGCAACCTGCAGGGCCCAATCCGTCAGGTTGGAAGGTGTAATTAAAGGTAGGGCCCGTAGGGAGCTGAAGGAGGCGGAGGGAGAGGCAGGGTACACAACAGATTGGGCCCTGCAGGTTGCAATGTCTAATAGCCGTTTAAGGTATACGGACTAGAGCGGTACAGTTGTGGTGTGGCGTGCTCTTAGTTCATTACCTGGCAACTTAAATTCTAATATAACCTTTGACCCTGGGTAACTGGAAGAGATCCCTTACAGGGATAAGTTCGCCTTTGTACTTTGTTTTCTCTTTTATCATGTTTTATTGTAACTTTTTTATGTACAATAAAGTGTTTACATACATACATACATACCCTCTATAAATACAGCTCTTTTGTTTAGAGTAGAGCCTTTAAGCTCCATTTTTTTTAATAATAATTAACTTCAACGATATTAATCTACTTTGTAAGCCAACTTTCAGCTTAATTCCTATAAGGATTGGTTTAACGAAGACTGGTATGATAGCATAAGCGATTACGAATGGGACACAGATTCAGAAGCAAAACAACGTTTGAAGGGAGCAGAGTTTGTCACTGACAGTGTTCCTTTAAGGTATGTAAAACGAGGGCAAATACTTAATTAAGCATTGTATAGAATGTATTGAGTAACAGGAGATGACATCCCTAAGATGTTTTTTGTCCCAAAAGTTGTAGTGAAAATCACTACAAGTCTATACTACTCACTACTCTCGAGGCAACGGTCAATTTGTTTGTCTGGTATATGTCAAAGTCAAATCCCATACAAAAACCGGCCTAGAGCATGTCGGGCCATGCTCAGTGTAGGGTTCCGTAAACTGAGACCATTAATTCAAAAGGTCGTTTCTTACGGGAATTTTGGCGGCGCTTACGTCATTTTTACTTACGTCCTTTCACTGTGGGTTTTTGAATGATAACTCAAAAACGGCTCAACCGATTTATTTCAATATAGTTTTCATTGAAGGTACTCATTAGGCCTCAGTTTCATGATTTTTTTCAAAATTTTAGGGTACGATTCAAAAGTTAGATGAGGGGGGGGGGGGGGGGGGGGACACGCCCTGTATTAAACTTTCGGAGGTATTATTTCCGAGAGTATTACTTTTATCCAAAAACTAATTCTTTTTAAAAGACCTATCCAACGATACCCCACACAACTTGGTTGGAACGAAAAAAAATTACGCCCTCCGCTTCATAAGGGTTCCGTTTTTGCCATTTTGGCTACAAAACCCTAAAAAGTGACAAAAAAGGATCATCGTACGCAGCGCCATCTACTTAGAACTCACTGAACCAGCTGTCAAATCTCATATAAAAAGGACCATAGTACGCAGTGCCATCTATGGTGACTTTTCACCGGCCTTCTCCATTGCCAAACATGGCGTATAAAATTTGTTCGAGATGTCACATCTAGTAGGATACCTACATAATAAATCAATGTATAATAATGCCTGTATTAGACCACACTATTTTTAGGTCTTTGCGGATAAGGCAATTAGGGAATATTACTGGGAAGGTAAAAAGATGGTGCTCCGAAAACCTGTACCTAAGTATTAGGGTCAAAACAGACCTAGCGGAATTCCTCACGGAATTAATACAATCCATAGACAAAATGCTTGATTTGGCTATGGTAGCGGAAATTTGTCTATAGTAGCGGAAATTTGTCTATGGCTTCCATGCATAAGGGTCGCCACACACCTAGCGGTTTTCCTCGCGGAATTACCGGAAGTAGCGGAAATTTGTCTATGGTAGCGGAAATTTGTCTATGGTAGCAGATTTTTTGTATGGAAGCCATAGACAAATTACCGGAAGTAGAGGAAATTCATAGACAAAATGCTTAATTTGTCTATGAATTTCCGCTACTTCCGGTAATTCCGCGAGGAAAACCGCTAGGTGTGTGGCGACCCTAAAATCAGCTACCATAGACAAATTTCCGCTACCATAGACAAATTTAAGCATTTTGCCTATAAATTGGCTTAATTCCGCTGTGATTCCGCTAGGTGTGTTTTGACCCTTAAATGTCCTTTGTGACCGTATTTGTCTCTATGATTTAATAGCTGCCCTATAAACTCTTTAAATAATCCCACCACATATACATCTGTAGGTATATCCTAATTATGCAATATCGTATAAGTAGTAGAAAACCATTCATCTAACAAAAAACCTGACTACTTAATATATGTGTCTTCAGAAAATCTAACATCACGCTCCCACATGCTTCGCTTTCATCACGAAACTTGCATAAAAAAACCTCGTTTTCACGTTTGCGTATACTGTCGCCTTAATCGTACGAGCGGAGCTTAAGCGAAGCGAGTTCTTACAAACAACTTCTGGATACTGGGACGTCTCGGCATGTGACGATGGCTTTTTCTGGCTGTTTTCTTGGCCTCTATGAAATTTGTTGAGGTTGTAGCAGACATACATATAATTTCAGAGTTCGTATGAGAGCAGGATCGATCAAGGGCTTATGGAGCTAGAAAGCGCGAAAAAAACATCACATGGGTCTTGTTATATTGGTCAGCTTGTTTGTAAGTAAATCGCGAGTTCTCAGTTCGAGGCGGACTACTAGTATAAATAAACCTACTTTTTCATTTTGTTTTAGTTGCTGTAAAACGGGGTCATGTACATCGAACTATTTGATGGAAATGGGAACGTCTTCTATATACATGGAAGGATGCCAGAAGTTTCTTTATATGACTGTAATGACTGCTCTGGTCGTTCAGTTGATTATTTTCGTTTCCGTTCTCCTTATTGAGGTAGGCATACCTACTACACTACTTAATTTATTTAAAAATTACAATAATTTTATACATACAAACCAAACAGCATCACACTTAACTGTCCATCGATAGACCTTACGACGTCGCAATACGGATTACAAATGGTCAGTTAACGGTGTTGGCGATACCTATTACATGTCTATAGAGCCAGAGCCTCAATTATACGCAGGCGCAACGGGAGTAATAGCCTTTTTTGTCCCCACGGGAGTTATGGACTTTTTAGTGTGGAGCACATAGACATAATTCAGCCGGAAGTTGGATTTTTCCGCCTTTCGTTTGATTCTTGAATTCCGCTCAAGTGTTGCGCCCCTTGCGCCTTCTGCAAGTAGGTATTGTAATTTTTCACTACCGCTCACTACATTTTCTTTTGTCTAGGTTCTAGTTTTTTACCTGGCTATGTCAAATATGAACAAAACAAACAAACAATTAGAAAAAATTACGAAACCTCGCGTATATGACGTAAAGCATCTTCTCAGCGTGAATCCCAATTTCGACTCGAGTGCCTCCATTGAGTCAGCCTCGGACGACAGTGAGGACGAAGACTCCGGCTCACCCGAGAAAACAGAGCGAAAAGTTTTACCTCATGAATCGTCACCAAGACTACCTTAAATTTCATATGTATACCTAATGCTTTTAGAGGTAAGTTAAACTAGATAGGTAAGTAACTATGTATTTGATTTTTTTTGGCTCTAAAACAGGATCAACTCAAGATAACGAACAAAAACTCCCTTCCGTTGAAGTATTTTCGATAGGATAATTATATGACTACCAAGGTTATATGGTCAGGTACCCGACTTATTAGAAATAACCTCAAGAAACACCGAATACCAAAACGATAGGGTTTGCAGAAACAAAATTCGATAAAATCTTATCCAATACTTAGGTCCCCTTTTATCGGTAGGTAACTCGTTCCGTCCGGCCAATACTACTCAATGCTTAATTAAGCAAGCACAGCTCAAACTTGGTTATTCTAAAAATCTTAGGCTCAAACAATAAGTAAAGTGAACTAATTAATTACAGTTTTTAGCTAATTTTCTTTTATTATATGGTGGGGCAATAACTTGATGTTTCATTTCACACACACTTTCAACTGGTAATAACTTTAAGTAGCTTAGAAATAATGTATTTTTCTATGCAAATTAACTTAACAAATAAAACTTTCAAACATAAAATTATTCGTTTTCTAAAAGTAAAGTAATCACAAAAATTTCCTACAACCAAATCCTCATATCAAGTTGTAGGTTGAATGCGCAAAATCTTGGCGCGATTTGAGAAGTTTTGTCTCAATCTAACTATGGTTCTTTCTCGCTCTAATTGGTTGACCGGTCATCCCGTCTGTAGACACCTTTAACTTCACCTCTTCGGCTTATAAGGGTCACCACACACCTAGCGGTTTTCCTCGCGGAATTAGCGGAAGTAGCGGAAATTCATAGACAAAATGCTTAATTTGTCTATGGTAGCGGAAATTTGTCTATGGCTTCCATACAAAAAATCTGCTACCATAGACAAATTTCCGGTACCATAGACATTTTGTCTATGAATTGGCTTAAAGCGGTATTACACATTGCAACCTGCAGGGCCCAATCTGTCAGGTTGGAAGGTGTAATTGAAGGTAGGGCCCGTAGGGAGCTGAAGGAGGGGCAGGAAGAGGCAGGGTACACAACAGATTGGGCCCTGCAGGTTGCAATGTGTAATACCGCTTTTAATTCCGCTAGGTGTGTTTTGACCCTAACGGAATGGAGGCAGTAAAAGCGGTATTAGACATTGCAACCTGCAGGGCCCAATCTGTCAGGTTGGAAGGTGTAATTAAAGGTAGGGCCCGTAGGGAGCTGAAGGAGGGGAGGGAGAGGCAGGGTACACAACAGATTGGGCCCTGCAGGTTGCAATGTCTAATAGCCGTTTAATGTGCAGTGCATGGAGCTTTGTCGATGGTAGCTTAAATTTGTCTATGGCCTTCATACATTGCTGCCTCCATTCTGAAATACTATTACATTATTCTGTGATTCCGCTCAAATGTGTGGTGAGCCTTAAAAATATCCCACTAAGAGAAACGCTTAGGAAAAACGCCACTAAACTGTCAACTGTCAAGCAAGAATTTCGAACTTTTAGGTTATTATATTTGGTTAGCTTTTCAAGTCAAGTTTTCACAATTTTCATCATTGCAGATCGGATTTATTTATTATATAAATAACATATATAGACAGGTAAACTATTATAAGAAAATTGCATGGCTAACCAAAGGCCGGGACAACTAAATTGTAAATCAATTTTTCAACAAATACTATACCTAAATTTGTTGTTTATTTTAGGTTGCAATGGTGTTTCTTACTGTTACAAACTTAATAAGAGTTCGAGGCCCGGATGAGTTTTGGCGAAAAAGAAGAATTTTTAGATTAGCTGCTCATTACATTGGCCGTCGAAGAAACGTCTATTCTGTTGCTGTGCGCAATGTTCACCGAGCGCTAGCGTACGCGACGAAGGCTAGGGAGCTGAAGAAGGAAGACATGAAAGACTTGTGGAACACCAGGATCACTGCTGCGTGTGAGCAGCACAACATCACGCAGTTTCAGCTTAAAGAGGGTCTCGACCGAGCCAACATTATGCTAGATCGCAAGTCACTCTCAAATCTGGCTTCCTGGGAACCCCGGACTTTTGAATCGCTAGCTGCTGTGGCTAAAGAGAAATTACGCCTTGATGGATTTGTGGACACGGTTGACAAAAAATACCCAACTGGCATCAACTTAAACCTAAAGGATGTCATGTTAGAGGAATGGTTGAAAGAAAAAAAATGAGTTGTTTGTATTTATTTAATCTAAAGTTCTATTTATAAGTATTTCATTAGGAAATAAATAAAATTAGGGTAACTATTGTTTTATTTACATATTTAAGTCTCATTTAATCCTTTCTTTAATTGTTTGGTTAGTTCATTTTGTTTTTCAAGCATGTATAGGTTTTCTATTTTTCTCCTTTGTTGGCGTTCTACATCCTTTAGGACACCTTCATGCATTTTTTCCCTGTAAAAACAGAAAAGCATGCTAATAAATAGTAAGATTTTTTTCAGACATCCGAATTGTAGGAAGAAATCTCTAGTAGTTAGTTAGTTGTACTGGGCATTTTCCGCAAGTCGACATCCAGTGTGCCTATTTTGCGTGAAATACAGGGATGGCTAACTCTAACCACCCCAGCTCCTCCACGAACCTCAGCAAAGCCTTTATGTTGCATACCGCGTCGTGTAAGGTGCTTGGAGACCCTAGGTACTTAATTCTGTATACTGTTTGCAGTCTAGCAAAATGTGTTTGGTTGTTTCCTCCGCTTCCATGCATGCACGAAATCTCTAGTAAGATTCAGACATCTTAAAAATTACTACATACTTAGCGCCATCCCTGTATTTCATGCAAAATAGGCACAATGGATGTAGACTTGCGGAAAATGCCCAGTACAACTAACTAACTACCATACATACTGAATTGCCATTAGAGTAATAAGTAGCAAAAGCTCCCAGTTCTAATTGTGTATTGCGAAACTGGGAATCCTTGGTTCCATGTACTGGATTTATATAAAAAACAAGTACCAGGAGCATATCTAGGAAATAGAAGTGTACAACCTTAAGAGCTCTTTAATGTCTAGACTTCTAGTGAAATGCTCTTTAATGGATTCCAAAATTAGGTTAATGCAAAGTTTGTTATGTCTATAATTGGACAACAAGTATGGTTAGGCAGCTTGGTTTTACTGGCTTTAGTATGAGCACAGAAAAAAGAGATAAAACTGAACACATTTCTAGGTTTTATAATTATCATGAAGTATTTAGTAAAATAATAAATCAGCAATCTGACCACAAATTATGTAGACTCTTGAGATGATTTCTGGCACCTATCACCTATAAGCTTGCAAACAAGCTCATTTACCCAAGTTTTTGCTTATGACATACTGGACATGGTGCAGAGTAATATCCTTTTAAGGTATTTGTATGATTTAGCCATAAAAGAAATTGAACACATCAATAATTCAGTAGCAATTTTTATAAAACGTTTGCAATAAGTACCTACATCAGAAATGGTTCTTTAAGAAGTGTTAACTAGATTTTGTAAAGTAGAATTTTTAACTAAGTTAACTAGTTTGACAGCACACTTTACACTATTGAAACCACTTTGTATGTCAGGATCTGTCAGATTAGTTCACTCAATAAAAAAATCTACTTTAAACTTGTAAACTTCTATTTTATGAAGCAAGGCAATGTGCTATACCTATTTCTTACCTGTCCGATTGCTGTTTTATGTGAACATAGCTCACTATGCCTAATGACACAGCGCAAGAGAGCCCCAAAACTAGTTTCGAACTAGTGGAAGACATGGATAAGAGTATGAGATGTTTATTTGGATTTTAAGTCATATAACAGTAATTATATCAGAATCATAGCTTACAGTGACCGCTGAGCAATTAATTGTTTACCATCTAATTATTATCTCATCAGCGCAAAAAAGTAAATTTTAATAAATACTAAGATAAAATAGTGCGAGGCGAGCGCTGCTCAAAGCAAAGCAACTGTCATTTTTAATTGTCTTTGACTCTTTGTTGAAATTGACAACTGCCGGGAGTATTTTTCCTGTCTTTTCGTTTAGAATCATGGTTGTACGTTCTAAAACAAATACATTTACGTTGCACGAAACCGTCACTAGAGCAAGCAAGCGCCAATTTATCAAAGTTCCACATATCATGCAATACCAATGTGAATCAATCATATTTTAATCGCGCTACATTTGCGCTACACATGCGCTACACGTGCGCTTTATTCACAGAAGCACGCAGATGACCTTGAATTTTCATCTGTCAGATGGATATAATGTAGTCAGCTGTTAACATTGCTTGCTAGTGTCAGTGCGACAGTCGCGCGGCAAGCGTGTAAAAATTCCGAATCATATTTCGTAATAAATCAAGATGTATAGCGTAATCATAACAATTATTGCTATATTGCTTCTTTTTTGGGATGTGGGTTATTATATCAGAGCGTACGGAATTCTTTTATTTGGAAGGCTGTTTCAAAGGAAATACAAAATCAATGAAACCACAACGTTATACGGTAAGTTGATGAAGTAGGTACTGAGAAAATATTGTTGTATTAATGAAAATAAGTGTTGAATCAACTTAACTTTTTAAATTTGGCTTAAAGTATTGACAGAAACCGAAATAGGTTTTAGTTCGTATCAGAAAATATCGCAATAAAATACCTACTCGTGTTGTAAACGCTCGCATTACACATAGGTACCAGTATATAAATATTTTAGTAACCATATTATTTGAATAAAAGTTTTCTAGGAAACTGAGGACGTTCCGGTAAATATTCTAAAAGAGGCTATCGATTTTTTGCAGTCAAGGTCCGCCGGAAAGAGTGCGACTACTTTATAAGTAACTGTATAGTATATTTCGTCAATGAGGCTTAGAGAAATTAACCTTATTAGTGCGAATATAATTTTGCGAGCCGTTAACTTATTATAATAAAGGGTTTGTTATCATGAGTATGCAGGTTAGTTAGCGCATGCGTTTTCCCGCTCGCCGGTCGCTTTTCCGATGTCGTGACTCGACTCGTGGAACCAGTAAACTTGGGTGAAGGACCTAGTTAATGGCTCTGCCGTGCCTACATACCTAGTTACAACAAACAACAAGTTATGAAACTACAGTTGTATTCTTTATAACACAGTAGGTAGGCGATTTCTCTATTTAGGTATATCTCTACAATTAGTAGTTTTAGCGTAGGTCCCGCCATTCATTGACTTTCAACTGGCTTTGCAGGTTTAGTGTAAAGTGAGTTCGGCCAAAATCGGACACCGGGTAAAATCTAAATGATTCAAATTTACGCCTATTGCGAGGACTTTTTTAGCTCTGGCAAGAAGAAACTATGCGTAATTGAGTATCGCACCTCTCTTTAGATAAAGTCGTGTGCGTATAGGTACATTTTAGGCTCAAAACACACGTAGCGGAATGAAGCCAATTCATAGACAAAATGCTTAAATTTGTCTATGAATGCTTAAGTTTGTCTATGGATGCTAAAATTTGTCTATGGCCTTCATACAAAAAAATCAGCTACCACAGACAAATTTAAGCATTTTGTCTATGAATTGGCTTAATTCCGCTAGGTGTGTTTTGAGCCTTAAGCTGGAAACAAATTATGGGACGCGGCAGACGGACGCGGCTCACAGGCTCTTGAAATAATTTTCCAAATAAGTATATTTAAGTCAGTTATCGTGCTGCCTAATAAATAATATGTTAAATAGATAATTTGCAGGTTTGTTACTGGCTTACGGTCCGGATCGATCTTTGACCGAAGACAATAACCGGGTAAAATAATTATGTTCGTAATTTGGTTATCGTGTCTGTTCAAAGTCCATAAACATACTCGTAGTTACAAAAACCGGCCAAGTGCGAGTCGGACTCGCGCACGAAGGGTTCCGTACCGTACGTATCTATAAAAACGGTAACAAATACCATACTGTCTGATGTATGGGAGCCCCATTAAATATTTCTTATTTCTGTTTTTTAGTAGGTACTTATGTATTTGTTGTTATAGCGGCAACATAAATAGATCACCTATGAAAATTTCAAATGTCTATCTATCACGGTTCATAATCATAAAACACAGCCTGGTGAGAAACGGACAGTGGAGTCTTAGGAATAGGGTCCCGTTTTTACTTAATATAGCAAGCATATTGCATAGCAATTTTGGGTACGGAACCCTAAAAATTTACTTAATATAGCAAGATGTCATAACCGGTTATGACATCTTGCTATAAGGTTTTATTTTAGTAACGTCGGTGTTTAGTATTCAAGTTTATAATTCGAATATTTCTTTTTTTACTTTATAAATATAGTAACTATTTTATGAATACTTAACTAGCTATCATGTTAATGATTAGGGTACCTACTACCTACTTTAAAATGGTTGAAGTCTACGCTCTTAAGTAGCTAAAAATATTAAAAATCAATTACAAATTATTTTGATATAAACGGGATTATAAGGAGAGGTCTGCCTCTGACCATGAGCTTACGACACGCGCATAAGTCAGGAAAATAAAATAATAAAAGTAAGTTTACGCAATTAAGTCCCGTTTTTATCAAAATACTGAGTGAAAATTGTGTGAGTTTAAATCAGAACATCAATCACAAAAGTTAATATGCAGATGTCTGCGTCCTACCTTTCAGTTCAATCCAAATCCAAACTAATTTTATTATTATTATAATCTTATCTAATCTAATTTGGGTTAATGATGTATCTCGTCTGCATCGCGTCTGTGCCTAATAATTTGGATTACGTAAGCTAGATTTGCATACAGAAAACGACGCACAGGGAAACGAGTTATTTTCCAGACGTTTTTCTGATATATAAAATACCCGGCCAAGAGCATGTCGGGCCATGCTCAGTGTAGGGTTCCGTAAACTGAGACCATTAATTCAAAAGGTCGTTTCTTACGGGAAATTTGGCGGCGCTTACGTCATTTTTACTTACGTCCTTTCACTATGGGCTTTTGAGTGATAACTCAAAAACGGCTAAACCGATTTATTTCAATACAGTTTTCATTGAAGGTACTCATTAGGCCTCAGTTAAATGATTTTTTTCAAAATTTTAGGAGTCACGATTCAAAAGCTAGATGGGGGGCGGGGGGACGCCCTGTTTTAAACTTTCGGAGCTATTATTTCCGAGAGTATTAGTTTTATCCAAAAACTGTTTTAGAACACCCTAATACTTTTTAAAAGACCTATCCAACGATACCCCACACAACTTGGTGGGAACGAAAAAAAATTTCGCCCCCACTTCACGTGTACGGGAGGTACCCTAACAAAATATATTTTTCGCGTTTTTATTCTACCTTTTGTCGGCTTGGTTAATGCACATATTCAAACCAAATTTCAGCTTTCTAGTGCTAACGGTCACTGAGCTAGACCGCGGACGGACGGACGGACAGACGGACGGACGGACGGACGGATATGGCGAAACTATAAAGGTTCCGTTTTTGCCATTTTGGCTACGGAACCCTAAAAAGGTGCGTTTATTTGCACGGAAAACTCAAAATGACCCAATTCTTATGTACTTACATAATAGCAACTATGTTTCAGGAATCTGCACGACCCGCGACGTGGACGTCTTCTTCACGCATATGAACAACGCGCGGTACCTCCGAGTGCTGGACTCTTGCCGGATCCACTTCTACGAGCGCACCGGCATCTACGGGAAGCTCGCGGCTGCTGGAGGAACTGCCCTGATGGGCGCCAGCACTATCCGATACAGGAGGCCGATTGATATATTCAGCCTTTACAAAGTCGAGACCAGGGTAAGATTTTATTTGATCAATTCGTAGAAAATATTGGATCTATCGAGCGTGCTTAAATATGATCATGTTCATTTTACAAATCTTAGCATATCAGTGTCCTATATCTCCTAGATTTACATTTACGTACGAACCGATCTCTACGTGAAACTCGCTGCTCCCTAGATGGACGCCAGCTCTATCTGTCACCTAGATATATTTTAAGGAAATAAATATTTGGAAATATTATATTATGATTAATATCTAATTGGCAACAAACTCGTACAGTCGGCAGCAGAAGTAGCTAAGCGGGTGAGGTGTTCAAAATGACCTACACGCGCTCTTATTCTCTTAACGATAAAGTCGTGTCCAGCTCATTTTGAACACCTCACCCGCTTAGCTACTTCTGCTGCTGACTGTACACGTACAATTACACAATACTCGTAGATGACTTAAATACTCCGCTTTCTCGTCATTTAAAATAACGTCTCTTTAAGTTATCTGCATACATCTTTACAAGTAAGTAAAACTATGAAATTATTAAATTTATATTTTTATAAACTTACAGATGACATGCTGGGATGAAAAGACGATCTTTCTCGAGCACAAATTCATCACCTTGAAGGACAACTTTGTGCGCGCCATCATCCTCTCAAGGACCCATGTAGTGGGCTTCGACCTCCCCACGGGGATGGTGGACGTACCCGAAGCAGAGACCTTGAAACCCTTTCCAGAGGAAGTAACCCAGTGGCAACAGTGCTTAGAAACTGCAAGTGCTAGGCTTAGGAAGAAGGATTAGATTAGGTATCAAAGACTGAATAATAACATTTATTGTTGTCAATTGGGTTTGAGCTGGTGTCTCGCCACCTTGTTGGACTGGATTAGATCGGGACCGGACAAAGAAAATTATACTTACTCATTGGAATTCGCGCGCAGAGGAAGCTTTCTTTATATGTACCATGAATGATATAGCGTATGTGCTCTTGCTCTTTCCCTTTTTTCAGGAGAACCTAAAAGTTAATGGGAAGTAGAAAGAGTCAAAATATTACGCGTCATAGGCGAATGATTTTATTTTTATTTTGTCTACATTCAACGTCCAGTATGTTTATAAGATTCTTGAGCCGGATAGAAAGAAAAGTCGATTTCGCGTCCGTGAAAGGTCAGTCATTCTAATTTCTATTCAAGAGAGATGCAGTTTAAAATTGTCCGGCCATTGTAAAATATTTACATTAATAATTGATAAATGTCTGCCTATAATTGCTGGAAAAACCAGCTGTGTAAACCAGCAATTTGTTTCATCCCAATGTCCCCAATATATAACCGGTAGCGATAGGTATACATGTGGAAATTATCTGCATAGCAGTTGGACACGGTAACATAATATATTAGTTATTAAGAAGGGGGTCGATTTGATTGACTACGGCTTTAAAAAAAGTACTTAATAATATATATAGTACAGAAAAAATAGCATATATCGGAGGCAAAATATGTACATCAATAAAACTTTGTTCTATCTTTATCTTGGCACTAGGAATGAGGATCTGCCGAGTCCTATCAAAATTTATGCGTCCTACCCCTGTTTGGTCATTTGGACACGCTCGAAACGTCAGGAAAATTACAAAAGTGTACGCGATTAAGTCCCGTTATGTCAAAATAATAAATGCGCGGACTCCCTAAACTTTGAACATTGTCGTATGATACTCTAAATTTAACTACCCTGAAAATTTAACATTCCTGTAATATTTGGCCAGCGATGTGCAAAATAGTACCTGTATTGGCCATCAAATATATCGGAGCGGCCAAGGTGGTCACAAATATCTGAACAACGCCCGTATTGTCCAGGTGATGAAGTGCATGTTCAGATATTATTTTGTCAGGGTATCCGCTCCGATATAATTGATGGCGATTGTACTTACCTACCTACCTACTATTGTATTTTTGTGCCTGTAATATAACACTTACTTGGGATATTAATTTGCAAAGGTAGCTGCACTCTCATTTGCGATATTAAAGAAATCTCTATTTTAATATCGTGAAGCAATAATACCTATTTGGACAAATAGCGCGGAGTGTGAAGCGTTACAGTTAAAGGTACATATTATTTTACTTACTTTAGATTTAGTTTATTGACAAGATATTTCTTAAACGTTTTAATGATTGCTTGAATCCACGAATCAAGATAATACTTTATTTATTATGACTGTGTCGACCGTCCAGTGGCGCCCTCATTGGGGGATTGTATTTCCTAATAAACGAATCATTTTCTGTATAACCCCTAAGTGTTATACAGAAGATTATACAGAAAATGATTCGTTTATTACGAAACACAATCCCCCTTATGAGGGCGCCACTGGACGGTCGACGCAGTCTTAATACAAGGGGGATTAAAGTCCTGTTGCATTTGTCTTAAATCAGCTTCCTAAATGATTTAACCACTCGATTTAGTCAATTGTAACCGCATTTGCAAGTAAGTTTATTAGTTTGTAAAGTTATGCTCCTTATTAGGATGCTAGTTAGGACGACTGAAAAAGTAAAGTGTAACAAGGCTTCTATGCCTATATGGCACCATATTTTTTGAGGTAGCTTAGATGTCAAAAGTGACATTTGATAAACAGATTAATCATGGAGTAACGCCATTATTTCGGGACAGTGAAGCACCATCTAATCTAGTTGGCGAATTAAATGCATACTCATTGTTACACATCTGTTAAACCAATAAATCTTTTCTAATAGGTACCTACTTATCGGCGTCGCAGAATTTATATAATATTAATGTAGGCCATGATAAAAAATAATCCGGCCGGTCACAGGTGGGAACGAAACCTTCCCATATGTGCCCACCGGGAACAAATGAGAATAGTCCAATTCCCATCAAACCCGCGGGAGCAGTTAGGAAGGAAATAATTCCCAATTGGCCCCGGTGGGCGCAGATAGGTTCAGGTATCTGTTGCTACTTGAATGTTATTTTATTTGAATTGTATGTAACTATTGTAAGTATAGTTTGTCCGGTAGCTGAAGGATAAATACTTCAAGTATGGCTTATCTATCCTTAAGCCGCTGGACAAAGTATACATCACTATTACGAAACTAGTTATAAATAGAAGAGAACTAAGGCGAGCAGCGAGCACAGATGGGAATTACCTTCCCAATTGTGTCCTCGGGGACGGATTGGAATTGAACTATTCCCATCTGTTGCCGACGGGCACAGATTCAGCAAGATTCGTTCCCATGTATGACCGTTCCACGTGACCATGGGGGAATACAGATGGGAATACACCAGTATTTCAACAACTGCCCAACTGAAGTTAGGTGCTGGTATTGAAATATAGATACATAATTAGGTCCTATGTAAAAAATATTTTCTAGGCCGAGATCCCGTGGCTTAGAAGTGAAGTATTAGCATAGAAATTGCTAGGTCGCCAGTCGATATTGCAGTGACATGGTAGCGACCAAGTGTAAAAGAGTCGGCACAAACGTGAGATAAGATAACTATGAAATGTCATACTTTGTCGCTTCCACGGCTATATACTTACCCGCTTATTCATAAACGTATTGCAAACCTCATTTAACTAAATCATATTTTGTCCTTATCTGTCACATTGACAGTTGTGCTTGTTAGAAACAGACAAAATACATTTTAACTAAATGAGGTTTGAAACACGTTTATGAATAAGCGGGTTAGAGTTAGAGCCAATTGCACTAAACCGCCTGCCAACGCAATGGTTATTGTAGGAAAAACAGTATTTAATGTTGATCAATTCGTTAATTATGCGTTATGCATTTATGCAACCCGCTCTTAGACGGACAGTGCACTTATAATCGGGTTAATTATGAACTTTGAAAAGTAGCAAGCTGGATTTTTCTATGAATTCTTGCTTTATACATAATAGTACAATTTATATGTCATTTGTTTCGTGTTACCACTTTTTAAGGATTAGGTATTAGATGTGATGGCAGTGACTTATGCAGAATTTAATGCAGTATAAAACGTTGATTGTCTTGTTCTATTTATTGTACAATGATATGTAATAATTAGAGTTTTTGTTTTTAATAAATAAACTATTTATTTAAAATACAGCCATTTTTTTAAAATTATTCATTTAAACACTTTAAAACCTCTGTCTGTACCCATATCATAAATCCTAAATTCTGCGTTCGGAAACCGTAAATAATAAGTGTTGTAATAATGTATGATAATTAATTACGACATCGATCTGGCGATGAAAATCTAGCCCTCCTCCCTGACAATTCTTGAGCCGGATAGAAAGAAAAGTCGATTTCGCGTCCGTGAAAGGTCAGTCATTCTAATTTCTATTCAAGAGAGATGCAGTTTAAAATTGTCCGGCCATTGTAAAATATTTACATTAATAATTGATAAATGTCTGCCTATAATTGCTGGAAAAACCAGCTGTGTAAACCAGCAATTTGTTTCATCCCAATGTCCCCAATATATAACCGGTAGCGATAGGTATACATGTGGAAATTATCTGCATAGCAGTTGGACACGGTAACATAATATATTAGTTATTAAGAAGGGGGTCGATTTGATTGACTACGGCTTTAAAAAAAGTACTTAATAATATATATAGTACAGAAAAAATAGCATATATCGGAGGCAAAATATGTACATCAATAAAACTTTGTTCTATCTTTATCTTGGCACTAGGAATGAGGATCTGCCGAGTCCTATCAAAATTTATGCGTCCTACCCCTGTTTGGTCATTTGGACACGCTCGAAACGTCAGGAAAATTACAAAAGTGTACGCGATTAAGTCCCGTTATGTCAAAATAATAAATGCGCGGACTCCCTAAACTTTGAACATTGTCGTATGATACTCTAAATTTAACTACCCTGAAAATTTAACATTCCTGTAATATTTGGCCAGCGATGTGCAAAATAGTACCTGTATTGGCCATCAAATATATCGGAGCGGCCAAGGTGGTCACAAATATCTGAACAACGCCCGTATTGTCCAGGTGATAAAGTGCATGTTCAGATATTATTTTGTCAGGGTATCCGCTCCGATATAATTGATGGCGATTGTACTTACCTACCTACCTACTATTGTATTTTTGTGCCTGTAATATAACACTTACTTGGGATATTAATTTGCAAAGGTAGCTGCACTCTCATTTGCGATATTAAAGAAATCTCTATTTTAATATCGTGAAGCAATAATACCTATTTGGACAAATAGCGCGGAGTGTGAAGCGTTACAGTTAAAGGTACATATTATTTTACTTACTTTAGATTTAGTTTATTGACAAGATATTTCTTAAACGTTTTAATGATTGCTTGAATCCACGAATCAAGATAATACTTTATTTATTATGACTGTGTCGACCGTCCAGTGGCGCCCTCATTTGGGGATTGTATTTCCTAATAAACGAATCATTTTCTGTATAACCCCTAAGTGTTATACAGAAGATTATACAGAAAATGATTCGTTTATTACGAAACACAATCCCCCTTATGAGGGCGCCACTGGACGGTCGACGCAGTCTTAATACAAGGGGGATTAAAGTCCTGTTGCATTTGTCTTAAATCAGCTTCCTAAATGATTTAACCACTCGATTTAGTCAATTGTAACCGCATTTGCAAGTAAGTTTATTAGTTTGTAAAGTTATGCTCCTTATTAGGATGCTAGTTAGGACGACTGAAAAAGTAAAGTGTAACAAGGCTTCTATGCCTATATGGCACCATATTTTTTGAGGTAGCTTAGATGTCAAAAGTGACATTTGATAAACAGATTAATCATGGAGTAACGCCATTATTTCGGGACAGTGAAGCACCATCTAATCTAGTTGGCGAATTAAATGCATACTCATTGTTACACATCTGTTAAACCAATAAATCTTTTCTAATAGGTACCTACTTATCGGCGTCGCAGAATTTATATAATATTAATGTAGGCCATGATAAAAAATAATCCGGCCGGTCACAGGTGGGAACGAAACCTTCCCATATGTGCCCACCGGGAACAAATGAGAATAGTCCAATTCCCATCAAACCCGCGGGAGCAGTTAGGAAGGAAATAATTCCCAATTGGCCCCGGTGGGCGCAGATAGGTTCAGGTATCTGTTGCTACTTGAATGTTATTTTATTTGAATTGTATGTAACTATTGTAAGTATAGTTTGTCCGGTAGCTGAAGGATAAATACTTCAAGTATGGCTTATCTATCCTTAAGCCGCTGGACAAAGTATACATCACTATTACGAAACTAGTTATAAATAGAAGAGAACTAAGGCGAGCAGCGAGCACAGATGGGAATTACCTTCCCAATTGTGTCCTCGGGGACGGATTGGAATTGAACTATTCCCATCTGTTGCCGACGGGCACAGATTCAGCAAGATTCGTTCCCATGTATGACCGTTCCACGTGACCATGGGGGAATACAGATGGGAATACACCAGTATTTCAACAACTGCCCAACTGAAGTTAGGTGCTGGTATTGAAATATAGATACATAATTAGGTCCTATGTAAAAAATATTTTCTAGGCCGAGATCCCGTGGCTTAGAAGTGAAGTATTAGCATAGAAATTGCTAGGTCGCCAGTCGATATTGCAGTGACATGGTAGCGACCAAGTGTAAAAGAGTCGGCACAAACGTGAGATAAGATAACTATGAAATGTCATACTTTGTCGCTTCCACGGCTATATACTTACCCGCTTATTCATAAACGTATTGCAAACCTCATTTAACTAAATCATATTTTGTCCTTATCTGTCACATTGACAGTTGTGCTTGTTAGAAACAGACAAAATACATTTTAACTAAATGAGGTTTGAAACACGTTTATGAATAAGCGGGTTAGAGTTAGAGCCAATTGCACTAAACCGCCTGCCAACGCAATGGTTATTGTAGGAAAAACAGTATTTAATGTTGATCAATTCGTTAATTATGCGTTATGCATTTATGCAACCCGCTCTTAGACGGACAGTGCACTTATAATCGGGTTAATTATGAACTTTGAAAAGTAGCAAGCTGGATTTTTCTATGAATTCTTGCTTTATACATAATAGTACAATTTATATGTCATTTGTTTCGTGTTACCACTTTTTAAGGATTAGGTATTAGATGTGATGGCAGTGACTTATGCAGAATTTAATGCAGTATAAAACGTTGATTGTCTTGTTCTATTTATTGTACAATGATATGTAATAATTAGAGTTTTTGTTTTTAATAAATAAACTATTTATTTAAAATACAGCCATTTTTTTAAAATTATTCATTTAAACACTTTAAAACCTCTGTCTGTACCCATATCATAAATCCTAAATTCTGCGTTCGGAAACCGTAAATAATAAGTGTTGTAATAATGTATGATAATTAATTACGACATCGATCTGGCGATGAAAATCTAGCCCTCCTCCCTGACAATGGTCCGCGGACATCCTGCTCCCCGTCCGCCCGCAATCCAGTCATGACTGCCATAGCATGGCGGTGCAATGCAATGGACATTCTAATGGTTCCCGAACACGTCGTTGTTGCTAATAAAAAGATTAAAATAGTGGGCCAGGAGGTTGCGATTCTTATAAATGAAGCTCGGGTCTTGGTCATGTACAGTTTACACCCTGTTTGACAAGACTCAGAAATTATATTTACGGAGGTACAGTCGCCATCAAATATGTCGGAGCGGCCAAGGTACTGAAAAATATCTGAGCATGCACTTTGTAGCCTTGACAATAAAGGCGTAGTTCAGATTTTTGTGACCACCTAGGCCGCTCCGATATATTTGATGGCGACTGTACTACAGTACCTGCACGTGTCACACTGACTTCTCCGGGGCATACCTATACCTACACAAGTCTAGCAACAATATCGTTCGAGGTCATGCATATTTAAATTCCAAAGTGTTAGTGTTATTTTTATGTAAATACGTTCGAGTGTGATTTGCTGTTAAAGGTTCTTGTACAGTCGTCATCAGATATATCGGTGTGGCAAAGGTGGTCAAAAATATCTGAACAACGCCTCTATAGTCAAGGCGATAAAGTCCATGTTCAGATATTTTTCAGTATCTTGGCCGCTCCGATATATTTGATGGCGATTGTACAGTTAAAAATAAGAAATTACCTATAGCAAAAACAATTTACAGGTGTACATAATAACATATATATAACTTAATGAATTAATCCTAAAATATGTACATATTTACAAATAGAAAACGGGCTCAAGTTCCAAGCCCAATGGGAGGGTGCGCAGAAGGCTGGCGGAGTTACCACGCTGAATAGCAATTCCTATGCGCTGTGCAAGGAAAGCGCCAGCCCTCTGGTCACCCGTAGCATCTTTAAGCCGTTTACTAAGTGGTTTAAAAATGATTCGAGCTCCGGGTCCCCAGGGTCCGAGGGTCTCCACCCCAAACGGCACAAACATGCAGCTTGAATCGATTGCTGCATATTTGCGCCGCTTGAGGCGCTCAGCCGCATCGGCAGCCGCTCCAGCCTTAGACGAAGTTTTTGGGAGATGGGACGGCGCAAGGGTATCCACGCAAGTGGCATCCCATACCAGAGGCCGTCCCAACTCCCAAGGAACAAGGGTCATGCCATCAGGCCGCTTACCGTCATCTGTAGCTAGGCCTGTGGGTTCTTATATGGCTGGAGCTCCGGCAGTCGTAAAGGCACGGCGTAAGATGTCATTGATGGAGGCATGCCGCGCGATACGGCCCGCGCTCCTGCTGCAGGAGAGACCGTGCAGGCCTGTGCTGTTGACGCTGGCACCACATTGACACCTATGCGGGGCAACGCAAGGCGCCACCCAGGCGCAGTGCTATGGAGAGCCTAAACGTGTCGTTGCTAAGTAAGGTGCCCAGATTCTTTGAAGATAAAGCTCGTAGCCAAGACCGCGACTCCCATTCACTACAAGCAAGGAGACGAGCGCGCTCTGTGGGGCTGGTAGACGTTTCGTAAAGGTGATTCCGCACCAGCTCTCAGAGCAGTTGGTAAGTCAGAGTTGGGGCAGTTGAGCCTCCAAAAGTCTACGGCATCTTTCGAAAGAGGGATTACCAAATCATCAGAGTCTTTTAGGATTTTTGCGGTCAGATATTACAGGTATTACTCCGTATACGCAATTATTTTAAACAAATATCATCTTAAAGATTGATTGTAAGCGGTTGCCGTAGCCCATGAACGCCTGCAACTTCAGGAGTAATATATGCGTGTTACGACCTTTTAAAAAGTTGTACACTATTTTCCGAGAAGACCTTTGTTACCTCATACCACAGCCGAAATGTATTGTCTAACCTAACAGGCTATACAATTTAACCTAAAATACTCTTCAGACAAACATGGTTTAAGTTCTTATAATTATTTAAAATCAATCCCTAGAATCCGAGGTGCGACCTACCTAGCACCCTGTTATTTAAATGAGTGATGATCATAATTGCTTATTGCTATGCTTAGAATAAATTATAAAAAAACTAAGTAATTGTTTGCATTTTTTTACGAAAAGTTTATTTAGCGAAAGCTAATGTGAAGTAGGTAGTCGTACAGTGCGCATGTTTTAAAATATTAGATGAGAGATAAGCATATACGGAGATGTTTTTCATATTACAAATAGTGATCTTTTTGTTCATGTTTTGCGATTTTAGCTACTATATCAGAGCGATAGGCGTTCTTTTATTCGGAAGGTTATATCAAAACAGGTGCAACATAGCCGAAACAACAATTCATTATGGTAAGTACTACCTAGGCGTTATGCGTTTATGATATAAGCACTAGATTTCAAAACGTACCAACTTACTATGACTATTCATACCTAAGTATTATAATTAGGTAGACTTATCTCTGTTGTTATAATTGCTTTGTTCTGTGATTCGGGGATGCGTGAGCAAAAAAAGAGTATGACTGAAAACCAATAACCACCTGATTTGATCCTGTTAATATGGAAAAGTGATGGAAATTGTCGAAAAATTGAATTGGAATTGGGTTCGAATCCTGGTTCGGGTTATTTGTGTGTTTATTTGTCACGGATTTATTTCTGAATTATGGATGTTTTCTATGTATTTAAGCATGTATCTATATCTCTATATTATATAACTATATCGTCGCCTAATACCCATAACAGAAGCCTTATTGAGCTTACTGTGGGACTAGGTTGATTTGTGTTAGATTGTCTCATAATATTTATTTATTAGATTGACCACCAATCACTTCGGTATCAGTTTGTGCGTCGCACGCTATTTCTACATGTTTCAAATTAACAATATTACCAATAACTAATGCCAATGCCAGTAATGCCAACTAAACTAGCTAGGTACTTCTATATGAAATTTGAATCAGTTTTAGAACACAATTCTTCATGACGCCTCTCAATTTTTTAAGTCCCTTGGATACGTGTACGTAATTTAAACGGGCACAAATTAGAAGAATTGCTTTCAGGAATCTGTACAACTAGAGATGTGGATATTTTCTTGACGCACATGAGCAACGCTCGGTTTCTCCGGGCAGTTGACTTCGCCAGGCAGCATTGGTACGACCGCACTGGCATCTATGCCAAACTTTTTGGGAGCACGGCCTTTGTAAAGGCATCTACCATTCGATATAGACGACCAATCGCTTTATTCAGCCGGTATAGAGTCGAAACAAGGGTAAGTTTTTGCAGTTACCTAGCCAAAAGTATCCTAAAGAACCCTGATGTAGAATTTTTAATAGAGTGAAGTAATTTGACAACACTTTACATACATTTGCAAACAGCTTTGCATGCTCAATTAAAAATGTCTACTTTTTAACCTATGCCCCCAATTGTTCGCTCGACTTTATGAATTAATCTCAGATAAAAATAGTCTACTATTTTTCGAGAATTAACTAGTAGGGATATGTTGGGTTTGAATTAACTTGATTCACGTGTCTAATTTAATTAATAATCCCTCTTTCTTTCTTTCTTTCTTTCTTTCTTTCTTCGTAAATACACTTAAAAAATATCTTATAACTGTATGCCCATACTCTCTACAAGAGTTCATGGAATATTGCCCTTGTCCATTACCATTGTATTGTAAATGTACTAAGTAGTAAAATATAAGATCTCATTTGTGATAAAGTGTAGGTGCTATAAATTATGCAAGCACCTAGCAGATATAATAGAAAAATGTCGCTGATATTTTAACATATTAATCATATATGTAGTTTAGTTTAAAGTTAATTAGGTATAAGTATAAAGTCTTGCTACGCCCTAGTAGGGTCCATGTCTGTACTGGTTAAACTCTAAGAACACCTTTTATAATCCCATGGTTGCAAGGAATAAATGAAAATGATTATGATTAAATGATTAATTACAAACTTCCAGATGTTGCACTGGGACAATCAGATAATGTATCTGGAGCACAAGTTCGTCACATTGAAAGACGACTTCGTACGAGCTGTAGCCCTTTCGCAAAACTACGTGGTCGGCGTTGATTTACCTGCAGTGATGGAAGATATCCCAGATGCAGATAACTTTAAGATTGCCCCCGAAGAAGTCACGCAATGGTGCCAATTTCTAGAAGCTTCGAGCGCTCGACTTAGGAAAAATGATTAAGATATTTGTGGCGTGGTCTAGTGCACATAATAACAATT
The DNA here is from genome assembly GCA_911728535.1 of Pammene fasciana. Taxonomy (NCBI): domain Eukaryota; kingdom Metazoa; phylum Arthropoda; class Insecta; order Lepidoptera; family Tortricidae; genus Pammene; species Pammene fasciana. The sequence goes on from OU452279.1 coordinate 6,480,683, forward strand.
TTACTAGCATTAGTAGCTTACCAGGTGATCTCTTTAAAGTGATTGTGGTCGTGGAACGTGGCACGACTTTATATGAACTTAAAGAGCTATAAAGGTCAATTTCACTGAAAAAAATAATCAGGGGGCCTATGAAATTACGGTAGGGTTAACTGAATAATCAATAAGATAAACTGATTATTCAGTAAACTTTACTGATTGTTCAGTAAACTTTACCGTAATCTCAGTAGGCTCCCATGATTTTTTTTCAGTGTTGAACATCTCTGCCGCTTTGATACTTCTGATTACAGGTATACTTAAGATTTAGTAAGAAGTGTTAGAAGTGAAAGAAAAGTATTGGATTTTAGTAATTTTATTCGGCAAGTATAAAATCACTTTAAATAAATAAAATTTGTTCAGACTTACATTGTATAAATGCTTATAGATATAGTGTTTGTCTTTTTTACCATTGATCAAACTTAACATAATAACTACTATTTACAACAACCGAAAGTAATTAAAATGTCTTTTTTTTACATGAATCCTCAATAAATAAATAACAGAACAGTAAGATGGAAAATATAAAATATATACTTTAAGTTTATTAACAAACATCGAAATTACTCCTTCACGAATACTTTGAAACAACCTACATTTAAATGAGTATACGATAGAGCCTTAAACCTATAACGTCAACAAGTCATAATTTAGGTACAGAATCTCACATCACCCTGTATAATCATCACTGGTAGTCACATCAAAATCACTAAATAGTTCACTATTCACATGTTTGTGATGTTCAAAGTCTTTTGTACCGGTGAGATGTCACTTTTCGTCCGTCCACTGGTCATAACGTACACAAGGCAGCTCCAGGTCAAGATGAACCGATGTTCGGTCAGATGAATGGAGGCAGCGTACGAGTAGTGTGTAATGAGTGTGTAGTATCTTGAGTCAATGTCTTTAGGCAAAAAATATTTCAAACGCCTGGAAGGCCGTAGTTTGGCTGGTTTAGAGCATGTTTGGCGTTCTTCGGTCCTCACAAATTTGGACACTATGTTTGCCGCCGTTTGTACCCACAAACATCTATTTCGCTTTCAATGCCAGCGACACACTAAATCTATCAATAATATACGGAGCGTTGGAAACTGAAGTCTGTCGACGTGGTGGTGCTATAAACCGCAGTTGTCGTAGAATACGAGTTAGAAAGAGTACACAGTGTCATCGGGTTTTTACTGAGTCGATCGCTGCTTTCCCGCCGCTCGTGGGCGCAGTCTCTTCCACGTTCGGTGCCAGCAACACACTCATGCCATTGTATGGAGAAGGTAGCAGCGAGTGTGTGGCCGGTGGAAACTTAAGCCGACGTGTGGACAAGGTGCTGCTACCTGCCGCAGTTGTCGTAGAAGCTGGCTGAGCCCCGGTTGGGAATCTCGGCGAATTCGCGCTTCGGCGTGCAGAGCTTACTGCTGAAGTCAACGTTGCGTTTTCTGTGGAAACGTGTATGGCATTAAAATTTGAAATAAATGAAAAATGGAAAAAATCATCATCTTGCCCGCCGCTAAGGGAAATGGTGGAATAAATTGTAGCTAACGGATGAGACTTGGTAACTCAGAGAGCTGGGGGGTGATTTTTGAGATTCGAGCGTCCGAAGTCGTCGAGCGTCCATTTAAAACTCTGTCTAAAACGGTAAAATTGTGTTCTAAATATAACAGTGTTAGAAATTTAAAATCTTGGTTATTTAAACTATTAATTTAATGTGAAAAATATAACGACAAACTTTCGCGTGCGATTATTTTCGAGCTTAAAATTCTTGAATTCGAGCGTTCGGATCTCAGAAATCGCTCCCCTGGTATTACGAAGTCATGCGTTAAAGTCTCACACAAGACAGTGATATAGCCCAAGTTCTTTAATTACCTAAAGCTTATAACATTGATAACTTACACTGATACTATATGAAAAACTTAACGTACCCTCTGCTGGGCAGCTCCATCTGGTCGACCAGCACCGACTTGACGTACAGACGGTCGTTGCACCACAATATACACAAAGACCGCGGCTCCAGCACGTTCATATCGTATTCCCATGATAATTCCACCTGTAAATAATATGTATTTATCAAGAGTGTGGTCTTGTTTGTACCTACATAGCATAATAAATTGAAGTAAAATAAAATCAAGATTAAGTATTTTTTATATTTTAAGTAGGAGTATGACTTAGCGTAGGTATTAGAGTCTGTGCGAAGAGATAAGAGTCATAGAATTCATCAGTTCCTATGCCTATAAACTAAAGCATTGAAGGACGTGTTCTCTTTCCGAACAAATTCTTAAATAGATGATTTTACTAACGCCAAATTTATTAATTCGAAAAACTTTAATGGGAAGTTATTAAGTGTTTTAAAATGCAATTGGTACTTTTGCACAATTACTATTTTCTCATTCTTATTATTTTAAAGATCAAACCTATGGAATGCACACAGTAAAAAAATCCTAAGTAAAAGTTATCTCCATGTAAATAATATCATGAAAAATATTACTTCCATACCTTCCTAACTTTACCACCCAAGTCCATTGGGTGAGTAACAACCACCGTGAAAGACGTCCCATGTTCTAACCTGAAAACACAAATAGCGTCAGTTACAGCCTAAATACTCGTAGAAATTCACAGAACTGTAGAATGAACGGTCTTACTTGATCGTGCTGGGAGATAAATCCATCGCACGGATTACTCCTCGGTCGGATAACAGCGTCACTTTTAAGAAACCCTGTCAATAAAAAAAATTTCAACACTCGCATGAATTTTTCGGAAATTTCACAAGTACGCCGTCAGCATAATTCCGACAGTAAGATACACAATGGAATCTGAATTGTTACCTCAACACAATCATGATGTCGTAACAGACATCACTGTTTAGTGTTTGATATTAATTGGATTATTTTACAGATTGTCTTGAATTGATTATATTGATATATTTATTTTGAGTAATGAAACTACATTAAATGTTAGCGTAACTTACTTGAACCCAAGACTCTGCTCCTTTTGGGTTAGCTAGTTGTATAGCAATCCTGTAATGGCGTTCTGAAAAAATACACAAAAACATTACCTGGCTAGTCCATGAAAATCTACAGCTAAGTTTATTCATATTTTTTATCGAAATTTACATAAACTTACGCTTATGATATTTAAAGAGTACATCGGAACATAATCACCATAATTTTAATTAATTTGACATCTTGACCCCGTAAATTTTTGTTAAAATTTTAAAAACGATTTTTTATTCATTAAAGTTCGTAAAGTGAATAACATAAATACATACTTCGGCTGAATTTCGAGTACTTACGGCAAAACGGTTGTTCTTTACCAGTGCTGAGATAATACCTAGCTCCGATAGTCTCTTGTTCCTCAGACGGGTACACTTCGTTCTCCGATTGGTTGCTCTTGTTCGTTATCAGCCCCGGAGAACTGTCGGCGTGGAAACTAACAACAACATATGGGTTTTAGATTACATGTGATTATAAAAGCAAAATTAAGCACCTGGATGACTTTCAAATGATTATTTTTCAAAGGGACAGCTGTCATTCGAATTTTCGTATTAATTTATTCAAACCCAACGTGCGAGTTGAAATTACTCACAATATGCTAAATATAGAACAAAACTCAGGGAGTTACATATGAAGAGCTAAAAAAAGTATTAACTATATGGAGACGGCCGAAAAGAGTTAACATATATTTTACACTCCGGGATGACGACGAGAAATATTGTATGCAGCAGCGTGAGGTGGGTCGTCAAGTATTCAGTCCGCTTACAATATTTTCCTGTAACTATCCCAGACTATAAAAATCATGTTGCATAGAGATTTTGGGAGAATCACATATTTTTAATTATAATAAAGAATATGCCTACCCCATAATCGCACATCCATGACCGCAATGAAAACATTTTCCGTCCAGAAAATGTTGGTACGACGGACACTGATGTCCTGAAACACAGTTTAAATATACCAATTGAGAGTCGTCTAAATTCATTCATGTTGACTCATTACAAAGTTCCTGTGATAGTCGTTGATAGATAAGATCTTCAAATACATGCAGTTTAAAATGTTAACTCTTACTCAATACTCAGGTTTCAGGATAAAGCAAGATATTTCAGTTCCTTATAACTGGAACCCAACTAATTGGCATATCTTGATATTACTAGTAGTTGTCGGAACTTGTGATTGACATTAACAGACATTTAGGTAACTCTATCAGTGATACACTAATATTCATGCATGTTACTAAGGAATCATTTCTTCTAAACAAGGACCTTACCTATATAGGAACACTTCCCGTTGATAGATTCCGTGAAAAGTTTGATAGCTCTAACGTGATTACAAGCCACGAGCACCCTCGAGGCCTCTTCCAGGCCCTGTTTGACCAGCGTTAGGGGCACCAGGGGCCCTTCGGCCGTCAGGTCACAGCCTGGCTGTTCCTTCCCATTGTTGGGGTAAAAGTCCAGGTGACCCACGGGCTGGGACATCCCATATCCTGCCATAAACACAAAATCTGTCGCACGCGTGAGTAAAACACGTGGATGATTAGTTATAGTATGCGATAAATACATAAGAAATATATATTCAAATGAATTTGATGGAATTAATAGCAATAAGCGTTGAGGCTGACATCGAAAATATAATCGGAAATTAACTTATTCTTTGTCACTGAAGGCAATTTTTTACCAAAAAAAAATCAAATGATTAATTATAGCCATCCAATACTTGTTAACGAGATGTAATGCTTTAAGTACCTATATAAAATTAATAGTTTAGTTAGACTGTAGAATGCCCAAAAAACCAGACAAATACATAAATATGAATATTGAAGTGCACACAGATTATTAATAGATCTATAGAGATTATATTAATAGATATTATTTTCTCCGGTCTCATCATTTCTGATCATATCTCAGATGTCGCCCTGTATAAATATTTACAATATATATTTAAATAAATATGTTATTATAATGTTAGTACATTTTATTGGAAGCAACTAAGCTTAGATCTAAGTTATCGTGATATCTGATTGCATGCGTAATTATCTAAGAAAGTGCTTGATGGATTAATAAAAGCCAGTGGTAAGTATGATTATGATGAGTATACAATCATAGTTACGTGGAAGCATTACCTAAAAGGAAAATGCTTTTTCCGTCTGTATGTATGACGTCAACGAACTCCGCATCGGTGGGATCGAGCCGCACACTGGTTGGCATTCCTTGGAAGTATGGCTCGGCTGGGTCCAGGCCTGTGATTCTTCCTAAGCCCTAAGTAACACGCTAGATTAAAAACGATTAAAAATCGATTGTTAATTCAGAATGATCACCGATTTTTATAAATAGTAAAGTTAGCCGTTAATTACAAATGAGCATGTAGGTATTTAGCATGAAATGCATGCAGATAAAAAGACTTGATTGAGGCAATAATTACTAGGAGGATTTTTCTGAACTGAGTGAAAGCGATTGAGGAGAAACTATGGCATGGTATGGTAAACTACTATCTAGTTTACCAACATTACCTATCAGTTTTATTGTACCACGCAGGACATTTATTATTTCATTTGTTTTTATAGGCAATGGCTACAGTGCATGAGCTTTAAGAAGAACCATCGGGAATCAGCGATGACACACGCAGGTAATATTGCTGTTATGCTTTTTCATGTGTCACTGTTGATTGATACCCGAAGTTTATTTCTAAAACCCGAAGGTTCTTTTTAGAGCTCACAGACTGTACTTACTTGAATTCTTTCACCGGCGTAGCCCGCCGTGTGGGCACCCAGCGAGTGGCCTATGATGTGGACGTCAAGGGGATTCAAGCCGTGGTCTTTCTGGAAAATATAATACCACAAACAGTTAATGAAACAGTAGGTTGCATAAATTGACTCAGATAAGGCCTGTACCGAAAAGTTTTTTTACAAGAACACATTAAGATAAAAAAAACTTTATAAAGTACCAAATAATTTAATCTGTACCTAACTATGTTACTTATACAACTTTTGCCTAATGATTAATATAAAAATAATATTTTTTATACGTACATATTACACAACACATACCCTAATGTAAAAAGGAAGAAAATATTTTTTGCGCAACTCGCAGTCGATTTGCGGCTGGTATTTTGTATTTGCATAAAAATTGGTCAAAACAAATTACAAAGCAATAACAAGGTTCCAGAATCGAAAGAAGAGGACCAAATAATTGCTAAGACCTAAAATTGGTGACAGAAAATTATTTGAATATTACTTAACCATAGTGATAAATAGGCCTCAGTTTTCATACAAAACGAGAACGCGTGATTGAAAAATATTCAATCCCTTATAATTTAGTTAAACTTTCACCAGATGCTTTATATTTAGCATCATTAATAGCGGAATTTATTCACATTTGTAATTTTATGGCATAAAACGACCAGTGAAATAAAAACATTGGCAAGTCGTGCAAATATATCTAAACATAGGCTCGCAAAATTTTACTCAGAATTTTAAGGGAAAATGTCGCTCTTGCTTAGATAACAAAATAAATAAATTGAAAAATGTTGTTAAAAAAGCCTTAAGGGTATACTTAATGATGTATTAAAACATGAAAGTAAATAATCTGGAAATACCTACAAAAAACAGCAATAAATTATGTAAAAAGACTTTTCGGTACGGGCCTTATTTTGCACAGTTGTGAGAGGCGCAATGACTATGATAAATTATTGTTTTCAACTTGGTAGGTTGAAGAAAGAAATGTGGAAGAATATGGGCTTAGTCAACTTAGTTACTTCAAAGGAGCGAAGAGTTTTTTTGAGGTTTTTTACAGTCTGAAATTACTCTTGAGAGGGATACGCGCGAGCCCGTTTCACCCACCTATAGATAAACCATTGAAAATGACTCTCTCCAGGCATTTCTAACATGTTGTATGTCTAACATGTAATTTGCATGACTGGTGGCAGCGACCGCGGACGCTGGAGCGTCGCAAGCGAGCAACGAGAGGCATTCCAATCATGCTATATATACTTTTCCCACGTTAACGCCTGTCATACAAAGGCTAGGCCTTTAGGTACAAGAGGAATATAGAATCATAATGTCAATGTTACCTGCAACGTGTTGACGAAGTGCGCCACCTCCAAGCCAACCAGCCTGGTGTTGGCCGTGGCCTGCGTGTACAGCGGCAGGCTGCCGCCCGCCCAGTCCACCACGACCACGTTGAAGTCGCCCGCCTTCACCAGCTCGTCCTTCATCTCACTGACCTATCAACACAATTAGCATCTAAATTTAATAATATTTTAGTAGTTTTAGTAGGCAGTAGGGCTTCAACTTTGTATTAATTTACACTGCAATACAATGTATGACTGTTTATACTCGTATAAAATTAGTTCTTATAAAGATTTTGTAAAATAAATACCTAAGTGCACTAAGACCTTAAAGTTTTGACGGTCAAATCAACATTTTTTATAAGTTCATACAATGCTCTTAATTAAATAAGAACTAGGTACCTAAAATATTTAGTTAGCGTTACATAGTAGGTGATTATAATTGCAATGTTATCAGTCATGACTGAATAAATCTATATTTGAAACACGTGCTGATTATTGATTAGGTACATACGTATATTTATATCAACAGCGTTTTATCAGATTCTTGTTTATTATTCTTCCGGTGGGTGACAGGCAAGTTTCTAAGGATTCATTTTATTTAGGAATGAATGAATAACGTAAAGTTTGGCTGCGGAACTACGGTTATAAAAAATCGTCAACATTAGTTAGAAAAGTTACATTCTTTTGCATCTTCAATTTCAAGCGAAACTTAACCGGAGGGTCGCAATATAGTCAAATCTATCAATATTATTATATTGCTTCTGCCTTTGACACCTTGACTATCCCTAAACTAAACAAACAATCGTTTGATGCAATACTTTTATTTGATCCTGTTCTAGCATATTAAAATGTAATTTATTAAAACGGTTTCAAACTAATATTTATTTTAATTCCTCATTAAGTATTTCTGTTTCTGCATTTTTTATTTTAAATTAGTTAATAAGGAACCATAACACAATATCACAAGATAAAACAAAATTTTAAAACAATCATCAGCAATACAATATAAAAAAAATTACAAATAATATTACACTTTTACTAAATAAAATTAATATACATATACCTTACCTTAATTAACCTAAATTTAGCCTGAAAAATCCCCTCTGCATCGTACCCGGCTCAAAGGTTCTGGTGGTCCCTGTTTTTTACATTGCATCAAAACCTACTAGTACTAATATTCGCATTTTACATACTTAAGTTTGCGTGTTATGATATAATAACGCAGGTAAGATAATAATAAAACAATCGTTAACAATTCCTAATGTTTTTCTACTGACACGTAATGGCACTAAAGATTCTTTAAAATCAGATAATAGCCTACAATTGCCGTAATGTAAGTTACTTTCTGAACAACGCTTAAATCTTAGATTAGTATGAAATATAAGCTTTATTTGTTGGTAGTACGAATACTTTTGTATCTCGTAGACCAAACGTTCTTACGTTTGGTCTACGAGATAAGATTATTACGAAATATGCGGAAAGGATAAGTTAGAGTAGGTACGTTAAATTATATTGGTTAATATTATTTTATTGCTGTAATCGTGATTAAATGAAGCGTTTAAGTATCTCCGAAATAACTTCGGAGAATTGCTTCAGGCTGCAGTTATAAATAGTTTAGGAAGAATTTTGTGGTTTGATTTGGACCTAAGTTGAATGGAGGTGTGTTCATTTGTCCAGTGTCCATGCCTCATAGAGGTTAGGCAAAGAGAAAATTGAATTGTTTTAGGAATTACGACGTCTTTTTTGGAGATAGTACTTAGGATTATATACATGTTTATTTATTTTTGTATTAAGCAGAACGTCTGCTAACGATACCACAATGTTTAGAAATAAAGGAAAAGTAGAAAAATCCACTGCCTCAGGCGAGACTCGAACTCGCGACTCTGGGAAACATGCCCATCGCTCTGCCAACTGAGCTACTGAGACTATACCTGATGGCTGCGAATTTCTCCACCACTTTCGGTGAATTCTCAATACAACTTGGGACTCCGATGGCCGGTTAAGAAGTGTAAGACTTCGTCGGCAGATGTCGCTAGGCGTCACCCTAAGGCGCGAATATAAAAATAAAGGATGTGGTGGAGAAATTCGCAGCCATCAGGTATAGTCTCAGTAGCTCAGTTGGCAGAGCGATGGGCATGTTTCCCAGAGTCGCGAGTTCGAGTCTCGCCTGAGGCAGTGGATTTTTCTACTTTTCCTTTATTTCTAAACATTACATGTTTATTGTTATATACATGTGTATACATGTGTTTGTTTTGTGATTATATACATCTCTAAAATATCTCTTATCTACACCTACTACACCATGGTGTAGTAGGTGTAGATAAGAGATATTTTGAAACCTTTAAACTCACTCTGCGAGGCGAATATGCGAATGTCTTACAGTACCTGTTACCAGTTTAAGTACTGGAAAACTATGGGACTAGATTAACCTTGACATTGCAAAAGGAAATTGTCTGTTATGTATATTACAGAGTACGTAAAAGTTTTTAGGGCGTGTGTACACGATGCTGCCGGCGCTGCGCTGCAACTCTCCTCTGTTTAATTGCAAGACGCGTAAAGTCTAAATATGCCCTTACCTTAGCTTGGCTTAGGGCAAAGGGTTGTAGAGTATATTTATTTAAAATAAAAATATAAGTCTACAAAAATACAGACTACTTAAATAAAAAAAAAAAAATCTAAACTCGTTCCGGAGAGTGCCCGGGGCAAACGCCCCTAGTATGCTGGCGGAGTTACCACGCTGTATGGCTATTGTACCGCGTTGTAGAGTTGTGAAGTAAAATGATCTAAAGTTTTGTTGTGTTGTGACTAACCCAGTTGGAGAGAGGCGTGTCGATGAAGCCGTGTATAATCATCTTGGTGAGCCGTCGCGGGCTGAAGTTGGACTTTACTATAGTTTTGTTTACGTTCACGTTTAGTATCTGACCGTCTGTGGGATTTTTCTTGGTGTATAAAATAAACCTGAAAAGGAAAAACGTGTACTTGTAGATTTAGATTAAAATTGGTGCAAAACTTTTAAAGTCTGCGCCTTAAAATAAGATACTTATCAAGAGCAAAATGCGATTGTATGACTATAAGCTGTTTATTAGTAGCTAATATCCAATCAAGGACAATGTCAATGAATGGGTCATTATAGTAAATCTTGAAATTGCAATACAAGCGGATAGGTTAAAAATCTAATCACAAAGAAATATGAACGTTCGTTCATACACATTAAACGTTACGGAATGCGTTAAGACGTGAAATTAAAAGGACTTGACTTAGCTAGTGTTTATAACTGTTATAGGACTTAGCTAGTGTTTATAACTGTTATAGGACTTAAATAGTGTTTATAACTGTTATAGGACTCACCTAGTGTTTATAACGACTCTAGGAAGCGGGAACACATTGAAGGGTCGGTGTATGAGATGGTACCAACTCCTGGTTATGTTCAGGCAGCCAAGTTCGTCGTAGCATCTCGTTTCGTTTTCGACTGAAATTTTACATTTACATTTATATGTTACCGAAATATAAAACTGTAGGTATGGGTTATAAAACAGAAGCAAGCATATTTAACTGTAATTGTCTGTAAACATCGACATAAATCCATTTTATCGCACATAAAAACATACAGTCTGTCCAGAAAGAGAAATGTCGTAGAATTCTCAAACTCAACAATAGTTCAAATATTTTTCATAGTAAACTCACATGGCAGCCACGGGATGTTGACTTCAATTCTGTCGGACCTCGCCCAGTTGAAGGGGTCTAGTATGCCACCGAATGCAGGCTGCAGTCCCAGCAGGATGCACCACAACATTACTCGTAAGTGCCGGTCAGTTAGGTGCAGCCGTATCATCTCATTGGTCTGCAAGAGTATGGAAGAATTAGTGACTAGTATAGGTATACTAGTTATAGTGCATAAAAATTAAAAGGTTATTTTAAAACGTAATCTCTTATTATTTTTATTTAACATATTTATGAATTTTCAATATACACCGCGGGCCCTAATAATTAGAAAGATTTTAAGAGTGTATTCCTGATCATATTTATTTATTATTTATATGAGCCTAGAGTGTCCCACTGCTGGGCAAAGGCCTCCCTCTTCGCTTTCCACGTATCCCTGTTCTGACCCGTCTCCCACCAGTCTCGATCAAAGGCGTCCAGGTCGTCCCGCCATCGCCGTCGGGGTTTGCCGCGACCCCGGGTTCCTGATCATATTAAGAGATTAAAATGTCCTATAAACTTTTTTTGAACAAGCCTAGTTTTAGAGTTAATAGCAATTAAAATTTTTTTTAATAACTCCGCGCAAAACGGCTTTTTGATGGGATTGTTGCCACAATTGGGCATAGTTTACACATACTGACAGATACCTTATATAACCTTGACGGTCGCTGGACCACGTTGGAGCACGTTTCTGCTCCCAAATTACGGCAGATTACAGTAGCCCTTAACGACGTATACGAAGATGATAATGATGACAGATAGTAGACAATTGGCGCCATTGGCAGTGACCGGCACCAGCGGGCCGCGAATTCGAAAATCGAAATTTCATTATCTCCCTATTGCACTTGCTAATACGAGCGAAAGAGACGCAGATAACGAGATTTCTATTTTTGACGTTCGTGGTAGGCCTTCAGCTTCCTTGGTCCCTAGGTACGCGCTCCGCGCATGCGTTACTCGAGTTGCGCAATGCCACTTGCTGTGTTTATTTACGAGGTGCCACATACGGTTGAGTGCATGTGGAAATCGGAGTGAAGTATTTGCATACTTAATAGCAAGTATTGAGGTAGTTGAGACTGTGTTGATGCTGAAAATGAGTTGGTTTTGTTTCGATATATAATTATTTAGGTGAAACTACAGATCTACGGGATGTGTCTATAGACTTTTCTTTTAATCGTAACGAATTAGTAAATCTAAATTTGGAGATCATAAATGTCTAATGTTAAGGTATAGATATACTTGGTATGTACAGAATAAATATGACTAGGGCACTGGGATGGTTTTACAGATCAGACTGCTAAGCGCTAAGCACCTTCAATGAATCTTCAAAGTCCAATGAATATCACCTTGGCCGCTCCGATATATCTGATGGCGACTGTACCTCCAACAGGCCTATTGATTTTAGTTGCGTATAATTCTCTCTTCCATGTAAAAGAAAATAAAAAGTCTGTAAAACTTATGCGTAAAAATAATTTTGCTTGTAATTGAAGTTGAAAACGATCAAGACTATTGAAGCGTGCGTATCGTCCTTGTTATTGCCAGCGGCCGTGTACTGAGCGCTAACGCCATCTATCGAGTAAGAAATCGTGAAATTGAGGAACGTTCACGGGACTAAGGCCTCTTAAGAAAGAGAAATGAACAAATAAAATTGAATAAAACTGGACTATTTTTTCCATGCATTTTCGCATTTTCAATTTACGACTGCTAAGATAATTAAATTTAACAATAGGGAAGTAGCCAATAGACTACCCGGATTCAACTCCAAAAGTTTTTATACAAAGTAGCTACCTATAATTTCACGTATCGTAGGTACACAAGTCATAATATCGGTAGCTTATGTATCAGGAACTTTGATCAGACCTCCCGGCATAATCTACCTCCATTTTACTGTGAACTCGTTGAACTTTTAACTGCGATCGTTTGCTCAAGAGGTGATAATGATTTTATTAACTTGGTAAAAATCAAGACAATGTCAGTCTGCGAAAACCACTTATTCGTTTAATTGCGCAGGTACACACAGCGACAACCGTAACTAACCATTTGTAATCCCTATTGTAAAGGCATAAGGTCTACCGATGGTTAGTTACGGGTGTTGCTGTTGGTACAGTCAACGCCATAAATATGTGTACACTTTTGCACCGTACTCCACAGTAATAACGTTCAAAAGTGTATACATATTTTAGGCGTTGACTGTACTAGGGATTCAATGCTTGCAGATAAAAAGCACAATGGGGTTTTCTTTACCGAGCGAGGTCTAAGATGTCGTAGTAAAAAGATTTCACACACATCCAACGTTAGCTATGTGCGAAGTATAATGGTGATTGTGTAGTTAAATAGTTTAATATATGTGCTTGGGTTAGGCTTGCTTTCACTGGAGAACTTTATAACTTAATTATAACTACATGTTAACCGGTAGTGACTCTGCCTACGAATCTGGTGGTCTTGGGTTGGAGTCGCGATAAGGGTATTATTTTGTGCCTGTCGCCACTATTTTATTTCTGAGTTATCGATGTTTTCTGTGTCTTTAAATGTTTATCTTAATTATACATCGCCGTGTCAAGCATCAATGAGTTTATTGTGGGATTAGGTCGATTCGTGTAAGATTGACCCGTAGGTTTTTTAAATAAACTAGTAGTCCGCCTCGAACTGTGAACTCGTGATTCACTTGCAAACGCGCTGACCAAAGTAACAAGACCCATGTGATGATTTTTTTCTAGCTCCTAAACCCCTTAATCGATTCTTCTCATAAACGAACTCTCAAATTATATGTATCTCTGCTATAACCCCAAATAATTTCCATAAAGATCAAGAAAACGTTACTCAAGTCTCATCGTTATCTCAAAATAAAAAAGGCATCGAAATGCCGAGACGTTCCAGTTGCCAGAAGTTGTCTGTAAGAACTCGCTCCGCTCGTTCGATAACAGCAGGATCATATACTTCTTTAGAATTAGGTAGCGTTAAGGGTCGGTGCTTGATATTCACAATATCGTACCTGAGTCAAATAAATCAAAATGTAATGTTTTTAATTAGATTTGCCGATGTTTTAAAGTAAATCGAAATTTAAGAGCGTATGTTATGTAGTATAGATTTATATTTAAGCTATAATTTAACAGAGTTATTGAATCTTTTGATTCACTGCTAAAAAAAAATGAAATCTCTTCGTATTGAATAGTACATTCCGATACTATTAGGTCGGAAAGGATGTCATTATTCAACGAGTTCCGAGACATTTGGTCACGAGCCGCAGGCGAGTGGCAAAACTCGGGACGAGTGAAGAATGTCATTCCGTCCGTGTATCGAACGACGTTTTTTAATAAAGTTGCGAAAAAATTATAAAAATGGACAATATGTCACTTTGAGGTTACTTCATCCGAACACTCGCGCCGTGCGATGCGGGGCGGTGATCATGAATCCTGAGCTGTGATTGGCTGGAAAAGTAAAACGCGCTAGTGCGAGAAATCCAACTTCTCGCATTATAAACTACTACTAGATTTGAGCAACTGTGTTAAAAAGTATATTTTATATTCAGTTATTCGAATAACGAATAACCTTGCTCCATCCCTATTGGCTAAATTTAAAATAGACACAGAGAATAATGTACCTTACCTACTTACTCGTACTTAAATATCAAATCGTGATTCGCACACCAGGGCCGAATTTTAATTTTATTAAAACACGTTTAGAAATACATGATCCAACTTCAATACAACTCCAATGCATTAACGTAATACATCTGCCTACATCTGAATCAGAAATATCAGAATTTTCTTGAAAATTATTCCGATGCAACTTCAATATCAGTTGATAATTTGTTGTGTGTTGGAGTTATGTTTGAAATAGATTGTGTTTTATGTATTTTAAAATTAGGTTACGGCACCAGTTATATTAATGTACCATCACTACATAGTATAAAACAAAGTCGCTTCCTGCTGTCTGTCCCTATGTATGCTTAGATCTTTAAAACTACGCAACGGATTTTGATGCGGTTTTTTTAAATAGATAGAGTGATTCAAGAGGAAGGTTTATATGTATAATTGCACCCGTGCGAAAGCCGGGGCGGGTCGCTAGTTTGTTGATGAAGATGTAAATAGATGTTATGAAATGTTGTCATCTTCGGTCAAGGCGACATTCACAGCGATTTGGTGTGCATACATTTTAAGTGTTACGAAAGAACATCGTGAGTCGCGTCACGGATCGGTGACCTTTTAATTTGTACTTATAAATCCTATTAAGAGGTGTCGAAAATATTAATTGAAGCAACAAGGCTGGCTTGCATTTTCCTGAGTACTGGCGCACTTATAGTTATTTTTAACGCTACAGATTAACAGATCAGTTTATAATTTCGTACTTTTTTAAAGTTACAGCTTCCGACCGAACTATAATACATTAATTATACAAATGTTTAGTGAAGTATAATGCATGTGACTTATATATATGACTCATCACGTGTCACCACGGACGACTTACTCTTTTTTACGTGACAATTACCTAATACTTATAATAACTACTTTATAATTGTATGTACCTATATTACTTAGTAAACCATTATATTGTTGTGTGATTGAAGATTCAATCGTTTCAATTTTCAAAGCAATAAAATGGCTGATTGATTTAATTTATGTAAAATAACTATATTGACCACTCATAAAAATCGATTTATTGCATTGCCTTTCACATGCAATAGATAACAACATAGTTCTGGGCCATTAAATTCTACAAGTTTTATAGGAAGAAATTCTGTTGCGTCGGTATTTGTAGTAAAATCTGATATATTAAGTTACAATATACACACACTGATTGAAAAATGAGCCAGTGAAATTGAGAAAATTTTACGACTCTGACCCTGTATATTAAACTGACATAATTCATCAGCCTTTCTCTCATTGAAATATCGTTACGATAAGGATCGATCGAGATCACGAGATCACCAATAAATTCGCAAAAATAAACAAAACACCAGCGGTCCGCGCGGAAGTACAGTGATGCAATGGATGCTTCAACCCGCTGATATAACTGAAGCCTGCTTTATGTAAGCCAATTGATGGGTCAGTAATAAGTACTTTAAACAAACAAACGGTCTTCGTGTGCCATTACCCTATAATACGACGGTTTACTTGACATAACGTTCCGAACTGTAAATTGCTGTAATTTGTAGGTATTCATACGCTTTGTTGATGTTTAGTATTATATAATAAGATTAGAAGCCTACGACGAGTTAATTGCCGGCATATGACGTGTATTTGGCAATGGCAAAACGTAGGTAAAAACTATAACAATTTGACCTAAAAAAACAATTGAAAAGCTTAGGCCTAAATGGCTCCATAAAGGCGCAAAATTAAAACTCCCAGTATTTAACTAACAAGTACTTGCCAAAGAGATTGAAATATCTGGACACTCTAGTTAGAATTTCTGGCACGAAATGTGGCTATTTAATGCCGGTTTTTTCTGCAGGGTGACTCTTTTGAAAGTACCAGCTACTTTCAAATTCAACGTTACTATGCTACTTACAATATAATTACCTGCAAAAAGAGACTAAGCACGAAATCATCACTAAAGTAAAGAAGTTGCATTTTCCTTAGGTCTCGTCTTTAAGTAAGGTACGTAATGTCGTAATCAAACGTTTAAAAAATGTCAAATTAAAATTAGATTTTTAAAGAATGCAAATGTTGCTCATGCGTACATGTGCTTCTGTGTCAGATGCACAGGTAGCATAACCCCGTTACATATAAAACTAGCGGCACGGCATGGAAACGAGGCAGACGAACACATTGTTTGTAGGTAATCAATTTGGCTCGATCACGCACGCAAATGTGCACGGAAGGGTTATGATTCATTCATTCATTCACGCATGCATTACAGTGTTATGACTCGTAGAACCATTGAAATGTAAAATGTGATAAACCATAATACGGAACTAAGAGCCAGCATCGGAAATAGGTATATTTATCAAAGTTGTAAAACTGGAAAGGGTTTTACGATAGCCTATAAAGGGTTGTAAACATTGTTAAAGCTGTGTAATTTAATAGCTCTAGTCTAGGCTAATGTTTAGCCATCGATGTCGATGGTACAGTCGGAAAAAAATGTCGTCTACCACCCTACGGTTGAGGTTCGTTTGAACGTCATGAGACAACAAGGTCGTGCATGTTTTAAAGTCCGTTAGAAAAGTCAACCTTAGCGGTCGTTAGATCTCGCAGAAACTTTTGTCAAAACTGGTAGACCACTTTCCTGGCCCACTGAACGAAATTTTGATCGGGTCATCTTTATAACTCAGATGAAATAAAATATTTACGATTGGTTGCAAAACCCCTTCTACCTTCTATTTATACTATGAACAGCTATCAGATTCGGAACAAGTAATGAATATAAGTATATTGTAGCACACTAAAAAGAGGGATTAGGTTATTCTACAAATGTTATACTTTTTTCAGGGGCTAGCTCTGCGTCTATAATAACTTGATTTAATTATGTTTGCGACGCTATCAGCGCGTGCGCACCTGCTCAGATATATGTGTGTAAGTGCGACGCACTGATAAGAATGATTGTTTCCGGGCATCCTGTAAAGGAATAAGGAAATTGAAAATTCTTGCCAATTAACGTTCAGGGTCGTTAACCTTCGCCGCCTTCGCCATTTTTAAAGCTTTATATTAAATTTAAATCGTCGTAACGTCAATTTTACCAGTCCTACAAAGGAATACCCATTTGTATCCGAAAACTTACTGCTTGTTTGGTTTTTGTTGCTGATTATTTTATTACTGCTGGTGTGACTTTCATATTTAGTACTTTACCTAAATATCAATACCTTTTTCACTAGTATTATGTGATTTATATGTCGTCTATGTCTCGTCTAGTTTGTTTGTAAGTACCTCTACACTATAAGCCTCATTGTTTGTTTAATTTAATTACTATAATCAATTGATTTTCATAACTAAATATACAGAGGTACTACAGTACAAATACTAAACTAAATTGATTGATTGATTGATTGATTGATTGATTGATTTTAGCCTACCTATAAAATTCCGGTTTTAATATGTACTTTCAAGTCTGTTTGAATATTTAGGTCGCCTGGCAGGATGCACATATTTTGCATATTAAATGAATTTATTATTCAACTGAACAATTTTACTATGCAACTGAAAACAACTTTATTCGCGGTTACAGGTTCGCGATTACAGGACGCTTATTTTGGTCCTGGATCGCATTATTTTAAGAGGATAACAGTGTTTTAGAATTAGGAAGGATTAAAATAAAATTTTGCCGTGGGGTGCCCGGCCTTAGAATTGTCCCCCACCATGTCGTCCCATGGTTGCAGTAGGAGTCTGCTAAGGGAATATACCGGGAGATGGGCAGCAGCATCTTCCGAAAGCCTAAACAACAATAAACAAAAAAAACTGCGCGCGCCAATCCGCCTGCCAAGCGTGGCGCGTATGGCAAACCTCCCTTAAAGGGGAGGCCTATGTTCAGCAGTGGACGTCTTATGGCTGAGATGATGATGATGAAAAGAAAATTGGTAAGTAATATAGGCATTTTTAGTGATAATAATAATGAAAGAGCAAGCCCAAGAAATGCAAGACATAACTTTAAATCATAAAATAGTATAAGACGTACAGAACATACCTATCTCAGTCATTTTCTATAAACAAACGCGTAATGTAATCAACAAATTACTGTTTCAATATTTTTTCAGTATTCATTTTAAGATTGAAATGTTTAAGTTTGATTATATTGCATTAAGAATTTTAATTTTAAATGAAGTGTGATTTTATAATTCATTGGAATAAATTAGATTTCGTGAAAGTAATATTCATATTATTGCCGCATAACTAATTCATCCGGCGTTTTCTCGTCTATCGTATAAGAACTAAATAAACAATCTCACATTTTTTAAGTGTCTTCTTGCTGTTTTTTAGAACACCAGACCTACCTAGCATTCAAATAACGACGGGTGAGTTTACCTACACTAGACTTGACTTGATAATTTAGATGTTTGTCTTTAGAAAGTAAATTGGCTTTTGGCTAAATAAATATGAAATACTTTTATTATCATGTTTGCACAGCTGAACAGCTGATGTACTTAATAATTTAGGAATGTTAGGCTACTTACTAACACAGGTTCCTGAAGTTTGCCTACATTGTTTCCTTTATTGGGTACCTACTTAATAGTTTCAAATAAAGCTTTTTGAAATGTTTCTCAGGAGCAGCGTAACGGATGGCAAAGACACGGAGTAGAACAGAGTTTTATTCGGTAGACCAATAATGACGCGACAATAATGACCCTACGTCATCCTATTGTATATGCGTGTAGCCGTGTACACATACACTTTGAGCAGGAAATACCCGCCGCAAACGGCGCCGCTGATTAAAATATGATTCTCCACCGAACCAGGCCTATAACCGCGAAGCACTTCGTTCATCGAATCGAATATTTCCATCACTCTCTTTCGTATATGCAAGAGCGATAGAGACGGGACCATCGTTTTGTCGATTTTCGAACTTCGCGGTAGGCCCTCAGAAACGACCGCGTTTCGTGTTGCGAATATTTATTCCTGCATGCGATTCCTAGACGTCGATTGTGTGTAAACAATAATTATAATTTGCTAGAACCAATAGAACAGCGCGTGTAGTGAGTTACGCGTGTATGTTTCGTACTCATATTGGCTCAGTGGTCGGTGGAGACGCTGCCTCACTATTTTGTCAGTTTAGATTGGCGGATAGACGGATAAGTTACTAGGCCCGGGGAATGGGGTATACTAGGATCTATAGATTTGAGAGCAACGACACTGCCATATTTAGTTGGCTATCTATTTTGATTATCAGGACGTCTGGCAGGCGTTTATCGGTAGCGGTCAAAGCAGCTGGCTCACATAGGAGTTATTTTTAAAATTTAGTACCTATATCAAACTGTAAGGTTTCAAGTATTGGTATTTGAAAAATTATAAATTTGGTAATAAAACATCATTATGCAAACGGACGGAAATGTAAAAATACCAAATCAATTCAATAAGGCGTTTTGATAGCTGAAATATTGCATTATTATAAGTATGTGAGAATCAAAGAAAGAGCAAGGATTTCTGTACAAAAAAACTAAAAGTGTGTCAATGTTAACCAGTTAGCAACCAGTTAAAGATAAATACCAAAATGTAATACAAGTATGACTGCAATTGGCTATTTAAATGTAATTTAATAACAGGAACATATTGGCTATTCGAATAAAAGCTGCAGCACATCAGATACAAACGCAACATGAAATATAGCTTTGATAGATCTGTTTAGAATTTCACGTACCTAGTTGGACAAAAAGTTTCAACGGTTTCAAACAAACATGCGTTCATAATAATGCTAAATTTCTTTATTGGAGGTCTATAACTAGGTACTACCTAGCTAGATCCATTTTTAATGATTCATACAAATTTAAAAGACAACTTTCGGCGAAATATTACAAAAGAAATAATTCGAGATAAACAAGTGCCTTTTGCCTGTGTTACACATTCTACTTTTCATTTCGAATACGACATGTATATTTTAGAAAAAAATAAGCATACAGTTGTAGTAAGTACTCTGTCTTAATCTTGAGGTGATTTTGTTGATAATTTGAGGCAAAAGGATCGTTAATTATTCATTTAGTTTAGGGAATCGGAAGTCACATAAAATATGGAAAGTCATACAACAAGATGATTAATTTCAAACCGCTTATATCGCTCGCTAATCATGAAATTTAAAGAAATATGTTTACTTGAAAAGAAACCTCCCTAGGTTGGAAATGTATAACTTTCTGCCCGTCTAATAGATAAACAATGACTCACTTTCAGAGCACGAGAGATGAAAAATAAAAGTTCATCAGAAGCCCGTGACCTTGACTGGCGCGAGTTAAATGCAAAGTGATTGGACATCACTCAGTATTCACGTACGTACGTCTCTAGGCTATTACAATTACGTAATTGTAAACTTGAGTACGAGCTAATACATTTATCTTGTCATCTTAGTTCTACGTAATTATACGTTAGTTATCTAACTTGTACGTAACGTGAATAATATGGGTCGAGTCGAGGGCTCGTATAATATTTCAAAGGTCGACTGTGAAAGAGGTCTTTTTAATTGAAAATTTGAATATGATATCTGCTATTTAGATTTCAATACGCATGTATATTGAGTAATGTGTATATTTTCATAAGGTTAGAATGCATGTCTGTAGATATTTAATCGAGTACTTTTACTAATTTTAAATATACATTATATAAATACGGAATCCTAGAGATATCTAATCAGAACTTAGTGGTTAAATATTCATGCCTCTTCTGATTTTTACAAAGGCTGTTGGCTTTTACAAAGATAATCCAATCACAAACGTCAGATTTAATTCAATAGAAACTAAAATATAACCACAATTATTAGACAGATTATGTGTTTGTGTACGGAACAAAAGCATATAGAATAATATTGGTATTATAAGTACTTGTATCAAATTATATTTTCCGAACACGGTCCAAGCAAATACGCGATACGGTAACAGTAGACTTCAACGCGCGAGCACTTTCATTCGCTGAGCTAACGCATAAACGGTGGCTGATCAATCTGATCATACTGATATGTCATTATAGCTATAAATAAAAGGCACACCTACTCGTGTCATTGATACATTGTACACAAACAATAAGACATTTCAATTTTACCAATTGTTAACCAGTTTGGGGGTTATTGGGGTACTTTGAATAATTTCTTAAAAACTCATTTACATGAAAACAGGTCACGTCATATAGAAATGTTCATACCATAATAATATATGATTTCCATTGTCCTTTAGGTACACGCATAATGGAAAGATCACTGCTATTGACTTTTGACTCTCCTAGTGGCTATGGCACACATTTAGTTTTTCGAGTCGTGACAGATGACTGAATGAATATTTGATTCCACGAAAGTTTACTTTTTCGACTTTTGTTTTAGACAACTGTTTTGTTCATTCAGTGTCAGAAGTAGCTGATTAAGAGTCGCCAGGATGCTCGCGTGAACTCGCGCCCCCATACAAACGTAGTTCAGCTCTCATTTTAAAACGACATGCTTTAGAATCACGAAATTTGGCATGGACATTTTAGTAGTACTACAGAGCTATGTCGGTAATTCGTTTTCGTTGCTAAAATTGTAATACAAAGAAAATATAGCAAAAATAAGTTTTGTATGGAAATCTGTATCTGGCTGTATTTTCTTTTTATTACAATTTTTACCAACGAAAATGAATAACCGACATAGATCTGTACTACTAAAATGCCCATGCCAAATTTCATGGTTCTAAAGCATGTCGTTTGAAAATGAGAGCTGAACTAGGTACGTTTGTATGGGAACGCGAGCGTCCTGGCGACTCTTAAGAGAGGAGAAAATAAGCGTGACGCAACTTTATTGGTAAGACTGCAAAAGCGTGACAAGATGTTTTTAAACACTTTGCCCGTTCAGACACTTTTTCCTACTAAACTGACTCTGAGGGAATAATTTCGCCGGCGGTCGGCGCTTGGTAAGCGATTGCAGTAACAATTGGTTCAATACTTGTCAGTATCGCAATGCAGCTATACCGCTCGCTCATAGAACGCTTGTGTAATTTTTTAGTAAGCGAATATTATCACATGTTGAAATTAAAATGTTGCTAGATGTTACAAACCATTATGTTTTTCTAGGCACCTAGGCTATGAAATACCTGGTTAGACAATTACGACACCTGTTAAAAAAAATCGTGTTTCTGGCGAGTCACATCGCATTTATCATAACGTGTTTAACTCTCAAAATACGCGTTGCTACTCAAGTTCAATACAAAACATCTATTTTATACTTTTACCGATTATGTTACTGGCTCAGTTTGAGTTGTTGCATTATCATGCAAATATTTATGTTCATGAATCGTGTCACACTCACAAATTCCACATTTCGAGAAGACAGATGGACTTGGGTCACTTGCATCGCTTTCTACACTAAAATCGTCAATGCACATTTACTTTGTATAAGTATTATACTATGTCAAGCACGATACGGTAATGACAAATACTTGAGTCATTCGATATAAAGAAGTCAACTATTTGGCATTACCGTATTGTGCTTGACAACGATACGGTAATGCCAAATAGTTGACTTCTTTATATCGAATGACTCAAGTATACAGATGACGCGTGTACTGGGACAGTGACGAGGACTGGGATTTTTACCTCACCTACTTACTATTAAGGGACGTCAAAGTGCAGTTAGTGGTACTTTGCCATACAAGTACGAGGTCTTTTGACACAAAGCTCCGCGACTAATGGGAGTCTGAAGAGGAAATTACCTGCAAACAAAAGAGAAGTCAGTTAGCCCATTTTGCATTCCATTTATGAGTTATATTCTGTCTGAAAATCATGGAGTGGTTTGTACCTCCTACTGCGCACATAAAAAAATGTCAAGATAAATAGAATTTCCATCTGTCAGCCTTCAATAGCCCTCTTGGCGGCTGCAGCCGTGCAGTCGCGTCGCGGATTTATATGCTTATGATTTATGATAAAAAAAATTAAAAAGTGTCCTTACAACATGACTGACGACTGTACCGACCTGCATGCAAGTTGTAACAAAAATAAGAATGATCCGTTCTCAAAGATAAAAAAAATTGATACTTTAATTTGGATACTGCGGATTTGCAGGAAAATGACAATTATTATGCGTCGCATCTATCATTATTTTATTCTTTTTCTAAAAAATACTTTTTATTTATGGTTATGTAGTTATTATTTATACATATGTATTAATTATTGAGACATATAACACAAAAAAATGTCGATTAGGCACACGATAGCCATCCATCTTTCACGTCAGTTCCGTCACTCGGAGCCTACTTATTACATGATGATGTGCGCATGCGATGCAATGCACATTAACGTCGAAATACGAGTACAGCTAGTATTTTCTTTAGAATTTTCTAGTACATTATCTTAACTATAGTCATTGAGTAATACTAAAAGTCAATGACTATAGTATATGTTCTTAAATATAATACATGCAATGATAGTAGGGGAGACGGAGGTGAGTTGTGACAAAAGACAGTTGTTGTGTTATCGTCAATTTTTCAGAACTTATATTAACTGCGAGCCAGCTCACAACAGCGCGTTCCGAAACATCGATTATGTTACAACTCTCCTGTGTTAAAATTCACCTCGCTCTCTCATAATGATACAAAGCCAATTTTGCTAGCTAAAGAAAGGAAATACATTTACTGTCATGTACCCATAAACGAAATCTATTATTCTCTTGCGACACAAATTCCGTCAATAAATCTCTCCTGATTATTAAATGTTCTCTTGCAATACATATTGATATTTGTAATAAATGCTCGTTAAATTGTGCGTAATGGCCGCGGTATGAGGTATGAGCCGTGGAGGACGGCCATTGTCAATGTTGGCAAACACATATTGATCTTAAAGTTTTACATTGTAAATTTTTTACTTTGTATAATATGCAATTTTTAAAAAGCAACTTCAACAATTCAAATATTTAGGTACCTGCACTAATTTAGGTACAAGCTGTATTAATAATTAGTATCATTGAAATCTGATAGCTAAAGCCATAACCATAATATATGGCTGAGAGAATGCGGATTAATCGCCTGAAGGACCATAAAACGGAAAATACATTAAATAGGTAGTGAAGAAAAGAGCAGTTTCTCCGCCAGTTCAATGGAAGAGTGAAATTTGGGTCAGCTGTAGGGTCATCTGCTGCACCATAGGTGACAAATAGTTAATGTTTCATTAAAAACAACGCTTTAGAACTGAGATCATCATGCTTACAAGAAGAACTTTAGAGAGCTAATCGGTCAAAATAATCGACTGGGATATGATAATTATTATTACTCGTACCTATTACCATATATACTATTAGTACGGGTGTGTGAAGTCGAATCCCACCTCTTACAGATAAAGTTTTTAAACGTCTTAAACTCGAGTTTATCGATCTCACGCTACTACTCAGTAAATATTAACGAGAATTATAAATTGGGTTGTTTCCATTTAACCCCAAATTTAGTTACTGTATTTAGTAATAAGCAGTGAACACTTCATATCACACGCACTAAAACATGTAATGTAAGTACATACACGCGACAATTATAAACGACAATATTACAGGTATATTATTCACTACATAAAATATAGACTAGACTGAGCAATGTGTACACGACAGAGAGGTAAAAATAACAGTCTATTTCAGAAACAACTCAAGTATCAATATCTAAAATTCGTCAATGATGTAATGTGATAGACACGGCAGTGTGTCAAGCCAATTTACTCCAACTTTACTGAAGCCGGCAACCCTGCGGGGCTAGAATGTGTGGGCAAAAACTTGCATGGTCCCGCGGACGTCCAGAATGGGGTCGCAGGTGGGAGAAAGTCACGTAATACATCGAATCCCGCTAGATGGAGCTCCTTCCGTAATCGTTTTATAGTTTGTGTGGAAAGATAAGTCTTGTAATTTATATGGGAACTCATGAATTCTACGAGCGTTCTCTTTCTGGACAGCCTATACCCGCATACGAGACAAATTACGGTCATTGTGGATAGGTGCTCCCGTGCCAATTCAATGTTTATTGCGCTAATTAGAATTGAATTCAGTTAAAGAACTATTTAAAGAAATTAGAATTGACCCATTCTGTATTCGTGTATTATGAATATCAACAAAAAATAGCTGAACAAAACAAGTAGGTATACCAATACTACTACATAGTTAGAAAATAAGTGCTGCTTTGTGGGGTTGCACTGTACTGTAGTAGTATTTTGCAAGGAAAGGAGCGCTGATGGGTGGTACTGGCAATCCAGTCTTGGAAACTGTATAATAATGCGTGGTCTGTCGGAGGTAGTCTATGGAGAAACCACATGTCTCCAAGAATGCACTTGCCGCGCTCAAACCATATAATTATATTATGAATGTCTAAAAGAAGTAAATTCTAACTTAGAATGGATCAGCGGGGAAATGCGGCGGGAATAATGGGGACATTTGAGCCGGGTACAATTCAGAATGGACTGACTGTACTAGAAAATATATGTGTGTTCTTTATAATTTAGTTTAGTTGTAATTTAGTTTAGTTGTAGTTTTAAGTTGATCTTTATGTATTATTTTTGACATGTTGTTAGTGAAATAAATGATTTTATTAGTGAATGGATTGCTTTGTCTTACTTGACTTTATTATTTACTAGTAGTTAATTGTGTAGTGTTCATTTAGTTACTAGACATAAACTGCATCTAACAGTATTCAATAATATCTTAGGCACGGTAGTGCGTCCGCCAAGCCGAGCTATATAATGTTGATGAAATGGTAAAGTTCCTAATAATTTTTATGCTAGAACAATTGGCCCACAAAACTGTAAGAACCGAACACTTTAAAATTCCAATTGAGTAATACGAACATTAGAACATAACACAAATCGATTTAAATATCAATCGAACGATTAAATATTATCAATACAGGCAGGTAACTGCCGATTGTACGGTCCGTGTGGGGCAATAGGCCCTTTCGAGCGACCTTAACAATCAGATCAGTGGGCTAATGACCTCTGAGCCGAGTCGAAAACTTCTGGACCACTCAACTGGATATTACTTTCTTTTCATCAACAACAACCGGAAAAAGTTTCTTTTAATACTTTGGTTTATAATTTTTATAAGGTTTTCGTACGTCTCGATTTTATGTTAAAATAATGTAAATACAATATTGGACACGTAGCGGTCGGTCGCATCGATACAAGCTTTGTTACTAATTGGTTATCAGGTGGTCATCAGTTATCAAGTTAGTGTCAAATAGTTCAGTATCAAATTGATTACCTAACGCCAATACAATACTTCAAACATTTTTAGTAAATAGTAGTTTTTTTGGTGTTCGAATTGTAGATTGTAGGAATGACCACCATAGTAGTTTGTGCAAAATACTGATAAGATATGATTTCTGGGTTATTAATGTTTTCTGTCTTTTTTCTCTCTCTACTATATTATTATAGTTATTGTTCATGTTTATAGTCTTAGATAGTCCTCACAACTCAAGTGTGGGACGAGTATTACTTGTGTTGAATCAAAATATTTAAATTGATATTAAACTTTTTGTAAAAGAAATACACCGGTAATATTTTCAGATGGTAGGTATACCTTCTTAATTACTTTAATTACACTTAGGTACCTAGGCTATTTAACAAATATCAATTTTATATTAGCAAGTAAATATGTTAATTTAATTATTAAATATCTTGCATGGTTGGTTCTTGTCGGCTAAGTCGTAGTACTTGCGGGGACCGTAAGATCTGCTACGTTACGTGATACAAAGATAAGCCCCATGGCACATGTTCATAAAAGCGATGCTGAATTCCGAAAAAAATAGTAAAAAATATAGAATTGGCCGGAAGCACTAGTAACGAATTTGACTCCAAATTTACGTCACTTTTGAACCAGTCTGCTGGACACTGCCGGCCATGCAGGAACTGGCAGACTGAGTTTTTCTTTACCTTACCTGTAATTACTATTTGTTGCCACAAGTATCTTAATCTCAAATGCCGTAAGTAAACACCATCCATTTTTTAAACCGGAAGTTGTACTTTTTTTGTGTTTTCGCCCAATACTATTTTTTTAACAATTTTTTCGAACTCAGCATCACTTTTGAACATATGCCATGAGGCTTATCTTTGTATCACGTAACGTAGCAGATCTTACGGTCTCCGCTCGTACTATCGGCTCACTGATAGCAGGAACCCCAGTAGTTATCGGTGAAAGCGCGTGGATATTAAGCTCGATTTGTGATTATGTAAATGCAACTTAGGTACCCACAGGCCATGAAAAAATTAAATAAAACTTACGTAATTCTTTAATAGGCTGTAACATGTTGAGATTCAATTAAACAGACGTTTGCGAGTGAAAAAAAGAATGTTAAGATAAACAAGACTTGAAATTTCTTTTTTACCTGCGGTTAAACGCGTTCCCAACGCTGCGAGCGAGTTGGGCATATTTGCTTCTAGGGGATATAAATGGAAACAAACCAATTTGCAATTGCAATTTGCCTTGCAATCACGCACTTTTAAAGATCAATCATGGTACCATCGTTAATTGATTGGTATATGGAAATGCAGTTGTCATCAGACATTTTTTTTTGCTTACGAGTACACGTTTATAATTAATATTAAATATCAATAGCTGTATACAGACATACGACAGACATAATAAATAATAATAATGAGCCAGCGATATAGCAGCTATTATTAAGGTACCTAACCTACGTGGCGGCGGCGGCCGGCGTGGGTGGCTATTGTTGTGCACCAAACTAATAATTACTCTCGACGGATTTAATTGATAATATAACATTAGTTCCTGAATATAATCGACTTAATCATGTATCAATTCTGTTCCGTGCCATACCTTTTTATTTTTATTTTGCTTTGTTTTTTTTAAAAGAGTCATTAAAAGTTAGAACAAGTTATATTCTTATTTATTTAATAGTATGGCATAATATTCACATTTCAATTACAACGATTATATAAAATGTGATTAATTACATACCTAGTTTATTTATTTACCTATCCATAGATTTAGCGAAATAGCAGTGAGAGGTATAATTTCATTTTTATTTTTGCGGTAAGAGCTTACCTGTTCTTGTCTGAATAAGTACTTATCAATTATACGAAAAATATATAAATATAGGTAACAGTTTTATTTACTTAAGTCCATAGTTGCCATTTTATCGCCTATCGCGTCATGCGTCACTTTCGCGCTTACATACTTGCTAGAACGTGACAGCTATGATGACAGGCGATAAAAACACGACCATATCAGGCTAGCAGTTTTAATACTACTCTCAATGATGGATTAATCACTGACACAAAGCATCCTACATAAACCACAAAATTAAATAATCTATGTCACGACATGCATACCTATAAATAACGACTGATCCATAATTATTGATATTGGTTTACATAATGCTTATATGTAGGTATACAATTTACCATTATCAAGATACACGACCATTGATTATTAAACTCAACCAATTGAGCGGCCTGATTCGAAGACTAGATCTGATGGTGTATGCATGTAAATCGTGACGAGATTTTTTATCTTAATAATATCGAGTATTAGGGTCAACGTCCTCCGCTTCCTGGGAAAGTGGTGTGCCGTAATAATGCAAGTGTCCGAAGGAACGTATCGATTCCTAATAGATGAAGATATGAAATCAATGCAATTGTATTTTAATACAGAATTAAGCTCAAAACATGGTAGAACAAAACGGGGTAGGTATCGACCTCATTGTCCTCATTGCATCACAGACACCACTTTGATTCTCAAAATGGAATGGGGGTAATTTAAACTAACATAGTGGACGTACCCATGACCGTGGTGCGGACGGTGCACGATTTTGACTCCCCATTTCAGCCCCTAGGAGGGCGTAGTATTTTAGTATAACGTAACCCAGTTATGTTATACAGCGGGGGACGCAAACGGTAAACCCCTGAGCGCCTACCGCGAAGTTCGAAAATCGACAAAACGTTGGCCCCGTCCCCGTCTCTATCGCTCTTGAATATACGCGAAAGAGAGTGATACAAATAGACGATTCGATGAACGAAGTGTTGGTTTTACTGATAATTATTTACAGTATTTACTAAAATGATGCTCTTAAAGAAATCCTCATCACTATAGCTATAGAAAGCGTTTGTCCCGTCCGTCCTCAGGTTTAAGCCAGAAGTCTGTGCAAGATATGGCGTCAGCTCAGCACTTGTTTTTTCCAAAGCTCCTGCCATCTAATCTTTCAAATCAGCTGGAAAACTTGGCTTGGGACTAGGTTTGGTTTCCTCACAATGTTTTGGGTCGCCGATAAGCAACTGGTAATTATCAAAATAATACATATACCCTAATACATTAGTTCCAGGAACTCAGTGGTAGTGGGGGAAAGCCTATGGATAAGTATTTATTTATTTATTCACTAGGTATATTTACAAAATTGATTTCCGTGAGTCAAGGATAAATAATTATTCATTGATAGTAATCAGTGTACCTGAGAGCGCTGGTAGCCTTGCGGTAAGACGTCCGACTTTCAATCCGGAGGTCTCGGGTTCAAACCCCGGCTCGTACCACTGAGTTTTTCGGAACTTATGAACGGAATATCATTTGATATTTACCAGTGGCTTTTCGGTGACGGAAAAACATCGTAAGGAAACCGGATCTAATCATAAAAAGGCCTAGTTTCCCCTGTGGGTTGGAAGGTCAGATGGCAGTCGCTTTCGTAAAAATAGTGTCCACGCCAATTCATGGGATTAGGTTGTCAAGCGGACCCCAAACCGGGATAAACGCTAGGATGAAGAAGAGTAATCATCAGTGTACCATTATACCTACAACATCACGCGTATTCGACGTACTTATCTACTTATTAATAAACGGCTAGATAGTATGTACGACTAGTCACGATAACCATTATACTTAACTATAAATAAAATAAAAACACGCGTTTATCAGTTAAAAAATAAATAAAGTCGTGATATAATTAAGATATGGTACGAGTAAATTACGTTAACGATACGTTATACGAGCCAGTTTACTAACAAGACTGATATCGCCAGATCTAGAACACTACCTAGATAAAGTAACATTACTTAGATTAACAGCTTGTGACACGGGAACCACTTTAGTGAAAAGTGGCTAATGAAGCCACGAAAGGACCAGCGGTGGTGCATTTATTGAACTCAGTTCCCACTGACTTACCAACTAAGTGAAACCAGCTTCGGCTTTCCTTAGGATTTGTATGAATTCTTGTACCTGCATGGTAAATTGCTCTTTGGTTTTAATGGGTAGGTCACTAAATTTTCTTAAATTGGAATCAGAATAGGTACAGTAAGCGTCAGAGATATGTGACCCCCCTCCAGCAATAGACAAATGTGGTCGCTAGTTCGAACCCCAGCATAAGAATCACACTTTTTGCTTTTTTTTTACTTTTGTTTTATAATCCTGGTTTTAATATTTTTTTACATTACCACAAATATTTATTTTATACGTTTTGTTATTCCTTATTACCTACTCAGTTATTAACTCGGAACATTAAAATTACCCTTTTAATCAATTTTTAACTAGAACAATAATTTCGTTAACTTCACAAGAGTCCGTGCAGCGTCATGGATAGTGTAACAGACTAGTAAACACTAGGTTCGCGGTTCGAATCTACGTAGAGGATACTTTTTGTATTTTTATACTTGTTCTTTTTTATTAATAATTTATTAACATCCTATTTAATATAGTAAGTTTAATTAAAATAGAAGTTAAAATCTTTTTTTTAAGGAGTAATAATGAAAATTCCATAGTCACTGGTAACTTTTTATTAACTAAAAAGTAGGTATTTAAATACTATTATATTAAATATTGTTTACTAACTGAATAATGGGGGTAATATATATATATATGACAGTAGATATATTATGCGTGTTCTGTAAACTGAATAGAGCTCGGATTTTTCACGGCAAAACAAAACACTAGCGTAATTTAGCCAGTGCTTGAAATATTATTTTATCGACACCTATCGAGTCTTACTAGAGTATATGACAGGTATTGCCTCAGTACATTTTTTCTTTTTTTATTCGATGGTACACCTATCAGTGTGAATGTCAAAATTTAAAAACTAACAAACGTGCGAAAATTTCGAAAAACAGGAGACTTACTAGAGCTCAAAATCAATATTTTTGACCAGTCTAAGGTGACCTACTGGGGGTTAGAAGGTTGTGCATTAATTACCGGACATCCTGTATAAGTAATAAAATAACTTTTCATTTTAGCTTTGCCATAGTCGAGCAACAAAGAGGTAGGTCTGCATGTACAACTTAGAACGAAGTAACTATACCACCTCATTTAAAATGATAGAAACGACTGCAAATTTCATCTCACATGACATATGACATTCACACTTTAACTGTCATTTCATTACGTATAAAACGTAAATTGCATCTAGGTATTATTTATTTCGCAACGCATTGAATCCGACGTGTTGGATATACGTATAATAACTTAATATTGCAAGGTATCAATTAATACAAAAATGAGTAATGTACAAGATCGGATCAAAACGTGGATTGAAAATCACCCTGAGTTAGTCTATAATGAAGTGACCTCCACTATATACTGCTCTATGTGCGATATGCATCTAAAACTGAAGAAATGCAATATTGAGAATCATGTGAAAAGCAACCGCCACAATTACCGTTCGGGGCAACCAAATAGGAAACATCAATTTTATTTCGATTTAATTATTTTTCTTATTTCATGCAACATACCATGGGCAACAGTCAACAACAATAATTTTCGTCATTTTTTTAACAAGTATTTATGTTGCGACTGCTCTATGACTTCTTTACCGGACGAATCGACCCTGCGAAAAATTTATTTAAATGTCGTGTACAAAAAAACTATACAGGGTATAAGAGAGGTAAACAAAACCAATTATTTGTGGATATCTATAGACGAAACACCAGATTTCATGGGAAAATGTGTGACAAACGTGGTGATTCGGTCTTTGCAAAAAAATTGTTCTAAGCAATTTTATCTTTTGGGGTCGAAGGTTTTAGAGAAGGTAAATGGGGAAACAATAGCAAACCTAATAATAAACCAATTAAAATTTTTGTTTCAAAATTCTTTCAATGATAACGTAAACAATTTGCTTTTACTTTGCACAGATAGTGCCGCATATATGCTTAAAGCCGGTCGTATTTTAAAAGCAACGTTTCCTCGTATGAAACACATTACGTGTTTAGCTCATGGTCTGCACCGGGTTGCCGAAGAAGTGCGAGATAATTTCAAAGGTGTGGATGGGTTGATATCGAATGTCAAAAAGATATTCCTAAAATCTCCAGAGCGTGTACGCCTTTTTAAGGCAAAATATCCGTCCATTCCCCTACCTCCCGAGCCAATTATCACCAGATGGGGAACTTGGATATCTGCTGCGGTATATTACGCTCAATACTATGAGCAAATACGTGATGTCGTCTCCATACTTGCTAATGACTCGGCAGCTATAAGAGCTGCAAAAAAATGTTTTCAAACACGCAAACTACGACCGGAGTTAAATTTCATTCGCGACAACTACGAAGTAATAGCCTCTTCAATAGAACAATTGCAATGTTCGACTTTATCCATTGCGGAATCCTTCCTCATTCTGGATACTGTTCGTTGCTACGTAAACTGGAGTAAACTGTTACCAGTGATACGTAAATTTGAAGCCGTGCTCGAACGAAATCCTGATTACGAAATTTTAAGAGACATATCTGAAAATATTACCCGAACTGATAATGAATTCTATAAATTTGCTCCCTTGACGTCAACTGAAGTTGAACGTACATTTAGTGTACATAAATGGATTTATAGTGATAAACGCAACTGTTTACTCCCAGAGAATGTTGAAAAGATAATGATCATCTACTCCTATCACTATTACCCAAATAAAATGTCTTGTGCTGCTGTGTGTACTGACGTAGATTTTGAAGAAGAAATTGCGTCTGTTTCTAATATATAGTAACTTTATACAAATGTTTTTATTAGTTTTATTACATATTAATTTTATTTGGTGACTTTTATTTCTTCTAGTTCTGAATTATCGATATCGATAAAATAATATTTCAAGCACTGGCTAAATTACGCTAGTGTTTTGTTTTGCCGTGAAAAATCCGAGCTCTGTGATTACTATATATTTTACAGCTAAATATTTACTAGTTAAATTATAATGTGTAGTCAATTATACATCAGTGAAACTTAAAGTTAACAAGTAAAATACCTTTAGCTTAACTCTTACTGTTTAAAATTGTGGTATTGGTGGTCTGCATGCTGTTAAACTTTATAGGGCATTACAGTTTGGTTGTTTACTTTAGATTATACCTACATTTTACTTCATTGAGTAGAACCGTAAAAACAAGTCGGGTCATAACTTTTTTTATAAGTAATACCAAACTACTCGGTTAAAAGTGAAATGTATAGTTTCCCTTTTCTTTGATTATAAATTAATATTCTTATTGCATTTAACACAATTTTTCAGTTATACTTTAGACAGAGATGGCGGGACACAGCGGTGGGGGTTGTGGAAATTGCGGGAAGAGGCTTTTAAGTATAAAATGGGCTATTCAAAACACAATTTCAAAAATGAGTATAGGTTAGACCGCCCCTCGCCCTATTAGTCTGTAATGTCTGTATGCCATTATCAATATGTATTACGTAATCTAAACCAGCTATTTAACGTTGCAAAGAGAAACGACATGTTATCAAAGATAACAATAATTCATCTCTTAGCACGTTACCAATGCAATGCAACCTTACCACAATCTTAGTAAGCATAGGGTATTTCTCCACTAATTAGGTCGAATTCAAACAGCTCCCATTAAAGTTACATTGAAATTTCCTTTTAACAGAAACACTTTATTCAGTCATCTCACATCAAATTGACTTGAAATAATACTAATGAAGAAGAATCAATGTTAAAAAAACTACATTAAATGGCTAACAATATGTATGGTTTTTAAGGTAGAAATTAACGAGTTACATCTTGGAAAAGCCTACTTGTTTAAGCACTATCTTGTTATTTGCAAAAAAACAAATTATATATAATTAATATAATTTGTTAGACACTACTTATACAATAGCGTCATTATACCTACTCATTATTTTAAAACTTGCATGGAGTAAATATTTGCCCAATAATGGAGAAATACCAACAACACATTTTTTTTTACAATTTTTACTAATAACATAGAGGAAAACCTTTTTTATCTTCTACCTGTTTTAGCCGGCTTTTCATGCTTGAAACCATGTTTGAACATACATTGGTGTTCCTCATCAATTCCCACTTTCTATAAACTTCTTCGTCTAAGTTTTGTCTTGATTTGACTTATGTAGGGTCCCAGTTAAGCACCATAAATTCTCAATAGGATTAAGGTCAGGGCTTTTAGAAGGCCAATCTAATACAGTGATGTCTGTTTGTAAGGCTAACCACTCTTTCACTATACGGGAACGATGCACTGCACTATTGTCATGCACCAATGATTTATGTCTTGCACTAAATAAATTTGTCCTTCGGGATAGGCGACGCGAACGGAAGGCAACATGACGTCACGTAACACTTCGAGGTATCGCTCGCTGTTCATTCGGCCTCCAACTTCAACGAGCTGCTCGGGCCCCATAGATGACATCCAGCCCCAATACGCTAAAAAAAATCTCATGAGCATACCATAACTTGAAAAACGTAAAACTGAAATCACAGTTTTTTTTAAAGTGCAGGTAATGAAAATTGTATACTTAATATAATTTACCCACCTAATGATATCCTTCCGCTTGTTCTAAGTCTAGCATATTTTTGGGGTCAAATCGCTCTCCACTTCTGCGCCACAATATTTTTCTTCCATCTTTGTCTGACTTAAAATATTTCTCGTCAGTAAATACGATATAACGATTCTCACCCATCTGCGAATCGTATTTCTCTGCAAGTAAAAATAGTATTAAATTTGCTCGTTTATGATGATAAAACTTAAAAAACTCAAATAGCTTTAAAAATAAACATGGCTCTAAGACTATACCTATTACTTCACATAAAAAAGCTGCCGATTAAAAGACTTTTCCGTTAAATATATTTTTCTATCTTATCCCATATATAGGTAAACACACGACAGTAAATCCTCACAAACAAAATCTGGTGGCTTAACTTATTGATAACATTTTACTTTTTTTACTAAAAAATAAATGTCTCAATGGAGTCACAGGTTACAAACTTACCGTTATATTCAGTACTCGTGTGCTATTTGTTTAATACTTTTGTTCTCTTCCCAAAGAACCACAATTTTATCGAACCATATTGTCATTGAAACACAAAAAACGGACGGGGGCAGTTATTCAATTGCTTGAAATGCAAAAGGATTTAAGAAGTCGAGAGATCGTAATTGCGTTGCGACACAGGTATGATTCGCACACGCAAATTATGACTTACCCTCAGAGAAATTTTCTCCACGAAATAACTAGACGCATTTACTCCAGTAAATTAAACCTTAAAATGTAATTGGTAAAAGTCGTTGTTAGTCGTCTGTGGAAATAAAATGAATAAAAATGAGGGTAGGAAAATATTGATAAACCAAAGACATTACTAATATGATCCAAGACAAGCTTGCAAAACAGGGACGAGTATAGATATAAGTAATAGTTGGAACAGAATATCTATGTTAAGGGACCTCGATGTCGATGGCGCTTACGCCATTATCAGCGATGCTCCAATAAAAATGCAACGATGCGCAACCCGATGCGGCGTAAGCGCCATTGACAATAAAGTCCATTTTTATAGATTTTGTCATAGTTCTCTATTGCCGGTCGGAACTGGTTCATATTTTTGTTGTGTAGTCCATGTGTTACGATAGCCCAGCGGAAAAAAGCCGGACTAATGTATGAGTGAAGCGAATGAGTGTGAGCCGAGGCCCCAGGATCGATCCCAGCTTAGCTGACAAGCAGATTTGAGATATTTCATTTTTGAAAGAATTAAATGACAGTGTGGTAAATGCCGATTCTCGTGTCGAACGAGAGTTCCAGTTTTACACCTAGGGGGGTCACATATCTCTGACGCTCACCAGCTTTCTTGCAACCTACTTTACTTAAGACAAGTAGTGCATATGTACTAACTTTCTTATTGTTGTTGATATGTTCTGGGGTACTTGCGTTTAGAATAGATTTTGAATCTCCTAATAATAAACAAATAGGTACCTAGTGATGGGAACCTTACCGAAAGGTCAAGGTTTGGAGGGACGGTTTTAGGTAAGTACCTATGTGTTTTATTTTTTAATCCTTTATCTTATTAGAGTATATTATAATGCTTGTTTATAACGTATAAAAACAAAAACTACATATAGACTAAACTAATACTAAAACCTAAAACATACTTACAAATAAAAAATGGGCTCCAGATCAGATCCACTCGGTAGGGTGCCCAGAAGGCTGGCGGCATTGCCGCGTTGGACGGCAATACCGATTCGCTGGGCAAAGAGTATGCCCCAGCCTTCTGGTCACCCGTCGCATTAATAAGGCGCTTGGCTAGCTTCTTTTTTAATTAATATTTAGTTTTATTTTATAAGTACTTAGTTATGTTTGTATACTAGCATACATGTGTATCAAAACTATAAGGTACCTAGTACGTACTATGTACATACTTAAGTACAAAAATTACTGTGTGGGCTAAATTCCTAGCAACTCTCTTGATTGCGTATATAAGCTCACACTGTGGTAGTTTGCCAGATCCTTCTTGTGTTAAGATAGTTGTATTGAAATTGTGTCACAACAACATTACCAGTTGCAATCTTGTATGTGCAACTTCGAAACCGATACTAACCACGGTTAAAACGAAGTAAAAGCGTCAGAGTCTGGTACTTTCAAAGGTTTTTTAGAGATAAACCTAGTGCCTTTTTGCAACACTTGGTCAACCGTTGAGCTAATATGGCGGAGGGGATCGTTTAAAGTTGCACACACGGTTTTTTCTTCATCTCTTTACGTATATATATATATATATATATAAGCTTGCACATCAGTAAGAAAACCGGTATATTTATGCATGAAGGTATAGTACGATTTTTACATGACGGAATTGTAGATAGAAATCTCTAGTAGTATTATTTATCGTATGGCTGCATGTCTAGTCTAGATATAGATAGGCATTTCTTCTCTGGGGTAGTAGTAGTGGGAAAGCAGATGATGAAGAAAATCCAGTGAGTGCTGCGAGGTCCAGATGGGACAGTGCAGCTGCCAAGTTTGTTACTCTTTTAGCACCAACCAGGGATCACGTGTAGGCTTGTCGAACGGACGGCTATTTCCTACGGACGCAGAGTAACAAATCTCTATTATAGTATAGTAGCTTTTGACATAAAAAAAAATTTCTACCTTAATTCAATTTACTATTGATATGTTACCAGCAATTTTATTTGACTACGCAAATTGTACATAAGGATTAGATAAATCTGTAAGTACGTAATGGTATATTTAATCAGCAATTGAATTAGACGTATAAATAGTAAGTCCGTAATTAATTATATCTATTAAATGCACTTAGACACGCAGATGATCATTATGAATTACATAACTACATCTCGCTATTAAAAGTAAGTAATAATAAAATACTCGTTTATAGTGATTACAAACAATTTTTAACCGACTTCAAAAAAGGAGGAGGTTCTCAATTCGACTGAATTTTTCTTTTTTTTTATCATCATTATGTTTTTTTTGTATGTATGTTACTCCATATCTCCGTGAATCGTGAACCGATTTTTTTAATCGAACAGGTATAAGTATAACCCCTAGATGGTCCCATTGTCACCAAGTCAGGGTCTGATGATGGGATCCTGGAGAAATCGAGGGAACTCTTCAACTATTATAGGCACACCTATAGTGATTTCACTATTTTTTACAGCAACTCGGCCACTTCCTCTTGGAATAGCAGATCCTAAGTGAAGTCGGTTCTTTTTTTGTTTTAAATTATATAGTGAACATTTTAGCGTTATTTAGTGTTAAGTTTTCATGATTCACTAAGTTTATTGCCCATCGGATTATAGGTATTGTATTTTAATAGTGATAGATTGTAATAAATCACTATTAAATTACATGGGTTTATTGGGTATAGTATACATAATTAGATGGGTGATAAGTATAGATCATGTAAAGAACATATCTAAGTTCTTATCTAGTTCGGACCAAAATAAGTACAATATTATATTATACTTACACGACCCTAATCACATAAAAAAGGTACCTACTGTACACTTATTTTTGTGTTGATTGTACACAAGTGCCTATAAGGCTTTGTCATTTTATTTTCAAACATGGCTTTTCGATCACACACAGAAAGACAGGTGTTGTATGGAAACATTAAGCATCGGGGATTTTGAACAAGTTCCCCGAGGGACTGAGACAATGGGCCCTTATTGCAAAACCTGTGTTTGTGTCATGCTATGTAACTTACTTGGATTAAATTTAAATTGAAGAGTGATAATTATTCACAATAATACAACAAGAATAAAAAAGAAAAAACATGTAGCATAAATAAAATAAAAAAGATAATACGATTGAAAGTGGTCTCGTCCAATAAATGTAAATAATCGTAAAAGTAGAAATCGGTAATGTCGGTATCTGGGGACGAGTGCAAGCGAGCGCATACAGTGGGTCGCCGAGCGAAAGTGCCCGTTTGGTCTCGGACTCAGGCCATTTCTTCAGCACTAACCGGTCATCATAAAGATAGCCAGTGTATCTGTGTCCTCAAGTATCATAATAACTATGCGGAATCTGAGATCAAAGTTAAAATGGTTCATCTGAGCCTTGGACTTGGTTAGCGATTTGACAACCCTGGTTTGCTCTGCTCCTCTGTTACGCCGTATTGAATTTCTTTTGCTAGATGAAAGTTATTAGAAAATCGATTATTAATTATTCTTTATTAACGGTTATGTAAGCTCGGATTAACAGTTACGTTACTTATTAATTAGATGTAATTGAGTTGTTAGTTTTATCTTAGGTAGTCTTACTCGTATTAATTGAGATATTGGCTGTGTAATTTCATAGTGTATGGTTGAAAACGGGTTAACTGTTTCTTTAGTTATTCATTTGAGTAGGGGGTTCAATTACTTGTTTATTACATAGTTTCATATCAATTTTCTTTATTCATCATCATCATTGGTCACAGCATCTTCGATGATTGTTGCAGCGTTCACGGAGATTAACATGATAGAGTGTTGCGGGCCGGCTGCCCACATCGACTCCATTGGCTATAGATTCCGATAGCCGAATGGCATTTCCTAGCCATAGCGATCGAATACATCACGTGAGTCCTAGGGTCTCCGCCCTAGGACTCACGTCACTTCTCCGGCACTGCAGATCTTTTTCTGTCTCCGATTTTATAGCCCGACCTCACCGCATTTTTCTGCACCTTTTCTCAGATAACAACACCACTCTAGTCTGATTTCAGCCTGTAGTCTATTAAACCCTTCTATATAATTTATTTTTATACGTTTCAAAGTAACATTCCTTTGGGTTAAAGTAACCCGGCTTTACGGTAGACATTTTTCTCAGTGCCTACAATGGACTTCTAAAATTCTGTTTGACGATCGAGAGTAAATCGTAAATTAAATACGCTTAGCTTAGATAACTAAACCTTTAAGTTGGTCAGTGGTTAGGTTAAACTAATGCAATAGCCATAATAAAAAGCGCTAACTTCTTACAGCCCGCCGCGCTCTGATAGTCTTCCATTTGCCTACACCAAACTAGGTTTTGAATATATAAGTAAACATCTTAGGACGGTTACTTGATGGATACTGTTCATAGTTTCATTTTAAATTATTATTCAACAGGATTGGACCTGACAAAATTATAAATTCAAATATAAAGAGATAAAGAAGAGAAAAGAGAGCCATGTACAAGCTTAAAGGGACAGCGACGCACATTTTAAAAACACATATGGAGTTGCAGGCACCATAGGTAACCTTGACCGCTTACCATCAGGCAGGAAATACGCTTGTTTACCACCGACCTGATAAAAAATCAAACGTTTTAGTGACACTGTTTGTCAGAATTATTATATTTACGAGTATTATCATCATTTTGATGACACAAGAAGATCATTTTGATAACAAATCATGATCTTAAAGTTAGAATCCCGCTCTAGGTCTATGTTTTGGAGAAAGTTTAGGTCAAAATGAGCCGAGTTAGCAAGAATGCTTTTTCTACTTAAGTTAACATAGCATTGTATTGTTAAAGTTTTCTTTTAAAAGAATATTTTGTTATAAGAAAACAATACAAACTGTTGTTGCTCCTTATATCTATAGGGTTTGTGTTCAGTTTTGAGCACTATTTGTGTCAATGTCTGTGGTTCATTATTTTTCATACAATGTAAAATGGGAAAGTGTGGATATATCGTGCGCAGCGGGATGTTATTCCTAAACGCCAAGTCGAGAAGTCAAGGTGTCAAGTCAGGTTGATTATTCCTCGACATGGTTATAACTATTTAAAAGCATTTCATTTGAATGTACCTAGTCGGAAGAAGGTCGCTAAAGGCCCTCTCTCCTTTCAAAATAGAGATCTCTCCTTTCAGTTTTATTTATTTGTTATTTTCGAGCCAAATGTGTTTAATTTGATTAATGATGATACGAAAAACACAATGAAACGAATGACCATGATTCCCGCGTATTGCATTCATAGTTATAACGTAGTACTTATGTTATGACGAAACCATGCAAAATGACTTGAACACCTTTAAACGAAGAGTGAGCATTCTAAACTACTCAAGGTTAGTGACCTAGAAAGTAAGTAGGGTGTACAATTGTGCATCACCATCTCGCTAGACGGTAAGGCCGATGGCACACGGACATGTTTAAGTGCGATATTTTTTAATTATGTACGAATATAAATCCCTCTGTCCCTCATGGATCGCATCTACGGAGGTACATATCTTCTTTTCAACAAAGAAAAAAACCACTCATATCTATTCATAATTAACGGAGTAATCGCGTAACGAACATGATGATGTTGATGGTATCCTGTCGTCCGTCATCAGGGACATAGGGCTATCAGGAGGGATTTCCGTTGTTCACGGTCCTGTGTGGCCTCGTCCAGTAGCAGCTTTATTTTCAGCTAGTTTGTAGTCGGTTAAAAAAATTAGTTAGACAAACACCTTAAGGCCGTCGGCAAACGTCAGTTAAGTTACACTATATTACATAGAGCTTCTTTGTCGTAGGTATTGTAATGGCTGACTGGCTGAGGGACGTGAAAACTCTGGACTCTCACTAACGCTTTTCCAAGCCGTTTGATTGTGGGCCCGGTGCATGTTAGCCTGTAGCTTGTAATGGATATTATTCCGTTAGCCCAAGATGTAACCATATGTTTATCTCTTATCTTTCATACCCGATCACTGTCGCAAAATTAAATCGTTTATTCTTAAACTTCAGAAGTTCACATCATCTTTAGTCTTTCATTTCTGAAAAAAACAGCTGAGCGCGGCTTGAAAAATGGCTTTACCTAACTGAACGGGGCAAGTTAGCAAAATCGTGCGGATGCTGTTTACCGTCGCCTGGGATGTTACGAAGGTCGCTATGCTATTAAATATTCTTGTTGTTCATACTTGGATATGGTAACAATTATATATTTGGTAATAC
The DNA here is from genome assembly GCA_911728535.1 of Pammene fasciana. NCBI lineage: Eukaryota > Metazoa > Arthropoda > Insecta > Lepidoptera > Tortricidae > Pammene > Pammene fasciana. Next base: position 6,522,609 of record OU452279.1, read on the forward strand.
CTCGGCGTCTACATATAAACTTCAAAATTTAGCGTCCTTTAAAATTTTAAAAGATTGTATTTGTGTTGCGTAGACACTTGTGTTTATTTATGTTTATAGACTTACTAAGGCACCAAAAGTCAAAAAATTATAAGGATTATTTGGTTTGTTACAAAAAAAGAAGATATATTACGAGATGTAGAGATGAAAGAAAAGATTTGACTCTGTTATGCACTATTCCTTATGTCGACTATTCACCGATTGCCATATAATACAAACAGCGCAATTCCATTACAGAGTAGTTTCATACATATTGTCGTGATGGCAGGATGGCAATTTGGTTTGTTTACGTTGAATCTCGACTGCCACTTGAGTGGTTCTGTTAGTTGCGACCTATTACCGCATACATACCCCATTGTGTTCGTTGAGGTTTATACACAAAGTTGCTTACTGTCGCCAATAAAGTTATTGATTCGAATTATACATACATTGTTCAATAACGCAGTTTCTAAACGAATGATAATCGTTTGTAATTTATTTTTGATTGACATAATTTTATGGTGACACAAACATACACAATGACAACGATAAATGCTTATAATTTTAAGTTCTGGCTGCCTGATTTTATCAAGCTGAGATCTGATGATGGAATTTTATGACTTCTAAGGGTACGTAATCTGCTACTATTCGAACATACTTGAGGCACACGTAGGTATAGTGCTTTTAAATTGTTCTAAGTTTATTTTACAAGCAAATTTCATGTAGGTATGTACGAATTGTAGTTTAAGTAAAGTCATTGTTTTTATGTCCCTATAAAACACGTAGATTAGTTAATTCTGATTAAGTGATTTTGATCCTTTTTTTTTCTTTTCGAATTCAATTTATTGTCAGAATGCTGTGTGTTGATGGGTAGGTATTTGATTGGAATGTAAATTCAGTGTAATTATATGAAACTATGTTAAGAACAGTCGAAATTATTTACATTCGGTTACCTTGCCTAATAATCAAGTACATAAATAAATAAATAGCCTCAATGATTTCTACATACAAGTTTGCCTGGTTAGTTTAGGTGCAGTGCATACATGCACAGGGGTTAAGTATTAAATTATCTCAACACCTATTTGTACAGTCGACGTCAAAGATATGTTTACACTTTTGCACCTTACTCCTTTGTAATAAGGCGCAAAAGTGTAAACATATCTTTGACGTCGACAAAGTAGATACATGCTTACCTACATTTACATAAATATGCGAATGCAATGGTGAGGTGATATCATATATCATATATACTCTAGAGGGATAAGTATACTTGACATAGAAATATGAATACATATAATAGATAGACGTTTGAGTAAACACATTTTAGAGAACACATAACATAACACAATATTACTCCATCTTCAACAACTCAATACGTCAGTGTGGCATTTAGAGCACATGCAAAAATCAAGATGGAAGCTGCATAAAAAGTTGTATCACATAAAATTAATAAAAATCTTTTATACTTTTACGAAATCACGTCTAGACTTGCAGTGTGTTTAATGAAATATTTCAAAACGACTAGATTACGATTGTGCAGTCTTGCGTTTTGCATGAGAAACCTCATCATATAAAAGTTATGTCGTCACATAATGTCATCGCCGACTAGATGGGGATTTAAAGAGGAGACCACCGGACTGCGTGTGAAATTTTGCAGTACGACTTTCCATTCTCGATAAAGAGGCAGGGGGAAACCCAAAACAAGATGAAGGGACTTTTGGTGCTGAAGGGCATGAGTGAGAGTCAGGTGTCCGAAAACATCGATGATAGTTATTTACACTGCGGAAAGCTGTCACCACAATGAAAGAACCACCACCACTCGGTCAAGAAGCGACGAAATCTTCAGCCGCCCCAAAGAAGCCCGCCACCGCCGCTGCTAAGGCACACCACACACCTGAGCTGAATAAAGAAAATTCATAGACAAAATGCTTAAATTTGTCTATGTTTTCTTACATTTCTCTATGGTACCTGATTAATTGTATGGAGGCCATAGAACCGGGCACAACGACAAGGACATGAAGGCAGCCGCCGCCAAGAAGAAGCCTGCCGCCAAAAAGATTTCCATCCTCACAAAGAAGGCTGCACCTAAGGCCAAAGATACCGCAAAGAGTGTCGTCACACATAATCGGGCGTTAGTCTGAAACCTCATCGAATCGAAGTTGATGTCGTCATAGATAATCGTACGATAGTGTGCAACCTGGCGCTTAATCGCAGCGTAACATAGTTCACAACTGTGAACTAATGCCACCGTTAAAGTCAGGCAATTAATGATTCTTACACAGTGACCGACTTCTTAGAGTGTGAATGAGAATGTTGGAACATGCTATTTTCTTTCGATTGTAACTAATTACGGGGTAGGTCTTTGAACGCTTTGATACCTCTTAATTAAAGCGTTTGAAGACCTACTTAGACTGTGCAATTTTGTTGGCGTAAATGTCAATTTAGAATGTTGGAAAAAATTTTTTTTTCTTCATCTGCAGTCTCTGGGGAGTATACTTGCACTATTGACAGTTGATGGCGTAAATGTCAAATAATATAATATAACACATAGCATAGTACACGAAGCCTCTGATCTGCAATCCAAAGGCAGGCAATCTCCATCGCATACTTTAAAAGCAATGAACACAAAATATAAGTAAATAACCATATGGCCAGCATACTTAAAGCAAAAAATACCAACAAAAACTCGGTCATGATACTCATGATAGACCCGTAAGCGCTCAACGGATTAAACACCCACAATAACAAATATCAGTAAATCTTTATGCAATACGGAAACGAATGCAAGTGTCTATGAAGGCGCGGATAACATTATGAGACACAATAGTTTGGGAGCGCCGAACTAGAACTCATACAACGTAATAGTTATGTCACTTTACCTATTGAGGTCGTTTGGTAATGTGCACGTGGTCATTAGGCCACGATCTATGGATCTAGCTAGAAACTGAAAAATCTGTCTGGAGTTACAAAGAATGCCGACGATTTTCGCATATTATCCAAATAATAGAGAGCCTGCGAAAATATACGTAATTTGACGTTCGGAACGTCAGATGAAATAATAAGTAAGATAAGTTTAGATACGGAATAAAAAAATATTCGAATACCTACTTATACGCATTTAGATGTGACGATGCCGTTCCTGCCAATGCCAATCCCATGCAAGTATGCAACTGCATTTGTATAAAAAACAAATTATATTATAATCCCTCGACAACCAAACAAGACCGGGAACACAACCCAACACCTGTAGGTTTCCATTCTATCGTCTCAAGTTCACAAATAAGAGCAGATTTTTTCGTTGTCCGCCTGTTTAAAAATAAAGTGAACATTGTGAAAAACTATATTTTTTGTCGATATAAATCAATGTTGTCGTGATAAATACTATTTATTTATTATTTGGACATCATGTTCGCTAATGATCTGACATTCCAGTAACAATGGTAAAGGTATGGAAATTGTTTGAAATAAATGTATATTAAGCGTTTTCAAAATTATTAACATTTGTTTAAATTAACGAATGCGTATGAAATGGAAAATTATAGTATTTATATAAACACATTTCCCTTAGCACATTTTCGCTGCTAAACCTTCTAAAACATAAGTAAATCAATTATTTACCGATGTTTTTTCACTGTCTGTTAATGACAGGTTTTATGTGTTGTGAATATAAACAGAAGACAGTAGGCCATTGCGAAGGGATATGTTATATTGTTCTCTCAGTCACATGGCAAGTTGCGAATATAGTAACTCATTGGAGTCTTAATATCTACTCATTGCCATTTAGAGCTAGAGCTTATGGAAACCTTTGATAAAATAAATGTACATTACTAACTGCCCCTTAGTTTTGTTGTCTTAAAAAATCTTGTCTACCGTGCCTTATTATTATAATTGTGTTGTTGTGGGCCTTGAGTGTCGCATCGACCAGCATTAATCTATTGTGACAGCCCTTTAAAGTTCCTTACTAATGCCCGTTGCCTCCAGAAAGTTCCAGATTCTTTGGGCCGTAATGTTCTGTACCTCATAGGGTTGCACTACGCGTTGCCCTAGGTAGGTACTTCTTTTTGACATTTAGTGGTCCACAAGAGCAGAGTATGTGCATTGCAGTTTCCTCTGACTACCGTGCCTTACTGATTTCTACCAGTTTCTTGAAGTTTAGCACTTTAGCTATAAGAGATCCCTTAAAATTAAGTATGCCGTTGTAGGGTCAACTACAGAGATATGTATCCACTTTTGGACCTTATTACAATGCAATGAGATGAAAAAGTGGATACATCTCTTTGTAGTCGACTGTACAGTCGCCATCAGATATATCGGAGCGGCCAATATGGCATATCAGAACAACGCCTCCATTGTCAAGGCGATAAACTGCATGGTCAGATATTTATGAGTACCTTGGCCGCTCCGATCTATTTGATGGCGACTGTATGCAGATACGACTTTTATCACGGTAGCACACTAATTTGCATAATAAGCCAGTTATACCGAGGCTTGCTTTAATCGGCGTGGACCTTTGCGCTCCAGCGACTCTTCCTGGAGTGCTACTGACACGGATACTTATTGCTGGTTATTATTAAATCATTCGTCATTATCGTCGTTAAATCATTTAAGTGCGTCCTAGTATATTGATTTGCACTATATAATACAGCTTGGTATAACTCGTAGGTACAGTCGTCATCAAATATATCGGAGAAGCCAGAGTACACACATTGCACTTTATTACCTTCACAATATAGGCGCCAATGAATAGTTTCATAATACTATTAGCTCCGAAAGGTTAAAAAAATGCGTCGTCCTATGACAGGCAATCCGGAGTTAACCTAGCTTTCCGTTAGTTCATGAGCTGTAAGGCAAGTACTTAACTGTTTGAAAGTTTAGGCAAGCCTATAGGAATTTGGTGTAATGGACGCTGCCATTGAGCCCTTTTTAACAGGCTCTGTGGCAGCAAAAGTATTACAAATATTGATCGTTACTATAGGAGGGGCATGTTGTTATTGAATAATGAAGTCGCTTGCGGCAATTGTAACTAGGACGCGACGTACTAACAAGTGTTAAGCACCCAATATTGCACTGCGTACACGCTACAATACATGTTGTATTGTACAATAGCAGTCAATCAAACGAGACACGAGACATTCATCATATGTTTATTATACGCTCGATAGCCATTTAACATGGAAAATTCAAGTTGAAAAAATTAAAACCAAACTTTCCCGATTTATATACGCACTCTGTATACTGAGAAGTAACACCACATTTGAGTGCGCGCTGGCAGCGTACCACTCGCAAGCAGTCGCGTGGCTGCGGTACGGACTCCTGTTATTTGGAGACAGCACCGACATTAACCACCTTCTTATTATGCAGAAGAAGTGCATTAGAATCCTAGCAAACACACATCCGCCACATAGCTGCAAACCTCACTTTAAAAAATTTAACTTACTCACCCTCCCCTCCCTATACATTTTAGATATTGCCACATTCGTACATAAAAACTTACATCTTTTTAAATACTATCAAAACCCTAGACGTAACCAATTCCTTGAACTTCCAGAACCAAAATTAGAAATATACAAGAATGGAAGGGTCCATTATAGAGCCATAAAGGTTTATAATAAAATCCCCACATATTTGAAAACTGGACAAACAGATACAGAGTTTAGAAACCGCCTAAAATGTAAGCTGGTCGATAAGTGTTACTACACGGTTACTGATTTTATGGAAGATGAGCCTTTGTAACTTGGAATGTTAGCAAGTTCTCTAATTATAAGTAGATACACCTATCTAGTTGTAATATAAATTTAATCTGATGTTAATATTTAAAAGTTTATTAACTATGTCTTATTAAATTTAAGATTGTTATGTATAATTAGGTATAGATATTATAAAACTACTGTTGCTATACCCTATCAGGGTCCACGATGTACCTAGCATAAGTACCTGGAAATGCAATAAAGGTCTCTCTCTTATCTCTCTTATATTTGCGTATTATAAAAATGCTGCAGCACTAATTACTCATTATGCACAGTAAGGTCAGTAAGGCCGTGGTAGCTATAAAATCAGGCCAATACAAGACAAAGTAACTGAATCGCGCTTACGCTGGTACGGCCATGTCATGAGAAGACCCGATGAACACATGACAAAAAGTGCGTTAGAGCTCATATCGGGACCAAAACCTTCTGGCAGACCCCTAACAACATGGATGTCAGTTATTAGAAAGTACCTCTCTAATAATAACTTAGACCCAGCGACGACCCAGAGACGATATCTCTGGAGAAAGAGGATTAGGAGAGCCGACCCCAATTAGAAATGGGACAAGGCCGGAAGAAGAAGAAGTAAGGTCAGTAAGGCTCATTTAATAGACCACTGGGTCTATTCTATGAGATTTAACGCCGCTAAAAATATTGAAAGGGAAGCCGGAGCTAAAGCAGCATTCCTTTCATGAGTCTAGTAAACGTAAGAAACTAGGCCTTTTTTACTAGGTCCGGTTTCCTTACAATGATTTCCTTCACCGAAAAGCGACTTATGGAAGAACTTACGTACGAAATATCATTTGTTATTTACCACAAATGATATTCCGTACATAAGTTCCAAAAAACTCTGTGGTACGAGCCGGGGTTTGAACCCGAGACCTCCGGATTGAAAGTCGGACGTCTTACCGCAAGGCTACACAGCGCTTGCAAAGAGTCTGAAAATTAAGAAAACTAGTTTTATGAACGCTCCGCTACTGATACCTACAACTTTTAAAGAATAAATAATAAATAAATATTAGGACAATCTTACAGAAATCAACCTAGTCCCACAGTAAGCTCAATAAGGCTTGTGTTGTGGGTACTAGGCGACGATATATATAATAGATAGATATAGATAAATACTTAAATACGTAGAAAACATCCATAATTCAGGAACAAATATCTGTGACAAGCACACAAATAAATGCCCTGACCAGGATTCGAACCCGGGACCTCCTGCTTCATAGACAGGGTCACTACCAACTAGGCTAGGAGGCCGTGAAAAGAAGAAGTTACCTAATTAAATAAAGCTTGACATATTGTTATGACAGCAGTAGCCGCGAGCGTTGCTAATTTATTTCTGCCAACAAAGCCTTCGTTAATTAGTTCAATGTTACGGCCGTTATCAGTTATCACCGGTTACTCAACGTTTGTTGTCGCCTTGGGAATCCGAACGCACGGCACGTGCGCTTGGGCAAGCGTTTGCAACACGAGGCGCTTTCTAACTACTAACTTCTAGAACTTTCCAACGACTATTTTAATCTTATAGTATTAATTAGGAAAATTGTGTAAATTCGATAGGGATTTAGTGGATATTCCCTTTCAATAAGCCTGTTCCTTTGTGGTATTTATGTTTGGATTACTAGTTAATGATTTATTCGGAAAAGGCCGTTTTCAGTTCTGTATTGCAGAGGCACTATACATATAACTGTCGTTTTTCAGTTGAAATAAATTCTAGTACCCAATTTTTTGCCGACGACGCCCAAGCAGGTCGCCTAAGTACCGCTGGAGAGACCAAGTCGAGAGAGAGCGCCGTGCAAGCGGTGCAAGCAGAAAACTGGGAGGAGATCGCACTAAACAGGGCGCGCTGGCGCCAACTCTTTTCGGAGGCCGAGACTCACTTCGGGTCGTTGAGCCAGCGGAGTAAGTAAGTAATTTTTAATTTTTCGTTTTTGGCGCATAGCGCATTACGAGTTGTTTTTATTGACGCCAAGTGTAGTAGCGTTAAACTTTATACAAGCTAGAGTACAGGATTATCATGCGTAGATAAGCCTAAAGAATGACTTAGGTTTAATTCATAGGCTAAAGGATAAGGTAGGTACATCAGAGGAAACCTGAGTTTACTACTTAAGTACTAGAGCTACTTTTTGAATAACAGCTTCCAGTGAATCGAGTAGCCGAATATAAAGCAAGAAGAGCGGAATCGGAACACTGGCATAGTAATGAGCAATAAAAGTAGATTTGCTGGATATATTTCAACATTGTTGTGGTTAATAAATAAGTAGATAATAAAATATTCTCAATGTATCCATGAAACTTCAACATTGCAACCAATGCTGAAGAAGGCCCGTGACCACATCCATTGTAAAAATGGAGTATAATCCTAAATCTTAGTCCTAAAAATTTTCAACAATTTGTATTTCCATGCTCCATATCATTGACTAAAGCAAACAACGACGGCAATTATCAAAAGAATTCTGACTATACGCACCCACATAACATATATTTATGGGCCGTAAACGATCTAATGCATAATTCGCACATTGTCTCTCCAGCTAATGATTAACACAGATCATTAAACTTTTTCACATGCGTACAAAGTTACGTAAACCAAATCGGTGTATAAACGACTTTACATTTCACTTCCTTTTTTCTCATCGGCGACTATAGCAGGAAACATGAAGTGCAATTAACTCTGATACTAATATATTATGTGAGAGATGTGACTGCCAAGTTGAGGACGTGAGGTACATAATTTATTACTTGTATCGGTTCGAATGGTTCCTGTTATATATCTACAAGACGGCGTGTTATTATAGCAATAACTGTTCCATAGAGAAATTAGCAGGTAGAGAATGTCATTATGAAAAGTGTAGGTAATTATTACAAGAGTAACAATGTTGCAGCAGAGAAAACTACTATATTAGTTATATTCTCTCTGGTTAGTTATATAAAGAAAATTACTGAAAAAATTAATTTGTTTTCATCAACCAAACTTCGTCTACCGGTAAATTAAAAATTGTGACTACATAACTAAGGCTTAATTACTTACCAAAATGTTTTGTTATTTATACGTTAACTTAAATAAACTTCATTAACTCCTTAACGATTTATGGCTACTGATAAAATAGCCGAAGTAGTTCGGTTATCCTTTTTTGTCAGTGTTAATTCACATCAGTCATATCATATCAGTAGGTACTTATTCCTATTAGAGCGGTAGGTATTTTATGTTTAAAATTTTAATTTGTTACGTATTGTTCTCAATGAGATCTTCTTTTGTTATCAAAATGGCATTAAATCAAATTGCAATACTGATGACTACCAATAATGACACTAAATCGTTTTAACAAACTTTATCTCTGCTCTGTTTTGATAGTCACACGCGCAGTGACGTTGAGTTTATTAAACTTATACCAAATGCAATTTGCATGCATAAAGCATGTTTCCGTAAGCACGGTATCTTTAATTCCATTAAGTATTTAGAACTGATCAATTAGCATTCACATAATATTTATTAATAGTTATAGAATCATCTCTTTACAGCAGCAGCAAAACGCAGGTATGAGTCGTATATCAGGCATATCAGCAGCATTAGTAGCTAAGCAGACAAGGTGTTCAAAATGAGCTTTATACGACTTTATTGTCAAAAAGAAACCATTTATGCTGCTGACTGTACGACATTACCCAAGTTTACGGTGGTAAAATCAAGGTCAAAGATTAGCCGTACAATTGATGGCAATAGCAAAACTGCTTTGTTTCATTTAACATAGGTTTTTAAGTACCCATAAAGTGTTTTATGGTCAACCTCAAAGTATGATTACTGACTTTACAAATTCAAATGTACCACAGCGTGCCTTATTGTTGAATTTGTTGAGTCTTTAAGTGTGTCGTATTGTCGAACCTTCTAAAATGTCTTTAGTCTGATTTTACTTTGAACTTTGAAAACTACAAGCCATGGTCATGCTTATATTATTATGTAAATACAATGTAAATTTTCGATTTTACCTCGAAAAGAAGGTCAAAGCTGTTATATTGGAAATTATACAGTGTGTAAATCTAATACGGGCGAATCTCTTAACGGTGATTAGTATAGGACATAATAAATAATAATAACAAATATTATGGGACAATCTTACACAAATCCACCCAGTCCCACAGTAAGCTTAATAAGGCTTGTGTTATGGGTACTAGGCGACGATATATATATTAGATAGATATAGATAAATACTTAAATACATAGAAAACATCCATAACTCAGGAACAAATATCCGTGATGAACACACAAATAAATGCCCTGACCAGGATTCGAACCCGGGACCTCCTGCTTCATAGGCAGGGTAACTACCAACTAGGCTAGGAGGCCGTTAAATTAGATAACTTTTACTTAGAAATGCAATTAAACATTTATCCATACAAAATAATTCGGCCTGCAATGTAATGCTAACACACTCGCGTTAAACGCTCGCTGACAATTACTTTCAATACCATGTTTACAGTACATTGCTGCTAATAAAATTTTCAAAAATGAATTATTGGGTCACAGTTAAGTGTAACTTAAAAAACATCTTAATTAATGATTACACTAATGAGTTCTATGTCTGGTTTAATTTATCGCCCGTATTAGATTTACACACTGTATGTAATTTTCACCTGCACCGGAGAGTATCGCTTGAATTATATTACCGATATTGGAAGAATATAATTTAAATGAGATTGATTGTTTCATGTGAATACAATACGTAAAAAGTTTTATTGTTGCAATTTGTTAAGATTTAATTTTAATGAAAAAAGAAAATCATATTGTAGGTATTCGTAACAAAACTAGGTTTAAGAGTTAGGGTCACCACACACCTAGCGGTTTTCCTCGCGGAATTAGCGGAAGTAGCGGAAATTCATAGACAAAATGCTTAATTTGTCTATGGTAGTGGAAATTTGTCTATGGCTTCCATACAAAAAATCTGCTACCATAGACAAATTTCCGCCACCATAGACAAATTTCCGCTACTTCCGCTAATTCCGCGAGGAAAACCGCTAGGTGTGTGGTGACCCTTAAATAGAGTAAGATTCCATACCGTTTTACGAAGTCTGTTCAGTTATTTGATTTTTGAAAAAAAAGATGTTAATGACTTTTAAATGGTTTTAACTGAAGTTAAATACACGGATTAGACTAGATCAATTATAAGTCTGCTAATATACAGTGCAGTTGTTGTGGAAGAGGACGACGACTAAACCAAACCACAACCAATCTGCAAAGAGAGGACTGAGAACTCTGTGAGAAGGGAGTTCCTAGGAGAAATACCTACGTGAGGAACTTAACATGTAATTGCTTTTATTTTAATTTGATATGGAACAAGATTATACTTGTCAAAGTCAAAACTGATGTTTGGCTCATTCATATATTTCTCTCCTTTATACCAATCAATATTAGGTATACTAACAAAATTTTAATTTACAAGACTTGAAGCGCAAGAAAATATGAGCTCAAGCTAAATAAAAGTGTGTAATAAACAGACATAGAAGTTTTTGTGACAAAAATGTCAATTAACTAGGGACTTCCTTCCGATATCAAATTTATCGATAACAGTTTCAAAGTGACATTTCAAGTTCACCAGGTAAAGTATAAATTAACCTGAATGTTGATAACTACCTAACGACGTCATTTAAAAGTAATATGTTCCATTTTCACACATATTAGACATTTTAATATTTAAATAAAAAATAATTTTAACAACTAAAACTTAACAGATGTTAAGCGTTTTCTTAAGCGATTCATAAGAAATTTATGCTGTACAGGGCCGGTCCTAGGGTAGAGCGAGTGGAGCGGGCGCTCTAGGCGCCGGATGGCAGGGGGGCGCCAAAATGGCAAAAGAAAAAAAAAGTTTTAACGCGAATGTGGCGCGGGCGCAAAATATGGACGTTTAGAGTGGAGTGGCGCGACGACGGGTAGTACCTTTACCTTTTGGTATATATATATTTTTTGGTATTTTTGTTATTTCAACTTGTTTTATCAGGCGTGACTTGCTAATATCTTGAAGGGCGCGAAATAAAGGCGCCAAAAAGATACTTTCTTTATATTTTTCTAAGCGATTAGGTTTATGAGGATTGCATTCTTTTATTTATTTTTAAATCGTTGCTTTTTCGGATCTCGAAAGGCGGGAAATAAAGGCTGATAAAGGCGCCGAAAACGTAAAGAAAGTACAACAAATATAAAGATGAACGACCCCCTACTGGAAGATGAACATTTGGCCTTAATATTGTAAATTAAACTTCTAAAATAATAAATCTAAGTAGGTCGTGATCGTGAGAGCTCGCCAAATCTATACCTCTCGCCAAAATCGCCCTTTGTATGGAAATGTTATTAAGAATGGTGGTTCCAAATTTAAAGATATAATTGCGTATGAATTTATAAAATTGAATGATGAAACTTGATGATTTTGAATAGCATATTTTAACTTATTTTATAAAATATTCATTGTTTAAGTCATGGTTCCAATATTGTATGATTTTAGCAATAGATAAATCGCGATCAACTTTTTGGTCAGTCTTCTGGGTCAATTTTTTCAAATACTTTTATAAATTCTCACAAAAAAGATACACCATTTATGTTTTAAATTGCTTTTTTTTCCTTGATTTTATGACTAAAAGATGAACATAACTTTTTTTATTTCACTCTATTATCATGGGGTTTACTTTAATATGGAAACGGGGCTGTTCGCCTAACAGAACTGTACCTAAAACTTGAACTAAGACAATTTACTAGTTCATCTTTTAGGCTGCATTCCAAAACATGAATTTTGCATTAATTTTACTAGTTAATTTCATGAATATCGTGCTCAAAATTAACTAAATTTATCCGTTCATGTTTTAGGTAGCAAATTCCAAACTAAACATTATTTTTAGAGAAATCTTCTACCTATCAGTGGCGGTGCGTCCATAGAACATGATTCCCGGCTGCTCGCCTAATTTTCATGCACCTGACCAGTTCCTTACAGCTCATGAAGAAATTTTAAGCCAAATTAAGAGTCCGGTAACGATTTGAAACCGAAAATCGCTAATAATGACATTATGCACATGAATTGCATTTGGTAAGATAGCTCGAAGTCTTGGTATTGCAAAAAGTACTATATATTAGTATGTTTTAATATTGAATACCTTAAAAACTCAATTCTTACAGAGCTTGTTTAGTGAGGACGTTGATTCATGAAATTTTGTCGTATGATTTTTAATATTATTTTTTATGGACCCTAATATGTTTTGTACTATCTGAATAAATAAAGTGAAGTTTATTTTTGCATTTTTATATTTGTAAAATGCTTTAATATCTTCCCAAAAATATCACTTAAACTTTTAGCAAAATTGCTATAGCTAAACATACTCTCCCTTAAAAAATATATATGAAATAGAAAAAATCTGTTACACTTATTCCTCAGACGACTCATTTTCCAATGTATTTACATATTTTTATACTCGGCGACTGTAATACTCGATTTGAGATTGTGGTGGCGGAACTACTAGCGCATACTTTTCGATAGAGCTTCTATGGTCGCATATTGTAGCATCCATAACAATCACAGAAAGGATTTCCATACAATATTGTGAAACTGTTGTCGGGCCCCGCATTGCGTGTCACCGCCGGCATAATCCATCGGGAGATCGAACGTTACGAGATTACATAGAAGCAGTAGGTTGTGCACGGCTTTCGTCGAACTCAATTCTTACCGGCTTGCTTAAGCACTCGTATAAAAACTATTGTGTGCAACGGTACATAATAAGGGTTCTTAAAATTCTCGGGTCGGTTTTTACAAAATTCGGCTTCGCCTCATTTTGTAACTTCGACCCTCGAATCTTAAGAACCCTCATTATGTAACTGTTGCACAAAATAAATGCGCCTGCCTAAGAAAATTTTTTACCCACCGCCACTGCTACCAATAATACTATTTTTGAAGGCCCACGGTCCTAATTATAGTGTTTATTAAGGGTCGCCACACACCTAGCGGTTTTCCTCGCGGAATTACCGGAAGTAGCGGAAATTTGTCTATGGTAGCGGAAATTTGTCTATGGTAGCAGATTTTTTGTATGGAAGCCATAGACAAATTTCCGCTACCATAGACAAATTAAGCATTTTGTCTATGAATTTCCGCTACTTCCGGTAATTCCGCGAGGAAAACCGCTAGGTATGTGGCGACCCTAAATTCGAAAAAGTTAAATGCATTTTTAATTGAGACAGTTGATTTACCTTTGTTTACTTCAATTATGGCACAAAGCTAAATCAACCCGAGTTCCTAATTTTTCTTGTATTAGGCCTCAGGAGGCTATATTGTTCATCTATTGGCGTCCAATCATTCATTTTTGGATACTTGATTTTGCTTTTGTACTGACTGATCTTTTGAATGAAACCGTTCATATTCAGGGCACTTTGTTCATCTTCTGGGCGAATTGGTCTATTTTGTCAAAAACATTCTAATAAAAATACTGTACGGTTCTAAAAGGGTTTGGAATAGCTTATTCTAAACGCGATTATACGCCAAATCATATTTAAAAAAATATTTAAATTTGTACATAAAAAAATGCTAAAGTAGGGGTAGTCGCTTAATCGTTCATTTATGACTTTTGGGTAAAAAGCTCCAACGAAGGGCGCCAAAACCCGATTTCGCTCTACCCTGATTGAGGGCTCGGGCCGGCGCTGATGCTGTATATTGTATAATAATATATACAATTTTCAAATTCAAATTAGGTTGTATCGGAATACATTCCAATATTAGGTTACCAAGTTCATGTCAAAAAAATATCAAAATTATATGTATTGCTTAGATCAATACGATGCGTTATACGTTTTGGTCACATTTATTGTACGAATTACAATTTCTTCAGATATCAAAAGCAAATCATTGATTCTGATCCGTAGAGTTTCACTATCACCGCTAAGCTTTTGATTTAAAAAATGACCGAACTATCTCTATAACCAGTTGCATACAGGTTTGGGTAACTCGTTGGGTGAGGAATTAGTAAACGTAATAATCTATTTTAGCTATTACGTGGTCTTAATCGTTTGCATTGAGGCGTGGATGCAGAGTAGATTACGTGCAAGTAAACTTGCCTAGTTACTTTCGGAAACATTTCCCTTAAATTATGTCATCTATTTGCTTACCGCCTCTTTGACATTGAGTTATGTCAACAGTTTTTTGGCTAAGTGGTTTGACATTGAAGTTGGTATTTTGTCCTGTACTACAAATTAGTAGTATGTGATACCTAGCCTGGAAAAAAGGTACAAAACTACAAAGCTGTTGATAAAACATATCGAACGTCAAATATTAGGACCAGCGGCCGTATTCTAACTTTAAAACACGTTTAGTTAGACACGATCCAACTTCAATACAACTCCAATGCATTAACTAAAGCGGTCCAGACACTGTCAGTAATAATGTCATTATTTCTGTAGCCGTTCTTTTCTATTATATGAAGAAGAGAAGGATGGGTACAGAAATAATGACATTATTACTGACAGTGTCTGGACCGCTTAAGCGTCTAATGCGCCTAAACGTTTGAATCAGAAATGTCAGAATTTGCTTGAAAATTATTCCGATACAACTCCAATACAATACAGCTTCAATATTGGTTGATTATTTGTGGGTTGAAGTTATATTTGAGATAGATATTTTAAAAATTATTGATGTATTTTAAAAATTAGAATACGGCAACCTTTTGCAATATGTGCTTATAATGCAAAGCATTTTGCAGCGTTTGGGTCGTAAATATAAAGTGCGTGAACAACTTTTGATTACAGTAAGGTATGTAAGTGGTGTAGGTAACAATTGAAAATTTAATTTCATGCGGATGTTAACGTGTTGTAATGCAGTATTTTCGTTACGAGGACTGTTTGGAATGTGTCTATGTAATTTCAGGTAGGTTTATTGATATTCAGTTAAATGGACCGGTTAATAGTAATAATAGGCGTGTTGACGAATTATTTGACAGCTGTAAGTAGTGTTTGTTTTACTCAGGGTATTTGTAGTATCTGTTTTTAACTGAGCAGAGGACAAGCGGGTATGTACTGCACTTTACAAAATTTTTGCAAGCATCACGCCGTTACGTTTTTAACATTAGCTAACTTAAAAGTTTCTGTTAAACTGCTATTTAACTCCACAACAAGTAATTTAGCGAGTTTAGTATTATTTTCTTGATTACATGAATTACACCCCTTCTTAAAGTTACGTGTGCTCGTACATTAAACTTACCTAAGTGTACAATCAGCTGATCTTTACCGTTCACCCCCTGCTTCCGCTAAAGCACTTTAAAGATTGCACAAATATAAAACTCGGCGAAAACAAAGGATTGCTCAATTGATGTAGTTTTCACAGTTGGAATAGGAATGTCTTTAAATGGGATCACGTAATGAGCGTTGGGTTAGCGAGCGTTGTGCGATGCGCGTGCGGCACGCGGGAAAGTACTCCAGCAACTGTCGCGGGCACAGACTGGTTGCAGACGCCGCACCACTTTCATTACCCCTGGTCCTGGCTTAATCTTAAGGTGTCGTCAGCTTTGGGTTCCCTACTAAGAAAAAGGGGTTCAAATTAAGAAATTATCCACGATGATGATTCATTTTAAACAGGTACAGTCAGCTGACTGTACTTAAGAAAAAAAAATGGCATTTAGACAGCGACTACTACTGAAGTACCGATGCCGGCGGAATCAGTATCTTTCCAGAATTGTGAAATTTTCCACACAACAGTTTCGATAACTATTCATGTAAGCGAATGTTTATTTTGTAAGGGGATGAAAATGAATTTTTCCCATTTCTTAAATTACCTAGTTACATTTTTGTGAAATTTTAGATATATTTGGGAGAAAGTTTTCGCAACCTGCACATCTGTAGCGGTAGCGGTTGTTGATAGGTATTTTACGTTATTTGTATTTTTTATTTAGCCAATGATAATCTTCTCCATTTGCATCTTCGTCTGACTCAAATGTTGGCAGTTGATTGATATCTTACTTAAAATATTTACCTAAATAAAATCACGTAGGGGAAAAGTACATATGTAGATTAGCTACCTTGTTTGTTTGAGTTGGCACGATGTGTATTTCCTTCGCAGACAAATGTTTTTAGTAACATCCGCCGAACACCTGAAACTTGTTTTAAGGACTTATTGTGAAGTAAAGAATTGATCAAAACGTCCGGACTCAAGTCATGCCTGACAAGATGTGTAACTTTAAAAAACACAAACTCAATTGATAGGTTATATTATTAACTAGCGACCCGCCCCGGCTTCGATTGATAGGTTATATTATATTACTAACTAGCGACCCGCCCCGGCTTTCGCACGGGTGCAGTTATACATATAATCCTTCCTCTTGAATCACTCTATCTATTACAAACCGCATCAAAATCCGTTGCGTAGTTTTAAAGATCTAAGCATACATAGGGGCAGACAGCAGGTTCAACAGTATTCTTACTTCCTTTTTAAATCAAATAAAGTGTTCCAAAAACAAATGTCATATGGGAATATGCAATACTTTTTATGAACCTTGCAAGTGTACCTAGACAATTTACACATGTTGTAATAATGAAAACGTTTTTTTTTATTTGACTAACTTCTACTGTACCGATTTTTTTCTTTCCATACAATAAAATGATTCTCTCATAAAACTGACTAGATCTGCATAAAAAAATCATCAAAATTATTAATTTTTAGGGACAACTCACACTTGACCAAAATTTTGACTATACAAAAAAAATTCTCAAAAAAATACCTAATGTTTCCTAAGAGAGTTTCCCTGTATCTCTTATACTTTAGGATTTCCCCATACTGGCCCACTTAAAAACACACTGTATAGGGTGTTTTTCAATAACTAACCGTATTGTGAGAGCTGATTAGGTAAGTCATACTGAGCAAGTTTTTCCATGGGAGCAACCCCGAAATCTCAAAATATTTTTGGCCTCTCCATAGAAATCGTCGACGGCTGGTCGACCGAAATGTATGAAACAGACAAAATATTCGAAAACTCACTGTTACGAGTCGAGGTTTGAACCCAGGATCTTCGAATTGAAAGTCCAACAATCATTGTAAAAATAATTACTTGGATTTTGATAGCTACAGCGATCAATAGAGCCCGGCTAGTGGAGGTCTCAGAAAGTCTTGATTAATTTCTCATCAAATGTCGACGACCAGCCGACGGCGTAGATTAATCTCAGTTACCATTGTGTAATATGGAAGTTATGTATGGCCTGTCAGATTACAAAAGACGTGACAATATTATATTACGGTGGTTCAGTGCTCAGCTCACACTTACGGGGAGAAGCGTATTATATGCTAGGTAAAGGTAATTAATTATCTATCCTGCACGGTTAGAATATGTAGAACTTGTGCAGCGGTAAGTATCTCGCGAGAGTAGCGGCCGAAATAGATATATTGCTGGGATTGAAAATTTTGAGATTGTCATAATGACACTAAGCCTAAATACCCTGAAATTTAACATAAGTAGAACTCTGTAATATTGGTCCAGCGATCTGTCATTCATTGCCCTACGTAATTCAAAGAATGAAAAAAACAACTACCTAATTAAATTAACAATTTTTCATTACCGCTTAGACAATGCGCCCTACATTTCAACACGAAATTAACCACAAAGAGAAACACATTTGTCTTAAAACTAAGAGGAAGCAAAGTCATACCTATGTCAGAACAGAACCATTTTTTTTTCTCGAACGGAACCTTGACTAAAAACTTATATTATTATATTAAATTATATATAAACTTATATTCGTTACTTATAATAAATTCATATGATTCTATAATGCTCACGCTTTTTTAATTAAAAAATAATAATATTGCAAATGGGATGGATATTAATAAGTTTGTAAATACATACATACAAAACATCCATAACTCAGGGATGAAATATACGTTGCCACATATAGTAGGGTTTTGTCTCAATACAAATGCAAAAAAAATTGTGCGCATCGAGAAAAAGTTGTGAATTTTTGACCATAGATAGAGTGAGCAAAGATGAATATTTTTTAGTATCTTGGCGGTCTGTAAAATTTTTGGACCTTCACGTCAAAATCAGGGGTCCCGTGCAATATGTTATTACTCTCTGGTTAAGACTGCTAGGGGTTGTGTGGTATCGTTTCCGTGTAAAACAGACATGCAGAATTCATTTCTGATATTAAAAATGTAAAATTTCGTATTAAAAAAAAAGTTGTGCCGCGAGGAAAAACACAATTTTATTTTTATTTTTTTAGAACGTCATATAACTAATATATATCCTTTTCTCCAATGTGCTCGGAAATTTTCAGCTTACTGTAGCAAAATGAGTACGTGAAGTTCTTCATTTTTTACCAAAACGAATTAAAAAAAATAAAAATCATTATTTACCTGTTTTAGCGGCCGTGAAGTAATTTGTCAACGCCATAAATATGTATACACTTTTGCACCTTACTCCATTGTAATAAGGTTCAAAGTGTATACATATTTTAGGCGTTGACTAGTAAAATCCATTACTGTATTGTTTTTTACCTTTTAAACTTTTCATCCGACTAAGAAATATCATTTCAAACAGCCAATACTTAAGCGACGTCTATACACCGTCTGAACGGCAATCCCTTCAAACTGTAGGATAGAGCGAGATAGTTAGATCAAAAACCTTGGTTGTCTCGTTCTTTGTCATAGCACCGCGTCTGATCGTGCGAATGAGGCTTAATACAATCATAGACAAAACAACTATTTTTAAGGTTTAATCTTGTATCTGTTGCATAAAAGGAGCATATTTAATACTGTCTTAAATAGCTTTTGACGAAAATTTCTTTTTAAATATTATTTGAATGAAAATTGTCAGTATACATAGTTCTTAATACTTTTAAAAAAATTTATAGAGGGAAGCTAATTCATGACATTGAACGCTAATAACGTAACCAAAATCTGTAATTTATTTCATTTACTTTACTTTATTTCCTCGCACATTTAGAGAAAAGCACTATATATGCCTCGGCGGGAATAGAAATTCGTGGACTCGTCTTATTTTTTCGGACTCAGCTGCGCTTCGTCCGAAAAAATCGCTCATCCACGAATTTCCCTTTCCCGTCCTCTGCAATAATGTACTATTATTTCAACTTATAAAAATATTATAAAGAAGCATTTTTAATAAAGATTATAGAAACATATACATTTTATACACCTTTAATACAAAAAACTTCTGGTTTTTTTTTTTTTACTTAAGTTGAGTAACGGAAAACAGACGTCGCGTCGTTTGAATTGTGACGGTTTATGTTAAAGTTAAGGAGGAAAAATATGTTTTTATTTATTGTATTTTTTTATTTCTGCATTTTGTGAAGTTATTATGAATAAAATTTACTAATAACAAGCAATACATGCATTTTAAGGTCAATACGCTACGGATGTTCACGTTCACATTGATTATCGATACTTACTATGGAGAAAACATATACACCACGAAGCAAACATTTTTTTTCGCGTAGTTTTTGTATACTATAAGCCTAAAAATTGTATATGTATATTTAGAAACTACATTAAATATGCTCCTTTATAATATTTTTTATTATTAGAAAAAATAATGATATATATTAGTTATATGACGTTCTAAAAAAAAATAAAAAATTGTGTTTTTCCTGGCCACACAACTTCTTTTTTAATAAGAAATTTTACATTTTTAATATCACAAATGAATTCCGCATGTCTGTTTTACACGGAAATGATACCACACAACCCCTAGCAGCCTTAACCATAGAGTAATAACGTATTTCACAGGACCCCTGATTTTGACGTGAAGGTCCACAAATTTTACGGACCTCCAATCTTCTTTTTCTTTCCCTTATCCCATCTACTTGGGGTCGGGTCTCCTTGATCTGGTGCGCCAGACGGCTCTGTTCTGGATTGTCGTTTTCTGAAGTGCAGCGGATTCCAAATCTTGACTGACGCCTGCCAGCCACGTGGCTTTTGGTCGTCCTCTTCCTCGGGGTTTTTCGGGCAAACGGAGCGCCACCTTCACTGCGAAGTCTTCGTCCCTCCTCATGACATGGCCATACCACCGTAGTCTACGTTCCAGTAGTTTATCGGTGATAGGAACCACTTTGAAACTTCCGCGGATATATTTATTGCAGATCCTGTCCAATCTAGTAACGCCGCCAGCCCAGCGAAGCATCTTCATTTCATTAACATGAAGACGTTGCTCATGAGGTTTCTGTGTGCTCCAACACTCAGACCCATACAGCAGTGCAGGTCTAACCGCTGTCTTGTAGATTTTGCCTTTTACTTTTATAGGCATATGGACATCACAAAGAACCCCTGAGAGGCTTCTCCACTTCAACCATGCCGCGTTTACTCGATGGGCTACATCGCTATCCACATTTGCGTCGGGCGAGAGCATAGAGCCGAGATATCGGAATTTGGTCACGTTGGGTACAGGAGCTCCATCTATGTATATTACGGTGTTGTTGCAAGATGTGGTGGCAAATTTGCAATGCATGTGTTCCGTCTTGGTTCTACTAACTCGCAACCCGGCTCGTTCAAGGGATTTTGTCCATTTGGTCAAGCTATCTTGCATCTCCTCTGTGGTTTTAGCTGTAAGCACGATATCGTCAGCATATAGCAGACACCATGGTAATGGATCCTGTATATGTCTCGTGAGGTAGTCCATCACCAAATTAAAGAGGAGCGGGCTCAGTGCGGACCTCCAATACTAAAAAATATTTATCGTGGGCAATTCTATCCATGGTCAAAAATTCACAACTTTTTCTCGATGCGCACAATTTTTACAAATTCGAGCTCAGCTAATAGATTTATAAGGACATACAAATATAACTACGCCCTTGCCGGGATCCATATCATTATTTAACAATAAATAAGACCGACTGTTTTTAACCTCTACCCTCTGCTCACTTGCTCACCAGGAGCAATCTTATAATAAGTTATAATCTACTAGTCTGTAGGCACCTAAACCTATCAATCCTTTTGTTGGTTGAGGTTTGAGGTTAAAGTTGAAGAGTTAGGGCGGGTTGCACCACGCACATGTAACGAACTCATCATTGTAACAGTACACGTAAAGTCCGTTTTTCCGTTGCACCACGCAGCTTAACGGAAAAAAGTTACGTAATGTATTGTATTTTACAAGCTAGGTAGTAAATATACTGAAAAATATATACCTAATCTAATTTGAAAGCATGGATATCTCTTTGACAACACGCCTCTGTGTCATACAGTCAGCAGCAGAAGTAGCTAAGCGGGTAGGGTGTTCAAAATAACCCTACACACGCTCGTATTTTCTTAACAATAAAGTCGTGTCCAGCTCATTTTGAACACCCTATCTACTTAGCTTCTTTTGCTGCAGACTGTACGTTACGCACCACGGTGCTTTTAAGGGTTCTTGGCAGATTAAGCGTTTCTGTGACCATGAGAAGGGAAACGAAAACAAGGCTTTGCTGGCATAAAGCTGGATTTTTCATGAAGTTTCTATTTAACCTAAATCTACCTGTCGAAATTCTAATGAAATTGAAACGAGCCGGGATAAAAAAAGTCCCATTCCTGAACTAATAAGGGTTACCCTTTGCCAGACACGCCGGAACAGACACATCTTGGTGGTCTAACAGAAAATAGGGCTATGCGCCGGTGTCCTCTGAAAGGGCATCAGATCCCAGTAAGTACGTATCACAGCTACGGCTCATACATTCTGCATGCATTTTGTTTACTAGGACCTTACATAAGCACGCGTTGCTTCACCCAGCGGCAACCTCTCGATCTGCACGCAATGTGCAATCTATTTGCTGCAATCCGATAGTGGCGCCACTGGTACCTTTCATTTCTGTCTGCTAATAATGATTATTATTACTTTTCTGAATTTTAGCGATTTGTAATTAAATCAAAATTAGCAGGTGTTAAGATATGGATTATTAATGTCTAGTTGCAAGTCTTGCAATGTTTGAGGTTTGTAGATACATTATATAATTAGAATTAGAGGCAGTCACTCGCGACGAGCACGTAGAGTGAGCAATAGCATAGTAGTCAATCGCCTATACCCTTTTGATTCCGAAGTAAATATCAATGTTTTTTTATTCATGGAAAATTTAGCCCTGCCCTACCCTACCTCGCTTGACGACAATTTACTCGTAATGGTCATTGATTCATGATCAACATAAAGAATTTATGAACGAATCATATCTTTGTGACGGGCCGAGATTAAATCAGTTACTATAACGCTCGAATTTGCCCTCCTTTATAATTGAATACTGTTGAAAATCGTAACAGCTTCAATCCTTAAATTCCTTCTTTTCCAGGTGTAGTACGATTTATCGACCACACCCTTGTCAATTCAAGTTCAATCATGTTTTTTTATTTATTTAAAGTGTAATTAGGTTGAATTATCGCAAAATTTAACTCAACTTTAAATAAATTAATGAAACCTAACTATTTTGAAGAAATTTGGGATTTTTGAAAATATCTTTCAGATTTTGTGCGGCCAGTAAAAGGGTTAAAAATAAGCTATTAAATTTTTATTTCCTTCATACGCATAACATTTAAGTTAATTGATCTAATTATTTTATACGGATTATTATTCAATCAAATTATATTATTATTTTTGTCAGTCAATCAGACGCGTACCCATGCAACCGTTATATAACCATAATAATACGATTGGTAATAACAATCACCCGCTTATTACTTCTCACGTTCAGACAGACATTTATGTTCCACATACGATAACGTGAGGTTGTTACTAACTCATGTTTTATCAAGTTTGGTACGTGGTAGTATTGGTATGTCCGGAGAGTAATTTCATAAGCCTTACCGAGCAGAAGCGAGTGCATGAGTGTAATGCTCAGAATAACCAGTATAGCACCAGAATACGTAGTAAGCATTATACTTACATTATACTTAAGTTTATATATTTGTTCCCCCTTCCTGCAAAAATGGTTGATCGCATTTGCAAGATTTTTGGACATAGGTTGGATATTTTTTATTCCGCATCTAAGGGTAGAAAGACTCACAATAGACAAATGGAATACTCAGGTGCACGAGTATAACTCAATTGCGAGACTCTACTACCTACTCCCGTAGTTTGAACTGCATGCAGTACCCTAGGTTTATCTCAGTGGCATCCTTAGCTACTGAGTCAGAGCCTCGGGCCACATTCCTACGGTTTCTCCTCCATTTCGTTCAGTCTTTTACCAGTAAGGCGCTACGCTACACACACTTAAGCGGAATTCAGTCTGGAATTCAATTAGCATAAACAAAAATAAGCCGGAACTGTCAGAAGGCGGAAATGTGGAAAATAATAGTCCTTGGCCGACTGGATTACCCTAAGTAAATATTTTTTCGCCTAAGCAATGGTAATATATGGCCAGGATAAAAATAAACAAACATATTATGTAAGCCACACATAACTTCGTGTCACCGTCAACCGTGAGTTGTTTTAAATGTATTTCCAATGATCGCTTATGGCGTGCGTGCAATCTTTCCAGACACCGCGCCTGGTGTCTGGAAAGATTATTAGTTAGAAAAGTAGGAAGGTATGTGTTTCTCCTAAGATTTAGAGCAAAAAATTCGTGGTACCGAGTATAATATAATCCCTAAATATTTTTTTTAACCTGTAAATGCGTAATTTTATGAATAGCGGACTAAAATAAAATCCATAACCACAAATGAAAGCGAGGATTCACCGTTAAGGCTTCAATAAAACCGCTGCAGGAAGCGTTTGGTTACCATCAGCACAATGCAATTAGGCAACACTCTGCCGCAAGTTATTTATAAAGAAAAAACACTTCTGTCGAAATGGTATCCAGTTTGAGGTTTTATAATCACTAGATATTGCTGATTGAAAGTCATATTAACGGCCACTTGAATGCCTCGCCAAAAAAAATAGAAGATTAACTAATAAGGGCCCACCGACTATCAGTCCGCCTGATGATATCGGCCTGTCAGTTAGAACAAAAATTATACAGCTCCGAACAATTGACAGGCCAATATCGTCAGGCCGACTGATAGTGGGTGGACCCCAATAGGTACTTTTTATATTTTAAGTTTTAATTTTTAGTGTTACGCTTACGTATGTACCTTTTTTGAAGTCGGTTAAAAAATCAGGTAGAAATACTAATAATTTGTTTAAATTAAAATGATTAAATGGCTGCCGTCTGCCGTTCCTTTACCCCAACGAAGCGGCATCTGACCTTCACGAGGCTTCATTACTTATGCATCGCCCTTTACTAGTCCATAAGTCATAAACCTGTAAACTACTCGATTGGTCATGAAATTAGTTCGTGGGCTACCTGGTCCACTAGGTACAGTCGACGTCTAAGATACCTATGTTTACACTTTTTCACCTTACTCAATTGTAATAAGGTGCAAAAGTGTAAACATATCTTTGACGTCGACTGTACTTATTTTTATGACATACCTATTTTCAACTGCGAAGTTTCTATATTTTTCCTTTCTCCGTACCTATAAAAAGCATTCCGAAGGAACAAAGCTAACATTGGTCAAGCAATTTTTTGTATCTGGTGACAAACTGACTGATATTGTAAAATAGCAAGAGCTTACTTATCTTTGAGTAAACAATGACAAAACTATGTAGCAGGCCTAGGAGCCCTACAAGGACCAAGTTCGATAAATATTAGAGATGTGTACAAAGGAACTCACGCAATAGGGTTGTCTGTCACGTGCATTCTAATCCATTGAAAGTGCATTACGCGTTGCGAAGCACCAGCTAGGGAAACGAAGCTCTCCTGATTAGGGTCATCACACTTCCTTGTTGGTCGTCGTGACTTGTGATAAACCAGGAGCTGGGAATAGAAAGGTTGCAAGCGCTCTTTATTTGTAAAGGAAATTTAGACTTTAAAATATACGTCATAAGACTAAAAATGTACTGCACTAAATATATTTACTTTCAGGTCACGGAATGGATGAGTCAAGACTAAGTAAGGCAATCCATTTTGTAACGTAAAGGAGTTAGAATGTAGGAATCTGTCTATAGGTATACGGGCAGTGTATCGTCAGTAGGTACCTACGATCGGGTTCAGAATTGCATGGCCAATTTATTAATGAATTTATTCTAAAATTGGTAACTAATGCAATTCTGAACCCGGTGTTACCTATTGTATGTAGCGCTTTACTCACGGAATCACTGCATATACAGGGTGTTTCCTGTAATACGAGCAATAAATTAAAACGTAGATTCTACTCCTCAAACAACAAAACTTTTGTTAAACAACTTTTTTTAAATATCTATTTTGTAGATTGCCTCTTTTCATACAAACTAAATAGTATTTTCAATGTAGGTACGTTAAAATCCGTCTATTTGACATTGCTTGTCACCCTACAGACATAATCAATTTTTGAATAGGTACATCGCGTGTCCGGAAAACTTTAAAGTGTCCTAAAAATCAAACCATAAGTTATTTTTAAAAGTCGCTGAACAAACGTTGTCTGGTTTGAAAAGTAGAATCTACGTTTTAATTTATTGGTCCTATTACAGGAAACACCCGTATAAATCCAAATCATTGTCGCTGCCGCTCGTGCGGCGGATGCGACCGGTCGCGTGTTTTCGTGTGTGCGGCCTGTCTGCTATCGCTTCACGTCGTCAAAATTCTTGCTTTATTTTATAATCCTACCGGTACAAACAGCATAGGGCATAAGGGCCACTGATGGGCAGTTAACAGTGTGGGCTATGGTACAGTCAGCAGCAGAAGTAGTTAAGCGGGTGGGGTGTCCAAAATGACCTACACACGCTCTTATTTTCTTGACAATAAAGCCGTGTCAAGCTCATTTTGAACACCCCACCCGCTTAGCTACTTTTGCTGCTGACTGTACAGCGATATATAATAAAGAAGGGGGAAACACAATCAGCCAAAGAAATGGCCCCACAATAGTGCTGTAAGAACGACTCGTCTGCACTGCTGTCAGTTTCTGTGACAGTCTTATTACGGCATAAATAATGGGGCCACTATTAGCCGGCCTGTCGGTATTGGCCTGTCGGTTGTTCGGAGCTGTCAAATTTTTGTTCTAACTGACAGGCCGATATCGTCAGGCGGACTGATAGTAGGTGGGCCCCCTAAGGCTGGCCGGTTACAAATTTTCAAGAGCTATATTTTCGGTAAATTTGAGACTGTACCTCTACTATATTATAACTCAATGTACGGGTACTTTGGTTCTAACTCGACAATGGATAACTAGCTAGGGGTAATAAAAACCACTCTCTAGCCTTTGTTATGTTACAAAATAATGACTAGGATTTCATTTTGTGCAATTAAAGTGAAAATAGCTACCTATTCTAATTTAGATCATCTGAGCTGAGATGTTACGCGTGTGAATAATTTCATCCAGTACGTATTGTTGACTAATAATAAGAGTCGGCAAAGATATGTTTACGCTTTAGTACCTTATTACAAAGACGTAAGGTGCAAGGGAATATACTGGGAGATGGGCAGCAGCATCTTCCGAAAGCCTAAACAACAATAAACCAAAAAAAACTGCGCGCGCCAACCCGCCTGCCAAGCGTGGCGCGTATGGCAAACCCCCCCTTTAATGATCACTTATGGAGGTCCAAAGGGGAGGCCTATGTTCAGCAGTGGACGTCTTATGGCTGAGATGATGATGATGATGAAGGTGTAAATATATCTTTGACGTAGTCTGTACTGCAGTACGTAAAGCGCCTGTGCATATAAAATGGCAACATTTGCACCCGACCCAATGAAGTCCGAATGACATTTGAATATACTGCTGGGGCCTGTTTCTCAAAAGCTTGTAACTTGTAATACAAGCGGATGTCACTTTTCGATATCTTTTGCTAGAAAGAGACTTCCGCTTGTATTACAAGTTACAAGCTTTTGAGAAATAGGCCTCTGGTAGGTGTCGAGTCTACTGCAAATTTAGCAGAGCAGAGGCAACTACTTTACGGTAATACCTAAAAAAGTTTTGATCCTATGAACTACCACTACTTACTAAGATTATGGGCATGGCTATAGGCTCTGTCCCGCCTTTCTCCCAACAGGGAGCCTGGGGTCCGTTTGGCTATCCAATACCAATGATTGGCGGTAGGCACTAGTTTTACGAAAGCGACTGTCACTTTTCAACCAGAGGGACAACTACGCCTTGTTGGGATTAGGATTAGGCCCGGTTTCCTCACGATGTTTTCCTTCACCGATAAGCGACTGGAATATATCAAATGATATTTGGTATCCAAGTTTCTAAAACTGTAGTACAGTCGGCGTCAAATATATTGTAACAGCTAGAGTACAGTAACAGTGCATGTTCAGATATTTTTGAGTACCGTGTTTGCTGCGATATATTTGATGGCGACTGTACAATAAGGCCAGGGTTCGAACACGTCGAAACAGTCTTCGGGTTGATAGTAGCATATCTTCCCGCTAGGCTACCAACGCTCTAACGTTAGCTTACCCACTACCACAGTATAAGGAAGGTGATCTATTAGACCAGTACCTAACCCATCTACGAACAAATGAAAATTGGCGTTCGCAATTCAAACTCCGGGCCAAGCATGTTTCGCGCAACGGTAGCACACCCCTTATTTCATCATGTCTAATTCGGTCGCGTCACACGCGTCAGTTGTTTTTTGCCCGCAGCCCGCTCAGTTTTTTTGTTCGAAGTTGGACTACTCGTTGCATAGTAAATTAGGTATAAGTATAAAGTCTCGCTACGCCCTAGTAGGGTCCATGTCTGTAGATACTGGTTTAACTCTAAGAACACCTTTTATAATCCCATGGTTGCAAGGAATAAATGATTATGATTATTATGAAATAATAAAATTGAAAACATAATATAAACGTTACGTTGTCAAATGGGTGTACTTTGCTACTACGGCATATAAAAAACGTATATATGTATAAATAACAAATATAATTCGAAACAAATCTAACCCAGCGTAATCATATTGTCAGTAGTTTCGGTAAGGATCTGGTGGTTGGTGGCGGTAGACTCCGGCACGATGTGGTGGGGGCCCACGAGGCAGTAGCTGAGGTTGCAGCCGGGCTCTATGTTGGCACCGGTATACACTACGCAGTCTTGGAGGACGCAACTGAAACAAAAAGGTACTTAAGTATAATTTAAAACAAAAAAAACAAACATACAGGTCGAACTGAGAATCTCCTTTTTTTAAGTTGGTTAAAAAGAACCGCCATCACTTATGATCCGCTATTCCAAGAGGAAATGACCAAGTTGCTGTAAAAAAATAGTGAAATCACTATAGGTGTGCCTATAATAGTTGAAGAGTTCCCTCAAATAATTTTCCAAATCGGTCCAGACGTCTTCGAATAATTGATGAACATATATAAAAAAGAAACAAAGATCCCGAAAAATTGAGAATCTCCTTCTTCGAAATCTTGAAGTTGGTTGAAAACAGTTGAAAATCCTGTATTATTTTGGTGTGGAACCAGGGTGTCCACTATAAATCCCCAAAAAAATTCCCTGACTTTTCCCTGACTTTCCATGACCATTCGTTCAAATTTCCCTGACCAAAATGCCCACCTACAAAAACATTTTTACCACTTTTAGCTCAAGGCAGTCTAATTTCCATACGCAAAAGACTTTCGTATCGCGTTTTTTTTGTATCTGCATTTTAGTGTTTATATAGTGGCGGTGGGTCAAAATCTTTCTTAGGCAAGCCGGTGCTGGATTTGGCTTAAAATTTCTTCATGAGCTGTAGGAAACCTGCTCAGGCGCCTGAAACTTAGGCAAGCCGACGGGAATCGTGTTCTAAAAACGCGCCGTCACTGGTGTCTACGTAAATATTACTTAACGTAACATATCCGCATCCTCATTAGAATATTCTGTTGAATTTTTACAAAATCGAATCAAGATTCAGAACAAAAGTATGTATGTATAGAGACCAATTTTGAATTATTTGTTTTAAGTATATGGCCTCGCTACTATACATATAAATTATAAACTTAAATATATGTATGTCATAAAAAGTCTCTGGTGTCCGGAAATGGGATCGAACAAGCGTCTTCCGCATCGTATCCGGGAAACAAACTTCTACTTAAAATAACCCGCTAGCCTAGGAGTTAGGGCTACTGCAGCGAATGCTAAAGACGCTGGTTTCATCGCAGCCCTGGGCACCAGAGACCCTGGTCACTTTTCCTTTGTATATCAATATGTATAGTAGCTGAACTTATTAATTGCATTTACTTTTTTTTTATGCGTTTGGGTTCGAAACTAATGCGAACGTTTTCTGTGGCAAGTAAATTTTCGGTGTTATTTATATCGCTGTTATACTATCTTTGGAGACATAGCGTCGAGTTTTTTCTTCTTTACAAGTTCCCATTAGATTTATTTATCAAGTCCATTATGGCCACATGTACAAATGGCGCTAGAGGTTGTTGCTTTGAAATAGCCGTAAAATGGTTCGTAATCCCTTATAATAAAGACTACGTTTACACTTGTATGTTCGCACTTGAGTCGGCGCTCGTCGAAATGTTCTACGAACCATTAGCCGTATCTACACCTAACGCACCGCCTCGCGAGCAAATTGCCGCGCGCGGCAGCTTGGCTAGCTATGGACGTGCCTCGTCCGAGGAATTGCGGCCGCGCGTGCGTTTGCCTCGGCCGAGTCACGCCCACACTAGCCGAGCTGCCACGCGCGAGGCGGTGCGCCAGGTGTAGACACGGCTATTCGCGTACGAGTGCCAACACGAATGTTCGTTCACATATTTGACTCCGTGGGTATAACTCCCCGACGCGACATGTATATGTCGGCGGCCGATCGTAAAATCAGGCAGGTCGTAATGTTCCTGTGTAATGTTTTAACGATAGTCACATTAAACCAATGTATAGGTAGGTTAGGTTCGTTAAGTTGCTTCAGATGCCCGAAGGCCAAACTGCCTAGAAATAGGAGCCCCGCATAGCGACTCAGGAAACGAGTCAAAGATTTTCACGTTTCACGATATGCCTAGGAATTTCATGACATGCCTGATTTTACGATCGGCCGCCGACATATAGACAGTCAGCGTGCTATTCGCCGCATCATCATTCGCCTCGCTACTCGCACAAAAGTATAAACGCGGTACAGTCGTCATCAGATATATCGGAGCGGCAAGCGTGGTTGCAAATATCTGAACGTTTATTACTTTATTGCCTTGACGACAGAGGCGTTGTTTAGATATTTGTGAACACCTCCGCCACTCTGACATATCTGATGGCGACTGTACAATAGATCTTACGATTGCCAATGGAGCTTTTAGTAACGGGTTTTTCATTTTACAGTAAGGTTTTTTTGTTTTCGCTCATTGGAAGTAAATTCTCGAACCTTATCGAATGCTTTTATAGAACTGTCAAGGCATAGTCCATTTTCAAGCCACCTTATCAATGTAAATTTAATCGGGAATTCTGTACATCCAGTCATAGCATGTGTGCTATTGCGTGATTGGTCTCATACACGACTTTTGTCTTTCCCATAGAGTTGTTGAAAGCAATCTTACTATCTGGGAACATTTTGTTAGGCTATATTAGTCTCGTCGCAAGAGTTCTAGCAGATTTTGTTTAGTTCAGGACTGCATTTAATTTTGGTACAAGTTATTTTAATGTTTATTTCGTGGTCAACTGATTGTAGTCTCTTGATTTTTGATATTATGTTTTGGCCCTTTTCCGTGTGACACTACCGCTCGCTCACCCATATTACTCAATTTAAATATTTTGAAATATGCAAATATTTTGCAATACGCTGAATGCTGATATTATGATCGCCTGCGACTTCAATATGCAAACTCTGGTCTCGCTCTTAGATTGAGTCATACTTTATTGAACGTACAATATTTTGAACTCATTTTGTCATATTCACTGTTTTAGGAAACTCTTAAAACATGATTGGAAAAAAAACTGTACTTATGATTTTTATGATAGTTCATATACGTAAAAGAAGTTTCATTATGATACATTAAATTACAATGTTGTAGATCCTTCCTACACTGAAATAAAATGCAATGAGTCTGGGTTACGAGTCAGCTAGAGCAAAGGTATTCTCATTAGCAATCGCTGGGAAAGATTTTTTAAACCTTAAAAATATTCTAAATAGAGAAGGTATGACGCTTTATAAGCACTTCTATGAATTCTTTGGATCCACCTATAACCAAGAAAATAAAACTTTTGGTTTCAATTTTTTTTATAATATTATATATTATAATATCCTTTAGTAGTTTTTTTTCCAGAGCCATATTTTTCCCTGACCTCATTATAATTTCCCTGACTTTCCATGACTTTCCAGTGCCATTTCGAGCTTCCCTGACTTTTCACTGACTTTCCCTGACTTTCCAGAAAGTGGACACCGTGGGAACTACCTGTTATATGGTATTTGGTTAAAAAAATTGCCACTTACTCACCAAGATCTCAGATGCAATAAATAGTGCAAATGTTTAACTATTAATTGTAATGGCACTTATCTAATGAGGGTTTCTACAATCGATTTTTTCACCAAGTAGCAGCACTGTGGCGAGAGGTCTAGCTGCATAATCCACCAATCATAATTAACCCTTCGAAACCCCCTGTCATTATAAGTGCGATTAATAAAGAACTTTGTTATAAAAAAATATTAATTTGAATATATTATTTTAATGCGACATCATAAGATGACACTGGGCTCCGACGGGTTAATCATATTTTTTGATTCGTGGTTTTTGTCAGTTGCTCAAAAAGACCTGTCACCTGGTGAAAAAATCGATAGAAGAAACCCTCATTTAACAGTACTCATACTCACCCTTCTTTAATTACAACATTATTCATCAATATACAGTTAGTCAATCTAACTTTGTTATCAACAGTACAGTTGGCCCCAATAATGGTGTTCTTGATTGAGGTCTTTTCACTGACAACACTCTTGTCTCCAACTATTGAGGTTTCATCTATCTGTCTCGTCTTAACTTCACTGGTTGGATAGAATCTTTCTGTTAATGGTGAACCAGTGAGCTCCTCCCATTTTGATAGTATCTGAAATGTAAATAATACTTCTTAGATACGTCATAGTAGCTACTTTACAGTATAAAAATGCCCAGGGGTGATTCAATTAATGATTACGTTGTTTCTGCAAGTACAGTTAGGCTGATTCTACATACCAACGCAGGCAGCCCCTAATTACGGTCACATTTAGGCACTTATGGTATAACTAATGGAGGTCTTATTATGCAGCAAATCTTCTGTACTATTATAATTATATATTTGGTATCCTGCATGTAAGGCTGCTGTATGGTCAGTTCTGTGTATGGTCAAAAATGATTATTAATCACTACACGGATAAAAGGATATCTTAATCCAAGATATTTCATTCTTGTATATAAGGAAAATCGATAATTTCTTAAATCAAGTAAAAAATATCTTGAACCAAGTAAGTTCTATCTTGGATCAACAAAATCATACTTGGTTCAACAAAATCATACTTGGTTCAAGAAATTATCGATTTTCCTTATATACAAGAATGAAATATCTTGGATTAAGATATCCTTTTATCTGTGTACATAGTATAAGGGTCTCCCCCCACTTATCGACGCGGAATCGGCGTTAGCCGATCAAAAAACTCTTTATGTCCATGCAATAAGAGCGAAAAAGACGTCGATCGGCTCGGCCGACGAGAAGCGACGTCTATCGACGGGAAAACGACGATTTTCCGTAAAGCTCAACAAAGAGCCATTAAAGTGGTCGAGTACTGTCGTGCCTACCACGCCAACAACCACTAAAAAGGCTATGGCAGACGCTGTTGACAGATAAGGTTTAAATTAGTATCTCACTAGTTGAAATGTTGGCGTGTATGCCACATTTTGATGCGAGAGAGAAAGCGTTGAAAAGGTTAAGACGCTGTTAGCAGCCAACCGCACGCGTTCGCATTCTTACATCGCCGAGTACCGCCGATCGGCGCCGGCGAGTGCTGAACACTTCTGACCACAGCCGAGTACTTACGATAACAGCCGGTTAAAGCTGGCGACAGCCGTTCAGCGTCGATGACGGCCGAACAGAGCCGACGACGGCCGAACAGAGCCGACGACGGCCGAACAGAGCCGACGACGGCCGAACAGAGCCGACGACGGCCGAACAGAGCCGACGACGGCCGAACAGAGCCGAGGAAGGCCGAAGAGTGGCTGGGACGAAAGGGCGACTTGCGTTTATGTATTTATCACATCAAAAACTGAAATCGACCGAGAACATCGAGTCTCAAACGTGGATATCGTACATTGAATTCCCCTTCAGTAATCCTGTATCGCCACAGAGGGTCAATCCACGTCTGTCTCCGTTTTTACTGCTGTTGTATATCTTCCAATAAGCATGCTAAGATAATGACGCTGGTAAGTATTTTCTTCCACGTCCGTTTTAATAAAACATTCATCTTCACAGTTCTGATAGACAATGTTATAATTATATCAAGGAGAATAAAGTCTGTACGATTCCAAACTTTCAGAACGTTGTTACTACCAACTAGTCTCCAACAACAGATTACGATTGCCGATCACTCGCTGCTACAGCCGTTCAGCCGACTCGACGGCTGTACGAGGGCTTTCTGACGTCTCGACGGCAGTACGGGGCACGCAAGAGCCGACCGTAGGTTTACAGCTGCTGCGATAGTAAATCGCAGGCGATCGGGCGTCTTTGCGGCCGTACGGAGGATGAGACTGCTGAACGTAGGTTTACAACCGCTGAGATAGCCGATCGGCTGTGGTGCAAAACACTCGGCGAAAGCCGATTCCGCGTCGATAAGTGGGGGGAGACCCTAAAACAAAGTCGCTTCCTGCTGTCTGTCCCTATGTATGCTTAGATCTTTAAAAGTACGCAACGGATTTTGATGCGGTTTTCTTTAATAGATAGAGTGATTCAAGAGGAAGGTTTATATGTATAATTGCACCCGTGCGAAAGCCGGGGCGGGTCGCTAGTATATAATATACATACCTTACTATTTGCTAAATAAAAAGCTGATAGTGTGTTCACACGGATACCATATGTGTTCTTCTCTGCAATATGTGCATAGCATCTCAGCAGGTCATTATAATAGACACCTTTTGTTCCAAGCTCATGGTCATTGTAGTGTGACATATCCCGTATTTGGCTCTCATAGCCGTGCTCTACTGCATAGTCAAAGATATCTTTAGAAATGTCGAGGTTTTTCTCAGAAAATCCCTTCTTATCTGATGGATTTTTCGGCTTGCTTAGCTGTTTCTTGACAACATGTGGCACCAATTCTCCCTTTAGTGAAATAAACTTATCGGCCTCAACAAGGTAATTGACTAGCCAGTGTTTCATAACATAGACGTGGGCATCTAGCAATCTGCTGTACATGCTTATTGAATTGAATTTCTTTATGATGAGTCTCGGTAAAGTGACATTATCCTCAAAGTCGCTTGCGCTGGCCACGAACACTAGCCTCTGTGTCTCTTTATCTATACACACTAGGTCTCTGTCCGGTTTAGCTTTAGATTTAGTGCCGGGCAGTTCTATCCACTCTTCGGGTCCATTGTTGAAATATAATGCTGTTAATGCTGCATCATGTTTTCGATACAGGTTAAGCACTTCATTGAGATTTATATTAGTGATCAGATCTCCGGATATAACTAGGAGGTCCGTGACAACTCGGTTGCTTATGTGTTTGAGTGTGTCAGCTGTGCCCCAGTCGTCATCTGATGGTATGACTATGAGTTCATATTTAATCTTTAGTGGGCACCTTTCTAAGGCATTGAGGATGTTGGAATTGTCTTCGTCTAACACAACAACTAATGTTTCTGTAATCATAAAAGTTAAATTGAGAAAATATTCTGTGCTTTTATGTTATATCAATCATGCTTCACAACTTCATGTATTTTAGGGCATAATGTAGGTATGTCACTGAGAAACCTAGCCAAGTGTTAATTTTATTGGGTTTTTCAAACCTGACCAATTAAGAAGACAAAGTTAAAGAAAGTAGAATTTAGTTTCAAGTACATAGAAAATATGACAATCACAAGTATGTCGAGTGTTTAATACATCACATCAGTTACATAACTATCCCTGACAATTTGTTAGTTAGATTGTAAATTATCAATTGCACTTGTAAAATTTATATAGTGAAGCACACTTGATTGTCTGTGTGGCATCTTACAATTTAAAAGCAGATTAATTTTAAAGAAGGAAGTTGATTATAGTGCTGCAGGCGGGCGACATTTTCAAGCTTTTAAGCGATACTGGTCTTTTAAGTATGTAGATAAAGTTTAAATTTATTTCACACTTAAAGTGCTCACCGCGCCCCTGCCATTCCGGTGTGAATTGAGCCAAACAGTGTTTCATGTGTGTGAACATTTTTTAGCTTTAAATTTTATAGTGTATTGTATTAAGACATGCAATATGATAAAATGTTATGAAAATAAGTAATTGCATTAGTAATAACATCATACAAATTAAGAACTACCTGTGATATACCAATTATACTTAAATTACACTAATGACTCTTTTTAAATGCATTAATTTTATAACTATCGTTACATTTCATATTGTTATTCTTACCTTGGAAGCCCATTTTCTCCAACAAGTGCAATGAATACCACAGCACGGGATATGGTCCAACTGGTAAAAGGCATTTGGACACTGAACCGCCAACGTCTGGCAGACGAGAACCTCTGCCGGCTGCCAGGACAACAGCTTGAAACTCTGGATTCTTGTGCATTTTCTCCGAAATCTTTCTTATAGGTTATATTCTAAGAAAACTTTAAATTTCGTAGAATCAACTGTTTAAGGGTTATAAATATACGTGGCACGTGATAATTTATTTTATCATTAATTGCAAATAAATAAAACTATAATTTTATTTCTGAAAAAGCTCATTGCTTAACTATAAATACGTGTAGCGATAGCGATTGACTTGACACTATTGACAGTTATGTTATGCTATGCGATATCGATATTGTAATGCGTTCGGATTCCACGGATTTGAATGTAAGGGTCACCACACACCTAGCGGTTTTCCTCGCGGAATTAGCGGAAGTAGCGGAAATTTGTCTATGGTAGCGGAAATTTGTCTATGGTAGCAGATTTTTTGTATGGAAGCCATAGACAAATTTCCGCTACCATAGACAAATTTCCGCTGCCATAGACAAATTTCCGGTACTTCCGCGAGGAATTCCGCTAGGTGTGTGGTGACCCTAAATATGGATCCTTTTGGTGTCTGTAGGTGGCGAGATTTGTCGTCAAGACGACGCCGCATCATTTCAAGGTTGTCTCCTAAACTTGACGCATGGAGCGGATGGAACTGTTAATTTATCAGAATTCTTGCCGCTTGGCTTCCATATACAGCGCCGGCCCGAGCCCTCGATCAGGGTAGAGCGAAATCGGGTTTTGGCGCCCTTCGTTGAAGCTTTTTACCCAAAGCGTTAGAGAAATAGGGTAAAGTCATAAATGAACTTTTGAGCTATTACCCCCATTTTAATATTTCTTTATGTATGTTATAATTATAACCAATTTTAAACAAGTTTTTAATATGATTTGGCATATAATCTACTTTAGAATAAGCTATTCCAAACCCTCTTAGAACTGTACAGTATTCTTATAAGAATGTTTGTGCCAAAATAGGCAAATTCGCCCAGAATATGAACAAAGTGCCCTGATTATGAACGGTTTGATTCAAAAGATGAACCAGTATAAAAGCAAAATCAAGTACCCAAAAACGAATGATTTGACGCACAAGCCAAAATTAGGAAATCGGGTTGATTTAGCTTTGTGCAATAATTGAAGTAAATAAAGGTATTTCAACTGTTTCAATTTAAAATGGTTTCAACTTTTTCGAATTTAATAAACACTGAATTTAGTTAGATCAAGCTTTCACCACGATATTCATGATTTTTAAGTAAAAAAAAACATGCAAAATTCATGTTTTGGAATGCAGCCTAAAAGATGAACTAGTAAATTCTCGTTGTTGTTAGGTGAACAGTCCAGTTTCCATATTAAAGTAAACCCCGTGATAATATCACAGTGGTATAAAAAAGTTTTTTTTCATCTTTTAGTCATAAAATCAAGGAACAAAACCGGCCAAGTGCGAGTCGGACTCGCGCATAAAAAGCAATTTAAGACATAAATGGTGTATCTTTTTATGTGAATTTATAAAAGTATTCGAAAATACTAACCCAGGCCCAAAAGTTGAACGCCACTCATCTATTGCAAAAATCACAAAATATTGGAACCATGACTTGAACAATAAATATTTCATAAAATAAGTTAAAATATGCTATTCAAAATCAAGTAAGTTTAAATTTTATAAATTTATACTTAATTATATCGATTTTGAGCCACAATACTAAATATGATTTCCATTACAAAGGGCAATTTGGCGAGAGGTATAGATTTGGCTAGCTCTCACGACCTCAAACTTGGATGTACTATTTTAGAAGTTTAAATGGTACAAGAAAGTGATGCAGTTTTATTTAAAAAAAAAAAAACAATATTAAGGCCAAATGTTCATCTTCTAGGGGTGATTCATCTTTATATTTGTTTTGCCTTCTTTACGTTTTCGGCGCCTTTATCAGCCTTTATTTCCTGCCTGTCAAGATCAAAAGCAGCGATTTAAAAAATAGATAATTAATGTAACGCTAATAAACCCAATCGCTTAGAAAATTATAAGGTTTTTCGGCGCCTTTATCAGGTTTTATTTCGCGCCTTTCAAGATCAAGAGCAACGATCTAAAAAAGAACGTTAAATAATGGAATGCAATCCTGATAAACCCAATCGCTTAGAAAAATATAAAGAACGTATCGTTTTGGCGCCTTTATTCGCGCCCTTCATGATTGAAAGTAGCAAGTCACGCCTGATAAAACAAGTTGACATAACAAAAATACCAATAAAATATATACCAAAAGGTAAAGGTACTATCCACCGTCGCGCCACTCCACTCCTAACGTACATATTTTGCGCCTGCGCCACATTTGCTTTAAAACTTTTTGTTCTCTTTGGCCATTTTGGCGCCCCCCTGCCATCCGGCGCCTAGAGCGCCCGCTCCACTCGCTCTACCCTGGGTCCGGCCCTGTCCATATAGGGTTGTAGAGCCCGTCTCGGATATCACGAAAACATAAGTCTTAAAGGTCTTAAATGGGCGCTGGTATGCTTTGTTTATTAAACCAACCGGTTGCGAGACGCGCTCTCAACTCTATCGGAAAAAGTCTGCCGTTTTTTGCTGGGGAGGGGAATGTCAAATGTATGCGAAACGTCAAAATAGCCACGTCAAATAAACGTCAGTACTACAATGAGTATGACCACTGGTCATACTCATTCGGCAGAGGGGAACGCCTGTCCATGGCTACTCCGCTTGGTTTAAAGCTCTAAGCTAGTATGTATGGCATCAAGTTGAAAAAACTAAAAAAAACTTGTGTGGTTTTATGAAACCACGATGCAAGTGAAACTTTACTACGAGTATGTTAGCATTAGCATGGCGCTTAGAAATTGGTGCCCAATTGGTTTATGCCAATTCATCATTGAAACAATAAGCGGCCTTGAGTCAATTATCACTTTTAGGCTGCGTTTCCACCATAGTGGACGGTGTAAGAGTCTAATTTTACTGAAATACCGCAAATCGATGTACAGTTTAGCCATTTGGCTTAAACAGACAAGCGACAAGTTAGGTGCTCCTAGAATACTAGTATGTACTTTTACGGCATATCGTAGGCTCAAATCACACCTAGCGGAATGGAGGCAGTAGGTAATGTATGGAACTTTGACGATGGCAGCTTAAATTTGTCATACACCTCCATACAATACTGCCTCCATTCCACCAGTTGTGATTTGACCCTAACTATGAGACCGTACCCTTTAAATTAATTTTTGAACCGAATTTAAAGCTATTTGCTATCTTTCGTATGGAATCGATTATTTCTTGAAATGGCCTTAAAATCTAGTGCGCCCACCGGAAAGGTCTTAAATTTGGTATGTAGGTTATTTGAGGTGGGCTTTAGCCTTTATCGTGTGTCTAAAAGTGAAGCGGTAAGCTCGTTGATAAATTCACGCTATTTTTTCGTATTTTCAACTGGTCTTAAAATCTAATACGCCCAGAATGGTCTTCAATTTGGTATGTAAGTTATTTGAGGTCAGCTCGACCGCATTTCAAAATTTGGAGCATTAAGATGAATAATTAAATTTCTTTATTTTTCAGATAACTATATGTTCTAGAAGCACCTAACTTAACGCTTGTCTGCTTAGGGTTATGAGTGACTGTTAGAAAACGCCTATAAGCATTACGTCCGAATTGGGATTGTTCATTTATTTTGGAAATGTATATTTCGAAAACCATTTCGAGGGCTAGGTTTATTGATCAATTTTAGATTTATATTTCGCCAAAATAATGAGTGGATTCGGATATTTTCGCAAAATATGAATGACCTTTGTTTGACCTTGTCCTCACAACCTCCATGTAAAACCTCTTTATAAAACTTTAGTAAGATTTCCAAAAAAATAAAAACAATGTCATAAGCAACGACATTGTCAAATATGTAAACAGAATATTGTAAACAACCACTTCGGGACTACGGATTTATATGAAAAAGTAAGTATTACACACAAAAATTAAGCCAAAAGTGCAATAATAAACAAGTACTAATCTTTTAAAATATATAAAAGCTTACAAGTAATCGTCTTGCCTTGTCCCGCATAAGTATTTTAGTACCTCTTATTTCTATTCAATCAGATTATAGTTTCAACTTGATGCGATTTACTCCAGTATACTGATATTTTCTAACTTTGGTATATTTATTGGGTCGGCTTTTACAAAATTAAGCACCATGGGTATTATTTCTTTCGCTTTACAAATACAATTTGAATTTGTATAATTTTCGCGGTCAAGAGAACGTGCGAAGTGACGTACCAATACTTACTATACAATCTTGACATGACAGCGTCAGTTGACGACAAGTAAGGGTTTTTTATACGAATTATGGACTTCGTCAAAGCTATTCAGCCTGCAACCTGTAACTTACAAGACGTCGTATCTGATTTTTTATTTTAATTGTAATAAAATAACTAAGCTGTTTTAAGCTAAATAAATCAAATTGATATCTTAAAATGGCCTATAGTTTCAGAATAAATTATCAAAATGGGGGGTAAAAAAATATGAACAATCCCAATTCTAAATCATGATTTGTACCATTAAGAGGCTGACAACACCCGATGACCTTCAAATTGACTTGGGTGAAAGCAAATAGTACTGGAGCCGACGGAACTGTTAATTTATCAAAATTATTTACGCTTGGCTTCCATATAAGATTGTAGAGCCCGTCTCGGAGATCACGAAAACATAAGTCTTAAAGGTCTTAAATGGGCGCTAGTATGTATGGCGTCAAGTTGAAAAAACGAAAAAATGGCCTTAATTTATCAACGAGCTAACACCTCCAAATTTTGAGACACGGTAGAGCCCACCTCAAATGACCTACATACCGAATTTAAGACCATTCCGGTGGGCGCACTAGATTTAAAGACCATTTTAAGAAGTAATCGATTCCATACGAAAAATAGCAAATAGCTTTAAATTCGGTTCAAAAATACATTTTAATGGGTTGACATAACGGCATATTCATATTCAAGGGTCTCATAGTTAGATATGCCATAAAAGTATACTACATAAGTCTTAAAATTGGAAAATTCGTCATAGCAGTACTTAAGTCAGGGTGTTTTGTCCTTAAGTCAGGGTGTTTTGAATCACAAAATTCATTTTTCATTTTTAACTTTATGGTACAAATTTCGATTCAGAAAATCGGACGTAATTCTTATAGACGTTTTCTAAAAGTCACTCATAACCCCAAACAGACAAACGTCAAGTAAGGTGCTCCTAAAATATGTAGCTGTCTGGAAAGAAAATATTCATCTTAACGCTCCAAATTTCTAAAAGCCTGTTCCTATTGTCGGTGTGTATTTTCAGACTTTAAATAAATGAAAATACCGTTGCTTTTTTAATCAATTTTAATTTAGACAACACCATTATACTATTTTTTTCAGACAGTTACATATTCTAGGAGTACCTAACTTGACGCTTGTCTGTTTAGGGTTATGAGTAACTGTTAGAAAACGCCTATAAACATTACGGCAGATTTTCTGAATCGAGATTTTACCATTAAGTTAAAAATGAAAAATGAATTTTGTGATTCAAAACACCCTGACGTGATTCAAAACACCCTGACTTAAGTTTTGCTATGACGAATTTTCCAATTTTAAGACTTATGTAGTATACTTTTACGGCATATCTAACTATGAGACCCTTGAATATGAATATGCCGTTATGTCAACCCATTAAAATGTATTTTTGAATCGAATTTAAAGTATTTGCCTATTTTTCGTATGGAATCGATTACTTCTTAAAATGGTCTTTAAATCTAGTGCGCCCACCG
Source organism: Pammene fasciana (assembly GCA_911728535.1). Taxonomy (NCBI): domain Eukaryota; kingdom Metazoa; phylum Arthropoda; class Insecta; order Lepidoptera; family Tortricidae; genus Pammene; species Pammene fasciana. Next base: position 6,564,672 of record OU452279.1, read on the forward strand.
GAATGGTCTTAAATTTGGTATGTAAGTTATTTGAGGTGGGTTTTGTCGTGTGTCAAAATTTGGAGCTGTTAGATCGTTGATAAATTAAGGCCATTTTTTCGTATTTTCAACTGGTCTTAAAATCTAGTGCACCCACTGAAATGGTCTTAAATTCGGTATGTAGGTCATTTGAGGTGGGCTCTACCGTGTCTCAAAATTTGGAGCTGTTAGCTCGTTGATAAATTAACGTCATTTTTTCGTTTTTCAACTTGACGCCATACATACTAGCGCCCATTTAAGACCTTTAAGACTTATGTTTTCGTGATCTCCGAGACGGGCTCTACAATCTTATATGGAAGCCAAGCGTAAATAAATTTGATAAATTAACAGTTCCGTCGGCTCCAGTACTAATAATCTCAGTACACCTAACTTAATTGACGCTTATCTATTGTCGTTTATAAGCAACAAGTAGAAAACGTCTATAAACATTATCCGGTTTTCTTAATCATGTTTTGTGCCATTAAGTTAAAAATGAAAAATACATTTAGTGATTTCAAACTCCAGTCACTTAAGCTATAATGAATTATCTACTTTATAGATTTATTGTAGTATACTTTTACAAACTATAAGACTTAAATTTAAATATGCAGTTAATGTTAAACCATTAAAAAAGTTTTATAACCGAATTTAAAGTTAGTTGCTATTTTTCTTATGGAATCGATTATTTCTTAAAATAGTCTTAAAATCATACGCGCCCACAGGAATGGTCTAATATTCCGACCAAAATGTGTAGAAATTAAAAAGTGGCAACATCGTAGTGTCGTCCTGTTTTCTTAGATTGATTTGAAAGGGACGACACTATGGTCGAAATATATATTTAGTATGCAGTATACTTCAATTCGGCTTTATCGTGTGTCAAGATTTGGAGCGGTAAGCTCATTGATATAATATGTTAGCCTCTATACGTCCCACTGCTGGGCACAGGCCTCCTCTCATGCATGAGAGGGATCAGGTTATAGTCCCCACGCTGGCCCAAAGCGGGTTGGGAACTTCACATACACCTTTTGAATTTCTCCGCGGATGTATGCAGGTTTCCTCACGATGTTTTCCTTCACCGTATAGTGATTGGTAAATATCAAATTATATTTCGTACATAAGTTCCGAAAAACTGATTGGTACGAGCCGGGGTTTGACCGGCACCTTCGGATTGAAAGTCAGACGTCGTTAACGTCAGGCTACCAACGCTTCAGCTCATTGATAAATTAACGCAATTTTTTCGTATTTTCAACTGGTCTTTAAATCTAGTGCGCCCACTTGAATGGTCTAAAATTTGGTATGTAAGTTATTTAAGGTCGACTCGATCGCGTCTCAAAATTTGGAGCGTTAAGATGAAGTTTTTTTTCCAGACAGCTACATATTTTAGGAGCACCTTACTTGACGCTTGTCTGTTTGGGGTTATGAGTGACTGTTAGAAAACATTTATAAGAATTACGTCCGATTTTCTGAATCGAAATTTGTACCATAAAGTTAAAAACAAAAATGAATTTTGTGATTCAAAACACCCTGACTTAAGGACAAAACACCCTGACTTAAGGACAAAACACCCTGACTTAGGTACTGCTATATTATGTAGTATACTTTTACGGCATATCTAACTATGGGACCCTTGAATATGAATATGCCGTTGTGTCAACCCATTAAAATGTATTTTTGAACCGAATTTAAAGCTATTTGCTATTTTTCGTATGGAATCGATTCCTTCTTAAAATGGTCTTTAAATCTAGTGCGCCCACCGGAATGGTCTTAAATTTGGTATGTAGGTTATTTGAGGTGGGCTTTGTCGTGTGTCAAAATTTGGAGCTGTTAGCTCGTTGATAAATTAAGGCCATTTTTTCGTATTTTAAACTGGTCTTAAAATCTAGTGCGCCCACCGGAATGGTCTTAAATTCGGTATGCAGGTCATTTGAGGTGGGCTCTACCGTGTCTCAAAATTTGGAGGTGTTAGCTCGTTGATAAATTAAGGCCATTTTTTCGTTTTTTCAACTTGACGCCATACATACTAGCGCCCATTTAAGACCTTTAAGACTTATGTTTTCGTGATCTCCGAGACGGGCTCTACAATTTTATATGGAAGCCAAGCGTAAATAATTTTGATAAATTAACAGTTCCGTCGGCTCCAGTACTAAAACGTACGGTGGACGGCACGGCTGCCTGGTTCGGTAACCCGACCGAATCACACACGCACACGTCCGGTTGTGACATTTTGACATGACATTAGGTTTTTATGCCGTACGGTGGCGAACCGTACGTGTGCGGGGAACTGGCATTTAGTATGAGAAATGCGCCTTCAGGTGACCTGACGCGGCGACCGTATACGGCGACCTGACATGCAAACCGAACGTTTGCCTGGGCCATATAGCTATAATGTGGGTATTAGACATTGCAACCTGCAGGGCCCAATCTGTCAGGTTGGAAGGTGTAATTAGTGGTAGGGCCCGTAGGGAGCTGAAGGAGGGGTACGGAAAGGCAGGGTACACAACAGATTGGGCCCTGCAGGTTGCAATGTCTAAAAGCCGTTTAACTACTTGTTTTGGAAAAGTAAAAAAAATATGTTAATATTCATTATATTTAAAAGAACTTCGTTAATTCCAATACACGATTGGACGAAATCGGCTCGATAGAAAATAATTCCAAAGTTACATCTTAAAATTAGGTTTAAACAATTGCACGTCTTTAGTTTCTATATGTCTGTAATTAAGGACAAAATTCCACCACACTAATACTAAAAACTTATATATATAGTTTGGCCAGAGTTTGTTCCACTTCAAGCATAGACAGGGAGAATCATACTGTCTTTTTCTAATGCTAGTACTCTCACTACTAAAAAAGGGATGGGTATAGCATGTTACTCTGACTGTTACTGCGCTTTTGGTTTGCCAGACTATACTAAAACTTTTTTTTAATTCATCATTTTGCAAAATTTGCAATGAGCTCCCATACTAATCGTAACGCAGTGTTTCTCTTTCACTCGCGCTGAAAAAGATAGGCAGGCAATTTAGCTCTTATCATCCTCTTAAGGGTCGCCACACACCTAGCGGTTTTCCTCGCGGAATTAGCGGAAGTAGCGGAAATTTGTCTATGGTAGCGGAAATTTGTCTGTGGTAGCAGATTTTTTGTATGGAAGCCATAGACAAATTTCCGCTACCATAGACAAATTAAGCATTTTGTCTATGAATTTCCGCTACTTCCGGTAATTCCGCGAGGAAAACCGCTAGGTATGTGGTGACCCTAAGTGGTGTCGTATTTGATGCCAAATCACGGTATGTGTAGACACCATTTTAGTTATTTTAGGCTCAAAACACACCTAGCGGAATTTCGGCAGTAATGTATGGAGCTTTGTCGATGGTAGCTTAAATTTGTCTATGGCCTCCATACATTACTGTAAAAATTCCGCTAGGTGTGTTTTGAGTAGAGATGGGCCGACTAGGGTTTTTGCCGACTACACAATCGGCCGACTAATCGGTTTTCAAATTGCCGATTAATCGGCCGACTAGTCGGCAATGCCGATCGTAAGTTTTGGTTAGGTTCGGATGCAATCGGAAACGCTCGTTTCGCTTCGTCAGCCGTGCCATTGTCTATCACGCGTTCATGTTTTGACCAGTTTTGTTTACGAACCGGCGATGGCGTGTTTGATAGCAAAAAGATAACAAATATTTACTACTTATAAGATTTAACTCTATGCTCCACCGATAAGAGCCCAGCTCTTAGGCCGCAATTAGACTACCATTTTTAAATGATCATACATATAGGACTCATTTATAAATGAACAACCTATGATAGTGTAATAACAATAAATGATTCATAATGGATCATTTATTGTTATTACACTATCATAGGTTCTTCATTTATAAATGAGTCCTATATGTATGATCATTTAAAAATGATAGTCTAATTGCGGCCTTAAATAATTGATGATGATAAGATTTAAATTTCATAACTAAAAATAAGGGTTAAACTTCAGCCAAGTTCTTATTTTGCTGTATGTATTAAAGTGCCGAATATTCGGCATTTTTTGCCGACTAATCGCCGACTACAAATGATGCCGAATAGTCGGCCCATCTCTAGTTTTGAGCCTTAGGGTCACCACACACCTAGCGGAATTCCTCGCGGAATTAGCGGAAGTAGCGGAAATTCATAGACAAAATGCTTAATTTGTCTATGGTAGCGGAAATTTGTCTATGGCTTCCATACAAAAAATCTGCTACCATAGACAAATTTCCGCTACCATAGACAAATTTCCGCTGCTTCCGCTAATTCCGCGAGGAAAACCGCTAGGTGTGTGGTGACCCTTATAATGACATTGAAAATCATTGAAATGATTTGACTTGACTTGACTGACATTACTGACAATGCTTTGACATTTTTGACAATACTTCTTATAGGCGAGTCTTCTGTCTTCTGACAGTGACACCGTACCGATGGCGATTGCTAACAAGCATCGCTTACTTTGCTTGAGGAAATAATCTTTTTTTACTTACCTTACTTGCGTCTTTCTCATTGTTGAGAAGTTTATAAATATTAAAGGATACAAATAATAATACAGGTATGTTAATTTTTTTATTATATACCTAATTGAATCAAAGCATCTTAGCGGCTTTCTTTAAAAATTTTGTTCTGCACAATTCCTGCGATAGTCTATATTACATTATATTATATTATATTATATAATATTTATCACGCAGTTTAAAATTCTAGATATCAGTAAAGTAAAGTTGATAATGGAGCTCCTCGATGTCATGAAGAAGTTAACAATCAAACATCCAGAAAGTGACAGTCAACAGTTGCTATTCAGATCTATAGCTGCAGATATTGACGATGTGCCCACGGAAGTAGTTCTTGCTGAGTACGCAGATAAAACATTGCTCATAATATCTCAGTACCAAAAGATTGGCAGCCTGTTAACCGTACAGAAAGATGAAGTGCATAATCCCCTTGGGAGTAATGATATTTATACAACAAACGTAATTTTTGGTGCCACAGGAGAGGAGCAACAAGTAGCAGCAAGGCACCTGGCAGAGGCCATCAAAATAACTAAACCACTCAACATCTTCATCAACCTGAAGTCATATGATATTGAGACAGTAAAGGCCTGTGTGGATATCATACAAGATCTTAGGAGGGATCAAGGTAACTAGAATGTCTGTAACCAGCATTAAGAGATTTAAGCCTGTCCACAAGTATTATGGTCAACTGGTGTTGGGTCCGCCCGGTGCGGGCAAGACAACATATTGCTGTCAAATGTCCCAGTTGTTGCGTAAGCTAGGAAGAAAAGTGGTAATTGTCAACTTAGATCCCGCTAATGAAGTTATGTCGTATGAGCCAGATATAGACATAAGAAAACTTATAGTCTTAGAAGAAGTTATGGATGAGTACAACTTGGGACCTAATGGAGCATTACTATATTGTATGGAATTTTTAGAGCAAAACATAGATTGGCTATTGAGTCAAATTGAGGGCGAAAATTCAGCCAATTTTATATTTGATCTGCCCGGACAGGTAGAGTTGTACTGCCACCATAAAAGTCTATCAAACATATTTGCCAAGTTATCAGAACAAAGCAACCTTCAGCTGTGTGTGGTGCACTTGGTTGATTCTCATCATTGCTCAGATGCAGGAAAGTTTATATCTGCGCTAATGTTGTCATTAAGCGCTATGTTGAAAATAGGTTTGCCACATATTAATTTGCTAACAAAGATAGACCTTCTCAAGAAACACATGGATAAATTGCAATTTGGGATAGACTTTTACACTGATGTATTGGATCTCAACTATTTGGTTGACTGTTTAGATACTGACGCATTTACTAAAAAGTACAAAAAATTAAATGAAGCTTTAGTTTCCATAATTGAAGATTACAGTTTGGTTACATTTCAACTTGTGGATATGCTGAAAGAGGACAATTTGGTCAAGGTTAAGAATTTGGTTGATAAGGCCAATGGGCATGTGTTCAATTCTGAAGAAGGCAGGCACATAAACAGTATGTTAGCTTGTGCCATGGGAGTTGGAGAAACAACAGAAATATAATGATACTATGTTACCTGTCGGATGTTTTCAATCTATCTTTTCCCGCTCTTAAGAAATACTTGAAAAAAACTTTAATGTTAAAGGGTTATTACAGGGTCGAGGACTATATGACAGACAGAGATGCATGGCCCAAACCAGAAACTACTGCAAAATCATCTAGCATTTAGAGGTCACAGTTCAGGTAAGAAGGCATATCAAACGTTTTGCGAAGCAGTCAGATTTGGATTTTATTTTTTATTTTAATTACTCAATAGGCAGGTACATTGTCTTACAAGCTGTTTCGATATGCCTTCTTGAAGAACTACGCATTATTGTATATATTATCTTATCTTTAATGTATTACTATTACTGTTTTGAAAAAATAAGTCCCGCCAAGTTTCTTTCCGGTAATAAGTAATACTTCTCGGGTCAGAGGTGTAGGGTTAGAACGGGTGGTAGTTTCTTTTTTCTCTCTGACCTTCATAAGTGCATTGTAATGTGCCTAAATTGAAGAATAAATATCTTTTATCTTTTTTTTTTAATGATTTTATCCTGATAAGTTTTTTATTACTTTCTTAAACCTTGGTTCCTTCGGTAGTCTGTCAGACATGCATTTAGTTGCATGTTTAGACATGTGATGCTTACAGTTCAGATAATAGGAAATCTTGATACATATTCAATAAGTATATTTTTGGTCTAAGAGATACCACCACACTAGCGTCTTTTCAGCGTCGGCGGCGTCCAGCCAGCGCTCGTGCAGCAGCTCGCGACGTTTGGGCAGCGTCAACGCGGCCTCGAGGCTACTGTGCCGCGGCGTCTATTGGCGACGCACCAGCGCCGTCATAGTATTAAGTGATGATGCGACGCCTTTTAGTCTAAGACATTAACGTCGCGTCGTCGCTACGTGGGCGCCGGTGTGACGCTGACGCACAATATACGCCCCTAGCGTTGCACCGACGCTGCGCGAACGTTGCATCGTCGATCGATACGTGGGCGCCGGTGTGACGCTGACGCATACGCCCCTAGCGTTGCACCGACGCTGCGCGAACGTAGCATCGTCGATCGATACGTGGGCGCCGGTGTGACGCTGACGCACGATATGCGCTCTTTGATGTTTGTTCATATTCAATTGTAATGCGTCCTTGAGTGAATATATAGTCTGCAGAACAACGCGCGGACGAAGCTTTAAATATTTTACGGCAGACGAGCTTACGGCCCGCCTGATGGAGAACAGCTACCGTAGCCTATGAAAGCCTGCCAGCAGAACCCATATACCTCTTTTACACATAGCCAGTAATTTAAGGTCATGGCCGGGTCCGGTGGTTTTAAAGCCATATGTCATAGCTGGGCACCGTTAATCAAATAGTTTACTTCGTTAATCGTTAATCCGCTACAAAAAAAGTTAGCTTCGTTATATAAACGCTAAAGCGTTACATTTCGGAAGAATTAACGCAAGTTAACGTTAATCGTTAATCCGTTAATATGTGTATAATTGCATCGTTGCTGTTATATATTGACATGTGGGTAGACATGTCGAATCTGCGGGTACCCCAGTTCGGTTCCCTCATCCAGCCAGCTCACGTACGTAACATTCTGGCGACGGGATTTAATTCGGGAATACTCTAAAAGTGCTTTAAACATAGTGTTTGAATGTTTAAAAGTGTTATTAGTGTGGTGAAATCAAAATGCCGGTGAAATTTAACGAGTTTAATATGGACAAAGACAATTGGAAAAATTACGTGGAAAGGTTCAACTATTGTCTGTGCGCGAACGCAATTGAAACAGATGAGTTAAAAAAAGCGAATTTCTTTGCAGTTTGTGGTCGTGATTTATACGATTTAGTTGAATCGCTAATTTCACCGAGAAAGATTAAAGACATAACCTATACGAGCGTTAAGTCCGCGTTGGATGAACATTTTAACCCAAAACAAAATGAGATAGTGCAATCGTATAAATTTCATATGAGGTGTCAATCGGGCAGTGAAAATATTAAAGAGTACGTGGCTAGTTTGCGTAAATTGGCTATAGATTGTAACTTTACCGATTTGGATCGCACGTTGCGCGACCGGCTAGTATGTGGCATTCGTAATAAAGATATACAAAAGCATTTGTTGCAACAGACTACTTTGTCTTTTGTTCAAGCGGTAAAGATGGCATTAGCGGCTGAAACGGCGGACGCCGGGGTGATAGTCATGACGACGCCAGCGACCTCTAGTGTGGCGCCGGCTAGTACCGGCGGTGACGAACCGATGGAAGTTAATAAAATTAAAGCGAAGCCGTTGGAACCGAGCAAGGATTGTTGGCGGTGTGGAAAGAAACACGGAAATTTCTGTAAGTTCAGATATAGTAGATGTTTTTCTTGTATGCGTAGGGGCCATATCGCAGAGGTATGTTCAGAGTCGCGAGACAGAAGCAAGCCAAAGGAATTGAGTCGTGTTAATGGCTTATATGAGGATGACTTTTGTAATTACGTAGGATCGAACAAAGTGCCTCCTTTTTGTATGACCGTGGAAATAAATGGTCGTCCAGTGAAATTGGAAGTCGATACGGGAGCTGCGTATACGATGTTGAAAGAAAGTACAGCGAGGGCAATTTGGAATGGGAAGTTGCCGAAGTTGGATGACTCTAGAGTTAGGTTGATAACCTGGAATGAAAATCAGTTACAATTGCTAGGAGAAGTTACCGTGGATGTGAGTTTTAAGGATAAAAAAACCAAGTTAGAAGTGCTGATTGCGAAAGGCAACGGACCAGATTTGTTGGGCCGTAATTGGTTTCCGGAGTTGAATATTGATGTTCAAGGCATTAATAGCGTGAAATCAGAAGATGTAGGTATGGATACGTTGTTGGGAAAATATGAAGAAGTTTTTCAGTCTGGACTAGGGAAGTACACTGGCCCAGTTGTATCAATACCGTTGAAACCTGAAGCGAAACCAACATTTTTGAAATGTAGGCCTGTTGCTTTTGCGATTAAAGAAAGAGTTTTACAAGAAATAGACAGACTAGTGGCGGAAGATGTTTTAGAACCCGTCAGTCATGCTGAATTTGCCAGTCCAATTGTACCTATAATTAAAAAGAATGGGAAAGTCCGGCTTTGTGGTGATTACAGGGCCACAGTGAATATGGCAACGGAGACTGATACTTACCCTTTGCCAACATTGAATGAAGCTTTTGCAGTTTTACAAGGAGGAGTAGTGTTCAGTAAAATAGATTTAGAACAAGCATACACCCAGGTGGTTGTGGATGAACCTACCTCCAGATTATTAACATTAAATACGCCTAAAGGATTGTTTAGATGTAAACGGCTAGCATTCGGAGTGAAAGCCTGTCCGGGAATTTTTCAGCGTATGATGAGTAACTTATTGGCAGGTGTGGCAGGAACAGCGGTACTGCTAGATGATATTGTGGTCACGGGACGCATAACGCAGGAACACAGTGATAGACTCCAGCGGATCCTGCAGATCCTTAAGGAAGCTGGGTTGAGAGTTAACAAAGATAAGTGCAATTTTGGGAAAACAAGTGTCGAGTTTCTGGGGCATAGAATTGATGCTGATGGCTTACATCCTTGTGGAGACAAGATTAAAGCTATAATGGAAACACCGGCACCGAAGAATGTTAAGGAGTTACAGGCTTTTCTAGGATTACTGAATTTTTATGACAGATTCCTGGCTCAGAAAGCAACTGTGGCAGAACCACTGTATAAATTACTACTAAAGGGAGCTAAATGGGTGTGGTCACAAAATTGCCAACAAGCCTTTACTCTTTTAAAAAGAATGTTGACTACAGGTGATACATTAGTACACTATGATTTAAATAAGCCTGTGGTGGTGACATCTGATGCATCGCAGTATGGACTGGGTGCTGTGCTGGAACACAAGATGGAAGATGGTTCATTGAGACCACAGACTACACAGACACCTCATCATTAAGCTTGTACAGGGAGCACGAGGTCACCACACATAAGCGCAATTTTATTCGTAAATTTCTACGATTCAAACAGCACATCTCAATAGGATTCTACACCAATTTGTAGTATAACAATCCCGGGTCACCCCTGTAACTAAATTTTTGTAGATATTTTTAATTCACATGAGTTATGATCAAAAACTTTAACTCAACTAAAATAAGCGGTCGCGCTCTCATACAAAATCAGTACGGGAGCACCTATGTGTGGTGACCTTGAGTTGTACTTATGATCTATCTAGTGGTTGAGGTTATCTGTGATTGAGACCAATCATGTTTGCCTCCAGGACAATGAGCTGCCATGAACGAAATTATTCGCAGATTGATAAAGAGGCTGCTGCAATAATTTTTGCACTTCAGAAGTTTTATCCATATATTTTTGGCCGTAAGATACTGATTCAGACAGATCATAAACCGCTCTTAGGAATATTTGACCCAAAAAAGCCAATTCCTAATGTGATATCACCAAGGATGTTAAGATGGGCCTTGTTGTTGAACTCATATGATTATGAGTTAAGATATGTAGAAGGGAAGAAAATAGGGAACGCTGATGCTTTAAGTAGATGGCCCGGCCCTGAAAAGATAGAAAAAGGAGAGGAGATGCAAGAAGTTAACGTCTTGTTACTCAATGAGACACCAATTGAGTTAGAGATGACAGCTAAGGATGTGGCTAAATTGAGTAAGGTTGATGGAGTATTAGCAAGAGTAATGTTTTGGATTAGGAATGGATGGCCTAGTAAAGTGGAAGAAAAGTATAGAGATTACTTTGTAAGAAGGGATGAATTGACAGAATACAAAGACTGTATTTTGTGGGGAGGTAGAGTAATAGTACCCCAGAAGCTACGCGAAAGTGTTCTAAAAGAGCTACATAGCAATCATGATGGTATAGTTATCACCAAAGCAATAGCAAGGAGTTATTTCTGGTGGCCAGGGCTTGATAGAGATATAGAGAGTATGGTAAAACAGTGCCAGATTTGTATGGAATTGAGGAATATGCCAGCCAAAGTAACCCATAGATGGATAACACCACCAAAGGCTTGGTCCAGGCTGCATATTGATTTTGCTGGTCCATTCATGGGCAAGGTTTTCTTGGTATTAATTGACTCATACTCGAAATGGCCTGAGGTTAAAATAGTGAATGATCAAAGTTCAAGTACGGTGATAAACAAGCTAGAGGAGATATTTGCTGAACAAGGACTGCCAGACACTATAGTTAGTGATAATGGGAAGGCTTTCGCGTCTGAAGAAATGTGTCAATATTTCAAACAAAATGGTATTAAGCACATACTGGTACCTCCATATCATCCTGCATCGAATGGACAGGCGGAAAGGACGGTCCAAACGATAAAGCAGAAATTGAAGAAGATGTCACATCTTCCATGGTCAACAAGATTACAGAAGATACTGTATAGCTTGAGAACAACGCCCAGCTCTGCCACTGGTAAAACACTCGCAGAGCTTCTTAACAATCGAAGATTTCGTACCAAATTTGATAGGCTTCACCCCCTTTCGATTCAAGAAAAGGAGACTGAAGATATCCAGGAAAATGAAACAAAACGTGTGAGGGATTTTAAAGTAGGGGAGACCGTCTGTTTTAGAAACTACAGAAGTGGACCTAGATGGTTAGAAGGTACGATAGTCAAAAGAATAGGGGTGTTAAGGTACAAAATTAAACAAGCAAATATATTTTTCATAAAACACGTGAATCAGATGCTAGGATTCACTAGAGGTGAAAAAGAAGAAACACCGACTGAATTCAAAACAACCACCTCAGATAACGATAGAGGAGCAGGTTTAAAAGAAACCAAGGACGGGGAAGAGGAAGGAGAAGGTGAAGCATATGGCACAATAAGAATTCCTCCATCGAGTCAGTGGGCAGAAATGATTGGCGTTAAGGGTCCAGAAGAGTGCGTGATACAAGATACGGATGATGTAGTTCCTAGAAATGAACCTATCAGTAACAAACGAGCCCGGTCCAGTGAGAGTCCACCTTCTGACAGACCATCATTGAAAAAGATAGCGCTTCAAGAATATGGTAGTCTGGACATAGAGTCCGGTAGTGAGGATGAGGAAAATAATAGTGCAAATAGCCAATAGTAGTATATAAATATAAGTAATAATCAAAGACTATGAAAGCATGTGTAGGGTATAAGTGAACAATTTAGTTAAGTGCATGAACAGTGTAGCATGAACACCGACTTTTAATAGTGAACTCAAAATCAAGTGAAGTGCCATCTATCCAGAGGGAAAGGCATGTTATATATTGACATGTGGGTAGACATGTCGAATCTGCGGGTACCCCAGTTCGGTTCCCTCATCCAGCCAGCTCACGTACGTAACAGTTGCGTTAGTGAACTAATAAAACCTGTTGGTTTAGGTTCTGGAAGTTTAGGAAGTTAACAGGTTAGGAACAAAACAAAATACTTGTGTAATTTAATCGTCGGGCATGAGTGCATATGTATTCACAAAACACTCGTTACTCTAGGCACCGGCGCTAAGTAATGAAATGATCAAAAGAAACAAATCCCTTTGCAGTTTTCTTTCGCCGGCAAAATATATCTAGTTTTGTTTTTGTTTCACTCGCTGCCAGGCGCCGCCCGGCACCTTCGTTTCATACTTGTCTGAACCTGTTTTTCGCGCCGCGGCGCGGTGCCGTGCGGTAACTATTAGGCATTGGATTAACGGACTTCTGCATATTAACAGAAGTTAACGTGTCCGTTAACATTTTTCAACGTTAACTTAAAAGTTAATCCGTTAATCAAAATGTTAACTTCGTTAATTAACGATTAACGGATTAACGAATTAATGCCCAGCTATGCCATACGTTACCTGGGTTCAGAAAGGTTTGTTGGGCTGATTCATGGTAAGGTAAGGAATGAAGTTTAAGTACCTATATCCTTAACTATTATTTTATTTAAATAAGAATATATTACAAACAAAATTGAGCGCGTAATAACACTAAGAACATCCTATTGACAACATAACTCATGTAAATTATATAAGACGCAAATCTCTTTGGAGAATAAAAATATATTACGAACAAAATTGAGCGCGTAATAGTGTAATAACACTAGGAACATCCTATTGACAACATAACTCATGTAAATCATATAAGACTCAAATCTCTTTGGAGACCTAAACTGAACTAAAATTAAATTAAAATACTTATGTAGAAACCAGCTAATCCACATAGGTGTCTTGGGAGTGATTGCATGGTATGCAGGTCAAAGGCACCTGAAAATTGTAATAAAAAATATTTAGATTAAAGAAGTGTACAATTTTGCACTTTATTACAAAGGAGTAATGGACAACACTGTGTGCCTTAGATTAGAACACCGAAGGTTCAACGCGATATAACCGTCATAATAAGACCATACGTTTTAGGCTGGCTCTACATGATGGGCCATCATAGGGACGCAGCTATACGAAGGAACGAGATCGCAATATCGTTAGCTCCCTCTAACGCATAGCTGCGTCCCTATGATGGCCCATCATGTAGAGGAGCCATTAGAATGCTCTTATTTACCAGTAGTAAAGCCGGGGTTACATTAGAGCCAGTACGCCGCGTGTCGCAACGCTGCCTGACTCAACGGCTGGTGATTATACTCGTACTACAGTGTCGTGCTGCCGCGCGTGCTGATTATTTTTTGTGTCAGTTCAGTGGGGACCGCGTGAACGTCCGCACCTACAATGTTCTCTTCTGACTCAGATACTGATCTTGAAGAAGATATTCTTACTTATTTATGTTCAGCCAACTCAAGAAGAAAAGAAAGAAGAGGTGATACTAGGGTTTCTGCTCGAGAATTCTCGAGACGAGAAATATCGAGAATTTTGTCCTTCGTCGAGACGGGAAAAAAAACCGCAATGCCTCGAAATTTCGAGAAATAAATCGCAAGAGCGATAAGTAAAAAAAACACGTGTTTAACACTTAATGCGTCTAGCTTATGCTGTCTGTGCTCTGTGCTTAACCTGTCGGATGAGTGGGACTGTAGGACCGGCTGTCCAGTCCAGAGTGGGGTCGCTAGAGCTGCGTTCTCGAGGGTAGATGTGGAAACCTAAGTGGCGAGTTGGCTATATTATATGTTTAAAGTCTAGTGACACCTCTCTACCCCCAGCCCCGCACCGGTGTTGCCCTTGAGCCATCTTTGATGTCGCTTTTTATGGGATCCCATCTTGCGGAGGGCGAGTCACCGTCTGCCGGAATTAAAATTGGATACCGTTTTATTAAGCAGGCGTCCGGTTTTTCACCCAATAGCCCAGTAATTAGCACATACTTTTCACCCAATAGCCTAGTACATTTTAGACTCCATTAACTGAATAGTCCTTACACCATGGCGGGCGCTATCTCTGCGTGCGTTCCATGACACGGGCAAGGGCAGCATCCTTTTAGTGTACCCCTCACTTTTCATTAAATTGTCTAAAGGGCCTTTGCGCGTTGGCTTTGGCTCCGCATACGCCTTCCAAAGGTCCGGAACACCATTGTTCCGTGGTCGGAAAAGACCTTCTAAAATTTCTCGAGATACTCGAGAAACTCGAGAAATCGTGGTCGAGAATTCCCGTGCCTCGAGAAATAAAAAAGGTCGAGAAACCAGAAACCCTAGGTGATACTGGGTGCACCCAGTAAATGCATTAAGAGGAACGTGAATATCATTTATTGGTGAATGAACTAAAAAGCACGAACGAGAGATTTCACCAATATTTCAGGATGACAAAAACATAATTTGACTACGTACATTCTTTGATTTTAAAATATATTTAAAAATGCGCCTTGCCACGCGGTGATTATACTAGCACGGAGCGAGCCAACGCGTCACTTCCCCCACCACCTAGCCCACGCCGATCGAGATCGAGAGGTCTGCGTGGCGTTCATACAAAATGTATGTAACCGATTGCAGTCCTACGGGTTGCGACACGCGGCGTGGCTCTAATGTAACCCCGGCTTAACGCTTTCCGTATGTACAGTTGCCATCAAATACCTATATCGGAGCGGCCAAGGTACTCAAAAATATCTGAACATGCACTTTATCGCTTTGACAATAGAGGCGCTGTTCAGATATTTGTGACCACCTTGGCCGCTCCGATATATTTGATGGCGACTGTACTAACCACACTTCGCTGCGCGCTACGATCCTAGCGTAGCATGAGTGTATCCGATCCTAGTGTTTTACTCGTATGTAGCGGAAAGCGCATTCGAACTGAGAGTCCGCTTGGCGGATTCCTCCTGGTCGTGAAAGTTCTTTTGGACTAAAGGTGTAGTAGTCCCACATTAACTGCTATGCTACGCGCGTAGCGCTACGCCGTAGCTGATAACATGGGTTTCCCGCTATGTAGCGAAAATGCTTCGTAGAGCCGTGACGACAACGTGTCGTCATTAGCAGTGAATGAGTTAAACCGGGTCCTATATTACCTACGTAACATGATATCACTACGAGACACGTGGCATCATGTGTGTTGTGTTTATCGGCATCGAGACAAATAACACCGGTTTATCGATACTCTTTTTGTTAGCAGAGCTCGAATTTGTAAAAATTGTGCGCATCGAGAAAAAGTTGTGAATTTTTGACCATGGATAGAATGGCCCACGATAAATATTTTTTAGTATTGGAGGTCCGTAAAATTTTTGGACCTTCACGTCAAAATCAGGGGTCCTATGAAATACGTTATTACTCTATGGTTAAGGCTGCTAGGGGTTGTGTGGTATCATTTCCGTGTAAAACAGACATGCGGAATTCATTTGTGATATTAAAAATGTAAAATTTCTTATTAAAAAAAAAGTTGTGTGGCGAGGAAAAACACAATTTTTTATTTTTTTTTAGAACGTCATATAACTAATATATATCATTCTTTTTTCTAATAATAAAAAATATTATAAAGGAGCATATTTAATGTAGTTTCTAAATATATACAATTTTTAGGCTTATAGTATACAAAAACTACGCGAAAAAAAATTTTTGCTTCGTGGTGTATATGTTTTCTCCATAGTAAGTATCGATAATCAATGTGAACGTGAACATCCGTAGCGTATTGACCTTAAAATGCATGTATTGCTTGTTATTAGTAAATTTTATTCATAATAACTGCACAAAATGCAGAAATAAAAAAATACAATAAATAAAAACATATTTTTCCTCCTTAACTTTAACATAAACCGTCACAATTCAAACGACGCGACGTCTGTTTTCCGTTACCCAACTTAAGTAAAAAAAAAAACAGAAGTTTTTTGTATAAAAGGTGTATAAAATGTATATGTTTCTATAATCTATATTAAATATGCTTCTTTATAATATTTTTTATTATTTGAAATAAAGGATATATATTAGTTATATGACGTTCTAAAAAAATAAAAATAAAATTGTGTTTTTCCTCGCGGCACAACTTTTTTTTTAATACGAAATTTTACATTTTTAATATCAGAAATGAATTCTGCATGTCTGTTTTACACGGAAACGATACCAAACAACCCCTAGCAGTCTTAACCAGAGAGTAATAACATATTGCACGGGACCCCTGATTTTGACGTGAAGGTCCAAAAATTTTACAGACCGCCAATACTAAAAAATATTCATCTTTGCTCACTCTATCTATGGTCAAAAATTCACAACTTTTTCTCGATGCGCATTTGTATTTTTCGCATTTGTACTGAGACAACACCCTACTATGTAACAAAATGTATTGTTGTAATTACCTGAATAAATAAAATAAATAATAATGTAGTCCTTTAATTGTAGAGTACATACATAAGTCTGCCAGTTCTGAAATGGCCGGAAGTAGGTACTTGGCAGACGACTCCAAAGATGGTGGCGATGGTGAAATGGGACAAAGACCGTTATCTTTGCCTACTTCATATGAGTAGTCAATTGTTTCTTTTTATAAAATCAAATTAACAGAACGAAACGACGCGCCACGCGCCACCAACGACCGCTACCGAGGCCGCTTGAGAACACAAAGGGTTATTTTACAAAGAATCCACTTTACCTTATTGGGCATGTCTGTCACACGTGTTAGGTTAATATCCATGACCTCTATTCCTTGTGCCAATGGCGGGATTTCTCTATTAGTTTTGCTAAAAGAAGCTCCACAGTATCGGTCGCAAACTAGAGCTCTGCAAATAAAATAAAAATAATCAACATTGAAACATAAAACGCCGCAAATGATAATTAATCTATACCTATAGGTGCGATGTATATTTATTCACAATTACTATAGTAACTAAATTTCACCGTAGTTTTGCCGTCATGTACAAGTAATGTACAAATCTTTGTCTACCATGTCTGACCAATGTCTCTCAGTTGCTTAAAGGTTAGCTGGAAGAGATCCCTTGAAGGGATAAGTTCGCCTTTGTACACACTTACTATATTTTTGTTGGTCATGTACTTGTTTTGTGCAATAAAGTGTTTTACTACTACTACTAAAGTGGTTGTAAATGTTGTAATATATCATCGTCCAGGTCTACTGAATTTTATTAAGTCTATGCTGGCACATTTGTGGTTTTGTTAGAGTAAATAGCAGGGATGTCACCAATGTCGTTTTTCTCACATTCGCGAATGCGAATGCGAATGCGAATATTCAGGATGCGAATGTCCGAATGCGAATGCGAATACGAATGTAACGGAGTAGATTCAAAAAAGTTAATCTTGCTTATCATTTTTATGCTTCCATAGTTCATAAATACAAGTTTCAAGTTTATTTGTATTCATGTTGTACAAAAAGGTTTTGACATATTACTGTTTCAAACATGAGCCCTGCAAGGGCATGGCAATTACTTATAAACTAAATTATTATATCTAACTTAAAAACCTAAGAAAATTACACTGTAGCTTTAACAACATTCATATATATATTAGATACCTCTAAGTGCCTACTAATATTATTTAAAATTTGTCCTCTAAATATTCATCAACTGAATAATACAGAACATGATAATATGTGATGGAGTCCTATATTATTGATCAAAAGGAGACAAGTGATACCGTCGTTTTCACTTCCTGTGTATGAGCAAGCATTATGACCATCGGCCGGGTACGCGCGGTCAAAACAGGATGCGTTCTGCCCACATTCGCATTCGGAAAATATTTGCATCATTTCATGCGAATGCGAATGTTGATACGAATATCCAAAATGATACGAATATTCGTATTATACGAATGCGAATGCGAATATTCGAGACATCCCTAGTAAATAGATAATTGTATAGTCGACGTCAAAGATATGTTTACAATTGAAAGTTACAAAAAAAATCTTTACTATAAAATAAGTTGCCATGTAATGTGACAACTTGACAAGTACTTAAATTGTTTACGTGATATATTACAGTTTTATATTTTCACTCAATCTGCCCAAAATATGTTTACACTATTTAATCTATGTAGTTTGCCACTTTACTGACTTATGTTCGTTTACATGACAAGTTACAGAATAATATTGACTCTTAATGTACCAAATTAAATTGCATGTAAAGATCTAATGTAATATTTACAATCAACCAAACGTTAATAGTTTTATACCTCCTGCTAAATAATAGTAGATTGTACAACAAGTGCATAAAACGCACCATTTACGCGAAGCGTATATAAAGTACGAGCGTAAAATGGGTTTTATGGACGAGTTACCACTCTACTTTTTACTTCGATTGTGAGGAAATAAAAAGAATAGGAATTTCTTTCATAAGTGTTTATATATTTTTACTTCTCATGCTCGTAAAGTTTCACTTTATGCTGGGTATAGGCGGACTAAAACTCAATTTTATGCACAAGTGCATAAAAAATTGACTTCTTCTAAGGCTATTTTGACAATGGCAATTTTTTATGCACTTGTGCATAAAATTTGAGTTTTAGTCCGCCTATACCCAGCATAAAGTGAAACTTTACGAGCATGAGAAGTAAAAATATCTTTAGGTACAAACAATTGAATGCTGCATTCTAATTTCAAACAATGATAATCGTCGAAAAGTGTACCATCGCATCATACCTGGGATCCAAAGGGTGTGGTATCGGCTTCCCCGGAACACAAGGTTTTCGTGTAATTGCGTCATCATCTTGCGTCAATACTTTATTTTCTACATTTTGATTCAACATGCGTTTTACAAATTTCATATTTTTGTCGGAAATTTTGACATCGGCTGGTGTTCCACATGACAAACAATCACCCTTACGGTCCAGTTTTTTCTTATATACATTAACTCGGTAATCGCCGAAAATATTCAACATTGTTTCTATTTTAGCGGTCATTAATTCGTAATAATTGCGCAGAGAGTAGTTTAAAGTTACCAATTGCACGTTGTCACATTTTTCATACGTGTCTCTTATATATTTATCTATAATTGCCTGTGGAAGACGAGTATTATTACGGTCAAATAGTATATATATGACGGGGAGTTGGAACTAGGCTCCCGTAAACTGTAACATCTGCTGAAATATAGCTGAAACGAAATGGAATACAGCGCAGTTGGGCTGCGACATCCTCTTCATCATTACTGTGCAAATCTGACTGAAGGTTCCTCGAGGTGTCATCATAATCGGCCAGCACTTAATTCATAGACATAGACAACTGTTCAGGTCATTGGAATAACAGCCACTGTGTCGCAGCCCAAACACGCTCAAGCATAGACAATACTTGATATTCCATAACGCAGCTGTCATAACCGACGATCTGCGACATATAATATATATATATTCATGCCTTTCACGAACTAATTGATATTCTGTAGGTAATTTGAGTTCAAAATGTGTAATTTCCCTTCTTATAATTATATTCTTATGTAAAAGTTTCTCTCACTGCACCCACTTTAGCGAATTTCTGTTTGGCCCTATGGTTGACTGGTAGAGAATGCCTTGAGGCATTAAGTCCGCCATTTGTACTTATTTTTTACTGTGCAATAAAGTTTAAATAAATAAATAAAAGCCCAATCTTTCTACGAACTAAGTAATTACCTACTTATGTAATCAATTATATTCGCAAATACCTGCCAATTGATTTCCCCAGATTCGATACATCTATTTGTCTGTGAAATTTGTTCTTCCATAAATATAACTACAGCATTTAGATGCTTTACTGTTAGCAAACCGTTTATGTCCTTGATTTCCAATTTATTTCGTAAAGCTTCCAAGAGTTCAGCTCGAGTAGTTTTGAATTCGTTAATTTCTTTAGTCAATCGACATATTCTCTGCAAGAAATACAATGAATATACAGAGTGACCAAAAAATAACTAATTTCCCGTTGGCTGTAAGGTTTTGGGGCTAATTTGGGACGCTACCAATCCTCCCGCCGCCGCTCAATGGTCATAGAAAAAACCAAAAATCGAATCGATCTGAGAGGTTCCAAAACCATCTAGAGAGGATTGGTGGCGTCCAAAAACCTTACAACCAACGGGAATGCGGTTCTTTTTTGGCCACCATGTATATTATGATTATATTTTGATTACTTACACGGCTTACACCCAATCTCTTTCCTTACATGTAACAAAATTGACAGTCACAGCAGTCTCGTAATAAGGAATTATTATGAGTAAGTATTATAACTATAATAGCTATTTATAAAACTTTAATTTTTAAGTTAAATTATATGAAGCTCTAAAATAGCTCATAGTATAGACTATGGATAGTAGAATGTAAGGATAACAATCTCTTATATGAGAACCGTCTAAAAAGTGTCCAGCGGCGGGAAACAGCAAGTAAAAGTTCTAAATCTCTCCACGTAGCGCCAGGGGGGTTTCACTATGTCTCTCTCCATTGTACCTGTTTTTTAAATTTCGCGCCCCGCACCGTTGGCTTAATGAGGGCAGGGTTGGCACATCACTTATTATCTTATGGGTGTAGTTTTATAATAAATTTACTGATAGATTAGGTAGATTGAGGCAGATTGATTAGACACTTTTTATCCGTAGATACAACGTGCACGGAATGAAGCACGTTGACAACCCTATTTTATTTTTTGCACAGATAACATTTTCATCTCTGTTAGCTACAGAGAAAGTCAAATTTAGGAAGGAGAACCTTCTGTACTTGTTCATTATTGTGTGGTAGCGCCATCGTAGCGCTAGTACACATACTATACAGACCCGAAGTTTTAAGCCAGACGTATTTTCATATAGTTGTCTCTCTGGTTATTTATGGTTAACCATAATGAGTTAGAAAGGCACAAATAGTCCGACCTTTATCGGCTGTTAACGAATTGTCTCGATTTAAAAAGGCACACAAACTGTCATTAAATTGCGTCAAAAACCAAAAACGTCAAACACAAGATAGGCGTGAGACGGTTTTTTGCAAATTATTGTGCTTTTTTTGGAAATTAAGCTATATAAACTGAATATTCATTATTTATATGTTAGACGAAATATCGTGCATAGTGCCGTACTGCCGCAGCTGGTACAAATCGGCGAAGGAGTCGGAAAAAACACAATTTTTCATCGGTAAAACACTTTTGTTTTTATTTCAAAAATTTCATCCACATTATGTAATATTATAGTCTCGGATAACTGCAGATGCTGAATACTATAAAATAAGATTGTCTAAGTTTTTATATCATTCTATTTTTGTATTTAAATCTGAAGGCTAATATACATATTTGTTCAGTCCTCCTCCTTGCATCGGTTTCCTCATCACTGAGGGTCGTGGTCATTCAACAGCTTCTCTCTGATGATCTGGCGCCATTTTCCTCTATCTGTTGCCGAGTGAAGAGCATCGTGTACTGTAGTGTTGAGAGCTGAGCGAATTTGGTCAGACCAGCGCATTGGGCTCTTATATCTTGATCGTTCACCTTCGACTTTACCAGTGATGACCAGTTTCTCGAGGTTATCACTGTCTTTTCTAGCAACGTGGCCAAAATATTCAAGTACTTTGCGCAGGCAGACGGTAGATAGCCTGGTTTTTATCTTGAGTTCAGCGAGGATCGACACGTTAGTGCGGCGCTCTGACCAGTGAATACCCAACATCCTTCTCCAACACCACATCTCAAACGCGTCAATCCGGTTACGGTCAGCCTTTCTAAGGGTCCATGTCTCTGCATGTCTAAGTTTTTATATCATTCTATTTTTGTATTTAAATCTGAAGGCTAATATACATATTTGTTCAGTACTTACTTTTACTCATACCGTCATCTGCTTATTTTCTTTCTCCCATCCCAAACCTTTAAAGCTATCGAAGCCCTTACACATATTTAATTGTCGATTTCAGATTTCCGGAATAAAATATATTACGTCAAAAATGGACGAATGACTTTTTAGTTGCCTCCACTATTTGTCCTTTTCAGGATTCCGTACCTCAAAAAGAAAAAAGAACCCTTATAGGATCCTTTGTTGTTTGTCTGTCCGTCTATCAAGACCTTTTTCTCAGGAACGTGTGGAGGGAGGTATCAAGTTGAAATTAATTTCAAATATTCAGGTTTACAATCTATTGGTGGTGGTGCTGTGAGAACAGCAAACTTCTGAGTTAATGCAATAAAAATATATTTTTATTTGTGTCATACAGGGTGGGCTATTGATAAATGCACTTTAAACATTCAAAAAATTAATGAATTTTCATTTTTTTAAATAAAAGAAATATAGTTTACAAAAATGACTGAAAGAAGGACACAACCGGAACGGAAGACATTATCTTGATGATTTAATTTTTAAAACGTAAAATTTACTTAATTATCTCAAACTGAATTAGAAAACATAAAATCCAACCTCTAAAAGTGCACTTATCAACGGCCACCCATATTTTGACACACGTAAGGGTGTTACAGCATATAAGAAACCCAGACTTTCCAACCCAGAGGGGTAACTAGGCCTATTGGGATTAGGATTAGGTCCGATTTCCTCACGATGTTTTAAATAAAAATTGGAGAAAGCATTGTATTTTTTAACGAAAATTGTTTTGAAAAAGTTAAATCCAAAACTTCTTTCTTACTGAGATACAACTTTTTTATACTATTATTTTGGATCTGGTACGGAACCCTCCATTATGCCTGGTCCGACACGCACTTGTTGGTAGTTTTTTATAACATTGGAATACCTGTTACGGATATCAACAGTAAGTATCGATGTCGATATTTAGTTTGAAATTATCTTTCGCTGCACTAGCTCTGGCCACGAAGTCCTGAAATAAAAGGCCGAGACAATGACAGGTGAAGACCTGTCAGATAGCATAGTGTCTATCTTTTCTTATTTACTAATAAGTAGGTTAGTAAGAGCATATCGGATGTATACAAAACGTTCAACTTGAAATTTCATATCTGCTTTTCTCTGATATCTGTGCGCTAGTATTGCTTTCGTGTATGAACCCGGACTAGCTAAAGCTAAAGTGGCGCCACCAATTCCACGCCTTTTGATGGACACTTTTGTAACAGAGAGATTGTCATCCTATAGTATAGACTTATAATACTTTAACGTACTTGTATCAGTGCTTCGCTTTTTTCCTGACGTTCTGACAGCTCTTCCTGATCGTCTTTAACCACAGAAAGTTGATATTGCATTTCATCAAAGGCTTTTGTTAATGCAATTGCCGCTGAAATTTGATGATATTAATCACCTACGTCTGCTGCTAACTGGACATACCTACATATCTATTTATTTAAAATCATCCTTGTTTAAAATTGAAATTTTTATGTTTTATAACAAATAAATGAAAAATGAAAAGAAAAATTGTCATGGTTATTTTACAGGCAAAAACTTATAACCCGAGGTTACTCTACAGTTTCCTCTAGAGTTAAATTGAGCTAAGTGACCGTTGCATTTCGCAGTTATTTTGCTGCCAAAAGTTATGCACACCTCCTGGAATTGGGAAAACTCAGATTACAAGGACCAAATGAAGATATTAAAACGATTACCAGTCTGGTGGGAAGTAATTCCCCAAAACGCTCTTTATGGATATTTTTCGATTGGCTATAGTCCACGGTAAAGTATGTAACTGGGAGCAACGAGCTGTATTTTAAGGAACAACATGAAAATATACAGGCCTATGGAAATAATTAGAAGCTAGAAAAGCAATAAATAAAATCATTCAAGTACCAGTACAATCTTGTGGTTGTGCCAAATGGTCAAATATACTTTCCACCATGGCGTCTATATCTGACTTCATATTTGTTACGCTCTCTTGAAAGTTGGTTATCTACAATGAAACATGATATACAGGGTGTTAGGTCCATAGTTTGCCAAATTAAAATGGCGTATAGGTGAGGTCATTTTCTATCTCTTCACGCCCTCTTAAAAATTCTAGGGCCCATGAGTATGTTATTTTTTTTGCTTTTTTATTGTTTTTAAAAATCTTCAGGGGCGACTCGATTAAATTTAAATTAAAAAAAAGTAAGCAGTAGAGAGATGCACTGTTTATCGCATTGTGATGTGTAACGTTGCACGGTTTTAATTTCTGACATTTTGCTGAGTTTTTTTTTAATGGCCCTCAATTATTTACAACATGTAAAAATTTACTTAAAGAGCGACTTTGACTTGCAATGAAAAAAATTAAAGAGACTACGGTCATGAAATTGTTTAAAAAAATTATTGTGTTTTGTCCTCTTTTTAATGATGTACAATAATCCCAAAAAACCCTTTCACATAACTTAATTTTTCCCGATTTTGTGTCGGACGCATCAGGAAACTATCGAAATGTAGCTAAAAAAATTTTTTGTGTATTTTTTTTATTTAATTTACATTTCGCTTATTACAAATTTTTATTTCTTATCTCTACTGTAGTTGTTCGCAGTCGAAATTCTCCGTTAATAACGACGAATGTTGAATCACGACTAAAGTTGAAAGTGTTGCTGTTACACTATAATTTTAAACAGTCTATTAGTCAAGTTTATTTCTTGGTTTCGAGGCAAGCAGCGACACCTAGGGGTGGCTGTCGGGAAGTTATCGATTGATAAAAGCGCCATCTTGTGGATTTTGTCAGAGCAATCTCAATGGAAAAGGCGTCTACAAACAATAATTAGAAATAAAAAATAGGGAGTTATTTTATCAAAATTTAGTGTTTTGTTGAATTTAGAAAATGGAAAATTAAATAGTCATTTATTTTGATCATCGTCGTTCATAATTATTTTGGTCTGACTTGTGGTTGTGAAATCTCTGAACGCGAGTTTAGTGAACGCATGAATAACGATTGAAGATTGGCAAGTCATCTCATTCCCCCGACATACAGCGGTGAAAGAGGCCGAAAATGTGAGCCTGCTCCTCATACGCAAATCCAGGGTGCGGCTTAGGTGTGGCACGCCTTCATAACCAGCCAAATACAACTAGTTCTCCATATGGGATAGTCAGTGTGAGTAAAAATAACCTACATCTTCGCCTTGACAAGCTTAACCTCTAGCGAAATATTTTCTAATTATGAATGTCTTTGTCCCTGCAACAGACACGACGCTTCATCTACACCTCGTGGAACACCATGTGTTGGTAGTCTCTCTAAGGAACCGGGTAAGTTGCATTGGTTTTTCTTTCACTTTCGGCGAGGTTTTAGGTTAGCTCGATGGAAGTCTATCAGTCGTAAAATGTGTTCTAGCAGGCATCTGCGCCTTTATGAGTCCCCTTGCATATTGGAAAACTCTCTGGAAGGGTCGTTGTAAACCTGTTTTGTCAGGAAACATTTCTGGTTAGTTCGACGTGGCATTACGGTGTGCACGTGTGAACACTTCGTTTGGGTAGAGTGTTAATATAGTTTTAATTTCACAGCAATATCGCCGGTCCTTGCCTTACGGCACGGAACCGACTTTCCTCCTCTTCAACTCTTCGGTGTCCACGTGGCGGTGTGACGTGGCGAGGTGGGACCCTCAGTCTCCAACGCGACGGGCGCGTTGAGGCACCAACTGGGTGCTCTGCGGGTCACCATCGCGACTTTTGGTGCTCTCACCACGCCTGGGAGGCTGGAGGCCTTGCGTCGCTTGCGCCCCGCCCTTGGCGCTTCTTCTATATCAGGTGCTATCCATTTAGTTTCTACTCTTTGCTCCACTAGTGTCTGTCAATAAGGAAAGCCTGCGCTATACAGTTAAATTACCTGGACAATTTTCATACTTATGCCACTCGCTGAATAGTGTGTAATTTAGTGTAGTACATGACGTGGCCATATACCATAACTTAGTTAAGACACTTCTATAAAATTGTATTACTTGATACCATATGGTTCCGTAGACTTAAGAATACCTGCTGTGTAAGTTTTCTTTAAAACATTGAATAATATTAAGTTCAAACAAGTCACGTATCTTTTCTTTCTCTCTCTAATTTAAATCCTTGTCAATTCATAGGTTAAATTGACTGGCGCCCTGTATTACTTCTTTGCTTAAATTTAGAACCGTTGCTCATCCATAGAATTTTAGTCACGGACTGGCATAGTCGTGTAGTGTAGCATCTGACGAGTCAACCCACGACCCACCTTCAACATCTTCAAGTTCGAGTCTCAGTGTTACATTTGGCGCCCAACGTGGGGCCAGTCATTTTTTTTTAGCTCTTTCTTTCATTACTGGTGTTACAGACTGTGCCATCCTTGACGGAATCCTATCGGACATCTACTGACATTGTTTGAACTTAGTACTGTCTAACTAGTATTAAGCATATTGGTGTTACTGACTAACTATATCAATATTAATTTTCTTGCAAAGGTAAATAACTTTTGCAATCTTACTTTAGCTACCTTATAGGTAAATAACTATCTGTACTCATCTAGGTATACAGCAATAATTGAATTGTATCCATAAAAGTAGCCATGGCTTTACATGTAGACGTGGATTGCCTGCTAAAAGATGAACTTATATTTGAACTTAAGTCAAGAGGCTTAGATGTAGATGATGAATCCAATGTAGAAGATCTTAGAAAACAATTTAGGCTTGCTAAAGGCACTCCACATGACAACACAAAGAGCAATCAGTATATCTCAAGTTTGTCGCTCGATGGTGAATTTCAGGTCTGTGAAGAGAAGCTGAAACTGGTCTTGCAGTCGGATCACTCTTCCGCGTCGTGCAGGCGGCGTTGTCTCTCGCGACTGTCTCACGTCATCTTAAGGTTAGAAAAATTGGTTATTACAAACACAGATCAACAAGTTAGGAAGATATCACTTGTCGCTAAGGCATATCAAGCCATTCAAACTTTAAATTGTAGCAGACCTTCTACCTCGGATAATTTGCAGCCCAAAGAGACTTTAGACACTTCCTCGAGCGGTCGGTGTCACAAGCATGCCTCTCAGGTTTTGAAGTGGAACTTAATCTTCAATGGTCGTACTCCGGTTCATGATTTTATCATTAGACTCCAGGAACTTCAATATTCCTCTGACATCTCTGACGCAGAGCTGCTAAGAAATGCAGTTCATCTTTTCACTGAAGAGGCTTTACTATGGTTTAGGACCAATAAGGCAGGGCTCCACTCTGTACAAGATTTGATAGATTCCCTAAAGGCTGAATTTCAACCCATTGACTATGAGAGGTGTTTGATTAATCAGATTAAGGCTCGCTTGCAGGGTAAAAATGAGACTGTCAAGTCTTTTATTAACATCATGGAAAATCTCTTTCTTCGCCTGTCTAATCCGTTGTCTGAGGCGGAGCAACTAGATATAATCATGACCAACATGAGTCCATTTTTCATAT
Source organism: Pammene fasciana (assembly GCA_911728535.1). NCBI lineage: Eukaryota > Metazoa > Arthropoda > Insecta > Lepidoptera > Tortricidae > Pammene > Pammene fasciana. The sequence goes on from OU452279.1 coordinate 6,592,218, forward strand.
CTAGGTTGGCACTGACTGAAGTGCGTACTATTAGGGAACTGAAGGATATTTGTACCAGACTAGAATTATCTAAATTCAAATGTGAACATAGGGGTTACTTAAGTACTGGCAAGGAGTCCATCCTTCCAGATTTTTGCAGTGTAGGGGCAGATTCAATTCCCTCAACTTCTAGAGCTAACGCAGGTAATCCATCACAAATACAGACACGCACAGGTACTGTCATATGCGGCAAGTGTGGAGGTGCTCATCACCATTCTAGGTGTGACATTCACCCAACCCCGATCTGTTTTAGGTGTAAGCGACCTGGGGTGATTACTAGATATTGTGAATGTTCAAAAAACTAAATAGTGGGTCAGAGGCCGTGGATAGCTCCATCAAGCTCCATGACTCTGACCAAACTCAAGTTAGGACTGCTGGGACTCACTATAATAATACTATAAGTGATAGATACACTAAACCTCTATTTAATCTGAATGACAATGACGATAGGGCATTCATCAATGTAGGCATACTAGGTTTGGAGTGTAATGCTTTGGCAGATACTGGTGCCTCTGCCTCACTGCTGAGGCATGATGCTCTAATGACACTGAAAAGCGAAGGTTTAGATTTTCCTATAAAACCACCAGATAGGCATCTCACTGTAGGGAATGGAGCAAGTCTGGAAATGGTAGGTAGTGTAGAAATACCTGTGGCCTACAAGCATGGTTTGCACTATATTTCTTTCCATGTCTGCAATGATATAAACATACCTATGGTGCTAGGGGTGGATTTCTTGAGAAAGTTTGGACTGTGTAGGGATGTTTTGAAACAAGTGCCCACACAGGACATGCAAAGTGAAGAAATAAATCTTTTGTCGGGTTCTAGCTTACATTTGCATGGATTGGAGGACTTGGACTTAGAACAACGGTCTCAACTTGACGAAGTCATAACTAAATTCAAAATCATTGCTGCAGATAAAGACACCTTGGGATGTACTACTTTGGAACAGCATGTTATTGACACCGGGGACAGTCCTCCAATAAAACAAAAATACTATCCTATACCTTATCACCATAGAGAATATGTCAGAAAGGAAATTGATGAAATGCTAAAGTTAGGTATAATTGAAAAAAGTAATTCTCCATGGAATAGTCCAATCTTGCTTGTACCAAAGGCTAACGGTGAACTCAGAATGTGCCTGGATAGTAGAAAACTAAATAGTGTTACTAAGGTAGACTCTTATCCGATGCCTAGGGTGCAGGAGGTCCTCGACTCTCTTAGCAACGCTAGATACTTAACCTCACTGGATTTAAAATCTGCTTTCTTTCAAATAATGCTCTCTCCTGAATCCAGAGAGAAAAGTTGCTTTGTTGTGGCCGGACTGGGGGCCTTTCACTTTAAGCGAATGCCGTTCGGTTTGGTCAACTCTACGGCCACTATGATGAGGCTCATGGACAAGGTGTTCGGACCCGAATTTTCAAATAATGTCTTTTACTATGTTGATGATATAATTATTGCCTCTGATACCTTTGAGAAGCATATTATCTCAATTTTAGAATTGAAAGGAAAAATGGAAAAATTCACCGCGTCGAGCAAGACTCGAACTTGCGACCTCTCGGAACACCGGTCCAATCGCACTGCCAACTGTGCTATCGACGCTTACTCAACCCCGGTGAATCTTTCCATCTGTTACTCCTTTTTGCAACTCTTTTTTTTCTTTTTTTTTTTGTTACTCTTTTTTTCAATTCTAAAATTGAAATATCGTTTGCAGACGTTTCTGCTTATAACAACAATTAATTAGTACGGGTTAGCGCATTGTTATCGATGTTATTCCAATATGACTTGGAACTTCGGTGCCGTTAATGTGTATATGCACTTACGGTAGATGTCGCTACACGTCTCCCTCTGACGTAAGCAAAAAGGAGTAACAGATGGAAAGATTCACCGGGGTTGAGTAAGCGTCGATAGCACAGTTGGCAGTGCGATTGGACCGGTGTTCCGAGAGGTCGCAAGTTCGAGTCTTGCTCGACGCGGTGAATTTTTCCATTTTTCCTTTCAATTCTAAAATTGAAATATCGTTTGCAGACGTTTCTGCTTATAACAACAATTAGCATATTATCTTATTAAATCAGGTATGTGATAAATTAAAACAAGCAGGCCTAACCATCAATTTAGATAAGTCAGTGTTTTGCAGGCCATCTCTTAAGTTTCTTGGTTATGTAGTAGATCATAGAGGCCTAAGAACAGATAGTGATAAGGTTAGGGCTATTGTTGACTACCCTTGTCCTACAAACCAGAAAGAGCTTAGGCGCTATCTGGGCATGTTGTCCTGGTATCGACGCTTTATCAAAAACTATTCTGCTGCGTGTGCACCTTTAAATAGACTGACTAGGAAACTTCCCAAGGGACAGGCATTTCAGTTCACTTCTGAGGCTGAGGAAGCTTTTAGAGTCAGCAAGGAGCTTTTGGTATCTGCACCTATCCTATGCATGCCCAGGTTTGACCGTCCATTCATTATTTCTACTGATGCATCGGAGGCTGGTCTTGGTTGTTCTCTCTCTCAATTGGACGATAATGGTCACGAGCATGCTGTTGCATATGCCAGTAGGGTCCTTGTTGGTGCTGAAAAAAATCATTCCACTACAGAGAAGGAGCTGAATGCTCTGATTTTTGCCCTAGAAAAGTTTAGAGGTTACATTGAAGGATCTCCTCACAGGACTAAAGTTTATACAGATCACAGTAGCTTGAAATGGTTAGTAAGCTTGAAATCTCCAACGGGACGACTGGCTCGGTGGGCGCTGCGTCTGTCTCAATTTAACTTTGACGTTCAATATAGGAAAGGCTCAGAAAATAAGCTTGCGGATGCACTGTCTAGAGCCCCTCTTGACTCTGTCCCAATTAATTGCGTTCATGCAACAAATTCTACTTCTGATACTTGGTATACTAACATTTCTGCTAGGGTGGAGAAAGCTCCACACAGGTATCCAGACTATAGAATAATTAATTTGAACCTCTATAAGCGTGTCAGGGATAGGAATCCTTTAGCTAAGGATTGTGAGTGGAAAAGAGTCATACCTTTTAATATGAGACAGGATATTTTGAGTCAATGTCATGACAGGCCTGATGCAGCACATCTAGGTACATTTAAAACTCTTAAGCGGGTCTCTCAAAGCTATTTTTGGCCAAAAATGTTAGGAGATGTAAAAAGATATATAAAAGGTTGCTCAGTTTGCCTAGCCTATAAAAGTACCAATGAAGCAGCTCCGGGATTGATGGAAAATCCAAAGCGGATACAGAGGCCTTGGCAAGTAGTATGTACAGATATCCTTGGGCCGCTGCCTAGAAGTTATAAAGGCTTTAAGTTTGTACTTGTAGTGAGTGATTGTTTTACTAAGTATATTTGTCTCTTTCCTATGAGAAACTCCTTGGCAAAAACAGTAGTTGATATAATAGAAAACAATGTACTCCTAAAATTTGGGATTCCTCAATGTTTAATTATGGATAATGGTCCACAGTACATATCCAGACACATGCAGAGCTTGAGAGACAAATATAAAATACCTAAACTATTTTACAACTGTAGGTTCACTCCACAGAACAATCCTGCCGAGAGGATAATTCGAGTGGTTGTCACTGCCATAGCTTCATATGTAGGTAGGGACCACCGCAAGTGGGCAGAGCAGCTGAGTGGAATTGAATTTGCAATCAACACAGCAGTGCATGAGGTGACTGGACACAGTCCATACTTTCTAAATTCTGGACGGGAGGCCGTTCTCTCTGGTGAATGGTATCCTTCAGGACCCCTAAAGTCCGAGGAGTTGACGTTTGTAGATAGGAATCTTTACTCGTCGATGTTGGGTCATCTCAAGCCTATATTTGAAGAGGTCAATGGTCGCATACAAAAGGCCTATCAGCGTAGTAGAATGTACTATAATCAAAACAGAAGGTATGTAGAATATCAGGAGGGTCAAGTAGTGTGCAAAAGAGAGTATCCACTCTCTGACGCCAGTAAGTTCTTTGCTCAAAAGCTAGCCCCAAAGTTTAAGTTGTGTAAAGTCAAAAGGAAAATATCAGCTGTCACTTATGAGCTTCAGGATCTCACAACTGGGAAATCACTGGGCATATGGCATATCAAGGACATACTCAAGTCTCAACCTCTTGATGAATAGGTTTCTAACGCTGTTAGCTAATGTGTTTGCGTACTAATTTTTGTATTACAGGATTGCGTCAGCTGATCTCTACTGGTTTTAAAGTTACGTTGTTTTCTTGCAAATTCTTAGTGAAGAACAGTGAAGTGTCAGTGCTAGTGATTAGTGAAATGCTCCAGAAACATCGGTGATTCTATTTCCCCTCTGGAATAGAATTTCTTTCATTTTTCACTGCCTAAACACTTTCCTGTTCAGTTGGTATGGCGCTTATGACCTTTTGGAATAAGACGTCCTTGGTGACGTTAGTGACAGCTCCGTTGCGTTTCGTTACTCTAGTCGCAATTTGACTTAAATTCGTAATTTGATGAGGGACACACGGTTCCATTGCAACATGTCATGTATTTCATACGCAATAGGGGAGACTGGGGAAACTTGGACCCCAAGTCATCTTTAACTTATAGAAATATTTTAAATCTGTGAATAGGTACACTCCACCTATGTATGTACTGATTCTCTCTCTTCTCTCTATGGTCGGTGCATATGGAATTATGTTCCCCAACTGTTGGAACGGATTCTAAAGGTGATCACACACAGATAAATCATATGGATTGTCAAGTTTTCGTTGATTGCTTATTTCTCTCTCGTTGTATCTCTGATAGAGGAATAAAGACTCTTATGACGTGTTATTTCACGCTTGATACAAGTAGGGTAGAATGGGGTAGATTGATACTTATAGACTTTCTGAAGTTGAAAATTTTAATTTCAAAACTTGACAAATTTCTCAACTGCGCTGTGTAGACATGCTTATTCATCGTGTGTTGGAACTCTATGTAAACAACACACTTGGAGTTTGATTTCTTCTACTTTGATATTAAATTCTTAAGAGCATCTACACATGCCCAACTTACTCGATATTTATCGATTGAAGAGCTTTGCTATATATAATCCTATTTGTATGACTTGAAGATATAGTTAAGATTGTAGGTTTTAAGTCTCTCGGAGACAATTCTCTTTTTAGTTAATTTGCTACAGGCAATTCTAGTTTGTCACAACAATTTTATTGTTTCTTGCATGCATAGTTTTACTGAAATTAGGTTAATTCTTCCTTTTGGTTGTTTTCAACACAACGTTAACTTCTTCTTAGGACATCCCTGTGTTTTGTAAGTGGGTCAAAAAAAAAAAAAAATTTTTTTTTTCTTTCAGCGAGGCGGTAATGTTACACTATAATTTTAAACAGTCTATTAGTCAAGTTTATTTCTTTGTTTCGAGGCAAGCAGCGACACCTAGGAGCGGCTGTCGGGAAGTTATCGATTGATAAAAGCGCCATCTTGTGGATTTTGTCAGAGCAATCTCAATGGAAAAGGCGTCTACAAACAATAATTAGAAATAAAAAATAGGGAGTTATTTTATCAAAATTTAGTGTTTTGTTGAATTTAGAAAATGGAAAATTAAATAGTCATTTATTTTGATCATCGTCGTTCATAATTATTTTGGTCTGACTTGTGGTTGTGAAATCTCTGAACGCGAGTTTAGTGAACGCATGAATAACGATTGAAGATTGGCAAGTCATCTCATTCCCCCGACATACAGCGGTGAAAGAGGCCGAAAATGTGAGCCTGCTCCTCATACGCAAATCCAGGGTGCGGCTTAGGTGTGGCACGCCTTCATAACCAGCCAAATACAACTAGTTCTCCATATGGGATAGTCAGTGTGAGTATAAATAAACTACATCTTCGCCTTGACAAGCTTAACCTCTAGCGAAATATTTTCTAATTATGAATGTCTTTGTCCCTGCAACAGACACGACGCTTCATCTACACCTCGTGGAACACCATGTGTTGGTAATCTCTCTAAGGAACCGGGTAAGTTGCATTGGTTTTTCTTTCACTCTCGGCGAGGTTTTAGGTTAGCTCGATGGAAGTCTATCAGTCGTAAAATGTGTTCTAGCAGGCATCTGCGCCTTTATGAGTCCCCTTGCATATTGGAAAACTCTCTGGAAGGGTCGTTGTAAACCTGTTTTGTCAGGAAACATTTCTGGTTAGTTCGACGTGGCATTACGGTGTGCACGTGTGAACACTTCGTTTGGGTAGAGTGTTAATATAGTTTTAATTTCACAGCAATATCGCCGGTCCTTGCCTTACGGCACGGAACCGACTTTCCTCCTCTTCAACTCTTCGGTGTCCACGTGGCGGTGTGACGTGGCGAGGTGGGACCCTCAGTCTCCAACGCGACGGGCGCGTTGAGGCACCAACTGGGTGCTCTGCGGGTCACCATCGCGACTTTTGGTGCTCTCACCACGCCTGGGAGGCTGGAGGCCTTGCGTCGCTTGCGCCCCGCCCTTGGCGCTTCTTCTATATCAGGTGCTATCCATTTAGTTTCTACTCTTTGCTCCACTAGTGTCTGTCAATAAGGAAAGCCTGCGCTATACAGTTAAATTACCTGGACAATTTTCATACTTATGCCACTCGCTGAATAGTGTGTAATTTAGTGTAGTACATGACGTGGCCATATACCATAACTTAGTTAAGACACTTCTATAAAATTGTATTACTTGATACCATATGGTTCCGTAGACTTAAGAATACCTGCTGTGTAAGTTTTCTTTAAAACATTGAATAATATTAAGTTCAAACAAGTCACGTATCTTTTCTTTCTCTCTCTAATTTAAATCCTTGTCAATTCATAGGTTAAATTGACTGGCGCCCTGTATTACTTCTTTGCTTAAATTTAGAACCGTTGCTCATCCATAGAATTTTAGTCACGGACTGGCATAGTCGTGTAGTGTAGCATCTGACGAGTCAACCCACGACCCACCTTCAACATCTTCAAGTTCGAGTCTCAGTGTTACATTTGGCGCCCAACGTGGGGCCAGTCATTTTTTTTTAGCTCTTTCTTTCATTACTGGTGTTACAGACTGTGCCATCCTTGACGGAATCCTATCGGACATCTACTGACATTGTTTGAACTTAGTACTGTCTAACTAGTATTAAGCATATTGGTGTTACTGACTAACTATATCAATATTAATTTTCTTGCAAAGGTAAATAACTTTTGCAATCTTACTTTAGCTCTCACCACACCTGGGAGGCTGGAGGCCTTGCGTCGCTTGCGCCCCGCCCTTGGCGCTTCTTCTATATCAGGTGCTATCCATTTAGTTTCTACTCTTAGCTCCACTAGTGTCTGTCAATAAGGAAAGCCTGCGCTATACAGTTAAATTACCTGGACAATTTTCATACTTATGCCACTCGCTGAATAGTGTGTAATTTAGTGTAGTACATGACGTGGCCATATACCATAACTTAGTTAAGACACTTCTATAAAATTGTATTACTTGATACTATATGGTTCCGTAGACTTAAGAATACCTGCTGTGTAAGTTTTCTTTAAAACATTGAATAATATTAAGTTCAAACAAGTCACGTATCTTTTCTTTCTCTCTCTAATTTAAATCCTTGTCAATTCATAGGTTAAATTGACTGGCGCCCTGTATTACTTCTTTGCTTAAATTTAGTCTCAGTGTTACATTGCAACTAATCTCACCACCAGCCCAACCCATGGAAGAGAGACAGCTTCACTGTGTGAGAGAGACAGTAGTCTTTATCTACTTCGCATGTGTTGTTTTCAAGAACATTTTCTTATCATGCATAATCGATTACGCGCAAGTTTGTCAAAGTTGACCTTCAACTTCTCAAATTTACGAAAATTTTTAAATCTTTACAACCTGCAAGCCCAGGCGCCGAAAAATGAAAACCTGTGTGTGAAAAACAAAGGGTATTTCAAAGGAGACACAGCGTCAATGTTTGGGCATCGGTAATTTTGCGATCGGTAGGTTACAAAAAATCGAGAAAAATTAAGTTCATCAAAGGTTCTTTTTGCGATTATTGTACGTACATCATTAGAGAGAGGACCAAACACAGATTTTTTTAAAATAATTTCAAGAACATCGTCTCTTTAATTTTTTTAAATTGCAAGTCGAAGTTGACCTTTCACAAAATTTTTACATGTGACGTAGTGACGTGACGTAGAATTGATGTAGAAAACACTTCAGTCGTCGAAATTGGTAAAACGCGTCTTTCTCGGTAACAGATTTAATTGACGTTGAAAGCTGAAAACTGGAATAGGTAAAGAAAATGTTGACAGTAACAAGGCGCTGACTGCTTAACTGCTTGCTTAGGTATATTTAATTTCGAGAGGAAGTTTAGGGGGATTCATAATATTTTAAGGGAGAAAAGAATTCAATTTTTCATTTGTATGACACGTGTGGGGTACCAATAGAAAGCTTGCAAAAAATTAGGACAGCTGACTGATTTTGACTTCACTAGTTTCGATAAAACCCCATTTGAAAATGCAATTTTTCATACTAAAATTACGGCTCCACCCCTGCCTTTTTTCAGAAACTATAGCTAACTAGAAACTGAGAACCAAATAATCCACTAAACAGACCCTGGAGATTACGGCATAATTATTTGGTAGACATGTCTTTAACAGTTTTAGACCACGGACTGACCTAAAGTAGTCAATTTACAATGGTGATTAATTGATTATCAATGATTAATATATTAAAAGCAAGGTACAGCAGTTCATCTTATATATTAAAAGCCTAAGAGTAAAATACTACTTAGAAAATTAAACTTTATTCGAACGGTTATAAGTTTAATTTTCGAACGAGCCTTACAACCAGGGACTGATTTCGTTACGGTAGAAGCGTTACGGTACTGGTATAGAATTACGATACCGCAATGTTTTAAAGGTAGAGCTATAGCGGTTGAAATATTGCGGTACGGTACCGAAATAAAATTACGATATCGCAATTTTTTCGTTACGGTACTTATACCTTAATATAGCGATACTTATATACGGCTGGTCACCGAGGGGGCAGTAGACCACCACCCTTCAGCAAAGCCTGATAAACAAAAACATCACCTTTACATTTGTACTTGGAATGTGAGGTCTTTAGTAAAAGAAACAAGAATGTTAGAGTTGAAACACAGCATAAAGAAATTTAAGTGGGATATAATTGGTTTGTCCGAAGTGAAAAAGGAAGGAAAATCAATAATAGAAAATGAAGACTATATAATGATATACCACGGAGAAAAAAGTGGCAGAAATGGAGTGGGTTTCCTGGTTAAAAAGCAACTTAAACCCGATATAACTGACATAAAGACAATATCAGACCGTGTTATTCGCTTAGATATATGCATCAGTCAAGAAACATACTATGTAATACAATGCTATGCCCCGACACAGAATTCAAGTGATGAAGATCTGGACAGGTTTTATGAACAACTGCAAGCTGCCCTAGAAAACACAACCAAAAATACAATAGTGATGGGAGACTTTAACGCAAAGATCGGTATACCAACAAAAGAAGACAAAAACGTAATGGGCCCTTGGGGATATGGCGTGAGAAATGACAGAGGAACTACGCTTATACAGTTTTGCTTTGAGAACCAACTTATGGTCACCAACTCGCTCTTCAAAAAGAAAGCTAAGAACAAATGGACTTGGGTCTCACCAGCTGGAAGTGTCAAAAATGAAATCGATTTTATTCTTTCCAAAAACACTAAAATTATTTCCAACGTGGAAGTAATCAATACAACATTCCCTACAGATCACCGACTGGTTCGAGCAAGTATTGCACATGCACAGAAACACAATGGAAGAAAATCACGATATGGATACAGAAACCCAACAAAAAACTTAAACCCACTAGAGAAAGAGTCACTAAAGAATATAATTGGGAGCTGCTTTGAAAATGTGGATATTGATGATATTGAAATAACATATAAAAAACTAATAGGAAACATTACGTCGGCAGTGAGCAAGTTACCTAAACGGAAAAAATCAGAAGAAACCATCATAACGCCATATATAGAAAAACTTATAAAAGAAAGAAATAGACTAAAAAACAAGGATAATAGAACACGTTCTGAAAAGAATCAACTTAGAGCCCTTTATAAACTTATCAAAAAACAAATAAATTGCAACCAGAAAAACCATAGATACAAAATAATAGAAGAGGAACTAGAAAAGAGATCATCAACAAAGAGAGCACAAGAAAAACTCAACAATTCTAAACCCTGGCTCATGACTCTGCATCATAACAACAAAAATATTACGAATAGAGAGGAACTTATCCATACTGCAACAGAGTTTTATAAAAAGCTGTACCAAAATAATGAATTCAACCCTCAAAACATGGACTATCATAGCCCTGAAAACATACCACTTTTCCTAGAGGCTGAAATTAAAAACGTAATACATTTACTTAAAAGTAGTAAAAGCCCAGGCGACGATGGGATAACAAATGACATACTAAAAGCAATTATAGATCCACTCACACCAGTATTGACCAAACTCTTCAATGAGATATTGATACAAAAAATAATCCCTAAAGAATGGGGAACATCCATCATAACCCTATTATACAAAAAAGGAGACCCTACTAATCTGGAAAACTATAGACCTATAAGTTTGCAACAGACAGTCTACAAAATATTTGCTGCAGTATTACTAAAAAGAATATCAAAAGTGCTGGATAGCCACCAACCTAGAGAGCAAGCAGGTTTTCGAAGAAATTACTCCACGATAGACCATATTTTTACCTTAACTCAACTCATAGAAAGAGTAAATGAATACAAAATCAAATTATATATCGCCTTCATTGACTATTCCAAGGCATTCGACTCCATACATCACAAGCCCTTATGGGAGGCGTTAGAAGAGCAAGGAGTACAAACTGCATATATAAACATACTCAAGGAGATCTACAGAAATAGCAAGGCTGCTGTCAAACTGGAGAAAAAAGGAGAACCTTTTTATATCCATAGAGGAGTAAAACAAGGAGACCCTATATCACCAAACCTATTCACAGCTCTTCTGGAATCAATATTTAGAAAGCTAGACTGGGAAGCAAAAGGAATAAAAATCAACGGTGAATACCTCAGCAACCTCAGATTTGCTGATGACATAGTCCTGATTGCAAATACCCATGAGGATCTAGTCTACATGATCGAAACCTTAGATAAAGAAAGTAAAAAGTGTGGTTTACAAATGAACAAACAAAAAACCTTCGCCATGACAAACAGTCTTAAGACACCTATTATAACTGAATCAAGCCAAATAGACTATGTGGACCAATATATTTACTTAGGAAAAATAATATCATTTACCGAGCTAACACCAAATGAAGTTGAACGAAGGATAAAAATAGCATGGGGAAAATACTGGTCTTTAAAATCCATATTTAAATCTAAGCTCCCCATTTACCTGAAAAGAAAAGCCATGGACTCAATAGTGCTTCCGACTCTGTTATACGGATGCCAAACCTGGACTCTTACAAATGACACCATACAAAAGATAAATGTATTTCAGAGAGCAACAGAGAGAAGCATGCTTAACATTAAACGGAGTGATAGAAAAAGAAATTCTTACATAAGGAAAATTACAAAAGTCACAGATGCCGCTGAACTTGCATGCAGACTGAAATGGAGATGGGCTGGCCATATAGTTCGAACAACCGACAACAGATGGAGTGAAAAAATAATACATTGGTGCCCACGCGAAGATATACGACCGGCATACCGGCCGAAGCAACGGTGGGCCGACGATATTGTCAAAGTCGCAGGATATACATGGACCCGCAGAGCCAAAGACAGAACAATATGGAAGGAGCTGGAGGAGGCCTTTGCCCAAAATTGGGTACCTCAAATAAAAGAAAACTAAATAAAATAAATAAATAAATAATATAATGTATTTAAAAACGAAATGTAATAACCCTGAGATGTAACAAGGAGAAATAAAGGCTTATATTAAATATATTAATATATATTATAGCGATACTTATACCGTTATGATTTCGGTATCGTTATTTTCATCGCACAATTTACGAGGTAGGTACTTGTTTGCGGCGGTAAAGCAACTGACCAAGGGTGCGGGATGCGGGGCGCGGGGCAGGTAGCCGGCAAGTATCTACTTGCTCAAGGTCACGAATGCGTGCTCGGCGATAATTGTAGTGAATTCATTTTAGTCTTCCTCAGTTGAAATTTCGTGAAAGAGTTTATAGTGTAGGTACATTGAATCGATCATTGATATTAACTCGATGCGGATATGGAACTGAATTTTTTTTATGTATACAGTAATTTGGTATAGTATTGCGCGACTAATAAAAAATGGAAGATTTTTTTGACGCGAATTATTTTTTAAATAACACTAAAATAAAAGTAGAATAAAAATAAAATAAAAGTAAAAAAAAATAAAAAAAAATAAAAAATAATAATAAAAAAAAAATGAAAAAAAAAAAAAATAATAATAATAAAAAAATATATAATCAAATTTTACTAAAAATATATTTTTATACGTGTTTTTTTGCCTAATCTTGCTCAACTTTACTTTTAAGTGAACCCTGAAACAATGACAACATGTGGAACACCAATATATTCGGGTGTAAACTCAATTACGGGTCACGAACGTACAACACGTTGCACGTTGACAGCTAGTGCATAGGCGACACACGTATATAGTAGGATGATAACGAGAAGTCGGACAAAAGCGGCTTCTACGAACGCACGCCCACCATCTTCGCCCGCCTCGTCAGTCTCCTCGCCATCGTCGTCGGGCGATGAGTTCGCCACTGCGCCCGACACCAGCGAGTCGAGCGACGAGTGCGGGCCGCCGCCGCCGCCGCCACGACCACCTGCGCGACGAGGGCGGCCACCGCTGCCGGCACGCTTGGGGCTTGCGGGACACCCTGTCCCGCCCAGGGCCCCCGCTGCCGGTGGTATAGTGCGTCGCATGAGATGGACTCCAGCAATGAATGAGAACGTCATGCGCGCCTACTATGGGGCTACAGAGGGGGGAACTAGTCTGTCCGCGTATCGTGACCGGATACTTCCTCTGTTTCAGGCCCTTGAACCAACCATTGACACGACTACGCAGCGATTATCGGATCAGGTGCGCGCCATTCAACGGCTAAAGCGGTTGGATGACGCGACACTTGATCGGCTTCGCCTGGAGGCTCTCTCTGCTCACGCGGACTCCACCTCGGTGCGGGATCCGCCCGCCACGTCGCCGGATCCGATGCCCGTACCCGACCTGGCATCGGGGGCGCCGCGGATTGATCCCAGTGCCGATGAGGAGTATATCGCGAGTCAGAGTATGAGTAGTACAGCCAATGAGCAGCTGAGGAGGACTTTGGAAGAGGCAATTACGCAGTATCGCTCCACAAATATCCCTAGGCCACGATTACCACGCTTGCCTATGAATAGACGCAATCTAGCGTTAATGGGAGCCCTAAATGATTTGCTAGATCCGATCCTGCGGACTAGTAAAGACTTAGATGATACGCACTCGATCATGTACTGCGGAGCCATCGCGGCGTGCCGTGTTGCACGAGTCAAGTTTCCGGACGCTGAACGTGCACCTAGGACCGCCGGGGGTGTCCCCGTATGGCAGGTGCGGATCGAGCGTCGTATCAACTCATTTAGGACTCTCATTGCAAAGCTGATCTGCTTCAGGGGGGGCAACAACCGCCCCCGAGTAATGCGCTTTGTGCACCAGGCGTTCGCGGGGACGGGTATCGAGCCCCGCGACTACATGGCCAACGTCACAGAGCGCATCGACTTTCTGAAGCAGAAAGTTTATGCATGGGCAAGCCGTATTCGCCGCTACAGAGAACGTGTGGACCGATTCAGGCAGAATCGTCTTTTTCAAAGTGACCAAAGGAAGGTATACCGAAGGTGGGAGGAAGCCGACCCCTGTGTGTCCGACGTGCGACTGCCGGATGCTACTGCCATGACTGATTTCTGGCGTAGCATCTGGTCGGCGCCTGTTGAACACACGGAGGGCGAGTGGATGAGCGTTGTCGAACGTGAGTGCGAGTCCATCGAACCTATGGGGGCTATTACCATCAGCCCCGATGACGTAAGTTGTGCAATCCGTACGGCTCAGAACTGGAAAAGTCCTGGCCCGGATGGATTGCACAACTTCTGGCTAAAATGGTTTCGATGCTCGCACTCGCGGCTGGCAACGCAATTCCAACAAGCTCTTGAACTTGGCTCCCTCCCGCCTTCCCTAACAACTGGTGTAACCTTCCTGCTCTACAAGTCCGGTAGTACCACGGAAGCGAAGAACTACAGACCCATCACGTGCTTGCCTACACTCTACAAGCTCCTTACATCCATTTTGAGAGCAAAAATAAACGCGCACATAGTTGCAAACAACATTTTGGCCTCTTCTCAAAATGGATGTAGGGTTGGGTCCCGTGGTACTAAAGAGCTCCTCCTCATAGACATGACCATTTGCCAACGAGTCCGGCGGAACAGGGGGGCCCTCTCGGCCGCTTGGATTGACTATAAGAAGGCCTATGATTCGGTGCCTCATTCATGGCTGGAAAGGATCTTAGAGCTGTATAAAGTTGATGCAACTTTAAGATCCTTCCTTGGCGCATGTATGAGGCAGTGGACCACAGTCCTTCGTCAACCAGGAGGCGGGGATGACCCCCCTGACCCGCATGACTTTATAAGGATCGAGCGAGGAATATTTCAGGGCGACAGTCTGAGTCCCCTGTGGTTCTGCCTAGCTCTAAATCCGCTCAGCACCCTGCTGAAGGATTCGGGGCTAGGTTGCCGGCTTCGGAGAGAGGGTGAAGTCATATCTCACCTTCTGTACATGGACGATCTCAAATTATTTGCACCAAATAACCGGGACCTGATGGAGCTACTGAAAACCACTGAAGTCTTCAGTAGTTCTATCAAGATGGAGTTTGGTGTTGATAAATGTGCGGTTATGCATGTACAGCGGGGGAAAGTAGTAAATTCAACAAATTTACAGCTTTCTGAGACAATGACGTTCAGATCTATCTCTGAATCAGAAACCTACAAATACCTTGGTATGTCACAGTCGTTGGGTATTGAGGATGCGGGTATTAAACAGGCGTTGAAGGAGCGCTTCTTTGGTCGGCTGACAAAAGTACTCAATAGTCTTTTGTCAGGTGGCAACAAGGTACGCGCCTTCAACGCCTGGGTAATGCCCCTACTCACATACTCCTTTGGCATACTAAGGTGGACACAGACCGAGCTGGATGCCCTGGATCGGAGGGTCCGTCTATTGCTCACCACACACCGTATGCTTCACCCACGCTCGTCCGTTATGAGATTGTACATCCCACGGAAGAGTGGAGGTCGCGGCTTTTTAAACGCCAAAAATCTCCACAACCGTGAGGTGTACAATCTCAGGAATTATTTCCTTAACAACGAGTGTGGGATGCATCGTGATGTGGTGGCAGTAGATAAGAGCCTCACGCCGCTCTCCTTGGCGAACGAGAACTGGCGCAAACCTGTGGTGCTAAGCACCGAGGATCGCAAGGCGGTATGGAAGAGCAAGGAGCTACACGGGCGGTTCTACGGGGCCCTCACGGGACCCGACGTAGACCTGCTCGCGTCGGTGAACTGGTTACGATTCGGGGACCTCTTCGGAGAAACCGAAGGTTTTGCCTGTGCAATTGCGGACGAAGTTATCATGACGAATAACTACCGGAGATATATCCTGAAGGACGGTACGGTCGACATTTGTCGGGCATGCCGCCGTCCCGGAGAGTCACTCAGGCATATCATCTCCGGTTGTTCTCATCTTGCTAACGGCGAGTACTTGCACAGACATAACCTCGTAGCCAGGATCATACACCAGCAGCTTGCTCTCCTATACGGTCTTGTGGACCACGAAGTGCCGTACTACAAGTACACACCTGCGCCAGTTCTCGAAAATGGTCGTGCCACGCTCTATTGGGATCGATCTATTATCACGGACAGGACTATTGTAGCCAATAAGCCTGATATAGTGATAATAGACCGATCGCAACGCCGGGCCATGCTCGTCGACATCACCGTTCCATGTGACGTTAACCTCGTGAAGGCTGAGAAGGACAAATCCAGCAAGTACCTAGACTTAGCTCACGAGGTAACCGCCATGTGGGAGGTTGATTCGGCGATCATTGTGCCGATAGTTGTTTCTGCGAACGGTCTCATAGCGAAGAGTCTCGACCAACATCTTGAGAGGCTTTCGCTACGAGGTTGTGGTTGGATCAAGGGTCAGATACAGAAGGCGGTAATCCTGGACACGGCGCGTATAGTCCGAAGGTTCCTCTCTCTGCGGCCCTGACCACCGGCAGCCTGGGCCTTGCTCCGTTGCCGGCGGCACCCTAGGTTAGGTTTTTTATAATGTTTTTATTGTTTTTGTATGTTTTTGATGTATTTTTATATTTTACTTTTGTAAAAATATTATAAATTAACCTAACCTAAGACGAAAAATAAATAAAGAGAAAAAAATATAAATAAAATTAAAATAAAATTAAAATAAAATTAAAATAAAATATAAATAAAATATAAATAAAATATAAATAAAATATAAATAAAATATAAATAAAATATAAAAAAAAAAAAACAAATAAAAATTAAATCAATTGGTAAATAATGACATGAATTGATGAATAATAAATAATATTGATATAAATATCAATTGATATTCCGTAAGTTCCGAAAAACTCCGTAGGGGGTTTGAACTAGGGCTTGTGATATACGTGTTACACGCGGAACCGTAGCTATCTTGATATAGTGTTCCCGTGAATCTCGACTTCGGCTCCGCTCGGTTGTTGAAAGAGAGCTTGTGTCGAACGGACCCTTCGCATTATGTGTTATACTCGTGGTCTTTGCATTGATTTGATTCCAGATGTTTTTTTAAGTAATTACATATTGGTATTATTCTGTTCTCTGATAACCAGCCATTATATGAGTTTGTACAAAAAAACCAGAGGTGGGATTGATGTGATTTTTGAATTTCACCGGTGCCTTTTTCTGTATGCACCCGATGACTACTTAGTACGAAATAAGCCACCCGATGAGAATCAAAAATCGCACCTCAGGTAGGTACACTAGGTACTTGTCGATGTCGGTGAATATGAAAGTTCATCCAAATAAATATATTAATATCTCTAATTAATATTTACTCCCTAGTAAGAAATGCTACAGGTAGACCAATGCAACAATTTAAAAGTATTTTAAGTGAAATAATAATATACCTACTTTGTTATTCATAAATATTATTACTGGCTGGACAACCGTCTTTCTTCGGTGAAAACACTAAGAAATAGTTGCACGTGCAGATAAAGATAACAAACAATAGTTTGCGGGCCATTGATAATGATTACCTTCAAGTAGCTTTGGGTTTTACCTGTTAAGTACCATGTGTTCCTATTGTTTGTGAAGTTAAGTGAGAGCAAAAACAATACAGTAATGGATTTTAGTAGACAACCCTTAAAATATGTATACACTTTTGAACCTTATTACAATGGAGTAAGGTGCAAAAGTATACACTTATTTATGGCGTTGACAAGCAACTTCTCGTCCGCTAAGACAGGACAATATTGATCTTTCAAACTCGCGGAGCGTATGCGAAGTGAGTTCTTACAAACAACTCCAGACCGAACCGAACTTTCACCTGGCTACTGGGACGTCTCGGCATTTGGATGGCTTTTTGATTTCGATAGTTTGTCTGACGATAACTTTAGTTACGTTTATCTGATCTTTATGACATTTCATGGGGCTGTAGCAGAGATACATAAAATTTGTAAGTTCGTATATGAGCGGGATCGATCAAGTCGCTATGGAGCTAGAAGGAGAAAACAAATCCTCCTTGGGGTCTTGTTATATTGGTCAACTCGTTTGCAAGTAAATCGCGAGTTCTCAGTTCGAGGCGGACTACTAGTATTGTGGTAAAAAATTAAGAACTTCACGTACTAATTTTGCTACAGTAAGGTGAACATTTCCGAGCACATTGGAGAAGATTGTTTTTGTACTCTGAGACAATTGAACACTAACAGTTCAATGCAAATTGATTTCAATTAGAATTAAAATCAATTGACTCATCAATCTGTTACAAATAACTAATAATTGGAAATAATTAATGTTTAGTCTTTTTCAACATTGAAAATTGGTGAAAAGTTTTTAGTGTAGATTCATTAAATAGATAATTGATATTAATAATTATATCAGTGCAGATATGAAGTTGAATGTTAGGTAAATATATTTTTAATAAAAATTCTTTATTATTTTATTTGTTTTCTTTTAATATTTTTGATTTCAGTGTTTTATTTTAATTTTATTTTAATTTTATTTTAATTTTATTTTTATTTTATTTTTATTTTATTTTTATTTTATTTTAATTTTATTTTAATTTTATTTTAATTTTATTTTTATTTTATTTTAATTTTATTTTAATTTTATTTTTATTTTATTTCTATTTTATTTTTATTTATTTGTTTATTTTTTTTTTTATTTTTTATTTTTTTATTTTTTTTTTTAATTTTTTTTTATTTTTTTATTTTTTTTTACTTTATTTTTATTTATTTTTTATTTAATTTTTTATAACTGAAAATGTTTTGTTAAAGGTGTCTTGTACTACTTATGAAATCCTAAAATCAACAAAACATATGCGAATAAAGCGCAACTAACGACAAGAAGCTAACAGCGAATAACTCAAAAATGTGCCGCACTGAACGAAATCAAACAAAATAGGTGCTTAGGGCAAGCACTCAATAACTAACGCTGATTGGTTGTCGCCGGTCAGTC
The DNA here is from genome assembly GCA_911728535.1 of Pammene fasciana. Classification (NCBI taxonomy): domain Eukaryota; kingdom Metazoa; phylum Arthropoda; class Insecta; order Lepidoptera; family Tortricidae; genus Pammene; species Pammene fasciana. Next base: position 6,610,966 of record OU452279.1, read on the forward strand.
GGCGGGGCATCCTCACCCTCATATACCTCAATCCATACCTTTATGATAACGGTTGAAGTATCGAAAAAAATAGCGGTACCGTTATATTTCTGTACAGAAATATATCGGTTGCGCTATCGAAATCATACCGAAACATGCGGTATGACGTCATACCGTTTTATAAAGGTACCTTTATATTCCGGTTATGCAGTCCCTGCTTACAACCCAAGGAAAATCTTGTGATGCGTTTTTGTTTTCGTGATGGTGTCGGTGACGCGAACTCATAAGATTTCCCCCTACCAAAAAATGCCCAACGCGGCTAAAGAAGTTTTCACTTCAAAAATACACGTGGGCCTAAATTTTTTTAGAGGACGTGAAGTGATAGGAAATGACCCCATCTATCCGCCATTTTGGCAAACGATGGACCAAACACCCTGTGTGTTATATGAATTGTTATTACGGTGTTTATTTGTTTCGTGGTTTCATATCGTTTTTGAAGTGAAAACTTCTTTAGCCGCGTTGGGCATTTTTTGGTAGGAGAAAATCTTATGAGTTCGCGTTACCGATACCGTCACGAAAACAAAAACGCATCACAACGTATGCTGTAAAAGCAACCGTCATACGTACAGTCGATGTCAAAGATATGTTTACACTATTACATATTATTAAAGCCTAACAAGTTCCTTTTTAGCCCTCGCCATGTTGCGGATTTTCGATGGAACTAATTTATTTTAATGGCAATGTTTTTTTTGACGACAGACGTTGAAAGTCATTGAACGTCACCGATGTAAACAATTGTAAATATTCCAGGATAGTAATAGATTTTGCAATCAAAGTGAGCAAAAAATTGTACACCGATGCAAAACAAATAATTTTAAATACATTAAAATACTTGCGGTAGAAAAAGGATGAGGGATTCAGTAGCATTCCATTAAAAAATGTTGTGAAATTAGTTGTTGATATGACGGGTACTGATATTCATAGTGCGGTTGTAATAAACGGGTTAGTTTGGTACTAAACACACTTCTACAATTCACAAGTACATTATTGTATTTCTCACTCGCTTTTGCACGATGACAATACACACTGTCCCGACTATTCATGACGCACACGTATTGTTGCTATGTAACCTGTTTGTAGGGACACTATCTCTGGGCTAAAAAGGAACTTGTCAGGCTTTACAAGGGAGGAAGGGGCCAAAGTGTAAAGATCTCATTATCTGTACAAATAAGGTCGCTCGCGTCCGTGATCTTGGCGTGTAAAGGTTTGGTCGTATGGCGTTCAAAAGGTTAAGTAGGCACTTATTTAGTTACAAAGTAAAACTAATAAATGTGTGTAAAAATACCTTCTTCGTCATGTTAGAGTCCAAGTAATTTACTTTTTTAGTTAACTGATTATCGACAATTAATCTTGAACGGAATTGGGGCTCGAGGATCAAGGCTTGCGCTAGTTTTGGTCCTATTTAAGACAGTTTTGAATTACTAAACATTGCTTACAAACAGTGAAACAGAGTTAAAAAACGCAATCTGAAAGCATTGGTTATCTGCAGTGATCGTACATTTTACAGCAAAACCGGTGCAAAACATCAACCATCTCTACATTACTATTTAGTTCTAAATGGTTTTGATTTTATTAGATACTTGGTTTAACAATCGAATAGCCTTAAAATAATAAAAATCGTAGCACTTCACCAAAAATGCTGGAAAATCTACGATCACTGGTTATCTGTTAATTTACGGATTTTTTCGTATCAGTGGCACAGCATCCATTAAAATTCGATTCCAACCGGTTTCTCTGACTTTCAAAAAGTTTAGTTTCACATTTCTTACAGGTTAGAAGGAAGAGGAAAGCCCTGTTTTTAGCTCCATTAGCTAGGTAATTTAATACTTTTCAGATCAGGATCAATCCACACATTAGCCCGACGTCGACCAACCTAGGTAAGGGACATTAACTACCAGTTATTTTTGAAGACGCTTAAATATAAAAAAACACATGCTTACCGGCCTCTTTTAACAATAATGTAGCCCTCTTTGCTGTTTCAATAACTCTCGTGACTGCTTTAGATTCAATGTGAATACGACCAAATTTTCGTATTTCATCCATCTCAACACTGAAATAATATGTTTTTTGTTAACCTATTGGACGCCAATAACACCTAACAAAGGTGTCATAAGTAGTCGTGCCCACAACGCCAAGGATACTATTATCGTTTTGGCGTACGCCTGTCTAAGTAAGTAATAGTACATTACACAACTAGGGTGGTAAAACAAAGAAAGGCCGAGATCGCAGAAGTTTGCGGCCCGAGCTGCAAGCGAGGGACGTAAATATGCGTTCGAGGGCTTTCTTTATTACCTCCCGTGTTGTGTACATCATTTTATGTCTACACTTGGCCAGAAAGCGTCTTTTTCCGTACGCGCAGCGTGCGGAAAAAGCCACTTTATGGCCAGGTGTGGCATAAAATTATATTGGCACGCTTGTGTCTGGGGTCTTGGCGTGTGAGTGGCGTTTTGTACCATGTTTGTTTGTAACTCATGTGTTCATAAGTTTTGAGACGACGACAAAGTCATGGAAGTAATGGAAATTTAATAAATAATTATCGAACTGCTTCATATTAATATTATTACTTTTGATCAATGCCCATAACATATAAACCTACAAATAGTCTGTTCGACAGTTTTATACACTTTGAATTTGGCACATTTTCTCGAAAATGGGGAAAAATATTACCTTCGTATGAAAATATCCTCTCTACCGCAATACAGGCAAGTTAATAGAATATTGGTTATTCAGCATAGAATTCCAAATATTTCTCAATATTTTTGTGTATAATTTAATATTTCATCTACACTATCGTCGCCTCGCGAAAACAGGGTTCTATCTAACATTTTTTGAGAAACCAGTGTTTTGTGTTTAACGAACTACCTTCACATTACGGTTCTTTTGCCATATTTAAATTTCGAAAATTAATAATGGATCATGAGAACACTAAAATAAGGGAACACAAAGTTCTATCAACAAAACTTAAATTTACAAAGTATGAAACAAGGTTCCATCTGGAACGAAATTCACGTAGCAGAAAAAAATGCAATGAGATGCGAAAGAAATACGGAAAGATAAAGATGGAGACGAGTTAGTGTTGTGTTTTACATACATACATACATACGGTAGGCAGAGATCAAGGATTTCCATTTGCTTCGATCAATGCAGCAAAACGGCTCTCCGTGAGCCACTTCTCGCCCCCATGAAGAACGAGACGTGATGCGTGGCGAACCGCATCGCCACCATGCGGATGACTATTAATTAAATAAATCACCACAGCGTTCCCACGAGCAGTAGGAATCAGAGGTTTCCTTATCCCTTATCCCTTAGTCGCCTCTTACCGACACCCGCGGGAAGAGACGGGGTGGCACAACGCGCAAAGGCCCTTTAGACAATTTAATGAAAAGTGAGGGATACACTCAAAGGATGCTGCCCTTGCCCGTGTCATGGGACGCACGCAGAGACAGCGCCCGCCATGGTGTAAGGACTTTTAGTTAATGGAATCTAAAATGTACTAGGCTATTGGGTGAATAGTATGGGCTAATTACTGAGCTATTGGGTGAAGAACCGGACGCCTGCTTAATAAAACGGTATCCAATTTTAATTCCGGCAGACGGTGACTCGCCCTCCGCAAGATGGGATCCCATAAAAAGCGACATCAAAGATGGCTCAAGGGCAACACCGGTGCGGGGCTGGGGGTAGAGAGGTGACACTAGACTTTAAACATATAATATAGCCAACTCGCCACTTAGGTTTCCACATCTACCCTCGAGAACGCAGCTCTAGCGACCCCACTCTGGACTGGACAGCCGATCCTACAGTCCCACTCATCCGACAGGTTAAGAGTCGCCAGGACGCTCGCGTGAGCTCGCGTCCCCATACAAACGTAGTTCAGCTCTCATTTTAAAACGACATGCTTTAGAACCACGAAATTTGGCATGGGTATTCTAGCAGTACAGATCTATGTCGGTAATTCGTTGTCGTTGCTAAAAATTGTAATACAAAGAAAATATATCAAAAATAAGTTTTGTAATTTGTATGTAAATCTGTATCTGGCTGTATTTTCTTTATATTACAATTTTTTGCAACGAAAACAAATTACCGACATAGATCTGTACTACTAGAATGCCCATGCCAAATTTCGTGTTTCTAAAGCATATCGTTTTAAAATGAGAGCTAATCTACGTTTGTATGGGAACGCGAGCGTCCTGGCGACTCTTAAGCACAGAGCACAGACAGCATAAGCTAGACGCATTAAGTGTTAAACACGTGTTTTTTTTACTTATTGCTCTTGCGATTTATTTCTCGAATTCTCGAGGCATTGCGGTTTTTTTTCCCGTCTCGACGAAGGACAAATTTCTCGAGATTTCTAGCCTCGAGAATTCTCGAGCAGAAACCCTAGGCATTATTCTTCATGTATTTAGTCTACTATAATTTTATTATACCGAGTTTATATGTATAAGGTGCTAACAAATTAGTCACGGATATTTTTACAGCTGATAGTACTCGGTTCTTGGAGTAATTAAGTATGAAACAACAAACAAATAAAAACTTTTTACAAAAAAAGATAAACCGACTTCAAAAAGGATAAAATGAATCATTATATTATTTATATGCGTTACCAACTGATATGTTTGAAGTCGGTGCCAAGCCAAATTTGGAAGAGTTAATACGAACGAGGCGATGTGTTCAGTGAATTGTTAGTTTTACTAGATAACTAATCTAATACGGTATGAATCGCACGTAGATATACATTCGTTTCGACCATGCGTTAACTGTTAGGCAAGTAAGAACAGAAAGTATAATCATGCGTCCTATGTTTGTTTGTTAACACATTGTTGGGACTATCCGTATGTCGAACGAAGCCCGTGGTTCGCTTTGAATTATTTATCCTTCTTCATCTAAGGTTTAATTTTTCTATACTCACATATACCCAGTACACACGCCGTGTCAGTAAAAAAGGCACAATATTCAAATTTTCTATGGAAGGTCAATCTTACGCGTCTAAATTTTTTTTCTATTTGCGGCCTTTTTCTGATTATTGACAAAGCAGACGTGTATCAGAATATACAGGTATATCGTTGTCGCATTTCATCAAAATAGGATTAGTAGTTTAGACATGAAAATGTAACACATGAAATCGCATTCACCTTTGCATTATTAGTACCGATGTTTTGTGATGTTCACATTTGAAGCTGATTAGACCGGTTTTGTAATTTGTGGCTTGGCACCGACTTCAAACATATCAGTTGGTAACGCATATAAATAATATAATGATTCATTTTATCCTTTTTGAAGTCGGTTTATCTTTTTTTGTAAAAAGTTTTTATTTTTCCATTTTTAGTGGTTATATATTTAACAACAAGTCTCGGAATAATCGGTAAAGATAAATAAAAAAGTTCATAATACACCCATTCTATCTAAGGAAAGGTCCACGTATCATAATAATATGTGTACTTCATCATTAGGTCCTCTCTATCAAATTGGTGGTTTTCAAGAGGGAATGCTCGAGTTGCTTAAGAAAACACCCAAATCAACATACATGCGCCTTTAAAAATTGAGGAGTTCTCTCAATCCCTCACGGATCCCATCATCAGAACAGCACCAGATTAATGTGGGACCATCTTCGAGGTAGTTCCTATCAAACAAAAAAAAGGAATTGTCGAAATCGGACCACGGGTCTCGGAGTAATCGCTGAACATCCTACATAAAAAAATCTTCATCATTGTCACGAAAACAATCATCATCATCAGTACCACTCCATCAAATTGGCGATTTTCGTGAGAAAATGCTTGAGTAGCTTAAGAAAACACCCTAATCACCATACACGTGCCTTTAAAAATTGAGGAGTTCCCTCAGTTGCTCATAGATTCCATCATCAGAACAGGACCAGATTAATGTGGGACTATCTTTGAGGTAGTTTCTTTCAAACAAAAAAAATAATTATTCAAATTGGACCAAGGGTCTCGGAGCAATCGTTGAACATCCTACATTTAAAAAATCTTCATCATTATCATCAAAACGATCATCATCATCAGGTCCACTCCATCAAATTGGTGGTTTTCGTAAGAAAATGCTTGAGTAGCTTAAAAAAACACCCAAATCACTATACACGTGCCTTTAATAATTGAGGAGTTCCCTCAACTGCTCATGAATCCCATCATCAGAACAGCACCAGATAAATGTGGGACTATCTTCATGGTAGTTCCTTTCAAACAAAAAAATAATCATTCAAATTGGACCACGGGTCTCTGAGTAATCGCTGAACATCCTGCATAAAAAAATCTTAATCATTATCATCAAAACAATCCAGGTCTACTGCATCGAAATGGTGGTTTTCGTGAGAAAATGCTTGAGTTGCTTAAGAAAACATCCAAATCACCATACATGTGCCTTTAAGAATTGAGGAGTTCCCTCAATTCCTCATGGATCCCATCATCAGAATAGCACCAGATAAATGAGGGACCATCTTCGAGGTACTTCCTTTCGACCAAAAAAAATAATTATTCAAATTGGACCACGGGTCTCGGAGTAATCGCTGAACATCCTGCATAAAAAAATCTTCATCATTATCATCAAAACAATCATCATCATCAGGTCCACTGCATCGAAATGGTGGTTTTCGTGAGAAAATGCTTGAGTTTCTTAAGAAAACACCCAAATCACCATACATGTGCCTTTAAAAATTGAGGAGTTCCCTCAATTCCTCATGGATTCCATCATCAGAACAGCACCATATTAATATGGGACCACCTTGGATGTAGATCCTTTCAAACAAAAAAAGAATTACTCAAATCGGACCACGGGTCTCGGAGTAATCGGTGAACATACATAAAAAAAAACACCAAACCGAATGCAGAACCTCCTTCCTCAATGGAATTGAAGTCGGTTAAAAACTAGGAAACAAATTTGCCACGTTAAAACACCCTGTTAATAAGATAATTCAATGAGACCTCTTTAGACATTCTAGAACCTCTTTAAACTATCATTCAAGTGTATTAAACATCTTGACAGGAACATAATAGGGGTGATTATTTAAAAAAAATATTTATATACTGTAATAAAAATGCCGTGGGGTGCCCGGCCTTAGAATTGTCCCCCACCATATCGTCCCGTGGTTGCAGTAGGAGTCTGCTAAGGAAATATACCGGGAGATAGGCAGCAGCATCTTCCGAAAGCTTAAACAACAATAAACAAAAAAAACTGCGCGCGCCAACCCGCCTGCCAAGCGTGGCGTATGACAAACTCCGACCCCCCCCTTAATGGGGAGGCCTATGTTCAGCAGAGGACGTCTTATGGCTCAGATGATGATGAATAAAAGTGGCATTTTTGTATTCTACGAACTTGGAGTGGAGCGTAAAAACTTACTTGAGTTCAGACAGGGTTGCTAGATTTTCTACACATACTTCATCCGCTTGGCGATCCACATCAGCTGGCGTTTCTTCTAACGATTCGTAAAGAAGTTTCAATTCGACCGGATGTTTTAACGGTAGGTCACCAGCACACTTAGTAAGTACTCCCAGCATTTTATTAACTTTTTTATTGCATGCTTCCAACCTTGTGGCCAAGTTTATTGCGGCCATGGGTTCCACGAGAGATATTTGCTTGTGAATGTTAGAGGTGGAGATGTAGGGAGGAGAGGAGGTAGATTTTACGCCAAATTTGACTTTAATTTGATGGACCTTTGAAAGCAGTTCTTCATATTGCTCTTGAGTGACTATAGGACTGAGATGATCTAGAATATAATGTTTTCATAAGTAATGAAATTTATTCGATATAAGTGTTAAAATATTTGAATGCGACGGTTTACCTTGAAATCCTTGCGACGAGCTTGATACTGAGTGAATGAAAAAGAAAATATTGTAAGAATTTAAGTCTATTATATTAGACTATATTATTGTATAAAATTAGGTAAGTACACATGACGTTTTCAAGTCAATAAGGCGTTACTGCCATAGAAAATTATTTAGAAATAAACTATTAACAACCGACAATGGCGTACCTTTGCCTTGAAAACGTCACAAATTTCGTCATCTTACCAACAAGTATTTTGTCATGGATTACACTTGACGTTCTCGTAGTCCGGTCGCTAGTGGCTTCACGGAGAGAAAAAAAATGTTCGAATTAATAACCTGATATCTAAAAGACGGGAATATTAAACTCTACTAATTTTTTAATTTTTTTTCTAGGCGATAGAAAATAATATGATTTCAAGGAAATTTTATTAATTTTATAGTAAAGGAAATACAAAACGGTTTTACTTAATCGTGAAATTAATATTATTTACTCCGAATAACAGAGTTGTATAAATTCTATAAAACTTTCCTTGACTTTATAAATGGTGTACTAACTCCAGGGGGCCGATTTTTGACAGCCGGACGCTCGAATCCAAAAAATTCAAGCTCGAAAATAATCGCACACAAAAGTTTGTCGCCACTTTTTTCGCATGGAATTAATAGTTTAAATAATCATCATTTTAAATGTCTATCGCTTTTATTTTTAAAACATAATTTCATCGTTTTATTCGGAGTTTTAAATGTCACTTTCGAGTGCTCGAATCTCAAAAATCACCCCCCAGGAGTTCGATTTTTGAATCTCACCGGTGCCTTTTTTTGTATGCAGCCGATGACTATTTAGTATGAAATAAGTCACCCGGTGAGATTCAAAAATCGAACTCCAGAACGTAAAGATTAGTAGATTATACAAATGGGATTTATTTAAGTCGATGGTTACGATTAGTAGATTATACAAATCGTCTGGTTACAAGCAAAGCTCACTAATTAGTAATAATTGAAGGGATGTTTACAAAAACAACATAACTGACTACACTGGTTGACACCTGAAACAATTAACAATGTTCTTAAAAAAGTGTCAACCGCTCTAAGCAGTTATGTTGTTTTTGTAAACATCCCTTCAATTACAAACAAATACTTAAGCGAAAATCAACCTTGTTATGTTGCCAGTATGGATCATTATGGCTATGAACTTGTGGTAGTACTTAGTGAGTTTTGCTTGTCATCTGACGAAATGGGATTTATTAAAATCGATGGTTACAAATGAGTATTAATAATTAAAAGTCAATTCTGATTTTTATACTTGGTAATCTTGTTTTTAGTAAACCTAACATGTCGGTTTTATCTAATACAAATTAATATTTTCACGTAACATCGCTAAGGCGCTGGTGGCCTGGCCGTAGAACGTTAGACTTTCAATCGTGAGGTCTCGGGTTCGAACCCCGGCTCGTACCACTGAGTTTCCAAGGCCTGCGGGAACTTTCCAAAGAGAAAAACTTTTTTGGTGTTAGTAAATACTATTAGTATAAAATTGGTTTATAACCGTTAGTGTAATTTACTTGTCCTGGGATTCACAAAAATTTTACTACTCTGTATAAATAAAAATGAATTGCTGTTCGTTAGTCTCGCTAAAACTCGAGAACGGCTGAACCGATTTGGCTAATTTTAGTCTTGAAATGTTCGTGGAAGGTGACTGAATCAACAACACGAGCCTTAATGGGGTTGGCCGGTCGAAAGTTTTTACAGATGGCGCCAGCATAGTTGGTACCTGTCAGTCCTACCAATTGTGTCAAATTCTTGTTTTTTTTTGGAATTTTCTGACCTGGATGGGCTAGCCTTTAAGCCAAATCCCATACAACAATACTAGTGACAGGTACCAGCTATGCTGGCGCCATCTGGCCAAACCGTTGACAGTTGCCAGCCCCATTCACTAACTGGAATCAGTATTTATTTTTAACTGAAAATAGTTTTTTATTCATAACTACATAGTACATAGCTGGCTTCGCCCGCGTGCGCTTGGGAGGTTTTTTGCGCGTGCACACAGAGTCAAATACGGCTTTTCGTGTACAAAATATTTCCCTCGTCCTGATTGTTCCTTAGGACCTAAGGATGGATTTGAGAAGTGGAGCCACCAAGAATTTTGATGTAAATTTTTCTAAAATCTCAACTTTCATCTTTATACCTACAGTTGACGGTGCTAAAAATTTATTATTACAACTAGCCCGGGAAATCTGGCAGTGCGTTGTATGGAGACCTCGCATTAATTCCTCAGTCGATGAGTCTTTGCTAGGATATAGTATAGGTCATAAGAAACACGACACATACTTTTTCCAAAAAAACATATTTTTTTATTTTGGTATTTTCACCAAAATGTACAAAAAGGTTAATAGTGTGTACTGGAATTTTTCTCAGGCTATATTTTTTTCACGAAACGAATTCTTTTGATCGCTGACAGATACTCTGAAAAGTTCCAAAAATTTAGAAAAAAAATACGGTCATTTTTAGTCAAAAATACATGGTTACACTCGTCATTTTCTTTGGAAAAATTCTCAATCAATTTCGTAATAGTAGGTCTTTTGTTTATCCTATTGTAGCATATTATCTACAAACTTCCAAAAAATATACATTAAAAAATAAGAGTTATTGCTGTAGTTTTAATAAACATCATGGAAAATTCCTCAGTCCAATTTTCAATTTTATTCATGTTAAGTAGTCACAGAAACAGCCAATACCGAAATTTCAAAACAAAACATCCACATACAATACATCAAATCTTGAAATTAAAAAATTGTCTATCTTTGTATGCGAGTGAGTATGCAGTAATGTGTCGTCGTGCTTGAGCTATTGAGTCCAATTTAGCATGCGCGCCTGCGCGGCCGCGACCCAGCCACGATCGTCGCGTTATAGTGAAAAAAGTTAAGTAAGTTACTTCATGCAGTTATACTGTTTATTTTGATTTTTGTTATATTTGTAAGTTGTAACATTATAATTTAAGTAAATATTACTTTGGCATAATATTAAGAGTCGCCAGGACGCTCGCGTGAACTCGCGTTCCCATACAAACGTAGTTCAGCTCTCATTTTAAAACGACATGCTTTAGAACCATGAAATTTGGCATGGGCATTCTAGTAGCACAGATATACTTAGGTCGGACATTTGCTTTCGTTGCTAAAAATTGTAATACAAAGAAAATATAGCAAAAATAAGTTCTGTATCAAATCTGTAACTGGCTGTATTTTCTTTGTATTACAATTTTTAGCAACGAAAACGAATGTCCGACCTCGATCTGTACTACTAGAATGTAATCGTTTTAAAATGAGAGCTGAACTACGTTTGTATGGGAACGCGAGCGTCCTGGTGACTCTTAAGTAAACATTTTGGTATTGAATTGATCCACCAGAGTTAAATTGCTTTTCTAAACAGAACTAAGTTTATTTATTGAAACGGGTATATCAAGGCATGTTACATGTTAAAGACTCTCGATTTTAACCAAATCTAAACATAACTTCTACTTATAACAGACGTCGAAATAATATGTACTTGTACTTGTTGCTATTTTTTCTCTGTGTGTAAATGCCTTTGATTTAGGGCCGATTTTTCAATCCTCAGGTAAACACTTATTCGACTGATACCCATACACTTATTGGTCGAATAGGGCTTATCTGACGATTGTAAAATCAGCCCTTAGAAGAATAACCATAAAACTAATTATTAATATTTTATTTCTATTTTAGAAATATACTCAATTTTTTCCATACAAATTGAAAAATAAACAACCTTGCCTCAATATGATTAATGATTTTTATATTTTTCTTTTAGAGTCTGAACATATTTGATGTTTTTATTAATTTCTCACTTAATGTGGGAAGTGTTTAGCTACTATAATAACAAAATTAGATGGATATTAATATTTAAAAAAAAAACTTTATTTAATGGTTTTTGAGGTGAGTGTGTATTATTTTGCTTAATAATATACTAAAGTTTAGAATGCTGCGTCTAATGTATAGTTTAAGGTGGCGTATGTTACGAGTATTCTATGTCCATCGTGGTATCCCAAAATTAAGATCTTCTGTTCATTTTGAGCACTTTTTCGCAACTTTTATGTATATTTGTAACGCTTTTATGAGACTTTTATGTAACATTTTTGTTCATTATTATTTATGTAACGTTCCTTGTGGCATACATTTCTATAACTTGTATGTAACTGTGACATAAACGCTTAATGTTGCGCTTTTGTAATATACGCCCTTAAATCCGTCCCCACCCATACATCTTTTTACATCCATTGCTAATATTAGTATAAACATTTTATAATACTCACTTCCGTTGATATGATAAACTATTTGTTAAACTACCTCCGAAAACCAGATAAAAACTTATCCAAGTAGTCTCTGCTGGCAATCGAACAGTAGTACATAGCCGAAACGCCCCTCTCACTGTTGACTTGAGTTGCATGTTGGCTAAACCGTTTTCGGCTGAAAAGAGCTAGAAGTTGCCGTTTAAGATCCCGTGTCACTACAGCATCTGCAAGTGCATGTGTGTGTACATCGAGTCAACTACCGCCAATATTTAAGAAAAAAACATATTTTTTAGTTATTCGTCCCATTTACTAAAAACATCAAAGCAGCTCGATAAAATAGGCTGCCAGCAGTGCCAGCTTGAGACTTAGAAAAAGTGTCCAAGATCTCTAATCGAGCTAGTAATTCAAATTTATACTTAACGTATTCAAAAAATTTATAATAACGAAAATTATAATTACGTTTTATTTGATTTTTTTCTACCATTTATGAAAATATTGCGTTAAACATAATATTAGGAAATTATAACTACACTAGTTTTGGACCATAGTTCGGAGCTTTTGCGATATTCAATATGTTTTGATTTTATTGATATTTTCCAGAGCTTCTAGTTTCTTTACACGCTTGCTCTGTTTATGAGATTCAGATATTCATACATTCACGAACTTAATCAAAGTTACAGGCAAATGTTACAACTAGTACTAAAGTATCAAAATATGAATAGAGCACCAACTTACTAGATTGTTTACGACATGTAAACATTGCAGTTTTTCGTTAAAAAGTTTCACGTCCACTTTGCACATTGTCGTAATTACTTACGAGCTTAAATAGTATGCTGACCTCACTCGGTATATAGTCATTATTTAATATTATTTTAAATATTCCTTGTAAACACACATTTGATTTGAACAAGATTTGACTGAATGACATATATTGACAACTGACTTTTAGCTTTTTTTTCTATTCATAGACAATTGGTGATACAACAACGAAATATCTGTCAACAAAAATTGGTTAGCCAAAGTATAGCAAACATAATTTTTCCAAAAAAAAAAATTGCCAATTTTGGTATTTTCACCAAAATGTACAAAAATCTTAATGATTTGTACTGGAATATTTCTCATGCTATTTTTTTTTTCACCACACGAATTCTTAACTTTAGTTAGTTAATAATAGAGTATAAAATTAAATTATCTATTTTTACAATTCGTCCATGGACAATTCTCCAGCTATTAATACTAACTTCATGGAAAATTTTTAGCGTAAACCTCCTCCATAGTAATGTTCGCCTGGTGCATGTATGTATATTCAAACAGGTATACACAGAGAGATAGAGAGATACGAGACACCGTGCTGGTCTAACGAAAGTTAACTTTAGTAAGTTAATATTAGAGTATAACTTTAAATTATCTATCGGCAGCGTAAAACGTTTAACGCAACCTTGTTGAAAGTCGCATAAGAAGTTTCACTTCAAAAACAAGAAAACAACTTACGAACAAAAAAGTAGTGAAATTTATTACAGCTGACGTACTTTTTTATTTACACTGTGACTAGGCATCTGGCCCCACTGCGAATTATATTAATTAAGTAAGTAAGGTTACGAACAGTATTGCTGTATTGTAATTAGTGTATATTTTAGTGCTATACAAGTAAACTGTCTGTTTAAGTTTATAAAAAAAGGACGTTAAAATATTAATAGTAAAGTTTTTTGGACGTTAAAACTTTAAACGCCTTGAGCGAGAGTAGGTACTGACTGATATTGGCTAGGGATATTAACTCGTTTAGCCAATGTGTTTATCAACGCTGCGCGTGGCATCCCCCTTCCCGCGCCCCGCCCCTACGCATTCTAATAACGAGTGAGATATTCGAAATCTTTACTTGTGATATGATTTAACTTTTTAATACGATGGATATTTTTTTGGACTTTTTTACGACGCAAAGAAAAGTCTTAAATGAAATATAATTTAAAAGAAAAATTGGTGGAGCAAAATTCCACTGCGGGTAATAAGCAGATTTTTATACCCAAAAAATATGACGATGAAATTTTTGGAACTTTTTTGACATAAGTAGAAAACATCCATGAAATATCACTTCAGTAAAAAAAACCGACGGAGCAATTTTCCGATGCGAGTTACACAAAAAAAGGGTTTTTTTGAAAAAAATAAGTTGAGTTATGGATTTTTTTTTGGAAAGCTTATACATTGATTACATACATCAAGTCAATATTTCTGTTGAAATAAAATTTGACTGAGCATTTTTCCAGGTGTAAATATAGTCAAAATAAGAGTTAAGGTAAAAAAACCTAATAAAGAAAATTTTTTTTTTGGAAAAAAATGGATACACTATCTACTCATGACACTTTATCATACTGTAAAGGTTTTTTGGACTGAGGAATTAATGCGAGGTCCACCTCCTTATTGCCTGGTCTAAACTACAAGAATTAATAGGCACATTGTCTGTCCCTCAAGCAAGTCTATCAAAATATGATATGCCTTCTTGAAGAACTATGCATTATTGTTTATACCTACTATCTTTAAGATTTAATACATTACTGTTTTGAAAAAATAAATCTCGCCGAATTTCTTGTCGGCAATAAGTAATAATAATAAGTACTTCTCGGGTCAGAGGTGTAGGGTTAGAACCGGTCGGTGGTAGTTTATTTTTTCTCTCTGATGTCATAAGTGCATTGTAATGTGTCTAAATTGAAGAATTTCTTTTATCTTTAGGCTTCCTACATGTCAATGTTCAATTGTCCATTAAATTGGATACTGAATCAAAATCGATTAGTTCAGCCACGTTTACCTTTGCGACGCCATGTCAAACGCAAAACCTACCACTCAGACGCCACGACATCTAAATGTCAAAAATGAAGTTAAACTGTAGCGTGTGCATGTAGGTCTATTTTGCTCTGTGGTCGGTGACCGATATATCGGTCTGGCGTTGGACCTGTGATGCCGATATACAGGTTGTAACAAAAATACTGGTGATCTGTACAAGGACAAAATTGGTATCGTATTGCGAGTGGGAAAAAGTAAATGAAAAATTTTTTGGACGCGAAATAGTTATTTGTTATACAAGTGGTGAAAGTTGTATTTTACGTGCGAGTGTTATTTGAAACACGAGCTAGCGAAAGGATTCTATTATTGACCACGAGCGAAGCGAGTGGTTCAAAAATAGAATCCTGAGCGTAGCGAGTGCTTTAATACACGAGACGTAAAATAACTTTCACACGTGTATAACACAAAACTTTTCACCTCACTACAGCGAGGAAAATAAGAAAAAGGGTGCATTTTGCTCGGTTTCCCGTAATTCCTCAGGTGTTTAATACTTCTTCATCACTCGAATCACTAATTTTTAACAAAACAATCTAGAAAAACATGCGAATATTTAACGTTGATATGATGGATGAATTGAAATGAAAAGTTTTGACGTAAAAGGTTTTATTAAATGTCAGATGCGTTTTGTTCGTACGTAGACTTATTCGGCTGTCAGAACAATTTATCCGTTTTTACAAAAAGAATGAAGATTAATGTTGAATGCTGATATTTATGAATTAAAATAAAGTTGTAAGACTGTATTAAGTGTTTTTACTCGATGCAATTCATTAATTGCGACGTTAAAAATTCTGCACTTTTAACGTTTTACGTTTTGTTAGCTGTCAAATGTCACTTAAGCCACTTGTCACTTATGTCAAAACTCTTTCACCACATGTGGATAAAAAGCGATTTTCACAATAGATATTAAACAAACAAAAAGGGCTTTCCGAGCTAGTGAGGCGAAAAAAATTTTTTTTTGTATGGGGCGAGTCGTCCCAGCTGGTCAACCCTCCATACAAAACCAAAAATTAATCGCGAGAAAAAAAATTTTTCTTAGTTTTTCACAATAAGAATACGATACCAATTATGCCCCTAATTAATTAATTATGTCCTTTTGGATCATCAGTAATTTTGTTACATATACAAGATACGTATTTGGCGTGGAAAAGGTTAAGGTAACTGACTAAAAAGGCGAGCGTCGAGAACTACGAATGCTATTGCCTAGATCCTGCAGCAGTACAAGACAAGCTTCGAACTTCGACGCTGTAAGTATGGTAAGCGTGTTAGCGCAACATTCCAGCGGAAAGTACTTCTGCAGCAGCAGGACCAATCTACTACGAAATCGAGAATTGTAATCAGCAGCACCATGAGACAGTCCGGAATAAAGTCTACGGCCAAGCCAACTAGCTCATAAGCGGCGACATCTGCAAAAGCCAAAGGCCGAGTACCGCGTAGGGCTCAGGCGCGGAACGTCGCGTAATGTAATATATTCAAAACATCTACAGCGCCATCTGCGTTCAGTTTTGAGAACTATACATGTGACTTTTTTATAAGCGGAATAAAATCTACCCTAAATGTTGCTCCGGGATATAAACTTACTGTACAAAATTTCAGCAGTTTTTGCGTGTATCGCGAACAAACTCACAGACAAAAATTCCAAAAAACACCAAAATGTATTCCATCAACGTTTCTAAGACCCCCTAAATTAGATTTTCTCAAATATCTACAGTGTACATTTTTGTTTCTCCTTACGCGTTTATTATATGTTTATTATATGTATATAGATTATGTATAGGGACCGTGCGCGTTGGAGAGTCTGCCACCTTTTTGTCTTAAATAATCGAAAACTATTACTACTCCACGCCAATAGACAGTGCTGCCTCCAACATTTGATTCACGTACCCTTACACGTTGTAGGTACTGCCATCTAGTGGACTTATTAGGCAACTTTAACGTGATATTTGCACTTCGCGCCATTAAACACGGGCATCCTGTGCTGCCCTCTTTAGTTTCTGCACGTTCCCTATAGATTTCCAGAGTCCAGCGAAAAAATACTTACCTTCCGGCGATTGTGCCTCGTCAAGTTCTCTTTTAGGTTTGCCAGATTTCTAAAAAAAAATGAAGCATGAGATTCCTAAAGACCTATTAATTTGCAAGGTAATCCAAACGCTTGTCTAAATGAATGTGCAGTCTTCAATGAGCGTTGCCGAGCAAACAAGTGTTTGACGCGATCAGTAACTTGTGTTATTAATAATTACGTCACTCTATGTGTGTAGTGATATTTGCCGCCCACGGGCGGGCGCAGCGGCAAATCTCGTACGTTTTGTGCGGGGGAGGGAACTTGAAATGTCTACGTAACGTAGAAATAGCCACGTCAAATAAACGTCAGTTCATATAATGTGTATGACCACTGGTCATATGTTTTCGGCAGAGGGGACCGCCTGTCATTGGTGGCTTTGGTTGGTTGAATGCTTTAAAGCTAAAAAAGTACAGAATGGCAGAATTAAGTAACTTATCTTAAGAGTCGCCAGGACGCTTGCTAGTCTAGTTCCATTTTTCAAAAAATCCATGTCGAGAAGCAAACGATATTACTTTTGGGCAACCGGGCTTTTTACCTGATTTAGACCCTGCTGTATCCGAATCGCCGGTTGCCTTCAAAGAAAATTTGTCCGGAAGTGAGATATTCAAGATGGCGGCCAAAAAAATTACCCATTTTTTACTTTTTCTTAAATAACTCGTAAACCGTGTCCCCTACCAAAATATGTTCTTTTACTTAAATAATTCACATAAAATTTTCTATAAAAAAGGTTCTATACAGGTTTTTGCTGGGATCAAAGTTTATTGAGATATCGAGGGTATAAGATAGACCTTAAATATATAGACTAATTACCCTTTTCCCGCGACTTCGTCTGCGTGGGATTAACATTCGCTATAATACATTTGGTAATATACGCATACCGATTGGTAAGAGGCACATTGAATATATGTATCAAGCTAGAGCGCTCTCGACTGGTGAAGTCTACGCTCCGTCCAGCACCTACCGAATACCAAAATCCCGAGAGCTTTCAGCTGGAACTTCAAAACCGTTTCGATTGCCTAGGCGGCGATGTGGACGAATATAACGACGGGTTCGTAGAAGCTGTCCATTTCACTGGGTCCAAGTTCTTTAGAACGAAACGCACCAGTAGGACTAAGAGGCTCTCTAACTCTACTCAGAATCTCATGAAGGAGAGGAACGAAATGGTTCTAAAATCTTCAGTTGATGCGATACAACTCCGGCAGCTTAATAGACGGATCTCCAAGTCCATTACCTGCGATCTTCGCTTATTTAATACGAACCGTATTCACGAAGCTATCGAGCGGAACAAGGGCTGTAAAGTATTTTCAAGAGATCTGTCTATTGGGCAAAGCCAGCTCGCTAAATTACGGACTGAAGATGGTAGAATGGTTTCATCTAAACCCGAGCTACTGAGAGAGATAGAGCGCTTTTATGGGCAGTTATATAGATCAACTCGTGGACCCGAAGTTAGCCTGGCGAATGACCATAGAGCTAGGCTTACCCGACACTATACCGATGACATCCCGGACATCAGCTTGTACGAGATCAGAATGGCCCTGAAGCAGCTCAAAAATAACAAGGCGCCAGGTGAAGATGGAATTACAGCCGAACTCCTGAAGGCGGGTGGAAAACCGGTCCTTATGGCCCTTCAGAAGCTGTTTAATTCCGTCTTACTTGAAGGGAGAACGCCAAAGGCATGGAACAGAGGGGTGGTGGTGTTGTTCTTCAAAAAAGGTGATAGCACCTTGCTGAAGAACTACCGACCCATCACACTTCTGAGCCATGTCTATAAGCTGTTTTCTAGAGTCATTACAAATCGACTCTCGTACAGGTTAGACGACTTCCAGCCTCCCGAACAAGCCGGTTTCCGAAGAGGGTTCAGTACCGTAGACCACATTCATACGCTGCGTCAGGTTATACAGAAGACTGAGGAGTATAACCTGCCCCTCTGTTTAGCGTTTGTGGACTACGAGAAAGCCTTCGATTCGATCGAGACTTGGGCTGTACTACAGGCTCTCCAGAGGTGCCAAGTGGACTACCGTTATATCGAGGTAATGAAGTGTTTGTACGAGAACGCCTCTATGTCAGTCCGACTCCAGGACCAGAACTCGAGATCCATACCGCTGCAGCGGGGAGTCAGGCAAGGAGATGTAATTTCTCCAAAACTGTTCACCGCTGCCCTGGAGGACATTTTCAAGGGTTTGGACTGGGGAAGGCTTGGCATCAACATCAACGGCGAGTGCATCACTCATCTTCGATTTGCCGACGATATCGTAGTCCTGGCTGAGACCATGGAGGACTTAAGTACGATGCTCGACGACCTCAGTAAAGGCTCTGAGAGGGTTGGTCTAAGGATGTACATGGATAAGACGAAAGTCATGTCTAACGCCCATGTAGTACCAACCAGGCGCGGATCCAGAGGGGGGGCAACAGGGGCAATTGCCCCCGCCTGACACACAAGTTTTGTATACAATGGGGGCCATAGGTGCGGACCGCAAGATTTTTTGGGTAGGAAAGTGCCCCCCCCTGAACAAAATCCTGGATCCGCGCCTGGTACCAACCCCTATTACAGTCGGAGACTTTACGCTCGAAGTTGTAGACGATTATGTATACCTCGGACAGACAGTCCAGCTAGGTAGGTCCAATTTCGAGAAAGAGGTCAATCGTCGAATCCGTCTCGGTTGGGCAGCGTTTGGGAAGCTGAAACATATCTTTTCGTCCAATATTCCGCAGTGTCTCAAGACGAAAGTCTTTGACCAGTGTGTGTTGCCAGTGATGACCTATGGCTCTGAAACGTGGTCGCTCACAATGGGCCTCATTAAAAAGCTTAAAGTCACCCAAAGAGCAATGGAGAGGGCTATGTTAGGAGTTTCTTTGCGTGACCGTATCAGAAACGATACTATCCGTAGCAGAACCAAAGTAACCGACATAGCCCGTCGGATCGCTAAACTTAAGTGGCAATGGGCAGGGCACATTGCACGGAGAACCGATGGCCGTTGGGGCACTAAGGTTCTCGAATGGCGACCATACACCGGAAGGCGAAGAGTTGGTAGGCCCCCTACAAGGTGGACTGATGACCTGGTGAAGGTCGCTGGAGTCCGCTGGATGCGGGTGGCACAGGACCGGTCATTGTGGCGTTCAGTGGGGGAGGCCTATGTCCAGCAGTGGACGTCTTTCGGCTGAAATGATGAATGATGATGATGATGATAATACATTTATGAAACACCTTAGTGAAATCTTGTAGCAAATATAAATTTAACGTACATACTTTTTTACGTCTACAGTGAGCAACATTCCATACAAAGTTTCACCCCCCATTTCACCCTTTCAAAAGATGATTTCTGAGATAAAAACTATTTCATGTCCTTTTCCATAACTCAAACTATCATCATGCCAAATTTAAACTAAATCGGTTCAGCGGTTTAAGCGTGAAGAGGTAACAGACACAGTAACTGTTTAAAGATAAATTATATTTTAAATACTCTGGTTGAGGCTGCTAGGGGTTGTGTGGTATCATTTCCGTATAAAACAGACATGCACAATTCATTTTTGATAGAAAAAAAATATAAATCTATATTTAAAAAAAGTTCTGCGAAGAGGGAAAACTCTCAAATCACATCAGAGGGGATTTTGACGTGAACGTCCAAAAATTTTACGGACCTCCAACAGTAAAAAATATTCATCGTGGGGCACTCTATCCATGGTCAAAAATTTAAAACTTTTTCTCAATGCGCACAATTTTTTCATACTAATATTATAAATGCGAAAGTGTGTCTGTTACCTCTTCACGCTTAAACCGCTGAACCGATTTAGATGAAATTTGGTATGATGATAGTTTGAGTTATGGAAAAGGACATAAAATAGTTTTTATCCCTGAAATCATCTTTTGAAGGGGTGAAAAGGGGGGTGAAACTTTGTATGCAATTGTTGCTCACTGTAGACGTAAAAAAGTATATACGTTAAATTTATATTTGCTATAAGATTTCACTAAGGTGTTTCATAAATTTATTATGGCGAATGTTAATCCCACGCAGACAAAGTCGCGGGAAAAAGCTAATTAGTCTATATGTTTAATGGCTGTCTTATACCCTCGATATCTCATTAAACTTTGATCCCAGCAAAAAACTGTATAGAACCTTTTTAATAGAAAATTTTATGTGAATTACTTAAGTAGAAGAATATTTTTTGGTAGGCGTCACGGTTTACGATTTATTTAAGAAACAGTAAAAAATGGGTATTTTTTTGGCCGCCATCTTGAATATCTCACTTCCGGTCAAATTTTCTTTGAAGGCAACCGGCAATTCGGATACAGCTAAGTCTAAACCAGGTAAAAAGCCCGGTTGCCCAAAAGTAATATCGTTTGCCTGTCGCATCGAAAAGGAGAGCGATTTTGAAATTTTGTGCCCTGTCTATGCGTGACGGCGTGAACTCGCGTCCCCAATACAAACGTAGTTAGCTCTCATTTTAAAACGACATGCTTTAGAACCACGAAATTTGGCATAGGCATTCTAGTAGTACAGATCTATGTCGGTAATTCGTTTTCTTTGCTGTTTGCTGATGTGTTCACGACAATTGTCATGAAAAACAATAGTACTTAGAAGAGTTGTCGATATTTTTAGACATAAGGTTAGGCTTGTGTCGGAATTTCGTGACAATTGTCGTGTTTTTCGAGGCATATGTCAAAACCTCTGTTTACAAAAGTAGTTGTTTTAGTGATAATAAATGAAGTTTTTATTTAAATATTACGCTGGTGGCAAACAAGCATGCAGCCCGCTTAATGATAAACGGTTTCCGTAGCTTGTGGAGGCCTGTGTCGTCAGTAATAATGATTCTGACAATTGTCACTTATGTCAGCGTGGTGAAATAGGGGCTAGGCGGGCCGTATGCTTGTTTGCCATGAAAAAAAAAACTTACATGAGACTTGAATCTAGGACTTATTCTCTTCTTCCCAGAAGATGACTTTGTACTCCTGGATTTTTTCTTAGTATGGCCTTTAGTTGTCACATGAATCTTGAACTGAGCAACTGTAAGTCTGGACTTCTTTGTTGATAGAGGTTTTTGGCCGTAGTCTCGCACTTTCACTTTTCTGTCTAGAACCGTCAGCTGCTTTGCAATGATGAGTAAGACTGCTTCCAGCATCTTGAAGTCTACGATAGGCCTCTGTGAGATAGAATTCGTTGTAGGTAGAGACTACACACTCTACACAGACACCTCATCATTAACCCTTTACCAGGCCCCGAAGAACTAGCGAGTCTTCTTACGTACTGTATATACTGTTACAACCGTATTGAACGCCTTGTAAAAAATGTATTTACAAAAGTCGGAGAAGTTCCTTTAAACCAGAAATAAAAATGTGGGTTACGGTTATCCCATCGCCTGGCTAAGTAATTAACTGTCATACTCGATTTTGTCTTAGTATATTCTAGATCAGGCGAAGGGATATATTCTTCCCACATCTTATAGGTATCGGTTATCATAGTCAAGGTTTAATTCCAAATCTACTACGAAACATATCAATCACTGAAAACATTATTTTATGATCTTTACCGTTTTATTACTTACGTGAGTTTTTATAACATGACAAGACAATTTACCGGGCCATGGGAAGAATAACTCCCACACAGTTAAACTCTAATAAGGCCATGGGATAATGTCAACCCACATCCTAATTCTGGTCATACACAATAATGTATGAATATTTACCAATGTTTACGATTACATTACCTTTCAACACTAAAAATCTACAAAATATCAAAAAATTGTTCGACCTATGTACTTCTCTTCCATAGAAATTAAGGAAAGTGTCCGAATTTCTCCGTAGTTTACTGAAATTAGAGTTCAGGTGAATTTAAACGGCTGCCAATTATATTACGCGATTTAGAAGCGTGTTGTGAATGAAGATCATATAAAACTATTTTCAGGGATTGACTAAATATTTTGTAGGAGGTTTGGAGTTAAAACTTGAATACGGTAACCGATATAAGATGTGGGAGGAATATATCCTTTCGCCTGGTAAAGGGTTAAGCTTTTACAGAGAGCACGGGGTCACCACACATAAGGGCAATTTTATTCGTAAATTTCTACGATTTTAACAGCACATCTCAATAGTATTCTACACCAATTTGTAGCATAATAATCCAGGCTCACCCCTGTAACTTGATTTTTGTGGACATTTTTAATTGACATGAGTAATGATCAAACATGTTAACTCAACTGAAGCAAGCGGTCGCGCTCTCATACAAAATTAGTACGGGAGCACATATGTGTGGTGACCTCGAGTTGCACTTATGATAGTTATGATCTATCTAGTGGTTGAGGTTATCTGTGGTTGTAGGTAAAAAAAAAACCGGCCAAGTGCGAGACGGACTCGCGCACGAAGTGTTCCGTAGATACCAATATTTATAAAAAGCAAAAAAATCATCTGTTCTATGGGAGCCCCCTGAAATATTCATTTTATTCTGCTTTTTACAATTAGGATTGTTCATTTTTTTGGATATATATATTTCCAAAACCATTTCGAGGTCTAGGTTTATCGATCATCTTTTAATTAATATTTCGCGAAATTAATGAGTGGTTTCGGATATTTTCGCATAAATATGAATGACCTTTGTTTGACTTTATTCTCACAACCACCATGTTAAACCTCTTTGTAAAACCTTTGTAAGCTTTCCTATAAAAATAAAATCAATGTCATACACTACGACATTGTCAAATATGTAAACAGAAATTTGTAAACAAACACTGCCCCTACGTATTTATGTGAAAAAGTAAGTATTACACACAAAAATTAAGCCAAAAGTGCAATAATAATCAATTACGAATCTTTTAAAATATATAAAAGCTTTCAAGTAATCGTCGTGTCCTGTCTCACATAAGTATTTTGGTTCATTTTATTTCAATCAAATTATAGTTTGAACTTGATGCGATTTACTTCAGTATACAGATATTTTCTAACTTGGGTATGTTTCTTGAGTCGGCTTTTACAAAATAAAGCGCCATGTGTATTATTTCTTGCGCTTTACAAATACAATTTGAATTTGTATATTTTTCGCGGTCAAGAGAAGTGCGAAGTGATGATATATCAATACTTCAATCTTGATGTGATAGCTACAGTTGATGGCAAGCTTTGATTATTAAACCAACCGGATGAGAGACGCGCTCTCATTTCTATCGGAAAAAGTCTGCCGTTTTTTGCGGGGGAGGGGAACGTCAAATGTATGCGAAACGTCAAAATAGCCACGTCAAATAAACGTAAGTCCATACAAAGAGTATGACCACTGGTCATACTCATTCGGCAGAGGGGAACGCCTGTCAATGGCTACTCCCCTTGGTTTAAAGCTCTAAGATGGCAAGCAAGGGTTTTTTTTATACGAATTATTGACTTTGTCAATGCTATTCAGCATGTAGACTATATAGCTCACCGAAGGAAGCCCACTAACTGCTCGATAGGAGAAATAATTCGTGTATAGCTGAATTTTGGTGAAGTTGTAGATAAAGGTGTCTTACACAACATACTAAAAGTACTCATGGATAGGGGTGCCGCTAACGGGGAGAGGGGGGTGTAAAGGTCCCCTTTTTTGGCTTTTCGAAAATAACTCAGTAGCGGTGGCTCATACGAAAAAATGTTCTTCTACTTAATTAATCCACAAATGATTTTGTACAAAAAAGGTTCTTTACACTTTTTTGCTGAGATCAATGTATAATGAGATTTCGAAGAAATACGATAATCACTTTCAGAAACTTTCGGAGCTTTTATTTACGAAACTATTAGTTTTGTCTAAAAATTGTTTTAGAAAACCCATATTTATATTAAAAGACCTATCCAACGACACCCCACACATAAGGGGGGATTTAAAAAACATAATTTACCCCCCACTTCGTGTGTTCGGGAGCTACCCTAAAAAAATATATTTTTTTAGATTTTGTTTTAAAACTTTGTCTGCGTGTTCAAAACACATACTCATACGAAGTTTAACTATTCTAGTACTAACCATCACTGCGCAAAGCCGTGAACGGATAGACTGGGACAAACGGACAGCGAAACTATAAGGTTAGGAAATTGATTGCAGGCGTCCATAGGCTATGGGAACTGCTTACCATCAGACGGGTCGTATGCTTGTTTGCCACCGTCGTGGCATAAAAAATAAAAAGTAAAAAAATACCCTCTTCAACCTGATCAGTGATGGTTAGTACTTGAATAGTTAAACTTCGTATGAGTATGTGTTTTGAACAAGCAGACAAAGTTTTAAAACAAAATCTGAAAAAATATTATTTTTTAGGGTACCTCCCGAACACATGAAGTGGGGGGTAAATTCTGTTTTTTAATTCACCCCTAATGTGTGGGGTATCGTTGGATAGGTATTTTAATAAAAATATGGGTTTTCTAAAACAATTTTTAGACAAAATTAATAGTTTCGTAAATAATAGCTCCGAAAGTGATTATCGTATTTCCTCGAAATCTCATTATACATTGATCCCAGCAAAAAAGTGTAAAGAACCTTTTTTGTAGAAAATTATTTGTGGATTAATTAAGTAGAAGAACATTTTTTCATATGAGCCACCGCTACTGAGTTATTTACGAAACGCCAAAAAAGGGGACCTTTACACCCCCCTCTCCCCGTTAGCGGCACCCCTATCCATGAGTACTTTTAGTATGTTGTGTAAGACACCTTTATCTACTACTTCACCAAAATTCAGCTATACACGAATTATTTCCCCTAAGTTTTCCTTCGTTTGGAGGGCTAATAAGTTTATATACAAGAAATCGTATCAGATTCTTTATTTTAATTATAATAAAATAACTTAGCTGTTTTAAGCTAAAGAAATCAAATTGATATCTTAAAATGGCCTATAATTTCAAAATAAATTATCAAAATGGGGGGTAAAAAAAATATGAACAATCCCAATTGGCTGTTATAGCGGCAACAGATATACATTATCTGTGAAAATTTCAACCGTCTTAACTATCACGGTTCATAAGATACAGCCTGGTACAGACGGAAAGACGGACGGGCAGGGGAGTGTTAGTAATACGGTCTCGTATTTACTCTTTGGGTACAGAGCCTTAAAAACGAATAAAGGATATTGACTGATTTAATACTTTCTTGCGCCTAAGTGAGTGCAATAAAAAGCTTATTATAAGCAGGCTTCGGATATTTAAGCACGGGACGCAACGAGAAACAATAAGTGGGCCCACCAACTATCAGTCCGCCTGACGATATATCGGTCTATGAGTTAGAACAAAAATTTGACAGCTCCGAACAACTGGCAGGCCAATATCGTCAGGTCATTAGAATGTACCGACTCAAGCATGATTTACTGAAAATATGACTCGTGAAAATATGTCTTATACCGTAATAAGACTGTCAGAGAAACTGCTGCACGAATCGTTCTTTCGGCAGTAATGTGGGGTCAGTTTTTTGGGCTGATTATTTATCCCTAGAATATATTGATCGGTGATGTGAACCGCGTGTACTGATAATAGAGTTTTAAGATGTTAAAACTAAATTCACTATCATTCTTTAGCTCCAAACGAGTATGTTACAATACGTTCAAAGTAAGTTTGGACTTGACAGATAATATTCATCCATTTGATATTCTACCCTAACATAAAGGAAATAAAGTCCATGTTTAAAACACGGCACCAAATGGTGTGATGCTTGTAAAGGTGACTTTTATGATTATAACTTTATAACAACAAAATGGAGATGACTGACTTTAAAGCAGGTGTAAAGATTATGCTGCAGTTATTCATAACTAGTATTCTTCTACTTTTCAACCAACTTCAAGATTTCGAAGGAGGTTCTCAATTCTTGGTTTAGCTATTTTTTTTTATGTTATGTAACCGATTATTTGAAGACGGCTGGTTCGATTTGGAAAATTCTTTTTTTGTTTGAAAAAGTATACTTCACAGTTGGTCTCATGTCACCAAGTCCGGATCTGATGATGGGATCTTGGAGAAATCGAGGGAACTCTTCAACTATTATAGGCACACCTATAGTGATTTCAGTATTTTTTACAGCAAGACGGGCATTTCCTCTTGGAAAAGTGGATCCTAAGTGAAGTCGGTTCTTTTTTTGGTTAAAATTATTATCACTTACATGACCTTGAAATGAAATAGCAGCGTTAATCATTTCCCCAACAGTCATCACTTCTGTAGGAGACGTCGCCATGCTTGAAACGCTTAAACTAAACACCCAGGAGTATTTGACGATAGACAGGTACTAAGTTAGATTTATGGAAAACTAACAGCAGAAAAATAATTATTATAATTATTGATCATATAAAAAGACCACGTACGTTTATTGCATACAAATATTTCGTTGGTAATAATTGACATTAATGTCACTTACGAGTGTTAAGAATTAAGAACGGCAAATATACCAGCCAGTTAGACCAAAAAGTTTACATAAACCTATTTTTAACCACATATGTTAAAAAAAACATGTTTCTTCCAAATTTTCTTGTTTTTTTTTTGTAAATTATTATTTTCTGAGGATACAAAACACGGGTGTTATAATCTAAATATATAAAAGAAGAAACTGACTGACTGACTGACATATCAACGCACAGCCTAAACCGCTGGGTCTAGAGTTTCCAAATTTGGCACGTAGGTCGCTTATAAGGTCTAGGGGTGCACTAAGAAAGGATTTTTCAAAATTCACCCCGTAAGGGGGTGAAATGGGGGTCCAAAGTTTGTATGGGGAAACAAGATTAGTTAGACTATTTTATTTGAAACTTCACCAGAGTATTTCTTGCAACAAATGAGTAAACACGTGTTTCAGCTTTTTTGAAAATTCAACTTCTTACAGGAGGAAATGGGGATGAAAAAAGTCTGAAAATCAATATGGGTATCGTTTCTATGGTTTATCGGGTCGCTGATTACGAAAACAACAACCATTTTATTATACAACGTGGCAGGTGTAAAATATCATCCCCCAGGGGGTGAAATGGTTGTCCAAAGTTTGTATAGGGAAACAAGATTAGTTAGACTATTTTATTTGAAACTTCACCGGAGTATTTCTAACAATAAATGAGTAAACACGTGTTTCAGCTTTTTTGAAAATTCAACTCCTTAAAGGGGGAAATAGGGGTGAAAAAGTCTGAAAATCAATATGGGTATCGTTTCTATGGTTTATCGGGTCGCTGATTACGAAAACAACAACCATTTTATTATACAACGTGGCAGGTGTAAAATATCATCCCCCAGGGGGTGAAATGGGGGTCCAAAGTTTGTATAGGGAAACAAGATTAGTTAGACTGTTTTATTTGAAACTTCACAGGAGTATTCCTAATAATAAATAAGTAAACACGTGTTTCAGGTTTTTTGAAAATTCAACCCCATAATGGGGGAAATGGGGGTGACAAAGTCTGAAAATCAACATGGGTATCGTTTCTATGGTTTATCGGGTCGCTGATTACGAAAACACCAATGATTTTTTGATACAACATGGCGGGTGTGAAATATCATCCCCCTGTTCGGGTGCGATAGGGTTGAAATGACTAAATATCAATATGGGAGTCGATTTATGGTATTTTGGGACGTTAATTAAGTACGAAAATGGCATCAATTTCGAAATTTTGGTAAAGAAATAATTTTAATTCCGGGAAAGGAGATAGGGTAGTTTCTATACCGAAAATCAGCCCTTAAGGGGGTGAAAAGGGGATTGGAAGGTTGTATAGAGAATTTTTAACCGTTGAACCGATTTAAATGAAACATGATATAATAGATAGTTTGAACCCCGGGAAACGACTAAGGGTTATTTTCATTGAAAAAATTAACCTGTAAAGGGGTGAAAGGAGGGTTGGTAGTTTGTATAGGATTTTTTCACAGCTGAACCGATTTAGATGAAACTTGGTATACAGATAGTTTGAGGCCCGGGGAGGAACAAAAAATAGTTTTTTTCGCGAAAACTACCCTTAAAGGTAAAAAAGTTAAGGGTGAAACGGGGGTTGCAGGTTTGTATAGGGAATTTTAAACCGTCGAACCGATTTAGACGAAAATTGGGATATAGTAATTGTGAATCCCTGCAAATGACTAAGGGTTGTTTTCATTCCGAAAATCATCCCTTGAAGGAGTGAAAAAGGGGTTGGAATTTTGATTAGGAAATTTTTAACATCTGGACCGATTTAGATGAAACTTAATGCTTATTAGCATACAGATAGTTTGAGTCCCGAGAAGGAACATAAAATAGTTTTTATCTCGAAAATCAGCCCTAAAGGTTAAGTGTGAAACGGGGGTTGCAAGATTGCATGGGGAATTTTTAAACGTGAACGATTTAGATGAAACTTTGTATAGAGATAGTTTGAGTTCTGGGGATGGATACATAGTAGTTATCCCAGAAGTCATTCCCTAAGAGGGTAAAAAGGGGGGTCAATTACTAATTCTACGCAAAGGAAGTCGCGGGGAAAACTTTTATTCAAGAGTAGAAATCTGCATTAATCATAATGTACGCGGGCGAAGCCGCGGGCAACTGCTAGTATAATATAAGTGTTGTTTGAAGTGTGCGTTCCCATTGAGGGTCCAAGTTGGAATTTTGAGCTTTTAACCTTACCAGTCTTTAGTAAAAGTTCTCAAACCATTGTAAATTCAACCAATAATTTGTAAAAGTCGTTACTCAAAAGTTACGTTCGGTTAAAGGTGGACCCTCAGTCGTGCATGCCAGGTATCCATATCTAATAAACTACTTAAAATGTATAACTGCTGTAAATGACTACTTTTAGTAAAAGATTTGTAAAACTAATTTCATTAATCGTGACTCCATTCTGCTAACTTAATACGAAGAAATAGCATGCAGAAGGTGGTCCCTCAATTGAACATTACAATTTCTTAGAATATCACATTCAGTGAGAACAAGAGTAATATTTAAAATGTATATGTGACTGAGAGTTAGTAAAAGTACTTGAATCATTGTAAATTCAATGGTTAGTTTGTAAAAGAAGTCATTCAAAAGTTACAATCGACTAAAGGTGGTCCCTCAATTGAAACGCTTGTCATAAGTAAAACTCAATTTACAAATCACTGGGTTGGTAATTAGACAATGGCTATAGCCTATCCTTTAGTAAAAATTTTTACTAACGATTGCTCTATCGAACAGTATAAACAAATATACCGTTTTACGAGAAATTTTAATCAAACATCTGCGAAGAAATACTACGGCCCAGGTGACCACATATTAGGATTTTGTGGGATAAGTACCTAAATAAAAATAATTACTGTTCGTGATGTTATTTATTTTTTATTCTTAAGTTTGACATAATATATCTTGGCTAATCATCACAATAAGAAAAAGAAAAGAAAAAAATGCATTGCACGATTGAGGTTGGGGTTTTAATGGGCTGGAGTTCAACATAATGGGTGGTACACGGTATGGCTTGATTTTGCCCGCCTTAAATACCAATATCTCACTCTTTTTGTTGTTGTACTCCAGTCCATGGGTCAAGGCGTAGGCTTCGCAGTGGGCAAGCAGTTCTTTTCAGTTCAGGTTCCGTTCTTTTTTCTTAAGGTACGAAACCCTAAAAACCATATAAACATGCATAATATAATTGTTGCTCGGAGTGTCAGCAGATGTGAAAACCAGATTGATGTTGATAATTTTAATTGAAACATTATGAAATTTCAATACTCAAAGTTCTATGTTTTCACTTCTATCGGCAATTCGGCAGTCCCTATAACTGCCAATTTTTATTTTTATTTAGGTACTTATCCCACAAAATCCTAATACGTGGTCACCTGGGCCGTAGTATTTCTTCGCAGATGTTTGATTCAAATTTCTCGTAAAACGGTATATTTGTTTATACTGTTCGATAGAGCAATCGTTAGTAAAAATTTTTACTAAAGGATAGGCTATAGCTATTGTCTAATTACCAACCCAGTGATTTGTAAATTGAGTTTTACTTATGACAAGCGTTTCAATTGAGGGACCACCTTTAGTCGATTGTAACTTTTGAATGACTTCTTTTACAAACTAACCATTGAATTTACAATGATTCAAGTACTTTTACTAACTCTCAGTCACATATACATTTTAAATATTACTCTTGTTCTCACTGAGATGGTCAGCATAGATTTATTGGCTATTTATTACTTCCGCGTAAGGGCGTAGATTTATTAGTATTTGTTTTTACTTCCGCGAAAAGTTCAAATAATACTTTGCCATAAAACTTCAGAAACCATGACAGGGGTTTAAAGTTATTGTAACCTTTAACTGGAATTCCTTTGGGCTTAAAACAAACAGAATAAAAAATTAAAAACTCTAACCATTAAGTTAAATGAGGCGATTCAAATTTATTGACGTCAAAAGGAACGTTGTTTTAAGAAATTCAATAGACGAAATGTGATGCTGCTTTTAGACAAGGGACGAAAAAGTCGTAAATAACGATATTCATTGTAAACTCTAAAATGCGGAGACAGTTTATTGCGGACAGATGTAGCTTACTCTGAGAAGAAACTTGAACTCACAAATTTGATGCAAAAACACATTTACCTAAAAACGAGGGGCGGGACTAAAAATGACCCTACGGTCATTAACCAATCAAATAGGATGGGTCCGCGTGGACTGCGTGGAGGACCAATGGTGTTTAAACAGTATGATTTTGGGGATGCTATTTCTCATTCCAGGGGAAAAGAGCGCTCGAGGTGGGGACGGAGCGGAGACGAAAGGAAGGAGGCAGTCTGGTTTCGGGAGCGAGTTGAGCGGGTCGAAGTTCTAAGCTACCTGCAAGTCGAGCTTGTTATTTTGCGGGAGTAAAGTGTATTGTGCTGATTTGTTAAGAGTGCTTGTGTCTGTGTGTGAGAGCGAAGGTGTGAGGTGCCAGAGGCCTACAGGCTGTCTGAGAGAAATAGGAGGCTACGGTCCTGGGTAAAGTACACAATTTATATACTTTTGTAAAGTCTAAGATAGTCTCACAGTGGAAAATTAAAACTAGAGATAATAGAGCGATATATTATTTGATTTTGGGTCGAGACGGATCCGGATACGGATCTTCATCATATTTACCATTGGGGACGGACAGGCGGAAAGGGCCAGTGGCAACCGTTAGAAATTGGGATACTTTGATTCTAACTGGGAGACTAACTTTGACGTGCTGTAAATAACATGCTTTTCCTGAATTGTGTATGATGTGTCAGTGTGTATCTCATCCTCGATTATTATGAAAGGCCGTGTAAATATTGGTTAGCTATATAATGTGCGAGTATGTGTGTGGACAAGGATAACATATATAAATATAGACACGTATATATCGATAGATGCCTAAGGGGTTTTTCATTTGAACATTCGTTTTCCCCTTAATTAGAATGGTGCTAGGAACAGAATGTTCAGCCTACGATTAAATGCCATCCCATTTAGTCGAGGGCATAAATAATCAAACAGTTTCTTTTGCTATTAGAATAAATAACTCAAATGTTTTGAGCAAAATAAAGTTTTAATTTCGGAAATAAATTAATTAAATTTAACACTTCCTTCTTTTATTTAATATGATTAAGATCCACCCTAGGATATTTAATAATGGAGATTCGTTGGATTCAGACCCTCTTAATTATAACTTCAGCCAATACCTAGGATACTCTTTCTAACTCATGTGATAAGTCTAGCCGAATCTCCACTACTGAAATCCCACTCTCATATGAACTAATCACGATACCTACTTCACTTGGTCACGAATAGATTAGACTATTACCTGTAATCTCTATCTAGAGTGAGTAAATTGAATTTTATTTAAGATGAGTCAGGGTTCCTTCCGAACCATATGTGACGAATAGTGAACTAGAGGCAACCCAATCTATGGGAATTTATCCTATATAACATTACATAGCTATTTGGGCCAGACCAAAGGCATATTAGTCAGTCATAGAACTATACGTGCAGTGGCACTATAATACCGCAGCCTAACTTCACATGGATTAAGTCATCAAGGACGAGAGGAGCGAGTTCGAGATCGAGAGATAAGCAGCCGGGAGATTTGAGTAGGTATTTGCAGGCCTGAGTGGGTAAATGAATACTAAATACTAAGCGAAGCCAGGGTGATAATGCAGAGTATGGGACATAGAGGTAAATCAGGGTTGCGCAATAAATATTCGTGGAATTGTGGCTGTTGCTTCAACCAACCCAAGTACTTTGTTAGAACGGCGTGTCGGCGGCGATGACTTGGTACCAAACACATGTCATGTCTTACAATTTACCTCCGCCTTGGTTTGGCCAAACCAAAACACATTACTGAATACATATAATATATACATATATAAAACCATGGTTTCTGGGGGAGGGTCGAGAACCCTATTAAATAAGTACCGGTCCTTGAGACAATGGGAAGATATAAACGCTTCGTAGCGCACAGGAGGTAAATTGTCCCCCAATAACAATGTTTAAGGGCCGTGGCGCGGCGTAGGGTATCCCTGTACCAGAACGACATCGGTCGAACACGATGGCCAAAGGAGCATCATACATGTATCAACTCAATCATACATTCTAACTTGAACGGTCGCGTTTAATCCAGAAGGTACCTTAATCATTCCAGGAGAGGTAACTATTCTATTATGATGATTCACTAAATTAAATTCGTTACATTAAGCCTCGGTAATATCAGGTAGAATGTGTGATGAGTCTACATTGTCCGTCAAACCAAGTACACTAGTCAAGTGATTATATCAATACAATGCCACCTGGTGCCTAAATGTCCCATAACTGCAGTGTTATTTCTCACAAGACGGGAAGAAGAAAGGAAACCTCTCTTAAGTATTCGATCACGATATATTAAGCTAGACGATCCGATCTGTGCCATCACAGAATCTTGGTGCCGAGTGACCAAGGATCTAAGTACGTATTCAGAATAATGATACGACTAGATCATAATTATAGCATAAAAAATAGAACACAACGTAGGAATCGTGACCGGGTCTATGAGAGGGAGATTTCGAGAGTAATACGAGGAGGGATGAGGACACACTGTGCATGTTAATATGTATATTTATATTGTACATTTACATTGTTTTATGTATAGGGGGAGCAGAAATAAGCTGTATGTCTCATAAATGTACAATTTACAGGTTTGAAGGAGGAGATTGCGGCAATCGAGACGCTACTTCTTGCTTATTTCTTAGACTAAGTTCCTTGGGCCTTGAGACCTCATATGTTTGTAACACGTTCTGAGTTTTGTTATCATCTGTCCGCAATATTGCGCTACTGTCTTAAATTGTACCCGGTACTTGATAAAGGTTGCACAAGTATAAACTAATTTGGCTTTTACGGATTCAAACGGACAATAATAAAAGGTGCGTTAATACGGATTAGTTAGAGATGTCGTCAGGTAGAGGGAGGCGCGGAGCGAGGCAGGTAGGATTGGGCCGGGCCAATACTAGGGAAGTGGGGGTGAGCGGGCGAACGGAGACCGTGGCTAATGCGACATTAGAGTTGATCTTGAGCAAAATAAACGAATTCGAAGAGAAATTAAAACAGCTGAGTTCGAGTTCGAATGCAGGCGAAGTACGGAGGGAAAGCGCGAGTGTTTCCGCAAGCGAGATGACGGGAATAGCTAGTGAGGGAAGTAATGGGACCGACAAGCAGGAATCGGTTAGTGTTGCGTCCGCGGGCTCTACAGCAGCATCTTCTGAGACTCGGAACTTATATGTGGTACAGCCCTCTGTTAGCAAGCCGAGCTTTGACGGAAAACCATTCACTAATCCTATTGCATTTTTAAAGCGATTAAAGAAGTATATAAGGGCAGTAAATGGATCGGACCGCGAGGTTGACATAGCGCTAGGGTGCATTACGGGGCACGCTCGTAAGGTTATGGATCTATATTCGAAGGGATGGGTTACATTCGCTGACTTTGAGGCTGATTTTAGACGTAATTACTGGACTGAGCAGATTCAGGAATCTGTGAGATATAGGCTAATTAATGCGGTATATACGAGCGATTCAGGGATAACGATGTCTGAACATTTTGCCGAACATGCCGAATCCATGCAGTCACTGACTATTGCATTTAGCGAGCGAGACTTAGTAAATTCTATTATGCGACACTACGCGATAGATATACAGAGACTATGGTTTACTAGGACTGAGGAAGTTAACATCATGAGCGGGGCAAACTTTTTGAGAAGTTTGGAGCAAAATATAGTTGAGAAGTCAAAAGGGGTCGCGAGAGGTGTAGTTGGTGGTAGTTCTAGAGGGGGACGACACAATGGGTCGCCATGGACACGTCCTGTTGTGGCGACGATCTCAGCGAATAGGTGGAGAAGTGGAGGTAGTTCGACAAGAGGACGGGGGTATCGTCAGGGTCGTCTAGGGTATAGGGCGAACTTTAATAGACCTACGTTCTCGAGGGTTGAGCGAGAGGGAGACAACACTAGACCGGCTATTGCTTTTGTGAAGGAGGGAGAAGGCGCTACTCTATCGAAACAAGTGGGGGAGGGACAGCCAAAAAACTAGGTTTCCCCACACAAACGAGGTCCAACAATTTAATGTTGTGTAGTACAGGGGATATAGGGACTTCGGAGCGAGTAAATACAGGTGTAGCTTATAACATTTTAACTAACAGTGGATGGAAGCCGGGGCAGAGTCTGGGGGTTGGAGGAGAAGGTCTCAAACGATTGTTAAAAAACGGCACACGCGACGAAAAAAATAGTTGCCATTCAGAAGTTAGAGCCATAGGGATTTTATTGGAAGATCAGTTTAGCAACGTGGTAGAATGTAGTGAGATGGAGGCTGTGTGGGGGTCTTACGCAAGGAAAGGATTGACAATGTACACGATGTTTCATGAGCTTGATGAGTTAGACGACTTAGGGATTGATTATTCTTTACCTAGGTTACCTGAAATATGTGTGTGCTTGTATGGGAAAGATATGAATGCGCTTATAGATTCGGGGAGTCAGGTTAGCGGAATGACTAGAGAATTGTACGATACTATTCAAAGAGAGATCGGGGATCTACCTGCGGTCGCGATACCGGCAATACAAATACAAGGAGCATTCGGATCGCGAAGTGAGAGCACGAATCGTTTAGTATTGATAGAGTTTCGGTTGGGGAGTACGCTAGTGGAAGCACCTGTACTTATTATGCGACGATTACCTAGGTCATTGATTCTAGGATATGATTGGTTACAACGAGTGAAGGGAGTAGTGAACTGCGGTAGCGAACGGACGTTAACTATAGAACATTTAGGAGTTAGGTCTTGCGTCAAACTGAATTCAGATTGCAAAGTCGAAAGGCTAGGGGGAGAGACGAACGCAGCTACTATTAATTTGATACTCAGCCGTAACACTGGGCCGATAGTACATAGAGTGTCGAGTAAGGAATCTGACAGTGAAAAAAATGAAGGGTACCACTTGGAAGATTCAAACTTAAGTAACGAACAAAGGGAACTTTTATTGCCTGTATTAGACAAGCATTGTAAAGTATTTTCGGATAAACTAGGGCTGACTGACAGGTACGAACACACTATTGAGTTGGTAGACGAAACTCCTTTTGTGAAGTATAGTTATCCGGTGCCTTTGGCATATAGAGACCAGGTAAAAGAGGAGTTAGGGGAATTAGAGAGACTAGGCGTAATCAGACAGGAGGCGACTCCGTATTGCAGCCCACTCACGTTCACTAAAAAGCGAGATGGTTCAATAAGACTTTTATTAGACGCGCGCGAACTTAATAAGAAAATGATAGGAGACGCAGGTTCACCACCTCTCACGTCCGAGATATTACAATCTTTTCATGGGGTAAATTATATCAGTTTGATTGATTTAAATAACGCATATTTTCAAATACCTTTACACCAGGATTCGAGGAAATATACGGGATTCTCTTTCATGGGAAGGACTTATACTTACAATGTTTTACCTCAGGGATTAAAAACATCTGTGGCAGGATTCTCTAGAGCAATGGACTCTATATTAGAGGGGGTACGTGAGTTTTGTGTAAACTATCTCGATGACATAGTCATATTCACTACAGGGGACATAAAGCTACATTTAGAACATTTAGATCAGGTACTAGACAGATTGGAAGCCGCGGGGTTAACTGGCAGACTAGGAAAGTGTCGATTTTTATGTGTAGAGGTAAAACTGTTGGGACACATAGTGAATACGAATGGGGTACGTATGGATCCTGAACGCGTGGAGGCCATACTGGATTTCCCCATACCTCGAACAACGAAACAACTACGAGGCTTCTTGGGGTTAGTAAACTATTTCAGAAAGTTTATCTCGAGATATAGCGAAGAGGTTAGGCCGCTCTGTGACCTATTAAAACAAAATACAAAATGGGTATGGACACAGGAAATAAACGATTGTTTTGAGAGGATCAAGAAATTATTTGTAGACACAATACTCCTTGCACATCCGAACCCTAAGGAGACTTATTATCTGCAAACTGATAGTAGCAATTTAGGAGTCTCGGGATATGTCTATCAACTGGACGAAGTAGGAGAAGAAAAGATAATAGGTTTCTGTAGTAAGGCTCTATCCGAAACGGAACGTAAATGGACGGTTACAGAACAAGAATTGTGGGCGATTATCTTTAGCTTATCGAAATTCGAAACATATTTACGGGGAGCTCGGTTAGTAATTAGAACAGATCATAAGAGCTTGATATTTTTGCAAACATGTAAGTTACTGAGCGCGCGAATGATACGTTGGGTACATTACATAGGACGGTTCGACTACACAGTTGAGCATGTGAAGGGACGATTAAACACGGTAGCCGATGTGTTATCTCGACATATAAAAGGAACAACCGATGTGCTAACTAACAAGGCTACGGGGCCTGAGATGAATCTATTCGAGGTACAGTTGGGACGGGTAGTACAGGACAGATGGAAGGAAATAGGCAGTCTCCAAAAACAAGACAGGGTTGCTAGTGAAATAACTAGGCGTATGGAAATAACGGGCACACCTGAATCAAAGTACTATGTGCAAAAAGGAGGGGTTCTTTATAGGACAGACATACATAAGGACACGTTAAGACTATATGTCCCCGAGGATTTACAAAGGGATTTAATTGTTAGTATACATGAGGAAATAGGTCATTTCGGACGCTACAAGGTCTATGCGTTAATGAAGCAACGGTACTATTTCTCGAATATGTCACGTATAATAGGACGAATTGTGAGAGCTTGCGAAGCATGTCAGAAGTCAAAGCATGCATTAGAAATACACACGGGACCTGTAAAAGCTGTAATAGCAACCGAGATAGGAGAACGGGTCTTTTGCGACATATATGGACCTCTGCCAGCGGGGCGTTTCGGGTGCAAATACATATTCGTGATACAGGACGCTTATAGTAAACTTATCCGGTTATATCCGCTACGACAGGCGAGCGGGAGGGCTACATTAACATGCGTGAAGAAATTTCACAAACAAATCGAAGTTAAGACACTATGCTCGGATAGAGGCACTAACTTTACTTCAAAAATCTTTGAAGCAGGCATACATCAATTAGGCATTGAACTGACACACACATCTGTTAGGAATCCACGACCGAATTCGACGGAAAGAGTTAATAAGGAGCTAGGGAGGCTATTTAGGACGTATTGCGACAAATCACACCGTTCGTGGGTAGATTTATTACCGGATATAGAGGACTGTTACAACCAAGTGGTTCATACTACGACGGGGTACTCGCCAAATGAGATAGTTTGGGGAAAAAGGACTCTATTATCGACCGATTTTGGTAAAGACACGAAAAGGGGAGTCGATTTACAGGGAGAGACGCTAGAGCAGATTCGGCTACAGGCGCGACAGAACATAGTCAAGGCAGCACAAAATAGAGAGGTTCATTATAACAAGAACCACAAGCTAGTACGTTTTGAAATAGGAGACAGGGTGAAACTAAAGACTTTTGCGAAGTCCGATGCCGATAAAAAAGTAACAAAAAAATTCATGCGGTTGTATGAGGGGCCTTACGTAATAGGAGCAGTTCCTTACAATAACGTATACACTCTGATTGACCCTCATACTGACAAGGTCAAGGGCAACTTCAATGCGATCCACCTGTTCCGCTATTATGTGAACACCTAACTGAACAGATTTTATTAGGGGTTATATAAAAAAAAGGGGTAAACAATTAGTGTTGGCGCCACCGTCATAAAAACAGGGAGTTTAGAGTACGCGAACAAAAGAGAGGTCCGAGTTAAGTAGGGTTTATTACCGTACTAGAAACACAATAGATAGGTTTATTACCGTACTAGAAACACAATAGATAGGTTTATTACCGTACTAGAAACAGAATAGATAGGCGTGGGAATTGGGCCAATAAATACACTAGCTTCTGTGGGATAGGGGAAATATATTCTTAAACGACTTTGTGGGTGATTAAAAATATATTTGGGGGAGTGTGAGATGGTCAGCATAGATTTATTGGCTATTTATTACTTCCGCGTAAGGGCGTAGATTTATTAGTATTTGTTTTTACTTCCGCGAAAAGTTCAAATAATACTTTGCCATAAAACTTCAGAAACCATGACAGGGGTTTAAAGTTATTGTAACCTTTAACTGGAATTCCTTTGGGCTTAAAACAAACAGAATAAAAAATTAAAAACTCTAACCATTAAGTTAAATGAGGCGATTCAAATTTATTGACGTCAAAAGGAACGTTGTTTTAAGAAATTCAATAGACGAAATGTGATGCTGCTTTTAGACAAGGGACGAAAAAGTCGTAAATAACGATATTCATTGTAAACTCTAAAATGCGGAGACAGTTTATTGCGGACAGATGTAGCTTACTCTGAGAAGAAACTTGAACTCACAAATTTGATGCAAAAACACATTTACCTAAAAACGAGGGGCGGGACTAAAAATGACCCTACGGTCATTAACCAATCAAATAGGATGGGTCCGCGTGGACTGCGTGGAGGACCAATGGTGTTTAAACAGTATGATTTTGGGGATGCTATTTCTCATTCCAGGGGAAAAGAGCGCTCGAGGTGGGGACGGAGCGGAGACGAAAGGAAGGAGGCAGTCTGGTTTCGGGAGCGAGTTGAGCGGGTCGAAGTTCTAAGCTACCTGCAAGTCGAGCTTGTTATTTTGCGGGAGTAAAGTGTATTGTGCTGATTTGTTAAGAGTGCTTGTGTCTGTGTGTGAGAGCGAAGGTGTGAGGTGCCAGAGGCCTACAGGCTGTCTGAGAGAAATAGGAGGCTACGGTCCTGGGTAAAGTACACAATTTATATACTTTTGTAAAGTCTAAGATAGTCTCACAGTGGAAAATTAAAACTAGAGATAATAGAGCGATATATTATTTGATTTTGGGTCGAGACGGATCCGGATACGGATCTTCATCATATTTACCATTGGGGACGGACAGGCGGAAAGGGCCAGTGGCAACCGTTAGAAATTGGGATACTTTGATTCTAACTGGGAGACTAACTTTGACGTGCTGTAAATAACATGCTTTTCCTGAATTGTGTATGATGTGTCAGTGTGTATCTCATCCTCGATTATTATGAAAGGCCGTGTAAATATTGGTTAGCTATATAATGTGCGAGTATGTGTGTGGACAAGGATAACATATATAAATATAGACACGTATATATCGATAGATGCCTAAGGGGTTTTTCATTTGAACATTCGTTTTCCCCTTAATTAGAATGGTGCTAGGAACAGAATGTTCAGCCTACGATTAAATGCCATCCCATTTAGTCGAGGGCATAAATAATCAAACAGTTTCTTTTGCTATTAGAATAAATAACTCAAATGTTTTGAGCAAAATAAAGTTTTAATTTCGGAAATAAATTAATTAAATTTAACACTTCCTTCTTTTATTTAATATGATTAAGATCCACCCTAGGATATTTAATAATGGAGATTCGTTGGATTCAGACCCTCTTAATTATAACTTCAGCCAATACCTAGGATACTCTTTCTAACTCATGTGATAAGTCTAGCCGAATCTCCACTACTGAAATCCCACTCTCATATGAACTAATCACGATACCTACTTCACTTGGTCACGAATAGATTAGACTATTACCTGTAATCTCTATCTAGAGTGAGTAAATTGAATTTTATTTAAGATGAGTCAGGGTTCCTTCCGAACCATATGTGACGAATAGTGAACTAGAGGCAACCCAATCTATGGGAATTTATCCTATATAACATTACATAGCTATTTGGGCCAGACCAAAGGCATATTAGTCAGTCATAGAACTATACGTGCAGTGGCACTATAATACCGCAGCCTAACTTCACATGGATTAAGTCATCAAGGACGAGAGGAGCGAGTTCGAGATCGAGAGATAAGCAGCCGGGAGATTTGAGTAGGTATTTGCAGGCCTGAGTGGGTAAATGAATACTAAATACTAAGCGAAGCCAGGGTGATAATGCAGAGTATGGGACATAGAGGTAAATCAGGGTTGCGCAATAAATATTCGTGGAATTGTGGCTGTTGCTTCAACCAACCCAAGTACTTTGTTAGAACGGCGTGTCGGCGGCGATGACTTGGTACCAAACACATGTCATGTCTTACAATTTACCTCCGCCTTGGTTTGGCCAAACCAAAACACATTACTGAATACATATAATATATACATATATAAAACCATGGTTTCTGGGGGAGGGTCGAGAACCCTATTAAATAAGTACCGGTCCTTGAGACAATGGGAAGATATAAACGCTTCGTAGCGCACAGGAGGTAAATTGTCCCCCAATAACAATGTTTAAGGGCCGTGGCGCGGCGTAGGGTATCCCTGTACCAGAACGACATCGGTCGAACACGATGGCCAAAGGAGCAT
Source organism: Pammene fasciana (assembly GCA_911728535.1). NCBI lineage: Eukaryota > Metazoa > Arthropoda > Insecta > Lepidoptera > Tortricidae > Pammene > Pammene fasciana. The sequence continues at coordinate 6,652,667 of OU452279.1, forward strand.
CATACATGTATCAACTCAATCATACATTCTAACTTGAACGGTCGCGTTTAATCCAGAAGGTACCTTAATCATTCCAGGAGAGGTAACTATTCTATTATGATGATTCACTAAATTAAATTCGTTACATTAAGCCTCGGTAATATCAGGTAGAATGTGTGATGAGTCTACATTGTCCGTCAAACCAAGTACACTAGTCAAGTGATTATATCAATACAATGCCACCTGGTGCCTAAATGTCCCATAACTGCAGTGTTATTTCTCACAAGACGGGAAGAAGAAAGGAAACCTCTCTTAAGTATTCGATCACGATATATTAAGCTAGACGATCCGATCTGTGCCATCACATCACTGAATGTGATATTCTAAGAAATTGTAATGTTCAATTGAGGGACCACCTTCTGCATGCTATTTCTTCGTATTAAGTTAGCAGAATGGAGTCACGATTAATGAAATTAGTTTTACAAATCTTTTACTAAAAGTAGTCATTTACAGCAGTTATACATTTTAAGTAGTTTATTAGATATGGATACCTGGCATGCACGACTGAGGGTCCACCTTTAACCGAACGTAACTTTTGAGTAACGACTTTTACAAATTATTGGTTGAATTTACAATGGTTTGAGAACTTTTACTAAAGACTGGTAAGGTTAAAAGCTCAAAATTCCAACTTGGACCCTCAATGGGAACGCACACTTGTTTGAACGGTTATGGGTCTGTCTCTGGCAACGTAGCGCTCAAGCATTAAGGCAGGCATGTAACGCCACGCCAATTTATAAATTTTATACATGAGGGGCATTTGTGACGGAGTCATTATTTACCCGATTGTAAAAAAAAAGTTCTGCTAACTATCATCATCATTGGCCTTACGTCTCTAGCAGACGATTCATGGTGGTGTAAAATTAGGGAGACACCGTTTTTGGTGGCTGAATAGCCCGATGCGAGAGCGGCATGACTTGCCGTAGGCGTGACAAGAGAAATTTGCAGCAGTAGGTGCTGAATCGGTTTCATGATGTTTTTTCCTTTTGTCAGCGAGTGCCACGAACCAGGACTCATCGCACAGCTTACGAACAACTTCCCAACTTAATGCTACTTATATTATGTGGCATATAAAATAAAAGGGCTTAATGTGAGGATCCCGCATATATTTTTTGTATAATATATATAAACACAGTATTGAAGTTACTTAAAAAAAGGCGAAAATTTACCATCCCCCCCTAATCTAGGAAACTGCAGCACCGAAAATTTGAAAAAATTACAGATAATAGTTCTATACGCATATTACAGGATAAATAATAAGAGTGCAGTCAAGCGTGAGTCGGACTTAAAAAAAGTTAAAAAGTTAAAATCGAGGCGCGAGTCCGACTCACACTCAGCCACCCTATACATTGAAATCATGCTGAAAGCGCCTTTCTTCAAATGATAAAAAATTGTTCGTACGGAACCCTCGTTGTGCGAGTCAAACTCGCACTTGCCCGATTTAATTTAATTTTGAATAAACTGTCAGATTACTCCACTCAATCACTCAATTAAGAATTCTACTTTAGCAAGTGCTCGTAGACATTATTATTCATAATAATTGGAATTTCGATCTTTTGAATAAAAGTTCTCAAATGATTGTATATGCAACCTCTAATTTGTAAAAGTCGGCACTCAAAAGTTACATTCGGTTAAAGGTGGACCCTCAGTTGTGCCTGTCAGGTATCCATATTTAATAATCTACTTAAAATTTACAACTGCTGTAAATGACAACTCTTAGTAAAAGATTTGTAAAACTAATTTCATTCATTGTGACTGCTTTCTGCTAACTCAATAAGAAAATATGGCATGCAGAAGGTGGTCCCTCAATTGATCGCGATAAGTTCACATTAAGTGACAACAATAGTGTTATTTAAAATGTAGGTGGTGACTGAGAGTTAGTGAAAGTACTTGAATCATTGTAAATTCAATCTCTGGTTTGTAAAGGAAGCCATTCAAACGTTTCAATCGATCAAAGCTGGTCCCTCAATTGAAATTTTGTCATAAAAATAAATAAATTTACGTATTATTTGGTAGTTAAATAGACAATTGCTATAGTCTATTCGTTAGTAAATTCTCTCAGTCACACCTACATTTTAAATAATACTATTGTTCTCACTTAATGTGAACTTATCGCGATCAATTGAGGGACCACCTTCTGCGTGGCATATTTTTCTTACCTATTGAGTTAGCAGAAAGGAGTCACAATTAATGAAATTAGTTTTACAAATCTTTTACTAAGAGTTGTCATTTACAGCAGTTGTAAATTTTAAGTAGATTATTAAATATGGATACCTGACAGGCACGACTGAGGGTCCACCTTTAACCGAATGTAACTTTTGAGTGGCAACTTTAACAAATTAGAGGTTGAATTTAAAATCGTTTGAGAACTTTTACTAAAGACTGAGACATTCAAAAGCTCGAAATTCCAATGTGGACCCTCAATGGGAACGTACGTCTAAAAATGACTATGTGACTTAATAGAACTAAAGTTACTTGTGACGGATTGAAACAAATATTATTGCTTTCGGCAGTATGATCGGTTAGAACAAAATTTTGGTGTGACGAGTTGATGCCTAAATCAGATAAACTAGGTGAAAATAATAAACCTTTATAGTAAGAATATAATGTAATACAAATGATTCTTCAATTATCATAACTGTCAACATCAAATGAAGGCAACGCTCGATATTCAGACTCCTCGCTACGTTTTGGTGCCGCAAGCCAAGACATTTCATCCATAATAGCGAAGGAAGAACTATTTCGCTCCATATCAGCACGCTTCTTAGCTGGAAGTGAAAACGTGTAATTTGTTATTATTTTATGCATTATTTATCTTGCAATTTCCGTTTCATACGTATTTTTTATAAAGTTTTTCTTATTACTACACCTATACAATTCATAGTTAGGTAATATTGTAAACGCGAAAGTGTGTCTGTTACCTCTGCTCGTTTAGGTAAACTACTGAATCGATAAAGATGTAATTTGGTAAGTATCAGTTATTTTTCTTAGGCAAGCCGGAGCTTATTTTAGCCTAAAATGTCTTCAGGAGCGGTAGAAAAACTACTTAGGTGCCGAAAAATTAGGCAAGCCGACGGGAAACGAGTTCTATAGACGCGCCGCCACTGGTAATTATGGACATAGTTTGAATCCTGTAGGATATAAAATAGTTTTTATCCTAGAAATCATCAGTTAAGGGGGTGAAAACGGGGGTGGAAATTTTACAGGGAATCCGTAAGCATTGAACTGATATATTTTATATTCTGGGGAAGAACAAAGAGTATTTTTTTCTCCGAGATAATCATAAGAAAGGTGGATTACTAATTCCACGCAGAAGAAATTACAGGTAACTACGTATAAAACAGCCAAATACGGGCTTGCTCCAATAAAATTATAACTACTATCACTCATCAAGTCCATCAACCTCGCATCCTCTAACCCTTGAAGGGCTTCAACCTTCTTAAGGGAGAAGAGAAAACATTCTGAGATAACGATTTATACTTTAAGTTGGATATTATACTTTATCAATAGTAAAAGTAAACCTAAAGTGAATTATCTTTATAAACATTTTGACTCACATGCTCCATATTTTTCAGTGGACTCTTCGCCGACGTTTAGAAGCGGCCGATGAGATTCTTTGGGTGCGTTACATTGTTCACAAGGTTTGAGTTCCTTAAAATCATCAGTCATATATGCCTGCAAAATAAAAACATGTGGTATCTTTTATTATTTAATGATAAAAGTACATTTTGCTCAATAGAAAATATAATCAAAAACAGCAACAAAGCGTACATCAATTTAGTTGCAGGTAGCATAAACAGTTTTATTACACATGGAAGTAAGTAGGCAAAAAAGTTACCTTTCCGTCACTGCCAATCGTAGTCGTAACTTCTCGTGTCAAATGAGTGATAGTCACAGTTGGGGGACATCGGGACACGGCAGAAGGTATCAGAGTATGGGAGCCACCGCAAAATCGCTGGCATATATGACTCCTGATAATCAAAGTAATACAAATTTATTATACAGGTGTTAGGCAGAGGGTTGGACAAAAAAAAACAGCGGACAGGTGCGGCCATATGCTACTTACTTAGCCATATAAATCAGGCTTAGGCCCCAAAGTTTAGGAAACAAAAAAATATTTTGTTAGCTTTCATAAAAGTTCCGAAATGCATCACTTAAAGTCAAATAACTTATAAATATGAAGATGTACGTATCATTTATTATTATTTTTATTATCTTGAGTGTCGTTATGTTGTCTTAAAATGGATATTTGCTGTAAATTATTTTGAAAAAAGAAACTGCAGCCCTTTAAAGTTTCTGAAAGATGTAAAAAAATACCTAATGTCCCACTTTGAATTGCATTTCAAAAAAACTAAAAGTCATCGAGCAGTTCTAATTTCAGGACAACATCTCCAGCTGTTGCCCTTTCGCACAATATGCTACATGCGTACATTTTGATTCAATAACGAGATTTACTTGCTGATCTTGTTTAGCCGGAGACTTTTATCAAAAACTTAACTTGACAAAAAGAAAACGAAATAAAAACCATAACGACACTCAAGATAATAATAACAATAAATAAAACCCGCCAAGTGCGAGTCGCACTCGCGCATGAAGGGTTCCGTAGCATAATTTATAAAAACCAGCCGTAGTAGCTACTATCGAATAAATTATTATCGCAAGGTCGTATCTGCCTAAGTGCGTAATTATTTGGAGATAACTCAAAAACACCTAAACCGATAATGTGCAAAATAATTTTCGTTGATAGAATATTTAAAGGTGTATCTTCTTGATTTTTTTTCGTAATTTTTGGACTCACGGTTCAAAAGTTACAGAGGGGGGGGGGGGGACACAATTTTTATGATTTTTATGAAGATATCCACTTAATCAAAAAATGTTCAAAGAAACCTCAATGTTATTTGTAGTGACATATAGATTAATGTGCATCAATTAAAAAAATTTTTTTTGACAATTTGTTACATGTATGGAGTGCCCCCTAAAATATATTTTTTTGCAAGTTCTCTACCAAACTAAGTAGAGGCACATACAATACACTTTGTGTAAAAATTTGATAATGATACGTCGTATACTTTCCGAGTAAAATGGCTGTGTCATACGGACGGACAGACAGACAGACATGACGAATCTATAATGGTTCCGTTTTTTGCCATTTGGCTTCGGAACCCTAAAAATGATACTTACATCTTCATTTTTATAAGTTATTTGACTCTAAGTGATGCATTTCGGAATTTTTATGACAGTTAACTAAAATTTTTTTTCCTAAACTTTGGGCCTGGGCCCAATTTATAGGGTTAAGTAAGTGGCACATGGCCCCACCTCTCTGTTGTTTTTTTGTCCAACCCTCTGCCAAACATCCTGTATTTATAGGTAACACACAAGACGAAGTATTTTTGTTTGGAAAACTAAAAAAAAAAGAATTACTCAAATCGGACCACGGGTCTCGGAGTAATCGGTGAACATACATAAAAAAAAAACACCAAACCGAATGCAGAACCTCCTTCCTCAATGGAATTGAAGTCGGTTAAAAATGGTCTAAATGAAGGATAAGGGCGAACGATGATCAACGTCATTTTTACGTTGATATAAAAATGCCCTTAGTATTTAGTAGACGCCAGTGCGCTATACCTTGAATCCTTAGGATGCGTAACAGTACGTCCCGGAACACATAGCCCTGCATGATCCCCATCTTCTTTTGGCTTGTCAGGATCATCTGCACCATCTGCGGATGCTCTTTTATTCTTGAAATTAGGCAGTCTCTGGACTGGGATTTCCATCTTCATGCTAGCAGGAGTTCCGCAACATACGCAGTCAGCGTCACTGAAGAGTTTCTTTCTGATGGCGGCAGCACGAGGTTCGCCGACCACCTCTATCAGCATGTCTACCTTATCCTTCAGGTCATTTAGATGGCGACTTATGTCATCGCGTAGTGAATAGATATGCGTCCAATCACCTTTTTCGTTTATTGATTTAGAAAGGTCATTCAAAGCCATCTGGAGAACAAATAAATTTGTGTATATGTACTTAATTAGTAGGTAGTTATTGTAGGTAATTTAGGTTAACGTATGTTCATTGTTCATGCATGTGGGTAGAGGAAATAAATATCATAGCAGTCTTGATCTGGATTCCGTGTTTGATTGTCGCTTCCCAAATTACATACTTTGACAGTTATAGTGAAACTAATTAGTAGTTAAAGTGATGTTTGATTTGCTGTAGGTATTGAAAAGATACCTCGGTATCTTTTCAATACCTACAGCAAATCAAACTCACTTCTCGATATAATATCAACAAATATATGTTCTACAAACCAACCTTGAATTTTTTAGCTATCAACAAGTGCTTATAATTTGCCTACGAGGCCCAACATTTCCTCGCTTGAAAAAAATGGGGTTTTCACTAAATAGCTATTTATATCTTAGCCCTGAGATGGGAGAAAGGCAGCCATCTCAGGAATAAGATAAATACAAATAGCTATTTGGTGAAGAAAACCATGTATTTCAGGCCAGGCAAAGTTGTGCATCGTAGGCAAAGTTTAAGCACCTGACCTGCCAAACGAGTTCCTGATTGTTAAATTTGTTGTATGCAGCATTAATCTTTGCTTCTATATCCGCACAGACGACATTAAACTCCCCTGCTGTGACCATGCCATTGAGATTCTCGATACCCGCTTTGTCCCGAAGTATGTCGACAATCTCTTCTCGATCAGTCTTGGCGTCACGTATCAACTCAGTTTCTTTCCATAACCTCTGGAATAAGTACGATTTTTTTTCCGAATATTGCTTTTTGAACTAATATAATTACATGAAGAGGTGGCCAGTGGCCAAGATATGACATAATGAAGAAATCAACGAAACCCTTGTAGGAAGCTTGCTAACACTACGCTTATTTATAGACCCAGATATCTGGCAGTTGTTCATCGGATTTCTAACAAGGCATGTAATTTTTTTATACTTATATTAATTTTATTATTTATTACAAATAGTGTTGCGTACCGCCAAGTCGAGAGTCATGTTATTTTGAAATTCTCGTAAATCCTTCTGTTCACTGGTTATATTTTCTATATCTTGCTGTAATGCGTCTAGTCGCGTATTTAATTCCTTTAGAGCTGTAATACGAAGAACCTCAATAGTTGCTTGTATCATGACATTGTCAATAGTTGCTAGTATCATGTCTTATCGGGAGCTTAAAACAATTGCGGAGAGGCGAGATGAGTGGCGGTTACTCCACCGACAAGAGCAAAACTTTTAAATAGATGATGATGATGATGATCATGACATTTTTTTAAAAGACGATGTCAATATTCTTTAATATGACCATGATTGGGACAGCAATAATGAGAAGTGATGATGATAATAATAACGAGCACAATCTTATTTAGGGTGTTAGTAGAAGCATACAATCGATTGTTCTCATTTATCTTTAAAATATGAGACACCAGTCTACTGATTTGCCTACGAAAATTTTCTGTAAGTTCTCATAATTTTGTACAGGAATTGAAAATTTTCTTACTTTTACGCTATTTATACATCTGTACATCAGCAATGGTTATTAGATTGGTATAAATTGGATAGATGGCGCTGTTAGAGTTTTGCTAGTATTTTTTAATTTTTATTTCGGTCTACCTTTATAAACACTCGAAGTTATGTATGGAATATTTACCTTCTGGAGCAGTGCGTATTTGAGCCACTTTATCTACCATATTTTCTATTCCAGTTTCTAATTGGTACTGCATCTGTGTCAATTGTTCCTGATAGCTGCCAATCTATATAATTACAATGTAATTTTAGTACCTTAATGCTAAACAATATTTTGAATGCAATAATTGTAATTTGTATACCTGAGATGAGAGACTAAAGTCCAGGTTTATAAATTTTTCAGCATACTCAGTAATTTCCGATTCTAAATTTTCAATACGTTCTCGGTAATTTAACGATTCTACTTTTTTTTCTGTATGAACAAAGAGATACATATTACTAAAACAAAAGTAAAGGTATTTTTTTATTTACTTAAATGTTGCCCTGTAATAATCATACTAAGTAGCACTTGCAAAAGTGCGGAAGTATCGGAAACTCACAAACACAAAAGAAGTAATTAACATGGTAAATACTGACTTACCAAGTTGAGTTAATAATGTTTCAGTGTTCTTGGGGTCAGTAACTGGAGCTTTTTGAGTTCTTTTTATGATTTCAACAATATCGTCGTACAACTCGCGCATAGCGTTACTGCAATACACAAATGGGGATGTCGGTAAATGTTGAATAGTTATAACAAATTACACTTAGATGGATAGAAAATTTGCAATCTATGACCAAAATTTATAAAAAATACTAAAAATGCAAGTCAAGTTAAAATGTTTCTGTTTGGCCCAATGGTTGAATGGCTGAGAATGCATGACTAGGCATTCAGTTCGCAACTTGTACATAAATTATATTAATTATAATTACTATGTGTGGTGTATCTGATGCCCTTAAAAATAAGATGGATTGAAACCATAAATAATCAAGTAATATTGAGAATTCACCCTACTGCTGTAATTACCGTTAAGTAGGTAGTGTCAATTACGTACGAATAATCTTTAGAGGTAAAATAAAAACGCAAGATATTGCTAACATTAATAAAATTTACGCACTTGAATTCATTGCGGCAGATCCAATCATTACTTAAAGTATTCAAACGTTCCTCTCTTGGTGGCAACTTCATCTCATTAAAAACACCTCCTCGAGCAAAGTTCGTTTCCAATTCATAATATTGTGTCATATCAACTCCTGGAGTATTCTTAGCCAGTTCAGTGAGTAAAGATATAATAATTTCGAACGCTTTTTCCAAGGCCTGTATCTTAGCTGACAATTGGAAAGCCGCCATTGCTTCCGTTAGAGAAGCGCCGGATCGAAGAGCTTTCAAAAATTCTGCAGTCTCGGGAAAATTTGGGATGCCTATCGGATCGAACCGGGCTTCGAGCTCATGTACAACATTAGCTAGTTCATCGAATTGATCTTTAGTCACCACGCTTATTCGCGGAGTGCGACCTGTGTAAGGAAATAATTTATTAACATTTTTATACTACTTTTAATGCATGGAGTCGGTATTGCCTGTAGCTAATGTCAGGGTGGGAAATTGGACGCATGTAAGTCAATCAATCTTTAGGTACAATGTTTAATTACAATTTTGTTGTTATCTAAAATAACACTTCTAATCGCGATATGTATTTTGTATATAAGAAGGAAGCCTGATAAGTTATGAGCCTAAGGCATTAAGTGAAAAGCTGGATAGTTTCAGCACGCCGCGCCGTATATCAATAACGCAAAAAAAAGTTAAATGTGCCTTATAAACAGGCCAACCCGATTTCTTTGCTGACAGATGTTTTTGCATTAAGAAAATGAAAATTTTGCTAAATAATTGATTTCAGCACAACCTGTGTCATTTAGTGTTCGTTTCTCTGAACTCAGTGCCTTGAGAACAAAAACAATTTACACCTTAGTTTATCGAACCGATTCCGGATGATATTCAAGTGCTTTCGTCAATATTTTAGCACAACATACACTATTATCTGAGGTGATTTGTACAAATAACCAATTACTTGCTAGGACCTTCTGAGTCTCGTACTTATAAATCAGCTACCAAGATCTATGTGGCGGGTTTTGTCTTGAGGTTCTTCAGTGGCATTTTTTACTTCCGAATCAACATATGAACTATTTACATCGATGCGGGCTTTCGCTAAAATTATACTTGTACACCACAAAAAAAAATAACATGGCTTCTTATTATACCCGTCAAACGAAGCGGTTGAAATTAATTTGTGGCAGCCACGATCCAATATTTTTTTTCATGTAAATATCAAAATAGTTTCTTCTTTTCTAGTTAGTTATTAATCTATAAGTTCTATAACCTATGATATATCTAATCTATTTTAAAATTTTGCTAGAATAGAAATATGTTCTCTACATTTTTTCTATTTTTCTACAAATCACCCTAATGAGATTTCTGGGTGGGAACAATAATTAAGGCGCTTATGTCCCTTTCGAATTGGGCAAGTTTGGTAAAATAACTTACTTGCCTAAAAGATAAAAAAAAACTAGATACTATCAAACTACTAAACAAATTTTTCTAAAGACTGTTTCGCTTGTGAGGCGAGATTAAATCAAACAAATTTTTAAGAATCGGAGCACTCGATTTCGGCAGACATGATGATATTTAATCGTCCATATTAAAATAACATAATAGTTTTTTGGCAAAATAGAAAATATATCATGTTGAGAAGAGTTTCTTAACGCGTGCTATTTTTTTATTTGAAGTATTCTTTCACATAATTCCTTAGGCTCTGAACTTATCAGTCTTAGAATAAAGTCTTACCTTGAGATGAAACTGCGCCGCAACGCCATGTAACAAGAAAAACAGTTAATAATGTCTACATAAAAAAAAACATCTAAACGATCACAGTAGGTATGTTCTTTTAGATATGATATACACTTTTAAGGCTTATGGATCTATAAATAAACCTACCTAAAAGAACAGACTTTTTAAAATTTTTATATTATAACATCCTTTTAATTATTTTAATTTCAATACGAGAAAAAAATATTTTACATAGACTTTCTAATCAATAATTATAAAGTATGTTTTACTGATTAGCTAATCTAATCATATCTTAATTCATGGAAATCGTTATTTGTAATTGTATTGAAAATAAAAATAGTGTAAATGATTACCTATAAGTAGATTTTCCTTGCCTGGAAATAGAAAAAATGCAGGAGTTAAGAAACCATTACCGAAACATTATTTACAAATTGATCATATTAAAACTGGCAACTATCTAGACATTATTAACCTTTTGATCGTTGTCGTCTGCGTCACAACATGAATGACACCTGTACGTCTAGCATGACTTACGTTGCGGCGCGACTCTCCATACTTCAGGCGCGACTCGAAGTATGGAGTCGCGCGCGACAACGCATGTCATGCTAAGGCCCCTGGTATGTTAGGATGTTTATTTTTCATCAATTCATAAAAACTTCACGAAAAAAATAGCACACAGACTTATAGATTGTCTATCTTTTTTTTATCCTGGAATAATTTCCGAGGAAAAGGAACGAGAGCGAGGGTTTAAAGCAAAGAAGATATTGAAAATAAATAATCTTACCACTTACTATTTTGACAATAAAGTCTTGTCGAGATCATTCTGAACACCTGGCCCGCTTTACTACTTCTCTGGCTGAGTGTACCAGTTAAGCGAGAGGCATAGTGATAGAGGAGTGTAGCAATTTCGAGACTTCTACGCGAAGGAGGTCGCTTGCGGATAGGGTGACCAAATACAAATTTCAAAAGGCCTTACAAAATTCCTGATTTTGGGGTCAAAATTCCTGACCCGAGCTTGAGCTCGCGGGATTCGCGTTTTATTGCAGCGGGGGGGGGGGGGGGGGGGTGGTTGAAACCTATTCTCTCTCAATTGCTCAAAGGTTAGCTGGAAGAAGAAAGGGATATGTTCGCCTTTGCTGTGTTATATATCTCTCAATTCGGCATCGTAGCTTAACTGATGTAGATATCAAGATAAAGTTGAGAGCCTCCCCCCCTAAAAATTTACATCGAATATCTTGGTGGCTCCACTTCTCAAATCCATCCTTGGGTCTTAAGGAACAATCATGACGAGAGAAACCAGCAACTAAATAGTTCTATGCTCGTATAACTAAATTTTTACATAATATTTTTTTTATTAAAATAAAAGTTTACAGTATATACAATTTTCTCTATTTGTCGAAAATTCCTGACATTTTCCTGTTCCGGCCGCATTCCTGACATATGTCCAAAATTCCTGCCATGTCAGGAAAATTCCTGACGTCTGGTCACCCTACTTGCGGATGATAGGTATAAAAAACTTACCAAATGAATGCACTGATGCCATTGGGGACGGCGATAAAGCGGGATCTTCATGCGAATCGGCTCGCTAGGAAATTTGTATAAATAAGTTTTTTTTAGTAGAACAGAGCGTACTTTTCTTGCACAACGAGGTGATTCTGACAAACCCAAACACTTCCATTATTCTATTACAGAGTCCTTATGATCACCTTTCATCTCCATCATCAGACGAGCGAACCAAATTTTGTATTGTGATCCAAGTTACGCAGGTATGCTAAATTTCAGCTCAATCGGACATCGAGGATTGGTTCAAATTTGCCTTGTAAGCTTACCTCTGCCAGATATTTTGAGTTAAATAAAAGCTAGTAAAATACGTTCAATTTAATAGGACTATAATTTGCTAGTCTCGACAAAACGAGGAAAATAATAAGTTTTTACTACTTATTTAAAACTAAAACACACAAAACAATAATTTAATCACGTAGATATGTTGTGAAATTATACTCGAAAAGTATAATTTATAATTTTACCTGAGTTATTATCCTTATTTCTCGCTCTCGCAGCTCTTCCAAGTCCTAAACACAACAATACAAAATTTTAAATACAACATTACATTCTAACTATATTCTAAAAATTAGAACCTTTAGATTCGTAAATATTATTAGTAAGTAAAAATAAGTTCAAAAATATACAAGTACCTATCTTTTTATTTAAGTTAAAGTGGGACTGGGCTGGTCATATTTGCCGGATGCCGAATTAGTTGTGGGGCAAAATCACAACGCACGGGGAACCCAAAAACTCAAAACGTGGCAAAACTCGCCGGCCATGGCGGAACTCCTTTTTTAAGGACAGGATCGGGATCAGTGAAAAAACAGGGGGGAAGGCCTATGTCCAACAGTGGGACACGTCAGGCTCCTTATAATAATGGTATTAATCTTTTAATTTTGTGAATGTAAATTATGCTTACATCTTCGTTAGTGTCGCGTATTGAAACTCCTTCTTGTAAAACCGCAGTGTCTTTGTCATTATCTATAAGTTCTTCAGTATGGTGATCAGGCTTGACATTCATGATAGTTTTGCTGGATTGAACTTTTACTCCTTGTTCTTTCTGGCGTTTAGCTTTCTCATCTCTTACTTCCTTTTTATTACTTTTTTCCTTTTGTGTAATCTCTAACGATTTCTGTGTTCCTTCTTCTTGTAAATAATCCTTGTCTTTTGTTTTTTGTTCTTCTTTTGCTTTTCCTTCGTGTTTTGAAGTTGCCGCCCCTTTTCTTTTTGAATCTTGTTTGACATTAGTATTTCTTGTTCTACCTCGGTTGGTTGTTGACTTATCTTCATCACCAACTTGTAATCTAATTTCAGAAATAGCTTGGCTGGGACGCAAACTAGTGATTGAACGCTTTACGCTATTGTCAACTGGAACTTGCACTTGTCGATGAAGAACTCTTAATTGATTGGCAATTATTATTATTACTGTTTTCAACAAGCGAAAGTTGACCGTGCTATTAGTCTGAAATATTTATATTGGTTTTAATGTTTTAAATAATAACTAGTACCTGATGACTTGAACTTATGGAATGTTACGTTAAAATTAATTACTTACTATTTCATCCGGAAAGGCGGTGTCTATTAATTCTTGAACACTTAAAATAGTGTCCGACATTATTAAATATTTAGGATAGGTATTATTTATCAAAATAAGTGGTTTGACACAGTAATTAAAATTGTAAATCTAGTTGGTTTTTGTTGTAGTGGTTTTGTTATTATTTAATTCTATAAGTAGTCGAGGCTCAGATTGTGGAGCTAGTCTTATGTGTTCCACAGAAAAATCTAAGTTCAATCTCAACTCATGTTATTTTTACTTAGAATCATCCATAAAAATGTCTCGTATATATTAACCCTTTATAAGGCAGAGGCGATTTGGAAACCACTTAGTTAATAAACATTTATAGAGAAGAACATCCTCTTTTTTATTTAACTATTATGGTATTATATAGCAAATATATCAGGCTTTCTTTTCTTATTTATACTTTTTCGGTCATAATTTAATTTTAGTGAAATTAATTAATCTAAAGTTTGTGGTCAATGAATGCACTATGCCCGTTAAGGGAAGCAAGCATTTGTCACTGTTTCCATTATACTATTAAATACATAGACTGCTAAAATCATAACCCTTTCTTTTGGCTTTGCCGTAGTCGGGTAAAAATACACAAGTCGCTGTATCTAATAATTTCTATTATAGGCGAGTGGTGAGACTGTTATTGGTATGATAATAAGGTCTAATTTTGATAAATCCACTCTCCATCCACGCTCCATCGTGAATTGCAATATTTGCAATAACTGAACTACGTTGTTTGTAGTATCAGGAAAGTGTATCATTTGCCACCTAAGATTAATAAAATTATAAAAGGTTACATGCTATATCGATAAATATTGTAATTAGAACTAATTGCATAGTATTACGTACATGGCAGTTATGACAAGTGAAGAAGTATTGAGTATTGCCTGTCACGTATCTGTCTTAACATTATGTAGTCAAACACCAGTCTGTAAAGAGCATCATTATGTTTGTTGTCAATGTCAATGAATAGGTGTATTGGAAACAGATCATCTGAAAACTCGAGTGCACTAACGGGCAGAGTGCATATAATGACCACATGTTTTTATTAATGATTTCGGTTTTTTTTTGCCGTAGATGTGTTCCCCAGTGCATTACAAACTTGGTAGTGTATTTAACTTTCACGTAGCATATCTGTGTAACTGCGGCCTTATAAAGGGTTAAGACCAACACATGGACCAACCTGTTTTATTGTTTACCATAAAATGAGAGACAGATGACATAGATTACACAATTTATTAAATTTTGTTATGATGTGCCAGTAAGTTATAAATAATTGTTGAATATAAATGTAATTAATAAAACGCACTTTTAGAGGAAGTAAAGTAAAGTATAATATATTTAACAGAAGTTAATTTATAAGAAATAAGTAAATTAACCAAAATTGAATTAACCAAAATTAAATTATATTTAAAAAATATGCAACGTGGCCTTGGCTTCTGGACAAAACCTGAATTCTCTGACAGGGTTACTTGTTATCAGGAATGCTCTAATTATTAATTAGAACAAAAGTAAAAACAATCTTACAAGAGTTATTTTAAATAATTGTCAATCAAAAGAAAGATAATGTATAATTATTTACAAATTGTTATTGGCAATTGTATATTAGCGACACGGCGGCCGGTCAGCAACGCAGTGTATTTGTGTGTTTCTGTGTTGGCACCTGCAATCTCTCTCACCCATTTGTCCATTTGTAACATCATACATTTGTCAATAGTCAAAATGTAATTAGTACAATTAAATGAGGATGTATTTACTTTATGAGCTTTTAATTAAATACAGGCTGCTCAAAGTAAGTATTCGTATTTAGTATTTTTCTTCGTAACCACTCCACCGGTTGTTATGATATATTATGATAGTATAAGTACTGGTTCTAAATACTCTAATGCGTACAGATGTACCGGCTTTGTCCAATGGCTAAGGTATGTGTTATAAAATACTATCTAAGTAAATGTACGTACATATAATCACGCATTTTAGTCGAAGCACACATGCTTGACATTTATACCTACCTATGCCTTGTGCAATCTAAGAAGCGGTTTTTGACATCTGTCATCTCAGTACATTTTATAGCCTAAAATCGGACTTGCGGCCATCTTGTCGAGCAAGGTGGTTTGGTTTCGGGAAAAACTTCTTATTTTATGTTCATTTTCGTGATTCAATGTGTAATATATAGCTTATTCTGCAGTGATTTAACGAACTAGTGAGCAACTAATGAAGAATTAGTCTCGAAACATGTGTAACCCCTGTTTGAGTTAGATATCCGTTAGTCCACGTGCTGTTTGTAGGGAGTAGCTATCTCCTTATAAAAAGCCTAACCTCACCGTACAACGTCCAGCTCTTGGAGCGACTTCGACATTGGCAAAATTGTCCCAATATTGTGGACAGAATGCCATATTTTAAAAATTGAATTGAGCCTAAAATCGATTTTAGGTTATAAAATGTACGAGATGACAAATGTCAAAAACCGCTTCTTAGATTTCACAAGGTATATAGTAAGTACCGGACTCTGTAGAACATTTGTAGGTAGCTGAAATTATCCCTCTTGAGGCTGAAAGTACAGAATACCACTTATCAAATAGTTGTTCGCTGTTCAAAACATAATTTTAAAATCTATATCTTTAATAATTGTATTAAAAAGATCGGTTCTCAACCCAAAAGTCTCGACTAAACATACTTTCTGCCATAACACGTATAAACTGACACGTGTAAAAAAAAATACTTGAGAGAATGAGTATCGGGCCACAAACACTTAATAGGTATTTATAGTATAGTATGTACCTAATTCAAACTAAGAGTGATTTTTTTTGAAGTGTTGTTCAATCAGCAGCAGACAGACGAAAGAATCAGATAGTAAAAGTAGAAAGGAGAAAGGGGGAAGAATCAGGCAAGAGAATATGTGAAGAGTATTCTGAACACCTCAAGCGCTGCTAGTTCTACTGCTGACTCATGTCTGTTGTCAGGAGGTTGCTGCAAAGGCTGCG
Organism: Pammene fasciana; assembly: GCA_911728535.1. NCBI lineage: Eukaryota > Metazoa > Arthropoda > Insecta > Lepidoptera > Tortricidae > Pammene > Pammene fasciana. Next base: position 6,669,152 of record OU452279.1, read on the forward strand.
TTTAATCAAATAATTAAGAACTAATCCCAGAGCTGCACTATGCGAGGATAGGTAAATTAAGTGATTATTTGGTTTCTGGTGGAAATACAGCCCACTCTCAGTTAAAGGCGGGACGATTTCAATGATCTCTCGGTCACCACAACGAGAATCTTGCAGCATGAGGCAGGTCCCTTTGTACAAAGGGCTTAGTTTTATTTCATTATTTAAACCAGCATTACTGTCGGAATTAATGGTGTCGCGATATTTACCTTGTCATCGCGACCGGCCTGTGAGTCTGGGAACATCTTCTTACCAAAAAATTCTAAATCCATCTCTTCATTAACCAATTCACCGCAATCGTGCATGCATATATATGAACTGAAAATCAAATACTAAAGTTATGTGGATCATAATAGCAGCTATACTCTGTACTTTTAGGTATTTAAAAAAACGTAAACAAACCATTAAAAGGGTAATTTATTGGGCAGGTTTTGGTTCCTGTTAAATTTTCAATTTTAAAAAATAACAGGTTACAGATTCGTTCCATCCTATTTCAGCAACCTGTAGTTACGCTGGATTTTATGATATATATACACATATATAAATTTACCCAATTATTTATATCACATTAATGATTAATAATTTTTTATAGTAAATTGCCTCATAAAAAACACCCAATTTTGCAGATGTGCAAAACGCAAGGTTATAGTTATGAGGTTAAAATACGACTAGATTACAGAGTACCGTTTTTAGTGTAGCAACACGTACCTTGTGTCACTTTTTAACCGACTTCAATTCCATTGAGGAAGGAGGTTCTGCATTCGGTTTGGTGTTTTTTTTTTATGTATGTTCACCGATTACTCCGAGACCCGTGGTCCGATTTGAGTAATTCTTTTTTTGTTTGAAAGGATCTACATCCAAGGTGGTCCCATATTAATATGGTGCTGTTCTGATGATGGGATCCATGAGGAATTGAGGGAACTCTTCAATTTTTAAAGGCACATGTATGTTGATTTGGGTGCTTTCTTAAGCAACTCGAGCATTCCCTCTTGAAAACCACCAATTTAATAGAGAGGACCTAATGATGAAGTCCACATATGATACGTGGACCCTTCCTTAGATAGAATGGGTGTATTATGAAGTTTTTTATATATCTTTACCGATTGTTCCGAGACTTTTTGTCCAATTTTGATAAATATATAACCATAAAAATGGAAAAATAAAAACTTTTTACAAAAAAAAAGATAAACCGAATTTAAAAAAGGATAAAATGAATCATTATAATTATTTATATGCGTTACCAACTGATATGTTTGAAGTCGGTGCCAAGCCACAAATTACAAAACCGGTCAAATCAGCTTCAAGTGTGAACATTACAAAACATCGGTACTAATAATGCAAAGGTGAATGCGATTTCATGTGTTACATTTTCATGTCTAAACTACTAGTCCTATTTTGATGAATAGCGACAACGATATATATATTCTGATACACGTCTGCTTTGTCAATAATCAGAAAAAGGCGGCAAATAGAAAAAAAATGTAGACGCGTAAGATTGACCTTCCATATAAAATTTGAATATCGTGCCTTTTTACTGACACGGCGTGTGTATGGTACATGTGAGTATAGAAAAAATAAACTATCAATTGAATTCCTTTTTACTTCGGATTAAACCTTAGATGAAGAAGGATAAATAATTCAAATCGAACCACGGGCTTCGTTCGACATACGGATAGTCCCAACAATGTGTTAACAAACAAACAGGACGCATGATTATACTTTCTGTACCTACTTGCCTTACAGTTAACGCATGGTCGAAAGGAATGTATATCTACGTGCGATTCATACCGTATTAGATTAGTTATGTAGTAAAAATAACAATTCACTGAACACATCGCCTCGTTCGTATTAACTCTTCCAAATTTGGCTTGGCACCGACTTCAAACATATCAGTTGGCAACGCATATAAATAATTATAATGATTCATTTTATCCTTTTTGAAGTCGGTTTATCTTTTTTTTTGTAAATGTATGCAGGTTTCTTCACGGTGTTTTCTTTCATCAAAGTCAAAGACCGACTGATAAACTCAGTGGTACGGTCGGGGTTCGAATCTTCCGGATTGAAAGACATCTTACCACAGTTACCACCAGGCTACCAGTGCTTATGGGTAAGATGTCTTTCAATAGTAGGTACATTAATTACTTTAAATAATATACGTAATTATAATATTTAAGGTTATTAACATAGGTAATAATTATATCTCTCGAAAAAGGTTCTAAACCCCTGAATCTCTCATTTTTGACAGCTGCTGTTTGTTTACGTTTTTTTAAATACCTAAAAGTACAGAGTATAGTTAGCTTCAATTACAAGCATATACAAGTATCAGAGACTATAGAGATATAGACAGCTACTCCACCTAGTAACAAATAGGGTACCTAGAAGCGGTTTTTGACAACTGTCATCTCAGTACATTTTATAGCCTAAAATCGATTTTAGGTTATAAAATGTACTGAGATGACAGGTGTCAAAAACCGCTTCTTAGATTGCACAAGGTATAGTAGTGCACTAGTAGCTACTAGGTGGAGTAGCAGTGCAGGTGACATTTCTCTTACATATTCGGTATCTTTAGGGGGCTTTGACATAGATGGCGCAATCGACATGAGCTTCAAAAAGTTCTTAGGCTACGGTCGTCTATATCTCTATAGTCTCTGCAAGTATTTATTTCTGTTCTAATATTGTGATAGATCCATTACAAATATTACAATAAATGGCTAAGGTATGTGTAATAAACTATAATTTTAGTAAATGTACCTACAAAAATCACTTTCGCTATACAGGGTGTAACGAAAATATCGTATTACGACTAAGAAAAATAAGGGGATTTTTTTTGTGGGACAGGTGGTCCCTGCCGTTCGACCTACAAAACCATTTTTTTTTTCGGGAAAAATTTGTTTTCTTAGTGTTTCATAATTAGAATGCGATACCAATTATGTCCTTAAAAGGATCACCAGCATTTTTGTTACACCTTGTATAAATGGTTTCGTCTCATGAAATACACAATATAACGGCCTTCTAGCCCAGTGGGTAGTGACCTTGCCTACGAAGCAGGAGGTCCCGAGTTCGAATCCTGGTAAGGGCATTTATTTGTGTGTTTATCACGAATATTCGTTACTGTGTTATGCGTGTTTTCTATGTATCTAAGTATATATTTATCTATATAAGTAGTATTACTGTTTTGAAAAAATAAGTCCCGCCGAGTTTCTTGCCGGTAATAAGTAATACTTCTCGGGTCAGAGCCGTCAGAGGTGTAGGGTTAGAACCGGTGGTAGTTTCCTTTTCTCTCTGACGTTCATAAGTGCATTGTAATGTGCCTAAATTGAAGAATCTTTTATCTTCTCTTCTTCTTAAATCTTTTATCTTTTTTTTTATCTTTTTATATCGTCGCCTTGTAGTACCCATAGTGCAAGCTTTGCTTAATTTGGGACTAGGTTGATTTGTGTATGATTGTCCCCAAATATTGATATTCATTTATATATGTATTTGATATTTGATACACATGTACCTATTTTACTTTTTTCTGTATTTAAAATAAAAATAAGAGAAGAATATGGGGTGATGGCCTATGTTCGAGCCTACGAGGGTAAAAGTTCTCGTAAGTTTGGGTACCTTTCATCGCTTGCTCTCTTAGACGATTCAGCCAACCGGACCGGCCATGTCTGTCATTTTCTATACAGAAAAGTCTGCCGATTTTTGCGGGGGAGGGGAACGTCAAATGTATGCGTAACGTTAAAATAGCCACGTTAGATAAACGTCAGTCCATACAACGAGTATGAATACTGGTCATATATTCTCGGCAGAGAGGAGAACGCCTGTCAATGGCCGCTCCGTTCGTTTAAATGCTCTAAGCTTGGTCTACTATAGTTTGGCCAGAGTTTGTTCCACTTCAAGCATAGACAGGGAGAATCATACTGTCTTTTTCTAATGCTAGTACTCTCACTACTAAAAAAGGGATGGGTATAGCATGTTACTCTGACTGTTACTGCGCTTTTGGTTTGCCAGACTATATCTACCCATGTATGGAGTGTGCACTCTAAACTCACTTATTTTTCAATGCGTGTATCTGTGTATCTATAACGACTATAACTTACGAACAATCAGCAGCAGAAGTAGCTTAACGAGAGAAGATTTAAAAATGACCTTCAAAAGCTCTGATTCTCTTAACCTTTTCCACGCCAAAGAAGTATATATCGGCACCACAGGTCCAACGCCGAAGACCGATATATCGGTCACCGACCACAGAGCACAATAGACCTAAATGCTCACGCATAAAGTTTAATTTCATTTTTGACATTTAGATGTCGTGGCGTCTGGGTGGTAGGTTTTGCGTTTGACATGGCGTCGAAAAGGTTAACAATAATAATACAGTATAGTCGAGTACTATAGTTCAAAATCTGTAAGAATTAACTTTTGACACTTGAGTCTTGACGTCATTACTCAATAGTGATGAGGCTAAGACGTATCGTTTGTCAAATTTAGCGATTATTAATGAATCGTTCGAATCGATTTTACTACAACCGATTTATTATTGTTATATGCCTATATATTCTCTAATTAATAATTGTTATCTACTAATTATGTATGACATAATAATATTTCCATAATTAATAAAATATGATAAGAAAGTATTATGATGTTTTGATTTTTAGCAATTTTAACATCGTACTTCACTTTATTTTCATTTAGTTTTTGTTTTTATTTATTATTATATATTAGGCAATAATTGATTACATAATCGATTTTTATCGACTTACGGAAATGTTATATGAATCGGAACAGCAGACATGGTCACAACACTATATTTAAAAACAAAAAGACGTAGACCGTAACTGTTTGCATGCTAAATTGTTATTATAAAAAATTCAATAACTAAGATATGAAAAAATGTAACATTCATTAAGCATTATGAAAAGTGAAATATTAGGTTTATGACAAGCTTTAATATCGTTAAAGGATTTTGTTTACAATTTCAAAGTGTCTTGCGCGTTTACGTTCTACGGGTGTTGCGATGTGTCAAAAGTTCATTATTACAGATTTTGAACTATAAAACGACTTTTTTACACAATTTTATTTATCTTGACCCCGCATATTCGTTTTTTAATTATTTATTTGTTTATGTCATTATATGCATCAAATCTTATATGTTAAATTTCAACCACTTCCTGGTGTCTGATTGAGCTGAAATTTGGTGTTCATCCGTAGTTTACATGACAATGCTACCAGGTACAGTCAGCAATAAAACTGTGTACCAAAAACATTTCTGGGACACTTTATTTTATGACCTGTTAGAATATGTTAAGTACTAACAATGAAAAATATTTTCTAACAATTGTTAACATTGTGCTAGGTTTGATACATTTATTTATTGGCTACACAGAGAAAAGATTATGCAAGTTTTATTTTTCTCCACCAGCCTATCGCTTTTTATTATTGCAACATACATTCACATTTTATAACGGTTTTGTCAACAGCTTATGTCATTTTTGTCATTTCTCATTCGTTTAGAATTGAAGGTCACTTATATTCTTACAAATTGTTTTCGATTATACTCACATAATCTAGTGACCAAACTGTTATAAAATGACAGAGGATGATGAAATAGTGGAATGCAATAGTGTGATAAAGAAAAATATATCTTGTATAATCTTTTCTTGGTGTTATTAACAAAAATATATATAATACCTAGCGCAACGTTAAAAACTGTTAGACAATATTTTTCACTGTAAGAGAAGAAAATCGCGCTTGTGAATTATAAAAGCTCGAAACTGTTTGCGTGTAGTTGTGTCAAACTTATTTTGTAAACTTCACCTGTTAAGCTACTTATACTGCTGACAGTACATATCTAACCAATGTAAACATACTTTTGCTCTAGGGGATGTGGTATCGGCAGTCCAGGTCTACAAATTGTCGTTTCCTCGTGCTTATATTGGATGGGATTTATATCAGGAGCAATTTCTTTCCAGAGTTCCAGATTGCGCTGAGTCGGCACCACTTCGGGTGAAGCGCCGCAAGATAAACATTTTTCGTCACGAATCACTTTCTTATCAGTTTTATATTTTGTATGAGACATAGTTATTGCAAACATCTCTTCTAGAGAATTATCCATTCTGCCAAAATATCCTTGCATACTTGTTTGTAAAGATTTCATTTGAACAATGTCAGCACAATAATCGCATTTCTTAGTGAAGTCTTCTATTATTTGCTGCAGAGGAGAGCATTATGAAATTAAGACCACGCTATACAGTGCGCTAATTTTCAACATGTCTGCTACTGACACAGACTACACAGACACCTCATCATTAAGCTTTTACAGGGAGCGCGAGGTCACCACATATCAGTGCAATTTTATTCGTGAATTTCTACGATTCGAACAGCACATCTCAATAGTATTATACACCAATTTGTAGTATAACAATCCAGGTTCACCCCTGTATCTTGTTTTCTGTGGATATTTTTAGTCCACATGAGTAATGATCAAAAACGTTAACTCGATTGAAATAAGCGGTCGCGCTCTCATACAAAATTAGTACGGGAGCACTGATGCGTGGTGACCCCGAGTTGTACTTATGATCTATCTAGTGTTTGAGGTTATCTGTGGCTACTGATGAAGTCCGATTGCACTAATTCAGTATGGAATGGGCCTATGATATGAACTTTGCTATAAAATGTGGAACTGCATTATTTACGTCATATTTCCTTATGGCTCTCCACTTTGTTCATTGTAAGTAATGTTGGCACAGATTTGGATTCTACCATTGAAGGTATTTATATAGACCAATAAAAATACTGCCTAAATATGCCCCTGTCAGGTTGGTGAAATTGGAGCCACATCGGACGGAGAGCTGGCCACTTCAGATATGACACAATAATGAGAGCAACGAAACCCTTCTAGTTAGTTTGCTATATTATGCTTATTTCTAGATCCGGACATCTGGCAGGTGTAAAGTGGTGGAGATCAAAGAATAAAAAATAACTCGAGAAAAACAAATCCTACAGTTCAGGATTTAATGCAATATTATGAAAAATTTTTTTTTATTGGATATCCAGAAGTTTCTGTTGGGGGAAAGTAGAGTCAAATGATGTATTTTATAGTTAGTCGCCTACTGTATTTGTTTCCGCAATAATACACATTGATTTTTGTTACAAAGTTAAAATATAGGCCCTGTTCTCTATACATGACACAACTTCCCCAGTTTTTACCTATTTTGGCACTACTTTTTTCCAACTGAAAAACTTTGTTAGTCTGTCAGTCTGACCTCCACCCATTAAAAGCTGCCAGATGCCTGGATCTAGCAATAACGATGGTAAAGCAATCTAACTAGATAGGTTTTAATTGCTCTTATTATTGTGTCATGTCATATCTGACGTGGCTAGCTCTTAGTCCATTACGTTCCGTTTGCAGGCGGCAGTATTGTAGAGTATGTAATCCAATACAATAAAATCTGTGAAAAACTACAAATCGTGATACATAGGGTTGGAGGTGGAAAGAATCACTGGGTGACCTGTTTTCATCTTAGACTATTCAACCAACCGGACCGCCATGTCTGTTATTTTCTATACAAATAAAGTCTGCCGATTTTTGCGTGGGAGGAGAACATCAAATGTATGCGAAACTACAAAATAACCACGTCAGATAATCGTCAGGCCATACAATGAGTAAGACCACTGTTCATATATTCTCGGCAGAGGGGAACGCCTGTCAATGGTCGCTCCGGTTGGTTAAATGCTCTAAGGTTTTCACTTAATTTTTTTCCGTATTGTTGTATTAAGCTTCGTGCATGCCTGATGGTTTCTTTGAACGGAACCGGTTTATTTTTATTTTTACCGGTTTTAGGGTAGCCCTAGGGCTAAGTATTGAAAGGGTCACAACACAATGACATGTTAGTAAACCCCAGTGGGGATTGAGCCCTATAAAATTAGATGTAATTGACGCTGTAGTCGGGTAAGTTTCGACTTTCGCAAACCAGAATCTGTGATACAATGTGTCCCAGGGGCAAGTGACCAGCTAATATAGTGATGGTTAAATATTCACGCGAAGTCATCGATAAAAAAAAATTCAGAGGTATACAACAATTTTTTTTATTGCTATTTTTTTTATTCGTTTTGACGTTTTGGCTATGCAAAAACAAATACAGAATAGAAAATAAAGTCAAAACCAAGAAAATCTCGCAAAAGTAGTGAAACAAGTCGGCTGACTTCACTAAAGTAAAAGTAATAGCAATAAAAAAAACAATTGTTTTTTATCGATGACTTCGCGTGAATATTCAACCATCACTAGCTGGTCACTTGCCCCTGGGACACATTGCATATTGGAACCTTACCTGCCAACCGTACTCGTTAGAAACCATTTTAAGGAATAGATTTTTCAAGATATCTTGATTATTTAACATAACTGCGGTAAATTGACCTTGAGAAAGTATACCGTTTAGGTCCTTGAGACCCAGTTTATTTTTCAATGCGTCAAACATTTGTTCCCGAGTGCACTTCTGATTGCGAATCTCTTCAACTCTTCTCTCAATGATCTATAAGGCATGTCATAAATAATGCGTTTACAAGTGTCTTTACAAATCTTACATCGTAAATACAATATTTAAATTTTAAAATCAAATCAAATTACTTTGTATTTGCAATTTTGAAGTAGTAACACTACTATACCTATAAATTATAAACTAAAATAGATGTCATATACTTCAGAAAAATGACCAAGTCCTCAGGTGTCCGAGGCCAGATTCGAACTGGCGTCTTCAGGAGCTGAAGACGAGCTGAAGTTCAGCTATCGCGGCTGACGCGCTGACCACAGTGACCACTACACCCGGTCACGGTGGAACCGGTCGATTTTTCTCAAAAATATGCAATCTACTGAATTTGAAACGGCTAAGCGCCGATGGCACAACACAAACCAAAAACTGCAAATCAAAAAATATTGAACAAAATAATTTGACTTGCTTTAAGATGCATAGATGGCAGCACAATCTCTCTCGCTATACCAGAATCACGTAAGTGATTCGGATAGGAGGTGCAAGCACGAAATGCATGCCCTTAGAGATGGTCAACGGCGCCTAGCCTTTTCAAATTCAGTAGATTGCATAATACTTGAGAAAATTCGACCGGTACCGCCGTGACCGTGTGGTGTAGTGGTCAGCGCGTCAGCCGCGATAGTATAGCTGAAGACGCCAGTTCGAATCTGGCCTCGGACAACCGGAGGACTTGGTCACTTTTTCTGAAGTATATGACAACTATTTCAGTTTACAATACAAGGTGTAACAAAAATAGTGGTGATCCTTTTAACAGCATAATTGGTATCGTATTCTAATTATAAAAAAGTAAGAAAAAAAATATTTCACGCGAAAAAAAATTTTGTTTTTGTATGGAGGGTTGGCCAGCTGTGACGACATGTACCATACAAAAAAAATTTTTTTTTCGCCTCCGAAAAATTATTCTCCTACTTTTTCCTACTCGAAATACGATACCATTTAAGCCCTTAAACGGATCACCAGTATTTTTGTTACACCCTGTATTTAAGTTACCTAGCTATATTTACATCTTGAATTATATTTGATCAAAATAAATTAAAAACTATTATAACACAAAGACATAAAAAAACAATCAAATCAAAAATTTTAATTGAAATAGTTCTCACATAGGTAGGTAGGATACAAAAGAAAAAAATACCACGGTTTCCGGTGAACTTTCTCGTGAATTTAGATATCATGCAATCTTTGTAAATGCTAAGGCGCACTTGACCACCTCTAAGGTAGTATACGCCGTGTTTTATTCTTTCATTTCCTTTAATTGTAAGGGTACATTACTGAGCTTTAATTAAATATATTTCTCAAAGACACCAGTGTCCTAATTACCTCCAGTTCCGAGATAATATAAAGTTATTTTTTATCTTTCTGATAACGTAAACCTACATTAATTTATTTTTGTACTCTGATACACTGCAATAAATGATGCACATGTGTGTTACGTCAATAAAATGCTTCTTTTGTATCTTGGGGTATTGTATTGTTCGAAATTATATTGACATGTCAATTTTCATTAATTTGGTTGAGTTTTCATAACACACTAATACCCTAGTAACATAAGTAACCTATACAACTATTATTATACCTAATAAAAAATAAATAAATATATTTTTTTTTCGAATTATTCAAAATTTAGTATGCCAATTCGTTTCCTTATCCGTACCTAACCATATGCTGAAATTAAGAGTCGCCAGGACGCTCGCGTTCCCATACAAACGTAGTTTTGCTCTCATTTTAAAACGACATGCTTTAGAACCACGAACTTTGGCATGGGCATTCTAGTAGTACAGATCTATGTCGGTAATTCGTTTTCGTTGCTAAAAATTGTAATACAAAGAAAATACAGCAAGATACAGATTTACATACAAAACTTATTTTTGCTATGTTTTCATGCGACGCGAGTTCACGCGAGCGTCCTGGCGACTCTTAAAGGAAAAAAAACACGTGTGCACTATTATACTCATAGGTACCCTCTATGCGAATTACTTAGTAGTTTTGAAATAGCAAGAGAGATGGCGATGCCATCAATGTAAATAGAAAACAGATCAACACAAAATGGGGGTTGACATCTATCGCGTCGACGCCGCGTCGACGCTGGTGAGAGGCCGACGCTCGGGCGACGTCGCGTCGACGCTCGGAAGACGCTAGAGTGGGGGTGTACAGTGTACATGACTTACATTAAAGTCCTCATAGAATTTTTCATAGCGTTCCTTCAATTTCCTCTGTTTGACATCTGTCTGGGTTAAATCATTGGTAAAACCTTTGAAGAGCTCTGTTATTTGTGCAACGGCTAAAAACAAAGGCTTAATTACGTACTGGCCTTAGAGCTGGTCACGTCAGATATGACAGAATAATGAGAGCAACGACACCCGTTTAGTAAGATTGCAGTTGCAGTACTATTATTATTGCTAGATTCGGGCATTTGGCAGCTTTTAATGGGTGGAGGTCAGAGTTACAGACTAGCAAAATCTTTGAATTGGATAACAGTGCTACCAAAATAGGTAAAAACTGCCGAAGTTGTCTCAGTTATATTTTCACATTAGATCACAGATGACACAGAGATCACAAAAAAACATTGCCTATTATAGCGGAAACAGAAGCAGTAGGCAACGAACTATGAATTATAATTTACATCGATTGGCACACTACTTTCCTCCAACATAAACTTTTGGCAATGATACAAGGTGTAACAAAAATACTGGTGATCCTTTTAAGGGCATAATTGGTATCGAATTCTTATTGTGAAAAACTAAGAAAAAATAATTTTCTCGCGAAAAAAATTTTTGGTTTTGTATGGAGGGTTGGCCAGCTGGAACGACTAGCCCCATACAAAAAAAAATATTTTTTCGCGTCAAAAACATTTTTCTCCTACTTTTTCCTACTCGCAATACGATACCAATTATGCGCCTTAAACGGATCACCAGTATTTTTGTTACACCCTGTATAATCTAATTGTTTATATAAATTCTCATAGTATTGCGTCAAAACCAGAACTAGGATTTGTTTTCTTGAAGTGGTTTGCTTTCTTTGACCTTCACCACTTTATAGCTGCCAGATGTCCAGATCCATAAATAAGCATAGTACAGTAAACTGCATGACCAGAGGGGTTTCATTGCTCTAATTATTGTGTCATATATGACGTGGCTAGCTCTCCGTCTATAAGAGGCTGGGTTGATAAAAAACCGAAACCAAAATTAAGTATCAAAATAATGATAAAAAAATCTGTATCGTAATTTGCAATCTTTCTCACTTAAGTAATCAGAAAAATTGTTATTGGCTTATAAAAAATATCGAGGTTTGAAGTGAGACAGTTTTCTATTTTCATGAAAATATGGAGAAAACAGTGGCTCGAGTTGTCATTCAGTTTAATGCTTTAAAAGGAAAAACAGGAACCAAGCTTAAAACTGTTGCATCAGATTATCACACTGGGGCCGCAACGGCATGCGGCGACCGTGTGTAAGCGTGACAGCGCTATACACATGCAGAGCGCTATCTCGCTCGCGCACCGGCGCGGCGCCGCATGCAGAAACTGCAGCAGTGTGAAAACCGTTAAGTACCTACCAATCGGATCTTCCTTTGGACACAATATAGACTCGGTGAGTTTCTCCAAGGCCACTTCCAATTCCCCTTCCATATGTAGTAAGCTTTCTTGAAATATGGCCATCTAGAAACGCATATAGAAAACATGTATTTTCTTTTATAATAACAAACATGAAACTCACAAATACTATAACTGTCTGTCTTGATAACTGGTTTTCTTATAAAAGTAGAATTAAAATTAAAATAATCGACCATGTGAGTCGGGCTCACGCTCCTAGCTCCGTGGGTTCGGTACGTCTAGGGCTGCCATCTCTAAATTCGCCGCACCCGGGCAATAATTTAACATACCCGGACATTTGGCGTAAATCGCATTTTTTCCCCGGACGTGTCCAAATCAGCACTAAATAATTAAATTCAATGGGTTGTTTCCTCGGACACTTATTTAAAACCCCCCCGGACGCACCCCGGACGGCCTTCAAACTAAGACAAATCCGGGGAAACCCAGACGGGTGGGACCCTTGCGGTAAAATTAATTAGCCACACTTAGACAAAAATCATTGAAAAATAACCTGTGACGTCATCCGTGCATCAATAGAAATAACAACATTATTCAATTTATCGACGGTGGTATGCAATCCGCCGAGTTGTTCAAAGTTTTTGCCCACCGCCTTTATTAGTCTTTCTGTGAAAATGACAGAAGTTTATAAGTACTTAAGTTAATGTACATACAATTAACAAACAGACATTGGTCATATTAAATGTTTTCGGCAGAGGGGTACGGTACGCCTGTCAATGGCCGCTCCGGTAGGTTGAATGCTCTAAGTCTAAGGCGTCGATAGGTTACGGGAGCTACGGTAGGTGCCATCAGGCAGGTGGTATGCTCGTTAGCCATCGTTGTAGTGTAAAAAAAAACTAGCAGAGAATGCTTTTAGGTCTTAAAACAGCTACAGCCAATAGTATGTATAATTGTATATATTTTCTTTTGTGCAATAAAGTTCAAATAAATAATAAAAACAACTTTTATTTTAAAAATGATTAAGGCAAATTACCGGGCTCATCAAAATCTTTGGTTGCTGCAATTCCGGTTTTCGCGAATGCCTCATCAATTTTTTTTTTCAGGGTAGCATGTAGTTTTTGAAATTTCCCACTGAAATATTTATTATATTCTTGTTATAATATAATTGACACACCGCCGAACCAGCAGTATTAGTAGACTGTGTAACAAGGGAGCAAAATGAAATATTTACGGCGAGGGTGTATGTTGAATGAAAATGAAAATGAAAATTTATTGCATTGCAGATCATGCGTAATACATAATATTATATGTGGTCTTATATATATATATTTACAAGGTCGACATGTCTTACTGTTCTACAGCATGCAAGTGTGAGAGATATGGCATTACTTACACTATGTCAACTACTAAAACTACACTAAAATTATGTGTCTTATATTATTTACTTATGTATACATTGCTATGTTATGTCAAAATTCGTGATTTAAATATTCGGTCATGGAGTAAAAACAATTTTCCAGAAGCATCGCGTTTATCTTTTTGTAAATTCGTTTAAATTGAGATCTTTGTAGATCTTAGGAAGCTTATTATAGACTTTGACACAAATATACGCCACGTTCTTTTTATTTTATAAATATATTTATCAGGTTTCCCAGCTATCAAGTCATGCTTCCTCCGATTCTTGCATGCTTCATCTTACGATTCATTGTGTTGAATCCCAAACGAAGCAACGGAGTCTACAATAGAGTAAGAAGAGTAGTAGTAGTCTACAATAGAGTAGAAGTAAGAAAGTAGACTCCTGAGTGCAGTGAGGGATTCAAGTGCTAACGCCCAAGCTGAAAATAGTTTTGCTCCTATGTGACACATACTGCTTTTCACACCACCTTAGAGGACATTTTTTTTTAAATTGTCGATACATATTTACTTTAACTTTATAATATATGTGCTTAGTTTGCTTTCTGATTATAATGAATCGATTAATTTAATTAAAAAATATATTTTAATGACGAACTGACTGAAATATAAACTGATGTCCTTGAACAGAAAAGTGTTACTTTGTTCCCTCCTAGCAGGGAAGAAGAAGCCCGTATACGAGTAGGTGGTGTGAAAAATCAATTTATGGTCTAATAAAGGTAATGCAACTTTGACAGAGACAACGCAATACATTTTGTGTATACGTTGTGAAATTAGTTGTTGACATGACGGGTACTGGGTAGATTTATAGTGCGGTTGTAATAAACTGGTTAGGTTGGTACTAAACATACTTCTCCAATTCACAAGTACATATTTGTATATCGCATTTGCTCTTGCACGATGCCAATACACACTGTCTCGACTATTCATGACGTACACGTATTGTTGCTATATATAAGCTGTTTGTAGCGACACTGTATCAGGGCTAAAAAGGAACTTGTCAGGCTTTACAATATGAAAGTATCATGGTCTGTTTGGTTGCACCACCGATTGTACCATATCGCTGGCTCAATATTACAGGGTTTTAGAGTCTGGCTACCCTATTGTGGCTACTAATATATTCTGTATCACAAGCTCCAAGCTAGTTGCTTCAGAAAATCAAAATACTTAAGTCCAAAAAGTACACCCTATTAGAATTGTTACTTTATGTTGCATATGTTGCATATCAAATATCAATATTATTATTACAGCGTACTTGTGTACGATATCCGATGCATTTTTTAAGTTCATTAATTTTGTATCATAAGCACTTTTTGCTCGTCTTATTTTTCTATATACTTATAAATTAATAAGTACCTGACGCGATTTCTTTGGATGGCATTGTCAAGGATTTATATAAAAACAATGAAAAAATCCTAATATTTTTCCCAAACGTCACAACAAATTACAAACCATTGACACACTCGCACACTCCACATTCAGAAAATAGTTGCCATTTAAAAAGTAAAAAAATCTCAGGGCCATGATAGCGCAGTCAGTCTCAATGTATCATTTTAATCGAAATAAAATTTGAACATTTTCATTTTGACACTAAGGTTGGGTTGCACCACGCACAATTAACGGACTCATCAACGTTAAATATGGCAACGGAGCTGTCATCCCATAGAAAACTGTCAAACTTTTCATACAAGATTTTTTTAACGATGACGTTGACATTAATAGACAGTTTCTTGCAACCGGCTTTAAGTCTGAATTTAACTACCCTGAAAATGTAACATAGAACCCTGTAATATAAGGCCAGCGATATGCCATGGGCCATGAGCGACTCTCCATCTATTGGCATCCTCTGTTTGTCCATCCATCCTTTTTGCAGCGTTTGTCCTGTTTTTTTTTGCCATTGCTCAACGGGAGAGCTTGGCAACTAAACCCACGAATAGGTGTAGGTACCAATTTTAGAAAACGAATGCCTGTTGGACTTTCCGTGACCTTACGAGCCGGGGTTTGAACCCGAAATCTGGATTGAGAGTCCCAACTCAACACGTCTTAATAAAATTTTCACCTCCACACTTTTCTACCGTGATGCTAATTCTATTCGTTCATTTGTTTGAGTCGCAATTGTCTAAAACTGTATTGTGAGCTGTTATTAAAATGTAGATCAAGGACCATATAATACTTGGACTGAAATGACAGTCTATATGTCGGCAGCCGATCGTAATGTTCCTGTGTAATGTTTTAACGATAGTCACATTAACCCAATGTATAGGAAGCTTAGGTTCGTGAGGTTGCTTCAGATGCCCGAAGGGCATAATTGACCAGAAATAGGAGCCCCGCATATACTCAGGGAACGATTCAAAGATTTTCACGTTTTACAATATGCCTAGGAATTTCACGATATGCCTGATCTTACGGTCGGCCGCCGATAAAATCGTGTTCCCGTAATTCAGGCAAATGTACTAGCGCCATCTATAGGGTCACTAACGCAGCAGGTCTCAGTTCTGTACATTTTGTTTGGCGATTTAACAATGTCAACTTCCGTTCGATAGATGGTTGGTCCTCCTTGATAAAAACTATAATACGGCATGTGACTATACTTTTACACTCAGTTTTTTATATCACCCATGTTTTTGTATCGGGTTACGTTTAGGTACACTATTGCTTTCTTAAATAAATCAACCAAAGCTACAGATGCAGCAACGTCACATAAAAACATAATACAAATCATGTTTAAAAAGGATGAGGGTCATACTTGAGCTCTCTCGGCGTCACATAGTCATTAGGTTTAGTTGATTCAGTATCGTCATCTGCCTCGTCATAATCAATAGTACTGTATCCACCATCAACTCCTAGAACAGGCACTAGCTGATCTGAGTATGGCCCTGATTGAACAATCCCTGTTTTAAGAATTGCTTCCACATCCACTCCCGGTACTTGACTTGCAAACTTTGTGATTGTCTCCAATATCTTTGCAAGTCTGTTTTCTGATCTTTCTAGCCGCGCAGACATGTACAAAGCCGCCCTTGGGTCAGTCATGGATGTGAGATCATTCCAATTTGTTGTAATGTTGAATTTCTGCTGTAGTTCTCGGATTTCGGCTAGCAGACTATAGTACTGTTCTTCTGTTGCCACTGGACTTAAGGCTGGACCCACTTCAAACAAAATAATTTAGAATGATAAGGGTAAGTTAGGTTTTAAAATTATAAAATAATTATGGGTAACAAAATTAAATTACTCGTACTTACTTATTTCTCTTCCCGACGGTGTTCTGGTAACTGGTACCCCAAAACAAAACATAACAGTTACTAAGCTATCTCTCCATTAAAATCATAGAGAAAATTAGTAACTTTAGAGTGCTCACTCCATACAACTGGTTATAAACCAGAAATATCGACATTATGAAGGTTACTCGACTAACTACTAACTAATCGTCATGCCCTAATGTCAAAATTTCGAGCTAAACCAGTTGTGTGGAGTGAGCACTCTAAACTTATTTATTGTCCTATACCTACCAAAACGATGAAAAAAAATATTTATTTTATTATTAAAAAAATATTTTATTATTCAAACACAGCACTACAGTAATAAAACCAAGGCACTGTGAACTACAAATAATTAACATTGCAAAATAATATTAACTATTTCGAGTCAAAATGGAAATAATATTCTGAATCTTTCTTACCGACTAATAACTTTTCATACCGTGGTTCTGCAAAGTAAAGATTTTTATTGGAATGCTAGTTTATAAATATTATTTGAATATTCCTTAATTTATTAGGGCTGAACTAAGCACTTACCTAAATCATCGTCATCACTGGCTTGCTGATGACGCTTGTCACGCTTGTCATACTTATTTCTTCTGTCATTACTTTCTTCCTAAAAGATAAAATGTAAATTGTAAAGATATTAGATATTAGATATGTTAACTTTTATATAAAATATAGTTCTAGAACCACCTACCCCTTTCAATTTTCCAGAATATGATTGTGGTCGTCCATCAGCATCAATTTTACCTTTTTGGTCGACCTGTTTACCTAGTCTAGATTTTCTACTAATTGCAGAAGATTCGTCAGATGAGTCATAATGTCCAGCTCTATATCGATCAGATGGTGACATTTCATCACGCTTTCCTGCTCTTCGTCGTTCCGCTGGAGATATTTCACTGGAATACTTTCCAGGTTTACGCCGGTAACTGGGTGATCCTTCATCAGAATATTTTCCAGATTTACGCTGGTAACTGGGTGATCCTTCATCAGAATATTTTCCAGATTTATGCCGGTAACTGGGTGACCCTTCATCAGAATATTTTCCAGATTTACGCCGGTAACTGGGTGATCCTTTATCAGAATATTTTCCAGATTTACGCTGGTAACTGGGTGATCCTTCATCAGAATATTTTCCAGATTTATGCCGGTAACTGGGTGACCCTTCATCAGAATATTTTCCAGATTTACGCCGGTAACTGGGTGATCCTTTATCAGAATATTTTCCAGATTTACGCTGGTAACTGGGTGATCCTTCATCAGAATATTTTCCAGATTTACGCCGGTAACTGGGTGATCCTTCATCAGAATATTTTCCAGATTTACGCCGGTAACTGGGTGATCCTTGATCAGAATATTTTCCAGATTTACGCCGGTAACTGGGTGATTCTTCATCAGAATATTTTCCAGCTTTACGTCGTTCCGCTGGAAACATTTCAGATCTACGCTGGTGACTGAAAAGTACTTCATCAGAATACTTGTCAGCTTTCCGTTGCCTAGCTGGAGATTTTCCCTTATCTTTTGTGCGACGAACGGCTAAAGAAGTATCATCAGAATATTTTCTGTCACCGCGTCGCTCATTTCTGCCTTTGTGTCGCTCAAATGGAGATATTTCATCAGAATAATTTCGAGATATAAGACGTTCAGACCGATGTGTTTTAATTGGACGATTCTTTTGCATATGTTTGTCAGCTTTCCGTTGCCTAGCTGGAGATTTTCCCTCATCTTCTGAGCGACGAACGGCTAAAGTACTATCCTCAGAATATTTTCTGTCACCGCGTCGCTCAGCCCGATGTGTTTTAATTGGACGTTTCTTATGCATATATTTGTCATCTGAACGTTCATGAGTAGCAGATTCTTTAATTAATCGATAATCAGATGGAGATATTTCCCTTGAATTATCGTCAGAAATATATTGCCCAGATGTTTTGTGACTCAACGATCCCGGACGCTTTTGTGATCTGTGCTTTTTATCCGAGAGCAGATATGCAGAAGTCATAACTTTATCTTTTACAGCCCTTCGTTTTTTTCTTTTTCCCATAGTGTGAATTTTTATTTCAGTCACCATAAATGTGCCTTTTGCATTTTTGCGGGCTCTTCTCTCTAGCATTTCGACTTTGAAACGTCTTTTAAGTAGTTCCATACGCCTTGCAATAATGAATAAAACAGATCCAATCATATTGAAGTTAACAGGGCAGTAGCTCTGTGAATTAAATTTAAACGAACTTTAGTAGGTACATATGATTGATAATTTTTCGTAAACTCTAATAGACAGGTCACAAAATTTCAAATTCGCTCTCCTTCTCGATGCGACAGGCAAACGATATTATTTTTGGGCAACCGGGCTTTTTACCTGTTGTATCCGAATTGCCGGTTGCCTTCAAAGAAAATTGACCGGAAGTGAGATATTGAAGATCACGGCCAAAAAAATTACCCGTTTTTAAGATCTTCTTAAATAACTCGTAAACAGTGGCCCCTACCAAAAAATGTTCTGCTACTTAAGTAATCCACATAATATTCTGTATAAAAAAGGTTCTATACAGTTTTTTGCTGTAATCAATGTTTAATGAGACATCGAGGGAATAAGATAGACAATAAACATATAGAATGACTAGCTTTTTCCCGCGACTTCGTCTGGGTGGGATTAACATTCCCAATAATAAATTTATGAAACGCCTTAGTGAAATCTTGTAGCAAATATAAATTTAACGTATATGATTTTTAGGGTTCCGTACCTCAAAAGGAAAAAACGGAACCCTTATAGGATCACTTTGTTGTCCGTCTGTCCGTCTGTCTGTCTGTCAAGACCATTTTTCTCAGGAACGCGTGGAGGTATTAAGCTGAAATTTATATTAAATATTCAAGTCTATTGTTCCTTGAAGCTGTGACAAAATCAAACTTAAAAGCCAACGCAATCAAAAGATACAGTCGTTTATGCTACAAAATTTAGAGTTTTCGGCACTCGCAAAACCTATGGGGTACTTTCCGTGAACTCAGAAACTTGAAATTAGGCACGAAGCAACGTCATATAGCATAGACAAAGGAACAATTATAAAAAGAAGACATTTTTTAAAATTTTAAACTTACTACCTTTTTCCTCATAAACGTGTCAAGTTATTAAGTTTAAATTCATGTCAAATACTCAGGGCTATAGTACCTTTCAGATGTAGCAAAAACAAATCTTTATGTCAACGCAATCAAAAGAAATATCAATTTAAGTTGCATATTTTGAAACTGAGTACTCGCGAGAAACTCAAAACCTAAAGGGTACTTCCCGTAAGCTCAGAATCTTGAAACTTGGCACGAAGAAACTTAATGTAGCACAGACAAAGGAAAAATTACGAAAAGTAGACATTTTTAGTAAAATCGTACATAATTTTTTTTTTTTTTTAATTTTTTACTTACTACCTGTTTCCTCGTAAACGCGTAGAGGTATTAAATTGAAATTCATATCATATACTCAGCTTTATAATATCTTTCTGCTGTAGCAAAACGAAACTTTCATGTCCACGCAATCATAAGAAATAGCAATTGTTATAGGTTTTTACGGAACCCTCGGTGCGCGAGTCCGACTCGCACTTGGCCGGTTTTTTTTACGTCTACAGTGAGCAATAATGAGTACCAGTGAGTAATATCCTCAGGGAAGGCCATAAACTGCATGATGGGATCTGGTTTGACAAACTAGCCGATAAGAGGGCGAAACGGCAGGGTTGTAACACCAGCACATCAGTTGCAACATTTAACTGTGCAAACTGTGGGCGCGCTTGCCACTCCCGTATTGGTTTGTACAGTCACCAAAGGAAGTGTCTAAGTTGATTTTGGACATTGCGTCTAATCGTCTGCCATAGACGTTACAGGCCAATGATGATGATGATGATGTCAGTGAGCAACAATTCCATACAAACTTCAAACCCCCTTTTCACCCATTTAAAAAATGATTTCTGGGATAAAAACTATTTTATGACTTTTCCCAGAACTCAAACTATCATGATACGAAATTTCATGTAAATCGGTATACGAGTTATTTAAGAAAAGCTAAAAAACGGGTCATGTCTTTGACGGGCATCTTGAATATCTCACTTCCGGTCATACTTTCTTTGAAGGCAACCAGCAATTCGGATACAGCAGAGTCTAAACCAGGTAAAAAGCCCGGTTGCCCAAAAGTAATATCGTTTTCTTATCGACTTTTTAAAAAAATGGGACTAGTCTATAAGGTGACTGAATGACTTAGTCTAATTAGAATATGTTATACAGGTGCTCGCGAGGAAATCGCACAACTCCGCCAGCGTATTCATGAGGTCACAAGGAGTAATAAATGTTATATGAGTCGAGTCGAGAGTAAGTCGATTTCACAGAAGGACCATTTTTTTATTGCTTTTTTTTCGATTTTTTAACGCGCTTGAACATAAAAAAATTAATGTTATTGGTAAAACTATCGACTTAAATAAATTGGTACAATTTTATTCGTAAATATGGTTTACGTAAACTATTCTTTGGCATTTTGATAGTTTTGATATCTGTCAATAAGGATGTCTAGACTAGACCCCATAAAGAGTGAAATCACCACCAAAACAAGTTTTGCACTGTATTACAATAAAAAATATAACTCTGAAACTAGTCGAAATCCAGAAAAGTTTATACGTCATTTTAGTCTCCAATTATGATGAGGAATACGCTAGCAAAACTATGAGGTTTCCTCGCGAGCACCTTGTATACGAGCTTTACGTTTGATAATATAACGGTTCCTAGTTGATAGTTCATAATCTAACGAAAAATAATCCGTTAAATTGTAAGCATTACGTTACGGTTCACAATTTTTCGATAGTTTACAATCTCGCTAGTTAGATTATAAACTAACGGTATTTACAATTTTACGGTGTCATATACATAAAGTTTTATCATAAAATGGCCCTACTTTGCACCTTAATGGGTAGCGATGAGCGATTCCCAGCTTTTTTAATACATTGCTTTACGAGTTGATCAACTACTCAACATGCTCTTTAAACTGATAAAAAATATACATATTTCACTATAAAACACTTTTTTTTTGTTACAGATATAGTGAGAAATTATTTGACTTCGTAATTTTTCGGAAAAGTTCGTATTTATTGTGCTCTCTCAATTAGTAGTAGGTAGTATTTAGTAGTAGTAAAACACTTTATTGCACTAAAACATTGCACACTGTTTAACTCTCGTATCGGTCTTTGGATGGCAACCCTAGTTTGTCAACTTCCGTTATAATTAGAAATCCTTGATCTTATGGAACAGAGAAGACAATTTAAAGGCTTTGATAAAAATAAATACGAAGAAATAGACAATGTTATCCGAACTAAAATCAGAGAAACTAGGGACAGGTGCTTAAATGAAGATTGTGAGCAAATTGAAAAACTTCAAGAGAAAAGAGACAGCTTCAATTTACACAAAATAAAAGAATTTACTAAAACACATAGGAAACACATAGTGTGTATATTAACAGACTTACATAACAAACTAGTAATCGATAAAGAAAAACAATGTAAAACATGGGAACTGTACATCGAGCAACTATTCGAAGATGATAGAGCAGATTTGGATACAAACGTAATGGAAATCCTAAGTAACGTGGAAGGACCACCAATACGTCAAGTAGAAATTGAAAAAGTAATAAGATCTATGAAAGACGGAAAAGCTGTTGGCCCAGATGGGATACATGTAGAACTGTTAAAACTATTAGATGATGACAATTTGGAACTATTAGTTAAAATATACAATACAATTTATGATACAGGAACATTACCGGAAGACTGGTTAAAATCCACGTTCCTCCCGCTCCCTAAAAAGGCAAATGCTAAGACATGCGGTGACCATAGGCTCATCAGCCTAATGAGTCATGCCCTGAAAGTATTTCTTAAAGTGATCCACATGAGAATCTATAACAAAATTGTCAAAATTATATCAGATAACCAATTTGGATTCAGAAATGGTTTAGGAACACGAGAAGCCCTAATTGCAGTCCAAGTACTGGTGCAGAACAGTTTGGAATATAATAACGAAGTATATGCATGTTTCATTAACTTTGAGAAAGCATTCGACAACGTAAAACATAACAAAATAATGCATATACTCAACAAGACCGAAGTGATGATATCATAATACGTAAAGGTGTGAGACAAGGATGTATCCTATCACCATTATTGTTTAATCTTTACTCCGAGACTATATTTCAGGAAGCTTTTAATGGAGTTGAGACTGGCGTCAGAGTGGACGATATGGTGATAAATAACCTCCGATACGCCGATGATACCGTTATCTTGGCTCACTCCCTACAAGATCTCCAACAACTCTTAAACCGCTTAAATACTGTCGTAGAAGATTACGGTCTAAAAACGAACATAGCGAAGACCAAGTATATGATAATGAGCAAGAATGCGGTAGAATCGACCACGCTGTGATCAACGGCAGGCCACTTGAAAGAGTCAAACATTACAAGTATTTAGGAAGCTCTCTTAACGAAACATGGGACCCACGGAAAGAGATACGTACAAGAATGGAGATAGCAAGAAGCACATTCATGAAAATAAACAAGCTATTCACCAACAAAGACATAAACCTGAAACTCAGATGGAGAATGGTTAAATGTTACGTGCTATCTGTATTTATGTATGGCGTCCAAGGCTGGACTATACACCGTACTATAGAGGCAAGAATAAACGCTTTTGAAATGTGGCTCTACCGAAGAATGCTAAAAATATCATGGCGAGATTGAATAACCAATGTAGAAGTTTTACAAAGAATGAAGAAAAAATTGGAACTTTTGGAAACAGTAAAGAAAAGAAAAATCTCATATTTTGGACATATTTACCGTAACAATAAATATCAAATTCTAAGGAAAATAATAGAGGGCAAAATAGAGGGCAAAAGAAGTAGAGGAGGAAGGAAGCTAGCCTGGATGGATAATATTAAAAGCTGGACTCATATTAATGACGCTGCCAACCTAAGCAGAATGGCACAGGATAGGAATAAGTTCCGAGAGATGGTCGCCGACGTCCGATGAGGACATGGCACAAGAAGAAGAAGAAGTTATAATTAGGGCAACACTGGTCCATCTTCCGGTAGCCATACCTTTTCCTCTTCTTTTGTTACTTTGAGAGAGAACACACGTTGTCCTCAGCTTTAATTGTCGAAACTTACCTAAATGTCGCTTCCGTGCCTTAATCGAGTATAAAACAGTTTAACATCAGTGCAAATCACGTGTGAAGTGTAGTGAGTGCAAGGCTAAGCTCCTAGGCGAATCCAGGTGAAAGGGTAATACGGTAAGACGGCCGCACGTTTAACCTGCACCGAAAATCCCTTAAAAGCTAGCCTACTTCCTCACCACCCTCGGATTGCAAGGTTTGTGATTTGTGCAATTTAGATATAGATTTACTTGTTCCAAGAATTCATATTAGGATCTGGTATAAAAGTGTGTATAACTCATTTAAAAGAATTTTTAGCCTACAGTCCATTAAACCTTAATTTTATTGCTATCGCATCCTAAAACACACACAATTATGAAACATGCATGTAATTTGTACAAAGGCGAACTTATCCCTATAAGGGATCTCTTCCAGCTAACCTTAGAGTAACTGAGAAATGCTGAGAACTGGCAGACATAATTGAATTTAACACGTACAAGACAGCAACAGTTTTCGTCAATTAACTTTTAAACCTAATCTACTATTATACTAAATATATGGTGTGACGAACTATTTGATCACTTTAGGTATCTGTTACAATATATTTGATGCTGACTGTACATGCAGGTGGTGCCAAATTAGGGATTTGTCAACTTTTTGCAAAATTAAAGCTAATCTAGTTCAGTTCGCACCTGAACTCTAATAGTATAGACTTTGTAAATACGCTACCGGGTGATGTACTCATGTACAAGTCAACTGATAAAACCGGTGATTATCAGGATGCCATAAATAACTTTAATTATGAAAAATGGTTACGGAATCAACTTATTCCCAACTTGTCTTCGTATTCTGTATTAGTAGTAGACAAGGCTTATCACAATAAATATGTGGCACGTCCGCCCAACTCTAATACCGCAAAGCCGCATAAACTGGTTAAAAAAAATAACCAAAATCCCCATAATTCATCATTAACCAAAATACAACTATACGAAATTATTTGTCGGCTTAGGGCTCGGTCAGACTGCCGCGTTTTGTTAGCGGGGCGCGATGACAGCGGCTCGCATCGCGCTCGCATCACGCTCGCGGCCCGCCAGCGCCGCGCTCACAACTGGCGCGCATCGCTCTCTCAAGGGGCAGTTATATATGGTTGTCCTACTACTCCACCTAGTAACAAATAGCGTACTAGTAGTACACTAGTAGCTACTAGGTGGAGTAGCAGTGCAGGTGACATTTCTCTTACATTTTCGGTATCTTTAGGGGTCTTTGACATAGATGGCGCAATTGACTTGAGCTTCAAAAAGTTCTTAGGCTGTGGCCGTCTATATCTCTATAGTCTCTGGTCATACTGACCAACTTAGTCTATGGGAAGAACCCCGAAAGTCCCATATTTAAAAGTTGTTTAGTACGGCCTACCAAATCATCTCGCATAGTGATCCGGTTAAGTTATTTTTCAATGTATGGGGTAGACAAACAAATAAACATAACAGTTTCAAAACTTTATTAGTTTGTTTTTCAAAATACGTACTTTAACCGGATCATAATATGACTTTGGCGTACACGAAGAGAGGCCTATTCAATTCAATTAAATTCAATATTTTTATTTCGAATTAAATAAACAATTCATATCAATGTTATAGCCCAATAAAATTAGATCAATAAAAATCGTTTTGAGGAATTAATTCCCAGCAGACTGGAAATCGTTTATTTACCTGCACGTGGTCCCAAAGCTCCCTCCCAGTCCCTACGCCCCACAGTGGGCGATAAAAAGGCTGAAATGAATGAATGATGAATGAATGAATAATATGCCTTCACCTTGTATGTTAAAAACATAGGGGTCGAACTGAGAACATCCTTTTTTTTGAAGTCGGTTAAAAACGAAATAAATAATAAACAACGATGGCCGGAGAACTAGGCTTTTAGGTAGGTAGGTAGGCAGGTAAGGTACTGAGGGACAATCTCGAGGGCGGGAAAATGTCAACAGAATCGAAATATCTTCCGTGTTTTAAGTACATAATTACTATCATACAGTAAATTATATAGTAGTGCAGCACAACCTAAGAACTTTTTGAAGCTCAAGTCAATTGCGCCCTCTGATAAGTCCCCTAAAGATACCGAAAATGTAAGAGGAAATGTCACCTGCACTGTTACTCCACCTAGTAACAAATAGCGTACTAGTAGTACTAGGTGGAATAGCAGTGCAGGTGACATTTCCTCTTACATTTTCGGTATCTTTAGGGGGCTTTCGGACAGAGGGCGCAATTGACTTGAGCTTCAAAAAGTTCTTAGGCTTTGCTGCTCTACTATATAAGTTACTCTATGTTACTATACTTATGAATCTATGCTATTTGTAGTGAAGAAAACTTGGCGCTTTTCCGCCATCCGATGTAGAAGGTAAAGGAGGTATTTCAATTAAGTCTAAACCCCGCAGTGTTATTGTGATTAGTGTAATTACCCTATAAAACTTAGGTAATAGACAATACTGGCGCCATTCTCAGGACGTCAGACTCGGTTGCAGCAGCAGCAGGCCTATATTTAATGATGATGCACAACTTACATTATGTTCATCAAAAGCAGCATCGATCATTTCCCTCACGGTTAAAATATTAAAATCTGACATGATTTTATGTTAATATAATATATCAAAATCAAAGAACAAATATATAAACCATTTTCAAATATTGCCACTGTCGTAATGACTTGGTAATGACAGCGTAATGGAAAAGTATTATTTTTTCTTAAAAATATTTTGATGCCGGGCAGTTCCTACATTTTTAAAAGGAGTCCTAAAAGGTGAATTTTTTTTTCACATATGCCTATTTGAAAGAACTTTGTTAATTCCGATACACGATTGGACAAAATCGGCGCGATAGAAATTTATTCCAAAGTTACATCTTAAAAATAGCTTTAAACAGTTGTTTGCCTTTACTTTCATGACTTATACGTTGTAATTAAGGACAAAACTCTACCACACTATAATACTATAAAAACTTTTTACAAAAAAAAGATAACCGACTTCAAAAAGAATAAAATGAATCATTGTATTATTTATATGCGTCACCAACTGATATGTTTGAAGTCGGTGCCAAGCCAAATTTGGAAGAGTTAATACGAACGAGGCGATGGTTTCAGTGAATTGTTCTTTTTACTATCTATCTAATCTAATGCGGTATGGATTGCACGTAGGTGTGTGTACATTTGTTTCGACCATGCGTTATCCGTTAGGCAAGTAGGTACAGAAAATAAAATCATGCGTCTGTTAACACACTGTTTGGACTATCCGTATCTCGAACGAAGCCCGTGGTTCGGTTTGAATTATTTATCATTCTTCATCTACGGTTAAATTCGAAGTATAAAGGAATTCAATGGCTAGATAAATTTTTCTATACTTACTCAGATACATCCATCAGTACACCCACCATGTCGGTAAAATGGCACGATATAAAAATTTTCTATGAAAGGCCAATCTTACGCGTCTACATTTTTTTTGTATTCTATTCCGCCTTTTTCTGATTATTGACAAAGTAGACGTGTACGAGTATCAGAATATATACAAAATTGGATTAGTAGTTTAGATATGAAAATGTAAGAGATAGAATCTGACCTTTGCATTATTAGTACTGATCTTTTGTGATGAAATTGAAGTTGATTGGGCCGGTTTTGTATTTTTTGGCGTGGCACCGACTTCAAACGTATCAGTTGGTGACGCATATAAATAATAAAATGATTTATTTTATCCTTTTTGAAGTCGGTTTTCTTTTTTTTGTAAAAAGTTTTTTTTTCCATTTTTAGTGGTTATATATGTTTATCAAAATCGGACAACAAGTCTT
Organism: Pammene fasciana; assembly: GCA_911728535.1. Lineage (NCBI taxonomy): Eukaryota > Metazoa > Arthropoda > Insecta > Lepidoptera > Tortricidae > Pammene > Pammene fasciana. The sequence goes on from OU452279.1 coordinate 6,696,923, forward strand.
GGATTAATCGGTAAAGATATATCAAAAAGTTCATAATACACCCATTCAATCTAAGGAAAGTTCCACGTATCATATGTGGACTTCACATATGTGTGTTAACGGACGGACGTGTGAGAGCTTGTACGCTTCCCGCAACTACTACTCCCGTTTTCGCACTCTATCGATAAAAGCACCGCTACTACCTTCGCGCCACAGCACCATAATCCGTGTAGTGTAATTTGCAGCCAGAACGCTTACCATGAGTTATGACATTGACGTTTTCGAGAACGAGTATCGAGTGTTCTATCTGTGCATCTTGCTTGTAACATATTAGTGTAAACGAGATGCACAGATGGAAAGTTCGTTACTCGTTAACGAAAAATGTTAATGTCAAACTCATGGTAGCCGTACAGCTGACGACACCGTGCATAAACCTAGGTCTAAGTCGGACGACTGGAGGTAACGGTTTTAAGGTCTATCCCTAGCGAGCAACAGGAGACTCTTGGACTAGCACCAACGGTATCCGACAGCGACCGAAGGTTCTGCCGCAGCAGCCACAGCGTTTGAAGGTGAGCTCCCCATTTACACCAGACACACTTAAAATAAGTCGACGAATCTATCGGTAGCAACCTCCTCACTTCACCCCTTTGTCTCTCGTGTACATGTTAAATCGTAATAGATACAGTCCGCCTCTCGGAATCGAACATTTTGGTGTGTGTTGTGTGTTATACTTGTTTATGTGCAATAAAGTGATACATACATACATACATACTTCATCATTAGGTCCACTCCATCAAATTGGTGGTTTACGAGAGGAAATGCTTGAGTGGCTTCAGAAAACACCCAAATCAATAAACATGTGCCTTTAAAAACTGAGGAGTTCTCTCAATTCCTCATGGATCCCATCACCAGAACAGCACCAGATTAATGTGGGACCATGTTCGAAGTATGTAGTTCCTTCCAAACAAAAAAAAACAATTATTCAAATCGGACCACGGATCTCGGAGTAATCGCTGAACATCCTACATTTAAAAAATCTTCATCATTATTATCAAAGCAATCATCAACATCAGGTCCACTCTATCAAATTGGTTGTTTTCGTGAGAAAATGCTTGAGTAGCTTAAGAAAACATCCAAATCACTATACACGTGCCTTTAAAAATTGAGGAGTTCCCTCTATTCCTCATGGATCCCATCATCAGAACAGCACCAGATTAATATGGGACCACCTTGGATGTAGAAAATTTCAAACAAAAAAAGAATTACTCAAATTGGGCCACGGGTCTCGGAGTAATCGGTGAACATACATAAAAAAAAAACACCAAACCGAATGCAGAACCTCCTTCTTCTATGGAATTGAAGTTGGTTAAAAATCTTCATTGTTTTCTATAACTCCTTTAATGCGTATTTTTTTGAATTCATCATTTTGCAAAATTTGCAATGAGCTCCCATACTTACTAATTGTAACGCAATCTTTCTTTTTCATTCGCGCTGAAAAGGATAGGAATGTAATTTAGCTGTTGCCATCCCTATAAAAGAAAATTGTTGAGAAACTGCCACCTAGCGGGGCGGCATCGGCAGATGCGATTTAGGGAGCTAGGAAGGACCTAGTGTCCCTAACGCCCTGCCACAGGCGCAATCTAAAAATAGCCCCTTCTTGCTATTCACATTACAATTCAGTACGCAATTACGGTGCAGTATCACTGAGTCAGAGTAAATAATAGTATACAGAGAGACCTCTGTAACGTCACGAATCATGTTGTCCCTTCTTAACTCATGACAAGTTCTCTTTCGCACTTTATGCAAACATATCGGATACGTCAGTGTCAAACTCAATTTTTTTGACAAATTTACACTAAGTTGCACCCTTCTGGCAGTATTCCAAAATTGCCCCTGCGGCAGGTGTGTGACGAACTGACGAATGAATTATTTTGCAGGTTTACCTGCTCGGGCTATGGCACGTATGAGATGGTCCAACGCTGAAAAGTTGGCTGTTTGGAGCCTAAACTGTGCAGTCCATAAGGCATATGACCACACTTTTGGAAACAAGGTACATGTGGCCGCGATCGACAGCAGTGAGCTAACGAGAAAGAAGAGAAAAAGGTGACGTACACACTACGAGTAGATAATGTGTCTCACGCTGCTCCGGCTTGTCTAGCTCACATTTTGGGCACTTTTAAATTTTACTTGGATGTATTTAATTTTTCTGGGATGAGTGAATTTACACCTCGCGAAGGTTACGGGTGGCTGGATGAAAGGGCTGGATTCACTTCGGCTGTACTCACCTTGTATACTTGTTACTCGTATAAACTATTTTGACTTTTGAGTCTTTATACAGTGATTAATGATGAGAATGAATTTGGTAATGAGTTATTTACGTGCCGTGCCGTTAAACATTTCAAAGTTGTTGACTATGATGCAGACAAATTTCTTTCGGCGGTTATCCTTAACTAATAGCAATAGTGCTTGCCTAGTTTTCAATAGCAGTCGCTTTCGTAAATGACTGCACCAATTCTTCGGATCTCATTGCGAAGCAGACCCCCGAAGGCAACCGTCATAAGCCTACAAGTAAGGTATAATGCTAGAAAGATTATGATTATTTACTTTTGAATTTAAAAACAAGAGCGCTGGTAGCCTTGCGATAAGACGTCCGACTTTCAATCCGGAGGTCTCGGGTTCAAACCCCGGCTCGTATCACTGAGTTTTTCGGAACTTATGTACGGAATATCATTTGATATTTTCCAGTCGCTTTTCGGTGAAGGGAAACATCGTAAGGAAATCGGATCTAATCCCAAAAAGGCCTAGTTTCCCCTTTGGGTTGGAAGGTCAGATGGCAGTCGTTTTCGTAAAAACTAGTGTCTACGCCAATTCATGGGATTAGGTTGTCAAGCGGACCCCAAGTCGGGATAAACGCTAGGATGAAGAAGAAGAATTTAAAAACGGTGTAGGGTGGAAGAATTATTGGGCTCTCCAGGGGAACTGCCTTAGCGCAGTGTGCTAGAAGGAAACATTTATTTATTTTTCTCCAATGTGCTCGGAAATTTTCAGCTTACTGTAGCAAAATGAGTACGTGAAGTTCTTCATTTTTTAACAAAACGAATTAAAAAAAATAAAAATCATTAACTACCTGTTTTAGCGGCCGTGAAGTAATTTGTCAACGCCATAAATATGTATACACTTTTGCACCTTACTCCATTGTAATAAGGTTCAAAGTGTATACATATTTTAGGCGTTGACTAGTAAAATCCATTACTGTATTGTTTTTTACCTTTTAAACTTTTCATCCGACTAAGAAATATCATTTCAAACAGCCAATACTTAAGCGACATCTATACACCGTCTGAACGGCAATCCCTTCAAACTGTAGGATAGAGCGAGATAGTTAGATCAAAAACCTTGGTTGTCTCGTTCTTTGTCATAGCACCGCGTCTGATCGTGCGAATGAAGCTTAATACAATCATAGACAAAACAACTATTTTTAAGGTTTAATCTTGTATCTGTTGCATAAAAGGAGCATATTTAATACTGTCTTAAATAGCTTTTGACGAAAATTTCTTTTTAAATATTATTTGAATGAAAATTGGCAGTATACATAGTTCTTAATACTATAAAAAAAATTATAGAGGGAAACTAATTCATGACAATGAACGCTAATAACGTAACCAAAATCTGTAATTTATTTCATTTACTTTACTTTATTTCGTCGCACATTTAGAGAAAAGCACTATATATGCCTCGGCGGGAATAGAAATTCGTGGACTCGTCTTATTTTTTCGGACTCAGCTGCGCTTCGTCCGAAAAAATCGCTCATCCACGAATTTCCCCTTCCCGTCCTCTGCAATAATGTACTATTATTTCTTCCACTCCGTGTATGATATTAAAAAAAAAACGAGTTATACTGAAACATGATGTATATTTATAAAATATTTACAATTTTTTCTTTCTTAATTATAGCTTATGCTGTATATTTTGACACCATCAACATGAATAATACACTTTTATTTACAGAAGTCGTACATGTAGCAATAAGACATAAATATTTTATTCTATTTTAATGGTTGACCCTGTCTTAAGAGACGTAAATAATATAAATCATTATATAGCTTGCTATAAACGTTTCACTGCGTATTAGAAACAACTGTAGGTATTTGAACAATTTGAAATTTGTCTATCTAAATAATCTACCTAATATGAGCTAATTAGTTAGGCATGGGTCCGACAGTCAGTGGTACCCGGAAACACGCATGTTGGCGCTTCTAGGGGTGGCGGGGGCGGCGGCGACGCGGCGGGGGGTGCTGCGCCCGCGCCTTTACTTTGACTAGAAGTTGTCTGCGCTACAGACGTCGGCCTTGACACAAGCCCCAAACGATCTCCTCGTTTAGAGTCATTGGTATCAGTTACTGCACCTTTAATAGGCTTTCCCTCCTGTTTATCATATTTTTTCCTTTCATAATGAAGAATAGCGAGAGGAGGCATAGAATGAACGTAAGCGTGCGGTTCGTAGTTATCGTCGACGTAATCGTTCGGGTTCCAAGTCGCAGTCGTTGTGGTGGGAATTGTCGTTGTCACACTCTCTGTGGTTGTGGCTCTAGACGTCACTGAAGCCAAGGTAACAAAATTCTTACTAGTTACTAATCCAGATGACACAGTCGCGGTCGCGGGGACTGTAAATATTCTCCTCTTCTGATTTGATCTAGTCTTCCTTCGTTTTTGTAATTTTGGCACGTCGAGGAAGAATGGATCAAATATAAGATCTGACTCCTTGTAGTCGTCGTAATTTATTGGCACAATTGGTTTCACTGCACTGACAACGTTGCCTACAGTATAGTTTAGTCTCTTTCCGTTGCTATCACTGACTGAAGCACTAGCGGTGACAATGACCCGCGGTGGGCTTTTTAATTTATTCTGTGGTGCGTGCGGCGGCGCAACAGATCGCGCAGAAAGAGTAGATTCATTTTCTGGTGGAACATGTTCATCACTTCTCTTGCGATCGTAATAGTATGGATCAAAAGGTAAAGGCCTCTGCGCCGGCAAAGGCAGGTATGTATGAGGTTGTTGTTTATGCTTCACTGCCATTTCGTGGCGTTCAGAAGATTGTGAGGTTGGTCCTGGGCGCAACAGTTGATCCCGGGGATCTAAGGTAGTAGGTCGAAAAGGTTGAGGCTTCTGAACAAATGGTGCCGGTCGTGGTGCAGTACGGGAAGATTCATATTGAAAATGATCGTACTGATTAGGAGGAGCATGCGTTATGAAAACTCCATCTGCAGGCCGATAACTTTGGCGCTGGAATGAGATAGCTTCTGAACCGGGTCCTCGATGTCGGTAGATAAATTCTTGTGGGGATAGTAGTGAAGGGTCGGAAGTAGGCGACGCAGACGCAGAAACTTGTGAGGAAGCGTGTGATGGAGGAGATAGCGATGACAACGGAGGAGTTTGTGAGGGATTCAAATATGGTGCAGGAGGTTGATGGTGAAACAATGCAGACGGCGTGAATGTTGCCGTAGGGAGTGGCTTTCTAGTAGTAGTTGTGGTTGTAGATGTTGTTGTTGTAGTAGTCGGAGTATGCGTGAGAGTTGTTGTTGTAGAGTGCGCGTAGTCATCGTCGTAATCAGGATTTTCGCTATCGAACTCTTCTTCTTCTTGATTTTCTGCAAAATAGGAAAAAAAATGTATAAGTAGAATTTTATAAAAATTATAAAGTTTGAAACATGTAAAATATTTTATATCGTTTTTAATTGATATACATGTACATGAAAGAAATATACATGTACAGAAATATAATATTTAAGTAATATAATTAATACTATATAGACTTTGCGGATCTGAAATATAAAAGTATTTGAAAGTTGAATACTAAAATAATAGTTTTGTGTTTACCTATACAATATACATACCTTCGTTGGGTTCTTCGTGCTCTGCCGTAAACCCAGAACTGCTTGGAAGATAATGATTATTATTTTGATGTTCTTCTTTTCTTGTATCTATTACAGGATCTTCCGTTGAATCCTCGACCTCTGCTTGAATTACATGTGTTTTATCACTCTGTACAGGAGGTTCTTTTGAAGGAGGGGTTGCAGAGCTTACCGTCTTACTTGGTTTGGTTTGTGGGTTTGATTGTTCAGTCGTTTCTCCTTGAGGTTTAGATTGGTCTGGGTGTATTATAGGTGGTGCGAGTGTGCTCCCATATAATTCTAAATTTAAACTATAAAACTTTTCAGACTTTGTACAATCTACTTCATCCACCCGTTCACATACTCTTGTCTCCTGAAAAGAAATGAAATCTTGTTTTAAGTACTGATTCCGTTTATAAATATGTTAAATCATTCTGTACAGCGGGCCGGGAGTACCAAAATTAATACATTTACTGTGATAGCCGAGTGAACTTATTATGTGTTTTTAATAAATAGTACAAGTATTTAGATAAATAGTATCCGACTAAAGTGCTAAAAATTTATTAGTTCTGAATATTCCGATCCTATTAAAACATTTATAGACTCCTGCAGGCTTATGATGGCAGTAGTTGTCCGCCGATAACTTGATAAAAAGCTGACAACTTGACACATTGTCATGTTTTGCTGTGTGAATGTGTCAAGTTGTCAGCTTTTTATCAAGTTATCGGCGGACAACTACTGCCATCATAAGCCTGCTGGATAACCCATTGCGTTATCAGATAGTAAATTGTTTTGGCAGCAGAACATGATGGCAGTAACTAGTTTGCAGTAAGCAATCAAAAGTGTAACGTTTTGTGGGGTTCGAAATTCCGTCCAAAATTCCATTGCTAATTTTCTTAAGCCTTAATTGTTACATCGCCAAACTCAACAAGATCTGTGTCACCTGATCAAAGACGGTGCCATTTAGGCAAAGGAACTTGATGTCCATGGGCTCGTCCTGCTGGCCCACGGTGCACACGTGGAACATCTGGCACGAGGTCTCCAGGTCTGCATAGTAGCCCCCGATGACCTTGCCAGCGCACGTGAAGTTCGTCTCGGGGAGATTGTCGAAGTCCAAGTACTGGAATTGAGAGAGTTTGGCGTCAATTTAGGGCATAGGCGTACCAGCTGAAATTTTTTATGGTGGGTAAAACTATATCCTAAAGATGGCTAGAATGGGTTGCAGTTGTGTGTGGTTTATAGTAAGCGCACCATCATATTGTGACGATAACGTTGCTGTCCACAGGAAAGTATAAAAGTGTCCATTGACCAGATAGCCTCTACCGCGAATATCGTAATCGTTATCCTTCTCTTCTTCTCTTTTCCATTTTTTTTATGCGGGTAAAAGAGACACAGATGACTAAGCATCGATTTTCTGGTTCGCGGAAGGCTCCCAAATCTTCGGCCTTTTATGTAGGGGAAATTCTGACGTTTTGACGAATTTTGAACAATTTATCCTTTATATGCAGCTAAATGCACCAGGTATTTATAATGATCTTCACATACGTCAAATCATGTTAAGATCTTCAAAGTCATGTTTAGGTTCAAGACCTCATTGGCTTAACTGCTAGTGCTGCTGACTGTACTTTAATTAAGAATGGAAATAATCAAAGTAATTTGACAGTGCCAATAGCAAACATAAATAGTACTTACACCTGGTTCGATGGACCTCGATATTCGGAATTCGTTCTGGAATACGTATATCAGTAGCCATAACCACACTGAAAAGTTAAATACAAATCATTAATCATTCTGCAGATTTGATTAGACATTGGATTGGCAAGTCAGTGATCACAAGTGATCAGTTTTAGTTTTAGTAGTTTTATATCGTATAAAGTGCCGAAATCATACTTGTATGTGCAATTGATTATGTTAAAAGAGGTTAGGATACTTAGGATGAAAATATTACTATTATTTGAACACCAACTAATTATCACTTCAGCCAGTGACATATAAATGGCTAAATGAACGAAGATAAAAATGTTCACGTCTAGACGCGTCTAAATAATTTGCTACAGAAGGTCTGGCTAATAAGTAAAATGACGGTTTCTTTCATCTCCATCCAACGTCCATATGAATACGCGTTCCTCCTAAATTCAGGCTATAACTTTGTTTACGGTATCAGTTGCCGTAGCACCCCCTAATAGAACTTTTTTGACAGCTTGCTTTTGCCGGATAAAATTCAATAAAAGCGTATCCGGCGGCTGTTATATGGTACCTTTTGATCTAGACTATACAAATGTTTCTAAGACTTGACACGATAGTTCGCATTTTTGAGTTTGCCGAGTTTATTTTGTGTGAACTTGCGAAGTGCTCGGCGGGGGTAACGTGAACGAACTGCGAAGGGAACAATTTAAAAAAAAAACTTGAATAAATTTTGTAATTTACAGTGGCGCTTTGGAAGGGTTTCTATGAAAGACTTAAGATGAGGTAGCCAGGTATCCATGAGGTACCTTGACACCAAGTTGTGTGGAATTTTTACACGACTGCCCCAAAAAAGGAGTGTATTGTTTTTCAGTGACACTATATTATAAATGTTTGTATAACAACGTGTTGTTTCATTATTTTTTTTGTTAATCGCCTAAGATACAAACTCAGATCTGGCTGCGGTTGTGCCCAGCGGACAGATCCGTCAATGAATGACGGGAATTGAACACGGATGTGTCTGCGAACAGATCTGTATAGCGCCATATATTATATTGACGGATTTGTCCGCACTGCACCTACCTACCTAGTATTCTGTAGTGTGCCGTACTGAACTATAATAAGGTAGAATTTACAATTACCTTGCAACGCCGAGGCGGAGCGCCCAACCAGCGCGCCGCCGCATGAGATCCGAGCCTGCCGTCGCATCTGAAATGTTAATAATGAGCTTGAATTAAAAAAATAAGCACAGTAAGTTAAAGTTTAAATTTGTTAATTTATAGGTATCCCGAAAATCAACCCTTTAGGGGATAAAAACGGGGTTGAAAGTTTGTGTGGGGAATCAATAACCGGGGAACGCTGGAGATAGTTTGAGCTCTGGGGAAAGATATAGAATAGTTTATATCCAGAATTTTTAACGGGGGATGACTAATTCCACGCAGACGAAGTCGCGGGCAAAAGCTAGTTAGTTAAACAAGTTTAAGACAGTGACTAAGAGGCGAATTAATGAGTTTTAAATCATTTTCTCAGAAATCGCACGACAAAAATCACCCGAGTTTTTTAAAAAAATTGGGCAAGTGCGAGTCTGACTCGTGCTGTGCACCGACGGTTCCGTACGATATATGTGTACAAAATTTCAGCTCAATCGGTCTAGTAGTTTCTGAGAAAATTCGCTTTGTGACAGACAGAGAGATAGAGTCGCATCATAGGGGTTCCTTTTATTACTATTTTGGTACAAAACCCTAAAAACGAAGAATAGTACTAATATATTTACTATAGGTATGTAGTTATGTATGTATATTCAAATTTAAGTGTTTAAATATGACATTTAATATTTAATAGCAGCACCGCCCGCTTTTTTCTTTGGTGGAGAATGCCATACGGCATTAAGTCCACCTTTTTTACTCTTTTATTTTCTTTTATACAATACTCAAAATTAGCTTTCATTTGAATTTAAACAAACGCAAATCCGATATAAAACAATACAAAACGTAACAAAAGATGGGCCCTCGTTCACACGCATCACGACTGAACAATGGTTTCGACATTTACTATTATTAATCAACATGTAATATTCCGATATACCTATTCACTAAAACTTACATAATTCAACAATCAAAGATTTTGACTTTAAAAATGCTCTACTTTTTCTAGGCAGGTAATTGAGGAAGTGGAAAGAATTGGTAGAATTGTGTGGCGCGGGAATATTAATTAAATAATTCCGATGGTTCTTCAATTTTCTAATCATAACTCGTATTGTTCTCTTGTCAGTAATTGTTTCTGCATATGTTACTTCACAATGATATCTAACTAGCAATTGAAAGCTGAGAATGTCGGGCACCCTATTATTAAAGTCGAGTCGGTAATGTAGCCACGGGGATTTTAAATTAACAAATTGAAAATCACTTGGCTTCATTTTAGTCTTGTAGAATACGCCTACGCCAGAGAGCAAGAAAGAAGTAATATTGCCGTAAGTATAAAGAGAGCAAGAAAAAAGAAGAACAAACTGGCTCAGCTATCCAAAATGGGTCTAAGCTTACAAAACGAAAGCACGTCACCTGTCTCTTGGCACCTGTGCAACTTCCATGATACCACGTGAACGAGAAAATCTAGTGAATTCTGGGACAATTGTTCACAACCATGTGAACAATTGCCCCAGAATTCACTAGATTTTCTCGTAGGAAAAAGTTATTTATACCAATAAATAACTTTTTCCTTTCGGTGATCCTACCATATGTCTCAGCTTCAAGAAAAAAGAAGAGAGAACTTTTTTTTGCATTCTTACTGTAAGTAGGTACGAGACGACGCGGCAAGGGCTTGCAATTATCCGGATTATACGGCTACAATCCGGATAATTCCATACAAACTACTTTTCGAAATATCCAGATTGTAAGCCATAAACGCGGCGTGTCTATTCTTATAACATATGTAGGTAACTTAATCAAACGGTTAGTAATTTGATAAATTCAATACCCGTTTTATCAAGTCTCTGTCTCCTGTAGGTAAAATTGAATCGGACTGCGGACAGGTGTCTGAGTAAAATTAATGATGGTCATTAGGAATAACAAAACAAACTTAGAGTTACTTCACACATCACACAAGTATCTTTTTCTTTTTGCGGTACATTAGTATGATGTAACTTTCATTTGTTTGGTAACACTGCACGCACCGCCTCTATACAATTTAATAAATTGCTGATATATCATTGATGTCAAAATATATAATAGCGGTTATGTTTTCCAGCTTTAGACTCATAGAAATTATCGACCCTAGTATAAAATTTAATAAAACTATGACCGAGCTCTGCTTTGGATAAGTACCTACCTATTTCCCCAAACCAAGTAAGCATAAAAGTATAACCCAGATCAAGTTAAATGGGTAAATTTTCCGACTTGTACAGTTGACGTCGAAAATATGTTTACACTTTTGGACCTTATTACAAAGGAGTAAAGTGTAAAAGTGTAAAAATATTTTTTACGTCGACCTTACCTACTAATAGGTATATCGTACAATGCGTACACAGAAAATTAACTTTTATTAACCTTTCTTAGAGCCATATTTCAGAACGCAATTACAAAAGTAGGCACAACAAACTCTTTAATTAGTTAGTATATTAAGGAAAATGACAGTTACAAATACTTTTTACTTAAGCAACGATAAAGGAAACGATTTCAATCCAGATTAGCCCTATTATCGATCAACATTCATCACATTCGTCGATAACAAAAAATCGTGGTTGAGCATTTCCAATGCAATTACCTTCCCCCTCACTTATAAAGTCGTCTTTGTATAGAGAATCATAGTGATATACGTCTTTCTGGGTGTGGATGACAGAATAACAGGTGGTTGTGTCAGAGACAGGGCGTGGTTTCCTCGACGTAAGAGTGCCCATGCCCAGTGGTCCGGCGCGGAACTGGAGCACGGAGTTACCAATGCGCGGGCGCAGGTACACACTGTTGCAAAGCCGGTGAACAGATTATTTAGCTGATTGCATGACGAGAATGTGAATAAGACGTGAGATTATTTGAGAGGCCGTTATTTGTTTCAGTGTTTTTTTTAAATTAGATTTATCCGCAATGAGATATACACACGTATTTAGTATGAGGAAGGTATGTCCCATAACATCTATTTTTGTAACATTTACCTAACGTAACGGGAAACTTATTTTGTACTTAATACTATTTACTTAGTGATATTAACTACACCTTCGCCGTAAATAATAAAGAAAAATCCAGAAATGCTTACATTTGTGTGTAAGAAATACATCGTAAATAGGTAAGTACAAAACCTTAAATTAAATCAAAGATTGAAATTAGCCGTCAACAAATAAATCAAGAGATGGAACAAGATATTTTATTACAATGTACGGCCGGCTGTAAACATTGTATGTAACTGCACCGCCATGCATTAACGATAATAAATACGATCACTAGCACCAGTTTGTAGTTGTTATTAGTTAATTTAAGATTTATTAGTTAGATTTATTAGTTAGTTAGAGTTATTAGTTAGTTTATTTAGATTGATTTTAGATAATAAACCATTTAGATACTATATCTAAAACTGGGTAACTTGGTAGTTAAAATTACTTATTAGTTACAAAAAACTGACTACTGATGTAATTTAATCATTATTAGTAATATTCATCAATTAGGAAAGACGTGTTTTCACTGTTTTCGTTCAGTAAAACGATTGCAATATTATCTCGATTAGATAACTACTTTATTTCATAGGCTAGTTAAATAGAATTTGGAATTATTATTTCTTCTTCAGAAACTGCAATAACTATTACTTTTCTTCTATTTTTTTCTTAAGCGTATTTATTTTCTAGAATTAAATAGCACTTTTAAATTTTCATAAATGATTCAGTTTTAAATTTTTCGGTTTTATAAATATATTATAATATTTTGTATTACATATATATCCTTTGAATATCATAACAAAATTCATATTTTCCTGAGATATAAGGATTAATCTAGTTCAGGCACATGTACAGTCGACGTCAAAGATATGTATGTTTACACTTTTGCACCTCAATTCAAGGGATTAGGGTGCAAAAGTATAAACATATATTTGACGTCGAGTGTACAATATTACATGGGCTTAATTTTTTTCCAGTGAATATAAAATGTTTGAGTAAACTATAGAAATATAAAAGCTCGCGGCATCCGAGGGAATATCCCCACTGATATTTGATATATTTTTAAATCCTGAACTGACGCGGCCTTAAGCCATTTTATTTCGCAATGAAAAATTAATTTGTCAAATGTTGTCCAACGTATCCACTTCTGTTTACGCAAGTACGTTGATGCCAATTAGTCTTATTAATTACTTCATGATACGTAATGAATAGGTAGCAGACTAGCAACAGTCAAAACCGTTATTACGTATGCTTCAAATACAGACGAAGGTTATCAATTTAGAAGCGTGCCTAAATTATATAACAGATAATGGTAGGCAAAGAGTTGATGCAAATGGACAGGTATAATGACGTTACAATCCGATTATAATGGTTCTCTGTGGTGATCATGATGTATTGACGGCTATTATAACTATGTTTAGCCTTTTTGAAGTTTTATGTCTTTTTTACTCTTTGATTTCTTATGAAGTATAAACGTCACTCAATAAAGTCATGTCATAATACAAATATGTTTTCTTGTTACAATCTTATTAAATTCACATAAATTTAATGAACAAATGGTCCTTCGAACCGGATGATTATGAAATACCAGTGACCTAAAATTGTGTAATAAAAAGTCCACAACATATTTACGTAAGTCAAAATTTTTTTTCGAAATACGTTTCAAACATGAAAGCTTGCGACTTTGCGCGGTCTGGAAGAGGTTGTATTAGTGTCACCTGTCACTATCCAACCTAGGCGTGTGTATTGTGCTACTAAATAGCCAGGTCCTTTCATAAGCCCAGATTCAATAATTCTTCCATAAACCCCTGCTCCGAGAAGAATAATCGTCAGGCCAAGTGAAGAACAAACTGACGAAAACACTATGTTAGCTACGGCGCTAGTAACAGTGGCATCAAAGTGCGGACAGCCACAAATCTGTAGAGCGTTTATCGACCCTGGATCTGAAATATCATTTGTCACGGCTCGAGTTGTGGAATTGTTAAACTTGAAGAAAACGCCAATTAGCGGAGTAGTCTCGGTAATCGAAGAAGGTAACGACGTGTACGTAAAAAGCAAAGTGGAACTACAAATTACATCAAGGTTTGAGCCCGATTACAGTGTTAAGGTAAATGCTTATGTATTAAAATCTATAACTCGTAGTTTACCTGCTAGGGAAATAAATTGTAAACCGTGGCCTCAACTTGATGACGTAAAGTTGGCTGACCCCAACTTTGACACTCCAGGTAAGGTTGATATTCTTCTCGGAGCAGGGGTTTATGGAAGAATTATTGAATCTGGGCTTATGAAAGGACCTGGCTATTTAGTAGCACAATACACACGCCTAGGTTGGATAGTGACAGGTGACACTAATACAACCTCTTCCAGACCGCGCAAAGTCGCAAGCTTTCATGTTATTCGTCAAGTGGAAGAAGACAACAATCTTTTAAAGAAATTTTGGGAAGTTGAGACGCAAGATTATACAAACATGAAAGGATGGTCAAAGGAAGAGGAATTATGTGAAGAAATTTACAAAACAACAACAAAAAGAGACGATACTGGAAGATATATAGTACACCTACCACTGAAAGAAAGTGTGGAGGATACAGTGAAGTCATGCGGAGAAACGAAACAACAAGCAACCTGGAGATTTAAACAATTAGAAAGAAGGTTTGAGAAAAACGAAGCTTTAAGGACAGAGTATAGAAAGGTCATTGCGGAGTACCTAGAATTAGGTCACATGATGAAAGCTGAAACTGAAGAGGATGGTGCTGCTGTGTTCCTTCCACATCATGCAGTTGTGAAAGAAACTAGAGATACTACGAAGGTTCGTGTTGTTTTTGACGCTTCAGCGAAAGGTTCTCACGGCATCTCTTTAAACAACGCTATGATGATAGGACCCACGCTGCAGCCAGGCTTACGCAGTCTAGTCATTCGCTGGAGAAGTCACAAATTCTGTGTGATTGGAGATGTTGTCAAGATGTATCGGCAGGTATGGATGACACCTAAACATACAGATTTACAGCGAATCGTTTGGAGAGATACACCTTCTGAAAAAATTGAAAGCTACAAATTACTTACTGTGACGTTTGGAACAGCTGCTGCACCTTATTTAGCTGTTCGGACCCTAAGTCAATTGGCAGATGATGAAGCGCAAACTTACCCATGTGCGGCCCCTGTAGTAAAAAATAGTTTCTATATGGATGATTTAATGACAGGGCACGAAGACGAGTCTGAAATTAAGAAACTTTGCCATGAAATTAACAGTTTATTAAAGGCAGGCGGATTCGAAATGCAAAAATGGTCTAGTAATTCTGAAGAACTGCTAGAGTTTCTTCAAGACGGCAAAACATGTGGAGAACCTGAAAACAAAATAGAAATTAAATTGGACAAAGTTATAAAGATATTAGGACTTACCTGGGATAGAAAAGAAGATATTTTCAAAATCACAGTTAACTTACCAGACTCCGACGTGCCGACAACGAAGAGACAAATAATATCTGAAGTCGCAAGTCTGTTCGACCCATTTGGTTGGTTAGCACCTGTAGTAATAACAGCTAAGGTAATGATACAGCGTTTATGGCTTTATAGTCTGAGTTGGGATGATGAACTGCCACCCGAAATTATCCAGGAGTGGCAGAATTACCGCGAACAGTTAAACCTGCTTCAAACAATACAGATTCCACGTTGGATCAGAATATCTTCTGGTAGTAAGAGTATTCAACTTCATGGCTTTGCAGATGCATCTTCAGTTGCATATGCAGCTGTAGTTTATCTTCGAGTGATAGATGAAGACGATATTGTACATATTAATATGCTTGCAGCTAAAACGAAGGTTGCGCCGCTGAAACAATTAACTATACCGAGATTAGAGTTATGTGCTGCAGTATTGACAGCGAGACTTTTAAGAGAAATGTCAGATTTGTTAAACGTTTCGATGGACGATTGTTATGCTTGGACAGACTCAATGGTGGTGTTGTCCTGGTTGCAATGTCAACCTAGTCGATGGCAGTTATTTGTCGGTAATCGAGTATCTGATATTATACAACACATAGACAATGACAAGTGGAGACATGTTCAGTCAGCAGACAACCCGGCGGATCTCGCCTCTAGGGGTGTAAACGCAAAAGACATAGCAAGCAGTGACATGTGGTGGACAGGACCTAAGTGGCTCAAAAGCGAAAAAATGGACTTAGAAAGAACAAGAATACCTGGTACTGATCTTGAAGCAAAGAGAACATTTCATACAAGATTGGAAGAAAACACTGTTTGGGAAAGATTTTCATCCTTTACAAAATTAAAGAGAGTCCTAGCTTGGTGTTTTCGACTTTTAAACCACTCTGCTGGCTTAAACAGAGAAAGATTTTTAACAACGGCGGAACTAAATGAAATTGAAAGAAGATGCATTCAATATTATCAACGGCTTGTTTATAACCAAGAAATAGAAGATTTGAAAGAAAACGGGAAGATAAAGAAGAAGAGCTCATTGATTAGTCTCACACCTTACTTAGACGAAACCGGTTTGTTGAGAGTTGGAGGACGACTTAAAAATGCACAGATGTCGGAAAATGAGAAACATCCCCTCATTATTCCTAGCAACCAACACATTACAAGATTACTAGTAAATGAAGCTCATATTAGAACTTTACATGGTGACATACAGCAGATGATGACATACATTCGCAGCAAGTACTGGATAATAAGTTTGAAATCATCCGTCAGGCAAGTTACTAGAAATTGCAAAATATGTATAATCGACAAAGCAAGAACCCATCAACAATTAATGGGTCAACTTCCCACTCCAAGGGTTACCTCTCATCGCGCATTCTTGAACAGCGGTGTCGACTATGCTGGACCCATACAGTTAAAAACTTCCAAAGGGAGAGGTTATAAGACTATGAAGGGATATATCTGCCTATTTGTCTGCATGTCTACACGGGCAATACATTTAGAAGCGGTTACAGATCTAACAGCACAAGCATTTATTGCAGCATTTAGAAGGTTTGTTGCCAGAAGAGGTCATTGCGCTCACCTGTGGAGTGACAATGGTACCAATTTTATAGGTGCTGCCAAAGAATTGAAAGACATGTTTGCCAAGGGCAAGATTAACATAGCGAGTCAAATAGCAGAGTTACTAGCTAACGATGGGACTACTTGGCATTTCATCCCACCAAGAGCACCAAATTTTGGTGGTTTGTGGGAAGCTGGCGTGCGATCGATGAAAAAACACCTCAACAGAGTAAGCAGTACCACAAAAATGACATATGAAGAAATGTCGACATTATTAGCTCAAATTGAAGGGTGCTTGAACTCTCGCCCTCTTTGCAAAATGGACGAAACATTAGCGACGTTAAATCCTCTAACACCTGGACATTTTCTGATTGGAGAACCTTTAATCACCGTTCCAGAAGCAAACTACGAAGACAGAAACGTGAATTTACTTACTAGATGGCAATTCATACAGAATAGAATGCAAGATTTCTGGCGAAGATGGAAAGTAGAGTATCTTAATACCTTACAACAACGGTACAAGTGGCATGAGACTGTTAAATCTCCCAGTGTTGGAGATATTGTTATTGTCAAAGAAGATGATATTCCTCCAGCCAAATGGCTGCTGGGTAAAATCGAAGATCTACATCCCGGCGCAGATAAATTAGTTCGAGTTGTGACTCTTCAGTGTAAGGGTGGCAATCTCATTAAAAGACCCTTATCGAAATTGATTTTATTGCCCTGTAAACCTACATAAGGTTCATGGTGGGCGGCTAACTTTGCGTCATCAATGGTTTTTGTTTTGTTGTTCTTTAACATAATGTTTGAAATTGTATTTAATTATTTGTTTGTGTTTGAAAACCAATATCGAACGTTTAGAATAAGATGTGTATTGTGTTATTTATGTTAAGGAGGTTAAGTTTCTGTTGACAGTAGTTGTCCGGTATTAGTTATTCCTTAGGCCACAGCATTGCCGCTTAAATAGAAAATATATATTTTGGTGGGCGGTATGTTTAGCCTTTTTGAAGTTTTATGTCTTTTTTACTCTTTGATTTCTTATGAAGTATAAACGTCACTCAATAAAGTCATGTCATAATACAAATATGTTTTCTTGTTACAATCTTATTAAATTCACATAAATTTAATGAACAAACAATATTATATATTGCTAACAGATTGCACAATTTATCGATATCGGATGTACCAATTTGTAGATCCGTTCTTAAGTATCCGGTTGGTTATTGATTGACAGAGCCATAATCTGCGCATTTTCCACTAGAATATAATCTTCATTCATACAACACCACGAGGCTTGCGTGTATCGTTGATCGCTACAACATCAATCGACTATACTATCGTAGGTACAAGAATTAAATGAAAGCATAATTTTATTATACCACCAGCTTTTGCCCGCGACTTCGTCTGCGTGGAATTAGTAATCCCCCGTTAAGGAATGACTTCTGGATATCAACTATTCTATATCCTTCCCCAGAGCTCAAACTACTTAGCTATAGCGTTCAACATTTATTGATACAATCTTTCAACCCCGTTTTTGCCCCCTAAAGGGTTGATTTTCGGGATATTAACCCTCACCCTTATATTAATATTTTTGAATAAGGTGCCATGGTATGTACGCCTGAAAAGGTAGAGTTTGGAGATACTAGTAAGAATAGCAATTATAACAGCTAATGTAACCCAATTTCCACATACACGAATAAATCATTTAATTTAATGTAATTTCATATTAACGATCTTATATTATTTCCCGGGGCTCAAACTATCTATGCACCAAGTTACATCTTAATCGTCGGTTCAGCGCTTAATAATTCGAATATCTTCCATGTACAGACTTTCGTCCCTCTTCAGCTTTATTATACACTAATGCCCTGGTTACATCTACCGAGTACAGTGGCGAGTCAGTACTCTCGACCGAGTACTCGCAAGGTGTAAACACATCGCCGAGTACTGGGGGGTGATTTTTGAGATTCGAGCACTCGAAAGTGACATTTAAAACTCTTAATAAAACTATGAAATTATGTTTTAAAATTAACAGTGATAGAAATTTAAAATCATGATCATTTAAACTATTAATTCCATGCGAAAAAATTGGCGACAAACTTTTGTGTGCGATTATTTTCAACCTTAATTTTTTTGAATTCGAGCGTCCGGCTGTCAAAAATTGGCCCCCTGGCCTATAACCGCTAAGCACTTCGTTCATCGAATCGTCTATTTGCATTACTCTCTTTCGTATATGCAAGAGCGATAGAGACGGGACCATCGTTTTGTCGATTTTCGAAATTCGCGGTAGGCCGTCTGGGCCGGGCCATTTTACTCTCTCGGTCGAGTGGCATTTTGCTGTCTCGCCACTGTACTCGCTAGGTGTAACAAGGCCTTAAAACTGAAATCATATAGCAAATTTAACACTTCATAGCCCATACCTATACAACATCAAATCCTTCTATACTATACTATAAGTAGTACAGTTAATTTGATATGACGTATGAAGAAGTATTCTAACACTATTAATTAGAGATTTATAAACCTGCTAATATCTAAAATTAATTGTAAATCTTATATTCAATAAGAATAAGGTACACAATTGAATTGATTTTCATATGTAGTTACTGCAGGTAAGGTTGAGGTAACGGTGCATGTGGGCCGGCGCTCGCGCAGCCGTTATGTCATCAAGTATGGCGATAGTCACATGGCGGTTACCGTGTTACCGGGCCGCTAAATAATCAATGTAGTTTTGGGCCATTCAACTTGTAATTTTATTATGGAGCTACTTTGATGACGGTTTTATGGATACGATTAATTGTTATGACATATGAGCAAGAGTGTGTTGAATAACCTCGTACTTATAGATAATAACATAGAGATAATAATAAGCCAATTGCTTATGGAGAATATGGAGCATTATGCTCTAGCATTTGAGCGATTAATAATAATTGTAACTTATTAAAGTCCAGTGACACCTCTCTACCCCCAGCCCCCGCACCGGTGTTGCCCTTGAGCCATCTTTGATGTCGCTTTTTATGGGGGCCCATCTTGTGAAGGGCGAGTCACCGTCTGCCGGAAATAAAATTGGATACCGTTTTATTAGGCAGGCGTCCGATTCTTCATCCAATAGCCCAGTAATTAGTCCATACTTTTCACCCAATAGCCTAGTACATTTTAGACTCCATTAACTTTCAATAGTCCTTACACCATGGCGGGTGCTGTCTCTGCGTGCGTCCCATGACTCGAGCAGGGGCAGCATCCGCTTAGTGTACCCCTCACTTTTCATTAAATTGTCGAAAGGGCCTCTGCGCGTTGGCTTCGGCTCCGCATACGCCTCCCAAAGGTCCGGAACACCATTGTTCCGTGGTCGGGAAAGACATACAAAGAAAAAAATTGTAACTTAAAGCCTACCTTATAGATATCCTTCTACCACTAAAATCAATTGTGATGTTCCATCATAGAAGGGTCCTTATGCTCATAAGCATCCTCATGAGCATGACAAATATAGCGTTTAGTTGCATATTTTTCATTATTTTAAATATCGATATTGTGGATATTGTGATAGTGTGGATAATATAAATACTATCAAGTTATACACTAAAGTATATGTTTGAGTAAAACGTGGTGTAGTTACTTTAAAAAATACGCAAAATAAAACTATAAATTAAAATACGTCTATACTATTAAAGTGATTTTTTTAATTTTTTGTTACATTCTGTACTTTTTTTAAAAAACGGATTAATTGCGTGTTAAGCACTAATTTTAAAATCTCACTATTTAGAAATTAGTGCTTAACGCGATTAATCGGTTTAATTGTAACACGTATACAGTTAAAAATATTTTACTTTAGTAGTGAAACGTAGATAAAACAGTGAATTTTCTTAAACAGCTACCACCCACCTGAGAAGGCTGAATAGCACGCCTACTCGGAGACTATTAAGCTAATAATTGTGACCTATGACAACACGTGCGGTGTATATTATCTAAGCATACAGTCAGCACCAGAAGTAGCTATGCGGGTGAGGTGTTCAAAATGATCTCGACTTGCTCTTTTCTCATAACAGTAAAGCCGTGTCAAGCTCATTTTGAACACTTTAACCGCTTAGCCACTTCTGCTGCTGACTGTACATTAAGTATGTGTTTGCGAAAAACGTGGTATAGCTAGTTGCAAAAATAAGCAATTATTAATCAACATACATCTTTACGTGAACTGTTAAAGTGACACTTTTTTCTTTTTAGTTACAAATTAGGTTAGAATTTTTTTTTTAATAAGTTATAATATTTTATTAAAAACAAACAAGAGGGCAATTATGTTATTGTAAGGGGGGGCTATGTAAGGCTCCCAAGCCTATGTGGCGGCGACCATTGCTGATCTATTGTGATCAAGAGGACAAACAACAATATATTAAAAAATACACTAATTAATACTACTATAGTACCTAGCTCTTGTACAAATACTACAAATGTCCCCCTTCATTGCTGTTTGGTAAGGTGCCCATAAGGCTGACCGCGTTAACTCGCTGAATGGCAATGCCAATGTGCTGAGCGAGGAACGAGCCAGCCCTCTGGTCACCGGTGAAAGATGATATAGGACAGTTTTTTTAATAATGCTGCTGGCTGTGCTGCTTGTGTTTGCTGTTTGGGCTGTTTGGGCACCGGCTTTAGAATAGTGCCACCCTGTCTCTTCCCGCGGGTGTCGTATGAGACGACTAAGCGATAAGGGATAAGAGGACCTCTGATCCCTACTACTCGTGAGAACGCTGTGAGAATTAATAATCATCCGCATGGCAGCGATGCGGTTCGCCACCCATCACGTCTCGCTCTTCACGGGGGCGAGAAGCGGGTCACGGAGACCCGTTTTACTGCATTGATTGTAGCAAATGGAAATCCATGATCTCTGCCTACCCCTTTTGGGATATAGGCGTGATTGTATGTTGTTGTTGTTGTTGTTGTTTTTTAATTATAGAAATTGATGCTACGTAGCACCCAAAGTAAAGCGAATAAATCTTCTTCCTTTTGGAATTATGATGCCAGGAAAATAAAATAGGTTTCAAGCTTGAAATAGTTCCATTGAGATCTTAATTAGACACAACTTTTATAATTTACGGTCCATATTAAGTCATCTCATATTGAGTGACATGACATGTACAAAAAGTACAATAGGAAGGCCCATTAGTGCCGATGCCTTTAAAAAACAAATGGACAGCGCCCCACTTTAAAAGAATCTGTGCTTACATGAAATGAGATTAAGGTGATGTTTCAATAAATGTTACGTAATTCCGGCACGCCTGACCGACCATCTGTATTATACATTGAACAACTCGTCCGTCCGGGTATCCGATCACGCCTTGTCAGGAGGGACACTCACGAAATCGCTCCAATTTCAAACTGATACTTTCCCTACGATATGATAAATGTAAATCGAAATGTCATATCGATATCAGAATAAATTTGAATTCGTGACGAATTTGTAATTTGCAAATCGGTTATACAATAGTAAAGCGTTATCATTTATAAGGTTTTTGATATATCTTTATTATGGTGTTGCCAAATGTGTCATAATGTGTCAGTTTATTGCATAGATCTTAAATATGATAAAATTACAAGTTTAGTGTGGTAAAGATTCAAGCGATATCATGATTGGCCATTGAAGTAGCAGACAAGTTAAAACTATAATATTGTCTTCTCTAACCGCGATGATTAATCATTATACACCGTGGGCAGATTAAACCCGACAGGTTTTAACCACGTATTCCCGAGGCCAAAAGAAGCAAAAAACGTCATACGACTTTTGGTCAATTTTGCCAATAAAAATTTTTTTTTTTTTTGGATTTTTTTATAATGTTTTAAACATAAAAAGTAAATTTTATAACTAAAAATATCACTTACAATTATTTTTTTACATTTTGTTCCTAATAACTAGTTAATGAAAAAAGTTTTTTGTTACATTGACATCTGTCAATAAAGATCTCATCAGACTAGTCTTCATAGTGGTGACATCGTCATCAAACAGGCATTATTCGCTCAGATACAATAGTGTTTGAATTTTTTTTAATTGGCATTTACTCTGGAACTAAGGCGAAATCGACCTAGAGTCATACAATGTTTTTGCCTTCTTTTGGCCTCGGGAATACATGGTTAGAATCCGTCGGGTTTAATCTGCCCACGGTGTATAAGTAGTTGTTACAATAAAACGGATTAATCGCGTGTTAAGCACAATTTTTTAAATCTCCCTAATTAGAAATTCGACTTAACATGCGATTAATCTGTTTTATTACAATAAACTATAAAGTTAAATATACTTTAGTTGAGAAACCTAGATAAAATATTAAATTTTCTTAAACAGATACCACCTACCTGAGAAGGCTGAATAGCACGCCTACTCGGAGACAATTAAGCTAATAATTGTGACCTATGACAACACGTGCGGTGTATATTATCTAAGCCATATTAGGATCATTTAACAATCGGTTACGGACATAATTCCAGGTTGATTCACGAGATTGTAATATGCTTATCAATAACAACGCCTGCGCCCACGCTCTCTTAGTTCATTCAATTGTTATTCTTTTATGGTAGTCAGGTGGCGTTGTTTAAGCTAAATCACGATTGAAACGTTTTTGGAGATTGTGTCATTTTGAAATGGGTCAACACTATAAAGATAAACATTTCTCTGTGACCTTGTCACACCTTGTCGAAATTAACTAATTTGGACTTATGTCAATGTTACTCTGTTTAGAGGTAGCATAGCGGTAGGTATAGGTACATCTTGAAATGTAACAGATGGGAGCAACATGAAATCCAAATGATAGAAAAGAAAAACTTTTATTAAAATAACAATAACTTTTATCCAAATGATTAATTACTATAGATTTTGGCTGTTCATATTATTATCATTCATATATTTATTTTTATGTAACTATTTAGTTTAACTTTCATAACGCATTAGTTCTTACTGTAATGTTATGTAAATATGTTTCACAATAAAATAAAATAAAATAATTTTGATTTTTTTTTGTTATATAGCCTATGTTGTGTCCCACTGCTGGGCAAAGGCCTCCCCCCTCTTCCAATATTATTAAAAAATTCATTAAATTTTATTCTTTACGTACTAAATGTGCCACATAATATAATTGACATAAAGTCACAGAGAACAGGACACAGCGCGTGTTTTCAAGGAATAGCATACCTATTGATAATAATTTCTACACGACTGTGTTTTTATTATTATTTAAAGAATGCATGAAAATAAATGTCCAACGATTGCAGTAATCATTTATTTTTCCTTATCTCTGAAGTTATTAGTTAGACAAAACTGATGTCAACAGAAGTATTGTTAAAAAAAGTCCGCTAATAGTCCTAGTAATACGAGTGTAGTGCTAATCTCAGTATAGCAACGATAACGAGATGAGTAAACGAGGTTGTTGACCCGACGGAAGTAGCGAATAGTGACCATCCTGGATGACTGATCCGGAATGCGGGATGAAGGTCACTGAGGACAGACGCGTGGGTATTAGACAATTTGTCTAGTACTGGGTACAGGTTGCAGCGACTACCGTTTTATTGTATAACATATAAATGGTACTTAGATAAATAGATATTTATTTATGAATAGGTAGGATGCTTAGGGGCTTAGTAAAATCCGTTCATCTTAGATTACAAGTACTATTATACTCGCAGTAGCCAGTAGTAAATACTCATAATGTTAAGATTAAAGCAAGCGCGTTCTTGCCTTAATTAGTTAACTACTTATGTAATTAATTAAAGGAAACCTTAACAGATCTAACCACTATTAGTTAGTACGTCAGATTACCTTTACCTTCTTTTCTGTTGAAGCTCATTATACAGTAGAACGATAGGATAGATAGATTTTCACTAATGACATCTACTGATACTAGCTGAAGATAAGAGGAGATATGTGGTAATACTGCAATAAGCACGGGTAAAATTAAAAATAGTTTTTTAAAGATTAGAATAGTAGGAAGAATCTACAGCCTACATTCACGAGTATCAAAATACCGAAGGCGACTTACACTATGTCACCCGCGCTTTTAAAACGCCTCTTCAAATTCTCAGCCATTTCCTATTTGCCCTATATCCTTAACTGTTTAATATGAGCACGCAAAGTCCCTCGCGCCCATTGGCTCGTTGGGTAGACCACAATTTCCACCACACATTGACGGATTTACCGCAGACGCCAGATAGATCTGTCGGGCAAATCTATACGGATCTTAACTATATATCTATAGCAACTGTTAGTGAAGGAACTACCCTATCCGTACCCGTGAGTGGCTAAGTTGTGGATCTGTCCTGAGGCATGTCCGGCGGATAGATCTGTACGTATATGGCTAGCTTCGGAAGATCGCGGGTCACTTCTGGATGAAATTGGCTCAATAAATTGGGTCATGGCGTACAAAATGAGAGGCCGATGCTTAGTAGTGAAGCATAAATGGATGAAGATGGTTAAGGTGATATGAGAACATTGGTTGTATTGCAAATAAACGTCAGCCGCTCCTGGTTCGCACCAGATCGCCGCCCCCGTCGCATTCCGAGACGCTTCCTGTGCTCATAGTTTTTATTGTTTGTTCGGCTAAGATGACGAATGAGCCGGATAGAATAATCATAATCATAATGAGCCTGAGTCACGAGTGTATGAGACAGTTATGTTTTGGTAGGATGTAACCTATTTACTGGTTGAAATCGAAATGATCCTATTTAGGCTCTTAGTACTTTTTCCCTTTGTTACTTATCATCGGTTCCATTAATATTACTTGTGATTCATAAATAATATTAATGGAAACATAACATAACTTCATATATGTTTATTAAAACAAGATTTTAACTTCATTAAATCGTAGATTATTACTGACTTCATAGCGTACATTTTAATTGTCTCTTTTTTGATCTGACCCAATAATACCACACCTCAATTTTGTCCATATAGAGTCAGCAAAACTATTCGTTTACTTGACTGTAAATGTAAATGACAAAGGAATCGTACTACCCATATTGGTGAAAATAATTCCCCTTTCCTTTCAGAAAATACTAATAACAAACCAGGAAATGAGTTGGCGGTGTAAGGGATAAAAAAGTTGTTTTTGGGGGTTACAAAAACGATTGTTCTCCGTGCAAGAATGTCTGCCATGCCTCGTAATACCAAAAAACATTCCGCGGAAATACTTCCCTCCACATCTTCTAATTAGTATTATGATATTGTGGGAAAAATATATGAAATAGTCGTAAACATACACTTGTCGAGTGAGTCTGCGGTTAGTATACGTACGCATCGGAGACGAGTATTGAAAAGAGACTGCTAACCTGCCGACAAAGTCGCGTAATTCATCGTTGTAGACCATTTGGAGTAATTTAGAGAAGCCTCAAACATTGAACATGCCTTTCCTTTATTATTTTTATTTTTTAAAACCACGCTATCTATTTTTGATAATCCTCAAAGCCAAAGAGCTCAAAGAGGACCCAGTGTGTTGACGACGAGGGACCTTTCTTGTTCCTTTAGCCGTCAACACAATTAATCCTCCTGTTTTTAAAGGGTCGGCAACGCGCATGTGACACCTCTGGAGTTGCAGGCATCCATAGGCTACGGTAGCTGCTTACCATCAGGTGGGCGGCATGCTTGTTTGCCACCGCCGTTGTATAAAAAAAATCCTAGGGGGTTCACTCCAATAAAGTGGCGCTATCCGCTACAAACAACGGCACCCAATTTACAGAATGCTAAATTTATAGATAAGTTCTAAAATTAAAACGGCACAGAAAGGAAATTTACATTCTTTATTATTTATATATCACTATACCGCAGTTGGCATTTAGATGGTAGCAATTTCGACAGAAAATTTCCCATGCGTTTGCTAACGTTACATAATATTTAGCAGAGGACCGCGTTACCTATGCAGACATTTGACCTCAAGGTATCTAAATATGTACCTACAGTATATACAGTTTCTGGTTTGTGGGAACCTGTAGCCATGTCAATAGAGACGTTAAATCGAATACGAGATTTGTTTGACAACATCGTTTCAAAACCAGATTTGTTGCATGTGGTCCAGTCAGCAGTAAACTGGTCAATTTATGTTTCATTTGTTAACTCAATGACAACCGTTCATCGTGGCTCGCCCTGTATTAAGGCGATTATAAGTATAACACTGGCGCCGCAACCGCATGCAGCGATGTTGTGCAAGCATGACAGCGCTGTACACATGCAGAGCGCTATCTCGCTCGGGTACCGGAGCCGCATGCGGAAACCGCAGCAGTGTGAAAGCCACCTAACCTGGGCAGAAAAAGTCCCGTAGACTGTACAGTCGCTATCAAATATATCGAAGCGGCTAAGGTTGAGTACCTAGTAACATTTGAATAAACCTTGACAATAGAGGCGTTGTTCAGATATTTGTTTACCCCGGGCCGCACCGCACCATCTGTTGGCGAGTGTACCTATGGGTTCACATGTTGAACTACGAAACTTCTCTTTCTACTCAAACTTTTATTAACAAATGAGAAACCGTATGCCCAATAGTTGAAAATTTGCTGTCAACTCGATTGCGAATGACTTAACCCCATGTTATTCATTAACGTCTCACTAGTTAATTTGTGCCTCAATTAGTTAATTCTTGTTTTGTCCTTTATCTGTCACTTTGACAGTTGTATTTGTAAGAAATAGACAAAACATTAAATTATCTAACTAAGCACTGAGAGACGTTTATGAATAATGAGGTTAAAGATTAAATGCATTTGTAGAAAGGCGTGAATTCGAACTTTCCTTGGTTATTTAAATACTTATAGATGTTTTGAAGCAAATTCTGCGTTCGCACAAAAGTGAAATTTTGCAGCCCATTTCAGCGTTGCTCCGTAATTTTGTAAAACACATTAATTCTAGCCACGACAATGTGCCAGATGTCGTTTTAATGCGGTGTAACGTTGAATTTACTAAGCTAATCTCAGAAATTGTCTCAACTGTCTACGTAATATTACGATACAGATGAGGTAGTTTATGTAACACTTACATTGGTAGTTACTGTGTGTAGTCACGTTTACAAAGTTATCATAATGTTAGCAATTGAACGAAGCGATTAAAAGTTGTTTTGTCTTTGCGGTGTTCGGATGCGGTTCCCATGACCTTTTACTTCTTTAACCATTAATTTACCTTCCGAGTTGTACCTACTTCCACACAGCTACGAGTATAGGTGTAAATATACTGATTTGGGTAGTAAACAATACTTCATGATTATAACTGAAATTAGTTACAAAGAGTGAATGTTTAAACGATATTTTAAAATGACAAAACTAAATTATACTGCATAAAAATTCGGTGTAACGAATATAACATGGATTCTGTTATGTAGTAGGATGGTGATGATGATGACGATGATGATTAGTACCCTCGTAAATTTCACTTCCTTAGGGAGGTAATAAAGATTCTTAAATTCCATTACATTTCAATGCATTACAATTTTCAGGAAAAAATTACCATCGGCTCAATCTACTTCTAACCTACCTTTGACCTGTAATTGAGAATTTTGGGAAAAAAATGTGGTTTTGACGCAAAGAAATTTTTTTTGGATGGGGAAAGTCGTCCCAGCCGGCCAACCCTACATACGAAACCGTTACTTCGGCGTATTTTTTATTCTTCTTACTTTATCATACTATTTAATTGCACCTTTAAACGGAGCACCTTTTGTTACACTTTGTATTATTAAGATTATTACTAATAAGAGTATTAAGGTTAGATGGGTAAGACGAGAACAGCGTTATGTAGGTAATAGTCTTAATGACAGAGCTTTTAAAGGGTCAGGTTTCATAAGAAGCGGTTTTATTTATACCGCTTTTATGTCTATTCATGTTTTAATTATCAGGGCAGTTTTAAATACAGGCGACAGTAAATGTCCAATTGGACTTGAAAATTGTTTAATTATGCAGAGAGATGGTTATACAGTCTTCCAGCTAGTTATTGCAATGGGATTTTCACAATTTGTTTATTGGGTTCAATTTATCCTGCATCAGAGAAATCAGAGATGCCATTTATTGCATAGGTACTCACACACATTAAATACAGGGTTGTTTTTTCAATAGCTAGCGATATTGTGCGAGGTAATTTGGTCGACCGTATTAAAGAACTTTTCTTGCTATGGGACCAACTTCGAAATCACCAAAAATTTTTTGGCTCTTTCATGTATTTCGGCCGATAGACGGCGTCGACTGTTTCTATGGGGAGACACATTTTTTTGGATTTAGTCGGTCCCGGTAGAAGAAGTTGTTCAGTATGACTTAGGTATTTAATCACCTCTCAAAATATGGTTAGTTATTGAAAAACAGCCTGTACAAAGACAGTAAGTAAATTGTGATTTATACAAGGTGTAACAAAAATACTGGTGATCCTTTGAAGGGCATAATTGGTATCGTATTCGAATGCCAAAAAAGTAAGAAAAAAAATTTTTTGCGCGAAAAAAAATTTTGCTTTACTATGGAGGGTCGGCCGGCTCTACTTGCCCCATTTAGAAAAAAAAATTTTTGTTCAGGCCGAAAAATTTTTTCTCCTACTTTTTCGTAGTCGTCATACGATACCAATTATGCCCTTAAACGGATCACCAGTATTTTTGTTACACCCTTTATGAAACAATGCGTTTATGCGTCAGAGTCCCTCATTTATCATCACAATTTTCCTAGCGTTTGTCCCGGTTTTTTGCCACGGCTCAATTAAGCCTGAGGTCCGTCTGGTAACCTAATCCCATGAATTGGCGCAGACACTCGTTTTTACGAAAGGGACTGCCATCGGAACTTCCAATCTAGAGGGGAAACTAGGCCTTATTGGGATCAGCTCGCTCTTAGACTAAGTTCAGCCGCTCATGCCGTTAGAAAAATTAGACAACTGACTAATATTGAGACAGCTCGCTTAGTTTATTATAGTTATTTTCATAGTGTAATGTCATATGGAATTCTGGTTTGGGGCAAAGCAGCTGACATACAGACTATTTTTGTTTTACAGAAAAGAGCCATTCGCTTTATGTATAACTTAAAGGCAGGTACATCAATTAGAGAATTATTTAAAAAAATTAATATTTTAACTCTTGCGTCCCAATATATCTATGATAATATTATTTTTGTTGTAAAGAATATACACACTTTCAAGAAGAATTCTGACATCCACAGCTATAACACTAGAAATAAAAACAAGCTTGCTACCAGACGATGTCGTGTCCGCAAAGCATATAAGTCATTTTTTGGCCAGGGTATTCATATTTATAACAAGTTACCCGTCGATGTTTTGAATCTATCATTTCCCGCTCTTAAGAAATACTTGAAAAAAACTTTAATGTCAAAGGGTTATTACAGGGTCGAGGACTATATGACAGACATATATGCATGGCCCAAACCAGAATCTATAAAATCATCTAACATTTAGAGGACACAGTTCAAGTAAGAAAGAATATCAAACGTATTGCGAAGCAGTCAGATTTGGATTTTATTTTTCATTTTAATTACACAATAGGCAGGTACATGTCTGTCTCTCAAGCTGTTTTGATATGCCTTCTTGAAGAACTACGCATTATTGTATATAGTATCTTTAATGTATTTGTAGTACTGTTTTGAAAAAATAAGTCCCGCCGAGTTTCTTGCCGGTAATAAGTAATACTTCTCGGGTCAGAGGTGTAGGGTTAGAACCGGTGGTAGTTTCTTTTCTCTCTGACGTTCATAAGTGCATTGTAATGTGCCTAAATTGAAGAATAAATATCTTTTATCTTTTATCTTTTATCAGGTCCGGTTTCCTCACGATGTTTTCCTTCACGGAAAAGCGACTGGTAAATATCAAATGACATTTCGTATAAAATATTGTTTAATATTATTATAAAACCGACCGGCCATTGACCCTTGTCACATACAAGTTCCGAAAAGCTCATTGGTACGAGCGGGGGTCTGAACTTCTTTGAACTCACACGGAAAAAAAAGCTATCGGGATATTCTCAATCCAAGACATTATTATTTTCTTAAAAATATTTCCTCGTGACATGTATTTATTTCCTTTACCAAAAATATGATTTATTGCTTAATAAAACCACGTTTTCTTAAAATAGAAATACAAAAATGTATTGTTTCAAGAGTATATTGAGTAAATAAGAGAGATTGTACTTTAATTAAACAAGTATTGTCTTAGGTATAAGAACACTAGAAAATCTGTTAGAATATATTCGCTGCGTTATATTTAAAACTTTAATTTATTTTCGTTAAAGGAAATAAATGCTTGTCACGAGGAAATATTTTCAACATAATATAATAATGTCTTAGATTGAGAATATCCCGGAAGCTTTTTTTTTCGTGCACGCACGTCCTACCGCGAAGATACCAACTCTTCCTTCAAATCTACCTTATTAGGTAAAACATTATGCGAGCAGGAAGTAGATGAAATACTGTTACAATTTCTAAAACATAACCACGACTAAGACAGTATAATACCTCACGTCCGTCAATTGGGTTTGACGGCTAAACAATGATGAACTGCAAAATTACGGACTCGCTCTGAACGGATAATGATACATTTCACGGTATTGTCTAATACGATGGAGCTACACGTAACCCATAACATAGTACAGATTAAATAATGTAGACACAACACTCTAACTCTCGCTACACTTTCTTAATACCACGTTGAAAATAAGCATATTGGTCGCTTGATGGTCAGTGTTTAGTTTACAGAATGTAGAGAGAAACAATTAAGCTACCGATTATTTAAATATCAGACTTATAAGCAAGCAGCAAGCATCATATAATATTATTACATTATTTTTTACTAGTGGTCGCTCAAAACTAGGCAGCAAATCCAAAAATGTTGCGATTATATAATCAGGAGTATGTTTTTTTAATGTATTTGTAATAAACTATTGTAAGCGTTTGTTTGCTTATTTACTATGCGACGAATGCATGGAACGCATCGTCCACTAACCAGTGGATAACTGCGCGATTATGTGATAAAAGTATTATTTAAGAGTGGCGTATCTCACTTGGTAGTTTTTAATCAATACCATAACCTGATACCACACCGTGTTCGTCAAACTGTATGTACAATATAGACTAGGGGCGGAGTTTCAGTGACAATTCTTGCGTTTACAATAGAGAAAGTACATCGGTAACAATTTCTTTACAACAATAAGTACAAGTTTTTGTATGTCGTCTGCAGCTGTTATTCCCGATCACCGAGCTCAACGCCTCACAAATATATAACCTCCGATCACATTCGATTCCAACCAAAATCTAGGTCAACTTATATTGGTTTTTATGAAATGGTGTGCTAGTGAGAAGTGGGAATAGCGATGCGCAATGACAATACCGCTAATTGTCGTCGCCTACGATTTCAGATTACCCATATTGATAAAGCTCTCGACAGCTGCGAGAGCTATTATGTAAACGGCTAAAGAATGGGCTTTTACAATCAAATAGCAAACAAGTAGTACTATTAAATGCGTAATACTATTACTACTATACAGTTTGCTTTATACCTGGGTACCATCGGGTTCATAATTGCATAAGATACAGGGGGACAATTTTGACTGAGGGACAATTACAACTAATATCTTACGTGTTTTACATAATTAACTAAGTATAGTGCCATTTATACAGCGTAAAAGTAGCTTTTCCGCTATCCGGATATAGATGGCAATATAGTTAATTATATAAAGCACGTAAGATATTGCGACTTACCTTACCTTACCCAATTTATAAATGAATTCATTTATATTAGGTATGTAATTAATTATAAACCCGATGGTACCTCAGGTACTTGAACTAGTTACCAATAAAGGGGTATTATCTCAGACAGTAAAAAAAAGGTAATTTTTAGGGTTTTTTTTTACAAACCCTTTCAATTCGGTAAACAAATCGTTGATTTACCCACACGTAAGCGCTTGCCGAACCCCGAAACGCCTAATAAGTTTTCCCTATCGAGGGTCTACATTTGACAGGCAAACTATATGAATATGGAAACCTTATACGATAAGGTCGGAACTATGTCGGCTAGTTAACCATTTAATACGGTTACCTTATAGAAAACGTTATAATGAGTACAGCGCGCTGCAAAATTGCATACCCACATTATGAATGAATTCATTCATAAACTGGGTAGGCAATTCTGCAGCTGATAGTACAGTTAGCAACATTAAAGTAAATGTACAAATGTTATTAAAATAGAATTATACAGTGAATATAAAACTAGTCCTTTTGTTCTAAAGATTTTCAAAACTAGGTAGTAAGTAAAGTCTTATTAGGTAAGTCGAGATTACTTAAAGCTAATTTTTATACTTGAGTAAATATAACTGTCTTTAAGTTGTGTGCCCTTGACGAATTTGTAGTTCTTCCAATTTTGGTGTAAATATCCATGAGCACTCCCACAATGCACCCACCGTATCGTACTTATCATTGGAGGTCTTACATATACACTAGTGCAATTACATAATTTCACTTTTGTGAAACAAGAAACAAATAATTATATAAATATTTTGATTTACGGCGTTGAAGAGTACTTAAAACTACTTGGCTAGGTCACTTTTTCTTAAATATTTGACATTATGATATTTATGATAACTAGAAATTTGATACTCGATTGATAATAAGAAAAATGATGATCAGACTAAGCGAAATGTCATGTGTGTCAGGTCCAGTCCTATTCAAAATTCAATTAAAATCTCCTCGTTTAATTTTTCTTTTTGCTCTACTGTGGCGTATGAAAACTTCTTTAGCCGGGTTGGGCAATTTTTGGTAGGGGAAAATCTTATAGGTTCGTGGTATCGACATGCTGACGTCATCATCACGAAAACGAAAAACCATACGACTAAGAAACATGTAAAATGAAATGTAAAGTGTAATTTCTATGTAAAATAAAGTGAAGTGAGGTGAGGTGAAAAGTGAAAATTTCAATAATTTATTTCCTAAAATAAAAAGTTCTAAGTTTTCACTTCTATCGGTAGTCCCTATAGCTGCCATTTTTAAAATTATAATACTTACGTCAGATTAATGTACTATTTTATAAACTATGTTACATATTTATGAACGAGTATAATAAAATCTAGATAATAATTTTATAATATAAGTTGAATGCCTGCAGGCCCTCTATGGTTGTCATTTTATCGCCTATCGCGTCATGCGTCACTTTCGCACTTAAATACTTGTTAGAACGTGACAGCTATGGTGACAGGCGATAAAAACTCGACCATATTAGGTTAGCTGATGTCAATGAATTTAGTTATACAATACAGCCACTGATTATATTCTGCTTTCTTCCAAAGATTCCATGCAATCTCGAAGATCTCGTCGGCCGATAATGTATAAGGAAGTACTTAGCTAATTGATGAAATATGTAAACGAAACCGTTGGAAATGGATATATAAATAAATAGATAGACTTTTATTCAATGAAGTGCATACATATTACAGATCTTGAAGAAGGTAGAAGTTGTTGTATTGATATTTATAGGTAAAAATTGAGTATTGTTAGTGGTGTTCACAATGACAAGTAATATTATGTTATGGAGTCTAAAAAAATAACATCATAAAGTCACGGTCTTCACGTCAACGAAACTCTCGTGAATTGACACAGGTATATAGATTATGACCTAAAGAAGGGTGTAGAATACTTTATTTTGTGGAATTAATTCCCTGTTGGAAGTGAGGGTTCAACTTATAGACTTTAAAGTACTAAGCGAGAGTAGTTTGGCAACTTTACGATTTTCATGCGGACGGCAGCTGACAAAAGCTAGTACTACGCACATACATAATACCATCGGATAGCAAATCAATGATTCACCTAACACACGCATGCAAGGTAGGTGCCGTCGTCCCACAGACCCGTGCATCAGCTGCATATCATTGTTGCACCAAGGCTACGTCTCTAACTCAAGGCCGGTTATAGACGAATGATTACAATAATGCGTGTAGGCTTATTTGGTTATTGCGGTTCACAACGTATAACTATTGTTGTGACATGTCTTTGGTGTTTTAAGATAAAATAATTGGAAAACAAGTTTTTACTCGTTCCATTAAATAGTAGTAACTAAAATGCGGTTCTTTTTTTGTAAAATATTAAGCTCAGGAATCTTACAGTCTAGCTTTAAGCAAGCCTAAGGTTAAATTCCGACCGAAAAGTGTAGAAATTAAAAAGTGGCAACATCGTAGTGTCGTCCCTTTCAAATCAATCTAAGAAAACGGGACGACACTACGATGTTGCCACTTTTTAATTTCTACACTTTTTGATCGGAATATAAGTAAGTAACTAAATCTATTAGGCAATGTGCCAAAAATATAAAACATGACTTTATACAGTTTTCGTTCCATTAAGTTAAGTGTGCCGATCATTAAGAGGGGGATTGAGATAATGGAGATTGAGTTGTTACTTGATATACTGAAAATAAAATGACCGGAAAATATTCCTGCAAAAACTACATCATATTTCCAAGGACTGACTCTAAACAAAACCATATTACGTCAAAGTTGGCTCGATAGAAAAAAATCGCAAAAACATGTCGAATTTTCATTTTAAATCAGTTCTAGGTATATCGACACTCTGCATACCATTGCTTCTTTCTTAAATTTTTAAACAACGCCTTCTAGGTTGATTTATTTTGATATGATTTCGTAAATAATTGAAATGATATTAGTACCTATTGAAACCAACAATATATTATTGCTCAATAAACCAACAATATGATGCTGTTTGCTGTCTCTGCTCGTGACATTTTGACACATAATTAATGAACTTTCTCGTATAGAGTATGCTTAATCACATAACGAGGGAAGCATTGTATGACTAGTTGTTTCGTTTCGCGTTTTGACTGGCACAGCTAGCAGCAAAAGTAGCTAACCGATCGAGATGTTCAAAATGATGTTGGTACGAGTTTAAAGTTAACAAATTAAGAGCTTGTGAAGGTCGTTTTGAATGCCTGCCGCTAATTTACTTCTACTGCAGTACCTAAATATCTTACTTATTTAATCGTATGGCATGTCTTGGTCGCTTTACACTACAACTGATATTTACAAATTAATATCTAGGTTCTTCACCCAATGGGCTGCGTTTTCACTTAATGCTAGTAAGTCCAGAGGGCAGTCTCCTGGGTATTTCCTTATTTGGCATTCATGGACAATGTGGTGGATAGATTGTACAGGCGCCCCACAGTCGCACTTCGGAGTATCGCGCCAGCCACACCTGAACAGTTCGCAGTTCGCAGCCTGTTTAATTGGCACCATTCCCTTCTCGGAGCAGAGAAGCCCTGGGGTTTTTGAGTAGGATCATAGCTGTTGTGAGCCCCCTTAGGCAAGTTAGTAAACCAGTACTCTCTCCATTTGTCCTCTATGCTGAAGTTACCCTTTTTTAGTTCCTGTACCTTATCATATGGTGGGTAACGGGATTTTAAGCGTGTCTTAGGGTTAATATCTTACTAGGGTTATGATTATAATACTAGACTACTAGATCAGTTGTAGGTGAAATCCTTAAAATATGTACTTGTATACCTAGTTTCGAATTTGTACAGCAATAGAAAAATAAAACAAACAATCGTAAACATGATCCACCGATACGAGGTTAGGGTGTTCAATATGGAGGGTTACAACAAAGCATACTCATTGCCGACCCTTTAAAATTTCACTACTTACATTACTTACAGTACCTATTATAGATCTTCAACAAGCCGACGCACTGCTATTCTGGAGACTACGTACCTATAAAGTATTTGCACGAAAAA
This sequence comes from Pammene fasciana, assembly GCA_911728535.1. NCBI lineage: Eukaryota > Metazoa > Arthropoda > Insecta > Lepidoptera > Tortricidae > Pammene > Pammene fasciana. Next base: position 6,733,308 of record OU452279.1, read on the forward strand.
CTTTCTTAAAACGGAATTCGTAAAAAATAGCGAATATCAACTTGTATAGGTAAGCATACCTGAGAATATGAGCACGAGAAAGTTATTACAAAACCAAAAAAAATGCCTCTGTCTGATTAAAAAGTGAATTTCATAGGTACGAAACAGAAATCGCAGCGATTATCACGTCAACGGCCGAGCGACCTCCAAATTAAGCATTAGCTACCAAGTGGGGGTCGCGATTACGACCGACCACTTAGTGTGTTGATTAGACCTAAATGGCAATGCTCATTTTACTAACTCTATATTATAAACTGTATCGCAAAGTGGATAATGGAAGTCTGTACCTAATACCTAAGACAAGGTTCAACTCTTATATTTTATAGAATATATAAAATCTTAACTGACCTGTTTTATCAAATTATATATCATTGTAGTACATCGCTTTCCGATTGCGATTGACTTATAAGTTTGCTAACCGAAACTGTATTTAATATAATATAAAAGTACCTAGTTTATTGATAACAATTTACAAATTATGAAATATGACAACTAAAACTAATATAAAGCTGATAGAGACCACCGGTGACCAGAGAGCTGGCAGCTTTCTCTCGCAGCGCATCAGCATTGCCATTCAGCGAGGGAATGCTGCCAGCATCTTTGGCACGATGCCGCGGGGGCCTTATTTAGATGTATTTTAGTTTAGATTAGTTTTAATTTTGTAAAGTTGTTTTTAATATTAAATTCAGCAATATAAATCTCATGTTGAATATAATATTATGTTTGAACGAAATGTAGCATGTTTAATCTACTTTCGTTTGACGCTTACACGTGTTAATGTGAAGTGTACAGTTTGGATGCAATTTGCACTCTCCGCAACGAAGCGCCATTTTGATGATGTCATTACTCGGGAGACATTCACCTACGTCCCCGCCTCCCGGCAGTTTTGGGTTCCTATGGTCATCATGCCCAACAACATACTTGTTGGCAACGGTTTCCAGGTTCTGTACTACATAATATTTGGGAATGGCATGTCCAAAGTTTGTATCGTCCTACTATCGTTGGACGTACCTACCTACTTTTTTGTTGCTATCAACGTGAAGTCCTTAACGAACATTGCATGCATATGGATCAGTTTTGCCGGACTTTATTTAAAAGTGGCGGGGTGTCAAAAATATTTATTCGTAGGCAAGCTTGTGATATCGGCCAGAGCCAGAGTGGCCAGACATAAGATACTGAATTCCAGAGAAGATAAAAGTACCTACCTATTGGTTAAGTGTTTAAATGCCAACAATATTTATTAGGTACAAAATAGGTACGTGAAAAAACTTAAATAAACTATGTAAATAACCTAAAATTGGCTTACTTACAAATGCTAATAACTAAAAATATATCTCTAAAATGAGCCCCTGTGGCATCGTGCCGAGGACGCTGGCAGCATTTCCTCGCTGAACTTCAATACTTATGCATTGAGCGAGCTAGCTGCCAGCTCGTTTGTCCCCTGTGACTTCGATCCCTGTGTTTAAATTAATCTTAAGAGAATAAGAGCGTCTGGAGTCAATTTTGAGGATCTCATCCGATAAGCTACATCTGCTGCTGATTGTAGAAAATAACATCGAAACGCAATTTAAACAAAACTTTGTATTCAGGAAATATGATTTCACATAATAATGGGTCAAACTATTCCCTTTTATAGGCCGTTCTTAATGCACCCACTGCTACTATATACTTATTACATTGCCTGCATAGAATCGCAAGACCACAAACCATACCATAACGGTAAAGAATAAAAAACAGGATACACTTCGGCTTCTTACTGCGCTTACGCAATCCGCTTTTACTCGCCAGTTTACATACTATGTCAATTACGTAAAACTGTATCAAAATTTGTATTCACTTGGCGCTGGATGCCTTTGTTGAGATATTGTGTGACCAGTGTGACGGTAGCTACTAATATATGGGTTGTGGATTGTGGGTCAAGTATGCGTTGTGTGTGTTAGAGTTATGTTTGGAAACAGAGTAACGCGACTCATTGTGTTGTTAATTTGTTGTTATAAAATGCTTAAACGGTGCAGCGAGTTGATAGCAGAGTAACGGTTATTCGTGTGTATGTGCCATTATAATATAACTTATAATCAAACCTACTATGTTGTTATGTTATAGTTACAAAGCTCCGACATCGGTTCTCATGCGCTACAACGTATTAAGTAATTTTATAAAGTATAAATGGGTTAATTTACATGAAAATAGTTCGAACATGATATAATTGCGTTTTTTTGTTAAATATAATGTAAATATAAGTTACAGTAAAGGATGACAATCTACCTATGTACAGTCGACGTCAAAGATATGTTTACATTTTTGCATCTTATTGCATAGGAGTAAGGTGCAAAAGTGTAAACATATCTTTGACGTCGACTGCACTAAGCTTTTAACTCCATTATCGCGCCCTTCAGCACAGAGTAAATAATAGTATAATACAGAGAGACCTCTCACGTAACGTCACGAATCATGTTGTCCCTTCTTAACGCATGACAAGTTCTCTTTCGCACTAATGCAAACGTATCGGATACGTCGTGTCAAACTCAATTTTTTTGACAGATTTACTTTGAGTTGTACCCCCCTGCCTTCAGTGTTCAATAAAAAAAATACTTTCTAAATTAAATTTCGATTTTCCAAGATTCAACATTTCTGTTTAGTCTCTGAGTCTCTAACTCTCATAGGATAGAGTTTGTCCGGAAATAGAAGGGTCATTATACGATCACGATACTTCTCTTTCCGAACAGACTCTAAACACGATTATTATATGTATTTAAATATCAACAGTGTTTATCTGTGATTTGCCGAAGTCTATTGTATATCTTTTGTTTCACTTACGACACCCGATAACAGTGACATTATTATTTTATCTGTATTTCCGGACAGCTCTAACACGATTATTTTATATATGTATGTATTTAAATTACAACATGACAGTCTATTGTATTTCTTTTGTTTCACTTGCGACACGATAACGGTGACATTATTATTTTATCTGTGCCATTTTATTATACCAATACATCAAATTCGCAAACAAGTTTCGCTCGTGACCAGTTGATCTTTAATTCCCGTCATTAATAAAGCGCCATTCGGCTTTCGGCCTCCAGTTTTGTGTAACATCCTGTGGATTAGATATTCTAATGCTGCGGTCAGTCAATTTGAATACATATTAATAGCATTCATTTGTGTATCGGTAATGTGTGTAAATGTAGAGCGTCGTATGAAATATAGAGCTTTGATAACGATAGAGATGATGTTTGTTTACATTCCTAATATGACTTATGTTATAATGCACAGTCGACGCCAAATTTATGTAACTCTTTTGCAGATTACTCCTTTGCAATGGGGTGGAAATGTGTAAGTCGTTTACTGTACCTAATCAAACTACGAATACCCGGTGTATAATAAATAAAACCGGTGTGATTTATTTTCTGTATCTAAACTAGCTAACCATTATCCCGAATGGGCAAATTTATCCACTATGGAAAAAATTGTCTCACAGTACTTTTACACTTCTGACCTACGAACATTCGTCACTGAAAAATATTGCAGGATAATTAATTATTTTGACGAATACGGGACTTAATCGCATACACTTACTTTTATTATTTTCCTGACGTTTCGAGTGTGTCATAACGCTCGTGGTTGCAGGCAGTGTAAGTGTACGCAATTAAGTCCCGTTTTTGTCAAAATAATGAGTGAAAATTGTGTGAGTTTAAATCGGGTAATTAATTATTTCTAAGGGCAACCTCTTACATTGGTCTATTATTCCAATATAACTACACTATAAACAGCTGCCTGGAAGTAGACCAATAAATCAACACTAGGAATTATGCAAGGAAACTTTTACTTTCTTCGTAACGGTATTCTGTATCTCGCAAAAAACATTTTTTTATGCTTTTGTATTGAGTTGTTATGATTGAATCGTTTTTGCGTTATCGATAACGGTGCATTGCTCATAATGTAACGAGCCACTGAAGATAATAGCTGATAAGTAGAAAATAACACATTTTCTACGATGTGTAAAATTGGCAACAATTAAGTTGATGTAACGTAATTATTGGGTTCATATCAGCCTGTTTAATTGTGCCTGATTAGATGCGACCGAAAAAATGTGACAGGGTTTTTTTAAATAATGCGTTTTATATTTTTCTATTGCCAACTTACGGCTGTCTGTTAGCACAACACTACTCTCGTCTTGATACTGAAGTGGCATCGGGGCCACACGTATATACCTATGTGTATATATCTATGTATATGTATATATTGGGCTAGCTAAATCTTTATGACTTCGAAAGAAGAATGGTATATAAATTACTGAATCTAAATATTATAATTATTAAATGAACTGAATTGAACGAAATTGAATTAAGTGCCTGCATTACTGGGATATTAATAGAAGTAAAGGTCACATGGCGATTTATAATGGATATTTATTATCGCAATAAAACGGGCCTACCCTAATGGTTTAGCATTTGCTCTAAACAACATGTTTAGGACCCAGGGAAACCCGTGGAAAAAACCTAGATCAAACCAGCCTACTCCTACTTGATTATCATTCAATGTATGTAAGATTAACGAACTTCACTTTAGTTATTACAACTTTATAATAATGACTAGGAGATACTAGAACAACATTTGTGGAATTTCCAAGACAATATACGCACGTAATAAAATTACTATAATTAATCGAACATGTACAAGTTAATTAATATATATAATACAATGATACAAGGTCAATAAATAGGTGACCTTAGGATTGTCAATCTAGTCAATCCTAACTGTAATATAATGCCCATATAGGGGCTTGAACCCTAGGCAAAGTATAGGCGTTTTTCACATTTGTTAGCGAGATTCGAACTCGCTTATAGTTAATCATCTAATAATCCTACACACATAGTTTAATGTACACAAAGTCAGCTCCTTTGTATAGATATAAGAAATGTCAATAAAATAAATTACACCAAAGGTAAAGCTATTTCTTAGCACCGTGAAATATGGTCTTTAAAATAGGCTTCAATGTGAGCTCTATTAAGTTAATACAATAAGCAAATAAGCTTGTATTTATTCACTGTGATCTTTAATCGAAGATCAGAACCACCAGTCCATCAGAAAATCTAGCACGAGAATCGAACTCGTGCGCACTGAAATATCAAAATATCAATACTGTATATAGGTTATTTTCTAGTGCTCTATGCACATGACTAGCTTAATAACTAAGCACTTAGCTGTGTCAATCTGCTATACACGAACCACTGACTTTACATCATTACAATTTAAGTAGGATTTATTATTTACAAAATAGTACTGAACTGAGGTTAAAACAAGTAAAATTTTCAACCGCGCCCTTCAACGGGCCCCGATCAAGTTCCCCCAAAACTCTCCGCCTTCCTCCACGATCCAGGATCAAGTGTCCTGCCCTCAGTAAAAATGTCTCACGAATCTGCTTTAAAATACTATAGGTACTAACTTTATCTCTAGACATTAACTATTCTAGTCTTTAATTAGTAACAACAAAAGATTCATTTTCACTTGTTGATGACTCGCTGTTAAAACCTTCTCTCGACCTAAATTAGACAATATTATATTTCTAAAGCTTTATATTGTATCTTAAACTTAAATACAATGCTATATAAGCCGTTTTCCTTTGTCGGTGTGCCTTCATCCCTCATTGCGTGCTCCCCGTCTTGCTCCCTCCTTGGAACGCCATCTCAGTCGGCGCGGCGTTGCTATCGGTGTGGCGCTCGCGCACCTCGGTGTGCGTGCGGCTCTGCTGTCTCATTCTTTCCTCCACTCGCCATGCGCACACCGCTCATGCGGTCTCGTTCTGTTGACGGCGTCCGCTACCTCGTCGCGTGCGCTGACACATGTTACAGCGGATTGTCTGAAAGTTTTACACAGCCAAAGTACTTTCTGCATTGTATAGCAGTCTAATTGCCATGACTATAGGGCTGATATTCTTTTATACTTATCCCGAAAATATGTTTGTTGTATGTGCATTTGGTTGAAATAAAACAATACCGCCTAGCACTGGCCGTAGCTATAAATTTAACCGTTTTTGTTTAGTTTAAACTGCGGACTATTAGTTTTTGTTTTTTTTTTCCTCTTGAATAGACTATTCTTAAAAATTGGTGGCTTAAAATTTATTGGCTTCACGTGTTCTCTCTTTTAGTTTAAAACGTGGGAATTAGTTTTCGCAATTTGAAAATAATTATATGATGCAATTCACTAGCCATCTCACGCCCCTCTCTTGTCGATGATCAAAACCATATTATCCCTGTTTTAGTTTTGATCTTCTACAACTTTATTAAACCCTTATACTTATTATTACTTATTAAACCCTTTTTTTCTAATTGCCTAATCCAATAACCGATAGTCTACCCGAATTATAATCGACAAAAATAAACCTCGCTCTATCTTCTGTGTCTTCTAGACAATGACTCTATTGACCCTACTCATTAAGTTTTGTCTGCATAGAGTGGGCCATAAAAAAAATGACAGCTACATAGCTCCGGCGCTAGACCTCTCACAGAACTACCAGACTAACCAGCTGTAGATGTTGGAACAATAAGGTGTTTTAAATTAATAAAATAAAATTAAAACATTATACCTCACATTTTTGGTATAGAACGCTTTATTAATAGTACTCATACGATGGAAATAAGGTATTATTGACGCATTGAATACATACTGGTTATGTATTCCGTAATACTAGTTCACACGACTAGTAGCTTAATAGAAATACTTTAGAAATACTTAGTCTCCCCAATCAAACAAACACTATATAGATTTATATAATGGACACTTGGAGAACCTTTACACTTTACTTTATATTAGTCTTATTATTTCTCAGACGTTTGGGTATTTAACATACCCTGTACGTTTACTGTAATTAACTACAATAATTTGTACAATTAACTATGGAGAATATAGATCTTTTTAGTATCGTATTGTTATTAGTTAATACTTCGATTCAATGGAATGTTTACTCAAGTTTTGGCTGGTACATTTATATTATTAATGTGGTAATGTACTATTATGTTACTACGTAATACATAATAATTATGCCCGTCTTGATAATATTCTTATTGTCATGTAAAAATGTACTCGAGGCCTATTTGCACACAACATTTATGAATTTCGAATTATATATACCGAGACGTAAATTTAGGTTTAGTTATAGATAGTCAGGAATGCCTAAGCAATGTACTAGGTAGTACAGCATAGAGGACGTAAGTGTAACGCAAGAAATGAACTTATTCACGAGGCGAAATGAGGTCTGTTGGTTTCGTCCGTTCGCCATCGAATCCCATGACCGGTCTCCCATGCACTCTACAACCATATTTCCAAAAACATCATTAAAGCTTAATTTATTAACGGCCAACAGAACACATTCAGGCGTTATAAAAACAATCCTGACGCCAGGCTGATCTCTAAGTATCCACTTGTCATTTGACATGGTTTAGATATTGCGGCCCTTAGCCGAGTAGTCGCCGTCTACTTTTTATAATAAATGCGTAAACAATGTATTTAATTATTACTTTTTTTGTAATTTGTAAGTACCTAAGGAGTTTCAATAAGGTCATTATTATTTCAATTTAATTTTAATATCGCCTGCGCGTCGATATATATATATCAGATTACTTAGGCGTTAGATTACTTTCTATAACTGTCTATAATATTTATATACCGAGATAAGGAAATTTATTTTGATAGAATTGATATATTATGTTCAATATTATGTGTTTATATTCAAGTGAATTTTATTATTTTATAATTACTAATTGAATCCAGTTTACCATAACTAGATCTCTTGACTCATCCGTCACCAATAAATAATCTTAGGTGTTTTAGCTCATCGCATTTTGAGATAGATTACATACATCCGTCTCCTCTCAAAATCACACATTACTCTGGCCAGAGATTTCTTCACACTTGTCTCTCATACTACTTACTTACTTACCTAATTTGTTAATACTTTAATGCCACTTGCTCGTGCATTGATCAATTTTGATTAATTAATTAAGATGTTTACATACTATAACCACAAAATCAGTTTTAGTCAAGAGATCTCGTTCAATAAACCTGTATCGTAACGAAATTTATCTCGTGTCCATGTTATTATATTTCTAATTAAGAAAGTTATGATTTATGACAATATTGTAACTGCTAAAAAGGTAATATTCAAGGAATAAATATGTAATGTTGAATAAATTACGTAATGAACGCTATATAATACTCTCATGTACTACAACTGTACTTATTAGATCAATGGTATAAAACCAAAACCTTTATGGTATTCTATTGTTTAGGTTTTTCAATACTGTAATATAATCGTCCAATTAATTTATGATTTCGGATTTCTTACTGACCTGAATTTATGATAAATAGTTTGAACAAACAATGACCTGACCACACGTCACAGCGTCATTTCCTCATGGAGCGGACATGGCCTGCTATAATCATCGTTCGTCTATTACGAGAGTAATTAATTTCCGAGCTATACTGCGTCCAGCATAGGCGGAGCGCAAGAACAGTCCCTCCTAAGCGTAAACGACAATAGGTTTTCCTTTGGTCGACTAGGCAGGGCCTTAATCTCTGCGACGCCAAAACTTCTAGGATTTGTCCCGTTTGCACTACCCACGAAGAACCTGCGTCCATTGATGTGAGATAGCTACGTAGCGTGCAAATCCAGCCTACTGCCGGGTATTGCCAAGTTATATTCAAGTAGGGTTGACGGCTGCATAAATGCACTGACATTTTAGATTGTGGTGTTGATATGAGATTGTGATAGATGTTTAAAGATTCCATTAATATATAGGCGGCACTGTTGCCGTTCAATTCAGGAGTGGCCACTCTAGCGTCAACCCTCAGCGCTTCAAATAAGGTGGACTTTGCAGGGGTCTCTTCTTCGCAAGCCGTATAACATCCGGTCTGTACTGACAATCTATCCAATCCCTATGCCTTCTTGACGTAGTGACGTCGAAAGCCCTTTAAACTATGAACCCCAACTAAACCAATGTATTTAGAAAATATTATATTTATTTAGATTATATTTTATTTATATTATAGAAGAGAAAGTAAACCCAAAGATGGCGATCTAGATGCCGTCCACAGTCAGGCTGGGATAGCGTCGTCGTGTATTGCTTCTAGTCGCATCAAAACTGTCAGTACACCTCGGAGCTTTCCTTCCTGAGACCAATTCTAGTTGTTTATCTAATGGTCAGGTACGTTTTCACACAGTTTTTTTTTCAAATGTGTTATTGTTCGCTCAAACTCTAAACAAAAGTGATTTATTGTTTCCAAATTCAACTCCAAGATAATTTTATTTAAAATAAAAGGAAATGCAAAACAGTTCTTCTGTTTATCTATGTTCATAAACGATGGTAATATACAAATAATTACTATGATGTTCTTACTGTCAAATAATGATATCGGAAAATTACTATGATTTTCTTTTTGTAGTACAATAGTGATAAATATTCAGAACACGAATGATTTTCTTTCTTTACTCATAAAATGATATATATCTAGAAAATAGCTATGATATTTTTTTTTTATACACTCAAATAATAATAAAATATGCGGAAAATTACTATGGTGACATTAGACGAGATGGACTGGACTGTGGCAAATAATAAATCGGTAATAATTGTTTATATCAATACAATTACGTATAAACACTTAATATGTGAAACACAATGGGACGTAAGCAGAAATCCTTTATATACAATCTTTAATTTTAAAATAGGTACAGATTTTTTTTTTTTTTTTTTTTTTTTTTTTTTTTTTTTTTTTTCTCTTAATCTTTTACCAAAATGATTTATGTAATTATTCGTTAAACCGAAGTTGTCTCTGAGTTTAAGTTCGTAAAATTACTAGTATCGGTCTGCCCTAGTTAAATAGCTACGCTTCTCACGAGCCTGTATTCAGGATCGCCACGGACGCACATCGCACGGACGCACCAATAGCACCAGTTCATCGGATAGGCTTTTTCTATAGGAAAAAGACCTCACGATCACGCCCGGCTTCATGCCGGAGGGGATTACCTGCTCGCTGTGAAGCCTTGCTGCCGGCTGCCCACGTCGCGGAACTAAACCCGGCCCCGCTCAAACGGTATCACCGGGGGAAGGACTGTGATGTGGGGTAAACGGCTGGTAGCAATGCGTCGCGAAGCGTCGTCCAACCACGAGCCCGACAGGACAAGAAGCCGCGGACCCCCCTCCCGCCCCTTGGTGGCGGTTGGGTAGTCCGCAAAACGGGTTTTTAGAAGTACCCGCACAAAACCCACGGACGGACACCGCCCCCTCCCGCCGACCCTGGTGGTTGCTGGGTAAGGGTAGTTTCGAAAGTGGGTTTTTGCAGTCACCCGCAACATCACCACCACAGAACCCGACTATGGACCTAGACACCTTTCTCGCGGCCCTACCGGGCCCCGGTCGGAGCCCCGTGCCCTCACCCACGGCAGCCCACCCCCGGCCTCCCCGTACCGTGCGACCGGATAATTATATCCAGGTTGCCCGCTCGGAGGGGGCTGGCTCCCTGTCGCCAGGCCCGGCGACGGGGCAGTACGGGCACGCCCCGGGAGAGAAAATGGAGCCTCCCACTGAAGACGCCTCACTCCAGGAGCCACCGCAGGCTCCCACACTGGACTCACGCCACCGCAAGCAGAGCGAGGGAGAAGGCGCAGCGACAGCAGGCTTCGCGACGCCCTCTCAAGGCCCTTCTAAGGGCCCCAACACCTCCGCCCTGCCAACCAGCACGGCACAGCCCCCGCAGCCTGCCCGGCGGCACCCAACCGCCGGCAAGAAGAAACCGAGGAGGAGGACGACCAAAAAGCCTCCCCTCCCACGCGCACAGCGAGGACACAAGAGTCGGCGCCTGGACGCCTTCTCCGACCACACTGCCAACGACAGACTCCAGCTTAGATCGGGCGCAGCGCCGCTCCGCGCACGCCCACCAGAACCCCGAAAGGACGCCACCAGAAATCGCTACCAACAGGGCGTGGCGCCGCTCCACGCACGCCCGCCAGACGCCCCCAGCCCGCGCCCGCACCCTTCGGGTGCGCGCGCAGCGGGCCCACCACTTCCAGCAGCTGCTTAGGAGTACGAAGCAGAAGCAAACAACGCCAGTAGATGGCAATCACAGAAGCCACGCCTGCTAAGGCATAACAGCCCCGCACATCGTAATGTGCGGCGTATTGAGACCGCCAAAGATCCTAAAAAGGATGGAAAGGCACATACAACCCTAGAACAGGGATTGTATAAGAAGCGACACGAGCCTGTATTCTCATCCACCTAGGCTTATGATAGTTCTGTTTTCTAACAGTGTTAGGGACTAATATGCTCTTACGCCTACTATTACCAGGTATGTTATTCGAACCTTCTTTGTTACTAAATTGGCCTCGCGTATAGTCCCGCACGCACGTGGAACTTTAGCGGTTGTTAAAGCTAGCTGGAGTTGTAGTAGCCCTATTGTCTAAATCCATCATTGTAAAGCAATCGGTCGCCGTCGAAATATTTGTTTCGGCTTCGCGAAATGTAGCAACACACACCACATCCGTTGTATATGTTTCGGAAAAGTTTAATTACTGACTTAACTATATTTCTTTCTTCGACTGGTATCACTAATGATCTAAGGACATGTACTCGATCAACAAAATATCCATTCATACTTAATCCGCTACGTGGATTATATGGACCTAGGAATAAATTATGTACCGTGTTAATTTGCTGTACGTCACTCCATAATAACGTTTAAGATCTGATTCAAACTCATCTAATGTTCGCCAGTTTCTACTACTTAATTGCATCACTTTATGAGCCGGCTCCGCTATACATTGCAAAGCTATCGCAGTTGCGTCTGCATTTACATTAGAAAACTATATATTAACGCAACATCTTATAAACTGTATCGTATTAGAGTTACTATGGAAACACGTTTTCACTATCAAAGTGGTAATATTACTTGTTTCAAGGTCATTAACAATTTGTGGCGACTCTAGGACACGATCTATGTTTTTTTAATTTTAAAAGTAGGTAACGCCGTGCTTGACGAAGCATTTCCAGAACTACTAGCGTGTGCTTCTAACGATTTAACGCGTATTTCTAAATCATCACACCTTGTCAACAATAACAATAACTACTCTCCATGGCCTATCTTCGGTACACTCATGTTATGCTCGGTTCTCGGTTGTGCTAAATTTCCTAACCTTGCACTGTCTAGGTCAGGTAAATCCTCTGCCTCTATTTTTAACTGTTCTTTGACACATTGATCCGACATTTTCTAGCTAAAGCTCTAAACGATGACGCCCTAGACTTCTAATTCAAGAAATTTAAAGTTGTTTAACAAAACCCTAAAAGCCAATCTAACACCACAATGGTGCAAATGCACACACAAAAACACACAAAAATAAAACAATAAAATAAAACAGTTTGTATGTATAATGTCTTGGGATATCCACTTGTATTGTATCTAAGATCTAAATTGAAATGATAAAATTCCAATTCTTTCAATTATAAAATTTTAAATTGAAACTATTCTTATTCATTAAATAATAGCACTTAAGTCCAAAGCACCCCTCTCCAACGTTGAAATTAAGCATAAGTATAAAAAATCTACAAATACATTTTATAATTATAAGAAACAAAATTGTGATCGTCTTAATAGCATATAATAAAAAAAATCCTACGTTGTGTTTATTTTTACGTTTTTAAGATTTGAAAAGTTCTTTTCCTAGTTGTGTCTTATTTCCAAATATCTACTACAGACACAAAGTCTAGAATCCTTGGTCATGCGGCGCCAGGTGGAGCGGCATCGGGGCCACACGTATATACCTATGTGTATATATCTATGTATATGTATATATTGGGCTAGCTAAATCTTTATGACTTCGAAAGAAGAATGGTATATAAATTACTGAATCTAAATATTATAATTATTAAATGAACTGAATTGAACGAAATTGAATTAAGTGCCTGCATTACTGGGATATTAATAGAAGTAAAGGTCACATGGCGATTTATAATGGATATTTATTATCGCAATAAAACGGGCCTACCCTAATGGTTTAGCATTTGCTCTAAACAACATGTTTAGGACCCAGGGAAACCCGTGGAAAAAACCTAGATCAAACCAGCCTACTCCTACTTGATTATCATTCAATGTATGTAAGATTAACGAACTTCACTTTAGTTATTACAACTTTATAATAATGACTAGGAGATACTAGAACAACATTTGTGGAATTTCCAAGACAATATACGCACGTAATAAAATTACTATAATTAATCGAACATGTACAAGTTAATTAATATATATAATACAATGATACAAGGTCAATAAATAGGTGACCTTAGGATTGTCAATCTAGTCAATCCTAACTGTAATATAATGCCCATATAGGGGCTTGAACCCTAGGCAAAGTATAGGCGTTTTTCACATTTGTTAGCGAGATTCGAACTCGCTTATAGTTAATCATCTAATAATCCTACACACATAGTTTAATGTACACAAAGTCAGCTCCTTTGTATAGATATAAGAAATGTCAATAAAATAAATTACACCAAAGGTAAAGCTATTTCTTAGCACCGTGAAATATGGTCTTTAAAATAGGCTTCAATGTGAGCTCTATTAAGTTAATACAATAAGCAAATAAGCTTGTATTTATTCACTGTGATCTTTAATCGAAGATCAGAACCACCAGTCCATCAGAAAATCTAGCACGAGAATCGAACTCGTGCGCACTGAAATATCAAAATATCAATACTGTATATAGGTTATTTTCTAGTGCTCTATGCACATGACTAGCTTAATAACTAAGCACTTAGCTGTGTCAATCTGCTATACACGAACCACTGACTTTACATCATTACAATTTAAGTAGGATTTATTATTTACAAAATAGTACTGAACTGAGGTTAAAACAAGTAAAATTTTCAACCGCGCCCTTCAACGGGCCCCGATCAAGTTCCCCCAAAACTCTCCGCCTTCCTCCACGATCCAGGATCAAGTGTCCTGCCCTCAGTAAAAATGTCTCACGAATCTGCTTTAAAATACTATAGGTACTAACTTTATCTCTAGACATTAACTATTCTAGTCTTTAATTAGTAACAACAAAAGATTCATTTTCACTTGTTGATGACTCGCTGTTAAAACCTTCTCTCGACCTAAATTAGACAATATTATATTTCTAAAGCTTTATATTGTATCTTAAACTTAAATACAATGCTATATAAGCCGTTTTCCTTTGTCGGTGTGCCTTCATCCCTCATTGCGTGCTCCCCGTCTTGCTCCCTCCTTGGAACGCCATCTCAGTCGGCGCGGCGTTGCTATCGGTGTGGCGCTCGCGCACCTCGGTGTGCGTGCGGCTCTGCTGTCTCATTCTTTCCTCCACTCGCCATGCGCACACCGCTCATGCGGTCTCGTTCTGTTGACGGCGTCCGCTACCTCGTCGCGTGCGCTGACACATGTTACAGCGGATTGTCTGAAAGTTTTACACAGCCAAAGTACTTTCTGCATTGTATAGCAGTCTAATTGCCATGACTATAGGGCTGATATTCTTTTATACTTATCCCGAAAATATGTTTGTTGTATGTGCATTTGGTTGAAATAAAACAATACCGCCTAGCACTGGCCGTAGCTATAAATTTAACCGTTTTTGTTTAGTTTAAACTGCGGACTATTAGTTTTTGTTTTTTTTTTCCTCTTGAATAGACTATTCTTAAAAATTGGTGGCTTAAAATTTATTGGCTTCACGTGTTCTCTCTTTTAGTTTAAAACGTGGGAATTAGTTTTCGCAATTTGAAAATAATTATATGATGCAATTCACTAGCCATCTCAATACCGACCTGATATAATCAAACATTGTGATTCGCATTGGTTGCGAAGCACATGTAGTAAGTCAAAGGCTCAGTGTAACCAGTATAAATGCATCTTCCGATGGCGCATAGTTATTAAGCAGCATCATAATCATAATGTCTTATTACAGAGGTTTTCAGCTACTGCGGATACATGAACAAACTGCATTCACTTATATGTCATCGACTCCTAGCTACTGGATAAACATAATTATAATATCATAAAATACTAAGCGAACTGGCTGATTTTTGTTTATGATAGCTGTATTCCGCACAAATGTGGTGCGCCTAACTTCACGCTCACCATTCTCGCGACTCATGACACCCGTCCTTGACATATCGAACACTCTCTGCGCATCACTAGCTCCCAGCTATTCGTGATCAACACTATCGGCTTTATTCAGAAACGTGCAAATCTATACCAATACAATACCAATTTGATGTCAATATCTGCTCGCACACGTGAATCAGACCTATAGTCTAGAGGAAGCAAGCGTGCATATCTTGTTTGTGGTGATACTTAGTCAGTTTTTTAATTTTCAAATGAATGAATCTGTTAATTTCATTATAATTTCGAACAATACGATGTTATGCATGTTATTGGCCTGCTCCGTCGAATTACAATATTTCCGCTTTTATTACATTGACATTTGAATTCTAATGTGAGGTCCAAAACACAAACTCAATTAAAAATTCATGAACAGTTAGCAAAACATATGCTAGTTTAATGATATTAGAGGTAAGTAAAGGCAACATATTTTTGCCGTCGACTGTTCTTGTTAACAACCTCCGTGCCCATCGTGCAGTGTGCACTAGGGATGACACTAGGGGGTGGCACTTGAAATAAAAAAGGTACCTAATCAATAGGAGTTTGCTTTGATCAATTTTGAATAGTCTTTGTGTCGGCGGTGAAAGAAAATTCAATTTTATAGTTGTTTTTTTGCAACGCACAGTCACCATCAGATATATCGAAGCGGCCACGGTGATCACAAATATCTGAACAACGCCTTTATTGGCATGGGTGCTTGTTCAGATATTTTTGAGTACCGTGGCCGCTCCGATATATCTGATATCGACTGTATGAGTCGTTAATAAAAGTGGTTTATTATGAACAAATATAGTCTGTAATATTTATTTCTATAATTCGCGTTGGCAATACATACTGGCTGACCATTTACTTATCATTAGAAAAACACGCATTCTTTTATCAGCGTTCAACATTACTTATTTCCTCGTAAATTAAGTCACACTTTGATTAATAATAAAGTTGTAATCACATTACAACATACAACTATTTACTAGTTCATTTACCTGCATTTTATCTTGCACGCAATACTCGTACTAGTATTTATTACTAGTAAGTATGAATAGCTGTAGCTGTCATATATAAAACGTAAAAATAAATATTTATTCTGGCTGACTAGTAAGTAATTAATTAATTATTTAATAGATGTGATCCTAATATATAATACATCAGTCCAGAGAAAAATATTACTCTTCAAAGGCTCTCTCGCTGCATGTAGGTATTCAAATATTATATCCCTACATATTATTTTAAATCAGATAAAACAATTTTTAGAAACCGCTTAAAAAAACCGGCTTATTTTATTTCATTTCGCAGTATATAATCGAAACCACGTGTACATATAAGTACAAAAGTTCGATTAGTATAAGTAAGGCCGGTAGCTCAGGTTCCGGTAGCAGTACAATCGCGCACTCAAGGCCGCGCCCACTTGCCACCTGTCAATCATTGGCTTCACACCTTGCGCGGGACCATGTGTGCGTGAAGTCCGGGTGCCGTATTCTAATTTTAAAATTCATAAAAAATACATTAAAATCTATCTTCTCTAGCACACAATAAATATTGAAGTTTAATTGGATTTGCATCAAATTTGGATATTTCTGATTCACACGTTTCGGCGCTAGCTGTATTGCGTAGTTAATGCATTGGAGTTGTATTGAAGTTGGATTGCGTTTAAACGTGTTTTAAAATTAGAATACGGCCTCGGTTTATGCTTTTGTTTTAGTGAAACAGCGCTGACTAGTCCGTTTTGTTAGCGAAAAGGATCCGGAAAGCACGATATAGTTGTACCAATGAACGTTCTCTGATGATGTTATGCTCAATGAATTGCGAGGTGACCCGCCTGATGACACTAAGAACAGTAATGTCGTCTATACAAAGTGTAACAAAAATACTGGTGATCCTTTTAAGGGCATTATTGGCATCGTATTCTAATTATGAAAAAGTAAGAGAAAGTTGTATGGAGGCTTGGCCTGTGGCCAGCTGTGACGACGTGTCCCATACAAAAATTTTTTTTTGTGTCTAAAAATTTTTCTCCTACTTTTTCTTACTCGAAATACGATACCAATTACGTCCTTAAACGGATCACCAGTCATTTTGTTACGTCCTGTATATACTATACTCCTATAGGGTAACTTACTATAACGTGGAGACCATTAATGCTACTGTAGGCGGTGCGAGAAGCTGCATACCTAATATTCTTTATAATCTCGATGCATGTGAGTTCTGGCGATGATTATCCAAAAGTAACTTTGAAACCTGCTTGCATAGCATCTCGTTATATTTTAATGCAATATAATTTGGTGACCGCAGAATTGCATACTAGTGAGAGTCGCAACTTTTATCATTAAGTAGAGTAGGTATGTAAAAGATTGCAAATATTTGAAGGTCGAATTAAATTAATCGAAAGAAAAAAACAAATGCCACTAACATACTCTACTGGATTCAGTACTGGTTCACAACCTACAAAAACATTTTAAATACAGGGCACGTCAAAGATATGTATCCAATTTTGCACCTTATTACAAAGGATTAGAGTACCAAATTGTAACCATATCTTTGGGCCTACAAAGAGAATGTCTGTAGGTAAAAAAAGCTGGGTTTACTTACTCGGTGTAATAAATATCATAAAAATAACTTGGGACTCGGTAGCGCAGTGTAGTGTTACTTTATATGCGATGAAACCTGATTTTTGTTATTCATTTGTCCTAGTAAAACAAGCGTCAAGAGCGAAAACACGGAATTGAAGCTCTTGCTGAATATTATGGACAAATGCCATTTCAAAGTAGGTATCTCTGTCCGTCTGCATGCTTAAACTACTGAACCGGTTTAGATGGAATTATGGTGTATTCATATTTGTCTCCGCTTTGGTCGGTCGGTACTGCACAGTATATACCCACACTTTATTAGGCGAATCATGTATGAATCTAGCTCTAGGATAGCAAAGGATAGTTTTTATTAATTAAGGAAATCAGTTAGTAAGGGAGTGAACAGGGTGAGAAAACCCGATGTACTAATTCACTTAGTTGTGGGCAGAATCACGATCGTGCAGAGCGTTTTTTCAACAATTACCTATATTAATTAGACCATACTGAACAACATTTTCTAAGATACCAACTCGAAATAATAACAAAAATTTTGCCTTTTCCTACATTTTGGCCGATCAGATATCGACGTTTTATATGGGGAGGCATTTTTTTTTGGGATTTCGGGATTGGTGCTATAGTAAAAGTTATTCAGTATGACCTACCTAACTACCTTGTACAGTACGGCTAATTGTTAAAAATAATACAGACACTGAAATCAGCTGAGCGGCATGAACCGACGGTACAGTAACCCGCTTGGCTACTTTTGCTGCTGACTGTATGGTAGTACACCACGCAGCAGAAATCGTAGTCATCAGTGTCAGCAGCCGCACAAGCAACTCAATCCCATAATGTAGTTCTTTGAGAAAACCTCAAAAGGACATAAACATTAAGAGGCCAATGCGTGACCCGGCGATGCAATACTTATCGAATTTGCTAAATCCGCTCGTGCGCAACTTTGATTAATGACTATCAGTATAGCAATTAATGCCGAAGCCATGATGTTATCATTAGGCGCTTTATTTAAAGCTCTTTCGACATGTATGACATTTTCTGTCAATTATTAGAAACGGTAATCCAGAGATTTTGCTGGATTAAAATTACACTCGGCTCACAGACTCGAGTGTGATAAGTCAGATCAAAAGGGTCCTTACGGCCGCCGGCGCTTTCTTAAAAAATAAATAAATTAAGGCAATTTCTTGAAAATCCTATTGAATTTATACATCCACTACAACGTAAGTACCTGCCGCCAAACGTGCCCTTTTGATTTTTTGGATTATCACATATTGTTTACCTAAAGTTAAATAACACATTTTTCCAACTAAATACACAAGTTCACAAAACCAGGCGTATGTTTTCCTGAATTAACAAACCGTTACATTTCTTGTATTTTTTTTAGAAAAAACTGTTCCGTTACTAGTAACCGTTCATCGTGTATGAATCACAACAGTCTTTTTAGATCTTCAGCTCGTTATATAACCCTGTCAGTTAACGTTAACTAATTAACTATAACGAGTTGCAATTCAATGAGTTTTATAACCGATTATTCGTTGTGGGTGTTCGTCCACGTAACAGAGTGCGCGACATGTCACAGGTCAATCATGACAGAGACGAGAAAAAAAGAAAGACCAATCAGGGTCAGTGACCCAAAGAGGATCTTTCCTTCTGACATTAGAGATTGCTCTTCCCTAATTTGCGCCACTTATTTGTGCCAATTAGATATCCTAAAATCCTCTCTGTAAGCTCCATGTAAAGGGCCATCTGTGTAATGTGTAAGTATGTTAAGGTGTGACTTAGAGTCGCCATCAGATATATCAGAGCGGCCAAGGTGGTCACAGAATTCACAGATATCTGAACAACGCATTTATTGTCAAGGCGACGCGGTGTTTGTTCAGATACTCTTGGGTACCGTGGTTGCTCCGATATATTTGATGGCGACTGTACCTCGATAAATCCGGCAACCGTGCGCAACTAATAGTAATGATCTCCGTGGTCGGTGGTCGCTAGGCACATGTGACCTACAGATATGATGAGGTTCATTGGTAAATGTAGATAAGGTAAGTCTTTCTTATATAATTATCTTTGTTGATTCGTCTTGTCAATATATATTAGATGTTTGACTTTTGAACTTTATTGAACGTAAATAAATATACACTCTTTGTTTAGTAAGATATATTTTTATATTGACAGGGTCACCTTTTGAGACGTCGAAGAATTACAGCAAATGCAATACTACGCCAATTTAGTTTTCTACATTGTTAGTATTTTTTTTAACCAATCACGAAGTTCAAAGAACACTTTTAATTTGCCAAACAAGAACGAAAACCGAATCCAAATATTTGTAACACTCTCGCTGATCGGTAAGTAAAGTTTTCACTCGCACTTTTTTTTCCACCACTTATTCACAAGTCAACGAGCCGTGCGTTCTAATATCAGTGCGTTGTTAAGGCGCACAACACACGGTGAAGTACCGTAACGCGCAACGATGGTGCTCAAGCATTTCAAGAATGTTTGAAATAAATACACATGGATAAATACCGACTTAGGGCCGGTGGCACCATCTGTTAACGTCAACGTCATCGTTAAAAAATCTTGTATGAAATCTTGACAGTTTTCTATGGCATGACAGCTGCGCCGCCATATTTAACGTTGATTAGTACGTTAGTTATGCGTGGTGCAACCCACCCTTAGGTAAGACTTGTATACAAGTACGTAAGTCTAGCCTGTAACTAGACAAACAAAGCAATCAAGCCACTGAGATAAACGGGCCTGCAGAAAATGTGCTTTGTGCAAACAAAATAGCGTCAGTCTTTGAACGTCATTCCATAAAGTCTTTAACGATTTGAACACGCAACGTTACAGGTAATAAAGACTGTAATGCAGACGTGCAAGGAAATGAGAATAAGTCAAATAACACGATCCAATACCGATACCAGTCTAACAGACGGTAATCTGATAGCACAATCTTTGAACGTATTCCATAAAGTCTTGAAATAAATACTTGATCGCACAACGTTCCTATTCGGCATAGTACTGCGTTCTACTGCATCTTTCACACCTAACGCCACCGCGATAAGATTCCGGTGTAATAAATAGACTGTAATAGAGTTAAGAAAATAAATGATAATAGCACTGCCCGGTTATTAAACTGACAGCTTTTGAACTTCATTCCATAAAGTCTTGAAAGACTTGATGGCGCACATTGCGGTACAGCATTAGCGGTACTAATTTCCACTCTGAAATTATGAAAAAACGGTCCCCGGCAGGCACAAATGGGAATACACCGGCGTGGCGCTGTTTCGTTCCGTATGTATAACTGACGTCGCGATAAGAGTCCAGTGTAATAGACTGTAATGCCGTCCGCCATGTCGACAATTAATTCAAGCCGAGTCATTGCACGCGCAGTCACTGGCCTGGTTAGTGTGTTTTTTGCAACCATATTGGCGCTATTGTCAAACTCTAATTTTGAATAGAACGGTGGAATAAATTAAATTATGCTGCTTCCTATAGAAAATAACGTATATCTAGTATGTATACCGCCATGTAAATCGAATAAATTAGAGATATTGGCAAGGGCGAGGTGGTGTAGGTATACGGTACGTATTTACAAAAATGCAGTACTACGATAGATTTAGACTCATCCGGTTATCACTCATTATTTAAATAAATACGACATTTGATGTTTTTTAAAGTAACACTATCTTCATAACTGGTGAATTATTGTATCAACGTCACACCTAACCAGTGGGGGCTCCAACTATGGAGTGCACTTTGTTTTGATTATGCATTTTTTCGCTAGAGTTGCCATTTGGCCTACACATAATACTCACAAAGCCCTTTGTTCCTTTCCTTCCTTTCTTTCTCTTTAAACTTAAATAGATGTCATATACATGACATGTGAGAGCTCAATATAGGAACCTTTTAAATCAGCCTCGCAGTGACGCCGATATATATAAAAAAAAACTGTTACAATATGTGTATCCTTCTGTACAACAACTTACCTGACATAATTAAACTACAAAATGAGACCTCATTTAAAATTAAGCTGACTAATTGGTTACATGAACAACGTTTTTATAGTATAAAGGAGTATTTGACAAAAATTGATAATAATTTGTTGTATTAGTTGACATTAGATTATGAATTTATGACATTGTAAGAATTATATTTTTAAGGTAAAAATTTGCACATCTGTACTCGGGTTGAATACGCATGAAATTACAAATGTAAGATCTTATGTCACCGTATTCTTGCAAATAAATGATTTCATTTCATTTCATTTCATTTATAAAAAGTAAAAAGTGACCAAGGCCCCCGGTACCCAGGTCTGGGATCAAACCAGCGTTTTATGTATTCGCAGCTTTTTTATTTGACAAATTAAATATTGCTGAGCCTACAATTTATGGACTTTCGAAAATAACTGTGAAATCCGCTTACTAAGGTCTACTTAAGGCGTTCATTCGTGCTAAGCTTTTGGGTCAAGCTAACTAAGTGGGCGGGGTTATTGGAAGGAAACCAACATGCAATTATTTGACAACTAAATCTAAGTATTGCAACGACTGTTGCGCTTTACAGATATAATTATAGTCATAGTAGATGAACCAGTCAACCGTGGATATGATGGAATTTTCTGTAGAATGTCATGAAATTTAATCCGATTATTAACCACTTTGTGAGTTTTACCCTTGTGATCCCCACTGATATAATAGGAATGGAACGCGATTAGAATAGGATTAGAGTTGACAGATTTTCCATATGCTTACGTCAACATTTGTATGGGTTGACAGCTAACTAAGTCCCATTCTCATCGCGATTCAGTAATAATCTACTCGTGTTATATGAACATATGAAAAAACCCATTTAACACCCGGTTGTCACTTGTATTTTTAACTCATTGACCGCTTTATTTGATTGTCGGTATTTGCAAAACAGGTACCTAAGTTTAGAAATATTTCACACCAAAATGACCAAATACACCATCATTAGAGCCTTACTTGTGAGACTTGGTATAATTGGATTTACAGTAAAACAAAGTGGGTGTTGCCACTACAACTTGCTAATCAGTATTTGTACAATACAAACACTGCTCGGCATTCATTCAGTATGCGCACAAAAAACGTAATCTCACGATATCGTAAGCGGTCGCAACGTACAGTCGGCAGCAGATATAGCTTAGCGGATAAGGTGTTCAAAATCTTAATACGACTATATTCTTAAGAGACTGACACCCGATGACCTTCAAATTGACTTTACTTAAACAGTCATATATCTATAAATACTTGTTTTAGCCAGTAAAAAAATATATGTTAATATCGAATTATATTTAGAAGAACTTTGTTGATTCCGATACACAATTGGACGAAATTGGCTTGATAGAAAATAATTCCAAAGTTACATCTTAAAATTAGCTTTAAACAGTTGTATTTCTTAAGTTTCTTGACTTATACGTTTGTAATTAAGGACAAAATTCCACCATACTAATAGGTACTAAAAACTTTATTGGTTAATATTTCTCAGTTAATGCGTAGTTTTTTTTATTAATCAATTTGCAATGAGCTCCCATACTAATAGTAACTCAATGTTTCTCATTCACTCGCGCTGAAAAAGATAGGGATGGAATTTATATGTTCCCATCCCTTTAAGACTACAAGAACATGCCAAGATTATTTAGAGTTTTCCTGCTTAACTACTTCTGCTGCTGATTGCTATGGTGTGTGGGTTGACCCCAACTAACACTCGCAGCAACTTCAGTTATTCCGTGATAATGGCGCATGCAACTGTGCAGAAATATCCGAAACTCACGAAAACAAATACACGTGGTAAATACCCTGTTTAAAACTCTTTTCTCTTTAGCTCATTTCCTGGCTCAAAACACGCCTGAGCTGAATTAAGCCAATTCATAGACTAAATGCTTAAATTCGTCTATGGATGCTTACATTTGTGTATGGCCTCCATACAAAAAATCTGCTACCATAGTCAAATTTAAGCTACCATAGACAAATTTAAGCATTTTGTCTATGAATTGGCTTAATTCAGCTCAGGTGTGTTTTGAGCCGTAGCTTAAAATAGAATAGAGCTTTTGACTTAATATTGGCAAAAATTATAATAAACAGTCAAAACGTGTCCGTATATAAGAATTTTATTTCAATCTTGAACAATTCAAAACGGCATTGATATGTAAAAAAATCGAATGTGCCGTGTCACACGTTCAAAAGGTCACACCTTTATCAGATAAAATTGCAAGTGCAACTCTTTATAGTCGATAATTGGTGGGCACTGGAACAACGTGACGGGTGTCTAGGAGCTCTCAGTCTATGTAATATCAATTTGCTCGATGGCCTTGGCACACTGCCGGAGAGTTTCTCTCGATATTGGGAGCGCGGCTCGGCTCCGTCACTGAAATTCTAGAGAGAAACAACAGGAAGCATTCTTTAGTACTAATTGGATTTGATCCTGGGAAGCATTGGGAAAGCTCCGTATAATGCTGTTGGTATTTGTATTCTTTGTAAATGATATATCGTTAGACTACTACTGTTTATTAAAGAAATTTAAATGTTTGTTAAAGAAATTTTAATAAAGGGTATACAACTTCATGTGTAGCATGCTTTGTTTCTAGTAAAAAAAGTAAGTGGCACTACTGTTATCGACATGTGAAGGGAAATTTGCAAGCAACGGAAGGGCCTTTAACCGTTACTCTAGGGTAGGCGCATTCATCATTATCACGTCTGATTATGAAGGAACCAAGAAATTCGATATAAGCATATTTTTAGATTCCTTTCAAGTATCTGAACTGAAAAACTTGTTTCAATAAATATGTATGAAAATGTTGAGAATAACCGGGAAAGAGATTAGATGGGCCTGCTAAACGTGTTTGTAATTTACTTGATACAATACAAATCTATGTACCTACAAGTTAGGTTTTTGGTAATTGGTTAGCGGGAAAACCCGAGTCGACATACCCGATGTAACATGTCGTGAGCCTCATTAAACCTTCTTTGGCAAGATTTTCGCAACGCTTGTTTAGAAGAAAAAGAATTGTGATTTTGTTTACAATGTGCCTCGCAACTCGCACGGGTTTGTCAATAGTAAAGGCAAACAAGTTATTTTTACCTGTGCTATTATAGACTACGCACGCATTCCTAAAATATTACCAGTGTTCATTAAATTTCATTGCGTAATGAATATTTACTGAATCAGTGTAGGTACACGGAGTATTTTTTTTTACTATAAACAAGTAAAAAATAGTAATTCCCAGGACAAGTAAACGTTTACTAAAATCAAGGAAACGTTTACTAAAAACAAGTAAACTATTTTTTACTTGTTAGTAGTAAAAAAAATTCTCCGTGTAGACATTCGAATTGTACAAAAAAAGTATATTTTTATGAGATCCCAAGAAATGTAATTAGTCTTCCTCTTCAAATAGCACAAAGCAAAACATGGTACCACTTATCTGGCTCTTCAAATGTGTAGTAGTTAATCAGAAACGTTTGTAGTACTGACCTCGATTCCTCTAGTATGCGCTGGTAAGGCTGCGTGGCTAAAGCGCGCATAGGACCGCCCGCATGGTGGCCGGGCGCTGCCTCATAGCACCGAGCGCTCCCGCAACACTTATCCGCCCATGTCCTGAAAATATACACACCTTTATGAGTATCAGGTAACTATATATTAAACAAATGGCTTTGCAATATCGTGAATAATAAAGTTTGTAGACCTTTAAATCATTTGTGATTGTCGTACTTATTCATTAAATTAAAATACTTTAAGGTATATTAAAGTGATGAGAGATGTAACATGTCATCAAATTATGGGCGTACTAAGAAGAGGTGGGGCGAGGAAGTTCACGAGTTGTACGTGGACGATATCGACTAAACGCATTTGCTATTTAGCAAGCTTATGAACACACACTAAACACTAATTTATGTACAGGCCCTAAGATAAATATGGCATTAAAAGAAAGTGACCAAGGTTTGCGGGTGCCCAGGACCGTCGAACTAACGTCTCCTGCTGAGCTCGCCCTAACCCCTAGGGTTTTAACCCTTACCCGACTTATAGCGGAACCCATCCAATTTTAACGCGTATACGCAATCTTTGTAAATGCCAAGGCGT
Organism: Pammene fasciana; assembly: GCA_911728535.1. Taxonomy (NCBI): domain Eukaryota; kingdom Metazoa; phylum Arthropoda; class Insecta; order Lepidoptera; family Tortricidae; genus Pammene; species Pammene fasciana. Next base: position 6,759,176 of record OU452279.1, read on the forward strand.
ATTTGGTCAATCATCTAAGGCAGAACAGAACATTATGTATTCGTTTGTATCTCCTTTCGAAACTAAATCAAAATATTTGTTGTACTCTATAAGTAGAGTGCAACATTTTTCTTTACTCTATTTATAATTTGTTAACATTCCAAATTATACTATCTCAGTGACATAATTCGGCTAATAATGATAATCGTGTAAATTACACCCACCGAAACGTCGCGCATAAAATAACCGTAGAAAAGTCCGATTTCATACTTATATAAACGATTCGTTGCGCATCGTTGTCAACCAGTTTGACTAAATTTGACTCGAATATCAATCGAATTTAGATGGGCGCCAGTGACATATGGAAAGCCACTAATCAAGTTTTATTTTACGACTAAATGTCCAAGTTGACAATAAAATGATTGTATAATATTGTTTTGGTCTGATTTTAAGTGACTAAACTATTTTATAAATATAACTTACAATATACAGTCAAGGGCAAAAGTTTCGGGTCACTAGCATTTTCTTGAATATCTCAAAAGATATTAATTTTAAAGATATTAAAGTTTATGTTACTGACCCCAAATTTTTACTCTTGTCTGTATTTCTAGTTTGTGTCGTATTTATATTGAAATAATGTATAAAGCAAACCAATTCATATTTTACTCCATTGCATACTAAAATAATACAAAGTCGTAGTATTATTTTGTGCGAATGCGAAAATTATTTACAATTTCTATTGTTTAAGTTGAAATGACCACTTTCTCATGATTGATGAATAAATTAGCACTTGTCAGAAGCAAATAAAATAACTCCTTCAAAGTACAACAGTAGGTCAAATTATGTGCTTAAAACCTACATTTAAAAGTAAGCCAGTGTATTGACGACAAGATGAATCTATTTTTAATAGAGGTCAGACGCCCGCTAATCTCTGTCAAGATTTAAAAGATTGGCATTATGGGATTACTTTTGCAAAACTCATTCAAACATCACAGTCTGTTGACAGGTAACGGATGGAATAATGAACGGACAGTCATCAGGTCATTTAATTCCGAAAATAGTTGTAATATAATCAATAAACATGCAATCCTTTTTGAAATGTTGCCTTTGCGCAATAGGTCATGTGCATTACACTAGACTTTGCCAATAAATGTCAATCTGTTAAATTAACGAGCTCTATCACTGCCTATCGTGAACATCTTCTGATTGTATCATTGTGTCATTTGTTTTATAGCTAAGGAATACGTATGCTTATTTAACTCATTTATAAGCAGAGGCGATTGAAACTATCTAAAGATTTTGGTTTAAATAGTAAACTAATGGGGCCCACCCACTATGGCGATTATCACATGCAGAGATAGCGCTATATACATACAGAGCGCTATCGCGCTCGCGCACCGGCGCCGCATGCGGATCCGTCGCCAGTGTGATAATCGTCTATCAGCCGGCCTGACGATATTGGCCAGCTATCAATTTTTTGTTATCGTCAGGCGGACTGATAGTCGGTGGGCCCCCTAACCCGCTTATTCATAAAAAATTTACAAGCCTAATTTAGTTAATAAGTGACAGATAAGGACAAATGACTATGAGTTAAATAAAGCTTGTAAGACATATAAATAAGCGGGTAAGCTAGTAGTTAGATTAATTATTACAAATATGTTAAATATAGTTGATAAAAATAAGACATACATTCATACATTATTCAATGTCTCCTTGTATTAAATGGTTAGGTACATATTTACTGTGGGCAGCATAGTTTTTCTAAGGGATTAATTACCATTTAAGCAAAATTATAATCCTAATAGGTTTCGAGAAAATGTCATAATTTCTCAGTATTAAATTAATTAAGGCGCGCAAAGATACAACTCGTCAAATGTCGCCGGACCGGTTGCGCCCGCGTCGAGTCCGGTGATGTAAATGCCTCACTATTTGCCCTAGCACTGATCAATGGAATTATGAGACGCATTTAAGATAATCTGTTATTTAGCATTGAAAGTTATATCAAGTTACTTGGCAAATCTTGAGTAATAATACTTTAATAGTTGTAAATATACAATGTTGAACAAAAACTAGGTTAAATTAGGCTTAGGAATTAAACTCCTCACCCTGGATTTAAATTTAATAAGTAATATGAAAAATGTGATTTATACAGTGATATACAAATAATAAATATACTGTCATGTGCCACGAGAACTACGAAAAGTAGTTTAATACATACATACATATATACTTTTAAGCCCATCTTAGCGATTGAACTGTCAGAGCAATATTTTTGCAAAATATTTCATGGTATATTGTCGAGACCAGTCACAGTCATCGAGATAACTTAATAAGATTTTTCAAATAATCATAAAAATCCACATTAAAGATACGCTGTGGCTGAAGTGGATCAGTAGCATCATCATCATTAACATAATCTTGACACACTCAAAAACAGATGAAGGCTGAGTGGAAGTACTTTGGACGGCTAAAATTGCAGATAAGAATCTTCGATGCGCGGAACCACTTCAGTCCTCATGACAGCGAAAGTTGTGCTTGTACTACACATCTAATCTATATTTTTATCAATTGACAGATGGTTAATTTAATATCCTCTTTATCTAATTCTACCCAGACCCGTTAGCCAAACGAAAGCGTGTCGTTTTCTGGGTGACCAGGCTATTGTACGCAAAAACCACGTCTCAAGGCACACGCGGGGTCGCGAGCCGCACGCGCAGCCTCGCCTGCCAAAATAATAACCAATCACAATGCAATAATTGTCCCTAACCGAGCTCATAAGAAATAATCTCACTGTAGCTAATATGTCAATAGACAATCGTGTTCTATCGCTACGTGCCAACGTGGCTATTGTTAATTTTATTGAATAAAATGACGAATAAAAGCATTTGTTTTCTTACAACAATCTTGCTGTCATTTCGATTAGAGCTTGATGTAGTCCAATTGATTGCGAAGTTTAAAACACAGCGGGACAGATAAACCCTTCGGAGATAATAATTGGCAAAGTTTAGATATGCAATAATATATTTGTTCAATTTAATGAGCTGTTTGCAACGTCGTGAATACAATTAAGTAATCATAAAATTCGACATAATTGCGTTAGTCAATAAGTAGGTAGATAGCTATTGTATTGTTTATACATTTCTATTGCTAGCTTAGTGAAATGAAGGTGATTTGTGCAACATAGTTGTATTCTACTCATTTAATTTGAGACTGTTTTAACGTGTATGTTTGTTTCGACTGTGTATGTTTGATTTTAGTTGTTTAAAAGTAACAACTAATACGAAAAAGAGATTTAATAAATTCGGATCTGTAACAGTACCCCAATAAGAACCATCTAGCAAGTTTGCAAAAAGCTTTAGAAATGATATCCGAATAAGCGATTACGTATAGTTAGAGGTCAAGGTGTATTAGGTAATAAATCACAGTCGAGTTAATAAAATTATTTTGTGAATTATATAGCCGCTCGGCTCCCGTGTCACGTTTCGCATACCTATAGCCTCATATTTAGGAATACTTCAACAAGTGCTCTTCCTGGGAGATGCTTCAAGCCGCATAAAAGATACAGAAATACATAGACATACTAACTTTAGTCCTGCCATGGTAATAAAAATACCAAGATTGAACGGGGTGGTCTTATTACACTTTCTATAGATATGACAGAAAAGGCACTATTATCGTTGGTCCTTCCTTATAATAGACTCAGCCTTGCGATTATTGCTTACTTCAAAAAGGTCATAAGTACAATAGAAACGTTTATTACCCTCCACCGCTCTTTGAAGGGTAACAATGAAAACGGCTAAATTATGTAGGTTGGTTACGGTATGCTATCAGCCATCTTGAAACGTGTTTTAAAATCAGCCGCGTTGCGTATATTCTGGCCTTATTGGTGGGTCGCGTGTTTCAACTCTAGAGATATAACTACTTGCTTTTAGCAGAAACATTATTAACAGGATCCATAAACCTGGCGCCGTTTAACATACTAAATACCTGACTACTAATTAAAAAACGTTATTTCCTAATTCTTTCACCATAAACCATTATGATTTTTATGACTGACGTCACTTGACATTGGCATTGCATTGCTTTCGGTTGCTGTGGTTAATTAAGGTAATAAGCGAAGCCAAGTAAATAGTTAATGGGTTTTTAAGTACAATATATGTTCGTGAAACCTCCAATTGTACCATTCCCTTATTAGCTCGAGGCCGGCCGCAGTGATCTTAGCATAGGACACAAGGAAATACAAAAGTACCTGTGTATTTTTCGGGAAATTATCTTATCGAAAGAAAGAAAATACATTTATTTAACGTCACAATAATAAAAAATAAAAAACAAAGCAAGCAAGTCAAATAGGATCCCCACTCAGCATGAGGCCGCGGCAATTTAAACCACGGCGCTGGTTTTCAGTGGGGACCTGACTTAATAGCAAGAAACTAAAACTAAACTATGATTAAAAGGTGTGATGTAATGTGATTTTACAACTTGTAATCGTGTAACTTCGCAAAACACGTGTTAAAGATTTCTTATAAAAAAATATGTTTCGACTTTAAAACTTTCCCATAGTTTAATTGCTGATAATAAAATATAGTTACTGAACTCACTGAGGACCACACCGTAAATCATCAATTGTATTCAAATACCTTAATGGATTTCCTATTGTACTTCCTCATTCACCAGTCAATCAAACAGTTGATTATACTTATCAATTTATCAATAATAGTTCCCAATATTACAAAGGCTAGGGGTTCCCTAACCTTTTAGCGTGTATGGAACATCGCAGGTTAAACAGTGACATGACATTTCAAAAGTTTAAATGCCCTTGATATCCTTATATATTATGTTCGGATTCAAAACATGAAATCAATTATTTATGACACGTAGAACTCTAACACGATTTTGATGTTTCCATTAGTGGAGCGAATTGTTGGTCATGAAATTATTATATTTGAGCATCGGGAGCTATTGTCTTATTACCTTGAAGGAACTAGATTTACTTAGTGTAGTGTTCCGCATTTCAAAAGTAAACATTGATGCGTAAATGCTTAAATACTTTTGATACAAGAGCGGAAAGTAAGTTATTAGGTGATTCACAAGTTCCGACTTCCGAGACAAAATGAAGAATGACATTTTCGCGCCTGCATCAGACGATGCTTTTTATTACAATTATTGTGACCCGTAGTAAAAAGGCGCAGTAAAATTAAACGGTGTCCGTATCCGTATGTACTAACTCATATCTACACCTACATATACTATAAAAGCTTTCTTCTCTTCAAATCGTGTCTGAATTTCATCAGATAAATGTTTTATCGTGAAACTAAGTCTCTACATCGAAGAACTTACAGGACATAACTTAAGTGTCTAGGTAAGGTACATAAATTAACAACAAAAATATTATGCATGATTTAAATAATTTGTGTACGTATTTAATAACCGACTTCAAAAAAGGAGGAGGTTTTCAATTCGACTGAATTTTTTTATCATTATTATTTTTATTTTTTTGTATGTATGTATAATTTATTTTATTTATTTTTACTTAATGTTAAAATGTATTGTATATTAAGTATATGGTTATTTGTTTATCTATTAATATATTGTTTTGTTTTACCTATTTATTTTATTTTATCTTTTTTATGTTTTCTGCTAGACTTTTCTCCACTGCTTTGCAACGCCTACTGATATCAATTATTTAATGAATTCCGCTACCTAAAGGTTGTCTGGAAGAGATCGCTCTGTAGCGATAAGACCGCCTGTTGTTTACCTCTAAATTTGCTGTATTTTCTGTACTGTTTCCTTTTTTGAGGTGTTCAATAAAGAGTATTTGTATTGTATTGTATTGTATGTTACTCGATATCTCCGTGAATCATGAACCGATTTTCAAAAAATATTTTTTAATCGAATAGGTCTGATGATGGGATCCTGGAGAAATCGAGGGAACTCTTCAACTAAATTAGGCACACCTATAGTGATTTCACTATTTTTTACAACAACTCGGCCACTTCCTCCTGGAATAGCGGATCCTAAGTGAAGTAGGTTCTTTTTTGTTTAAAATTCTTATCTCTTAAAAAGTCAGTAAATTTTAAAAAGTAAAAATGAGACACACCATTCAGGTGGTTTACATGAACTATTTTGTCACTCTTGAACTCTCTTAATTGGCAATGTTACAATCTTACATCATGACATGAAGTGTGACTTTTTATATAAATCATGAGATATATTATTGTTGTCTCAATTACTCGTAAGCTTGTACCAACGTAACATCATTATCAACATAGTCGATATTATCCTGAAGAATACCTTCTTAGACAATAATGTTATGGCGATTCCGGAGAATGTCAAAACACGACCTCAGTGCGTGTGTCTTGGTGATAAATAACTTGTTTAATTATTTATTGAACTAGACATACAATACACAATGGCCGTGGGAAATATGTTGGCATTTAGATGCACATCTTACCTAATGAAGAAGAGCTCTTTTATAACGACAATAAACCTAAGAATTTCGGGTCAGTGGTTTAAGCCACTGTAATTAATTAATTGCATGCATTAAAAAGAATAGATGTAATTATATGATGCAAAATAAATAGAGTAACTAAAGCCAATATTTTAACAGCGAATAACTTAATTTAATTAACCATATTTGAGGTTTGTGGCTACCCCGTTACATCATAATTGTGGTACTATCGATTAAAAGGGACCATATTCTCGATGGCGCTTACGCGCGCGGCGTCGTAATCGTATTGCGTTGTCGTTAACAATGGCGTAAGCGCCATCGACAATAAGGTCCCTTTTAATAGATAACATAACATCACTTATGTCTGTAAGTAAATTGTTTTTTGTTACTGCAATTTTGTTTCGTTTGCACTAAATAATGATTATTTGAGATCTTTTCAAAATACGATAAGAATTACGAATACGAATAAACAAATAAACATATAATGAAATCCATTTATTTCTTTTGGCTTACGGTCATGTTTATTTATAAATATAGAAATAAAAATACACTTAGTACACAACTGTAGGTACAGTCGCCATCAGATATATCGGAGCGGCCCAGGTGGTCACAAATATCTGAACAACGCCTTTATTCTCAAGGCGATACGGTGCTTGTTCAGATATTTTTGAGTACCGTGGCTGCTCAGATATATTTGATGGCGACTGTACATCAAGTTTTAAAAAGAATATTAAATGTAACATTTTTTTTTTATATATAGGTCTGTAGCATACATGAATAATTAACTAATTCCATGTGATCGAAACTTATCATAAAATATCAAACAAAAAAGAATTTAGGTCAGATCATAACACGAGTAGCTCAAAACTCAACACGCGTCCCCGTCACCGGTCAACTTTTCTCTAATGCACACACTGATTTGTAGATTTGACACGTTGTGCAAAGGTGGGTGTTGCGAAGTGCAAATAAGTATATGACTCAAATCAGCTGTGAACTTAATAGCATTTGTGGGCGAAATGTGATTTTTGCATGTGTTAATATTTGCAACTTGCGGTATGAGGAAAATGGAGATTTACCATTCATACATGATAGATTGTAAGTAAAGAAATTGTTGAGAAAGAACCACATTAGGGACATTTCACGTCAAACCAGCCACTAAAAAAAGTTGACCTCTCTGATTTGAGTAATTTTTGGATATGTTATACACACATATGGTGTCTGCTCAGACACGAATTATTTTTGCAATATGTTGCATAATATCAGAATTACAGGCCTGTAAAGTTTTGAGTAACCGGCAGGCACGCACAACTTAGAACGTCATTATCCAGTTTTTTGCAGTATTAATTAAATAAAAAAAGTATAAGGTTTTTTATGTCATTAAATAACCGTTTTAACGGCATTTATTAAATAAAAAAAAAATATTTTTTTCTTATAGAAAAATGAAATGAAATTTTTTAATTCGAACTTTAACAAAGTTGGACCATTTTTATTTTTTTTATTTTTTTTTCAAATATGGCTTATAGCCTATAGATTATGCTTGCCAAGTTTGAAAATGGGCGTGAAAGTAGTTTAGGAGCTATATCTGTTACAATGCTAAAGCGCGTCACCGAGACGCAACGTAGACGCGCCTGGCGCCAACGAGCGCAAGACAACTGGCTACATAATCCTTTATTCATTTTGGTGTACTTGAAAAAAAAAACAGTATACCTAGTTATATTATTTACAGATTTATTTACACATTCATTTCAGATTTATTTATACATACACATTTATTTACATACTTTTACAATTTTATGGGATTCACTATTGCTTGTTCGTTTTATTACGGTAAAAAAGTCAAGCAAAACTGTTCAGTTCAAAGTCCATTGAGGAAGGAGGTTCTGCATTCGGTTTGGTGTTTTTTTTAAATGTATGTTCACCGATTACTCCGAGACCCATGGTTCGATTTGGGTAATTCTTTTTTTGTTTGGAAGAACCTACATCCAAGTTGGTCCCATATTAATCTGGTGCTGTTCTGATGATGGGATCCATGAGGAATTGAGGGAACTCCTCAATTTTTAAAGGCACATGTATGGTGAGCAGGTAGCAGTTACTGTCATAATAAGTATAGGTAACAATATGTAACTGGCACCGTTTATTTACCTCGATAAAGTTATAATCTTAATGCTGAATTTTATTACATACATCCTGTCTTGTGATAGTACATACTTAAGTGGCAGGTTTATTTTGGAGCAACAATAAATTGTTGGTGACTGAATTTGGTAAGTAATTACTTGTTATTGAAACCATTTAAAAACGCTGCTTTTAATTAAACAGGTTACTAAATTAGTAAGAAATTTGTTGGTTAATTTTAAGGCCACTACGTAGGTATTATAAAGCACTAGTTTAAATAGTAGGTATTGCCTATGTTGTGATTTAAAATCTATATCAAGTATTAACAAGCTGGTATCTACAGTACTAGGGAATATGAGAAATTAAACTCAAGAAGTGCTCTTCTTGTACGGTAACAAATATGAAGTATCACTTCTATATTCCATTTACAGATTTTTCATAGCGTTTGTCTCGAGTGTCAATAAGCGACATCACGACGCAATGATTGCGTTGCAATTGCGTTTGAGGCTAATTGTGCGAACGTCCAGGTGACAAGTGGCAGTCATCAGGTCGGTCACGATCCGCCGACGATACACTAGTCCGATCTTAACTTTCTACATCACCTCCATTACAACGAGTGACATTTGCCGACCACGATTGTACTTGCCCACATTCAAAGATGGCCGACTAGATAAACTCAAAAATTCACTCATGGCAACACTTCAATTAAGATGCAGGCGACATGATTGAGACGATCAATAAAATTGATAGACGCATTATTATCTTAGTCGTTCATCATATGTTATATCTAATTAAATAGTCCATGTTTGATCTTGTCTGCCTAAATGTCGTAACATCTCTGTGCACTTAATTTTAATTAGATGCAAAACATAAAAGAATTCGAAACTTCTCGATCGCGCTCGACTTTTACCAGATTTCATTTTCGTCATAGTCGTTAACTTGACTTTTTCCTAGTCTTTTACTCCTTTCAGAGTAGTCGTGGTACTCGTGGTCATTGATGTTATCGCACGACCTTTTTTTAAAAAATATTTTCCCCCATTCTTCTCTACTTAGTTCAATCCGCACGCATAGATTCGGGTAACCCGGTGCTGGTCTTGGCCAGTCAAGACATGTCAAATTGAGTTGTCCTAGGGAGTAAACGCATTAGACGCGGATATGCGGCCTGAGACAGCAATGCTAGTTGCACCTTTGACCTTGCACGTGCTACTTTCAAAACACCGCATTCCGTGAACCGTCGTCGCACCGAGTGTTCGCAACTTCGCAAGGCACGTCACAGTTATTGTTCTTTATAACACTAACCCTTTTTAAGAAGTTTCTCAAGTGTGACAAATATTCATCTTTATAATATTTGTCTTTAGGCGCAAAGTAGCTTAACGCTGGCATCAACAACTTTGAATTAAATTATGAGAGAACCATAATAGAATTTAGTAACGATTTACACATGACGAGGGTAGAATGTCTCAAGAGAATCATCTTATCTTATAGATATAGACTAAAAAAAGATAATATGTACATATATGTACATCTGGCGCTATGTATCTGGCGCTATATATTTCACACGTCACGTTAACGAAGGTAGGTATATTTCAAAGTCATGTCAAGTCATTATTGGTGTTTCCTAGTATCTATACTCACTATACAAATGAATGTATACCTTTCGAATAATAAATAAATCAATCAGTCAATCAATCAGTGCTAAAAATGCCATTTTTAAACACCGTAGTCGATTATATATTTTAGCTGTTCAAGAGTAGGCCCTACTTCATCGAGTAAGCATTAATATATTTAAACCAACACAAATCTTTAGCAAAGTTAGTTAAATACAAATACCTATAAATTGTTTTACTTACATATATTACAATAAGGATATGCAGGTATTAATTACGTAGGTAAACTTTACAGTAGGTACTATACGAGCGGTTCTACTTGCATGGTCTAAAACGTACAGGTCTGATTGCATTGGTTGTGTCTGATGGAAATTTCACTGGTACTAGTCACGACTTTTTAAATGCTGTTTGTCGCTGGATTTTTACCTTTTTCCTAGCGGAAGCGGTCGGTCACGTTACAATTGGATACAAGTAAATTGCATTAAGTGGAATAACTTTACCGACATGCTCGTGTAGACAATCATTGACGCTATTGACTTAACATGAAGATCGAATTTGCGTTGATTCCTAATGCAATGTGCCGGGCACGTACGGTAATAGGAAGTCATCTGGGAATTACGCATAGTGTGACAGTGGCCTGAAATGGTTACATTTATGAGTAGTGAGACCTATTATAAAAGACAAAAGTTAAAGGTGATTCTAGCAAAATAAAAATAAAAATAAAAAATATAATTATGCATATTTCACAAGTCCCGAGTTTTACCACACTGCTCATAATGGTAATTGAAATTGCAGAACATTCTCAAAAATTCAGTTACATTCTCGGAAACTTACACGAGAATTTACATAAAATTTCCAATGAGAATATTGCCTATAGGAATTATCAAAAAATGTATTATCAGTATTATTTTTATAAACTCGTGAATGCCACAGTCAGTTAAAATAATTGATAACGGTGGTCTTCAGCGACTTCCTAAATAATTATTATTGTTCGTAAAATTTAAGTTCTGAGAATATTCCATATAGAAAATTACGCAACTTTGGAAACGTCTCCTTGGTGCATTACTAGTTATAGTTACATATATAGGTACATACGAACTTGTGATGTGGAAATCGCATAAGTAAGTAATGTGCTTTTAGTATGACAACAATAATCCTTAACACTGAAATCTTAAATTCAAATTAATACGATTTTTAAAATGTGATGAACGATTAATGTACTAAATGAATTTGTGAATTCACTCATTTGTATTAATCTTAGTTATATTTAAAAAGATATCAGTCCTGAATGCTTAAGTAGGCACTTAATATTCCAAATAGTTTATTAGCCTTAAAACAAACGAATGGTTAATAAAATTTTCATTACGTTAAAAATAATTAACAAAGTCAGTTTACAAAGGATTGCAAATCCAGCGGTGCATGTTGATCAATATCTATGTAGACTTCAACTCCTCCTACAAGTTTAATAGATAGCTGTTGTTCGTTAAAACAATATGTTCATGTACTTACTCATAAATAAAATTTACAGTCAGTGTTAGATATATCAGAGCGGTTAACGTGGTCACAAATATCTGAAAATGCCTCATTGAGGATAAACGCGCAAACAACACTCGCGTAACTCTGGTTTACAAAAAAAATACCACAACGGGGGCAAACAAGTATACCACTCAATTAATTTTGTACTAAGCAGAATTATAAAATTAAGCATACGACTCGCCTGATGGTAGGCAGCTACTGTAGTCTGTGGACGCCTGATACTTAGGAGGTGCCGAACCTTTTTTTTTAATATAACGAAGATTCACTACCTATGTTGACGGCTAAAAAGGGGCAACAGGGCTGCATCGTCCTTTTTGAGCTTTGGTTGTATAGCAAAAGTATATGAAATGCCATAGATAAAAAAGTTACTGTACATTTGTGTATGGTTCTAAAACAAAAGACAGTTGGATCCAATTAGGAACTGAATTAAACCTAATTGCCCAGGAGGTAAACTTCGTGTTCTGGTATTTTTGAGCACATTGGCCGCTTTGATATATCAGACGGAGCTTTAATCACACGTAGGTACGTAAATTCAACTGCACTTTAAAGTTCAACGATAAAAATAATTTTACCTAAGCTATTGTTTGAAAACAATCGCTTGTTATATTAGTTTCTTTACCCTCTTTGGATTCCATTGCAATTATGAACCTATAGTGATCTTCAAGGATTGCAGCAGTATTACACAGACTTGCCAATAAGTAGTAGTTTGCCAGTTTAACCTATTTTTGTGGTAGATTGCCCGTGGCCATTGCCAGTAATTGTATGATATTATTTGCTTTTGCTTTTCTCCTTGCCGTAATACGAACATAGGGTTCAACAGACTGAGCTGATTTCAAAATTAAACGGCAGTACCTAATTACTTAATTAGTAACGAAAATTCTAAATCATTTCAGAAAGTTTTTCTACTCCAGGATTATAATTTGTCAATTGAATGGCTGACAGGTATATTAAAAATATATACTTTATATTATAAAGTTTGTTCAAAAAGAACATGGTTAACGATTGGCTTATAGAATTTCATACAATATTAACACATTCAGAGCGGAGGACAACGTGCTGATTCCCGAGCGCCGGCACAATCCACCGGGAGATTGAGGTTACTAAATTGTATAGAATCAGCAGGTTGTAAGGTGTTCGTTCAACTCATTTACCGGCTTGCCTGTTTTGAGCACCCGTAGAAAAAGTATTTTATACAATAGTGATATAATTAAGCTTTTAAATATGGTACCTTGCTTAGACAACGTACGCTTCATGGCCTCACGGTACTCGACTGAAAAGCTAAACATTATGTCACGATTGTATCAAATACTATTTGAAAATGAGCTTGTTTAATAACTATTGTCTTCTACTGGAGATTTTTTATAGTTTTCGTCTTTTTATGTTTATGTGTGTCAAGAATATGACTATGTAATAGACTATGCAATATTCAAAAAAAAAAAAATAGTCGGGATACCTGTCGGTCAGAGATTGTTGTTCTGTTGCTAGATTTGGGTTAGAGCTTTATTAACTTGGAATCGATCACAGATGGAAGACCCACAATCATAGTATATTCTAGCCAGAAATGTTTAGATCGGAAACCTCCAACCATTAGTGTTATCTCACATATTCTAAATCAATTACGATTATAAATAGATGCAGTTATTTATTATTATTATAAAACAATAACAAACAAAACAGGGTCGCATTACTTATTGCCATATTAATAACTAATGATAAGCAATCACTACCTCTCACGAGGCGAGACGACAGATGAGGCAGGTCATCGACCCCTCCCATGTAAATACTCGAACGGTGACTCCGTAATCTTTATGCACCTCACACTGCAATCATATACCTAAATGTCATTGACATGAGGTTCAGTTTTCCTTGTGTATCAATAAAAAGTTTCGCTTTATTTGCAAACCGCGCCAAGTTAAACATAACATTTTCTATTTTATTACATTTTAGTGTGCATCACTGGTTTTAAATAAAAATAAATCGGGTCTGTGAGCGTTCAAACGAAATCTATAGTGGAAATGAGGCTGGTCGATTGCGACTATAATTTAATACTTCATTGGATTTGTACAAATGAATAAAATACTTCAAAGGAATGATTTCAGTCGGAGATTTTTAACTTGTTTCTATCAAATAACTCAAACATCGTTTTGGAGCCCGCTCTAAATGAAACAATTTTAGAGTGCTTTGAAAATGTGGAAAATATATGCTTAGCTATTTTTCATTTCGTTACCTACTCAAAAAGATACTTTTTAAAGTAATTGTTTAGAGTGTGGAATGTTTGCAATTGGCTCCGAATCATATCGCGCAGTGACTAAACTAGTTAAACTACCTCCACGTTACAGTTAAAGCATAAACTTCTATATCGTTATAGATATGTCTCACAACAATTTTAATGCGAATGTTCTTGTAGAATTATCTGGAACATTGTGCTTTACTTTTAAAGTGTATTGTTAGCATATCATAATAATTACTTTGACATTTGTTTAAATTAATAAAATATGTGATTCAAACTTACATATATATTTTGATAAACAGTGTTAAGATTGTTTATCAAAATATATCAAGCAATTGATAGCGGAAGTTTGCGTTGTCAACTCCAGCTGTCTCCCTATTGGTCGCGCCATCTTGAGTTATGATATTTCCGGTGGGACAAGATGGCGGGGAACGGGCTTGACGGTGTGACGGTTGGGAGACAGTTCGGGGGATGTCATGAGCAAGTGTGGATCGAGACTTATTACTTATTACTGTAATCGTCGCCTTTATCGTCATACTTTACACCAATAAACATTGTTAATCTACGTGGATTGTTTTACTGAACTGACGTTCACAGTTCAGAAGGCGGGATTAACCGAGGTTACTGGATAAAACCTTGGTGAAAGACTTACGCCCTTTAAGGTACGTAATTTATTATTTCATTATATACACAATGATTTCAACCATTAATTATTATGTGATGTAGTTGCCATTCTGACAATATTTATTTTTATTTCTTAACGGTATGGTACCATCAGTACCATGAATTGAAATTTAGAAAGTGTTACAATTGAACTCGCAAGTGTTTTTTTTTCATGATGAGGGTAATCTTAGGTATTTCCTTAATTTAACACATTTAAGGACTCAATTATTACTCCGTTATAGTAAGAAGTAAACATAATTATAGTAATATATACAAGTATTTACGGTCTTCGTATTTTAAAAGTTTACAATATGTTAATTTTCAATAATTTTAGCTATTTAAAGCAATTTGGAGTCATTTGCTGTAGGTTACGAAGGTTTATAAGAAAATTACAAATTTGTAAAAGTTACAATGTGTCAGTTATCAGGTGTTTAAGATGTCCAAAGACATTTGGAGTCATTTGCTACAATTTGCAAAGGTTTACAAAAAGTTACAAATTTGTAAAAGTTTACAATGTGTCAGTTTTCAATAATTTAAGCTACCTAAAGCAATTTGGAGTCATTTGCTGTAATTTGCAAAGGTTTACAAGAAAATTACAAATTTGTAAAAGTTTACAATGTGTCAGTTATCAAGTGTTTAAGATGTCCAAAGCCATTTGGAGTCATTTGCTACAATTTGCAAAGGTTTACAAAAAGTTACAAATTTGTAAAAGTTTACAATGTGTCAGTTTTCAAGCATTTAAGCTATCTAAAGCAATTTGGAGTCATTTGCTGTAATTTGCAAAGGTTTACAAGAAAATTACAAATTTGTAAAAGTTTACAATGTGTCAGTTATCAAGTGTCTAAGATGTCCAAAGCCATTTGGAGTCATTTGCTACAATTTGCAAAGGTTTACAAAAAGTTACAAATTTGTAAAAGTTTACAATGTGTCAGTTTTCAATAATTTAAGCTGTCTAAAGCAATTTGGAGTCATTTGCTGTAATTTGCAAAGGTTTACAAGAAAATTACAAATTTGTAAAAGTTTACAATGTGTCAGTTATCAAGTGTTTAAGATGTCCAAAGCCATTTGGAGTCATTTGCTACAATTTGCAAAGGTTTACAAAAAGTTACAAATTTGTAAAAGTTTACAATGTGTCAGTTTTCAATAATTTAAGCTATCTAAAGCAATGTGGAGTAATTTTCTACAATTTACAAAGGTTTACAAACAGTTACAAATTTGTAAAAGTTTACAATGTGTAGAAATTCAATAATTTAAGCTGTCCTAAGCTATTCGGAGTCGTTTGGCACAATTTTCAAAAAGTTACAAATTTGTAAAAGTTTACAATGTGTCTATTTTCAATAAATTGCACTGTCTTAAGCGATTTCGAGTATTTTGATAGAATTTAAAAGGGTTTACAAAAGGTTACAAATTCGGAAAATTTACAAATATTTTAAATTGGTGAAAGCTACAAGTTACAACGTATGAAAGTTAATAATTGTTGACAAATTAAAAGTAATGAGACCTCATTCCTACTTTTAAAACATCTATGGATTTCTTTTAGAATATTTACTTTTTGTGAATGTTTGCAGTCACAATCATGTCAAGTGGGAATGAAGGGAGTCCAGAGCCATCTCGCAAGCGAAGGAGAGATGAATCATATGAAGAGGACAGCTGCTCGCCAGAACGTCAACGGAAGTGCCGTTCCGGGTATCGTGACAGCCGTAGCCGACATAAGAAAGGTAAACGGGCTAGACGATCCAGGTCTCGACGGCGAAGGCTGTCTAGCCCAAGTCGTCGGAGGCAGCGGCAAACACGGGAGCAAAGTAGACCACGAGCAGGTGAACCAGAGTGTGTTAATTCATCTAAAACTACTGATCAGATGATCCCAGCAGTTTCAGAGCCAGTACCAGCATCGAATTCATCCAATAGTAATAATGAATTTGTAGATTTTGCAGCACAATTTAAAGAATTCATTCAGACTATGAAAACAGGAGGCAATAGCGAACGGTTCCCTAACATTAATGTCATACCCGAGTATGATCCTGCCCAACGAACTCAGACTATTAACACTTGGCTATTGAAAGTTAATGAGTGCGCACAAATATATGGTTGGACAGAGCGACAAATAATTCATTACGCTTTGCCTAAACTAACGGGTCTCGCACAACAATGGTATCAAGGTTTACCCAGTCTCTTGTTCTCATGGTCTGAGTGGCAGGACAAGCTGAAAACAGCGTTCCCGAGTGATGAGAATTATGGGCGATTATTGACGGAGATGTTGGCCTGCAAGGCGCGTTTTGGCGAATCATTAGAAGAATACTTTTATAAAAAAATGATTTTGTTAAATCGTTGCAATATATCGGGTAAACATGCGATAGATTGTTTATTGTTTGGTATCGAAGACAGGTCTGTAAGGACGAGCGCAGAAGCTGCTCAATTTGCAGAGCCTGATAAATTGCTCGTATACTTAAGAAATGTCAAAATTACTAAACCAGCTGAAAAGTCCAACACTACCTTGCAGACTGGCACTTCGGACAGTAAGCACCCTAGGTTTTACAGATATGTACCTGGTAATAGTGAGGCTAAGAATAATACTAAATGTTACAATTGTGGCGAAGATGGTCACCCATATTTTAAATGTAAACTTCCAATCAAAAGGTGCGACTCATGTCATAGGGTAGGGCATCTTGTCAAGGATTGTTCTATAAAGAAAGAGAATCCGGAGAAAAAGACAGTTTTGCGTATTTCTTTGAAGGGGTATAATGATAGCAAATATTTCAAACCTGCAAAAATTGACGGTAAAGAATTTGAGTGTTTTGTAGATTTCGGTAGCGAATGTACTATAATACGAGAAACTGACGCTCGCAAATTATCAAATGATTGGATAAAGACGGACTTGCCAGTACTTACAGGATTCGGAGATTCTTTAGTTAACTGTAGTGGAAAGTTAAATGTATCTATAGAAATAGATTCAGCGCAAGCGATCTTGGAGGCTCTCGTTGTTCCGGATCATCTTCTTAAGGTACCATTGTTACTTGGACAAACATTTACCGAACAAGAACACATTGTGGTTTACAAAACCAACAATACGCTAAAGATATCAACTCAGTCTGTACAAGTTAAGGAAAGTATACCACTTTGTGTGCTTGATTCGGTTGATGTTAAAGGCTATACCATTGTAGACGTACATTCGACACCAGCTTATGATGGCGATTTGTTTATTGAGCCAAGTATGTGTCTTCTACCAGGTCGAGAATATGAGATTATACAAAGCGTCATTAATATGACCGGGGGTCGAGGTCAAGTAGTAGTCAAGGGATTAAATACAGAGAGTTTTAGGTTCGATAAAGACGCTTTAATAGTACGCGCGATTCCGTTAAAAGAACCACCTGCCTCAGTAGAATCGTTTAGCGTTAATAGGATCGAAAGTATTACAGGTTCACAGGCTAACAGTTCCTTGATTGATGAGACTCTTGTAAATGTAGATAAGGATATAGGAGCCGACGATCGGTTGAAATTAATAAATTTGCTAAATGAGTATAGAGACTGCTTCGCGTTCTCAAACAAGGAGCTGGGATGCGTTGCTGACACGGAAATGAGCATAAAATTAAATGATCCTACACCTGTCGTTTATAGACCATATCGGCTACCTTATTCTGAGAGGGAGGTTGTTAGGAATATCGTGCAGGATTTAGAAGAATCGGGTATAGTCCAACAATCGTCCTCGGAATATGCGTCACCAATATTGCTAGTCAAAAAAAAGACAGGTGACTACCGACTGTGTGTTGATTTTAGAGCTCTCAACAAACGTACGGTGAAAGAACATTATCCTCTCCCGAGAATAGATGACCAGTTAGATAACCTTTCCGGACATAAATTCTATACGACGTTGGACTTGATGTCGGGGTATTATCAGATCCCCATGGCGGAAGCTTCAAAGCATTTGACTGCTTTCATAACACCCGATGGGCATTACGAATTTACGAGAATGCCCTTCGGTTTAGTCAATGCTCCGTCTACTTTCCAAAAGGCAATCAATAACATTCTGGGTAATGCCAGGTTCAAGGACGCGTTAGCATACATGGACGACGTAAACATACCTTCGAAAACGATTGAGGAAGGTTTCACGAAGTTAAAAGAAGTTTTGGATCTATTTCGCTCTTCAGGGCTAACGTTAAATCTCAAAAAATGTCACTTTTTGATGCGTTCAATAAATTACCTAGGATTTGAAATAAATGAGGCTGGTATTAGGCCTGGGGTGAATAAAATAGAAGCTGTAGAGAAGTTTCCGCAACCTACTGACCAACATAAGGTTAGGCAGTTTGTTGGGTTAGCCAGCTTCTTTCGCCGGTTCGTCAAAGGGTTTTCGACAATTGCGAGGCCCTTAACCCAACTTTTGAAGAAGGATGCCAGGTGGTCGTGGGGAGAGGCTGAAGAAAATGCGTTTGTTAGTTTAAAGAACGAACTGGTTAAGCGACCAATATTATCTTTCTACGATCCTTCGTATGAAACGCAAGTCCACACAGATGCCTCAAAACATGGGATAGCGGGCATACTTCTTCAGAGACGGGACAAAAATTCGCCATTCACTGCAGTAGCTTACTTTAGTAGGCAAACGTCACCAGAAGAGGCTAAATTCACATCCTATGATTTAGAAACCTTAGCGGTAGTGTGTTCGGTTCAGCGTTTTCGTGTATACTTGATAGGCATCCCATTCACTATAGTTACTGATTGTAACTCACTTCGAGCAACTTTCGATAAAAGGGACATGTTACCGCGGGTGGCGCGCTGGTGGAGCGTACTTCAAGAATATGATTTTAATATTGTTTACAAGCCAGGCTTAACCATGTCTCATGTGGATGCGTTAAGTCGCAACCCTCCGAACGCCGAAACCACCCCTGTTCTTGAAGTACGAAACATTGATTGCAATTGGATTTCCACGGTGCAAAACAGCGATTCAGAGCTCCAACGAATAGTGAATATACTTAATGATCCAGAAAGTAATAACATAATAGAAATCAAAAATAATTATTTGGTTAAAAGAGGATTGTTGTTTAGGAAAACGGAAGACGGTGATCGCTGGGTTGTGCCTAAGGGAGTTAGATGGCAAGTGTTGAAGGCTAACCATGACGATATGGGTCATTTTGGTTTTGACAAGACTTTTGAGAAAATTAAAAATAACTATTGGTTTGCTAAAATGAGACGATTCATAAAAAAATATGTTGACTCGTGCTTAGAATGTGCACATGCAAAGATCCCGGCTGGCAAAAAAGCAGGCGAGTTACACTCAATTCCTAAGGTGGACCGTCCATTCCACACTATTCATATTGACCACTTGGGTCCCTTTGTTCGCAGCAAAAGAAAGAATGCATACTTACTTTTGATAATTGACGCGTTTACAAAATATATTGTATTAACACCTGTCAAGAGTACTAAAGCATTATTTTCACACTTTTGATGTACCAAAACGGCTCATATCGGATCGGGGAACATCGTTCACGGCTAAAAGTTTTGAAAAATACTTACATTCTCGAGGGGTCAAACATGTATTAAATGCAACTGCGACACCACGTGCCAACGGGCAGGTCGAGAGATACAACCGGACGGTTTTATCTTCTCTTACTGCCGCTACTCATGGTAAATCCGAACAACTATGGGATGAGTATGTTGATGAAATCCAGTGGGGGTTAAATAATACTCTTAACAAAGGAATAGGTAAAACACCGTCGCAAGCTCTTTTTGGTATACAACTCACTGGAATGTCTGATTCGGTATTACAGTCACATATTGAAAGTGACGAGTTAGTGACGGCTGCAGACGAGGAGTTTACAGCAGAGGAAACAAGCAAAACACTGGCAGATATACGTAAAGAAGTTTCGGAACACGTGAAATTAAACCAAGAAAAACAAAAAGTAGCATTTGATAAGAGTAGAAAGCAGATAACTTTTCATGTCGGAGATTTGGTTAGGATAGAAAGAGACATACCAGCAAGCGGGCAAAGTAGAAAATTAGTACCTAAGCTCCGAGGCCCATATCGTATTGTTGAAGTATTAGACAATGATAGGTATGTTGTCGAAGATACCCCCCTTTCTCGTAAGGGCAAAAGGCCGTTTAGCGGTATTTTTTCAGTTGATAAAATCCATCGATGGATGGTATTTGATAGAAGCAATGACACTGAGTCTAGTAGTGATAGTGACGAGTCGTAACTTTTGATTGTTACAGTTATTGAATGATTAAAATGTAAAATATAAGAGTTAATAGTTGTCAATCATTGGAGACACGACGGGGGCTCTAAGATGTTAAATATTTATAAGATATTACTAGAAATATGTCGGAGGTTCTAGTACCATAAGTTTAGTACAGGATAAGGCATTATTGGAGACATGAATGGGGCTCCAATATTGTAATTACATTGAAAAGCAGTGTTGGTGACATGTTGGGGGCTCCAGCACTAAAAGTATCTTGTATGACAGTATTGGAAACAGGCAGGGGTTCCAGTATTGTAATTAGTGAGTAAGTTTGTATTGGAGACATGAATGGGGCTTCAGTACAACCATTGAAAAAGTAATGTGAGACATATATAGAGGCACGAGTATCAAGTTTTGAGATGATTATGTTATTATGCATACAGTACAATATGTTATCTTAATATTTGTTCAATTAAGAGTTATGATTTTGAATAAAATATGGTTGCTAATTTTGAGATATAATAGTTACGTTATAATTTCGTATATTTTTCCGCTCATTTCATCGGGACGATAAAAAGTCAGGAAAGGCCGACTGTTAGCATATCATAATAATTACTTTGACATTTGTTTAAATTAATAAAATATGTGATTCAAACTTACATATATATTTTGATAAACAGTGTTAAGATTGTTTATCAAAATATATCAAGCAATTGATAGCGGAAGTTTGCGTTGTCAACTCCAGCTGTCTCCCTATTGGTCGCGCCATCTTGAGTTATGATATTTCCGGTGGGACAAGATGGCGGGGAACGGGCTTGACGGTGTGACGGTTGGGAGACAGTTCGGGGGATGTCATGAGCAAGTGTGGATCGAGACTTATTACTTATTACTGTAATCGTCGCCTTTATCGTCATACTTTACACCAATAAACATTGTTAATCTACGTGGATTGTTTTACTGAACTGACGTTCACAGTATTTACTTTTAAGATTCAATGAATGTGCTAAATTTCCAAGATGAATAAGTATGGTTGAGGAAAAAAAATCGTCAAATATTAGTTCTTTATGTAGGTAACCAATAAAAAATTCTTGGCGGAAGTCGATATTATTGACAAGCATAACATGTTTTTTTTTTTTATAAATATTAGGACAATCTTACACAAATCAACCTAGTCCCACAGTAAGCTCAATAAGGCTTGTGTTGTGGGTACTAGGCGACGATATATATAATAGATAGATACTAGTATAGATAAATACTTAAATACATAGAAAACATCCATAACTCAGGAACAAATATCTGTGATAAATAAATACACAAATAACTGCCCTGACCAGGATTCGAACCCGGGACCTCCTGCTTCATAGGCAGGGTTGCTACCAACTAGGCTAGGAGGCCGTCTACATTGCTTTGCTCTTAATTGAGATTTGGATTTATTGGCGGTGGTTTGTGATATGTATTAATTTGCGTATTTATTTTTGCGGTGGGTAACGTTAATGTATGAAAAATATCGCAAGTAAGTACAACGGGTTGCGAATAATTGACTAGAAAAACAAAGCAATTTATTGTTGTTCATAACCAAAATTTGTTTTAGGTACCTATTTATTTATTTACATTTTCTCGCAAATATAAAAAAAGTGTGTTTGAAGCGCAGTCGAAAGTGTAATTTCACTTCACTCTGCTTGTAGCAAGATGTCTCGTGAATCATAAAATAATAACAACGCTATTCTTTTCGCCCTTGTATCAAAATACGGATACTATATTCTAAGATAGTTACAGGTCTGGTACTACATAATGCAAGTGCAGTGACCGACTATTTACTCACACAAGTACGCATATTTAGTTGTACTTATTTTGATTGCTTTTAATAAGTAATAACATCTATACTAGTAGAATATTGTTAGTAAGGTAATTAATCTAATATTCATCTGGCATATAGCATTACATCAAAGTCCCCTAGACTTCCAACCTTCACAATACGTACTTGTAAAGTGATTGATAACCAGTGTGTTGAGTTGCCTCACTCGCTCACGAGTCTGGCAATGTTCCTACTGGGTCTAATGGACTAAGAGCTGGCCACGTCAGATATGACACAATAATGATAGCAACGAAACTCATCTATGGTTAGATTGCTGTACTATCCTTATTGCTAGACCCGGGCATCTGGCAGCTTTTAATGGGTGGCGGTCAGAGTTACACGCAAACAAAGTTTTTGAATTGCAAAATAGTACTACCTATGAAAACAACTAGGAAGTAGACCGCATCATCACTTACTATCAGGTGAGATCGTGGTCAAACGCATGCCTATACTGCATAAAAAAAATACATTGTACGTTGGTTGGCACTACTTTCCCCACCGTAAATTTTGGCAATAATATCGCCTTATTACATATATAATTTCTCACAGTACTGCATTAAAATCAGAACTCTAGGATTTGTTTTCTTTGACCTCCACCACTTTACAGCTGCCAGATGTACAGATCTATAAGTAAGCACAGTATAGTAAACTGACTGCAGGGGTTTCGTTGCTCTCATTATTGTGTCATATCTGACGTGGCTAGCTCTCCGTCTATAGGCCCAAGTCGCTCGTTGCCTATAAAATAGACATGCAAAGGAAAGTACCGCTTGATTTGTTTCTGTCGTAATGCTGCCTACTTATAAGTTTTGATTTAAATTCCGTTGCAACGTGTCTCGGGAACTAGGAAATTATCAGTGTGTGGTAAAACTGTGTTAACGACGCTAGTTAATCTATTGTTGTCTTGGCAAACTAGATTAAAACTATAATAACTATGAATTAGTACGTATGTAATTGTAAAGTCGTGGGAAAAGAGGACGCTTAGAGGTATAACAAAACGACATACTTTTAGCCAATTTCTTTGTAAAAGAATGCGTCAAACATGTCTACAATCTGGTTTTTTTTCCGGTTTTGGTAACTAAAGTGCATTTTTTTATTGAGTCGCGAATGATTCTATTTATTCAGATGAAGAGAAAGGAAGCAAACCTACAATGTCGACCACTTCTCTGTTTGAATGTCGAGCCAACTTCCGGGGTTATTTCTTCCAAGAGTTTTCTAAGAAACTAACATTAAAATATAAAACCGCAAATTCATCGTATTTTCCTTCAAGAATAGTAGATTGTACAACAAGTGCATAAAACGCACCATTTTACGCGAGGCGTTTATCCATACGAGCGAGCTTGCGAGCGAGGATGGATATAAAGTACGAGCGTAAAATGGGTTTTATGGACGAGTTATACACTCTACTTTTTACTTCGATTGTAAGGAAATAAAAAGAATAGGAATTTCTTTCACAAGTGCATAAAAAATTGACTTCTTCTAAGGCTATTTTGACAATGGCAATTTTTTATGCACTTGTGCATAAAATTGAGTTTTAGTCCGCCTATACCCAGCATAAAGTGAAACTTTACGAGCATGAGAAGTAAAAATACATATAATGATTACAGGTCTAGAATGTATCATAAAATACTTAAACGTCAAATTTGAAAAGTTTTTGAAAGACTGTTGGTTTGGTTTTATTAGTTTATTTTTGAGTATCTTGTATTTCAAACCTTAAAATAAGCACTATTAATTGAGTTGATACAACAATTCAATAGTTGTTGTTCTACATATAAATAGGCAAAAGTAAGTTCGTACGGCTGTGGAAACTCCAAATATCTATAAGCACTACACCTGTTCACACTATATATGTTCTTATTATATGCAAATAAAGATCATAATCTTAATATGAAAGCGAATAAGAATTATACTGGATACCGAAGCTCCACTGTATATAATACAATCCCCGTCCAGTCCAGGTTAAGGTATGACAAACGCGCCTAAACATGGCCATCTCCCTCTGTCATATAGTACCTATCTACATAAACTATTTCGGCCTTGGATTAATTACTCCCCGTAATTACGGGCCACCGCAACATGTACAGTAAGCAGTAAAAGTAGCTAAGCAGGTAGGGTGTTCAAAATGACTTAACCACGACTTTATAGGTCATCTCATTTTAAACACCTTACCCGCTTAGCTACTTCTGCTGCTGACTGTACTTTGCAGCGACGCG
Source organism: Pammene fasciana (assembly GCA_911728535.1). Lineage (NCBI taxonomy): Eukaryota > Metazoa > Arthropoda > Insecta > Lepidoptera > Tortricidae > Pammene > Pammene fasciana. The sequence continues at coordinate 6,783,983 of OU452279.1, forward strand.
CCAAAATCACGCAGAGAGCCGCCTCTGCCAAAAAGAAGTATCTTGGCTCCAACACCTTCAATAGCACTTGTGCATCGCCTGGGTGCTAAGCGGGTAGTCACAAAATGGGTCGCGGAGCGCACGTACATACACGTAACTGCAGTTGCCTCAGCGCTTGCGTCAGCGAGCGCATCGCTTCGCACGGAACCACGGAAGACTGACCCGGTGACCTTCGGCGAAATAGTTCAATGAGGCCTCATAATTATCCTAGTACATTAGTCATTAAAACTTACTTCTAAACTAGTTTATTTTTGTCTCGGAATACCTACTGAATTTATCGTGATGCTTTAAAAACTTTATAAAACTGTTAACTATATGTATTTTGCTATTACAAAAAATAGAATTATGTTGCCGTTTGTATCGTTCGCTTGCATTCATAAGGCGATTAATATTAAAAATATTAAGGTAAAATACTTATCACATTTGCATTATATTCCAAATTAAATTCCATAATTTTTAAATATATTATTATTTTAACTCTTCGGTGTGCAATCAGCAATCACAAAAGAAGCTTCTCGCGTACCAATCTATATTTCCAAATATTCAAACTTGAAGCCGCTTTATTACTTCGTTCCGATTGCGGTGGTAACCGGTGGACCCTGGTGTTCAGAGGGGAAAAAAAATATTAAAGATCTTGGGCAGCGGTTGAGGAACTGGGGTTGTGGTCGGCGGTCCGGCTCATACCTGGTATAGCAAATATCGCTGGCAGTGCAGCGCGGTAATGCAGCCAGCATTTTTGGAACATTTGCCCCGGGTACGTGTCGTCTCGGGGATTAACGGCATAAGAACTTCTTACCAAAATGTTTTATTTATTTATACGTAAACTTGGATTTATAATCAAATGAAAGATTTTATAATATATATTTTAATTAAATATATGTATATCATTTATGTAGTCCGCAATAGTTGGGTATCCAACGAAAACATTGTTATATCCAGTATTGTTATAAGTTCGTCGAACATTGTAAATGACTCCAATCTAGGCCAATACACACATACTTTGTAAGCTTTCGTTCAGCCATGGCATTTGCTGGAAATGCCGTGAAGATGACGGACCGCCGGGCGCATGACATTTCTAAGCATCGATGCCAATGGTCAAGGACGATCACATGTACAATGTGGCAGCGTTGTAATGCCTGCTTAGTGCTACCGACATTTAAACAAGAAATTATACTGGTGGTAAAAGTGTAGATAGCAACAGATAAAGCTTAGCGAGAGAGGTGATCAAAACGAGGTAGGTACCTACTTGTTAAGTAAGAGAACCATAGCGTTTCAAGATAATCATTTAGATTACTCACGCGATTAGTTACATTTTCCGCTGTCATTGTAGACTTACATGAAACTGTTGAAGGCACTCTAAGAAAAGAACGACAATAACGTTGATGCGTAAGATGTTTAAAATAACTAATTAAATTTTGACTGCAGGTACTAAAAATTTTTTACAATTCATCCTTATGCTAACATTATAACACCATCGCGAGTGCAGACTTTTGGCCGAAGGGTGTTGTGTTTCGGCGGTTCCGTGGCAATTTGCCGAATCCTACACCAGATAAGACAACGCAACGCAGCCACGCAGTTATGTCGCCAAAAGCGAACTAGTTATTTTGTACTTCGCAGTGCCTTGGTTTTTGCTGTAAATGCCGTGTAACTGAATAATAAATATACACGATATATATTACTTAAGAATATCCAGATCCCCACTCATTTATCAAGTTAGTTTCCGTAGCTTCTAAGCATTCCTCTAAAAGTTACTAACCCGCAACCAGCAAGAGAGCGTATGATTAAAGTAACCGAAGGCCGACGCGAGTCAAAGTCATCGTATAAACCCAAATGCCAACTGCCGGATGATACCCAAATGCCGACTGCATGCTAAACGACTGATGAAACACTTGACTAACGAAGTAATAAGGAAAATAATTTGAAATGGTCTTTAACTGTATCGAATGGTACTGAGAAGGAAAAATATCATAAGTGTGTTGTTCAAAATGAGCTGGACACGACTTTATTGTTAAGAAAATAAGAGCGTGTGTAGGTTATACCCTACCCGCTTAGCTACTTCTGATGCTGACTATACCTACAAATCAACAACGCTGCGGAATTCGGTGCGCGGTAGCTAAAATCAGGTAAAAACTTATAACAGAACGTAAGTAAACTAATATAACCATAAAGCATTTTACGAATTAACTAACTAAGCTACAAATATACGACATTATTCCCGCTCCCAAATCTTCGGGCTATGTAGGTATGTGATACAAAAACTCGCTTGGAATGCGGTCGGATGATTCGTGCAAGTCAGTTTTGCATACTGTTCATGTCATTCCGATCACATAAGTAACGAGTCGAAGGCTCAGTCAAACCAAAGTGCTCTGATTACGCATTGCCGTCACAAATCATCGGATCACTTTACTTACTTATGTATATATTAATCGGCAGGAATTTAACTTGCCCTTGCGGAAGTACACGGACTGCAAGGAGTCAGCGTTCTTTGACATTCAGAAAGGATGTAAATATGTTCTGTATTTATGAATAAGTACCGATATAACGATTACGTTTAGTGAGGTCGTTTGGTTTATGTACCCTGTTTCTGTTATAATTTTACGAATCATTTATTTGGAAAATGACTGAGGGAGGCAACGGGAGACCCTTGCGCAGGCAGCTTTCTCGCGCAAAGACTCGCCATAGCGATTCAGCGCGGGAATGCTGCCTGCGTGATGGGCACCTTGCCGAAAGGTCAAGGTTTAGAGGTGCAGTTTTAGGTAAGTGTAAGGTTTAGTTTTAATAGTTTTATTTTATAAGTACTTAGTTATGTTTGTATACCTTATCTTTATTGAATAAAGTTAATTACATTATTTATTTGGTCAAAATAAAATATATAATGGTAATTTATGTCCACAGCGCAGGCTTCGTCCAGATTTCCAATACAAAAACTTCTGCAACATGCTTCGTCAAATTTACAGTACATATCTCCAACAGGTTTCGTCAACCATACAACCATACTCACTGAAACCAATTATAAATATACTGTTCTAATAGATTCAAACAATCCAATAATCTAATGATAATCCTAAATAAATTTATGAAAATGCATACAAGTTACATTAACTATAGGAATATCGTTTTCACCACACCTGCTGGGAAAGGCTCACTTTATCCTTTTAATAATAAAAGCTGCGTTTTATCATCTTGAGCGCAAAGTATTGGTATAAGTTTTGACTTGTTTTTCGTGCGTTAACTTGTTGATCTTTTATTCAATTATTTTGAATGATTTATATTGTAGGTCATTAATTTTGGTAACATTTGTAATATTTTACAACTCATATAAAATTTTCATCGCATTGGTGTGGTGTATTACACAAATGTTGTATTACACTCAGCTGCAAAGTTTGTTCAGCCTCCCGTGCATTGGACCCTCGCACGCTCGAAATTCCACTTTTAGAATATCTCGCTACATTCTTAACTCAATTTTGGAGTTTTTCACTGGGTCTCAATATAACCACAAGAGGTTTGACGAAAAACAACCTTGCTCTCTTGTATAATTAATTAATAACTAATTATGTCATGGCAGTGTTAATTATTAATGACTGTATGGCGGCTTTAACACTGCTGCGGATTCCGCATGCGGCGCCGGTGCGCGAGCAAGATAGCGATCTGCATGTGTATGTCACGCTTGCACACCGTCGCCGCATTCAGTTGCCAGTATGATAATCGGATACCTAATTAAATATATATTACTTATCACTTGTAGGTAACACTAGACTAGTATCTACGCTACAGCTATAATGGTCGGAAGTCGTTCATTTAAATTGATTGCTGACTGTAGATCCTTTTCGTTTCAAGTCCGGTTACGCTTCACTAGAATTACTCCACTGTTAGCAAACTCACTGGCACGTACCACTTTACCTAAAAAACGATATTTTCCACGATTATGACTTAGGAATTCCTTTATTCGGCTAATCGATTTGATCACTCTTGAAATCAATAATCAAGGTTGCTGGACGTACTTGGGGCGTTTTGAAAGAGTAGTATCTTTAGGCTTTCTCGTCTGGGGTCGTTGGAAAGTGCCGGTGCGCGTGAGCACGTTAGTTGCGCCACCTGTCGAAGGTCGCGCTCGCGTTTTCAACTTTATAAATCAATATTTTAGTAGCCGATTAACTTTTTATCGTCCGCAATTAGGAGCTGGCTGCTTAAGTGCATTTATGCAAAAAAGATACAGTGGTTTAACGAGGTGCAACAATTTCATAGTGATAATTTTATTCAACAATGATGTTTATTTTTGATCCGACAAAAGTGGAAATCGAACTTGTTCTTAAAATAATCTATTTTTTCTATTAAATGTTCCCGTTGCAAGAATGAAGTACGGTATTCTTTTTATCTTTGGAAATGGATTCATTTATCTTTAAGGGTGGTTCGCGGTGTAGCGGTCCGGGTCCTAAAGGATCGAAAAGGAAAGTGATCCTCGGAGGTCACGTGAAATTCTGTATATACAAAATAAAGTATCGGAAGTGTCGTGTGGGACCCGGACCGCTACACCGTGGACCGGATGGTTTATTTGGAATTCATATTTATTATGAACTTAGGACAGGTACCTACTGAAATTATTGAAACAAATATCTGTGTGACAGGTATTAAGATATTTATGAGAGGTACACACCGGGAAACTTATATCGGTATTATTTTGTGTATAGTTTTTTTAAGTTTGCCTGAATCTGATAATGTATTGTCCATACTTGAATGGTTTATGAATACTACTGTACTGTGAATGATTGAATTATTAGTATGCATAACTTTGGAGGATAAAAGTTGGAAATACATCTAATTGTCATAGAATTCTGGTAAACCGTGACTTTACCGGTAAATCGTATGACTTACAACCATGCGGTTGAATCGGTTGATCCGCCACTGAATTATATTTTTTCAAGTACATTATACCCACAAACAACAAAGAATGTTGCATTCATTTAAAATTGAAATGTTGTGGCTTGTGCCTCGCATGTAAATCGTCATGCGATTCATACATAAGTAAGATATTTTCAATCTTAACATCAATGGAAAAGAGTCGATTATAATAATCGCTGCTTAATTATTAATTGCAAAGGTAAAAAAAACTGTATCAGAGTGGAATTGGTAAATAAAAATTGGTTAGCAGGTACGGTAAGCAGAAGAGGAGATTAGGCTGGCGAGGAGTTGAAAATCATTTTGACGCTCCTTGTCCTCTTAACAATAAGGGCGTGTTGATCATTTGAATAGGTACTTGACTTACTCAGATTATTTTGGCTGCCTCATCCTCCTAGCGTTTGTCCCAGATTTTTGCTCTATTAAGCCAGGGGTCCGCGCGGCAACCTAATCACACAGGAATTGCCGTAAGCACTATTGTTTTTAAGAAAGCGACTGCCACTAGTGATACGACCCGGGGTTTGGACACGAGTCCTTCAAATTTAGCGTTCGCTTGACCACCAAGCCACCAGCGTTTTTTTATATTTCGGCTGCCAGTGCATTAAAATTTAATGATGATCAGTTACAATTTGTACAAATTATCAACAACGTTACCTGTAAGCCCACATACATTAATGATAAACGTACAGACAAAACAGGGTTACAGAAAAAGGCTTACCACGCTTTTTAAAAGTTCCCTGAAATAATATTATTCAGAACTTTTTCAGAACAGTGGATACTACCCACTATCTAGAGGTAGTGTATCTGATTAGCTGATTACGCATATTATGTGGGTTCCATTATCATACATTATCACATAAAGCGAATCGTGAGCAACAGTTAGTAACACTTGTAGTTCATGTAATTAGTTACGTTTTACTGGACTCACGAACCAGTAGTAATCGATGCAATTATAATTATATTTAATGTTAAAAGTACAAAAGATGCGTGGCATGCAGACGAAGAGAAAAAATACAAACAGTAATTGTTTTTGATAACCAAACAGAGTTATTGCACAATTAAGTTATTAATTTAAGAGATGCAAGCACGACTATATGATTATTTTATAATGTTACCGACTTTAGAGGTTTGATTTTGCGTGGCATTGCTAGTTGGAAGCCCTCGCCTAAATAATTCCGGGAAGTCGAAAATGCGAATCGATTGATTCGTTACAACTAATGGATTGTATTATGTTGTATAAAACTGTGGAAAATGATGTAAGTGGGTAGGTACCTAGTTGTGTATTGTTTATGGCTTTTATTATATTACAGGAAATTGATGATTTTCACGGATGCTTTGACCTTTTTACTTATTAAATTATCAACAAAAGATTGCATATAGGCATTATATCCGCTTGTTTGTATGTTACGTCCAATAAACTTTATTATAAGTAAATAAAGACATTTACGATAAACTTATCGACATTTTATGAGTTTGCATAACTTTGCCTCAGAGCTCTAAGCATATAACAGCTACTAGTGTATTTAATAGGCAATTGATCACAAACACTCATGTATATACCTAGAATATTAATATGTAAGTACTTACATCAATATGATATGTTATGAAACCGCTATTAAGGCGATGAAATTCATCTGCTGGCTGCTGGTATTAGAGCACAGGATAAGAAGTCACCCGAAACCTTTCAATATCGTTTACTTACCGATCTAACGCCAATGCCACGCGCTTTTTCAATGTAACAATTTAGGACGTTTAGAAATTACTATTTGTTCTTCTATGAGCATAAGTTAAAACTAGTCATCAAATAAACTGAATTCCGTATCTAGTAGGTTTCGTCAGCAAACCTCGCAAAGCGATGTGTCAAATGCATTGGAAATCAGATAGGGAAAGCCGAATGCCGAATAAAATACTTATTCGTAATTCGTGAGCAAAATATACGATGAAGTTATACTAGTAGGAATTACTTTCGATCTTTATTTAGTCCCAGAGGCATGCTAGGCATGTTGATCGAAATGCATGTAGAATTTAGACTTTAGGCTTTACCTTTCTTCTTCTACTTTGTTGTTCGGTCATGAGCACTCGGTTTTGCAGTTCTTGTGATCTATTTTCATTGGTCCCAATATCCCATAGCCCTCGCCACTTGATGCAGTTTGCTTGAGGTGGCCTTTTTAAGTTGGTCAGACCATCTGGTTGGCGTGGGGCACTTAGATCTTAAGCCTTCCACTTTTCCGACCAGGATCACTTTTTCCTTTAAGTCATAATAGTGGGTACCTATGTGTGGTAAATAAATAGTTCAAAAATACATGATATATTTACGTGAATCGTATTCTCGTATAATTTATATCTCCATAAAACTAACACAGAAACCACTAATTGGTGACAATTTCTTCAACTAAGATGTTTAAATATTAATATATGCACTATTTAATTGCCTAATATTATGTTTGCTATCAAACATCAGTCGCTAATAAGACGGTGTCAATTATGTAGGTATACAAGATTAAGATATTTAAAGTGATTCTGAAGAAGATCACCTAGATAGTCGCGGGCGTTGAAACGAGTTATAGGTAAGGTTGTTGATGTTTAAAGTTATTTTATCACACAGTAAGGCAAATATGCAAATGCTGATATCATACATAAATAGGTTCTTTTATAAATATCTATGTTTACGATATTCGAGTCGAGTTTGTCTTAGTTTAGTCCTCACTTTTCATAGGGAAATGTAGGGACCCTTTTTTCAGCCTTAATTCAATGTGAGGAGTGCTCGTGGGACATATCGTATGAGATTATATCATAGGTAAGTAAAGAAATGTCTCGTACATGGCTCTAACTTTAAATAAAACAATAGTGCCATTTTTAAAGACAGAAACGTTGTGGTTGGTTGTTATTGGTAGTTTGAAGTTGGAGTTTTATTCTCTGTTATATTTAGCTGATGTGAACAGGAGAGTGCAGTGTCGATTAATTCTAATTTTTATTCATGGTTCAGTTCCAGCTAAACAAGTAAATGCATGCCCTCGAATAATAAATCCAAGCATGACATTATTTTCTTCTAATTCTGCCAACAAGAACAGCCTACATCAAGTTGGCAAGACAACACGTGTCCACAAAGCACAAACCAGTTCAGTATCCGATTGCGAGTCTTAATCACTCGTTCACCGAGTAGCCGGGTGACCGACCAGTTGTTATTCATAATTGTTTATAACTAGCCTAAGTCTGACCCCTGATTATGAATAACTGTTACGAATTATGGTGCCAAGTAATAGTGGGCGCGAGTTCCGATACAATGTTTTGCGAATATAATCAGCCGCCGGCGACTTTCATCACAACCTATAAATATACATGGGGTAACAGTGGTAACAGGGGTACTAACGTTGAAGCCTGAGACACAAACCTTGTCGAAACTATGGGCAAATTAAATATTTGGAGACTATGGTAGCGTAATTCCTTTGAAAAACATCCGTACTAATAGGGAGATCATCTCGGTTCGTCCACGAAAACATATCCTACTTTTTGATATTGTGTGTTTTTTATTGTTTTAGTTAAAAGTAATAAAATGATTAACTGTAAAATAAAATATGTAGGAACTTGATTCTCCGCAATTACAAGGAAAGTTAAAATAAAGAATTTTGTAGTTAGTTTCTGAAGTCCCAGAAAGTATCATCAATATATCGCATAATACTCGCGATATTAAAATACTAGTTGCATTCTTATTTGAATGTTGACGTAGGTAAATATCATTTTCGTAGTTGTGTTTGCAACTATACAGTGAAATACGTTTCTTAATAATAACCATATAGAAGTTAGTTTAATCATTTTAAATGAGTGTAATATTGAAATTAGGTACTTATGGAACGTAGTACCCTTATAGACTAGTCAACAGCCTTCTAATTATTATACTAAATACTTACATTTAAGTCCAAATAACATCCAATATTGCCGTACAACACAACTTTAATTGATCGGTAAAATTCAATCAACAACAGTCGGAAGAAACACGAAAGTAAAAAAGCACAATGCGCGTTGATTTTTCCAACGAACAAAAAGTTTTAAACACGACAATACTTAAATAAAGTAAAGAGCGATACGTAGCTCCGCGCAGCGGCGAATAGCAAAACTGACGCACGCAACCAGCTGGCACCGCCAAGGTATTGTTAAAAGTTACTTTTACTTGCGAGACTTCTGACTCTAGGCAGGTTATGAGACCTCCCGCCGTAATGCCGACTCTACCGATTCGCGTACACGCGAAAGAGAAGAACATATGTCACTCAGCTCTGCTTGTGCTGCCACGGTATACCCTGGAATACTTTGTGCAAGATTAAAGAAAATTATTGCTATGCAAAATTATTGGTCATGGTTGATTGATATTTTAGGTGAGTATTGCCTTATTTTCCTACCTGCGCGGATGCAGGGCACGAAAACCATCGACACCGAACTAAGTATTAGACAAGAATTTACACGAATACTCTGTAGGTAATCTTACACGATGAAAATGCAAATTAACTATATTTGTGACACTCTTTCAGAAAAGATGTGCGGTGCTTACGATTTTATTGCTCGCATACAATATTTAATCGGCGCATCGTACGACGTCCGCTCATTCCGCTAAATGGTACTTTTACCAAATTACTGACACATTTGTCTTATTTACCTTCAAACAAATTAATCAAAACTTATATGATAATATATACACTGTTTTTTTATATTTCCTTCAATTGCAATGGTGCATTCTTGAGCCTAAATTAAGTATATTTCTCAAAGACACCGGTGTCCTAATTAGCTCCAGTTCTGAGATAATCGATATTTAATTTTTATCTTTCTGATTGCGTAAACCTACATTAAATAAAATTGTTTTTGTACTCGGAGACACCGCAATTAATGATGCACTTGTATGCAACGTCAATCAAACGTGCTTCCTTTGTATCTCGGAGTATTGTAATGTTCAAAATTACATTGACATTTGACATCACAAAATTTTCAACTGTTTGGTTGAGTGAATTATAACGCCCTAATACCTTAGTTACATAAGTGACCGATATAACAATTTTTGTTAGGGATTGTTTTTTCGGTAAAATAATTATGCCAATTCGTTTCGTACTTATACTGAAATTAACGGAAAAAAAATCACGGTGTATTTTTCTCTGACAAAAATGACGTTTTAATTACGAAATAAAGTGTAGTGATAGTAAAGTTGTAATTTGTATAAAATATGTGACAATAAATAGATATCCTTGTAATGTGGACGTAAGTAGTTAGCAATTTAAAGCCTAATAAGCCTGATGGGAATTCTCATCAAGTTGCTAGAAGCTAATATAGAAAACGATATGTCATGTACATAATTACTTTAAAGCAAACGTCACTTGCACCGGTTTTAAACTAATAACTTTAGTTGTGTACCTGTACATTAGCGTCGGCAAGCCTACAGGCTAATTTGACTTAAGGTTGGAATTCATGTCGCAACCTCAACTCAAGGGTTTGCATCAGTGCGATTGTCTATCAAATATCAAGTGATAGAGTGAGTCCACAATCGTGTGTCTTGTGGCCTCGCACGCATACCCAGTCGAATCAGTCAATATCTATCGATTAGGTTATATAGATCGATTTATTTCACCTATCACTTATCACAGTTCAGGGATCAGATCGTGGCAACGGTGTAGGTTGCAGGTTGAATGTCAATGTGCTACATTAAGTTAATTAACAACTAAGAGCTTATGGCTGATGTAGAATGCTACATGCTAATATATAATTTACATGTACTTAGCTATACCAGTCATTTGAAGGGTACACGGAAAGAACGTGTCTAGTCTCTTTTTTCGTAAAATAATATGTATCAAAATGTAGAGCTTGCAATGAACAATTAGCAACAACTTCTGTAACAGCTGGAATTTTCATAAATCCACTTTTTAATTCATAAAAACCATCTAGTTACGAAAATAGTATGGTTAATTGAATCGTTCTAAACTTTAAAACCGCTATAACTCAAAATGTTGTCAAAGTGACTAGACATGTTCTTTCCGTGTACCCTTCATTTGTAATCAACTAGTTTATAATTAATAACACTAGCCTCTTAAGAGGTCTTTAAAATTTTGAACCCTATTTTCACCTTATCAGGGGTTGAATTTTCAAAAATTCTTCTTAGTGTAGCTTATGACTTTTGCGTCCTCTGTCAGTCTCTGGACAACATGACTGATATAATTATATTTAGATGCCTAAAATATGTAAGTTTAAGATTTAAGTTTTTTACTTGTCGTATGTAAATAATTTCTCTTTGATAAATTGCTACGTTTACAAGAAAAACTTTGTCCTAACTAGGTTATTTTATACATGTAAGAAGAGAATTACGTTATTTACTTGCGAAAAGGGAAATAGGTGTGAATAACGCGTCTTTGACTTAACAGTTGGTGCGCAACTGACCTGGATTAATATAATTTGCACTTATAATCTCTCCGAGTAGGTATCTGAAGCGGTTAGTAGGTCTGTTTCCGAATGAGAAAATGATGTTGGTCTTTGAATAAAAAAAGTATTGTTTAGCGTGCGCTCGCCTACCTTTGATGATTTAGATAGGAGTTATCCTGATTTATTAATTTTTTTAATAGTAAACTTTACTTATTGAAACAATATTTTAGTGAAAAAAAAAAAGAAATTAGATAGATCTAGTTGTCGCTGTATATTTACGATTAGCTCACGTCGTATTGCCAATGAGTGCAAAATTTTGCAATACTTAGGCTAAGTATTCATAGGCTGAATGACATAGAGACACGTGTTTTTAATTTTACATTATTTTATTGAATAAAATTAAGAAATTTACGATACTTTGCTTCACACCGCATCATAAAAAATGGTACTTACAAACTTTTGTAGCCTAGAAACATTACTTATTAGTTGTTCTTAATTGAATCTAATGTAAGAAAAAGTCGTGATTTTCATTACAGAATGCTAATTAGCCGATTGTAAGCGGCATCTGCCGAAACCTTGCCCAAGCTTTGTAATGTAATTAGCTTCGGTTCAATTGTCACTGACAACAACAATATAAGAGATCCAATCACTTATTCCACGAGTTCTGCTCAGTGCCATATCACGCTCGGGGCTTTAAGAAAGTCAAAACATTAATCTATGTGTTTGCTAACGCATTAGTCGTTGAAAGCAATATATGACACATATTAGTTTAACGATCTTATGTTATTGAATATTATGAGTTAAGCTACTTAATGTCCTTTGAAATAATGGGTGTTGAGTTGAAGGTAATTCCCATATTATTTAAAGGACTTTTAAGTCTGGCAAGCCTTTCAAAATTTACAAAGTGTCACGAAAAAGAAATGAAATAAATTACAATTACTTAATTAAGAGTCCGGTAGTGTTTTTTTTCGATTTCGCTCAACTTTTTGATGCGATTTTGCAGTAACTAACATAACTTCTATAATTTTGTATACATATTATGAAAGATCGTTTCTTTTTGGATGGAATAAATACAACGATTTTTTAATTTTATGCTTTATTTATAAATAATTCACCCTAATCTAACACCTGTTTCGCGATTTTTGCTTGGAGAGGTGAAAAGAGTAAGGTTTTTATTGATTTAAATTAAGTTATATAAGTACGTAAAATATATAAATACATTGGAAAATGAGTCGCCTGAGGAATAAGTGTAACAGTTTTTTTCATTTTCATATATATTTTTTGAGAGAGAGTGTGTTTTGCTAGAGCAATTTTGCTAAAAATTGCCGAATTTTAGGTGATATTTTTGGAAAGATACTAAAGTATTTTACAAACATAAAAATACAAAAATAAACTTCATTTCATGTTTTATTCAGATAATATAAAACATATTAGGGTCCATAACAAATAATAATTAAAAATCTTACGACAAAATTACACGAATCAACGTCCTCACTAAACATGCTCTGTAAGAATCGAGTTTTAAGGTATTAAATATTAATATATATAGACCTAAAGTACATTTTTGCAATAACAAGACTTCAAGCTATCGTACCAAATGCAATTCATGTGCATAATGTCATTATTAGCGATTTTCGTTTTCAAATCGTTACCGGACTCTTAATGGAAAAAATACAAAACTTTCATTAAAAAAAAACAAAAAATAAGATCAGGTATGTATGTACAAATTGTACACTTGTGCCTTATTTATTCCTAGTAGGTACATTAGCTTTGATGCGAAAAAAATAAGCTAATTTTTCATCAAAGAATAAAATGTAAGGGAATTAAATCGAATCGGATTTAAATTGTATCTCATTAATTTATGTTTTGTAAACTCTACAGTCTATTACTATATTTCTCACTTTAATGTAATTCTAGCAATCTAGCGCGAATAGTAAACTTGCTAGAGAATCAAGAGTCTAACAAGTTGTCTGTCATCTGCCACGCCTCCGCCAGAGGTCATGCATTCCTTTGCTAATATACTTGGAGAAGATTGCATTAACAGCCGGATTTATGTCCTAATGTGACCCTTAAAAAATTATATCAAAGAGATTGTTATTTGACCTTACTTTCAGTTTTATGACAGTTTTTATTTAATATTTGATTTCTGACGTTTTCAAGTCAAAGATACATCATTGCCGGTTGCCAATAAAGTTTATTTCTATTTTTTTTTTATTGGAAGCAAGTCCTTATTGACAACGGGTAATGATGTAGCTCTGACTTGAAAATATCACATTTGTTGAAGTTTTACTTGTCTAACTTGAGCCTGGCTCGGCACTCGGTGCGCTAAGGATGAGAAAATTGAGCAACACACTCACGCATGGTCGCATAACTCGCATAGCAAGGGTCCATAAGCGCTTCAATGATCATCCCTGGGGCCATTCGGGTCTAGTACATACATTATAACGCGTTCCAGAGGTAATGTCCCTACATTAGCACTGGAACTGGTGTTATAGTGACAACGAACGTAAAAAGCGAACTCGAAAGAGGGTAGATCGCTATGATGTGTGGGTGGACCACAACTGACACTCGCAGAAACTTCAGTTACTCCGTGATAATGGCGCATGCAACTGTGCCGAAATATCAGAAGCTCACAAAAACAAACTCACATGGTAAATATCCCGTATTAAATAGTGTTTGTAATGTTTTGACGGCCTCCTAGCCTAGTTGGTAGTGACCCTGCCTATGAAGCAGGAGGTCCCGGGTTCGAATCCTGGTCAGGGCAGTTATTTGTGTATTTATCACAGATATTTGTTCCTGAGTTATGGATGTTTTCTATGTATTTAAGTATTTATCTATATCTATCTATTATATATATCGTCGCCTAGTACCCACAACACAAGCCTTATTGAGCTTACCGTGGGACTAGGTTGATTTGTGTAAAATTGTCCTAATATTTATTTATTTATTTATTTATGTTAGCTTAAAATAAATACTATATATTTTTATAGGTAAATAGGTTCACTTTTATACATAATTTTAAATTTGTTGTTAGTATAGTTTTTATTTAAAGTTTAGTTTTAGCTTTATTTTTATTGGATAGTATGTAACTTTGTACATCTATTAATAAATGCCTTCAAGTGTCGAAATTAGATAATTGCTTGATAATTGGATTGGGTTGCATATTTGCATAATGTATTGAATATAAATGGTTTAATATGTTCAGTACCTTCTGTTTGTATCAATATATGTGTGATCTTGTATTCCAACTCGGGTTACGACCAAAACCGCAATATCACACCAAATGCAATTAGGCAAGGCGTGATTGTTTAATAATATAATTTAATCACACATTATAGATCATAATAATCAGTTATTCGTAGTATAGCCCATCTTCTTAAGAATATATATTTTAATCTGTGTTCTTTCAATATGTAGATTCTATTGTAAGATTATCCCAATACCGGGTACCTGTCGGCCCTAGCTTAGAAAATAGTTAGTGTTAAGTTACCTAGTTGTTTATGTTTAGAGTATGAAATATTTGTATAATTGGTATTAAACAAAATGTTAGTTCCCAATAGGATACACGCATAGATGTGCCCGCCGGATTTGTCCGGCGGATATGCCCGGCAGACAAATCCGTTCATGTATGGCATATCCACCAGACAAACCCGGCGGGCAGATCTGTACGTGTATCCCTAGCTATTACAAGTATTTATTAATTTAAAGTGTAGAGATTTTGATATGATGTTATATTTATTCTTTTTATGATGCCTAGCTTATTATCAGAAACTAAAATTACAATTGGACGTTTACCATTAGAATTACTTGCATCCGCATGTTATCCATGTAAAAGTGTAAACTTCCAAATCTTAATTAACTTATTGATTGAATTAAAAACAAAAATTCTAAGTTAAAGCTTCACAATATTTTAAGAATTTATTTTCTAAATTTCAAGTTAACCCTTTCCAGGCGGCATGAATCCAGAAGATCTTTTCAACAATCCCAAGTATCTTCAAAATAGTTACGTTTTGGTAATTCTTTTAAAGGCGAAAGGCTCTAATCCGACCGCAACTCCAAAGATTAAGGTTTAATTTAATTGCCACGGATGTGGTCAATATAAATACAATGCCTGGAAAAGGTTTAAGGTTGTGCGTTAGTTAATAAGCTATAGTTATGTTATAGATAATTATTTAAGTAACGCAACTGTTTTATGAGAAAGAACAAAAATCAAATTATCTTTTTACAAACTTGTCGTCATAGCAATTACTAATAGGTACTAATAACTCCATATCAACAAAGTGGTTCCATTTTCCCTGGACTAATGATTCAAGGCACATTTTTGCTTACAGCGCCATCTCTCGTAAGCTGCGAATGATCCGGAGTGTCTGCCTTTCACTTAGCAGCACTTCACTTTAACAGTGTTTAAGAAGAAAAATAGATGGCAGCCAAGGTAACTACTTTGCTTATTACTATTAGATAAAACTTGACTATCGTCGTAATTAAAAAAAAAATGTCTTATGACCGTGTATCTACAAATCTACATAGTAGTAGTGTTATAGCACTTATAGCATACAGTCTATACTATAACATCATAATAGTCAGGTACCTCTTAATAATTCAGTCGTTTATATTGTACACTCAGTACAGTCAGCAGCAGAAGTAGCTAAGCGGGTGAGGTGTTCAAAATAATGTAGACACGCTCTTGTTCCAGTGTGTCCACGCAAGTGTCAATCTCTGCACATATTTCAGTTACCTGTCTGTAATTATTTATATCTTATTGTAACGTAGGTACATGGTAGCTAATATTTACATTCATTACTGATTAATGATGTTCTGCATGATTTTAATATGGGTTCGAGAAAATCACAATAAAAACCAATTCTACTGCTATACTAGTAATTACTCTTAAAGATAACTGTTAAGTTTATAATCACATAAGCTCATACTGCACAAAACCAATCATATACTTCATTGGAAAGCCAAAAAATACAAGTGCGCAAAATCTTAACTTACTCATAAATAAATTCACTTTTTTTTTTAATATTTGTTTAGAACACAAACAGTCATAATAAACATTTTACATATGATGTACACAGTGTACAGAAAAAAGAGAAAATACAAAAAGACCTGGAGGTTCATTATTATACATAATGTTAACAAAGTAACCAATAAGGTAGGGATAAATAAACAACCAAGGTACCTAGTTTAAGAAAAATAACATTTTACTCACAGACAGTGAAGACAGGCCACCTGACGCAGAAATTACAATGCAAAGCTACCTTCACTGTCCCTGAGTGTAAATATAGTAGAATGAAAAAATTTAGCTACAAAAAGTACTCAAATAAGTAATAAAAGACTTTTTAAACAACTATTTCAAAACAATGCATATTTTTTTGGTCTTTTTTGTCTCTTATTATTATTTACGAGATGATAATTTTACTAGCCCGTCCTATTAAGGGGCCAGTAGCACAGGCAGCGTATTGTCGGGCCGACTTCTCAATTGATTGGTCTACTGGGCAAACTTGTAAACATTTACGATACATTATGCAGTCAGAATATCGGAACTCTTTCAACGAGAAGTTCTCGGCTGAACCGTGATCGATCAAGTGTGGTTATTGAATTCCCGGGTTTGGAAGCTTGCTTTTATTATTATAAATAAGATAAGGAAAAAGGCGTTCCCAGGATTTTTGTAACGTGAGGTTCTCGCGACTGTGTTTAAATATATATTTCAAAGGTCTGTATATTTAATGCGGAGCTACTGATAGCAAAACATCTGAATTGAATTGTGAAGTAAGAATCAATCATTTGATGGGTTTGATTTGATTTAAAGTGTGGAAGGAACTTGATCTTGAAACTTACAATATGCTGAAAAAAACTTTTATAAAAACCTGCAGCTATTTTTTTTCGTTTAAAATCGTCAATGTGAATCTTCAATCCTCGGTGAATATTTTTCCGACGTCAGTTGCTCTTCTTTGCTTCTTTGCACGGCGGTTAGAGTTAAATCTCAGTTTAGGGTTTATTTATTTATTTAATATCGATCGGTCAAATAAGAGTCGAACAGGCACCCTAAAAGAAATGCTCATGGGGCGTGATACCCAAATATTATAGAGCTCAAAACAAAGAATACAGTTTAAAAGAGGAACTAGTCCTATATATAACCCACTTAATCAAGGGATCTATAAAATGTCCAAGTATAAGTGAAGTAAGTTGCGGGTATGTGGCTACCAAAACTACTGAGCGGTGTGCTGTCCGCCGTGCCGCAACACCGCACACGGCACCGTGCCGTCACATCACACCATACACTTCACCGTGCCGCGGCATGATGCCGTGCCGTCACATCACACCATACACGTCACCGTGCTCCGACATGACACCGTGCCTTCTCAGGATGGCGGCACCGCGCCATTACACGGTGGCCGGTGCCGTACCGTAGACATGTGTTCACGCACTGACCTTCCATTTTGAACCCCACTGATGACCAACTGCCGGAGGTCGGATTCAGTTAAATCGATAGTTATGAAAGTTACCAAAACTGTTAACTATGTTTACTAATATAAATACCAAATTGTATAAGTATAAACCAAAATAATCATTTTCCAAAGTTTAAACTTGTAATAACAGAGTAATGTATTTTGTATCCAAAACAGTTTTTAAGACCGGGAAAAATAAGGAAAATTAAAAGTAAATAGAATTTCCGCCTTGTTTTACTCTAACGCTTTTGTTTGTAGAATTTAGGAAAAAAGTGATTAATCTTTTAGTCTTAAAATATTAATGAAATGAATCGATGACATTAGATTTAATTAAAGATAATAATGGTTGTCTATTGTTTGCCCGAAAATTATATAAAATAATACTCATATGCCCGAATTTTATTTGCCCGAATTTCATTTGCCCGAATACCATAAAAATGATTTGACATACTCTTTGTTTACCCTATTATTAGATTTCAGAACGTACGAGTGACATACGTATTGTTTTCTATATTATTAATTGTAATAATATTATTTAATAGAATATTTAAACGCCATACTAAATAATGGTTTTCCGAATTTATGCATGCCTTTCTGGTAGCCGTTTTATTTTGTAGGAGGTCACAGTTCTAACTTAGCCTAACCTACTTTCTGGTAGCCGTTCGGTTTTTGGGGGATCACAGTTCTAACCTAACCTACTTTCTGGTAGGAATTTTATTTTATACGAGGGCACAGTTCTAACTTAACCTACTTTCTGGTAGCCGTTTTATTTTGTAGGAGGTCACAGTTCTAACCTAACCTAGTTTCTGGGAAGCAATTTGGATGGCGAATGATATTATGGCTAGTGATAATTATGGCTTACAATGATTATGACAAATGATATTATTGAAATTGATTTTATGGGAAACAAAGTTTCTGGCACGTGACTATTATAGTAAACAATAAGTAGTATTGCATATGTAATTATGGGAAACAATAAAATGGCTGTTGACTATTATGGCAAATGAAATTCTGGCAAGTGAGTGTATACCGATAATAATATATATTAGTTGAATTAATCTATAATTCTCAAAATGCTGCGAAACCCTAATAATCACCTTGGGCGTTAACACTTGAAGGCCTCACTACGCTCAGGAGTCTACTTTGCTCCGCCGCTTCGTTTGGGATTCAATGCACGCCCTCACCGTAAATATTTCATTTTGCTCCATTGTTACACACTATTCCGTCAATTTTAATTCCGTTCTTAAAATATTTCTGGTAATTTATTCATAGGAAACGATCCTATTGTCCTCCCAATAAAGCAGGAAAATCAATTCCGATTATATGCATACATCGCGAGGCCGAATTTAATAATGCAGTAATACGAGATATTGGCGGGACAGGAGACGAGTTGATAGAGTCGGGTAAATTAATAGTGTTTGGACGTGGACGTGGCTCGTGGCTCGTTCGACCGTGGACAAACATTGTGAACGCCTGTTTTGTATTTACTGTATGGTAGTCCATTCATTGAGGATTTCATGTGTGAAATGGAAAGAACATTGATTGTTTTTGCTGTTTGTAGCGAGGAAAGCTTAGTTGGGAAATCGATTATAGGAAAAACGATAATAGTTAAATTTCCCATCAATGACTGCGAGTTGAATATGTAAAAAGTATTATGATGATACTGCCGGGCAAGTTAATACAGCCATGTTTAAATTTGCCGACTAGGAGTCAACCTGCAATTGAAAACATTTTTTCGATAGTGTATGGGTTAAAAGTGGATTCCGGCATTAAACAAAAACTTTTCGTATACATAAGTATTATTGGATTATATTCCTGTAAGTCATTCCAAGTTCAGACAATGTCTGATGAAAATTCAGCAAACTTGCAGATAAAATATTTTTACAATCATGAAAGCAATCGCAATTTTATATCTTTGAAAATATTTCTTATTCAAGAAAAATATTAGTTCCCAAATTAATCAAACCGTCCCTTGAGTACTGATTTTGTCCTATCTAACTTAGGGAACAGACTGCGTGGAACCAAATTTATACATTATTATTAAAATGTACAAAAAACTTCTAGTAAACAAATTGTAGGAGTACATAGTAAATATAGTAACTTATCTGACGGGCCATTTAAACAGAGAACCGATTTTACAGCAAGCGCAATTGTAGAGAACAAACAGTCGACAGTAAGGAAAGAATTCACTTAACCGCTAGAGTAAAATAACACGTCTGTAAGTACATTGACTGTAATGGTATTGCTGCCTTCCTGTCCACAGTTCCGGATTCCTTTTAGCCGTTTACTCACTTCGTAAAAGAGATTCAATGTTGTTGACTACATTCATGTTATAATATCTTTCTTAATAGCTTTTAGTAATGAAGTTTAACCATATTTATTATCGATTATAATAAGCGATATTTTATTTGCGAATAAAACTAATTATGTTTAGGATAATAATTTTAAAATTTCTGAACAGTCTTCATTTTTCGTTAATGATTTTTTATAAAGCTGCAAAGTAACTTGCTTAAATTAAATTCCTATTATTTTTAAAGTTCTAATAAGCCTTGAGCCATTTTATATCTATTCTACTTACCACAATTTCTAGTTTACGAGTACCTGTGACAAACCTAAATACCTACATAAATGACATTTTACAGTTCAGCAATAACTAAGTAAAGTAACATACCACTAACTCATTACGGTGAAGTCTAAATAACATGAAAATCAAACAAATTTAGTTTCATGCCAGGTTTTGAGAAGTGTGAAAAACGTTGGAATTTCGTACAACGTTACCGTCACGGGCGGTCATCTGAACTTGTAATTCCATAAAAGAGCGCAATCTTCTCTCTGTGGTGGCAACGAGATCTTCACAGAGAAGGGCTTAACTGCTGATGTTATTCTGCAAAAAATCGCCTCTTTATTGAAGTATGGAGGTGTACATTCCACCCATTGACCCTCCGCTATATAGTTTCCATTACGTACAAGCTCTTTGTTTTCCCTCAATGTTTTTGTTCGCCAGTGGGGACTGTAGCTTTGATACCGTTTGATTATTTTTGTATCACAAAGTGTATGGAATACTCGCAGTTTATTTAGTTGGTTGTGAAATAGCTTGGGGGAAATCATGCTAAGTAATTGCAGGAGTACTAGTTAACTCTACAAAGTTTTTTTGTAGTAATATCAGAGACGATAGAGATATAGACGACCACACCTTAAGAACTTTTTGAAGCTCAAGTCGATTGCGCCATCTATGTCAAACCCCCCTAAAGATGCCGAAAATGTAAGAGAAATGTCACCTGCACTCTGCTACTCCACCTAGTAACAAATAGCGTACTAGTAGTACACTAGTAGCTACTAGGTGGAGTAGCAGTGCAGGTGACATTTCTCTTACATTTTCGGTATCTTTAGGGGGCTTTGGCATAGATGGCGCAATTGACATGAGCTTCAAAAAGTTCTTAGGCTGTGGTGGTCTATATCAAAAATACGAACCTTAATACTTATTTATTTATTTTCCGCGATGAAACCTCAAAGTGCATTTATTTAATTAGCTAAGTTAATGATAAGTCTGGTTATGTAAATAACACTATGCCATAGTGCTGAATATAACAACTACATGTGTTAAAAAATCTAAAACGAGTCCATTTCGAGCTTATAAAGACGAATATACCTACTCGTACTTACCGAAATAGTGGCTTCGAACGGCCTTTGGCTGGGTTTTCGATTACTTAGTAACTGTGTAAATTAATACTAAAACCTTCTTGTAAACGCTTTTGAACTTCTTGAATAAATAAATAAAATAAATTAAGGTAAATGCTTGTAAGCATTAAGATTATTAAGAACCATACAAATTAAGAGAGTTTTGATAAAAAAAATTCAAGCGTATTTAAAAATTAAGCAAAGTCATTTTATCCTAGTCTTAGCTCGCTCTAGTTTTCACCTTCTTCAGTTAAAGTGCTTTCGGTTTGGCAGAGCTATAAAGGCTTAGTACCCTATAAAAGAGCCACATGATAAATATGAGTATAACTGCAATAAACGTAAACGGAGGTCGTATTTTTAAATCGCTGCGGCCAAGAGACAGCGAAGTGTAAAGGATAAGTATATCTTCTAGATATGCTACTAGAGATGTTAACGGAGGTTCGTGTCAGGTAAACATGTTTTCGTACCAGCATTTGAGTGACACTAAAATTAAGATAAGGCTTCTATAAAAACAGGAAACGACACGATTTTTTTTAATTTGCCGTCTCTATTGCATGTTGTAAAAAATACCGCAACTGACAATCAATTTAACGTCCTATTTGATTCGAAATCGATATGAGAATTAGAATACGGCCGTTGGATAAACGCGCCTGTATTACGGCTTGAAGCGTTACGATTCGGGTAGACCGCTCCATGGACCGTATGAATCGAGTGTCTGTGTCTGGGTCGCACCGAGGATCGAGATCGGGCGGCAGTGTGGCGGATCGCGCGTGACGTCATCTCTCTCCGGGCGTAGATGGCGGACAACGCATGCGTTAGACCAAGATTACCAAGTACAAGTACGACGTATCGCGCCCTCCACCCTCCCTTCCCGCGAGCCCCCGCGCCCCGGCGACACCCTCGCCCGCCATTTCACGGGCGGCGTGCAACCCCTCCACTCGCTCGCCCGCCCTCGCTAACTTTCGCATACGCCGCGTCGAGGCCGAATCATAAACTTTCACAGTTTCAAGTGCGTGTTTACGACGGACTTGGTGTGAAAAGGACAATTAATTTTAGTGACATTATTGCTTTGGTACCGGTAATTAGTTCGGATGTAAAAGTTCAGGTAAGTTTTGTCTCGTATTTTGTTTACAGGAGCTGTTTATTATTAAGAGTAGGTTTGAGGATTCCAAAATTTGCACTCGTTAGTAAGGTAGTTTGAGGGATTGAACGAGTTGCACTGAAATTGGTGATTGCGTAACTGGATGCGCCGAGATCTGATTTGCGACGTCCCATTGTCCTGATTAACAGTTTTGTTCAATAGATTATTAAACTAAGAATGCTAAATAGCCAAATAAAATATATTGGACAGCAATCGCCACAAAAATTCTGGTTAATTTTAAACTGTGAGTACGGTTAAAAAACATCAACGCGCGCGCCTTGACTTATGTCGTAATACATAATACGAATCACTAAAAACTATATTATGTCTTAATTATTTAATTAAAAGTACGGTTTTAACTACACAGAAAGATACACTTGTAAATAAATATTTTCATTTCTCGATTATTAATAACTATTATGTTGTAATTATTCGTATGAGTAGTATTATTCTGGAATTGCCAAATAATAAAAATATCGAACACCGGGACTAGTTTCATCCCGCTGCCCTTCCCAAAGTAGAATTTGTCCGGAAAGAAAAGTGCCGTGGTTTATATGGGAGCTCATAGATTCTACGACACTATTCTTTCCGGACAGACTCTACTAGGTATCGTTGCCATTGAATGTCAGATTTTAGTGCTGGGAATCGATAGAAGTATTAGTTAATGGTAGGAAGAAAGGTTAAGTATTTTTATAGAAACTGTAAACCCGATGAACCCAATGTTTCCAGAATTGCTGATTATCGCCAATCTTCCTAGAGTTTGTATGGAAAGAGAAGTGTCTTAGACTACAATGTATGAGCTTCCATATATAACACGACACTTCTCTTTCCGAACCAATTCTATAATGTTGCCAACTCTAAACGTACGTAGGGTTCCAAAAAAAAGGCAGCAGAAAACATTTAAGCCAATAGCTAGGCGGGCGAAGTGCTCTAAATGATCTTGACATCCTCTTGTTGCCTTAGTAATGAGCATTAGTAGGTACATACATAATAAACGCTATCTTAAATACATATTACTCACCAAACCAACCAATAACCCCGCGACATGGTACCGTAGATGCTGGCAGAATTTCCCCTCTGTATGGTAACATTAATACGCTGGACGACGGAGCTGCCAGCTCTACGGTCACAAGTGGCATGCACTATCCTTAGAAATCTCTTTAAAGACGGCGTGGGCCCACGGGCCGAGGATCTTTAGGCCAAACGGATCGAAGTTATATTAAACGCCGAGACCCGAAATTTCTTTTTTTTTTCAGTCGCTTCTTGTTTTGCTGCTGACTAAAAAACGATTGTAGAGGTTAATTGTTCTTAACAATGTCTAAAATCTCTCCTTAGTAGGCAGACAACAATTGGCATTTTTTCATGCGCATGTGTGATCCCGTAGGCAATAAATCTAGTGGTATCTATTAGGAGCCGAGTAGAGTTAGTTTTGCTTTTGAGAATTTATCGTACGCTTTCAAACTGTGGGATCATTCTCTTGGATTTTTTGTGGCATCGGAGCGCTCGATGAATGAATGAAGCCTATGCTAGCGATGTTATTCAATGGCTTACATTCAGAAAAAAACTATGAAATGGTATTGGATATTGCAAAAAGGGTAAGTGGAAAGCGTTATTTATTTTAAAATAAACGACCATTTTAACCGACTTTTTGTACTTAAGTAGATAGTTTCTCGGTCATTTAATCAAAATTCTTAGTTTTAAGTTTAGATTTAATGTTCATGTATTTCTTTAAGATCCCCACGTCACAGGCTCAGCCTAGTGTGGGGATCACTGTATTGCCATTGTAAAACCAATATAATATGAAATAAATATATTTTGAATTTTGAATTTTTGAATTTATATATTTCTTCTTAAAGCGATTATCACCCTGGCGCCGCAACCGCATGCGGCGACGGTGTACAAACGTGATACCGCTATACACATGCAGAGCACTATCTCGCTCGCGCATTGGTATCGCATGCGGATACCGCAGCAGTGTGAAAGCCGCCTTATGCTGCGATGTAACTTGTGTACATATTTTTCCACGAATTAGAAACTATCTAAAATGTCTTAGTTAAATTAAAGGTATTAGTAAACATTTCAATTCATTTATTTAACATAAAATGAAGATACAATTTTAATTAAACATTAACCAACAACAAGAACAAGACGCTAGTGCAGGGCAGAGGTAGACGGGCTGGGTAGGGCAACACCGTCGATGAAACTGAAGAAATGTTCGGTGGATTTGAATCTGTGCCTATTCCCACGGATACGCATGCTGGTGGCTCAAATTATCGAAATGATAATTTTGGATCTTAGCTAGCCCAATACAATACTTAAGGGCATTATAATTAAAGGCATTATCATCTTCTTAGCGTGGCTTTAGCCACTGCTCAACTGAGCCTGGGGTCCGCTTGACAAGTTAATTCCATGAAGTAGCGTAGGCACTAGTTATTACGAAAGCGACTGCCATCTGACCTCGTATGTCTACAAGACAACGACACCTAACCTAACGAGTTTTCTTTAAAAAAAACTGGACTCAAATACACGTAGATTTGATCCCTGAAATTATGAAATTAAGAGATTGTCGGTAACTGATTACCTCAGTATTAGGCTATTAACATAACGCACGTTGAGATTATACGTTTTTCACCCTGACTTACAGCGTTTTCACACTGTCCGATCCTCTTTCATCACTCTCTATGCTAGAGTGCCCTATGGCTTTAAGTGCACATTTTTTGCGTTAGTTATTTCTTTTGAACCATAGACATTTGGTGTTTTAAGAAAAAATATAGAAATAAGTATATACATTTTAAATTTGTCTTCTTCGTGGTCCTATCTGACATCCGATATTGGATCAGATAATCTGAAAGCACACTTATTAAGCTAATACAATTTTAAATTTAAGTGTTCTCAACGATTGTAAAGATGATCTGACGCTTACAAGAAATACCTTTATAATCTAAATCTTAACGAATACTCGTTTGTATTAACCACTAGTAGTCCGCCTCGAACTGAGAACGCGCGATTTACTTGCAAACGAGTTGACCAATATAACAAGACCCCAAGGAGGATTTTTTTCTCCTTCTAGCTCCATAACCACTTGATCGATCCTGCTCATATACGAACTTACAAGTTTTATGTATCCCTGCTACAGCCCCAAGAAATTTCATAAAGATCAGAAAAACGTTACTAAAGTTATCGTCGGACAAACTATCGAAATCAAAAAGCCATCCAAATGCCGAGACCTCCCAGTAGCCAGGTGACAGTTCGGTCTGGAGTTGTTTGTAAGAACTCACTTCGCTTACGCTCTGCGATTTCGATAAAACCAGGTACAAAGTTGCATGCTATGTTTGTTACGAAAAAAAAGTACAGGGGGCCGATTTTTGACAGCCGGACGATCGAATTCAAAAAATTCAAGCACGAAAATAATCGCACACAAAAGTTTGTAGCCAATTTTTTCGCATGGAATTAATAGTTTAAATAATCATTATTTTAAATTTCTATCGCTTTTATTTTTAAAACATAATTTCATCGTTTTATCCAGAGTTTTAAATGTCACTTTCGAGTGCTCGAATCTCAAAAATCACCCCCCCAGTTACCTATAAATAAAGTTTTCGCTATAATATAAATTGGAAACAGTAGACAAATCAAATTTCAGGAGATTGACGCTTGTGCTAACTAAATCATATTGAATAGAATTGCAATTTAATCACTTAGTCGATGCGAACCGACTTGCCTCACATGCCTTCCATTCGAAGTTAATTCAGTTTGCTACACATGCCAACACATGGTGCCACCTTTTGATGGTATTAAAGAAAATCCTACAAACCTCGAAGTTCCATTTGATTTTAGTTAGCTTGAATTTAGCTGGTATTAATACCGTTTGCCTCTTATACAAATTGAATAATAATAATAACTTCGTCTATACTATAATTTGTAACTACCATGAACAGAAAGAACCACATCTAAATAAAATAAAAATTACAAAAATTATATTACCTATAACATACTTAGGTACAGTAGATAGTGAAAGTGAAGCTTATTAACTTTTACTGGATTGTGCAGGCAGGACTACTACAACAAAATCCTTATTTTTCGTCTTTGGAATAGTCTCCCTTTGGATATTCGGCAAGCTCAGACTAAATTCTCATTTAAGCGCAAGTTGCGCAAGCATCTCACAGAAAAGTCTCATAACTAAGTCTCAGTAGATTAGTAGCAGGTTATATATAATATGTAGTAATATATGTACGTATGTATATGTTATATATTATATGTGTATTATGTGTAGAATTGTGTAGAATAAATTATATTTAGTTATACGTAATGTAACTTTGAATTTAAGTTTTCTCTTTGCTACTCGTTCCCCGCACTATTGTTTTTATCTGTTTGGCCTGATGGTTGACTGGTAGAGGATGCCCTCTGGCATTAAGTCCGCCCTTTGTACTCTGTTTTATTGTGCAATAAAGTTTAAATAAATAAATACATTTTTATGTAGTTTATAAGAATTTCGTTTCGTTTCTTACTCTTGAACTGTAGGGCTTTGCAGTTATTTTTTTGAACAAACTCCTAAAATAAAAATATTGAGAGAAGTAATTAGATAAAACAAACCGTAAATAATGTATCAAAAAGGCCATAACTCGCAAGGAAAAAAGCTATGACTAAAACTTCAGCTACGCCTACATGGAATGTAACGCGTAATGAGCAAGTGTGAAAAAAATATCTGCTAAGCTTGTTAATTAGCATATAGGTATCCAATATCCGATTGCACAATTGTTTTCACAACAGCACATTCTGGGTATTAATGCTGCTAACTCGTGTTGATAGCCACCGTAGCCGGGCGGTAAGCCGACTATGAACACTGAAATTCACATCGAAACTTGTTGACAGTTACAATATGTTAGAATTTGAGGCCAGGGGTGTGATTTATGAGATTCGAGCACTCGAAAGTGACATTTACAGCTCAGAATAAAACGATGAAAAACAGCGATAACAACACAACAAAAAAAAACAAAAAAACAACAACAAAACAACAAAAAAAACAGCGATAGGAATTTAAAATCATGATTATTTATACTATTCATTTCATGCGAAAAAAATGGCGGTAAGCTTTTGTGTGCGATTATTTTCGAGCTTAAACTTTTTGAATTCCGGCGCTCGAAAGTCAAAAAGTGGCCCCCTGGGCGTGGATAAGGCTAATTTGATATATTAAATAAGCATAATAGTAAATTGTGCAACGTGGGGATGGGGATAAATAAATATGGCAAACGATAGTCTAATTTATAGAAGTCCAATGGTGAAACCCAGGGGTTTTATCATAATAAGGTGTTTTTTTAAGTTTACAATTTTCATAGCAATAGAATTCATTACATACCAAGTTTTAAGTTTATAAGTTTCTGAACAAAATTTGGAATTCAGTAACGTAGATTATGTAAAATGCCTAATTCAGTAAAATAAATCGACATTGTACTTATTCATATATATTCATATCAATATTTATCCGTGCTAAAAGATCATAATCTGAATAGGATCAATTAAAACTACGTCATATGAAATTTATCTTTATAGTTAGCCAAATTGTCGCTAACCTTCTAAAAACAGAATTTGGCACAAAATTTGGAGGCTACTGCATCATTTGGAAGTGACGCTAATCGATATATCGGAGTTGGACGTGACCCAAAAATCATACACAAGCCCTGTGTTAGCTCTAGAATTAATTTGGTTACCGATATCAATCTATTTACACTCGATTTGGGTCTGCGAGTGAGTAAGATAGAAATGATACCAATATGATGATTCAAATATAAATAACTAGATCAAATTCTACGGTTAAGCTCCAGGCTTTCATATTAACTACATTTCATTTTAAGATTTATTTCTCATTCTGTACAAAATGTGAAAAGTAATGTAGTAATAAACTCATATTTTAAAATAAATCTATAGTCGCATTAAGGTACCGTTAGCAAAATTAGCTAAGCGGACAATCTGTTCAAAATGACCTTGACATGCTTTTGTTTTCAAGATATTATAGTAGGTATTATCAATCTTGTTTCAAGCAAGTTGCTTCTGCTGCTGACTTTAATGACTATTTTGTATTAATGAACTTTGTTATAATTTAGCTATTCCTACTTTATAGTAAAAAAAATTATAATCGTGGTAACCCTCATAAAAGGATTCAGTTTTCAGAATGTTCATTAAAACCAGAGCTCCATACTGCCTCACTCAAATATAAGAGTCGTGACAGCCACTAGTCAAGTCATTCAATTTTTTGTCTTATTACCGAGCAATAATTTCCAAATTAAAACTAATATTTACTCTAAAGCTCATACGGCTCTTTTGCATGATGGGGCAGAAAACGTGGCTGCATTCAATTATTTCCAATTAGCTAAGCTTCTAAAGTGAAATCACATCATGTTGAGATAATTGCGCGGAGCGGTTGCTCAAGTGAAGTATTCAAAATGGGCCCGTGACTGCTTACACCAAAGTGGAATTGAATGACTCTTTGAATATTAGATGTCTATATTGTTTATTTTTATAATAAATACCTGGACATCGCTAACTTGCTGTATCTTTTTTCACTGTAAATCGCAGAAAAAATATAGCAGCTAGAGTTTGTTACTTGTATAATTTAAATGTATCTTTTTTTTCAACATATAATACTACTAATATTACGATAAATCTATTGTTCGACAGGGATACCATTCAATTTTGCCGATAGCGTTTGGCGCACAATAAACATATTAGCAAAGCATTCACCACCTGAAAAGCTAACTGACTGACACAAAATTTAAATATCGATTACAGACCTAAAATAAAATAAAAATTGTTTAGATTTTAATTTCTAAACGCAATGTACAGTAAGATCTATTTAACTAACAAAGACAGAATTTAAAATTTATAAATTTACCTACAATTATGAATTTCAGCATGCAGCATTTACATTATTTTGTGATTGAGAAGTAGTATATTAGTGAGTAGTAACAAAAACTGATAACCCTATATTTTAATAAAATCTTAAAATAATATTGTACATACAGATATCCGATTTCGCATTTCAATCATATACTTAATAAGTACCGTCACATGCTACAACTTTGCCTACGATGCACAACTTGGTCTGGCTTGAAAAACATGGTTTTCTTCACCAACAGCTATTTATATCTTATTCCTGAGATTTTATCTAGCGAAGCGCAGCACAAATTTCATTTCAGCTTAATTCAAATAAAAAAATATCAACTGAATAAGCTGCAGTAGTTACTAAATAAAGAGTCGTATCTTTGTGAGAGTTTCTTAATAGTATAAGGCTTTTTAGGTTAGCATGGTTGTAAAGTCTGAATGCTCCCGGGGGTAAGACTTCGAAAACCAGCTACAAAACATTACAGTGGCTTCGGCTTTTAGATTAAACACGGTCCCTGGTTGCAACTTTGTTGAAATATTGCAACGACAGAATTTTCTTAAAACAATTAAGACCACTCCCCGTCAATATTCAATTTGATGTTATTTTACTTACCTTTAATTGAATTTTCATGAATAAAACAATGGACATCAGGTCATTTCGTAGGGGATCGTGGGGTATTGGAAGCGGGAAGGTAATTTGTGCGATGTCAATATAATTTTCTAAACGCTGTGTAGGTACAAATGGTCTTCGAACGTCTTCGGACCTATTCCAATTTTTTTTTGAGTATTACTCAAAATAAAATATTCGTGCTCATCACAAAAATAAATTTCCTTACGCCTCCGAACTACGTTATATTATGTTTGTTAGCAATAAAAAAAGAACTGAACTTTGTAGTAAGTAGGTACTACGACTATTTTGTAGCAATTTTTTCATAGTGCGCTGCGCTCCTGCGTGCTTGAGTTTACTAAATGATTGATGCTGATGGTGGCCGACCACTCGTTAACCCGGTCATGTCAACGTAAGCGACGTTGCAGATGTGAAATTTCATATTGTATGATAATTGTACGTATTGTGTGAGTAGGTACTTTGTCTATTATAGGTTTTGGTTTACGAGAAGATGTGTAGTGACTTTGATTTACATACACAGATAGAAATAATATCTTAATTCAAAACGCAAAACTCTCTTGCACGCGGTTTCTTAAAGAGAGTAATAAATACCTTAGACCAATAAACATGACTTGAGTTTATAAATATCATGATTTTTAAAAGAAGAATTAAAATTATTCAGCTTTAGCTTTACCCATTTTTAAAGCGAATAGTAATGATTTGAGTTAAGATAATAATTATTTACGGCAAAAAAGCACCAATATTTTCCTTTAAGAGTTTTATGTGTTTACGTCAAAAGCGATTAGTTCTTGGTTTGATGTTTTCAATCTACAGCTAAGAGCCAAAGCTAATTCAAAGAAGTAGCGCCAAAAGTTTGATTTGAGATTTTTAAGTTTTTAGGCAAGAGAGATTAATTTTTGCTTTGATGTTTTCAACCTACAATCAAGAGCCACAGCTATTCCAAAGAAGAAGCACATCATTTTTGCTTTGAAACATTCAAGTTTTGGACGTTAGTTACCCTTCGCATCAATAGATGTCTCTGCGTGTAGGTTAGAACACGCGAACGTTTGTTCGACGTAACTTCATGACCCTCGGCGCTTTACCCGGGCTTATTTGAGATTCACAATAGCAATCTCAGCTCTAGTTAATACGATTATAAATTGTGAGTATATAAATAATCATAATTTATATTTGTATTGTCTACTTTTAGTAAACTTCCTTTCTTGGGATTAGTCCCGGGAAACACAGTTTCTGCTACTAGCTTTTTAAGTAGTGCACTGAGACACTAAGGCGATTATCACACTGACGACGGATCCGCATGCGGCGCCGGTGTGCGAGCGAGATGGCGCTATACACATGCAGAGCGCTATCTCGCTCGCGCACCGGGGCCGCATGCGGATCCGCGCCAGTGTGATAACCGCCTTAGAAAATGTTATTGTTTGTTTCAAGTAATCGATTTCATACGCCAAGAAATTTTAGATCTTGGTGTGAAAATATCAAATTTTACATCAAGTAACACATGCTTTTGAACTAATGCGTTTTCTTGTTTCCGTGGAGAAATTCAATTCTCAATTTAAACTATGAGTCTTCATCCAAGAAACAAAGTTTCTTGGCTTAATTTCTTTATGTATTGCACTAAGACACATAAAGTTCAATTTAAAAAAAATACAATACAAAAACAAAATTCAAACGCTCTTCGTGAGAATATTAAGCTATTTTAAAAAGAAGATTTTTATATCTCGGATAAAGTATTGAATTTATTAGGTTAAGTAATAAACTTTGAAACATTTTATATCTTAAAATAAAGAATTTTATTTTTTCCTTATATGGGAAACTGGATATCTCTTGATTCAAATAGGTTTCTTTGGTTGAAGAGATTTTTTCTATCTGTGTAGCCACTACAAATTTTGCACTTGCAGTACTGTTTATAAGTACTTTAATTGACTTCTGTTCGTAACGCAGGGTAGTTTGGACGTCTTGAGATTTTTTTTTTTTTGCTCATTTAAGTAGTTCAGTGTGTAATATTGATAGCTTATTGTGCGGTGATCTAATAAAAGTGTGCAGCTAATGAAAAATTAGTCTCAAAACGCGTGTAAACTCTCTGTAGTTTAATGGACAGTTGTCCTGGCATAGCCGCCACGTGTTGTTTGTAAGGAACAGCTATCACCCTTACAAAGAGCAAGGCTAAAACCGAACAACGTTGCCTATATTTCGCACCCTTGGTAAAATAATGCAACATGTGACTATAGGTCAAAAGTGCTTTTATTGCGGAAATAGTCTTAAAACAGTGCGTTCTACATCATACAAAAAGAATTTTATTTTTAACATTGTTAGTTTCTGAGATAATTTAAGCGGAAAACGACGCAAGTAATCAGTAGACGTAAAACAATGCAACAAATGCGTATGCTTCGTTCTTTTACGGCGTTTCCGCGAGCGCAGTCCGGCGCGCGCGCCGTCGTAAAGTCAGTCGCGTCAGTGTTCCCGGACTATAAGAATTTCTCGCGCACTTGATCAAAATTAACAAAAATAGATGCCAAAATAGAAATAACAATGGTTAGTATTTTTAAAATAATTAAAATATAGTCTTGTACAAGAAAGTCACATGTAAACATACGGCTGATAAAGTTTTAATTGTTGCAATAAAATTGCCAGTCGCATGATCACATACGATATTTTTTGTTGATTTTTAACGTATTAATAAAAATACTTTACTAAGCTGTTAATTGTATTATCTTAATGTTCTACTACGAATTTGAAGTATTTTTATCGCTTCTTAAATTGATGGTCGTATGTTCACTTACAATTATGTTGCACGAACTATTCATAGTCGTATGTCAATATGTTGCGTTATTTGACGGATACGGTAGGTATTATATGTGCACATGCGTCGTTATTTTAGGTAGTAATCTAAGATCCGTCGATATCAGAAAGTTTAAATCCACAAAAAAGATATATTTTATGTACCAATGCCACAATTCTTTATTTATATGATATAAATATGATTTTACATCATACATTTACCTATTACAATATTATTTTACAATAAATTTATTTACTTCCGTTTGTTTTTATTAGTATCACACATTGTACGAATTAAACTTAGCTTGGTAAAAAACATGGCCGATAAAGTTTAAATTTACTTTTAAAATATTTCTTTTCATTGTCTATTTATACTTAGGGATAAATGACTAATTTTATTTCTAAATCGTTCTTGGGTACAGTTCAGAATTAGTCGTGGATTTTTGGGGTATATCATTTGACGAGTAAAATTTCGGTAAAACCAACTCGGAGGAAGATAAGATAAAGAACCTATTCCTAAGAAGTTATATATACCGTTCAGCCAGATTTAATGAATGCTGCTGCTACACTGATGTTACAACATGTTATACGACACAGAAGGATGCCGTTGCCGCTATACCTAATGTCATAATAATGACATCCTTGTTACACTGGTTTTTTTTTACGTTATATAACATCAGTGTAGCATGTAGCATGTAGAAGTTTCAGGTCAGTTCTATCTTACCAACCAGATGAATGAAATAATAGTCCCTGTGCCAGGTTAAGGTCAGTTCTGCCATGCCAGCCGGATGAAAGAAATGGTCTTTGTAGCAGTTTCGGGTCAGACAGCACTCCATATCGAACCAGGTTCCAGCTTTGACTGCTCCTCGGCTACGTCTATTGTAAACTTTCTACAAGACACAGTTAACACTCTAGTCCAATGCCATCTTCTGTCTATCGCCGTTGTGGAGACAATAGTAAGTAATGGAGTTTAGAACATGACCAGCATAAGATTTTTAATACGCCTGTTTTTTTTAAAGTTTTGAGACTAGAAACAACTCAGATTAATCTAACACGAAGATGCGTCAGAAACGTTGTGAGTAGATTTGTTCAGGTTCATCAACGTCCCACACCACTATCAGACCATGTCCCCAACCTCATTTGAGTAATCTGTTACCCCAATCAATGCCTTTTACAGATCAAGAAAATGATTTAGCAGTCTTTGCTGTTCTTTCTCTATGCCTATCATATCACAAACATTTCTCGAAGTTGGGCATGCCGATATTGAAGGTGATGGTGTGCTTTCGGTAATTGAAAGAGCCTCTCGTCATTGAGGATTATTTATACCATGTAGAGTAGAAAGAACTTCTCAGGTGGTGGCCCACCTGACCATGAACATACCACTTGTTGAATAATAAGACTCCAGATCAATTAATGACCGGCTTTGGCAGAAAAATATTCAGGGTGAAAACATAAGCCGGTTGAGTGTCACAGAAGTTTAGTAGCTGTTACCAAAACTGATACCTTTGGACTGAAATTTAATTGGAAATTACGAAAGTATTATAGAACAAGACTACAAAATATAGCGCCTATAGTTTTAGCAAAAGCCTACAATAGTAAACCCTTGCCTGGGGGGCGATTTGATATTCTAGCATTTGACTCTGATACTTAAAACTCAGTTCAAAATGATATAATGGTGTTTCAAAAATATCAGCGATAGGAATTTAAGATCATGGTTGGTGGTAATTTAGCTAAATTACCTAGTAATTTCATGCCAAAATAAATATGACCAACTTATGTGTACGAGTATATTTGAGCTTAATTTATTTGATTTCTAGCACTCTAAAGTCATAAATCGGCCCCTGTAGCGTTACGCACAGTCGTCGTCAAAGATATGTTTGACTTTTACACATTATTACAAAAGAGTAAGGTATTATGTAAATGTATATCTTTAGCGTCGACTGTACAACGATCTCATAAGCCTATGTAAACAGGTGAAGCGTGGTTGCACCTAATATTTATGTACCCTTTTATGAAGAACTGTACCTACCAACATAGCGTTATTGGTAATATTTCCGCTCAAGACCTGCACAAACTTTACTGATGGTGATGAATATGAAATATGACAGCGAAGGAGGCGCCAAAATTAATTGTTGCAAGTAATATTCTGATTATTTAATTGATCGAGGTTTTTTTTTCTATAATGCATCTTGTGTTATTTATTAATTATTTTATATCTTTGGTGACCTTTTTCCAAAAAAATATCTCCATTTGATAATGTATGAGACACAGAACTGTTGTTTTATGGATAATATGGATATACATAGTTAAAATTATTACATGTTTATGTTTATTTTTTTAAATAACACAATTGTATATACTTATATTTATCGTCAAATTATCCTATCCTAGTTCAAATTATTGTATTGTTAATATAATAGAGTAAGTTTTTTTTTAAATATCATGTGTCATGCTGATTTGAATACTGATATTGATTTAATAATAATTGTTTCATTTTATTATTGTATCTATTATTTAATAATTTAAACAAATCTACTATTTTATTCAAATGCAACCTCATAATATTGAAGTTTTTTTGTCAAATAACGACGTTTATGCACATGTTTCACAGAGTTCTTCATAAAACAAAGACACATGTGCACATACTACATGTAGTATTTCGTGAAATAACGACGGATCTGCAGATACGTCGGCTGATGTTTGGTAAAACAAAGACGTAAGTGCACATCCGTCGTACTAACTTCCAAAATAATTAATTAAATAAGATCGGATATAACGCATTCAATTCGTTGCACACATATAGATAAAAACGCAAAATTTGAAGACAATTCCTTTGAAAATAAAAAAGTTATCAGTAAAATTCACTCATGCAATCTTAAAACCTCTCTCCTGTAAAGTAGACATTTTGCAGATGTGGCTTTGTTTTACCAAGGGTACGATTTATTTAACAAAAAAAAATGTGATTAACGTCGTCAACTTGTCATTGGCAGAATTCCCATTGCTCATGTGCAAAGGGATAAAGCCATTTAAAATAAAAAATAAAAAAGTACTTTAATTTTATTATTTTCTATGTGCTAATGTCTTTAAATATAACAATAGGGTACTTTCCAGTAAACTTAATTGTTTCGTTGCATTAATAAAATCAACATGTTTGCGCTTTAAATGTTTTTTAACGGTAAATAAATGTAATAAATAAATAACGGTAAAAACATTTATAAAGAAGATGTATTCATCATATAGTATTGTAACATCACAATATTAGTTTCCCGTATAAACTTCATATAACAAATCGTTTTGATCATTCCTAAAGAGTAGCTGATTTGACTTTATAAGAAAGTAGCCTTTTGTAACAAATATAACTGTTGTCTCGAAACACCCAGTGCTGGAGTTATTCTTGAATAAAATCCCCAAACGCACAAAGTAGAAACACTTAAATACTTTGTACATAGCTTTGTACCATTTAAAAAAACAGAGAAAGATAACATCGGGTCGCTTTCCCAATTTCGTCCCTCTTTCTGGTCCACTGAATGCCTATAGAGTGCGGTTTCGGTTTCAGTTCAGGCAACTTAACCTAAATTAGAGAATTTTCATTGCAATTATTCATTTTGATATTTGTTTCAAAACTTTTTTGTGTGTTGTTTTTTGAGTCTCGGATGGTAATGGTCACTAACTTGTAACTTTAGGTCAGGAGCTTAACCGAACAACCATGGTTTAACTGATTTAAACTCACACGATTTTCACTCATTATTTTGACAAACACGGGACTTAATCGCGTACACTTACTTTTAATTTTCCTGACGATTCGAGCGTGTCATAACGCTCGTGGTCGCAGGCAGACCAACACAAAAACCAAAATAACCATGGTTTAGTGGAGTACCTTGTGATATATATTTTAATTTCTGTGCGTGTTTTTTTTATTTAGTTTGTGTATTTTTTTTACTAGTAACAAGGCGGCGAAACGTTGATAGCGGTAAGTGCGTGCTATTTTTCATCCGAAGGATATCGGGTTTGACCCCTGGCTCTTACATATCCGTAACTTTCTCAGATCTTATGTATGAAATCTGATATTTTCCAGTCCTTTTTTGGTGAAGAAAAATATCAAGAGGAATCCGTTATATTCCATTTGCTCAAACTAAACTAGTATATTCGCTTAAATTTGGGATTAGGTTTGCGAGCAGACCTCAGGCTCCATTAAACCGTGGCTAAATCGGGGTAAACGCGAGGAAGATCATTTAGAAATAAGCCTATTGACTGGTATGGTTATATTTTAAACCCGAGAATAATTTGTGCAAAAATATTCACACATTCTAAATTTAATTTAATACGGAGATTAGATACCACTCATCTCCTATAACAGTAAAAATCTAATCAACCCTTCCGTTAAAATGGGTATCGTATTTTTATATTTGTACTTCAGCTCCACATTTATATTTCAGATCCGTAAATCCACATAATTTTCAAGCGTAGGAACCGTAAATAACTCAAATGCGTATTTTAAGAGTCCAAATAAACGTTTATTAATCTTGCTTTTAAATTGTACTTCAGATATTCGCAGGTTTATTCCGAGCTCTGCTTTAGCGTTGTAGCAGGATTGAATTAGAAACGAATTTTTCCAACGCGAGCGTCGACATAATTAATCGATCGGCGAGGATAAGGTAGTTAACGCCGAAGCGCTGTGTTAAGGCCTCTTATGATGGAAAATTGCGGTCAGCGTAGCGAACGATTGACCTGTACTACCGTTTGCGAGGACAGGATAAGAGAAGTTGTGACGTACAAACAGTTAAATGCGGCATTTGTAGATTTGGTGTACTGCCTTTTGCCGAATTATGTTTCGTCAAATTTCATTTAGCAAACAACTTTTCGCCGAAGTTTAATTTCGCAAACCAATCCTTGGCATAATTTTACTACGTCATCTTTTTATTTCGCGACATTTTTAAATTGCAAAATTTTATTACGTCAAATTTTATGTGGTAAATAATTGCGTAGCAAATGATTTGCTAAGGCAAATAACATATTGTCAAAGTTTATGTGGTAAATAATTGTGTAGCAATTAGTGCTGCTCCCAGAGATGTAGGTTAGGGTTATTTTTTTTATGACCGTCAAAACGAAACGGCTCCCAGAGATAGGTAGGTTAGGGTTATTTTTTTTAATGACCCTATTAACGAAACTGCTCCCAGAGATAGGTAGGTTAGGGTTATTTTTTTAACCCTAATAACGAAACTGGTCCCAGAGATAGGTAGGTTAGGGTTTTTTTTATGATCCTAAAAACGAAACTGCTCCCAGAGATAGGTAGGTTAGGGTTATTTTTTTATGATCCAAAAAAGAAACTGCTCCCAGAGATAGGTAGGTTAGGGTTATTTTTTTTATGACCCAAAAACGAAACTGCTCCCAAAGATAGGTAGGTTAGGGTTATTTTTTTTTATGACCCTAAAAACGAAACTGCTCCCAGAAATAGGTAGGTTAGGGTTATTTTTTTTTACCCTAAAAACGAACCTGCTCCCAGAGATAGGTAGGTTAGGGTTATTTTTTTATGATCCTAAAAACGAAACTGCTCCCAAAGATAGGTAGGTTAGGGTTATTTTTTTTTATGACCCAAAAACGAAACTGCTCCCAGAGATAGGTAGGTTAGGGATATTTTTTCAACGATAACTCAAGAATGAAATGCTATTTTGAGCCACAAAGTATGTAAACAAAAGTACCCTCTTAATTTAGCTGAATGGTGCATCACCCTACCCGCTTAATGCAATAAAATCATACTGCAATTTGAACCTTGCATTCTATCAAACTAGATTTCATAATGCCATTCAATATGTTGCTAAGTCAAGATATGCCAATCAATACGTTTGACGAAAACATAATTGACATCTTTAAAAAATCCCAGGTAATATTTTGTGTAACAATAATTTATCAAATCATTAGTTGGGAAATGATATCAGTGCGAAACGTTGAGTTGGGAAATAATAATTTGACCAAATAAAAATATGGGATACATAGTTCGGGGAGTTAAGAATTTGCTAAATAATTTTTGTCGAAACATTAGTAGTCCGTAGATTTCTTTACAGAGAGTGCTTATCATTCAAATACTTTCCGCGGTTGGGTTAAAATAAATTTTATTAGAAACTCTCATTTGTTTTCAGCTTGAAAATATAATTAAGCGAGAAAAGCTTTGCTAGTAAAATCCCTCTGCGCTAAATTTAGGAGTGCAAATGATCGCCTTGTCATGCTTCACAGTCTTGGACTATTATATATCACAATAGAAAATATATTATATAGCAGATAGGATTATAGTTAATATAGTTATCCAACTACCTGTTACTAGTATTGCATTAAAAAAGATTTCCAGCGCGAGCACCGTCAACGTTTACTAAATCGGTGAAGATAAGCTAGTTAACGCCAAGCGCTGCGTTATGGCTCCTTTATGATGGAAAATCATGGTCAGCGTAGCGAATTATGACCCACGCCACCGTTGTGAGGACGAGAGAAATTGTCGCCAACAATGTAACAGTGAAATGGCATTTCGAGTTTAGGAAAGCATACACACTAAGGATTTGAACTAATGCATTCAATTTGATAGCCTCCTTGCCTAGATGGTAGTGATCATGTTTACTACGCAGGAGATTGGTAAGGACATTCATTTGAGTGGTTACTGGTTAGGTATCATGAATACTAAGTTTTTGATGTTTTCTTGGTATTCAAATATTTATCTATATCGATTAAATGTAATATGTGCGTTTAAAATCCACATTACTAGCCTTATTGAGCTAATTGTGGGACTAGGTACAGTGTAATACTAGTATGTATACACTTTTGTACCTTTCTCCATTGTATTAAGGTTCAAAAGGGTACACATATTTATGGCGTTGACTGTACATATTTGTGAGTTTACCTTAATAATGATTATTAATTAAAATTATATAAGCATCATTTCATACAAAATTGGCGCCTGAGAGTATAGAAGTGTCAAAAATGGTTGTAAAAATGATCTTTATGTGGGTATCGCTTAATTCATTAATTAATTATATTTTCTTCAAGCTCATTAAACTTAATTTCAGTTTTCACTACGCATTTAGCAAATCCCAAATGTTTGCCGCAGACCGTGCATATCGTATAGGTATTAATATCTTGAAAAACTGATCAAATTACAAAGTTTTCGATAACGAAATCCCATCTTGTTATTAACCAAAAAGGCGGAGTTGTTTAATATGTAAAATAACCAGGGGCTATGCACGCGTTAGAAAAGTTGAGAACACTTAAGAGATGTTATGACAATGTCTTATGTATACCTAAGTTAAAAGCGCCTGACGCTTAGCTCGCCGCCAAGTTTTCATAATATGTTTTCACGTCATTTCATATTACGTCGGCGACGAGGCACGGAGGCAGTGATGGAACACGCAATCTGTCTACAAAGTAAAGGGTCTACACCTACAATGCGTTATGAGCTTCCATTTGTAGGACAATTTTATTAAAAAATTTAGGCGATTTGAGTTGGATTTGGGCTTTTGAATTGCCAATGTCACCATTTCCCCGTGTTTGTAGACATTTTTTAAATACACATCTTACTTAAGTTAGAAACTTACCACATGGTCACCCGTGTGCGTATTTACAGCATCCTCGCCTACAAGCTTGCTGGCCTCATCCCAAGTCACACCCTCGAGGATATGAGACTGCGGTCCGGCGCTGATATTGTCAAAATTTTTATCGTAAAAGTCTATAAATATTGCTTTAAATGTTTTATTATTTTAGAAATATTCATTTTAGCGTAAAATCTAACTGGGCTATAGAGTGTAAAACCATTATACATTCAATTTCCTAAAGCACAATACCAGGCAATTTTAAAATGCAAAAATATTTTTAAAGAGATTATTTAGCATATTCTAGCACGTTAATTGATCAAAGCAACATGCCTTTGATAATTACTAGTGTATTTTAGTGAAATTGAGTGGCCGTATAAACGGGTTTAATTCATGTATTAACTGATTACCGGTTACGTGCTGTTGTTGTTCACGGTTTGCTGTGTGGAGTGTGTGGTTATGATAATCACGAATCTCTAATTATACCTAATAGGTATTAAACGAATTCATGAGACTGGACCTAATTCCGATAGGCCTTATTCTATCCTACGATTATGAATCCGAAATCATGAGATCACGTGCAAAATCTTAAACAACAATTCTGTTTGTGATGCTCTTGACTTAAAAGTAACTTTATGTAAATGTTTTCAAGAAACGGGGCCGAAGTTAGAAATTTGGAGTGAAATTCGCAAAATAATAACAGAAAATAAAGCGTTGATGGCTCTAATGCTCTTAAAAGTTCAATCGATCGCATTTTCATTACGAATGATTAAGGAAACTGAGCGGCAGGCTTTTGAAGCATTAATTATCTTTTCGAGAATTAATACTGAGATTACACGTTTAATATTACAGTATTTTCAGCAATCCATTCTCAAGTTGAATTGGTATTTTGTAGGGAAATCTAGAAAGGTTTCTAAACTACTGATCCGGTTAAGTTACGTATTTATAAAAACAAATTAATAAAGTTTTGAAATTATTATTGCATCATACCATTAGGTATGGTGCTGAACGCACACTACCGTCCGTCCCCCTCCCCCTGACGTTACCCCCCCCTTTAAGCACGAAATGTGTCCCAGTTGCCAGTTTTCTTGATTTTTTGCTTGGTTAACGCAGCGAAAAAAAGTTCCTTGACGAATAATATCCTGAATCAATTCTAAACAAAAAAGGGACTATAATTTTTTTCGGTAGGCGTTACCGTATTCGCGTAATAGATAGGCGAACTTCGACAAAACTCAGCTGTTGAACTTGGCGATGGCGAGACAAGAGGCGGAAATTAACTATATCCATCTCCCCATATCTCAAATACTTCTGAGCCTAAAATTTTGAAAATTTTTTTACATAATTTAGGCATCAAAACGTTCAACCCCTTTGTAGCCTTAGGGCTAAGAATTTCTAAAAATCCTGTCTTAGTAAACCTCCTTGACATTGAATATATTCTTCAAATTTCAGAGTTGTTCCTACGGTTCAGGTTTTATGGTATCTGTTATTATATGGGTGACGCAACTCTTGCATATATATTTTACAACATTCCTCATGTCGGGTCTCTTGATTCCAATTTATTGCCGAGAGTTCCCCGAATGCGGGCACGAAGTTGCGATCCCACGACCTCAACCGCGGTCAGAGGTGTCCAAACTTAGTTCGCGATCAGCTTAACTTGTTACGTAAATTACACTTGGAATCTTACCGATTTAACGAATAACAAAATTAGCTCGACGCCTAATTTCACTATGATGCTTCAAAGTTTATTATTCATTTATACAATATTTTTTGCTTCACATATATTATAAACTAAAAAAAAACAATAAAAGTTTTGCTAAAGGTCATAACGAAAGTACCGGAAGAAGCCTTGAAGGAAGGCACTATGTCGAATTTTGTATTTTTGGTACCTAAGTAGTGGTTTTTATACTGTGATTTCGGGTCTAAAAACTGCCTTGTTACCATGAGCCAGAGTCATAGCATAACTAAAACCTGATTCCTCTCGTGTATGAACGGAGACCTGGGACAAGTTGTGGAACGTAAGCAGACTAGCGTATTATAGCATGTTTTTCTTTACGGTGATAAAAAACGTATGTAAGTACGAGTAAGTAAAAAGTAATGTAGGGTTGGGTCAAATTCTCGTAGCACGTAGCATTCAATTGAAAAACAATGTTTTTGTCATTAATGATGTCACCTTCTGCTATGTACATTTTATTATTTACATTATTTATGTTTATATATTATCGAAATATTAAAAAAAAATATACAAAGTAAAGTACAATAAAAACATAATAAACAAATTGCCTATCCTAACAGTTATTTAAGTTAATACATTTTCACTTCATCTTAGCTTAAATACTATCCGACAATGCAAGGTCTTAATAACCTCAATTGCGACACCTAATTCGGGAAAACGTCCTCAAAACTAATTAGGGCTGACAAGGCAAGAGGCTTTATGCTAACGTTAATCTCCGGCAAAAACCTAATTTTGGCCATTTGACCGCCCTTATAGCGCTAAACTGGTCATTTTAATTCTATTCAACTATTAGTGTGTAACATTTGGACTACAATTGCCCTGGCTGTCCGTGATCCGAATAATTGTTTCTTCTATTGAATTTGGAGATTGTTTTCAATAAAACGTATTATTGCTAAACTTTTTCTTTTGTCGGTACGCTTTTACTTTTGTAGTTTATTTACAAAGGAAATCAAAAATGTAGCTCAAACGATATTTTCATACAAAATTTAAGAATAGGTTTAAATTTTCGAGTTATCGGTATCACCAAAAAAAATTCTTTTCGTTTCAAATGACGAAACGAAGTATTCAATGTAAAGTGTCGAATCATTCATGTGTGATAACTGAGAGAGACTGGCGAAAAGTCATGCGTGAAATGCAAAAGTCAGTACTCAGGTTCGGTCGCTCTCAACTCGCTGTAAGCCACACTTGATTGGAAGACCACGAATTTATATGAAGCGATTTTGCGGCGCCCGCAAAATTCTTGCGGTGAGTTTCGACACTCCATTTAACGTACGGCCTCGTAGGCGAGACTTAGCTTTCAATATAGTTACTATAAATTGAGACTTCTGTCACGAAGTCAGTTAAAAATAGATAATAAATACGAGTCATCTAAGAAATTGCACTGCAGATAGCTCAAATAATAAAAAAAGAATGTTTTTAAAATATTGTATTGCCATCTCGGTGCCGCTATTAAATAATATTTCGTTTTGCGGGGTTACAACTATATTTTAATTTTAATACGTCATTTTTACGAGTAGGTACTTGCCACAGAATATCTACTGATTTTACATGGTTAAAAAAAACTTAGAAATTCGTATTTTTTTTAAAATATGAAATATTTAAAAAAAGGCAGCATAAGTAGCTAAGCGGGTAGTGTGTTCAAAACGAGCTGGACGCGACTTTATTGTTAAGAGAATAAGAGCGTATGTAGGTCATTTTGAACACCCTACCCA
Source organism: Pammene fasciana (assembly GCA_911728535.1). Lineage (NCBI taxonomy): Eukaryota > Metazoa > Arthropoda > Insecta > Lepidoptera > Tortricidae > Pammene > Pammene fasciana. The sequence goes on from OU452279.1 coordinate 6,827,876, forward strand.
CTTAGCTACTTCTTCTGCTGACTGTACTTAGGTACATTCTAGGTCTGTTAAGTAATTTTGTACAAAGTACGTACACTAATCTACATAAATTCCATTTGGACAATGCCGTAACTAAATTACTGTTGTCACTTTCAGGACTGTTTCTTCCAGCCCCGGATGTTTATTCTCAAACTTTTAGCATTCGCTAGCCCATTAATTAAGAAGTTAATTAGTCCAACTTACAAGCATTTGCCATGGAAACAGTCGATTTTAGTACCGAGACATTGTTCACAATTACTCATTGATTTTCTTTTGGTTTAAGGTTTTAATTTTATGCTATGGGATTTCCATGTAAAATTCTCTGAAAATTAATTATACACAGCTACGAAATAATATAATAGAAATTAGTTTTGTTACTATTATGATACGGATAGAAACAAAATCTAATTATATTCTATTTTAATTCCTGAAATTGGAGAAAGGCAGCCATCGCTGGAATAAGAATAGCTGTTTGGTGACGAAAACCACGTTTTTCAAGCCAGGTGAAGTTGAGCATCATGGGCAAAGTTGTAACACTTGACGTTACCTACTACGATTTGTATTTGAAAGGGTATGATTAAAAGAATACACCTAACGACACAATTTTTTTAAGATACGTCTTATAGTTTCCGACTAAAATGACTGTAACATGCAGACGGACGGACGGACAGATGGACATGACGAAACTATAAGGGTTCCGTTTTTGCCATTTTGGTAAAGTTACCCTACAAATTTAGGTATCTTCATATGTTCGAAGCATGTCGGATCATCATTAAAAAAAATACTAATAGCAATTTATTAAAATGTGCTATGAATCATTAAAAGTTAAAATGTTGTTTTGTCAGATGAACTTTTAAAACAGTATCATTTGAAATGAAATGCTGCATCCATTTCATTTGAAATCCCGACAACAAATCCTTGAAAGGATGTCACGGGTAAGTTATAAACATTTTTCATAGCGACAATCCATTAAGCAACGACTATAGCGGGGTTGTAGTTGTGTCAACACGGATCAAGAGGCAGGATAAATCGTCAGCGTTATTCCATTTATTTCCCCTGGTAATATCTAGTTGAAAGGTAGTTGACCTAGTAACTTACTTGTAGCCTAAGTAACTTTGGCGTTAAATTTTCTTGTGTTTAAGTAGCTTTGGCGTTTTATTTTCTTGTGTTTTACCCACGTTTAACTTTTGTTTTATTTATATTGCTTACCGGGAACGCTTTGCCTTTGTAAAATACCGTTCCGCTGTTTGTTTATCAAGACAGAAAATACCTACTACTTCGATATTGAAACCAGAGAAAATAAATCGAACGAATATTAGCTTCGGTATTGTTTTTATGGAGCAATACAAAACCAGGCGATAAAAAAATAGGTACCTATTGCAATTATTAATTATTTATTATAAATCTAAAAACTTTAAAGACAGAATTAAAGATATTTTACATAGCATATTATTGAAAATACTGAAGTATCCGATAAAATAGTATCAGCGTAATATCAAAAAAAGCTGACAGCTTCCTGGCCTAACATCAATATATTGGGCCGTACAGAGAGGGAATGCTGCCAGCATCTACGGTAATTATTAATTAAATGCACTCAATTTTTGTCAGTCAAAAAACAACTTGATGAAGACTCTTAACCTCAAACCTTTCAGAGTAAGCTCATTGCGACGAGCCTCCATAGCGTTGGTACTGAATCGAGATTAATAACGGTGTTGAACAACTTATTAACAGGCTTGATTTATGAATTGTATTAGTTTTCTTTATGCCCCAATTAGACGATGCCAGACCTTGCAATTATAGTAACATTGCTGCATTTCGACGAGTGATTAAATTTATTGCACTTCATGATGCTGCTAATGTTGCTATGTATATTAAATTGCGTTCAAATTCTTGCATCGTCTAACTGGAATTACATTGTTTAGGCGGACGATTGCAATGTTTTAAATAGGTGTACAATTAAAATTAGCCATTGTGCCCGCCGGATTTGTCCGACGGATATGCCCGGCGGATAGATCCGTTCGTGTATGGCGCTATTCAGATGTGTCCGCAGACAAATCCGTGTCCAATTCGCGCCATACACGCACGGATTTGTCCGCCGGGCATATCCGTCGGACAAATCCTTTGGGCACATCTGTGCATGTGTCCCTAGCTAATGTCTGTATTCGTAAGTAATATTTGTTTGTCTATAATTTTAGGATATTTATTTCAGAAATACTAAGTTAAGAATATTTATTTTGATAAAAATCACACAATTTACAATTTCATAATGATTACAGGTCACAAGAGTATCTAGTAATTAACAAGTTTTCTAGTAGTTAAGAATAAAAACCCTGTACAGCGAAATTTGAAATTGCATGTAAAATTTATTTATAAATGAATTCATTCATAATGTGTTCATTAAATTTTGAATCTGGGTGTACATGTGTATTTTAAGTTTATTATTTATACCATTTTGAAGACATGGTATTACACTTTATTCATGTTTAATATTGAACACAATAAATCAATGCGTAGACTCAATAGACGTATTTGCACGTTTGTGTAAATTTATTTACTTAGCGCTTCACACAAATAAACGGTTTCGCTTTAGGAAATGGACGACACCTGATATTTTCCGCAACATTACTCGGCCTGAATCTCGAAAATACTACACCTTCTATAAGATAAATTGAACCCAAATGGAGTTCCTAATGAAGAAAAACGGGTAGTACAAACAAAATAAGTGTTTAATCTAAACTAGAACGCTTCACATGGTTTGATAGCCATAATAACCATATTAATGCGGTAAGTACTTTACGAAAAAAAATGAGCTTTAGCAAAGTACCAATTTGGCTCAGTTAAGATATTTTTAGTGGCATACAACCGATACATATTTAAAACACGGAATAAAGCTTTGTTAATGACTAACAAGCATTTATTTCTAAACGTCCTTGGTTATTTAAACCAAATAAGTGTGCTAGTAAATACAACCCTTACCTGATTCCCTTATTGTATTTTTAACAAATTTAATGGTATAGTTTTACATACATACTACGTTAGCCAAGATGACTTTGATTTTAGCAACGAACTTTGCAGGCTCCATGCGAAGCGAATCACTCGGTTGTAAATAGCAAAAACGTATTTATTTCTAGCTGTTAAATTTTTTCAGTGTTGTCTAAGTTAGACACCGTGATCACTTGATCAAATACTAAAGCGTGTCAAAGTTACTTTATCCAAATTCCTAATAAGACTAATGATGGTCCCGCGAATGTTGCTCGAAGCAGAGACAGCGACAAATCCACTCGACGATTGGTCCAACAAATTCGCTACATAGACAAAGATTTATTTCCGTGAATCGGGGTTATCCGCCCGAGGCAGTCAGATTTGTTTTAAAACAAAGCCTGTCCGTAGTGGGGATATTCGAAACAGTTTGGAAATCTGTGACACTGGAGTAAATCCACTAAACAACTGACAAATTAATTTATTTGTGGATTTAGATGCTTCAGAATAAATAAAAACAGTACATCCAGTACAGTACATACAGTAACATCCTGCATAGAACGTTTTTTTGCAACTGCTAATTCAGTCTAACTAAATACATACCTTTGCATAAATATAATAAAATAAGCTGTTCAAAAAGGTTTTTAGATTCAACACATGGTTAATAAATAAGAATTACTCTTTTTAAAAGCGGCATTGTCCATGTAGCCGGTGGGCGCTTTCCATTAGTAATTCCGAAAGATCGAATGCTTGTTTGGCACCAAAGAAATAATTATAATCACGGAATGCAATACCGGGATATTGTAATGGACAATCCCGATATTGAGCCACAGAAAAATACCGGTCTTGCATTCCCTAACTATGGTACTCTTCATAGAATGATCAGTGTGGAACGACACTCGTGACTGCGACCGATGTGTACAAACAAGGCTTAGCGTGAGGATTTCGTTCGCTGCGGGATGAATAATTAAATAAAGTGTTTGCCAACTCGTTAGTTAAGCCTTGTAATTGCTATAGTTTATTTGAATTGGTAATTTGTTTAAAAACATTCATTGAATTTGTGTGAAAACAGTAATTACGGATATCTGAATGAAACTAATTTGACTGGAAACTTTTGGTAAATGATGTGGGCTCCATAAATTGGTTGCATTGACAAATATATTTAAAAATAAAGTATTTTTTGTGAAAGTTTTTATCGCTGAACATACTTTTTTTTCAATAGACCACTACTGCTGATATAGGTATATGATGTTGATCGGATAACAATCTCAATTAAGCTAGTATTTTCGAAACCTACATCAAAAAAATATAGTACACCTTGTTGTTACCTCATGAAACGTTCAAAATATAGTATTTTTGTCTTTTTTGCATATTTTCAGCAGTACACCAAGCCAAAATATAGTAACCCTAATAAGGCAACCCTAATCTCAATGCATATTTTTTCTTTGCATGTAGTAGCATCAAGCTGTATAAATGTTTTATATTGATAATTGATTTCTCATGTAAGTGAAGTTGTAATATCTTCTTTTTGAGAAAGATAAAACTCTTAAACCCGAATGCAACTAAATTGTACATAAAGTACCAAAGATACTAGTTACATAGATACACACCTCCAAAAAGCTCTCTTAATTGCATGATAATAAAACTAAGCCTCTGAGTTGGTGCTTTCGCAAAGTTTTAGAGAACCGCTCAAATACTCTTGCACCATATATGCTCAAACTAAGAGAACTGTGCTTCGTACTACGGAAATTCGTAGCCTTGCTACGGGTAGTAGCGCTTTGCCACGTAGAGGTGAAAACTAAGTTGCCTATAACCCCGTTAAAATTATCAAAACTGAATGCTGCTTAATTTAGATTGAGTATATTTTATATGTGAAGTTTTCAAGTCAAAAGCACATCATAGCCGGTTGTCAATAAGAAATAAATTCAATTAACAACCGACAATGATGTACCATCGGGTTCAAAATGCATGGGTAATTTATGAATGAATTCATTGATAAATTGGCCATGCAATTATGAACCCGATGGTACCTTTAACTAGATAACGCCATATATTTGCACACCAGTGTAGTGAACGACGTTTTTTAATACTGTTATGCGAAAAATATACAATAAAACTAATCTTTCTTATTTTTAGATAGTAACAGAGCTATTGGTTTTTCAAGGAGTTCGCTCAACTAAAAATTATATACATTAATTACATCAAGCGATGTTAAATACATTCCAAAAACAAATCACAATATCATAATATTAAAACTTTAAAAAACAATGACCATTTAACGCCGTGAAAGTAAAAACCGCTAGTGCGAAAAAACAAACTTTCCGGTGGTTAAACCACTAAGTCCTAATATAAAGCCATTTTTGAGCATATTATCGTCCCATTCACAACAAACTGTTACGACACGAGAATGTGATAATAATGAAGACATGAGTTTAATTACGCGTTGGGTTTGTGTTGCATTACGTCCCGTGAAACAAACGTCCCTCTGAGTTATTCTCTAATGGATTATTTATTATACATATAACCCATTTCTGTCACCGACACGGATGACAAGTACATGTGCAAATCCTAGGTTAATCCTCAACATAGAATTTTAGTCAGCGCATATTACGTATTGTTTAGTTTCAAATTATATTTAGCCAAATCAACAACCTTTGTTAAATAGCCCGTAAATAATACTAATTCAATATAGGCTTTAAGTACGAAAGCAGGCTTTGTTTTACGTGCTTATTTTATTGTCAGATCAAAAGCTAAATGAATTCGATGAGAACTAATAAGATTGATGAAAGTGTCTCGCCAAAGTCGTTGAGGTACAATGTCCCCTGATTCACGGCTTTCTGAATGATGGATGCAGATAATTTGTAATGTTTGCACGACGTTCATTAACGCCACACTGAATAGTGAGACCTAAATCCCAACTGGACTGTGAAAATGACCTCTTTTCTTACTTTCATGATAATAGGCATCGTTTCATCAATATTTCAAAGAAGATTAGAATCTGAATCAAAAGTTTTGCGTTATATTTCCAACGAAAGCCGATAATTTCAACCCGGGTGTTCGAAGATGCTATAAATCAGAAGGGAGTTGAGGTACGATAGAATCGATAGGGTCGAAGAAACGGGTAGGAACAAAATAAGTACCGATTACGAGTGAAAGTATTCCAATGCATAAATATCCGTGATACGCCGCCTGTCGCTTGAGGATTACAGGCGAGACGCGTTTGTGCGTACTTTCTACAAGATATATTTTAGGGATTTTATTTGTGGAGCCGTCTTTGAGCGTTTATTTATTTCAACGCATAGTTTAAAACTTATTTGGAATTTCCAATAATTCTGAATTTAAAAGACAACAATGCATATTCAATTTAACGAAGGTGTCCAACAATTGAATCTAGTTACTTTTCCAGCTTTACTTAAATTGGACGCATTGGGGCGATTTGCATAACTTTTCGGAGCGGTACAATTAAATGGGTTGGGTTCGCCGGGTAATTTTATGTATTTATTCTGAATTACATTAAAGTGTTACTACAATAGTTTCGATTTCCCATCGGCTAAATGGATGTTTTTTAATGCCATGGACTGTAAACATATTTTATAATGTATTGGCCTATGTAATGTCTCTAACCAATTGACACAGGTCTCCTCTCTTGTATAATGGGATCAGGGCATAGTGCCCACGCTGATCAAAATCGGGTTTGGGACTATACCACTGAACTTCGTCGGGGATGTATGCAGTTTTCTTCGGGAAGTTTTTCTTTACCGAAAAGCGACTGGTGAATATTTATTTATTCATATAAATTCATTTAATTATAACTAGGACTTACTGCTTCCAACTTCTTGATTATATAATATAATATATTATTTTAACAGTAATTTTGATCTTTTAATACTTATTCCCCTTTAAGCTCTGAGTTTGACATAACATAATTCTAAATATCGAAAGTTCTAAACAGCAGAGTCTGTAAAATGTAGTAATAATAAGTTGAAACGCGTCTTTCCTAATTATAAGTAGTTTTCTTAATTGCTCTGTTTTAAACTAGTTTTTAGTACTTACTTCAGTCAACATCAGTTTTCATGAAACGCCTTGGCGACTAGTGCGGACACCACGATTAAAACTAGATTAGTACCTAGTTAGTTTAATTATTTTTCGTTAAACAAAACTAATCTAGTCTGCTGTCTCCATTAAACGCTTTGGTAACAATTAGCAAAGTTAATCAAAATCGAATGTGTGGTAATCAAATAATATATGACCCTAATCCAGTTCATGTAGACAATTTCGCAAGCTTTAAAATTCAAATTTAGCAAATAAAATTAGGTATGTGCTTTGAATGCAATAATAGTTTATATCCCGATTCAGCTTTTAGGTTACAATTTAGGTTTATATTCTTCACTTCAGAGCATAGAGGACTATAACTGCAAGCTTAACTACTCTAAAAAACGCTGTAAAGAGTGATAAATCGTGCGGTAACTTTGCTTTCTAGTGGCCATCTACTTAAGCAATCAAATTTGCAGCTTCTATCTATATATATCTAATATTTTTTTCTTTACATAATAGTATGGTTTTATCCATTAAAATTATAGCATTATAATTTTTTGTTCCAAGTATTGCTTACGATTTTTATATTTGCCTTTTCCCCCACTTACTTTAATGATCGACAAACAAAAAACGTATAAAAATCTACGTAGGCAAGTTTTTGTTGAAACATGGCGTCGTTCAAATATTGTGTGGGCAAGACAGTCCGGTCACGTCTCACGTCATCTGGGTGGAACCGGCGCGAACTTGGGCGACGTCGAACAACAACGGCCACAGAAAACAAAGCATTCAATCATTGTATTTTTATGTAGCGTTTTTGACGTCCCTAATGAGTTCGGTCGGAGAATGTCGGACACTTTTTTTGCCCACATGTTTTTTTTTAAAGCAAGCCAGCTTACGAGTCACATTATGCATTGCATATGGTGCTTCTTATAGTATACTTCAAATAATACACACAGCGTAGAGGTAACACCTCGGAATTTCGCTCATTCCTCATTCTGCACGTTCTAGGGAATAATGGGAGGGATTTTGGTGTGACACGTGTCTAGAAAAGAAGGTTTAGTTTTAAAATAAATTTTAGACAAGGTTTTGGATTTATCAATATGCGATTTGAGCAATTAGTTTTTCATAACGTAATTAATTAAAGTTTTTTGCAAATAGATATATGTGAAGTTAAAAATTTAATCTGAGTATAATTATGGAGAACCCGGTTTACCAAGACTCTTCATCAATTGCTTCTGGTTTATTGCAAAAATTATTACGATGCAATGAATATTATTCTGTGTCTCCTAGAATCATGTCATGGGCCTTTATACCACGGTCTTTTAGTAGGCTTGCGTGTGGATACAGATCCAACACGCAGATCTCCTTTGGAGAATTTTGCTGTGAAATCACCTGCTAGAACCCATTCACGGGTACATTTATATATTCCCGTGAGCCGGTTCCAGCAGGCGTTGAGACTATTGCAAATAAAATGGAAAGAGCTACGGGGCTATTTATTTCATGATGACCTCAATGTGTCGCGTCTGACTCTCGCATATAAAAGAACGAGCGAGAAAACTGCGAGTGGACATGGGTAATGTCAAAATGAGATCATATAATTTAATTCGAAGGCCACCTCTGTTTATTAGCTGAAAATTGCTTCAGCGATCGACGACTGATAAGATTAATGAATGAAATTATTTCCACAATAATAATTTGTGTCAGCAAAATCGAATTCATAATGGAATTTTTCCTTAATATAATTTTAAGCTAAGCACTTTCCTTGTAGAAAACAGGCACTTTAAAAGACAACGAATTTAAAATAGAGAGATATTTAAAATAAAAATAAGGATACAGTTGTTGTGGGATTTGCAATCGCTTTGGCTATATTGGCACAATCAACTTGCTTGTGTAGCAAATAAATATAAAAAATAAGTCGGACACTCGGTTGAGCTTCAACTACTTCATCCGCAAAATTTTGGGGGAAAATGATTCTGACGTTAAATAATAAATAAGTTTGAAAGTGTTTTCTATTTCGTGCGAGAACTGCGTTCAATATCGATACGAAAGGTGAAAACAAATATCCGTAAAAACCATTTATAGTTTATAAGGTTCTGTATTTGTATGCCTCATACGGCAAAAAGTGGAGCACCTATCCTTTGTAACACCTGTTTGTAACCCAGTTTTCAACAAATAAACGATTTGTATTTGTAAAAAAAAAACCCTGAAGATACGATCTTGTGAGAAAGAAGCGCAGGATCAGCAATTTGTTTGAATTCTTTACATTTTATAACATCCAGAAACAAAACCAAAGGCGAAGTCGATTGGGGTGAAACCACCATCGTAATGAAATTAGACATTCTGAATAACTAATGCTACATGATCTTGGTTGTTTAAGGTGGTTAATAATCGTTTTTCTTTTATTGTGGTTTATAATAGCACAAAATCAGTGTCTGTTGGCAAATATAAGGGGCCACGAGCACACAATTATATTGGTGACTGAACCCTTTAGAACACAGATAACAAATTACCGTACTATCTCAATAATCTTCCGTATAAGATAAGACACCAGCCTGACAATCGAAGTCTAAAAAAAACAGCTAAAGAAATACCTACTGAATACACTTAGATGACATCTGTATCACAAAATAGGATGGCACTTAAGTGTGCCAATAAATAACACTAGTAGTTCTGTGGACCCTAGACTTCGGAGCATTTCCCCCCCATTTCCCCCCTTTCACCCTCCCTCGAAACTTTTTTTACAACAACCTCTGAGGAAGTGTGGGCTTGACCTTTTACCCTAAAATGATTGAAATCCGTCCATAAATAACGCGACAGCAAACTTCCCCCCTTTTCCCCCTCATTTTCCCCCAAGCAAAAAAATGGTTCGACAATTTTTGGCAAATAAATCAAGGAACTTACATGCCAAGTTTCATCGAAATCGGATGAAAAACGCGACCTCTAGTCCGACACTGACCAACCAACCAACCAACCAATACACACACATCAATCTGCCAAATCGTCGTACTAGTGAAAACGGAGACGTTCGTCGCCTCGCTACGCTCGGCTCCTCAGTCAATTAGCATAACAGTAGAATAATTAGTTATTAAATGTCTCACCTGTAGACAAACTGTGGAAATAGTTTTGCAGAGCGCTGATAAATTAATGCATACTTTTTGAATAATAAATAAATCAATCAATCCAAATGATAAGTGGAAGCTGGCAGCTTCTGAGCCCAATGCATTAGTATATTGCGATTCAGCGAGGAAATACTGCCATTGTCCTCGGTACCATGCCACAAAGGCCGCTTTTAAAGATAAGTAGACTTTTAGTTTTTAATATATTTATGTATGATATTAACTTTAAGTTTGCTTATTATAGTTCCTTTAAGTTATTAAATAAACTACCTACCATGTACCGTTCTGTTAAATATATTATATATATATACATATATCTTAATAGTAAATTGCATTATTTAAACTGATGTATCCGTAGTATTTATAAATATTAAGTAATTCTGTTAACGATGTCTCTTACTGTTATTTCACGCCCAAAAATTTCGGGAGCAAATTCGAGGTAAACGAAAACTTAATTAAAATATGAAGCCCAACGTGGGACAGCGCGCGCCACAACTGTCGCCAGTTCTTTTATTTGCACTAAAAGACACTATTTAACTGCTTTTCTGGTCTTTGTGATGTTTATAAGCATGCATATTAACCTCTTCATTTGTTTCCCTTTTCATGATGTTTTTCTTACTTTAAACCGACGTTTAATTCGAATTTTGTAAAGGCAAATAATATAATTTTAAACTTGCCAACCATGCCTATTAAATTGTCGGATGACAACAAATTGATTTATCGATAAAAAATCTCGAACCATTTTTATCTTCATTGCGTCAATCAATTATGTTGTCGCTTATCCTTCTTATCATTTAATAATAACTGTTTACCGTGAAATGGGGTGAGTAGGTTTCGCGGGGAGAGTTGGGTTATGAACGGGGAGAAAAGGTATGAAAGGGGGGTGAGGGGATTTTAACGCTACTGCTACAAAAATAATGTATTTCAATTAAAAATGGAGCTATAGAAATACTCATAATAAAAAAAATCGATCCAACAATCTTCCAAAACCACCTTTTTATGAAAACCCAGCTGACCCCAATTACGAGGGACTACGAGGTGAGGTGGGATTTCCTGTTTATCGTCAAAGTTATGAAATGAAACTACCCAAAATAAAATAGAAAGACTAAATATATACAAACGTCCGGAACACTTATTATATATATACGCCATTCAGTTTGCATATGTAAAAATAAAATGTTATCGAGGTTTGAATGTCAGTTTTGACCCTACTCACCCCATTTTACGGTACTGTAGCCATTTTGCTGAGGTGGAAATCTATATTCAATACTCTGCCAACTAATTCAGCTCAGTTGCATGGGATTATCATAAATATGCCTATGTTACGTCATAAAATAGCAGTGTTTATTTTATGACATTCAGGATTGATATAAATCACGTTTCAATAGGCTGCACACAGGCTCACATTACGTTTGTTTGTTTTCCCCCATTTTAGGTCACACGTCACTCGACCCTCACCACAGATAACCGTGTTAAATACAACACTTGTAACGAGAGACGGTAAACGCTGTTGCACTATAAAGGCTCACAAACTAGGTCGGGACCTAGTAAGTAAAGTAAAAATTCATTTATTGAACGAAATTGGGTTACATAGATATGCTGAAGTTTATATTGTAATTGGAAATTAATGAAAATCACTACGGTTTCACTATTTTCGTAAGGCATATGTAGTCATAAATAGGTCTCAGAAACAAGGAAGAATGGAAAGGGATAGAAGAGGCCTTTGCCAAAAGGCATACAGACCAAAGCGATGTTGTCTGAACAGTTACAAAAATATTTAGTTATAATTTTATATCGTTTAATACATAAACTCAAAAAAAGTTGTGAAAGTGTCTGAGTAAAGGCTTTTATGATATTATTATTATGAAACAAGTCACAGAGATTTTAATTACCATCAACTAGTGCGAGTAGCATTCAAAATGAAGTTCAAAATATATAAATATGCTAAGATTATTAATTTCATAGGCGTAGTAATGAAACCGTTTTTGTTTCTATAACCTATCACTAACGAGTCAATGGGGGTTAATTTTTCAAAATAACAGCCGTGTTATTTCATAGAACTGAGTCAACTTGGCGTGGCTAGGGATGGATAAACTGGGAGGAGGTGCCCCGGGGGAATATTTGTCAAAATATTTACGAAGTCCGGGGACGCTGCCGCCCGCTTCTCTTTACCATTTATTTCTTATACGTCTGACGTGTCATAAAATAAATTAAAAGCTTTTTATATACGACAATACGTGAAGTAATATTACAAATACAATTCATTAGTAAATCGATACTGATATTAATCGTAGTATCAGTAATCATTTAGTAATGTAGTATATTAATACGCAATTTTGTATTGCTATTTATTCAAGAATATAACCATGAAACATTATAAATTCAAACAAAAGCAGTTTTAACATTATCGAATAAAACGTCCTTAATAGAAATTTTCTATAACTACACTGATTCAATATATATATTTCATCACACCCAGTTATTGACGTTTAATAAAACCTGAAAAATATTGCAAAAACATGTTTGTGGTTTACGAAACCGAGCACAATGCCCATTTATTTAACCCAACCCTTACCAAAAATACTCACGAAAATGCAGTGTTACCACAATAAAAATGGTGAAAGGAATAAGAACTCAATTTAGAGGGTTGATTGGTACAAGAGAGAATTCGCATTTTTTACGTCGTCGCTCTGCGTACAAAAGGAGAATAGTGAAAAACGTTTCCGAGCGGGTCTTGACCTGCATATTTCTCGACCTGACCCTGTGTTCATGGGGGCTTTCAACTTTATAACAAAAGACAGTACAACTTTATAAGCAAGTTGGATGGGGTACGTGTAGAACGCATCGATATAATTGCATCGTCAACTATTTTGTTGATATTTTGTTCTGCATGGCAGGACTAAGCTGTAATCTAATAGTTTTTCTGGTATATAAAATACCTACGAGTAGGTACTAAATATTTGAGCCAAGTATTATTATTTTTAGGGTCAAAACGGAATCCTTATGGTGCGATAAATCTCTGCCTCTCTGTCATAGTTGCATTTGCTACAAAACTACCGGACAGATTGAGCAAAAATTTTTTACACTTATTATGTATGTCGGGGAAAGGAAGGGATCCTCCAGGTCTTCATCTGCCATAACTAAATATCAAAGCTTGAGAACACACATTGTAGTTTATTTTTCAGATAAGGTTAAATCAACTTAATTTTAATCACAGAACAATTGAGTAGGTTCTAATGAAACGCGGTACAGTTCCCAAGAGACTAGCGCACTCGACGACTGCTCGAAACAGAATGACCAGCCGCCATTCTCGTGCCGCCGCTCGTAGACTCCGTACAGCGCCACAGAGGGCGCTTGCGTTCCGCAGCAACTTCCGGCGAGTCATGAGTACGGACTCATGACCGATCATCCGTAATCATGACCAGGATGCGACATGTACATGAGTCGGCAAAGCAAAGGCGGACGCATGCCTTTTTTGGAGTAAGTACTTAAATCAGAAAAAAAAAAATTGTATATCGGTATAGTTTATGTGTATGATATATTATTTAGTGAAATAGCCTGTTGCGAGAAATTGTTTAATTTTAATAATTCATATATTTTGTTATTATTTAAGAAAAAAGGCAATAGTTTACCCTCGGGGTGTGAGTCCGATTCAATCTTGATCGATTTTTTAATACATGTCAATACAAATACTTAAGCATTGAGCGATTTCTGGGATCTTCATACAAATCCACTGCACACTTCCACGCGTTCGGGCGTCGCGACTCAACTCTGTTCTAGACTATTAATAACGATATTTGTATGTAACTTTTTTAATACCATAAGAAATGCGATGTTCACGTAACTCGTAAGGTTTGTTTCATCAAGGGCGTTATTTGAGATTCACGATTGTCTTCGGGCACATTTAATAGGGCACGATACAGAAAGTAGGTCATATTCACTTTCAGTGAACTTTTTAGTCAATCTCGTCCCACGCCGAGTCTCAGAATATCATATTGCCAACGCACTTTAGTATTCCCAGCAGAGCTCTTAAATGTTCCGGAAAATTTTGCTCTTTACCGCGTCAGTTTAACATGGTTTGTACATTATTCTTTGCTTTATAAATACCCCGGCATCCGCTTCTTTATACATACTTTAATCTCAAATGTATACGACCTACATATTTGAGGTACAGCGAAGCATACATAAATAGTAACTAAATTTAATTTACCGTTACAAATAACTTCCGATACTAACCCGCTTATTCATAAACGTTTTTCTAACCTCATTTTATTAAATCATCGTATGTCCTTAAATATCACTTGGATAGTTGTGTTTGTTAGAAACATATAAAAAATTATTTCACTAAATTAGGTTTTTGGAACACGTTGAATAAACGCGTAAATGTTATTTTTAGTTTAAGGTATGTGCCTTAATAAGCGACTTTCTATCGTTTTGGGATGTTAAAACCTTACACGAAATGATTCGGCTTGGATAAACAATTAAAATATTCTATTGAATTTAAACTTTCGTGAGACATATTAACACTATTATCACAACACGCGGCTGTAACGCGCGGCTGTGGTCCCTAAAACATGTCGCGCGTAGTGACTAAACACAAGTGCGTGTAGTGATAATAACATATCCTAGTTTATATTTGTTAAACCAATATAAACTTACCATTGAACTGAACTAAATAGTAAACCTCCGCTAAACTGAACGGTTGTATGGAGTGTACCTCCAGTGTATTACGCATGTTGAAAAATACTCGTAGTATGAGCAGCACTAGTGGGCACTCCGTGCAACTGCGCAAAATAACGGAGGCACTAATCATGCATGTTTGTAATGTAGGTATTTATTTACCTAGTGATTAAGTAAAACCGAATCCAAAAGCTTAGTTTATTCGCTAGGATTTGTCCGGAAAGAAAAGTGTCGTGGTTTATATGGGAGCGCATACAATCTACGACACTTCTCTTTCCGCCTTTGAGTTTATATTGAAACACCCGAAAAAATCTTCGTTTCGATTAAAATCTTCGTATCAAAGAGTTGGATTTGGTTGCAATATGATTATACAACCACGTTTACAGAGATTAATTAATTAATTTTGACTTTGAAGTGGAAATCGAGAAATGTACCCGAAGACGATACTTCTACAGATTTATTTAGGTTGTAAATTGAATAGCGGAATGAAATGACGGAATGAAAAGGAAATAGTAATACGAAAACGTTAGTTTTAATCAAATTTCGTTGATCAAAACGCCAAACTCTCCGGGGACCCAAGCAAATGGGATGCCTGTTGGAAATGGTGCGAGTGCCCATTTCTACAATGGTGATTTACTTTGATAAATGTTGTATGCGAATAACAAATCTCTAAGCTATATAACTAGTATGTAGATTGTACAACAATGAGTATTTAACGTTGTATGGAAAGACACGGTCTCATGTCTTAGCTAACTGAGTTGAGCATAATCAAAAATGGTTGAGTTATTTTAGATTTTAGCAGAGGGCCCTTTAAGTAAACAAAATCAACGTGGCAAAATAAGTTTATTATGTAAACTATCATTCTCTTATGCAATATTAAATTAGAAAAACACTGAGAGTTTGAATAATATTTTTCTTCTTCTATATTGCGATATATTCTACCTTAAGTCTCTTTTGATAATATTTGTAGTGAATTCTACCAGCATCGCCCTCCTATTTACCCCATCTATTTTGCACGTCCCGTTTACATCCGCGTACATAATGCCTTCCTGGATTTTATTCAAAGAAGAAAGATAAGCAATTTTATTCCACGTTTCGCGTAGCTCTTACCTTGGCAAGATTATGGCACGGATAAATAGAGTTGACGACTTGTGTCTTGTGTGGCCGTCATGTAAAAATTGCCCGTCTCGTGAACGCACGGCATGGTAACGACCGACGCATCTCCCTACAAATGACAGGACTTAATTTTCCAGTGAAATTATGCCTTTGCATGTGAGAGCCCCGTTTGCACGTCGACTTTATCTCGCATTTCAATTATTTTAAAATGCCGCTGGCTTCTCTTGTGCTTTCAGTGAAGTACCAGTAATTGGTTTTACTGGAAAAATAGGGTTTTATAAAGTTCCAGTTGTTATAAATTATAAAGACAAATTCAGTTTTGGTAGTTGTTGTCTATTGAATATATATTTTTATGAGTAACGAACTAAATTATAAAAAAAATCTACTATATTTTTTTAGTATTTCGCATACAAAAATATTACGATTTGAGTAACGTGAAAAATACAAATTTCGACTGTTTCCCTTTGACTATGAAAACATAACTGAAAGTTACTGACAGTAAAAATATATGTATGAGACAAGAACAAGATGAAAGCCCAAGTTTTGGTGTATTCTAACAATGTAGTCTCGTTTTTATTCGTCTGTCATAGAGCGCCGGGCCCCGGAGTGAAAAGATTTTTTAAACCGTGGTCTCGAGTGTCGCTGGTTTTTGTGCTCATAATGTGTCACGAAAAACTTTTTTACGACATAAGTGTTACTTTTGGTACGTACTATTGCTAAGTTTAGGTTTACTTAAAAACAATTTCTTGAAATTGAATGCCTAAACACTTATTTACAATAAATAAACCTGCACAACATCGCAACAATATAACAGCTTAAAGCAGCCTCAGTAGTTATTATAAAATATTACAAAAACCGATTCTCTGAACTAAAATATTTCTTTACTATCAAATAAATATTGTGTTAAGAAAAACATGCTAATAATACCTGCCTGCAGTATACATGATTAATCTATTCAGTTGGTATTTGGCTTTTTATGTATTAAATAATAATTGCCGTTAATTATTAATTTCATGAACAACTTTTCAAAAGGCAATCAACTTCATCGAACATTATTCCAATTACTGTATCATGACGAACTTTATACTATCTAAGTTAAACGCATAACGAAATATTGTCTCCAATTACGACGTTCAATCACGTTCCCTTGAACAATGTATATGTTCACGATTGTCTTTAGACAAATGTAACTTCTGTGGCGAGTAGATAAGACTCCTGTTTCATTATTCACGTATAACGGGGGCCGGGAACACTCTGTCTTCATTATAACACAATTTGTCGTAGGCTCTTACGCGGTGTATCTGATCACATATATGTAAAGGTAGCTATTAATATAAAGCTTGGCATTAAGTAAAATATCGCTGCGAAAGATTAAGCACGCACGTGATACAGCAGAATGAAGTGGAGGCATGAGGAGAGCTATTGTTTGGAGATGCACTTAATAAACTTAATCCTTGGGCCAAGCTCTTGACTTGACACACTATACAGGTTTGGGAACGTTGAAGACAAGTTTTTACTTGTGTAGAACGCTGTCTATATAACAAAAACATCGATTTCCATCAAAACAAAAACTAGTTCCTGTAAGTATATTATTTTAAGGGGGTAATTAATCGATTTACTTATCGATTCTATTTTGTGGATTGATTAATGTAAAATAAATTATACGGTAATGATTTAGAGATAAAAGATTATGCGGAAATGAGGGTAGGTAGGTACTAAAAACCTTTAAAAAAAGAAGCAAAGCCAAATACCTAATAATACCTATCTTTTATCTTGACGACCCAATTCGCCAGTGTAGGCTCTAACGTGCTGCCTGATCTCATAATATACGTGGCAGCTATTAATATAAAGTGTGGCACTGAGTAAATTATAGCAGCTAGAGATTAAACTCGTGAGCGAGCAGCGATGCAGGAATGTAGTGGTGAGATGAGGTGTTGTTAATAAATGAAGCTACGTCTAAGCTTGATCAACCATAGTAGTTGGTTTATCTACAATGAGATAACTGTTTGAAAAAAATAATAGTTGAATGTATTTGTTATACAGAGGGAATGCTGCCAGCATCTACGGCACCATGCCGCGGGGTAACAATGGGACCATCTGTGAAGTATAACTCTTTCACACAGGCAAAGAATTTTCCAAATCGGTCCAGCCGTCTTCGAATAATCGGTGAACATACATAAAAAAAAATTGCAAAAAAACGAAGATCCCGACGAATTGATAACCTCCTCCTTCGAAATCTTGAATTCTCCGTTGAAAAGTACATTATTTTGCAATTAGATTTTAAACGCATAAAAGCTTTTTTATGTAGGTACTTACTTTTAAGTATCAAACATACCACCAAAAAACTACGGCATCGGAGATTGCGTCGTATGTTAGTTTACACTATCACTTTGTCTATAGCGGCCTATAAAAGTGTAGGTATACCTACTTATATTAGCTTCGGAGGACAGAATGGCGACATAAAACCACTGTCGTTAAACTATGGACCGGCGCTAACAGCGTGCCCTAATTTTTATATTTATTACTTGCCCTTCTCTGTGGTTTTATTTGCGTGATAGGTACATTTGCTGTGGGTAGGTATGTATTTACACTTAGAAAAAATAATTATCGACACTGCTACATCGTAATTGGTTAAGTAAAAAAAAGCAAAAAATAAACTGACATAAAATGCATTTTAGTATAATATATTTATTTAAGATTAGTTTTTATTTATACTTAAGTTTATTGTTTACTGTTATATTAATATATTAAATGCATATTATGCCAAGTTTAACAAAAAAATATTTCTGATTTTAAATGGAAATGGTAATTGGTTAAATTCTAAAAACGACGTTAAGATCACCGGCTTTTCAATAATCTATGTACATGCCACGTAGATGGCTGGTCGAATAAAATAAGATGATCGAAATAAATAAGAAACAAGTTTTTATTGTTAAAAGACTGCGTGTTCTATTCATGTAAATAAATAAAATGTCTAGCAATTACACCCTAGTACCACTCTATTATTTTGGACAACGGAAGAGACCACTACTTATAGGTATTGCTTCTCTGTGTGTATGACCTAAATAAAAAAAACAGTGATGTGCGCCTTTTCATCAGAAAAAAGTTACTTGTTTGCTTGTCCTATTTGCGTAAACCCAAAGTTTTTGTGACACGGTTTAGCCCAGCTGATAGTTGATAAAAAGATGACCGCCGTTTTTGCCCGTTGGGGTTTCAACCAGTTATTGGGTTCGGGTTCAGATTACTATGGCTTTCAATGTCATTGTGTCGTATTTACTGCCCGAAAATACATTTTCAAGTAAAACCTTTATGAATCATTTTACGTTTTAGTGTTCTGGGGCTATTTAAGAGTTATTTTTTTGTGTATTTTTCTGAAACGCAATGATTTCTGTTACTTATTGACTTTTAAACTGTGACGTAGTTACACGTAGTTATTTATTTCTGAACAAGCTATCCTCGAAAAAACATTAGATACCTTTGATGGTCCGCGCCGAATAAGTGGAACCGGCTGAGTGTCGCCTTGCAAAGTGTAGTTGGCATTATTTGCTCTATTGTTACCTAATTCTTACTTTATTATATATTCCATTCCATATGATTCTAAGTCAGTGCAAATATTGAGTTCTAGAAACAAGATCTAAAAACACGCATATACCGTATATATTTACGTTAGAAATAATGTTTCGAACGTTTGTACATACACTGACTTTTATAAAAACAAGGTAGACATACGATTAAATGATTTTTACTGTTAACATACAGGTTGTTTTATACGGCGAAGCAGGGTTATTCTTTTTGATTCTAAAGGTGCTCTTACACGGGCGAATTTTGGACAATTTGCCTAGTTTCCCGAGTTGCTGCTAATGGAATGAATGGAGTCAGAATGGCGCCATACTGGAGCAATGATTGCTCCTAATTGAGAAATATTCAATTTGCCTGAAATTGCTTGATATCGCCGTGACGTCAAAATTCCGGAAATTCGTCAATTTTTATAGCCCGTCAATTTGTAGCACCTTAACCCGCGCCGCGTTCCCGCTACGCGTAACCAAATGTGTAAGAGTGGTACTCATGTTACCAAACCGAATAAAAGCATTAACACTTACTTAAACTTGATTTACAGCCGTGATCTTGATATCACAAGTTTATCGAAGAAAATCAACATTTGGAATCTATAAGGATCTTGATTCGTAAGTATTGCTACTGACGAAATAAATTGCGGGCGATTTCTCTCTAAGGGCGATTTTACTCCACATGTTACGTGAAAATGAGATTTTCCGTCTTGTGATCTACGGTAAATTGGCATTCTTTCCTCCCATGATAGCTGGTATCTTTTATTGATTAGCTGTTGATGTTTTGTCATGTGTAAGAAAAAAAAACGAATCTTTCTAAGTATCTTATTTAAGTTTAATACTTACTTGATACATTAGCTAGGGATACACGCACAGATGTGCCCGCCGCACAAATCCGTGCGTGTATGGCGCGAATTGGACACGGATTTGTCTGCGGACATATCTGATACACGAACGGATCTGTCCGCCGGGCATATCCGTCCGACAAATCCGGCGGGCACAACTGTGTGTGTATCCCTAGCTATTTTTTTTCTTTTTTGCAGCTCGTTTACTTGCTTTAAAGTAGGTTGAACTATTTTTTTTATCTTCTTATTTGGAATATCATTAAGTTTTAGATAATGTATCATTATTAGGACTAACAACTTGATGTAATCCAACCGCAAACATATCGAATTACAAAAGTATACACAGTTGGCCCTTGAACGTTGAGCTTATTGCCGTGTTTATTAGGCAAGGTTATTACTTATTTATTTTTTAACATAGTTACTAACAGTAATACTGCTTAGACTAGATAATGGTTAAAGGAACAGAAAAGTACTTACGAGTATAATAATCACTTAATAATATAAACTAATTGTGTTAAGCCAAGACGCGTTTTTATTTTAGCAATTACGATTATACAACGCACTTATCTATTTTATAACCACTCTCATACATTTGAAAAACCTATTGACTTCATCAAAGTAGCATATCACCTATTTTCAAACAAACTCCGCTCCTTTATCATTCATTTTGCATTTACAGGAAATAAGTTTCTAAACTCTTCCGTCTTAAAATTCCGAGCTAGTGAACTCCTCGGACTCGAAAACTTTCCCTTTAAGCTTTATCTTAATTATTAACACTCCAGTCAATATAAACACTTTTATCCAGAATCATGACTTGGCGGACCATCAAAAGAGGCTGATCTGATTATTTTTACATTGAAAAGCAGTCAAGCGGTCCAATGATCAGCAATTTTGCAGATGATGATAGCAAATTTCTATGTAGGTTGCTATCCATATTGAAGACGGGTAGAATTGAATATTGATGTACCCTTGTAATGAACAGTATACTGCATTCTAAATATTACATGTATTTTATATTATAGCATAATATGTAAACTTATGTATGTACAAACTTAATTTTGACTGCGTCAAAATATACCTACTGACTGAGACTTTGCTTAAAGTAGGTAAAGAAATATAGTTAAACCTAATTTTAATAACTTGTACCAGTTGTACCCTTGTGGAATGAGACCTGCGCGATCTCCAAGCTGTTAGCTGGTGGGAGACTGCGCAAGATCGAGACAACTGGCGTAAACTCGTGTCGGAGGCCAGGAGTTCGATTTTTGAATCTCACCGGTGACTTTTTTTGTATGCAGCCGATGACTATTTAGTACGAAATAAGTCACCCGATGAGATTCAAAAATCGAACTCCAGGACTCACTTTGGGTCGGTGCGCCATTGAGTAAATAAGTTGTACCCTTAAAAATTAACATAACCACAGAGTAAATACCGGGTTTTTCCTGTAATAGGAGCAATAAATTAAAACGTAGATTCTACTCCTCAAACCAGACAACGTTTGTTCAGTGACTTTTAAAAATAACTTGTGGTTTGATTTTTAGGACACTTTAAAGTTTTTCCGAACACGCAATGTTTCCGACATTGATTATAGCCCTCCAAACGAAGGAAAACTTAGGGGAAATAATTCGTGTATAGCTGAATTTTGGTGAAGTTGTAGATAAAGGTGTCTTACACAACATACTAAAAGTACTCATGGATAGGGGTGCCGCTAACGGGGAGAGGGGGGTGTAAAGGTCCCCTTTTTTGGCTTTTCGTAAATAACTCAGTAGCGGTGGCTCATATGAAAAAATGTTCTTCTACTTAATTAATCCACAAATAATTTTCTACAAAAAAGGTTCTTTACACTTTTTTGCTGGGATCAATGTATAATGAGATTTCGAGGAAATACGATAATCACTTTCGGAGCTATTATTTACGAAACTATTAGTTTTGTCTAAAAATTGTTTTAGAAAACCCATATTTATATTAAAATACCTATCCAACGATATCCCACACATTAGGGGTGGATTAAAAAACAGAATTTACCCCCCACTTCATGTGTTCGGGAGGTACCCTAAAAAATGATATTTTTTCAGATTTTGTTTTAAAACTTTGTCTGCGTGTTCAAAACACATACTCATACGAAGTTTAACTATTCAAGTACTAACCATCACTGAGCAGGTTGAAGAGGGTATTTTTTTACTTTTTATTTTTTATGCCACGACGGTGGCAAACAAGCATACGACCCGTCTGATGGTAAGCAGTTCCCATAGCCTATGGACGCCTGCAATCAATTTCCTAACCTTATAGTTTCGCTGTCCGTTTGTCCCAGTCTATCCGTTCACGGCTTTGCGCAGTGATGGTTAGTACTAGAATAGTTAAACTTCGTATGAGTATGTGTTTTGAACACGCAGACAAAGTTTTAAAACAAAATCTAAAAAAATATATTTTTTTAGGGTAGCTCCCGAACACATGAAGTGGGGGGTAAATTATGTTTTTTAAATCCCCCCTAATGTGTGGGGTGTCGTTGGATAGGTCTTTTAATATAAATATGGGTTTTCTAAAACAATTTTTAGACAAAACTAATAGTTTCGTAAATAAAAGCTCCGAAAGTTTCTGAAAGTGATTATCGTATTTCTTCGAAATCTCATTATACATTGATCTCAGCAAAAAAGTGTAAAGAACCTTTTTTGTACAAAATCATTTGTGGATTAATTAAGTAGAAGAACATTTTTTCGTATGAGCCACCGCTACTGAGTTATTTACGAAAAGCCAAAAAAGGGGACCTTTACACCCCCCTCTCCCCGTTAGCGGCACCCCTATCCATGAGTACTTTTAGTATGTTGTGTAAGACACCTTTATCTACAACTTCACCAAAATTCAGCTATACACGAATTATTTCTCCTATCGAGCAGTTAGTGGGCTTCCTTCGGTGAGCTATTATATCTGAAGGGTGACAAGCAATGTCAAATAGACGGATTTTAACGTACATTGAAAATACTATTTAGTTTGTATGAAAAAGAGGCAATCTACAAAATATATCTTTTTTAAAAGTTGTTGAACAAAAGTGTTGTTGTTTGAGGAGTAGAATCTACGTTTGAATTTATTGCTCGTATTACAGGAAACACTCTGTATAAGTATAGCGTTTCCGATAAAATCATTAACGAGTCTTGTAGTTCAGATGGAATCAAATATATTATTATGTTTAAAACAAATTGTGTTGTTAATGTATTGTTTATACATTTAAAATTAGAATACGGCACCAGGTATAAGTAACGAGTTGTTAAAACGGAAACCGCTCGTACGCGCTAATGATGCACGCCATTTACCATTCATGCTTTAATCAGGCATCCCAGAAAAGCAATATGCACTTGCCACGGGATCAAGCTTTTATGGAGCCACTGCGTATGCTAATGCGAACCTTTTGTCACTCTGAAGCGCTCACCGTGCGCGCTGGGAATCAGTATCCATTCATGTCTTCCCGACTAATACCTGTTAGAAATCTACGAGGAATATACCGTGCTAAAGTTTTACAAAGGAATATAAATCTATAAAGGATATTGTAAGCAAAAGCTGCTGTAAAATTATTAAAATCTTTGTATTTTTACAGAGATTTTTAGATGTTTAATTTTCCAGTACGCTTGTTAGGAATGAACTTAAATATTGCCATAATTTGCAGGATTCGAGGAAAAATGAAATAATTTGCCCTTATTATGGACTAAACTTAGAGGATTGAACAAACCGGAGTAGCAATGCCTGTCATTTACTATACAAAAAAGTTTGCCGATTTTTGCAGGGGAGGGGAACGTCAAATGTTTATGTAACGCCAAAATATCCACGTACAATAAGTATGACCAACTGGCCATATATTTTCGGCAGAGGGGAATGCCTGTCAATGGCCGCTCCGGTTGGTTGAATCCTCTAAGGGACTTAACATTGAATGTTTTACGTCTCCAGTTCGGTTTAGTAACGTCAATTTCATTCTTAAATGGGAGTGATAAAATTTATCGACTGTGAGTAAGGTTGGCTATTATTTTATTTTAAATGCAGGCTGTTTATTGCTCCTTAGTAACTGATGACTAAAATTATTTGGGCTATAAAATTAAAACCTAATAAGAGCTTCGTGAGTATTTATATAGGCTTCTTATTTTACTATATTTAAGTCAACTTTTTAGGGTAGGCGACGCTCATGTGATTCTCTGGAGTTGCAGGCATCCGTAACCTACAGTAACTGCATGAGGTGGGGTGGGCCGTATGTTGTTTTTTTCACCGTTGTGGTATTTTTTTAATCAAGTTGTTTTACAGCAGCCTTGAAATTTATACCAATATTAATAGAATATCTTCTAATTTTAAATAAGCTCTCATATAAAGTGGAATTATCATAGCATATTATGTTCTATGGATATATTATCAATCACTAACTCAATATCAAACATCGTGTTGAAGTTTTATAAAGAATAACTAATTAGGCTCAATAAATAATTTTATAATAATTTATCAAAATGTGATCCAGGTCAACTTTCTTAGACGTATTTTCGTTTAGGTACGACTATGTTTGATTATTGTTGGCAACCGATTCATTCACGTAAGCATAAGCAACTCTAGCAAACGAATAGAACTGATACGGATACTGTATCAGTTCTATTGAATAGAACTAATACGGTATCATTAACGTGAATAACCGTTTTATTTGAACGAACTAGGCTTAGTTTAAGTCATAATTATGCCGAAGTTTGCGTAAATTCTGCCTACCGACGCGATGTGGCTTCTTAAATTAATGTTCCTTGGCTTTCATGACTCAGCTAGCTGTCTATATAATGTGCGCACGCATATATACACATCTACTTATAGATTTAGATTAACGACATTACGTCTTTATAAGAAAAGTGAAAGAATAATAACGAACTTTGGTTGCGATAAAATCAATAGTGGAGATGTTTCTATCGAGTGGCGTTTATTTATGCTAGGCACTTGATGTCGCTACGTAGCTTTCCCTTCGTATAGTACCTACTTATTTGGAACATCTACAATACAAGGTGTAGGTAACAAAAATGCTGGTGATAATTTATACAGTCGACGTCAAATATGTTTACACTTTTGAACCTTATTACAAAGGAGCAAGGTTCAAAAGTGTAAACATATTTTTCGTTGTATTCTAATAATGAAAAATTATGAAATATTTTTTTTTATAGCGAAAAAACAATAGGTCTTGTATGGAGTAAATCCTCCAACCGGCTGACACGACAATATATCCCATACTCTTTTTTTGTTTTCGCGTCCTAAATTTTTTTCTTCTATTTCTTCTTATGCCCTTAAACGGATCACCATTATTTTTGTTGCACCCTGTATATAACTTCGTCCGCGTAGATTTGTTTAACTTTTAACTTCATATTTTCCGTCAGAGTGAAATTTAATTACAAAACTCGTCTCTCTAGTGTGTATGTATGATTACTCTGTGTATGATATTTTAAAAACATAATTATATTCAAAATTTCAGGATTCTAGTTTTAACTGTTTGTCCTGTATATTGCTTATTAGTGTGTAAAACGCAATTTAGATTACCCCTAGAATGAAACGCGAAGAAAATTAAAATATTTTTGTTTTCATTTCAGGTAAAAAATGGTGAAGAATTGCTTAAAACCGTCGTAACGGCAGTGACACTTGTGTGAGTAGAATAAAAATCATTGCGCTGTTTTATTTTAGATTTGAACAACTAGGAACAGAAGTATATAGCTCAGCGGGTGATGTGCTTAAAATGAGCATGACACGACGTTTTTTAACAAACAACAAGAGCGTTTCAAGATTATTATACACGATGAATCGATTTTTGTAAAGATTTTACAGTTATTTGCTTCTGAATTGAATTGAATGAATGGAAATTATGCGGTCTAAAATTTGAAAAACAAATAAAGCGATCATCTTAAAGAAACAATTAAATACCTAAATATTTTGTGTAGTAGGTTTTTCCTCTGATTTAGCTAAGTACTTTCAAATGTTTACGTCGGAATTGTATATACATTTATTATACCTACGTACCCTTATTTTACCTTTTCACAAACAAGTCCATCCTTCGCCTCAGGGCACCGTTCAGGGGCTCTCGACAAAAACGAATTACTTTACTAACTCCGTAATTCACAGATGCTACAAAACCTGCGGAAATAATGACCGCACATATGAGATTTATCGATTCAGATTATTTTTCCTCCGAGGTTTCCGGCTTTTAGTTTGATTGCTTTTAATGCCGTAATTTCTATCATGTTCTTATTTAGATTTATCCTTGTTTCTGACTAATTCTAAATTATAAATTTACTGAAGCGTAACAATAACCAGTAGGATAACAACTTATAGAAATGTCCACAGGGACAAGCACAGCTCACAGGAGCAAGTTCTTATCTTATTCGATTAAATAGCAAAATATACAATAATTATTTTTGTATGTTTTTATCCAGTTGGATTGATTATTTTTTCAATGCCTTCGATATTTGTATTTGATTGAAAACATCGTTATGGCAAATTACTGAAGATAAATTTCGTGTTCAATTAAATATTTTTGTTCCCTACTTGCTCCAAGGTTTTATTGTATTAGCTTCAAAAACATTTTATTTTCTCACGTAAAGCTAATGATAGCTGTCTTCACTAATCACGAACTATAAAACTTGTACAACCGCGCTTCCCGCACAATCGCTGTATATGTTTGCGGGAAAGGCCTTGGGCGAAGTTGTTTGATTAATGAAGATAAGTTCGAGCGTCGATACTTGAATGTGGCTGAAAGAGTTTTTAGGTCGGGAACATTCTTCAGCTCCGCCCCCGAGCGGTTCTCATTAACTATATCTCACAGTCTATTATATACAACGAAAGTAATAGATACTCTATTGCACTGTAGGACTATATTATAATTATCACAGTATTTAACCGGCATTTGGTATTAATTATTGCCTTATGTTGCTTAAATGGAAGCCAAAAGCTTGTTACCAATTTCCTCTAGAAATCTAATATTTGTATTCTTCAACTGGTTTGCATAATTTTATCTCCACTGATGAACAGCGGCCAGATGTTTAGATCTAAAAATAAGGATAGTATAACAAATTAATTAGAGGGCATTCGTTGCTCTCATTACTGTGTCATCTGAAGTAGCCATCTCCATATATTAATTCGTGTTCCTCGTTCCCCACGTTCTAGGTTATAGAACCCAGGAAATAATACATTATGTATAAGAATAATACCTTTGGCTAAAACTTTAACGTTACATTATATATCGTTATATTGGCCGGTAGTTGCGTACACCAAACATTTGGTTTTCCGGATATCAGTAGTTTAAACTTCGGGCCATAATCAATAAGTTGTCGAGCGCGAAATATCATTTGAAGTTCAGTGAAAGAAAATGTCACGTCAAAACTAATAAATGCATTTATTTACATAATTCACAAGGATAAGGTATACAAATAAAACTAAATACTTATAAAATAAAACTATTAAAACTAAATCTTAATTTAAAAAATAAAATAAAACACACTTACCTAAAACCACCCCTCCAACCCTTGCCCTTTCGGCAAGGTGCCCATCACGCAGGCAGCATTCCCGCGCTGAATCGCTATGGCGAGTCTTTGCGCGAGAAAGCTGCCTGCGCGAGGGTCTCCCGTTGCCTCCCTCAGTCGTTTTCCTATATCTTTCATGAGCCCGCGTGCGCCCCTGCCCCATGGACCAAGTGTCTCGACACCAAACGCTACGAACTCGTAGTTGGCGCCGAGACAGCTGTATTTATTTATTTTGCAACGCTCTCGGGCGTCCGCAGCCGCCCCAGCGTGTCGGCTGGTCGCTGAAATGTAGGACGCTGCCAATGTGTCGGCGCACGTGGCGTCCCACACCAGCGCACGGCCCATTTTCCAGGGGATCAATGACATCCCGTCAGGGCGCTTGCCATCGTCCCGCGCGATCTGGGGTTCCAGAGCTACGGGGACGTTGGCATTGACGAGCGCCCTTCTGAGGATGTCATTGAGAGAAGCGTGGCGAGAAAAGCGGCCGGCGCCCGAAGAGCAAGATAGGCCGTGGTGGCCAAGCCGATCTACCTGGGCCCCACAGGAAACACAGCTGTGGTTCACGCAGATTTCGACCCCAAGACGAAGACCGACGGCAATACGGAGCGTACTTGGGTCAATGAAAGTACCCGTGTTAGGCGAAGGGTAGGCAAGAAGCCACTGCCCTGCCTCCGGTTTGGAAACAGCTAAAAGTCTGGCTAGGCTTTTGCCCGACGATGAGGCCACGAGTGACTTCAAAGTGGCGGCGGAGGCTATGGAGTCCCAGGCTCTCTGGTACTTGGGTTTGGAAGGTACATTTCGACCCGGCACAGCTAGCCAAGCATTCGTAGCTCCGTCCAAGCACGCGATCTCACAGTTTATAGCCGGCGAGGCTTTAAGGATATTGCCTGTGAGATCAGACGTACTGTGGATAGAGGACAAGAATGCCGGCAAAGCAACGCTTGAAATGTTCCGGGTTCCCAAGCCACCAAACCTTACCGGTAAGCAAGCCTGGGTCCACGCCTGCTCGTTAAAATGAACGTTCAGAATGGACTCAATTTGTGATTTTAGGATCAGGTCGATAGGGAGAATCAAATTTGGGAATTTCCAGATGGGACAACAGCGTAATAGATAGGTGAATTTCGGTATAAGCAGACAAAATTTTAAGATAAATAAAGCACAGTGACTGTTAATTTTGACGAGGCGGTCCGAATAATGATTGAATTTAGAAATTGAATTATTAAGGAGAGGAGGGATGGCTTCGTCAAAGATAGGCGAACCAAGCAGAGAAAGGTTCTCTTTAGATACAATTTTGATATTCGCGGCGACATTGCTAAAATTTTGAATGATTTGTGACACGGCTATTTGATCCATCTTGTCGGAGATGTATAATTCGCATTTGGTAAAATTTAATTCTAAGCCTATGTCTCTGAACTCGTTTTTAATTTTGACTAGATCTGCCAAGACAGTCTGCCAATCCCCACCTATTGTCCCATCATCAAGGTACCATATATTAAATTTTGAATTTAGGTTATGTATAATCGAATTAATCGCCAAGCTAAATATTGCGGGGCCAAGAGGATCACCCTGCTGACAACCCACGGCTGAAAGAATCTCATTATTTTTGTGAATTAATTTTGAAGGAGTGTGATAGCACTGGAGGAGAAAATTGTATGTTTCCGGGATATGAATTTTGATTTCGTTCAGCAGGGTATCCCTATTGACAGAGTTGAAAGCGTTCTTAACGTCCATCTTTAAGAGCACCTCGCACTCGTCACCCTGCACAAAGGTACGTACCGCATGGACCGCCGCCTCACAGCCTCCGTGAGTACCAAACCCAACCTGTATAGGTTCAAACAGTTTTTGGAGTTTTGAACGTGTACTCCGAACACAGACTTTTGCAGCCAAACGTCGGAAGGTTGATCCAACGGCAATAGGGCGTACACCCGCATCCTTCTTCGTAAGGGCAATAAGATTGGCCCCATAAAGGACCGGCGTCACGTCTCGGCAGACATCTCCTCGCAGCATATGGTTTACTAGTTTTGTGAGGCTCGCAGACAAATGTTCACCAGCCACACCTGTGCTATGACTAGTGAGGTCTAACAGGTGCTGCGGGGAAATGCCGTCCAACCCAGACGCCGATCCTTTTGGGAAGGACGCGAGTGCCGCCATAACGTCTCCCGCTGTGACGTGAAGGCAGGCCGAAGGGTCAGATGGAGAATCTACTAAAGCAGGGGTGGAAGGGCCAGACGGGTGTTTGGCTTGCAACGCAGCCGCGGTCTCCGGAGTGTCGGGCGCAAGGGTGTCGCTGGAAAAAAGCAGTCGCGAGGCTCCTTTAAGGTCGCCGTCGTACAACTTCTCTTCGACTTTTCTAAATAAATTGTATTTCTTGCTTTGGCCACGAGATGTTCATTTATTCATTTATTCATGCACTCAAGTTACATAATATAATAATATACATATGTCACGTGATAGGTACCCTGTAAGGGCAAAGCAGAAAACTTAAAAAATAAATAAATCTTAACAACTAGCTTATCCTAATTACAATATTTACAATTAATATACAGAACAAAGCATATTTACTAGATTTTTCAAATTAAATATTTTCGTCAGAAAAAAAGTCTTCTAAATTGTAGTAACGTTTTTCTATTAGCGTCTGTTTTAAATGCCTCAAAAATGTTTTAATGTTCTTTTCTACTTTTAATTTATTATTCAACTTATTATAAATTTTTATAGTCATAGCGTGTGGACTTAAACTGTATAATTTCATATTAGAATCTGTCACTGTAACTAGGTTGTTTCTATACCTTTCTCTAGGCTCGTAACGTCGTACCTGGTCCAGAACAGACGTATACAGCTGTGGATTCTTCCTAACAAATTTACATACCTCAAAAATGTAGATGGATGGTAACGTTAATATTCTAAATTTTTTAAAGTAAGGAAAACAGCTCGCTGGGAATTTTATATTGGCGAGAATCCGTACACAGCTTTTTTGGAGAATAAACAGATCCTCGACATCCGTGCTGTTACCCCATAGTATTACGCCGTACGTGAGCCACGAATACGCGTGAGAGTAATACGTTGCAAGCGCAGTGTTGTAATCCGTGGATCTCTTTACTTCTCCTAATGCATACACAAAACGTGATAGTTTTGTTTTTATCTCGGCGACATGCCCTTTCCAATTAATATTAGTATCGATTACAAATCCTAACAATGTTGCCGAGTCGACGCAATCTAATGTTATACCATTCATGTTAATGTTTAGTGGTAAGGGTTCTTTTTGGTAAGGCCTAAATTGGATAATTTTGGTTTTTGAGATATTTAGTTTGAGGTTGTGATCCTCCATCCATTTTATTACGGAGTTTAGTATGGTGTTTATATCTTTATTTATGTTTGTGCTGTCGTTACATGAAGTTAGAATCGAGATATCGTCAGCGTAGAGTACACAAGGTTGTGCTATTGTTTTCGGGATATCGTTAATGTAGACTAAAAAAAGTAAACATCCCGTTACACTACCTTGAGGGATAGAATGTGTCATGGGCTGCTGTTCTGATTGGACGTATATTATTTCACCCGTAGTGGGGTCTAAAGATTCAATAGCAACATATTGTTCCCTGTTGTTAAGGTATGACGTAAGCCATTTGTGTGCTGTGCCCCTTATTCCAATTTGATAAAGTTTATTTAATAATATATCGTACTGGACCATATCGTATGCCTTAGACATATCTAGTAGTATGCCTACTGCATATTTTTTACTATTTACTATATCTAATATTTTTTGTATATACTTATATGCAGCCAAGGTAGTGGACCGATTTTTCCTAAAACCATTTTGTGCGTCATCAAAAATATTAAACCTTTCACAAAAGGAATAAAGGCGAGTACACATAGCAGTTTCGAATATTTTAGCTGATGTTGGTAGAAGTGCCACGGGGCGGTAATTACTAGGGTCGGTTCTCTGTCCTTTTTTTTTATAGATTGGTTTTATTATCGACTTTTTGAGAATGTCTGGAAAAGTGCCTTCCGTAAAAGATTGATTTATCAGAATGTTTAGAGGCATAGTCAATTCATCAACACAAAATCTAAATAGCATAGGAGGCATCTCATCCACTCTGAAACTTCGTTTATTTTTTAGTTTCATAATTATCCTTTTTACCTCTAGCATAT
Organism: Pammene fasciana; assembly: GCA_911728535.1. Classification (NCBI taxonomy): domain Eukaryota; kingdom Metazoa; phylum Arthropoda; class Insecta; order Lepidoptera; family Tortricidae; genus Pammene; species Pammene fasciana. Next base: position 6,859,888 of record OU452279.1, read on the forward strand.
CTACCGGACTTAAGAATATCGAGTTAGTGGTGGGTAGGAGCACAGGCCGACCGCGCGGTGCGGAACTCCCGGCTTCGACCGCTCCGACTGATGCAAAAAATGAATTGAATATATTCGATACTTGCTTAGGATCGGACGTAATCTTATTATGGATCGATAGTTTTATGTTTTGCCGTGTATGCTTTATCTTTTTATTTGTGCGTTCGTTTATTACTTGCCACATAGCTTTGTTGACATTGTCAGATGTTTGAATTTTTCTAATGTATTGGTTTTTTTTAGATTTGACTATAGTCTTTTTAAGCAGCTTTTGGTATTTTTTATAATGATTATTAAGAGTTTTATCTCCAGACTGGGTAACTATAATTTTTAATAATCTTTTTGTTTTACATGATATTTTTATTCCTTTCGTGAGCCAACATTTTTTTGGGTATGTTTTTATTTTAACTGTTTGTTTGGGTATGCATTCATTTAGAATTTTTAATAGTGTACTATTGAAAATTCCATAGTTTGTATTTATATTATTGTCAGGTTTAATGACTTCACTCCAATCAACTTGTTGTAGACGAGATTTAAAGTTACTCATATTAATTAAATTAAAGAGTCTTTTCCTGTATATGAAGCGGTCATTGCTTATTTTTTGCGGTAGTGGCAATTCAATAATTGTGCTTTTGTGGTCAGAGAATCCAAAGTCGCAAACTTCCGTTTTTATTAGTTGGGGTGTGAAATTCGTAAAGATGTGATCTAAACACGTTGACGTGGTATTGGTCACGCGAGTGGGTTCCTTAATATGTTGAACAAAATTGTACTCCAGCATGAAATCTAAAAAATGTCTTGATTGTTTACCATTCTGCATCAGATCTATCTAAGATGACCGGGTACTTGCTTGTGACAAACTGGGCGAAAGGATATTATTTTTAATTTTTTTAGTAAGCGAAATATCCTCACTGCCATCCTCGGATACGTGTAGAATTTTGAAAGAAAACGTAAGTAAATTTTGCCAGGAGTCCAAATCATTGTTAGTTACACAAGCTTCTATAGCCGCGGTTAGCGCTTCGGCCACCGTGGACCGGGCGCCACGCGGTATGCGTTTTACTAATGGTTTCGAATGTTTCAACTGGCCGAGGAGAGTTTGCAGTGGAACTGTAGGAAAAGGTGTAGATGAGGTGTTGTTGCTCTGGGAACTCGAAATGGACGGACAGGGGCACACGCGGACATGGTGGATACGTGATTGGTGTATATGTAAGCCTTTTGCAGTTTGAAAGCTCTTTTGACATACACAGCAATCCATACATATAGGGGTTAAGGCAATGGGTTGGGTTAATATTAAATTATAAGTACCTACTTATTGAATAAATTACTATAAAACTTAATAAATTGCGTTAACTAGATAGCACTACTTAATTAAATAACAGTATACCACATTGTAAGCAGTCTCAGTTCAATAGAACGTTTCACAAGAACACCTCCAAAGTAGCCTTTATCTTGCAGAAGCTGGTAAATAGTAGAATAGTACATAAAACCACGCACAGCAAGTAGAGCTAAATATCACATTAAATACTCGAAATCACTTGCGAAAAAGCTTTTTCTTCTTGATATTCACGTATTGTTTTAATATGTTGACATCTTGTTATTGAAGCGGCATCGGGGCCACCTATGTATACCTATGTATAAATCTATGTATCTCTATATATTGGGTTAGCTAAATCTTTATGGCCTAGAAAGGGAAATGGTGTATAAATTACTGAATCTAAATATTATAATTATTAAATGAACTGAATTGAATTGAAATAGAATTAAGTGCCTGAATTACTGGGATGTCTTTAGAAATAAAGGTCACATGGCGATTTAATAATGGATATTTATTATCGCAATAAAAACGGGCCTACCCTATTGGTTTAGCATTTGCTCTAAACAACACGTTTAGGACCCAGGGAAACCCGTGGTAAAACCTAGATCAAACCAGCCTACTGCTACTTGATTATCATTTAATGTATGTAAGCTTAATGACTTCACTTTAGTTATTACAACTTTATAAAATGACTAAGAGATAGTAGAACAACATATGTGGAATTTCCAAGACAATATATGCACGTTAAGTAAATATAACACTAATCAAACATGAACAAGTCAATTAATGTAACACATTATTAATAGATAGGGGACATTAGGATTATGAATCTGTCCAGAATAATGTATTTCTCAGGGAATCGAACCCTAGGTAAAATATAGATTTCCTTCACATTCGAAAACGAGAATCGAACTCGTTTAGAATAATATGGTGATCAATCACAGATACTTTAATAGACACAAGGCTATTATATGAATACAAACAAACATCTGAAATGTACAGGAGGGCAATTTACATATAAACAAACATTATTAGTGCTGTGAAACATGGCAACCTAGAAAGGTCTCAATATGGACTCTACTTCAATAATGAGCGGCTTATGCTCTTATTTAACAAATCATCAATACTGCAATTTTATCTCGTATTATGCTATATTATATGTACAAATACGACACCCAGTGATTAACTGATAAATCAAGGTACGAGAATCGATCTCGTCTTCTACAATGGTTTTGAATCACAATAGAACATTATCGCAGGTATGCGTTAAGGTATCAAAATATGCATGTATACTGCAATTAAATTATAGATGCTACATAAACTAGGTATGTTTAATAGCATATAACTATGATCCAATTAATAGCAAAGTACTTAGCTGTGTTAAACTGCTATTCAGCAACCACTGACTCTATTAAACCAATGTTGGTACTTTAATTAATGACCAATAATTACTGTACAAAATTACAAGAAAACCGAGATATCTCAACGTTGCACCACCGTCCAGCTCCCAGAATCAAGTGTCCAGTCTCCAGTCTCCTTCCCGCCAAGGCCGTCGTGAGACCTCTATTATCCTTATCTCTAATTATTTACTATTTTAGACTTTATTTGACAATAACAAAAGATTCAGTATCGCGCGTCGTTAACTCGCTGTTTCTCATCCCTCCACTCTAAGAATCCTTCGTATTGCTCCTCCAGCGTCCTGATTGGTGAGATTGTGCAAGCGTCCGATGATCCTCCATTGCGCACGCACTCCGTGAATTGCACATCGCTTCGTCTCGTTCTGGCCCGCAGCTAACTCGGTGGTCACACGCACTGCCTTTGACCACATCTGGCGTACACGCGCAGATTTCTCTGGAATGCATTTTTAAAGAAACAGAGTAATTTCTGTATTGTACAAAAAAAACCCCACGTAAAGCGATATCCCTGTCTGTCTATTGTCTTAAAACCTTTGTCGACACTTTCACATCATAAATAAAAATAAACTTCGAACGAAGTTTATTATTTCCGTCTTTTGCTATGAAGTTCGAGGAATGCTTCTATTTAAATTTATTGCCTCTAAAACTGAAATCCTTTTATTATCTATAGTTATTCACGATATCCTTTATTTAGCCTGGTCAGATATGGGCAATGGCTATACCATCACACCCCCCTCCCTGTGGATAGTTAAAAATGAAAACTTTTTTTTTTTTACTCTCTACACTAAATTGAATAACATATACTTTTAGAATCTCTATTGTAAGTGGTTAAGTATCATAGACTGGTAAAACCAAATAAGTCATTCGTGGAAAATCATATATTAAGATACTGAAAAGTGTCACTGAGCTCATGGTCTTTGAATTATTTCAAATAGATTGTAAAGCAAAACTAATTTTGCGAGCATGTTACAACAAAAATCATTCCAATAAAACGTTTCTTAGAAGTAATGTACTACATTTGAATTATATACAGTTCCTACTGTATCTCATTTATCCAAGTATTATACTTTCTAATCATAAGATGTTTTTAGGTATGTTTCCAAAAAATACGTCATGTCGATTTTCGTGCAAGCAATACTGCTTCTCGAACCAAATGTGCATGTTCGAAAGCGTACATGGTTTATTTATATCACATATAAGTCAATCGCAAAGCGTCTAAATTAAAACCGAAATATTATCAATGTTATTTTTCATCATACACAGACCAAAATTCAAACTTCAGCAACACCAAACCTTACTTGTGCTTAAGTGGCTATTATCAACAAGGGCTTTTTTTTTGTTGTTTTGAACTGTAGTGGGTCATAAACGTATACCATTCTACCCTTAACGCCGGCGCTTGACTTCGGCTACCTGAGTGTTAACGACAGACAGACTTAGTATGGGCTAATATTACAGTAATTATATGATTACGATATGATACATTTGAGCAGCAAATATTAATTATTAATTACATAGAACTGAAAGAACAAATCAAATTATTACTCAAGGCGTTAGTCACTTTTTCCTTTGTATATGACATCTATACAAGTTTATAATTTATTAATTACATATCTAGTTATATGAATTATTAAATATTTATATATACTAAATAGATTACTTAGACGTCAGATTACATCCTAAAACTGTCTCTTATGTTTATGTAATCTATAATGAAATATATTTTGATAGAAATTATGTATTATGCCTGTTGCTACCTATGTAGATTCTAAATTTTTTTATTACTGTACAATCTTTATTTTTGGTGCAATAAAGAATATTGTATTGTATTATGTTTAATATTATGTGCTTATATTCAAGGGAATTTTATTCTTTTACAATTACTAATTGAATTCAGTTTACCGTAACTAGATCTCTTGACTCATCCGTCACCAATAAATAATCTTAGCTGTTTTAGCTCATCGCATTTTAAGATAGATAGATACATCCGTCTCCTCTCAAAATCACACATTACTCTGGCCAGAGGTTTCTTCACACATAAGCCCACTCATACTACTTACTTACTTACCTAATTTTGTAAGTACTTTAATGCCACTTACTCGTGCATTGATCAATTTTGATAAATTAATAAGATGTTTGCATACAATCACCACAAAACCAGTTTTAGTCAAGAGATCTCGTTCAATAGACACGCATCTTAACGAAACTTATCTCGTGTTCATGTTATTCTGTATCTAATTATGAAAGTCATGATAGTTATGTTTGACAATATTTTAACTGCTATAAAAGGTAATATTCAAGGAATTAATATGTAATGTTAAATTAATTATGTTAAAAAGACAATACCCTTATGTATTCGAACTTTACTCATTAGATCACTGTCATAAAACCAAAACCTTTATGGTGTTTAATTGTTTAGGTTTTTGATTTTTGTAATATAATCGTAAAACTAATTAATGACTTTGAAATTCTTACTGAACTGAATATATAATAAATAGTTTGAGCAAACAATGACCTGACCACACGTCACAGCGTCATTTCCTCATGGAGCGGACATGGCCTGCTATAACCATCGTTCGTCTATTACGAGAGTAATTAATTTCCGAGCTATACTGCGTCCAGCATAGGCGGAGCGCAAGGACAGTCCCTCCTAAGCGTAAACGACAATAGGTTTTCCTTTGGTCGACTAGGCCGGGCCTCAGTCTCTGCGACGCCAAAACTTCTAGGATTCGTCCCGTTTGCACTACCCACGAAGAACCTGCGTCCATAGATGTGAGAAAGCTACGTAGCGTGCAAATCCAGCCTACTGCCGGGTATTGCCAAGTTATATTCAAGTAGGGTTGACGGCTGCATAAATGCACTGACATTTTAGATTGTGATGTTGATATGTGATAGTGATAGATGTTTAAAGGTACCATTAATATATAGGCGGCACTGTTGCCGTTCAATTCAGGAGTGGCCACTCTAGCGTCAACCCTCAGCGCTTCAAATAAGGTGGACTTTGCAGGGGTCTCTTCTTCGCAAGCCGTATAACGCCCGGTCTGTACTGGCAATTAATCCGGTCCCTAAACACTAAAATTAGAATTCCCCTTGAGTTATAACGAGCGTTACCCAAATCAATTGAATAAATCAGTTATTCATTTCCATAAAATCTAAAGAACCCAGTAAATAGCGTCCTCAAAGGCTTTCCCCACCAGGTTAGATCGCCCCTGACTTCGCATCAAAACTGCCAATACACATCGGTGCTTTACTTCCTGGGACCAGTCCTAGTTGTTTATCTAATGGTCAGGTACGATTTCACACAGTTTTTTTTTCAAATGTGTTATTGTTCGCTCAAACTCTAAAGAAAAGTGATGTATTGCTTCCAAATTCAACTCCAAGACAATTTTGTTTAAAATTAAAGGAAATGCAAAAACAGTTCTTCTGTTTATGCTCAATAAATTATGGTAAGATACCTATACTAGAAATTACTATGATGTTCTTACTTGTACTCCAATAATGATAAAACATTCGGCAAAATACTATGATTTTCTTTCTGTAGTAAAATAGTGATAAATATTCATAAAACGAATGATTTTTCTTTCTATAAGTACTCAAATAATGATAAATATTCAGAAAATAACTATTATATAATTTTTTTTTCTCACACTCTAATAATAATAAAATATGCGGAAAGTTACTACGGTGAGATGGTGACTTTAGACGATATGGACTGTGACGAATAATAAATTGTTTTTTTTTCAGTACAGTTACGTGTAAACACATAATATGTGAAACACAATAGGATGAAAACAGAAATCATGTATGTACTCTGTATATATAGAACCTTAAAAATAATAAAATAGTTACAGATAACTATTCCTTTTTTTTACTATTAATTAAAACATTTATCAAAATAATTTATGTAATTATTTGTTAAACTGAAAGTCCCTGGTTGATTGTCGTAAAATAATTTGGATTGGTCTGGAAAATGCCTAATTACCATCTTAACTATAATTTTTTCGTTATAAGTTATCGTAAATGAACTAACAGGTTCTATCTGAGTCGCAAAATATTCGCTCATAGTTAATTCGCCACTAGGTATGATCCACTGAGTAAATATATTAACACGTCCAACGTTGATATTATCGCTTCAGTAATGATGTCTAAAATCGACCTCAAAATCATCTGACGTCTGCCAATCTTTACTATGTAATTGCATTGTTCGTTGATCCATTGCAATATCTAACGCCATATCAAGTATCATGTGCATGTACGATCTCAATATAATTACGTAACCTTTTTATAAACTGCATAGGCTTCTCTAACGAAGGCCGAATAATGTACATGCTTTGAGCTCTAATACATTCATAATTATCATGTTGCTGTGGCACTTGCCTTAAGTCGCTCCCTGTTTGTAAGGAATTTATACTAGAAGAGGCTTTCGCTATGCCAGCTGTTCCCTGTTCAGTTAGTTCCTGTCTCTGTAATTCTGAATCCGAATTTCTATTGCTACCACGGCCACTCTACGTTTTACGTTTCGTTGTCTCAACATGTTTAATACTAACTAAACTGCAAGTCGGTAAACTATCTTACTCGGCACTCGACGGTCTACGACAACCAAAATATAGTGACTCTAACAACACACACGAATATGATATGACAATGACATACAAGATATGATAAATGCAATAAAATTATGTACAATGTCTTGGAATTTCCACTCATAAATGTTGTCTGAAGTAGTAATATTATTACTTTTAAAATATCAGAATGACTCTGAAGTCCAAAATACCCCTCCCCAACGTTTCGATTAAAAACAGGTGTAAAAAACCTACGAATATATTTATATCATTAAACTTAACCATTAGTGAGCCATATCAGCACGATAAAAACCATGAAACATGTAACTAAGTACGGACGGACAAGAATGATTCCGTTATGTTTTAAATCAACAAAACATTTTATAATTATAACATATAAAGTAGTGATCGTCTATAAAATACAGTTTAAAGTTTCCTACGTTGTGTTTATTTTTTTTCGTATGTAAAATTAAAAGGTTCTTTCCTAGTTGTGACTTTTTTTATATTATTTATATTTATGTACTAAAGACACAAAGTCTAGAATCCTGGTCACGGCACCAGGTGAAGCGGCATCGGGGCCACCTATGTATACCTATGTATAAATCTATGTATCTCTATATATTGGGTTAGCTAAATCTTTATGGCCTAGAAAGGGAAATGGTGTATAAATTACTGAATCTAAATATTATAATTATTAAATGAACTGAATTGAATTGAAATAGAATTAAGTGCCTGAATTACTGGGATGTCTTTAGAAATAAAGGTCACATGGCGATTTAATAATGGATATTTATTATCGCAATAAAAACGGGCCTACCCTATTGGTTTAGCATTTGCTCTAAACAACACGTTTAGGACCCAGGGAAACCCGTGGTAAAACCTAGATCAAACCAGCCTACTGCTACTTGATTATCATTTAATGTATGTAAGCTTAATGACTTCACTTTAGTTATTACAACTTTATAAAATGACTAAGAGATAGTAGAACAACATATGTGGAATTTCCAAGACAATATATGCACGTTAAGTAAATATAACACTAATCAAACATGAACAAGTCAATTAATGTAACACATTATTAATAGATAGGGGACATTAGGATTATGAATCTGTCCAGAATAATGTATTTCTCAGGGAATCGAACCCTAGGTAAAATATAGATTTCCTTCACATTCGAAAACGAGAATCGAACTCGTTTAGAATAATATGGTGATCAATCACAGATACTTTAATAGACACAAGGCTATTATATGAATACAAACAAACATCTGAAATGTACAGGAGGGCAATTTACATATAAACAAACATTATTAGTGCTGTGAAACATGGCAACCTAGAAAGGTCTCAATATGGACTCTACTTCAATAATGAGCGGCTTATGCTCTTATTTAACAAATCATCAATACTGCAATTTTATCTCGTATTATGCTATATTATATGTACAAATACGACACCCAGTGATTAACTGATAAATCAAGGTACGAGAATCGATCTCGTCTTCTACAATGGTTTTGAATCACAATAGAACATTATCGCAGGTATGCGTTAAGGTATCAAAATATGCATGTATACTGCAATTAAATTATAGATGCTACATAAACTAGGTATGTTTAATAGCATATAACTATGATCCAATTAATAGCAAAGTACTTAGCTGTGTTAAACTGCTATTCAGCAACCACTGACTCTATTAAACCAATGTTGGTACTTTAATTAATGACCAATAATTACTGTACAAAATTACAAGAAAACCGAGATATCTCAACGTTGCACCACCGTCCAGCTCCCAGAATCAAGTGTCCAGTCTCCAGTCTCCTTCCCGCCAAGGCCGTCGTGAGACCTCTATTATCCTTATCTCTAATTATTTACTATTTTAGACTTTATTTGACAATAACAAAAGATTCAGTATCGCGCGTCGTTAACTCGCTGTTTCTCATCCCTCCACTCTAAGAATCCTTCGTATTGCTCCTCCAGCGTCCTGATTGGTGAGATTGTGCAAGCGTCCGATGATCCTCCATTGCGCACGCACTCCGTGAATTGCACATCGCTTCGTCTCGTTCTGGCCCGCAGCTAACTCGGTGGTCACACGCACTGCCTTTGACCACATCTGGCGTACACGCGCAGATTTCTCTGGAATGCATTTTTAAAGAAACAGAGTAATTTCTGTATTGTACAAAAAAAACCCCACGTAAAGCGATATCCCTGTCTGTCTATTGTCTTAAAACCTTTGTCGACACTTTCACATCATAAATAAAAATAAACTTCGAACGAAGTTTATTATTTCCGTCTTTTGCTATGAAGTTCGAGGAATGCTTCTATTTAAATTTATTGCCTCTAAAACTGAAATCCTTTTATTATCTATAGTTATTCACGATATCCTTTATTTAGCCTGGTCAGATATGGGCAATGGCTATACCATCACACAGTTGTTGGCCGGGGCGTGCAACGGTGCTCCTTTTTAGCAGGGCCTGCGGCCTATGTGCGGTCTCCGTGGAGACGAGCATCGGCTGTGTCTTCTATAATCGTTTACTTGGATTTGTTTAAAGTATATAATTGGAATTATTGATGTGAATAAAAATAAAAATATTTACATAAATTTTGAATTGGTAAGTACGTGTTATCCGGTTGCTAGGCGTTATCGTTTTTAACATCAAACTGGTTAGAAACTGGGTTAAAGGATGTCAAACATTATCTCATTATCTTGGAGTTAGCCATACGAATTTTGGCCTCTTGACGGGTGCTATGAAAAGGCGCTACTCATAAAAGGCGGAGTAGGTATGAGCCCCCGAAAAATTGTGTAAAAATTTCAGAGGCTTGTCACTTTGACCTCCACTGATTTATATATTTTGAGCTCTTATATGGCCGGCCAGGCAAAACTTGCTGTTAAAGACTCTAATAAAGAAATACCGTGCCAGGCACCCGGATCTAGTTACCAGCTTTCTATATGGTTTACTGGGGCAAGCTCCTTATCTAAACGGAGAAGACAATACTTCTATTATTTCTGCGGTATTTTTATCAATAGTGACGGTAGGTAGGTGCTGAGAAATTCCGAGAAAACGGAATGAGGAAAATAGAAAGTGACAGATGCCTAACGTGGTCATCTCGCTTCTTTTTACCCAACGGCGCGACGAAAAAGAGGGTATAGTGTTTATTAGGATACCGTAAACGATGAATTGGCTTTACGGCATTGACTGAGTCCAATGTGGGATGAAACTGATGAATGCAGTCTTAATCCGCTTTACACGGCTATCACACGGGCACAATTATTTAAATTAAGGTTATTTACTGATTTTTATTCTTTCGTATAAAATAAATACTAATTTCAATGGACGTCATCCAATGAAGCAATGGACATTATATTTCACACTTCATAAACTGTTGAATTTGCAGTACCTACCTAGATTGCTTGTTCAAGTAAGTTTTGAACTGTATTTTTTTACAAATCCGGGTATTTCCAAAGTTGTACTTAGTCAGTTTTATGAGGAAAATCGATCCTTACATTTGAAGACCCAAAGGTCAAGGGCACGGTGTATATAATTAAACAATTGGTACGCTAAACTTCTAATTAGGTAACATAATTAGTATAATTACCATAAAATTGAATGTTAATTTATACTTTCAATCCTCGTTAAGGCCTCGAGGGCTAAACCTTAATAAACGTAAATAACAGTTATTATCATGAAGTGTAAAAATGCTGCAGTAACTGTTGTTATAATCGAACGAGCGGAGCATAAGCGAAGGGAGTTCTTAACAAACAACTTCTGGCTGCTGGGACGTCTCGGCATTTCGATGGCTTTTTTATTTGGAGAGTTTGTTCGATGATAACTTTAGTAACATTTTTCTGATATTTATGAAATTTGTTTAGACTGTAGCAGAGATACTTATGAAAAGAAATGTAATACTTTTATTTTCAGATAATTAGTGACCCATAGACAAATACCTTAAAGACTAGCATACATAATATATCATAAACTAAACCTATTGTTTTGGTGACACTACGGTTCTCTCTTGCGACACCTTGTCTGGTGTAATATTTGGTAGCGTCCCCCGGAACCGCCGAAACACTACACCCTTATATAATTTGCGAATTTGTATATGACCAGGATCGATCAAGGAGTTATGGAGTTAGAAGGCTAAAAATCTTCATAATCTTGTTATATTGGTTAACTAGTTTGCAAGTAAATCGCGAGGCGGCGTTCGGGGCGGACTACTAGTACTTACAAGTAATTCAAGATCATCTCTTTAAAGTTCATTTTCCAGATAACGTGAAAAAAAACTTGCACCAAATTACTGTTCCACAAGTGGATAAGCCGCGTTTTTTTCACTTTTTAAGGGATAAATAGCCCATTTTCGAGGTGGAGTGGTGAAAAAGATATGTATTTTTTTTAAATTTAGGCACAGGTTAACGCACTTATGAATGCCAGAGAGAGAAAGAAACACGGTAGTGGTGGTACACCGGTGGTACACCGGTTCTAACTTCTGACCTAAATTTGGCGGCACTTATCTTTTAATATAAAAATACTAGGACTTAATAGTAAGTCATCCAAATACGTAATAATAGCTCTTCAAGAAGACTTATCATGGTCCTACTAAAAACGTTGCACTATCTCTCTCAAAAACTTCATTGGATCTCCCTGACAGGTTCCACTTAAGCGAGAAAGGTATATATGTACAGTCGCCATCAAATATATCGAAGCGGCCAGGGTACTCAAAAAATATCTGAACATGCACTTTATCGCCTTGACAATAGAGGTGTTGTTCAAATATTTGTGACCACCTTGGCCGCTCCGATGTATCTGATGGCGACTGTACAGTCAACGCCTAAAATATGATACACTTTGGAACCTTATTACAATGAAGTAAGGTGCAAAAGTGGACACATATCTATGGCGTTGACTGTACCTATTATTATAATTTGATACGTTAACTCGAATGTGGGAACTAAAAGTCATGTTTGTATAACGTATTATTTTCTTTCCCGGAATAATTTTCTCTCTTGTTATTATCGTACAGACATAATAATGTCACACGCCATTGCTTGTTTGGTTCATAAAATAGTTGAGAAAGTTTCAGAGACGCAGCATATTAAACATAAGAATATTATTTCTTTATATCCATTGTTGGTCTAAGAACAGACAATTACAAATCGGATTCGACATCATAAAATAATGTTAGTATTCAAAGAACATGCTTATTTAATTAAGTCCGTAAAATTAATAATTAAAATGTGGCGTTGAAAACGTACATACATCATTGACGGTTGTTAATAGAGTTTATTTCAAAATGATTTTTTATGGCAGCAACGCCTCATTGGCGAAATAATAAATAAACATTTTTAGTCCGTAATATTAATCATAAAATTTTATATAAACAATGTTTTTTTATCTGACCGTCGAAGGAATTATACAAATTACAGTCAGGTTACTAATTTCAAAAACAATTAATCCACAAATAATTATACGTAATTGAATCCAGCAACAGTAGTACTCGTATTCTGTATTTAGTCTTTATGTTATTTTCGAACATCAAAATGTCCTGAAATAATTTTGTTTCGAATGTTTTAACTTCAATGATTCTCAATATTATGATCGGAACTTAATGTTTTGTACTAAGTACTACGTTACAAAATTACGATGGAATACAGGGTGTAATCGATAAGCGTATAAGTGTCTACTAGAGATTATTCCGCAAGTAAAAACGATATCAAAATAGTTTTAACTGACATCGAAAGAACGTTACAAAATGAGTAAAATTATTACAACCTGTATACAAAACAGCCTGCAAGTGCAAGTACGTCCCGAAGTCCCCATTACGTATACATTTTTTGTCGTTAACCGTTTTCCGATTTTAACCGACATTGCTTCGACAGCACACGACACTCGTTTCGAATAGATGTAAACGAGCAAATAAGCAGAAGCCAATCGCCCAGCGTTCAGTTTTACATTTCAAACACGGAAACGAGAACAATCACTGAATTTAGATTTCCTCATTTAAATTCATGTTCTGCCTTCAAGCAATTGATCATTGTTAGAATATTTTTTCAATTATTTTTACTCACATCTATACCTGAAGGTGATAATATAAAGGCTATCGTGACTTTTTTTATAGGATTTTGTGTTACGGTTCAATATTTGTTAATAACTAATGCAGTACTGCTAAAACTAAAATAAATATTATATCACTTTATATTATTTATTAGAAACTAACGACTAATACCAAAAAAATGCAGATTTCACGTTTCACTTTTTCAATTTTCCTTTTTCACTTTTCCATTTTATCACTTTATTTTTATTTTATTTTATTTTCTTTATTGGAGAAACAACAGAAGCATGCGACAATAAGAGTTACATTCGTAATATTAAAAAAAATTGAAGTAAACACACCTTCCTTAGGCGTTCTCACTAATGCATGCAATAACAAACACGGACTTAACTAGTAACCGGCGAATATAAGCATTTGAACATGAGTAACCGATAGGAATTATATTATCATAATAATAATACCTACTAACTACTGTAGACAATGACGGCATAATATTACTTTTTCACCTTTTCACTCAATCCACCTCAGCTCACCTCACCTCACTTCACTATATTTTACATGTTTTTCAATCCTATGGTTTTTCGTTTACGTGACGATGACGTCAGCATGTCGGTCCCTGGGACCCATAAGATTTTCCCCTACCCAAAAGTGCCCAACGCGGCTAAAGAAGTTTTCACTTCAATAATACAAAAGATCACTCTCTTTTATTATTTTCTTCTAACATTTTTTTTATATGAATTTAATATTTTATATTGCAACCAAAACCTGCTGTAATTATAACTTCCCTCATCATGCTCTCCCGTTAAGTTAATCCTGTTAAACTGTTGGTATGTAAGTGAATTTGAAAGGCAAGGACGCGAGAGGAATAGGTACGGGACGTCCCGAATGTTACCGAATTGCAAAAAGTTAGCGTTTACTGAACTGTAGTGAGTGTCAGGATAGTTTGAATTATGTTACTCTAAATTAGTTAAATGAGTTAAAATAAGCTTTTATCTTAAATTTATAGGCATTGTTTACTACTAGACTAATTTATATGTCTAATAAGTTTACAGATGAAAGTTACATATAACTACAGAAATTGAAATAGTTTTTATTCGAGTTGTTATTTGTTGTAGTTTGTTTAAATACTACTAAAAGTGGAATCATTAATCGCACTCGCAATCGCACATAAAACTTACATCAATCATAACTGAAGCAGACAGCATTAAAGATATTAAGATCAGTTGAAGTAGTTACATCAAACATAGTCATAGCCCGTTGTTTGCTTCTTTTTTTGTTCATTGTATTTTTTCTACTGTGTCGTAATTTTTGTGTGCAATAAAGTACCTATTTTATTCATTCATTCATTCAATTTTCCCATACGATTTGTATAATCACACTTGACCTTATAAATACCTACTTATAAAAGCTTTAAATAAGCTAATTTACTAAAAACTCACGTAACATACATGACGCAACGCAAAGTAGTTGCGTACTTGAAATTAAACATAAACTATAGTAAAACAACAAAATCAAATCAGCCCTTGGATACCAGTCCTCTGAGCATAACATAAGCCGCATGCCTGATTAGCGTTTCGCTTCAGACTCCGCTGGGTCTTGCGGGCGAACCGCTTTTGTTTCTCTAATCAACTATTTCCAGACTTGCAGTTTCTTTTTATTTTCCAGCATCTTGAAATAGATACTGAACGTCGAATAATTAAATGGCTACAATGTGCAAAGTCGTAAGATCATTCTTTAGCTTCTTTAAAACGTTTTAATGTCGATGAGCTTTTACTTCAAATTGTGGGCAAAGTACTTTTTTATATGTAGTAAATCAGATGAGGAAAATCTAAAAAAAACTTAGAATTATACATCGGTATGTATCTAAGGAAGGCACGACCGGCATAGGCAACCGCTATCGCTGCCGATATACACGCACACACTCTCACTATGCGCATGTGAAATATCGTACGTGAACTATATACGGATTTGCTTAGTACACACAACTATAGGAAAATCACGCACACATACAAGCTCAAGTCAGGCCGCCGGTCGCCATTTTCGACCAATCACTGCCCCGCCATCAATTAGATTCAAATTTCAACCAATCAGCGTATAGTCACAGCGCGTTTCTACGTATTGAACTGTCCATGCAGCACGAAATATAATGCGGTAAAAAAAGAAAGTATCTTTTGCTATGATTTTTACCTTTACTGAGGGGCGTTATAATATGCCAGGGTTGGGTTGTTTGTTTACAGATTTATTTCTTGCGAAGTTGCGGCACGACAGAGTTTTGATAAGATTTAATTTCCTGTATCATTGTTTATAGTTCGGTTCGGAGCGATTTTCTGAAGTTTTCATTTTAATTTGTAGTGAAATTGTGTTTAGCATAAGTAGTTTTAATTATCAACTATGAGTTTTGATTGTAATGAATGTGTTGACCAGGTGACTTACTTAGATAATCGTAGTGGTCAAATAAATTTAGTCAAAGTTCTTCGTGCTCTCAGCCCAGCCGCAGCTGGCGCAGCTTCGCTAACAGTCACAACATATAGGTATTACTGAATTGACAGCCGACTCACTTAGTCGAAATACTTAACGTTGGTAAGTGCTAACATTGTTTTATTTAGTAACAGTTTATTCCGTATTCGTTGACGTGCCTTAGGTACTAGACATAACTTGTTTGTCCCTTGTCAACACACTGGTCAGTTCAAAAAAAATCTGCCTACCCTAACTAAAAACGCTATGCACGCCACTGCCCACAGGCACAGTTGGGAAGGCAACTATTACCATTTGTGCCTGCCTCGGTTCCGTTCCATTTTATAATATGTATTTATAATTATACATATAGTGTATATTTTAGTAATATGAATAAATATGTTAGATTTCTTCATAGTAACAATAGTTACATAAAACTGAAACTATATAATATTTCAAATGGGTACTTTTTCTTACCCATCTGTGCTCACCGTTGACAAAATGGGAATGATTTTTCACAGGTCCTCACGTTGGGACTTGAAAAGCAGTTATTCCCATCAGTGCCCGCCCCTGTTATGTGTCAATACATCCTTATAAGACAGCAGTTTCAGTACCTAGTGAATCTCACCTACATGTCATCTTGGTATATAAACGATGTTTATTTTCCTCATTTTATTTCAATTTTCTTAATATTACCTACTAGATTACCTTTTATGGACGCATCAAACGTAAAGTTGGTATGTACTAAGTACCTATATAATGTTCAGTGCTTTTGTATTTATTTATGTGTTCCTTACTTGGAATTTCTGTAGTCTACTTCTTGCAACCCAGGTTTGGTAGGTACTAAGTTTTATTAGACCAGGGAGAATAATTATTTCTTTGAACTTTACAAGAGAATTCCAGCCGATGCTCCGCTCTAATGGATGCCCGGTCATTACTTCGCGGTGCCATTATTAATACGTGGGACCATTAGCTTGCTTTTTAGCACTGGATGTTTTAAAACTTTACAACTTTTACTTTTCATTGAATTTATTCGACGGATTTGACAGCCGTATTGATCCAAGTCATGGAAAAATAAGTTAGTTAAATTTTTCCATGTCTAATGAGCTCCTGACGCGCTACCAAGAATATCGAGATTCGGAACTTGCATACAGAGAAGACAGAGAAATAAATTGATGACTGTGTGACTTAATTTTATAGGAGGATCGGAGTAACTCTCGAAAGTATGCAAGTTTTTAGTAAAGTCGGAAAGTGACTTGATTGTTGAATTTTAAGTGTATTGAAATATGTATAATATTAGGGAAGGTACGAGCAAGTTGACTGCTATAAAAAATATTCTTTATAGAGATAATAATTTTGTAGTCTAATAACTAATAAGAAACACCTATTATAAGGCTTTTCTTAATATATGTATCATACATTGCAGTGTTGATTTTATGCCATAAAATAAAAGATACTTGCAGCTTTAAAAAGCCGTAGTCATTAGCCACGATCTGGCTGCTGTAAAGATCTCACTTTAATTTCTTTTCAAAACCTCAAGAATCCTAGTGCAAATAATCTTGTAGAATCTTGCAAGTTATAATAAATAAAATAAATAAATAAATATCATGGGACAATCTTACACAAATCAACCCAGTCCCACAGTAAGCTCAATAAGGCTTGTGTTATGGGTACTAGGCGACGATATATATAATAGATAGATATAGATAAATACTTAAATACATAGAAAACATCCATAACTCAGGAACAAATATCCGTGATAAACACACAAATAAATGCCCTGACCAGGATTCGAACCCGGGACCTCCTGCTTCATAGGCAGGGTCACTACCAACTAGGCTAGGAGGCCGTTAGGGAGTTAGTTCATAAAACTAAGAGACTAAGGTGGGACTTTCACTGTTTTTAGGTAAAATTTGTTCAGTAGACTATACCTGTTTAACTTTGATTATGCATGCAGTGCTGAAGTTCCTCGATGGAAGAGCTGCTTTAGTAGCAAAATTGCATCATTATTATGCATCCTATTTATTTTTTCTCCTGAATTCATTCGTTATCTTTGAAGATATTTAGAGCGGTGACAGTTAATAATGTAATTTATAATTTAACAAGAATGTAAATACCACAAATCGAAATATATATCCATTATGTAATGAAATAATCAACCGTGGAGAACTCTGGAGTATGACAGGAAAGAAATGAGTATGACAGGAACGTAAATTACAAAAATAAATTAACAATACGTAGTTATTTTATCATCTTCTTTAATGATCTCTGCAGCACTTGTTCCATTGTCGCTTTTATTTAGCTTAATGCCAGATCCCAGCCAGATTGTCACTCAATCTTTCATTTTAAAGCTTTCCAAAATATGTATTTCGATGGCATACTACGCATAATTGCAGGATGTATTAGAAAAGAAAGTTCTTCTAATAAATTATACTAACTGTTTCCTGACGGGACATAACTATAACAAGAAGTACATATTCCACTCAAATAAGTCTGTAAAGCAAAGTCAACCACGTAAAAAACCTTTCAGATGACTGTAAATAGTCAGATCACGCCCCCGCAGTAAGTACCTAGATGTTTCCACCTTTGGCAAACAATCCACTTGTAATCTTAACAGGGAATCGGACCCGAGCGCCAATAATGGCTTAACAAACAGTTTGTATTTGTACATTCAAACTTCCCTGCCATAAATCGAGATTAAGGGTCCGAGTGTCCGGGTTTCATTCCTTTTCGTTGGGTTCAGTAAATAACACTAGCCACTGCTTTGTATTAAAACCCAGTACGTTTCCGCAAGTATCTCGTATAAATTAAATAATATATATTGATTATATAAGCATTTATTTCTAATACTAGTATTCTTCTGTGATGACCACAAGTTTTGCACATGGCAACGCATGTATAAAATTTGTCACGTAGGCTCTAGAGTTACTAGCTTTTCGTTAAATTCTGCTACCCTTGCTATATATTCCTTCTATTACATTTAAGCGATCCTCCTCTTGGTAATATTGATTATGTCGTCTCTTCGATATCTCGCAAAAAACTGTAATGATTAATAATTTCCCCGGTTGGATGCGGGCTTGTCAACATGTCAGCAATTGATAAATGATGGTATGCCTAGTAGAGAAATGAAATACGCTCGTTGCATTGCAGTAAGAGGAAACAAGCAATGTCACTGTCAAAATCCTCGATAAATTAATTTGGTATCGCTATATTCCCTATTGAAATATTTAAACTCCGTCATACATTTTACGAGTATCAAGGACATAACAGTTAAGTGTTTGTGACTGCTTCCCGCTGCTGGTGTGTAGGTATGCTTTCGCAATCGGAAAGTAGCCTTTATTATGTTTTTTTTGTACGAAATTGTAGGTAATAATTTACGTAATTTATGTAAACATTGATATATTTATAAAACTAAAACATTTATTAAAATAACGTAAGTACTTACTTACCTAAAATCCATGGAGCAGATTTTTTAATATAGAAATATTTTAAAAAGACAATGCAAATTTCGTCAAAAATTACTTTAAAATTCAATATTCTTGTTTTCATTTTAATTTACTTTTAAATATTGTTTTAAATGTCGTGTTATATTACCTAATTATTAAGTAACTTATATTGTAATCAATTTGTGTCTCCTATTGAAAAAATATTCATTTTCAGGGCTTGCTTGAAATGTTTCAATATTTCTTTTATCATTTACTTGGTTCTGATCTGTGACAAATACGGTAGTCGTTAAGCCGCCCTCTTAAAATCAGAGCCAGCGACATACGTGACTCTCATTGCCATTCCACCGAGCGATCTGCTCTGGCAATATTGTCTGTGGTAATTTTGATTTAACACGTTAATTAAGTTGTCTGAGTTTATTATGTTAACGACAAAGAAGTAAGTAGTCAAGTTTAATAATTTATTAAAATAGGTTTTACTAGTGACATACATTCTATAAAGCTTATTACTAGGTACTACAAATCTTATTACACAGCACAATTTGATGATGATTGATATGATTCTTGCCTTGCCTCACGCCTGGGCTTTACACGTATACAATGTATCACTTCTATGGTCTCTGGTAGCTAGTAGTTAGGCGTACTCAGAAATCATTGAGTATGTTCTATTGAAGTGTTGTACGGAATTCGAGAAAGTTTTGATTGTGACTACATACTCAGAATCACGAGTCTATTCTCATCAGATTCTACTCTTCTCGCACCCAAAACTGTGGTAATATTTCAGAATCCTCCTTTATTTTCCATGGATACTCAAGGAAATAAGCATAAATTTTGAGTACCTACTAGTAAAAACAAATTCTCTTATGAGTCCGAATAAGTGGAATGACCTAAAACTTCTCGGAATCCGAATAATACTTGAACTTAAAACGATTTATGTAAATGCCCTGTTAGTCTCAAAACTTTGACCTCGTTGGTGCATCGTAAATCTCTAGCAGAAAAGCAGTCTTATTTTCAACAATTATGTCGCAACTTTGCTAAACCACCCTCTTAAAATCAGGAACAGTGGTCGCAGCATACGTGACTCTCATTACGATTCCGCTACGCGGTGTGCTTGTCCTGTAATAGCCTTTTCCGACCGCAGGCGAATATTCGCCTGTATGCTCCATTATAATTGTGATCTTGGTTGCTTGTAGTTGCTTTGGATCTGGGGATCACCAGTTTTTTGGCTAAAGCGAAAGCTCGCTGCTGGGAATAAGAACCATACTCAAGCCATTGATTGTCTTTCGTAATTATTATTGCATTGCGGTAATTGGTTTATTTGATTTGTCACAAGCCATGGTATCTATTTTACTTTTTAATTATTTATATAGGTTGATAAACACCAATTAAGGAAATACATTTTTTTTTATCGAAATATATTGCTCACTCAGTCTCATACCTCATAATGCAGACTAGTGCGATTTAGATATATGCATAGCATAATAGTAAAAAAAACCTTATAGTAGATATAATTGTAGTTTCGTTCCTTTTGGATATGTACGTAGACAACGTAGTTTAAGTAAGTTTAATCATAGGGCTTAAAGTTAACCATGCCTCTACACGACTACGGTTAACTCCTAAGCTCTGTGATTACACATACCTAACTTTATATCCCTTACAAGTGTAGCTTCCTTGTTCCGTCATACGTATAGATGAATTATCGAGAGCGTGGAATTGCATATGTAGTAGTATTGTTTGTGTACAGGCATTCTATATTTGAATCCGCGCACAAAGAGGCACAACACGGTACAACCACTACATATGCAATTCCACGCTCTCGATAATTCAACTATACAGTTAACTGGCCATATGAACGGAAGGTTCACTGAGTAGAGAGAGTAGTAAAACTTTTGTTTAGATTTGCTAATCTTGCATAATAATGGTCATGTCCCTCTATCACAAAAAAATCTAGGCTGAATTATATAGATCAGGAACAACGCAATTCGTAGCCTCTGCCAATGGTTATTTAAGGTTGTTTCTGTTGGGTAAACTAATATTAGCTTGATTATAAAAAGCGACACAACACAAAGATACCGTTATTATTCATTCAACTACCTACAACTTGTTAGGTACATTAAGTCAGTATCCCTACTGGTCCATGTCCAGCTACATGGCCATATTTATAAAGTCGGCACCTATCCAACAACGTTATCACTTATTCGTTACACAATTTACACTGATTTATATTTCCATAGAAAGGTTTCTCTCTTTTTCCATTCAGCATAATTTATCCTAGTATTTTGTTCCTACACAAAACCGTTTATTTGTTTCCGCAAAGAATAACTTATCCTTTTTTATAAATATATTTTGGTGTGAGCCGGTGAGGCTTGGAAAAGGAATAGTTCGCCTCAACCTCATTTTCACTTTTGTGTAATTGGATCAGGGCCCTTGATAGGCAAAGAATAAAGTTCACATTTCGACACTACGACAAGGGGATATGAGGTTTAGAAAGTAATATCGTTGCAATAAACTGACCTAGCCAAAAGGGCTGCGGGCTTCCTACTGTTTCATTACGCTCGAATACTAATCTATGGACATTTTTTATCTTTGTTTCCTCTACGGAGTGAAATGTATAATAGTACATTACAGTACGACGTTTTTTAATACAGTTGCGAAAAAAATATAAAATTGTCAATTATTCACTTTGAGGTTACTTTAGTACATGTATCCGAACGCTCCGCGCGGTGCGGTGCGGCGCTGTGATTGGCTGTCTGTCACTGTCATTAGCTGTGATTGGCTGGCAAAGTAAAAAGCACTAGTGCGCGATATCAAACTTTCCGCACGCTAAACCACTACGAGAAAAGCACTTTTTTGAGCAACTGTATTAAAAATAAGATTAGTCCGTTTGGCATTCAGGTTTCAAGCCTTAAATCTCTTATCACTAGTTATCACAGAATATAATAGTAGGTACAACTTACAAAAGGTACCTACACCGTGTAATAAAATAAAATACTTATTCAGTTTCGTAGGTAGGTAACATTAATCAATTGTATCTCTCTTTTTGTCGAAATAAATAGAAAAAAAGGCAAATATGCTAAACATGTCTACGTAGTTGTTTTGTAATGGGGTTGACTAGTCGAAGGTATTCACAAATGGCGCCAGCATAGGTTACACTTGTCAGTCCTACTAAATGTGTCAAATTTAGTTTTTCTTTTTCCGAAATTTCTGTCATGGTTACTAGTTTTTTAAGCCACATCCTATAGAACAGTACAAGTAGCAGGTACAAACTATGCTGGCGCTATCGGTCCAACCCGGTTCTCTGCCTTTTTGCCTAAAATTGTATTAACGAATTTCACTTGCCAGCCAACTTTTCGCAGAAGTTTCATTTGGCTGAATTTTATTTCCCAACTTTACGTAATCCAGTCTAACCTAAAACTAGTAGGTGCCTTGAAATATTACTGGACTATTTTTAAAGTTAATAGTGAATAAACTTTGTTTATGAAGTTTGTGTTAATATTTATGTTATTCCGTATTGTTCACCAATAGTAAAAAATACAGAAAGAAAAATGAACTTAAAATTAATAAATAGAACAATACTAGTACATTCTAAACATTCCAAGGCTACCTAGAATTGCACAAGCTATTACTAATATCAACGTTTGGACGTCCGAGTGACCTACAATTCTCTTCAGATACGAACTGGCCTAACTGAAGAGAAATGTATAGTTAGATACAACCATTTGGAAGTAAGATGTGTTCATGCTATAGTTACGTGTACCTGGCCCGCGTCCCAACTCGTTTGTTTCCGCTAACTAGTGACTTGGCCGTACTAGCACTCTGGCTGTGATTAAAATCAATTAGCAAGGTGTTGGTAGTACTCCAAAAGTTAATCAACAACAAATAGGTAAATTTGGAGAAAACAAGCGTGTTTTTAGGTGTTGTAAGATCTATAAGCGTTTTTAAATTGATAAGAAATGATAAAATAACATTTAGTTTTCACCGTGAAGAGTACACAGGTATATCGTCTATTTTGTATCAGAAACTATTTTTACTTATTCTCTCCGTGTAGTTAATACTACGTCACGCGTCGGTGTCGTCGTAGCAAGTATTGTCTGACTAAGTAAATTTAGCTTAGCTTTGTGATGAGATATAAGTTTTTAGGCGGTGAAATATAACGGAGAAATAAAAGTTCTACGTGGACGTTGACCTACTTATAAGCCCAATTTCGGCATAACTTGGATGTCACTACCAGAAATAAGGTATCCGTAACAACATATTTTTGAGCACAAGTAACAACCTTTTTTTCTGTGTTTGTTTGTCCCTTAGCTTCATAATTAAAAGCGAGCTAATTAAAATTACCATACTGTTCCTTGCCATCATTATAACCGGCCCGAGAACTTTATATGTTCGCCATAATCTCCCTTTAGTCAAAACAAATGAAGCATCCCGAACGTCTTTTGTTCAATGATTAATATAACCTTGTCGTAAGGAATTCGTTAATTATCTCTTTGTGTTTTTCTGGTGTTGAAGATCCTTAATTCTAAAAGGAAACTTGTTTTTCGTTCCATGTGGTAATTTATGTGCTGGGCACGTAAGGGAAATATGCCTTTTATTGCGTTTCTGCGATGAACTATTGAATTATGGGGCCAATCTGTTCTATATAGCGTCTGTTTGCAATGTCTGTACGCGTTTATATTCTGAGCTTTTGCATTAAATCATGATTTTCATACAGTAGGTTTGGCGTAATGGATTCAAATGTGCCAAGTTTATAAAAATGTATTGGAATCCATTTTAGGGTTTCGTAGCCAATATGACAATATACAACTATAATATGGCATTAAGTCCGCCTTTTGTACTTACAAAATATTTTTTGTGTAGACATACTTAAATAAATATTTATTAATTATTTTATAGTTATATTACTTATATTATGTCCATAGTAAGTGCTCTTATTGACATCTAATTACAGCAAAAGTACGTATCAGTTCCTATAGGGTCACGCCAAACTCAAATGTGACCTGATTTATAAGGGCCCGATTTTTGTTTGATATTTGATTAACTCTCTCCCATTAAAATCATTGTCTCCCATACACACACACACACACACTTGCACTCCATCACGCATGTTTCGATTCGTAACTGATACGGTAATTATTACGTTCATTACCTCCATGAAATATGTATAGTCATCATTTCATCAACTGAAGTAGATAGCGAACAGTGATAATTATTTTGAACATCTTGTTTACTTAGCTATTTGTCCCGCTTACTGTGTCTACAATTAATGTAACTGAATATTTTTTAAATATTTTATGAGAGCTTATTCAGTTTGATCATTAACACTCGACTAAATCCGATTTTGAAATTAGCGAGCTTCCTAATTATCAAACTAAAACAGTCAAATCTAACATACGCAGATATATGCAGGTAAAGAAGGATAAGAGTACCCAGCTTAAATGAATGACTACATTTAAGTGGAAAATTATCTTCAGCTAGGTCTACTAAGCATGGCGGACAGAAAGCGGCAGTTTAGCGCCCAAAGTAACATTGAGCCACTTGGCTCAGACTCCTCTGAATATGCATGACGGGTCTCCGGGCCTATCTCGTTCAAGGCTAAACGGTCCTAACTGAATAGAAGCCCGAATGGCAGATGTATCCCTGCATTACTAAGTAAACGGCCTAGGCCTTCTTGAGCTAATGGGTTACACTGGTCGACAATCAGAAAAAGTGCCTACATAATTTGGACGTGTTTTCATTAAGGATTTTGAAGCGTATTTTATAAAAATGATAATTAGCACATGTAAGTAATTTTTTCCTATATTTTTTAACCTAGAAAACAATTGCTTTTTTATTGTATTTCTCATCCAACAACACAATACACTAAAATAACAAAAATCTAAACTCAGTTTGATAAGATGCCAGAGTAACAACGAACACAGTTTTTGTACATTTACATTTAAAAAACTACATTTAATTTGATGCATTTAATTTTAAGTCGATAAAGTATACGTTTTTATAATATAACCAACATAAAATCAAGCAAATTAATACTAAAAAAAAAACATAAAATCTTAATATTTATTACGCCTCTTTGTTAAATAAAATTACATTACATGTAAATAATCCACTCTTCGCATTCACGGCATCCGATAATTTTATTCTTCTTTTTCTTCTCAACCTTTTTTTGCCACTCAAGTCTATTTTGTGCTCTTTATACCCATTTAGTTCCATCCGTGCTCATAATGTCATCATATCTTCGCATTTTTGGTTTGCCTTGCGGGCGTGACTCTCCCCATAGTTTCCACTCTACCCTCTTGCACCAAGAGCCTTCTTTACGGGCCACATGTCCAGCCCTCTTCCAATTCAATATTGCCATTCGGCTGGTTACATCAGCGACTTTACTCTGCTGCAGAATTATAAACTAAATTAATAAATGATACTTACAAAAGCTGGTCTATTGATTCGAAAGTACTTACAGCCAATCAGTTGTAACCCTATACCATTGGAGAAGTACCTACTTTAATTTGAAACATAGATTTCTTACGCATATCTTTACATCAGTTTGATATGGTACCTACCTCGGTAGTTTTTGTAGCAAATTTTTTGACTTCATAAAGTTTTATAAACGTAATTAACATCCAATGCAGACACAACTGAATTAATCCTACAATATTAAATTACCAATGTTTGTTTATAATTGTAAATATTTTTCTTACATTAATTTAGTTATTTGATGTATATAAGTTGTCATTTTCCTAGCGTTGGTTCAATATTCTACTTACAGTGTCCAATTTGAATGTTTGTGAGTAAAAAAAAAAACTATAAAATACTCGTATTTCCAGTCTCCAGCGAGTTTGATGAAATTAATAAATGAATTATCTTCAAAAAAATCTGACTAGAAATCAATTAAATAATCGTAGGTAGTACAAATAAACAGAATAAAGCTTGAAACTATATAATATACTTAGTACATTTTACTCAAACTCATAGTAAGAGAGATAAGATTATATAAAGGAATTCAGGATTTATTCTGCGGGCGCCGGAACGTTTGGTAGCGGACTCGGGTTCGAAGCAATTTTCTGTAAGAGGCCATTTCGGGCCAGCGGCAGTCTACTTAGCCCCCCTGTTTCTAAGAGATACACTTTCTTGTCCTATACGTTAGTCGTTATATTCCTCTTCTCTTGCGTACCAACATTAAATACACACTGAACAATTTTTTTTTCGTATCTGCAACCAAACTTCGTCTACTTAAGTTTTGGAACTTCAGAACCAGGCTTATTATTTACCGAAGTCTATTTATACGTAAACTTTGTGTTATAATCAAACAAACTTTATTAACTCCTTACCAATTTTTATTTTTTGATGAAATAGCCGAAGTAGTTCGCTTCATTTTTTTTTTCAGTGCAGTATGTTATGTAATTTCTCCTTAAATTATATAACAGTATTCTACAATCAACATCAAATAAGGTGAAAAACCACGAGAGTACAAATCCAGGTAATAAAAACTGATTCAGACACTAGATTATATTTGGAGTAAAATGTGTTCCCAAATCTGATAAAATTAAAGGCAAAAAAAATCCTAAGATTTAAAATAAGTTTAAAACTAAAACAAAAACAGATCTTTTTTGGACTGTAAAATACATTTTGAGTTAGAACAACTTGCAATTGCTTATAATCTGAACAGCTCATGAACTAACTCATATTTACAACGATTTGTGAAAAGCTCATTACAGAAAAAAATATCGCGCTTGTAAACAGTAGCTAGTTTTTACAGCTCCGTAAAACCGGATCTTAATTTTCTACTGCCCAGACTGAACAAAAAAGAAAACGTCTAGGCCAGGCATATTCGCAAAATTTAAAAATATAACGAAGCGCAGGTGTCGCGAAGTACTTAATAGCACTCGGCGAAGAGAAATAGTCGTGTGCCTTTATTGCAGCGATATTCTTCACAACGGAGCGGGAATTAGAGCGCCATATAATAATATTTTCTTGAAATTATCATCAGTATTCAGCGGGCCGACTAATCCCCGGCGTTGATTTCCATAATCACTCGGTCCGCTTACTTGAGTGTTCAGCTTAAGGCTGTTGACTGAATCTATTTTTGAACTACCTAACCTACTTTTATCTGACTTTTACAGCTGTAAAAATCACAACTAGTACTTCATATCATTTTAGGAGAAACATAGTTTCCTATACTTTATAGTTAATTACGGGTACAGACGGTTCGGTGGATACGGCTTTAATTAAGGTTTTCTCGACCTAAGCGACAGGCAGACTACTAACTCTGGGCGGTAAGTGAAATTTGCCGCCCACGGGCGCAGCGGTAAATCTCGCTTCACACCCAGGAGAAGACGTAAAATTGTGTACGCACCACGGGCGGTAATAAAGAAGGCCTCAGATCGCTTGTTTATGGCCCTTACCTTCGGTTTGGGCCACAAATACCCGCGATCTGAGCCATTCTTTATTTTACCGCCCTAGGTGCGTAATGTACTATTACATTCTGTTACATGTTGCTTTTAAAAATCTAAAGACGTAGCATTCTATGCTCAGGTTATTTAAATAAAAGTCACTTCATGCATTTCTATGCTCAATTGACTCGGTAGAAATTGTTTTAAATATTATAGACGGAGAGCTAGCCACGTCAGATAGGACACAATAATGAGAGCGACGAAACCCCTCTCGTTAGCTTGCTATACTATGCTTATTTATAGACCCGGACATCTGGCAGCTATAAAGTGGTGGAACTCAAAGAAAGCAAATAACTTGAAAAAAAAAACAAATTCTAGAGTTCTAGGTTTGAAGCCGTACTATAGGAAATTATTATTAGATTAAATCATAGCCAGAAGTTTCTGTTGGGGAAAGAAGTCCCAAATAATGTTTAATTAAATTTATAAGTTAATTGCCTGCTTTTTTTGTTTCCGCAATAATACACAATGTTTTTGGTTCTAATGTTAAAATATATGCCCTGTTCTGTATAAATGACACAACTTCGGCAGTCTTTACCTATTTTGGTATTACTTTTTCCAATTGAAAAAGTTTGTTAGTCTGTCATTCTGAATGCTGCCAGATGCAGATGCCAGATCTAGCAATAAGCATAGTAAAGCAATCTAACTACATAGGTTTCATTGCTCTCATTATTGTGTCATATCTGCCATGGCCTGCTCTTAGATCATTAGTACTAACTATGTTTGTGTTAGAATAATTTTAAAATTTACTTACTTTTTATCGGAAATCGCAATTAGAGTCCGCAGTGTGAGGCGTTTAATTTTGGCAGTGATACCATTATATACGTCATAATACCTATGAAAACATGTGGTGCATCCATATACTCGTAGAATTGCTGATACCATTTTCTGATATAATATGTAATAACCGTTTATTAGAGTACCGATTGCGTGTAGTTACATAGCGTTAACGGCTTCAAAATCAAAAGGCATAATGTGCATTGAAAATTTAATTACTAAGCCAAAGTACGCCCATAAGTTAGTGGTTTGGACCCAAGGGAGCCTTGCCACTGAACCGTAACGACCTGATTTATCCAACAACCGGCGACAATTTTCAACATTTATTTTACACAGTTTAATCTTATCGTATTTTACGCGGCCCCATTAAATCTACGATAAGTAAAAAATATTTCGTTTGTTTTGTTTATCGGAATAAAATGTAATCTGTTTTTGAACTTATTACGGTAATTTTCCTCGTTACCAGTATACGCTCGAATAAATTGAAAATGTCTCTGAAGCATTTTACAGTGTACAACATACGTAGGTATAGGTACTGCAATTGCAAATATGTCTATGTTTAAATATTTTATTGCAGTAATGCAGGCAGTCCCTAGAAGACAGAGTAGGAATAGAGAAACAAACAAATCGGAGAAGTGTGTGTCGTTTTTTTGTTGTATTAAAACTATTTCTAAAAATAGAAAGTATATTATTTAGAGAGCCGTAAGTACACATTTTTTGAAAGGAAGTCCCAGCACTCTCAACTACAGAAAATATTTGTTAGTTTAGAAATTACGATTACTCGCTAATAGCATTATTCATGAATTTTCTGGAAGACGTCATTCGGTAATATATATCCAGCAAGATTCAAATGTCCCTAATTTGTTTGAGATTCTCTCTTGACTTGCTTCGAACAATGCTATTTGTCTGACGTAGTAAATCGATGCTTTAATGAAATCACGGGTAAATTACAGAATGAATAAAAAATACGGAGGCCTATTGAAGACAGATTTATCTGAATTAGTGGCCCGACTAATTACCCCATCGCGATGATGAATGAGAGACCTCTGTTGTTACGTCCATCATGATGAAAATGTACTGTAATTTCGTTTTGAATATAAAAAAATTCATTGCCATCCGCTTCAGATGAAAAGATCAATTTGTAAAATGTCATCATAAATATTAAACAATACAAATATTTTTCTTTTGAATTGTGTATCTATATTGTGTGTTTTTAATAAATTGCTAGAAGTATATCAAAACAACTTGCCATTAATAACTTTTATCGCATCTGATGAATAAAATCTAGGTAATATGAAATTATAGGTAAAATAAATTCGTATTTATTTCATTTTGACTTTATTGAAAAAAACATTGTCCAGAGAAAATATATTACTATTTAGTCTTTGATGACTTTCTATTTAGTGATTGATAAGGTAGGGTAAATTTAGAGTTAAGCTTAATTTTTAAGATCTATTTGTTTAGATTTAAAGGTTAGATTTTATATATTGTCAACAAGTTGTGATGTTTGTAATCCTTATTTTACCTCATTGATCTATTGTATTAAATATAATAAATATAATATATTTTAGTCTTTAACAATAAGTAGTAACAGGTAACACTCAAGTTTGTCCATACATTGTATAAAACCTACTCCATTGTAAGTAAACGATATGAATATAAACAAAAGGTACGTATTGTAAGCAATTAACTATTAGATGTATAGTATGATTACACTATTGTAATAACAGGATAGTTATAGGGTGACTGGAGAGGCTTAGAAGTGATAGGCAAGGTGTCCAGTATAATAATTCCATTTATTGTATTCGCTTATGCGTATATATATGTACATGTATTTTATCGCTGATCAAGCAATATGCATTATGTCGCAGTAATCCATGAAGTTACTGTTAAACACTAAATGTAGTTGTTTACTACATTACACTATTATGAGAAAGTGCGTATGAAAACTTTATTGTACGCTTATACATCTAGACTAGAAGTAAGTTTTAAGCATTTAATGGACTATTTGTCTCGGCTAACGCCATCCTCACAATTATAAAGACTCACGGCTATAGACTAGCCTGTTACGGCGACCATTAGACGCTCTCTAATGGAACGACATCCGAAACTCCGCGCTCCGTAAAGTGACGCGCTTCCGACACACACGTTTACTAAAATAATACTTATGTGGAGTAGTTTATGTATAGTTGATACCTCCGCTTGGTTGCCTTGATTTGATATAGTGTGGATTGTTCTATTTCAGTCTATTTTAAAATTTATTTCTGC
Source organism: Pammene fasciana (assembly GCA_911728535.1). Taxonomy (NCBI): domain Eukaryota; kingdom Metazoa; phylum Arthropoda; class Insecta; order Lepidoptera; family Tortricidae; genus Pammene; species Pammene fasciana. The sequence continues at coordinate 6,890,638 of OU452279.1, forward strand.
CTTAAGGTTGGTTATTTTAGTTTATAGGTATTTTGATGAAATATTAATAAAAATATAAACACGTACTGAAAACAGCAATTGATTTTACTTTTAAATTACTGCGGCTTAGTATATAAATATTTAATACATGATTGAAAGAAAGACGTTTCTGCTTATTACGAAATAAAATAATATACGGAGAGTGTCTTGATCACGGAAGTTAAATTGAAGTATTCTGTCTTGCTTTTCTTAAGAATGGAAATCCATTCAAACTTTTCCCTTATCATCTTCACAATAAAGTTCTTGTTCAAGAAAATTATTCTAATAATAACTAATTTGCTGGCTTATGTCTATGAGTTTTCGGAAACGCAAGGATTCAATTTATCTGGACTGGAAACGAATAAAGTTTTCATTTGACTTGCGCTCTCGCTCGCTGAATAACTTCGGAGTGACAGTTTAACTTTTAACATAGTTTTGAAGTAAAGGTTGAAGAGATTTAAAATTCAAATAGGATCATACCTATGTTATTGTTGTAAAGGAGTCTTGGATTGTTTTAAAACTGGAATGTTTTAGTCAGCTGATGCTACTGCCATATAATAATATACACTAGCGTACAGAAGCGTGGTTTCCTGTCTAGCAAAAATGTGATTTTACAAGCTTCTATAAAAGAGGTATTTTCAGTGGTTGGATTGACTTGAAATTTGGTGTGCATAAGTATGTAAGTTACGAGATTTATATCATATAATTTAAATGACTGTTAATATAAAAGTCTGCATTATCCTTACATCAAAAACGATTTTTTGAGTAAAACTTATCAATATTAAAAATATATTCAGTTTGTTATTAGTGGCGCGTATTAAATTTGAGCTATGAAAGTATTTGCCATATCAACAACAGTAGCAAATCATGCTCGAAGTATTTTGAAAGCCCAGCGTAACCGAGCTTACCCAGTCGTTCAAGTGGAACACCACTGCCGCCGCCGCGGACGCACTGCGTATTTCCAAATTGAAAGGACTGGACAGGGTTATTGTTCATTGGGAACAAAGGTTTCGCGTGTGCCCTTTTGTGATTTATTGTCCATTCCTTTAATTGGAAAAATGTTTCAAGCACGGTATTTTTGATTCAAATATTGCGCAGCTCCAAGCTTTCCCGTTCGGCGGCTCATCGATATTGAATTTAGCACCCTAATTTCAATTTAATAGCTCCGGTTCCGGCCGTCAAGATACAATAAATCGTCTTCCAGATGGCACATATTGTTTTTTTTTGTTTATAAAATACTTTTTATGAACATATTTCCTACTAAAATTTAATTTCCAGTAGATTTATACCTGCTCGGTGCTCGAGACTTGAAAGGGGGTTCAATCAATTGAAGGGATGTTTACAAAAACAACATAACTGACTACATTGGTTGACACCTGAAACAATTAACAATGTTCACTGATTTAGACTTTCACGGTTTTTACCACAGACCTAGTATAGAATAGATTTATTGACAACGATCAAAAGTGTGACAACAAATGAAATGCAAGTGTGTGGGTAAATTGTCTATGTGAGTGTAAAAATAGTGCAGCCAAGTACAACAGGTTAATTATCTATCGACATTTGACTTTTTTATTGATTAGATGCACCCATATTTATATTCATATTTTACGCTAAACGGCATGTTAGAATTCGTAAAATCATAATGTATTTTTTCTGTTGAAGTTATTAAATGTGCAATACTTAATTTGATGACTTATTATATAATTAAGTCTGAGTTTGACGCATTAATCAATTTAAACCCCAACTAACGGCCTAGCGCCTAAAGTACCGTTGATTGTCCATTGCAACAGGTGCAATTTGTCGCTTTTATACTTCAACGTGGATATCGACAGTATTTTTTATCGAACAGATATCGATATTAGTTCCTATGACGTTTTGTCAATCCCTAGCGTAGAATGACAGTTTCAACTTATACACAAAATAATCTTGAATATTAACTTTAATGATAAAATATTACCACACGAAGAAAGAAACACTAATATTCTATTGTATCTAGTGCTTACTTTCAAGATTTATTTTGTTAATTCGGTAAAATATGGTTTCAAAGACATCGATCGGAATATCGTATTTACTAGAGATGCACCGAATATCCGGTTACTATCCGGTATCCGGCCTATCCGGCCCTTATTTTAGTATCCGGCCGGATACCGGATATCTTCGTACTATCCGGCCGGATACCGGATGTAGTCAGAGTCGCCCACTAGTCATACAAAAAATTTTTTTTTACACAAATATACGCGAGCACGTGTGTACTTTTGAAAGAAGTTACTCCGTACTAACATAATAAAATTCGTTTTGTTGCCTAGAATTCCTAGGAATGTATCCGCGCGAACGTTCACACGACGCAGGTCGAAACCTGCACGACGCGCACCTGCGAAACTCAAATTGTAGGTATAGTACCGCCGGCCGAATATTCGGCGGCCGGATACCGAATATTCGGCGGAGGGTCAGGCCGAATATCCGGTATCCGGTATCCGGCCAAACCACTATCCGTTGCATCTCTAGTATTTACCCGTGAAATGAGTAATTTCCTGAGTTTTTATTGTGTTTAATGTTGGAATCAGGTACACAATACGATACCACGTTTCTGCTTTTTCATTTAAAGTGATTTTGTTCTGGATTATTTGATATTTTACGCGATAAAATATGAGCTGTCGCGACGGTGGTGTTTGTGGTGTTTTCTGAAAGTCAAAAGTTGGAACACTTGTGTATCTCTTTCGCACTAGTGGAATGTTTATATGCGCTATTGCGCACTTCGTGTCTCTTTAAGCGTAAGCGCCATGTTAGCTCTGTGGTTTTTACTCATAATTATTTGTAATAAACGGGACTTAACCGCGTATATAATTTTTAAATTACCTTCGACGTTTCGAGGACGACATTGTCCCCGTGGTCGCGAAGAAAGACTGGCTCCAGTTGACATCAACATCTTCTAGCCGCGCGAGTTTTTCGAACTACCCGCACTTGGTCTTGATTCTAGTGTGCAAAACGTTCAAGTTGATAATCAAGACCAAGTGCGGGTAGTTCGAAAAACTCGCGCGGCTAGAAGATGTTGATGTCAACTGGAGCCAGTCTTTCTTCGCGACCACGGGGACAATGTCGTCCTCGAAACGTCGAAGGTAATTTAAAAATTATATACGCGGTTAAGTCCCGTTTATTACAAATAATTATAATTAACAATGTTCTTAAAAAAGTGTCAACCACTCTAAGCAGTTATGTTGTTTTTGTAAACATCCCTTCAATTGGAAATCATCCGACCACTGCTCGGGATATGTCTGAAGTGGTGCTTACCAATGTTACAATTTTGAACAAATCAATGTAGCGTGTAAAACGGGCTAAGGAAACATACATTTTCATTCACAGTTGGTATAAAGTTAAAGTGTTACTTACAATAAACTATTGATTATAAACTTATATAGATGTCATATACAAAGGAAAAAGTGACCTAGGCCTCCGGTGCCCAAGGCTGGGATCAAACCAGTGTATATGCAATCCTTGTAAATGCTAAGGCGCATTTTGGCCAATCATCTAAGGTACAACATTATGAGTCATTACCTCCATTCTGATCTCTTAAGTAAACTATTAATTACTAACTATTATTTACAATTAACTTTTACAGTATTTGTAGATAAAAATGCTTTGTATAAACGTGTTTTTTTTTCAAACAGCATATATACCTACCTTTATTTGCCAAATAAAATGCACATGTAAATATTTGATACATATTATGTGAATGTAAGTTTATAAAGCGTACACATACAGCCTTGGCCAAAAGTGTTGAGCATAGGTGTTTTTTGTTTACAATTTTGATGTTAAGCATTATTTCCCTATCCTAATAATGTACGGTAACGGCAAATGTTATATTTTATTTATAAATATAGAAAACTTCACTTAATAACACTTTCAAGGTACTTAAAAAATATGAAAACAGAAGGTACCAAAAATGTAAATTTAAGTCGGTGCGACATATTGCAAATATTCTATGCAGTTACTACTAACTTCAACAAAACATGCCTATTAGTTTAAATTAATTGACAAAATAACTTAAACAAAGATGGACTAAACTTTCCAGTTTTGTATGAAAATCGCATTGGTGCTCAACACTTCTGGCCAAAGCTGTAGGTTCATGTCCAACCGCAGAGAAGCTAATATTAAAACTACTACTTACTAAGGAAAAAAAACCTTATATGAACTATATTAACGATGAAACCATTAAAATGATTCTCTTGTTTGACAATTCAATCATATTCAATATCCACTCAGTATCAAATTAAGGCCCTAGTGTAATTTAGCGCATAGATAATTTTACGGACTACAATGACAGCACTCAATTGTACATTGAATAATTCAATTGATGTGTGTTCCAATTTGCTAAATCAGATGAACCCATTATCATTACATCGTTTGCTGTGGTTTAAGTAGGCTAAGCTAGTGTAGATATGTTAGAACTCTCGTGTAGCATTTCTAGATCGGTGAAATCGGGGTCGTGTAGTAAACAATCAAGGCAATGATACAGAATCGAAAGATAAACGTAATGATGCCAATCATAATTGTTTTGTGACCGATATTGATAGTTATTTTTCAGATGATAAGTGGAAGAATATTTTTTTCCGTACAGTGTTGCCTTTCTCCGTACAGTGTATTGGATTATTTTTACTTGTACAATAAAAATAATTAAATTTGGTCAAATACTATTTGGTGATCAGTTACAGAGTCAGAAAAAGTGGTTAAGATTCACGACCCAGATTTCACCCTGTATAATGTTATAGTGACGTCAATCTGTGTTGGCTACTGTATTGTCTATATAGGTGTGTTTCCGACGTATGGCGTCGCTTGTGATTTTAAAGTATCTTGCACAGTGGATCTCGGCCTTATTCTCTGTCGAGATGCATCTCTATTATACGTTAGATTGAATCGGCAACACCGCTTTTGTACAGGCATGAATAGACATCTCTATTCAGATAATTGAGAAATGTGAGATATTCTTATGTCCAGGACTTAGTACTGGAATAGGGGTGATGACACATGTTGAATTATGCAATGAAATTTAGTTGATAGGATGCAAAATGATCAAAATATCCAAATAAAGTAAACATTAAAAAAAACCTATTGAAATGGTTCAAAGATATCGGGCTTCAAAGTTTCAAATTTTTTCGATTTTTGAAAGTACGAAATTTAAAAAACCAATGATACCATTCGATTTCTAACATTTTATTGTGAAATAAATTGTATTTCAACCATATACATAAACGCAACATTTCACTGTAAAAATAGCAATTTCATAATTTTTCCATACTTTAAACCGGGCAAATATGAAGCCGTGACGTCAAAGCTTTATATCATTTTGTTAGGAGCGTTTTGAGAAACAAATGCAAACCTCAGACTTTAAGTCTTTTTCCTGTCTTTTATGTTGATTTAAGGCAATTGGCCCCATATAGACATTTGATCCTCACAACAAAACGAATCGATTGATACCACGCATGAAAAACATTCATCTAGCCTATTAGTACTGTCTAGACAATCATTTATTCCAAATTCAAAATGTCACACATCTCCACAGCGCAGGTTTTGTCATAGTTGCTACAACCTCATTACTACATTTACCTATTTAACTGTTCTCACACATCTATACTAGTTCAGTGATGATATTATCCTAATATGCCCTTTCCTGTGTGCTATGTCTATACTTAATTTCAGTTACTAAATTAAATCAGTTGACCAAATTAAGCGTAAAGAGGTAACTGATAGATAGAATGGTAGACTGACAGAGTTACTTTCATATTTATAATATCAGAAGAAATTACAACAGAAATAAGCTGTGAACATTTTAACCGTCTAACTATCACGGTTCATGAGATACAACCTGGTGACAGACGGACTGACAGATAGACGGACGGACAGCTGTCTTAGTAATTGGGTCCCGTTTTTACTCTTTGGGTACGGATCCTTAAAAATCATGAAATCAAATTCGGGACGCTTCACCAAAATAATTCCACTGTGGATTGGCAAATGTTTGTCATTTATTAGTGACGATTAAGTTACATGTGTAGTACGGCAACGTCGTAACTGCCTGAAGGTTTTCCATCTTTTAAGATCTTATCAAACTAAGGGTAAACTATTGAGACAATGAAGCACTCGAGTTAAGCTGTTATTATTGTTATTTACGACTGGTATATCCGATGCTTGTTATTGTTGTTATCAAAATATAGTTCGTTTGAACATATCGTAGCTTGTTATCTACGTAAAGTTGATGCGACGAAAGTTTGTAGAATCTCTACGGCTGCGTAACTCGTGCGTAGAATCAATATCTGAATACTACGCGCCTACGCGTATACGCGTAAAATGGTAAAGCATCGTAAGCCATATTTCCGCTTTCTGGTTAAGGAAGTTTCTACCTGACTTATTAAAATAAATATAAGCTTTATAATCACGTTTCTTATAGTTAATTTAGAACTACGTGGCGTTTTTGGTTATCGTTTTTTTGGTTTGTAGGTTGTAGCTATTTTTACAAGTATCTAGTTTCTTTAACTAACTTTATTGCGTATATTAATAAAATTACTTTTAGCTTATCTATCATGGATTTAATTAAGCAATATACCTACTTATGATACCATGAAGTTAAGGATCGATACGCCAATGCCTACAATTTACACCCTGATGTAACTTTTATTACGAATTTCTTAAATTCAACCTTAAATTGTGCTGGGACGAGCGCTAGAAAGTTTACCTTATAACTAAATTTACTTAGCTACTTCTGCTGCTGACTGTACGCCTATACGACTGTACCCACGCCACCCAAATGTATTGTAGGTAGGGCTAAACGTAGCACAGATTGGCGAACACTCAACGCGACGTTTCAAGCGATGTAACAGTTTAATCCGCTGTGTAGCGCACTTCACTGGCTCTCAGACGAGATAGGATGCCACCGGTTAAGTTCCTGTTCAGGTGTTATGCTGAAATAGGTATAGAAAGTTTAAACCAACTATGAGCGTATTTCTAATTTAAAAATCTTGATTTGTTGCTGATTTTTATTGATATGATATTTTTTTTGACAAATTAAACCAATAAACTAAGCAACTAAAATACCTTCACCGTAATTCAAGTCTAGAATCCCTCGCTACATACAGAGTTTAACAAAAATACTAGTGATTCGTTTAAGAGCATAATAGGTATCGTATTGCGACTAAGAAAAAGTTTTAGACGCGAAAAAAATTTTTTTTGTGGTCGTACAAAACCAAATAATATATAATATTAGTTTTTCATAATTAGAATACGATACCAATTATGCCCTTAAAATGATCCCCAGTTTTTTTACACATGGAACTACATACAACTACATACAGTTAAGTACTACTATACTGAACTACTATACTATATACTGTACATTTACTGTACTTAACTCATAATGTACCTACTGTATGTTTCCAGGTAGGTATTGTAGGTTTAGTATTGGCTCCTCTACATGATGGGCCATCATAGGGACGCAGCTATGCGTTAGAGGGAGCTAACTATATTGCGATCTCGTTAGCTGCGTCCCTATGATGGCCCATCATGTATAGGCAGCCTAAGGCTAAATGTACCACAGATCAGCGAGCACTCGACGCGACGTTTCAACCAATGTAACAGTTTAATCCGCTGTGTACGCACTCCACTGCTCTCTGCTGAGATGGGATGCCAACGAAACTCTTGTTCAGATTACATGCTGAGTTTCTATTAATGTTTTGATGAAAACAACTACGAGCTTATTCGTAATTTGAAATTCTCGATTAGTTGAGGGTTTTTGATCATTATGATATTTTTTGATACCAAAATGAAAATTGAGATTCTGACATTGCCGTTAAACATGTGGTATCAAAGTTAAGCGATATCATTGTGATATTTTTGAAATGAATGATAACTATCTGATAATAAGAAAAAGAAGAGCAGAAAAACTTATGACAAATCGCATGCGGTTTATTATGGGATATTGATAATAAGTATAATATATCATGTTCTAATATAGGTAAAAGTTTAAGGGTCAAAACAAACGTCCGGTTATCGTGTCAGGTCAACGGATACGGTTGCCGAATCAGGTCACCTAAAGGCGCATGTCTCATACTAAATACCATAGTCCCACAGTCCCACACACGTTTCTACGCGTACGGTTTCAAAACCTAACGTCATGTCAGAAGGCATCAACTGGACTTGTGCGTATGTCATCCAGCCGGGGAAATGAATCAAGCAACCGAACCGGGTACCGGACGTTTTCTTGAAGCCCAAGTGTTTTTCGGGGTAATCTCCAATATTTAACACTCTGCTATTGCAATCACACTTACTCGTATCGTTACACGTAAAAAAAACTCGTTTCCTCTTTCTTTCCACTGTTTCGAACCGCAACATCATTCTACGTATAAGTACTTACTAGGTATTGTTTCACGTGTGTTTCGTGCTCAACACAGCGTGCAGGATGTGCGGCCATTGTGACATGTCAAGCGGAGACGCCATTGTGCTCCATTGACGATGCTTCGTAAAAAGCTACGATCTGCGCTCTGTGGATCTGGCTTATTTAAGTGAACAATATTTTTTCTAGCACACATGCGTTCGCTGAGAGAAAATAAATAGTTAACTGGTTTAACTGAAAAGATAAAAAAGATAAAAAAAAAAAGATAAAAGATATTTATTCTTCAATTTAGGCACATTACAATGCACTTATGAACGTCAGAGAGAAAAGAAACTACCACCGGTTCTAACCCTACACCTCTGACCCGAGAAGTATTACTTATTACCGGCAAGAAACTCGGCGGGACTTATTTTTTCAAAACAGTACTACAAATACATTAAAGGTACTATATACAATAATGCGTAGTTCTTCAAGAAGGCATATCAAAACAGCTTGAGAGACAGACATGTACCTGCATATTGTGTAATTAAAATGAAAAATAAAAATAAAATCCAAATCTGACTGCTTCGCAATACGTTTGATATTCTTTCTTACTTGAACTGTGTCCTCTAAATGTTAGATGATTTTATAGATTCTGGTTTGGGCCATGCATATATGTCTGTCATATAGTCCTCGACCCTGTAATAACCCTTTGACATTAAAGTTTTTTTCAAGTATTTCTTAAGAGCGGGAAATGATAGATTCAAAACATCGACGGGTAACTTGTTATAAATATGAATACCCTGGCCAAAAAATGACTTATATGCTTTGCGGACACGACATCGTCTGGTAGCAAGCTTGTTTTTATTTCTAGTGTTATAGCTGTGGATGTCAGAATTCTTCTTGAATGTGTGTATATTCTTTACAACAAAAATAATATTATCATAGATATATTGGGACGCAAGAGTTAAAATATTAATTTCTTTAAATAATTCTCTAATTGATGTACCTGCCTTTAAGTTATACATAAAGCGAATGGCTCTTTTCTGTAAAACAAAAATAGTCTGTATGTCAGCTGCTCAATAAAATTACAAAATGACTTGGTTTCTTCTGAAATATATTAAAACGATGCGTTACCTAAAGACTGACAGAGAAAAGACAGCCTTAATCATTGAAAATAGAAGCTTTTAATTTGAATAAAAATAATATTTCATTTAAATGAACGTCACATAGTAATGATATTTGTTAATTCAACCCCTTTGCAGCTGCACTGAAAAGTGATTGACACAGAAGAATAAATCCTTGGTACGAGCTTCGAACAGTTCGAACTCGAGAACTCTGGATTGAAAGTCGGACGTACCACCATTACCAGGCTACCAGCGCTTCGTAGGAGATAAACTCCTTTGGATATAATCTCTTTGGTTCCTAACAAGGCCAGTGGGGGTCAGTGAGTATTAACAAGGAGGTACCTATCTAAGGACATTTCCCAGCGGACAGTGACCGGTTTTCCGGTTTGGACTTGCAATTTAACTCCGTTTAGATTTAGTATGAATAGAGAATTTACAGTTCTGGGCTTATACCTACAGGAAATTATACCAAGAGATTTCACAGCATATCGGTATATTACATAAGTAAAGGTCAATTGGTACTTTGTAGAGAATAAGAGGCCATAAATTTTGAATCAAAAAACTGTTTACTGTATTAGAACAAGTTACGTGATGTTTTATTAAATACGATGGTATACAAAAAAAATGTTTACTTACATGGAAAGTCTAATTTCCTTTACGATGGTTAAGGAAGGTAGGTATAGTTTAGAAGTTTTATAAAGTGTAAGTAGGTATACCTACATAACTATTAAAAAAATTCAGATTACACGTATTTCGTACTAAATGAAGGTATTTAAACGGTTTTCAGCCTGGTGGGAATTAATTCTCCGAAAAAGTCTAATTTATTTGGCCTAATGGTTTTTTTAAATATTCGTACTACCTATCAAATTGTATACCCAATTTATGAATGAAGTTATTCATAATGGGTATGTATTTTTGCAGCCTACCGTACACAACGACCAAATGACTCACCGACCACGCATTAACATAAAAGATTAAATGATTTAATAACGTAAAATAGTGTTACAATTTTAATTAATCATTAGCCAACAACAAGAACGTGGCATTAGTGCAGGGCAGAGGTAGATGGGCTGGGTAGGGCAGCACCGTCGATGAAACTGAAGAAATGTTGGGTGAATTTGAATCTGTGCCGTGTCCCACGGATACACAGTGGTGGCTCGGATTATCGAAATTATAATTTTGGATCTTAGCCAGCCCAATACAATACTAAGGGGTCTCTGCCACCGGTCAGCGATGGCTTCACCGAGATGTTTGATAAAGTTGGACGTTTGCGGAGCGAAGACTCCATCGACGGATTAACATTTAATATAATCCTGAGTAATGTAACATTTGCCCTTCAATGTACTCATATACTTTTTTCTTCACAAAAAAGCGCACAGATTGCTAGAAAATTATTTCTGATAAATATACAATATAGGTACGTATCCACTTAGTCCCACGTTGCTCATGTATCCACTTAGTTATTGCATGTTAGTTATATTTTTGTGGTCATTTTTTATCGACTTTCTTTGTGTTATTTAAGTTTTGTATTATTTGCTGTATTGCTGTTAATGCCCCAAATAAAATAAAATGAAATAAAAATAGTGCGTGGAATCCCTCCGCGCGGAAGAAGTGAAACTTCGTATTGTGGAAATGAAAATAGGAAGGGGTAGAAATTAGAATATAAAATCGAAATTCTAAAAACAGAAGAAACATGGAAAAAGGTAGTGTACGCTGGGATTCAAACCTCCGACCTTCGGCTCCGCAGTCAAAGGCGCCCGCTAAGCCACGGGGGTAGTTATCTAATTGAACCAAATAGTCGACTACATTCGAGATGACTCCGTGCTGGTCGAGCGAAAGTTAACTTTAGTAGGTAAGTTAATAATAGAGTATAAAATCAAATTATCTATCGGCAGCGTTAAATCTTTAACGCAACTTTGATGGGAGTCGCATAAGAAGTTTCACTTCAAAATACGTTTTAATTGCTAACAAACTATAGAAATCGTAGTTTGTAAAACACGTTGAAATTATTTTGGTTCGCATAGTAGTTAAATACTACAATATAAATCATAAGACCCGGTCACCCTTACATAAAGGCAAATTTTTGCTATCATTGTATCAGTAGATCTTCCACGTTTTTACAAAATTATGTAACGTAAAAAAAGGTAAAGACGTCTGCTAAGAATTTAATTAACTTAAAAGAAATGCTTTGCAGAGAAAACGAATACCAGGCTACCTGTCTATTCGTAAACTAAATTGCAGATTTAACAGTTAATTGCTGTCTTTATTATATTTCTCCTGCTGATTGTATTAGTATACATGACTACAATAATACAGTATATACTGGCGCCAGAAGGCATCGCCAAAGCTTAAGTATCTCATTGTTATCTAACGATCGGGGTGCGGTCAGTTTGAGTGTGTGATTAATTAGGGATAATGACCGGCCGGGTAAACATTATACGTAAAGTGGATATTGTATGGAAAAAAGAGGAACATGTACAAAAAAGTCGTTTTTACATTTCGGTGACTGGTTTTTTAGGATAAGAAGAAGACCCCTCTACATTCGCCTTCATTTCTTTATTTATTTTAGCCATTATAAATTTTATATTATCACATAATACAATTATTTAAAGTAGGTACATATTGCTTTTTTAGTATTATGCCAAAAAGTGAGATGTAGGTATAATAACCAGTTTTACAATCGTTTTACTTTTGCTGTAAATTGCACGACGACCAACGCACCAGGTATGTTTCTAATTTTAATAACCCTTCTTTCTCTCGGCAGTCGGGTAAAAAGGACAGAGTTTCTTACTACTTAACCGCGATAAAAATACGATTAAGTTATAGATATTTTCACGAGAGTTGAAGTCACGCACACAACAACATTGTCATGTAAAAACAGCGGGATTTTGAAATTACTGTTCTTTTATTGTACCGATAGCAAGTTCTACAGAGAATTGCAAGATAGACCAAAAAGTTTCTTTAACCTATTTTGTTAAGTATTATATGTATAGAACAATTCATCGACATCAAAAAAATGCCATATTTTGATCAATTTAAAGGTCAGATATGCGTAGGCATATGAATATAAAATCAAGCGTAGAAACCAACGATACTAAAAATATATCACCTTGTTTTTATTTATGTAGCTGTTAAAATTGTCTTTACTTATATTTTCATTACTTTGTTATTTCATTATCAATCCTCTTCAAAGATGACCGAAGTAACTGGCACTCGTTACATGGTTGTCATACCTATTGACAACTGCATTCTAAGAGATAAGAAACCTACAGATTCTTATTAGAATAACTACGGAGATAACGAATAATGCTAAGTGACGATGGTTTATAAAAGTTTTTTTTACTCTTTTTTATACCTATATCTATTAAAATATTTTTTTTAATTTACATTTACTTTCATTCACTCACTCATTTAAATTCATTCATTCACTTTTTTTGCAATCAGTTCTTCATGTAGCGCAATATTGGAAACTTTCCGAAGGCACATCAGTTAATAATACCATATAATATACGAATATAATAAACGACGATAGTCTAAGAACTTTTTGAGGCTCCAAATATTTAGCGCCATCAAGAGGAAATATCAGCTTCATCTAGTAACGACTAGTGTACCACTAGTACGCTATTCGTTACTAGATGGAGGTGACATTTCCTCTTACATTTTGGGTATCGGATAGATGGCATTATAGACTTAAGCTTCAAAAAGTTCTTAGGCTGTGCTGCTCTATTATAATACCTATGATAATACCTATATTACTAGATATTACGGAAAGCGTGGAGAGATTTTTTTATATTTTTTCTCTGTATATAATGCAGCAACAGCAACAAAAATGTTTGTTATACAATGTTTTCTGCCACTTTGCTATCTTAAGGACATCTGTCCAAATCTTTGTACGATATAAGTAGATAAGTACTCGTTGTTTTAGTCTAGAATTCCAGTCACTATTTGAATGGATCTTTCAGTTTCAAGCCGATTTATTTTGAGTTATAATTAAACATTACATGACTGTCAAAATGTCCAAAATCCTAATAGAAAATTTTCCTGTTCTTTAAAATTTAACATGATACGAACATTTAATTAGAAGTACATTTAATAAACTGTCAAATTTTTCCCCCAGTTTAAATTTAATACGGCGTACTAGATTCTATCAAAACTTTTCCTTCGAAGTTTTTCCTGTTTGTGAAAGATTAATGATAATGATTGCAAGGCGATTGTTTAAAGCAGAGTCATAATGAACTTTTAAGAATTATGTACCTACCTAACGAAAATTGAAAATTTATAATGAAAATGTATATTGTGGTATCAGTTTTGGGGTCAAATTTCATAATGTTTTTAATTTGATACTCGTACAATGCTAATACACTTCCTCGCCAGTCTGCTTGGGACCACGAGCATTACGACACGCTCTAAACGTCAGGAAAATGATAAAAGTAAGTGTACACACGATTAAGTCCCGTTTATTGTCAAAATAATGAGTGGAAATCGTGGAGTTTAATAAAGTCATTTTTCTTTTATAATTTACTAATTCTATCACAAAATTAAATGCATTTCTATTTTTCTCTTTTAACTTATATTTCCTTTCCTCCATTAATACATTTATCAAATATACATGCTGCTTCGACTCTAATGTTATTATTATATAAGGTTCCCTCACTAGAGTTAGCGATTAATTATCAACAAGCCAAATATATTACCTATGATCTCGACACTCTTGCTTCCTTAAAAATGAAAACTTGTCTAGCCAATAACGCCTTGCGCGATTTACTTACTACTTCTGCTTCTGATTGTAAGTATATTAAACAATAAACATGCCTTAAATTTGTCGGACAAGGGTAACGCTATTTCTGTTTAATTACACTCAATCATTCCCAGTCCGAAATAAACTAAAACAATTCCCCACAACTCAGTTCGTAACGGCAAATATAATGGGAGATTTTAGCAGCCTGTCATTTGCCGTAGGCCGTTGCGCTGTTAGGCAGCTCTCTTGGGACGCCCCGGCTGGGACGTTGAACTACTGAAATTCTCTCTAAGACCAACAATTTACTTTATATAACTACGCGTTTTCGCCCCTGAGACTGAGAGATTGAGTACTTAAACGTAATTGGCACTTTTGCCATTTTTTTATCTATTTGTGTCTGCAACGCAAATTATGTTTCTAAATGTTATTTTCAATGCGTTTTTTTAGGGTAGATGAAAATGTTAGGGTTGATGAAAAGATCCTAAATTAATTCAAATAAAAATCCTAAATAAATTGTATACTATAACTCCGTTTTCTCTAAAACTACATCTAAAGCCCGACAACTTTCTGTATGGCCCTCGCCATGTTGCGGAATTTTAGTGGTACTAATTTATTTTACTGGCAAGGGGTACCTACTTTTTGACTTTTTGACAACAGACGTAAGAATCGAATGTCACCATTGTCACCAATATGAACAAGAAGAAAAGATTTTGCAATTATAAACGATTATACCACAAAAATGTTCCCAAAGATGCAAGAAAAAGTTGTGTATAAAATAAATCACGAAAAAAAAGACTAAGGATTGCGTAGCACAGTAAACAAGGTTTGGAAATTGAACGGTGACATGACCGGAACTGTCATATTATTATAATAATATATGTATATTTTCTAGACTATACTTGACGTACGAACGTTATTGCCATACATACAGCCTTGGCCAGAAGTGTTGAGCATAGGTGTTTTTTGTTTACAATTTTGATGTTAAGCATTATTTCCCTATCCTAACAATGTACGGTAACGGTAAATGTTATATTTTATTTATAAATATAGAAAACTTCACTTAATAACACTTTCAAGGTACTTAAAAAATATGAAAACAGAAGGTACCAAAAATGTAAATTTAAGTCGGTGCGTCATATTGCAAATATTCTATGCAGTTACAACTAACTTCAACAAAACATGCCTATTAGTTTAAATTAATTGACAAAGTAACTTAAACAAAGATGGAAACGATGGACTAAACTTTCCAGTTTTGTATGAAAATCGCATTGGTGCTCAACACTTCTGGCCAAGGCTGTATATAGGCTGTTGGTAGCGACACTTTCTCAGGGCCAAATATACCTAAAGTTGTCAGGCTCTATTTAGATATTAAATTTTGATACAAAATGTTGAGCGTAAGTAGTTAATTAGGTAAGTACTTACGTATGTGAAACTATTGTATGTTATGTAGGTACATACGACGAGTTATTAACTATAAAATTGTTTCCGCAATTATAACAAATATGAATCCAATGGTAGCGTACAGGATAACGACACAGTATTATTGTGACAATGTCAAAGGATATCATTAACACGGACTACTGCTCATTGCGAGGATTACCCCTAATTAAAGAGCATATATTACCTGGACGGACAACGTCGTATCTATATTTTTTACGATTACGATTTATCATTACGACATTACAGGGGAACCAAACGTATGAAGTTGAATGCACACGCTTTTACCTAGTTTATTATTATTTTTACCTACTTTGGACAACGGTACCGGAAAATCGTGGACATGAATTCAATACGGGTGTGTACAAACTTATACATTCGGCTTTTCAAGAATACAATATCAGGACGATAAAAATGTATTGTTGACGTCTACAGTAAGTTATAAAAGCTACCTACCTATACAAAATTCAAGCTATAGGAACGGAGGGTTTTTGGTCTCAACTGCCAGACCGCCTTCATATATTGAACTAAAGTGGAGTATTTTACAGTACCACATCGTCGAACCAAATAAGAGTTGCTGGTCAAGCTCTAAAAGTATACTTTTAACAATTAACCGTAGTTTGTCACGCAAATTGACTCTCGGGCACTCTTAGGCACGCTATATATAGTGCTGGCGTTTTCTGTAACTTTGTAGAGACGTTGTCATTCCAGGTGTTTATGGTCCTTGACTTACATGTAATATAACCATTCGGGATTGTCTAAGTGCTGTAAAGCGTGAACATGCACACGATTACACTTTGAGGTGGTAGTCTGCATAATCAAATCATGAAAATTGTATGAAGTTTCATTCACGTACCTACCAAACTGCATGCGATCAGCAGCAGGTTCAATGTGTAGGAACGTGGACAGTGAACTTAAGAAAAGTATTATACCTACATAATTATTGTATCCTTAAAAAATGTATTAATGTATTTACTTTTTTTTAGTATAACACCAGTTTTATTCGTGTATTAAAATAATTCTGGCAAAATTAATTCATAGATATTATTTTATTGACAATTAATGTAAGGTATGGCCAATTTTACTTGTTTTGTGAATCTTACAAAAATATTATTATATTATTGCCGACTACCCGTAATGTTCATAAAAGTTTCCTAACTAGTATAGGTAAATCAATAATATTTTAAACTTGAACATAGTTTACGTACTTTTCAAACTTTTCATGTCTCGAACGTCACGTCGAAAACTTATTCTTTTGCTATCTTGGGAATCAAAGCTGTAACTTTTGTGTCAAATACAGTTTGCGTGGAACGAAAAACAATACGATTACTTAAACTTCCTCTGCAACTACTACAAATATCCATCTTATACTTACGTACAGTCTGTGTTGCCTTAAAGAGGTTACATTTTCCGGCGGGACGTTATTTCATGAAATACAGCGACGCCTTTATACAGCTGAGTTACGGTAAACGGTGTTAGTCGACACCTACAATGTACTTAAAGCACTCTATTTCATCGTCCAAAGTTGAACGTGTTCAAAGAATGTTCTAGAGATGGACCGGTACGTAAATCCTGATTTTTCAAGAAAATAGGTACAGCGGCCAAGGTGGGCACAAATATCTGAACAACGCCTCTATTGTCAAGGCAATAAAGTGCTTGTTCAGATATTTTTGAGTACCCTGGCCCGTCCGATATCTGATGGCGACTGTTCGTGGTTAAGTAGTCTTAAGCAAAGGTTATTATTAGTTGTGGTTTCTAGAGACCCGTACTGAACCGAATCATCAAAAGTAACATTTATATTATTCAAATCATCCTTTTTGTTGTTGTAAATTGGTTACCAATCTTGAATGTATAGCAGATAAAAAGATACTCCGTCATGTAAAACATTTTTGTGAATTGGATGGGTTATCGTTATCGTAGTTTGTTTGGATGATTTTGTGGTGAAAGGTGAAATTTAGAACTTGTATGGCAAAATTCTACATACATTCATATAAGATCTGCTTGCAAAGATTCAATAAGTATTTAGTGAGATTGAAGAACTAGTCGTTGAATAGTTACGTTACTATAGGTCCTCGTCACTTGTACATATGCCACGTACTTACGTATAATGAGAGCCAGACTCACTTTTGTTTTATTGGCTACCCGGGTTTCGGCACCCGGTTATTTTAACGACCCCCGGAACAAACGGTGAAGCACTGACGGTTTATTTGCATGCGTATCAGATCACTTTAATGGCACTTCTGTCCTATTTTGCATTGCACAAAGGAATTTCTAAAGCAATTTAATTGGATGAGTAGTCGTTGTAGTTTATTAAGTGCGATTGTTGCTGAAAAGGATAAACGGCTATTTCGTTTGTATAATATTGCGTACATCTTTAGAACGTCGTTTTTTACTGCGTTTTGCTGCAGATTATCCATTTTGCATCCTCCTTTACAATAACTTAAAATCTATTTGACCTACAAACATGAAATTTCACGAGATTCGTAAAATAATATTCTCAGATGCAAATATAGAAGTAGTTCAAAAGTTTCAAGCACACCTTCTCTAGCGCAGAGTTAGTTGCACCGCACGCACACACACACATAACTAAGGATACAATGTAGATATATCTTACCCCTATGCTCTTTATAACTTGCATAGGGGAGTTGGTCTAAAATAGTCTGACTACAAATTTGATTTATAGTATAAATGGAAAGCATCTTAATAACTGAAACGTCTCCGACCTTTTATAACTTTGGTTACTCCTAACTAAGGTGTAAGATTATATTTTTACAGCATTTTACTGTTATCGATCTCCATTGAATTTCTAACCATAATATTTAAGAGCGTTTACATAATAAACAGTACTTAAGGGGTTTCTGAAGCTAAATAATTTTATTCTTAGACATGGTAGCATCTTAATGTTAAGAGCTATTTAGACACAGATTCTACCAACGTCATAAGCACTAACCGAGTTTACTTAGGTAGAGCCGACGTCAAAAATGTTTACACTTTTGCACTTTATTACAAAGGCGAAAAGTGAAAAAGTGTAAACATATATTTGACTTCGACTGTACTTTTATTCTTAACTAGTACTCGTAAATACGCAAACAGAGAGAATTGCTGGAAATGTGGTTGTATGAATTTACTTATCGAGTTAGATAGCGCACTGCTTAAGAGAAATTATAATAATAAGGGTATAAAAAAATCAGCTTAAGCCGTCTTTCACACTGCTACGGTTTCCGCATTTGGCGGCGGTACGCGAGCGAGTAAGCGTTTTTTAAAATTAATCATAAATATTATGCGTAAAGTTTGTGAGTGTTTATTATTATTTAGCACAGTTTCATCAGCAATACTTTCATCGACCATTCAGTTCTGTTTCGTTTCTATCATTAACCAGTGACACATGCAATTGAGCTTAATAAATCGACATGGCTTATTATGTTACATACCCACAAAACCTATTATAATATATAGCGTGGCTTCGGCTCCGATTCGTCCTCTCAGCCTTTAAAAAAGGTCGTATGCAAAATGCCGAGCGAAAAGAATGTGTTAAAATAAAAAGGTACCTTATAAAACCCGATAGATGCGATCGTCGTTGGGACTCCTTTACGCGTGATTGTACCCAGCAACTTTGAGGGTATAAACGAAATGAAGTCTAAATAAATCCAACTAAACCCAACAATATGTAGGTAAGTTTAACGCTTCTGTTGTTTCCAAGGAATTTAGACCAAGTTTTCTCTTGCGGTGCCTGCCGTCCATAAGAATGAGGTTTTGCAGTGTGCGTTGCTAGCAGCGAACTTGTTATAGTCTAGGAAAGTAGATTATTAGAAATGTATAAGTGTAAGATAATTTTAATAAAATGTAGACTAAGAACAGATAAATACCGGTGCAGTCTTTCAGTTTCTTTTTCAGAGCTCTTTTGAAGCCTAGTGGTATTTTTTGCTCGATAGCATTCTTTAGAGACTAGGAATTAAACTTATATAGAGATCATATTCAAAAGAAAAAGTGACCCGGGCCTCCGGTGCCCAAGGCTGGGAAAACATACAATTGACATACAAATCAAAATTTCTTAAAATAATTTGATTTGTTCTTCAGTAGAAATTTAACGTTTATGAGGGTAAATATTTCAATTATTTTCTCTGCTGACTCAACTTATAAACTACTCAGATCGGTGTTAAAAATGTAGGCGCCGTTGTGAAATCCGTGCATTAAACAATATTATAAGAATTTATATCACCACTAAATAACGCATATAGTAATAGGTACCGCGCGATATTACAAATTATGTATTTTGTCGCGTTCATCACTTATTAAATTTGGGCATGTTTTGCAAAGTCTGCTTTTATAGACTAAAGATGTTATACAGAGTTCGAAAATATTTATGTACTGATGTCAGAATTTCTCTCTGTGAATCGCTCATCCTCTCAAAACTGAATTACGCTGATACAACGCTTCTTGAAGAACTACGCATTATTGTATATAGTATCTTTAATGTACTTGTAGTACTGTTTTGAAAAAATAAGTCCCGCCGAGTTTCTTGCCGGTAATAAGTAATACTTCTCGGGTCAGAGGTGTAGGGTTAGAACCGGTGGTCGTTTCTTTTCTCTCTGACGTTCATAAGTGCATTGTAATGTGCCTAAATTGAAGAATAAATATCTTTTATCTTTTATCTTTTTATAGTAATAGGTAGATGTATTTTGTCTAAAACCAAAAAACTTATACAGCGAGTCTAAGTACGGTTACCACGAAAGACCAGACATGATGCATGATGCGGTTGACATGATGCTGAGTGAAGACCATTTTATTGACGTCTTTAAAACTGTTTATTGTATAATTGTGTATTGGTCTTAAATTACTTTGTAGCGTCATGAATAAATTTATTTTCTTTCTATTCTTTATTTCAAAGTTTACTTAATTTTCGCTTGATTATAAAGTGAATTTATGATAACAGATAAAGCTGATTTCGAATTACGAGCAGCTTTCAAATTGAAAAGGAAGTTGGCGGTTATATTGCACTGACGGCAAAGTTAGCTGTTAGCTGCGCTCGGCACGAACACGAAAGTTCAGCTTTTCAAGCGCTATTGAAATTATGTCGATGCAAGAATGGACTTTCCGCGGTTATTGAACCGATTTCGATCACATTTTTCAAATACAAGTTTTATTTCTTTTGAAACAGGTACTTACTACTTCGTCACATTGCAAAATGCCATGGAATAAGACAATCATAATAATTTTCGTACCTACCTAAGTTGACGTTCCTTGTGTGCTATCCACTGTGTAAATGTTCAAGGTCAAAAAAAATTAATTACGAACAGGCAGGGTAATTAGGGACTTGGATGCCACCGAACTGATACTGATAATGGAAATGTAAAACCAAATCCATTATTTAAGTAAGTCAATAAAAGGCAATCAAGTATTTTTAAATATTTTCATTGCATTTAAACTACCCGTGAGATACGCAATCAATAACATGGATTTTTATTTCTTTTTTTAATTGCGAACCGCAAACCAGTCATGATCTTGATCGATGGAAAAACTTTTGTGTGCTCGAGCTAACTTCAGAAACTTTAACATTTCTGTACGAGTACTTTTACTACTAAGACTAAAAATCGGAGAAAATATTACCGCGGGGAGTTGGCGTTCGAAATAAATTTAATATTAGATGCGAGTTGGATGGTTCAGGCACACAAGCCACTTTCAATTAGCTCCGGCCGGGTGTCTGAGTTGTGACAAGGGTTTGTACACCCCGCCACGCGTATTCGGCAATAACCTACTTAAGTTTGTGCTTTGATTGCGAGGTACATACAGTCAGCAACAGACGTAAGCGGGTGAAGTGTTCATAAACTTCATAATAATCTTGAAAAACTTTTGTTGTTTTAGCAATTACGTCGTGACAAAATAATTTTATGACTGTATTTGTGATAATATACCTATTCCATGACGTAATTTAAGTCCAAAAATATAACCTCACTCATTCCCCGGTTTTGTGTATGTGTGTTTTGTAAAAATATTTTTTCTCGATTTTGGAGTTGATCCCATAGTAAATGTTGTTCAGTATGACCTAATTACCTCGCTCAATATGAACGGTGGTTATTATTTTACCCTGTATTATAATTAACTGCAATAATATGTAAGTACGCAACCATACAAAACATGCACTCTTTATGTCATTGGCGTCATTGCCCTGGAAATATTATATAGTATAGCGAAATATGAAGATAAACACAATGTTTATTTTGATACAGCAACATTTCAATTATGTTTATTTATGTATGAATACTTTACTACAGTACAGCTTGTATTTAATTTTTTTTTATCTTTTGTTACAGATACAGATACTGGCTAAAATTTGCAGAATCATCGTGCCAGTGCGTAACATGAAAAGCCGTCCATTGCAGTGAAAAAAACGTGGTCTTATAAGCAATAAAGTTCGCTCGGCCTCGAAATCGGCTGTCAGTGTTAAATGTTGGAACAGTTGAATCCAGGACTAGTTGTGTGAGGGTGGATGGTGTTGGTGGGGCGGGTGGTATGGCGGCGCGCGGGCGGCGGTCCGGGCGCGCGCGGCGGTGAGGCAGGCGGCGGGGGGCGCGATGCGCGCGGGCGCTTGGGCCGTGTGGGCGGCGTTGTGCGCGTGCGCGCTGGCGTCGGGCGAGTTGCGCGTGCTGCAGGCGGACGCGCGCGCCGCTTTCTACGTGGGCATCGCCGCGCCGCCCTCGGCCGCCGCCGTCGTGCGCGCCTTTAACAAGAGCCTCGCGGAGATCTCGCAGACCTACCTCGCCGGCGACTATCCGCTGCATCTCCGCAATATCACCCTATTGCCGCTTTACATCGAGTTGCCAGAAGATGAAAGGTAAGTCGCTTAAGTGTTTATCTATCTACCTGTAGCAACCTTTACAGCGCCCGTTTTCGGACATAGGCCTCCTCTCCATATTTCCACCGCGTATATGTTTATACTTATTTATTCCAATTATGTCTGTAAAACAAGCAGCAATGTTTTAAGAAAAAACATTATTTAGGAGGCAACAGGATTGTTTTCCTCCGAATGCTACGTCCATGTGTTAATAATCTTCGATGTTTAATCTCCACGATAGTGGCAACGTCTTTTAATAACGTGTTTAGTATCGTCGTTTTCGTTTATGGTCTAAGAGCTGGCCACGTCAGATGTGACACAATAATGAGAGGTTTGTAATCAGTCTAGTTAGATTGCATAACCATCCTTATTGCTAGATCCGGGCATCTGGCAGCTTTTAATGGGTGGAGATCAGAGTGACAGACCAACAAAGTTTTTAAGTTGAAAAAAAGTAATACCGAAATAGATAAAAACTCCTGATATTGTGTCATTTATAGAGAACAGGGCCTATACCTTAACATTAGAACAAAAAACATTGTGTTTTATTGCGCAAACAAAAACAGTAGGCGAGTAACCAAAAATTACATTAAACATCATTTGTCACTACTTCCTCTAACCGAAACTTTTGGATATTATATGATCTAATTAATTACATGATTTTTCATAATATTGGATCAAAACCAGAGCTCTAGAATTTGTTTTCTTCAAGTTATTTGCATTCTTTGACCTCCACCACTTTACAGCTGCCAGATGTCCGGATCTAGAAATAAGCATAGTATAGCAAACTAACTAAAGGGGTTTCGTTGCTCTCATTATTGTGTCATATCTGACGTGGCCAGCTCTCCGTCTATTAGAAGAACTAAATTATGAGCGTCTTATTTTTAGGAAGATTCGACAAACCTAAAACTCAAATAG
This sequence comes from Pammene fasciana, assembly GCA_911728535.1. Classification (NCBI taxonomy): domain Eukaryota; kingdom Metazoa; phylum Arthropoda; class Insecta; order Lepidoptera; family Tortricidae; genus Pammene; species Pammene fasciana. The sequence goes on from OU452279.1 coordinate 6,914,064, forward strand.
GTACTTATATTATTTTAACATTAACAATAAAAAATATGATTATAATAGTTATTTGTGCAACAAGAGAGGAAAGTTCGTTTTTCTTGCGAGTGTTGATTTTGAGTCCCGAGTAAGCGAAAGATTCTATAATTGAATCACGAGCGAAGCGAGTGATTCTAAGTTTGAATCTTGAGAGTAGCGAGGGATCTCAAGAACACGAGATGTAAAAAAAACTTTCCTCTCGTGTGACACATACAACTTTTCACCTCAGTAGTGAAAACATATTAAAGTTAAAAAAACACATTTATTTACATTCCTGAATGAAAGGCATCATCATTATGACGAAAAGCTTCTAGAAACAAAATTTCACTCCCTGGAGTGAGGAAAAGTCGCAACTTTCGTCACTCCCTGGAGTGATGAAAGTCGCACTTTCGTCACTCCAGGGAGTGAGGAAAGTAGGCTTGTTCGAACTGCTGAGGTGAAAATAATTAAATTTCGCCACTATTCATGTGACAAAATTGCCAATGATTGAATGCCAGTTGCATCTAGTGTCACGGACGGGTCGTGATCCTGTGAATAGAGATTGGCATTAATTTGGCCTTTGTAAGTGACGCCCAAAGGCTTTTGAGGAGGTTCGTGTACAGCTCGAGCCCCAACACAATAAGCAAAAGGGTTTGCCTGATTGTGCTCGTACCCCTGTAGCGTATTTCGTGTTTGTATTCTAAGATCACTTTAATAGGAGAGTCGACGGCATGGGCCGAGCCAGTTTAAAGTTTAAATATCAAAATTAAGTGCCTTATCCGTATTGTATCAATTTCAAATAAATCATACTTATTGAAGGTGGAATTTATAACGGGTACAAAGAGGGAAATCGTATTTAGACATTGATTTATTATGTACATATTCTACTTAGATGTGACATCTAGAACAAATTTTGTGTGTCATGTTTGGTGGTTGACAGCTCTGACTGAATGAAAGAGTAGTATAGGCTTGTAGTGATTTTCACTACAACTTTTGGGACAAATAAATTCTTAGGGCTGTCATCTCCTGGTACTCAATGGTCTTAGAAGAACGTCAGTAACCCTGGAAGAGACGTTTGATCCCTGTTAGAAAAAAGATCGATCGTCATCTACTTTTTAGACCAATTTCTCGCGGACTGTAAATTTTTCCAAAATCTGTGAAGAAAAAACACATTATATGATCCTAAATAGAGAAATATGTATTTTCATTTACATACCTATTTAAAAGATGCAGGCATCCATAGGCTACGGTACCTAGCTGACATTTTCGTTTCGTATGCTTGTGTTTTACCGTCATAGTATAAAAAAAGTTAGAGGTCGTCTCCTAATACCTTCTTGCGTAGCAGCAGTTGCTGCCTGCACTGACCCGTTTAGAAAAACCATCCCTTATGCCCCATAAGATCTTAATTTCAGTCATATTTGTAATGAATTAACAAATAAGTTTCCTATATAACATGATTACAAGAAGACCGTATGATGATATAATTAAAAAAACGCATAGATGGTGATGAAAAAGACTAAAATGGTGATAAAACATTTCAAAACCATTATGTATTTTAAATGTCCTAAATTCTTTTTCTTGTGGTAATGCTTACCAAAATGAGTGACATCAGCATTACAGTATATCATATTATACCGGGTGTTTCCTGTAATAGGACCAATAAATTAAAACGTAGATTCTACTCCTCAAACCAGACAACGTTTGTTCAGCAACTTTTAAAAATAACTTATGGTTTGATTTTTATTTCACTTTAAAGATTATTCGAACACGCAATGTATTCCGATATTGATTATGTCTGTAGGGTGACAAGGCTGAAAAGCAATGTCAATTGGACTGATTGGACGTACATTGAAAATACTATTTAGTTTGTATGAAAAAGAGACAATCTAAAAAATGCATATTTTTTAAAAGTTGTTGAACAAAAATTTTATTGTTTGAGGAGTAGAATCTACGTTTTAATTTATTGCTCATGTTACAGGAAACACTCTGTATTTAAACTAATTTAGCAATTATGGAGAGCATGAATGGGTATTATCGAGCGAGAGCACTTAGTCTTCGTCGAAGATAGGAGCCGGTCGTCAGAAAATTGATATTCTAAGCGAAGCTAATATGGATGTCGATAGTCGACACAGTACTAAAATGTTTGCTTTAGATATATGTTGACCTAGCCTAGCTTATATAGGTACTTCTAGATATCTAAATTAGGGCGGCGTTTGAGGGATAGGGGATGCGACCGTCGCTCCAAGGATCCGACCTGGTCCAGCAAATTTCACTAGCCGTGCAAAGCGGCAACGCTGCAAGTATATTTGGCACTTTTGGACCAGGTGGGAGCCGAAACGAGCCTTTTTTGATAAATAATATTTTTGAGTACCTATAGGTAGTGTTGTTTAAACTGTTGGAATCTGTTATTATATTTACGTTTTCATTATATCTAAATTTAATCTATAATATTATGAAAAGTTCTCCTTGACTACGAATTCTGAAAAATAAAAATGTCTCCGGAGACCTGGTTTTAAAATAATAACCTGGTTTTCATTTTGACTTCCACGCTCTATTTTATATTTTCCTTTAGTTACTGTATTAACTCGATCTACACCTTTTCCAAATTACTATGCAGTTGTAGGTATCAATAAATACTATGCACTTATATATATAAAAAATAATAGAAGCATTAGTATCGCCCTGTAATATTTTCCTTGGTTTTGGTGACACGATAATAGTAAATGTACAAATACTAGTTGTATATCCAACCTAGTTTAGTAGAATTGTTTGAGAACGGTATTTGCCAACACGTATTGAGAATGCAAAGCCTTCAATTCCACAAAAAATAAAAATAAAATCTATCTGTAGCCGTGATCCCACAATAAGAATATTGATACCGACAGCTATCGCCTCAGAGCCTTTTCAAGTTTAGGCTGCAAACAAGGCGAACAAGCAATACACGTTTGTTTGATACTTTATGGATATTGTTGAAGTTGTTTCTATTCCGATCGGAACGTGTTCTCCGCAGTGAGGTATAGTTTCGTAGTTTGATGCCCGCGGAGGCGAGGAGTCTGCAAACTTTACTGCTTTATATTTCGGTGGCTCATACATCATTGGAACTTTCATCCCGGTCTCATTGTACATTTTTCGTTTGCCGTGCGTTTTTCTTGATTTTTGTATAAAGAGTAAATTGAAAAATGTGTATGTCCAAGATATTCTTACCATATTTGATGAAATTTCATATCGTCCCGAGATAGCGCAGAGAAAAGCCTCGTTCGAATTGATGTCAATCCCTTTAAGTGCTTTTGTTGGCCGGTGGAGGCTGCGGGTGATTCCGTAAAACACTTTTGTTTATGATACTTTTAAAAAGATTTTATGCGCCGGGGATCAGCATTTTCACTTGCAGCGTTAATTTGCATGGTTTTTCGAATAAAGGCGGTACTCTTATCCAGCGAAAGTTTAATGAAATTTTGTTTCCACATAAGGAATATGATAGCATTGAAGTTATTCGTACATTTAGCTTTCGATAATAATAATTAAAACTGGATTATGACAATGTCTTAACGTCGTATGTCCTGGCTATATTTCTTGAATAATATTCAAGAAATATAGCGTGTCGTTATTTTTAACCCCATAAACATGACGAGGTAATATTCTTGGCCCTAACTTTAAAAGCTAAATATGTTATTCTGATTAACAATGAATATTACAGCAGTTTTATATTTTCCCCTCATACTTGGTTAAATTTACATTATTCAGCGACCCCATAATTCATCTTTTGATTTGTCTACCCATTTTGATTTGAATTTTGATATAGTAGTTATATTATTTATTTTTAAAGGGGAAGACAAGATATAGTGATGTTGATGCTCATATACTGAATTTATGATAAAATATAATATAGTTAGCCTATCCGTGACTTCATTTGCGTAGATGTAACTTGATTCTTTCCCTTTTCCTTAAGTATGTATTTCCTTCTGTTCATTTTTTTATTTCATCCGCTTGGGATTGATAAAAGGTACTTATACCTAATCTTTTAAGAAGTTTTTGCATTATTAAATAACCAACATCTTAACAATTATGCAAACTCGTTTCCCGTTTGGAATGATTTTCCTTTCCCGGGTAAAACAATAAGCTATGTTATTAATGCAGGTTATAAATTGAATTCCACCATTTCATTAAATATCCTAGGAACGTTGAGAAACAGCAGACAACCTCAGAATTTTCTTCCAATCTTAGCAGTCCCAGTTGAAATAACTTTCCAAAAACAACAATCCAATTTCCGTAACTTTTAAAATACCCTTCTTCAAAGTGCCGCAAATTCCTTATTTCATCACTGAGATAATCGCGTGATATAACGCCCTTAAGGGAGTGCCTTTTTAAAGTTTCGCATTTTAAAACGCTACGCCGGTTGACCTCCTAATGACACTGGTGCTAACGCATTGTTGAGTAGCCTGCTGCATGGTTATTCATTGTAGGTTTTATGTCTTGTTCATTAATAAAGTGCCCCCTTCCGCACTGTGCTTTTGTTTTTGCGTTGAAAAGGTGTCTTTTTGTTTTGTCTGCTGTCGGAAAGTTGGATTTTATCATCTAGGCCCTTATTACTTTACAGAAATATAGAAAGGGGTTTAATAATATTAAGTTGGAATTTAATAAAATTAGAAGCACTTTGGAATTAAATCGGTATGTTTTTTACTCGTACAATAGAAATAACATTTTAATATGTCATTTATTTTCTTACATAGACTAGACAATCGTTTCGAAGGGCACGTATTCACTACAAATACGGAAAATTTTACTTGTAAAATGCTCCACCGCTGCAATATTTGTTAGTTTTCCTTTCATTTTATAGAAATCATTTTGTTCTAAACAAATTGTATTTACCTACGACAGGTTCTGGCTCTTTTCTGCAGCAGCGATATTGGCAAGATGCTGACGAATCCCACAGGGAGTTGACACGCTGTATGGTTTTATTTTGTTTTATAGTTATTTATGTAGTTTAAATTTAATCTTACTACGTGAGCTTACTGCGTACTGTTTGATTCAATATAAGAATTTCAGATGTAAAACTTTCTCTGGTTTTATATGTATATACACACTTGTTTTTATTAAATAACAATAGTGTAGAGCAATAGGTATATTTTCAAATAATGAGTTTTTCCTCAGGTTTTGTTAGGTGTAGCAATCTAACTAATACAGGATGGGGTTCTCAAAAAAAGGAGTCTATAGAATTCTAAAGGGTTGGCAACGCGCATGTGTCACCTCTGGAGTTGTAGGCGTCCATAGGTTTGGTAGTTGCATGATCAGGTAGGCCGTGTGCTTTTTTCCACGGTCGGTCCTGGCATTTACAAAACGATGCGGGGTCAGTGACATAAGGAGGAACTTACATATTAGAGTTGACTACTTACTCTTCCCTATTTGGCCCCATCCCATTTCCTAATTAGGTCCTTATCCGCCAATAACTTACTGATAATACTCTACTAATATTAATGACTCTTACATAACTGGCAATGTATGTAATAAAATCTTGCAAGTCGGTTTAATATTTAAAGCTACAATTTAAGTTTCATGTTTATTTTGTAAGACAAAGAACATATTGAAATTTTGCAATTTACCATATATTTAAATTATATTCATCGATTTGTACACGGTAGATTAATTTTCCCATAAAATTGTCCGTGTTATTATGCTGTATTTACGTAAATACAAAATAATCGTTGAATCGAATCGTGATTGTAACCATTCAGTAAACACAACTCGCAGATCCGAATTATACTTTTCATATGTTTTCGAATCAATTACAAACTCAATTGCTTATTGAATATTGAATGCCTCCAAAAGTAAACGAATACAGAGAATTTAGCAAAATCACGTAAAGGTTAAAAAAAGCAGTAATAAAAAGCAAACAATTCCGACAGTGAATGTTATTCTTTGTCACTGAAATTGTCGTGAGGCAGTTGAATACAAGCCTACAGTACATATAACTGCGAACCTCTTCGTTCGACTATTTGCATTACTATCTTTCGAATACGCCAGAGCGATAGAGATGGAGATAACGCAGGTTTGTAGCCCGCCTGATAGTAAGCAGTAAACATAATCTATGGATGCTCACCGTCATCGCCAAGAGTAAAGGGGTCACATAAGCATTTACTTATTCCTAAACATGTGCCCCACATAGGTGATAAAAGTTGATAACACGTAGTGATATGATAATATATATATATTTAAATGTACAATTTATTTTATCACTTAATGTAGCGTTTGTATGTGTAACTCATTTTATAAATAAATTTATATTACTATATTGCACTATATTAGCATTGGACAAAATTTTATATTAATTCAAATTCAGTCAAAGTTAACGTAACCTAATTCATAAAATTATAGTACTTTGCAAATAAAAATTTCAAAACAACAGGTTCAGTTAATAAGATATTATGTGATAATACACTGAAAGAAAAACATTACATTTATATACTACCACAACGATTAGTAAAATAGATTGGTTATTGTAACCGATAGGTACTACAATCTTGTAAGGAAAACTACTCTATTTTTACGTTTACTATATCTAGAATTCAATAGAACTATTCAAACATTACTATGCTTATTGGTTTAATTATTTATACTATGTATGTGAACAGTTGTCCCACAATTTACTAGATTTTCTCGTTCCGATTACAGTATTTTGGTATCATCGACGAGACTTTTATCTCCTTGATACAAACATAAATATTGCGAATACTGCGGTTTACATATTTGTTGAATTTTACTACGAATATATTAATGGATGTAATATATAAATACCTTAGTAGATATTCCTTTTAGCATAACATGAATAGGAGATCTGTTTCAGTATTGAAAAATACGAATAGCGTTATGAAATTATTTTAAAATTCAGTTTCATTAATCATTCCTGATCTCACTTGGAATAAGTGAAAATTTATTGAGATTGAAAACGCAATTAAATCTTAATTATCCTCGTCTGTTCCCACCTTCATGATATAAATTCATGCCGAATTTCCACTTCTGGAAATAATTTGGCGAAGTAATTTCCGGGCACAATGTAAGTTGACAAAGTTGCTTGAAACAAACCTTTCTAGGTTTGTTTTTAATAATGAATTTTCATTGTTATAAATAAGTTACCGAAGAGAAAATTGATTTGGAATAAAAACGTGAATCTACTTATAACCTGTACTAGAAAACAGTAAAGTTACTATAGTAATACTTAGTATAGTAGTATACTTATTTTCTGTCTTTTACGACATTTACGATAGGTATGCATCGCTTACACTTGTCGTAAAGTCTAAAGTAAAAGTTTTAAGCTACTTTGGTGACATGGTGACAATAGTTAGAATGGTTGCCAATAGTACATTTGACTCAAATTAACGACAGTCATTATTTTTTAAAATTAGATTATAACATTACTGTAAGTTAATTTACATACAATGCCTAAAATATCGAGCATTGGATTCTTAAGAGTCGCCAGGACGCTCGCGTTCCCATACAAACGTAGTTTCGCTCTCATTTTAAAACGACATGCTTTAGAACCACGAACTTTGAAATGGGCATTCTAGTAGTACAGATCTATGTTGGTAATTCGTTTTCGTTGCTAAAAATTGTAATACAAAGAAAATACAGCCAGATACAGATTTACATACAAAACTTATTTTTGTTATGTTTTCTTTGTGATACTATTTTTAGCAACGAAAACGAATTACCGACATAGACCTGTACTGCTAGAATGCCCATGCCAAATTTCGTGGTTCTAAAGCATATCGTTTTAAAATGAGAGCTGAACTACGTTTGTATGGGGACGCGAGTTCACGCAAGCGTCCTGGCGACTCTTAACGGTTCCTAATGCTTATTCTGTTTTAGTAGCAAATATCTTCAAATCTTCCGTGCTGGTATTAAAAGTAATATTGCAACGTTTCCCAAACTTTTTGTAGGGCTCGGTGTAGAGGCACTCATAACAGGCTTTCGCGGCGGCTTGCTGACCGTGTTGGCTGGTAAAAATTCCACCAGTTGCTTTAAATCTCAGGCTTTTCGCTAGTTTAATCCTAAAACAAAAACATTTTGGGTATTACACGTACAGTAGACGTCAAAAATATGTTTACACTTTTGAACCTGATTACAATGGAGTAAGGTGCAAAAGTGTAAAAATATTTTTGACGTCGAACGTACAGTTCTATCATATATTTAGCCAATTTTAAAATTTCCGTATAATACAGACACCAAAAAATATATTATATAAAGACCATTTTATTTCTCGGCCAACCCAATGAATTTAAATTAATAACATTTCTCGTACATTTAAGTAAACTCAATTAGGACTATGGTACGTTACGTTTCGGCAGTTTCCAATATATGCAACCAAGCAACTGTGCCAAAAGCAATAGGAATTGAGAATAGTTGAAAGCGAAGTTGGTACCGGTGCCAAGTTGAATCGAATTGCACTATGTGCGGAGAAAACCCAGCAAGTTAGCAATAATAGAGATATGTCTAGAGATCTTAGCTCTCTACTTAGGTCAGCTCCTAGCTTATATGGTAGTGTATTCCTTTTGTATTCAATATTTTAATTAGAACGGCAGTTGGAACGGCATGTAAAGATTTTGTCGTATCATAAAATGTTTCATAAAAATTTGCAAATCACCTTTGGCTTTACGTTCAAAGCAAATAATTGTTAAATGATTGTTGTCAGTATTTTATTTAGTAATATTTGCTACTCAACCATTGCGTAAAATCGTATTCTAAAATCCCATTCTAGCAACATCTATATTTTTTCCTATGTACAAAGATTTTTCATATATGTGCCCGCTTAACTAGTTAGGTTTAATAAATATACTAGTAGTACGTCAGTACATAATTTGTAAGTTACAATGTGAGATCACTAGAATGTATGCACCATAAAACATTCCCTAACTTAGTTGCACAGAGATACAACTAATAATGTATGGTTTACTAGAACGTAGTTCAAGCTACGAGTAAAACCACAAGAGAAATCTAATTACTGGCTTGTAAATAGTTAATTGAAAAAAGAACATTAAAACGGCATTTCTAAGAACTTTACTAACAACAACACCTAACAATCAACTACTATTGGTTTAATCCGTATCATAGGGTATGTCATTTTTTTTTCATATTTTGTAAAATTTTCTATATATTTTTAATAAAAAATGAAATCATTAACATCAATAGGATGTTCCACATTTTGGAGACCGACCAGTATTTACGTAGCCGTTTCAATCTATAAATATCAGAAAGCACTATATTATAATTTGTGTTTGTTTTCAATATCTTATCTGTTAGCTAAATAATCAATCCCTTAACTACCTTCTGTATTTCAACTGAATCATGTAAATGAAGCAAGTAAACCAAACATAATTACAATATGTCAATAGACGCATGGAAAATCAGTACCGCGTCGAATATCCGTGTAAACGGATTTCGGTATGTGATTAAGAGTTACCTTGCCGTGAGTAATTTGGTGGCTATGCCCAATCTCCTGTACTCCGGGGCCACGGAGAGGCCGACTCCCATTAGGTATTCACCAACACCGTATTTATCATAAATTACTGGCACTTTCATCGCCTCCCCGAACATGCGTAGGGATAATAGGCCGGCTTCGGTTTTTGGCTGTGGAAGGAAATGTAGTATTATGTAAGTCGTGATATGGATATGTACCTACATAGCAAATGTGTGAATACCAAAGTAAAATGAAGTGTTGATATGAAAAAAGTAAATGATAGGATTCGGATTTTTACAAAATTATTAAAGATACAAAATTTGTTTACAAGTTAAAGAAATACTTAATAGAGAAATGTTTCTATTCAACGCAAGAGTTCTTTGACTCTAGTTAAATAAAGTTTTCTGATTTGCAAACAAGCTTTAGAAGTAGTTAATGATAGTGTTTTAATTGCATCATATGAAAATGATGAATTAGTTACTATTCATTATTATTAAACAAGAAATTACTTTAGCTAGGAAAATGATTACATTCATGAATCAAAATTGATGATAATCTGATAGCGCGTATTATAATTATAAATAATATAGGATTTAAGTCCCTAAGGGCTAAAACTAGGTCGGCCTCGAATAGAAATGGAAGAATAAACGGCAGCGGTTCCAGGGTTAGGGCGGAACGGCGATTGGCGTAAAGCTCAGATGAAATGGGGTGGCGGAATGAAACGGATCCGGACTTATTCTGTTATTCTCTTTAATAAAATATTTATTGAAAGTTTGACAAGCGCTAAAATGAAGCGATGAGTAACGAAAGGGTAAACTGTGATGTTTGTTACCTATTTGACTCCAATCGCGCCGTATAAAGCTACCTTCTTTATAATATAATATAAATAAATAAATAAATATTAGGACAATCTTACACAAATCAACCTAGTCGCACAGTAAGCTCAATAAGGCTTGTATTGTAGGTACTAGGCGACGATATATATAATAGATAGATATAGATAAATACTTATATACATAGAAAACATCCATAACTCAGGAACAAATATCTGTGATAAACACACAAATAAATGCCCTGACCAGGATTCGAACCCGGGACCTCCTGCTTCATAGGCAGGGTCACTACCGACTAGGCTAGGAGGCCTTTAAATATAATGTCAGACAAATATAAATCTGTAGGTTAAACCTTAAGGCAGATTAAATATTTATGATGCATAAAAAACCGATTTTTTGCTGCTCATTCTTTGTTCGCACCTAATGAAAACTTAGCAGGGATTTATAATAAAAGAAAAGAATTTGAAGCCCGCTCGATACCAGAGTTTCGGATTAACCGCTAAATAAGGTTAGGAAGTTCAACAATATAAAACAAGTGAACCACGAAACATTTAAGAACACCCTTTGACGCTTTTGTGAGTAGTGACTTTACTTTATTTAGGTAATAGAGAGAAGTAAGTATAGATATAGTGAAAAATGATTTTCCACAGGCCAGGCAAAAATCGATCTTAAATCAATGACATAAACACTTTGACATGGAAAAACTTTTCTCACTGTAAATTTACGAACATAGGTTTTTTATTAAGTCGTTATCTAAATATTTATCGGTACACTGACGTTATCACCGCTTTAGCGACTTTTAAAATGAGGATAAGATGAAAAATGGTTTGAAGATACATTTTAAATGATTTATTTATTTATTTAATCTTTATTGCACATTAGAAAAAACTTAACGTACAAAAGGCGGACTTAATGCCATAAGGCATTCTCTACCAGTCAACCTTAGGGCGAAACAGAAAAGATTGTAGGCGGTGCATCTAACAAAATTAAAGGTAATGCAAATCTATTTTCGACTGTATGCACATAAATAATATAAACTAATATACATAAAACACAGATATAAATAAACTACTACATATATAATAATATACATACACACAAATACTTATATACTATATGTATGTATATCTCACCAAGAAAAGGTAATTTCGGAGAGTATACAGAAATTGTAATTTAGCTGCCATGATTGACGATTTAATGATGTTAAGTAAATATTAAAAAGTAGTAATTATTTAAAGTACAAACTTATTTAAAGTACTAGTTAAATAAAATAGATGCATACTAACAATTTTATGGAATTGACGCAGGTTCATCAGAATTGGCATAAAGGGAAGTAGTTTTAAGCCCTGCACAAAATTATTGAACATTATAGAAATTATGTTATTAATTTTACCTTTATTGCTAAATTATATAAACTTATTTTATTTATTTATTTATATGAGCCTAGAGTGTCCCACTGCTGGGCAAAGGCCCCTCCTCTTCGCTTTCCACGTATCCCTATTGTTCTGACCCGTCTCTCACCAGTCTCGATCAAAGGCGTCCAGGGGGCCGATTTTTGACAGGACGCTCGAATTCAAAAAATTCAAGCTCGAAAATAATCGCACACAAAAGTTTGTTGCCAATTTTTCGCATGGAATCAATAGTTTAAATAATCAGGATTTTAAATTTCTTTCACTTTTAAAACATAATTTCATCGTTTTAGTCAGAGTTTCAAATGTCACTTTCGAGTACTCGATTCTCAAAAATCACCCCCCTGGTCGTCCCGCCATCGCCGTCGAGGTTTGCCGCGTCCCCGGGTTCGATTGCGTGGGACCCAATGGTGGTTTCAGTGGCGGCTATTTTAGCCCATAAGTCATCCGGCATACGGCAAACGTGTCCTGCCCAATGCCATTTAAGCTTATTTTACAAGAGGTTTAATGCTAGGAAGCAATCGAAAGCTATTGCAAAGCATGGAAGCATTAGCATTTATGTGAAATGATATATCTATAACAACAAAACTTCTACAAGCAACACAAGACTTCAATATTGTCACGGAGATTTAACGGACTAGCAAACATTAATAAACATTCACAAAATATCGTTCGTCTTTAAAATGTAACTACTTATATGTGAACGAGTTTAGTACAAGGGACCACTTTGTCGATTTACAAGGACACTTTTTACATTCACTAATAGATAGTGCTTATTGCGTAATTTTAGAAAGTACTATTAACTCCATATCGAAAAAGTGGTCCCTTTGTTCGTGGACTGACACATATTTAAATACATTGACTAAGCAAAAAACATAAATTTATTTATAAAACGCAAAACAATATAACATTATGGAAACTGCAAGATTGAACTCACACCTACTCTTCCCTAATAACTTAAACCGCAAGTTCAAATTCATCTATTAAACACCTAAATTTCCAGATTACTTACCGGGTTATGATCCACAAACTGTCCTTTGACCTGAGGACAGCAAAGGTTCACACCGACCAAAGTATGCCCCGATCCATCTCCGTCAGCCAGAAAGCACGCTAGCGACATCTTCTGCCTAACGATAGACGTCAGCAACACACGGTACTCTTGTACGGCGTCGGGGTCCTTTGCGGTACCTATTCAAAGGTGGATAGGAATCAATTAATCATCGACCCGCAAGGATCGTATAATACGGGGACTGATAATGTCTATATACAAAATCGTGTTTCTATAAAATTCAGGCTACGTCTGCTTTCCGTATCAGGGGCAGCGGAGCCATCTATTTAACTAAAGTTGAGTTATTTTTATGTTGTCAAAGTTGATTGCTTTGATGTCGTCGTGGGCTCAAAACTTGAAAATTGCTTTCCCTGCGTATTGTGATATTGTGATGGATGGCACCTACTGCGCTTGCGGAAGTTATGAGAACGCAATTTTGTATAGTTTTTACCGGTTCATGTATTGTATGGGTCCTTGCCAACCTCCATTAAATTCAACTCGATTAATAACCAATCGAAAACGGATTTCAATCCCCATTTGCGTTTGAAACGGGTTTTATTATTTTGACGTTTGTTTTTAGGATATTCTGCAATTACCCTTGTAATTTGATCATGATAACTGTTTTTAAATATAGGTAATAAGAATGATACTTAACGTTTTGGAAAATAGGTAGGCATATAAAATATATTTGATATTTAGATACCAGCCGGTTTACTGCAAAGACAGCGTGAGAAACTCTGCATCTACGAGTATTAGCAATGACATTAAAGTTATAGTATGGTATTAATTTTTTCAAGTTGTCCGAATCTTACTAGAGATTTCTTCCTACAATTCGGACATCTTAATTTTTTTTTACTATAAAATAAATAAATAAATATTTGGGGACAATCTTACACAAATCAACCTAACCCCAAACTAAGCAAAGCTTGTACTATGGGTGGGGGTGGGTGGTAACTATGATACGATTTACTGTACTATACTCCCACTGTAGCTGACATTGGCTTGTGCATGACATACGTATGCCTAATAGTGAAACGTTTATTTGTAGCCTGAATTATTATATTTGTCTTAATATACTATATAACTCTGTTAACCAATTGAATACTAATAAATTTAAATAAAAAACTTTTAAAAACAAGCTTTTATGTGAATGCTCTAAAAAGAGAAAATAAGCTTTTGAGTCAATCAAACTTTTTTTTATAGGAATTTTGTACAATTTTATGACATAAAAGCTTGTCGCGAGACTTTCCCGTGTAAAAGAGATTGCACATTTACATATATCGAGGAAACCTTGTGTAAATATTGAATATTATAACAAAATCATTGGTTTCATTCAGTCCGATGTTGAGTACTTATTCTTTGAGTACATTTAATTATTGTCATTAAAAATTATTTGCTTTACAATTTTATAATCCACGCCGCAGGCTTCGTCAGACAGATGTATACAACAGTAGGGCAACCACAGGCTCGACACATACCAATATATTGTCATATAACTCGTTATTGACTTCAAAATTCACTTCGAGATTTGTTATTGCATTGCAAATTTGTGTCGCTTTCGTTTGACATATTAAAAAGATGCAACTAGCGTAACAAAAACAACTCATTAACTCAATGACAAATGACAAACCGCCAAGTAGCACTATCTTATATGTACTATATACTACATCCAAAACACGTAAATAACACTTGATGTGAATTTGTTTTTTAAGAAATACATTGATAATTATAATTTTAATTAATGAATAATGGGCTGGGCACATATCTACAATTTTAATTAATTTTACACTACCGTCATAGGATTACTTGGCTACATGGTTTCACCTAAAATATGTGCAATCTCTTTTACACGGGAAAGTCTCGCGACAAGCTTTTATGTCATAAAATTGTACAAAATTCCTATAAAAAAAAGTTTGATTGACTCAAAAGCTTATTTTCTCTTTTTAGAGCATTCACATAAAAGCTTGTTTTTAAAAGTTTTTTATTTAAATTTATTTTTATGTTTTTAGTTTTTAAGAGACATGTTCCGTAGCCTGTAAATTTCGACTAACACATCGTTTCGCTGTGTTGACCGGTTTCTTATTGCTTGTTAATTTTAGCTAATAGAAATGGCCATTGGGTGTGTTACCTGATATCAAAGTAGGCAATAGGCATCAAGGTAGGCATGCTGAGTTATTTTTATCATAATAGTGATGAAACACACGCTAAACCATATCAGGTAATTTAAAAATTCTTGAAAAACAAACATTTTTGTTATATTTCAAAAAGAACATTATGTTACGGAAATATCCCTAATGACACATTAAAGTTGCAAAACAATAAGCCTAATTAAGTTAACATAGACCTCATAATTAAACAGCTACTAAAAACCCAAACTGACAGTTGTGTCCGAGGTTGAATGATAGAACTTCGCGTCGCTGCACTCGCTCATTCGATAATAGTTATGCACGTATAATTTTCTTTTGACAATCATATACTATTTATTTAGACGGTTCTATTCTAATCTAACAGAACTGGTGGTCCGCCTCGAATTAAGAACTTGCGATTATAATAAAACCCCTCAACAAAACTGTTTTAGGCCTTCTGATTCCAGAACCCCCTGGTCATTCCAGCTCATTGAAGTCTCTTATTATATACCACCGGTACAACCTCAACAAATTTCATGAAGACCAGAAAAACATTACTAAAATGTTCGCGAAACGAACATTCAGAATTATAAACCCATCGGATGTCACAGTAGGCCCAAACAGCATGAACCTATGATGTCCTAAACCAGAGATCCAGTAGGTACCCCTAGGGTTCAGCATAAAATCTATCTCGTGATACCGGTACCGACTGCTTACCAGTACAAGTCGAATGAGCTCAAATAGCATGAGTCTAGTTATGTTGCCCCAAACCTGAGATCCAGTAGGTGCCCCCAGGGTTCAGCATGAACTCCATCTTGTGATACCGGTCCCAACTCCTCGTCAGTACAAGTCGAATGAGCTCAAACAGCATGAGTCTATGTTGCCCCAAACCTGAGATCCAGTAGGTGCCCCCAGGGTTCAGCATGAACTCCATCTTGTGATACCAGTCCCAACTCCTCGTCAGTACAAGTCGAATGACATCTAACAGCATGAGTCTATGCTGCCCCAAACCTGAGATCCAGTAGGTGCCCCTAGGCATCAGCATGAGCTATATTTTCTGATACCGGTCCCGACTACTCATCAGTACAATTCAAATAAGCTCAAACAGCATGAGTCTATGTTGCCCCAAACCTGAGATCCAGTAGGTGCCCTCAGGGTTCAGCATGAACTCCATCTTGTGATACCGGTCCCAGTCCTCGTCAGTACAAGTCGAATGAGCTCAAACAGCATGACTCTATGTTGCCCCAAACCTGAGATCCAGTAGGTGCCCCCAGGGTTCAGCATGAACTCCATCTTGTGATACCAGTCCCAACTCCTCGTCAGTACAAGTCGAATGAGCTCAAATAGCATGAGTCTAGTTATGTTGCCCCAAACCTGAGATCCAGTAGGTGCCCCCAGGGTTCAGCATGAACTCCATCTTGTGATACCGGTCCCAACTCCTCGTCAGTACAAGTCGAATGACCTCAAACAGCATGACTATATGTTGCCCCAAACCTGAGATCCAGTAGGTGCCCCCAGGGTTCAGCATGAACTCCATCTTGTGATACCAGTCCCAACTCGTCGTCAGTACAAGTCGAATGAGCTCAAACAGCATGACTCTATGTTGCCCCAAACCTGAAATCCAGTAGGTGCCCCCAGGGTTCAGCATGAACTCCATCTTGTGATACCGGTCCCAACTCCTCGTCAGTACAAGTCGAATGACATCAAACAGCATGAGTCTATGCTGCCCCAAACCTGAGATCCAGTAGGTGCCCCCAGGGATCAGCATGAGCTATATTTTCTGATACCGGTCCCGACTACTCATCAGTACAATTCAAATAAGCTCAAACAGCATGAGTCTATGTTGCCCCAAACCTGAGATCCAGTAGGTGCCCCCAGGGTTCAGCATGAACTCCATCTTGTGATACCGGTCCCAACTCCTCGTCAGTACAAGTCGAATGACCTCAAACAGCATGAGTCTATGTTGCCCCAAACCTGAGATCCAGTAGGTGCCCCCAGGGTTCAGCATGAACTCCATCTTGTGATACCGGTCCCAACTCCTCGTCAGTACAAGTCGAATGAGCTCAAACAGCATGAGTCTATGTTGCCCCAAACCTGAGATCCAGTAGGTGCCCCCAGGGTTCAGCATGAACTCCATCTTGTGATACCAGTCCCAACTCGTCGTCAGTACAAGTCGAATGAGCTCAAACAGCATGACTCTATGTTGCCCCAAACCTGAAATCCAGTAGGTGCCCCCAGGGTTCAGCATGAACTCCATCTTGTGATACCGGTCCCAACTCCTCGTCAGTACAAGTCGAATGACCTCAAACAGCATGAGTCTATGTTGCCCCAAACCTGAGATCCAGTAGGTGCCCCCAGGGTTCAGCATGAACTCCATCTTGTGATACCAGTCCCAACTCGTCGTCAGTACAAGTCGAATGAGCTCAAACAGCATGACTCTATGTTGCCCCAAACCTGAAATCCAGTAGGTGCCCCCAGGGTTCAGCATGAACTCCATCTTGTGATACCAGTCCCAACTCCTCGTCAGTACAAGTCGAATGAGCTCAAACAGCATGAGTCTATGTTGCCCCAAACCTGAGATCCAGTAGGTGCCCCCAGGGTTCAGTATGAACTCCATCTTGTGATACCGGTCCCAACTCCTCGTCAGTACAAGTCGAATGAGCTCAAACAGCATGACTCTATGTTGCCCCAAACCTGAGATCCAGTAGGTGCCCCCAGGGTTCAGCATGAACTCCATCTTGTGATACCAGTCCCAACTCGTCGTCAGTACAAGTCGAATGAGCTCAAACAGCATGAGTCTATGTTGCCCCAAACCTGAGATCCAGTAGGTGCCCCCAGGGTTCAGCATGAACTCCATCTTGTGATACCGGTCCCAACTCCTCGTCAGTACAAGTCGAATGAGCTCAAACAGCATGACTCTATGTTGCCCCAAACCTGAGATCCAGTAGGTGCCCCCAGGGTTCAGCATGAACACCATCTTGTGATACCGGTCTCAACTCCTCGTCAGTACAAGTCGAATTAGCTCAAATAGCATGAGTCTAGTTATGTTGCCCCAAACCTGAGATCCAGTAGGTGCCCCCAGGGTTCAGCATGAACACCATCTTGTGATACCGGTCTCAACTCCTCGTCAGTACAAGTCGAATTAGCTCAAATAGCATGAGTCTAGTTATGTTGCCCTAAACCTGAGATCCAGTAGGTGCCCCCAGGGTTCAGCATGAACTCCATCTTGTGATACCGGTCCCAACTCCTCGTCAGTACAAGTCGAATGACCTCAAACAGCATGAGTCTATGTTGCCCCAAACCTGAGATCCAGTAGGTGCCCCCAGGGTTCAGCATGAACTCCATCTTGTGATACCAGTCCCAACTCGTCGTCAGTACAAGTCGAATGAGCTCAAACAGCATGACTCTATGTTGCCCCAAACCTGAAATCCAGTAGGTGCCCCCAGGGTTCAGCATGAACTCCATCTTGTGATACCAGTCCCAACTCCTCGTCAGTACAAGTCGAATGAGCTCAAACAGCATGAGTCTATGTTGCCCCAAACCTGAGATCCAGTAGGTGCCCCCAGGGTTCAGCATGAACTCCATCTTGTGATACCGGTCCCAACTCCTCGTCAGTACAAGTCGAATGACCTCAAACAGCATGAGTCTATGTTGCCCCAAACCTGAGATCCAGTAGGTGCCCCCAGGGTTCAGCATGAACTCCATCTTGTGATACCAGTCCCAACTCGTCCTCAGTACAAGTCGAATGAGCTCAAACAGAATGACTCTATGTTGCCCCAAACCAGAGATCCAGTAGGTGCCCCCAGGGTTCAGCATGAACTCCATCTTGTGATACCGGTCCCAACTCCTCGTCAGTACAAGTCGAATGAGCTCAAACAGCATGACTCTATGTTGCCCCAAACCTGAGATCCAGTAGGTGCCCCCAGGGTTCAGCATGAACTCCATCTTGTGATACCAGTCCCAACTCGTCGTCATTACAAGTCGAATGAGCTCAAACAGCATGAGTCTATGTTGCCCCAAACCTGAGATCCAGTAGGTGCCCCCAGGGTTCAGCATGAACTCCATCTTGTGATACCGGTCCCAACTCCTCGTCAGTACAAGTCGAATGAGCTCAAACAGCATGACTCTATGTTGCCCCAAACCTGAGATCCAGTAGGTGCCCCCAGGGTTCAGCATGAACACCATCTTGTGATACCGGTCTCAACTCCTCGTCAGTACAAGTCGAATTAGCTCAAATAGCATGAGTCTAGTTATGTTGCCCCAAACCTGAGATCCAGTAGGTGCCCCCAGGGTTCAGCATGAACTCCATCTTGTGATACCGGTCCCAACTCCTCGTCAGTACAAGTCGAATGACCTCAAACAGCATGAGTCTATGTTGCCCCAAACCTGAGATCCAGTAGGTGCCCCCAGGGTTCAGCATGAACTCCATCTTGTGATACCAGTCCCAACTCGTCGTCAGTACAAGTCGAATGAGCTCAAACAGCATGACTCTATGTTGCCCCAAACCTGAAATCCAGTAGGTGCCCCCAGGGTTCAGCATGAACTCCATCTTGTGATACCAGTCCCAACTCCTCGTCAGTACAAGTCGAATGAGCTCAAACAGCATGAGTCTATGTTGCCCCAAACCTGAGATCCAGTAGGTGCCCCCAGGGTTCAGCATGAACTCCATCTTGTGATACCGGTCCCAACTCCTCGTCAGTATAAGTCGAATGAGCTCAAACAGCATGAGTCTATGTTGCCCCAAACCTGAGATCCAGTAGGTGCCCCCAGGGTTCAGCATGAGCTGCATCTTGTGATATCGGTCCCAACTCCTTACCAGTACAAGTCAAATGAGCCCAAACAGCGACTTATTAAGACGATTCTAATTCTAGTATCGGCTAGGAGAAATAGGTACCAAATCAGCTTCTGATGTTGTGGCTGACTGTACTTTTCTTTAGAAAATCAAGGAATACTCATCGAGGCGTTTCTAACAAACCTAAACTCAACCTGGTTGAGGTATTTTATGGCAGAGTTCTTATGGCCACCTCCTGTCTCCATCATCAGACCAGCTCGATGGTATCAAAATATTGTATTGTCATCCAAGTTACGCAAGTATGCAAAATTTTAGCTCAATCGGACATCAGGAACTGGTTCAAATCTGGCTCGCAAGATTCTACCTAAACATCTAACATACTGACAAACACTGTGAGTTAAATAAAAGCTTGTAAAAAGGAAAGAGAACGATGATCTCTACAAGCCAGCTACTTTTGACAGGCCCAATTAAAATCAAAACAATTACACAATAATTACATGATAACATATCTGAATGGGCTAACGATATGTGATTGAGACCCGGTTCATGTAATCAAAATTTCTCTTGGAAATTTACATTAGATAGCGCGGGAAATGCACAATAAAGTTATAATTTGGGAGGTACCCGAGGACGAGGAAGGGTAATGGCAGCACATTAGGGCGAACCCAGCCTCGGGATAATTGGGCGGTGGGCGGCGGTCGCTACTGAACGAAGATTATCTACTGTAGACTCTGCGTTACAATGCGCTTACGATCATTGTAATTGCATGTGCGAAATAATACATTATTATACATTTTATACTAATGTCAGTGTTTCTTCAGATTCTAAGAATTATCACACTGGCGAAGGATCCGCATGCGGCGCCGGTGCGCGAGCGAGATAGCGCTATACACATGCAAAGCGCTATCTCGCTCGCGCACCGGCGCCGCATGCGGATCTGTCGCCAGTGTGATAATCGCCTAAAATTTAAGTTAGATATGCGCCTAACACAGTCTATGTATCTGTTATTTTATATAAAAACTAGATAGATGTTTAATGTACTACGAAATCTGCCCAATCTAACTTCTATTTTATGTGGTAAATTTGTTATTTAGGCGGCTTAGCATGACATGCGTTATCGCGCGCGACTCCATACTTCAGTTCGCGCCTGAAGTATGGAGAGTCGCGCCGTAACGTAAGTCATTCTAGACGTACAGATCTAGAGAACAAAAAACAGAATTGATAAAAGTATTAATTTGCCTTGTATAGAATTTCTGCAACTTCTGTTTCAATTAATTTAATGAAAAATAGGACGTGAAAGAACTTTTTAGGTATGGTTTTTATTTTCAATAACTGGTTAAATACTCGGTAATTGGTTATATACTCATAATAAACAAAAGTGCAATAATGCGTAGTGAATGCGACACGAATTATCATAGCGCACCCGACAGCAGCTGAAGGTGTTCAAAATGAGCTCCACATGCTCTATTCAACACTCTTGATAATTGTGTTGGGTTAATTTTGATCACCTCACCTGCTTAGCTCTGCTGCTGTACCATCTACCGGGTAAGTAATCTGGGCCACTGAATAAGGCTAATGACTTATTTTCTTGCGTGAGAAAATGTTCGCCGACATAAGAAGGGATTCTGTTAATTGCAAAAAGTGTTGAGCCCAGCCGTTGAAAGTACTACGTTAATTAATATTAAGTCTTTTATTAACTGCGATTCAATTATTGATGGTTTGAGATTGATTTTTACAGTTTTTTTGTGCTTGATAGTATCTTGGCAGCACAGTAATGTTACTTGCTTGAAATGAAATGAAATGAAATGAAAATTGTTTAATCCAGAAATGGTTTCCATATAGAACAAATAAATATAATTAAACCTAAATTAAATTAAAATAATATACATATAATATTCTTGAAGAGTCTGTGCGGGAAGAGAAGTGTTACAGATTTAATTTGTTACCATTTAAGTCATGACGCTTCTTTTTTGCGTATTTACTTTGATGAATAAATTTACATAATTTAATTTACAATGTTGATAAAGGTTAGCTTAAACAATTTCAATTCAAAAATTGACGCTTTCGTATATAATTTTCACAAAGCGTATACGCCAAGTACGTAGGTATTTACCTAATTTAGCAAATAAACGGGTGAAAATTTGAGTACCTAAGTTATTATGTGAAGTTGTGAGTGCTATGTGTATATAAAAACTTTATCGTGATAATGTCAATCATGTTTAAATTTGAAGCGGTTTGCCCAAAAATCGACGATCTCCTTTGTTTATATGGGTATAACCAAATGAAATGTAAACTGGAGTAGGCAAAAAATTAAATATAGTGAGACTGGTTGCAACTCTTGCAAGCATCGTTAGGCTGCGTCCGTTCCTACAGTCAGCAGCAAAAGCAGCTAAGCGGTTAGGTTGTTCAAAATAAGCTGGACACGATTATTGTTAAGATATTAAGAACGTGTGTAGATCATTTCGAACACCCTACCCGCTTAGCTACTTTTGATGCTGACTGTACAACCGTCGGTACGCATGTTTTTCGTGACAAGACTAATTAAAAATGTATTTGTCTGAAGCTAGTTTATCACTTGTGACTTGTTATAGGAAATAATTTAGACAAAATGGTGTTGTTTTTCAAACTCAGTTGCCTAAATACATGTGTTATTTTGGTTTAGCGTATATTGAGCTCAAAATGTCATTATTTTTGACGTCCCACGGGTGAAAGTACTTTATGGCGGTTGGCGCTTACGTTGCGAAGCGTCGCATTAGTATTGCAGCGTCGTTAGAAATAGCGTAAATCTCAACCGCCATAAGGTACTTTTTCTCGTGGAATGTCACATTTATATTACCGATTAGTCGATTACAGTAATAATAATAATGTTTAAAAATCTCCCTTTAGTTTTAATTTGTGTACTCTATTATTGAGGTGTGCAATAAAAACTACACTCGAGAGCAAAAGTTTCGGGTCACTAGCATTTTCTTGCCTATCTCAAAAAATATATTTTAAAGATATTTAAGTTTATGTTACTGACTCGAAATTTTTGCTCTCGAGTGTATTTATATTGTATTGGATTGTATTGTATTGTAACTAATGAAAGGTGCAGGTGTCAGTTGTTACCTCAATGCATCTTATTTTATTTAAAATGATACTTTAAATAGCAGACAGATCTAATCTATATTTCTAGGGAAAGCACTGTTTACTGATTCAAATGAAGTTAGTAGTAGCTTGAAAGCAATTAAGTTCGTATACAATAAAATGCAATTTACTAGTGGATTGCGAACACCGCTAAATAAATATCTTTACATGTTCGGTTCACTGACGTGCGGAACACGACAGCGTCTCATGTCAGTAAAATGTGACTATATGCAGTGAATTTCTCTAATGCACTATTCATAACTTACCCGCCGTGCTCCACCAAACATCTTCCTGAATATAATTTCCTAACATGAATTCGACTGCGGTACTCCACATCGCTTCAGATACGTCTTCCACTATAAATTTCATCGTCCCACCGTCGACGGCTCGCTCGAAACGGTCCCATGCCTTAGGATATTCCCGGGAAGACATTGGCTTGAACTGATAGACAGTGTAAAATGAAGAAACGCTTTTGATGCTCTAAATTTAAAATGACTTCTGAGACATTGAGTGCTCGGAGCGCGACTGGTTTGTATTCTGAATGAGGTTGGTCTGTATCTGTACACCTTGCGGTTTATAAGTTGCGGTGTATCACTAGATTTGCTGTTAGATCATTCTCATGAACAGGATGATTTACGTTTTATTATGACAGTCTGATTTTTTGGTGAAACTATTTTGCATTTGGGGGCGGATCCAGGATTTTATTCAGGGGGCAATTTACCTTGACGAACAATCTCGTGAGGCACACCTATGGCCAGCTTACTTGTCAGGGGGGTGGGGATTATGTCCCCGTTGCCCCCCCCCCCTGTATCTGCGCCTCGGTGCATTAAATTTGTCCTTTTATAGATACCAAAAGCAATCCCTAGCCAAAGGCCGTTCAAAAATGCCATATGTATATTTATTCGAAAAATTGGGACGGGTTCCAGCGTTAACCGTTTAACCGTGAAAGCTCCCCGTCTTGGGCACTGGACGGCTTGGTCACTAGCCCAAAACTACGTATTTTATATCCATAGACCTGCCTGGGACCAAAACACATTATAGGGTAAAGTACCCGATTGACTAACTCTTAAAAGTACACGCAGGGGCTGGTACTTCGGAAAAAAGATTTCATTCATTCACATACAAAGATTATTCTCCATGACCTTTATATTTTATAACGTCATATATACTGCAAGTGTGGTAGTATCATAAAATTTAATCATTTGCAAAATCATGTATAACAGCAACTGATTTTCATTTGTTCTTCAATATCTCCTTGCCTTTGATCATTTGATGTGGACCAAGTAATAATTTTCCTTGAACCGTCTTTAATAGCGAGATACGGTTGCTATTCGTTCCATTAGGCTTTGTGTGGAATAGTCACTGCCGGCGGTTGTTCGGCTAACAATATCCAATTGGCCGTGACTAATTTATTATAGTTATTTGGCCCGTGGGATATAAGACCTAATTCATTATTTTATTAGTGCACACTAAGTATTGTACTCTTTGTGCTGCCAGCGATAAAACGTAAAAAAATGACAAAATTATAGGTACTGAAATTAATTTCAATACTTTAAATATACTTACCTAATTCTTTAGTTTTAATAGCTAAGCAATTTTAATCAAGAACATTTTAAAATTTGATCTGGTTAATTCTTGACAATTTGTTTACTCTTGAAGTAATGGAGATGTAGCTGTAGACCCACGGAAGAAATTCACCATTTTCAAATTTAGACTCCATAAATTATTTAGTGTAATATGCACTTTTGTAGCCCGCTATATACTACCGATACTGAAGCAGCCAAGTTGTGGTGCATTCTGATCCGAGCGATGTAAACGATCCAACTGCGGTTATGAATCGTTGCCATCATATATATCGAAGCGGTCATGATGGTCACTAAATCGGAATTACACCTCTATTGTTAAGGCGATAAAGTGAACGCTCAGATATTTTTGAGTACCTTGGCCTCTCCGATATATTTGATGGCGACTATGCCATTGAAACGCGTCTCTGAGTTATTTCAATTCCATTCCTTCTGCTCCCCACATTTCCAAGACCATTTGTCTTGGAGGGAGCACAATTTATGCATATTTTATGAAGGTTCTAGACGCACAACTATGATGTGGGAATGTATTGTATAATAGCGTTGCAATTCGCGAGCCGTAAAGTTTCTTTAAAAATATTTAGGTACCGAAATGTATGGTAATATTTAGATTGTTTTGCGAGCGGGATATTGCTTTTAACACATAAATAATATAGAGCTTTTTTGCTCACACATCGAAACAACGTGCGGATTCAGAAATAATAATTTTAGGGACAAACTAATAATAATAAAATATTAGTGACTATTCCCTCAAACTCGAGATACTTGTCAAAGTTGTCCAGCAAATAGGTACGAGTATAAAGAAAGAACTTTTGCGACAGGTAGGTCTTGTTAGCCAAACTCACGAAAGTAACAAGAATAACGCAAGTTTGTTACAGCTAATTCAAGCTGGCTAATCGCACAGACGCTTATGGGCTTACGGCACAACGGGTGCCGCGACGCGTAAAACACACACCCCGGAGGACAAATAGCTCTATTAATCACAGTTCGAGGCTCGGGGAATAGTGATGTGCCGCATCCAGTTATTTTCGATGAAAATGTCAAAGTAACTCTTCTGAAATAGTAAAAGTCTTACCATAAAACGACAGTCCAGGGGGCGATTTTTGAGATTCGAGCGCTCGAATTCAAGGAAAGGAAAATAAACATTCATTTATAAAAACATTTCGACTTACAACTGCGTCATTTAAATTAAAGTTACACCTAAAGGAAGATAATATTATAGTTACTTTTTGGACCATAGTTAGGTACTTTTTTTTGTTTAGTTCTTTATTTTTGAATAGAAGTTAATAAAGTCAATTAACTAAAAAAACATTGCATATTAAATTACCTTCGCACTAAACTAAATAAAAAAACTAAGTTCGATTTCTTTCTTACTTATGAAATAATAATCAATCCTACCTTATAAATAGTACCTAAAATTACACATACTTACCATACCCAGGAGAAACAGGTTTTGAAATTATTAACACATCACTATTTGGGACTCGATCCCGTTCAGCACAGGTGGGGGAATCGCATGTCGTTTCCAAGTAGGTACTCTTTTTTGTGTACTGATATAATATAGAACATGTAAAGATAGAATTCATTAGTAAGATAAAGAGATGCGAAGCTAGAGGCGTTACGAGGTATATGGACGAGTGAAAATGTTTATTTAATAGATCGTGTTTATTACATGTTTATTACATAATTAACCATGTTTCCATGGATACAGGGTATAACAAAAATACTGGTGATCAGTTTAAGGGCATAATCGGTATCGTATTACGACTAAGAAAAAGCAGGAGAAAAAATTATTGGACGCGAAAAAAAAAATTTTTTTTTCTATGGGACAGGTGGTCCCAGCCGGCCGACCCTCCATACTAAACCGATTTTTTTTATCGCGCGAAAAAAAAATTTTTCTCACTTTTTCGTAATAAGAATACGATACCAATTATGTCCTTAAAAGGATCACCAGTATTTTTGTTACACCTTGTATCTGGATAGCGGAAAAGCTACTTTTTCGCTCTATAGTTATATTTAATTATGTAAAAACGTAAGATATTGCGACTTAGTTTAAATTTAATAAATTGCCCCCCAGTCGAGATTGTCCCCCTGTGTTCACTATTTTTGATGGAATAAAACAGATCCAACGAATTAGGTAGGAAACACAGTAGACGCGCCTGGGGCAAGAAGGCGACAATAACAGTATTTTCCTTGCTTCATTTTCTTACGTACGTTCAGGTAATGCATATTCTTATTACTGTTTTAAAACCTTGCTAAACCAAATACTTATGAAAGATAAACTCTATCTAAGGTGTATATTTACATGGAGTAAACTCTGTGCGCCCGGCGCAGGTAAATAACTATAAATAAATAATATTAAAGCAATCACACATATAGTTTTCGACCTTGAATGAAATATTGTTGAAGTCAAGAAGTCAAAAGTGTACCCACTAACTCGCAATTTGAAAACAAGCACCTGGTGAAATTATGTTTGTTTACTCTGTGCCTACTTAAAAATATAAGTTATAATCTAAAGTTGACCTACTAAATTTCGACTGAGCTGAAATTTTACAGAGTCAGTAAGCTGCTTTGAAGGTTCGATAGGGTCATTAGATAATTTATCTGTATTTTAATTAGATTTACATATGTTCGGATGCAAAGTTCGGCGAGACAAAAGTATAGCAATATCATAAAGTATGGCAAACGACTTATGGAGGTCCAAAGGGGAGGCCTATGTTCAGCAGTGGACGTCTTATGGCTGAGATGACGATGATGATGATGATATAAAAGTTTACGTTAAGATCTACACGGTTAATGGTGACTAAATATTCGTGAGTATAACTTACGTAGATAGTTGAATTAATTTAAAACTAAATAATACAAATGTTATTCTTAAAATCAACGTTCCTTCGAGTTTAACCAGATTGTCATTGTTACAGATTCAGTGCGCGCATTCTCGAGCGTACGTGTCACGCGCTGGGCGGTCGGCGCGTGGCCACGTTGCTCGTCGTCGGCGGCGGCGCGGCGGCGGCGGCTGTCGTGACGGCGGCGGCGCGCGCCGGCGTGCCAGTGCTGAGAACATCGCCTTCACACCTGCACCTCTCCTACACTATCGCCAACGTGAGTAATATATACATGATTTAGCAGAATTTTAATAGAATAGGTACTTAGTGGATAATTTTATCTGAAATGACTTTGAATTGAAATTATGTAGGATAGTTTTCAACATGAAGGTATTAATTATTTAAAAAACATTAATTTAGGGTCGCCACACACCTAGCGGTTTTCCTCGCGGAATTACCGGAAGTAGCGGAAATTTGTCTATGGTAGCGGAAATTTGTCTATGGTAGCAGATTTTTTGTATGGAAGCCATAGACAAATTTCCGCTACCATAGACAAATTAAGCATTTTGTCTATGAATTTCCGCTACTTCCGGTAATTCCGCGAGGAAAACCGCTAGGTATGTGGTGACCCTTAGGGCCCGTCCCCATGTCCGCGGTGCGGCGCCGCCACCGCAAAGCGGTGCGGCGCCGCAGGATTTTGCGACGCCGCACCGCACTCGCGGCGCCGCAAAACGGCATTGCGGCGCCGCGTTGCTCCAAGGTCTCGGGAAAAAACAATGTTGAATACTTATGTTGCTGTTAAGAAGGCACAGAAAAAAAATGAAGATGTAGATGGAGGTCATTTCAAAATAAATTATCAGGCGTTGAAAATAAATGGCAACTAATTCCAAAACTGTTTCCGAATGTTAATACCATGTTTTCATGAACTTATAAGCAAAGTATCTCCTCGAATGAATAAGTAGCTCATCGGTATTTATCTAGAAAACCAGCTGGACCTCTGGAGATGTTAGGGTTGACTCTAACTACTATGAGAGTATAGTGTGATCATAGAGAAATCACATATTTTTAAAATCAACTACTTATTTGATATCCATATCAAAATCAATAACATTCATATTTTCTAATTATTAATCATCAACAATATCGATTCAAGTATGGCTACATATTAATGATTAGGTACAAACTTAACAACTTTTATATAAATATAAATTAACTGCTTACAAAATATAAACTTGTTAATAACAAACTCCCCAACGATATCTGGGCCGACCCGGCCGACCCACCGGACGGCGACCAGTCGGTCGTCCCAAGAACGCTTTCTTGACAGCCCGATCCTCACCCATTCTCTGTAGGTGACCGAACCAGCGAAGTCTATTGGCTTTTGTTTCGCCTATAATATTGGGTCCGGCCACCAACTCTTCTATCTCGGCATTCCTTCGGATCCTCCATGTACCGTCATCTCTCTTGGTAGGCCCCAGAATCTTACGGAAAACTTTCCTCTCCGCTACCAACAGCTGACTTTCTTCTTTCAGAGTTAGGGACCAGGCCTCACAGCCATACATAATGATAGGTCTTATGACGGTCTTATATATCCAAGAAGAAGAAGAAGAAGTTGCGCAGGATCGGGATAGGTGGCGTGCTCTCATTTCGGAGGCCAAGATTCTCTTTGGATCGTTGAGCCAAAATAGTTAGTTAGTTAATAACAAACTAACGGTGCCGCAGTCGCGGCGCGGCGCCGCACTGCTATTTTGCGGCACCGCGCGCGCGGTGCGGCGCCGCACCGCAGATATTTGCGGTGTCGCGGTGCGGCGCCGCGAAAGCGGCGAGGCGTCGCAAATTCCTGCGGTGCCGCACCGCTTTGCGGCGGCGGCGCCGCACCGCGCACATGTGGACGAGCCCTTATAAAATTAATGATTTTTTTTTAATCTAGCAACCCGTACGAAAAATAACTAAAACGTTAATGATGTTAAGATTAACATTATCATTATACCATTGACATCTCTAGTGTACATAAAGTTATACTCGATTACTCAAGACCAAATGCAGGTAGTTCTAAAAACTCGAGCATCCAGAAGAGCTGGCAGAAATGATAAAAGACAATTGCTATTAAAAGATCTTTTTCCGGGACTTTGTCGATCTCGAAACGTTAAACGTTATTTTCAACATACGCAATTAAGTTCCGTTTTAGTTATTAATAATATTATACAGAGAAGGTAGGGTAAATTTAGAGTTAAGCTTAATTTTTAAGATCTATTTGTTTAGATTTAAAGGTTAGATTTTATATATTGTCAACAAGTTGTGATGTTTGTAATCCTTATTTTACCTCATTGATCTATTGTATTAAATATTAAGTACTTATAGGTATATTTATTTCAAATAAATCACATCATATTATACATAGTTTACAGTATTCAGAATTATGACAATAATATGGCAGTTACCTATGGCTATTTAGTAGCTACGGTATTCAATCTACTTTTTCCAAGGCAATATTCGAAACTCCAAACTATTTTTGCGCTTTTGTTGCGTTAGAAACTCTTCCGCATTTTTCCTTAAGCCTTTTACAAGAAAAGGGCGGTCAAGTAGCCGTGTTCGGTGACCGTCGCACAGTTTGGCTTTTCAAGATTGGCGTTGGTCTTATATTTAACATAAATAATACACTGAGTTGGAACAGCGTGACGTTGCGATTGTGAGTATTCGCTGTGTGCATGATTGTGGCGCCATCTCTTGGGCAGGTGGTCAATCTCTTTTTTTCCTTTTTTATAAATAGGTTGCCTATTCCTTGCCTATATGAAATGTAACTGGCTGATTCACTATTTTGACAGCAGACAGGGGATTTGCAGTTTCATTTCTTGTCACACTGAGCACTGCGATTGTTCTCGTTACCCCCACCATGCACTTCGCACATAGCGAATAGGTACTCAGGCGCAAAGAATAACCCTAGCCATACAAGGTGGTTACTCCGCCAGCATACTAGGGATACTTGCTGCGGGCACTCTCCGGAACGAGTTTAGTATTTAAATTAGTTAATATAGTATAGTGGTATAATATTACTTATAATGTGTCTATTGTGGAATAAAAATAAATTAAACGAATGATTCTGAAAAGTAAAAAAAAGACAACAGAAGGGTTATTATCTGATGACATAGGTATTATAATTTTAGTGGCAGATAAAAATGAAATATAATAAAACATTCCACTTACGCAATACACATTCTACATCGTTAAAAGTATAACTATTAAATTTAGTAGGTATATCTATTTTTAAAATGTTGGGAGGTTACACAATATATTTTTTACATAAGAACCTTCTACTGGCAATAACAGACACACCGAATAAAGGATTGCATGCTCCAAAAATTTGATAAATATCAACATTTAAGAAGGAGCTAAAACGGGATTTGATTTATACTAATGAACTTCTACGTGGGCGCAGTCGTGGGTGGAGGCTAATAAAATAATATTACTCGTAATCACGCCGTCTTCGTGTTATAACACTTTTTTGAAATTTAATTAACTCCTTATCGAGTGAAATCCTTGGTCGACTGAAACCCAGGGAATTGTTTTTACTGAACTTGTAATTTAAAAGAAACTCTCTGCTTAAACTTATTTTTTAAAAGGAACTTCAGCTTGTTTTACAAGTTAGGTGCTAGCTTTCTTGAAATGGGCCCCTGTGCACTGGTTATGAGAATCTTGCTGGTTATTTTTAAATTACCTACAGTACAAAACAAGACAAATATTTATTGCCAAGTATCATTACATATTTTACAATGTGATATTTGTGGATGAATTTAGTGCAAGGGACCACTTTGTCGATTGACAAGGACACTTCATTCATTCTTTCACTAATATAGTGTATATTGCGTGATTTTAAAAAGTACTACTTATTAACTCCATATCGAGAAAGTGGTCCCTTTTTCCCTGGACTGACACATTTACTTGAAAGTACTAGAACAAGAAAGTGTAATTTTCCCTAGTTATTAAATTACTCATAAAGCCCCTGAATAATATAAAGCATTATCTAAATGTACCCGTTCCTTGAAATGAAACGGCACAAAGGAAGGGACTCATAATGCATCTAGATTCATGCAAGCAAAGAGGCTGCACTGAAATAAAATGAACTAGACACCAGTTAACTAAATTAAGTGTAACATCCCGCGAGTGCCAGTTTTATTTACTAGAGAGTTCATCTAGAGAAATGTTTATGTTAAAAAGTATTAATTATCTTCTTTAATAAGTATAATAATAGCAGAGCAGCAACTCCAAAGAGATACTCGATGACAGTTTTTTATAAGAGGTCAATATTAGAAGTTAAATTATATAAAACCCACCAATATCAAACTATTAAGGACGACCTAAAAGTGCCAAATAAGCTAAAACGGTTAGGATTCCCTAGTTTTTGAAATGGAGGCTAAATTTCAAAATCTGTTTATATCTTGTATGTACATATATCCTATCTAAAATATATAGGTAGCATATACATATACATAAGTTTCAAGATTCCAAAATACCTTCACTGTCTTCGTGCCAGTTAAGTAGGTCAATGTATAGGTTTATGTAACAAAATTGACCGAGCGGCTAAACGGTAAGTGATGCGACGAGTGCTCGGCTCGACTAATGATATGGACGCAACTATGTTAGAGGCCTAGAGTAGTCTAAAAAACCCAGCCCACCTCCTGCTTCATGGGCATGATCACTACCGACTACCGACGAGGTTGGGAGGCCGTTAAACAGACACTTCAAAAGTCAAATCTAGAAACAAAGAAATGTGAATGAATCTGTTATACAGTAACTGTTACTTCTCAACTGCAATATAATCTTCTAGTAGGGTAATTTGCAGAAAAAAAAAAAAGTAAAGGTACATTTTTTCTGCTAATTACCCAGTACCGACAGCTTGCCATAGCAGCATAAGTAGCTAATCGAAACTACTAACCAGAAACTAGCCAGAAACTACTACAAAATCATCTAGCATTTAGAGGACACAGAAAGCATATCAAACGTTTTACGAAGCAGTCAGATTTGGATTTTATTTTAATTACACAATAGGCAGGTACATTGCCTGTCTCTCAAGCTGATTTGATATGCCTTCTTGAAGAACTACGCATTGTGGTATATACTATCTTTAATGTATTACTATTACTGTTTTGAAAAAATAAGTCCCGCCGAGTTTCTTGCCGGTAATAAGTAATACTTCGCGGGTCAGAGGTGTAGTGTTAGAACCGGTGGTAGTTTTTTTTTTCTCTCTGACGTTCCTAATAAGTGCATTGTAATGTGCCTAAATTGAAGAATAAATATCTTTTATCTTTTTATCTTTTATCGGGTCAGCTGTTCAATGTGATCATGGTACGACTTTATTGCTTTAAGAATAAGAGCGTGTGCAGGTCATTTTGAGCACGCCACCCGCTTTACTACCGCTGTCGTACCTACATACGACAAACATGTTGTTAGTGGTTTACCGACGATTCCGTTCCTACACGGCTATTAATCGCGATAAAAGCCGCATCGGGGTAAAATAATGCTTGGACGTGACGGGTCTTGTCACGTTGCCTTACATTTTTATATTTATCTATAAAAATATACTGGTTGTTTGGGGGCCTCGGTTTTAGAATTCTAAAGGTCGACTCGAATTATCTACTTAAAAATTAAAAGCTGAACTGCATGAACAGGGTCATGAAGTAAAATGGAAAATTCAACTTTTTAAACACGTGGTTATAATCATGCGGATTGCTCCAAATGTTTAGTATGAATGAATCGACTTAAAATCCACTACTTATAGTCGTACTTTAAATTACCTAACTAATTATATTAATATATCTTGCTTCTTATTACGAACATTCAACAAAATATACAACTTCATTAACGACTTTTAGCGTAGTTATGTTATTTGGACATTGATAGCCCTTTCTTTAGTATCTACAAAGAGGCTCATAATCAAGTTTCCCTGGCATTTATTGGAGAGAAAATTGGATCAAATCAAATAGTTGGGATTAATTCTGCCCATTTCGTAGTTCTATTTGGGACAATTTATTTCACGTTTTCGCTCTGAAAAACGTTTCTAGACGATTTGTCGTGAAATATTCGCATTTCTTTTTGCCCGCGATGTGATCACGAGTTGGGTGTCATGGAAAATTATGGTCATTTGTTATCCACTTTAGCGGCGATTACGAAGTGACGTAAACTAATACCGCCTTTTACCATAAAAATGCGTACTCAATTCATTGTTTTACTAATTCTAGGCTAACATAAAAATAACTGCCCGTGTTATAATAATTATTTTATTACTTAATAATAATTAACGTCGTATTTTGTTTGCAGGAAATACTTCCATTGGAAATCCGGTTAGAAATAACAGCAAGGGAAACTTTAAATGCACTCAGGTACGTATTAAGTCATTTATTAGCCTAATGCGTATACGAGTATGTATGTACCATGATTAGTTAATGAAAATATTATTTTTATTCCAGGGCCACTCTTCTGCATACTCATTGGCACACCTTTACTTTGCTTGCTGAGGAAGACATCTATTCTACTTTAAAACTGCGAAAAGACCTCTCATCGATACTTAGCTCTCAGCCTTTGGATCCTAATTGGCTTTTTCTTCCGTCAAAGTTTTCGCGACATGCTGTTTTTCGGTATGTATACCTAGTCAATATTGTGTGTATAAATTATTCCAACAAATTTACGAAGGTAATAAATCTTACGTTCTATTTGTACAGGCGACTCGCTAAAATTTCAAGGCTGACCCGGGGCGTCGTTGTGCTGATATGTGACATCCATTACGCTAAGCTTATTATGGATGAGGCTAAACGCTTTAAGATGCTTGACGGTCACTTTTTCTGGTTATGGATTGACGCATCCCGAGAGATCGATGTCTTCCGAAACATCGGTAACCGAACACAGTACAGTGATACCGACAATGCAGACTTTGATAGTGTAAGAGATAAGGAAGAAGAACTGAGAAGCGATGAATTAGAACGCAGTAAACGCGATGAAGTAGACAATAATTTGATAAATTATATTAACGATCACGTTTATGTGAAAAACCTTGAAGAGGTTTCTAATGGAAGTTCAAATGACGAAGAGCGATTACTAGTTAATAATAGGTCAAAAAATTCGTTTTTTCATCATATAAGTAGAAATATAAATAAATCTGATGCGCACAGTATTAACAAAAAAACATTAAATATAAGTTTTAGTCAATCGTATGAACGTAGGCGCAATATTAGTATGGAGAGTGTAAAAAATAATAATGTAAATAAGAAAGGCGTTGAAACTTCTAAAATTGAAAACAATTCTATCGAGAAGGATAAACTGTCCTTCCATGTTAGAAATAACGGTAGACGTAATAGTTATAGTAAAATGAAAAATGAATCTTTTAACAAATATGTAAATAGTATAAATAAAAATACTGTGAATGACGAAATGAAAACGTTATTGCAAAGAGATATAGATAATGACGAAGATGTACATTTAAGGCATAGATTAGCACTCACAAGTGATACTAGTGATTTCTTAATGAATCCCACGGTGCAGACCTCCACGTATAAAATAAGGGAGTCGATTGAGAAGAGAGGAGAAAGAAAAATAAGAAAGGAATATGACATTGATGAAAGCTCTGAAGCAATCAAAGACAACATTACGGCTATAATTGACAGCCTTCCCGTTGGACTATTAGCATTACATCCTCAGCCAATGAAAATCGGTAAGCAGAACATCGAGAATACTAATAAGCGTTGCAAATTTATTTGAGATATTAGTAAGTGATATGATTGTTAAAGGATAGTATGAATATTGCAGATCGTTCATTTGTTCGAGCGGCAGTGCGCATGGCGGTAGGCGCGTTGCGGCGCGTCTTGCGCGCGTGCGACGCCTGGTCGGCCCAAGCACAGTTCCTCAGCGATGCCGCGGCCTCCTGTTGGGAGGAACCAAGCGACGCGGCTGCTGATTTCTCTGCTGATTTTGTGAGGTAAGTGAAATTTATATATAAATCAGGCATGAGCAGTAAGAAGTATAGGTACAGGTATAACAGTTTATTTTTGAGCGTCTAGAATGTCTAGATGTTATTATATTTCAATGTTGCATCTTTGACATTTAATAAACAACTTGTAGTACGTGTTTTGAATGTACTGCGGACACACACTATATTTTAGAGATTTAAAAATTAAATAAAGTAAAAATCTTTAAATATGAGGGTAGATTAGTTCTACCGTGCGCGAGACAGTCTAGCAACCTTCATTGTGTATTAGGTACAAAAGCCATTTAATTTACATCTTCAAAACAACTTTGAAATAAATTGGCATGTCATATAATCGTTGCAAAAATAGTTTCACCAAGCGATAGTTTCATTGTTACATTGAATTTACCAGACAATGGTAAACTTTGAACGACCATCGAAAGTTTCCGCCTTGAGTTCAAACCACGGGTCTGCCACGATGCCCTGAGAAACAGGGCTCTCAAACGTTTCGTAAACTTCGGCCGCAAGTAAGTAGTTAGGCACGCCGTTGTTTGCTTTTGTCCACGATTAGTATGTAGGAACCAAGAGGTCATGTTGACATAACACTCCTACCTATCTAAACAGTGTTCATTCAATATGCTTACTTAAGTCAGTTTGCTTGTAACGTTATATCCCCTGTTCTCTTTTTGATAGGGGGATAATTCGTATCCAATTTATTCTTAAAGCTATAAATCACGGGATATCAAATTCTCTTAAACCCCGAATAAAGCCTATCGGCTGTAACTTTTTAAGTGACAATTATTGGAAAAGTTGACACAATGCGCAAGTTAGGTTTAGTGAAAATGTTCTTTGTGATTCTTAAAAGTTGTGTTCAGTTAAATGACCTTGTGGGAGGGAACAGGGCCTAGTGTAGAGGCAACTGTGAGCAGGGACTGCATAACCGGAATATAAAGGTACCTTTATAAAACGGTATGACGTCATACCGCATGTTTCGGTATGATTTCGATAGCGCAACCGATATATTTCTGTACAGAAATATAACGGTACCGCTATTTTTTTCGATACTTCAACCGTTATCATAAAGGTATGGATTGAGGTATATGAGGGTGAGGATGCCCCGCCGACTGACCGGCGACAACCAATCAGCGTTAGTTATTGAGTGCTTGCCCTAAGCACTTATTTTGTTTGATTTCGTTCAGTGCGGCACATTTTTGAGTTATTCGCTGTTAGTTTCTTGTCGTTAGTTGCGCTTTATTCGCATATGTTTTGTTGATTTTAGGATTTCATAAGTACTTAGTACAAGACACCTTTAACAAAACATTTTCAGTTATAAAAATAAAATAAAAATAAAATAAAAATAAAATAAAAATAAAATAAAAATAAAATAAAAATAAAATAAAAATAAAATAAAAATAAAATAAAAATAAAATAAAAATAAAATAAAAATAAAATAAAAATAAAATAAAAATAAAATAAAAATAAAATAAAAATAAAATAAAAATAAAATAAAAATAAAATAAAAATAAAATAAAAATAAAATAAAAATAAAATAAAAATAAAATAAAAATAAAATAAAAATAAAATAAAAATAAAATAAAAATAAAATAAAAATAAAATAAAAATAAAATAAAAATAAAATAAAAATAAAATAAAAATAAAATAAAAATAAAATAAAAATAAAATAAAAATAAAATAAAAATAAAATAAAAATAAAATAAAAATAAAATAAAAATAAAATAAAAATAAAATAAAAATAAAATAAAAATAAAATAAAAATAAAATAAAAATAAAATAAAAATAAAATAAAAATAAAATAAAAATAAAATATATATTAACCTAACATTCAACTTCATATCTGCACTGATATTAATATCAATTATCTATTTAATGAATCTACACTAAAAACTTTTCACCAATTTTCATTGTTGAAAAAGACAAAACATTAATTATTTCCAATTATTAGTTATTATTAATGATGAGTCAATTGATTTTAATTCTAATTG
Organism: Pammene fasciana; assembly: GCA_911728535.1. Lineage (NCBI taxonomy): Eukaryota > Metazoa > Arthropoda > Insecta > Lepidoptera > Tortricidae > Pammene > Pammene fasciana. The sequence continues at coordinate 6,951,208 of OU452279.1, forward strand.
AAATCAATTTGCATTGAACTGTTAGTGTTCAATTGTATCAGAGTACAAAAACAATCTTCTCCAATGTGCTCGGAAATGATGTAGCAAAATTAGTACGTGAAGTTCTTCATTTTTTACCACAACGAACTTAAAAAAATACTAGTAGTCCGCCTCGAACTGAGAACTCGCGATTTACTTGCAAACGAGTTGACCAATATAACAAGACCCAAGGAGGATTTTTTTTCTCCTTCTAGCTCCATAGCGACTTGATCGATCCCGCTCATATACGAACTTACAAATTTTATGTATCTCTGCTACAGCCCCAAGAAATGTCATAAAGATCAGAAAAACGTAACTAAAGTTATCGTCAGACAAACTATCGAAATCAAAAAGCCATCCAAATGCCGAGACGTCCCGTCGACGTCTTAGCGGACGAGAAGTTGCTTGTCAACGCCATAAATAAGTGTATACTTTTGCACCTTACTCCATTGTAATAAGGTTCAAAAGTGTAGACATATTTTAAGCGTTGACTACTAAAATCCATTACTGTATTGTTTTTTACCTTTTAAACTTTTCTTGCTCTCACTTAACTTCACAAACAATAGGAACACATGGTACTTAACAGGTAAAACCCAAAGCTACTTGAAGGTAATCATTATCAATGGCCCGCAAACTATTGTTTGTTATCTTTATCTGCACGTGCAACTATTTCTTAGTGTTTTCACCGAAGAAAGACGGTTGTCCAGCCAGTAATAATATTTATGAATAACAAAGTAGGTATATTATTATTTCACTTAAAATACTTTTAAATTGTTGCATTAGTCTACCTGTAGCATTTCTTACTAGGGAGTAAATATTAATTAGAGATATTAATATATTTATTTGGTTGAACTTTCATATTCACCGACATCGACAAGTAGGTACCTAGTACCTAGTGTACCTACCTGAGGTGCGATTTTTGATTCTCATCGGGTGGCTTATTTCGTACTAAGTAGTCATCGGCTACATACAAAAAAACAAGGCACCGGTGAAATTCAAAAATCACACCAATCCCACCTTTGGTTTTTTTGTACAAACTCATAATGGCTGGTTATCAGAGAACAGAATAATACCAATATGTAATTACTTAAAAATATATCTGGAATCAAATCAATGCAAAGACCACGAGTATAACACATAATGCGAAGGGTCCGTTCGACACAAGCTCTCTTTCAACAACCGAGCGGAGCGGAGCCGAGCGGAGCCGAAGTCGAGATTCGCGGGAACACTATATCAAGATAGCTACGGTTCCGCGTGTAACACGTATATCACAAGCCCTAGTTCAAACCCCCTACGGAGTTTTTCGGAACTTACGGAATATTCATTGATATTTATATCAATATTATTTATTATTCATCGATTCATGTCATTATTTACCAATTGATTTAATTTTTATTTTATTTTGTTTATTTTTATTTTGTTTTTATTTTTATTTTATTTTATTTTTATTTTATTTTTATTTTATTTTTATTTTATTTTTATTTTATTTTTATTTTATTTTTATTTTATTTTTATTTTATTTTTATTTTATTTTTATTTTATTTTTATTTTATTTTTATTTTATTTTTATTTTATTTTTATTTTATTTTTATTTTATTTTTATTTTATTTTTATTTTATTTTTATTTTATTTTTATTTTATTTTTATTTTATTTTTATTTTATTTTTATTTTATTTTTATTTTATTTTTATTTTATTTTTATTTTATTTTTATTTTATTTTTATTTTTATTTTATTTTTATTTTATTTTAATTTCATTTTAATTTCATTTTTATTTCATTTTTATTTCATTTTTATTTTATTTTTATTTTATTTTTATTTTATTTTTATTTTATTTTTATTTTATTTTTATTTTATTTTTATTTTATTTTTATTTTATTTTTATTTTATTTTTATTTTATTTTTATTTTATTTTTATTTTATTTTTATTTTATTTTTATTTTATTTTTATTTTATTTTTATTTTATTTTTATTTTATTTTTATTTTATTTTTATTTTATTTTTATTTTATTTTTATTTTATTTTTATTTTATTTTTATTTTATTTTTATTTTATTTTTATTTTATTTTTATTTTATTTTTATTTTATTTTTATTTTATTTTTATTTTATTTTTATTTTATTTTTATTTTATTTTTATTTTATTTTTATTTTATTTTTATTTTATTTTTATTTTATTTTTATTTTATTTTTATTTTATTTTTATTTTATTTTTATTTTATTTTTATTTTATTTTTATTTTATTTTTATTTTATTTTTATTTTATTTTTATTTTATTTTTATTTTATTTTTATTTTATTTTTATTTTATTTTTATTTTATTTTTATTTTATTTTTTATTTATTTTTATTTTATTTTTATTTTATTTTTATTTTATTTTTATTTTATTTTTATTTTATTTTTATTTTATTTTTATTTTATTTTATTTTTATTTTAGTGTTATTTAAAAAATAATTCGCGTCAATAAAATCTTCCATGTTTTATTAGTCGCGCAATACTATACCAAATTACTGTATACATAAAAAAAAATCAGTTCCATATCCGCATCGAGTTAATATCAATGATCGATTCAATGTACTCTTTCACGAAATTTCAACTGAGGAAGACTAAAATGAATTCACTACAATTATCGCCGAGCGCGCCTCCGTGACCTTGAGCAAGTAGATACTTGCCGGCTACCTGCCCCGCGCCCCGCACCCCGCACCCTTGGTCAGTTCCTTACAGCCGCAAACAAGTACCTACCTCGTAAATTCTGCGATGAAAATAACGATACCGAAATCATAACGGTATAAGTATCGCTATATTAAGGTATAAGTACCGTAACGAAAAAATTGCGATATCGTAATTTTATTTCGGTACCGTACCGCAATATTTCAACCGCTATGGCTCTACCTTTAAAACATTGCGGTATCGTAATTCTATACCAGTACCGTAACGCTTATACCGTAACGAAATCACTCCCTGACTGTGAGTGATATCGTCCTTGGCCGTGATGGATCTCTCTCATTGTGGCATCTTATTAAAATACTCGCCGTAACTCGGAACTTTGCCCTTCGTAACTGTATCCCTAAGAATGGATTGTGCGGATCATCCTACAAACGAAATGCTTAATTTCTTTTTCCGTTCTTTTTGCGCTGTTTACGAAATTATTTTTATATAAATTTTGGATTCTGAGTCGGCGAGCGGTAGTTACTTCCTAAAATTGTGAATAACCAGCCATCCGCATTACCTTTATGCGAATAAATTGTAATATTTTATGTTTAATTTACGTAGGATTTTTTTGTGTTTAGGAACTTATTAAAAAAAAAGTACTTCGGCAGACGGGTAAAAACATACAATTTATAATCTTGTTACGCTGTTTCAAAACCTTTAACATACATCAAGAAATTCACTTATTAAAACCAGGCCAAAGTAGAAACAATAATAAGACATTAAAACATTAAAGCAGTTGACGTTTGAATGCACTGGATTGAAACTAGGGACGATAATGGAATGGTAACAAGCGTGGAGCATCATCGTAAAAGTAAATTGACTAGCGCGTCCAGAACGGAGCGAGATTACTTTTACGCTCTTCTATCTAAAAGGCGAGCTTGCGGTGTATATCGGGCCCGCATGACGCTACATAAAACCTTATCTCGGGGTTGGTCATACTGGCGCGATTCTACACTTTGTCAGAGGCTTTGCTGCGACTAATATTAAACCATATATTATTATGTAGGTACTTATATTAAACCGTCGAATATCATGTACCTATCTAAGTATCGATTAACTACAGACGCCTTAATATATGACATTTATAGAAAACGGCGAACCTTTAAATATAAGGGCCTTGCACAACACGCCGTCGACGCACTCACGGGAATGCGCGTCGTCGGCGCACTTTTTTACGGCGCGTTTGTATTTTTTTACGCGTCGACGGCGCGCATAAAAAACACGGCGTGCATACTCGTAGGCTCTATTAAGATCTCCAGGATATCACACGATAGAGTTAGAACGAAAAAAAAACAACCCCCCCCCCACTTCATGTGTACGGGAGGTACCCTTATAAAAAATATTTATCTACTTTTTATTCTACCACTTTGTCGACGTGATTAATGCACATACTCATATCAAATTTCAGCTTTCTAGTGCTAACGACCACTGAGCTAAATCGCGGACAGACAGACTGATGGACATGGCGAAACTATAAGGGTTCCTAGTTGACTACGGAACCCTAAAAAGGAAGTGGAAAAGTGACACCACGGTGAAATCCACTGTTCAATCGTGTGGCTGACGTGTCACGAAATCGTTTTATTTTCTCAAATATTATTATGGTTACCATGTCAGTCCAATACGTCACATCTTTCACGTTCTCGGTGATTTACGGTGGTAACATGATTTCCTTAATTAAAATTTTAATAAAATCCCGCATGTACGATAGGAGTAGGTGATGGTCTGTATTTACAAAGTAATTCACAGTATTTTCTCTTTTGATGGGTAAAAATCTACGTTCTACTCGAGCATTACGAGTAAAATTATTCAATTTCGGAAATTCAACAAAGCATAAAACCTACCTACAAAACTAAAACTAATAGAAAGTATTAAAATGTCCCGAACGGGGAAAATAGTATGTGATTGTATTTAGAATCAAATCAAATTTTCCTCATTTATATCTTGCCACCAAATCAAGTCAGTTCTACAGTAAAAAGAAGAGCTTAAAAATACCGGAATGCACAGTTCATTTTGAATTCAACGCGTCCCCGTACATCACTGCGCGTCACGTCAAGGTTCGAAGGTCGAATTCCCGGAATTCTTCCTCTGTATGAACTGGAAAGAAATTAATTGTAGCAGTAACGGTGGGGTTTATTTACGGTCGTGGCCTGCGGTGTTCGCGCAGTGTCACGCCGACACTGACGAGGGTGGCTCGAGTACTCTGTGGTAACCGATATTTAACTAAGCTGGTAGTGCTCTAAATACGCCTCTAGAGCAGAATCATTAACATAATTATTTAGACGACTTCTGAACTTGTGCTGTGATTAATAGAAGCTTACCTAGTTTGCGAAAGGTGATAAATCTAACTAGTTTATATTGTTACCAGATCAATAAATTTAAACTTGTGAAGACATACTAACACTATATAAGTTTACGTTTAACTTATCATATTCATAGTACTACTGTATGTGTAGGGTAATGTAGTGACTAAAATACATGTGAATTAATGTAAAACTAGTTCCATACTATAGACTACTTTTGTAATCTGATAAACAGAACAATAAGAAAGGTTTTCTAGATACATGAATGAATTCTTACGGAATATATCTGTCTAATAAACAGTTTCAGCAGTTCTATTTCTTTAGATAAGAAAAGGCCTCCAACTTTTGGGACTGATGTGTCCCCATTTGTCACTACCCGTATCATAATACTTAGCTTTTGTATTATTCAGGTCTACATATCGAATACGTATTAAATGTCCTTATTTATTATAGTTTGATTGTTTTTCGCAATTTATTGTTAATCCATTGTGCATACACCTTTTTAATGTAAGTGGATATAATATTCAAAAAATAACATGGAGTAGCATTTCGACAACTTACTGTGATTTTGAACGCAACTAAACAACGCGTGTTTGAAAATTCAAGCTCGTCTGAAAGTTCACTGTCAATTCATGTATTCACAATAAAACAAGGTTGTTTTTTTCAACAAAGGGGAAACCTTTACTGAGAGAATTCAATACGCATTTTGAGCGTTGTTTGCCAACGAGTCAGAGTAGAAGACATTACCCCGGTTTTGTCAGTTACGCTTCAAATTCAAATTCGTGACGCACAAATCCACAATTCGAGGCTAACCAAATTTGGTTTGTGGTTATTAACGTTTTCCATCAAATTGTTCAAAATGTACTTCATCAGCTGTTTTAATATGCCTTCTTGAAGAACTATATCATGATTTGTCACGTCATTATTTAAATATGTACACAATAAAACTACAGAAACAATAAACCTATATATAAAACTAAAATAAACTTATAAATAAAAGATGCTCCCTAAGTCGCCTTCGTGGGTTATGGTACCCAGAAGGCTGGCAGCGTTACCTCTTTGGATGGCCAGGCTTATCTTTTGGCCGAAATAGCTGCCAGCCCTCTGGTTACCTGAGGCATCGACAAGGCGCTTGGAGATTTCTTTGAATAGCGTCTTTGCGCTGGGTCCCCACGGTCCCAGGGTTTCTACGCCAAACGGCGCAAATATATAGCCCAGTATATCATGATTGTATATACTATCTTTAAACTTTGACATATTACTCTTTTGAAAAACTAAGTCCCGCTGAGTTCCTTGTCGGTAATAAGTAATACTTCTCGGGTCAGAGGTGTAGGGTTAGAACCGATAGTAGTTTCTTTTTTCTCTTTGACGTTCATAATGCGTTCATAAGTGCATTGTAATGTGCCTAAATTGAAGAATAAATACTAGTATCCTTTATCCTTTTATCCCTTGTATAAAGCTTAACTTATATACTTATGTGCTGCAAACACAAAAAATACACCAAGTTTGTTAACACTTCACAGACGTTTTTTAACAGCGCTATTCCATCGGAATAGAAAGTTTTCGTAAGCCCCTCAAGTATGGTCTCGGAATGAAAGATTTAGGGAGTTGCTCTTGACCCCTTCAATAGTGGTACCGAGAGGCACAACTCCACAATTGGAGGCTTACCAAATTTGGTTCCGTGATTATTATCGTTTTCTACAAATCGGAATTTACTTCATCACTTGTATAAAGCTTTACAATAATGTGTTGTAACACAAAAATTACATGAAGTTTGTTAACACTTCACAAAAGTTTTTTAACAGCGCTATTCCATCGGAATAGAAAGGTTCCCTAAACCCCTCAAGTATGGTCTCGGAATGAAAGATTTAGGGAGTCGCTCTTGACCCCTTAATAGTGGCACCGAGAGGCTCGGTCTTCAAAGCGTTATTCAATAAAATACGTGATCGGCGTGCGTATGTTCCGTTCCGGCTTGGCTGTATAAACGCTGAATATTCCATGATGATTGATACCGTACTGTGATATTGGTTTCGTCGCTTTCGAATTGGTTTGATCATGAAAACAAGATTGTCATTATTTATGTATACGCTGGCCTTGTTCTTATCGAGCCTTTACTGATATTTGTTTTTCATTAAGACGATTCTTCTTGTTAGGGTGCCGTAGTCAAGTATGAACCTTTATAGTTTCGCCATGTCCGACTATCTGTTTGTTTGCGGCTTACCTCAGTGATCGTTAGCATTAGAAAGTTGAAATTTCGTATGAGTATGTGCATTAATCACGCGGACAAAGTGGTAGAATAAAATTTATAAAAATATTTTTTGTACGTCACCTCTCGTACACACGAAGTGGGGGGGGTGATTTGTTTTTTCGCTTCAACTCTATCGTGTGGGGTATCGTTGAATAGGTCGTTTAAAACGAATGAGGGTCTTTCAACTGTCAAAACAGTTTTCAAATTCCAAAAAAAAAAAAAACTAAAAATCCACATAAGTGAGGTCTAAAAATTACTTTCAATGAAAACTATATTAAATAAAATTTGTTAATTCGTTTTTGAGTTATAACTCCAACTACACTGAGCATGGCCTGCCATTATTACCGTGAAACCGTCCAATTTTGCCCGTTTTTTTAACATTTTCTCAGTTTTCTTTAAAAAAAATAAGGTTCGGTATACTTTTTAATGTGCAAATACAGTCTATCTTATCATGGGATTGTGTTGCAACAAAGAAAAAGTCCATTTTTATAAAGGTTTTCGAGCAATTTGATATTTTCATGGCGGGCAAAATTACCTTCACTTTCGTCCATGTTTGCCCAAGCTCGGTATTCGCCAAACTATAGCACTTAGAGTACTTATGCGTAAGGACAATATATAGTTTTGGGGTAAATTGGCTTCAATCAATTACAACCGATATAGAAATAACGATAGATTGGTCTAAAAAGAGTTGGGCAAACTTGCCCGCCAACTTACGATGGTTTTCATACAACCAACTTTAAGATATTAGGGTTGTTAAAAACCTGTATGATAATGTTTGAAAATTTATAAAACAGTACTCATAAATTAACAATTTTTATTTAGTTATTTTTAGCTATCATCAGTCTCACAATTGGTGCATTCACTGATATTGTCATCAACAAGTGAAAATAAAACTTAAAAGTATTGTTGTGTAATTTTATATTTAGATCCAAATTATATTTGTTATATTTAAATAAATTCATTATATTTAATAATAGTTCCAGTACTCATAATATATGATCATAGGTACTCTTACTAAAACTAGAAATGAAAAAGTGACAACCCTTGTTCATATTTTAGAGCGGGCAAAATTGGCCGATACGAGGTCCTACAGTTGCGGCTTAAATTGCCCATCATCATAATTTACGATTTAAGCAAGTCACTGGACCGAAAGTATTAAGTAAATGTTCAAATAACTTGTGTTTACATTATACAAAAACAAACACTCGCATTTGTCTTCGCCATTTCACAATATTTTTAAAATACTGTATTCACATTTCGCCCGCAACAAAACACACGGTCACATCGACAAGCTGTTACAGCCAACTGAATAAGGTTAGACCTAAGCGCACTTCGTAGTGGTGCCATAAATATAACCTATTTTCTACTATTACAACCAAAAGTGACTAAAATACTGTTTTTTTCGTGTAATTCAAATATTAAATTATATTTTACTCAGCGGGCAAAAATACCCTCCTGGGCAAAATTGAACGGTTTCACGGTATTGTATCTATTAAAATAATTTTAGCATTTTTTACACTTACTTCGTGGCTTATACGTTTTAGACACCGATAAACGATAAAAGTACGCGTCATATCCGTGCTGATATGTTCGCAACATTTGCAAACTTTACTTGTAAAAAATTACTTGCCAGATTGTGATCGCGAGTTCCCGACGTGTGACTAATGGCGCTCCCCGTCGTAACTGGCACTTAAATTAGTTGCCAAGTCCGCGGCTATCTAAACAATTTTTAAACGAGAAACTTTTCAGTTTAACTGCATTTCAGGTTCCGGATAAAGTTGACGGGACTTGTTTCTTAAAAGTTAAGCTTCCAGATTTAAAAAAAAAACGAATAAAATGATTGCATTTTACAAGAATATGATTTTATACTTTCACTTCCTTAATCGGTACTAGAACACGTCACAGGCGGATGTAATTATTTATTATAATTTGATCTACAAACTAAAGAATTTCAGAAATATTATGAAAGTGTCTTGATAAATCATATAAATAAATCCGATTGCACTTAATAACTAATACCATGTAACTTAAGAATTGTTTTTTTTCCTGGCAAACTCAGGAGTAGAGAATTAATAAACCTTTGTTTTTTTTATACAATATTACCTGACTAGTTTTAGGGCGATGCGCCAAATCGAATTATTTTCTTTCAAATAAATATATAATATAATATATAATATATATTTATATTTTTTTTCAAATTAATAGAGAACATTTATATCACAGGACAATTACCAACAGATTTTCTAATTACTAAAACAGTTGCACTGCCCAAAAAACTTAACACCCTTAAGTGTGAAGAGCATCGGACGTTAAGTCTCATTTCACAAGCTTCAAAAATTCTAGTTAAAATCATTCAGAACAGATTACGACCAATAGCTGAAAACCATCTGGGACCGGATCAATATGGGTTCAGACAAAATAAAGGGACCAGAGAGGCCATTTCAGCACTTAGACTAGTAGTAGACAGGCGACTAGATCTCAACCTAGACACTCACATAGCTTTTATAGACTTAGAGAAGGCTTTCGACAAGGTCAACTGGAAACAAATGATGGGTATCCTCCGTGATGTTGGACTCGATTACAGAGATAGAAAGATTATATTCCAACTATACAAAAACCAAGAGTCAATCATCGAAATAGAAGAAGAGAGAGAGAAAGCCAAAATAAACCAAGGAGTAAGACAGGGGTGTCCACTCTCACCGCTAATATTCAACATTTTCATAGAACATGCCATTCAAGAAATAGTAGAGTCAGATTTAGGAGGAGTTACATTTAATGGGGAGAAAATTCAATTTATCCGATTTGCTGACGACATTGCGGCTTTTGCCGAAACTAACTCCAAACTACAGTTATTAGTTTCAAAAATGAATGATATTTTCACACAATTCGGACTCAAAATAAACTGTAAGAAAACCAAAATTCTGACCATCTCTAAACACCAATCTTTACACAATCCAATATTACTACAGAACACAGCAATAGAACAAGTCCAACAATACAAATACCTAGGAAGTATTATTACCAATGACTCCAGATGCACGGCGGACATCAAGCAGAGGATTGCAATGGCTAAAAAAGCATTCAATAGCCAAAAACACCTGCTCAAAGCACACATCTCGAAGAATGTCAAAAAACGCTTAGTTAAGGTGTATATCTGGAGCATCGCTTTATATGCGTGTGAGACGTGGACGCTAACACAACGGGACAGAGAGCGATTGGAGGCCTTTGAAATGTGGTGTTGGCGGAGGATGCTAAGGATTAGCTGGACAGAAAGGAAGACGAACGAAGAGGTCTTGAGCATGGCAGGAGAGAAGAGATGCCTGTTAGACACAATAGCTAACAGAAGGGGCAAGATGGTTGGCCACTTGATGCGGCACGACAGATTCTTTTTAAACATCCTGGAGGGCAAGATTGAGGGGAAAAGAGGCAGAGGAAGGCCCAGGCTCACATATCTCAGCCAAATAAAAGAAAAAGTTTCTGTCGTGTCGTACGAGGGAGTTAAAAGGCTGGCCCAGCAAAAAGAAGAGTGGCGATTACTCCACCGACAAGAGCATAGCTCTTAAATACTGATGATGATGATGATGATGTAATTATAACAATGGATTGTTTTATTATTATGTTAGGCTAAATCCATGTCAATTAAATTATATTGTCATAAATCGGGCCGAGTGCAAGGCAACACATTGGCGCGCGGCCAGGCAGCTGATTCCACAAAACGATGGCCCCCGTTGACGTGACTTGACGCGAGCTTTCGGAGCCCCTTCAAAAATTGTGCAACTTGGCGATTCACTAAGTCAAGTCAGCGAACTAGAAAAATCGGCACCCCGGGGTTAAACGAGGATAATACCTGACGAGGCAGAAATAATGAACGATTGAACTGATTGGTCGCTTGTCAAAAGAAGACGTTCATTTGATCGTTATAATTTTGATAAAACTGATTGGCATTATTAATGCGTTTCAGCTCTTAATACTTAGGTTATAAAAATATCACAGAAAGGTAAACGATTGACTGTAAGTTATTATTTAACTGAAATTACTATTTCAGATTAAAGGATTTATTTCTCACTAAGACACATGAGAACTTAATTGCTAAGGTTTGTGAGGTTAAAAATACTTATAAATTATACTATTGTTTAATTCGTTAGAAGAACACAGCTTTTAATGAGCTAATAGTTACTCTATTTCAAACTTGTTTTTGGAGTCCGATTTGTGCGTGGTTTCGCATTGGTGGATTGGTGGTTTCGTTTTCTACCTTGCCTAACTCTCGGGCAATGAATGTCTCCCAAGAAATTAAAAAGCGACACTTGCTAGCGAGAAACTAATTTAGAAATCAAGCCTGTTCTTCCGTAAACACATTTTATATGTGCCAATTTGAATTTACTTTCATAGTCTAATGAAACAGAATTAACTCAACAATAAACTATAATTTTCCAGATTTTTTTACCTTTTATTTATTCAATATAATCCAAACGTATGTCCGGATTGGGACATCTGCGTAATATTTTACTCATTGATACATCCACATGGAAATTAAGTGCATGCGGGATAGCCGGGAGGCTCGGATATTGCACGTTCGCACTCTCCCGCGGAGCCCGGAATTATGTTTAGTATGCCGACAATGCGGAGGTGATATTTCGTGCCACACCTGGCCAATTTGTTCGGCGAATTTTTATTGTGACAGTGGTTTGCTTTGAATATCAAAAGCTATAACAGAGTGACTTTTAGTAAAATTGTAAAATGCATTTCTGTAATAAAGTACTGATCGATTCTTACGTTTATGTTTTTACGAAGTGTGGAAATGAACTGTAATTATAATGCTAATTGGTACTGGGCACTTAAAAATATAATAACAGATTAAACTAGTGTATTAAGGTAAATTCAAACTATTACCTAACTTGTTAATCCTAACGTCATAGTTTCTTTTAAAATGTTATTATCTCAAGCGAAAATGAGACAAGCGGCTTTATTTACCCGGAGCCCGCTCAATCCTTCGCTCGCTTAACTATTACACAACTAAGTAACTTTGCAGGAAGATAAAATCTCGTGTAAGTAAAGTTCGTGGCGTCGAGAAAATACCACAGGTAATTGGCAGGAGAACTGCAAATAATAATTATTAAAATAATACATTTAGAGAATATATTAGACCAGTGGTGGGCAAACTTTTTTCATAGGGGGCCAGAATGCTTGAGAAGTTTCGGAGCAGGGCAAAATTGCAGCAAAAACTGGAAATTTTAAAAATTTACGGTTTTGTAGTGCAGTTATGCTGCAATTCCGGCCTTCCCTACTTTTTTAGAGCAAAAAAATTTATAAATATATTCAAGTATGTATTTATTTCAAATAAATCACATGAAAGAATCAAAATTTCCGCACATTTTGATTTTTATTTTATTTGAAGGGTGTGCGAGACATTTATTATGAAATTGTTTTTATTTTGCCCTTATATCGTCAAATGCAAGTTCGAGTTGCGACGAAGTAAGGTCTCATCGGCAATTGGTTCTTGCCCTGCAATTTTTTATTTAATATGTTGTAGTGTCCAAGCAAATCGGTATTAAAAGCAAAATCGGCACGCCAATTCGTGTCTTCAATGATTTGGAAATAATACAGAGAATCCTCAAAATATAATCATCGCGGTCCATATACAAATTATTTTAATGTATCCGCGGCGGGCCGGATAAAATGGTTTCGCGGGCCGGAGTTGGCCCGCGGGCCGTACTTTGCCCACCACTGTATTAGACGGACATCTTTGGTCATGGTCATATTTTAGCATACCTAATTCAGAACATAAGCGTCGTACAGTCGCCATCAGATATATCAGAGCGGCCAAAGTGATCACAAATATCTGAACAACGACTCTATTGTCAAGGCGATAAAGTACATGTTCAGATATTTTTGAGTACCCTGGCCGCTCCGATAAATTTGATGGTGACTGTACTGTCAAATGTTGTAGCAGTTGACTGCACTGAAAATATTTTTTACAGTATTTTTAACACGTAAATTCTTCACTGATTAGGTAGGTACATTTTAACCTAGAATGATTATTCTGAATATAGATAATAACATTTAAATATCTCATTTCACACTTTGCCCTTCATATTAATTTTAAATACATTAGACAATTATGAAACAGATAAACATTGGTACTAGTCTAAAACTAGTTTGCCTAAGCGTTACTAAAAGCGAAGTTATATAGAATTTGCAAAGTTGTACACTTAGGACTTGTTTACCCGAGTTAGTGCTAACTAGCGTGCCGTTAACTCTACGAGGTTTCCCCGAAACCAAATTCTGGTCGTTTTGCCAATTTGAATATCAGAATTTTAGTTTTTTTTGTGTATTGAATAAAATAAAAAATCAAAGTGTTTGCTAGAAACGAACAATATAAATCAACTAAATGACAGTGTAAGAATCTTATGCTTAAATCTATGTTTTTACACGCTTACCTATTACAAATGGTATTATACTTGTCCACAGAGAAACCCGGATAACATCAGCAGCAGCTCTTGCTGGAGGCACAGAGCGACCTGAGCCCGCGTTGACGTCTTCGTTTACTTTTTTCAACTTGGTTCCCGGACCCGCAGGGGGTAATGTTTGGAGACAAGTGGGCCACATTCATGGGCGCATGGTGAGGCTACACACCATTGTGTGGCCCGGTGGCCGGCTCGTTGCCCACGGTCAGTCGTCGGGCGCCCGAACCATATACCGTATCGTCACTGCCTTAGCACCACCATTCGTTATGGAAGGAGAACTAGACGAAGACGGACAATGCTTAAGAGGACTCCCCTGTCACCGCCCACTAACATCTGATAAAGACAACCTTACACTGGCTTTTAACGACTTGGAAAGGGAGGATGATGACCATCACCCTAGCGACTTTTTCTTTCCTACGACCAAACCTCCGAATCTTCCAAAAATGGCTACGCATTGTTGCTACGGACTAGCAATGGATTTGCTGGAAAATATTGCCCAGGAATTGGAATTTGATTTTCATTTGTACCTAGTCGAAGATGGACTCTATGGAGCTCGTAAACTAGTCAGATCATTTAGTAAATTGCATGAGTTTACAAACTTTTTGAATGACGAGCCTATGTTTACTATGTCTGAACACCTTAATTATCGAGCACAATTTAGAAATGGCTTTAAAGCTAACAGTAAAGAGCAATATAGTGAGCCAAACTATGATGACAATATAGACGAAGAGAGCCAGAAATGGAATGGAATTGTCGGAGATTTAGTATCGGGCTCCGCCCACATGTCTTTCGCGGCACTCAGCGTGTCTGCGGCACGCGCGGAAGTGATCGACTTTAGTCAACCTTATTTTTATAGTGGCATATCACTTTTAGCAGCTCCGAACCAAAAGGCCGACATACCCCTACTAGCGTTCCTATTGCCGTTTTCAACTGAATTATGGATTGCCATATTTGTGTCCTTAAATGTGACCGCCGTCGCAGTCGCTATATACGAATGGCTGTCACCGTTCGGCTTAAACCCTTGGGGGCGGCAGAGGTCAAAGAACTTTAGCCTTTCTAGTGCGCTATGGGTAATGTGGGGTCTTTTATGTGGACATTTAGTAGCGTTTAAAGCTCCTAAGAGTTGGCCTAACAAGTTCCTTATAAATGTCTGGGGTGGCTTTTCTGTGATATTCGTTGCCAGTTACACTGCCAATATTGCCGCTCTTATAGCAGGATTATTTTTTCACAACGCTGTTGATGACTACCAAGGACGGAATAACGTATGTAATATTACATTTTATTTTATAATGTATACGTTGTGTTATCATGGGAACATAAAAATATATATAATTGTTTTAGTGGCTTTCTTTGCGAGTGGGTACAGCAAAGTCGTCTATATCGGAGTACTATGTCCAAAGAGGCAATCCACAATTGGCACAAAGGATGAGAGGCTACGCACTCCAGAACATTGAAGAAGGCATTCAACGATTAAGGTATTATATAAATATGGAATGTTTATGATTAATATCGGCGAGTAGTTGATAATCTTGTGACCCTGTGGATACTTTTATTTGAGAACATAAATACGGTTAAATCGCTTGTATTTGAAAAAATAAGTAGCGGCTGTTTTATGGGATCGTAAAACTTTCTGGTCCAGTGTGCAGTAGATTTATCAAGCGGGCGTTTTATGTGATTCACTAGGGTTTGCTTTATACTTAAGAATAATAACAACCGATCACTTTGTTTCAACATTTCTATAGAAAGTGGAAGTTTGTTTACCTTTCTGCCATTGAGCAATTAGGACTAATAAACATCCAGACCACAGATACATTAAAGTTTTATTTTACGGAAAGGGTGCTGAAGCAAACATTCCACTTGCTATTATATAAAGTCATGTTAACGGCACGTAACACAGGAAATTACACCTTATTCTTAATGGGATGGGGCTAATTTTTCTGTAATCTCGAATCCTGGCGTTGGAGTTTTATTTTATTTTCCTTTCGAGTTTTAGGGTTTCACTCGGGTTTTATTTTCGCACTTCGTGTTTATGAGGCGGGCTACAGTATTTATTTTCACGGTCCGTAATAATGTTTAGCGAGTTATTATGACTATCGTATAATTTGATGGTACTTTCTTATATGGTATTTGTGTATTTCAGGAATCGAACGTTGGACCTTTTGATAGCAGATACTCCTGTTTTAGACTACTACCGAGCCACTGATCACGGCTGCAAGCTGCAACGTGTAGGAGACCACGCTTTTATTGAAGACACATATGCTATAGGAATGACCAAAGGATTTCCTTTACAGGTATTTCTTTAATACTTATTCTATTTTTTTTGTTGAAATTACATTTTAAGTGGTAATTATCACATTACCACTATATATGGTGAACAATATATTTTTACATTATGGTTAGGTAATTATAGCATATAAAGGATAATGCACGGTGTTCCGAACCGTCTCCGACACGACACAGATTTTGCGAATTTGGTGAAGATTGAAAAATGCAACGTACCAGTAATTATACTGTATAGTCACCGGCAATAGTATATTCACATATTTTTGCGGCCTTCATGTAGGAAGATACTATTGCCGATCACTGTATCATCGGGTTCATAACTGCATACCCAATTTATCAATGAATAAATTGGGTATACAATTATGAACCCGATGGTAAATAAATTAGATTTTTTAGAATACAAACGTAACTCATTAACAAATAGTCGTGCTTATTATTAGGTACTTAGGTTATATATATGCCCTTCCTGGCATTTAAACCCAGGATCTCCATCTTCGTAGACAGAGTCACTACTACTAGACTACGAAGGCCGGTAATAAAAGAATCACACGACGCCAATAATTCGGGTTCTCAATCAAATTGTACGTATTTATTTCACTAAGCACAGGGAATTATACGTGAGATTAAGTCTTGAGCAACTCATTTGTATCTGTTTCGTCCGCCTGGGTAGGCGGGATTCTATGAGCTCGATGCTATAGCTATACATAAATATTTGCATGATTTTCACTGTTCAAAAAACCAAGCTATAAGTCATAAAAAAATTCACCTATAAGGTGATTGACAATAGAATTTTTATTTGACTCAGTTCTAAGAACTCTGAATGATTTGGACCGGTCCGATTACTAACCCGATAATACATATGTAATTTTATTCGAAATGTTACGACTTTTCATGCCGCAGTTTGCCACGCGCTACGCTCGTAGCAAATCCAAGCGTTTTCCCGCTTTCTAGAGGAAAGTGGCTACAAATAGAGAGCCCACTTAGCAGGTTCCTGGCACTCAATGTGATGAATTTCGCGCGTGACACTAAGAGCAATAGAAATGGCAAACTGCACGACATGGGTGGCCCCTTGCGCTTACCGATCCTTATTTGACATTTTAGACTTATCGCCAAAAGGGACTTTTATTTTAAAATTTCATTGTATATGAAATTTGCAACAGGACTTGACAGATATATTCAACGTACAATCCGTGAGCTCTAAAAAGAACCTTCGGGTTTTAGAAAGAGACGTCGGGTATCAATCATCAGTGACACATGCAGAACAGCAATATTACCTTCGTGTGTCATCGCTGATTCCCGAAGGTTCTTCTTAAAGCTCACGGACTGTATGCTATGTGTACAATCAGCAGCAGAAGTAGCTAAGCGGGTAAGGTGCTCATTACCCTGACACGCTCTTATGCTCTTAAAAATAAAATCGAGTCAAGCTCTGCTTCAGCTGCTGACTGTATCCCATATATTACATAAATATTAAGTATCTTTATATACGCAAGAAGGACCCCGAAAAAGACTTTCGTACGTGAAAGATTGATAGATGACGTACGCGACGCGAACTGCTAATGGTCTGATCGATAGCGGGTGTCATGTAGCGCTGGCTTAGACGATTATACGTCATTTTATCTTGACATCGTTCAATAAACCCCCGAGGTTTACGCGTAAATCAACGGATCGTACAGCTTTTGTTTCAATTCGTGACAGAACGTTTTTTGTTTTTGTTATTCATCCCGTTGTCAGTTGGCTGCAAGTAAAAGTTGATTTTATTGTTTATTTGTTACAAGAAATTTCAAACAATAAATGAAGTCAGATTAAGCATGCTAATTCTTCAAGTGGCAAAACAAGCGGCAGCATACATAAAATATGTTTATAATGGTTGCTCCATATTTTCCGCTACAAAGTCCACGGCCACGCAAAGACTTTCTCTATGGCGTAGTCGTAATAAATCTAACTTTTATGACGATATATTTCTAATTTGTTACAGAAAAGTATATCAGCAGCGATAGCCAAGTATTCAACGAACGGGTACATGGATATATTAACCGATAAGTGGTACGGTGGATTACCATGTTTTAAACTGAGCCAAGACTATGGAATTCAGCCAAAACCACTTGGTAAGTTTCCAATAGGTTTTTATTATATTAACTATCTTTAGTGTGTCCCGGCTTCCTGCAACTGCTTAACGGAGCCTGGGGTCCACTCGTAATAGATTTACGAGTGGACCCCAGGAATTTGCGTATGCCCTAGTTTTTACAAAAGCGACTGCTATCTGACCTTACAGCCCACAAGAAAAACTGTGTCTTGTTGGGATTTGGTCCGGTTTTCTTACCTTTCGAGCTTTCCCGAAAATCGACTGATAAATATCAAATGATAAAGTAGATTAGTCCCGAAAAATTAAGTGGCACAAGCCGGAGTTTGAACCCGTGGGTCTTCGAATTTAAAGTCGCAGACGTTACCCTTAGGCCTTCCATCGCTTTAATAGTTTTTAAATCAGTATTAACGTAAAATAATATGTAAGCAATGACGGCGGCCGAATTATCCCGACCTAGTTAGAAATGGTATCGTATATCACTATTTTAATGCTTGTACGTTACATCCACACAGTCAGTTGGCTCGTCTCTGGCGGAAATTTCATTAGAATTTATCGCCACCCCTCGTTAATCCGACCCCAGAGCGGGGGTGGGGGGAACCGCCAGGCGACCTAAAAGATTAAACATGGGACTTAACGTTGAAAAAGAATCGCTCAATCACGCTGCTTATCTCCTGTTTGGTCTGTGAAGATTTACTGAGAATTATAAAATATACGAGCGTTCTTAAACTACAGTAGCTGCTTATTATCAGGCGGACCATATGCTAGTTTCCCAAAAAAATATGGGTCTTGGTCTGGGCTTGTGATTCAATTATTACACTATTATTTACCAGATAAATTATTACATATGTTGCTTAAATCAAATATAAGGCGCATACAATAAATATGGCAATTATAAATTACGTCTTGGATTAAATTTCTGAAGCATACTTGTATACTTATCCTAAACAAATCTAGTGATAAGTTATATAAATTTCCGAAGAACTAAAAGCAAACTCTACTCCGGCAAAATAATAAATGATACCTATTTATGTGAATTAACGGTAATTTCTGTACAACATTGTACCGGTTGGCATCCCTAGTAAAAATGTACGAAATGGGTCGAACGTGTTGCTAGTATTTCGGGTGCCTTTCGTATTCTGTGCGAGTTATACATAATGGCACGAGGAGGAAAGGTGCGCCGTTAAATTATACTTACTTTTACGGTGACTGCTTTGTATTTCCGTTTGTATATTTACACATTTGCACCTTCCTCCTTGGTCTTAGAGCACAATATTGTAAAAATTCGATGTTGATTGTACAAATATATCAAATTCATAGCCAAAGTGTTTTTTTTAAGACAAAATGCTTAATTAATTAATTGTGATGAACCTAAATATTAATTTGTAAATATCAGTTGTTTTGTAAAGCGATCAAGACATGCCATACGATTAAATAAATAAATTAATGGTCATGCAGCTAAGCGGTAGTTATGTTCAAAATGATCTTAGCCCAATAAAAGAATACTCTTAACAAAGTCCGGGTCGATTCGGGTGGCACAGGGCGGTTCCACAATACGTAGGGAGCTTAATATACCGCGAGCCATCCGGTTGCCTCTCGGACACTAACTAGGCGCCATTGCTTTAACTATATGAAGTAATTTTAAATACCTCGCTCCCCTTTTTACATACTGCTACTGCTGACAGTACAACTATAAACAAATCCAAATCGGCGCAGACATAGCCTGTCAGTAACCACGAACATGTTGTAACTAGTTTGATCGCTATCGAAAACTTTTCCCCCAGTTTTCCTTCCATGTTCGCAGTTCAAGCATGGCGAGAGAGGGGACGTAATTGTAATAGTTGAATGAGCACAGAATCGAAAATTCACTCGAACCAGTGCAAGACAGATATCTGATTAAGCTTGTTAAGGTTTAAGTTATCATATAACACAAGCCAGAAGAAAAACCGACTTGTGCTGTCTTACGCAACTTATGAGAATATGTAGGTACCTATACTAGAAAAGTAATGGATAGGAAACAAAAACTCTAAGTGTACCTTTACATACAGTGTGTGGCCTCTAACAGTAGGATTATTTTTTTGTAGATTTTACTCCTCAAGCTAGACAACGTTTGTTCAGTGATTTTTAAAAATAACTTGATGTTTTATTTTTAGTACACTTTAAAATTTATTCGAACACGCAACGTATTGCGAAAATGATTAATTCTGTGGGGTGACAAGACTAACAAGCAATGTCAATTAGATATTTTAACGTACAATGAAAATACTATTTAGTTTGTATGGGAAAGTGCCAATCTAAAGACTACATATTATTTATATTACGATCTAAAGCAATTCCTGCATTTGGCTGAATGGCAGAGAAAATTAAGCACGAAATTATATTTATTACTACATTGAACGGACTTTTTACCACAGTTTTAGATTGCATAATATAGTCTGGCAAACCAAAAGCGCAGTAACAGTCAGAGTAACATGCTATACCCATCCCTTTTTTAGCCGACTTCAAAAAAGGAGGAGGCTCTCAATTCGACTGAATTTTTTTTTTATAATTTTTTTTTTTTTTTTGTATGTATGTTACTCCATATCTCCGTGAATCGTGAACCGATTTTCAAAATTTTTTTTTGAATCGAACAGGTATAACCCCTAGATGGTCCCATTGTCACCAAGTCGGGATCTGATGATGGGATCCTGGAGAAATCGAGGGAACTCTTCAACTATTATAGACACACCTATAGTGATTTCACTATTTTTTACAGCAACTCGGCCACTTCCTCTTGGAATAGCGGATCCTAAGTGAAGTCGGTTCTTTTTTTGTTTAAAATTATTAGTAGTGAGAGTACTAGCATTAGAATTATAATTTTAAACAAAAAAAGAACCGACTTCACTTAGGATCCGCTATTCCAAGAGGAAGTGGCCGAGTTGCTGTAAAAAATAGTGAAATCACTATAGGTGTGCCTATAATAGTTGAAGAGTTCCCTCGATTTCTCCAGGATCCCATCATCAGATCCCGACTTGGTGACAATGGGACCATCTAGGGGTTATACCTGTTCGATTCAAAAAAAAATTTTGAAAATCGGTTCACGATTCACGGAGATATGGAGTAACATACATACAAAAAAAAAAAAAATTATGATAAAAAAAATAAAAAAAAAATATTCAGTCGAATTGAGAACCTCCTCCTTTTTTGAAGTCGGTTAAAAAGACAGTATGATTCTCCCTGTCTATGCTTGAAGTGGAACAAACTCTGGCCAAACTATAGCTTAACGGATTTTGTTAAGCACTGCTTGCTACTTCTGCTAAAAGCTTTAGCCTTCTTTCAGTATTACTTATTTGTTTTATAAATAAAGCTCTTCCAATATTATTTCTCGCAATTATTAGGATTCGATAAACGTAACGACGATATTTACACGCATACCTACAGCCTTTCTGGAATATAAGCCCTCAGCACCATGAGATTATCACGTACTCGTTTAACTCCAAAAATCCTTATCGATTGAAATGAACATTTTAAACATTTAATTGGTGGCAAAATTGTGTTACGCAATGGAAAAAAACTAGCAATTTTTCAACCCATTTCACGTGAAAGGTGAACGTATTCACCAATCAATGAAAGGGTCGCAGGTTCGATTTCCGCCCGGCGACAAATATTTACGAGTGGAATAAAAAGGATCCTTACGTCTGGAAAGGGTCTGGGGATTGGTTTCCTTCAGATCTACATTTATAAGACCGCTGCGGGGAGCCTAGACTTCTAGAATCGAGGAATAGGTAGAAATATAAAGTAGCTGTCGTTACTACTTTTTTTTTATAGGAATGATAATGATCGGAGCCAGGAAACAGAGTTTAGTTTACTTTCCTCTACTAAATTATCATGCAATTTTTTTAAGAATAATTTTACTTTTTATAATTATTTTATTTTTATTTTGATATCTACATCGTTTATTCAGCAATATCACATATATATAACCAACTCCATTAGTTGATTAGGTACGGTTTCTTGGTCAAATAGTTTAAATATTGTTAACAGTTTGGTGGTAGTATCGCGGCAAATCGTGTGCCTTGTCATCTATTAACTAATTCTCTGTAACATGAGAAACTATATTTTGCCCGCGATTTAGTATGCATTAAATTAAATGTGATGGCAAACATTTGTTTATCATAATATTGAGCATAAATAAATTCCTCCTTCCTTTTCACTCCCCTCAAGGACGATATCCGTAATAAAAATTAATTATTAACTTATTAAAACAAACCTAATTTCATCTAAATTGGTTCAGCGGTTTAAACGTGAAAAGGTTGTTACAAACACAGAGACAGAGAGAGCTAGTTTATTTAGGTCTAGTTTTACTTCTGAGTTGGAAAGTCAGATAGAAATAGCTTTCGTATGAAATTAATTAGGTTTATCGAGCAGAACCCTGGCTTCATTAAGCCTTGGCCAAAAACGTGACAAACGTTGGGTACATCAGATAGTCATTATTTTTACTCTAATGGATTGGAAAAGATCAACTAAACATTCTCAAGCACACAACTAAATTAAGCAATCAATCAAGTTTAACAATCGCTCAATTGGACATCTTACAAATTGCCAATCTGATGGATTGTGTAATGGGAGCCATACATCGCGGAGCATCGGAAACGAGTCTATTACACAGAAGGATAGCTCCGTTGTATCTAACTCATACACCCTACACACCTATACGCACGTGTTCTTAGTACAGTCAGCAGCATAAGTAGCATGCGCACGAGATGTTTAAATTTTATGAGACATATTAATTTTAATTATCGAGTCATTTACTCTATGAAATGTCCAATATAAAGTGAACCCTTAATGGCTCCACATTTAAAGTCCGTGGCCATACGTACACCGGCAATAGTATCTGCCTACAGGAAGGCTGCAAAAATATGTGACACGCTCTTATTTGTAGGGCCATAAGAGCATGCCACATATTCTTGTGGCCTTTGTGTAGGCAGATACTATTGCCGGTGATTGTACCATCAGCTACAAAATGGATAGGTACCCAATTTATAATAATGAGGGTATGTATTCCTTTACAACCTAAATTGAACTTAATTGGAACCATTATTGTTCACATTTCAGATATCGTCTATTATAATAAACAAACAACAGCTTACTAAATATTTGTTCACCCTAAATAACCAGTAATATGCATTTGTAGGAGTCGCGGCGGTGGCGGGCGTGTTTCTCCTGCTTCTAGTGGGGATGGTTGTTGGCTTCCTCATATTGATCTTGGAACACTTGTTCTACAAATACACGCTGCCTGTGTTGCGGCATCAACCGAAAGATGCTGTGTGGAGGAGCCGGAACGTCATGTTTTTTAGTCAGGTAAGGAAAAAATATATAAATTTAAAATTAATAAAGCAGTCATAAAAAAATTACAACAGCAGAAGAAGAGAAAAGAAAACTTTAAGCTAACTAAATCGATCAGAATTTATAACTAAATAACTAAACTATAGCCCAATACGAGTCTGAATTCTCGGAAAGCGGCATTCGGTGCGTTTACGAACCGAAAACGCTAGCGGCATTGCAATTGGTGCGCTGGATGACGATATTTGTTGAACTATGTAGGAGCCGGAACGTACGAGTAGCCGGGGGGGATCATGTTTCAAAAAGAAACTCTAATAGGTACGATAAAGAATATAAAATGTAAATAAGTCAACATTTACAAGTCTTCATTTTTGTAATTATCGTGGACGTCCATGTTGTCACTTTTTACCGTGATGATATTTACGTAGAAAACATAAAAATACTTTATCATTTACATTTTAAGTAGATACCTACTCTTTATTCTACAAGGAACTAGTCTAACAAAATTGCCATATGTAGGATGCAGAACATTGTTTTTCAGCTAGATAAGAATTCTCTAAGGGAAGGATTCATTTCGATTCGCCCAGTTTAATCCGATAGAGGGAAAGAAGTCCGCTACGTTATTTAGGATTATTTTGCGTTTAGGTCTCAGCAATGCTTAAAGTCTGCAACTGCAGCTCTTGTTTTTGATGTTATCAACTATGAGTAATTGACTTAAAGTAGTAAAACATACTTTGGTACACAATGTTATTGCGCTGTTAGGTGCAATTTAATGTGTGTTTAAGGGATATTTGTGAGTGCCAAGCCTCAACTCTGGCTGGATTACGCTTGGGCGAGCTCATTGCGGCTTTTAACACTGAATGAGTAGGTACTTGTCTCTTTTGACGGGCCATAATATAATGAATTACTTTGCGTCTGCGTGGCCTTAAGGATTTTGATAAGTATTAGATTTTATTCGAACAATAAAGTGTTTTCAAATTCCTTGCACTTTTTTCTGATACTTAAACAAAGTAATCAATGGAAATCACAGAAAGAATATGTTAGTTTCTGTAAATTGTTGTTGCTGGACGTAAATATTATTTAAAATAATCTGATATAATTTATTCTTAAAACTATAGAACATGTCGAAATGAATGAAAACTCCAGAAAAATGGTATGATTTTAATAGCCATTTGAACGAAGTCATATTAAATATTTTCTTTTATGTTACAGAAACTCTACAGATTCATTAACTGCGTGGAACTTGTGTCGCCACATCACGCCGCGCGAGAACTTGTCAACACTATACGGCAGGGACACTTCACGTCACTTTTCCAGAAAAGTGTTAAAAGGGTAATCATTTATTCAAATATTTATTATTTTTGTCAATAAAATTCGGATTACAACAGGAAGCACATTTGTTTCAGAAGGAACACGAACAACGTAGAAGAAGAAAAAGTAAAGCCCAATTTTTTGAAATGATACAAGAAATACGAAGGTATGTAAAATTGAACTTCAAAACACTGTTCACTTCATTAAGCATGAGTTTCACACTTTTAATTATTATATTCACAGGGTGAATCAGCAAGGACGTGATCAATCATTGGATTCTATAAAGGAGCACGTGGCTATAGAAACTTCTGAAGTTTCAGAAGAACTGACGGAGTCGAAGTTCCTGTCTCCTTCTCCTGAAGTGCCCTCTCGCTCGCCTCGCCCGGGCCGGTCTCCGCGACAACTCCGCTCTCCACGGGGCAGGCGAAAAAGGTGCAGTCTAGCTGGACTTAACGTCAGGAGATTCAGCACTGATTCGGTCCTAGGGTCTGATTCCGGGTCGATTTATGAACGGACAAGTCTTAACATCGGAAGAAGACTAAGTCGTGACGTTAGCTGCTTAACTAGTTCTCCTCCAGATATAAATACCCGGTTGCGAACACCGTCCCCAATGGTTAGACGAGCAGAAGGATCATCTACGAGATCGTATCAAGATGTATCGGAAAGGTCAGAAAGATCAGAAAGGTACTTAAACTCTGATGGACCACGTTCGCGAGCCAGCGTTGAAATTTTAGTTTCTGAAGAACAAGACTTGCCTCCAGCGCCACCTTATCCAAGAGTATCTCCGACGGGAGGAAGGTCAGAGCTTTCTCAA
This sequence comes from Pammene fasciana, assembly GCA_911728535.1. Lineage (NCBI taxonomy): Eukaryota > Metazoa > Arthropoda > Insecta > Lepidoptera > Tortricidae > Pammene > Pammene fasciana. The sequence continues at coordinate 6,976,756 of OU452279.1, forward strand.
TTATCGGAAGAAGAACTCATTAAATTATGGCGAAGTTCGGAAAGAGAAGTGAGAGAGGCACTGCTAGCGGCTTTGCAAGAGAGACGGGCGAACTTAGATCCAAAACAAGACCCAGGATGAAGAAACTACATGTGTAGTTTTGAATTAAATCTGAAAGGCGTGTGTTTGAGGAATTCTCATTCTGATTCGGTCACTATTGCGTGAAAGCATTGGGTACAGAACGAGAACGATCTAAGTTGTTATATTTGTGCCTTTTTAAATTGTTTGATGCGGACCCATCTGGCAGGCGTTAGACAATCGGTGTTCATTTTAGTGTCTTGGTATGACTATCAAGTTAGAGGTTGCCTTACGTTATCGTTCTTGCCTCTTATATTTTTAATCCGCCTCAAACAATCTAAATAGGGTAAAGAGGTTTACGTCCAGAAAATCAATTTAAGCATTTAGTAGGAATATATACGTTTAAATTTATTTCTAATGATGAACATTTGTGTAAGTAGTGTAAGTATATTATATTATAGCTGTGACCAGATGATTCAAAGTGCTTTATTCTATAGCCTAGTGAACGGTAGATATTTTCATTTATAAAATAAATATACACGTTATTATATTTTCATGGCATAAGCATGTTCTAATCAATAACTCTTCAAGTTAGAAAGTATCATTGATTAGACAAATAGTGTTACCTATGTAGATATGTCTTTAAAGTTCTTTCGAGTTAGACTTTTACTTGACTAAATGTAAGAAAGTGGATTTATAATATTAAATAATTACATGTTAGTATTGCAAACAATTGGTAATGTTCCTAGTTTTATTTTATAACTATAATGCATTTATATAGTACGTAAGTACCTACTTATTTTTGTTGTTTTCTTATGTTTTTAGTTTCGATTTCTCGACAAAATTGTTTTTTTTTTTATTTATCCTAACATAGTTTGTTATTCTGAATTATGCCAATTTTTATTTAAAGACGCTGATAATATATTTTCAGTAGATTTTTCATATACTCTAGATACTTCGTGGAAGTTCAGTATACTATTACTTGTACTGAAATATAATGTGCCATTTAGATATATATATCATCTAACAATTACTTTAAAGTAAGTTCGGAATAACGAGATCAAAACTGCCAACTATATTTTAGTAGATAGTATATAATAATTAATACACTTTCTTCCTAGACTTGCACCCTAGAGTTTAGTTTAGACTTTCTCTTTGTAAAATTTATCAATTTGACCTATCTATCAGTAGCCCAGCTTCTATCTTTGTGGTGTGTTTGTTCTAAACTCAGTCAGCGTGATTTGAATCTGTCAAAGTGTTCAGTAGAATTGATATTATGATATCTATGAGCAATATCTAAATCACATTGAGTCCATTACCGTGTCCTTAATGTTACTTGGTTACTTTTGTGTGTTATAACTTATAAGTACCTAAAATAATGTGCTAATTATTATGTGAAGTTTCGCAAGATGTCCTCGTCCATACAAAAGAAAATACACTGTAATCGCTTGTTACTCGTTTATCAACCGTGTCTGGAAATTATTCCGATATATTATTTATAAATAACTTGTGATGTATAAAAAGGTTCGACGTCACTCAAGCGTTACAGCCTGTATTGTTGAAAATTCAGCCATTTTAATACCAGGAACAAAACTAGCAAAGAGCATGTCGGGCCATGCTCAGTGTAAGGTTACGTAGTTGCCGGCCTGCTACAATATATCAATTCAAAAGGTCGTTTATTATGGGATATTTTGCGGACTTACGTAATTTGTATTTTTTTGTTACGTCTTTATGTCACAAACATAAATCAATTTTGGTGTCATTTTATTACTGGTGTAAATCTGAATAATAAAAGAAATTATTTTATTGAAATGTATTAATTCAATAGAAAAGGGTTTTTATAATGCTGATTTTTTTGTATTTTCCATTAAAAAAACTGTTACTTATCAAACTTAATCTGACTGTACAGGGCTAAAATATTTAATCAATAAAATCATGATATAAAAGTATAAATAAAAGCAAATAATTTTAGCCCTATCCATTCATTATTATTTACAAAAATATATATATATTTGTCCATACCGTCAACTGCTACAATTCTATAAACAGCTGTTCGGTGAAGAAGATCATGTTTCTCATGCCAAGCAAAGTTGTGCAACGTAGGCATAGTTGTAGCACTTGACGGTACTAAATCGACCTACCCTACTGTACATACTTTCTACATAACAGCCAGTAAGATCACAAAATTAACTTTTGCTTCGCTTACCCTGCCTGATCTTACATTTGATTTTAGCAAATACCTTATGCTTATCTTACAAGCCGATAAAATACAGCTTTCCAATGTTATTATTGCAGTGTTGGACCAAATTTATTTTATTTGTAATTAAATTACTTACAAATTCTATTGGATGTGAGTCATCTAGTGATATTTGAAGTCTTATGCATTTCTCTCTCTAATGATTAATATATGGTCTATACTTAGATATGAAAATAGGCAAAAGTCGAATAAAAGTAGATTGAAAGTAAATAAAATATGAATTTAGACGCATAAGATTGAAAAAAATATATGTCTGTAGTATTTTCAAATTGAGTCCAGTTAACATTGCGTATTCAATTAATTAATTATTTAGTATTCAATATTTTTTAAATATATAAATCCAAGAAACTATAGACTAAAGAGCTGGCCACGTCAAATATAACACAATAATGAGAGCAACAACACCCGCCTCGTTAGATTGCTATACTATCCTTATTGTTAGATCCGGGCAGCTTTTAATAGGTGGAGGTTAGAGTGACATACTAACAAAACAGGAAAAAAGTACCTAATGCCAAAATACGACTAGGTAAAAACTACCGAAGTTGTGTCATTTATAGAGGACAGGACCTTTATTTTAACATCAGATTGCGGAATCAAAAACAGTAGGTGACTAACCACGAATTACAAGACGTTGTTTGGCTGCTTACTTTTCCCCACAGAAACTTTAGGCAACGAAATCTAATTATTTATATAATTACTCATAATATTGCATTAAACTCTTTGTATTCCTGAAGTGGTGTGCATTCTTTGATCTCCACCAATGAACAGCTGCCAGCTGTCTGTATTTAGAAAGAAACATAGTTTAGCAAACTTACTAGAGGAGTTTCGTTGCTCTCTGTACTCCAGTCTAGCTTCAGCTCTCCATCTACTCTTGCATTTTTTTATATTATTTACTGCAGTTCTTTCAATCATGTTCTTGAAAATCAGATCACATGGTGAGTTACCTATGTACTTAATTTCGTTAAATAAAAAACCAACCGTATATGTATATTTTTTTTACAGTGTATATATAATTGTTTAATGTTTTGTTGGAAAATATGATAAAAAGTGCAATATTTAATTATATCTAGAGAAGCAAATAATGCTCTTGAATATTGCTAGTTATAAAAATTTTAAAACGCCAATATTGTATTTAGAATTTACGTGACGATGCGGAATTTGATAATTTATCTGTATATTACTGTAAATAAGATTTTTGAAATAATGTAAAATCGCATCTTAAAATATGAGTACAACCGAACATTTATTAATTTTGAGAATTTGTGACACTTAGGGTGGGTTGCACCACGCACAATTAACAGACTCATCAACGTTAAATATGGCGACGGAGCTGTCATCCCATAGAAAACTGTCATTTCATACAAGATTTTTTTAAAGATTACGTTTACGTTCACAGACAGTTTGGTGCAACCGGCCCTTATTCTGCTACTTATTTTAGGTATTTTTTTACGATCCAATAAACGTTCAGATTAATTAAAGTGAAACATGGACAGATATAACTGTAGTTTTATTATGTTTATATATTAACGTTGTCAATTGCCAGTTAGTGTTTAAATTCAGGGTCAATAAGGTAAAATAAGGTAAACAAATAAGTATGTCACAGGCATAACTGCATTTCTGGTCAAAAACGCATTTGAAAGGCGAAAAAAACATATTACTTAAAGAAATTTGGTTGAACTGAAATATAACCAACTGACGGATATTATAAGACTGTGTCGATCTTCCAATGGCGCACTTATTGGGGGAATATATTTCCTGATAATTGAATCAATTTCTGAATAATTATTATACCTCAGTGTTAAGTTGTATTCCTCTGATTAAGCTACTTTTGGTCATTTTTATTTACATAGTTTTATTGAGCGTGTTTTTCTGCTTCATTCATTACCTAAACGGCAAATAGTAGCCACTTTATTTCGTTTAGGTAATGAAGCCAATAGTAAGTACATAGTATATAAAACTGTATCACATCCTGGAGAATATAAGTTTCGGAATTAATAGGGCTACAACTTAACATGATGCATTATACAGAAATTGATTAGTTTATTAGAAAACATAGTCCCCCTAATAAGGGCGCCACTGGACACTCTGAACTAAAAAAATGAGTGTTTATAAGAATCTTAACGTAACAATGAAACGATGGTTGTTATTTAATTAATTATTTACTAACAACTTACTACCACTTACAGTACTTACACTACTTATTATGCTTGTACCAAATACTAACACTTACATTTAAAACATATTGTATAACATTAACAATTTGATGGACCCAGGGTCTGCAATAAATAAATTGAAATTTATATAAAAGTGCATGATTGCGAATCTATGAAGGTAATTATTATTTATACAACGACGGTGGCAAACAAGCATATGGCCCACCTGATGGTAAACAGCTACCGTAGTCTATGGACGCCTGCAACTCCAGAGGTGTCACACGCGCGTTGCCGACCCTTTTAAAAGGGTCGAGGATTCGCTGTGTTGACGGCTAAAGGAACAAGAGAGGCCCCTCGTCGTCAACACACTGGGTCCTCTTTGAGCTCTTTGAATTGATTTGTTTACATTATTTTACTTTTTTATTGACCCCAAGTAGGTGGTTTTCCTGGAATTTCGTTCAGAATTGATTAACTTTTAATAGAAATATCATTGGATGAAATTGTCACCGACAAAGTAGAAACGTTTCATGTTGATTTATGAATATGAAACTAACTATCGTATAAAAACAAAACATGAAATATATATTATATTGCATAATTCATTGAAACAAAGGGGATGATAGTTGCGAAATAAACTATTTATGCCACTTATTTGTGTTTTATTATACCTATTTTTTAAAAGGGTGAAGTTACCTGCAATAACATCTTGCATGCAATACTATACGAAATCAAATAAGTATCAGATATTTTTGCGACCTACTTCGTCGTGTGAGTAGGTACATTGCTGTTACCAGGTGGCTATGCAATGCACCAAAGTACTATACCTTGTGCAACCTAAGAAGCGGTTTTTGACACCTGTCATCTCAGTCATCACAACAAGTCAACGTCACGTCAAGTCAGTCAGACAGGTGTCATAAACCGCTTCTTAGGTTGCACAAGGTATATTATTAACTGAGTCAAGTAGTGTGATAGCTCCTGCCATACAATAGTAGTTTATGTCACTGTTACGTAATAGGGGTCCTTAAAACACGAGTGTGGTTTTATGAAACAAACGAAGTGAGTAAGAAGAAATCATAATAAGATCACACGAGTGTTTTAAGGCCTAATTACGTACAGTTGCATACACTGCTTTATCTACACACATATTATAAACCCGAAATGATGATTGAATGACTGCCATTGCACGGATTGCACGCTATCGCCATGGCCAACTTGATTGTGCCGGCGGTCGGGAGGCGCGTGCCGGCGGTCGGGAGGCGCGTGCCGGCGGGCGGGGCCCTCCCGGATTTTCATAATGATATCGAGTTTTTGCTTATTATTTGATAATAATAATATCGTTGCAGATAAGACATTTGTTCTAACTACTAACGAAACAATCTATTTTTATGGTGGTTATAACGTGCGGTTTTTGAACGCATCATGGAGGGTTTATGATATGGGTGTAGATAAAGTCTTATAAAGTGCTGTCAAATTACTTCACTCAAAAATAAATACTACTTTATTAGTGGAATAAATGGTATTCAAAACATATATTGTTTGAACTCTTCATACCCTAAACGATGACATTTAAATACCCTTCTTAGTACGACGGCAGCTGTATTATTCTTGTTTTAATTTAAGTAATGTTTTGTATCACATATGTCACAAAAAATATTTATTCTGCTACATACAATAATTTACTAAGCTACATTTTAATTTGAAATCGAACTAGAATTTTTTCTATTTAATAACAAGTACAATACATTTTCCCAGCTTGACTACCTACAGTAGTATTTTTAACCTAGCCGCGAGCCTTATTTCGACACGACACTACAAGTGTCAAGTAGTGGTAGTGAAATATTTTTTATTAAGACTCTAATACTCGTAGATAACACTCCAGTCGTTGCCCTTAAGCTTTGCAGTCGAGTTTACAGAGCCCTCTCTCTGAGTCGATTCTACAATATTAGGACTCTGGAACTTGATTTTATTACAACACGACTAGCATATACATCCGGATTCGGCCTACCTGTATACATATATGCGGTATTACAATAACAAATCTTGTCCAGTTGAAAAAAGATTACTGGTCTGCATATATTAGGATTAATTAGGATCGATGCCAAACCAGTATTTTTGTATAATGAAATGTCAAATTGTAAGGTATTCTGCGCAGATCTTTGAGCAGAAGCAGTAGTGTCTTGGAAATAACATGATTTTATGATACTTTTCACGAAACTTTATTTTAAAACATGACGGTCAAATTATATCTTACAGTGTTTATACTTTATCTACATGCAAATATTTCATTGGCTTCATTTTGTTACTGGAACACGGTATGTTCGTATAAATATTTTTCCACCAAAACTCCGTACAACGCGTTACGAGGTGATATACGAGATTCTGTCATAAACATCCCAGGTGAGTATTATATTTTAATATTATTTAAATTTATTGTAACTTTATAAGGATAACTACAGAACATACAATGCATCCAGTTTTCGCAGTCAGTTTTTTAAAATAAATTAACCAGCTAAATAAGTAGATCTATAGGCTTATTAAATTTATAAATCTAGTCTTTGTGTTTAAAATAGATCTAGGCTTACAATGTTACACCGACGTCATACTACGAGGTTGGTTTTTGATAAGTATGGCGTAATAGTAGGTATATACAATATTTTTCTCAGAACTACCGTTTCTAGAATATGGACTATTAAGGTCAGATTTTTTAATTAAATTGAGTCAAACAACAAAATAAGAAAAAGAAAGAATATGCGTATATACAATTTGTAGGTAAAGTCTACCTACATACAAATTGTATATACGCATATTCCTGTAACTCTACTATAACTTTGAAGGACTTTCGTTTATTATATTAAATTACTTAACATTTGTTCTTTAACATTCATTAATTGTTAATTTTCTTTAACAGAATGTGAGCCGATCAGTATTTGGGGCGTTTTTCGCAACGGAAAATCCTACCCTGATCCTAAATCAGCTATAAGGATGAAGGAAGCGATCGCTATCCGTGACCTCGTTGTCTCGAGTTACGAAAAAGGCAGGTGTTCACTTTGCGCTCAAGATATCGACAATCTCCGAGACTGGCTCGTTGACAACGATATATTTGATAAAACAGGCGCTTTACATGATGAGGGGCGTAAGGAAATGATAGGTATCGCTAGTAGATTGAAACTGGTTTATAGTCAGCTGACAGAACTACAAGGAGCTAGTTACAGATTCCGATCAACGCATTATCCTTGGGTGGAAGAAAGTGCTAAAGCCTTTTTGGAGGAGCTTGGACATAATTTACTAATGGACGATCCAGTAAACGGTTATGACTTTATAGATGTAAGTACTTAAAATGTAGATACAAAATGGATGGAGTGATAAGCAAAAAGTTATATGCATTTTATAAATTTTTCAGCCTTTCAAATCTGATACTGATGAAGATCCCACTTTGGACAGAGAAGTGAATAGATATAGAAGTTCACCTGAATACTTAGCAGTAAGTATAGTAATAGTAAATACACTTTCCTTTTCATTTAAGAGTGCTTTTAAAAATGTGTTTTTTTTTTTCAACAATATATCATCATCATCTCAATATATGAATGGCCTAATTACTAGATATTTCTCTTAGTGGTACCTACAAATTGTATGTATATTGCAATATGTTTTTGCCATATGATAGACATAAAAGTTTAAAGAAGTTATTTGTAGCGCAGGTTTGTTATAGACTCTTGAAGTGATATTTTTATATTTTTCATAGAAGGTAAAAGTGTTTTGATGAAATATACATCATATACCTATACCAATATTTATATGTATAACTTTCGGTAGCCAGATACTCTAAATTAATAATGCATAAACAAAGTCGTAAGCAAGTTTGTAATGTATTCCGTTTTTAATATAGGCGAAGGACAGAATCCAAAGGCGATTGGGTATCGACCATAACCTTACAGACGACAACATAACTGGCCTTTATGATTTATGTTGCTACACTTGGTCGGAACTTAACAACAAAGCCAGTCCTTGGTGTGCCCTGTTTACGACGGAGGATCTCAAAGTTTTAGAATACATCGGAGACTTAGAGTATTACTACAGATATGGATATGGGCGTCAAAACGCAGAGATGTTCGGTCAAATGGCATTAGCAGATCTACTAGAGAGTTTCCAAATGGCTAAAGCTGGGAATGGAAGAAAAATAACAGCGTATTTTACTCGCTCCAGAACATTAGCTATGGTTTTTACAGCTCTCGGTTGGTTCAAAGACAGGAAGCCGATTACTGCAGCTGAAAAAGTAAGAGATCGATATTGGAGAACGAGCAAAATCAATTCGCATGCAGCTAATCTCGTCATGGTTTTAAACAGGTACATTATTTTATATAGTTGCTTTAAACTTGTATTTGTAGTGATGTTCTGAGGTTTGTGTAAAATGAGCTAAATATACTTTTTAGCTATCGGAGTGCATTAAGCGTAATATAGGGAGCATATTGATTTGTGTTAGATTTTCCATAATATTGAATAGGTAATTTATTAATTCATGGTACGGGCAACTCGGCCAAGACCATCAGTCGGCGAACATCAGATAGGACGCAATTGCAGCAAATTATGTATAGCTTTTTTTACGAAGTGGTATAACTGTTCTAGAACAGTTCAACAACAAATTAATCATTTCTAAAAAAAAATTGCTATTCATTGCTATCTAATCTTCGCCAACTGACGTTCTTCGCCAAGTTGAGTTTATCAAAATTTGTAGTTTTGTGAAGTTCAGAAAAGCCTTTTTAACTTTATATTGTGTAAGACCTATGTAATTACTATTTGCAATACTGTCATTTTCTCGCAACCGTATCAAAAAGCGTCGTTCTATGCACGCACGGAAATGTCATTCTTGACTTGAAGTAATATCATATTCTCTGCCCTTCCATCAAAATGTACAGTCAGCAGCAGAAAAAGCGAAGGTAAAGTGAAGGTAGGTAGGACTTTATTGTCAAGAAAATAAGAGCGCGTGAACGTCATTTTAAATACCTCATTCCGCCAAGATACTTTTGCTGCTGATTCTATTTTTTTTTAGAAATGTACTGGGTTTCTAAAAGTTTGGATTCTAAACTTTCAAGTTATTTTTGCAGATGCGCGTTCAAGAAGTCCAGTGATTACCACGTCATGATTTACATGAATGAGGAGCCCCTACGGTCAGTGTGCGAAGGAGGAATTTGCTCTTGGTCGGAATTCGAAAAAATACTTAAACCTGTACATGAAAATACGTCTAATAATAAAACGGATTCTTTGAAATAGATAATAAATTATTATTAATAATAGATTATTAATTATCTGCTGCTCTTGCTCAGAATTCGAAAAAAATCCAAGTTCTGTCCATGAAACTACGTCTAATAATAGAACGGATTCTTTGAATTAGATAATGATGGATAAATTAATGGTTATTTTTATCAGAATTAAGGTAAACACCCTATTGCTCGCCACGCTAGTGCCCATTAGTTGACACCCTGCCGTCATCTTTATTACTAATGATTTATGTTTAAAGATGCCATCTATTGGGATAATGTTGAACATTCAAACATATACCTTGTTTAAATATATGGAGTCATAAGATTTTTGTTTTTGGATCGGAAAGCCGTTAAATAAATAAAGTTCAACAAGAAATAATAAGTCTTTTTTTAACGTTTTATATGGGTATTACACTAGGTAGTCGTATAAATAAAATTCCGATATTAAATAATAAAATTCACCTCAATAACTCAGTGCTTGCAAAGCTGTCTGGGGAATTCTATGAAAATGTCCAGACATCATTGTGAGGGAATCTAGTAGGTAGAGATGGGTTCATAGAACTGAAAATTGTTTTCTGAAATTGTATATCTGTACTTAAAATGCATTTAATATTTACAAGGTGCCGTATTTTAATATTAAAATACATAAATAAACAGAATAGTTTCAATCAAATTCTGTTATTTCTGAATCAGACGTTAAGACGCTGCTAGCTGTATGCATTAACTATGATGCATTGGAGTTGTATTGAAGTTGCACCGTATCTAAGCGTGTTTGAAAGTTACAATATGGCCCAAGGCATACATAATAAAAACGATATCTGTCTAATTCCACGATTTTTCGTTTCCGGTCTAATTACCCCATCCTGCGCTCGATAGCCGAGAGGTTTGACTGCCCATATTTGAGGCATTGTGATGTGCATGTTTCTAGAAGTACCTACTGTGTTTAACCCTTACAAAGGTACTTCTAGAAACATGACACAAAAGTTATAAATTTGTATATAATATTATCTGTTGTTATGTAGATACTAACATAGATGTAAGTACTTACTAACCATAAATATGAGTCTATTAGATACTCGAAATAAATGATTTTATTTATTTATTTAATTAAATAAAATCGGATACCAATATTAGACGTGTGGTAGGTATTCTTATAATTAATTATTTTACATAGTTGCCGGGTTGCCTCGCACGGTTGCAAATTTTACTCTATGCCTGATTCACGAAAGAAACTCTTCATGCAATATTTTAAATTATTTTGTAATTTTGTACGTGGTTCACTCATAGATACTTTTAACTCAGGGCAGTTACACTGAAAAGGGCAAAAAGTATAATAACCTTTTCTTTTAATCTACTGATCGTGATCAAATAAGCGTTATTAGTTAATTTTGTAATCCACAAAGCACATATGGTGCTAGCGTAAAATGTATTAAATAACTATCGTAGTTTATGGTTTTGGTTTAATATCGCTCATATTGTGTTTACAAAATTAATCTAATATGGAAACAACCCGTAATTAACTTTTAGAATATCCGAGCGTTAGTGAGCAGAGGAACGTAATTTGTAACTTCTAATATACTTATATTTAATCACTTAAAATGTGTTAATTTTGGGTGAACTCATGCAACATGAGTAACATCACTTAAGAATATCATTTAGATATTAGGCGCCCTAGCCCCTAGGCTAGGAGTCTTGGGACCTTGTTGAAATAGTTTTTTTTTAAGTATCTAAGTAAAGAATAACTAGCCCAAGTGTAGGCAACATAGGTACATCTAAGAATATTTGCTTCCAAATAAAATATAAAAAAATAGCTTCTGGCGATATAGCAGCATTTGGCCGACATTATTCAGGGCAGCCAACTCCTTTAAATTGTAATTTAATTATGTGAGTAGTAATTAACATTAGAAAATCTTTTAAAAAAATCTGTATACCTCTACTTACATACTTATATCATTTGGCATCAGAAGTAGCTTAGAGGGTGACTATATACAGTGTGTAAATCCAGTTCGGGATAATCTTTAACCTTGCATAGGACATAAGAAATATTTACAGATTTTTTTTTATATCACGACGGTGGCAAACAGGCAATCAGCCTGTTGGTAAGCAGCTACCCGCCTATGGATGCCCGCAATTCCAGAGGAGTCACATGCGCGTTGCCGACCCTTTACAAAAAGGAGGATTTTCTCTCCCTCTGTCAATATGGCGGTCTCATGTTTTATTAATATATAAATAAAATAAATGGGTACATATGAAAACTATTTTATGTAGATTGGACAAAAATGCAAAGCTTTTGCTAAGAGTATACATATATACGATATAATACTTAGGTGCATACTAACATCCGTAACCCAGGAACAAATAATTATAACAAGATGCTATCTCTGGGATTCGAGCTTTCGGCAGGGTCAAGGACACGGCACCCCTGTAAAATAACACTGAAAACCCAAATCATAATTTAATCTGATATCTATCTGTAAACCCGGTTGTAGATGTAAGATAGCATATCCGAATCATAAAAATTACTACGCCGCGCCATTTAAGGAAAATTATTTTACATTAAGATAAAGGTCGCACCAAAAACTTTCGAGGAATGAGATCAGCAACGTTTGTACTTGACGATCCAAACCGGCTATTATAGGAACAAGGTCACGATCGTTTGCTTAAATCCAAAACAAGTAAATACATTGGAAATACCACAAATTTGAAACAGATATCCAATATACAAATACGTGTTTACATTTGCTACATTGAGTCTATAAAACTTAAACTAGTCCGGGGCATCGTCCCCAGCAAACTAGCCGCATTCCCTTGCTGTATGGCTAAGCTCAGCCTTTGGGCGAAGTAGGAACTTGCCGGTCGCCAGACCCACCGACCAATTTTTTGGATAAATCTATCACAATGTTTTTTGTGTCCGATGACCACGGGCCGAAAGTTTCCACTGCAAGTGCCGCAAATATGTAATTGTTTTAAAAAAAAGCATATTGCGGCACTTACGCAATATATAATGAAAATATCAACCGTGGAGAACTCTGAAGCATGACAGGAATCGAATCAGAGACCTTCGGATTGCTGGTCCGAACTCCGACTTGCTTCCATGTTACACCACACGATCCCAGTTTGCCACGGTGAACTTTATCATATAATAAACAGTGTGTTTCTGTAATAGGAACAATAAATTAAAACATAGATTCTACTCCTCAAACTACAAAACTTTTGTTCAACAACTTTAAAAAAATATGTATTTTGTAGATTGTCTCTTTTTCATACAAACTAAATAGTATTTTCAATGAACGTTAAAATCCGTCTAATTGACATTTCTTGTCACCCTACAGACATAGTCAATTTCGGAATACATTGCGTGTTCGAAAAAACTTTAAAGTGTCCTAAAAATCAAACCATACGTTATTTTTAAAAGTCACTGAACAAACGTTTCCTGGTTTGAGGAGTAGAATCTACGTTTTAATTTATTGCTCCTATTACAGAAACACACTGTATATTACGGTGATCAAGTCACAGTGACATCTGTACCTTATGCTTTGAGGGTTTTCAACCTTTGAGCCAACTATACACATTACCTTTACCTACTAGTTGCAATGTTGTAACGTTTGCGTGCCTGGTAAAATTAACGCAAGTGATGCGACTCGACATTATGTTGCAAGGTATTGTTTTGATACCCGCTTGATGGCAAACGGTCACCACAGTCTATAGACGTCTGAACTCTACTGGTGCAAGAAGCGTGTAGCGACCTTTTAAACACGCTTTTCTTGAAGGACCCCATACGTCAGTCGAGAAAATCTCGGTGGGATGTCAACGTGTCAACGCAGGGTGCTGAAGGCTTGCTGAATGCGCGTCTGGTATGGTATAGCCTTTATTTTAAATACAGGTAAGTCAGTCAACGTTATAGGCATATTAGAGGTAAGTACAAAAATACAAATTTTGTTAGTGTAAATTCCATTATTTTATGAAATAGGCATAAGTACAGTCGCCATCAAATATATCGGAGCGGCCAGGGTGCTCTAAAATATCTGAACATGTACTTTATCGCCTTGACAATAGGGGCGTTGTTCAGATATTTGTGACCACCTTGGCCGCTCCGATATATCTGATGGCGACTGTACGAGTATTACGTAAGTACTATATCCTTGAAATGGCTGTAAACTCAAAGAAGCGAGAGGTTAGGTATCGTGAAAACAAATATCAGTAGCTACTTACTGCACGATATGTTGTTTCTGTCACGTTATGTACCTATAGGTACGAGTTACATTACTAATAATTTTAAACAAAAAAGAACCGACTTCACTTAGGATCCGCTAATCCAAGAGGAAGTGGCCGAGTTACTGTAAAAAATAGTGAAGTCACTATAGGTGTGCCTATAATAGTTGAAGAGTTCCCTCGATTTCTCCAGGATCCCATCATCAGACCCCGACTTGGTGACAATGGGACCATCTAGGACCTCTCATTAAAAAATAAATTTTGAAAATCGGTTCACGATTCACGGAGATATCGACTAACATACATACAAAAAAAAACAGTCGAATTGAGAACCTCCTCTTTTTTTGAAGTCGGTTAAAATAGGTGACTGCAAATTCCATTGAGTAACAGAAGATGACATCCGTAAGAATTTTTTGTCCCAAAAGTGGTAGTGAAAAACCCTACAAGTCTATACTACTCTTTGATTCAGTCATAGCTGTCAACCGCCAAATATGGCGCAAAAAAATTGTTGTAGAATATCACATCTCGTACTACTTACATAATAAATCAATGGCAAATTCACCTGCGAAATACATAGCCGGTATCTGTAACGGTAAGTGTCTTCGAAAATAATTATTGTTTCTCTCTCAGCCATACGGTGCGATACACTCTCCGCCTATCGTAATACAACAATCTAAACGTATTTATCAAGAAGCTTTAATATATTCTGGAAGCTTTTGTGCGTCCCTCCGGCTGTCTGCTTCTTATTGTCGCATTTATTGCATGATAATGAAAAATATAAATACATTTAGCCTTATTCTGACATCCTGTGTTGTGAAAAAAAGGAAACCATGATAATTATGTTGTCTGGGTCAAGTCTACCTACACAACAAATCCTGTCCTATATTCACGCCATGTCGATAGTAGTGCTAATTGGATATTTCATTTATTTATTTGTACGTTTGTGCTTACCAAGCAGCAAAGGGGCGTTTTTTTGCCTAGTGTACATTCCCTCATAGTATCAATAAATATTGAATAATAGCTAACAAATGCAAAGTAAACCGTGGCCTTAGAAAATGTTACTTAAACGTGAACATTTTGGAATCCCCGTACAATTTTCTCTGCCGCTCTGTACAATTTTCTCGGCTTGCAAGTACTTTTAATATTTTATTTCTTTAAAGGAAATTCTTCGAGCCCGACGCCGCAGTGAGTCAATAAACTTGTTCTGTAAATTATGTAGTTTTAGCTAAGTAAAGCGCAAAATATTCTTTTTTTATAATGGCTTCGGTTTAAGTCTTTTTGAATACTTAGGTACATGGCACTGTCAGGCAAAAACAAACTATTTAAGGCCTGACATGGAAAATCAGTAGGTAGTAAAGGAATGCTCATGTAGATTCTTTCCTATGAGTTTCCTAAAATGTTGCTATGAATCCACTTCATTTCGTAATTTTTAAATAGGGTACCGTAAAAATACGATTTTATTACGCAGCTTAGGTTACTCGAATTATATTTTATTTATTTATTACTATGTGTGTTAAGAGTTGTTAACATTAGTGATCACTTTAACATATAATATTAAAATATTTATAACGAGTTAATTACGTATTTTAGGACGATATTTGCTCGACATGTTTCGATTAATTTACGATAATCTAAGTTATATGGTCCCTAATTATTTCCCTTGCAACCGTTTTACCAATGACTACTACTATGCTGCTATAAAGCATCACTTCAGCAGTACATTGTGTACCTACTTATTTATTTGCTATTTAATCTTGGTTGAAATAGGAAATTTCTTACACTAAAACAATGAATTATCATAATGAAAAATATTTCATACGACAAAATGTGACAGCTTTTAGCTAAATATTTTCGTCAAGAGCAATGTTTACGTCACCTTTTTGCAACATAACTTAATAAGCACGCGACGGACGTCGCGTCGCCGGATATTTTTCTACCAAAAAATTGAAATTTATTTTACGCTCCCTAGAAGTGCTTGCAAACCGTGAGTTCATCTTTTCTCGTGAACTACCGTGATCTCTTTACTTGTTCCTTTTTTACTTTCGTAGTCTAGTTAGAGTTAGTATTCTTATTTTCAAGTTCTAATACAAATGTTAGGTCTTACGAATGTATTTATTATGTGTTTTTCCTAAGACGATTTAAATTTTTTGTTCAGGAGGCTGTGGTAATATTACTTACCTCTTTTTTTATTGTTGGAGGAATCGGATCAACTACCTTCTACACTTCACTTGACTATGCTACAAGACATGACTAACATGTAGCCGCCTAACCTAGTCACAATGTAAATTATTCTACAAATTATAACGAATGTAACCCACTCGGCCGTTAATCCAAATTTAGTGTTCGGATTCGACAACATGGAGAAATGTGCGTCGGTATGGCGTACTAAAAGCTATACGATAAACCGCAATGTTTATAATCCAGCATTAAAATCAGTCTAGCCATTCAAATTACGACCTGACGAGCAAGTGAGGGTACTTAACACTGGCCATTTTATAGAGGTTAAAGATGGATTCGTAAAAGTTTACGACTGTTAACTTTAAAGCTCAGCTGGATTCGAGATTTACATCTATTACTTATATTTATGATACTTTTATTAGAGACGTACAGATGTCGCTAGTGAATAGTTCATTATTACATGACAAAATTCGCTGTAATGGATAGAAGGACGTTTGGTGTAATTGGGAGCACGTCGGACTGGCAATCCGAAGGAGGCGAGTTTGAATCTCGTGATGATCAGAGTAATTCGCAGTTGATTTTTTCATTTAATGGACATCTGTTTCCAATTTATTATATTTTTATTGTCAATATTTGCTACATGGGACTCCTGGTTACAGTAAAAAGACATTTCAAATGATGTGGCAGACCATAACTAGAGTTTTTTAATAGCGCCGAAGTTAAGATTCAGTATCACCGGAGACTATAGCCTCCTAAGACCCGACCTTTTAAAAATATAGTTGTTATAAAGACCGAGATAGCTTTTAAAAGGCTAAAATGGCAACCACTGTTAAGTCCTGACGATTCGAAAGTAACAGTTGTCATTAAGCACGAGATGCCTTTTAAAGGTACAAAATCATTTTTCGAAATTTACCGCGATATTTTAGACCTTAAAGTCATTATCTTAATGTTTATATGATCATCCCTTTCGCACGCATAGAATGGAACCATAGCAAGATGCCATATTTATTTGCAGTAGCCAGGAACAGGTCACAATTGGCAGCACGTCGGAAACTACGTAAGTAAATCCATTCATATTTTAGCTAAATATTGATATTTACTTCCATCAAAACTGTGTTTGTACTTATAAATTCATAAAGTATACCTACATTGTGTTATTTTTGGTGATCATGCGGCGTAAACGGTAATTTTTCAAGGTAAAATAATTTGTCCTTTTAAAAGTGCGTTCGGTCTTAGTGCCTTAAGTAACTGATGTATAGTGTTCTGTTTTAGTTATCTTTTTGGCTTCAATTTAATAATATTCTTATTATGTAAATATTACAAGTGTGTTAGAATTATTGGATATAAGGTAACGACACAGTTAACCTTAAAACGCAGCATTCATAAACTTTCTTGGTTATGAAGATCAGGAGTGCTAGATTTATAGTAGGTAGATTAGATAATTAGGTATTATACTTTTACTAGAAAGTGCAGGGCCGGGATTATTAAATTTTATTTTGTTTTAGCGTTACGCGATGAGGATGTAGACCAGCTCTTGAATGAATCTGAAATAGAAGATGCTGATGATGACGAAGATCCTTCGTATAAAGAGCCTGAAATTAGAGCCTGTAAATAAATTTTACTTTTAGATTTCTTGTTTTAGTTGTAATTTGACTATTTGACTGAATAAAACTAAAGATTGTAACCGATGTCCTTGTTTATTTACCTACTATTATTATGTTCCCTAGTACACACTAAGAACGAGAGTCCTTTAAAAAGAACAAAAGTATGGATTAACTGACTTAGTACAAAATAAAGTTTCTTCATTACTGATTAATGTTTGTTCTAGGTAAAATGGTATAGTTGCGTATAAATTAGATTAAATTGCCGTTAAAAGTTCAGGACTCAATGACTATGTTGCTTTAGACCTTTTAAAAGTTCTTTCGGTCATAGTGACATCTTTTTTTTTCAAAACTCAGGACTCAACCATGAACGCCATTTTGTCCTTTTTAAAGCTATTTGGGACTTAGGAGGATAGAGATATAGACCACCACAGCCTAAGAACTTTTTGAAGCTCAAGTCAATTGCGCCCTCTGTCCGAAAGCTGCCTAAAGATACCGAAATTGCAAGAGGAAATGTCACCTGCACTGCTGCTCCACCTTAGTAGGTACTAGTGTACTACTAGTACGCTATTAGTTTCTAGGTGGTGGTAGCAGTGGAGGTGTAGCGTACTAGTGTACTACTAGTACGCTATTTGTTACTAGGCGGAGTGGCAGTGCAGGTGACATTTCCTCTTACAATTTCGGTATCTTTAGGTGGCTTTCGGACAGACGGCGCAATTGACTTGAGCTTCAAAAAGTTCTTAGGCTGTGGCCGTCTATAACTCTATAGTCTCTGGTATCACTGTGGCGTAGCAAACATATTCGTAGGGAAGTCGGTGGAAATAGAGTTCTAAGGTCGCCCCTGTGTGAAGTTGTGTCAAGTTATGTCAGTCTTGGCATGTCGCCAATCGCATGTATAAGTATGTGGGCTTCCAATCATGAGTTTATCCCACCCAGTGATTGTTCATTTTGGCATTGCTTTAGCTGTTTCGCATTTCTTTCTACCAGTACTAGCCAGGCCTGGATCCAGGATTTTGTTCAGGGGGGGGCACTTCCTTCACAAAAATCTTGCGGTCCGCCCGTATGCCCCCCATAGTATGCAAAACTTGCGTGTCGCGTGCAATTGCCCCTGTTGCCCCCCCCCCCCCCCCCCTGGATCCGCCCCTGGTACTAGCAAAGTAGGAACTAGTTCTAGTCTACTGATACTAGTTCGAACCACTCAATTCTAATTCGATGTATAAGTAAGCGTTATTCAAATTGGGATATTTGAAGTCCGAATAAATCTCCTGTATTGTAATTGAACGATTCACAAGTCAGGCTCAGGGCTGACTCAGCTCAGCGATCGTGTTAGTCTCGAATGAATTCGGCCGACTGACGCCTCGTTTACATTAGTCAGGCTTTGTTCTGGTTAATCCGGCATTAATCAATCCTTTCCTAACGGAATAGCGTAATTGAGCCATTACGCAATACACAATAAACCATATGTGTCCCTAAACAACAATATCATGTTACTTATTTAGGTACGTGCCAAAATCGTTATATACAAACACAGCCGTATTAGTTAGATCGTAATATGAAAGCTTCCACTGTTTCCATCAAATGAAATGATTATTTGTACAGTCGACGTCACAGATATCTTTACAATTTTGGACCTTATTACAAAGGAGTAAGGCGTCCAACTGTAAACATATCTTTGACGTCGACTGTATTTGGCTTAGCTCTTTAATTATGTAGCATCACATAGGTATTATTTTAAGGCCACTTTTTGTTGTTTCATTAGCAAAAGAATTGTTAAGGTAAAGATTTTTTGTTCTATTATTTCTACCATATAAGTTGTACTATCTATCTTTTTTACATTACCTTATTCACCGTGTGCATGATTGTGGCAACATCTCTTGGGTAGGTGTTCAATCTCTTTTTTATAAATAGGTGTATTTCTTGCTTATATGAAATGCCACTGGCTGATTCACTATTTTGACAGCTGACAGGGGCTTTTGCAGTTTCATATCTTCTCACATTGTGCACTGCGATCGTTCTCGTTACCCTCACCATGCACTTCGCACATAGCGAATACAAATCGACCTGGTTTACTACAAGCTCAATAGAGTAGCCATACAATAAATGACTTGACATGTAACCGAACACTCTCACTATGGATAGTAGAATGTAAGGATGGCAATCTCTTATATGAGAACCGCCTAAAAAGTGTCCAGCGGCGGGAAACAGCAACTAAAAGATCTAAATCTCTCCACGTAGCGCCATCGTAGCGCTAGTATTGCTTTCGTGTATGAACCCGGACTAGCTAAAGCGGCGCCACCATCATCCCTATTAGGGATGATAACACATGTTGAATTAGGCAATAAAATTTAGTTGATAGGATGCAGAATGATCAAAATATCCAAATAAAGTAAACATTTAAAAAATCTATTGAAATGGTGCAAAGATATCAGGCTTCAAAATTTCAATTTTTTTCGAATTTTGAAAGTACGAAATTAAAAAAAACCAATGATACCATTCGATTTCTAACATTTTATTGTGAAATAAATTGTATGACAACCATATACATAAACGCAATATTTCACTGTAAAAATAGCAATTTCATAATTTTTCCATATTTTAAACAGGGCATCTATGAAGCCATGACGTCACGGCTTTATATCATTTTGTTAGGAGCGTTTTGAGAAACAAAAGCGAATCACAGACTTTAAGTCTCTTTTCTGTCTTTTATGTTGATTTACGGCAATTGGCCCCATATAGACATTTGATCCTCACAACAAAACAAATCGAATGATACCACGCATGAAAAAAAATCATCTAGCCTATTCCACGCCTTTTGGTGGACACTTTTGTAACAGAGAGATTGTCATCCTTACCTTCTACCATCCATAACTCTCACGTACAAAGCGTCTACTAAAACATACATGAAAAAAATTATTCAATGTAAAAACCTGATAACTCGAATTGGGATTCCGTGTTTTTGTCGAGCGGCTTCTATTTGACGCGTGACGAAGGCAACCGAGGTAATCAGTATATGTCACTCACCCGCGTACTCTACTAATGCGAACACATACATATACATGCATATAAGCGTTACCTACTATTAAACTTTACATACATAGATTATAATAAATAACAATGATTTATAATTCAAATATTTATTTTATTTCGCGGGTAGGGTACAAATTCAAAAGGTTTTAACATGTCAAATTAAACAATTTATTCATTTATCGTATGGCTACGCGTCACTGGATATAGACAGGTGTATTGTGGTGCTAAAAGAGTAACAAACTTGGCAGCTGCACTGTCCTATCTGGAACTCCCAGCACTCACTGGAATTTCGTCACCATCTACACGGAAAAAAAAGCTTCCGGGATATTCTCAATCTAAGACATTATTTGATTATGTTGAAAATATCTCCTCGTGACAAGTATTTATTTCCTTTAACGAAAATAAAATAAAGTTTTAAATATAACGAAGCGAATATATTCTTACAGATTTTCTTCTTTTCTTTTACCTAACTACGAGTAAATACTTGTTTGATTAAAGTACAATCTCTCTTATTTACTCAACATACTCTTGAAACAATACATTTTTGCATTTCAATTTTAAGAAAACGTGGTTTTATTAAATGAAGAATCATATTTTTGGTAAAGGAAATAAATACTTGTCACGAGGAAATAATAATAATGTCTTGCATTGAGAATATCCCGGAAGCTTTTTTTCCGTGTACGTTCCCACAACTATTACCACGTGAAAGAAGAAATAAACAATTATAGTGGCACAATTAGTCGCTCAATATTATATACTTAATTACTTACTTATTGATCAACGTTGATACTATATATAAATATACTACTATGACGTATCTATACGATCAAATAAATAAATAGTTAATGTTGACAACTAGGTAGAAATACAAATGTATAAAAATCGTCAGTCTATCACACATTGTTATTAGTGCCGTACCACTGCTGCTGCTGGTACGGTCAACGTCAAAAATATGTTTAAACTTTTGCACCTTACTCTTTTGTAATTAGGTCCTTAGGCACTACCATGAGTTATGATATTGACGTTTTCGAGAACGTGTATCGAGTTTTCTATCTGTTACTTTGCTTATAACATATTAGTGTAAACGAGATGCACAGATAGAAAATTGGTTACTCGTTAACGAAAAATTACTATGTTAAACTCATGGTAGTGCTACTTAAGTGTAAACATATTTTTGACGTCGACTGTACCTAATATTCCCAAGGCTGGTAACATACCCAGTAACATTTATTGCTCCAGTATCCAGTATCCAGTATTGGTGATCTGTGCGTTATTGTAAGTAAATGACACTTTCGTAGATTGATGACAAAGTTCCAAATTGCGGGTTCAATTTTATTGGTAAACGTAAGGCAGTGAAAAGTTTAGGGATAAATCAATTTTATGACGCAACGCATAGAAATAGATAAAAAAAGCAGGATTTTGATGTATTTTTCTAGGTTACGCATAATATTAAAGTACCTACATAGGGTAAATCGCCAGTAACTCGCCTCAAACTAAAAATGAGCTCTATCCACCTATAAACAGAATTTATTTTAGCATGAGGTTTTAATTACTGGCCATCCGTCAATAACTGGCCGCGTTGTACTAAAATGATTATTATATTCTGTTTGAAGGTGAACAGAGTTAATTTTTAGTATGAGGTCGCCAAGTTACTGGAGGGTGGCCAGTTACTGGCGATTTACCTGTAATTTGCTTTAGAGATTAGAGAGGCCCGCGCAGTTTGTAAATGATTTGTCTCTTCTCAATATTATTTACTAAGGATCAGGTTAAGGCAAATCACTTATTTAGTATCAGGTTAATTGATGTAACGATTACGATTATACCCACGACACAGTTTGCCTTATCTCCCCACTGGGATTAAAGTTCGCGTGAGTTCAAAAGGTGCCTCGATCATTTACTTTAGAAACTCCTATGGATGGAGATGAATTACAAACCATTTCTTAAAAAGTATTTACCTACTTATAGTCCTCATAGATATTGGATATATTTATTTATTCAAATAACAATTCATGATTATAGCTAATAAATAACCTATATAAAACGAAATTAAACTAAAAACTAGAAAGATAACATACTTACCTACCAACAGTACCAGCCCAGTCATAGAAAGAATACCCCATCCAGCAGCTCAGATTGTGGCATAGTCCCCATCACGAGCCGCGTTTCCCCTTTGAATCGCGAGACTAATGATATTGTAAATGTATTGAGTACTGGTGCTGTATTCTAATTTTAAAATACATACAACAATACATTAAAAACACAATCTATCTCAAACATAGCTCCAACACACAACAAATAATCAACCATTATTGGAAGTTATATTGGACTTGCATCGGAATAATTTTGAAGCTAATTTTGTTATTTTATATTCATAGTCCTAGCGGTACGCCTAAAAACGCTGCAAATGGTGTTAAAAGCATGAAAATTGGAACGATTGGTTTTTAGGCCATATGAATCAATTTGACCCGTAGCAGTAAAAAAAAATAAAAAAACCGAGAGGAGTTATGACGTCATCTGTTTTGTATGGGGAAAAAAAATTTTTTCTTCTGAAACCTACCGTATGTGGTATCAAATGAAAGGGCTTTTTGAGCTGATTCTTAAAGTATATCACATTATTACATTTTAGTCACTTGTTTTAAATTATAATAAAATTCATTTTCGAAACATACCAAGTTTGGGCTCCTGCAGATACGATACCGTCGAATATTTTTTTGTAAAATATACCTCAAATGATATTTAATATCCTCAAATGTAACCCCAAGGAAGCTTTTTTGAAATTATTTCAATTAACAATTATTCATATACCTACAACCTACAGTACCTATAGTTATTTATTATCAGCGATTTATAAATATTTGTTATCTCTATTGCCTTAGCATTGTCAATAATAAGATAGGAGGCTAGTTTAAACCCCTTGTCAAGACCAAATAGAACGCCAGTAAACGTAACTCTAACAAAATATTTCCTTTCATCGAACACGGGTTACACCAAAACCGCGACCGCGTTCAAAGATTGAGTTGAAAGGATCACGATATCAACCTTTTGATCGTGTGAACCCTCTTATTCTTGCAGATGAAGGTTTGATATCAAAGTCGTTTCCGAAATCATTTGTTTACCCTACAATAGTTGGGAAGGCCGGTGAAAACTTTTTGTAGAGGGCGCTGTTCCAGATTCCATACAATAAGAGAAAGAGACACATACAATGAGAGAAAGTGACAGAGGATTAATGGTCCTTAACTAGTATGCAGTCAAAAAGCTTTTCTTAGGCATAAACCTTCCCTATGGCGCTAATCTACAATATTTTGGTGTATTTCAGAAGCAAGTGGATTTCCATTTCGGAGCTATTCGAGACAAAACGTTGAGTCATTTTCGTGAAAATAGATAAAAACTTCGCGCCATACAAATTTAGCTTTTCTAAGGACCAATGTTGGAGATGTCACTTTGACATTTGCCTTCCCCATTAGCTTCTTTCCTTGATAAATTTAATTGTTTCGTAGCAGATGGCACGAAATGAAATCCGAAGTACAGGGAAATCAGTTTAAACCTATTTTTGCGCTTACAACAATTTTATAATCTGCAAAAACTCAGTTAAAGGAGATATACAAACCTCATACGTTGGACTCGCACCCGAGGGCTCCCTGTATGTACATCACACAATTTTGATAATGTTTTTTTAAAGCCGACTCAGGCTTGACCATACATTTTTTATTATTTTTCCGCCGGCCATTCTTTCTTGTATAATCTGAATAACTTCAAAACTGTACAAACAGAAAGAGTCGCACCGCACCATAGGGTTGCACTTTTTTGTCAATATCCATTATGTTAGGGAAACCTAAAATCATTAGGAAAGTAATAAAATAAAAGGCCATAATGAGTGGAATAATTATAAAATAACACGGTTACACTCACGGCACTTTAGTCACGTCTTGCGACATGTTTCGGAGAGCCTAGGTCTCCATCTTCAAGCACTAGGAGTGTCGCAATGAATGTCGCAAGACGTGACTAAAGTGCCGTGAGTGTAACCGTGTTATTTTATAATGTTAATATGTCTCACGAAAGTTTAAATTTAATAGTGGAATAATTATCATGACATCAAATCATGCATTCTTTTCATTTGATCATATTTTACTTTACGCCATCTTTTTTAAAAAGATTGTACTACTTATACGTTCGCAAGTCATGATTATGTAACAGAGCTAGTTTGTAGTTACAGGAAAGTCACGCCAGATGGCGCTTATACGCATATTTTCGTATTTTAAGTATTTCCCTGATGTTTTGGATAAATAACAGCCAGTTGCAAATATTCATATGAATAAAAAAGTTTTGGTGGTTCAATTAGTGATCAGTTGAAAAATATGAATTACCAACCAAAACATAATTCAATTGATGACATCTAACGCAATTTACTACAAAGTCTACTTAATTAATTATAGTTAATTATATTGTAATTGTGTTTATTTGGATTTTAGGGTATGTTTGCTTAGTCTCAGATTTTGCGGATTTTTTTTTTCAGTTAAGTACGAACGATTCGAAAATGAATGTATAAAAATCTACAAAGTAAATACAAAGCAAATATGCCGGCATTTCTCTACAACTTGGTATTCATAGCTTACCTCTGCGTAGTGTCAATGTTATAGACTTCTAACTAAACTTCAGACTCCCAAGCATCCTTGACCCAATCGATCGCACTTGCGACCTAGTTCTGTTACAGTAACAGAATCTGGATCTTCAGATTCAAATCTAAATGTCTGTGGCTATAAAAATAATCGTATTTTATTAGGTACTTAGAAAAGAGCACTTACGTAAAGTCAGACATTTGAGTTTGTTTATTTTTCAACTTAATTTCCTTGACGAGAGCTCGAATCTTGTCACGGTCACGGCTTACTATTTGCTAACCGACGCACCTTCCACGATTCTTCATACATCCTCTCTTTATGGTGCAGATAGGTACTGGTAACTACCAATTATGCCCTTAAAAGGATCACCAGTATTTTTGTTACACCTTGTATAAATTAAACTCTGTTGAAAAGGGAACGTTGCCTTAGCAAAGGTGATTCCGCTTGTATATAAAAATATAGAATCAGAGAAACATCTGAATATTTAATAATTTATATAATTATATTCGTGAATCTTTTACACGGGTGTATCTTTAAATAATTCCTTTAACACACAACAAATATTATATAACATACAATTACGAATACTACAAGTTAATCCTTTCCTGCAGCTTATCAAGCCAACGTTTGTGTGATAAAACATAGAAAAGACGTTTATAAATTTTATATATTCTGCAAATAATACTTAAAGGTATTAAAATATGGTTTAAATATTAGTTGCTAATCAACACAATCTACTAAAGCCCGTCACTACGATATGCCTCTCACGCCCTGCTACAGGACTCACACATACTGCTAGATACGATACCTCTACTGCAGGGCTTCCTATCCAGAGATTTTTTATATGAGCGATCCCGGCATCCCGGTTTTGCCTACACTGAGAGAAATTTGCTTTGTGAATCTAACAAATTCGACTTGTTGCGTGTTTATCAGTTTGGAACTAAAGTATTTTAGTAAACGGAATCGATCACAATATTGATAATACAAGTCGAATTTGTACGAACAACAAGGTTAAACTTGTTAAAAGATATTGGATTGAATCAGCCAAATATATGTTTAAAACAATATGTGCCATGTTGGTTTTATATAATCGAATTGTTGATTTAAATAACACTTAAATTAAAATGACAAGTAACTTGTAGAATGAACTAATAAAACTTAACAAAATCGAACTTGCAGTTTTAACCAAAGAGTTTGTAGGCGCTATTTTAAAATGAGAGTTTGGTTGAACGAACGTGAATTCTGGTTGTCTTTTCTCTCAGTGTATAGAAATCTCTGCATTGGAAGCCCTAGTCTACTGTTATATCAAGCCCGTTTCCACCGGCCACGCTACGCAGTGACGTGTATGACTGTATACATCAGTATGGCTAGCACAATTACGTTGTTTCGCGACTCTCCATACTTCAAGTGCGACTCAAAAGTATGAAGTGGCAGGCGACAACGTAAAATATGTTAGCTCGCCAGGTATAAAATTATGAGCTATTATGAGCGTTACTCTGCGAGTTTATTCTTAAAGGTAAGCAATTGTCGCTTGCCAGACAAAATCTGAAATGCTCACTAGTTTTCTGAGCAATGCAGCCGGTCGAAAAAAAGCAATTTCCCTCTTAAATCTGCTTCAAATCTCTTCATCTATAGATTCCCGTTGTAGGATGCTGGTAATTAAGTAAAATTGACACATGCAGTTTTATTACTTTTTAAACTGAGGTGCTTAAACACGATAAGATTTTGTAACGAACTAAATTTTTGTAGTTATTGATAAGTCATAAGAATCATAAGATGAGATTTCATAATGCGCGTTAGTAATTATAGCTTTTAATACATTTAATTCCGTTCATATACATAGAATAGACTTCTTATTTATTTGGCGACATCGTATGTATTTTTATAAAATAGAGCTGTATGTTCAAGTAGTCGAAATAGTCATCTAATGAAGTAGGTACGTATTTCTAATACCACATCAAAAAACTTGATAAATTCTTATTTAAAATCTAAATAATACAAAATTAGAATCTTACTAAATAAATGTGCTCATGTTTCAACAGAATTTGATATAAATCGTATTGTCTATGTCGTCTACAGATACACCTAGTTGTAATTTTCACGCAAGGGAAACACGCCAAATATACCTACACAATACTGTGGCGTCCGTCTATAACGACAACTGAGTTAATTGTGACAACGTAGTTGTAAGCCAAATTAAAAAGTTAAATTAATATTTAACGAATACGCACAAATTCGAAGAAATAAAAGATACTTCGGAACTAGGGAATGCAACTTGGGTTTTTTTAGTATCAAAAAACCTAGGTTTTCGGGTATTACCCGGGTATTTTAATACTAAAAAAACCCGGGTTGCATTCCCTATTCGGAACCGATCCAATGTGCGTTGTATAAACTAGTATACATTGTAATATAGGGCAATGAATTATATAGTATATCAATTATTATCTGAATTAATTACTCGAAAATTTCGTGAAGCTAGCGCGTTGTTATAGCTTCCGCGTGGAATACTTTTTATTCATTTATTAAAAAACAGTCGTTATAGACGGTTTTAACTAGTATACATGTAAATTATGCAATGAAACTAAATGACACAATTAATACGCCTTATTCTAACGATATTGGTTAAATAAACACCTATATTTATCATTAACATAGCGTAGTAACAAGAATACAAACAGATTTATATAGTACGTAGATATAATACTATACAGTAATTTTATACACTGGTTAACGTATTTACAACGTGAAATTCTAAGTATAAGTAGTATGTCAATCGGGTGATTTCCGATAAGGTAGCAGGCCAAAATCATTTTTAACTACAACGAAGTCAACAACTAATTTAGCTACTTATAATATATATACTTAATATTCGAACTAAGTAGGTATAGTTGTAGGTCCGAATCGATTTAACGATATAACAAGCATTTTACTAGCGAATTCGAATATATGTTAACTAATCATTGCTAAATATTGAATGCAAAATGTGACAATATTGGGTTAAATATTTTTCCAAGAATATAGTTCCCTTTGAATGGACCATCTCCGTTTCCTGCTCTAATAAGATTTTTTGCAGGTTCATAAATTCTCTTCGAAGTATTCGAATAGTTATTGTATTATTTTCAAGAGATCATTCTGCAAAAAAAGAGAAAGCAATGAAGTTCAAACATCTTCACTTGGTAAAGATAAGTAACTCTTCACCCATAGGTGGAGTGTAATATCATTGTACCTAGTATTCCATTACTTGACGAATCTAACATTTACAACCCATTCACTGCTAATGACGACACGTTGTCGTCACGGCTCTACGAAGCATTTTCGCTACATAGCGGTAAACCCATGTTATCGGCTACGGCGTAGCCCTACGCGCGTAGCATAGCGGTGAATGGGTTAACAATTTCCTTACCTCAGTTCGCTATGCGTAACGCTTGTAGCCGATTCCAGCGCTTTCCCAATTTGTACCGGAATTCTGTTACACACAGAGAGCCCGCTTAGCGGTCAAGCCGATATTCAGCAACTGACGTAAAATGGAACAAATTACTCAAACCCCTAATTGTTTTATTCTCGTTGTTCATATTAATTACAATAAAACAATTACTCCGCCTTACGCTTACGCAACATTTAATCCAATCTAAACACAAATAGCTAGTACACTCAACGAGAGCAAAACTAATTTAAGGGAATCAGGCGATTAACAACTAGCTTTAAGAAGTATCAGATCCCTACTCCAGCTCTCAGTAGATATAGCTACCTAACACCTATAGAATAATCAATAATATTATATAGATACACATAATTTTTAACATTTTGTAATATTTTTCGTTCAAATAAGTGTTAATTCTATAGTACTCGTAAGTGGTAAAATTTAAAATGTCGTGTGACAAATTATTTATGCAGTGGTTAAAACATCACAAGTATATTATGGAACTGTAGGGGTTATCTATTTCAATGTAGGAATACAAATTACATTTAATTTAAAAATTAACTAAGATGTTATAATCTCTCCTCTTATTTGTGGTTTACTTTTAAGATTTGGTTTCAGAAATCAGCGAACAAAGCACTCGTAGCAGAATTTGCGACAAAAATCCGTAAAAAAATGTCTATTGTTTGTAGGTAGGTACATATAAATATTTTGCTATCGCATTAATAAGCGGACTTAATAAATAACAAAGTCGATATAAATCGCATCATTAAAATTTTTGCAAAATTAATTTAGCTGACAAATCTAAAATGATGAAGATTGGTTGTGTTACCAGACAAAAGTTCTATAAGATTCATTTTGATTTTATAAGTTATCGCTTCCAGAAGTTGTCTGACCAAATATTTTTACTCGCCTTGTCAGCAAAACGAACCGTATCGATCATCAGAATATTTAATATCTGAGTACATTGTATAGGAACATTAATAACTGTTGGATTTGTGTGCAATTCTTATTTCGACTTACGTCACATCCACTGCGTCTACCACGAGTGCTAACGCTACAATGAACCGCGCCACAAGCCATAGCGATAAAATTGACAGTACATTAACAGTTGCAGTTGGAGTTCGTGTTTCCTTGCGGCTGCTCCGTGAGGCGCTGGCCGCGGGCACCGCCGGCAAGCATGGCTGGCTCAGAGTCCAAGCTTTCTGACATTTTATCGCAGATTATGTCCACCAAGCGCTCGAATACAGACTGGAAGGATAAGATTATCATGTAAATAAGAAATAGTTTTATTTTTTACTCGTGCAATTCTAAACTTGAATATCGGACGTACGGTGTAAACTAGAGTAGAAACGATTTAATTACCATTTGCATCATGTTTTACGTATTTCTTTATTTTCATTAACACAGTCAGTTAACAGACGTCAGCAATAAATTAACAGCGCCGTTTTTTTTTCTCGATAAAAAAACTCAGTGATGAATGAGTTTCTCAGCCAGCTACTGTCCACGCTCCGCGCTCACCACACGCTTATAACTACTCCGATCTACCATTGTCAACTGAAAGTGTTCCTTTTACATTGATGGTAGCACTGGTCTCGTAGAATTTGAGACTGAGTTAGTTACCAGCTGCCTTATACTCTGCTCTTACCACACACTTCTCCTCTAATCAACCGATATGGTAAACTAAAAATGTTCCTCTCACCTTAACATTGACGTTCTCCTCAGCACTGATCACGTTGAACTCGACATCGACTTGCTCAGCCACACCACAAGCTCCTGCATTTCGCACTTATTGCCCAACAGGATTGCGCATTGTTTTATGAAATCCATCGATAGTCAACTAAAAAGGTTGCTGTTACTTAAAATGTATGTCTTCCTTAGCGCTGGTCTCGTAGAACTCCACACCGAGTTTCTCCATTAGCTACAATCTATGCTTTGCGCTCGCTACACGCTCCTCCTCCGATCCTCTGATGCTCAACTCAAAATATTTCTCTTACCTTAACATTGATGTTCTCCTTAGCACTGGTCTCGTAGAACTCGACACCAAGTTGCTCGGCCAGCTGCCGTCCGCGCTCCGCGCTCACCACGCGCTCCTCCTCCATGTCGCACTTGTTCCCCACCAGGATCACTTGCGCGTTGTCCCATGAGTACGTCTTTATTTGAGTCACCCTGAAAAATAAAAACTTTAAAATTACTAGTTATTTTTGATCACAACTATTGATTTTCTTATACACAAAATCGTTAAACTACACAAAAGTAAGTAAGCCCTTTTGAGGTATGGATGGAACCCTAAAATAGCTATCAAACCTGATTCATCGATTGTAAACAACTAAGCACCACCTTAAAACTTTTTAAAGACTCAGTCGAAAGCATGATTGATTTGAATAAAACTGAATTTTTTAAAGGTGACAGTGACTTACCAATCTTGCACACTGTTGAAACTCTCCTCGTTAGTTATGTCGTACATGAGAATGAAACCCATGGCCCCTCGGTAGTATGCTGTGGTGATGGTCCGATAGCGTTCCTGTCCTGCAGTGTCCTGGAAATTAATAATTATAATATTTACATATTATTTTTTATCAAACAAAATTTCAAAAAAATTTGCATTGTAACTTGTCCAATTATAATTTGCCTAGGTATTTTTATCGTCCCATGAAGGTTTTTTTTTCTTTCTTAAAAGATCATAGTCATCTACGTTCCACATAACAAATGTGCTGTAAAACATTTAAGACGCATGAGTAAATTGAATAATTAATGGTTCTTTGTCAAATTTTCAAAAATTCTTTTTCACTTTTTCATCCCACTTATGACCAAATTTAGGAAGATTTTCGAGATTTTATAATTTGTCGTTGTATAACAAGCACTCAAAATACCTACCTAGCTTGTCAGAGGGTGCAGGGTTTCTTAAAACTATCAAATCACATAAATTAGCATACCTAATGTGCAGATGATAGAGAATCTGCTGAATTTAGATTCCATTGTTATGTAATTACTACTTTTTTTTAAGTATTTAACGTCTGGTGCAAAAGTTACGGCAATGATACTTTCATTTTCATCAGCAATTTTTAATGTTCATTTGGTACAACTTATCAACGAAAGGTTAATTATAATTGTGCCATGCAACATGCAATGTAATGCAACTCACCCATATCTGAAGTTTAACGCGTTTGTCATGACGAAACACCGTCTTCACCTTGAAATCGATCCCCACCGTCGATACGAAGGCTGATGTGAATGAATCATCCGCGTAACGGAATAGAAAGCTGAAAAAGAGGTGAAAACAAATGACGCGCGGTTTAAATTGAGATAGATGGTCTATGGGAGGTAAACGGCATAGTTAGTTGTTCATTAATAACCTTTTACGCTTTTACGCTCTTTAAAATATAACTATGCCATGATCATTTCGAATACCTTACTTGTTTAGCTGCTTATGCTATTGACTGAACTTAAACGACTGACGATTTTAAAGCTGAAATTTGTCTTTAGTTTTGTTTAGTGGCCAGGTTAACGTTTAATTCGCTGTTTCAATAATGGTTGCACAGAGTTAGTATAGTCTGGCTGGTCAAAAAGGGTAGTAACAGTGGAAGTAATAAGCTATACTCGTCCCTTTTTTTTAATAGCGACGTTATTAGTGTAAGAAAGAGAAGGTACCTATCACTTTCTCTGTCTATGTGTGAAGTACATATAAGTCCCACGTCATGGTCAAACTATAGGTTCTAACTAAAACGTACTATCTTAATTTTATTTGTACCCACCTACACCTAAAAAATACAGATTTTCAAAAGCTGTGCCATACATATTTCAGTTAATTGCTTCGTATAAATCATCTAAAACCAAAATATAATGTATAGATATGGCATGTTTTTAGTTTATATACTTTTGTGGTGGTTTTAAAACATCCCGATACTTGGGAACTTACCTGGTTTTTCCTACAGAACTGTTTCCAATGATAAGGAGTTTGAACATGTAGTCGAAATTCTGATCCGACGCATCTTTCTGCCATTTTGGGTCTCCGCCTCCGGCCATCTGGAAAGGCAAAATCTCGATTGAAATTCGAAAGTAAATAATTAGTTTAGTTAAATTAAGAAGGAAATCCTTTGATAAATCTGACACTTCTCTAATAGAATAGAATAACTTTATTCGTAGACACATTACACAAACGAAATAGGTACAGTCGAGGTCATAAATATATTTACACTTTTTTACCTACTCGAATGCGGTCGCTAACAATTAGTATGCAAACGCATTCGACTAGGTACAAAAGTGTAAACATATATTTGACGTCGACCGTACATTGAAAAATAAAAATGAAAGTGCTACGAAACGGTCCCATCTCAGCATGGTTCTAGCGATTGCCAGCGCTGATCTTCCGATGCGACCATCAGGTGAGATATGCTGATAACCATCTTACAATATTACAATACATATTATATTACGTAGTGCATATTTAGTAATCTGGTAATTTCACAGAGTTAACTTTAAGCAAAAGGCAGATTTAATGTCCTATGGCATTTTCTACCAGTCAACCATATAGCCAAATGAGAAAATTACAAAATTTTGAATACCAGTCTTCAGGGGGAAAAGTTAATTCACAGTTTTAGGAAGTAGATACTGAGTCTCTAAAAATATACTATGTAATTTTGGTTTACTCATTCAGGGTTAGTAATTTAAAACATAAATCGTTTTTAAGTGACTTTTAGTTGCTAGGTGACGTGCTTTTACGTGAGCAGAACTCAGCACTAAAGTATACTAAAGTTTAAAATGTTCATTAAACAATATACACAAATCTCAAAAAAGTACCTCTCCACCAACAATTTCATGTTCGTCAATAATTTTCGCATACATTGTCCCGAATGTTCACTTGTATCGCCACTTCAACTGTTTATGTCCTACTAAACAACTCCTGAGCACAACCCGTTTACCCACACTCAGACAAAGCCGTCATTAAGTAAAACACAACTTTATTATCCGTAGTATTAACATTCAAATAAGCCCACATCGGCGGAACATTTGTTTGTTATAAACAAAACGACTTATGACACACATGCGTTATGCAAATACTATGTTTATTACATGTTTGCAAGGGCTAGATTAGTGTTACGCGTGCTTGATATAAGTGTGAATGGAATGTGTAAAACAGAATCGCAGATAATAAAGAAGTGTCGTCACATCCTTTCCGATATGGGAACAGTTTATTTTGGTAGAAACGAAGTATTCCGTTAAGTGTAAGTATTGATTTTTGTTTTTACTATTTCAACTATTAATAATTTTCAACTGTTATCTCTACATAAATAGGAAATTAAATAAATATTTTCTACTACTTTAAAACATGTTACTTGTATTTCTCTGTTTTCTTATTTTGAGTTGTGCAAAAGAGAGAAGAGACAATTTTAACAGACTTCTGTTAGAAAGTTGTAGACACAATGTTACTTGTACTACTAAAAGATACATGATTATTCAATTTGGTATGGCAAATTAGTATGAAAATACCTTTGCTTAATATTAAAGATTTAGTTGCACAAAATTCTCCCGAAAAATTCATTCGCTCGATTTGGCGGGGGCACTTCCACGCCCTCAGGTCAAAACCTCTTACACATTCATGTCATCTCAAGAATATTGAAAAACGGTTCTTTTCGTATTCATATTTGATACATGACCTGTTTAATTGATGTTCAGGCATTGTTTAGGGTATCAGATAATACAGAGGCAATGCATATCATGCCGCTGATAACGGCAATAACAACATGTAAAAGTGTATAACCAGTGATACCTACCGATAACTGAAACCGCAATCAAATCATTCATACAGTGTGTAAATCTAATACGGGCGATAAATTAAACTAGACATAGAACTCATTAGTGTAATCATTTTTTTTTTTTAAGTTACACTTAACCCAATATTTATTTTTGAAAATTTTATCAGCAGCAATGTACTGTAAACATGGTATTGAAAGTAACTGTCGACGAGCGTTTAACGCGGTGTGTTTGCATAACTTTGCGAGCCGTATTATTCTGTATGGATACAATTTGAATTACAATTCTAAGAGTCGCCCGTATTAGATTTACACACTGTATACACCGTGTTTTCTTTAATTTTCTTTAATTGCAAGAGTGAATTCCTGAGGTTAAATTGAGTACATTTCTTAAAGACACCAGTATCTTACTTAGCTCCAGTTCTGAGATAATCGATAGTTAATGTTTGCCTTTCGGATTGCGTAAACCTACATAAATCGTTTTTGTACTCTGAGACACCGCAATAAATGCTTCACTTGTGTGTTACGTCAATAAAATAAGCTTCCTTTTTATTTCGGAGTATTTTAATGTTACGACATGTCATAATTTTCAATTATTTGGTTGAGTTAATCATAGCACCCTAATACTCTAGTTACATTGGTTATATTAGACCGATATAACAATTATTGAAAGAAATAAAACATTTTTTTTAACTAATTATGCCAATTAGTTTTCTTAATCGTAGGTACGATGGTTAGGTGGTATGGTTAGGTAACCATGTGCTGAAATTAAAGGAAAAAAAAAAAAAAACACGGTGAATATAAATAAATCATCATCATCATCATCATCAATCATACAAAGCTCACACTATTACATGACAAAAATGCCACTTTAGAGTTTTCCACGGCTCAATTGAACCAGGGTTTTCTTTGGCAGCCTACTTATAGTCAAAAAAATTGTAGTAAGCACTACTTTTTAAGAAAGCGACTACTATGACTTTCTAAAAAGCTAGACCTTATTGTGATTTGGTCCGATTTCCTCCCAATGTTTTCGTTTACCGAAAAGCGACTTGTAAATAAAAGGCAAATGATTTCGTACCTACATGAAGAAACCCTCAGTGTTACAAGCCGGGGGTTTGAACCCATGACCTCCGGATTAAAAGTCAAACGTCTTAACTACCAGTGCAAAAAAAATTGCATCTATACCTACACATAAAATTAAAAGAGAGACAGCTTGCTCGTTTTCTAAAAATAGAATGAGATTCTGTTTAGTATTTCTAATTTATCCGTATTTTATGTAAATCTTTTAGATGGCGCAGTCGTCAGGTTTTTTCTGACGTCGGTAATAAAAATAAGACTGTTTAGTTAGGTAGTTTTATTTACAGTTCGATCGTCTTACTTTTTTTTATTCTTACGCTAGACTAACATAAGTATTTATGCTTATCAATCTTACGAACGCTTAAATTAAACTTCAACTACACTTCATTTGTAGTCTTAAAAGTTTAGTGGGACATTCTCGTAGAACGGTCCTTTGTGCAACGGTATGGATAATTCGAATCATGTTGCATGTTATCATAAATGAATAAAGTAAAAATAAAAATCTCACATCTAAAGTACCACTTATTATTTAATACATAAACAGGAGTTTCAGAGCATATTACAAACCTTAGATTCGTTCCGCAGTAAATCGTAACTAAAATTATTTTTTTAAATTGCTGTGTACGATTTGGGGTTACGGTAATCCGCTACTGTAACTTTCCCACTACCCGTTGTATCACCAAGCGTTTATTGATTTCCACTCGTCCCACTCTTTTCACTCTATATAATATTCTACGATAATGAACTAACTGCAACAATTATAACCAGTAGCACAGAATTAACAGTTTCAGCGAATTGAAATATATAAAATCGATAACTTGTTAATGTTGTGTCGTAACTCACTCGTTTTTTTTTCACACTTATTAACACGGTATTCTCGAAATGTTGTGTGTTTTATTTTGTTTATTATCTGTGCGTCTATATTCAAACTATTAATATTAAAAAAAGAGTCAGGGATAAGCAGTGAGACGCACTCACAGCTGTTACCTCCGCCGAGTTCCCTGTGACATGGGGAGAAAATTCAAGATGGCGGACGGTTGCGCGCGCACGGTGCCCGCCCGAGCAACCTGTCAAATTCCCCATCAAACAAATCCGAATAAAAATCCATAATTATAAGTACTTTTTCTGATCATAATCAACTAATTTAATATAAAATTACCTTTACCATACTTGGTAGATGATTTTTCTATAAAAATACCAAATGAAATTAGGTAAGTTCATGAGAAAAAAGAAAAAACTAACTTGAAATATATTCTTTGGTCGACGAATTGTTCAATTTATCCACAAAAATGTTGTCATGTCGAGACAGTATGAATCTGTCGTACTTGGAACAGATACATATTATTATATTTAAAGCTATATGGAATTCACGGGTTACTGAGAGGCTATTTTTGGAAGCAGGCATCTTCGCAGGCGACAGCTATTAGATTTATCATGACACTTATCTGTAGAGGTGAAATTTTTATTTCAGGGAAATTTTGTTACCTACTTCAAGTGGATGCCAATTTACCATTTTATCTTCCGTGGATTCGGTTTTAAAGTGACTTGCGTCTAATACGAGTAAACCCCTTGAGTTTACTGGATCTAAGTAAAGTCAAGGATGTTTCAAGCTATTTTTCTACCTACTCGATGAAATGTTCAATGTAAAGTGACCATTTAGTTCAAAAATTAAAGTCCGTGACCGTACTTTCGATAACTGAATCCAACTCAGTTTCAATTTATTTTCGTCTATAATTATATTATAAAAAAGTATCCACTTGAAAATATTCTTGTAGGTCAAACTATGTTTAACATTTCCTAAAAAGGCGACCATGAAACCATTTTTTACGGGTCGTGAATCGGTTCGCCTAGCACTCTTAGTGCTTGAGGATGGAGACCTAAGCTCTCCGAAACATGTCGCGCGTAGTGTAGTGACTAAACACAAGTGAGGACAGCCGCATGCAGTGATAAATAATAGCATTTTTTACATTTTTAATAGGTACGTTAGGTAACCAATCACATAAATAACATATATCTATCTGTATCAGAGCAAACAAAAGTCCTGATTTTAATACCTATTTTAAATGTAAAAAAAATAAGGTAAGCTTGAAAGTTTCCGGGCCTCGAGTGGAGAAGCAAAGCTGGGTCAGCCGCGCAGCCCTTGACAGAAGCCTTGACCCATGAGCCTCATGACATGACCCAATTGCACGCAGTCCGTACTGAATTATTTTTCTTTGCAATGCTTCTATTGGCACATCTGGTTCACGTGACCAAGAGAGTTGTAACACAGTCTTATGAGCGACGTGGGCATGTAAAGTAAATAAAGTAAAATGTATTAATTCGAAACACAATGCTAAGCGAGTTTACAGGGGGTGCCCGGTGCGTTCCCTATAAGGTGTAGTTTGGAAGGCCAAAAGGCAAGTGTAGCTTTCGTAAAAACTAGTGCCTACGCCAATTCATGGGATTAGGTTGCTAAGCGGACCCCTGGCTCAATTGATCCGTGATAAAAATAAATAAAATAAATAAACTTACAGAAACACGAAATTTAAAGTTTCAGTCCCTATGTTACAAAAATTGAATTCAAAATGCTCAAAAAACCAATAGGGTTTTCTTACATAAATAAAATAGTAATCGTAGAAAATATATTAGGTTTAAGTTATGAATTGATGAATGCAGCCTTTGTTAAAGAATCATAAAGTGCATTCTGAATAAAAACTAGGAAGAACAAATACAATACCTAGTAGTTTCTATTTCACAGCCCATGACCTCCGACCTAATTAAATGAAGAGCGGCTAATATCGGTTCAATTGATACCTATAGTATTTTACTACCTATACTTATATTTTGTATGGTACATTATACAGGTTGTAACAAAAAATACTGGTGATCCGTTTAAGGGCATTATTGGTATCGTATTGCGAGTAAGAAAAAGTAGAACAAAAATTTTTTGGACGCGAAAAACATTTTTTTTTGTATGGGACACGTCATCCCTGCCGGCGAACCCTCCATACAAAACTAAAATTTTTTTTCGCGAAAAAAACATTATTCATAGTTTTTCATAATAAGAATGCGATACCAATTATGCCCTTAAAAGGATCACCAGTATTTTTGTTACACCTTGTATGTATAATTAAGAATTTCTAGGCACCTAAGTATCAAACTAGGCACAATTTCCTAAAGGTATTGGTAAAATGTTACCTTCTACTCTGAAGAAAAAAAACGACATCTGTAGGTACTTTAGGTATGTTAGGTACTTAGTTATATCCTACGTTGTAATAATATTTACTTACGGAAAACATCCGAGTGTTCGTCAAAGTAAATGTCATCTTTAAACTAAAGTAATATAAAAATGAAGCACCTATGGGATTTTCTTAATCTGATAATTACACAGTAGATCGGAAAACTCTATTTAATTAATCTTATGACCTCAAAAATAA
Organism: Pammene fasciana; assembly: GCA_911728535.1. NCBI lineage: Eukaryota > Metazoa > Arthropoda > Insecta > Lepidoptera > Tortricidae > Pammene > Pammene fasciana. The sequence goes on from OU452279.1 coordinate 7,015,779, forward strand.
TACATGCAATTTAGAAAACTAGAAAATAAATAATGAGTCAGAATAAACGAAAACAAATGAATAAAACTTAAAAGCTTTGTAACCGCCATCTATACGAAAATGTTTGAACTACATATTCTGAAAGCATAGAGACGAAGCCCTCGTGAGAGAGAAGTTAAAGGACACTGAAGCCCACAGAGGGCGTTGATATTCTAAAAAAAAATGCAAATAGAGTACTACTCTATTGTGGACCTACTTAAACAAAAGCGGCAAATTTAAAAAATCTGCGTGTTGCAACACCGTTTATAAGACTAACGACGATAACGATATACTAATTAATATATTTTCTTAAGACATAGTTACACCATACATACCGAAAATATGCCAAAATAACTCTTACCTGCTGCAATACTTTCATTATTTTTAAACATAATACACTAATTTTAGGCTTTCGAAGTATGATATCATGTGTATATTGTACACAATGATATATTTTTCTGATTTCTACAATCATGGTAAAGAGGCGTAAAATTATATGTTCTGTACTTCAAGCTCCATATTAGTTGCTTCAGAAAATCAAAAAAAGTCCAAAAAGTACAATCTAGAATTGTTACTTTATGTTTAATATCAAATATCATAATGATTACAGCGTACTTGTGTACGATATCTATTTTGAAGCATTTCTTAAGATTGTTAACTTTGTATCATAATCACTTTATGCTCGTCTTATTTCTTTATACTTATTAAACCATAACTGACGTGATTTCTTTGGATGGTTTTGTCAATGATTTATTTGAATAAAATGAAAAAAAAAGACCCCAAACGACAAAACAAATAACAAACCACCGGGGTAAATGGGGACAATTTTGAACTTTGAGTAAGATTTTAACGGAATATTTCCATGAACAACCCCAATGTTATGGTTTTAAAACTTTAATCTTATGTCAGAGAACCTATTTATGATTGTTTAATTACCATACAATCAATCAAAACCCCCTTTTTCTTTAAAAAAAACCCCTCCGTCCCTATTCACACTGCATACGGGGTCAATAGCAACGAATAAGGGATCAATAGGGAATAGGCTATTTAAAGGGCTAGGGTTGTCACAAAAATAAAAAGCTTACAGAGGTAAGTACCTAGGTACCTTTCTACCCAGTAGGTATTGCTAAACTATGGAAGTTCAATAATAATTTTGGCAACCCTGTCCCAATACGTACTTTATCGTCCTTATTTGAACTAATTACGTCCCTATTAAGTGTCAAAGCCGACCCGATCGACCCCTCAAGCCGTCCCTATCGACCCCCAAGGCGTCCCCATAAACCTCTGTTTCTTTTCAAAACTTTCTTAGGTTTTTGTTTCCCCATTTTTGATATCAAAACAAAGATAATTTCAACTTACCGTGACATAAACACCTGCTTAATTAAATGGTTAATCACTTTATAACTGCCAGAACTGTCTAAATTTGTTACAAACATATATTTTTTCAAGACCCCCGGAGCACATTTTTACGGGTCAGAGACAGCGTCAACTTTGAATTGTCAGTTCGACCACCTAACGCTACCTTCATGCCTGTCCAGTGTTGCCATTGACATAAGTATATAATCTACTTTTATTTATAAACTCTCGTACAAATATGTGTGGAGTAGTTATTAAGATATTATTAAGTACATGTCGTTTCCGGTTTTCGTCCCTATTCACCTCGCCATCCCTATGCACCCCAGTTGACGGTAACACAATTGACATTTAAAAAATAGTTGCCATGAAAAGGTTAATAAAAATTCAGGGCCACGATAGCGTAGGTAGTTAGTATTTTTGAAAGATTTTGATTCAATCTTATAGTTTACCGATATATAACGCCTTGAAATATTGGTACCATTTTTTATTAAAATTTTTATTGCTAATAATTTCTAAACGATATGACTTGATATGTACTTTATTTCATAGCAAGAACTTTTATTATATTTTGCATTTGTTTTTTTTATATTTAGATTAGTTTAAATAAATAATTTATTTACTGGCCGATTATATACGAGTTTAGAGTCGAAGTGTTAGTAGTTTAGTATTCCTCTTGTCTAATAAAAAAAATTGATTTCAAACTTTGATTTTTTGATTTGTTGGTGGATTTGCAATAGAAAAACTCTATTATTGATCAATCGTTAAAGGACTGAAGCTTAAATGAGCCCATAACACACGTTTCACAGAATTTAAATTATTTTTCTTAGAATTAATTTTCAAATATATCGATAGAGCCCGATTGCGCAAAGCACTAGTTTGACTGGCAGTGATAATGTAAGTATGTGAGCAACTGGACGAGACATTTGGCACGAAACTTTATTTGTGGTCGGATTTACTATTTTCCACGCTTTCTATTTTCCGGGTACTGTAACATCTATCCATTTATCGTAACTAAGTGGACGGCCTTTTTATAAAAGGCTTTCTCATAAAATCCTTTATCCATTACTCGTCAGTGTTCACATAACTCTATTTTTATCGGAAATTTAACGAGTGCTTGTTTTCTTTTCAAGCGTAGCCTCCTCAAATGGAGCCATGATAAATGTTTGTTAGCTACTAGGGGTTTTACAATATACAGGGTGTAACATAAATACTGGTGATTTGTTAAAAGGCATACCTAATTGGTATCGTATTGCGAGTAGAAAAAAGTAGAAGATAAATTTTTAGGACGCGAATTTTATTTTTGTATGGGGCGAGTCGTCCCAGCTGGCCAACCCTTCATACCATACAAAAGCAAAATTTTTATAGCGAGAATTTTTTTTTCTTAGTTATTCACAATAAGAATACGATACCAATTATGCCCTTAAACGGATCACCAGTATTTTTGTTACACTTGTATAACTTTTTTGGTGTTTTATTCATTAGAATTCACCAACCCACCAAATCGAGTAAATAATAATTTTTGAATGATTGAAGAAACTATTTACAGTTTGAAACTTGTTTGATAATTTTCGTTTTTTTGTAAAGTTATTGATAAGCGCCAGTAATTACTAAACCTACATAAGTTTTAGTTTGACTTATGTGATCGTATTTCTTCATGTCAACTTATATATTACTCTGCAATCCTGCACCAAAGACCGTTTTCTGTTTAGCCCGATGGTTGACTGGCCATATCTTGAGGTGTTAAATCCGCCATTTGTACTTTTTTATGTCTTAAATTGTGCAATAAAGTTATACTAAATAAATAAGCACGTTAGGATAAAAATAATACATGCTACCCCTACCCTGACTCGGCGTTTATTTGATTTTCTTTTGAAGTAAAATGTGTGTGTATTATTTGAATTGAAACCCATTCGCTCATGCCAAACCGTTCCATTGACAAACCCGAGTAAAATGTGACCTGAATACACCTGTAAACAAATTCAAAAATGTGTGTCAAGTCCTCTATCCTCGGGGATTATTTGACCCAGTCAAGTCTATGGACTAAAAGGAAATGGAATGATAAAATAAAAATATAAGTCACCAGTTATAAAGTAAATATATGCAATACGTGTTCTTTTGATGGAACGGTGACGGCATACCTACTACTGTTTCTGTTTAATTTAAGGTATATGATAAGCGGCGGCACGGGCTCTACTAGGCTGCTGAGCACACGTTATAAATAAATATATTTTATATACCCCTCTATATACTTAATTATAATATACAGAAAATACCTAATGAACAACCTGATTGTACAGTCGACGTCAAAGATATCTTTACACTTTTGAATCGTATTACAAATAAGTTAGGTATAAACATGGAAACATAATATCTTTGACGTCGACTGTACCTATATTGCAGGGACATATCACTACGGCGGGCCTACTGTGAACGTCGAAAAACGAAATTTCTTTATATCCCTCTTTATCGCTCTTGCATGTTTGAAAGATAGTGATGCAAATAAACGCTCGAACGAACGAAACGGTTCGTGGTCATAGGACTGAACCAAGTGTTTAGTTTAGAACCTAATTTAAAAAAAAAATAGCTCGGATTTTGAGTACCTATCCACGGTTAGCACAAATAGATAGACAGGCGAGGAGGAGGCGGGTTATCATGCGAGATCGACATCTATCACTTTCCAACTGTATTCAACAGAAAGTGACAGACATCTATCTCGCTCGCGCTGTCTAACAGTCACACTTGTGCTAACCGTGCTAACCTCAGCATAATATGCAATTGCAACGTGGTATGCGAAGTTCGCAAGACCATCTTGGTAATGTGTTTGACTTTTTTGACTCAAGCAGTTCAAGCACACTTGAATAAGCAGTGCATAGGGATTCAATGTCAATATATTCACTATAATACGATATCTCGTAATAAAGAAGTTTGATCGGTTATGCAAACATTCAAACCGATTTATGATCCAAACTGCTTTGCGGATGTTGGTGTATAGACCGCCAAACAAAAATGGAACAGGGCAGGACATGTTTGCTACTCGCATCCAGAAAGATGGACCAATCTTGCTACCGACTGGATCTCATAGGACGGTTGCTGGGGCAGAGGCAAGGAGGTCCAGCAGTGGGGCATGAAATACGAGTAGGCTAATGAAATAAAACTATCCAGAAGTTAAACCACGGAATATAGTTTCAACCCGTGAACGGTTGTTGTAAGTGTTGTGTGTCAAGAGAGTGGTTGCGATCCTCGCTCAGGATCGTACCTGGGTCAACAGATTTCTTCGGTGCCTCAGCGTGGCAACTAATATTAGAAATATTAGAATTAAACAAAGGTGAACGTATAAATTGTCTATAGGCACACTGCATGATATTTAGTACGTATAAAAGCTACCATATGTATATTAACGACCCCTTTGCACACATAAAACCTTTTAAAAAGCTCGTCTAGTATAATGTAATGACTAATTTACGTTAAAAGGGACCGTCATAAATCACGTGTGAAGGTTAACACACCTAACTCTCTCATTAAAGAGTGACGCTTTTAAAAATAATTACGCAACAAGGAAATGTTAATTAGTTTCCTGTCGTTTTAATTAAGCAAGCACTTGCAGATTTGCATATTTATATATTAACATAAGTATAGAGAGTGACCTTGGCCTCTGGACAAAACTTGAAATCTCATATAGGGTTACTTCTCTCTAGAATGCTTTATCGCAAATATTTTATTTATTAACAAAAGATAAACCAAAACTTCCAAAAGTAATTTCCAATAACCGACCATAAAAGCGACGACTAAGCTTCCCGAAGAAGCGTTGGGCGGCCATTGCTTCGTTTTAAAGACTGCACCAAGACGGATATGATTGCCTTTCACATCAACCACCGAAACTGGGAGAAAACCGCAGAGAAACGGACGGAGTGGCGGAAACGTGTTGTTGAGGATCGTAAGTACGATGACACCTGGTTCGTGGCACTCGCTGACAAAAGGAAAAAACGACATGAAACCGATTCAGCATCAACTGCTGCTTTATCTTGTCAGGCCTGCGGCAAGTCATGCCGCTCTCGCATCGGGCCAACCACCAAAAACGATGTATCCCTAAATCTACACCATGAATCGTCTGTTAGAGACGTAAGGGCCAATGATGAGTGACAGACATACAGGCTGCTCCAGAATAAGATAGTGTGTTTATTTCTTCGTAACCATCGCACAAATTGTTCGCTTGTCTGGTGGTTTGGTTGATTAGGTACCTATAGGTAGAGTTAAAGCTAGTATTAGGATTTAAGCTAGTAGGATTTTAAGCTCCCCCGACCGTCACATATTTGTTTTAATCAATGCCATAAATTGGTTGGCGCAAGCTTCAAGCTATAATTGACTATCGATGGTCGTATTTCAAGTAAAACGCCTGTTTATTAATTATTAGTAATTTTTCTACTGATCCGGTTAGGTTAGGCTATAATCCTAAATTGTTATTATGAACCTAACCTACCTTTAATTTATAATACTTTGAAGTTTGGCGACTATATTTCTCTACAGTAAATAAATCATTTCATGAATGGCACGCCGCCAAAAATATTTTTCTAAAAATGTATCCATGCACCTTGGGCATAGCGTAGGTACACGAAAAGATAAAATAACCTACGCATCAATCAATTTGATAAGATGATATATTTGTTTATAATTCTGTTATATTTGTTTCACCTGTTCTCTGTTTAAGAATAATTCACGCTGTAACGTTTCGCGTCCTACACGACACTTCTGACACTTCATTTTGTATAGAAAACATCACGTGCCCCTGAGGATCACGTGACGCTTTCTACCTATACCTACAAGATGAAGTGTCGTGTAGGACGCGGAATGTTATATTACAGCGTGAATTGACTTAACAGTTTTGTTAACTAAACTGTCAATCCATATTCATCGTCATCATATCAGCTTAAAGCTTTTTTTTTGGTGGGTAGGTGTTGAAAAATTAACAAGTCAACTTTGGAGTTAATATTGAATTTAATTTGTTTTTAAATATTAAAGTACTTTCTTTGGAATATATAGAGTACTTATAAGGTATAGTTTATAAGTTGGTAGTCTTACCTCCGTAATTGTCGCTTTTTGAAAGCTTTAATTTGTACCCACCTTCGCGTTTCTCTGTTTGGCCCTATGGTTGACTGGTAGAGAATGCCTTAAGGCATTAAGTCCGCCTTTTGTACTTTAAGTTGTTTCTTTTGTGCAATAAAGTTTAAATAAATAAAAATAAATAAAGACTTCCACTGCTGAACAAAGGCCTCCCCCAAAGACTGCCACAATGAGCGGCCCTGCGCCAGCCGCATCCAGCGGACTCCCGCGACCTTTACCAGGTCATCAGTCCACCTTGTGGAGGGTCCACCCACGCTGCGCCTTCCGGTTCAAAGTCGCCACTAAAGAACCATTCCACCCCAACGGCTATCGGTTCTACGTGCAATGTGCCCGGCCCACTGCGGCTTTAGTTTAGCGATTCGGAGGGCTATATCGGTTACTTATTCTGCTGCGGATGGCCTCATTTCTGATACGATCACGCAGAGAGACTCCAAACATAGTCCTCTCCATTGCTCTTTGGGTGACTTTGAGCCTTTTTATAAAGCCCATAGTAAGCGAACACCTTTCAGTTCCATACATATGTCATCACTGGCAACACTTTGGTCAAAGACTTTCATCTTGCCTTAAGACTCTTGAGACACTACGCACTGTTAACTGTCAATCAACTAAACATAATATTTTAAGTATAAAATGCTCGTCAGTGAGAGGTGTGTTTGATGTACCGGTTTTAAATTGTATTATAAGTGTAATTAGTAACACGAATTTAAAAATTGCATCAAACAGTGTTTAAACACAAAATATATTTATGCTTAATGTGCAAATATACAAAAATAATGTGTAAACATTTGGTTCATAAATTATCTCAATTCAAAATATAGGTTATTGCACTTATTTGCTAAAATTGGTTCATATACCTCGAATCAGATCGTAAATACTCAACAGCACTCAAACCAGCGGCCATAAACCTATCCGCATAAATGTTTCTCGTTTCAAATACATTATTAAGTCATCACCAAACGAGAATTAACTAACAGAGTATTTTCCACATTATTTCTGACAATTAGTAGCATCGCAATTTTGAAGACATGGGCGTATTATTTATCTCGATAAATAATTACTGTAATAGTTTTCTGGGACTTTTTTTATAACGGGTTTGAAATAGGTGTTACACGAGTGCTAAAAAGTAATAAACGCCACTTTTCACAATAAACATCTAAAGGCCAGTTGCACCAAACTGTATGTTAACGTCATAGTCAACGTTATACATGGACTTGTATTAAAAGTTAGACAGTTCTCTATGAGATAACAGCTGCGGCGCCATATTTAACATCGATCAATCAGTCAAACGTGGCTGATGCAACTGACCCTTAGCTAGTTAACGTTAAACTTAAATAGGTACGTCTTTGCCGAAAGGTCTATCATTTGGACCTAATAACAAAATTTAATTGAACAATATAATTTAATTGAAGTAATTGGGTTTAAATTTACAGTTCAAGGAGTACTAGGGTGCTTTGGCACGACGGATCTGGGAATTGTATGAGAAGATCTGTAGATCCTGAACTAGATCCGGATAATTTCATATATTTCGGACCTGGATTCTTTATGGTATGGCTACACGGTACTGGATAATAGTAGTGGGAAAGTAGACAGTGAATAAAATTCAGTGAGTGATGCGAAGTCCAGATAGGACAGTGTAGCTGCCAAGTTTGTTACTCTTTTAGCACTACCCAGGGATCACGTGTTGGGTCGTCTAAGGCATTTCCTACGGACGCAGTGTAACATTAATCCCCAATCCCCAATCTGGATCGTCTAATCAAAAAGCCTCTAATTAACTGGTCGCTTAACTTAAGTATCATTCCAACTATTCAGTTTGAATTTACTTGGAGTAGTTAATGACATAGAGATATCATATTATGGATGTGTACAATTGACCTTTGAGTGGTCGGAAATATTTTCAGTGTCGCCCGACGTTCGCGCGACAAGAATAGACTTTGCGTCGGGACTTGGCGACAGGCGTGCGTGACGTCATGGTGATGTCACGATGCGCATGAGCATAACTAATTATTTAATCATTTTCCGCTGTAGGATTAGGAGTCGCAATGGACGTTTACTGTCCGTTGTTAATTACTTTATGATTGTCATAACTTACAAGGAAGTGATACTATTTTATACAGATAAGGAATCACGACAGCAAATAAAAATTCTGTTAAGAGTCCGGTAACGATTTGTAAAGGAAAATCGCTAATAATGACATTATGCACATGAACTGCATTTGGTAAGATAGCTTAAAGTCTTGTTAATGCAAAAAAGTACTTTAGGTCTATATATATATTAATATTTAATACCTTAAAACTCAATTCTTACAGAGCTTGTTTAGTGAGGACGTTGATTCATGCAATTTTGTCGTATGATTTTGAATTATTATTTGTTATGGACCCTAATATGTTTTCAACTATCTGAATAAATCATTAAGTGAAGTTTATTTTTGTATTTCTATATTTGTAAAATGCTTTAATGTCTTCCCAAAAATATCACCTTAATTTCGGCAATTTTTAGCAAAATTGCTCTAGCAAAACATACTCTCCCTTAAAATATATATATGAAAATGAAAAAAACTGTCACACTTATTCCTCAGATGACTCATTTTCCGATGTATTTATATATTTTACGTGCTTGTGTAGCTTCATTTTAATCAATAAAAAACTTACTCTTTTCACCTCTCCAAGCAAAAATCGCGAAACAGGTGTTAGATTAGGGTGAATTATTTATAAATGATGCATAAAATTAAAAACCGTTGTATGTATTCCATTAAAAAAGAATCGATCTTTCATAATATGTATACAAAATTATAGAAGTTATGCTAGTTACTGCAAAATAGCATCAAAAATTCGAGCGAAATCGAAAAAAAAGTTTACCGGACTCTTAATATTTGACTTTTGAGAAACTCATACAAACCGGGGTTGGTTCATAAGTAACGCTTCATTGCTTATCAGCTACTCCTCTTCTCACACTTGGGCCTTGTATTATATCTACTCCCTATGGAAATATAAAACAAGGAACCTACAGAAAAAAAGTTTTTTTAGGCTTGAGATCGATTGTAAAATATTCTCCAGAAATCCTTTTAGTTTACTACAAATTCGTAACTTTTTTGGAGTTTGCACATTACTTATTCTTGCGGGTTTTTTTCTCGGCATTTTATTTAAAACTTGATTAATAGCATGTAAAATTAGAATTACTCAAAGGAAACTAGTTTAGGCTCACGGTTTATAAGAAATTCAACTTCCTTCAATTGTAGTCTAATAGCTTTCCCCATTTCCCTCGTTGTTCAAATGTAAAACTTCACAACTTCTTACAGTTAAACTACTATTAACTTTTAACTGCAGTTTTTCGTTTAACAGTGTTACTGAGTAGAGAAAAACTTTGTATACTATGTAAATATTAACCCTCTATTATTATTTATTACTAGCGGTAAATAAATATATTTTCTAATGGCATACTCACTAAAGACATGTTTTATGCTCGTATAGCCCTTCAGTGTTTTTTTTTTGTTTTACAAGGATAATGGATTAGTTATTTATGTACATAGTAAAAGTTTAACTACCTTCAGAACAATTACTTTCAGTGATGGCGATGGTCATTTAGGTCATTCTTACTGAAGCGTTGTGTGGCGTGCTTAGAACGGATAAAATTGAAACACGGAATACTTTGTACACACTGACATTTTGATAACAATTGGGCAATATAAAGTCAATTAGGTCACTTGAATTTCAACGCCGAAAATTTACAGTAGCGCACTAAAAGGCGACTAATTGGTCTGCAATCGCTTAATTAATTGGCTTCATCGGCGTTTTTTACTTGAAACTATCAATTATGTTTTTAACGCGGTAAACCGAAATTATGATTGACGTAACTGGGTTAGTAACGTTGTGATACAAGTGTCGTGTCACGGCGGCCATGGTAATTGCATAGTATGTTTGCATGCTGATGTGCCTGTGCACGCAGGTTGGCGGACGGCGTTGGTGCTCAATGCTGGCGCGGCCCGCAGTCCTCCGCCGACCACCGCGCTCGCAGCCCGCGCGCCGCGCACCGCGCCCATGGACTACGATCGACCAAACGAACACGCATATCTCCACATTTCTAACCTCCCTGCTTACCTTATTATCGAAAACTTATCGCAACGAGTTGACGAATCGCGCGAAGAATAAAATGATTTTTAAAGTCAGTTACAAAAACTTTTGCCGACTTTCAAACACGCATCCCACTAACCGTTGACATACCCTATGTTCCTCGCCGTGGACCCTGCTTGATATTGTTTTGTTTCACCATGCAATTCAAAGGAACATTTTACCAAAATCTATTTATACACAAGAAGCGACTGAAACTTTCTACTTGCAACCTTTGAAAACTATACACACAATTTATAAAACTATTTACACCGTTTTATAAATGATTTTAGACATTTCTTTATCCCCCTAAATCGGTCTAAGGGCCATTAAGAAAAGTTAAGTGTGACCAAAGACATTAAAAGTAAATATAAATAGTATTAGTGCGTGTGGAATTATCTAGAATTTAAATAACTACATAGTGTGTGGTTTTATCTCATGTGTTAAAAACAAACTAAGTGTGCCATTAGGAACTAGTTCTTAACTTTAAGAATAGACTAAAGTGTGTCTTAGTGTGGATTGTGTATTAGTGTGTTACATACTGAAAACGGTGAGTCGATTAATTTTATTTTTAAAAGCGTTACGAATGAAAATGCAAAGGTCAATGATCTTTGTAGGCGTTAAATGTCTGCTGCATTGAAATATATGTAGATACTTAAGATTCTTTATTATAAATTAGTAGGTTCATGTTCATGTGATACTGATATAGAAACCTCCTAAAAGTAGGTACCTACCTACATCACGCAAGAGTTTGAGTACCTACTTCATTCTTAATTTTAGGTTTTTCAATGATATTTGACAAAGATATGCAAGGTGAGGAAAGAATGGGAAGTCTAAATCTGACAGAAGCAATTGCCTCTAACAGAAAAACAAGCACAAAAAATTAAGCAAATTTAAAACGTTTTTTGCTTAATTTACCTAATCTCTGGCGGATCAGTAGGTATTGTTCATAAATAAATGTACCTATGTACAGTATGTTTACAGTTTGTGGTCTGTAACATGAGCAAAAAATTAAAACGTACACTATACTTCTTAAACAATAAAACTATAGTTCAACTAAGTACTTAAAAAAAAATATTTTTTAGATTGTTTCCTTTTCATAAAAAATAAATATTATTTTCAATGTACATTAAAATCCTTCTAATTGACATTGCTTGTCAGTCTTGTCACCCTACAAACATAATTCGCAATACATTGCGCGTTCAAATAAACTTTAAAATGTAACTAAAAATCAAACTGTAAGTTATTTTTTAAAAGACGCTGAACAAACGTTGTTTAGTTTGAGGAGTAGAATCTACGTTTTAATGTTTTGCTCGTGTTACAGGCCTACCACGGTATTTATCTGCAATTTATATTTGTAATACATATCAAATTCTGCATTAATGTATTATCTAAGCCTTTAGACTAACGTGAAATTAACAGTCTCATAGGAAACGTATAAGTACCTAAATTGTGTTATGAATTATGTTCATTAATATGGTTTTATTTATTTATTTTAAATGATAGCACATCTAATAAATGCCTATACAATCAGTGCTTATTATATCGCAATACTTGTACAGTTGCCATTAAATATATCGGAGCGGTCAGGTTACTCAATAATATCTTAACAGGCACTTTATCGCCTTGTTCAGATATTTGTGACCACCTTGGCCGCTCCCATATATTTGATAGAGACTGTATACTCATAATATTGTAATACCTGTTTTACAATAACAGTACGAGTACAAAAGTATTGAGATAGAGGTTTTCAGATCTACGAAACGCGCTACGATGCGAAGTCTACGTCGTAGCGAAATTGCCTCCACGTTATGATACCTTATAGAGAGCTGTTGTTTGCATAACATTAAATGAATATTTCTTTTTATGCTGTCAGTAAATAAAAACAAAAAAAAATCTTGTTGATTTAGGCAAAGTAACTGTAAATAAGAAGTAAGACGTCTTAAAAGCTTCTTCCTCTTACCGTTTGTCTCGGCTTGATGCTCCGTACATATATTCCGAAAAACTCAGTGGTACGGTACGAGCCGGGGTTTGAACACGAGACCTCTGGATTGAAAGTTAAGGTAAGACGTTCTACCGCAAGACTACCAGCGCTTATTTGCAGTCTTATAAGTGATCAGTTATTAACTGATAAGATTTAAAATATTTTTAGGTACACTGGTTACAACAAAAGGTACACTGATTAAAAATGGATGCCATTATAAAGCACCAATTCAAATCTTGCAATTCGTCAAGCTCGAACATAATTTCTTTCAAATCCGATTTAATAATCGATAAAAGCCGCAACAACTAGCTGAATAACGGCTGCGTACGGAATAGAAAAAATAACCATTTTTGTTAGATATCGTTTATTTTTTCATACAACTGTTTGTTCCCGAAATGTACAAGCTGTTCCCGTGAATTGGCAAATTAGGTCCTAATACGAGCAAGCCTACGACATTACGCTACGCGAGGGAGCGTACGTTCCCCGGAATAAAGAAGCAATTCACTTGGGTAAAATACAATTACCAGATAATAGGGCGTTTAACAGCAGTTGATGGCAGTCATATTGAAATTAGGCAAACATAGTATATTGCTGTTTGGGTGACTTCTAAATCATAATACAAGATATCAGCTAGGGATACACGCACAGATGTATCCGCCGGATTTGTCCGACGGATATGCCCGGCGGACACATCCGCCCGTGTATGGCGCGAATTGGACAACGGACAGACAGCGGACAGACGTCTGGTGGACACAGCCGTGTCCAATTCGCGCGATACACGGACGGATCTGTCCGCTGGGCATATCCGTCGGACAAATCCGGCGGACACATCTGTGCGTGTATCCCTAGATAATCAAACCTAAATCTATTAATGATTTTGATCAACTTTTACTATGGGCTCAACTTTGTAAATTTACAAGAAAATTAACCTTCTCATACATTTTCGTCTACCTATCCTTGACCTTTTCTATGGAATAGCTCTTTTTTTTTACAAAGATGCTCTCATAGTAAAAGTTGATCAAAACCATTAATAGATTCAGGTTTGATTATCTTGTATTACGATTTAGAAGTCACCTTGTATTATTGAAGTGGGTCCATCGTTTTTCACATTTTGAAAATCGGTTTACGATTCACGGAGATGTCGAGTAGAGAGATACAAAAAAAAATTATAAAAAAACAGTCGAATTGAGAACCTCTTCCTTTTTTGAAGTCGGTTATAAAGTAGTATAGACTTGTAGTGATTTTCACTGAAACTTTTGGGAAAAAAATGTTCCAACTCCTTGATTCCGTCACAAATGTCAACACTATTTTTTTCTAGATGTCAGGTCTAGCAGAATACATAGTAAGTCGATAGTTTTATAGTTTGAATTTAATGAATTTTATATTTCTTTACCAAACATAATAATGTCGCTCTATTATACTTGAGAAGTACGTAATAGTAACAACGAAACTCATTTCGTGTTTCTAAATAAAATATTTGTTGATGCTAGTTGCCTGCAGTCATTTTCTTATGTCTCAGAAGTACTGACTACTATATTTACATCAAATATAGCCAATGTCTTTCAACTTACGATGAAGCCATTATACATAAAATACAAGAAAAATTCACTTAGTTAAAAAAATACGTATTTTTCTCCGAGTCTGCGATACAAATAGGTACTATTTACTCGTACAACGCTACAATGATATTCATTGTAGTAGCATTTTTTATACCAAGATGGCGGCAAGAATGCGGCCTGTTTGCTGGTAAGCAAAGTCGAATATGTTGAAATAAAAATATTTTTTCAATTAAACTTTCATTATTTCATATATTTTATTTTTCTCCATAAAAAATAAGTATTATAAATACATAAGTAAATTATTTACCGGTTGACGACTTAAACTTTTGTATTTTGTACACCACGATGAAAGAAAGGTTTAGCTGTTGTACAGTCGACTACACAGAGATATATCCACTTTTTCACCTTATTGCATTATAATAAGGTCCAAAAGTAGATACATCTTTTTGTAGTCGACTGTACGTTCATGTTATTACGAGTCGAAATTTTGGAAATAAAGTTGCGGTTGACACATGTATTATTTTGTATGATTTATTGATATCACGCCCTGTATTTTTATTTCTTTTTAAATTAGGAACAAAATCATTTACCTACTTGTAACCTAATGTTAAATATTACATGAAATAAAATAGTAACCTATAATAAAATATTTTTTCATAAAAACTTGGGTGCCCTCTTTTTCGCATAAAATGGATTGTCATATTTGCACATGGCATAACACGATTGGCATAATGCCATTTCACATAAAAGTCACTATAATAATGCATATATTCGCCTAATAAGTAATTTTCATAACGTCATATGAGCATAAAATGTTCTGGTATAACATGAAGAAGAATAAAATTCAGTTCGCCTAATTTCAATGTGCATAACATATACTAACTCGAACATCTTATCCTACTAATTTAGAAAATCATAACATCCTAGTGCATAAAATATACTAAGTCGAACATTTATTCCTACTAGTTTAGAAAATCCTAACATCCTAGTGCACTACTTAAGTCGAAAATATATTCCTAATAACAGAAAATCCAAACATCCTATATGTAGTGCATAACATATACTAAGTCGGACATACTCGTACATATACATATGTTCCTAACTCCTAACAACCTTATACTGAACCTTAAAAAACATACTGTTTACAGAAAAGTAGGTTTAGGTAAGGTTAGAACTGTGATAACACAACCGAATTGCGTGAGAAAGTAGGTTTAGGTTAGGTTAGAACTGCGAAACCTCAAAAACCAAACTGTAAAAGTTAGAAACGATTGGTTACGTTAAAAGTCTAAGGCGGAAGCAAACGGAGCCTTGGTAGAGATTATCATGAAAAGGGTGTACCCTTGTTTTGTCGACAACCTTTTCATCGAATATTATTTCATCGACAACGATTCATCGAAACTTTAGTACTAGTAAGTAATATTGTTTGGCGTTATTTTATTTCAACTACTTACTATTTATTTAAATTTATCTTACTACGTAGAAATACTATTCAACGAATATTACTTAATCACTCATTTGTTTCAAATTATGTTAATTGGCACAACTACAAAACATTGCAATTCATTTCTTCGACGTATTACTTTAATACAATTTTATAATATACGAGTATGTCCCTGCGTCCCGCAAGAAAACGAACTGTTGCCAGAAGTGGGTTAGGTTAGGTTAGAACTACGACCCCCAAGAAAACGAACTGTTGCCAGAAGTGGGTTAGGTTAGGTTAGAACTGCGTCCCTCAAGAAAATAAATTGTTGCCAGAAGTGGGTTAGGTTAGGTTAGAACTGCGACCCCCAAGAAAAATAACTGTTGCCAGAAGTGGGTTAGGTTAGGTTAGAACTGCGCCCCCCAAGAAAATAAACTGTTGCCAGAAGTGGGTTAGGTTAGGTTAGAACTGCAAACCCCAAGAAAACGAACTGTGGCCAGAAGTGGGTTAGGTTAGGTTACAACTGCGTCCCCCAAAAAAACGAACTGTTGCTAAAAGTGGGTTAGGTTAGGTTAGAACTGCGATCTCCAAGAAAACAGACAGGTTTAATGCTCCTCTATTTGATTTAAATTCTTCGCATACAAGTGTCTCCTCTGTGAGCCGACTGACGTGATTGCGTTTAGTTTCGATAACGAAATATAACCAATTGAAATAATTTTATGCGGAATAAATATTATTACATGTAAAAAAATGAATTAAAAAAACCCGAAATGAAACAACAGATTTAGGCTTTTCGGATTATGCGTAGTGGGGATTATGAATTAGACTACTTTAGAAAAGTAAGTATTATGTCATATTTTATTAGTCGTGTAAGTTTTAGGATATTCAGATTTAGGCTTTTTGGGTTATGCGTATGGATGGATTCGATATGGGGATTTTATGACATTTAACCAATAGGACGGAGAACTCTTAGGATTTGCAAGCTTATGCGTATAACCATTAGGACAATCGATCTATTATTCGGATCAATAGTTATGCCAAACGTTGTTATGCCAATGGTTGTTATGCTAAGTAAAAATAGTCAAGATAAATTTATGCGTTCCAATATAGACCCTAAAAACTTGTATCGTCGTTACCTACAAATACCTAATTGCTCAGAATACCTTCAATAACATACCCGAATATTTAGTTACTAGACTAGTCTAATTAACACTAAGTGTCTAGACTTGTTAGTAATCCTATTTAGTCAGCCGTGATCCATTACTTCAAGTCTACATAACATACACTACTATGTATGTAGGTAAGTACTTATATGTAGAAATTTGAACGTGAGTAGTATTGAATCCTATTACATTTCGGCAGCATTATTTTTACAGTACGAGTATTTTATGTAATTCTAACGTTAGTTAAAAATACGTACAACCATTTGTTATAACTATAGCTATTTTCATAACCTGTCAGTCAATTTATAAAAAAAAGACATTAAATACCAAAGTTAATTGGACTGCAACACTATAATACCAACAGCTGGTATTGGACTACTAGGTACGGTGGAGGTGTTTATTGTCTCCTAAATACGCAGTAACTAGATTATGCTTTCCAATGTGTGGATGATTCATGTAAGGACTTAGGTTAAGTAACCAATCGTCACTACTTTGAAAAAATCTCGTATCTCACACTTCTTCTCTAAGTTGAAACACAGTAACTCTATCTATATACATCGCATAAATAGTTACCACATTTTCCTTTTGAGTGACAGAACAAGATACATGTCGCAATTATACTTATACTAAGTAGAGTAAGTAGGCTCATATATAGATTACTGCCCAGAAGATGAAACATTGATAAATTCCAATCCCGCCCGGTAGAAGGATACTGTACCTCTCGCTTAGTTGTCCCATACTCTCAACTCTCATTCCGCCTCCTTGGTGAATTAATTCTGAAATAAAAGTTCCCTATGTTCTTTTCCAGATTATTTACATGTGTGTCTTAGACCAAATGTGCAATGTTTTTACGTGAAGAGAAAACGAACATCCAAATATGCATTTATTTAACAAGTAAATACGGACTTTAGCATTTATGATATTAGTAGGGTAAATACGAGTACATTAAACTCACAATTGATTTTAAAACAATATTACAACTGTTACTTAATGGTAAGCTCTGGCTATTAAAAAATCGATATTTTGTCATCCATTTGCTTCTGTTCGGACAGGTCTACGATGACAACGTTCACACGCTTCATTATCATTTCATTTGTGATTTGTTGATAAAGAAATAATTGAGAATCACGAATTTATCGTTTGTAGTTTGCAAACCACAATCGTAAATTCAATTCACAAGCAGATAGCGTTTATTCCATCTTACATACATATCACAAACTTGTTGCTGCCGTGAGCGTATTTACGTGTACGTTTGCGCGATTAACATCTAAAACGAAAGAAAGGCTTATAACAATGTGTAGCTCATATGTCGTTATTCCCTTCTGGTTTGGAGTGCGGGTTTTGGCAGGGTGTCAAACATTTTGCACCGTGTGGCCAGGGCTGGGGTCACTTGTTCTCGTCAAACGCGTTGAGTAGAGTGTGTTTGAGTGGCATTTGCGCGGACCGTGTCATTTGAC
This sequence comes from Pammene fasciana, assembly GCA_911728535.1. Taxonomy (NCBI): domain Eukaryota; kingdom Metazoa; phylum Arthropoda; class Insecta; order Lepidoptera; family Tortricidae; genus Pammene; species Pammene fasciana. The sequence continues at coordinate 7,033,957 of OU452279.1, forward strand.
ACCGATCGGCTTTGAGAAGCAATCAACGCAAGTTGATCGACGGTCAAGAGCCGCTCAATGTAGGCCTAATATATAAATCCACGTAATGGGTTTCTATATTTGTAGTAAACTTAAGCTGTAAAACATAAAATCACAGTGCTTTAGAGGAAGTTTTTTGATAAAAGCAAAACACGTGGTAGCATAGATGTTGATAGTTATTTTTCAGATTTGCTGAATGGTACTGCTTTATGTAATATCATATTAAATTAGGCATGTACAAGGGGTGTACGAGGTAGTAGGAGAATCACTAGATCCGGTACTGCTATACGTGGAAGACTTTTCCTAACTTATTTTATTGCACAAAAGCAAAATTAAGGTAGTCAATGTATGGAACATAACATAAAACATGGATTGGTCTCTAAAAGACTTCTAATTCCTGATAAAAACAGGATCGATCTGCTTGCTCTCTTCTTGTATAAAGCCTCACACCACACAGTCAAAACTTTCTAACGAACTTAACCTGATAATAAAATAATATTGTGATCGAACCCAAGCAGGGGCCGTATTCTAACTTTAAAACACGCACAGACACAATCCAACTTCAATGCAAATCCAATGCAATAACAACAAAATACAGCTAACGCCTACACGTCAGAATCAAAAATGACAGAATTTGCATGAAATTACTGCGATGCAACTACAATACAACTTCAATATTGGTTGATTATTGGGTAAGTGTTGGGGTTATGTTTAAGACAGATTGTGTTGTTAATGTCAATATAATACATTTTAAAATTAGAATACGGCACAATGGCTTTAAATTATCGAAACAAAATCATTGTGGACATTTTCTTTCTGAATTTGAAACAGCACGTCCTCAACCTTAAAATAAGCTTTGTCAGCCGATAAATAACCATTCTGATAGATAAGATAAGATAAACGTTTATTACAAACCTTGCTTGGCACTATTCAGTTGTACCAATATTATAAGATAGGATCACATGGCACCCTGTTAGGGTATTGACAATTACCATTATAATAGGTACAAGGTAGGTATTTAAAAATAAAACATAAGTTTTAAAATGAAGGCTTATTCTAATTTATAATACAAGTACAGTCTCCATGTGTATAAAAAAGTGGGTTGTTAAAAATTGTGTTGTTTTATGAAGTTATCTTCCATTAAACTTTTGGATTTAATATTCATAAATATCTTTCTAACTGTAGGCCGACAAATTGACATTTCACGACGCTAAATAAAATTGCCAGTTTGTCGTAAAGAGCACATTTATCCAAAACGATCGCTAAAAACAAACATGTCCCTACAAGGACGTGACCGGCTAAAAGACGATCGTATTAAAAAAACATAAGTACATATCCCCAAATAAAACATTCAACACGGGTCAGACATTACGTGAAGTCCAAGGCTTATAGCTTATTCACTGAATTATCTAGTTGTCGAGTGCTTGCTCGAAAAGGCGGACCAAATAGCCGTCAGGGGAATGCGTTGGATTTTGTGGTATTACTAGTTGTTTGCATACTTTCCTTAGTACCAATCGCCCTAGATTACTGTCCAGTACCGGATAAATACCGGCCAAGTGCGAGTCGGACTCGCGCACTGAGGGTTCCGTACCATCTTTTCGAATTATTTACCGCTGAACCGATGATTAAGATGAAACTTGGTACATAGATAGTTTGAGCCCCGGGATATAATATACGATAGTTTATATCCCGAAAATCAACCCTTTAGGGGGTAAAACCGGTGTTCAAAATTTTAATGGGGAATCAATAACCGTTGAACGCTGGAGATAGTTTGAGCTCTGGGGAAGGATATAGAATAGTTGATATCTAGAATTCATTTCTTAACGGGGATTACTAATTCCATGCAGACGTAGTCGCGAGCAAAAGCTAGTTATCAATAAAAACAATAAAAAAACATGTCTGTTGTATGGGAGCCCCCTTAAATATTTATTTTATTCTGTTTTTTATATTTGTTGTTATAGCGGCAACAAAAATACATCATCTGTGAAAATTTCAACTGCCAAACTGTCACGGTTCATGAGAGAGACAGATAGGCAGACAGACAGCGGAGTCTTAGTAATAGGGTCCCGTTTTTACCCTTTGGGTACGGAACCCTAAAAAAAAGACCTGTCGGATACGCAGCAATTTTGCCATTTCTCTTTTTTTTGGCGTTACCTATTTTAGTTTTATTGTTATTGGACTAATTAGCCTAGGCATACATACGTGCCATCTTTTAATAAGTATTGGAGAGATTAAGTACTACTTGTACTAATATCAACTAAACATAGTTGAACGCGAGCGTAGGGCTACACACAGAAACACAATTTGCGATTGCAATAAGATTGAGTGCAATTGGAAAGACGAGTGAAGAGGAAAAGGAAAAAGTCTACTTGTATATGATTTTTCATTCACACGTAACAAACAATATTTGTATTTTCATCACACCTGCTCGTAAATCGTGTTATTTCCTGCCTGTATACAGAAGGACAATGACCTAAATTGTTCCCGTAGGAGTAATGGCGAGATGTTATCCCCACGGGAGTAATGACTCTCGTTTTAAAATTTGCAACTGATTTCGTACATCATTTCAGAACTAAGGAGGTATGATGTTCAGCCAAAAATTCAAAAAGTTTAATTTCATCTTTAAAATTTAGCTATATTCTAAAATTACATCGCACACAATCTATACGTTTCAATTTCTTCATTATTTTTAATATTTAAAGTGTTTATCATTAATTTTGGTAAATATTGTTATAATAATTTTGCAAAATCTGGTTGTTTAGCCTTTCTAGTTCGAAAAATATGTCGTAATAACAAAACGAACGGAATGTTTGTACCGCGTTGCTAAGCAACGACGCATGCGCAGGGCTGAGCGCTGCCATGTACGTTCTCAACTTTTGCTGCCTAATTAACTTTTTTGAATTTATCTTTGCTTTTTTTCCTCGCAACTGTGATGAAACCCATAGAGTTTTGAATAAACAGATGTAGTTCGTTTAATGATCGATTGTTCACCTAACTAATTAACAGAGAAAAAAAAATTAAGGTCAGTTTTGGGTCATGTGTGCTATTAGTAAATAGTTTTTGGAAATAATTAGTTGTTGACTAATGTTGAATTCAATAAAATAATGAATCTGTTTAATTTACTTGAAATTGTGAAAATTATAGCATAATAAACTCTTAGGCGGTTCTCACACTGGCGCTGCAATCAGATGCACCAAATGATTCTCACAGCGACGCCAGTGTGAGAATCGCTTTAGTTAGTTTAAGGTAACTACTAAAACTGAATTATTTGATATATCAACGTTTTTTACTTTTTATCTTATTCCTAAATTCGTATGTCGACTTGTCGACTTCATGTTACCAGCGTTATGTAGGAGTTTGCGCTATTAAGTTGCTTACGGAGTTCATTGCCCTTAAACAAATTGTGCATTTGATGAACACCTTTGTGAATTTAAAGTAATGACGTGGGACCAGAGGACGTAGAATATTCCTTTTAGTACGACATGTCAGACTGTCAGTGTACCAACACCTACTATAATTTAGCCTGTCTCACATGAAATCTGCTATCTTAATATACAATTATACACTTAGCTACGTTCCTCTACTTTAATAATTATGAATACGAATGCGTACGAGAAATGACAGCATTTATATGGATATCGTGACATAAGCTTAGTATAAAATGACAGTAGCAGTTTTTTTATCTTCGAAATGATAATTTTAGCTTGTCACTTTATCCACGCGACATTATGTCATACATGATATGATAATGATAAACCAACCACCACCATCACCCAGGCTATCCTATCCAAAGTTTGTTTTGTGATCGATGATTAAATTTAACGCAAACAAATATTAAGGGTTTTAAAACACGAATATTTGTTTGTCATATGTCATATATTACAAAGTTAATATTTAGCGGACTATATGATTTGAAATCTCAACACATATCCCCGCTTATTCATAAACTTGTTTCAAACTTCATTTAGTTAAATCATGTTATGTCTGTTATTAAATACAACTGCCAAATTAACAGATAAGGACAAACAATTATATAGCTAAATGAGGTTTGATACACGTTTATGAATAAGCGGGATCATATTTATTTAACAATTGTATTACCTATTCGTGTGTTCAATTTCTATCAGCACAATTGTACAAAGGCAATTACTTTTATCTCTTGGAACTATTCTCTCCATGGAACCAATGAAATTCTACTAGTATTCTCCGAAAATCCAGAAGATTGTTACCGACAGCTTTTATTTATTAACATACTCCCTTTTCGAGACATTCCGTACTTTTTCTCCCAGATGAGACGCAGGTGCACTACTCCGATATGTAAATGACAGCTTCTACGAGACCTGTCGAGCAGCCTTAGGACACTGAATGTATGTGTCCTCTGGGACATTAGAGTACTATTTAATTTTCTAAAATGTGTAGTAAGAATATTAGACAAACTACAACGGATCGCTAAGTGGTTATGGCAATTATTATTTAAGATGTTAATATAAGTAGTCTGAAGGATAAGCAGTTCTATGCCCTGCGGGACGCGTATATGGCTTTCCGTATTCAATACGTCCCCCTATGAGAGACGAGACAGGTACGCTTTTCTACGGCCCGAAACAACTGAAATAGCGTACCGAGTATGTCACCTCGAAGTGACGAATTGGATACGCTTTTACAACTACCGTAAAGGCTTAAACCATTAAAAACCCGTATGTAATACATCTACCAAGAGAGGTGACGAACTAGGTACGGTTTTTGACGAAACACTCGAAAAAAAAGCGTATCTGACTCATCGCTTCAAATACTTCCTTTCTAAGGTCATAGTTTGTGAAAAAAATGTGATGTAAAATTCAATCCCAACGTTATCATGACTGATGATTCAGCTGCTGAACGAAATGCACTTGCTGTCGCTTTCCCTCAATCTACGCTGTTATTGTGCATTTTTCATATAACATAAAATATAAATAAATGTTTTCCAATAAAATGCCTTCGCAACCTTTTTTTAAACATTACAGTTAAGTTGAAATAAACAGATATATGTTTTTACTATAAAGCCGCGCGTTCCTATAATATATCCAATGATTTCAGTACATAGGTATAGGTAGTGCATACTACAGTATAATAGGCACGTAACGTAATTATAAACATCTTCACGCGTGATGCCTATCATTTTTTTAACGCAGACAAGTAAATTGTAACAACCCTAGTTTAGGCCAAATTAGGCACCTGTGTTCTAAAAAATATTTCACAATATTACCCATCGGAATTCAAGCCTTAATATGGTATATTTACAAAAAAAGTAGACAAAATAAAGAAAAGAGTATTATTACTGATCATTTCAATAGACTGCAAGAAGCTATTTTGAAGTAATGACAAAAGTTTTGGAGACATCGAGAAAACACGTGTCTGTTTGCATGCTTTGACAATAAATTGTAATCAAAATTAACTGTGATGGTACAAAAATAATTATAAAAATGGGTTGCCAAATAAATCATACGACTTTTACTATTATTAGAATTGAAAAATATATAGCGTTTTGGAACAAAATCGTATTTTTTTAAACAGGCAATGTGGAGGTTCAAAGGCAACGTTGTAGCACTTGACGGTACAAGAAAATACACTAAACAAATAAATTAGAAAGTCAGTGTTAGGTACTAATATTAGATAAACATTCGTAATTAATTTAAAATTTAATAGTTCATACTTCATTTTAATATTACAATTAACTTCACTTTATAATTAGTTAATTACTTAACAGTACTCTTCCATGTTTGCTACAAATCCGCCTAACAATTGATAATTGATAATACGTGGCATTTACAATTATTTAGTAATTTGGGATCAGAAAGTAGACAAAAATATTTTTAAGTTCCCCTCGTGAAACTCCAATCCAAATACTGAACCATACAAAATTAAGAAATATAGCGTCTATAAAATGAGGTATCAAATGTTTGAATCATGAACACAATTTTATAGTTAAGATGGTTTTTCTTCTTTTCGTGTCGAGGTTTCCTTAAGTTCGGTGGTTATGTTAGAGTACCTACTCGTAACAGTTAGTTGTCTTTAACATAGAACTAATATTGTGGTATCGTTAGCAGTCGTTCTGCTTAATACAAAAAAATTGTAGGACTAACAATTCCAACATATATATTATATTTGTATAAGCGTTTGCACCGAACTATTTGTCACCAAGAAGAAACTTAAAAATATGCCTCATTTTAAACAAAATCATGACTATTTTGTAGAGGCTGAATTTCTTAATTTTGTATGGTTCCCTATTTAGATTTGCCATATTCTCAATTCTGGCTTCTAAATTACAAAATAACCGTAAATACCATGTGTTATGTGTTATCATATGTTAGGCGGATTAATTTCTCCAGATTCTACTAAGATGCTACTATTAGGACAGTTTTGCACCTAAGTGTATATTCTTGTTAAATGAAGACTCAATGAGTACGGATTTCTGTAACTTTATCAAGCGTAATAACTGTAAAAGCGTATCCTCTTCGTCACCTCGAGGTGACATACTCGGTACGCTATTTCAGTTGTTTAGAGCCTTGGGAAAGCGTACCTGTCTCGTCTCTCATAGGGGGACGTACTGAATACGGAAAGCCATATACGCCTGCGGGACATAGATAAGTAGACTGAGGCTTTAGAAAATGATAATCTACTCTATTATGAATATATTTCGGTTTCAGTGACAATCAAACGATTTATTGTAATAATACATGGTGCCCTTGAGGATTGGGAATCATAATTGGAGACTAAAATGTTGTTATATTTTTTTCTTGAATTTGCCTAGTTTCAGAGTTACTAACAATTCAATTTAAAAAAATTAAATCAGTACATTTATTACTCCTTATGACCTCAAGAATTCATGGTTAAAATTTCTCGCAATGCTTGGGCACCGGGTAAGATAATTTATTTTTAATACATCTATTCTAAACAGCAAAACTAATGTGCAATAAATAAATCGAAACAAGCAATCAGTGAAACATAAATTCGCTTTGACTATGATATTTAAGAACAACTGTTATGAAACTCGTACAATATAAAAATTAAATTGTTATCAAACGCATCGCAAGCGGTGAAACAGACTTCACATGTCAAAAACACTTATTGAAATATTGTTTGTATTAATTTAAAACGAGTCGTGGAAACTCCGGCATAGCCGTGTCAGCCCGGAAGGCCGCAAACCATCGTTTATAAAAATTTAAAGGTCGTACTTCGAGGAAGTCGCTAACAGCTGAGCAATGAGCGGATTAGACAGTAGGCCAACTATAAATAACGAGGTGATTTGCCGAGAGACTGAACGTAATTTACTTGTAGGAGTCAGAGAAATATTTTTCATAATTTAGTCGCATATGTCAGTTCATAAAAGTAATATTTTAATGATAACATTTGGCTTTATGTTGTGCCGTGTGGCGACACAGATTTTATCGATCTACGACTTAATTCAAATGACCTATTTCTACACTAATCATTTTGAATGTCATGATAGTCATGATTATTACTCTTTTAACCATTTCAATTGAAAGCTATCTCTCCGATTGAAAACTATCTACAGTGTATGCAAATTGCTGAACTGAAAACTATCTTGCATAATGTTTACGGTTTCTCTTCATAAAAAGTTACTGCCTCATAAATATGACGCCTCATAACATAAGGGTGATTCATCCGTATAAGTACACTAAATGACATCTTCATAGCTAATACTTATTTATATTGTGATTTATATAGCATCTTTCGAAAATTATTTCGATTTGGATGGTAATCAATTTGTGTCAGTATTTGAAAACGACTTCCTTCCGACGCGACGAATGACTATAAGCATTAAAGGCATGATTTTATACATGTTTTCTAATAATAAGAGGTATTATTAGTTTAGCATTAAAACAGCATACAATTACAGTAATATGGATGAATGGAAAAAGTTCATGCGTACATTTACCTCACAAACATGATTATTTTTCATGTAAACATAATATTTATCTGTCAAACCTGCTGTATCAGTGTATCCTGTAGCAGTTTGAATCCCGGCCGCAGGTGGGTCGCCGAATATATTTAGCGCTGAGTCGCGTTCATTGTCACTACGCGCCAAGGCCCAAGACAAATTGTTGGCCAAGCGATAACTATTATGGCCGTTATGTAACGAATGCACAATGTAAACAAAGGGTTTAACAGATATTTGGAGAATATAAACTAAATAAATCAATTTTTGTTTTTGATTAATCGTTGCTTGATTAAACGGTTTTATTTGCCTTTACATAGGCAAGTAAATAGTAGAATGAGCGCCCGAAGAAATTTTAAGTGGGTTTCGTTATCGCTAAATCATCGCCGACCCTTAATTATCTTATCTTAATTTAATAAATTTCACTTTATTCAGCCTTCATTGGAGTGCAAGAATTAAAGAAAACTCGTAATTTGAATACGTAATGTTGTGTAATACAAATAGCGAAATAAATACGATAATGACACTGCAAGCATATTAAACCTAAGAAAAAAAAGTATCCTAAATTTTATAGGTCATAATAACGTATCTTATAAATATAAAATTGAATGATTTGTAAAGTAGGTATTTTAAATAAAAACCTATGCCTTATGCATGATATCACTTCTACGGTGGCATTTTGTTTTTTATCCGCAGACGTTTTACCGTGCCATATAGTTCAAGCCAAAGTTTTCTTAGAAATTACAGTTAATAACTCTTTTGTAATATCTAGAGACTGAACTGTGTGTACAAATACTTTTACTTGTTTTAGCGGATGTGACGAGTTCGAGTAAAAATACTCGACAGCACCGGCACGTGCGCCAGCGACGATTTATCTCCGCCGCTGAACGATCTTTTAAACGGTTTATGCGACACTATCAGGATTACCGTTCGCCTATCTTAAGAACTGTTTTAATTTTAGACTTATTTTTAGCCCAAGTTCATGACCGCGTCATTTTTAAGAGATAATTAAAGTGTCGAATTATATACAGCCCGGCTTTTTATTGACTGACTCCATGTGGTATCATTGATTTATGATGTTCAACATGATGATGACAACATTTTAACCTCTCGTATGCCGCGAATATTTTTTTTAATAACTTTCTCGTATGCGTATCTACGTTCCGACATACAAAGAATTAAAAAGATGTAAGTACTACATTGGAGGGTAGGTTACCAAAAAACTTGACAACCGGATGAAGAGAAGATAGTGATATATGCAAGACCCACAAAGAGTTGTGTGTAGGAAAGCAGAGAGTATTAAACATTATGAAACAATTATTTTCTAAAATCGAGCATGATGTCACGAACAACAAAATTAAAGTCTGTTTGGAAACTTATAAATCTTTATTTTTCAAAACTCTCCCAAAATATTTCTTCCACTTGCAATTAGTGGAAAGTAAATTATGAAAACCTAACTCCGCAAATATGAGGGTTTTCGTCAGAAACAATTATTCATAATGAGGGTTGAGATTATTCAGCTCAGGAAGCAAATTCTTTATTTTAATTTTTAAGATATGTTTTGTTTTTAATGTATCAAAATAGCTAAGTCGATTAAGGTTTAACAATATTATGTTTCAGAATAACATTTGTATTTGTTACACATTAACGAAACTGGAATACATTTTTGCTCATGCTCAATCGCTTTAGGGTTATTAGGATGAATGATAACAAAGTTAAATTATACTATTAACTGCCAAACCACACCGACTGCGTGAGCGTAGTAAAATAAGAATTCTCATAAGACATGTCACACCGCTTGCGTGACGGCGCGTAACGTGTGCGTGCGCGTGCAGTTTGACATGTCTTATGAGACTACTTCTTTCACAACGCAGTGGGACGTGCACGTACATGCAAGTGCACGCATACGCAGTCGGTGTGGTTCGGCCTTATTTTTTTAAATTGGGTTTTGATTCTTATACGGTAGTGTTTTGTTACTTTTGTTAAATAATGCGCAAAGTGTCGTGCTGCTTATTTCAGATCATATTTTTCAGGTGAGACTTATTTTATTTATACTGACTTTTCAAACTTGATACTACGCTCTTGGTCACCAAAGGGACTTTCTTCCAAGTGTCTTAATTTAATAACAGAGTTTAATACTGAACTACACAAATATTATAGTAGTTTATGTAACTGTTACGTAATAGGGGTCCTTACAACACGAGCGTGGTTTTATAAAACGAACGAAGTGATTTTCAGGTTGATAAATTAAAATCATTTGCAAAGATCAGGCATTACAAAGTGCCTGGGTTCTGTAAAAAATGGGTCTAATAAACAATATCTCGGTAACAAGGATTCAACAGAGATTGCTGTGAAAGACTGTAATGACTATATTTTTTGAAATGTTTTATGTAGAACTAGGTATAAATCCCACATAGTAGATTTAACTTGTGCCGGTACATCATTATTATCCCTACTTCTTATAGACCTCAATACGACAAAAGAATATTTCCTTTACATTTTTCTTACCGTAAACGATTTTTGCATACCTACAAATTAATCCATGAAACCAATTGAATTCCATGGCGAAAATAATTCTCTGTAAATTGTCCAAAACACTTTTTTAAGAATGAGGATCCTTTTGTTGACATTGATAAAAACATTGCTTAGCCATTCAAGTTGAACTGTCGCTTAAGCGCTCTATACGAATATGAAATTGTACAGTAAAGTACAGTTATCAATGGAATTGTAATACATTTTTTTCACATATAATATTATATATTATAAATGACATTATTATATTATGTTCCACATGTCATCGGTTAGTGCGACTTGCTATTACTGGACCGCGATCAGAATGGGATTACAGTTGACAGATTTTCCATATGCTTACGTCAAAATTTGTATGGGTTGACAGCTAACTCAATCCCATTCTCATCGTGATTCAGTAATAACTGCCGGCATTATATACCTACTGACAAAAATAAATAGGGAAGTGTACTGAGATTACGGTAAAGTTATCTGAATAATCAGTAAGATTAACTGATTATTCAGTAAACTTTACCATAATCTCAGTACGCTCCCCGATTTTTTTGTGAGATTTTTAAATTAGATATGCTTACTTTTTGTACTTACCTACATACTATTTCTTTGACTTTATCAAATCTCTCTATTAGACTTAAAAACAGGGAATTATACAATTATCTTGAAACGTATTTTTATTTATGGATATTTCCCTAAATACGACCGAACTAAGAGTTTTGGTATTTAACGAAATACCAAATACCCATGATTTTAAATTGGGCATAAGGTTAACAAATAACCATCTATTTTAATTTCATTTTGATACAACCTGACTACAATGTAACGGGAACGGTGGATTGGTGTAATTCCCATCTGTGCCCTCTGGGCCTACACATGTAGATCACGTTACAAATACATTTTATTTGGCGTAACATATTCTGGGGCCTTTTTCTCGGATGGTATTAGACTGGTATTATTAGCGTGTTGTCATCAAACCCCATACGATTTGACAGTTTGTGCACTAATAATATTAGTCTAATACTTGAGAAATCCGCTGGAAAATGCACATTTAAAGTTAATGTTGAATAAGGCCTCTCTAAATCCTAAGGCTTTTCTAACTCCTGCCAAAAACGCTCGGAGGGGATAACAGGAATATGATTGTGGATGAAATAGTGTTATAAGAAAGGAATTACTGGATCTAAGGGATTATGGAGTATAAATAACAGCTTTATAATTTGAATTTAATATGTAAATTAATACACTGTTAATTTAAGACGAGACAAATGATATCGTAGTCCTTTTCAATATAAATTTCTTGCACTGCATTTTATGTGGCTTTTATCTTTAGCCCACTTTCTTCTATATACAAAACATATCTTTATTAGGTGGTTTACTAATATGTGGCCGAAAATTGTATAGCAAATTATCACTTCCCAACGATTTTTTTCATAGTTTTATTTGGCAAAATCATCAGATGGCATAATATCTTTTCACATAACTATTTTTCCCATAATTTAATTTGGCATACTAACCTGTGCCAAATGAAACTGCGGTCAAATATAACTATGCGAAACACCTTCGGCGATTTGGGATATGTAATTATGCCAAATGATTTTAGGGAAAATGGCAGTACACCCTTTAATTTCAAAGATTTTTGCTAAACCGTGATATGCTAAATAAGTAAGTAGGTATGTAATGTACTCATAAGTATGCAAATTATCGTTTGATAATGAGGGATATCACATTAGGCACACGACCTTTGCCATGCAAATTAGGGCATTTCAGGTTAGCAAGGTTACCTTCCGGTTTCACCAACACGAAATACCATAAATTGTTCGCTGACAACTATATACCTTAGTGTAAAGACCCAAAGTCCACACAACTTCAGCGCCGATCTCAGCGGAATTCAGCCAACAATAGAAAATATTCAGGCGGAAGCCCAAAAATTGTCTACGGGTTCGGTTTTTTGTATGGAGCTACGCGGAAAAAAAAGCTTCCGGGATATTCTCAATCCAAGACATTATTATTTTCTTGAAAATATTTCCTCGTGACAAGTATTTATTTCCTTTACCAATAATATGATTCTTCGCTTAATAAAACCACGTTTTCTTAAATTAGAAATACAAAAATGTATTGTTTCAAGAGTATATTGAGTGAATAAGAGAGATTGTACTTTAATCAAACAAGTATTATCTTAGGTAAAAGAAAACTAGAAAATCTGTAAGAATATATTCCCTTCGTTATATTTAAAACTTTAATTTATTTTCGTTAAAGGAAATAAATGCTTGTCATGAGGAAATATATTCAACATAATATAATAATATATAATAATAATAATACAACGAGGAAATGCCGCCAGCCTCCTTGGTACAATGCCGCAAGGGCCTAGTTTAGATTTGAGCTAGTTATTAATTTAGTTTAGTATTTGTAATGTAGTACCTCTGTATATTTAGTTATGTAAATAAATGTCTTATTTAATAAATAAAAAAAATCTTAGATTGAGAATATCCCGGGAGGTTTTTTTTCCGTGTATGGACAATTTTCACGGCTTCTTTTTTTTATGTATGATACTTAGGTATTCTGTGAGATTGCAATGTAAATTAAACTTTAAATAGATCAACAATAAAACGTCAGTGAAACGAATACACTAAGGGTTCTGTAGTTGCGGTTAGCATAATCAGTGCTAGTTGCGGCAAGGAAGCGTCACTAATACTTTATGAATGAACTCTATGCGTGTCACTTGTACATTATTAATTGCACGGACAGCGTCAAGAGTTGTTGCGCTGTTGTGTAACTTGTAAACGGTGGTTTCCACAGAAAAGATCATTCATTCTGCTAGCGTTTGTTTCGGTCTTGCCACGGCTCTATTGAGCCTGGGGTCCGGCAAACTAATCCCATGAATTGACGTAAACACTAGTTTTTACGAAAGCGACTGCCATCTGACCTTCCAACCCAAGAGGGGAGGCTAGGTCTTGTTGGGATTAGGTCCGGTTTCCTTGTGATGTTTTCCTTCACCGAAAAGCGACTGGTAAATATCAGATTATATTTCGTACGTAAGTTCCGAAAAACTAAGTGACACGAGCCGGAGTTTGAACCCGCGACCTCCGGAGAAAGTCTAACGTTCTATCGCCAGGCCACAGAAAATGATATTAAGCTTAATATTTCGTCTGTGGTGGTTTCAGCTTACTTATACCTAGGTAAAAAACTTAAGTCACCTGTTGTATGTAGTTGTGAGTTCGAATAGACATTTGTTTTGTTTGTGTGTGTCTTTTAAACATGTATTGTCAATTCGAACAGGCCACAACTACATATAATATAACAGGTGGCTTACTTAAGTTTTTTACCTATACCTACATGGAAAATGAGATTTTTTTGCATCTTCTTATGTTTTAGTATGGAAAAAGGTTCCATTTTAAAATAATACCTACATTAAAATATATGCCGGGAAAACAAGGATTATTGACCTAGTACATAAGTATAGATCGACAAGCGTAGCGAAACCGGATAGAAATACTAGGCCCGGAATCCATTATTATTAGTCTTTATTAGTCTACTCGTAAACTTATTATTTTGACAAAACACGGGACTTAATCGCGTACACTTACTTTTAATTTTCCTGACGTTTCGAGCGTGTCATAACGCTCGTGGTCGCAGGCAGACTGGCGAGGAATCGTATCAGCATCTCCTAGCCGCGCGGGTTTTTCGAACTACCCGCACTTGGTCTTGATTATTCACATTTACGCTAGGGTTGTCACTTTGCCTACACACGACACTCACAACATCCGATGGTTTGGAAATGCACGTATTTCGACGCTTACATTTAAATTAAAAGTAAGTGTACGCGATTAAGTCCCGTGTTTTGTCAAAATAATGAGTGAAAATCGTGTGAGTTTAAATCAGTACTCGTAAACTTGCCTTATATTCGTCTCACTGTCTTCAATGTTGACAAAATAATAGGGAAAATATACCCCTATTTCAAAACATTGTTAGGCAACAATGTAAGGCAACTTGCTAGACGTACGGCTTCGTAAAGATATACCAACTCGTACCTTTCGTTATCGTCAATAGGCGGCCAATCCATCAAACATAATGTATCGTAAGATGATGGATTAAATATTACTTTTTACGCCACCGTTTACTGGCTTACAATTACCAACTTTTCAACTAAATACGGCCTTATTATAAATTAATATTGACTTATATACGAGTATAACCTTGTTTTTTCTACTGCTGAACAACAAAACTTGAGCGCAAGCCTACTTTCATTTTACAAAAGGATTTGGATTTTAACTATCTATACATAGCTCCTACAATTTTTTAATAGAGATCGAAGACGCTCTTAATTTTTTTGCTCATTAAGTGGATACTCATAAAAAAACCATTATTGTGCTTATTGAAGTGTTCAGTTGATTGGTGTAATAATGTCACCTTAGATTTATTTACTTCATAATTTAAAATTTTGAAATTCGTAGAAGATTTTAATTATAATCCAAATTATAATAACTGCGTTTGGTTAAACCAATGCAACATAAATTAAGAGTCATAGATAATTAAAAGTAATTTAATTATGCTTATAGAGTACGTTAGTCTTATTATGTCTTGAGAGTATATTTTTACGTAATACACAAGATAATAATACATTTTAATTAAATCTTCAAGTAGGTCAGGCACAAGAAACAATACTTTACGTGCAAGTGACTTGAATTAATTATGTTTTACTTTAGCTGACGAGCGCTAAAAATATGTTTTCCAATTAAATGGATTTTACATATTTAACATTTTTTTATATATTAGCGTTAAAAAGAAAACAATGATATAGAACAGACTTTTTGATTGATAACATTACGTAATTTTATCATTCATTATAAAAATTACCAATGAAACAAATTCAAAACAAACTGGTTATTTTTAGTGTGAATATAATACACAACTTAATATTTAATCAATCCAGTAAATTGCAATATTCACCTTCAATTTGCAAGTTTTGTAAAGAGGCCGCATGTTGCTAATTAGCAACTTTTTAACAGTCGTTGCACAGTTGCTAGTTTGAAAGGGTTGCCATGGCAACAACACTTAAGCCTTTCTAACTTTTTAACACGCCTACTAACCACTATCACACTACAGGGTGTATCTTGTTTATGACAACGAAAAATAATTTATTTCTAAGCGATTATTTTCAAAGTGATAGAAAATCAGTTAGCTGTTGGCGTCTATGGGTACCTTCATCCATGTCATTGAGCAAAGGCCTCATGTGTGAAAGTCATAAAACTTACTTATATCGGCAAGGAGTAAAAGCCAGGAGGGGTAAAAAAATTTGGCAGTTATAGGGACTGCCGATCAAAGTGAAAACTTACAGCTGTTATTTTAGGAAATTATTGATTTAAATTTTTAACTTTAGACTTCACTTTAGACTAGACTTTATTTTACATTTCCTTTTTCATTTTTCTAAATCGTATGGCTTGTGACGGTGTGGGTGACGTGAACCCATAATTTTCCTCTACCAAAAAGTGCCCAACACGGCTAAAAAAGTTTTTCACTTCAGAAACACTGACACAATCAATATTTTTTTGTAACTTTGAATGTTATGTATAGATAATTATGTATGACTTAGTTATTTACTGGCGCCATCATGATAGGATGTTTGAATTTTTACAACAAAAATGCGTTTATTGTACATTTAGATAACAAGTTGCCTTTTTTAATTTTTTGCCTTTTTCACATACCGCAGCCTGTATTTAGTTACATTTAAGGGGTTGGCAATTTATGTAACCCAATGCGGGCGTTCTCTCGGGATTCTTTGGCCATGCCGTGGACTGGACGTTATTCCGCGGTGTTATTATGTGTTAATTCGCGGAATTACTTTCACGGCCACTATTTTAATGGAGTTTCCCAACAGAAAGCATTACAAATTATCGTCGTTATACCTTAATTTAACCTAGTAGCTACCTAATAAAATTAAGAACTGTCATGTAAGTTTTAGCTGATAATAATAAACATATACAAGTCCATTTTTTTATGACTATTAGTAAAGCAAATATGTACTCAGGAACTTATTTATTTAAAGATACAATAGTAAAATCAATACGTCAATAAATAAGACCAACATTCATTATTTGCCGACAATATGGTATTTTAGATATTTTTTTCCAGTTATCAATGTTATAAGTTTTTATTTTGTAGGTACTTGTACATCTATCATAAAAATTACTTTAATAATTCAGCGAAGAGCTTCACAAAAACCATCATAACTTTATCTAGGAAATTATATTACATTAATAACAATAGAACGAAAGTTAAAAGGATCACAGTTGATCTCCTTTTATTTGAACCCAATCTTAAGGAAAATGCAACAGGAAACCTTGGTCGGTAGGGCGGTGGTTCATTGCGTGTACGCCATAAGTCAACGGTTAACATTCAGTTACTTACGTTTACTGATACTTATTATTTGAGATATAAGTGTTATGAAGAAGATATACATAGATAACTGTTTACAGGATTACTGAGTTTACACGGATCAATCTAGCCCGAAACAAAGCATAGCCTGTGCTATGAGTACTAAACGACGATATTATACATACTTATATATTACATAAAAAACTTTCATAACTGACGCACAAACATTCGTTATGAACACATACTAGGGCCATTTTATTTAAAGTTATCTATTGCACTTTTTTTTAATTGGAAAACTTTTGGTGATTTCGACTCAAAATCACGAGCTCTTTCGATTTTGTTAGGACACAAAATGTGTCCCAAGTTTTATTTTCCATTCCGTTACCAGTTTTCCAAAGACTTCTTATGGCGGTAAAGGAATATATGATTTTAAGCTAACATGGTCATTAACATTACAAAAACTATTTAAAACGGGATATTTACCATGTGAGTTTTTTATTATGAGCTTCCGATATTTCGGCACAGTTGCATGCGCCATTATCACGGAGTAACTGAAGTTGCTGCGAGTGTCAGTTGTGGTCTACCCACACACCATAGCGATCTACCCTCTTTCGAGTTCGCTTTTTTCGTCCGTTGTCACTGCTACTACTACCGTCCGCATTCTCACTTGGAACTCGATCACGGTTACGACACACTACACTTACGGTATCAACTCGCGCGGTGTTTACCGAAATAAAGATGCACAACCCTCAGATACTCTCGACTGAAAGACACTATATACCCAGGATGGTTAAGGAGGCCATCAAAATTCTTAAATATAAGAATTTCAACCGGGAAGACGGCTTTTATTTGTCAAGTGTCTGGCATCCAGTGATCCGTAAGTTCTCAAAACCAAAACAGTCTATTTCGGTAAACACCGCGCGAGTTGATACCGTAAGTGTAGTGTGTCGTAACCGTGATCGAGTTCCAAGTGAGAATGCGGACGGTAGTAGTAGCAGTGACAACGGACGAAAAAAGCGAACTCGAAAGAGGGTAGATCGCTATGGTGTGTGGGTAGACCACAACTGACACTCGCAGCAACTTCAGTTACTCCGTGATAATGGCGCAAGCAACTGTGCCGAAATATCGGAAGCTCATAATAAAAAACTCACATGGTAAATATCCCGTTTTAAATAGTTTTTGTAGCGGTAAAGGAATGTATGAAAATGTTGGGACACATTTTGTGTCCTATCAAAATCGAAAGAGCTCGTGATTCTGAATCGAAATCACCAAAAATTTTCCGAATTAAAAAAGTGCAATAGACAAGTTTAAATAAAATGGACAACTAACAAATAAATTGCCTATAAGTACAATAGTTAAGCAATATCTTTAAATAGCTGACAAGTTTAAGGAACTACATATATTATTATGTATAAGAGAACTCATCATAATTAGTTTTGAACTTAATATATAATACACGCTAATACATTGCCTCACGGCACTGTTGCCTGCTTCACTGCCACGTGATATGTAAAATGTACTTTAACAACTGAATTGATTCTTTGATTATTGGTAGGTATTTGCAAGTACCTTCAGCATCCAACGTTTAACCCAAAAGCTTAAACCGTTCCGGCTAAATCCAGGTGTAATGTACTAATTAAATTCAAGCCAAAAACGCAAACAAAATCGACACGTCGCATCTCAACGAGCGTCTACGACAAATTGAGTTGTGGACTCTAAACACGTATGGAATCAATCTTTCCTTAAATTCCTTTCTAAATTGAAAAGAACCTACAATACTACCATATGTTTTTTTTTATACAGGTTGGCCAAAAAGAACTAAATGCATGGCCATAGAAAAGTCCAGTCCAAGTTTGTAGCGTCCCAAAACGTTACAGCCAGTGGGAATAGTTCTTTTTAGTATATAGGTTTTCTTTTCTATACCTATTCAAATAAAACAAATATTTACGTTGCTTCCTGGTTTTTGTCACTAACATTTTATAAACAATGATAATGACGGCAACTTTTCTAAACGCAATCGCTGTCGTCATTGGGCTATTTATGATTTAACGGTCAACTATTTCAGACAAAAGCCTCGCAATACTGTATAAAATAATAGGTGGGCCTACAGCACATTCTCGTAGCACCTCACTACCTGAGTAGCTGCGCTTGAAGGGTGGCTACAAACGCCTCGGGGCTCTAAACCGCGTGTAACTACTAACTATAACTAGGCAATGTACAAAGGCTTTTACATGCCACTGTTAATGTTACATCAGGTTAGGTTAAAGGTTACTATAGGTTAAAGGTAGAATGTAGGATAGTACGTATAGCTACATATGTTGAGAATGCGTATTGAGAACTTTTCCATATCCCTCGTAATATTCTTGTTAGTATTTGTGCTACACTCGAGAGCAAAAGTTTCGGGTCAATGGCATTTTCTTGAATATCTCAAAAGATATTAATTTTAAAGGTGTTCATTGTAAAGATAATCAAGAAAATGCCAGCGACCCGAAACTTTTGCTCTCGAGTGTAGTTCATGTGACACAATAAATATTTATAGTAGCTACATGATCGGTTTTATCGAAACCAATTGAAATAATAGCTATCTAGATTTTATTTAGAGTGCTTTGAAAATTGACATAGGACAAGAATAAATTTAAAATTCCCAATAGTATTATCTCTGCGTTACCTATCAAGTTAAAAGCTAAATAAATAAAAGCTATTGTTGATATATCACTCAACCTCGGCCAAAAACTAAATCCAAATCGAACTAGTTCTTTGTTTGTAGACACAAATTTTATTATTTTATTTTGAAATAATTTGTATATTTTTATAAACGACCAATTAAACTGACAAAGAAATAGCTTTCATACCGCCCTATTTTCATATGCGTAAATAGTTATATATATGGCCATTTTAGATATTCGACCGTTTGAATCTGACATGTAATACTATGAATAAATGAAAGAAATTACGTTTTAAAAATAATCACCCTGAAAATTTTAAATTATACTATAATTTCATGCGAAAATAACAGCCACAAACTTTGGGGTGCGATTATTTTCGAGCTTAATTTCTTTGAATTCGAGCAGGTATTAATAGGAAATTTTAACCTTTTTGTCATTCATTATGTCAAAAAATGTTAAGTATCGAATGGTCCGAGCAAGACCGTACCCTATTAATTTATAATTCGCTTACTTTTAAAATCCATTAACGTTGCTTACAGCAGTCACCAACGCTTTTTGCAATTATGTTGGCTTGCCAAATTCAACTAGGCAATTATAACCGACAGAGCATGGCGGCCGACAAGGGACGGCAGAGGACTAAATTAGGTGAATACGAAATGGTACGGATACCGGATTCAGACAAAATGGTAACGTTCGGATTATGCAATTAGGCATATAATTAAGAACCCCATCAATTGCATACTCAAGAGAATTTTATAAGTATTGGTTTGAAGTAGTAAATACTTACATATACAAATCGATCTAGTCCCACAGTATGCTAAATAAGGCTTGTGCTGCAGGTACTAGACAAACGCTATACATATAAATATCAGATACTTATATATAAATAATACATATACTAACCACACACAAAACATCTATAATTCAGAAACAAATATATGTGATAAACACATAAACAGATTTACCAGGATACGAACCCGAGACTTGCTTACTTAAGGCAGAGTCACTACCGACTGGCCTAGAAGCGGAGGTTATCATGACTTATTAGTACTTTCTTTGTATGAATGTATGTATAATTGTATATGTATGTTATCGTCTAGTCCCGTTGTACTTAACTACAAGCGCTAGGTTGAAGCTATATTTTTTCTGTAAGTATTCCCAAATATTTGTTGTTTATATTTACCTAAAACTCAAGTATCCGTGCAATAAACAAATGATTTCTAAACAATAGTAATTATTGTGTATTACCAAGGTAATGTGAACTGAAAGTATTTCGCGTTGTAGCCGCAATTATCTGGCACAGTCTGATAATGGGTATTCAAAATAGACCGCGCGATGTATGCGCGTTGACATAGTTTTGTTAAGCGGCCAAGTGCACTAATATCGGTCAGGTCGAAAATTCTATTATCAAAAGTTTTCCTACAACCACTTGTTAAACTGATACCGACACAGTGATATGAAATCATTGTATAACTATCAGCACAAGTGGCACAGAAAAAAGTGCCGTAAAGGCTGACTTTTGCCATTTGCAGGCGATTGCCTACGGAAATTGCTAGTCACAAAGAACCGACAAAGCGCTGTTTTTTAAAATTATACCGTTGTAAGCAAGAATACCGACTTTGCTACCGAATAACACATTTTGTTTGTCAGATTTTCTTTTATACTTAATTATATGTATGAAATAGGTACTATGTAATATTTATGCTGCGCAGCATTTTTTTCAAGCTAAATGGAAAGCATGATCGAACTCAATTAATTGATATATATAGTTATAAATAATCTCACAGATAGTCATAGTCATAGTCATAGTCATTTATTTATAATATTTTAAATATTACATGTCAAATTACATAAAACTGGTAATCTTCTTCTTCTTCTTCTTCTTCTTCAGCGTGTATGCGCCCACTGTTGGGCATACGCCTCTCCAATTTTCCTCCAATAAGCCCGGTTCGCGGTTTCTGTTCTCCAGAGCGGGCCTGCCACCTTTTTTATATCGTCCTCCCATCTGATTGGAGGTCTATGATCTGGTCTTACTGACCGAGGTCTCCATGCTAGGACACGCTGGCTCCATCTCCCATCATCTCGTCGGCAAACGTGTCCGGCCCAGGCCCATTTTAAAGTAGCAATCCGTTGCCCGATGTCTACTACCTTGGTCCGTCGCCTTATCTCCTCGTTCCGGATTCTATCGCGAAGAGATATACCGAGCATGCTGCGTTCCATGGCTCTTTGAGCAACTTTGAGCCTCCTCATTCCGCACATGCTCAGTGTCCACGTTTCGCACGCGTAGGTCATGGTAAAACTGGTAATATGGTCAAGTAACTGTTAATTCGTATTATTGAAGGTTAAATAGTTCGTTTTTAAAAAGCGGCTAAGCGTTCTGATATGGGTCTTATTTCTATTTTTTCAAACATTGCTCTACTTAATGAAAGGCTGCGAGTTCTAGCATTAACTGACCGTCATATAAATGTTCATTAGGCCCGCTCACTGGGAATTCCTCCAGTCGTAATAACCCCGCGCTCACGTGCTCATCATTACCATTTGTATTTCCGCATCTTTGTGCCCAAGAATGCACATATAGAGCTCCATGTTCTGCAAATGATTGTCGTTCGTAACCAGAGCTTTCAGTTTGTATGATCGAATACCAGGATTATTTGTATGATCGAATACCAGGATCCTAGCAATTACATTCAAAAATTCTAGGTTGAAGCCGTATTCGTATCTCGTAGTAAAAAATAAAAGCCGTGAAAGCTTACAAAAATAAAAAGCGAAAGAGGATGGCTGACGTACGTCACATTCGTTAGTTTTTTTGTACCTACAAGAGAACTCTACTCTGAATTTGCCACGAATTTGCTAACTGAACGTTCAATGCTTGTTTTATCAGATGCAATGAAAGCCACGAAAACTGATGTTTTTTTATCGTGTAGCTTTTTTGTTATTTTAGTCAGGATATAACAATACACTTGTACTAGGGCATTTCTATACAAAAAAAATCGTGTTGCATTTCTTAATTCGTACCAGCTACTACCTAGTCAACTCAATTATTAAATATCTAGCTCAAATTGATACGCTCCAAATTTTCAAATTTTGATAGTACCTTTCTCCTATTACCTACCTATACCTAATATATGTATTTCTATTATAGTCTAATATAATATTATTTACTTAGTTGGCTCAGTGACCTAAAACAAATCTTGGCTTCCGAAGTGATACTGCATCACTTTAGTCATTTCTGTAGACCTTTTTTGCCAAAAAATATGTTCTAGTTCACGCAAATTACAACTTTGTTTTAGTAACTTTGGGAGTGCTAGTTGACACCTTATTGGGCGTCGAGCTACTAGGTAGATTATTATTGTTCCTTATCAGCTTCTGATTTTTATTTCATGACTTTTAAAGACTTGACCCGGTACTGCAGGAATACAGAATTTAAAAATGTAGTTATTATTGCTTGACGATAGTTGCCATAATTACATAGCTATAGGTAACTGGTTAATTCCATTTACTTTGTTATGCAAATTCTGTACTTGCAAAACAATGAATGCCTGTTGTTTCTTTATGGTTAATGGTCAAGTTACGTTTTTAATATACATTTCGATGAAATAGGCATAACATTATTCACGGAGAACGTAATTTCCAATGATACTGGTAGGCAATATGAAGCGCGTGACCATTCATAACCAAACGCCCTTTATTCTTTCGTAAACAAATATCACGCAATAACGACCAAAGATAATGGACGCGAAGAAAACTGTTCGATAGAATATTAATGTTTAATGTATAAATACTACGTATAAAAAAGTTGAATAGAATATTCCAAACCGTTAATTAGGGTTGAAATTATTCTAGGTGACCCAGTTGTTTTATACAAACATAATGCTTTTTACCTTGTAACGATAGGTACGTTGAATTAATAGTACGACGACCAACGAAACAGTTTACTAACTATTCGTTTTATGATACTAACTGAATATAAAACTGAAAATATTTATTCGCGTAAAGTTTTCACATCAGTATCTACCCGTTTGATAACAAATTATTTAAGATCAATCGATGCACACGTTAAAATAAAAACCCTGCTGTCCATAAAATGTTTAGAAACGTAGATAACCGGAATTTTATTTTTCTTTTATGACAGCAGTAAAAATTTTAACGTTTCAGTAAGAAAATGCAAGGGGAAACTAAATAATAAAGCTCCCGGATGTGACATTTTTGTTCCCTAGCGCCATGACCACCATAAAGTTAGTCTTTGTTACCATTTGATGACCTGGGAAGCTATCGACATGAGTCGTTATTTTTATGTGACGAACAAATCGTTTTGTTGGGATAGTTGTAAAATGTTGCAGCTTACTGTTTTAAACTGTAACAAGTTGAGTTGTCTTACTTTCAAAATTATTTGTAATAAACGGGACTTAACCGCGTATATAATTTTTAAATTACCTTCGACGTTTCGAGGACGCCATTGTCCCCGTGGTTGCGAAGAAAGACTGGCTCCAGTTGACATCAGTTGGCATCTGGTCCTGTCATTAGTAAATGTAGGCGTCAACGAATACAGCCGGTTCGAAAGCCGGACATTGTGAGTGTTGTGTGTCGACCGAGTGATATCCCTAGTGTGCAAAACGTTCAAGTTGATAATCAAGGCCAATTGCGGGTAGTTCGAAAAACTCGCGCGGCTAGAAGATGTTGATGTCAACTGGAGCCAGTCTTTCTTCGCAACCACGGGGACAATGTCGTCCTCGAAACGTCGAAAGGTAATTTAAAAATTATATACGCGGTTAAGTTCCATTTATTACAAATAATTATGAGTAAAAACCGTGAAAGTCTAAATCAGTGTTTTGTCTTACTTTCACCCCAATATCATACATTCAAATCCTGTTTTGTACCCATGCGTTTTTGGGGCTTAATATACGGAATATCATTTAATATTAGCCACTACCTTTTCATGAAGAAGTACGAAGTGAGGATGTATGTCGCCAATCCCCTGTGGACCAGCGTCTTACAAATAAAACCTGAGTCCATCAGTGGTATGAGTAGTTATAGGTTATAACTATCAATTTAAAATGTAATTTTACTGATAAAAATATCTACTATTTTTTATATAATCGTTCTAAACATATTATTTACGTCTTCACCCGTCGTACCAACAAGAATGAACTATTTGGCGTAAAATAAAGATTTAAAGCGGTCTTCCCTCCCCATACGGCAAGATGGACTAGCTGGCTGGCAACACTTAACCGTATAAAACTGCGAGATTTATCAACGTCTCATTTAACTCACCCGCTTCCTCGAGATAAGTAGATTACTCTATTCAATCAAATTGGCAATTTCAAATGTGGCTTCACTGTATAAAAAATAGTATAAAGGTATTTCTTAAATACTGAAATTATTTCATAGCGGGTTCCGTACGTACCTACATACAATAATATGAAAAAGTTACAATAAAAAAAAAGATAAAAAAAGATAAAAGATATTTATTCTTCAATTTAGGCACATTACAATGCACTTATGAACGTCAGAGAGAAAAAGAAACTACCAATACAATAGCGCTTGTATCTTCGAAGCACTTACATCCTTTTATAAACGAAGTGACGAAAGACATGCTCAGAATGCTACAAATCGTTTTTTTTATCACCGCTCTTAACCTATAAGTTCTTTTTGCTATGCCTGCTTGTGAATAAATAAAAATTTGAATGAAAACGTTAACATATTTTATATCAACTGGAAGCTTGTGAGCACAGGCAGCGTAGGTGTCACTTTGGAAAGAAGAAAATTAAAGCAGAGATTTAGAATAATTTGTACCCGTAGGTCTAAAAACTAGGCTCGTCTGCATGCTTTCTTGGTTATAATAGCTAGGGATACACGCACAGATGTGCCCGCCGGATTTGTCTGATGGATATGCCCGGGGGACAGATCCGTCCGTGTATGGCGCTATTCGAATGTGTCTAGACAAATCCGTGTCCAATTCGCGCAATACACGGACGGATCTCTCCGCCGAGCATATCCGTCGGACCAATCCGGTGGTAACATCTGTGCGTGTATCCCTCGCTAATACCTAATACATGCATTCGTGAATTTTTATTTCTTTTCTGTTTCACTGGATTTGGAGAAGTCTCATCATCTGTTGACCGTTTTCGGTTTCGACCTTCCTTCAAATATTTACAACAAGAATGCAGCAAGTTTATGATGTCATTGACTGACGTAAAAATATTATGTGCCTTGGCTTTCAAATTTTTATTTATTATTTCAATTAAGTCCATAAATTCGAGTGTAATAAAATATCACTATTTCAAGCGGCGCTTCGACGTAGTATAAGGTAATCAAGTCCACAAGTAGATTAAATCTCACGAATGAATTTTATTCTCTTGAAATCTGCAATCATGTTGACAGTTTTTTTGATTGATAACTAATTTCTACCTCAATGTTCAACTGGCAAATATTAAGTGTGTTGGTGAACTTAATTTTTTTATCTAGTAGGTATGACTTACAATGTAAGGTCCACTTTTACAACACAATTCCGATGTTAATGATTTTGACTGCATTACCCAAAAAGAATATGAAGATACGTTATTTTGCTTCCTGTCTTTTTTTTTCCTTTTGTAAGTGTTCACCGACACGTTCAAATCATGTAAGAACTATAATTTTGCACATAACAGCAATTTAAAAATACGCAAATAAGAATTGCTCCCGTATAATACGTCGATGACATATGGCTCTTCCTGCTCGAATTCGTCATACAAGAACAGCAAACAGACGGCGGGAATAAACAAATTGAGAGTAATGGTCGGCCGACCCCTGAGCCTGCCTTTATAATTAAAAGGTGTACCTTGAAGAGAAAAACCCTTTTTGAAATATTTTTGAACTTAACTCACATATTTACGTAGCACAACACACAGACACACATGTACATAACACTATGTTTAATAATTGTAATTTAGGTGTTCCGAAATAATTACAATATTTTTTTAAGAATTTTATTCATCTACGTAACGATCCGGGTCCCGGCCCCCATCTAACTTTTGAACCGTGAGTCCAAAAATGTTTAACAAAATCATGAAGGTGAGGCTTAATGAGTACTTTCAATGAATCAATGAAAATCGAATGAGCCGTTTTTGAGTTATCACTCAAAAACGCATAGCGAAAGGTCGTATGTCGGCACATAGTAAAATGATGTAAGCGCCGCCAAGTATCCCTCAACAAACGACCTTTTTGAACGGATGTATTGTACCAGGCTGCCAACTACGGAACCCTACACTGAGCATGGCCCGACATGCTCTTGGCCGGTTTTTGTTTTTGTGGAAATTGTTCAAGACAGAATATGAAGTGTGCAAACAGGAAAGCATCCTGGCCGTGTTTTCTAAGATTTTTGCCTGACCTCGAGATCCGTAACAATGCATAATCAGAGAGTCCATAAGCTTTGAGCGATACAGCGAAAAACAGATATGTCACTGTCGATCTTCTTGATAAAAATAGTGGCGATGTTAAACGGCTCTACCGTGATAGGCAACGGCAACGACAGCTACTCAATTTATTGAGGAAATTGAGAGTGACATTGTCCGCTTACCGCTGCGTCAGGAATTATTTTACTATCACTGTCCCTACCTACGATATTAACCTATATATTATATACTTTACACGCAAAATAGGCGCAATATTATAGACATCGAGTTGCGGAAAACAGCCCGCGTTAACTTAACCTTTATACCACTCCAATTAAGCCTTCTACTCTTCAATATTCTGTGACCAGCTGGCATGTCACCCCTGCACTAATATGCACATCATCCTATCGAACATCTAACGTCAGAAACGATCATCCTGCGGAAAATTACTTCCAGGAACTACAGCCACGACTATGGTGCCAGTAGACATCAATATTCTACACGCATAACAGTGTTTTAATGTACCACATAATATAAAACAGCTCTTTATTTGAAAAACAATCATTACTTTTTAATACCAAGCGTACGTATAAGTAATGAAAGCATTATTTCTGAGCCAACGAGCTAGCACCGATTTACCAAGATTAGAATTTGATTATATTAGATTTTTCTAGATCTAAAAAAATTGTAATACCTTAGTTGAATACACTCGACGGACCAAAATATGTGCAAATATTATAATCGAAATAGACTTTCGTTTTTTTTCATATGAGGCAATAGTGCCTATCAAATAAGTCAAACATTTTCAATTACAACAGCAATTTCTGTATCAGATATTACTATAACAAATCCTAGTATGTTAACAAAATAAAGCTGACTTCAACCAATCAGCTCCAAACATTTTGTTGTGTACAACTTCGACTTCCAAATTCGAGTCTTGTTCAAAGATTCGTAAGGTAATTAAAACTCCAACCACATAAAGATTCAGCTCGAGCGAATTTCCCTCATAATATTCTCCGGCTTAACGAGGCGTTTCACAATATTATGCGTAAGGGAAATTTATATTATGTACTTATCAGGAAATTTGTAACATATGTAGCAAAAACCATTACCTCGCGAACACGCCTAAGGGTTGTTTGATATAAGTTAAATATTTTTTTGGGTTAAAGGGCAGCAAATGGGATGGATGGCTTTGACGCAAAACTCCGTTCATTATTAAACACCTGAGAGCACAAGCATACGAACCGTTCATGGGAACTAATTGAATTTTAACTTTATTATTTATGTTTGAAATTATATAATGGGAGATGAACGTCGATGTCATTCATAGTAGTGCTTATAAATAATACAGGTTTTGATGCCTATGTTTAATTTAATAAGCAGGCAAGATTGAAAAAGCTGTTATAGAATTAATGGGCTACATCTTATAGGCTCTGTCGTCAGTTTTCAACTCGTACACTTTTTAACATAAAAAAAAGAAAGCGGCAAAAACTATTGTGCCGAAACTGCTAACTGAATAATCAAATAAATCGAACAATTTGATCAGCTCAGAACGTTTTTTTTTTAATACCACGACGTTGGAAAACAAGCATACGGCCCGCCTGATGATAAGCAACTACCGTAGCCTATGGACGCCTGCAACTCCAGAGGTGTCACACGCGCGTTGCCGACCCTATAAAAAAGGAGGAATCACTGTGTTGACGGCTAAAGGAACAAGAGAGTCCTTCGCCGTGACCACACTGGGCCACACGTCCTCTCTTAGGTACTTTTTGTAACTATAGGTTAATTCGTTTTTCGAATTAAACGTAATTCCATGTATGAGTTAAACGTAATTCCATGTACCTATATGACATTAATGACAAGTATTCTCATGGGCGAAACATAATGACGACTGGTCATTTTTTATACAAACTGGCCACTCCCAATGGTATTTCAATTTGTGTTAACGTAATATAAACGATAATAATAGTAATTAATGTCAATATGCTCTAACACATAATATGTACATAGGGGTATTATAGTACTAAAATGAGATCCAGAACTTATTGGTTTGGTTTGCACCTGCGTGCTTGCGTGGAAACGAAGCTAAATACTCGTAATCTATTGATTATATTCATGACCCATTACAAAGATATCCGTCTAATGAAATAATAAAGATAAAAATTTCATTTTCATCATCATCATCATCATCATCTCAGCCATAAGACGTCCACTGCTGAACAAAGGCCTCCCCTTTATAGGGGGAGCTTGGCATACGCGCCACGCTTGGCAGGCGGGTTGGCGAGCGCAGTTTTTTTTTTTGTTTGGTATTGTTGTTTAGGCTTTCGGAAGATGCTGCTGCCCATCTCCCGGTATATTCCCTTAGCAGACCCTCCACGCCTACTGCAACCACGGGACGATATGGTGGGGGACAATTCTAAGGCCGGGCACCCCACGGCGGCGATAAATGCCCTTACCAAGATTCGAACCCGGGACCTGTTTCGTAGGCAGGCATTATAACTGTTTTACATTAAGTTCTATATTCAGTCAAATAAAATGAGAGCTGTGAAAAAGATTATGAGAAACTAAAAATACTTTCAGGTTGATAGAACCCTACAAATTCAGACCAAATACCTTCACGTTGAAATTGCCTATAACATTTTTATATATTCCGTGGAATATATTAAAATCATTTTAAGAATTTTCGTAAATCAAGTTATTTCTAGTAAAGCGTAAAATGAAACCAATTTTCCATTAGATTGCGTTCATGATAGGTTGTTACATTCCACCTTTATTAATAAAAATATTCGCAACGCATCTAATTGTTCAATTAAGGGCACATAAGTATCAAAAATTCGTACTTTATTATTAAAAACGGCATTTTTTGTATTTATCACGAAAATATATCGTTTTCAAATCTGTGTATTACCTATAGGCTAGATGAATGATTTTCATGCATGGTATCAATCGATTCGTTTTGTTGTGAGGATCAAATGTCTATATGGGGCCAATTGCCTTAAATCAACATAAAAGACAGGAAAGAGACTTAAAGTCTGCGATTTGCATTTGTTTCTCAAAACGCTCCTAACAAAATGATATAAAGCTGTTTAAAGTATGGAAACATTATGAAATTGCTATTTTTACAGTGAAATGTTGCGGTTATGTATATGGTTGCCATACAATATATTTCACAATAAAATGTTAGAAATGAAATTGTATCATTGGTTTTTAAAATTTCGTACTTTCAAAAATCGAAAAAATTTGAAACTTTGAAGCCCGATATCTTTGAACCATTTCAATAGATTTTTTTAATGTTTACTTTATTTGGATATTTTGATCATTTTTCATCCTATCAACTAAATTTCATTGCATAATTCAACATGTGTCATCACCCCTATTCCATCAAATTCTAATGTACGATAATAAAAGCTAATGATTTTAAAATAGTTTGTTCTAAAATGGGTTATATATGTATAATACAGTGTGTTTCTGTAATAGGCGCAATAAATTAAAACATAGATTCTACTCCTCAAACTACAAAACTATTGTTCAACAACTTTAAAAAATATATGTATCTTGTAGATTGTCTCTTTTTCATACAAACTAAATAGTATTTTCAATGAACGTTAAAATCCGTCTAATTGACATTGCTGCAGACATAGTCAATTTCGGAATACATTGCGTGTTCGAAAAAACTTTAAAGTGTCCTAAAAATCAAACCATTCGTTATTTTTAAAAGTCGCTGAACAAACGTTTCCTGGTTTGAGGAGTAGAATCTACGTTTTAATGTATTGCTCCTATTACAGAAACACACTGTAGAATATGCTCTACTCACATGCTACAAAGAAAGCTAATAGAAATTGTAAGGATAAATGATCCATTGATTTGCTACATTCTACCTGATTTTTTTATAGTGATTAAACACTTATATTAGACCAGAGTTTCCGACCTCAGGATCACACCGGATCAATATGAAATAAAGAAAAACACTATAATTTTCGAGTTATTTTGTAAGGTGGAACCCCTTAACAACTGCCATTTCCAAGTAGTATAAAGTTGGATCGAGCTTGATAATTTGACTGCACTCACGTAAATAGTATATTGAAAATTCCTCGACAATGGAAGCCCGTGGCATTTTCCTTCTCACGGAATCTATTTGAGCCATATCCCGACGATGTGGAGAACAATAGCCTCTAAACCAATTAGCACGGAATATGTATAATAGTGGGGTTTGTATATAGAGACCTTATACACCGTGTTTTTTATTTGCTTTATTTGCAAGGGTACATTGCTCAGCTTCAATTAAGTATATTTCTCAAAGACACCAGTGTCCTAATTAGCTTCAGTTCTTGGATAATCGGTAATTATTTCCTATCTTTCTGATTGCGTAAACATACATCTAATTATTTTTGTCCTCTGAGACACCGCAATAAATGATTCACCTGTGTATGTTACGTCAATAAAATAAGCTTCGTTTGTATCTCGGAGTATTGTAATATTCGAAATTACATTGACATGTCATGATTTTCGATTCTTTGATTGAGTTAACCATAACACCCTAATGCCTTAGTTACATCAGTGACCAATATAACAATTACAAAACAAAAATAGATTTTTTTAAACTAATTACATATACCAATTCGTTTTCTTAATCGTACCCAACCATATGCTGTAAATAATGAACAGGTTTCTGAATACGAGAATATTGATAATCTTACGTCAATTTGTTAGTGGGTACAAAATGAACGTTTTATCTTCTTTGGTAGAATTGATATTCTTATAATATAGGTTTCAAATAATAGTACTTTTTTTTAAATTAAGGAGTTACTTGATGGTAAGCGTTTATGGCCGGTAATGAACATAGTAACATCAGAAGATTATGTGTTGCCGTCCTTTGAAGGCCCTGTGTGGCCGCTTCTCGTAGAACCCCATGCCATTTTATATAGGTGTCTGCAATAACTTTTTTTTTAAGAAAAGGATGATACTCACCGACCAGGGGGCCAATTTTTGAATTTCGAGCTCCCGAATTCAAAAAGTTTAAGCTCGAAAATAATCGCACACAAAGGCTTCCCGCCAATTTTTTCGCATGAAATTATTAGTTTAAATACTCATGATTTTAAATTCCTATCGCTGTTATTTTTAAAACATAATTTCATCGTTTTATTCTGAGTTGTAAATGTCACTTTCGAGTACTCGAATCTCAAAAATCAACGAACCCCCCAGTTGCTTAAATATGGAAAATTAGATGATCAATTGATCATCTTGAACCTTACAGCATAAAATTAAAAACGTAAACTAGTTAGTTACTTCTTATTGTTAAATATCTTAGTCTTTGCTCGAAACATCTTTTGAGCTACCGAAGTAATAATCATAAACAACGGGAAACCATTTATTATCTTAGCGGTTGTGTTTATTATCTTAGTGGGTTTCTACAGCTGACAAAATATTCCGAACTAGTTGCGGATTATTAAAATATCAGTCATGTAAATTAACAAGTAATGAAATAAGTAAAAAATTATTATAATTTACGTGTATTGTTTCTTTTGATCAAGTTTTAGTGGCTATTTTACAGTTACCAAGAGATCATTTAAAATTGGCTTATGTGACTCGTTTGTGAAACCTAAGGCGATTATCACACTAGCGCCGCGTGCGGATCCGTCGCCAGTGCAGCAGTGTGATAATCGCCTAACGAGTCCAAATAGTTACTCTTAATTTATTAACACATTCAGCACCGAGAACCCGACTGTCGGGTTCTCGGTGCTGAATGTGTTAAACGTTTAGGTAATTTTGTTACTATGACGTGTCATGGGAGTTTTTTATTGGGATATAAAATGACTTTATGATGACTTGAGTTTTGTACTACCTTGGTATGATTATATTTCTATTTTAAAACTCACTGGAGGTACATAATACATATATGTTTTGAATATACTTTTCAGTCATCTTATTCGCAAATTAGAATGCAGGCATAGAAAAATATGTTTGACCTACTTCAAATTTCATGTATTTTAATAAGTAGGATGTAGCGACGGGAAGTACGAGTATAACGTTTATTCCGTAAATATTTAACATTTTATTTTACCTAAACAAACGGCTGTTACTCGTGTTGTTACTCGTTTGTGCTTGTCTCTAAAATGGTTCAGGCTTTTTCATGATTATGGATATTTTGTTTCATTCCTAATTTTCCACAACGGTAATGACTTTAATGAGGAACCCCACACGAGTGAGTGGTTCATGGACGCG
Source organism: Pammene fasciana (assembly GCA_911728535.1). Classification (NCBI taxonomy): domain Eukaryota; kingdom Metazoa; phylum Arthropoda; class Insecta; order Lepidoptera; family Tortricidae; genus Pammene; species Pammene fasciana. The sequence goes on from OU452279.1 coordinate 7,067,064, forward strand.
GCATTGTCGTGGCACTCGACCTCTTTGTGCCGTCTGTAAGCCCTCTGCAAGCGCGGGTTACTCTGGCAGTGTTGTGCAGTTGCAGTTATTAGGTACACATTTTGCAACCTGCGAACTGCGAACTCGCGATTTACTTGCAATCGAGATGACAAATATTACAACACCCTTATGAAGATCGCTTTTGCATAATCAAGATTGGTCCTGCTCATATAAGAACTTAATATGAATTATATTTATTACTTCTGTTACAACCACAAAAAAAATCATAAAGATCAGAAAAACATTACCAAAGTCATCGTGACCGTTATATGGAGATTAAGAACTATGTGAAAACATTATGGAAACTCATTGTGTTTGGTATTGTTAGAATCAGAACGGTGGGTTTAAAAACTTGTTTATTAAAAAGGAATTTTAGAATTAAAATATATTTAAAGCTAGAATTGAATAAATATAGATTACCTATAGACCCAGGTCAAGGCACCGCGCGTCACGTGGGCGAAGCCAAAATAAAACTGAATCAATGTAGTCGGCAAAGTTTCGTCAACCTTTTAAAATAAACAGAATTGGCTATTTTCATACTCCCGTTTCCAAACTGGAAACCTAATAAAGTAGAATCCGACGATGGTGTTGAAATCCACTTAATTCTTTCGCGTCTCAATGGAAGTCGTTCATCGAGATAAAAATACGACAAATCGTTTCATTTTTGTATCAGTAACGAAAATGGAACTCTATTAGCAAAGTGCCAATGTCCATTTGGTTGATATTTTTTAGAACCCTTTGTGTATTTATTCACTGAAAAGAAAATTATTTTTCGCTAGCCTTCAATCGTGTTTACAAAAGGATTTGAATCGATTGTAGCGATAAAAATGTTCTGATTGTATGATAATTGAACACCCCTACAATAATACGAGTAGCTATAGAGATACACGCACAGATGTGCCCGCCGGATTTGTCCGACAGATATGCCCGGAAGACAAATCCGTTCGTGTATGGCGCTATTCAGATGTGTCCGCAGACAAATCCGTGTCCAATTCGCGCCATACACGCACGGATTTATCCGCCGGGCATATCCGTCGGACAAATCAGGCGAGCACATCTGTGCGTGTATCCTTAGCTAATATTTGTACGCCAAATCCTTTTAGGTCGGCAATGTTACTGGCCAATGAAAACTTTAAATAGACTATAAACTAACCTCGAAAAATGGTAGGTAAATGAATTTGATAGTAACGAAACCTTTCAATTATTTTGCTATACTATCCTTTATTACTACATTAAGGCGTCTGGCGGCTTTTCATCGGTGAAGGTCAAATAATGCAGTTCCACTTTATGAATACATAAACCCGAAAATAAAACGTCCTCCTTTTCAAGTCGGCTAAATAGAGAAAACATCATTCCTGGGATGGAGTCTAATCCGTTTTACTCGATAGACCTAAATAATTAATTTAAATTTAATATAATGTTCGCAGTGATTTTAATCAAATTATCTTGTCAAATTAATCCCGGTCTATTAAACAAACATTGCCCAATATACTTACGGCTCTTGTGCTTGGTGAGGCAGAATATATTTCAGTACTTATTGGTTACCATAGCGATCAATAAAATTAACTTTTCCTTTGTTAGGTAAAATCGGTACTGTCAATTTCTGTTTCATTTACGAAAAGCGCTGGTGTCCTGGCGGGAGAACGTAAGACTTTCAATCCGGAGGTTTCGGGTTCAAACCCCGCCTCGTACCACTGAGTTTTTCGGAACTTATGTACGAAATGTCATCTGATATTTACCAGTAGCTTTTCGGTGAAGGAAAACATCGTAAGTAAACCGGACCTAATCCTAATAAGGCCTAGTTTCCCCTCTGGGTTGGAAGGTCAGATGGCAGTCGCTTTCGTAAAAACTAGTGCCTACATCAATTCCTGGGATTAGGTTACCGAGCGGAGGCCAGGCTCTATTGAGCCGTAGCAAGACCGGGACAAAAGACGTCTGCTAAGATAGCTACAGTATGATTTATTTAAGATGTTCAAAGTGTAGGTAGAAATCCTTAGTAAGATTACGACGACTTAAAAAATGACCACCTTACAATGCTTTATGCTTTTTATCTTTTAAATGACGAATTACTCACAGCCACTATATAGAATAACTCACAGCCAACGAATAAGTCTCGGTAGCTCAGTTGGTAGAGTGGCGGGCTGGTATCCTCGAGTCACGTTTTAGATTTTTGTCCTAAAAATTATAATAATTAGTCCAATTACAATCACTATAGGTCTGCCGATATCAAACAATCGAAAGCAATTTATTTGCCTATTAAAATTTAGCTTAAGCCCCTTAATGGTTTAAGATGGTGTCACGGATTCCTTGATTTTAATCAAGCAATTTAGAGTGGAGCAGAAACCTTCTTGAGATTCCTGTCAAGGGCTGTTGTCAGAGATTGACGTCACGTTTCTTTGCAATCCGTTTTAATCGTAATTTTACGCGGTTTATTTAAATCACGGATTTAGAAGAGAGATGCTTGAATAATTTACAAGTATTCCAAGAGGATTACGTTCGTCTCCAGATAGAATATAAGGGGTTAATTGATCTAAGAAACAAAAACATTAAAGGCTGATTGATAAATAAATTAGGTACTTAAAACAGCGACAAAGTTTTAATTAGGTGTGCAAAGTTTTAAAAAAAACAAAGTTCAAACAGAGATTTCGGCGTGTTATCTAGGTAGGTACTTTTAGTTATTTGGTAGTATCTGACATGGTTTTATCCCTTCACATCACTCATACATAAACAAAGACGATGAAACTAGAGTTCTATACTAATAAATTATACCTACATTAATTACCAAAATTAAATGATATTTCTGGGCAGTAGACTAAAATGTCTCCTTATACGTAATATACATACTTATTTACTAACATTTTAAATAACTGTTATAAAGCATTAATAACCAATTTAATAAGCTAGTACTCGTAAAGTGCAACACGAAGAATTTTTTTATTAGAAACAAGCAAAAAATAGTAATTCCCAGGACAAGTAAACGTTTACTAACTAAAAACAAGTTAACCCTTTCCTTGTTCTTAGTATAGTTTACTTGTTTTTAGTATAGTTTACTTGTTTTTAGTAAAGTTTACTTGTTTTTAGTATAGTTTACTTGTTTTTAGTAAAGTTTACTTGTTTCTAGTAAACGTTTTCTTTGTTTTTAGTAAATGTTTCCTTGTTTTTAGTAAACGTTTGCTTGTCCCAAGAATTACTATTTTTTACTTGTTTCTAGTAAAAAAATTCTCCGTGTAGAACAAAGTAGTGGCAAGGATTATACATCTTCGTCGTGTTCGTACGCAATTTAACACTACTGAAGTAGGTTTGAGATAACCTTTACTTAGACTTAGTTACTTACTTGAGATTCCACAGTCGAGTAGTTTCAAGTGCATTATCAATTTTCTTAGTGTGAGTTAAATTTAATTATTTTTTAAATATATTTAAAGCTTAGAGCCTGTCCCTAAAAATAAGTGTATAAGTTTTCATATAAACCACGACACTTTTTTCCGGACAAACGTTTAGCAATTTTTTATTAGTATGAGCATAGTTATTTTGCAACTCATTGTAGGTAGGTAGGTACTTTAAATGCAATAACTAGCAAATAAGTAACTATATCTCCATAAGGAGAATATGTACATCAGGTATAAACCTGATGTACATATTTACTTACATTTTATATAACTGTTGCATATCATTAATATCTAGTTTAGTGAGCTAGTACTCATAAAGTACTAGAAGAATCGAGCGGCAAGGATTACGAGATACATCTTCGTCGTGTTCGTTCGCAATTTAACACTACTGAAGTAGGTTTCACATAACCTTTACTTAGACGTAGGCACTTACTTCCACAGTCGAGTAGTTTCAAGTGCATTAGCAATTTTGTTAAAGTACATTGTTAGTGTTTACCTAATGAAAACGAGGTAAAAAGTAATAATTAAAATCTTTTTCAAATACCTGTATTTAAAGCTTAGAGTCTGTCCAGAAAGTGTCGTAAAATGTATAAGTTTCCATATAAATCACAACACTTTTTTCCGGAATAACTTCATTTAGAAAAGTTAGATAAGTATGAGTAATTGAGTATAGTTATTTTGCAGCTCATTGTAGGTAGGTACCTTAAATGCAATAACTAGTAATAATACTACTTATAACAAAACATTTATATTTAAATGAAATAGCTGTCACAAATTTCATATCCACAGCGCAGATTTCAGGTGTAAATAAGTATAGGTAACGTTCGTCAACAAAATGCTATACAATACTATACATACAAGAATTAACAAAAACACTGGTAATCCTTTTAAGGGCATAATTAGTATCGTATTCTAATTATGAAAAAGCTCTGGTAGCCTTGCGGTAAGACGTCCGACTTTCAATCCGGAGGTCTCGGGTTCAAACCTCGGCTCGTACCACTTAGTTTTTCGGAACTTATTAGTACAGTCATTTTATTTTCAATTGTATGGGAAAAATGTCAAATTTGGAAATAATTCATAATAGCAGAAGTATTTAGTTGTATGGCTTAAAAGTCATGTTAATCATTGCGTAGACAGAAAATCCTACAAAAAAATGACCTTCAAAAATCCTCATTTAATTAATTTCAAAAAATCGCCTAAATAAATATATCAATATTTTATTATTTATTATGGTTCCTTAAGACACGTTATTTATGGATGACGGAAAATCAGACAAAAAAAAGAAACCCTTCATATATATTTTGATGAATATTTACTTCCCGATGGAAAGTTTGTAGGATTTTTCGTTCAGTTATCTTAGAATGACATTTTAAAACTATATAAACAAAAAAATCGCTATTATAAATTAATGTTTGAAAAAAACGTATCTTTACTGGGCTATATGTACGGAATATCATTTGATATTTACCAGTCGCTTTTCGGTGAAGGAAAACATCGTAAGGAAACCGGACCTAATCCCAAAAAGGCCTAGTTTCCCCTCTGGGTTGGAAGGTCAGATGGCAGTCGCTTTCGTAAAAACTAGTGTCTACGCCAATTCATGGGATTAGGTTGTCAAGCGGACCCCAAGCCGGGATAAACGCTAGGAGAAAGAAGAAAAAAGATTCTAATTATGAAAAAGTAGGAAAAAAATTTTTTCTCGCGGAAAAAAAAAAGTTTTTGTATAGAGGGTTGGCCAGCTGTGACGACGCGTACCATACAAAACCAAAAATTTTTTTTCGCGAGAAATTTTTTTTCTTACTTTTTCATAATTAGAATACAATACTAATTATGCCCTTAAAAGCATCACCAGTATTTTTGTTACACATGACAAGACACAGTACCTGGTACTGTGTCTTGTCCTTAGGTCCTGAGGTGCATAAGTTTGTCTAAGGTATGTTTCACACACGTCTTAATCCTCCCTGCGTCTGTGTTATGAAGATTACCTGTCCAAACAATGAAGCAATCTGCCGTTATTAATAAGTTTAAGCCTTTGTATGGAAAGGGCTTAATGCAATCATGCCGTGTATTTCGTGAGGGCGTGTGAGTTTGCTTTTCCATTGAACCAATAATGTGACCTGGTGACGTATTCCATTTTAAAAATACATTAAAAACATAATCTACCTCAAAAATAAATCCAATACACAACAAATAATCAACCAGTATTGATGGTGTAATGGACTTGTATTGGAATCATTTTCGAGCAAATTCTGATCATTATTATTAAAAAAGATGTTCAAGGTGCTACAGCTAGCCCCTTGAACATCTTATTTAATAATAACTTATTGTCTAAACGTGATCCAAAGTTAGATTAGATTAAAATACGGCTCCTGACCGAGTGAATGAAGTTTTTGTGCAAAAATGTCAAATAGTACAGTCACCGATACTATTACCGGAAGATACTATTATTTTCCTACACCAAGGCAAAAATATGTGACACGCTTTTATTTGTAGCGTCATAGGAGCGTGTCACATATTTTTGCGGGCTTCGTGTAGGAAGATACTATTGCCGGTGACTGTACATTGTGTATTAAGTGCGGTAAACAGGAATTTAGGAACGAGTGTGAATTTAATTAATTAACGAGTTCGTAATTCATGTGCCACACACACTATGTTTTTCATCACACTTGTGAAGAAATAATTTTAAACAAAAAAGAACCGACTTCACTTAGGATCCGCTATTCCAAGAGGAAGTGGCCGAGTTGCTGTAAAAAATAGTGAAATCACTATAGGTGTGCCTATAATAGTTGAAGAGTTCCCTCGATTTCTCCAGGATCCCATCATCAGACCCTGACTTGGTGACAATGGGACCATCTAGGGGTTCGATTAAAAAAAAATTTGAAAATCGGTTCACGATTTACGGAAATATGGAGTAACATACATACAAAAAAAAACATAATAATGATGATAAAAAAAAAAAATCTGTCGAATTGAGAACCTCCTCCTTTTTTGAAGTCGGTTAAAAAAGGGAAATAAATACTACACACAAACTTCCTTGTTTGTTTGTAGACATCAGGGTAAAACTAATAAAAAAAATGGCATTAGGTTACAATCGTATACATATATATATATATATATATATATATATATATATAATATAATAAAAACTTTTTGCAAGTGTAAAATTTGTATTTTTAATTTAGATCAAGACAGCGAATCTTATGAACTTTGTACTTAATGACTGAGTTGTGTAAAATATAAAATCGTCTGTCATATTTTTGTGTTCAGTTTTCGGGTTTAAAAAAAAACTCCCGCAAACCATTTCTGGATCAGTTATTGGAAATTCATTTCCAACCGAGTGCAAAATAATTGCTTAATTATCCGTTGCAAAGTTAAATGGAATGAACTGATGCTGTATCGTGAATATATTAAGGAGGATGAAAATACCGTGAAATGCAATTATGGGTTTATGTTGGCTCATTCAGCGCATTCAGGAAACGTTGAGTGAGCTACTTTCATATAAATTTAAAAATAAATACTACTAATACTATAATCACTGCATGCGGCTGTACTCACTTATGCTTGAGGATGGAGACGTAAGCTCTCCGAAACATGTCGCGCGTAGTGACTAAACACAAGTAAGTACAGCTGCATGCATGCATGCACGTGATAATAGTGTTAACATGTCTCAAAAATAAATGTTACATTTAAATAAAATAAAGAAGTTTTTTTACAATTCCATCGATACTGTTAACTCAGTCAGTAAATGACAAATAGATGTTTGATAACGAATTTTATTATATAGCTTTAAAAATGATTTTTCTTAAATTATTAAGAAAACTCGGTTAGTATTTTCGGGTTCGGTATATTATTCTACAGTTTAATTGAAAAATAATTAATTATTAATTAGTAGGTACTTATAAGTACCTATCGATTTTCCTTAAGATAAGGGACTTAAAATGTTCATACCTACATGAATAATAATAATAATACATTTATTTTTTCCTATAAATGAACAATTTCAAAGGTAAAACCAACATAAAATTGAACAATTGGTTGTTTAATTGTATTGACACATAAATGAATTAATTCATAATAAAAAAAATATAAACTTATACAATTTTGCAGCTCGCTGTATCTAATCAGAAAATAGTCCGTAACCCGTAAAAGGGTACCATCTATAAAAACCGTCTATAAAAACGGTGAAAAAATCATATCTGTTGTATGGGAGCCCCCTTAAATATTTATTTAATTCAATTTTTTTTTAATTTCTACTGTCTAGCTATCACAGTTCATAAGATACAGCCTAGTGACAGACGGACGGACAACGGATTTTTAGTAACAGGGTCCCGTTTTTACCCTTTGGGTACGGAACCTTAACAGCAACATTATAATAAGAATGGAGCCGCTTGTTATAAAACGCCAAGTCGTGTAAACCAGCTTTGAGAAGGCGAGGCTAGAGGCGCCTCATTCAGCTATTGTGTGGTACTTGACCCGATTGTCTCGAGACGAGGATGTCGGCCATTACCGACCGCACTTGCATATTCTGAATTAACACTATGTCTTAAAAAATAAGCCTGTAATTTTTTTTATTATCGAATGTCCGACAACATTTGAGAGATTGTTAAAATAGAAATAGTCGTATTTTTTTGTTTTTTTTTTCATTTTTAATTTTGCATTATACTACATAGTAATACAGTAAAGTTTATCTGATTATATTATTTAATTACTTGCTGTTTGCCACGTAATCCAATTTTGCCCCTTGAGAACTGTCTATTACTTACTGTAATTTTTTTTAATACAATTTAGTGTACACTCATGAAATATAATTTAGAAAAATATATACCTAAACCTCCAAGTGTCATGATCGTGACTCTAAATATACAAATAATCTACTGAGTACTTATCCACATACACGACGACAAATGTGCTCTATCTTACTTTTCAGTACTTACATTACGCTAAACTGAAACTAAATATAGTAATATTATACAAACTTCACAAACTTTAATCGCACCGTGTTAGCTTAAGCAGAAAACAAATTCAAATGCTTACGAACTGTGAGCATCTTCTTCTATACATATAATAAAGCTGAAGAGGGTCGAAACTCGAAAGTCTGTACATGGAAGATATTCGAAAAAAAGTTGGCTGGGGATACTTAGAATGGATAACAGAACACGTTCCAACAGTTTTTAGAATTTTTGTCTGTTTATCTGTTTGTCTGTTTATTTGACCGCGCATCACATGAAAACGGCTGAACGGATTTTGATGAAATATTGTAAAGAAATAGTTCGAGTCCCGGGAAAGGACATAGGATAGTTTTTATTCCGAAAATCAACCCTGGAAGGGGTGAAAATGGGGTTAAAAATTTGTATGGAGAATTTTTAACCGCTGAACCGATTCAGATGAAAATTAGTATAGAGATAATTTGAGTCCCGGGAAACGACATAGGATAGTTTTTATCCCGAAAATCAACCCTAGAGGGGGTGAAAAGGGGGTTGGAAGTTTGTATGGGGAATCAATGACCGTTGAACGCTGGAGATAGTTTGAGCTCTGGGGAAGGATATAGAATAGTTGATATCCAGAATTCATTCCTTAAGGGAGGATTACTAATTCCACACAGACGATGTCGCGGGCAAAAGCTAGTATTCAAATAAAGATTTTAGTCTTACAAAGGATTTGCGGCTATGAAAGGAGTGTGGTTGGTGTGTGTTAGTATTAAATTAAATTATTCTCTAAGGAAGAAACGTGATACTAAGTATCGTAGAATAGCCTAGGTCACGAAGAAGCCTGAGCTTGGTAATCTGCTGTAAAATAACACAATAAAAATACTGTTCTAGAAGTATACCTCGTTCTTAGTTACTTGAAACTCGACAACAATGTGGAGTGCTCACTAAGCTGATAGTTTATATGAAATAACTATTTTATATTTATACAGTATGTCCTTAGCCATTGAACAAAGCCTTAAATACCACATAGGGTAACTTATCAGGAATGTTCTAAAATTATATATTTTTAATAAGAACAAAAGATAAGAAAATTAATTTTCTAAAAAAAAGAATAGTTTCAATATCCGGCAATAAAACGAATCAGCCTGTATTAGTGATTGTCAGTGTTTTTGAAAATAGCTTATTTATTTGTGACACCTCTCGTTAGTCCAACTCAATGTTGGTATGTATGTGGCGGTCCTAGATTAATATGCATTGGTGGCGGTGTTGGCACTTGTCATCTTACACATTTGTCACATAAGACATTTGTCACGTCAAAATGTAATAAGTGTCATTAATAAAAAAGATAATCAAATATAACGAAGGAGGTTTCAAACTATTCAACTAGTATGTATAGTCTGGCAAACCAAAAGCGCAGTAACAGTCAGAGTAACATGCTATACCCATCCCTTTTTTAGTAGTGAGAGTACTAGCATTAGAAAAAGACAGTATGATTCTCGCTGTCTATGCTTGAAGTGGAACAAACTCTGGCCAAACTATATTTCCTCATGAACTATGCATGACATGGGTACAGGCCGATCCAAACTAAGAAATCGTAATTTTTTTAATTTCTCTTTCGTAACCAATGCTCCAATTGTTATGAAACTTTATATACTGGTTCCAAATATGGTAGTATTTTTAAATGTCCGAATCTTACTAGACATTTCTTAATAGAAGTAGGAAATCTTAAAAATCTTACTAAACCCCAATGTATATGTACGTTTTGGCTTTGTCCAATGGCTATAAGAACGCCCAGTATTATTTATTTCTATTAATGTATGCTTTTGATATATTTTTTCGTTTTTTTTTCTTTACTCAGGATGAAGATGCCTTGTATGGACTTGAGGCTGAAGTAGCCCGAAGACAATTCCTAAATCTAAGACCCCATGGCTCAGCAACCCTCCCATTAAACATTCCTTCTTTCCTCTACTTCATTACAAAAATAAAATACGTTTAAAACATTCCACGTTAATCGTCTTATTCTTCTTTACTTCGTGAAATCAAACCTCTATTGAGAGTGAGAAAAACAACGTTGAGACTGTTAGATTAAGGAAAGTGGTTGATCAATACGCGCGTGAACCTCTTCGGAGGGCGCGAGAGGCCGGCGCGATGCGGTCTCGCCAGGGATGTACGTAATATATCCCGCGGACGAAGTAGTTTCCCACTCATACGGCACACACTCGCTGCCTAGGCCCCGGCAGCGCCCCACGCTTGACGTCCTCTTCGGGCCGCCGCCGCCCGCGCCGTCCCGCGCGGACCCCCCCTTGGCCCCCAACCCCCGGCCCCCCCGCGCCGCGTCCCTCCCCAAAACGGCGCCCCCGGAGCCCGCGGACCGCGCGCCGGCCTCGCCGACGCCCTCTATCGAGCGGCCGGCTAAGCTGCGCGAGCGCACCAAAGCGAGCAAGCTGCTCAAAAAACTCGGCCGACAGGAGGACAACGAATTCGGAAAAATAGTTAGAACCCCCGCTCCTGATGAATTCGAGCTTCCCGCCCCACTGCCGACACCCGCTTTCTCGCGGAAGAATATCTTCGATCGTGATTTCGATGCACTGTTTGAAGTAGCGAGTTCACCGCAATTTACGGCTAAGATCCGCGTAGTCACTCCAGAGCCGGATCGCCGTTCTGATGTATCAGCGGTGCATTTCCCCTCCCCGGCCGAGTCTTCCCTCAGCCTTCTCCCTCCGCGCCCCAACTCCGCGCCGAGTCCTTCGCCGTTTTCCTTCAGAACCTCGACGCCTTCGCCGTCGCCTCAACGATCGTCTTTTGAAGGTTTTTGAACGAGAGTGGTTTGGAATGCCTGGCGACTGACTAACCGATCACATCCATAGCGCATGTTATTTCGCAATAATAACGGCTAAAGCTTCACTACAATCAAGTCATCTTCATTTTGATTTTTTATCATGTTTTATGTGAGTTTTTTTGTCGTATTTCTGTGACTTATTTTTGGCGTGGTCACGATCTTTATTTAGAGTTATCAAATTTTCATGGTTCGTTTTGATTGACAGGTTCAAATACAAAACCGAAGAAAGTTAGTTTCTTTCGAAGACTGAGTCGTGCTAAGGCTGAGGCTGAACCAATGCAGCCTCGCGCAGTAATGCAACAACAGTCCATAGACATGGCTCTCCGGGAGTTGACACATCCAGCGCACAACGAGCAGCTTAAGAACCAGCAGCAAGTCACGTTCAAGCTAGTCAAAACAGGTGAGTAATCTAATTTGAGGAACCGTCATTAGAATTACCTGAAAATAATAGTGAAACAAACGATTTTAACAACTATAATAATATTGCTTTGCTATGTGACAACCCCTTATACTTGTTTGCACATGAATACTAAAATCTAAGTAAAAGGAGGACTTCACTAAGAGATTAAGTATGGCAATATACAAAGAGGAAATGCGGCAAGTGTCCTGGGGACGATGCCTCGAGTAGGTAACGCTAGGTTTCATTTTGAAATCAATATAAATATATGGAAAATACGGGTCATTTATCCCTCATCATCATCTCAGCCATAAGACGTCCACTGCTGAACATAGGCCTCCCCTTTAAGGGGGGGTTTGCCATACGCGCCACGCTTGGCAGGCGGGTTGGCGCGCGCAGTTTTTAGCCGCGGGGTGCCCGGCCTTAGAATTGTCCCCCACCATATCGTCCCGTGGTTGCAGTAGGAGTCTGCTAAGGGAATATACCGGGAGATGGGCAGCCGGAGCAACATTTTCCGAAAGCCATTTATCCCTAAAATACATGAAACTAATAAGTTATTATATAAATATATTATTTCAGTACGGAATATGTAGAAGCAAGGATTTAAACATTGTTTTTTCATCATCGTACGGATATAAAACCACACTATTTTGAAAATTTATGTTATCCAAATGTAGTTCAGTTTGACCTCATTAAGGAAGAAGACTGAATTAAAGCTTATCCACCTAACACATTATTTATTTAACAATATCAATATGCTGATGGCAACTCGTGGAATATATCTATAGCCTATAAATAATGGCTTACCCCTTTTAGCTACTTTGTGTAATGGTAGCTCGGTATTTAATCAACTTACGCCTACGATTCAAAACCGTTTACTGTAAATTGAAATCGATTCTCTGAATTTTGTCACGTTTCACTCTGGCATTACTTTCAATAATAGGTAACCTTTGACCTTTACATTCGCATAAAACCCTAAATATTTTTATTTGGAATTGAATGTAATATTGACAGTTTTTTTACATATTGGCACAATGTAGTACCGAACTACGTATCTACTGCTACTACTGTCATCCGAAAAGTTTATAATTCAACAGCTATGTCTTTGACAGTGATTATTAATAGGACAATCAATCTAGTGGTATTTTGTTTATATCCAGGTTTAAAAAGGTAAACATAGTTTTTTTATTAATATAACGAAAACCATTATTTTAATAAATACATTTACACTCGAGAGCTAAAGTTTTGGGTCACTAGCATTTTCTTGAATATCTCAAAAGATATTAATTTTAAAGATATTAAAGATTATGCTACTGACCCGAAGTTTTTGCTCTTGAGTATATTAGCAACATTTTAATATTATCAAAGACAATAAAAGCTTTATACATAAAGGGTTACTTTTTACATAAATTGACGGGGTAATCCAATTTCATTATCCCTGAGTGTATTTAAAAATATATCGTATGTTATACGGAATAATTCAGCGTAAGCTTTTATAAAAAGCTTTCACTAGACTAAACAACTTTCAACGCCTCTTTGTCGATTTTTGTTTTTTGTCGTAACTGACTAGTCCCAAAAAATATGCTAGACCTCCCGTTAGCAACCAATCCTTTGAACTTTTCATATGTACTTACATTAGTGGTCATTACTACCTACTCATTGTTTTATCGGTGTCTTTTACAAATATTTTACCTATTTATTCATGGTTTATTCAGATTGATAAATTTTTACACCAAGACTTACGCTACTTACCAAGACCTAAGATTTACTAGACTTATTTATTATTTCGCTCTTAGCTTACCCGCCACGTCATCCTTGTGAGTCGTTAATAGTACCCTTTTTAGTACTGTTAAGTACTTTTTTATTTGACCCCTGGAATGCTGCTGAATATAAAATATACTCATATATGTTAATCCATAAGCTATCTGTTGCCAAATATTGAAACACGAAACATGAAGGTGTTTTGCGTCATTAAGTAACGAACACCACCAAACGCCAATTTTAACATATACAATACATATTAGAAGGAGATAGAACAAAAACTCAGGCTGAAGAGTCAAAGAATGCTATTACCAACTACCGATACGCCATACAACATGGTCAATTAGATCCATGCAAATTATATTTCTTCAATTATAAAATTACGTAAATAGGTAACTCGACACGCCTTCATAAACGGCGGCTTATGTGGTGTGTGCCCTTTTAAAATATATACGTTACACATATTTCCCTACCAATATGCCTTAAAGAACAGGGATATTAATATTTCCAATACGTCCAAACGAGGATCAAAGGATCTTTATTGAAGAGATCGCTAATTTGATAGGTACGGTAACAAAGGCAGTGTTATGCAGGCGGGCACGCCAGGCACGTTAGAAGACCTAAATTCAATCGATGCTAGACTTCAATTTTGTTAGAAATACGATGACAAAATAATAATTTATGCTTAGTTTGGACTCATTTGTTTGTTGTTGTTTGGCTCGCTACAAATAGATAGATGAATTAAAGCAAAATTCAATGCCGGAATTGATATATTATATACTTTCGATCAGAAAATCTTTTGAGACGACATCCTACAAAGACGCTGTTCTACGAATTGTAAACCAACTATTTAAAAGCTTAAACTCGCAGTTTATTGCAACTTCACAGTGATTAAGTCAGTAAACAGTTTCAATAACACTAAATTCTACGACTTACTTACTGAGTCAGTATTTCCTATGAGCTATAAAGGCTACAAGCCAGTTTTTGGCTAAAGTGCTGGGATTTATTAAATAAGCCTGTGTGTCGAAAAAAAATTGAGGGTATACCTGGTTTTATGGCGTTATACAAGCTCTCTACGTTGTAGCTCCACGATAAAGCCGATTTACCTACAAATCGCAGTAAATATATAACAGTAGATAAGATCGGCAAGTTAATTGAAAATTGATTTAGCCGGATTTCAGCGACAATAACTAGTTTACGGAAAATCTCGTAAGCAAACACCTAATCTGTAAAACGCCGAATCTAAAAAGTTTCGTAATTTTCATATTACAAGATGTAAAAATAATATCTGATTTATGTAACAGTTTTTCATATTATTTTAATTATGATTTGAATATCTCATAAAATATTGATCCTTTGGCAAGAACTTACTATCACGAAAAAAATTGCAACAAATTGAAGTTAAAAGCAGAATTAATAGTTCCAAACATAAATATGTGAACATAGTATCTGGGACCGATAAGTAGCCACGCACAAAAAACTTGTTTTGTGATTTATTTTATTTATTTATTTTATTCTAATGATCTCAATTTAATACTCATAGTGTTATCAATATCATAAATGAAAATGGTGTTGGAATGTATAATGGGGTATTTCCGCAATTCGGATAATTTCGAAACCCATTCAAAAAGCACTCATATTCCAGTGTAATAAAAGTCCATTTTCAGAATTATCCGTCATCTTTTGGCTTACGGAAATTTAGCTTCTTTGACGTTTATTAGAACATTCATGTTCATTACTGTTATTGCTCCAACTGTGAAAACAACCGCAGCATGACCGATGCTGCCGCAAAAGCGAAGCACATTGTGCATCGAACCACTTTTCGGTTTTATCCACTATAAAGCCTTTCTACACGGTAAACCTCGTTTCGGCATTGTTGGAAGCGGCTTTTTCAAATGCAAATATATTATAGATAGTAGCTAGGTAGCCTACGACTACGTACGTGTATAATTCTGAGAAGCGGATTTAGTCTCCGTACTTGATGTAGTAGGTAAGTTAAGTACATACTTGGTGATACAAAATGTATTCTAAGTAAAAACAAATTTGTGAAAAAATTGTGTTTATAGGACTTGAGGTAGAATTTAGAGAGAACACTGACCGCAAAATGTATGTAAGTATGGTAATGAGGAAGAGACAATAAAAAACTAATACTCTTGCCAGACAGATAATATAAAAGGCTTTGGTTCTGTTTACCTTGATCCAAAGGCATTCAAAGGATCAAATACGTATGTAACACATACAATTATACCTACATAGCATAACACAAATAACCTAAAACAATTTATCGTAAATATTTGAATTGTCCGATACCAAAGGAGTCGGCACAATAAATCGTTATTGAATGATTATGTAAATTATAAAGAAACGTACTGAAAAAAGTTAGACAATCGTTGCCTCAATTTTTATAATCGTGCAAAAAAGTTATCCTGGATCGCAAATTGGCGAAGAGCGGTGTTTGCCCCTCAGATTTACAATCAACGGAATCTTTTGCTCGACGAGGTTGTGCTGTTGGAAATATTTTAGTAATATCACTAAATTCCCTAATTTCGTAAGTAACAGTTGTAAAATTCGTGACAATAAAGATTTATGTTTTGCTTGATGTCAAAGTCTGCCACTTATTTGCCACTCAATATTATATGTACTTGTGTATTTTACGTTTTATAATGTATAGTCATAAAAAACAGTAACTTTCCTCTACAAATATGAGTTCTCAAGTATATTATTAATGTGTTTGTTATTTACTACGTTATTACACGAGAAGTTACTAATATACCTACCGTCCTTTGCATACTAAATGCATAATGAATAATTTATTAAATTGTAAGTAATAGCTTACTAACATCCGGTCAACGCTCCGTGTGCAGTCAAGTAGGTATACATGGCAGATCTACAAAACGGCTTACAAATGGATTGTGTCATAAAAACTACATGACACCAAATTAGAAAGCAAAGTATGTGCTGAATATATATAAAAACACAAATGCCTTATAATCGAAATAAACACCCTGGCAAAGTAAGCTGGTTATTTGGAACATCAATTTTTTTAACAAAAAAAAATATTTTTTTTGTAGTATCCAATGGTGCAATGGTCAACGCCAAAAATAAGTTATTTATTTAAATTTATATAGCCCTTTATCCTGAACATATATATTGTTTAGAAAATAAATGTGCTTTTGTATCAAATAAAGTCTCTTAGTTCAGTGTGCCTATTGGCAAATGCCTCCTCCAGCTCCTTCCAGTATCTTCTATCCCTTGCCACCCTTGTCCACAATGGACATATTTAAATACAATTATAATCGACTGCATTACGTACCGTTATGTAGAATATGTAGCATAGAATTGCCGATTATTCAATTCAATTTTCAATTTCATTTATTTAGAGACCAACTTGGATCATTATTGTTAGTACGAACGCTTAAAATAAATTGTTAGTATTTACAAATTTAGAGTTAAGAGAAATTGCATAAAAAGTTCTTATATATTAAGTATATTATATATACCCATGCATGTATTAAATGATAGCGTCAGTGCTTGGTTGTATACTCGTAAAGTTTTAACTATGTACTATCAAATATATATCCGCTGCAATACTGACTGTTAATCCAAAGATTTCTTGGATAAGTATATGTATATATTTTTATTTATTTTATACATTATTTATGTTTTTATGTATGTAGAACTATATGTAGTTTATAGTAAGTAGGCATAAGTCTTCTTTTTATAATATTCAACTCAATTTTTCTCATTGCACCTTTTGTACATGTCTCTGTTTTGGCCCAATGGTTGACTGGTAGAGAATGCCATTTGGCATTAAGTCCGCCATTTGTACATACATTTTTTTTGTATTTCGTGCATTAAAGTTTAAATAAATAAATAAATAAGTTTCACTAAACAAACGAATTCACATTTCTCAACTTTTACAGCTTAAAGCTGTAATGTTTTATTATTTACACAGGCGAACGTTAGTCTATGAGTTAGATAGCACTTTGTACGATCTATGTTCGGTACAAACTGAATTCTAGTATACAGCGAGCGAAATACAGCTTAATAATTCAAAACTCAGCTCGCAGAACTAACAATAAAGTTATTGTCACAGAAAATGTAATGATCAGTACCGTAACTTTATCAGCCGCAGATTTATCTTGTACGTTTAACGGCCTCCTAGCCCAGTTGGTAGTGACCCTGCCTACGAAGCAGGAGGTCCCGGGTTCGAATCCTGGTCAGGGCATTTATTTGTGTGTTTATCACGAATATTTGTTCCTGAGTTATGGGTGTTTTCTATGTATCTAAGTATATATTTATCTATATAAGTAGGTATATCGTCGCCTAGTACCCATAGTACAAGCTTTGCTTAGTTTGGGACTAGGTTGATTTGTGTAAGATTGTCCCCAAATATTGATTTATTTATATACGTAACTTAAGTCTCTAGTGACATGTTCTAGCTATGTATTTCAATCACTTTAATTGTTAATTTGAATTCGTTAAGTACAAAATAACTGAATAGACTACCTGAAGTATACCAAATTTCATCAATGACATCGGGAAGTGGTTGAAATTTAACTTACAAGACTTTATGGATGTAATGACACAAACAAATATACGGGGTCAAACAAATAAATAAACAAACAAATAAAGCTGTGTAAAAATATAATGATAAGTAGTTAAATTACTGTTCTTAACTCCTGTAACTTTGTGACAAAGTCGCAGCCGCTGGAATTATGAAAAGCGAACGACAAAATTCGAAATTCGAAACCAAATTATCCCTTTATTTTACTTGATTATTTAATTAATCTTTCATAGTGAACAATTAATTTAATACAAATTAAATAAAGTATTTTATTACTTTATTTAATTTGTAATCTGATCGTTGTAGCTGCAGACATTTTAATCGTTACAAAACAAATTAGAACTGCTAAGGTGTCTAAAATATACTATTGTGCATAATCACAAAAGAAATAAGAATAAAATACAACCAGGAGCACTGTTCCTGATATTTAAATAAAGCATTTGTATCAGCCAGGCTTCAATAAAAATATTCCGCTGATGAAATATTTACATGAATCGTCAAAACCGCAGAATAAACCTTTATTTATATAATTACCTTTGAAAACGGATTACGTTCCAAACGACGACACATTTTTATATGCTTTCATAAAATAATATCAGCAGCCCTATTGGAAACAGATTCTCGCTACATATAGCGTTAAAATATAATGACCGTTTGTCGGAAACAAAGTGTTGAATTTTTTTTTTTAATCTTTTTTTTTTCTTAATTTACCTTCTCTTCATAAATATGTACATATTGTTGCTAAGCTACAAATACCATGCGTCAAAATTTCACGAGGATTAGTATTCAGATTGCATAGTTCGCTGTAACCTAATTAGCTGATTGTGAAATGTATATAGGCACAGTCGACATCAAAGATATGTTAACGTTCTGCACCTAACACGTATGTAATAAGGTGCAAAAGTAGAATCATGTCTGTGACGTTGACTGTACGTATTTGGTAAGTAGGTCGCGATCCGATGACACTGGGAACGCGGATTGAGCCTCCAACATTGCCGGGAGATTAAGCTGACTAATTAAATTACAGATGTCAATGCTAGTTATACGTGGTTTGAGTGGAAATATGTGTGTTTACTAGAAATGCAACGGATATCCGGCCACTATTCGGTATTCGGCCTATCCGGCCACAATTTTTCATTTCGGCCGAATAATTTAGGAGTTTTATTAATTTAGAAGTAGAATTTACGTTTTAATTTATTGCTCCTATGGTTATTTTCCACAACTCGACGTCTATTTTGCGTGATATTGGCCTAAATTTATTTAAGATTTTATATGTTTCGTATGGATGATGTATGTAATTTGATTGGTTGACCAATTAGTAGCTAATATATTAAAGTAAGTAATTCATCTAGCTGCATGGAACCAAAGAATCAACTCTTATTATCAAATATAATCATAACGTATCCAAGAGCGTCCTCAATACATGAAATATCAGGTGTAGGAAATACACTACCTGACTGTTTTACTTGCAAAAGAAACACTATGCATAAAGTTACATAAATCGAAGCTTTTTTTATATTTGCTACTTCAATATTTTTAATTAATTACTAGAAAACTTTATTTTGGTTAGTTTAAGTTTACAATTTTTATGATTTAACAAATTCCTACTCGCTTTCACCACTTTTCACACATATAATGTGTGCAGCTTAAGTGGATTTAGCCAATGTGTAAAGACAAATATAAAATACGGTGTTCACAGAGGGCATTACTGGGTGTTAAACCGTCAACCGCAGGTCTGAGAGCAATGTGTCGGATTATACTCAAAAGGAAGACAAATAAACAGCTAATATTAGAACTTACATAGGTGTAATATAAAGAGGTGTGATAATAACATATGTGTATAAAAGTCGTTGACAAACTTTTATTAATAACTTGTGTATAAATAAGCATAAATAATGTCATTTATCTTAACACTTTTGATATCTTTTAATTCTCTTTTCTTTATGAATTGTATTTATACCTTTAGCTATAATCACAACTCATGTAACTAAAATATGATTTTCGATGGAAGGAGATACATTTTTAATTTTTATATCTGCTGAATATATTAAATTAAGTTTAATGTGCTTACTTAGTTATTATATCTAGATATCTGTTTCACGTATTGTTCTTTTATCAAACGCTTTTAATCTTTGTATCGGCATTGTTTAACTGCTATTACTAAAGGCATATAACGTTTTTCGGATAATGATACCGCTTTCAAAACATTATCTAAATGGAAACCTTTCAGACGTTCTTACTGCGTACCCTATTTTAACCAAACGACGTGGATCCCTTTGATTCATTCTCACTTCGCCGGTCACAGGATCACCATAGTCGTCAAGCGGCTGAAAATGTGGTCTAAAATAAAGGGCCACGTCTTGGTATTTTACCGACGTTTCCAACATACTTGTGAACACCTGACAGTTCACGGCCCAAGTTTCTTCGTGCGAAAAGATGTGCATTTCATATACAGATTAATTTATTTCATAATTTACGTCCAAGTCTGGATCGCTGCGGTAGCCACGATTCGCAGATACTATAACCACTACCAAGAAAACACAATTCGATTTACCACGCGAACGGATTATCTAGATTGGAACACAACTTTTGCATCGATAACCCTTTGTGAAATTCCTAACGTTGACAAAATCTATATGCTTAGCCAGGAAATCAATCCTGGAGATAAAGGTAAGCTTGACCGATTCATCGGCGAAATTGGATTCTTCAATGGTTTGTGCCACAGTTGCTTTGCTCTTTGTGACAACGAACCTCTCTGTCCAACGGATTTTGGGCAACTAAGCCTGGCCGTTCGTTCCGAATGCAAAGATTTGTTATTAAGCTGCAAATGGAATGGGATTTCTTTCGACTGCTGCAAGAGTTTCCAGCCAATAATAACAGAGTACGGCACATGCTATTCAATGAACAATGTCCACGGTCCCGAAGAATCACCTGTTTACAAAACGTCAAATAAGGACAGACAGGCTTCAATAGAAATTGTAGCATCGCAAGATTATGAAGCGTTCCTGCATGCACCAGAGGACATACCATTTTGGAATATGGAATACGATCGGAGGCTGACAGTTTTGTATGGTGCGGAAGCTAGCGTGTTATACTCTATTACCAATGTCGTTAATGAACCAGAAGTTTCACTGCTAACACCAGAATTTCGTCAATGCAGATTTCCGAATGAGGTACCGGATAACTATATAGCATATAAATACTACAGCTACTCTGGTTGCATCAGCCAATGCCGTATCGACGCGCAGTTAGAAATCTGCAACTGTACTCATCACTTTTCCCCTCCAATTTACGAAGAGAGGTATTGTGATTTAGAAGGATTGAAATGTCTTTCGAATAATTTTAGGATACTGAGAAAACTAAAAGTGCCTGGGATGAATGAAACTGGGTTGATTTGTGATTGTTTGCCGTCCTGCGAAGAACCAGATTACAATGTTGTAGCTAAGGATATTGTGGAGCCTGAAGAAAACGTCAAGGCGAGAACCGCGAAATTTTCTTTGAGTAACCGACCTTATGAGCGGATCACCAGGCAGGTTGCCCGCACCACCTTGGATCTGGTGGTTGCGATTGGGAACAGTTTTGGTCTCTGTTTTGGAGGTTCCCTACTATCCATTGTAGAAATATTTTACTATCTTTGCTTTAAGCGATGGAAGTACAAGAATTAAGCGATAGCAACTTCCACTGTACTTTCACTATTTCATTTCACAACTAATATTTTTAATGATTTTAGTCCCAATTTCTTATTATTTATGTACAAAGGTCTGTATCTGTTTGTGCATTTAGTGCTTATTTAACTTATGTTATCGTAATTTTTTTGTATTATATTAAAGTTATACTTAGTAAGAATGAGTTTTAAATTTATTTTAGTTTAGCATTACAACAACTCTTTCCTTCCAAATGAAAATAAAGTATTCTACATGTTAGGTTAATATATCTAACATGTAAGACCAAAAGCATTTTTTTTATATAGCCTATGTTGTGTCCCACTGCGGGGCAAAGGCCTCCCCTCTCTTTCGCCTTCCAAAGCATGATTTAGATTTTAAAAAAACTTGAACCTGATATATCCATTTACATCTTCCAGCTAATGTTGGCAGTTTATATCTGCAAAATGTAATTTTATAATACGAGTACAAAGACATCAAAAAAGGTGTCTCAAGTTTTAGTGATAAATGGTAGTCGTATCTTGTGTACACAAAAACGTAATACGGATTCAGACGGAACACGAAATGAGCGAAATATTATTTTCGGCCCTCTCTGCTTGCTCATTTCGTCCTCTGTAGGAATGATTAAAAATCATCCTTCCGTAAAAATTCATTGTAAATAAATAAGTCAAATTGAGATAAGGTGGGCCGAGGCTGATTTATGTATTTAATAACAGGTAATACTGAGTGAAGTTCAGGTAATCGACGATCAAATAATTACTACATGCTTACTCGATAACATAAAGTATAATTTGGTTATTTCACATGTTTTAATATAATGTAGCCATTGATTATAAATGCATGCACTCGCATGCCAAGATCGCTGGCACACTAATATAATATAAACCTTACTGAGATATATGAATATAGGACATTTTTATAAGAACTAATGTCAATAATGTCAATAATTCGTTACAAAAAATAAAGTAAGGATTTGTAATATTTCTTTTCAAGAATCTCATCATTGTAGTAGTAGTTGTAGTAGTAGTAGTAAAACAGTTTATTGAACAAAACAAATACATGGGCATTAAAACTAAGGTAAGTGTTTACAAAGACGAGCTTATCCCTTTAAGGGATCTCCTCCAGCTAACCTTTAAGCAGCCGAGAGAAATCGGTCAGACATGGTAGACAAAGATTTTATCTTTTAATGTCGTAAAAAATATTTATAATGAAATGAAATCAATAAGTATACATATATTTTGAAAACAAGTAAAACCAATTGATCTAATAAGACCAATAAGATAATAAAACTAAAGTTTGGAATAACGCAAACGTTCTGTGATTGAGCAAATATGGTTACTTCACTTCCATTTGCGATATTAAAGAAAAAGATGCAACACAAATAAGGCGAAGAGAATTTTCGGCACTAGAGTGAAATTACGTACTGTCCGTCTGCCCTTCCTATTACATAAAAAGCCTTGTGCAAACAAAGTGGGAGTAGTCTGAAAAGTTTCTACCTTTCTAGCTACATTCTCATTATGAAGCTAATGGGTGAGTTTTACTGTTGCGTTTTAGAAATTGAATAACGACGTCATTTGGACGATTGTCTGTTATGTCTGCAGAAGTGAGCGGGCTAAGTGTTCAAAATGATCTAAGCATACATAAGTTTAATATTAATACAACATTGCAAGTTTAATATATCATTTTCTATCACGGAAAAGCGGCTGCTTATGTCACAGGTACTTACTAGAAGATTCCAACACTTTTAAACCTTTATAAAACTTTGAACTAATTTAATAACTTTACACACATTACACTTTACTTTTTTTTTCACAACTGGAGTGTGAAGATCATTCTGAACGACTTGCACTTTTCCCAATTCTGCTGCTGACCGTACGGTATCACCAAATCGTCCAAGAAAAGTTCGGAACTAAAAACACATTAGAATTCACCCCAAAAGTTTCTTACTAACAGCCTGTCAGGAAAACTTATACCCGTAACATCTCTTTTGTATGTTTTGGAGTTTTATCTTAGAGGGTAATATCTCTCTGTTTTTTTTATACCTTTTACTTACGAGGCATTAAACCAGCCGGAATTAGTATCTTGGGCGGGTACACCAGAATTACATTATTTTTCTGTACATTTTTTTACAAATTGACTTATCTTCCCGGATCCCTAGAGGCCTTCGTGAGGAAAAACAAAAAAAAATTGAATTTTTATTAGAGAAAACAAGGTCCAGAGGACGAAAGATCCTGTAGGTTGTGCAACACAATTACAGTACAAAAAAAATTTCAAGCTTTTGCACAAATAATAATTTCAATATAAATAAATACTAATAGACAAACATTAGGTACCTTTATACCCCCGTGATTTATAGGTATCATCCAATGTAAATCAGCCAATTAAATAACATTGTTAAGCGTCTTATGGCTATAGTATACATAAACAGGTGAAATCGGGGTGTTTTTATGCAAGTTTTGTGATATTGATAAGACAAAAGCACTTAGAACCATGGACGTTACATAAATTGAAGTAGAATTTTTGTAAATAAATATATGGATTACAAATATATGCATTCTTATTAAATTTTCTAAGTGTAAGGATATGGTAAAGAAACTAGTCTTAAGGTGTTTTTAAGAGACTATACAACGGATTAAAAAAACAGGCTGAATTAAAATTATTACGGGGTTTATTCTTTTGTCTCTATCATAGTATTAGGCACTGGTCCCACCGCGAGCTAAGCTATGAGCTATCGGCTATAAACACGAACAAAAGATAAGCACTGCCGTGTAAATAAAAGAGACGCGGCGATATTTATAGTTACTCGCCCAGCGGTGAGCTATAAATATCGCCGTGTCTCTTTAATTTACACGGGAGTGCTTATCTTTTGTTCGTGTTTATAGTCGATAGCTCATAGCTTACTAGCTCGCGGTGGGACCAGTGCCATAAGGTAAGCTACTTTTTGAACCCACGATGATGTATATCCGTACTACGAGTATGTCTTGGTACAAATTCCTCCCAAATTAGGACCTTGTACACGAAGGGTAACACTGTCGACTAACTTGTTAGTAAGTGCTAAGTTCCACATCTGGCGCAAGGAGTTGTTCGCTGTTTGCTTGGTTAGATCCCTACATGTAGTATAGTAATACTACTTAACTATCAGCCAACAAATATATTTTTTGTTTGGAAAATCCGATAGTTGTTCTTCTTAATTAGAAACATTATGACAAGTCACAATATCATTACTGTTTAAGTGTATATGCCAAATAAAAATTTCTTTATCTTTATCTTTAAATCATGTTCATTTTCTTAAAATTGAACTTAGGTAGACTAAAAATGAGGATAAGCAAGAAAAAAAGATATAGATGACACTTTAAACGCAAAAAAAAAAACATATTGTTGGCTCTGCCTATATGCTCTGGATATGTCAAATTCATTGAATCTCTAATAAAGGAGTTTATAGTGCAAAAAAAGAAACAAATGACTGGCATCATTTACTATTGCTTGGTTTTTTATTATTTTATCGTCATTATTCCAAAACAAGTTAATTCACTATAGTACATTATGTAACTAGGGCGGTAAAATAAAGAACGGCTCAGATTGCGGGCATTTGTGGCCCGAACCGAGGGTAAGGGCCATAAACAAGCGATCTGAGGCCTTCTTTATTACGGCCCGTGGTGCGTACACAATTTTACGTCTTCTCCTGGGTGTGAAGTGAGATTTGCCGCTACGCCCGTGGGCGGCTACTCTCACTTACCGCCCTGAGTGACGTAATAAACATTAATGTGTACGTACTACAGCACCATAAAGAAACAAATATATTTAAGTATATTCTTGTAAAGTTCGATCGTTTTCTCAATCAGAACCTACCCAGAGAAAGCAGATATATATCATTTCCAATCGAAACATTGTTACGAAATTGAAATGAGAACCTACACCTGAATAATAACATTCTGAGGAAACAAATTACATTAATTTCGTTTACATTTTCAGTATTCACATGTTATATTTAGTTTAAATCAGTGATAGCATGTTTTGAATAATAACTAATGGTCCCACCCTGATGTTAAATATATAACGTTATACAAATAATGTTACAATGATGCCGCTATTATGATGTAATAATGGCATCCCTGATAATCTTGTTTTATTTTATAACGTTACATAATGCCAGTGTGGGACTACCATTAAGGCAGTAAAGTCACATTAGTTACATAGTTTATGTCGACAAATTTATGTTTTTTTCATAACCTTCCTAGAACTTCATTAAATGTTTGTAGCTTCCTTTGTCTTATAAGGTTTATAACACGGCGAATTTTTTATTTTTTTAGAAAGAGACACGGCATATTTAAGAAATTAAGAGACAAAGAAAACTAGTGTGTTGTGCTGTGTTGTTACGGTACCCCAGAGGTGCAGGAGGCCTTCACAAACTCGCGCCACACCTTCCTATCCTCAGCTATAGCCTCTTTCCAGCATACTGGTTGAAAGGAAACAAGTAGACTTGATAAAGATGGATGGTTAAAACAAAACCCTTGTTTTGTACGTACCTACATAAATATTAAGCTATTCTTTTATTCACTTTAGCCGTATGCTTATATCTACGGCTATTTGGATAATCTATCCACACACTTAATATTATGTTATGATCTTTTTTCCCTCATTTCCTTACCTTGTTGCCGATTTACAAAAAAAATGTAAACAAGATTCGCACCGCCCTACACTCAAGGAATAATTGCTGTTTATTTACCTCTAAACACGATCGAGGTAGTCTCATCTCAAGGAAATATTTTTGCAGTGAGGTACAAACAGCAGCACCCTTAACTGTACATCGGTGGACCTTATTACAAAAGGCCTACGGATCTACGGATGGGTATTTAACTGTGTGGGCGATGGTACATTTTATCTTTTGAAACCGACTTCAAAAAAGGAGGAGGTTCTCAATTCAACAGTTTTTTTTTAATCATTTTTTTTGTATATATTTTACTCGATATATCCGTGAATCGTGAACCGATTTTCAAATTTTTTTTTAATCGAACGCCTAGATGGTCCCATTGTCACCAAATCGGGGTCTGATGATGGGATCCTGGAGAAATCGAGGGAACTCTTCAACTAT
This sequence comes from Pammene fasciana, assembly GCA_911728535.1. Lineage (NCBI taxonomy): Eukaryota > Metazoa > Arthropoda > Insecta > Lepidoptera > Tortricidae > Pammene > Pammene fasciana. The sequence continues at coordinate 7,093,732 of OU452279.1, forward strand.
TATAGGCACACCTATAGTGATTTCACTATTTTTTACAGCAACTTGGCCACTTCCTCTTGGAATAGCGGATCCTAAGTGAAGTCGGTTCTTTTTAGGGTTCCGTAGCCAAAATGGCAAAAACGGAACCCTTATAGTTTCGCCATGTCCGTCCGTCCGTCCGTCCGCGGTCTAGCTCAGTGACCGTTAGCACTAGAAAGCTGAAATTTGGTTTGAATATGCGCATTAACCAAGCCGACAAAACAGTAGAATAAAAACGCGAAAAATATATTTTGTTAGGGTACCTCCCGTACACGTGAGGTGGGGGGCGAAATTTTTTTCGTTCCAACCAAGTTGTGTGGGGTATCGTTGGATAGGTCTTTTAAAAAGAATTAGGGTCTTTTAAAAGAGTTTTTGGCCAAAATTAATACTCTCGGAAATAATAGCTCCGAAAGTTTAAAACAGGGCGTCCCCCCCCATCTAACTTTTGAATCGTGTGTGCTAAAATTTTGAAAAAAATCATGAAATTGAGGCCTAATGAGTACCTTCAATGAAAACTATATTGAAATAAATCGGTTGAGCCGTTTTTGAGTTATCATTTAAAAACCCATAGTGAAAGGTCGTAAGTAAAAATTACGTAAGCGCCGCCAAATTTTCCGTAACAAATGACCTTTTGAATTAATGGTCTCAGGTTACGGAACACTGAGCATGGCCCGACATGCTCTTGGCCGATTTTTTTGTTTAAAATTATTTAACAAAGGTTAGGCAAAGGTGGTGTTCATCAGCCGGTGCGGAGCTAGCGATTGATATGATAAAATATTTTTTGTGATAAAATAAGCAAAGGTTCTTTATAGGCCGATGCTAAGTATAATTATACTAACCAACAGCCCACGTGCATTCAGGCATCCCAATATTTCCAACACATAATCGAGCAGGCGGTTATGCTATTGTCTGGCCCGTAATTAGATTTAACTGAAAATGTAATTCATTAGGCTGTAAATAGACGTAAATAGGATAACTATAAAAAGCCAGGAAAAGATTCTGTTAAAGTTAAGTCGTTCCAGTGATTAAAAACCCATTAAAAATTTACAATCTTTCCAACACCACGAACCACAACTTCATTCGCTAACTCCCGGAGTTTGTTCCGTCGGCGTGAACTATCATAACAAGTTTTAAATTGAGCATTTTTCCTTATAGATTTGTACTTAACGCCAGAAGTCGGAAATATTTTCTGTGATTTTGCTTAAATATTTTAACAACTGTGCATGTGCGAGTCGGAATCCCGCTGAAGTGTTGCGTACCATTATCTATAAAAACGGCAAAAAAATCATGTCGGTATCAACCCTCTTGTAGGTATCGACCTATACTTCATCATCATCATTATCATCATCTCAGCCATAAGACGTCCACTGCTGAACATAGGCCTCCCCTTGAAAGCGGGGGGGGGGGGGGGGGGGGGGGTTGCCATACGCGCCACGCTTGGCAGGCGGGTTGGCGCGCGCAGTTTTTTTTTGTTTATTGTTGTTTAGGCTTACTACAGTATTTTCTACATACATGAAGCAAAAGTGAGTCAACATATGGATGGTATACCTATGTAAAAGGTAACATACATAAATTAGTGTGTTAACGTAAGTTAGAAAAACTTAAATACTTATATAAAGGAAAAAGTGGCCTAGGCCTCAGGTGCCCTGGGCTGGAATCAAATCGGAGCCTTGTACGTTTTATTGAAATGGTTTTTTAAATTGTTCATTAATAGTAGATTTTTTTACCAAGCGTAATATTTGAAATGCTACACGAATAAAGTCAATTTCTAATACAAATAGGCAATTGTATTAGGCTAAATACCTACTTACATTATAATAAGAACCCAACAACAATTTTAACTGAACAAATATTACAAATATTTATGTTACCAAGTAAACCCATTATTTTATGATATTCAATTAAGTAGTAACTTATTTAGTTTCGAAAGGTCAAACAACGCTATGAAATATTCCAAGCGTAAACTTAGTTCTGTGACCGCGATTCTTAAAAGCTGAAAACTTGTGCCCTCAACTTTGATTTTAAACAGTTCCTAATGAACCCCCCGAGTACTTTTAATTACTTTTAAACTACTGGGTTAAAATAGAACTTTGTTCTTGCAGAAGTCGGCTAAAGTGGGTCGCCTTTTTTAGAATTGATTGTTCTTTGAATTTGCTTAAAAGCTTTGTCCAGTTTGAATATGCTTTAGCTAAATCTGTTTAATATTATAAAATATTGGGTTTATTAGAATTTCAAATCTAAATATACTTAACTCCTTTGATGGAGTATTAATAAAGCACTGTTTAATTTTTTTATTTATTGTAAAAGGCTTTTTATTTTAAAAGCTGCTCCCGATATTTCAGGTTATATCATAGTAGATTGCTAACTCCATACATAGCAAAACTACTTATTAAATAATAAGTCGTATGGGAGGTATGGTTAAACTCATTTTTACTAAGTTTTAAGCACACTTAAATCGTAATACGTATTAAGCTGTAATCTTTTGAATAATAACTTTTAGAAAAGCTCGCTTAAAACATATTATATATACGCATTTAACCATCTATGGAGAGAACACTCTAGGTATTTAATTCTCTTTGGTTATATGTAAACAAGGTGATTTCTGGGTTGTCTTCCTGAATAACTTTTTTTTGACTGATTGATCAACATTATCATGTGGTAAAATTTAACTAAATGAGGATCAATTGTCTTTTTTTCTTATTATTCTAATAAAATTAATTTAAAACTAGGAAATCATGATCACCACTGTATGACTTGATGTAATAATTATGCTGAAAAATATGAATTTATTATTACCTAAAATAACTATCTATTTTGGTGATAAAATAACCATGATCACTAGGGGTGCCCGGCCTTAGAATTGTCCCCCACCATATCGTCCCGTGGTTGCAGTAGAAGTCTGCTAAGGGAATATACCGGGAGATAGGCAGCAGCATCTTCCGAAAGCTTAAACAACAATAAACAAAAAACTGCGCGCGCCAACCCGCCTGCCAAGCGTGGCGCGTATGGCAAACCCCCCCTTTAAAGGGGAGGCATATATCAGCATTGGACGTCTTATGGCTGAGATGATGATGATGATGATCACTAGGTTCATCTTCAAATTCTTTATTATACTTTGTTCTCTAACATGACCCCGAAATCATTCTGTATAAGGGAGGACTAATTGAAAAATTTAGCGCAATAAAAATTACCTATTATTTTTAGAATAAAAAATACCTACTATTATTTTTGGGTACTTAGAAAAGATTAAACCGATAGACCTTATCTACTCTTATATCTACTCTGCATCTAAAACACAGTTTTTTTCCCTACTGCGTTTCTATAGTCATTGGTCAATAGTAAACTTACACATCACTTTGAATCCAGAAGTGCTAGCGAGCACTAACAGCACTTCAACAAGTTTGTTCTCTCAACTCGAGATCGTAAATCCGAACATTTGCTGCATAATACATGAGCGGAAAAAAGGTATAAGGTTAATTTTGTATTCAGTTTTTGGGTATCCGTTTTTTAGGAAATTATGAATCGGTCATAATTTCAGAGAACAAAAAATGAATTATTAAAATTTATACAAGTCACATGTTTTAGAAATAGATAGTACCTACATATACCAACGTTGAATAATCTTTTAAGGAGAATTAAAAATCTAAGAAGCAATATAAATTAAATAATAGCATAAGTCACGCGCGCCTTTAAAATCCGTTTTAAGGAAAATCATTTAGATATCAATTTAATGATTTAGTGGTCATTTACGAGCATTAACATTTTAAATAATTATGACATTAGGTATATTTAACACTAAAGTTATCCGCCTAATTATATTCTCTTTATTGCTTATAAATAAACCATTATTAGTGCAAGAATTGTCTTACTAAGCTGTAACACAAATAACGCAATAAATAAAACATAAATACTTTAAATTTGGTAAGGAAATTAAATATTGTACTTTCCGTAGTAATCATTTATTGCTTATGTAAAAAAATATTATAATCAAATAAAGACCTTAAATAAATAATTCTCAAGCATTATTGATAGTAGTAGATGAATCGGTTTTTTAAGATAATTTAGGGTGAAAACACATTTAGGGCAGATGCCCCGGTTTTGGCCACTTTAAGGAGAGTTTGTCCATTCAGACGTCCGTCATTTTGAGTCAATAAGGATTTATGACATTCTTTATGTACGGATTCATTAAAATTATATTACTTTCTTTATATAAATCTCCGCCGTAAATATTCTGACATTAGATCTTATTTTTTTTATGAATGAAATGTCAAAAAGGGGCCTAGGAGCAAGTTTTGGCCACTTTTTTCATGTCTCCTAACAACTGAATGACAACTGAAACATGAAAGATGACAGTGCCATCGGTACTGCCATAATGTAGTCTTATATCAACTATAAATCACAGATTTGTAAATTTGTCTATGCCTTAATAAAGTTGAAAATGGCCAAAACCGGCACAGTGGCCAAAACCGGGGCATCTGCCTATATACCATTCCCTAAAGTACGTGTAAGATTTATAAGGAAAAGTAAAGTTGATCGACACCTCGGATCATTAGCATAGAAAACGTTCCTGGCAACTTTGTACGGGGCACATTCATTAAGGTGCTTTGGGGCTTATTGGCAATGTGTTATTTTATCTAATAAAAATAATGCAGGGGTTGAACTCAGCTAGCTTGGAAAAAATATTATTAATTATGCTGTAAAATTAGCCCCCAAAAGTTCATTTTACACTTTAGATAACGCACAGTTTATTTTCCTTTTATTCAGTAGCAAAGTCTTTATTCTCATTCAACGAAATTCTTGGAATACAGCTTGAGACTCTAACACAGCGGTTGTGTCTTGAGAATAGTTTTTTGTTCATTTCCGTAGTTCAGTGTGTAATATTGATAGCTTATTGTGCGATGATTTATCGAACAAGTGTGCAACTAATGAAGAATAACTTTCAAAACGCGTGTTCTACTGTGAACGCGTGTACGCGTGAACTATTGTTCGGTTAATCAGATTTTAGTCGCAAGAGCCGGGCCTCTCCGTACTGTCACCCTACAAATATGCTTTTACATGATTTTTATTTATTTATTTTTACCGAACAACGTTGCCTATTTTTACAACAGAAATATCGATTTATTAAGCCAAAGATTGACTCACAAGCAATACCGCCTAAAGTGCATTAGAAGAAGAAAAAATGAAACTCTTGGAACGTATCAAATGTCAAAATTTAAAACAGTATTTACACTTTTTTTTTATTGTTCTGGTTGGTAGATTTTATTTTGATTCTGCAAAATATGCGACAGTTATCTAAATCATCAACAGAAAATTTAATTTATATTTTATGTTATATTTTCCCAGCGTGTCAAAGTAACTGGGGTTCTTTAAGAAAATCAGCGTATCTACACCTAATTTCAAATATCAAAAGCAATTATTGTGTCTTTACGTGTAACTGAATATTAAATGTGGTACATCCAATATAATGAACATGTTCATTCGATTAATCATAACCGTTTAAATATGTACTCAAGAGTAAATTAAATTTCACAAAATAAATCAATTCGATTGTAATTCAATGAAACGTATGTTAATAATTGTGGTATTAATTCAGTTACCATTCGTCTGGCTATAACAATTTCAATATGTACATAAGAGTAAATTATATTTGCCGAAATGAACCACTCCGATTGTAGCTCATTGAAATGTTTGGCAAACGGCCCGACTGAAAAGCGTAATAGGCTGTTTACACGCACGTTACCAGTGAGCCGTGGAAATTGTTTGCAAACTTTCACGGTTCTGCCTAGGTAAGTATTTGTTATTGAACAGGGCGCACAACATTGGGGTAGTATCGGAGGGCTATGTGGGTATGTTTATTGTGATTCATGCATGTGGGTTTAATAAATGTACGAGTCAGTCTCAGCCCGAACTTGGTGTTTGATTTACATCTCCAACAGGCTACAATAAAATAGAGTCGCTCATGTTTGAACAAAAGTTGTCTACTCTTTTCACGAAAGTTAATGCTTATTTCTTGATGTGCCTTATCTTGTCTAAATTATTACTGTAATATTGTGTAGGTAATTTTTTTTCGACGCATAACTCTTCTAAAACTTGTAATGTCGCTGCTTTTAACTCGCCTCGACCGTATAAGCCTCTGTATAAAAAAGTATCATTAGAGAATAGGCTCAAACATTTCACGTTTACTTTTATCGTTTTAATTTTTCTGAGCATCATATGAGTTAATAGTTAAACTGAGAACCTTTAAAATTTTGCTTTCGGTTAAATTTCCGTCAACCAAATGTTTATCTGGCTTTAATACAATAAAATAGTTTGGTATTAAAAATAATATTTTACTATCCGTATCAGGTGCCGGGAGTACATATCGGGTAACACTGATATTGGCAGGTATCTCGCTTGCGGTATTGAATTTTCGATGTACGCGTCGTTGTCTGTATATCTAAATAAAAAAGCTGTGGCCGTGTTCTGTAAAAAAATACGTTTAGACTCCCAAAAACAAATACACGAGAATCAATGCATCAACTACGCAATACAACTATTTAGCGCCTAAATCGAATTAGAAATATCAGAATTTGCTTGAAAATTATTGCGATGCAAGTCCAATACAAATTCAATATTGGTTAATTAGTTGTCATGCGTTGGAGTTATGTTTGAGATAAATAGATTCTATTTTTAATGTATTACTTACAACTAGTCTAGAAATGATGTTACACATGTGCTCTCGTGAGGATAGAACATAGGATTTTTTTTTAAACAGCGGAAAACATACCATAAAGAATCGATATGTATGTTGTTCCCCTTCAAGGCATGAACTCCTATTGTTAGTCGTAGTATTATTACGAGATTTTCATATCTATATGTATATTTTTATGCTCAGTCTGAGTCGAGAACAAATAGCAAGTAATAAAAACGTAATGTTGTTCCAGTGGCTGACTTCACGACGCAACTCTCGCAGATCTACGACCGGCACTCATCCGAGCTGCAAGTACTCGTCGCCAACTTCCGGAAAAAAAACAGCGAACTCAAGAAAGAGAGGTAAGTGACGATTTGTTACTAGAATGGATACAATGCCCGTTCTCCTTTATCAGCGTCAATTTTATGCAATTTTAGGTTTTCCAGGCAATGATAATGATAATTTTAAATAAATTCTACAATAGTTTAAAATGGCTGACAAATGTTTATTTTTCATCGGTAACGAGTTTTTCTGTGTTGTGGTTTTTGGGAAAGCATTGTGACAGAATGGTCCTTTTTTAACGAGGGCAGCGTTAAGTTTTACCATTATTTTAATAACTGATTATTTTAAATATTGGCAGATAGCTGTGTATTAATTAGGTAAAATTGAAATGGATCAAATGAAGCTTTTTTTTTCAGATTTATAAGCTCACGCCACCACATGATGTGCGGAAAGTTCAAACTCTAGACGCTGACAAGCTATCCACGATCTTATAAATTTGACAATAATGCTTAACTTGATCCATTCTGATTAATATAGAATTCGCCGGAAAAATTCGCGCGCGTTGTAAATAGGGAATACATATTATGAAAACTCTGTGTAGGGGGCGGCTCTAGCACAAACAGAAGGCCTACCAAGAAACACGATTTTTATTCCGTGACGCCATTTTAGAATACACAAAGTCCATGTAGTTATTTTTCTTTATAAATTTTTCATAGACAAGAACCATAACCAATATGATCAGTATGAATCACCAGTGACATGGGTATAAAAGTTTCTATGATTAAGTTCTCGACCTCCAATCAGACCCTGCCTGGCCTTTGCATTATACCTTTCTTCAACCTATCTGAGTTACAAATCTATCGCCCATTTCTTGCAGCCAGACCCTTCCAATAAATCTGTACTACACTTATTCTATGCAAACGTTGTGTAATTTCAATTTGTGAAGGAAATGTGTATTTTTCATAGTATGAATGATGCGTTAGTTATTAAATTGACCATAAAACTGATGTCAATATAGTAATGCCTGTAAGTAAAAACTGTCCAAGATGAGAGAAATAAGACATTTACAATTTTATTGATATAAGATAGCCGATTCAAAGATTCAACTCGTTAACGTGTATTTTCGTCAACTGTAATATCAGCTGCAGAATCGCATTCCCAATTTATGAATGAATTCATTCATAATGTGGGTACGCATTTTTGCAGCCTATCGTACCTTACCATCCGAGAAATGAGTACTTACAAAATTTAATTTCCAACAAACACAATATCGGGTCAGGTGAACCTAAATGAAAAGTCATAAAATACTTACAATAAATAATAATGATTAGTGAGCTTAGCACTGCTTATATTTATCATAATACTGACTTATTTATTTGACTGGATATCCTGGGTTTCCTGAGTAACATTATCAAACAAAAAAAGAAAACCTCAACAACTTAAACAAAAGATGTTAGAATTTTAATGAGTTGAGGGGGCGGCCATTCAAGGCGGTATCTCGTAAAGACACTAAACGGGAAGGCCAATTTGTCTTCATTGTGAAGATTTTCTTGTCAGCAACTTGCTTCTAGGTCCTTTTAACCACTTGTCCTGTGAATAATGATCAAGGGATTTGAATTTGTACTTACCACTATAAAGTTCCGCAAGACGAATGCAAAATTATACTAATTTCACGTAAAAAAAACTAAGTGACCAATGCTGTTTCACGTAATCTTTAAGTGATTATTTTTATTTGCTGTGAGTGCGAGAAATTCGGAATAATCCCAAGCGGTCCCACTCGGTGACACATATCTACCTACCTTTCCTTCAGCCTGACTTTTTGCATGAAAACACTCGGAAAATCCTTTTAGATCTGTAAAGACGTCGTAACCCACGTCACCGATACTGAGGACTGTGAGGAGTACCGCCTTTATTTTCACATCAACTCCGAATGACTGATTACCTCAGCTGATCTCATTTTACGTACGACGTATACTAGGTCCAAGTGCGATAATCGGACAAGGGAAAAGTTCTTATAGACATGTTCAAACACGACATAACGGAACTGTCAGCTGGCTAAGACATCTCGGCATTTCGAAAGCTTTTTGATGTCAAGGGTTTGTTACGCGATAACTTTAAGTAGTAACGTTTTTCTGATCTTCAAGTTTTTTTTTGGGTTGTAGTTGTAGCAGTGATATACCTATACCTATAATTGCAACGTTCGTATATGTGCAGAATCGATCAATGGATTGTGGAGCTAGAAAGCGAAACAACGTCTTCATAGTGGTCTTGTTATGGTCAGCTCGTTTGCAAGTAAACCACGAGTTCTCATTTCAAGGTGGACTATTTACTAGTTACCTAGTTTTTGTTTAAATAGCAAATACAGATTAAACGTAATAGTTGACAGATAATCAGTGTGGTTTAACTGAAAATATCAAATGAAATGTCCAAACTCAACGATGCTATAAAATAACTGAGCATACAACTCCATCATGCTCCTCATCATACAAGGTGTAATAAAAATCCTGGTGATCCTTTTAAGGGCATAATTGGTATCGTATTCTAATTATGAATAAATAAGAATAAATATTGTTTTCGCGAAAAAAATACTTTTGTATGGGGGCTGGCCGGCTGAGATGACGTGTGCTTTCAAACATTTATTATTCAAGACAAAAAAAATATCCTACTTTTTCTCAATCGCAATATGATACTAATTATGCCCGTAAACGAATCACCAGTATTTTTGTTATGATGACGGAGTCTTTGTTCTCTTCGTCTTCTTGAGCCTTTTCAAGTCTTCTAGGGCTCAAAACAGACAATATATTAAAATGAAAATTAAAAATTAAGAAAATACTCCAGTTTTTGCCTATTATTTTAAGGATTTGCAATAGTTTTATTGCTTTATAATAAGATAACAACCTAAAGGTTACTAAATAATAAAGTAACCTTTGTTTATTAGGGATCCTTCGTTCCCTTAAGTTACGAATACTTGTGCATACCTAAACGAAGTAAGTATCTTACTTAAATACAGTTTTACATGCGAACATGAACCTGTAAATATTTGTATTTTAATGATTTTAATTTTGTAATTAAAAGAAAGTTAACAATAGGGGCGTTGTTCAGATATTTGTGACCACCTTGAGCGCCTCGAGGTCAGATGGCGACTGTATAAAATTATATTTTATTTAACATATGAATACACTCTATCCAATGAGTCGAAGTAATGTGATTTGATCCGATTTCTCTTTGAAAATACTATTGGAGTGGACGGACGCAATCGGGACATTTTCAGATGATCATTGCGAAGTTAACTCGATTCACTGACCTTTGAAAATAAGACTCGATACTACGCGGGCAATAGGCGTAACATTCAGTTGATTTATTTGTTTTATTTGTGGGTTTCTGCTTGCAACTTTGCCTGTCTAGATTGGAGGTAGTTTATAATTATTGCACAAAATGCACATCACTTATACCAAAGTTCTACAGTAAGGTCCTCGGAGTCCTCGGAGGTAAAAACCGCGGCACTGAAACTGTATCCATACCAAATTGAATTATCAAATCGTGCGTGAAGGGGTCACAGGTGAGTAGGGGGATTGAGTTAGGCATAAAGCATTCTTTCTCTAAAAAAAATAGTCATACTTAAAAATCATTTAAATTTTTAGAAATTAATAAAAATATTTTTTAGTAATTATGCAAAGAACCTTTTCTTGTTAATTTATTTAGTCTTTGTCAAAACTCCGAATGGCTCTAAGTCACAGTGATAATATCTTATTCAATGGCCTCAGGCAGAGCTACGGTCGAATAATATAAATGGAGCAACTTCAAATAAGATAAGATAACATAGAAACTTTCAAATCTGATTCGAGTAAGTTTATCATTGAACAAACCAATTTGGGTAAAATTTCGAGCAAAATATATATAATGACTCTTTAAAATTTAGAATTGTAATTAATTAGAAGTCTTTTAACATATTTCTTTCAGTTTTACCGTCTAATTTGTAGTCTATTATATAGAAACGTTTTAGGATATGTGTAAAAATACATTATAATTGAAATTTTCTAGCAATAGGTCAAAAGGATATTTAAATTTAACGTTACTTTAACAAATCAGTAACGAATGAAAAGGTTATCAGTAAAGAAGCAAAAAGGAAAAATATCATATCTCCTCCATATGAATTAATGAAAATATCTTACTAAGTGTATGTATATTCTCCCTTATGGCCTAACTACGTATCTTAATATTTCATTGTAATATTTATGTAATACCTTACAAAAATAAAAAATAGACTAAACATGAAGCAAAATATTTTAATTTTGGAAACGATTCTACTTTCAATTAATAACTAATTTCATTAAATTAAAATACTATTTTATTAATTTAATCACTTAGGGATAAACAGCAAAGTCGGATTCCGGGTATCTTCGAGTATCGACTATCTAGATCTCTCACTTTCATACGAAAAAGTATTACCTAGCAATTTTCTCGTCAACTCCAGTCCGCGGTAAAACTCTCAAGTGATATCCTTAAGTAATTTGTTCATGTTGTAAAGCGACAAACAAGTGAGGAGAAACGTTCCACAGTTTTACTGCATGCTGGTGTATTAGAGTCACTTTGATGTTCGACTCGCGTTTCATATGTACAGTCGACGTCAAAGATATGTTTACACTTTTTCACCTTACTCCTTTGTAATAAGGTTCAAAAGAGTAAACATATTTTTGACGTCGACTGTACAACCACTATTACTTACTTCCATCGTTTGCCTCAGCCAATTTATGTGGGATCTCCAAAACCTAACAGATGTAACAGGGTTAGGGTTGCACTTGTATTAGTTTTTCCGAAGCCAAAGTTCTCACTTGAAAAGTGATGGCAATGCAAAGCCTGTTTTGTGTCCAAGGAATAACTTTGTGCCTGGCTTTATTAAAACTTCACTAGAGAGATACCGCTTGTTATTTGGACTATGAATTTATTCGACGCCGACGTTGTGTGTTAAAAACAATAGGTATAGTGCCGTAACTGGGTCATAGTCAACAATTGGCTTTTGTTGACTTAGGTACCTAAAAATATCTAACCAACGTACCTTTTACATGTACATTATAAGTAAGTAAACCTAATTAAGGTGCAACGGAACAATCTTGTCTGTGTAAAATTTTATCCAAATCGAAATATTTTACAAGTGCTCCATCTTCGACCGGATAGCGGTAAAGCTATTTTCCATACTGTAGATGGCACTGTATTGAATGGTTTGAATCACGGAAGATAAGTATTTAAGTTGAGTTGAAATTTGCCGTAGTCTAGAGTGCCTCGATGTAGGTACCTTCACAAAGACATTCGCATGCATATTACCGATTTTACACTCAGAGAAATTTGCTTTGTGAGTCTAACAAATTCAACTTGTTGCGTGTTTATCAGTTTGAAACTAAAGTATTTTAGTAAACGGAATCGATCACCAATATTGATAATACAAGTCGAATTTGTACGAACAACAAGGTTAAACTTGTTAAAAGGTATTGGATTTAATCAGCCAAATATATGTTTAAAACAATATGTGCCATGTTGGTTTTATATAATCAAGTTGTTGATTTAAATAACACTTAAACTAAAATGACAAGTAACTTGTAGAATTAACTAATTAAACTTAACAAAATCGAACTTGTAGTTTTCACCAAAGAGCTTATAGGCGCTATTTTAAAATGAGAGTTTGGTTGAACGAACTCGAATTCTGGTGGTTTTTTCTCTCAGTGTAACAAAGAAAACCGTTGCAGTTCCAATACTAAACTAAAACTGATAGAAAGTGATAGAAAGAGTGAACCGTGATAGGTAAACTTAGGCTCTAATTTCTAACTAAAATCTTACAATTATAATAATATAGTGTACCTATATCACATGGGGAACGAAATCATGTAAATACAGAAAATAAATAAATAAAAGCATTAACACTTCTAGGAGTTTTGTCTGTAACGATGTTGAAATACCCAGGTTACTATTTAACATTCATCAATAAAAAAATACCATAAAAAACAAATAGGTACGTTTATTATTTGCTCAGTTTTGACCTCTTCTGATATCATAGAATAAAAGATCATAAATAAATACACACGTGAAAAATAACCGGTGTTAGCATCTATTACCTATCCATAAATATTACTACCCTGATATAAGGTATAACTCGTTTTTTATAGCTATGTCAACCATTTTATAGACTATAAATAGATATTTACGGCGTCCGTGTTGCTCGTCAACCCTTACGTTACGCAATTACCACGAGAAATGTGACCCTAAGGTAGTTATAGCACGTAAAGCACCTTTTATTTAACACTGCGCTATGGAGAATAGATCTTTCTCAACGGCCATTATTGGTGACATGTTGCTTGTCATCATTATACACCTGTGGGCCCTAATAACTAGAAAGATTTTAACAGTGTATTCCTGATCATATTAAGATAGTAAAATGTCTTATAAACTTTTCTGGAATACGCCTAATTTCAGAGTTCATTTTATTAATAACATTTACTATTCAGGTGCAAAATCATTTAAAAATAATTTTAAAAAAAGGAAAAATAAAATATTTTTCGCGAAATTGACCCAAAGTCATATAATGTTTTTCCGTCTTTTTTGGCTGCTGTAAAGCCGCCTTTTGTACGTTAAGTTTTGTTATGTGCAATAAAGATTAAATAAATAAATAAAGTAAATAAAGCCGATATAGATCAAAATAAATACAAAAAGATGTTTGAAGGCTAACTGAACCCATAGCTTAATTGGTTAAGCGATCGAGCCCTGGCAAGGCGTATCGATGTAGGGTTCAAGTCCCACTGGGTTGATTATTTTTTCAATGTTTTCGAAGTTTGTATTTGATTTAAGATCTTTCGGGTTACTCGAGCCCACGTGTACGCAAAAATGTCCATACTTACATTAAAAATTCAAGCATGCAGCCGATGAGTTGTTTATTCTTGAGCATCTAGTAGAAGATTGTTGGAAATCTTTGATGTTGCCTAGATAAAGATAGAACGGGTAGCATGGCTGTCATTTCCTCATTTCATGCCCTGACTTTGCACTTACTTAATTGTTAGAGAGTTTAGAGACTGACAGCTACTCGTATAACGACAGGTGATAAAAACCCGACCATATTAGGCAAGCATGCGTGAATAATAAATATACATACATTTAATTATCTTAAATATTGATTTTTAAAATGAAATACAATTTGTACTTATATACTTTCACCACACGCTCTTATATGTAGGGCCATAAGAGCTGACTGTACCGCGTTTCTGATTCCAACCAGGTACTGGAGTGGCTGGTAACCAATTTGGTTCCCAACCACTTCAGTACTTTATCTACATCCATACCCTAATATGTCTATTTTATGGCCAGGATCGATGAGCAAACGCCCTATATTTAGATATGAGTATCTGTGGCTGCATCTAAATGTTTACATTTTAGTATCGGTAACCGATACCTAAATTACGTTCAAATTTCGAACGTCTTCTTAGTAGTTAGAACAAATATGTTATCTGTAACGATGTTATTATTATCAAATAATACCCGGGCCCGACCGCCGACACAATCGAGTTGGTCATGGCGATGTCAGTGCAATCCGTGCAATTGCAGTCATTCAATCATCATTTCGGGTTTATAATATGTAAGTAGATAAAGCAGTGTATGCAACTGTACGTAATTAGGCCTTAAAACACTCGTGTGATCTTATTATGAAACTCACTTCGTTCGTTTCATAAAACCACACTCCTGTTTTAAGGACCCCTATTACGTAACAGTTACATAAACTACTATTAGCTACGCTATTTCGAACAGCATTGTAATAAATCAATTTGATTTAACGTTTTACAGTTATTTGACATATTTCGTAGATGTATAAATAGTGGTCATGTCATTTTCAGTGCGAATTTAACAACGCCTTTGGCAATGCGCACCAGTAAAAGACGTGCAATAGTACATTACAGCAGAGGCTGGGAAAACAGGGATTTCCGGCCAAGTAGGTATATAGGATAGGATACGAGGCCGGGAATCCGTTTTCACGCCGAGGCTAGGATAGTGCTTTTCTCAAATGCGTGGAAATAAGACCTAAAACCTAATACTTAAAGCCTAAAAGTCTATAGCACTCGGTATCTCTCGATATAATGCCGGTACCGTGTCGCGGCCGGCGCCCGCCCGACAGTGATCGGCCGCGCCCGGCTCGCCCGCGGGGTTGAGCGCGTGGCGGGCGCCGGCTACTTAGGCCTAGGCCTGCAAAGTAGTATGAAAATTCATTTCATATCAAGTGTCTCTACGGCGCCCGAAACGTGATACTTCCGCATCTATTTTCACGAACGTAACGACAACATTTCCGCGCATGTTTGAGAAAAGTAATTTTATATAACTACAGCTACAAGTAAAGTTGTCGTGCTTTTACATATTTTATGTTTAGGTTGATCCTCCACTAATACTAGTATATAAGTTGCTTTATTTACTACAGTAGCTAAGTTACTTGTTATTGATATAATGTACAATTGTTTCATTATGAAACCGGCCTTCGATTTTTATTTTGTTTGTAGAACGCCGTGCCATTTAGGTAAATAAATGGAAAGTTTTGAATAGGTAACACTGAATAATAATTTGGCGCATTGCGAAAATATTATGCTTGCGTGGTTTAACTAGAGCTTTGTCTGTGATAATAATAGGTTTTGTAGTTAAAACAGTTTGTATTATTTATAATGTTTAATATTGTTCGAGTTCCTTCATTCCATAAACAACAAAAAAAATCAGATAGTCGCTAAGAATGAAGACATAAAAAAATGCATATTGTAATCCCTACTTCATATTGAAAACAACGTAATAGCTTTGCTATTTGCTAGCTTTGCAACGTTCTTACCTGTTTTATTTGTAATCTCTTTCACAGTCATAACTTTAACAAAATCATACTAAAGATTGTACACGAAAAAAAGTTGTACACATAAAGTACTTATAATTACATATTTTTTCATGTTGAACCGTGCAATTTCAAAGATGTAACGTTAAGATGTTTGAACTCTTCAAAGCTAGGACGATATCATTCATTACTATTTCTAGAGGAGTTTGTGAACAAATGAAAATGTATATGTAATGATAATATATTCATGGTAACTTTCGTGTGGGTAAATTATTCTATATTGATATACCTATTACGACTTATACACAAATGATTATATGTTCGTAATTACATGCACAAATAACTTGCATTTTAAGAATATTATTCTGTCAAACTTGGTTCAATATTTTAAAAAAAATACTTATTGCAAAATGCCGTATTAAAAAATAAATGTAGTGTTAAATGAAATTTTAATAATTATCTAAATCTTATTACTTAGTCCGATAATTATTTCTATGGCCCTAACAGAAATTAGCATCATGCAGCGATCTTTTCAAAGACTTAGGAATCAAAATATTTTAAAAATCTGTCCGACATAACACTTCGAGTTAAAACCATTAAGTAAATAATGGTCATTCCATTGTCCATTTTTAAATTATCTTCACATTTTTCACTAATCAACGTACATATCAGCATTTCGATACAACGAGGAAATGACGCCAGCACCCTTGGAACAAAGCATTGTACCCCATTGCAATCTAAACTGGGCCCTTGCTGCCGCAATATAAGTTTTAGATTTGAGCTAGTTATTAATTTAGTTTAATATTTGTAATGTAGTGTCTCTGTATATTTAATTATGTAAACAAATGTTATTATTTATTTATACATTGATGTTGAACGTGCTTCAACACAACACAATGAAATATTTCTCATGCATATTTTATTAAAAACCTTTCCTACACGTGCTTCTTGCTTTCACTTGACTTTTTGTCTTAAGCACAAGGCAGTTCGGCCAGCGAGCGTTGTCCTGAATTATGGATGAGGTCAAGCCCTGAATTCAGGCCCAAGCGCACTGCGGCCAATACCGAAATATCAACGTCTAACTTTCGCAACTGCCTATCTTACTCAATCAAGTCATTCGAAAAGCAATGTTATTGCATTTAATATAAAATGCTTATTTATAAAAGATCGGATGCAAATACATGAGGTTGTGAAAGATGATCAGTTGATGTAACGCCGCCATATGTTTGCCTATTAACTTCAGCTGTATGATCGGATCCTATTTCGAGTCGATTACAGGGAAAGTTATTGGGTTATTATACAGTTAATAGCACTACTATTTATATAATTACAAGCTACAATGCCCTATTTACTTAATAGTTTTCCCTCTTTTGATGACCTCTGCTTTTATAAACAGTTTCTATTTTTATTTTAATAAAAAAATTACAAGGATAATATTATTGACAGCGAAATAATAATATAAGCCCTTAAACGGATCACCAGTATTTTTGCTACAGCTTGTATATATTGAATAAATAATAATGGGTAACTCATGTCTTTTAAGTCGAATATTCGACTTAAAAGACGTGAATTACCCGTAATTATTTATTTAATATATCTGAGTTTCATGAATGTTTTGTGTTTAAAGTTGATTTATATATACTTAGATATCGATACCAGTTTATACTCGTACCTAAATACGTTTTTAATTTATATATTCTAATAAGAGTTTTACCACTAATCCACCTGAACGAATCTTTTAACTGAACGTTACTACAGCGCAACACACTTAAGATTATAATTGGCAGAAGCCATTTAGAGACATCAGACGACGCCAACGCTGTAGATCACAAAAAGCTTTTCAACGAAACTCTTTCCTCAGGAGCATTGGAACTTGAGAAGCTACTAAGAAGGCTTTCTATTTTCAGATCGAATAAAACCGAGTCAAAGTTACAATACTCTCCTTACGTAACAAGGCTTTATTTATTTAAAGCTCACCTGTCTTTGTAACCATACCATAACTACCAGAAATTTGGAAACAGATGTCCATGACAGTGAAAAATTTAGCTGTGAAGGATTCTGAAAAATCATCAGTATACACACATATATAGTTTAAATTCGTGTTATATATAAATACCTAAGTAAGTACATACTTATTTTATTTGAAGCACTTATTGAATTTTTAAGGTAGGTACTTAATTTATACCATGTTACCGCATAATTATATTGAAATTGTCTAAGGATTTCCGACTTCAGCTAACGGCTAAACACGGCGATGCAGCGATGGGACACTCAAAAACAATGCGGTGTACTCAATAAAAAGGGACACATACCGGGTGTTTCCTGTAATAGGAGCAATAAATTAAAACGAAGATTCTACTCCTCAAACCAGACAACGTTTGTTCAGCAACTTTTAAAAATTACTTATGGTTTGATTTTTATTTCACTTTAAAGATTATTCGAACACGCAATGTATTCCGAAATTGATTATGTCTGTAGGGTGACAAGGCTGACAAGCAATGTCAATTGGGCGGATTTTAACGTACATTGAAAATACTATTTAGTTTGTATGAAAAAAAGACTATCTAAGAAATACATATTTTTTAAAAGTTATTGAACAAAAGTTTTATTGTTTGAGGAGTAGAATCTAAGTTTTAATTTATTGCTCATGTTACAGGAAACACTCTATAGTGCTGTTTTGCTGCTAGTGAGTACTCGTAAGCCAGAGCTCAAAAACAAGGAACCTTCTTTTGTTTATTTAACTATCAATACAGTGAATCATCCAATATCCAACAATTGCAAGGGTGTCAACTCTGGAGCACCCATAGACAACGGCAACCGCATTCCATCAGGCGTACTGTATGCGTGCTTGCTACAATCACATGGTGCTCAAAGTTTCCAAAACTAGTTTCTACTTTTAATTAAAACAAGCCGAAATTGTCACCAGGGTTACGAGTTAGTCTGTTACATGTCTTACGTCGAGATTCCGATGCCATTAATACATCGCAACATAATCTTAGTTGACACTGACGCCTTGGCCTCGGCACTCCTCAATGACATAACTGTTCCCATCGCAAAACTACCTCTCGCCTGACCGTCCAGTTTAAGTGTTATCTCCTGATTAGAAATGGTTTGACATATATTAAAGTCACGGGTATACTGGTATATTAAGGTGATTGCTCGCCTACCGCTATAACTATGGAAACACAGGGCCAGGGTCTATTGGCTCTCATCCAGATTTTAGCACCACAGTGAACGGTTGAAACGATTGAGCGATCTTCACTTCCTCGTAATGTTAGCTGCTTGTTTATTAGTTAAATAATAAAATACAATGAGGTGATTGACCCATATTTCAACCTTTAATAATTTTAATTTTGGGACGATTTTTGATGTTTTATCAATTACCTATCATACATCTTAAAAGAAAACTAAATTAATTCGTGTATACATTTTAGTTTAGGTATTCACGTGTATGATATATATATGACACCGTAAAATTGTAAATACCGTTAGTTTCATTGAGGTAAATATACAAGAGGAGAAAACTTCATATCAACACAACGTTAGAAGCGTGCCACGCATCTCGTATCACGACGTACCGACAAAAACGGAGTGTTTATATTCTAAAATGAACTATCGAAGTATATTTATCTCTTTTCCGCTAGGGTATTACGATTGCGCAAGGCAATATTGCCATCTTTGTCTGTCATGGATATCGTGATATTCGCTGTTTCGTACAGTTCGGTGTTGCTACAACATGAAAATATTTCCTAGAAATAATCGATAAATATTTTCAAATATAATAAAATGACATCAGTTATCTATGTTAAAATGTGTAATTTCTTAAAGTAAAATGAAAAAAGTGTCTCCACTTAGAACTTTTTCGTTAATTGCTATCAAAATTGTTACCGGTGCTCTTTAAACATGAAACAATTGTGAAAATTTAAAAAGTGGCTACCATCTTGAAACCCTTGTTTCTGGACGGATTGCTTTCAATCTTGATAGGTATCTGAGGTTCTGTGTCATGTGTTTTTATACTTTTATAACGAGCCTAAGCACTTCGTAGGAGTTCTGAATAAATCTTCATATTAAATTTATATTTACATTTAATAATAATATAATATTAAGTGTACTACCGTATTGTATTGTAATTGTTCAGTCCGAGGTATAAACCTAACTGCGCAATAAGAAATTTGTAAAATTACAAAGAAATTAAACACCGCTATGTAACACTACTTTTTCCAATTTTGATAACATTTTCATATTGGATAACTACACAAACCCGCATATATCAACTATGGAAGTAATCAGTTCATTATTTTTTTAATAAGGTCGAAATGAAATCGAAATAAAAAATCGCGAACTTTAAAACCTCTTTATAAGATATAATATAGTATATCATTCAAACAAACCAGAATTTCCCAAAAATACGAGAAATTCAAATAATGTTTTACTGGCAACACTAAGTCTAGAAAATGCCGCTAGTTGATTTTCGTATTTTTTCGTGCTATTTACGACAATTTGAGTGCAGAAACAGTAAACTCACTTGTGAAAGGTTATTCCGTGTTATTTGGTGTGGGTTTCGGATCGCGACGTGCAAGATTTTATGCTACATTTTGCCATTTTCACGGACCAGAATCACTGTCACCGTCAAATTGTCAACTGAGTTGACGTAAGCCTCTCACGAGCCTACAGGCTTCTATCGAGTTACACCCATATGGCCTCTTACTGCAGATCTAGTCGTATATATCAATGGTTAGTTTATAATCTAACTGGCGAGATTGTAAACTATCGAAAAATTTTCAACCGTAACATACTACTTACAATTTAACGGATTATTTTTCGTTAGATTATCAACTATCGACTAGGAACCGTCATATTGTCAAACGTAAAGCCCCTCGCACGCTGATTGGTCCCGGTTTCCCGCCAGTTTTTTGTTATTTATAAATTTCAAAGTTCTTTTGACTGTTTTATTCTATCAGATCTATTATGTAAGTTAGGACATTGAATAAAATTTAATACAGCATAATAATCCAAGTCTAAAATATGTCAGTATGGTGCAAATAGCTTGTTACGTATGAAAAGATTCGCGGTATTCTGCCACGGATGTGCGGAAAATATTTCTCGTATTTAAGAAATGTGAACAACATATATATTTTTCTCTGCTCTTTGAGATACATGTGGATACTGAAATACTTGTGAGCTGGGAATCAGATTTTTCCCGTTCGTATACGTTTTTGACACTGCATTTCAATTCAAACATGCGTTTTATCTAAGTGAATGTACCTCTACCTTCGACTGAGGTAAATATGTCGTTCACTTCCTAAGGGGTTGCATTTAATGGCCATAAGGTTAAGGTAGGTAAATAGATATACTATGATAACAAAAAATTTCAAACACGCATATCAAAATGTATAAATAAAATAAATAAAATATAAAAAGCCCATTTATTCCAAAACCAAAATAATACAAAATGTTAATAAAACTTAGAATTTACTTAGTACTAAAACTAGTTTGGTTTGAACCCCTCTCGGGTAAAGGCCTCCTTCAGCTCTAGCCATCTCTCCCTGTTGTTTGCAACGGTGGGCCAATCGGAGGCAATTTTATGAAGGTCATCAGACCAGACCATCTTGAGTTGGGTTTACCGACTCTCCGTTTGCCGCTCGGTCCCGTCCGCATCGTGGCGACTTTCGTCCATCTCTCTGCGTGCATTCTTGCTACATGTCCCGCGCATTTCCATTTTGACTTGAGACTATACTGTATTGCAACGCGTCAATAATTTTAGTCTTAGCTCTTATTTCGCTATGTCGAATCCTGTCTTTAAGTTTAATTTTCATGATACTCCGTTCCGTGATCAAAATGTATACTATATTGGTTAATACTTAATAAGTTTTTTTAACATGTCTGAATTTTAGGAAGAAATCTCAAGTAAGATTCGGACATCTTAAAAAATTACTACCATACGTCATACGCCTGTTTTATATTTAGATAGTTTTATATTGTTTCAATCTACAGGTCGATATTAACTCAATATTTGGCTTAACTCAGTTTCAAAACAGACATATTATATTGTATAGTTCAGCAATTACCTACAATATTCGGATAATAATCTATGTATATTTGAAACGTCGCTCACTCATCCATATATTGACAAATAGGTAAATTACAAACGCGATACCAAAGTACACTCTCCTCTTATTCCTTTTTGTTTCTCCTCCGGCCTAAATAAAATTTACCTTTCTTAATTTTTTCCCTCTGAGGAATAAAGCCGCCTCTAAAAGGATAATAAGTATTGCGGTACACAAAGAAACAACAATATTATTTAAGGAAGTTCAAAATTACTGAGTTTCATTCAAAGGCTGATGAACGTCTTAAGTCAAAGTAATTTCCATGTAGCTGTGACGTTGCAGAATGATAATTCGCAGAACTTTTCAATGATTAGGTTTTGATTAATTATTATTTTGTGTTCGAGTTGTACAGTCAGTCTACCACTTTTCGACTCTATTCATCAAGTAATAGAGTCGAAAAGTGGCAGACCACTTTCTTGGCTGACTTGGCTGGCTTGGCTTACCTATCGTAAATTTTAGGCTCATAGAGTTATATCGTCAAAGTAACTTATAGTATGATTATTTATTTAAATTTAATAATACAAATTAACAGTCATAAATAATACAAACATGATTTTATTTGTGACAAAGTTTTACAAGGATTCAGTTACTAATTAAATAAATACAGAAAATGAGGTTAAACTTTTCCATTAGCCGATATTTGAGAAATGAATAATTCATTCAAATTATAAGCTTGAAATAAGTTTAGACAGGATTACGGTAGACGGGATCTTCCAAGTTTCAGGTTGAACTAGCAATTACTTGCGAGTCCTTTTGCCTTCTTTTGCGCAGTTAGTAATGGTAATGAATGACTGGTGGCGATGGTATGACAAATTACAAATTAGGGGTCTTCGTGAATAATGACTGCCTACAATATTATTTTGGTAAAGTATTTGTCAATATCATTGATGACTTTTGTTTGACTTGTTTTGTTAACGCTATTTTCGTCGTATTGTAAGTACCTATACGTTTTAATGTATAATTCATGATTAATTTACAACAAAAGCTATTATAAGATTATAAAGATATATCTTAATTTACATGCACTTTCAGCAATCCAATACAAAATGAAACTAACAATGTATATACAATACAGATAATTTCAATCAACGCTCACTCGGCTCTCTTTGGAAAAATGGGTCGTATTAATTTTGCGTGCTGACTGTATTGCATTATTTTTATTAAGAATACGAATTCAATAAAAAACATAAGTACAACAATTTACTTGAATTCGATTGTTAAAGTAATATTTCATGATAAATAGATAGCTTGTCAGCAACGTGTCTAAATAAATAGATGTTACACAAAAAATAATATGTTGGCTTACTTATTTTAATAAGAAATGTTAGTTTAGTCCACATATCGATTCATCCAGCTTTCCGATGCGAAACAAATCTTGAAGTACCCTTACTTAAATAAATTATAATAGTTTAGCTTCATAATTATATATGCAGACTTTTTAATTTTTTTTTATAATTTATGAGTTACATAGTCTAGCTTGTATAGTGTAGTTTATCAATTACCATAATATATATTGGTACCAGCTTATCCAGGCGGGAAAAGGGCATGACTGCCCTACTAATTATACCTTCGGCAAACAACAACATAAACTAACCCCAAGCCATCGATGTTCGACAGATATCGCTACCCAACGAAGTCTACTTGTTATCTATTCAACCACAAGAGCAATCCAAGTGTCCATTGGTATCGGATTTATTAGGTAAGGTTTCGCATTTATCCTTAGAGCTTTAAACCAAGGGGAGTAGCCATTGACAGGCGTTCCCTTCTGCCGAATGAGTGTGACCACTGGTCATACTCATTGTATGGACTGACGTTTATTTGACGTGGCTATTTTGACGTTTCGCATACATTTGACGTTCCCCTCCCCCGCAAAAAACGGCAGACTTTTTCCGATAGAAATGAGAGCGTTTCTCGCATCCGGTTGGTTTAATAGTCAAAGCATTTATCCATCTTTGACTTACTGACTCCCAAACGGTGTTACTGTTGCTTGCAAACATAGTCAAATCTCCATCCAGTAAAATGTAGATACATGGATTGATCAAGAAATCGACGCTGGGCGCAGTGCCATTTTGTTACAAATTTTCGAAATGTTTTTTTTTTACCAAGACGTTTCATGCATTTCTATGAAATTGAATTTTCTGTGTGTAAGAAATATATATATTTAGGTAGGTATTACCATATCATTAATAGCTGGTCTTATAGCTGTAAAATGCAAATATCCGAATTACTTTATAGCCTGATTTTGGATTTTTCTTCATAGCTGTTAAGCTGTAATATACATGAGTATAAATATCATTACATACTAATACAACAATACTGCACATTTAATTATCTTTCGTTTGATACCACAAACGTGTAGGTAAAGTGTATGGTTTGGATGCAATTAGCACTTTTTCAATGAAGCGGCAGCCATTTTAATGACGTCATTACTCGGGAGACATTCATCTTAGTCTCCGTCTCGAGGCAGTTTTGAGGTCCAAGTGTCGTGCCTAATAACATACTAAGTAAAAGCTAGTAGCCGTATCTAGATCTGAACTATCACTTAGGCCTTCTCCCATAAGAGAGAGCACATAGTAGTTGAGCATGGGCATTCGGCTCGTCTAAAATACACCAATGGAAATAACAATCTTGATCAATAACACTCCAAAGGCTAACTGGGCATTGATTCAGGGAAGTATATCCCTGTGGATTATAAGTTAAACCCGATTGCTTCATGAGAAACTTTTGGGGTCAGGCGTTTGTAATCCTTGAGGGGTTTTGGTGCTTGATAAGTTAATTGGACTTAACTTATGATTTTCCCAATAGGTTTGACTTATTTATTCAGGTTACTTATGAACATACGATTTTAAATTATTATTTTTAAATAAAATTGAATGTTGAATATGAGATACCTACCAAAAAACCAGAAAGCTGATTGACTGTACAGTCAACACCAAAAATATGTATATATTTTTGAACCTTATTACAAACGAGTAAGGTGTAAAAGTGTTTACATATTTTTGGCGTTGACTGAACCTACTGAATAGCAGCGGATCATATACACACCGAATACTCTAGTTTTACGGTAGATGCGATCCCTGGCGACACCCAATTTGTTTATTTTATTTGATCCCTTATTCATTACTTCATTAGTACCTACCTTAGAGACCTTAACTAGACCTTTGAAATATATTTAATCAGAATTAACTTGTCAAAATTATATGCCTACTAAAATTAGAAAAGGCGAAAAATACATACTCGTAATTTTGTAAAACTTTATACTTTTTTGCTGATAAATATAAATATTCTATAATAGTTAGACCTAGTTGTATAGTTATGCACATTATTGTTTATATTAAGTATAATAGTTTACACTTTTTACGTATCGTCTGACGTTACTAAATAAACCCCGTTTTTCCGTTACGTTATTGGTCGAGTTTTTTTTACAGTGTCTACTCTACAGGTATAATTTTGTCATATTACGTTACCAAAATGTTACGAGCCGTAGGGTTCGTTGGATAGGAAATAGCCGTTAGGTAACGTTAATGTAATTTATTGAACAAAAAGGAATCATTTAGGAACACTATGGACTTAAACAATAAACACTAGGTAATCGACTAAAACACTGGAATCACTTAGGAATACTATTGACTTAAACAATAAACACTAGGTAATCGACTAAAACACTATTCGCTTTTAAACAACTTGGGTTCACTTTTCTAATATTACAAGTACCCATAATACAACACAATACAATCATTACGTGTATGAGACTGTATCTATTTACATAGTCATAGCGCTCGTACAGTCGACCAAAAATTTGGTTTACTACCCTACGGTTGAGGTTCGTTTGAACGTTATGAGACAACAAGGTCGTGCATGTTTAAAACTTCGTTAGAAATGTCAACCTTAGCGATCGTTAGATCTCGCAAAATCTTTTATCAAAACTGGTAGACCACTTTCTTGGTCGACTGTACGTAGGAACATATGTATGTGTGCGCATATATTGCCGATCTGTGACTATATAGAGGTGATTTTACTTTAGCCAGTCTATTTGAATATTCAATGCTTATCTCTTTTCTTTCTTCAATCAACAGACTGAAGGAAAATATAAACACAGTGTAAACTGGCCAAAATGTTTACAATCATCTTCTTGGATCTCAAGTTTACCTACGGGCGTTTAATTAACAAAGTCAAAGTCAATTAAGTTGCTAATGATTACGCTCGTTAAGGACCCAATTGAATAAACCAACTTAATGATCCGTAAACAATACCGTATCGACAGATAGCCAGTGAAAAATATTGAAAAAAGTCCGCTTCTTCCCCGAAATATCGAGAGGCCGATTATACAATACCTTTTCACTGCACGGATTTTCATTAAAATAATGATGTTCTATGCAAATGATTGACTGGTAAAATATTTCCCAAAATATTCGTTTTTATTATTAATACATCCCTGTATTGTGCAATTTCATTCTCCCACTCAATAATCAATGTATCTCTTTGTTCAACGAAATCACAAAATCTTCAATAGACGCTATTAAAGCACCCGCAACCCTTACATATACGTTTTACGTTTTATTTTTTTTATTAAAACACAGTGACTTGAATAAACCTGTGGTCTAGTGTTGGGTAACTCATTCGTGAGGTACCTCATTTGAGCCCCTCGTTCTGTTATTTTGTCGCAGTACTTCACACCGGGAAAATGTGTTACTTCATTTCTATTGAGCCCCCTCTACTCATTCTATCACTCACTCACGCTAATCGCATACAAAAAATACACACACTGCACATTCTTCCAAACACTCTCAAACCGTCACACATTCATTCATTCATTCGCGGTACTCGCGCTCGCCGGCAATCAACACATTTCGTCACCTCGTTTGTGTACCGCACCTCATTTGAGGTAAGACATTGTACCACCTCATTTTTTTAAATGAGGTGCTGACTCAAACTCATTTTAAATTGATGACCTACCCAACACTACTGTGGTCATTATTTTGACAAAAACGTGACCTGTGGTCAATAATATCTCTTCGGCCATCTTTACTAAAATACATATAAGAGTGCACTTTTTTTCTAATATATGGCATTTTGCGGAAAATCTAGCACAGCGCCAGAGGCAGCTATCGTCTTGACGCGCGGAAATGGGGCGAGCGAGCGACGCAATTCGCAGCTCTTTAACGGCTTTTAAGAAACTACTCGACTTCTTTTGCTTCTGGGCTAGAGAATGTTAAAAGATAAAAAAATAAAAGATATTTATTTTTCAATTTAGGCACATTACAATGCACTTATGAACGTCAGAGAGTTATCTGTATTGTATACCGGGTGTTTCCTGTAATAGGAGCAATAAATCAAAACGTACATTATCCTCTTCAAACCAGACAACATTTGTTCAGCGACTTTTAAAAATAACTTATGGTTTGATTTTTATGATACTTTAAAGTTTTTCCGAACACGCAATGTATTTCGAAATTGATTATATCTGTAGAGTGACAAGCAATGTCAAATAGACGGATTTCAACGTTCATTGAAATGAAAATACTATTTAGTTTGTATGAAAAAGAGGCATTCTACAAAATACATATTTTTAAAAAGTTGTTGAACAAAAGTTTTGTTGTTTGAGGAGTAGAATCTACGTTTTAATTTATTGCTCGTATTACAGGAAACACTCTGTATATACAATACAGATAATTTCAATCAACGCTCACTCGGCTCTCTTTGGAAAAATGGGTCGTATTAATTTTGCGTGCTGACTGTATTTCATTATTTTTATTAAGAATATGAATTCAATAAAAAACATAAAGATAAAAAAGATAAAAGAAGATAAAAGATATTTATTCTTCAATTTAGGCACATTACAATGCACTTATGAACATAAGAGAGAAAAAGAAACTACCACCGGTTCTAACCCTACACCTCTGACCCGAGAAGTATTGCTTAATACCGGCAAAAACTCGGCGAGACTTATTTATTCAAAACAGTAATACATTAAATTTTAAAGATATACAATAATGCGTAGTTCTTAGTAGTGTTACGTTGTTAATGCATTGGAGTTGTATTGAAGTTGGATCGTGTCAAATAGTACATTACGTACCTAGGGCGGTAAAATAAAGAAAGGCTCAAATCGCTGGCATTTGTGGCCCGAACCGAAGGTAAGGGCCATAAATAAGCGATTTGAGGCCTTCTTTATTGCCGCCCGTGGTGCGTACATAATTTTACGTCTTCTTCTGGGTGTGAAGTGAGGTTTTCCACTGCGCCCTAGGGCGGTAAATCTCACTTGGCGCCCAGAGTGACGTAAAGGTGTTTTAAAGTTAAAAATAGAATACGGCCCATGTAAGTTTCTTTTGTGATAAAATTATTGCTTTTGTTCGTCAAAATATTACGTGTTATATTTTCTTAAATGTTGCGTATTATGGCTAGCTGTTAATAAGTATAAGTAGTGTTAATCTACTCCATATTATTTTCACTGTTATTACAAAGCTCAAATATTTTATTCAACGTGAAAAAAGACGAAAACGCAATTGTAATATACTTAAAGATGTTGTGTTTATATATGAAACTGAAACGAAATTGAAATTTATTGAATTTAAACTTTCGTGAGATTTCTATAATTTTTTACGGTTTTACTAATATTTAGTAAGGTGGAGGCTCTCCGAAACATGTCGCACGTAGTGACTAAATATACATTAGTGAAACCGCAAACTTTTATAGGTACATTGAAATCAAATTTATCTTTTTAGAAACTCGCACGCAATAGCATAGTTTATAGTTGACTAATGAAATGTTTAACGACTTTACTATAGATTTTTTGTAGGTGGTTATTAAATCACCTTTAATGCCGTTACGCTCCCTGAATTAAAAAGTGTTAATGATGTCTTAACTAGAGAATATTCCCGATTCTGATTTCAAAGGGCGAGAACTGGGAATTCCGGGTTCTATACTGGAACATTTTTTTTTGTTACCAGCAAGCAAACTTCGTCTACTAGTAACTTAAGTTTTGGGACGTAAAAACTAAGACGCTACGTACCAAAATGTTTTGGTATTTATATGTAAACTTTGATTTATAATCAAATACACTTTATTAACTCCTTACCAAATTTTGGTTATTCATGCAATAGCCGAAGTAGTTCGCTTGTCCTTTTTTAATCGACTTCAATTCTATAGAAGGAGGAGGTTCTGCATTCGGTTTGGTGTTTTTTTTTATTACGATTACTCCGAGACCCGTGGTCCGATATGAGTAATTTCAGTGTATAATGGATGTATCGAAAACGAGTACCTGGAGCATAAGCTCTTGACTAAAAAAAACGCTATAGGGCTGAACTGAAGTAGGGGCGCTTAATTGGTTGCCTGCGCCCGGCCGTCTCGTCACCTCGAGGCCTGACTTCATTATATTACGCGAACCACTCTCCATTACCTACTTACAGCACGAGAGCATATCACTGCCAAGCTACACCTATAGCTGTAGCAGCCTATTTTTTTAACACGACTGTGGCAAAGAACCATACGGCCCGCCTGAAGGTAAGCAGCTACTGTAGCCTACGACGCCTGCAACTCTAGAGGTGTCATGTGCTCGTTGCCGACCCTTTAATATAAATGATTCACTGTGAGGATTTACTTTTAAATCAAATTCTCAAAGATCTATACCCTAGAATTGAGTGTATAAGCCATCGTCTTTACCCGATCCCGATAGCCCAGGAAATTGCGTTTCTTTATCAAACTGAACTTGTAAAAGGCTCTTTTTATTTCATGTGCAGAACTCATATTGGTCTCTAACGTTTTTTATCGACTCTTATATTACGCAAGGACTACTGATATTATAAAGATGATTATGATATATTATTTAAAATACAGTTCATTTCATGAATATGCATTTTTAAAGAATGTAAATAGGTATACGAACGAAACCACGTGATTTGGTAATTTTGCCAATTAGGTAGAAAACGTTTTGTAGGGTAGAAAAGGCGATCAGATCGCAGGGCGAAACGGATCAAGTTAAGCATTTTTATAATGCTGGGACGATTAAGCCCAACACGGTACGCACTGTGACTATTCCTGCTTCCTGGCCATCCGCGATCTTCTGAATTGGAAAAAAATGCTAATTTATTTCGTTTCGCCTTCTGATCCAACTCGCGTCGGTCTACCCAATCAATAAAATTATTTTATTTACCAAACTATACTACTATTTACTATATTTACTATTTTAGGTTTTTTTTCTTTAAAATTTTTTAATGAATACATATATCCGATTCCCAAATCCTAAAATGTAGATTTATGGGAGCTACTTAATAGTAATGGGCGTTTACTTTGCTGTAACTTATGCACCATTGTATATACATACATACAGCTCACATATAATAATCAGACCTTAAAAAACACTCCATATTATAATAACATACCTAGGTACCATTACTGTATACTTATAACAGTTAGTTAATTGACGAAAACTCTTGCCGTCCTGCCAGATCTCAGGATTTCTTGGTTACTCTAAGGTTAGCTGGAAGAGATCCCTTACAGGGATAAGTTCGCCTTTGTACAAATTACATGTATGTTTCATAATTGTGTACAATGTTTTAGTGCAAGGTGTTTTACTACTAGTACTACTACTACTACTTAAGTATAGTTATATATCCTCATCATAACAGTTACATTGTCATGAATGTCATGATACAGCACAAACCTAAATGTTTGAATCGTAAATGATGTCGCGTTTGTCACCTAAGCTGTTATTGTGACATTTGTCAGACAAAATTAATGGGCTAATTTCTGCTGTGATCCCAGCCTTATTGGCAATTTCCGGGCTCCCCTTATTTTGGTGACAAGTTTAATCTCGGTCATTGCTGTTTAGAAAAAAATATGCAAAAAATCTTATTTATGAGCGGTTTTATTAAAACTTAAAAGGGTATTTGAAATGTATGATATGGAAATAAATATCTAAAATTTTAGATTATCCATTTGAATTTTAATGTGGCTATGACTATGCATTTATTTAAGTGATTTTATGTTTTACATTAAAAACCTTTTAACCTAATTACCTCAGCAATGAAGCCATTAAGTCATTTATTGGTATTTATCTTTATTTAATAGTGTACCTCAGTTCAGTTCAGTTTAATACTAGTACTTCAAAAGTGCTTAAATATTTAAATCACAGAACTGATAGGACATAACATTACTAAGTAAAGGGAGGTAGATAAATATTTAAAGACTTAAATTTTGATGTCTTGAACTATTGAACTGTTATTTAATAAATTAATAATAATTCAATATTTCTAACAATATTTTATTAGCTTAAACCCTTATTCTGATACCTACTAGGTTGAAGAAGGACCTATAAGGTGATTAAGCTATCACTTTCAACGAATGTGTGCTTAACAACGTGGAAAACCCTCTTCTATACCATTGATCAAAGTGACTATACGAAAACAACTATTATTTATTGCAATAGGCTGTTAAAATTGAAACACACATGTACACACACATGTTTACCTTTTTTTAGTGTATGGTTTATCTACATAGCTGGTAGAAAATGATACATTTTCAATGCATTTTTTTTTTTAATAATTAAGATCATTAATCTTTGAACCTATACAAAACCTACAATCGTTACCAAACCATGTCTCTTAGTAATTTTAAACTATATAAGTTTTTTTCAAAAATATCATTTTTGTGATAAGCTTTTATTGCTGACTGAACTCTTCTTTATGAAATCCCTATCTGATCACCAAGACGAATGCAATAAGCCGAAACACGAGCGGATAATGTGGAGTAGTCAAGGAGTTCCTATGCCACCTTCCAGATCCATCATCAGATCAGCTCCATGTCATCATATTATTGCATTATCATTCGATATACATATGCGTGCAAAAATTTAGCTCAATCGGAAATCGGGAAGTGGGTCAAATTTGACTTGCAAGATTTTTATTTTTGTATTAAGCAGAACGTCTGCTAACGAGAGATTTGTTTCGGAAAAGATTTGTTTCGTAAAATGCTGAAACTAAAAACTTACCTTCCAGCTCCATCATCAGATCAGCTCCATGTCAACATAATATTGTATTGTCACGCGATTTATATATGCGTGCAAAATTTCAGCTCAATCGGAAACCGGGAAATGGGTAAAATTTAACTTGCAAGATTTGATTACAGACAACGGGACAGGTGAAACTAAATAAAAGCTTATAATAAAAAAAAAGAACCGAAACCGACTTCTGTTAGCCTCCGCTTTTCCAAGAGGAAATGCCCGAGTTGTTTAAAATACTGAAATCACTATAGGTGTGCTTATAATAGTTGAAGAGTTCCCTCGATTTCTCTGGGATTCCATCATCAGACCCCGACTTGGTGACAATGGGACCAACTGTATACTCTTTCAAACAAAGACAACATTTTCCAAATCGATCCAGCCGTCTTCGAATAATCCGTCTACATACATTTAAAAAAAACCAGACGAATTGAGAACCTCTTCCTTCGAAATCTTGAATTTGGTTGAAAAAGAAACATTGAATACTTACAGAAAACATCAATCAAGTATAAAAATTGATCGTTTGAGTGAATTGATGGTTCCTTCCTTTCAGTGGGTTGATGAAAATTTAATTGGATATTATCGATTGCAGTTCCAAGCGGGCGTAACCGCCTCAGGCCTTTTTAATCTAATTTAAGTCTTAACTTTAAGTGATACGGTGGTATCTCAAATATGCTGTCTATGTGGGGTCAGGTGTTACGTCATTCCATATGTATTATGTTAAAATGTGAAATTGATTAGTGTTTATTTTGCCGGCACGTTTAATCATTTACGTCACTCTGGGCTGTAAGTGAGATTTGCCGCCCACGGGCGCAGCGGAAAATCTCACTTCACACCCAGGAGAAGACGTCAAAATTGTGTACGCACCACGGGCGGTAATAAAGAAGGCCTCAGATCGCTTGTTTATGGCCTTTACCTTCGGTTCGGGCCACAAATGCCCGCGATCTGAGCCGTTCTTTATTTTACCGCCCTAGGTACGTAATGTACTATTTTGCTAAAAATAGGTACGTTTATTCTTATACCGATAAAAATACATAATTTGTAGGTATACACAAACCAGGACGCTACTTTCGTATATCATAGTAACGAGGAACCGCACGCCGCTCCGGTATGTGAGTGAGACAACGCTATGCATACTTAATGATGTATCTCGCACTTCACACTGATTTTTTTTTTGTTAACGGCTTGACAACTGAATGTGTTGTCATTATCACTAAAGTTTAGTTGTCATTATAGGTGCTAGCTATATTTAACAACACTTTGGTAGTTATATTTAAAAAAACATTGTAATTCCCACAAATGAACTTCATGCGATTACAAAAAGTTTGTTGTCCCGGGATTTACAAAAAAATTTAATTACTAGTATTCATCATCATCATCATCATCATTTCAGCCGAAAGACGTCCACTGCTGGACATAGGCCTCCCCCACTGAACGCCACAATGACCGGTCCTGTGCCACCCGCATCCAGCGGACTCCAGCGACCTTCACCAGGTCATCAGTCCACCTTGTAGGGGGCCTACCAGCTCTTCGCCTACTAATATTAATTTGTATATTACTAGTATTAATTTGTTGAAATAAATGTTTTTTTTTCGTGCAGAGCGGCCTGCGAATTTACCTACATCCACTGCAAAAACCAACTAAGATTAGGTACTTTAGTACTTAAGAAATTGTTATACAAATAACTACTCAGGAGATTATTACATGTTTTGTACCACGTCGGTGGCAAATATAAAGCCCGCCTCATTGTACGCGGTCACCGTAGCCTATAGACGCTTTGCTACTCTTTGCTACCGTAAAAACGAGCCTTTAAAAACCTGTACCTCATTTCTATTGTGACAAAAGAGATAATAGTATTTCATCTACTGTTGTAATAAATAAATAAAAAATAATTGTCTTTTAACGCAAGATGATGATTTATACGAAAATTGTGTCTGTCAAAATAACTTAATATTTTGAGTACTGCTGTTTGTGCCTATCTTATTACGAATCCCATCTGAAAACCATTTATACCAGAACTGAAACACTTTAAGGTCCTTTCCTGACTCTTAGACAGCTGCGGTTAAAGTCCATTAGTACCCCAGTTCCTTTTGACATCGAAATTATTGCCTTATTGCAAGGGAATAAGGTGTCAGTGTTATTATATCTTTGATGGCGATACCGTCGTCTGATAAAATTAACTGACTAATTACAGACCTTATCCTAACGTGATAAGAGCTATCTAATTCAGTTGAGTGTGTGTTTCTGTAGAGCAAGAATTATTTAGCCAAAAGGTTCGACCGTCATCCATTAATTTAATCACCACCACCACCACTTTGCAAGTAAGAAAGTATCCAGAGACATCCAGATCCATAAACGTCAAATTACGTTGACTTTTGACGCTACTAAGTGTCCATGTAAAGTGAACGTGGATGGACTTCACAATATTTTTTAAGGTTATATACTGCAGTGTGTAACAAAAATACTTAGGTACGTCTTACGAAAGTTTAAATTCAATAGAAGACTATTTCGTAGAATAAAAGTAAAACCTTAATATCAAACTTTTCCTGCTTTTATTAACGGTAATATTTTTATTCCACTCGTTATATGCACATTGGCTTACCGTCAGCGAGTATATATAGCCAAAGTAGGTTGTTAGAGACAACGACGCGAGCCGTGGGCGATATCGTTAGCGCCATGGACCTAGGAAACATACGGAGATTGTCCCGCGAAGATAGAACTGTGATTCCATGAAGATCTGTGGTCTCAAGCACACACTACGTTGTCGATACCAAAACACTTGTCGTGCACACACTCTAAGTGTTTGAACCAATCACTACGAGTTGTAAAGTTGCGCGTATATACGAGGAGATCGGCTGCCTTCACGGGATTACGTCCGTATATTTTCTAGGTCCATGGTTACTGCCATTGTTATCATTCTGCGCAAATGCCCTAATGGTCTCGTGAAACAGAAAACTTCGCTTTTTTATAAGTCCCAACGCGGTTCATTTTCAATTGGGTTATGGAAAAAAAAACAAACTCGCAAATGCTACACGGTTAGGTACGCGTATGCTCAAAATCGACGCAATTAATGAGTATACCTTGTCAGTTATTTTTAAATAAATTGTGTGTGTGTATGAGGTTATCTATCATACTTAAATAGCAAAACTCATATTTTAAACCCTCGACGAAGCAATAAAACTGAGAACAAAGAAACCATCGCGCGTGCATTCTATCGTCAAGATTTTGACGAAAATCGTAACCAAATCGGAGAAGCCGTTTCAGTTTCAACTCCGGTTTAGTTCGAAATAACGTAAAGTAAATATTGAATACCTGTTACAAACAGTTTTCTAATTAAATACAGTTTAGGTAGGTATTAAGGCGTGCAACGCGAATCCCACGCTGCCGCGCTGTCTAGACGCTCGGCGCTGAAAAACACCGACACGGCTCGCTGCAAGATATCGGATTCGTGAGAGGAATACGTTCCGTATTGCATACACAGTTACTGTAGGCAGCGACAACCCTTCAGTATTCAACCATGTGTTTTGAGTGAAGTTTTATCGAAATATATGCATGTGTTTGTGAAAGGTCACACTTTGTCGGTACATACATGGTGAAAATATATATCACCGTTAATATTGAGCGAGGTGATTAGGTAGGCCATTCTGAACATCTTTTACTATGGGACTAACTCCGAAATCGTGAAAAAAAATTTAGCCTCCCCATACAAAGCAAAAACATCTGATCCGCCGAAATGTATGATGCAGGCAAAATATTGAGCTACTAAGTACTATAAGGTCATTCTGAAAAATCTTTTTCTACGGTACCGACCCCGAAATGAATTCCCAAAATCCAAGCCTCTACAGACAATATCAACATCTGATCGGCAGAAATCTATGAAGCTGCCAAAAATATCTGTGATGTCGGAGTTGCTTCCATGTAAAAGTTGTATAGAGTGTCATGGAGCGTATAGCATGTGCGTAGCAATAACTTACCTTGCAGGTAAACTAGAGTTTCAAACTTTATACTTAATTTTTTACTCTTATCGGTGAACTTAAACGTAGGTATTGCAACTAGGTAGCTTAAAAACTTGAACACAACCATAGGGCAGATACATCATACTACAAAACTCGTTTCAGCGCCTTTGTGACACGGTGCACGGCAAATCTGCACACGTCAATGTATACGTGCGTCTTAGGACGCTGTTTCTGCTGTTGTAAACTACTAGTTCCCTACCAATCGGTCGCCGCTGGGGGCGCGGGGTTAGGTAAAAGCGGTATTAGATATTGCAACCTGCAGGGCCCAATCTGTCATGTTGGAAGGTGTAATTAAATAAAGGTAGGGCCCGTAGGGAGCTGAAGAAGGGTAGGGAGAGGCAGGGTACACAACAGATTGGGCCCTGCAGGTTGCAATGTCTAATAGCCGTTTAATTCCGATCGGGGTGGAGCGTAGGGTGGCTCTTCTGTATGAAATACTTATTTATTCTGTGAAACAACTGTCGAATATAAATCTAAGTGTCATGCCACTAATTAGTGTCACGTAGGTACCTTACACTTTTAGTGGAATGTTCTGTCGGTTTGTTGGAGCCCACACCATAGTAAACAGAAATACTAAGTATTTTCTGACGCTTTGTGTTAAGGAAATGGATCTCAATGGTCTGCCCTAAACAAACACTTCAGCCGGTCCTCTATCCGCTTTATTGCCTTGTACCAACAGTAGATAAGATCTAGGGGTCACATCTTCTCTAGTATAACTTGCAGTCTCTAATTAACGTTGAAATTCTAAGGGTTAAGTAAAGCTAAATTAATTTTATGAGTAAAACAAGACTTAATTGGCAATTTGATAGTAATATATTAAGACAATGTTGATGAATAAAGCTATTAGGTACTATCAAATAGGTAATTAGTACATTATGATACAAGTGTGCTAAATTGATCATTACATATGAGGCGCTATTGTGCGCACGAACGAAGTGAGTGTGCACAAGGAAGCCGAGCTATGTAATGATCAGGCACACGCGTTTCATACGACGTTTTTCAACACACTTGCGAGGAAAAAACAGAAAACTGTAAGTAATAACTTTTGATAAATACATTGATTTTCAGAATGCTTACAGGATAGCGGTACCTACTGACTTTGTTAATTAAATTAACTAACCTGTTTTTTGATGTTATTGACTGGATCTATTTCTCTGGAACTCTTTTTCGAAGCATTTCATAAAATCCAACACTTCACATTTATTGTCAAATAAGTTAGAATGTTTCCTTACATGTATTTCTCACTCGATTTTTATGACAACATTTTACTAGTCTGTAGGAATGACATTTTGAAAACATATCCGGACCCGGAGGTTAAATGAACACTAAAGTTGGTTTTTTACTCATTTAAAGTATAAATTGTTTAAATTAATAATAATAAAACACAACTAGAAAAATCTAACAAATAAACTGTAACTTCAAGTAAACTTTTAATATGGCGCCCATTTTTTTGCATTCACGCGCACCTTGAGGCAAAGGTTTATGACAAACAGCCAATACTAAAACATAATTTGTGTTTAAAACATAATCTATTGTGTATTATGAGATTTATGAGTAAAATAATTACTAGAAATGATTATTTTTCACAATTAGGATTTTATAATTTGTATTTTCTCGTAAATGTGTACTATTTTTACTTTTTTGCCATGCAAACTCCTAATCAGTTTAGAAAAAATAAAAATAATACCCGTCTAAATTTAATCGCCTCTGTCTGCGCACATAAGACTTGGTACTAGAATACCAACGTCACTTGATGGGATTTATTACATTATAGCACTAGTTATATAATATCGTGAAAAGCACGCGTGTTTAATATCTAGGATTATGAGCCTAAAAGCGGTGGAATAAGTACCTCGTTACAAGCAAGTGTGTTGAAAATAATATTTACCGATTAGGTAAGTATAACCTTACATTATTAAATTTAAACTTTCGTGAGACATATTAACAACATTATCACTACATGCGGCTTGCACTCACTTGTATTTAGTCACTACGCGCGACATGTTTCGGAGAGCTTAGATCTCCATCCTCAAGCACTAATAGTGCTAGACGAACCGATTCACGACCCATCGTTGCGGCGCCGCGCGTTTTGTAGAAAGAAAAAGGTAAAACTGATAAACAGAAAAGATAATAAAGGTACATAAAAATTGCGATTGGTCCATTATTGAGTCATAGAGTAGATTATGGGTCAGAAGTCAGAACGCTCGCTTTTTGTTTTATGTACGAATTTCCATGTGTGTCAACAAAACGAATAAATTGAATAACGCCTTAGGCCGTGTTCTAACTTTGAAACAGCTTTAGGCACGATCCAAATTAAATACAACCTAAACGTCTAAATCAGAAATGTCAGAATTTGCTTGTGTATTATTCCGATGCAACTCCAATACAACTTCAATATTGATTATTTGTTGTTTGTTATTGATTTTATATATTTATTAAAATACAAACAAAAGGACAAACCACAGTATACCTATAGGAAACTTACACTGTTGTTTGTTGGAGTTATGTTTGAGATAGATCACGGCACACATTGTTGTTAATAATCCATTGAACCTGCAGGTTTAATATCTCTAATTGTCATAAATTAATAACATGGCAGTTAAATCGGTGAATTGTATTAGAACTGTTAAGGTAAATGACAGGCTTAAATCCATTATCTAAGACATTGAGAAGATTGAGTGGCAACTGCGGAATAACTAGTTGGATGCTAATGTATGTAATAACTTCTAATTGAGGTTATGACAGGTTCAGTTTAGTCGACATTTGAATTTCCCTTAATATAATTTGTGATTTAATCAATACAACTCGTTACATCATCATCATCTCCTAGCCGTTTTCGGCTACAACGACTGCTTTGCTATAGCTGAGAGCGTCGCTGGTGCGCTCTCAGGTGACTGACGTAGCAAATCTCTGCATGTCGAGCTCCGTGCGTCGCCTGGCTTCAAATTCACGCACCTGCGTCTGCACAATATGCCTCCACTGCAGTGCTGCTGTATAACTTACATAATAAAAATACAATAAAGGTCAACTTAAAACCAACTAAATATAATATTAAAAGATAACCTCTACTACACCCCACTTCGATCCCCAACCCCCAACCAGTCCAAACGTCCCAAAAATGCTAGCAGCATTGCCGCGCTGAACGGCAAAGTGATATTTGTTGGACTAGGTATGAGCAAACCCCCCCCCCCCCCCCCCCTTCTTCGGCCACTGGAACAGAATCATCGTACGCCGGTTCCAAGTTGGCGTATTTAGCGTGCTTCAGCCTGGCGGTATACTCGGTGGCGGAGCTTGCTCTCCTGCTGGTGTGCGAGAGAGAGAGAGAGAGCGTGAGAAACGTACTCACGCAAGTTACGTCCCTTGATATTGTCATTTACGTTCAGTTGATTGGTATATATTCATTTATGTTATGATATTATGTTTAATTTAGTTTTGAAATTTTATTACAAGTTTAATATTTTAGTTTGTTGTTGGTAGTCTTTGTATGTTCCTAAATAAATAATAATATTTAAATATTTTAGAGCGATTTATAATCACTCGATAAGGTTTTCAGTTGAAACTTGAAACTCTCTCCTTTCATTACAAAACAGCTCGTACACTTTTATTCTTATTTTTGTTTCGTTGATGCAGCCACCCGCGACTCGACTTTATCCACGTCAAATAACTCCATAAAATCAAAGCTTGACAATACAAATAAAAATCTGGCTGGATGATTAGAAATAGCATTTGCCTGGCTTGAAAATATATGTCTACTGAATATTTATTTCATGTTAATAATGGCCGCTTTTCTCATCTCAAGAATAAGACATAAAGGCCTGTTTCGTTTGGAAAGTATCTCAACCTCTAAATTAACGTCATCTCTTGACCAAAGCAACTCATCAAAAATACTGAGGCTATTACCAAAGTATAAATAGTTTCTGCCTGGGGTCCTTTCGGTCGGTGATTAGTTTCAAGTTCGGCTCTTAGCAGACAAGTGAAGGCTGTCAAAGGTTGATCGATGTCTTTCCAACTAAAGGTAAAGACCTTTTATTGATACAATAAATATAACTGCTGCATGCCGTACTCCTATACTTTAGAGCTACGTATAAAATATATGAAAGGCGTCTCACTCGTCATAATTAACCTAAAGGTGCCATGAGTGAGTAGTTATGCCCACGGTGTCACTAACACCTTTAAGACGTGTTAAGTCAAAGTAACCTTCATACTTTTAAGTATAAGGTTTATAGATATGCTCGCTTAAGTGATCTTGGTGTGTGAATGACGTTTATGTATATGAGGAGTCCTCAAATGCGTCATGCGTCAATGGTGCAATCAACAAGAGATGTACTGAAAACTAAGAATCCACAAAAATTAAACTGCACTTCAATCTGTCGAACTGTTCATTTAAAGGGCGAAGGGGATTCGATATAAATTACACTCGAAAACCATTATCCTTCCATTCTTCAAGCGAATAAAGATGACCAAAATGAATTCCATTCTAGTCGAATTAAAGGTTAATTTCTTTACCTAAACAAATTACAGCGACGACGTAAAAACACGGGGTCGTTGCAAACCTATTTATATCCGTAATTCAGGAGTCTCGGACCCACATCCAACTGACGGACACTTAAGAAGACAGACGGATGTTTAAGCGACGGGGAGATAGGGCTAAAAGTGGAGTAATGGACCAGTGGACGGTTCGGAATAAATTACGTGAACAAAATATAAGTTAGTTTTAATAAGCATTGAGTAACAAGAGAGGACATCCCTAAGAATTTTTTTATCTCAAAAGTTGTAGAAAATTAGTCTGGTTTTTTTTTCAAGAAATCGTTGTCGAGAAGCAAACGATATTACTTTTGGGCAACCGGGCTTTTTACCTGGTTTAGACCCTGCTGTATCTGAATTGCCGGTTGCCATCAAAGAAACTACAACCAGAAGTGAGATACGGCCAAAAAAAGGACCCGTTTTTTAGCTTTTCTTAAATAACTCGAAAACAGTAGCACCTACCAAAAAATGTTCTTCCACTTAAGTAATCTACATAAAATTCTCTATAAAAAAGGTTCTATACAGTTTTTTGCTGGGATCAATGTTTAATGAGATATTAAGGGACTAAGATAGACAATAAACATATATACTAATTAGCTTTTTCCCGCGAGTTTGTCTGCGTGGGATTAACATTCGCTATAATAAATTAATGAAATGCCGTAGTATAATCTTACAGCAAAAATAAATTTAACGTATAAGCTTTTTTACGTCTACAGTAAGCAACAATTCCATACCAACTTCAACCCCCCGTTTCATCCCTTTAAAAGATGATTACTGGGATAAAAACTATCTTATATCCTTCCCCACAACTCAAACTATCATCACACCAAATTTCATCTAAATTGGTTCAGCGGTTTAAGCGTGAAGAGGTAAGAGACCCACTGACTAGTCCAAAATTATTAAACTCTCTCTCCTTCTCGATGCGACAGGCAAAGCATATTACTTTTTGTTTACACGGATTTTTACCCTATTTGGACCCTTCTGAGTTCGAAATTTAAATATTTTTTTTACCGGAAGTGGAATATTTAAGATGGCGGCCAGTATAAACCTAAGCGACGAAAAATCTATGTTCCTCGTATGGATACCCCCATTGATTATACTTTATTTTTAACGATTGTTATTTTTGGGAATAACAGTTGTAATGACACGTATTTAAAAAAAAAGATTACCTATTTGCAATGGTTCCAAATATACTGGTCTTTAAAGTTAGAAATCGCCGTCAACACTGTATTCCACCACGCGCTTTGTGGACGGGGTTTTGGGAACACGTCTGCAGACCTCCGGTACCCCGTCGTCGTTGCTCTTACGGGCCCATTGTAATTCTGCTCGTGCAATCTCCTCCGCTGACGGCACCTCGGAATACTTGAGGGCCTTCTAGCTCGGAACCTTTCGTAAAGAGTGGGTGTAAAGAATGTAAAGGCGGCAGCATCGCCGCATGCCTGGTCTTCTGCAGGAGTGAGTTTACGTCATGTTCGCGCATATACTCCGCAGCCTCCTTTTGGGTCAAGGAGGACTGAGTATTGTAATCTAAGACTCCCTAAGTCGAAACTTCCATATAAGATGTGTATTATTACTACTACCCTTTCAACTAATTTTGCTCACTACAATAATATAAAAAAACGAGAGATTTCCGTCCAAAAAAATAATAGTACATTTTTGAAGCCTTGCTGGACCTGGACACCATCTTCTATATCTTACTTCCGGTCTAACATTATTTGATGGCAATTGCAAAATATTATAATTACAACTGTTATTCCCAAAAATAACAATCGTTAAAAATAAAGCATAATGAATGGGGGTATCCATACGAGGAACATAGATTTTTCGACGCTTAGGTTTATACTGGCCGCCACCTTAAATATTTCACTTCCGGTAAAAAAATATTTTAAATTTCGAACTCAGAAGGGTCCAAATAGATTTTTACCCTATTTGGACCCTTCTGTAAACAAAAAGTAATATGCTTTGCCTGTCGCATCGAGAAGGAGAGAGAGTTTAATAATTTTGGACTAGTCAGTGGGTCTCTTACCTCTTCACGCTTAAACCGCTGAACCAATTTAGATGAAATTTGGTGTGATGATAGTTTGAGTTGTGGGGAAGGATATAAGATAGTTTTTATCCCAGTAATCATCTTTTAAAGGGATGAAACGGGGGGTTGAAGTTGGTATGGAATTAGACGACGGTAGACGTAAAAAAGCTTATACGTTAAATTTATTTTTGCTGTAAGATTATACTACGGCATTTCATTAATTTATTATAGCGAATGTTAATCCCACGCAGACAAACTCGCGGGAAAAAGCTAATTAGTATATATGTTTATTGTCTATCTTAGTCCCTTAATATCTCATTAAACATTGATCCCAGCAAAAAACTGTATAGAACCTTTTTTATAGAGAATTTTATTTAGATTACTTAAGTGGAAGAACATTTTTTGGTAGGTGCTACTGTTTTCGAGTTATTTAAGAAAAGCTAAAAAACGGGTCCTTTTTTTGGCCGTATCTCACTTCTGGTTGTAGTTTCTTTGATGGCAACCGGCGATTCGGATACAGCAGGGTCTAAACCACGTAAAAAGCCCGGTTGCCCAAAAATAATATCATTTGCCTGTCGCATGGAGAAGGAGAGCGAATTTGAGATTTTGCTCCCAGTCTAAATCACTAGAAGTCTACTCGTATAGTCATTGTTTCTGTCACCGTTGTCAACCGCCAAACGTTCAAAAAGATGTCACATCTAGCAGAATACGCAATGGTTTAAGAGCCAGCTTGGTGTCAGACTTTCAATCCGGAGGTCTCGGGTTAAAACCTGGCTAGTACCCTACCAATGAGTTTTTCGAAACGTCGGAAAAATCGTTTGATATCCGATAATCGCTTTTCGGTGATGAATTTTTTTAAGGAAATCTGAGTTCAATGGATATAACACATCTACCCTACAAAATTTAGTTACGGGTACAGCTAGGCATATTTTCTATATTTATTTCTTGAGTACAGGCTACTACTTTATTTTTATATATTTATTACAGTAAGGTACCAAATCGCCCGCAATGCTAGAAAATTACTAACTAAATAAGTAAACATAGCAAATATGTGCTGCTAGGTAAATTCATTACAAATCGACTTGATTTTGGTAAGCAATGTGTGACAGCTTTGAATTATTTATGTCATTCTCATTACCAATATAATCTTGACTTGTTTGAGTGTATTGTTACTTTGTGGGTAGCTACTCCGAGTTTCGTAACTTGTAAAATCACCGCAACCACATGACGCGACGCGAGTGTGTAAACTGAATCACGGTTTGGGCCCCTAAGGCGTGAAACATAAATTTTAACCCAGTTAGAGGCGTTCCTCTGCGGAAAAACCTCATTCAATATTAAACTCATAATTTATACATGTTAAGAGAAACTGAGTATCCTGCGGATATATTAAATATGAATGTTTAAAATTGAATATAAAGTGTAGGTAGGTATAC
The DNA here is from genome assembly GCA_911728535.1 of Pammene fasciana. Lineage (NCBI taxonomy): Eukaryota > Metazoa > Arthropoda > Insecta > Lepidoptera > Tortricidae > Pammene > Pammene fasciana. The sequence continues at coordinate 7,137,644 of OU452279.1, forward strand.
ACATTATTATAGTTAATTCATCTGCTAGCCTAATATGGTCGGGTTTTTATCGCCTGTCACCATTGCTGTCACGTTCTAACAAGTGCGAAAGTAAATGACGCGATAGGCGATAAAATGACAATCATGGATAGCCTTCTAGTTTGTAGTTAAGGTATAAAATATCGCTGCAGTTTGTTTATATCGTGCAGTTATTAATATGGTGTCAAATGAGTACTGACGCTTAGGGTCAACAAAGCACATGTAACATGTCGGGAGTTGCCGGCATCCATAGACTACGATAGCTGCTTACAATCAGGCGACCCGTATGTTCTTTGTCACCGTCGTACTATTAAAAAAACACCGAATAAAAAAGTAGACCTTTATTTCTCTACATCTACATGATTCCGCATGTAAATCTTTGTGTGAGTTTTTTTGTCACAACAATTTGTCATTTTGATAGATCAGACTATTTATAGGTAAAGGACGTAAAATTTCAAAGGAATATTGAACTATCATATTCTATTCCGTAGAACGTAGTACCGAACATGATAGGTAATTAAATTAGGTACGTCCTCAAAATATTATTATTGAAATAAAATTATTTAGATGCGGTACGTGATTGAAAACAAAAATATTTAGCGATTTTCGTGAATTAGATATTTTATTTTTCCCTAAATGACATCCTATTTCAATGTAATATTAGTCATATAATATAATTACCAAGGCGTTATTAATAGGAAAATTGTCTTTCATCGCTGTTAGTGTTGAAGCATTTTCAAAAATACCTTCTGGAGATGGATCTGAAGCGGGGCCGATTTCCACTTCGGCACGTTCGTGGCGAACCCTCGTGAGTGGATCAGAGGCCCGATTCGTGGTATTAGGTATAGCGACTTATTGTGACATTTTATAACTAACAAAATAGCCTTTACCTTTAGCCTGTACCCTTAGTATTATCGTTTCACTTACGTAACGTAACGATTACGTTTGCATTAGGTCTTAATTTGTATGGGATTTTTAACACAGCACACGAAACTGAACGTGTGGAAAACTTAATCACTGAGTAAAGATACTTCTATAGATATTTGTATTTTTTATAGATACATATGAACGTTTATATATTTGGTTGTTGTATAAATAATCAATCAAGTAAAACGTCTTTACACGTTTTGGTGAAATTTTACATAAATACGGAACAAAAGCTGACCTAATAAATATTTATAACGTCAAAATAACACTTAATTTAATAAACAATAACTTCAACAAAATCCTACTTTATAGGCTAATATTATACATTGTATTCGTCTACCTTATATTGTAGGTTATAGCTATTAATTAATTTTATCAAAATATAATCAGGATCACAGAGTTACACTAAAAGTGTCATGTAAATAAGAAACTTTGATTTCACCCGCATTTCGTAACATTTTCCTTTGTAGACTTTCCTTGTTATACTTAAAAAGTTATTATCCATGTTACTTTCAGGAAAACAAGCTTTATGCCTACATTATATTTATTTTGTTTATACTAAGCGGCATGTAACTTTAAAGGATGTGGTTACGCCGTACTTACAAATACATAACATGTGTTCAAAACAGAATGTGTTTTCTCGGAGCTTTACGAGTGTAAGATCGTATATAACAAACCATTAAAGTAACAAAATCCCTGATTACGTATATTTATTAAGGGCTTCAAAGTCTTACTTATACTGGTTTGTCTGCTTCGCCTGCTTGTGCGCTGGAAACAATTCGGTAGTAAAATACCAGACATGTCAAGCCATACCTAACCACCGCGCCGTCATGTGGTGTGAATGTTAAAGTAACATTAATTTCAAATCGAACCACATGAATTGTCTACTGGAAATTTACTCGACATTTATTTTAACGCCACAAAATTAAACATTAATATACCTAGTTAGAAAACAACAAGATTAAAAAGGCAAAATGAGACGTTTAAATAGGATCCCTACTCAGCGTAATGCCGCGACAAGCCGTGGCGCTGGTTTTCAGTGGGTATAATAGTTAGGTATATTAAGGATAGATACTTAATGTATAAATATAAATATACCTAAATAAATTACAAATTGTGATACCTAGGTTTACGAAGTACTAACTCTAATAATGTAAGTCTGTATACTAACAACACTCTATGGGCAAACTGGCCTGAAATAAAGAATTGATTTGATTTGATTTAATGTAACTCCTACAATAATAATGTTAATTCAATCAGGGTAACTGTAGATCTATAAAACTACCCTTTTTTAGAAAAGTACCCACCGAATTGAGGTTGTGCGTTGTGCGATATAAAATGCTTAGTTACACAAGTTACGCCTTAGCAACTAGTAACACTATTAATATTGACCGACCGATTGACATCAAACCTATTTACGCCTGGCATTTACAGTAATTGAGGCACACTTAACTACAATATTTTGCTTTTTTATTATGTATACAGTTACAGATAAGTAATATAACTATTTATTTTGTTAGACCTCAAGCAAAGTTGTCAGAGCTGGGGCTGATTTTTGTCTTTCGAGCGCTCGAATTCAAATAAATGAAGTTTGTAAATAATCGCACACAAAAATTTTTCGCCGTTATTTTCACACGATATTAATATATTAAATAATCATTGTCTTACACTCCTATCGCTGTTATTTTTAAAACATCAATTCATCGTTTTATTCAGTGTTTTAAGTACCAGAGCGCTTGAATCTCAAAAATCGCCTATTTTGCACCGACTTGCCAAGCGAAATATGTTGATAAGTGAGAATAGACGTCAAAAATATATGAAAATGTGACGTTTATATTTCCACATTTTGGCTTTGAAAATTACACCAGATTTAACGTGGTCTGCCTTTATAATACGAGTATTCTATGAGCTGATGACGCATGGCTTCGGCAGCTCAATTTATACAACACGCACCTTTTGTCTTCAGCCTTTAAATGAAAATTCTGACCGATTCTACAAACGATCTACGTTCAGTATTATAAACAGTCCAGTTCATAATATTCCCAGTAAAGCCTCACAGTCCGTTTCACCGCTGTTGAATGCATTTAAATTAATTAAAGTATACATAGCGGCCCAATAAAGCTTTGTTTGGTTCGGCGAATCATCTCGATTCAACCAATCCTGCATTATTTCGTGACCGGATTCAACAATATTTGCAATAGACATTTTTAATATTTAAATAAATAATAACGTGATGACTCGGTATTATTTATTGCAAGCTAACTATGGTCTAAGAGCTGGCCACGTCAGATGTGACACAATAATGAGAGGTTTGTAATCAGTCCAGTTAGATTGCATAACCATCCTTATTGCTAGATCCGGGCATCTGGCAGCTTTTAATGGGTGGAGATCAGAGTGACAGACCAACAAAGTTTTTAAGTTGAAAAAAAGTAATACCGCAATAGGTAAAAACTGCTGAAGTTGTGTCATTTATAGAGAACAGGGCCTATATTTTAACATTAGAACAAAAAACATTGTGTATTATTGCGCAAACAAGAACAGTAGGCGAGTAACCAAAAATTACATTATACATCATTTGACACTATATACTTCCGCCAATCGAAACTTTTGGATATTATATAATCTAATTAATTAAATAATTTTTCATAATATTGGATCAAAACCAGAACTCTAGAATTTATTGTCTTCAAGTTATTTGCTTTCTTTTACCTCCACCACTTTACAGCTGCCAGATGTCCGGATCTAGAAATAAGCATAGTATAGCAAACTAACTAGAGGGGTTTCGTTGCTCTCATTATTGTGTCATATCTGACGTGGCCAGCTCTCCGTCTACTACCCCTTTGGCATATAATACTAAATCGAACAGGTTTGACTTACACATTACTACAACAACTAAAAGCACTAGAGTTGATGTACCTTTACAGTTTAGAGCATATACTTAAATCGCTGGTGCCGTCCATAGACTGCAGTCTTCGACTCTAACAACACTAAACTTGATGGTATTTTTTTAGGGTTCCGTGCCCAAAGGGTAAAAAAACGGGACCCTATTACAAATAGGGCCCAGCCACTATGAGTATCAGTCGGCCTGACGATATTGGCCTGTCAGTTGTTCGGAGCTGTAAAATCTTTGTTCTAACTGACAGGCCGATATCGACTGATAGTCGGTGGGCCCCCTAAGACTCTTGAACTAGACAGTTGAAATTTTCACAGTCGATGTAATTTGCTACCACTATATCAAGAAAAACTAAAAACATAATAAAATTAATATTCAAGGAGGCTCCAATACAACATACATGTTTTTTGCCATTTTCGTCTGTCACCAGGCTGTATCTCATGCATGATATGAACCGTAATAGTTAGACAGTTGACATTATTATAGACTAGCTTTTGCCCGCGACTTCGTCTGCGTAGAATTAGTAATCCCCCGTTAAGGAATGAACTCTGGATATCAACTATTCTATATCTTTCCCCAGAGCATCTCCAACGTTCAACGGTTATTGATTCGCCATACAAACTTTCAACCCCTTTTTCACCCCTTTTAGGGTTGATTTACGGGATGAAAACTATCCTATGTCGTTTCCCGGAACTCAAATTATCTCCATACTAATTTTCATTTAAATCGGTTCAGCGGTTGAAAATTCTCCATACGAAATTTCAACCCCCTTTTGACCCCCTCCGGGGTTGATTTTTGGGATAAAAACTATCCTATGTCCTTTCCCGGGACTCAAACTATCTCTATACGAAATTTCATCATAATCCCTTCAGCCATTCTCACGTGATGCGCGGTCAAATAAACAGACAAACAGATAAACAGATAAACAGACAAACAGACAAAAATTCTAAAAACTGTTGAAACGTGTTCTGTTATCGATTCTAAGTATCCCCAGCCAATTTTTTTTCGAATATCTTCCATGTACAGACTTTCGACCCTCTTCAGCTTTATTATATGTATAGATGATGTATTTTTGTTGCCGCTATAACAACAAATACTTCAAAACAGAAGCAAATAATGATTTAATGGGTCTGATACTGATTATTTTGCTGTTTTCATAGATAATGGCACGAAACCCTTCGTGCACGAGTCCGACTCTCCGATACATTTTTTTCAATTATTAATATTCTACTTATACTTTTTGATCTACCTGTTTACATGTAGCAGCACTATCTATATCCTCCCTTCATGATAAAAAACCGATTATTCTATCGAATACGCCGTGCACCCCAAATCGGTGATATGATATCGCTGTGACCCCATTTCGACAACCCACTCAACCGCTATACTTTGGTGTCAGGTCCCGTGTCAAAAGCCAGAAGACACTACACCCGTTATCGGATATTGATAAGAGTATAACCCCTTATATAATATGTTCGTTCATTTCGTTTGAGCTACTATACCTTGTGCAATCTAAGAAGCGGTTTTTGACACCTGTCATCTCAGTACATTTTATAACCTAAAAACGATTTTAGGTTATAAAACATAGACTTACTATTGAAAAGACAGAGGGTCAGCGTATACCCGAAAGGGACAGCTATATTTTGACAGCTAAGATTTGTGATACCACATGTAAACAAAATCCCCCATTATTTTACCACAAACATAGTTCTAATATTATTATTTTTTTCTCCAGGTACTAAAATGACAGCTCAATCTGGGCAATCTGACTTAATCAGTCCAATCCGACCTTCAAAGTAATTAAAAGCTAGATATATGCCTAAGTTACTACCTAAATTACCTAACATAACAATTATTTTAGTAAAACATATTCATTCAAATGTTTGTCAGAGTTTTCGTGAAATTCAATAATTTTACTCACACTTGAAGTTCAAACTTTCAATATTACGCAATTCTATGGGTAAAGTCACTTCAGAAGCACTGGCCACCCTAAAACAGGCCAGTGACAGTGACAGTTCGATGGCAGACACCCGATGGCAGGCAAAAAAAACGCATACGCGATGAGGGACGGAAAATGTGTCATTGCATCTCATTTGCACGCGTAGGATTGTGTATGCGCACATCTCTTTCATCAGTGTGTATATGTGCGTAATGTTACCCCCCTGTTATAAAATGTACTGAGATGACAGGTGCCAAAAACCGCTTCTTAGATTGCACAAGGTATAAGAATATGCACCGATACGAGTCAATATCTCGGTATTGTATAAATTAAACTAAATTTAAAAAAATCGTGCATTGTATTTTTTATATCATTGTTTTCTATTAAAAATTAAATTTTATTCATAATTGTAGTGGAAACAAAACAACAAATATTATTACATTTACAGAAAATAATGTAACTTTTTTTAAAATAAATTTTATAATATAAATCCAAGAGTACTGCTTTTGATGTAATATTATGTGAAATTACATAACCATTATTATATTTAATATTAAACCTAAAAATAAATTACAATCTTAAAAATAAACTAATACTATTGAATATTTTCCAAAAAATTATAATAGCATTTTCATTCGATACAAATAGAGACTTTAAATCACTTTCATATGTCGGAGTAACCAAAATACCTGATCCTGTTTAGTTTAAGTATTTTATGTTTAGTAGGAAATATATATGAAATAGTTAAACTCTCACAGTCTAAGGATTCATATTGGATTATTTATTCTGATCGTTTCAGATACAACACAATAAAAAAAGAATATACGAAATCAGAGATAAAACCTTTACCCATCAATCTAAAAATCTATACATATTTATAATCTAAATTAAGGGGTCAAATTGAATGAGGATTAATCCGTCAACTCGAGTTAAGCTCTTAAATTTATGATGATGAAAAGCATAATGGTGGATGTGGGTGGGCTCATTATTCAAATATAATCTGCGCCGTGTGTACAATTTCAATATGGATCGGGTAAACTGTAATGGACAAAAGCGCCATATTGCAACCGACCGCCAATTAAAATATCATTATAAGCTCTAAGTGTTTTAATAGATACTAAATGGATCGTATGACGTACCTTGGCAGTATAATTGTGACCTTTTCTTTTCATACGCTTAAAATAGAAACAGTTGTAATTTACCCCTAACTACTAAACATTGAAGTGGAATATAAATAGGTAAAGTGTATTTGGTTAACTCTGAAATCGGATACTTCTAAAAACATTTTAAAAAAATAAGATTCAAGCATTAGGTACAGTCAACGCCTAAAATTTGTATACACTTTTGAACCTTATTATAATGGAGTAAGGTGTAAAAGTGTACACATATTTATGGCGTTGACTGTACCTATGAATCCTCCAATAACGACTCGAATACATATCACCTATATTTTAATATGTATAGGTTTATCTATAAAGTTAATTTTATTGAGTAAATATTTTAATCAAAGTGTTCTACAATAAAAATAACATTTCGTCATGCCTGTAATCATTATTTGTTTTGTCACGCGAGCATTAACGAAATGCGGTCCATTTTCTTGACTACACATAATTTCGAAGAATTACTTCTATAGGGGTACCTGTTAAAGGCTCTAGGTACGAAGTACGAATATTCTGTCTTAAAACAGAAGCCGTTCATTGAATAATAATGTTTTCCGTAACGCGTCATAATAAAAGTAATTAAATAAATGTGATTTTAAAACTTTAGAAACAGTAACTTCAGCTGATAAATTTTATTGTGATTAAACGATATTGTATGTCGCGTCTACCTTTTGAAGTGTGTAGCTGTTTAATACACGAGGCAAAAGTTGTAGTTTGTCCCTTCTCAAAAATTACAAATTGAGTCCATTTTCTTGGTAATCCAGTAGATTCATAACCGAATACTGTAACCACGAAACGTATTCGGAGGATCCTATTTTGCCCTTACATTTTTTGTAAATAGCAAAAACAGGTTTGGAACATTCGCCTTACGATAACCCACGCGTTGTTCCTTTCCTTAGCCTTATACTTACAATCCAGATCACCTCCACTCAATCAGCACTCTTGTCCACAGAGCGTCATGCCCGTCATCTCTCTTCCACACATGGGAAACGCTACTGCAAGAAGTAGAAGCAGACGTGATCGCCAACAATAACGCAGCGACGGCGCTCGAACGCAACGTCGCCGCGCCGCTGGTGGACCGCACGTTCCACATGAAGGTGCAGGCCAGGAAGCTGTTCGCGCACCGAGAGGGCTGCGAGGTTATACTGGCGAAGGCTGATGATCAACTCACTAAGGTACGATCATAATATCTCATATAATAGTAGCTGCAAGTTAGCCGTTATCTCCCTTTCACTCATGGGAGATGGGAGACGCTGCCTACAAGAGGTAGAAGCAGACGTGATCGCCAACAATAACGCAGGGACGGCGCTCGAACGCAACGTCGCCGCGCCGCTGGTGGACCGCACGTTCCACATGAAGGTGCAGGCCAGGAAGCTGTTCGCGCACCGAGAGGGCTGTGAGGTTATACTGGCGAAGGCTGATGATCAACTCACTAAGGTACGATCATAATATCTTACTTTCCGTCATCTCCCTTTCACACATGGGAGACGCTGCCTACAAGAGGTAGAAGCGGATGTGATCGCTAACAATAACGCGGCGACGGCGCTCAAACGCAACGTCGCCCATTCAATAGCAACGGAGGCAAGATCGTATGCTGGCACTAAGCTTGGATACCTATTTGTTGCGCTGACTTATATTTTAAATAGTGACCTAATTGGCGGGAATACCAAGTCACTAAATTAGAATAGTAGACATTCATATCGACCGACACCAGAAATAGACACAATAGTGCGGTATTCCGAGTATTCCGATAAGCGTAAGGCAGTATGTACAGAATATGTAGTTGTAGGTAGTAGGTACAAACGTAGGACGAACAGATATGAACTTTCACAAATTAATTTATAGGTAAATAATTTTATTAATCAAGAATAGAGCTGTAACACAAATTCTATTATAAGTATGTTAACACTAGAACTCTTACACTTTATCAGATTCACGTGTGCTGCATGCAAAGTAATATTACTTACATTTAAGTTAGTTTTAGCATAAAGTCTCGTCTAAAGGCTTTATAAAGAGAATAAAAATTCCCATGAATGTTTAAGTACCCAGTCTTCTAAGAGATCATTTTGCAAGTCTGTTAGTTAAGTAACTTTTTAACTGTGCTACAATTTTCTCTTTAAGTTTGTTACAATATATAACAGTGACACTGTAGCGTTTGTATTTGTGGCAGCGCGTTTTTTGGAAAAGCTACCATTTGTCGGAAGGCTCTTATGTTGTACATTTTACAGATACAATATTGTACTCGCAGCAATAAAAGCACAAGACAGGTCGCTATATGGTACTTTTCAATTTAGGAGGCCATCTCAGTAATAATACTAAATAGCTGTTTGGTGAAACCATGTTATTCAAGCCAGGCAAAGTTGTGCATTGTATGCAAAGGTGTAGCAGTTGACGATACCACATCTCGCTACGTGCTAAGCTTGTAGCCTTAGAGCATTTAACCAACCGGAGCGGCCATTGACAGGCGTTCCCTTCTGCCGAAGATATATGACCAGTGTTCATACTCATTGTATGGACTGACATTTATCTGACGTGGCTATTTTGATGATTGGCATACATTTGACGTCCCCCTCCCCCGCAAAAATCGGCTTTTTTTGTATAGAAAATGACAGACATGGCCGGTCCGGTGGGTTGAATAGGCTAAGCTCGTAGCTATTTCCTAGCGTTTTCCTCGTATAAAAGTGTTAACTTTTTACGTCACTGGAGGAGTCTCTTACCCCCTGTTCAAGCTTCCACTCATATTGCAACCTAAACCAGAGGGCCTACCGCGAAGTTCGAAAATCGACAAAACGATGGCCCCGTCTCTATCGCTCTTGCAAATAAAGTGATGCAAATAGATGATTCGATAAACGAAGTGGTTCGCGGTTATAGGCCAGAGACCACGGAAAGCACGCCCCTTGCCTTGCGTTATGCCAGACGCTTTGTCAATTTATGGTCTTATTATTGACTTATATTGGACTTATGGAATTATATTTGACGAGCGTCGAGCGTACACACTCAGAGCGTACATTTCGTGGCTCAGGCGTTTGTTACCATTGGAGTAAGCACGAATGGGTACAATGTGACTGCATAATATCTTGAATTTTGTATGTTAAACTTCATCATGTATGCTATTCCGGTAACGCCGTAGGCGCCCTAGTTGTGTACATGGGGTTTCGTTATCCACAAATAATAAAGGACCGCTATTCTTACAGTGTAGCTCCAGTTTGTGCTTGGGAAGACTATGCCATAAACACCGCGTTGATTTGTCATTATTCTTAATATGACATTTTTTCTATCATGACTTCACGAGGAAGACATTAAAACAAGGTATAATTCTGACAACTGATATCACTATTGCCGTCATTGTATTTCCTAATAAAAGAATCAATTTCCGTATAATCCCTCAGTGTTAAGTTGTAGTGCTACTAATGAAATGACGGTTTTTTTTTTAACTTTGTCACATAGTTTCATTTTGCGTATTTTTTGCTTCATTCCCGTTTAGGTGATGAAGTCAAAGTTGAGTAATATAAAACTGTATCACATAGATTTTTCTTTTTTAGAATATTATTTATTTGAATTCAAATTTACTTACAAACATTTTACACATAAATAAATAAAACAGTTCTTATGCCGTTAATCCCCGAGACGACACGTACCCGGGGCAAACGTTCCAAAAATGCTGGTTTCCACCGCAATCGGAACGAAGTCATAAAGCGGCATCAAGTTTATATGTTGCGGAATTAGTAGGACGTAGGACTATAACTTAATATGATTGATTATACAGAAATTCATTAGTTTATTAACAATGCCGTTTTTACCATAGGAGCCCAAGGCCGCCCATGCCCAGGGAGACCGGAAAGATCGTTGACGACGTTTTTTTTTCAACGTTGTCCCTAATTGAGTGCCCCTGATTTCCAAAGTGTCCAAGGACCCCATATTCTTAAGTGCCCTAGGGCCCCATCACATATTAAGACGGCCTTATTTATTAGAAAACACAATCCGCCTAATGAGGGCACCACTGGACGGTCGACGCAGTCTTATGAGTCTGCGCCACTGATTTCGGAAAAGCACTTGTTCACTGTTTAGAGATGCTGTGTCGATGGTTTAAATTGTTATAAGTAATGATTGCCAAACTAGAATTGCAGACGGCACCCAAGAATAAACAAGTCTTTGTTAAACTTACCGTGATATTTAGGCTCTGAGGAACCAAAACCCTTTGCCGGAAACGAGAAAATTAGATTTCGCAATCTCTTTCACACCAAAATATTTAAACGGATATGAATGGAGTGAAATTATGCTTTTTGAATCGGCACGAAACAGGAAATCGAATAACTTGGGAATTTCTGGAGCTGAAAACCAAATAACAAAGATACCGTGACGGCATGGCGAATTTATTAAACCCGTAGAAATATTAAATTTAAGCGTATTCGGAAGTTGCGGCATGGAAGGTTAACAAAAGTAATCGTCGGGCTAATAGACGGAGAGCTAGCCACGTCAGATATGACACAATAATGAGAGCAATGAAACCCCTCTAGTCAGTTTATTTTATTATTATTATTATAGATCTGGACATCTGGCAGCTATAAATTGGTGGAGGTAGAAGAAAGCAAACCACTTAATGAAAAAAAATACTAGAGTTCTGGTTTTGATGCCACTATTATGAGAAAAAATGGAAATAAGATTATATAATTTCCAAAGGTTTCTGTTGGAGGAGTTGTACCAAACGACGTATAAGGTAATGATAGTTTTTCGCCTACTGTTTCTGTTTCCGCAATAATATGCAATGTTTTATTATTTATTACATGGAGAACCAACAGCTATACACAACATAATGGTAGTATGAATGTGTAACATAGAACCAATTATAGGTCTTCAACGGCAGTGACACAGTAACATTTAGCGGTTCGCACTTACATCGTAATACCTAGTGGTTACAAATTATAACAATAACATAAAGTTAACTAGAACTTAGTTAATTTGACAAACATGTTAGGGGCGCACTCAGGCAAAGAATTTTGTTTTAATGTGAAAATATAGGCTCTTTTCTCTATAACTGAGGCAACTTCGGCAGTTTTTACCTATTTTGGTAGTACTATTTTCCGATTTAAAAATTTTGCTAGTCTGTAACTCTGACCTCCACCCATTAAAAGCTGCCAGATGCTCGGCTCTTGAATTAAGAATAGTACTGCAATCTAACCAGAAGGGTTTTGTTGCTCTCAATATTGTGTCATATCTGACCTGGGGGCCGATTTTTGACAGCCGGACGCTCGAATTCAAAAAATTCAAGCTCGAAAATAATCGCACACAAAAGTTTGTCGCCAATTTTTTCGCATGGAATTAATAGTTTAAATAATCATCATTTTAAATTTCTATCGCTTTTATTTTTAAAACATAATTTCATCGTTTTATTCGGAGTTTTAAATGTCACTTTCGAGTGCTCGAATCTCAAAAATCACCCCCCTGGCCAGCTCTTAGACCATAATGTTTAAGGGCAAAACAAGTGGACCGACAATTTGGTGATGATTGCGGAAAACCATTTGAAGCAGGGGGGTGATTTTTGAAATTCGAGCACTAGAAAGTGACATTTAAAACTCTGGATAAAACGATGAAATTATGTTTTTAAAATAACAACGATAGAATAAATATAAACATTATAAAATAACACGGTTACACTCACGGCACTTTACACGGAGAGAAATTTTTACTAGAAACAAGTAAAAAATAGTAATTCCAAGGACAAGTAAACAATTTACTTAAAACAAGTAAACGTTTACTAAAAACATGTACGCGTTTCCTTGTTTTTAGTAAAGTTTACTTGTTTTTAGTAAACGTTTACTTGTTTTTGGTAAAAGTTTCCTTGTTTTTAGTAAACGTTTACTTGTCCTAGGAATTACTATTTTTTACTTATTTGTAGTAAAAATTTTCTCTCCGTGTAGTCACGTCTCGCGACATGTTTCGGAGAGCCGACGACGACTAGATGGAGAGGGAGACGTGACTTAAGTGCCGTGAGTGTAACCGTGTTATTTTATAATGTTAAATTTAATAACAGCGATGGAAATTTTAAATCATGATTATTTAAACTATTAATTCCATGCAAAAAAATTCGACAAACTTTTGTGTGCGATTATTTTCGAGCGTTCGACTGCAAAAAATCGCCTCTCACTCTCAGGTGGAAATAAAATCGAACGTTCTGATATGACGTTATTCATCTAGGAAACATAAGCTAGTACCTATATTAAAAAAATCCTTTGTTAATTTAAGTAAGATACAAAGTGTACTGGTGATGCATTATCAATACGATTAACGAATAAAAATATATTTTTCCCTGCTGCGACACCGTGTCATACATACCTAATTTTTTTGTGTCATAAAGTGATTCTACTATCGCCAGTATTGAGAACATGGTGGTACATGCTGCTTGATTTGTTTTCGCTAATTTTGATTTATTTAAAAGTAATTGATATCTTCTAAAACCAAAATTTCAACTTTTACTAAAGCAAATACCTACAATGGCACTTAATTATCCGTCAAAGCTTTAAATTTAATTTCGCATGTCAAGCGTCCCGCTTCACAGTTAACAATTTTCGTAATCTCAACGGCTTTAATAATTCAGGAGCAGAAACTCTGAGTGACTCGTACATAATGCATTCCGGCTGCTACTTATCCTAACTTCATACGTGTCTGTTTTGTGCTAGCTTGAAATGAACCGTGGCTTGTAAAACATAAGTTTGCCTTTGGAAATACTCCGCTCATCAAAATACGTGGTTGACGAAGTACGCAGTTGAGTTGTAGAATCAGGAAGTCACTCGGAATGTTATTTCCATCGTATGGGTAAATATGATCATTTGAAAATCATAAATCTAGTTCCTTTCAGAAAAATCGTGCTGTCTGTTTATGTGTGTAGAAACATATGAAGAATGAATTTGCTAACTCGCAATTGTTGATTCTATTCTCTTTTAACTTCATTTACGAGTACCTAATAAAAATTGAATTCATTGATGTAAATAAAAAAGTATGTAAGTATCGAGAATGAAAAGGTATAGAAGGCGGGATGGTGATAGGTCTTACTCATTATTTGTTAACCAGGTGGTTAAAAAATAATGAGTAAGCTTTGATTTATCTCTGCATGAGCACTTTTATATGGTAATCGTCAGACATTTTATGAGATTTCCATTTTAATAAGAATTAAATTTTATGTGCAAAAAACTTTTTTCTCGTCTAATAATTAAAAAAGTGCCTTTAATTGAATAATTGAATTGTTCCAACAAAAACCAAATTTTTCAACACTCCACCTCGGAAACGCACTCTTTATCCCTTGCTTAGCTTAAGCGGTGGGTAAAAACGCATTTTATCCACATGTGGAGAAAGTAATTTGGTACAAGCTTTGACTTGCTTTTTCAAGTTATCTGGCTCTAAAGATATCATTTTAAATTATTTACTTGTGAAAACATTCGTTTGGCTTCGATTTTTTTTAACTAATATTTTTCCTGCGGTGGTGTGGTAAACACTATGCAGCAAAGTTTGTTCAACCTCTCTTGCCTTGAGACCCACGTACGCTCAAAATTCCATTTATTGAACCACTCACTACGCTCGCTGCTCAATTTTGGAATCATTCGCTGGCTCGGGTCTCAATTCTCAAACCCAACAAAGGCACGAGAGGTTAACCATCAACTTTGCCCCCTTGTATACTCGTACATATAAATGATAAATAACGACTTTTTTAATATGTTGTCTATAAGTATAATTAGATTTTATATTACGTCTTTCGCATGTTTCTAGCTTCAAAACCAGAAAAGTTAATTTCCTAAGACCTGAATGGCATCCGTTTTGCGTGCGGTTGACAGGCGAAGTATGCGTTAGTATCTAGCTCATCGATATATTATTATAAAAATGAAATAGAGTAGATAGGTCTACCTTAATGGTACATATTAAAAAAAAACACGGTCTCGATGGTATATTCGAACCTCATTCATCTACGTACAGACGTGTCGTCAGATCTGCCTGATAACTCTGACAGATGCATCTAGCTGGCCTCTTTTATACATTATGTTATATTCTAAACTTAACTAAGCGAGCACAAGCCTAAAACGTGTGCCAGATGGTATACAACAAGCCCCTCCGACAGAGCATTCTTCGTCTGGACGGACCGTGTAGACAGTTGTTGCCAACTAAAATTGTATGAACCACCAACCAAGGTCAGTATGACCTTCAACCGTCGGCAGCCTTGTTGGCAACCGTCTAACAGGTGCTTAATCGAAGAAGCTCGCGGCTCGAACGCTCCAAGCAATGTGAAATCGAATTAACCCTGCTCATTTTAGGCTCCAGTAAGCCGTTGGTATCAGTAGTGTAAAGGAAATGCCTTAATTCCATCAAGGCGGATAAAACGGGTCGCTTTAGTGTCGCATGTGTAGACATGACAATTTTGATGTAGTACATTTTGATGCTAATACAAATTAACGTTGTGGCGTACCAGGCTGACAAGGAGAAGGTAAAGGACAAGAGCCCGGTTGTTAAATATGTGATGGTGATGAAATTTTGTTACGTGGTCGGAAAGCAATCATTACTCAATGAAGATATTTTTCTCACGCTTTAGCCAGCTGCCCAGGCAAGTAACAAGACTCAGAACAGTGATTGATAACTATAAGTTCAAACGACGGTTTAAAAATAACAACAATTTTAGGTTACTTTAGCTACATTTACAGTCATTTAAAAACGATTTGCCTTTTAGGTACTTATTACCTATTACCTATGTAGTAGCTCAATTTATACCACTACTTAAAAAATACACTGTTTAATGTAAGAATTGTATTAAAATGGTTTTTTGTCATTATGAATCATGATTATACTTCCATTAATTTATATTTATTTATCGCATGGCTACACGTCACTGGATATAGATAGGCATTTCTTCTCTCAGGTGGTAATAGTAGTAGTAAAGTAGATGGTGAAGAAAATCCAGTGGGTGCTGCGAGGTCCAGGTGGAACAGTGCAGCTGCCAAGTTTGTTACTCTTTTAGCACCACCCAGGGATCGCATAAAGAGTTGTCTAAGGTGTTTCCTACGGATGCAGAGTAACATTGATCCCTAAATATTATGACTTGAGTTTTTATGTTATATACTTATTTAACAATGAAATCTGATGCTGAAAGTTTGTATGGGAACGTGCTCAACTATATGTATGGTCAACGTATGATACTATGCAGCTGAAGTCGAGGCATTCTGACCTCTCGAGTCATTCTCCTGAAGGTGACTATGACTCTAATAATCATATTATCGGTTTTACTGCGCCCAAAATAATTGGTACATAGGACATACTGTATCTGTATTCTTGCCGAAACATTGTAAATATAGGTATAATTTAATAAAACTATTTATCTATCGGTTTCGCATTGAAAATCTGGCGTTAATATTGTTTCTAAAATACAAACAAACGACTAAACAAACTTTTTGGCAAGCATTATGTAGATAAGCGGGTCACGTACTCTTGTAACCTAAGTAAACAGATTAATAATTATAAGCTTTCATATTTCTTCTGTAAATATACATAAACTTTATATAATTCCACATTGAATGCCCCAGTCTTTATAGCGAATTGTCTCATTTACTTATTAATTTTACATTTGTTAAGTATTTGTAACTTGTAATTTGTAATACCTGCATTTCGGCCATATTTAGAATAGATCAACCAATAATAATAGTATTATGCTTTTGGTTAGTGTTATTCGGTGTTTTATAGTTTGTATGATTGTGTTTTTATAACAAACAAGCAAGCATATGACTCGCCTGAGAACCAGCTACATAGCGAAGTGTAGTACAGAAAGTGTTTAACCAATAGGGGATATTACTGCAATATTCTGCCACCAGAGTGCAGCACTAGCAAACCGGTAAACCATAGAGTTTTTAATACATACTAGGCCTTAAACAGTTTTTTACAAGTTTTCCTAGATAATTAATAACGAATAAATATGTCATTTGCGCACCAAAGCGGTTTGTTTACAAAGGGCCTATCGTGAAACGAGAGAATCGAAATTTTGACATGTGCCTCTCTATCGCTCGAATATGAAAGAGTGACAGAGAACCAGGTAACGAAATCTTAATTTTCGTGTTTCGTGGTTGACCCTCTGGATGTGCTAGTGCCGCCCCCTACACAGAGTTTTGCGGAATATTCCCTATTGACAATACAATAAAACTATGTACCATCGAGTTCAAAGATGCATGGGCAATTTATGAATGAATTCATTCACAAATTTGCCATGCAATTATGAACCCGATGGTACATATCAATTTAAAATCAAGCCAGTACAAATTATATTGTTTGAATACGTCTCCCGTTTGCGCAAATACACTCGACCTTTCCTTTCGAGTACTTCATGGCAGCCACCGACGTTTATCGCGATATCGTGCTTTATCTCATTTTATCCGAAGTGTGACACCGAATCACGTACGTATTTACGTCACATGCAATACGTAGTGCTCATATTTACAGTACTGGCCTAGAATATTAAATAATCACCAACTTATTTACTAAGCACGTCCTAGATAGAGGTGTCGAGTTCAATCAAACCCCGGCTCGTATTGTAGTGCTTGCCCAATGCAAAACACTTCTTGATTTATAATACCTACTTCTTTAATCCTCTTCTTCCAATTTAATGCGAATATGCAGCACGACCAGCTCGGATGACTGCCACTATCAGACTGTTCCCGAAATGAACATCGTTCGCTTGACATATGAGTAAAACGCGGGAATTCTTAATTTAAAGGGAAGATAATTCTTTCTTCATAAGGGAAATCGTCTACAACAGCAACCCAAAAGTTGACAAACAAATCCAATATAGTCAATTCACGAGTCGACAGTTTTCATAGCGCTGTTAAACGCCCGACACGCTATAAACTGGAACAACTGGTAGTGGACACTTACTGCTTTTATGTGTCAGTATTCGGGCCTAGCCAATTCACAATCTTTTTATCCACAACGTGAATCGACGTAAATAAAGTATATAAATAATCAAGTGAGTTTTCGTTCGCATCTGTCAGTCCCATAAAATGTTTACTTTTCGATTTCGATCAAACCTTCAAACTACATTTGCTTTGCAGCATATAGATACGGTCACGGCCTTTTATTGGGCCACTTAGGTGATTATCGCACTGTCGTTGCAACCGCATGCGGTGACGGTGTGCAAGCGTGACAGCGCTATACACATGCAGAGCGCTATCTCGCTTGCCCACCGGCGCCGCATGCAGAAACCGCAGTACTGTCAAAGCCGCCTTTGTTCACTTTACATTAGACACATCATAGAGTAAGTATCTACGAAACAAAAGAAAATAGCTTGAACGGTAAATGGTAATCATTACGCGTACAGCGCCACCAAAAAGAGTAGAAATTAAAAAGTGGCAACATCGTAGTGTCGTCCCTTTCAAATCAATCTAAAAATAACGGGACGACACTACGATGTTGCCACTTTTTAATTTCTACTCTTTTTGGGGGCACTGTAACTTTGAATAAAACAAATGAATATCGTATTTTTAATTCAAGATAGTAATAGGCCAGTTCCCTCCATACAAAGTGATTTACAGTGTGGGGTAGGAGCTGTCAGATTGTTGTCTTGAATTAAAAATACGATATGAAATAGTTCCTATCGAGAGCCATCATTTAGCATACAATAGAGGGAAACCATGAAGGGGTGTATTTTCATCTGAATAAATAAATTTATCATATAATCCCTACATCAATAATAGCGAATGCAACCATACCAAGTTAAGGCTTAGTAGAAAAGCTAGGGATACACTCGGATTTATCCGACGAATATGCCCGGCGGACAGATCCGTCCATGTATGGTGCTGTTCAGATGTGTCCGCAGACAAATCTGTGTCCATTTCGCGTCATACATGAATAGATCTGTGCGCCAGGCATATCCGGCGGGAAGATCTGTGCATGTATCCTTAGCTAAAGGTCTCGAGAAAACAAAATATAGAGCTGCAAAAAACGTACAGCCAGCAATAAAAAATGCACCGAAAAAAAATTGGGAGACTTGGGAGTAGGACAAAACTAACAGTTCAAAAACATATAAGATTTTAATGACGGCGTTAATACACTGTAAATTGCACGGCGACTAATAACCAACTTTATATGTCTCGGTCTATTAATTCAAATTAACCGTGCTGTCCGAATCACTGGCGAGAATAGTAATTTTAATATCACGTAAACGTCATTTTACTGCTGTTCTTGAACATATGGAAACATTAAAATTGAGTGGTCGAGCACGCCTCGTATGTTTTGCCAAATACTATGTTGTGAACACGTGGGGGCCATAAACAGTCGGTTTAACAGCTGTATATTAAGATCAACTTAGATAAATGTCGTAATGTTCGACTGTCTAATGCCCAATAGATGAAAACCAGATTTTTTCTCAATTCCTATTGAATTTAAAGACGAGTATGTAATGGGACGGTGATGAGCTAGTGATGAGCAATCGAACTTCTACCTAAAGATCCTTATTTTGCCAAATACCATGTTGTGAACACGTGGGGGACATAAAGAGTCGGCTTAACAGCTGTATATTAAGATCAACTTAGATGAGTGTCGTAATTTTCGACTTGCTAATGCCCAATAGATGAAAACCAGATTTTTCTTAATTCCTGTTGACTTTAAAGACGAGTATGTAATGGGACAGTGATGAGCAATCGAACGTCTTCCTAAAGTTCCTTATTTTAAGATTTTTTTAAATATCTTCATGTAACTCGTAATTATCATTGTAAAAAAAATACTACTTTGACTTTGAATCGAGATGTCTCGAGTTCGCTGATATGTTGATAACTGCCAACATGTGTGAATAAATAAAGGTGTGTCAGGCCATCGAGGGGACTAAGTCCTATGTCTCTTGTATAGTCCACTTTCTCACCTTATTGCGTAATAAGGTCCAAAAGTGGATACTTTTTATTTGTAGTCGACTGTACCTTGATTCGTAACTGGTGGTCATTGGAAGCACCTGAAGTTGACGGAATTAAAAACAACACGCCCTTTGTTTATTACATATGTCATAAATATTTAATTCGTATCAGTTGATCGTCACTAAAATAAACACAATTTTGTGGAGTGGGTATCAGGGAAAGGTTAAGAGCATAATAGGAGCCCTGTATCCAACAGTTGGAAGTAATGTTATATAAGCTTCCATAATATTATATCATTATATTACCATTTCGTGACATACTATGTATTCTTCTCAGTTTCATTCATTAAGTACATGTGTACCATTTATAACGCTTAAGTATTACGTCACGAATAAACGTTTTTCTTTCTTTCTTTCTTTCTTTCTTTCAAATAAAAACACTTCAGTTTGAATCTAACATAACCAAACGATATTCCACAGAGTCGGCAAGACTACCGCGCAGCGTTCGTGCACTACTGCAACAGCCCGAGTCCGAGCGCGCTGGCAACCTACTACGACTCCCACAACACCTACGTTCAGCAGCTCACGGCAACCAATGCGATGCTCGACCAGTACCACAAGTACACGCTACCGACTATATTACAGGTAACTGTCGATAGGGCAATCTCTATGGGATGTAGCATGAGTGATACTTCGACTCCATAATACCAACATTCAGCAGCCCACAGTAACAAATGCGATGCTCTACCAGTACCACAAGCATACGCTGCCGACTATATTACAGGTAACTGTCGATAGAGCCATCTCTGGGATGTAGCATGACTGATACATGTAGCATACGTGATACTTCGCCCCCCCCCCCCCCCCTCAACATATACGTTCAGCAGCTCACAGCAACTAATGCGATGCTCGATCAGTACCAAAAACGCACGCTCCCAACTTTATTACAGTTAACTAATACGACATGAAGCAGAAGTGATTCATTTCACACTTGACAAGTACTACAAAACAGCTGACCGCTAAACGCTATGCTGGAAAGTACCAGAAACACACATTCTACTATATTACAGCTAACTGACAACATAAACATATAGATGTAGTATAGTATAAGTGATACCTTTCACTCTGATGATATACTATGAGCTCACTACTACGAGCGAAGGCAATGCTGAAATGATACCGAGAGCGTACGCTGCTTACAAAACTACAGGTACCGTCAACACCAACCATATATGCATAATAATGAATAATAAATAATAATGGACTTGGCTAGCAAGTTAATAAAAAGCCTCTATAGGCCATCACAAAAGGGGGAAAAAAGTATTTTACTATATTGCTAGCACTACCTACTTGATAATAGAGATAATTATGGTAGTCCACCATTACCTACTAATCCTACTATGCTTGCTTATGTCTTTATTTTTTTTCTCAAACAAAACGAAACGTCGAATACATTTATTTTATTGAAATTTATTTCATAGCATTTAATTGGTTGAGCGATGGAGAAATAATAATTTCAATCACAAAGTCGCAGGAATTTTCTCAATAAGTAAAATGGCTTTTCAATATCAACCTGTCAAATTAACGGCTTTTAGGCCATTAAGGCTTTTACTGGCTCTTGACAAATTGTAGCGTTAAAAGTGTATCATATTTGTTAAATTTTTTAAGGTTCCTTGTGTTCCTAATTTTGGACCTCCTTGGCGCTAATAACCTTCGATCGGAAAAATGTGAAAATTGAGGACGTTTATTGAAGAAATGGGTATTAGAAAACGCACAAAACCAGGACTCGATCGCGAGTTCAAAATAAAACAATCCACATTAACTATTCACTGTTACTTATCGATTTATTTTGGGATATTACAGTATTTGTGTCATCGTCATATCGCTTGAAATTTCATATAAGTACATATACTAAGCGTTGCTTTTTATTAAGCTTTCCTTTAGTTAGCCTTAGGTATCTACAATACACCTATTAGCTACGTTTTTACTGAAATTGTAAGCATTATCGGGGGCAAACGCAGCGAGCGATATAGATAAATATTCATTAAAGGGCAATTTTAATTAAACATTCTTGACACGCTAAAATTCCCTTGAGGGTCGTATTACAAATAAAACGGCCTTGCTACGTGCCACTCGAAACTACCAACACTTCAGCTAACAAACATAAGAGCTCTTTTTAGCTAAAACTTGATTAGACTGATACAAACATACATTCGTTATAGTACGGGCGAGGACCGTAAGCTGACTACCTTATGTGATACAAAGATAAGCCCCATGCCACCCCTTCATAAAAGTGATGCCGAGTTAAAAAAAGTAGTAAAAAAATGTAATTGGCCGAAAGTACAAAAAAATACCACTTCCGGTGTAAAAAATGGATGGCATTTACCGACGTCATTGGATATAAGGACAAGACTTGTGGCAACAAATAGAAAATTTTTAGGTACTAAAAACACAGTCTGCCGGGCTCTTCCGGCCATGCAGGAACTGGCAGACTGGATTTTTCTGTGCCTAAATACAAATTATTATTCGTTGCCACAAGTATTATCTTAACATCAAATGCCGTAAGTAAATACCATCCATTTTTTAATCCGGAAGTGGTATTTTTTTACTATTTTTTCGGAACACAGTATCGCTTTTAAGAACATGTGCCATTTGGCTTATCTTTGTATCACGTAACGTAGCAGATCTTACGGTCCCCGCCCGAACTATTACAGTTAGGTGACATCAACATGCGGGCTCGCTTGTCTGGTAACTTGTGAAATTTAAACTACAGAAAGTCAACGACCGGTCTTACACCAGCTGAAATATCTAAGCGGGCGAGATGTTCATAATGTTATTGGCACAAATTCATAATAAAATAAAATAATAAAAGCGGGTTAAGGTCATTTTGAACTATGCTGCGAAATGTACGAATATTCTCAGGTACTTTAGGGTTCAGAATTGCATTACCAATTTATGAATGAATTCATTGATATGCAATTCTGAGTACCCGCTAGTACCTTATGACCTTACGTTTTTGACGCACATTTGACGCAGATGAAAATACGACTAAATCCAGCCCAGTCTTAAAAATTCGCGCCATAATTAGTAAAATAGGTAATAAAAAAAATGGTAACATGGTTTATTTTACGGACATTCACTTGAATGGTATAACATGTATTCTTTCGTAACGTAATCTTTGATAACGATATTATGAGTTACATTTTCCACTCAATGAGGTCGATCGGTGGGCACAGGGCAATCAAGAGGAATAGCAGCAATTTCAAAACGTGAATAGTCGTAAAACTCCGGTCCCAATTCGATTTCCGTCGTTAATCAATCAATTGAAACGTACCTGTCACAACACTGCAATTCAGGAACGAGTATTCAATCTAAGTTGGTAAACTCCCGGCTTTTGTGTAGTTCCCATCCAACTTTGCTAGACGGCTATCATCCGACCACAATGCAAAAAGACTCCTGATAAATCATCGCGCCATCGCCTATACGACGTTTTCGCCTACACTTGACTGCCTACGGACCGAAATGAAACCAAGCCTCAAACGAACCGAGGTCGATTAGGGCTGCAATTCCCGTGACACTCGGAAAAGATATATTCGCTTAGGTAACATAAATAGAATGGAGTTGGGTAAATATAACCAGCGAAATAAGTCGAATGGCTCTCTGGAGTCCGCGGGATGTTTCGCGATATTTTCGGATAAATAAATCAGAAGTTTCGTTAACCAAGTTTATGGGTTTGGAATTGGTGACTGCTCGTTGGTGTCCTTAAGGTGTTATCATACCAAGGGGCAATTTTGTACCATTGAAAAACTTGTATCCTATATAATGTCTGTTAAATTTAAGGCTAGATGTAGGTATTGTAGGTAATATTAACCAATACTTCCACGATATAAAAGCATCTAGATACGCTAGATCGCATAAAGCTTTGGCTTTATTCTTTCGGTTTGGGCAACCAAACTTGACAAGCTTCTCAAAAGTTCCTATTGGGTCAAGAAGCGCCGTGTAGTAAGCTAAATAAATGTCGTAATTTTAATGTGTTGTGTCATTTAATCAAAAAGCTGAACCGGTTTATGTACATACACTGAATAAACTAACAAATAAATTAACTAACTGAATAACTTTTCTCAAAAAGAATAGTAACATAGTACGAACATTGAGAAACAGGAGGAGACATCCCTAAAAAAATTTTTGTCCCAAAAGTTGTAGCGAAAGTCACTACTTATTGATTCTGTCACAGCTGTCAACCGCCAAACATGGCGCAGAAAATAAATCAATGGGTACAAATTGTGTTCTCATTTTATTTTAACCCAGAAATGAAGGTATTTACTGAAAATATATGCAAGCTAAATAAAAATTCAAAATATTTGCTCTAAATACATTTAATGTCATTTATGTTCGGGTGTTAACTTAATTTGAAGCAGTATATTGTTGAAAATATTGGTGCATTTAGTAGGCAGCCCTAAAATATGAATCCTGCCATTCATGATACTTGTTCACCCAGCATCCGCACTAAGTCTCGTTTTAATTAAACTGCCGGAAGAGTCGTACCAGAGATAAACAACACATTTAGTAAACACGATATTATACGTTATAATATAAATAGATTTATTTTTAAATTCAGTAAAAAAAATACCATGTCCGATTGTCCAAGTAAATGTACCACCACCATGTATGTTTCACCAGTAGCTTAAAGAATCTAACAACTATATCGACAGAAAAAACACTCACAAACCAAAGTGCACCGTTTAAAAGCTACGATGCTACAGACATACATACATACACACGTGACGTTTCTATATAATAACCCCTTTCCGTTGGGGTTTAAAGTAGGATAAATAATAAGATAAATAATATGTACGCTCTCTTTATGTATACCCGCAGTACATTTATAAACCTATCTAGCTTCTATTAGTTTAAGTCCAGGATTACCGAAATATCCTTACCTATTTCTTTCATTTTTCGGAATGTAATTTTCGTAAGAAGCTTTGTATTTGTCTGTATGGGTTATAGGTATTTATTTTATAAACGTCTGCTGGAATTATTACTTTTGGGACGAGTAAAATAAATAATTTAAAAAATCGTTTGTAATTGTTTACATAATTCTTGTTGAAAAATGTAAGATGATATTGATTTTATAATAGGCTATACCCTGTCCTATGAAGTCAAATCAGCTACTCTTTTGTAAACGTCAAAACGATTTGTTATTTATATAAACTATACTATATGATGAATACATCTCCTTATAAAAGTTTTAACCATTATAAACCTCATGTAAAGCGCAAACAAATACTACACCTGGACTTTCCTGTGCATTTTTAAAATTTTGATTTTATGAATCCAACGAAAAAATTTAGTTTATCTACCAGAAAGTACCCTGTTTAGTAGTTAGTTAACATAACAGTATTATCTCAAGGTATATTTAATATTTCAGGATCTAGAAGAAATATTGACGGACGTGACCGCGTCTGTGAGCGAGGCCATTTGTAACGAAGGGGGGATTATCACGGATAAGGTAAGATATAAGCCCTGTCGAGATACGACGGGACATTGCGGAAAAATGCAGTGAAACATCGCACGTGGTCAATTTGACTTGGACACAGATATTATTACTTTTTCGGCTTAGCGTTTTCCCGGCCTAGCACCATCGCCAGTCCGCTTTCCTGCTTACCTAATCTTTTCCATTTTGCCCGGTCGGTTCGGCATCCTTATGTGTGACACAGATATTACTTATAATAAAAAAGGAAATTAATTTGTTAATCGTAAATATTTGTTAAAGTATGTAAGTAACACAGTCACTATTTTGACACTTTGGCGTAAGAAAAATGATGCTTCTTTATTTTCGGAATTACTTCATTTTAGAAATTCCTTTAGTGTATAAATTGATTAGCCGCTCAACGAGGTGTGCGCGTGTTTTTTTTTACCTGACTTGGGCTTTATGCTTCTGGAGCGGTAAAGTGAGCTGACTGTTGGGTGGGATGGTAGCCGAGGGAAAATGCAGGACCCTTCCGCGACCTAACATGAATCATGATAATGTTTTCTTCTTACGCTTCCAGCGAGATCAGTTGAAGCGAGTTCATGCACGCTGATGCATGAGCTGATGGGAGTTTGTTGCACGCTGCACTTTTATCGCCCTAAGCTTCCCGCCCCGCCGATTCCCCCAATAGACACTTGCCACTAATGCCTCGGCCACGAAACGCATGCTCGTGGATCAACATCTGCCCAACGCCATAAATTGAACTAGCGTTGAGCGTCTTGAATTATATGGCTCTGGCTTTAGACCGTACACTCTTCAGCACAAATATATACATCCCGCTTAATTAACCTAACTTTTTATGCAGTCAAACCAACAACTCCGGCGCTACGAGTCGCTCTGCGCGCAGGCGCGCGCGGTGTCCAGCACAGCGGACCTCGCGCATCTAGCGCGCGCGCTGCTGACGTCACAACCACCGGCGCGCCCGCCTCGCCGCGAGTTCTTGCCGCCGTATCCGCCTGAACCTGATGATCCGCCGCTCGACGTTGCTGCGGTAATTTTATACATATTTAATAGACTGTCCTAATAAAACATAAATAATCCGTCAGTTAGTTTATAAAGAAAATATAGTCACATTTTTTTTCGAGAATTAAAAAATAATAGTTCCGCGTGACGTGAATATAGCATGCCGTAACAGCATGAGCCTCCACTCATACTGAACTTTGACGCACCTTATCTTTAATATTTTTTGCTTGATATACAAAGAAAAATACCTATAGGTACGTGTCTAATATTTTTTGTACCATAAGCAAAGTTTTAGAATTCTCAATGGTATAGTGCTCGATCCGAATGCGCAAATTGTTCTCGTAGTTGAGTAGAAAAACAATCGTACACTAGGTACTGTCGGAATCGCTCTCGGATCTCTACAGGAAAAGTTTAAAACATAGACCTTACACTCCCTACGAGTATTAGCGGCTTTTTTGACAATGAAGGGTTATAGTTAGGTATGGCATTAAATTTTTGGCTAATTAGTATTAATACTATTTTGCCCTTTCGATTTCTTGAGGTATATTAATTTTCAAGAAAATATTGAAGCCGATCTCAAAGTATTTTTTTAATGCACTTTTTACGTTTAGCTAAGATAATATCAGGAAGAGAAGAGAAAACTCCAGAAAAGGGTGGCATCGAGTGTGCCGCTCTGCGTATATCACTATCCGCCCATCGGATCTGCTTCCGTATTGAAAGGATTCTGATCGGAAAACACGAGTAAAGCTGTATCTATATGTAATATAGCTATATAATAAGTAGACGTTTTATTTATATATTTAGTCGATTGCTTCGATTCCTTTTCCACCATGATCTGTGCACACGTAGCATTTCCGCATGTTCCAATGGGAATTACCAGGAAAATAACTTTATCCTATTAAAACTTGCTTTTATAGAACAAACATCTTGTGCTAGAGAAAAAAAAATACTTCTTTTGGGAGAAATTAAACAGGTTACTTTGTACGGACATTTATGCACAAATTGGCGGGTATTCATTGCTCTTAATAACGATACGCAATACGGAATCGTACAGTTGAACTCCAACTATGAATACGCCTAAAATACCTAACGCAAATAAATGATGCATTTATTTTTATACCTATTTCTGTTGCTCAGTACTTTGTCCCATTTGTCCCAAAATTTGACACCGGAATAAAAACTCATTCGATCGTTAAACCTCAGAATCCAATCCTCAAAGTAAGTTTGCTTGGCAAACATCAACTTTCCATGTAACTTGACTTAACTTTGTAATGCACTGAAGTTGGGCCCAGCGGGACTGCGGTTTGCATCTAAATCCCAACAGGCGACTGTCACCACGCATAAAAGCCGTAAGAGTCATTGAAAAGCCAGTTTGAATTTGGAATTTATTTCACGGTAATACGAAATACAATTGAATGAGCTTCCCTATTGCTGTTAGAGTTCTTGTGCTTGGGGTAGAACTGTCGCATACCAAGGAAGATAAACAATAGTTCGGTGTTGTTTGTCTTTCTAGGTGAGTTGGGTTAATATCAAGATATGAATTTTGATATTATGGACTTGAACTGAAATAGATGTCACAACTATACGACAGAATGGTGACCGACGCCGGTACCTAGGTCTGGAATCGAACCAGCGTCTTCTGCGTTCGTAGTATACAGTATACGCATATTAAAATATTTTATAAAACTCTTTGATTTATTTTCTAAATAATTTATGTCATCATCATTCCATGCGAAATAATGTTTATTAGGTACCTGCATAATACAACTCGTACCTACATATAATAGGCGTGTACATACATATTAAATAATATACTTTGATTCCACTCGCGTGTTTTCATTAAGTATTCCGTGATGATTTTATTGATACTAGCTAACTGTAATAAAAATAAAATGTAGGTATTATTTCCGCACATTATATATAGTATCAGTTTTCCTAGAGATAAAATGGAATTGGGTGGTGGGATAATAGTTTATCCCCTAGGGAAAAAACCTACAGTTCATCAAAGTTTTAACTTGAAACTGTAACAATTTTCCGTTGCAAACTGAAAGGTTTTAGGTTGAAATTGAATTTCTCAATTACACCGGCGGCATTCAATTTGTTAGTGAGCGAGGATTATCTACTAAAATCTAAAAGTGATTTTTATTAGTACAGATATTTTGCGATCAGCAGCAAAAATAGCTATGTGGAAGAGGTTTTCAAAATGTTCTTGGCAAACTTTATTCTTAACAATAGTGCTGGCATTTCACTTGGCATGTTTGGCCAAAATATATTCATGTTGCATCTTTATATTTAGTGTTGTTCAATTCTTTAAACTTAAAACTATTTATTGATTCCCCTTACATTATTAGCTAATATAAAGCACAGCGTACAAATTAGTTTTACATAAGTCAACTTAACTATAAACATTGCTGCCGTTCGTTGTCGTTTCCGGTGCAAAAGTGCCCATAACGCTAGCGGCATTACCCCGCTGGATAGCTACGGACAACCTTTGCACCAGAAACGACTCATGTTGCATCTCTTTCCTATTATTCCATAGAAAAGATCGAGTTATAACACGAATATTTAGACAAATAATGCCATGTCAAGTATCAGCGTACTCTTATGCTCAACATAAAATTAAAGTAATTTTTGACACCTCTCTCGATAAGATACTTTCTGATGTCCGTAATACATTTCTAAAAGCGAGTCGTTTTGCATTTCTATACCTTTTAGTTCACGAGACCACTTGGAGATTCTATGTCATCATTTAATAATGCCTAAGTGGATCAACAACGTCAGCAAATAAAAAATAACAATAGAATTTACTTCAGAAGTAAAACTACTTTTTCTGTTACTTTATTCCTTTGTTCTCCTCGTTTTAATAATATTACCGATGCCATCTTGCCTATGCCATATGCGACCACACAATATTAAATTCAGATTTATTCAGACAAAAACTGTCTCCAACGTTAGACTGCATGGTACGAGTACGAAATTGGATGAAAGAAAAGTAATTCTTCAGGAGGTAAAGAAATGTGGGCGACAGGTACATTATGGTGTGAAGGGCCTGAACAGCGTTTTTATATAAACAATTGGTTTTGACAAATCTATGGTCCAATATTACACGGTTGTATACCCGGTTCCTTCTTGGCTACGTCGATAAAACTATAATTAACATTATGTAAGTTGGTTCATATTTAAAAAAAAATGGTGTTTGCACAACGAGCTGAACTTGTTATTTTACAAGATTTTTTTCACAAGAATTTAAATGGTCAGGAGTGTCATATTTTTTTGACATAGAGCGTAATATTTGTACAGAATTTGTTATTCTTCACTTACATCGTTTAGGAGAAAAAATAAATAAAACAGTTTTGTAGTTTATCGGGTATTTTGAATTCCCAGGGGGTGACAGACGTGTGAAACTTTGTGCAGGGTATATTACATTATTAAACATCTCATCATATAAACTATAATTTGTGGGTCTTATAAAGTCAATTCTAAAAAAATCTACGATATCGACGAAGTATCTACTATAATAAATAGAGACATTTTACAAGGCGAAATATACAGAAGCTATCCTTACGAGGTCAATTTGGACCCAATATATCTCCGAGCCATTCCATTTAAATGTCCTAATAGATTCGCTCGAGGATCCGGCTTCGTCACTCGGACCTTTTGGGATAAGTGAAAACACCCTGTTTTTATCCAAACTGATGCACCATTGGGGATAATGGACAACATAGCTACTTGTCGATCTGGGATTATATTTATTAATAATGTACCTAACATTATTTATACTGGAGAAATAAAAACACGTCTATGGTTTTAGTAAATAGCTTAGTATACGAATGTGTGACATTTAGTTTATTGACATTTCTTAATTCCCTTTTATACTTACTCACTACTCAGGTACAATAGGTATTAAAAATGCGAATGTAACTCTGTCTGTATGTCCGTTAGTCTGTCTGTTACCTCTTCATATTTAAACTGCTGAACCAATTTAGATGACATTACGTATGGAGATATTAAGTAATACCAGAGAATATAAGTATACAAGATGTAAAATACTGGTGATCCTTTTAAGGGCATAATTAGTATCGTATTCTAATTATGAAAAAATATAAGAAAAAAAAATTTATCGCAAAAAAAAATTGGTTTTGTATGGAGGGTTGGCCAGCTGTCATGCCGTGTCCCATACAAAAAATGTCGTACTTTTCCTTACTCGCAATACGATGCCAATTAGGTACGCCCATAAACGAATCACCACTATTTTTGCTACACCCTGTAGGTATATGTTCCAAATTACGACGTTAAATTTACCAAAGCTTAAAATGTGTGCTGTCTGTTTTAGACGATAGGTACGTGTAAGTACAGTCGCCATCAGATATATTGGAACGGCAACGGCACTCAAAAATATCTGAGCATGCACTTTATCCCCTTGACAATAGAGGCGTTGTTCAAATATTTGTGACCACCTTGGCCGCTCCGGTATATCTGAGGGCGACTGTACATACATAAAACCGGCCAAGAGCATGTCGGGCCATGCTCAGTGTAGGGTTCCGCAAACTGAGATCATTAATTCAAAAGGTCGTTTCTTACGGGAAATTTGGCGGCGCTTACGTCATTTTTACTTACGTCCTTTCACTATGGGTTTTTGAGTGAACTCAAAAACGGCTCAACCGATTTATTTCAATATAGTTTTCATTGAAGGTAGGCATTAGGCCTCTATTTCATGATTTTTTCCAAAATTTTAGGACCCACGATTCAAAAGTTAGATGGGGGGACGCCCTATTTTAAACTTTCGGAGTTATTTCCGAAAGTATTAGTTCTATCCAAAAACTGTTTTGGAAGACCCTAATTCTTTTTAAAAATTTCTTAAAAAAAAATTCTTTTGAAAAAAAAAATTCGCCCCCCACTTCACGTGTACGGGAGGTACCCTAACAAAATATATTTTTCGCGTTTTTATTCTACCGTTTTGTCGGCTTGGTTAATCCACATATTCAAACCAAATTTCAGCTTTCTAGTGCTAACGGTCACTGAGCTAGACCGCGGACGGACATGGCGAAACTATAAGGGTTCCGTTTTTGCCATTTTGGCTACGGAACCTTAGGGTTCCGTAGTCAAAAGACACGTACCATCGTGTTCATAATTGCGTGGCGAATTTATCAATGAATTCATACATAAATTGCCCATGCATTTTTGAACCCGATGGTACATAAATTGAATTCTAAAAGCATAACGCTTCGTAAACATCACTGAAAAAATGAAACAGCTAGAAATAAATAAGTTTTTGCTATTTACAACCGAGTGACTTGCTTCGCATGGAGCCTGCAAAGTTCGTTGCTAAAATCAAAGAAGTCAACTTGGCTAACGTATGTATGTGAAACTATACCATTAAATTTGTTAAAAATAAATAAGGGAATCAGGTAAGGGCCACATTTACTAGGACACTTATTTGGATTCAAATAAGTGCTTGGTTAAAATAACCAAGAACCTTTAGCAATAATTGCTTGTTTGTCATTAACAAAGCTTTATTCCGTGTTTTAAATCTGTCTTGGTTGTATGCAACTAAAAATATCTTAACCGAGCCAAATTGGTACTTTGCTAAAGCTCAATTTTTTCCGTGTTCGTAGTCGGGTCAAAATACAAAGCGCTTACGATAAAAATTCACCCTACGAAATTCGCAGTTATGTTAGGGCATATATAAAATCGATGCGAAAAATAAACATCGTACCTACATATCGAATTGAAACCAATCAGTAACCAAACAAGCCACAAACCAACAAAGCTAGCAAATATTGAAACTGTATTTCAAACATACTTTTGTGCCTTACAAAAAAATCGTATAGCATTTTTGACTGTGAATGGGAATTTTGTACTTTTCTGAGTTTTCTGTACAATTTTAATATAACTATTTAGGGATCAAAGCGTCAACATGGGACGGTAAGAGAAAATCCAAATCCAAAAAGAGATGAATAGCTAAATTCATTTTTAATCACTTGAAAAATACATTGATCTAAAAAAGCTAAGTAAATTCACACAAAAACTTACAATTTAATGAACTATGAAAGTAAAAACATCTTAAACTTTTTGGAGATGAGGAAAACAGCATTTATGAGTAAATAATGATATTCAAAAAACCCTCTAATTTATAAGTAGAAGAATTAGAATAACTGAAAACCGTATTGTAAAAAAAAAAATCTATTTCGAAAATATAGGCTTCGTCTATCATTTTGTTAAACAAAACGGTGCCATTAATGATAGAGTGTAGCGGTAGACGTGTTATTTTCATACAAGTAATTATTTGGTTGCAAATATGTTTACTTATATATTTTTTCTCCAAAATCCGTCCTATTTTATTGTTATACCTAAGAAGAAATTATTCATTCATGATTTTCCATTCCTGTTGGTACATATTATCTGAATATCCTTATATTGCTTTCAATACGCAAATTAAATAATTGGTTTTACATTAACATATCTCCTAATAGACAAGTCATCAGTGTCATCACTCAAGTCAGTATGCAGTAGGTTTGTATCGTATCATTTCAATTGTTATGAAGGGTGTCTAACCTATGCTGTACAGTCAAGAGCAGAAGTAATTTAGCGGATGAGTCATTCAAAATGCCTTCCACAGACTCATGTACTTTTAACAATAAATCGTGCCAAGATCTATCATTTTGAACACATCACCCGCTTGCCACTTTTGTTAATGACTGTACTTATAAAATATGAACTTTTTATACAGGAGGTGATGCCACCGGTGTTGCGGGGAGAGATGCTGTTGGACCGCATGGGTGGAGGCCAGGCACGCATGAGCTACGAACAGCTGCGGAAGGACGCGCAAGACCTGGAGATTCAGATCAAGCAGCTGCAGGTACGTAACTCAGTACATGCGGTCATGCCATTGTTGCGTAGAGACGCTGCTGGATCGCATGGGCGGTGGCCAGGCGCGCATGAGCTACGAATACCTGCGGAAGGACACGCAAGACCTGAAGATTCAAGCTCAATCAGCTGCAGGTACGTAGCTCAGTAGGTACACGAGGTGGTGCCGTTGTTTTATAGAGATGCTGCTGGATTGCATGAGCAGCGGTCAGGCACGCATGAGCTACGAACAGCTGCGGAAGGACGCGCAAGACCTGGAGATTCAGATCAAGCAGCTGGAGGTATGTAACTCAGTACATGCGGTGATGCCGTTGTTGCGTAGAGCCGCTGCTAGATTGCATGAGTGGCGGCCAGGCGCGCATGACCTACGGAAAGCTGTGGAAGGACGCGCAAGACCTGGAGATGCTAATCAAGCAACTGCAGGTACGTAGCTCAGTACATGCGGTGATGCCGTTGTTGCGCAAGGGCGGCAGCCAGGCGCGCATATGCTACGAACAATTTCAGAAGGATGCGCAAGATCTAGCTGGAGATGCAGATCAAGCAGCTGAAGGTACGTAGTTCCGTATGTGAGGAGATGCCGGTGGGACGAACATAACGGATTACATACAAGTATTTATAGAACAAAGTATATCCTCAATGGCTATTTGACTAAGGATATATTATTTTTATTTTATTTAACCAACGACCCCACTCACGTGTCCGTATCCTTGATCAAACAAACAATACAAAGCTTCTTTATCGTTGCTCCCAAACCTCGATTTGCGTGTATTAAACGAAATTACTAATACATTTCGTACAAACTCAAGTTTCCTCGACTGCCTTGTTCGGGCGTTCTCCTGCAGGATATTTTCGTTATAAATCAGTTCAACAGAAGCCTCCATTAAGTACGCTGGATGAATTCGCGTTTCGATTGACAAGCCACGCAAGACACGAAAAGCGAAAGGTTTTGGAATTACGTTATAATTTTAATACAAAGTAATTGAGAAGATTTACTTTTTCATATAAACATTATGCTCCTAACTTATTAATAGACATAGATTTTCAAGTTTTGTGGAAAGCATGTAGATTTAAGATAAAGAACACGTTGTTTTTGACTAATAAATACCTATATCGATCGTTCGCCTATCGCACAGGTAAACGATACGACGCACGCTGCTAAACGAGCTAACGAGACTAATCAGGCGATTTAAAGTGTTCACCCTACACCCAAGATTAGGAGTAAAGTGGTTCGGAATGTTATTATAAGACGTTTTGGTTCACAGGACGCATTGGAGGCGCTCTCTCGACACCAGGCCCGCGGCTTGGAAACTAACGTATACAGCAAAGTCAACGAGATACAGGTACGCAGTAACCTTTTTACGATGGTAAAATGCGTTTATTATGTTTACACATCTCATCTCGTCCCTACAGGGGATTGAGACGGGTATGATGGACTACGTGGCAGATACGTCCCGACTGCCATCTCCGCCTTTGTCGGAGTGTAGCAGGATCGCGTGAGCATTCCGCCGCAAACTGCAATATACCTGTTGCGCATTGTTGTTGTAGAGTCATAAGACTCATAAGCATGCCACATATTATTATAGAGCCTTCGTTGTGCGAAGTATATATTTTTGCGGGCTACTATAGGTATAGCAGGTTAACTTTGATTAAGGCAGGATACACACTAAATTATATCTTATTTCAGCGCTGTATTTATTTATTAGCGTATCAAAATATAAAACAATCGGCACTCAATCGGTTCACTGATTCCATTCCAACACTGAATTCAGACCAAAGCCACTAGCTTTAAGAACTTCCTGATATTCAACATAAGAAAAGTTGTGTTAATATCAAACCAATTTATTCCTTTAAAATTTCAATGTTAAATCGCCAGTTTACACACTGCTAAGCTAAAACAAATGCCGGTAGCTGAACGTCATTAAAAATTCACGCTCAGGCTGATTCTGGGGTTAAAATAAACGTATCAATTCAACTTGGCCCGATTATTGAAGCAGTTAGTATAATTTATCCCGGAAAAGAATATTAGCTTACGGCACTCGTTTCCAACGAACATAAAATTACGCATAATAGGTACTTGAAAATAAATATGGTCAACCGGTCAACCCCAGTGATTCTTGCGTCTGTTGAGGCCACGGAATACTAGTATGTCGATGTTTGAGGCAGGAATGCAAACCGGAAAACTTATTGTACTTATATAAATTAGTTAAATTACTAGGAAATCGGTAAATTGCCGGTAATTCAGTGTGATGGGGAAAATGCACTCTTTATTGAATTTTATTTTACCAAGGCAGCTCAGTGCCAGTCAGAGTACGAGTACTTAAATAGATCGCCTAAAGTAGGTAGGTACATGAACAAACGCAAATTCCACAAATTAACATAATATTTTGCATGACTGAGGCAAGCAGGCTACGATATTATTTAATAGAACGTTTTTTATATATAGGTAAAGTTATCTAAACGTTTGACAAGCGACTTAAATAACGTGCTATTGTTTTATTCACAAACTGCTTTCAAACTTTTCTCATAAAAGTTTATGTTTCGCAAAACATGACATAACAGAGTCGTAGCTAAAGTTTGTGTTTGGTTATGATGTTATTATCAAGACACAAGCGACATCTGCTGACTTGTGTCACTGACGCTACACATGTTGAATTTGAAAACAGCGCCATCTATTATAGGGTGCTCAAACTATGTTTACTATCTAGCAGCCTGAAGGGAGTGAAGTAATAAGGGTCACCGTTACGGGCGCTAGTGTAGCAAGCGGTCAGGCGGGAAAATATACATTTTGGACTCGTTTAGTACAGTCGCCATCAAATATATCGGAGCAGCCGATTACTCAAAAATATCTGAACACGCACCTTATCACTGTGACAATAGAGGCGTTGTTCAGATATTTGTGACCACCTTGGCCGCTCCGATATATCCGATGGTGACTGTACCTACCGCAAATCTTTCCAATAAATCAAATACCTACTAAAGGTTACTAAAGCATTTCAAAACGCGACACATCTTAGATACCTAGTAGAAATATTATTATGGAGAAACAATAAAAAAAAATCACACATAGTAGGAAAATTTACCTCATTACTAAAACGAACCTGTGTGTATTAAATTTTTTTTTTTTACTTAAACAGGAGGACATATCTATGAAAAAATATGACTACAGGGCGACGCAACTACATCTTGCTGCAGTAAGAGCTCAGGTAAGACTTTTTCATAACACTTGCTCAAAACAAAGCGGTATTTCACGAACGCAGAGAGCGTGACTTTTACAAAAAGCTTTTTTCTTCAGGGAGTTAACTTTTTTTACCTTATAATATGTAACTAGCCCTTGACTGCACTCCTCGGGCTTCTATACACTATGTACTAGAGAATTGAACATGTTGTCTCCCCAATTGTAAAGTACTTCGACTCAGGTATCAATCCAGTCGGGTAACCGTCGACAGTAAAAACAAAGCCACATCAATGTTTATTTGCAAACAAGCGCACAGCCTACATAGTGGCAATCGTTTACCATAGAATAGATTGTTTACTTGTAGCTAGGTCAAGAGATGTAAGTAAACGTGAACGTTCATTTTTAAAATCCTGTAGGTACCTATATAGTGTAGGTATACTCATTTTTGAAGGCCCCTAGAAGTCATATTGTTTGTAGAACTAAAATCGGCAGATGAGTAAAAAATATTTGGCCGTTATATCTGTATATTACGAGCTACGATGATATTGATAGCTGATACAAAAAAAATCGTTTAAGCTTCTTAACAATAGAATGTTGTGGACGTGTCATTAAATGCCTCAATTTGAACTACGATTTGTATTGCCAATGTAAAATTACCCCTACTGAGTATGAGAAACATCACATGCATTCTAGTCTCTAAAGTATACATTCAAAGAGGTATATATCTCAGACTAGCCTTCTGAGGCGGCTACTAAAATATTTCGTTGATGGCCAACGCTCTTTCTTCTAAGTGTTTACATACAGACAGGCTGCTGGGCACAAGCCGAGAGCGCAAGCGCCAAAAGCCTTTGCACATGGGCAGAAACCCAGCAGCTTGAATCAATAGTTTCAACTTTTCCCGCTATTAATTCAGTGCTTGAAAGTTCTTCTTTTGCGAAGCTTTAGCTGTTAAGGAAGTTTTTTTTGTGCTTGCAGTTTTCGATTTAGGTCAACAAACAATTACTGGTAAGTAAGTTATACTAGCACCTAGACCTATATGTTTCGCAATTTATTTACCTATAGAAAAAAAATTCTATATTTTTTTCAAGGAGATATATTTTTGCTAACTTATTAATCACAAGGATATAACTTATATCCTTTATAAAAGGATGAAATATTAACATTAAATATTTTCCGTCATACGATTGCCGCATTGCGCACAGCCTCCGTTCAGTCTGAGAAGAGATCTCGCGGGCACACATAACCTTGCAACGTTATTGTACATAACAAAGCACTCGCCAGTATCTATAATACACGTGTTTCCGTCCTTTATTGTCAGTTTTATCCAGCAACCACGGAAAATAAACTGAAAATTAAATTCCGAGCCAAAATGGGCTGGATATCTATGAAGAATCATATGGTGAGTTTTTCGTAATTAACGAGTAAGATTTTTCTATCAAAACATTATAATCTTACGATTATATGTTAATTGATCAAATACTAATTAGTTAAATGCCTAAAATATGCTTATTTTAAGACGATTACGTTCGCTCATTGTGGCTAAAAGGAAATTTTATGAAAATAACCTGAAAATCTGTCAGTTCGGCTTGATGGTTCAGTTATCTATTGATTGTTGTGAGGTGGTACTTATGATATGATAATGCATAGTTTTCCGTTTTATTTGCCATATCTTGTGGAGAAAACTGACCATAAATTCGCAACGAAAATTAATCAATAAATTAATCCATAAACATATTATAAGTAATTTATATAAAATCCTCATCAGGAAGTTTACATAGTAATTAACTTAATTGGTAAAAATAAAAAATATATACAGCTGTTTTGTAAATACCTATAAATATATAGCGTTATCGGTTTTGCATGTAAACATTAGAAAGGTACCTATCAAATCATTATTCACTAAATAATAAGGACCAAAAATAGGGCAGATGCCCCGGTTGTGGCCACTGTGCCGGTTTTGGCCATTTTCAAATTTATTAAGGTATAGACCAATTTACAAGTCTATGGTTTATGGTTAATATAATAGTAAAATATGGCAATACAGATGGCATTGTCATTTGTCATGTATAAGTTGTCATTTAGCTGTCAGGGGCTATGGAAAAAAGTGGCCAAAACTGGCTCCTGGACCCGATTCTGACATTTCATTAAAGAAAAAAAATAGATCTATCGTCAGAATCTTAACAGCGGAGATTCATATAAATATAGTAATATATTTTCACCGACTTAGTACAAAAAGAGTGTCATAATTCCTTATTGACACAATATGACGGACGTCTGAACAGACAAACTCTCCTTAAAGTGGCCAAAACCGGGGCATCTGCCCTATATACAAATTATGTTCATTTAAAACTAGGTTGTAGTTGAATGACGTTATAATTATGCTGTGATAGGCCTTAAACATTTTTTTTTCTATTTTTGTTTGATTTTTTCGTGTTCTTGTAGACATACCTACAACACTAGATGGCAATAGTAAGTAATCGCGATCGAAACCAGCTAGTAGCCTAAAATGTATGCAAAGTACTTAGTTATCTACTGTTTATTTATTTATTTAATCTATTGCACAATGCAAGATGGTACAAATGGCGGACTTAATGTCATAAGGCAAAAAACAGACAGCAGTAGTCCTGCTGCGAACTCCTAAAATCGAAATATCGTTTTCTGTGTCTCTTTCGCTCGTACATCAAGTGCGATAGAGAGGGAAACCAATTTTATTTTACTGTCATGATTTATTTTTTTGGTGCATGGATGAAAAGTACTTAGTATTTTAAGTAGTAGAAATGTTAGGAAACACAAGCAATACGAAAATTTTAGTATTTTAGGGTTCCGTAGTCAACTAGGGACCCTTATAGTTTCGCCATGTCCGTCCGTCCGCTGTCTAGCTCAGTGACCGTTAGCACTAGTAGGTAAGAACCTAAACTGAAATTTAGTATTGAGTATGTGCATTAACTACTTACACCGAAAAAGTGGTAGAATAAAAACTGGAAAAATATTTTTTATTTGGGTACCTCCCGCCTCCCATACACACGAAGTGGCGGGTGAATTTTTTTTTCGCTTCAACCCTGTTGTGTGGGGTATCGTTGGATTGGTCTTTCAAAAAGAATCTCTCTCTCTCTCTCTCTCTTTCAAAAAGGTCTTCTAAAATGTTTGAATAAATCTAATAGTTTCGAAAATAATAGCTGTGAAAGTTCAAAAAAAAACCGGCCAAGAGCATGTCGGGCCATGCTCAGTGTAGGGTTCCGTAAACTGAGACCATTAATTCAAAAGGTCGTTTCTTACAGGAAATTTGGCGGCGCTTACGTCATTTTTACTTACGTCCTTTCATTATGGGTTTTTGAGTGATAACTCAAAAATGGCTCAACCAATGGGGTTGGCAACTGTCAAAGTGACATCTTCAAAATTGGTCCCTAGAAAAGCTAAATTTGTATGGCGCGAAGTAGTTTTTATTTATTTTCGCGAAAATGACTCAATGTTTTGTCTCGAATTGCTCCGAAATTGAAATCCACCCGTTTTCGGAACACACTAAAATTAAAATGATGTAGATTAACGCCATAGGGAAGGTTTTTGCCTAATAAAAGCTTTATGCCTGCATACAAGTTAGGGACCATTCATCGTCTGTTTCTTTCTATCATTGTTTGTATCTCTTTCTCTTATTGTATGGAATCTGGAACAGCGCCCTCTGCAAAAGTTTTCACCGGCCAACCCCATTGAATTCAATATAGTTTTCATTGAAGGTACTTATTAGGCCTCACTTTCATGATTTTTTTCAAAATTTTAGGACCCACGATTCAAAAGTTAGATGGGGGGGACGCCCTGTTTTAAACTTTTGGAGCTATTATTTCCGAAAGTATTAGTTTTATCCAAAAACTGTGTTAGAAGATCCAAATTATTTTTAAAAGGCCTATTCAACGATATCCCACACAACTTGGTTGGAAAGAAAAAAAATTTCGCCCCCCACTTCACGTGTAGGGGAGGTACCCTAACAAAAAATATTTTTCACGTTTTTATTCTACCGTTTTGTCGGCTTGGTTAATGCACATATTCAAACCAAATTTCAGCTTTCTAGTGCTAACGGTCACTGAGCTAGACCGCAGACGGACGGACGGACAGACGGACGGATGGACGGACGTTCGGACATGGCGAAACTATAAGGGTTCCGTTTTTGCCATTTTGGCTACGGAACCCTAAAAAGGGCGTCCCCCCATCTAACTTTAAAACCTTGGGTCCAAATTTTTTTTCTTAATTCATGGAATAGAGGCCTTACACGTACCTAGGTACTGTCAATGAAAACTATATTGAATAAAATCGGTTGAGCCGTTTTTGAGTTATTACTTAGGGCGTAAGTGCCACATAGTAAAATGTCATAAGCGCCGCCAAGTATCCTTTAACAATTAAATTACCTTTTTGAACCGATATCTCGTAACAGGCCGGCAACTATGGAACCCTACACTGAGTATGGCCTAGGGTTGCCACCCGTACTATAATATAATTATAGTATCGTACAGTACAGAACAAGTACCTTATCGCCTTGACAATAAAGGCGTTGTTCAGATATTTGTGACCACCTTGGCCGCTCCGATATATCTGATGGCGACTGTACCTACTATATTTTGGCTTGGTGCACTGTTTTAAATATGCAAAAAAAGACGAAAATACTATATTTTTGGAAAGTTTCATGAGGTAACAACAAGGTGTACTATATTTTTTTGATGTAAGTTTGGAAAATACTATATTTCTCTCAAAAAATAGTGCCAGCCCTAGTATGGCCCGACATGGTCTTGGCAGGTTTTTTTAAATTTGACATTGACCGGGTTTGATTCTGAGATCGGAATTTCTTGCCTTGCCTAATATAAGTGTTTTTGGTAGCGTAAAAAGTGAGTTTTCCTTATTTATTATTTTGCTCAATACCTATAGTCCTAGTCCTAGTCCGCTAGGTGTGTTGTGACCCTTAATTAAGTAATAAAATTAGTCAGACCTCTAATAATTTTTACATTACGTTTACGAAAAGTCGCAAACGTACGCTATACTTGTCTACGTTTTCAATCTCATTGATTGCATCGCGCCCACTTTGTTAACGAACGCAGCCATAATGTTTCCCGCGCGTTTACCCCGCCACTTGCGGATAAATTTGGAACTTCTTTGCGTCATGAAGGCTACCTATGTACTGTGGACTCGTGTTTGTGTACCAAACCATATTATTTCAGCTTCTATCGGAATACACAGTGATTGTGAATTGTGTGTAAGAGAATGCAAAGATTAGCAGGTACGTTTCACACTATTCAGAATATTGATTATGTAATTGGTAACAGCTATGAGAAGTTTATGATGACGAGACATATTTTTGTCTGATAGAATCACTAGAACATAAATGAATTCAACAATATCGCTAAATGGCATGAAGTATTATTTATAACGTGTTTGTATCTTTTATCTACATGCTAAATAGCTGGACTTAGCTATCAGCATAACCTCAAATGATATTATAGTAACGCTTGATTAGCCATTAATGTGTCTCGCTTCTAATTAAATATTAATCTAAACTGTGTCTATTTCCTTATTTCTATTAATTAAACAGTTATCATAATCTCTCTCTGTCAAAAACATTGTATAATTTAGTCAAATCGATCCCGTAATTTCGGCGGGAAAACATTGTAAGTTAGAAATTGCCTTTAAATAATGTTAATTTTTATGTTTCAGATACACAACATTGTCTCAATCCTGTGATTTAAACAGCTGTCTATTTTATATCTAAGAAAAATTGAAACAAGCATAATGAGACAAAGTTCTTCAAAATTGGCTTCAAAGAGCAATGGCTATCAGTCGGACGACGATACCGTACGGTACAAGCTGAATACCGAGTTCTTTAACAATGCTAACAAAACTGTCACCATCAAGAAACAACAAAATGTGGAACAAGATGATGATATTCGGTACATGTTTCCAAAAGTTTTAGTAAGAAATCTAGCGTTGGATAAGAAGCCCAAGCAGAAAATCAAAGTGAACTTTTGGAGCAGCAAACAATCTATCAACCGCATGCGGAAAACTGATGCAAAAAAAGAAAAGTCAAATCGCAGGCATACAGTAGCTGTGCCGTCTCATGAAAGTGTACATGAAAAACCGAAGAACTCCGCTGTGAAGGTTCGCAAGCGGGTATCTTTTCTCCCTTCACCCTTATTCTCTGACAACCATGTACCGATGGTGACAGTACCCGATGACTTGACTATTCACCTCAACGAAGAAGAGGCAAATGATCTTGGCGAGGACTTGAACCAAGCAATCACCGAGCAAGACATTACAGGCAAGAGAAAAACAAGTAATTTGTCCAAAAGGAAGTCCCATTCATTAACAAATCAAACAAGTCCTAAAGGCACAAAACGCAAGCACAGTAATGATGAATCCGATGGCAGGGCCCAAGGAAATGAAAATGACCTAGAATTCTTCTCCAAGTATGTGGTACAAAAGTTAAGGAAAATGGAAACCAACCAACGGATTTACTCCGAAAACTTAATTAACACGGTTCTCATGTTGGGACAACTTTCTAAGTTGAACGGTAAATATAAAATATTAGAACAGTAACTAGCCTATTAAAATCTGCTTTCAGAGTTACCCTTGTTATTTATGTTAACATGGTTAATAAGTGAGGAATGATTATTAATGTTTTAAGGAAAAGTTTATTAACTTAAAACAAGGAATGTTTAAAAAGTATTGTTATTTTGACTGAACTTGTGCAATAACAACAAATAACTAGCTCAAGTTAATATAAATTTAAGCAAGATTCACATTTCCTTAAATAAGTTTAAAAATAAAAAAAACCTTTTTAAATAGTGCACTGACCACCAACAATGCCTATCATTCACCACAAACAATCACAGCAGAAGTATCTTAGCTTATTAGGTGTTTCAAGATTATCTTCACTGACTCTTAGGGCCAGTTTCAGTATACTTGATGGACTAACCAACATTAAATACTGGTGCAGCATCCCATAGAGACCCGTCAATCTATTCATACAAGTAAATTTTAACATGACCGTGACAGTAATAGTATATGGTTTTGGTACTTTTGGTGCAAACAGCTCACCGGCACTTATAAACTGATGCCAAGATTCTCTCGCTAAGCGACTTCTGCTGCTTACTGTACGCACAGCAAATATTGTAACATATTGTGTTCAGTCACATTTCCATTTCCTATGATTTGTAGCTGTAAGATAACTATTTATACATAGTATGTACTTGTACATATGAGTAACACTTAATGAACTCAGAATAATAACTCTAAGTACAGATACTAATATTTATTTGTTTAGGCATATTACATCTAATGAAATGTCATGCATGTCTTGTCTTTAAATTATTTGTTAAATATTTTCTTTTGATCTACTTGAGTGCTAAATGTTAAAACTATGAAATGGTGTTAGTATGTTTTTTTGATTTTGCATATGTATTTCAGTATATTATTTAAGCCTAGTAACATATCATTTACTAATTTCATGTGCTAATTGTTATTTTTTTCCTGTGCTATTTTACTGAAAAGTTAGGGAATTAAGTTAATGTGCATACAAACAGTAGCAACAAACGCACAAGCCTTGCTAACTTATATTATTTCTTAGTATTTATTTTCTTAATTTAAGTAAAGTTTCACCAGGAGCCTGATCAGGAAATAACAAGAAATATATGATTATATAATGGAATATTATATTATAGGGCAGATTTTAAGAAGTGAACCAGATGGCTCTTTGTGGTGTCATTAAGTGGTACAGTCGCCATCAGATATATCAGAGCGGCCAAGGTAGTCGCAAATATCTGAACAACGCCTCTATTGTCAAGGCGATAAAGTGCCTATTCAGATATTTTGAGTACCTTGGCTGCTCCGATATATTTGATGGCGACTGTACAAAATATTTTTGTTTTTATACGTAAGCTTTGCTATTTTTCGTAATCGTAGATGACGCTCTGTGCATATTCTTTACCTATACATCATTTAATTATTTTATGCCACACCTGGCCATAAAGAGGCTTTTTCCACACGCTGCGCGTACGGAAAAAGACGCTTTCTGGCCAAATGTAGACATAAAATGATGTACACAACACGGGAGGTAATAAAGAAAGCCCTCGATCGCATATTTACGTCCCTCGCTTGCAGCTCGGGCCGCAAACTTCTGCGATCTCGGCCTTTCTTTGTTTTACCACCCTAGTTGTGTAATGTACTATTATCAGTCCCCTAGCATGACTGCACATTAGTCTCGCTTGAAGTATTACGCATGCAGTTGCGCGCGACGATGTAGTTCATGCTAGTGTTAGAAGTAACTCATTATTTTATTTTGTTAGCCACAAAACAGTTAACAATTGGTTGCTTCTGTTATGAAAGACTTAAGAATAATGCCAAGGAGAGTATTAACCTGGAATATACATATCTATTCTAAGTTTGCTGGTGAAACTTTACATTTCATGGTATTTTTTTCCATAGTTTTCACATATTCATTGTTATAGGGAT
The DNA here is from genome assembly GCA_911728535.1 of Pammene fasciana. Lineage (NCBI taxonomy): Eukaryota > Metazoa > Arthropoda > Insecta > Lepidoptera > Tortricidae > Pammene > Pammene fasciana. Next base: position 7,182,471 of record OU452279.1, read on the forward strand.
AACAGTTAGAGTTAGAACGAAAAACAGATTTTGCCTTTGTCCATAAATTATGTAATGGGTAGTTTTAATGTTATGGACTCTCTGTGATCCCATTTCAGCATGATAAAGTAAGGAAAACTGTATATCTGTTATAAGAAAAGTAATGAAATTGTGTTATAGTTGTCAATTAAGAAAAGTATATTTACAAGCTGATTGTTGTTTGCCAGAAACGATGACGTTTAAGTTAGGTCTCGATTTCTATATTAATAATATTAACATTATACATATTTTTTAAATTGTGAGATTGTACCTATAAGGTAGGAATTTCTACCTTAAAAATAAAACTTTGTGAACTTAACACTGATTTTTCCTTTATTTTCACCTTCTTTCCTAGCCTAGATAAACTAAATAGTTCACCGTGGAACCAGAATTGTGCCGTTCTCGAGAACTTTACTAAATCTTCTCGAGCGAGAACGTCTCCCATACACACAGACTACACAGACACCTCATCATTAAGCTTGTACAGGGAGCACGAGGTCACCAGACATAAGCGCAATTTTATTCGTAAATTTCTACGATTCGAACAGCACATCTCAATAGCATTCTACACCAATTTATAGTATAACAATCCAGGTTCACCCCTGTAACTAGATTTTTGTGGATATTTTTAATTCACATGAGTTATGATCAAAAACTTTAACTCAACTAAAATAAGCGGTCGCGCTCTCATACAAAATTAGTACGGGAGCACCTATGTGTGGTGACCTCGAGTTGTACTTATGATCTATCTAGTGGTTGAGGTTATCTATGCCCATACAGGACGGGTAACATTCTCGAGAATGGCACAACTCTACATGCGGCACCATTGGAACTATGTTAACCCTTTAACCGCCAAAGACGTCAAATTACGCGCATGGAAAGTCAAGTCAGCGCGTGATATCACGTCCCAGAGTCCGATGTGCCTCATGCGCTGGCGCTGAAGGCACGACTTTTCCGTCCGAAGCTTGGCGGTCAAAGGGAGCAGGTAACGTTAAAAACGTGCCTAATCGTATGTAACCATCATATTCATCGTTAGGCTGGCTCTACATGATGGGCCATCATAGGGACGCAGCTATACGACGGAACGAGATCGCAATATCGTTAGCTCCCTCTAACGCATAGCTGCGTCCCTATGATGGCCCATCATGTAGAGGAGCCATTAGACATGGTTCCATGATGGCTGGCCTTTCAACAGATTAAGGCTAAATCCGAAGTAAGTAAATAGAAAAATTTGCATTTTTTGTGAAATCAGTTCTGATTATAGCATGCGCAATATGCGCATGCAATACCAGTAAATATTTTTTGTTTGGCAAATATCGGAAATCCGGTATACCTATTGGTCATACTAGGCCCGCCTTCTGATACGAGTAGGTGTAGGTGTAAGGACAGATTTAAGGTACCTAACATAATATATCGATAAAGAAGCCTAAAGCATTATATTTTCATGGGCTGGGTATGTAAAAGAAGGGATAGATCAGTAGACTTCTCCAATATCTAGGTACCTACACGATTAACTGGACAAAAACATAAACCCATAGATACAGACCTTAAATCCGTTACAAATAAGGTTCTGTAGGGTGCGTTGGGGTAAGATAGAAAGGTATTTTTTTAGGGGTAAGACAAAAAGTCGTCCATATTCCGGAGCATTACAGACAAAAGGTCTATGATTACAGACTACTTTTTATCTTATCCCTAAAAAAATACCTTTCTATCTTACCCCAACGCACCTTATATATATTTCCGTCCAATAAATCGCATCTATGTTTCGAACTCAACTGCACATAAATAAATGAGATTCGCACTGATATTTATTTGTAAATTACCTATCTCTAGAAACCTTTACCTAGAAAACAACCCACGCAGCTGTAGCCTTTCAAGAGAAATATCTCGTTAATTCAACAAGTGTGAATTATACAGGATGTCCAGCGAGCTGTTAAAGGCTCCACGTCGTGAGTAACTTAGAAAAGTTAGTTACTCAGTGAACCTTGGAAATTTCCTTGTTCACCTTAGTAATTTTTCAGTTGACCCACGGTCTGATCATACTAATTCCATCTACACACATCAAACTAAAGAAGCTGACTAAAAAAATCTCCTTTTATAATCGCCCATACTTTTTCCTCGGACAGGTCAGGTACGTTTGTTTGCAACCGACCTAGTTATGTCGATATGCGTTAGTTAGGAAGATCCTAGATGCTAAGATTGTACCTACTAAGGTAGTAACATTCGGCCATCATGAAAAGGAAATATACCTACCTACTTACTACTAGTACTCGTATTTAACCCTACCTACCTATAAGACACTCCACACACTAATTACGCTAACATAGACAAAAATCAGCCGAAAGCACAGAGCTAAAAATGGCGGTGGCCGAAAGACGTAGGTACTTATAATAGACTGAAAAATGTCTGTGGTTCCATACAGAAATTCAACTACCATAGATACATTTCCTACTTTTTTTCTGATTTCCGCTTACATGTGTAAAATGTGTGTGTGTGTGATGCGCCTAAAGAAAGTTTCTTGATTAACTACCTTACTCGTACCTACCCCGAGACCGCCATGCGGCATAGCATCCATCATTCCTTACGGAGACGTTTTATCCATTACCTCCACGCAATTACATATGAAGCGAGAAGAAATCGAAAGCAATTTATTGTAAAAGTTATTCTCAGTAAAGTATTTACCTACCTAAACACATTTAGGTACACAGTAGAGAGACAAGTAAATATAAGTATTAGACTGACTATCTCTGCGACGAGCGACGTGCCTCAAAATTCTGAGCATCAGCAATCTCACGATTGCTTTTAATTAAGTATCTTTTTCTCTCTTTACATCGGTTGGCAAACGACATTTGGGACATACCTAATGCCAATTAAAATTTATAAATGCCAATTGCACAAAGCTGTTTGCAAATGTATGTAAAATGCTGTTAATTCCTCCACTCAATCAAGATTTCTACATACCTAGCTAGATTTAGAATTATATCTGTAACCTTTATCTGGCCCATTTCCCTATCTTTACTGTGTAGTGTAGTCTGTGTATCCAACTAGTAGCCGTATTCTAATCGAACGAGTGGAGCGTAAGCGAAGCGAGTTCTTACAAACAACTTCTGGCTACTGGGACATCTCGGCTTTTCGATGGCTTTTTGATTTTGAGAGTTTGTTCGACGATAACTTTAGTAACGTTTTTCTGATCTTTATGAAATTTGTTGGGGTTGTAGCAGAGATAGGTACATAAAATTTGAGAGTTCGTTTATGAGCTGGATCGATCAAGAGGTTATGGAGCTAGAAGGCGCGATATAGGTCTTGTTATATTGGTCAGCTTGTTTGCAAGTAAATCGCGAGTTCTCAGTTCGAGGCGGACGGAGTTTTAAAATACTTAAACAATTCATTAAAAACACAATCTTAAACATAAATAACTTCAACACAAAAGAAATAATCAACCAATTTGAAGTTGTATTGGTGTTGCCATGGACTAATTTTCAAGCAAATACTGATATTTCTGATGCAGGCGTTTAGGCGCTAGCTGTATTAAATAGGTACGTTGTTCATGCATTCGAGTTAGATCGTTTCTAAATGTGTTTTAAAGTTGGAATACGACCCCTGTTGTCTTTACGAATTCAAGTCTTCTCCCCTTACGAATATTTTGTCAAATAAGTACACAAGTTGTGTAGATATTCGGCATCAGAATCAAGCAGGCGGCACATTTCATTATCATGTATATGTATAGCCTGTATAGGTAGGTAGGTATAGTTATGTACATAATTGTGTATCTATCTACTTTTCATTTCCGTACTGTTGATTTCCGACCAAGCTGTGTAAATCTTCGACTAGAGCTTGAAATGAAATGTTACGTTATGTGACCTAAATCTTCTATATCTGTAGGAAATGGAACGGAAACCAAATTAGACTTGTTTTAAGAACAATCTTGTTACATGGCAGCAAATAGTCAGTTATGAAAATCTGGTAACATAAAGAAGTAGCAACTTTTGTTGCAGTTAGTAAAGGACCCTGGACCTAAAGTAAAGTGGTAGCACACATAGTCTTTTGTTCAGGGCACTGAAATCTATAACATATCATGAAATATATATCATGTGTTGAACTAGTCTGTAAATGATATGTATATATTATTTGATTACTTAATAAAATACTAAAAATCCGTACTTATTTACCTTATGTCCGGGGTCCTTTCCACTTTTAGTTTCCGCTGTATGTTTAATACCCTAACTTTCAAATCAAATGGCATATTGCTATTATAAGTTTATATCACGAATCGGACCACTCGCCTCCTTACCTAATACATTATTTGTTTCCGCTATTTTCGCTTTTTACATAACATCAATAGTTATAGATGTGTCTGCAGACAAATCCGTATCCAATTCGCGCCATACACGGACGGAATTGTCCGCCGGGCATATCCGTCGGACAAATCCGGCGGACACATCTGTGCGTGTATCCCTAGCTACTGAATTTATTTAAAGTTATGGCTAATTCTTACTTAGTATTCGCGTTGAGATGTTTGCCAGCGGTTGCCGTGCGACGCCGAGACTAGAGACAGGCGTTCATCCGCCCGCCCTAAGGCTGTTTATTAGGCGAGCAGTCTCCTTAAACCAACCAGCACAATTGTAACTACGATTACGTATAGTGGCTACGACTATCGAGGTCAATGGTTACACTGGTTCAGTTGAATCAGACGCTCGGGCGATAGCAACCCAAGCATTAGCCTCAGTCACGTTCCGCCCGCCTTAAACAACGCACTGCTACGGAAAACAGACAAACAATCGTGTTCTGTGTATAAAAATTCGTGAACTCATGTCTATATGCGTTTTTTATACTAGGAAAAAATAGGATAACTTAAATCAGTAGAAAGCAGTGTTAAAATGTAGTTTCGGGACTGTTATAGTTTTTTCAGTTCCATTTTAGTACCTAAGTTGTGCTTTCAGACTTCAATTCCTTAAAAAAACTATTACTAAATTGATTTTTTTCAAGTGATTAAAATTAGACATTTTTATGAAATTCCTTTGTTGGTATAAAGTGGAATTAACCACAGTGAATTTGTGTGAATCTTATTACTACCGCCGCGCCATAATTTTAATGTTCAGCCTGTCGTTTGTTCGCTTAACAGACACTTGACTTCATAACAACCAAAGTAGGTAATTAACGGTGTAACTTTGACCTTCGTTCAACCTCGACCTACAGTGGTTTGCTGCGATTTTTGTGCATAACTCCGATATATCATATCAAGATGGATCTAGTCCACCGGCTGCATTATTTGGTGCTATCTCAGAAGTCCGATTTGATGACGATGGAGAGAGAACAGAGGATGCGCGTGCGGCGACAGTCCAGTCTTCCAGACTATAGCAAAGCCAATAAGACCAGGCAGCGGCTTGAACAGGCTTATTTTAATGATGTAAGTTTAATTAATAATTTTAGACACGATTGAACTCGCTTCTATAGACACTGTTCACCGTTATAATAATTCAAATGACGTGATTATGTTTAGATTTATAAAAAAGCTACCTATAGACTTTGGGCTGAAGTATGTATAAGAAACTAAAAAGGTTTCCCAGTTTTTAATTGAAGAATCAACAATTAAGGTTCCACTTAAAAATACACTTTAGGTAGGTAGGTACTCATGCTTTGGTTTGAGCTTTTAACGCTAATGCTAAGTAAGGACTACGCTTTTGATATTCATAGAAGATTTATTCTTTTAACGCAATTTTATTAAGCCTGTAGACTGGATATTAGCTTAGATATGCATTGTTGCGTTAAAAAAACTGGTAATATTTGAAACATGATTGTCTTCATTAATTACGCTGTTATCGTTGTTATTTGCGCTAATATTTCGACAATCACGCGTAACTTTGTAATTCAAATTAATACCTGCTTCTTTTATGAAATAACGCGATACTTAATTAAAGGCGGCTCACCAATTAGTATAATCCTCAAAACGGCGCTTTCAAAAGCCTAGTCTCTTTGGGAAACAAAAAGATGGATCAGATAATTCGCTTCCCATCATTTGATAAGAGTCTTTTATTGCCAACTTTTATTTCTACTCGACACGACATTCCGACCTATCTTCGAGTTAAAATGTATAGAAGGATCGTTAAGCATACCGAAGGCGGCGATAAATCGCCGTAGTGACATAGTAAAGCCTTATCACAAGACGCCTGCCACGCGTTGGAAGGAAGAGAGCACGCAAGCCGCAACTGTTTATTAACTGGCTACTTTATCCATTCGCTAACTTATACACTATGGGTAGATAGATAATTAACGAACCGTGTTTTGAACTGAGAACTAAATGTACACGGTACTCAGTTTTAGTTCACCGTGATTAAGTAATGCTTCCAAATTGTAAAAACTAAGAACCCATGAATATTTCTTGACGCTGTTGGAGGTGATATGCCCATAAATTATTTTATTAATTGCTAACGTTTTGATTTTGATGAAGTGCGAAATTATCATAATGGATAGGTTGGGAATATTTACTACATGTGTACCTAAATAGACATATGTATGTAATAAGTAGCTACTTTTGTGAAAATGCCGTCGATGCACCGCGTCGTAAACGTGCCGACCATCGGATGCAGCTGGCACAAATAATCATGCAAAATTTTACGACATGATATGAATGTCCCTGCAAATAAGGTCGAATGGCATATAAATTAACTACCGACTTATTGCGAATTCTTTGAATAAAAAATAACTTACTCTCATATTGATTTGTCTTAAGTATCCTACCAGTGGCGAAGGCAAGCTTTCTTTTTTTTCATGAATAGTATGAAAATTGGCCATCCACTTGAAAATTAGGCGAGCCATTACAAATAACTGAAATCAACTTCTATAGATGCTCCGCCATCGCTATATTACTTGTATAGTCAATATCGTCAGGCTCTACCTATATAAAACTAAAGTGAACCAAAGAGCGAGTGAATAGGCACTTAAGTAATAAGTGGCTTTTAGACGTAGATTTAGTTACTAAGCATGTATACAATACACGTCCCCAGAACTAGTCGTTTCACCCTTATTTCCAGTCATGCAAAAAATCGAGATTAAACGATAGTTTTCCGACCTTCCCTTGCTTTGTGTACCTACATACACGTCACCCTAGTTGACTCAATTTATTTTTCAATCTCGACCGTAGTCCAAAACTATTTCGTTTCGATGAACTTCCAACTTTTTATTAAATTGGGTAGGAGTCGTTTACAGCACGTCATTGTATTGTACTTACCTCTTACCTACTGTCTATATTCTTCTGTAAAGAATATTCTGAACTACATATACCAGTGGCGGCGCGTTCATAGAACACGATTCCTGTCGGCTTGCCTTAGTTTCAGGTGCCTGAGCAGTTTTTCTACAGCTCATGAAGAAATTTTAAGCCAAATTCAGCACCGGTTTGCCTAAGATTTTTTTTGACCCGCCGCCACTGATATATACATACAGTTGTTTTAGATATTTGTCACCGGATTTCATGTAAACCTAAATAGGAACCTACTTATTAACTATTAGGTACAGTCGATGTCATAGATATATTTACACTTTTCCACCTTATCTCAAACGAATAGGGTTCAAAATTGTAAACATATCTTTGACGTCGACTGTACATGATTTTTAGGATTCCGCACCATTACTAAGACTTCGCTGTCCGTTCGTCTGTCTGTCTGTTTGTCACCAGTTGAAATTTTCACAGATGATGTATTTCTGTTGCCCCTATAACAAAAAATAATAAAAAACAGGACAAGATAAATAGTTATGGGGGATCCCATGCAAATGCAAATAGGTATTTTATTTCAGACTCATGAGTCCATATAGTGCTAAAGTATAGTTACATTTATTTACTAAATAGCTATGTTAGGATACAACAAAATTTAATACTTAAAGCTACACTATTAAACTATTACATACAACAGACAAGATTTTGCTGTTTTTATTGATAATGGTACTTATAGAACCCTTCGTGCGGGACTCCGGCTCACACTTAGCTGGTTTTTTTAATGTTTTAGGTTTATATCATTAGTCGTAGTATTTGGCATTTATTCGTTCTAGGAATTCAGATTGTAACTACCGACTGATGAGACTGTCAAGTATTCAGAAATGTAGTTTTCCTAAACACAGATTTTTTAAAGTTCTTACGGTTTTACACATGGTGCATGGTTATCTATAAATAAAACTGGACTTATTTATATTATTTTGAAAATTGCCTTGTACATGTCGAGGACAACATAATCCGGATTCTCTAATCTTCGGAAATAATTTTGTCTTTTCAAGTAGGTACTTAGTGAAGTGAAGGGCACCACCAAAAAACTGCACTGGACAGATATTACGCGCTTTGTACCTACAGGGCGATTTTTAGTGTTTTATGACAATTTCGCTTTCTATCGAGAAAATATTAAAGATATGTACATATATGGGTTGAAATTATAGTCAGGCTAACCAATAACCGCAGCAACAGTAGAAGTAATTAGCTATATTCATCCCTTTTTTAGTGGCGAGGGTACTAGCGTAAGAAAGAGACAATATAATTATCTCTGTCTATGCTAGAAGTATGATAGCCTCTGGCCAAATTACATAAACACAAACAAACAAATTACACGATTACATAAAGGTCGCTCGATAGAAAATTTAAAATGGGAGCCACACATCTTTCTAAGCTTTGATTCTAGTGGACTTAATGCCTCAGTATAAATTCTTGACTATATCTCTACCATGAGCGTGGTTCTGTGGGAAAATCGGGAATGCCTTTTAGCTAGACAGACAATCCAATTTGAGTTGTCTCCGCTGGGTATTACCTACCACAAATCTCGTTCCTCGACACGAATAGTTGTGGCCGAATTCTTGCAGGCTTATGTCTGAATTGGAACAATTCCATATTAGATTCTAATCATGTTAACGTTTCGGGAATCTCTAATATGTAGGCACTACTTAGGTATGCGTAGGAATTGGTACATAACCATTTGATGTTTCGTGCTGTGCGTCTACAACTTATTGGAATCACAGTTAGTCAGTTCATAAAATTGCTGTTCATTACGTATTAACCTACTTAAGTGAATTATTAAGCTGCGTATTGATACTGTTGATAATAAAATGCTATTAAGTCTGTAGTAATTAGATCTAAAAGCTTGAATGGTCATTTCAATAGTTTTCTTTCCCGTGTTGTATTGTTATTTCATTTTGTTTATTTCTTGCAAAATTAATTTATAAACATGTATTATATTGGTAGTAAAAGTTATTTTATTCAAATGTTTGATAGTTAATTTTTATACACTGCGAATTTAATAAGTACCTAAATAATAACGTTTCTACAAAAGCCCAAACTTAAAATGAAATATCACAAAAACTTCATACATTTCTTCTTATTCCGAGTTATTTCTCATACCTGACCTGAGATCCCAAGGGTCAGTCAGAAGTTGATAAAGCACCAAGCATAAAGTTTTTCAGGTAGAAAACATCCTAACTGTAAATCAAGAGGCCGGATCTCATACATATTTAAACGTCCGAGATGCAAATCTATGCCCATGGTGTCCACTACCTACCTATAAAAAACTAGTGTCAGTCCTTGAGACGCGTTGTTTCAATGAGCTGACCTCGTGATGTAATGTCAATGCCGCCTTAATATTTAAATCCAATATCTATCCAATTGAATATGATATAATAACAAGACTTCCAAAAAGAAAAAAGAAAGTTTTGTAGTAGATAGGCCCCCCAAGTTGAAAGAGCGCTCTCTTTTGAAAGACATGTAAATGAGTTCATTTACATCTCTCAGTTTTCTTGCTGTTACTACCCCAATAACGTACCTACCTGTAAAATAGGGATCCTCAAATTTACGTTGTTCAAGTTAGCTTTAAATTGTTGTTACGAACAATTTAGGTAACAGGCTTAGGTAAATATTGTTATTAGGGGTGAGGGTCAAAACTATAGCGACTGCTACTTCTGCTGTTACTAGGACATCAGATGATAACTTTACATTGACTAGTTTTTAAGTTTGCAACATTATTTTTGTTATATTTAACTGACTTCTATTGCTCACACGGCCGATTTTGAATCAAGTGAACACATGCATGAGACAAGCTGAGACTTTCTTGTTGACCCATCTTTCTAAACAAGATTCAAGTGTAGGTTTTGCTGTGTTTATGACTATGAGCATCGAGATATTAAATACAATCGCGTACTACATGGTGAATTCTATAATATCGAAAAAACCAGTAAAAGTTCTGGGTTACTAGAATATATGTTATATTACTAAGCTTCAATCTGACACATTGGATTATTTTCATGATAAAATCTATCTTATTTATCCTTCCCGGGGACTCGAACTTTGTACATACCTTATTGCATTTACTTAATAAATAAATAAATAATAAATATTATGGGACTATCTTACACTAATCAACCTAGTCCCACAGTAAGCTATAAGGCTATGTCTTGTGGATACTAGGTGACGATATATAAAATAGATAGATATAGATAAATACTTAAATACATAAGAAACATACATAGCTCAGGAACAAATATTCTTGATAAACTCACAAATAAATGCCCTGACCAGGATTCGAACACGGGACCTCCTGCTTCATAAGCAGGGTCACGGGTAACTTACCGACTAGACTAGACGGCCGTTAAATTCGTTAAACCGCGATATAAAAATTAAGAGGTAATAGAGAGAGAGTTATTTTCATATTTATAATATTAGTAGGGAAAGGTCTCTGTCTCGCTCAGTACTTGAGAACTTTCGACTGGCGAGTTTACAAGGGCTACGGAACATGCGGCGATCGTGGCGACGTTGAAGTGTTCATTAGGGTTCACTCTTACGCCCCTCAAATGAATACACCCGTGCTCACTTTTGTAAACAAACCTTCCTGTAGCCTCATAGTGGCTATGTTGTCTTGCGAACTTTTCATTTATATGATACTGGCTTTCGCCAGCGTCTTTATTCGCTTAGTTAGAGGGTTTCTTTAAAACTTAACGTACAACAGGCGACGTACAACTTAATGCCTTAAGTCATTATCTACCAAAAAAGCTTTTCATTTTATTATTATTTATTTGTTTATTTGTTTATTTAACATAAAAAGATACAACTTAAACTAATATGGAGTCCCACAAAACAGTTTTCACGGTTTGACTGTGGGATCGTGCAGTCTCTACTCTCTTATTACTTATATTATAGTAATTATAAATTAATAACTATAGGCTACTAAATACTATATTATACAGTTCACAAGATAACTACGTAGCTTTTTACAAAATTTAACTTTAATGGCTTCCTGCCTGATGTCAGCGGGCAGGTTGTTGAGTATATAGGGTAGGCGTTTCTGAAGACACCTATCGCCGAAATAATTATCGACCCTCGGCACGACGAACTTGCCCGCAGACATCGACCTGGTTATACAAGAATTGTTATGGTATAACTGGGTGTGCTCACGTCTGCCATGATTATTAGACATTATTAAATATTTATGCTTAAGGCTTACCGGAAGGATATTGCAAATTTTGAACAATTGTCTATAATCTTTTTTATTCTTATCTTTAGTTTTATTATTAACTAACAGTTTAAGGAATCTTAATTGCATACTTTCTAATTTGCTTAAATTGGTTTTAGTTGTTAATCCATAACAGTCAAGAGCATAGCCAATTATCGATTCAACCAAGGATACATATAAATACTTTAGAATATGCAGAGGAACTTTAAACCTTAGATAATAAAATTGTCCTAATAATACTCTGAGTTTGTCATAAATAAATTCTACATGTTGCGTCCAGGAAAAGTGTTCATCCACTATGAGACCTAAATACGTCACACAGTTCACACGTGAAATGGGGGTACAGTGGCAGTCCAATCTACCATTATGCATACAAGAAAAATCATGGGTTATTATAGGAATTGGTGGGTTAGACAATTCTAGGTAGGGGGATCGAATTATTAGTAGTTTGGTTTTCTCAGCATTAAGCACTATACCATTATCGTGCGACCAACGAACTACAGCATCGACATCTTGCTGAACCAAGCGGCAGGTGTCGGGCAGCTCGCTCGCACTGCCGGCGCACAATATACACAGGTCGTCAGCGAACATGTGCGCCGAGCAGTGCCGCAGCACGCCGCACAGGCTGTTCACGTGCATCAGATAACTCACGGGTCCAGTACAAGAGCCCTGCGGCACGCCACACGACACCTGCCGCTCGTCGCTCAATGCCGAGCTCACCCGCACACGGTACGAGCGCCCGGTGAGGTAGTCACGGAACCACCGGTTCAGTGGCTCCCCCACCCCGCACTCACTCATGGCCTGTAAAAGCGTGTTGGTCTCTAAAGTGTCAAACGCCTTACTAAAGTCGAAAAACACATATATATATATTTTCTCCGGCCATCTCGTTTAATACCTACTTCCGTATTTCAGTCCCAATTTCATAAATAATGGGATAAAAATATACCTTATTTCCTTCTTATAATCTACCTTTTTGCAAATATTTGGCATTTATAATTTTAGTAGAATAAACATTGTTTTTATTACCCAATAGCCTTCCGATTTCCACTATGCCAACATACATTGCAATCGACGAATAAACGATGACACTATTTACTTATATTGAAGATTTTATTACTTGAAATGTGACACTCAAGAACAATGATAATTGGGTCACTTTGGAAATTTCCATACTTACAAATAATTATAATCATTTTTACGTCTAACACACTCTACATTTTAATTACTTGTCAAAAACTGTTGTCTAATTTTTTTTTGTAACTCCTAACATATATTTAAATCATAAATACGGTTAAGGTAGAATTTATATTTTTAATCAGCGTAGGTACATATATTCTAAATCATTGAGCAAGTTTATATTTGGTAGGTATACTTTGATTCTGTCACAGCTGTCAACCGCGAAACATAGCCCACACAATTTGTTCAAGATGTCACATCTGGTAGAATACATAATGAATCAACCATATTAATATAGTACTTAACAATATGTAGCTACGTAACATACCTATAGTAAATTCAATCAACATTTTTTTCATCCGATTTGGCATTTATCTGGTTCGATTGTTCGAAGCGTCGCGTCAGCTCCACGCATTATGAACACGTCAGGAAAATGTCCGATTTTCACATTAAGAGGCTGAGAAGACCCGATGACCTTCAAATTGACTTTACTTAAACAGTCATATAGCTACAACTACTTGTTTTGGAAAAGTAAAAAAAATATATGTTAATATTCATTATATTTAAAAGAACTTGGTTAATTCCAATACACAATTGGACGAAATCGGCTCGATAGAAAATAATTCCAAAGTTACATCTAAAATTAGCTTAAAACAATTGCACGACTTTAGTTTCTTGGGTTATATGTCTGTAATTATTGTAATTAAGGACAACATTCCACCACACTAATACTAAAAACTTCGTTGCCTTAAATTTCTCAATTAATGCATAGTTTTTTTTCAATCCATCAATTTGCAAAATTTGCAATGAGCTCCCATACTAATCGTAACGCAGTGTTTCTCTTTCACTCGCGTTGAAAACGATAGGGAGGGAATTTAGCTCTTATCATCCTCTTAATGGGTTTTTTGATTGCATCTATCGTATTCAGTACCTACCAACATATCCAGTGAGAAAATACGGCACTCATACGATAACTTGTGTATCATTACCATTGAGTAACAGTAGATGAGATCCCTAAGATTTTTATGTCTCAAAAGTTGTAGTGAAAACCACTACAAGTCTATACTATACTCTTTGATTCTCTCACAGCTGTCAACCGCCAAACATGGCGCACAATATTTGTTCTAAATGTCACACCTAGTAGAATACAACAGACATGATTTTTTGCCGTTTTTATAGATAATGGTACGGAGCCCTTCGTTCGCGAGTCCAACTCGCACTTGGCCAGTTTTTTATAATATCTAATACTTGAGTGTCCACTTGGTTACTGATACCAATAATACCGATGGGAAGTTCTCCAGCATCACATCCACAATAACGACATTTTGTAACCGCATGTCGCAAAGTCGTGAGGATAATTTTAACGACGCAGTGAAAATCAGAAAACACATGACTTTAACGTGTTGACACTGGTATAAATTACCGCCCTACGTGCGAAGCGTAGTTTAACATATGCTTTCAAATATGGGACGTTTCAACTCTCAACATCATGACAGCAGGTTTCAGATACCTGTTACTTAGTAGAGTTAGTAGCCATAAATATCTAGCTAAGTAATGGTTACTTAGTTAAACAATCTGCCATTTACCATAGAATCGATCGCCTGGCGCCTGGTCACACGAGCTTTGGGCCATCCACTGAATATTTTATTTTTTTCTATGGGGCCTAGTGATGGGCAAGTTACCGAAAGTTAAAAACATTCCCCATACAAAAAGCGGCAACTTTCACTAATGGGGCCATCCTTGCATGGCCCGTGATACGCCCTGCGACTCTCACGACTCTAGTGTTCGTAATGTTCGAGAAATAAATATAAGTAGGGTACAACTTTTATTTATTGTGTTTGTATTACTTAGATAGGTGAACCTACCCAGAAAATCTGACTCAATTTAATCATACCTAGGCGTTTAGTAGGCCTAATCCAACAAAATCGTCCTCAAACTTCTATGTAAATTAAACAAGAAATACCTAGTGAGAATTATTTGGAGCCTTTTTTAAGCAGATGGAACAAACGCGTAGGTAAACACGCCTAATTCGATTTGCTACCCAACTCTTAAGCAGGTCAACACTGGATGCCCTTTCTAAGACCAGAGTGCCACGCGATTGAGATCTAGGTCGGTCACGCATTAAAGTAGAACGGGGTCCTTAAATTGTTTAGAGGGAATAAAAAGAAACGCTATGATTTCCACAAACGCAATAAAGACTGTATTTCATTTTGCTAAACTTTGGTTTTATCGCCCGGATACTAAAATTGCATTTCAATTGACCAATTTACTACGCAATCCGCTTAATCGAAGTGTCGGTTATAGATGGTACAAAATCAAATAGATTAGGTACAAAACAACTTAAACTACGTGTCCACCGGAGATGAGCGAGGATGTGTTGCGATTAAGGGAACGTAACCAAACTACGTGACCAGTTTAGGGGGGGGAGGGGGGTCGTCAAAATACTACTCTAGGTCACAGGGGAGTCAATAATTATGCTCAAATATCGCGCTTCTAATTATAGGTTTCCATGCACTTGCACGCGGCCAGTGTCGAGTAAATAAAAGGCAATAAGTAGGCAAAATTATGTTTTTTTGCTTTCTATGTCCAAAACATCACTCTAAACTATATGTGCGAGTTTTACTACGTGACAACTAGGGGGGAGGGGGGGGGGGGTCTTGGCATTTACTACGGATGGTCACCGAGGGGAGGGAGGGGGGTCAAAAACTGAAAAAAATGTGTCACGTAGTTTGGGTACGTTCCCAATGTGTTTTTGAAAGCCAATAGAATCACTTCATTTGAAGATAGGGGGGTCTATGGGTTGAGCTCATCATGGTCGCAGCTCGTTAGGATTAATTATTTGTCTTTTGTTCATTTTCGTGGTTCAGTGTGTAATATGGATAGCTTATTGTGCGGTGATCTAACGAACAAGTGTGCGGATAATGAAGAATTAGTCTTAAAAGGCGTGTAACCATTGATTGGTTCAGAACAACCTGTAGCCTCCTCGAGCCATTTGTAGGGAGCTATCACTCTACAAATAGCAACTAACAAGGCTTATGCCACTTCTACCGAACAACGTTGCCTAAAACTTATTTGATTAAACAAAATACTTATCGATTGAAGACATTGTACCATGCATTGTACCTAAAGATTGAATCTTACAAGCTCTTATTTCCCGCCTTTTTATACTTGACATTGGCTACAGGCAATACCGCCTAAAGTCCATAAGAAGAAAAAAAAAAAAAAAATCACTTCATTTATTTATCCTCACACAGCGCAGCTCTGAGATTGGTTTTTAACAAACACATTACTCGCAACGGCAACGCATCCTCGCTCATGTCTGGCGGAAACGCAGCCTTACTTACAGGATGTAAGTTTATAATCCTTTCCAATCGTGAATACTCGAAGTTCACGATAAGAGTCGCCAGGACGCTCGCGGGAACTCGCGTTTCCATACAAACGTAGTTCAGCACTCATTTTAAAACGACATGCTTTAGAACCATGAAATTTGGCATGGGCATTCTAGTAGTACAGATCTAGGTTGGACATTTGTTTTCGTTCTGTAACTGGCTGTATTTTCTTTGTATTACAATTTTTAGCAACAAAAACGAAAGTCCGACATAGATCTGTACTACTAGAATGCCCATGCCAAATTTCATGGTTCTAAAGCATGTCGTTTTAAAATGAGAGCTGAACTACGTTTGTATGGGAACGCGAGCGTCCTGATGGCGACTCTTAAGGTGTCCATCAATTATGGTAATATTTGTTGGCATTTCTGTATTGATTAAATGCGAGACATTGTACTTAAGTTTCAATAGTAAAAATAAAGTTTTTACCATGTTTTAACCACCGCATCACAGTATATTAATATAATAGCTAGTACTCATATTCCTGCGTTCAAACTACATACGTAGAGAAACTGCAAACAAAAGTATTATGACGAATATTTATAATTTTAAGAGTAATCACCACTCTCTCACATAATATATAAGTAAACTGTACCTAAGTATACTTCCTAAATCAAATATGGCTGAAAAACATGACAAAAAGAACTGCGTTAAATAAGTATTCGACTATTCATGATCGGAAAGGATAAGGATTAACTATGCACTAAGTACATCTGTGGTAGTGGATTTGGCAATCCAATTGTACTTAAAGTTATTATAGTATTGTGTGCAACAGTTACATAATAAGGGTTCTTACGATTCGAGGGTCGAAGTTACAAAATGAGGCGAAGCCGAATTTTGTAAAAACAGACCCGAGAATTTTAAGACCTAATTATCTACCGTTGCACACAATAGTTTTTCTACGAGTGCTAGGCAAGCCGGTAAGGATTGAGTTCGACGAATGACCTGCTGCCTCCTATACAGTTGTCTTCAATCTCCTGGCGGATTGTGCCGGCGCCTCCCTTGCCTACAGCGGCGGGCGGCGGCGCGCGGGGCCCGCCCCGGCAACAGACCCATTATATCCCTAAGAATCGACTTTTGAGTCATATTATGACAACGTTCATAAACTATATGCTTTGAATATACCTGTCAGTCATTTTATTAGCAAATTAGAATGCAGGAGTAGAAAAATATAATATAAGTATATTAAGGTCCGAGATACCAATACGTATCACCCATATTGTCAGCCTTCCGTAAGATGCCAAGGTTTAATACTTACTTTTAGAACTCTGTGCTGTGCCATAATCGCGTGCCAAGGCCTTGTTTTTATTTCACAAATCAGACTTTATCTTGATCGTCGAGTTTTTGCAGTGACATTACTAGTTTTGTTGCATTTTTATATAAATAAGTAGCGCGTTTTCGAGTTGTTTACTCAGGAATAACTTTGTTATTTTTCTATTTAATATCACACATGGTGTTTTTTAACTTAACATACTCTTTGCATTATTTGTGGTAGGTTATACTTACAACTTTTACTATATTTGGAGCAACTTTAAAATTGGGACCTACATGCTCTTTTATACCTACATTTCGGCCGATCAAAGGTCAGTCAACCTTTTCTATGGAATGACCAATTTTTTTCTAGTATTTCGGGGCTCGTGCCATAGTAAAAGTTATTTAGTATGACATACCCTAAGCACCTCGTTTAATATGAATAAGGGTTGAAAAATACCTTGTAGGTACCTATATTAAAACTAATATGAAATAGTAATTTTGTGCGCTATGTTTACACCAGCTTTTTTCAGTGACAATATATGTGAACGCTATAATTGGCGTAGCACACACGAAAAACTTATCGTGATCGAACACTTCCAATAGTGGGTTGAGAACTAAGCATTAAGCCTGGACTCCATTAACTAAGTGGACGGTGGACATGCAACTTTTCAGGCAATCCTTTTAACCTGCTAAAGGGAAATAAGTTCCCAATCTAGGCCGATCTGGGGGGTGATTTTTGAGATTTTGGTACTCGAAAGTGGCATTTAAAACTCCGAATAAAACGATAAAATTATGTTTTAAAAATAGGAGCCATGGAAATTTTTAATCATTACCTAAATGGTCTGGTAAAACTATTAATTCCATGCAAAAAAAATTGGCGACAAACTTTTGTGTGCGATTATTTTTAAGCTTAAATTTTTTGAATTCGAGCGTTCGGCTGCCAAAAATTGCCCCGCTGGTGGCGTATTTGGTCGTAGTCTGTGTTCCTTATAAGGATGCGATCTCACGAACATTCGTATACGCATTCGTTTAATGCTAATATTTGCATCATTTTTGGCATTCGTATTGACATTTGCGTTCACAACAAATCCGTGTCCAATTTGCGCCATACACGCACGGATTTGTCCGCCGAGCACATCCGTCGGACAAATCAGGCGGGCACATCTGTGCATGTATCCCTAGCTATTCGCATACAGATGGCACACTCATTTTGATATTTTTTGATGAATAATATAGACTCGAAACGTAAAAAGCATGGATACAAGGGAACAAGGACAAGGATTAGGTTTTTTAAAGCTACTCTGTAACAATCGTATTCGCATACGGGATTTTCGCATTCTCATCCACGAATGTGAGTTGAACGACATTATAGTGACATGACACTAGTTCCCTGGTAGAAAAATAAATATAGCCGTGTATTCCTAAAAACTGTTTTCAGTAGGTACTTTCTAATTAACTAAATCATTAACTTCTGGTTATTCTTTTATCATATCTGGTCACGAAAAGGTCCTGGATTTTCTCCCGGCTACCATCCCGCCAAACAGTTCCAGAATGCCGAATCTTTTACCGCCCAAGTCAGGATTTAAAATTTTCGTTTGAATTATCTGCACCTATTCAATGTTTGTTTTTTTTTATACGAAAAATTATACAGTTCTATCTATGTAGGAATAAAACCTTACATAATCCGGTTTACAGTTCAAATGTGGATTTTAAAAACCAATATTGACTGGTTAGAAATATAATAATAATAATAAATATATATAGGCGTAGGGATGTGACGACCCCATCGCCCACTGGTTTTCATCAGCGCAATCAGTCAACGCAGGGCAACTTGTGGCGAGCTGTTGGAGAGTAGCGACTCCACGTACCTGAGTGCCCCTGGGGTGCCCTGTCGGATGGTGGGACAGGTCCCCTGCCTCTGGCTTGCCTTAGCCGGCTGTCCAGAGTGGGGTCGTTAGAGCTGTGTTCTCGAGGGTAGATGTGGAAACCTAAGTGGCGAGTTGGCTATATGTTTAAAGTCCAGTGACACCTCTCTACTCCCAGCTCCCGCACCGGTGTTGCCCTTGAGCCATCTTTGATGTCGCTTTTTATAGGGGCCCATCTTGCGGAGGGCGAGTCACCGTCTGCCGGAAATAAAATTGGATACCGTTTTATTAGGCAGGCGTCCGGTTCTTCATCCAATAGCCCAGTAATCAGTCCATACTATTCACCCAATAGCCTAGTAGATTTTAGACTCCATTAATTCTCAATAGTCCTTACACCATGGCGGGTGCTGTCTCTGTGTGCGTCCAATGACACGGGCAGGGGCAGCATCCGTTTAGTGTACCCCTCTCTTTTCATTAATTTGTCAAAAGGGCCTCTGCGCGTTGGCTTCGGCTCCGCATACGCCTCCCAAAGGTCCGGAACACCATTGTTCCGTGGTCGGGAAATACATACAAATAATAAATATTCTTTCTTTTTCTGTTCTTTGTGAAATATGTTGGTAGGAAGCTATTTTAATAGTCGATAGACCATATCTGCATGCGTTATCAAATTCCACTTGATTATTTTTACGTACCGCTTTAATCATGACAATCAAACCGGCAAAATTCATGCGAAATTCAATCACGAATTTATCACACCTCGACTACCTACACGAATCATTTTTAGGGTTAGATAGTCAAACAGCGGAGCCATAAACATTCAAACGCGTGACTCTAACATTTAAAACTTGAAAAACGATGATAGATACAGTCACCGGCAATAGTATCTTCCTACTCGAAGGTCGTAAATACATGTGACAAGCTCTTATCGCCCTACAGAAAAGAGCGTATCAAATATTTTTGCGGCCTTCGTGTAGGAAGATACTATTGCCGGTGACTGTACCTCTGGTATTTTTATAGTAACAGCGATAGGAATTTAAAACTAAGCTATTTAAACTATTAACTTAAGTAAACAATGGAAAAATTATGACAACAACCATTTGTGTGCGATTATTTTCAAACTGAATTTATTTTCTTGGATAAACCGTTGAAAGTAAAAAATCTGCCCCCAGGGCTTTGAAGTGCAAGCTCACGAAGACTTTGTTTTGCTGACTTTGATCGTAAAGAATATTAGAATGCACTTCAATTCAATCCAACCTGATGCGTGTGCAACATGTAACAAAATGTTCCTACTGAAAACCTAGATTCTCTTAGCAGTGTTTAGTGTAAGTTGGTATTTGTATCAAGTCGATCTTTCTTTATTTTCCTGGTTTAACCTGGCCAAATCTCTCCAGAATTGCAAGTTATTTTATCGTATGGCTACAAATGTCACTGGATATAGATAGAAATGTCTTCTCTTGGATAGTAGTAGTGGGAAAGCACATGATGAAAATCCAGTGAGAACAGTGCAGCTGCCAGGTTTGTTCAAGGTTGTTAAAGTTTAATTATATAGCTACTCACAATGATTAGATAGATACCCACGTATATACTTATTGAGAATCTAAATTATTCGTAAATTCTTTTGTAATTAATTACGATGTTATCTAAATGAGCTGCGTATAGTTACATTAGGTTCACTCAATGTTTGCCCGAATCAAGTCGCCTTAATAGATTTCGTGCACGCGATATGAAACATTGGTCTTTTCAAATCATTGCCCACAGAATTAAAGTAATTTTAGTAAATTCCTCGTTAAATATCATGAACTATTAAAATAACGATGTTTGTATATAAATTAACGTGCCTACAGATTGTTTAAAGGAACATTCTTTGAACTTTGTCACACACCTAAGTATAGTATTAGGTACCTACTGATGCAGAAGTAACTATTGATATAGAAATGAAGTTAAATCAAAACAAAATCCATTTCAAAATAAAATAATTATTTGATTCAGTGTCTATAAATGGGTGCTAGATGAACAAAAATTAAACTCAAATTGAGATCTTATTTTCTAATTTCGAATTTGAGTCGTATTTTATTTTATTTGTACCTACACACTGGACACCAATACCATTCATTAGATTACGTTTCTAGCCCTCCTAAACCAATACGCTATGTCTCTCAAATTGATCAAACCCTCCATGCGTGCTCAAGGGGACTATCAATTCATTAAGCGTTACCTTTATATTTTTTGCGGTGTCACTGAATAATTTACGTATAAAATGTAGAGGTAAAGTTAAACTCCGTCGTTCCTCGCCAGGCGGTAATTAGTAACTTTCTTGATGAGCTAGTCAAGTTGTCAGTTTGAAACTAGATTACAGCCATTGTGTGGGCAAAGCTGTTAGTCAGTTACACAAGCTTGCATTTCAGATTAGCATAATAGTGTGAATCCAATAGGCGGTTGTATCAGAATCGTTGCAGATGTTGTAGTAGGTATTTTGCACGAAATGGTAGTGGATTGAATGTTTATAGGAATGGGACTATTGTTTTATGTAAATCAGTATGATTGCGCCAGAAAACAGCACGCGGGTGTCAGAAGTATTACTACTACAATAGAGTCATAAATTTGAAATTTACCTTTGCTAAAAAATACCTTTTAATAATAAAAATTACTTTCAATAGCTCTGAATAAGTTATCTTAATTAAGAAGTAAGTTACGTTGACTCATTTGCTACTCCGTAGCGCAAAGTTCTCAAAAGAAAAGACCAACTGTTTGCACTTAAAATATGACGCAACCCACATTAAGGAGCCTCATTCAAACTTTTTAAATCTTCATGTTTTGATATGAAAAAGAACGAGAAAATGAAAGTGTACCAAATGTCCTATCAATATTAAATACCACTTAAATGCGGTTCGACTGTTATTAGCTCTGATGTGGTCGGTCCTCATTATTTGGTATCACGAAAAAGAGAAAATTGTCCTACCAGGACAACTGCAGCATTCGTCTCATATTTAGAGTCGCCATCAGATATATCGGAACGGTCAAGGTGGTCACACATATCTAAACAACACTTCTATTATCAAGGCGATAAAATGCATATTTTATGGTAACTGTACAGTCTACAGCAGAAACATAGTGGGTGAGATGTTCAATTTTATCTTGGAACGCCTTTATTATAAAAAGGATAAGGGCGTGCAAAATTCTTTTTAAACAAGTCACTCACTATTGCTGCTGTATATCACTTGGTCCATAACATGTATATTAAAATGTTTAAGGAATTAAGTTTATTTGTCAATGCATCAGTTCACAATACTCTAGAAAACTCTAAAAACTAAAAACAGTGCTATAATTTCGTTTTTTTTGCGTACTACCCGAAGAGGCCGAGGAGCTTAACATTTTTTTTTTTGCTTACATAACATAGTTTCATACTCCCCTAAGGGACCCAAATAACATCTTACCAAATTGTACCTTTACATCGCGCTCTGTTTTTTCATATGAAAATTTTAATAAGTGTAGGTACCATAGCTATTTAACCTTGATGTTTGTTTGTCAACAGAGAGAGCTATTCGCAGCAAAGGCGGACAGCGGAACAGCAGCAGTCGATCGCAAACTCTCCTCCTCGTCCGCCGGCAGCATGAAGAACAAGTGGTTGAAAGCATTCCGTAGCCTGAAGCCACCCAGCGCCCCTCCACCTCATGCTGCACCGCCCGACAAGTAAGATATCAATGCATATGAGAATTGCAAGTTTAGTTATGGAACACATTAAAAGTTGTATAAGAATTCAGCGTTTTTAACAAACTGACAGCTTCATACAGATTTAGAACCCTTTCAATCTAGTATTCAATCCAAATAACTAAGGCCTAAAATAATCGTCAAACGCCAGTCTGAAAGCGCGCTTAATCTGTTTTAATTTAATTCGAAGTTACTAATTCATTACATATACACTTACTCGTGCAATTACGTAACGTACAATATGAATGGTCACAATTTTCTGCACTTACATTACACCCCATTGATATTTAACCTACATGCGTTCAAACAAAAGAAATACACCCAAATTGTTCTTTGCCAGATTTTCAGTGCCAACTACGTCGGAAGAAGCCAAAAGTTTGAATTATTAACTTAGTATGAAAAGTTTTAATTAGAAACCATAAAAAAACGTAATTATTGTGTATCTAGATGTAATGTTGTTTTAAAACTAATAGATTTTATGAAATACGTAATTAAATATGTATTATTGTCATTATAATGAATGTTTCCTATAGCTAATAATCTTTTGTAATTTCATTTAGAATGTTACCTAAACTTATAATTAAATCACTATTTCCTGATAAATAAAATTACATCTAAAGATTTTAACGTAAATCTGTCTTATATAAGTACGAAAAACTTCAGCTACTTTGTATTAATATTTCATCCAGTCGTAAATAATCTATATATGACTGCACAATTTTTTTTTTTTGAATTTTACTAAGCTTCTTACCAACAACTTGACTAAGAAGAATTGTGGTTTAAAACAAGCACAGATTAACTAAGTATTCCTCCGCTCGGTAAAGCGCCTTACGAGGTAATAGGTATAGTTATTAAGCAAAGACTACAAAATAGCTTTAAAGCTGAGTTTAAATCCTTAGCACAGCTTTTATAACACGCACTCTAAAACTACTTTTCTATAACCCTTCTGCGGCAATGGGGTGCTACTTCCATCGTGTTTGCGGGAAGTTGATTACCTAGTCCTAGGGCAACGTCGGCTAAGTATATAGGTTGTGTTATAACTAGTTAGAGGCAATATATTTAGGGCACAGTTTCCAATTAACCCCAAGAATCCCAAGATGCAATTGTAATTATTATTACAACAACGTTCTAAGGTCCAGGCGACCAGGCGGGCAGGCGGTAATGCAAGGTAGGCAATGACGTTATATACTTAAGTTATCTACGTAGTTACATAACGTATCTTTATTAGTTACATATCTATATAGCAAACTAGTGACAGTAATTTAATTTAAAAAAAAATCTTAAAATCGGTAGGTACGTAGTGCGTTATTACATTTAGCAGTTAATTCATGGTTGACACTGTAAATTTAATGACTATAGGTGTCAGCCAATATTTTGACATTATATTGTAAACTTTTAATCATGATTGATGAATGCATTTATTATATACAGGTTATTAACTCATAAATACACATAATATTACAAAAATTTGTATATTTCAGTAGGTATTTAATTTAAGTAATTCATTAATTCCGTAAACTTGACTTAAGGTGCGTTGGGGTAAGATAGAAAGGTATTTTTTTAGGGATAAGACAAAAAATCGTCCATATTCCGGAGCATTACAGACTACTTTTTATCTTACCCCTAAAAAAATACCTTTCTATCTTACTCCAACGCACCTTATACCTAGCCTTGGGTCATTTCTGTCAGAACCGTCATCGTCAACCTCACTTTATGTCGTGTGCAGTTACCATGTGTGAAAGCTAAAACCAAAGCGTTGTATAAAATTCATATCATATTTAGTATTACGTAAATAATATTCGTATTTGCATGTCTTAAGTAATGTTTCCACTCGGCATTATATAATAATGATATCATAGACATATAAAATAAGAAGACGAGATCCCACGAAGACAAAACTGTGGATCCATAGTAAGCCGCGGTCTCGCGCACACACTCTCAATTTTGACGTTTGAACCAATCACCGCTCGTCCACGAGTTGTATGTGTGTGTATCGCACGTAAGCACGAGTAGGGATTGCAATCCGGATTTTATTTGTATGGGAAAATCCGTTTTTTCGGATAAAATCCGGATTTTGCCATACAAATAAAATCCGGATTGCAATCCCTAAGCACGAGCAATCGGCTCACTATAGGAATCACAATTTCATCCTCACGGCACCACGTCTTCCTACGTTATATGTCTATGCATGTTATGTCGCAAGCAACTCACTCCCCCGGAGAGTCACGTGCAAAGAAAGCTTTGGGCATTTTCTGAAATTGTTGTATGTTCACTGTTCAAGTTATGTTCAGACTCCAAGACAATTTTAGCTATTGATTCTACTGGGACACGATAAATAGGTATCTTAATAATTTCATGGGCGTTTAAATAAAAATAGCGTGATTTAAAGTCGATAAGTGAAAATGAAACGAAATAAAAAATGCTTATTTGACGTAAAAATAAACACAAAGAGAATACAATAAATCCACTTCAAAATATTTTTACAGCAAAATAGCGATAATACTAGGTATAAATTGGATTACTGTTTGTATTCTATTAGAATCGATTCTGCACATAATTTTTAGTAAACATAGCTTAAAATTTCTTTGAATCCGAAAAACACGAACTAACAACGATTTGTGAAAATACTCAAATATTTATGTAACGACGTATTTGACTTTGAATGGGGTTCAAGTTTCATTCAACGAAGAATTTACCCGAGTTGTCTTTCGCAAATACGATTATGAGAAATAGGTCTCGACACCCATAGCGTAAGGCTTCTTTATCCGTATATTAAGGTAGCCACTTAACGCATTCACTGCCAGGGGGCGTGGCCTAGGAACAAACTTGTATGACAGTGAACGCACACGTGCGTTGGGGGCAGTGAATGTGTTAAACATACACCCACAGAAACTTTGTTTGTTGTATTTGTACGAATGTGTCTTTGATCTTGTTAAAATTTTTGTCTATCAGAGATTCAATAACAAACCTAAACCTACTCATGGTAACACAATCGTTGTGCAAAAAGTTGGTTTCAATAGTTGTGCCCATTAAGAACTACTTGTGGTTTTAATTCATTTAATCCATACTATCCAGAGGGCCTACCGTGAAGTTCGAAAATCGACAAAACGATGGTCCCGTCTCTATCGCTCTTGCATATACGAAAGAGAGTGATGCCAATAGACGATTCCATGAACGAAGTGCTTCGCGGTTATAGGCCTCCTGTCTGTTACCTCTTTACTTAAACCGCTGAACCCATTTAGATGAAATTAAGATAGTTTTAGTCCCGGGGAAGGACAGAGTATAGTTTTTATCCCAGAAATCATCCCTTAAGGGGGTGAAAAGGGGTGGATTTGTATGGATTTTTTGCTCACCGTAGACGTAAAATTGCATGAGCGCTAAATTTATATTTGCTATGATATTAATAAAGCGTTTCATTGATTCCTTATGGCAGTAATCCCACGCAGACGAAGTTGCAGGCAAAAGCTAGTATGAAAATAAGAACAAAAATAAAACAATCATGTTTGTTTCTAAACTTGTGCATAGTTCCAAAGCAAAAACCAATTGAAACCAATAATACGAGTAATTTGCGAATACAGCAGCAGAAAAGGTGAACTACAAAGTCTACTCGGAATAAATGCCTATAATTATAGTTAATATGGGTTTTTAATCTGACTATTTTGGCATCAAATGGCAAGAAATAAAAAATATCTGCTTATTTTTGTAAATACAGCAATGCAGAAAATATAAGTGTGAATAAATGTAGAAGCAGGAAATTTCAGAGGCTTGTAAATTTGGAGCGCTAGGCTTGGTAAATATTGATATAGTTTGAGATAACGAGATGCACTCGACTTGAGAATATTCAGCGCTGGCGGCTCGTCGCTTCTATTGTACAACAGCCTGATTTACATACAAACGTATTGTACATTATTATCACTGTAATCACATTTACATAAGTATCTAACGCGGTATCGTCACATCATCTTTTTATAATTTAAGTTTAATGCTTTGCGTGTAAGTTATTCAATTTATTATATTATGAATTATGGTCAAATATTCCTTTATTATGTTTGTACAATCGACCTTAGTAAAAAGATTCAAGCGAAGCTTCGAATTATCTTTTACGATCGACGACTACTAAGCGACCATTAGTGCTTTCAAGTTGAGAACTAATTTGTTTTCTGACATTGAATTACTTACACCTGTTCAAATACAATCTGTGATAGAGGCCAAATAACACTCTTCAGTGTTCTACAATTCTACATGACAGAGCTTCAATTGCGTACCTATGAGCAAATACGCCTGTAAAATTAACACTGTTTCATGTTGAAATCGCAAATCATGATAATTTTAGATTTTGATGTCTAGAAAGGACTGGGTATAAAAGATACTTGGGTAGCGTTTTATATTAGGTATTGTAAGCTATGTTTACCTCTCTTTCTAACAAATAAGGTTTTGATAAAGATTAGGTAGAGAGAGCTAAAAGTCACACTACGTTACAAGCCATATATAAACGTGGGCCAGGATTTTAAAGTCTACTCATATGTAGACAGCATTTTGCTTTAACTAAGTAGACGTTCATAATATTTTAAAGTCATGCAAGTTTGCAATAAAATATCCTTATTCATGTACAGAAAACCCACAGCTAGCTGAAATAAACAAACTGCACTCAAGGACAATGAAAATAGTTCACTTCGTGTAAAAAAATCCTAAGGAGGTGACCGGTTGCCATTGCCCGTGACGTGGTATTAAAATAATCGTCGGTATCAAAAATTTACCGAAAAATCGAATTGAATAATAAATATAATTTGTCTTTACTCTGGCTCAAATAGTTCATCAAGTATTGGTATATTATGCTTTGCGATTTCACTATCCAGTCTGGCTTGCGAACGAGTACTTACTTAAATATAAATCTATCACAGATTCATAACATCCATTGTTTTAATTGTGTGTTCACTATTCAAAAGCCGTGTTCATATTGATGTTTCTCTCTTCTTGCATCAATAAAGAAAAAATCAAATGTACCACGCGGTGTCGACGATTATGGCGATGAGGTAAATGTGCCCCTGTAGGTGGTCCCTGTGTTTCTGTTACCCATCAACATGTTGGATACTGCTTGGCCCTTTACACGTAGTCTTACAATTCGAACAGCATGACAGAACTACAGAGTTAATACACGTTACCGGGTGCTTTTTATTTGTTCTGATAGAAGTTTTGCGCGTTGTCCTACCTGAATGACAAAAACGATATTATTCCATAAAATTCCTAGCGACCTATTCAATCATATTTGCGACATTATTATGTCGCTATCGCGAAACAGCACCGCCTCGTCGTGATTGTCACTTCATTTAGGACAAAGCTGTAGCATCATGCCTTGGGCAAATTAGCCTTAAAGAACAAATGTTAGTACTCCGATAATCAACGCTTAATTTCGAACACCAGCTTAGTTTCTATTTCCTGTCCTGCAGCTGCAATCTCGCTTCACGACACTACTGCTTTCAGCTTATGTCTGGATATAACACCACTACCTCAAACCTATCTTTTAGTCATTAAACACTTTCTAGTATATTGCGTGCCTGATATTTTTTACGTGAAAGTAGACAAATGGGTGTCATTAAGGGTTAAATTAGTGTTGGACTGACTAACCCAGTCTGATCTATCTGTACCCCCTGCCCTTGAACTACATCGATCAATATGGATGACGTATTATAACCACTTTAGTGAAGTGCGAGGTTGTAAATGGCTCAGTCTGTATACATATTTTGATTAAACATGCTTAATTGATATAAAATTGATTAATAAAAAAAGAGGATATGGTCTGTGACAGGTGCTAACTAAGCTATCAAATGTTATAAATAATTAATATGTTTTATATGGAAGTACAGTACGTAGTAAAGTGCAAAATAATAATATACTGATTATAATACATTTAATTTCAAACTTGTAACGACTTAACATATAACGACTTAAAACTTATTGTAGGGTTTATTTTATAAGTATGTAGTTTAATTATATTTTTTTTAATATACTTAAATGTTTTTTTACCGAAACAAAATAAGTATTATTAAATATTATGTGAGTAAAAATTACCCCTAGCCTAAGTATGGTAAAATATGTCTACTTAAGTATTTAAATAATTTCAGGATGGAAACAATTAATAAAATAGTTACTTAATGTAATAAGTAAATATGTAGAGTATTCAGTGAGTTTAATAATTCATTTTAAATGAAGAATATTTCAACCCTATCATTTCGTCAGGGTAACTGGATTGCTCGAAAAATCGCCATTGTTTCGCCCTTGCATCAGGCCACATCCTGTACTTATATTTGCGTCATATTTTATTATATCTAATTTACTTTTCCGTCTTCGTTCTGAGCCCTTTTCATTGTAGAACACTGAGTTCCAAGGTTATGTTTGAAGTAAGCTTATGATTTAGGTTTGAGGTGTTTAATAGATTCGTGTTACTTTAGGAGGAACGGCGCTGGCAGGGAGGCTCTCCGTGGTGACTCCGACGCACACAACTTCCAGGAATACACATACAAAAAGATCACGCCCTGCGACGTCTGCTCGCAAGTTCTTAGAGGTATGTGCACAAACAGTCTTTAACTTCCTGGATATTAAAGTATTTAATTATTATCAAGCCAATGCCAACGACAACTTGCTGAAAAACATGCAATTTTGATTTGACAACATATTCAGTGGAATGGCAAACCTTTTTAAAGGCATCTGGGTGGCTATAGGTTATATGAGCGAAGACTGCTGCTGCAGTGCTGTGTAAAAGCCATCGTACTTCTAGCGACGAGAAAAGCTGTCAAATCAAAACCTTTTGTGAATTTTCATCCCTGTAAATAATTAATAAGGCTTTCGAGATGCTAAAGCAGCTTTATAAGCATTAAGCAGTCATATCATAAAATAGGTCAGCTAGCGGCGGCCGAAAAGACACTAGGAGTAGTACTTTAGGCCCTTAATTAAGCTTCAAAAAAATTACCAAATTTGCATAGTTGTTAAGCACAGTGCTGCCCCAAATAATGGTAATTAGGTAATGGAGTAGTTATTTTTATCAAGGTAACACATTCGTCATAAGTATTTAGAACATTATTACTTACTAATATTATTCGGAAAACCGCTCCGAATTTCCTGGTATAATCATAATAGGCGTGACAAACGATTGTTGACAAGACTAAAAGTATATATGAATGTAAGAATAATATAAATTTTATTGATTTATTAGCAGCCTAAACAC
Organism: Pammene fasciana; assembly: GCA_911728535.1. Classification (NCBI taxonomy): domain Eukaryota; kingdom Metazoa; phylum Arthropoda; class Insecta; order Lepidoptera; family Tortricidae; genus Pammene; species Pammene fasciana. Next base: position 7,212,574 of record OU452279.1, read on the forward strand.
TAAAAATAAATTCTAATAGTCGAGTTATTTATCGTTAGATTCGTGTTTTGTTATTTTAAATACAGATTATCACTATTATCAGTACATCGTCAAGATTTTAAAATATTGCTAAACTTTTGAAAGACGAAATGACATAATAAAATTGGTAAAGCACATCTTTTCAGATTTTATGATACGATCCATAAAAATAAGGCTAATAAAAGGTTCATTACAATAATATCTTTAGCAATCGACGTTTCGGTGGCAACGTACATACCTGCGATTATCCTCGACTGTGGCATCAATATAAAGAATTAAGTTTTTTGCCGGTGCCTCGCACCGACCCGTACGAGCGCTTGCTCGGTTGACCGTGAATCGTGACTTCAGGTTCGACGAACCACAATTTTGAGGCTTTAGGGACGACGAACCACATAAGGTCGCGAGTTTTTAGCATTCTTTGACAGCATTACAAGCAAAACTAAAATTGTATATTTACTGTGTTCTTTTTATTACAGTTCGCTTTCAGTTATTCAACACAGTATAGGTCCCTACATAAATTCAAAGTAATAGAAAAGCATACGTTAGAAACAAAAGCAATATCTTTTTATTTATTTATTGTTTTTGTTTTATTACAGTATTTTTAAATTTATTCTACGCAGTAGCTGAAGTTTAAGGCACTGAAACAATAAGAGACTAAGGAAGACTGAGGAGCCCGTTTCATGATAATTAGGATCTAATCAAAGAGAAAGCCAACATAATGACGTATCAGGAAACAGACTTGGGGGATTTAAATACAATAAAATTTATAATAAAATATCCTATTTTATTGTTTTCTCTTTATCCTGTGTAATTGCGTCAGGTGACACGCAAAACTCACTAATTACAAAAATATTATTAAACGAAATTTCAACCTCGTTATGTTGCCAGTATGGTTCATTATGCATATGAACTTTGTGGTCCTACTTAGTGAGTTTTGCTTGTCACCCGAGGACTTATGTTAATATTAGGCACTATGATTTTCAGTACATTAATATTCAAAATTCTTTATAGAAAATCGTTACGAGAGCTACTTTGCCATGGGCAGACAAGTAAATGCAAATTATAGAATTATAAAATCTATCTTTTTACGTTAGGGGTTTAAAAAGGTAGACTATTTAATCAGAACTTTAGTAGCAAATTACATTCTGTTCATTATATATTCTAACCTCGGAGAAGGTTTTATCAGCAATGTCATCGGAGTGACCCAGAAAGCATCTTTTGTGAGCCCTACTAAGGACATGAAAGACCTTCGTAGTGTGATACTTAGAAATTCTAAGTTAGAATGCTAAACTCATGGTTCTTATAAACGTTGAATGAGCCAGAATGAATTACATGACATTTTGGTTCTTGTGAACTGGCGAAAAGTGTATAGTCAGCAGTGGGTGGTTCAAAATGACGTTCACAAGGTCTTCCCTTAAAGTTACGCACGTCACCTTACTTTTACTGCGAACTGTACAGTCGATTTTTTCCTTTAGTAATACTTTTTTATGCGCGAAAAAGTAAATTTTAGGAACATGACTAATACTATGAATCGTAGTTATACTATTAACTAAGTATACCAAAAACGGAGTTATGTATCACACACATATCTTTTCATCACTCAACAAAACGGAACGAAAATAGGTACTTAAACTTCCTTGGTTTAAAGGCATTAAGTAGCATTACATATAGGTTTTATCTAAACTAATCTTATAAATGCGAAAGTGTGCCTGTCTGTCTGTCTTGTCTATTGTGATACCTCTGCATGCTTAAACATGTATGAGGTAGTTTAAGCCGCGGAGAAGGACAGGATCATTTTTATCTCAGAGAGTCATTATTTAAAGGGGTTGAAGTTTGTATAGGGTATCACTTAATTCCACGCAGACGAAGTTGTGGGCAAAGGCTATACAAATAAATGTAACACGTAAAAATACATATGGTACTGAATTTCCCGCTCATGCTGACCAGTCTTCGATGATTTTCTACCGAAGTAGTATACTTCAACTATTATGTAGATTCGTTTACACTGCGCCTTTCATGAGGTCAAGCCTTTTGTCTCATACCGCTGAACTGAAAACCGATAAGGAACTTGCAATACGTTCGATTCGACTCAATGACGATGCTCATGTGGTTATAAACGTGTTATCCATGAAAGGGAAATAAATATGACCCAATGAAATATTTATTACTTTTATTAGGTAGGTATCTACGAGTATTTATAAATCAATAAATAGTTTATCTCTCTTGCTCTGAAAGTGTGATATTATTGGTGAGGAAAAAATACATTTCCGGCCTATAGAGTTTGATTATGCAAGCATAGTATATATTTTTTTTATTTTCTACTCCTTTTTTTAGTAGAGGTCCATGAGTATTGATGTTCCAATCTTTAAGGCTGTACTTTCAACGGTTTAAATAAGCTATGTGTTGTCTGTCAGTCGTTACGTAACGCGGCTGTTTTGTATAAATAATTAGTAATAAAAATAAATTCTGATTTATAAATGAATAAATTCTGCCTTCGGCGCCGATCTATCGTTAGCCTAATGATCTTTCCTGCAATTAGTAGCTGAGCTTTGTTGATATTTAAATGTTCGACCTTGAACCTTTGATGATAAGTGATTACCATGGGTAGATTGTCTGGGGTAATTGTTACTAATGGACATGGTTCCACGGCAAATTGTACTTCGTAATAAAGTGTACCTTATGTAAAAGGAAATAATACAAATTGTATCGTTATTTCACTCGTAAAGGTTACCAGACTTACTATTACTTTAACTGATTAAGAGGGGAGGGCTGTTAAATAAAAGAAGCCTCTACCAGGCGGCCATATTATCAAAGAACTGATGGGCTGCATGCAGAAATTACAGAATATTTACGATACCCAGTCATGAAGGATTGACTAGAAAGAAGATATAACTTTATACTATTATTATAGTTTCACTGTGAGAATTTAATGATACTTAATATATATCAGTCTATTTTTTAGCTGTGCTTGAGAAAATTATGTAGGTAAGCATTCAAGTAGCTCGTTATCTCGTTCGTTAAATACTTGGATACCTACAGAAAAAAGTCCTTATTTTACCTTGAGCAGTTAGAGTCCTACACAGATAAAAAAATCGTTCGGATTCGTAGGCAGTTCTATTATACTCGTTGTATCTTGAACAATTTAGTGATATAATACTATCCTAAGGATTACCAAACCGGTCATTTAAGACTAAGGTAGAGATCTTAAAATTTCTTCGTATCGTATCATTAACCCGCCCTAGATTTCCGTCCATTATCCTATGTCAGACTCCAATAATTCAGTTGAGTGGGATGGGATCCTTCCTTTTCCGTTTTCCGTTTCCTCAAGAACACTCTATTAATTCTAACTCATTAAAACGCCTACGGTTTCAGCCAGACTTAGCCAGATGAGGAAATTATTTCCAGGATAAAAAGTATCCAATTCAATTTATTTACTTGCAAAGAACATAAATACACAGATGTTATGAGTATTTACATTGTAAAAAGGAGCCATGATACCTATAGTACGGGCGGCGGCCGTAGGATCTGCTACGTAAAGTGATACAAAGATAAGCCCCATGGCACATGTTCATGAAAGTGATGCTGAGTTCCAGAAAAATAGTAAAAAAATTTAGAATTGGCCGAAAGTACAAAAAAGTACCACTTCCGGTTTAAAAAATGGATGGTATTTACCTACGTCATTGGATATAAAGATGACACTTGTGGCAACAAATAGTAATTTATTTTTAGGTATAGAAAAACCCAGTCTGCCAGTTCCTGCATGGCCGGAAGTGCCCGGCAGACTAGTTTAAAATTAACAAATTTGACTCCAAATGTACGTCACTTTTGAACCAGTCTGCCGGGCATGCAGAAACTGGCAGACTGGGTTTTTCTGTACCTAAATACAAATTACTATTTAGTGCCACAATAATCATCTCAGTATCAAATGCCGTAGGTATTTAAATACGATCCATTTTTTAAACCGGAAGTGGTACTTTTTTGTGCTTTCGGCCAATTATAATTTTTTTACTATTTTTCCGAAAATCAGCATCACTTTTATAAACATGTGCCATGGGGCTTATCTTTGTATCACGTTACGTAGCAGATCCCACGGCCGCCGCCCGTACTACTACTTTTGTAATTACATTAGTGTAATCGTCTACCACAATATGGCATGCAAAATCCTATATTAACTTAATAGATACTCACCAAATCGTCTTCTGCAATTGTTGCATGATAATGCGATGTGTCTCAGAATATTTGAGGAAATATCATTTTATTTACTAGCGCAAAACCTCATAAAAGATGACACCCTAAAGAAGATGCTTCTTTTGAAAGTATAACTGCTACTGCTGTAACTTATATTTAGCGTGAAGCAGCTGTTCTATTAAACAAAAGAAACGGCAATTTCAACGATCTTCGTCGTCATGGAGTTAAAGGATATGTTTCTTGCATACTCTTGATCGAGAGTCAATTCAACGTAGGTTGCACAAATGAATGCCCGAAAAACTCAGTTCGAACTTTGAGTGCAGTAATTAAAATTACATATTTTGTCATAGGACACACACGCCAGGGGCTCCGCTGTCGTCTGTGCAAGCTCAACGTACACGCAGACTGCATGCCACAGGTCGGCAAGTGCCAGACCAAGTCCAGACTCCTGCGCCGGCAGAAGAGCACCTCGGAGATCGAGTCCCACCGCGTGCAGGAGGCCGCCTTCGATGAAGATAGTAAGCATTCAGTTTTTAAAAGAACTTTGAAGACTGTTCAGTAGCTAATACCGAATTTTACCAAACAGGAAACATAGACTTAATCTGAAACCCGAAATGTTGGGTCAACGACATCAAAAACTTAAAGATTTAATAAGACTCTGATTCAAGATTTAACAACGGCGAGGTTGCCTTAATCAGGATTAAAATTCAGGTTTAAAATTAAAGGGACTATAAAGCTGGATTAAGCGCTGTTCTTGTTTGGTACAATTCATATTAAAAAGTAATCGTAAGATAACCTCAACTCCTATAAAAATGAATTCTGTGTTTTGTATTGTGAGACAGACCCTTGAATTAAGCGTAAAAATGTTGACCACTGAACTGTAGACCGTTGTTCTTTAATGAACATGTTCATATTTCAAGAGGGTTTTATTAGACTTACAAAGCATATTATTTATTTTAAACTGAAAAAATGAAAAAGTACAGCCAAAAAGGCTAAAGATATGTATTTTTAAATTATATACCTACTAATTCTAACCCAGCTCAGACTTTCAGAAGCAATGGTAAGTAAGTATATAGTTAGGCAAATTGTTTGATTATTACCTCCATAAGTATAATTGGCTAAACAGATTTTGACGATACAGCTTTATGCGACATAACATCCACATACCTAATACGCTTACACTATCATGAAGCTTGCCAAGCTACACGACACGCTACTGTAAACTCTAGTTGAAGCTAACTTCACGTTATTCACCAGTGGACGGGTGGCTACCGGGACAGAGGCTCACCAAGATCTCCTTCAAGGGGTCGGTCGAGTTCGATGATGATTTTGATAACTACTATGACGAGGGTATAGTATGACCTGAACTGTTAGGAGTGACCCCTCTGCACCTTACCGAGCCGAGCATTCAAGAACATTAACATTCCAAATTTCATACCACGAATAGTTTTGCCACAAACATTACCTACTAACAAATAATACTATTCCAGCCTTAAGAACATGTGTAATAACTGTCGAGTTTCATGTCATCCCGGTCGATGTGGCGATCGCGATCTGTCTCTAACCGCATTTCGCTCGATGCTCAGAGGAGGAAGTGGATCAGACCTACCAAGTTCTGAAGCGAGCCAACGAAATCGCGAAGCCGGGCGGCGGGGGCCCGGTAGTGCGCGTGTCGGCGGCGCCCGAGGAGGCGCCCGCGCGCTCGCCGGCGCGGCCGGCCGTGGGCCTGGCCGGGCTGGCCGTGGCGCCGCAGCCCGTCGCCTCCAGCTCAGGTCTGCGCCGCACCCGAGCTCGCTCGCTTCTCCGCTCGAGCCGCGCCGTAGGCCACCGGCCGTCGCGCCGCTCCGCTCCGGCGAGGCGCGCGACGGCCGACCGGCAGCTTCACTCAGATTATCACTCGTTTTCAGTAGTGTCGAATTCTTTTTGCACGCATTTGATATAGTCGCGGGCGCAGGCGGGGGCGGGGTGCGGGGTGTCGGGCGCGGTACTGAGCGGTGCTTGTCGTAGGCGGCGCGCGGCCCGACGGCGGCATGCGGCGGCGCCTGTTCGCCGGCGTCAAGAGTTTGTCCATGTGGGGTTCGCGCTCGCGCCGCTGCTCGCCGCAGCACCGGTCCATTTCTCTGCCGGAAAGTATGCGCCCACGGCTGCCGTAGCGCATCGTTCTCTCACTGTCTCACAGCTGCGAAATGAGCTTTGTTTGTCCCGTCCTCTAAGTGATTACAGTGCCTCGTATCCGATGTGTGTTCGATCGTCATTTATGTTATAAATTATGTACTTTACTTTGCGTTTGCTGTGTTAGTTTAGTCATAAATAGACGAAGCTCGGCAATACACTTTAGTTGCTTGTACCCCTCCTTTACAGGATGAATCTCTTAAAAAAGTCTGGATGAATCCAACCTGTCCAACCTTAACCCACTTATACCGTTATTAACCTTATTTTAATTTGTTTATAATTAACCTCCTTTTATTTAACGTATATTATTATTTATGTATTATATTTAATTTCTTTATTTGTATTTATTTGTTTTGTTTGCCCATTGTCTTTACAGAATCGGAGGAGACGACTTCCCGGCCTTTTGGACAGCCACTTTGTTTCACAAACGAAAACGGTGATCCTCCGCCCTCCATCCTTAAGTCCACGGGCAGCGTGCGCAAGAAAAAATGATCCCTTATCTCTTGACCCGCGGAGATCAGACAATTTAGACATATCGCGTAGGCGACAGTCCTGACGTAGCTCTCAGCCGCTTCTCGGACTCCCTTGTTTCAAACCCCGAAGCGCCCCGCGTACTGTGATATGTATATTGTTACTTGTTACAATAAAAATCAGAACTGAGCAGCTTACTTTTATTCTGGTTACCCGCAGATGAGTGGTGCATGGCTTGGCGGCGCGATCACGATTGCATGCGTTTTTATATCGTCGATACACATCTGACACGAAACCGCTAACTTACTTACCTACTTCTTTTACTTACGCACGAACAAATATCTACAGTCGAGGACTCGATGATGGCTTCTATTTTTTTTCAAGATCGGAGTGTCTTAAAATCGTCTCTAGTCTAGTTCACGCGGCGAGCAACTCACCTCACGCTACAAGCGGAATAATGTAACCTAGTTCAACACTCATAGTTTTGACTAAACAATCAACTAACATTTAGTTTCGTTGGCTTTCTTAACACCTTCCTATCACTATTTTGGTTGATTTCGCAAACTTTACATTTCCTTATTTACAGGGAGGTCTCGAGTTAAGTCAGTAGTTGATCAATTATAGACGGATGCTGTTTACTTTGTCCATACAGGGTCGATGAAGAACTCGAAGAGTGCCCAAATGTTGAGGCAGGCCGACCGCGCCAGTCCATTACCTGGTACCGACATTGACATCGTATCTAAGCGATTCCCTGTAGATTGATATCTTTGTTCATTGAAAGATTCGTTGCATCGACGAGCATTTTGCTACCTCATCCGAAGCCATATTTGTTTGTTTCTATCCAATGAACGCTGCTGATGACGGGCCGATTAATAGATTTCATTCACTATTTAGTGGGACTATGATTACGCCGCATCCATAGTCCGTTGAAGTAGGATGCTTTCATAAGTTACCGTAGAAAGCTAGAGTAGAATAGTTCTTAGGTGCAGTAGTGATTAAAAATAAGGCAGGGTTTAGAATGTTTCGATGCGTTTTTTTCTAGTCCTAAACTATCTCTTTTTAAAGTTACTTAATTTTTAGATATTTCAAATTGTTTGCAATGCTTACGCACATTATTTTTTAATTGATGTAACATTTACAATTTCGTTGCTTATCGTGTGATATTTTGAAAACACTACCATTTTACAATTGTCACAATTTTCATATATGTTAAGTGTTAACTGTAATATGTAACATTATTTATCAAAACATAAAATAATCCCGTAACGAAATATGCCACTTACTAACTATAACACATTAGCGTTTGTTGTTTGAATATCTAAACCCTTCACTGTAACGCTAGTGTAACCCGAGCGTCTCAAAGGGTAAGTGCTCATCCTGCGTGACTGTTATAGCGCCCCACTCGCCGAGACGTCAAAAGTTGAACCTTAGAATGAAGAGCCTGTCGCTGGACTCGCCGGAGTGCGGGGAGCTGCGGCGGCGACCGGCGAGGGACCAGCCCTCGCAAAGCAGCCGCGTTCTCTGTACGATACATTCTCGTGACACCCGGGTCCAACAAACCAGAACGCCTTGTCTTACATATCCCGTTAACCACGAAAGAGGCGGATGTGACGACATTTTTTTTGTTTTATATTAAGGCTACACTACATCTAGATTCATAAAGAAGATAACGCCAACATCACGACCTCACCTTCAAGGCTCATAATATTATTATTCTAAGATTTTACTGCTATCATTCCCAGCTCTAAGAAATATACATATAATCTCAACAATCAGTCTCTTTACGCGGTTTTACGGGAAATGTTAAGCATGCTTAATGTTGCCTACTGCAGATCAAAAGTTCCTTCCAAGTATTAGTTTTCTTAGAACTAAATAAATATTTCTAGAGTTGCTTGCATAAGTCTCGTCTAATCTAAGTATATAATAGCTTGGCATGAAAACTCATGCTAGTATTTTCTGCTTTCTAAGAACTAAAATTTATAAAATACTTAGAACATTTATTTTTCCGACTCAATTTTGCTTAAATCAACATGTTCAATCTCAATCATGCTTTAGATATCTCAGAAGTATGCTTGAATTTTAGGTTTCAACTACGAGGTCCCAAGGTTTATGATTTTTTCGAGCTTAACAAAGACTAGATAAATTAGTAATTTTCTATTTAGACTTATGCTGGTAACTAAACTTAAACTAATGGGTAACTGTCACGAAGTATTTGCTTTTTTTTACCCGCTTTCGCTTTCAAGCGTGCCTGTACACATATAAGACAGTATCTTGTCTACAAACTGACCTAATTAGTTATATTATTATAATGGTTTTGGACTCGGGTACATAAGTGTACTTATATGTCAGCCAAGCTATGTTTACGCACAGGCGATATCATCCTTACTGATTTCCTCCACCTTGGCTTGTGTGCGTGTGTATAGAACTTATGACTGTTGTGCTGTTTAGATATACTACCTACTATGTGGTGTATTCGACGTTTTTACAAGATGATTCTTTATGTGTGGAGTTCTGCTACTACGTGCATTGTTACGTTATGATGGACGAAATAAGCTTCGCGATACCTGCTGATGATAATCGATAATGAGCATATTACAATCAACGAGGAATTTTTGTGTTATCTAATAATCCAAAAATATAGTATTTTAAGGAACGATAAATCAAATTTACATTCGATTTTTGGTACGTTTTTATTTCATTCCTTGCTTTGTTATTCCTTAAACATTAGTAATTTGATAATTAAAATTGAAACCCTCGTTGGTCTCATTCATCATTGCCATACGATCATCATCACACCTTTTAGTAATTTTATGTTTTCTAACTCGTGTATTTAACCAAATTTTCTACACTACTTATAATATGATTTTTCGGCATGTGATTTTTGTTTGTTGGTTCTAGGTTCGAGAAAGACACTGTGCACGAGGCATGGCTTTACTAAAATAAATAAGCACATGATACATAACTATACCACACGATCGTGTATGTTCGTTTCCTGTTGATTGTATCAATAAATCGATGATAGACATTTTAATTAAAACATTGAACTACATAATATATATTAATAATTTATTAAATATTTCACAATTTTATGGAACTATTTAGTTTTATGGAATTTCTTCAATGACCGTAAAGTTGAGTACAATTTTAAAATCTTTTGCGATACCGTGTTGAATGATACCCTAAATTATAGCGTAAATTTTTTAAACCTAAAACAATCATCAGATTAAATCAAAACTTGCCAAAAAAAGAGTATACCTAATGCGCAGGAAAGGTCTATAGTTTTTAACCTATTTTTCGATACACAGAGAAGCATGTTTTTTTTTTAAATTTGTGTCTAGGTAAAATCGTCGTAATAATCAGATATAAAATAGGAGACATATTAAAGACGCTGTTATTTAGTCTATTATGTAAGTTGATAAGGCAAAATATCGTCGCATGGATTTTCCTTCCAATAAACGTTAACAATGAAATATATTATCACAACATGTTGACGATACACAGGTAATATCAAACCCAAGTCAAGGATGAAAGTATTCATTAACCGTCGGCTATCGATTTACTGATACAATATTGTTTGTCGATTGTTCAATAGATTGATAAGCAATCCTTATCTCGTAAGACACTCTAGTATAACCTTTCATCACACGTAACGTATTTCACTATCATATATTAAGTATAATGGGGTTATACATTAAAGTGATTAAAGAAACAACAATGAAGCATCTACTCTAGAATTGAACATTAGAAACTTAAAATATGCTTGCTAAATAAATGTATATGACTTTGGTCAATATTCCAAAAGCATAAAAAAACATAAAAAAGGACCACTTTTTTGTATAACCCTAATAAATATACAATAAGTATATACCTATATATCTACGATGAGCTCATTTACAGGTTACACGAGTACTCCTTTACTTCAAATTTAATAATATATTTTGAAAAGAAACTCGTTATAACTTAAGTTTTCAGCATAAACAAGTCCTTTAGAGACTTCTATTCCCAATTCAATACAACGTTGCTGCGTAGCTAAACTTGTTTAAACTTCAGTTTAATTCGGAAATTATTCAAAAAAGTGTTATGCAAATGAGCTAGGTATAATCTAATTAAATGTCAACTCTTAACAAAACAACATGCTGATTTTCTATTTATTAGAGCAACCTAACAAAAGACGATCGTAAAACGTGTCGAGTCTTTATTTGAACGTTATTTGACAAAGATCGATCAACATGCAAGCGTTCTATATTTGAACAATATGTAGCATCGATCAGTAACCAATCACATTGTTCAAAAAAAATCAGCAGTTTGTGTTTTATGCTAATGCCCATTAAAGAACCAGCTGCTCAGACATTCATTAGTTGGCTGTGTTTGCCTTAAGTCTCATGTAAGATGAAACAGAAGGTTCGCGCAAGCTCTCAAATAAACCAATTGAAGTTTCAATTCTAATATTTTTCCAACTGTTCCTCAGAGAATGGAGAACAATATTTTTACGTCTGTGACTATTAGACATCTAGAACGTCTGCGCAACTGGTTAACTATATTACTTCTATGTCATTCGATTTGTCTGTTTTACGGTGCAAGGAGTAAGGGTCGATTGCACCAAACCGTCTGTAATAGTTAAAACGTTCGCTAATTTATATTGTATGAATATTTTCATAGTGTGACGCTGATGATTCCGTCAAAAGTGGTTGGTGCAACCAGCCCTAATTGCATGACAACGTTTCGATCGATGTAACAATTCAAGCGGTTGTTGATTTTGATACTGAATTGTAGCACCATCATCACCGGTGCATAGCAGGCGACTGTTGAGTGCTCGCGGAGGAAGGATGAGCAGCGTGGAGCTACCTGATGAGCCTGACAAGAGCCTGTCTTCAAACAGTGCGAGCCCTTGCCCGTCACCAGTCAAGCAGACCAGTGTAAGTTGTGTAACTAGCTAGACTAGGATAACTTTGAAGGAATTGAGTTTACGGATATTAAACATTATTATATAAGGACCAAAATTTCTTTTTTTGGTATAACTAGACTTTAAATTATCTTATCAAATGCGATTCATGTGCGTAATTTCATTAATAGCGATTTCGTTTCAAATCGTTACCGGACTCTTAATGAAGGAAACCTTTGAGTGATTTAGATACTTACAGATTAAGAATTTTAACAGTTATTTTACAGGCTTTGTAAAATAACTTAGCTGTTAAAATTCTTAGGAAAACTAGATTAAAATAGGTAATCCCATTTTAATCTAATCCTTCTAAAGCAAAATTAGTGATGGAAAACTAGTGTCTGCGTCAATAACTTATGATTAAGATAATCCCGATTGAGAAATTGAGAGAACTCTGAACTAAACTTATAATTATGTATATGGATAAGTAAATACAATAAAGTACAATTTACATTATGAATCTATCCATAATATTCATTCCTTGGTTATGGAGGTAACCCAAAACAGAAGCCTTATTGAGCTTGTTATGGGACTAAGTAGGTCGATTTGTCGAAGATTTTCTCACAATATTTATTTGTTTTATAACTAGCGCGGCTATGATCAGCTTTAGGTCGTTGCCCTCAACTTTATCTTACGAGTATACTCTGGCGACACTTTTCGTCAGATCAGAATGAGGCCAATTACAGAAGTCATCTTTCAATTAAAAAAAAACTTTTATTCCAGAAACATCAGCGTCTTCTCCCAACCAACCTTTACGTGATCCTCTACAACTTCAAGTCGCGGCACGCTGATGAGCTGGACCTGAAGGCGGGGTACAAGGTCACGGTCATCGATACCTCGGACCCTGATTGGTGGAAGGGGAAATGCCTGGGCAAGATTGGCTACTTCCCTTCTAAGTATTGTACGAAACTGCAGGCTGGGGAAAGGCCACTGCAAGTTACGCATAACCTACAGGTTAGGTTTATAACTTAACAAATTGTTATTTTTGTTTAATTGATTTATATTATACTCAATACAAGTCTATTTGTTAATCTTACTTTTAATTTCGTTACTTACTTACTTATAATACGTAAATTTCTTTCTTAAATTTTATTAGATTGAGTAAAAACAGTTTATGAAAATCAAAATTAATATTGCTTTATCGTAATCGGCGCCTGTCAGATTCTGATCCATAGTGACGGCTTAAAAGCCCGGCCATTTTCAATTTTAGTAACGCAAGGACCCCTAACATCCAAGATCAAGTGTGATATCTAACTTGGCAACATTTTAATTTTTTTTACTGGATTTAACCTTGAATATGAGACTAAGATGTAAAAGCATGTCTTTCCTTATAATGAATCTTAATAAAAATATATACATTTTACCAGATATAATATTTTACCAGTGGCTAAATGATTTAATATAAGTACCTACCTTCTTTAGCATTCTTCCGTTGTCTGTGATATTGGCAAGGGCCACTAAGCTACCAGCTTACCCTACCTACTGGAAACTCCTAGTAGATATAATTTACAGTCATTTTATAAATTTAGTTCTGACTATAAAATCAATAGAGACGCTGCATGTGTAAATATCCTTTGTTATATACCTAACTTTTCATTATTAAAAGATCATCCGAAGCTTATAAGATCATAATATAACAGATTTTTTCAGATCAGACTCAAATAAGTCATCGCTTAATCATTCAATATTATATCGAAGGTATCCGACGGCGATAACGGTCTGATGCTCCTGCGCGACCAGATCGTGATCCAAGTGGGTGACGAGGTCGACGGCATGGTCATGATCCGATCGGGCGACAACCGCCAAGGCGTGTGTCCCATCAAGTTCCTACAGGAGGTGTGACGCTTCAGAAGAACCAACTACGACTTGATGACAGTAAGTATATTATCCTGCGTATTGTCAAAGAACGAAAAGGCTGACATGCCTAATTCTAAAGTTATCCGTCTTAAATAGTAGAGGGCTGACACATCCTGTGATTCAAAAGGGCAACGAGGTTGACGATATGATCATGATCCCATCGGATGAAACTGTCAGGTCGTGTGTTCCACCAGGAGTTGTCAGAATATAAAACTAAGATTTGATGACTTAATTACGAGATACCCGGATATAATCAAAGGACCAAAATGTTTACCCACGTAGGTAGGAGCACAGAATAGGATGGGGTTAAGGATATGGTCAAGTATAAGTTGAGGGTTTAGTGGAGTAAAGTCATGTCTTTTGACTTGGCTTGATGGCTGATGGTATATCCCTCATCCGGAGTAAGTACGTTGGGGCTGCATACGCATTTCCGCTTCTTCAGCTATGGCAGAGTCGCTGTCCCACGTTTTCTGTGGGATGATTAATTTCGTCGTCGTTTTCAGGACGGACGATGAGGGGCTTTAGTCATGTCATGGCGTGGCTTTAGTAATAGTGAAAGATTTTATAATTACTGCAAAACAACAGCATCTTTATTGTTTGTTATAATATAAGCAACGTAATATACTAACTACATATGTATTAATATGATATGAAATTCCATTATAGTAAGAAATGATGATAAAACTAAGAGTTCATCGATTAACATTTGTTTCGTTCAATTTCAGAAACGCGGGTCATTCACCGAAGAAACCCACACGCTTTACGTTCCGAAACCCATACAAAGTGCCCCCGTCACCCCTTGCGACAGCGAAACCTCCACCTGGTCTGACCGAGCTTCATCCAGCCGAGAAAGGCAGTACTACGAACTACCCTCTACCTCTGACACCCGATACGAGGTCCCGAGCTCCACCGTCCGATATGAAGGCTCGGCATCCGCCACGGCCCGGTACGAAGGCCCCTCTACTTCTGACAAGCGATACGATGAAAGACCTTCCACTTCTGATAAAGCTCGTTACGAGGAATCTATGGAAGGTTATTGGTGGTGGCGCAGGCCTTTAGGTGTGAGGCGACCTCAGTGCCGAAGGTGTGGAGCTTCTTCGTCTACTAGGCCTCTGAAGATGAAGCCATGTGCTGGCACGGCACAGGAGCAGGACGATATCGACTGGGATGGCAACCGTCCTCTGATGTCACGCGAACGCCCGCTACTTTTCTTTAGGCAACTCTTTATTTAAATTCTCGAGTACCCCAGTGTCTAAAACATTACGAGTTAATCGCACCGCAACCTTATTCAAACTAAAGGCTGTTTTTTGGAAAGTTTTATGATGTAACGTTTACAGCAGTGGGGTCAATGTGCTGTAAGGTAGGAATTAGGCGGAGCGCTTGCAGGGTTTCTCAATGCGATTTTGGGGTAATTCCCATTAGTGCTATAGGACTAAGACTTTTTGTACGAGTTTGAACTCTAAGGCTGCCGTAGTTCTATGGAACAAATGGAATGTACCGGTTTTTGAGCGTAAAGTAGAATTTTGGAGGTGTTATCAAATTGCAAATTGTGCAGACAGTTGTTAGTGTTAATAACAGTAGTAGGTATATTTTATTTGTTAAAGACTACACGTTTAGATATAGATATAGGATAAAATACGGCATGAAAAATTTAGTTACCTTTATTAGTTTCACTGGGCAATGACTTATATTTCCTTCGCAAGTTAATTTCAAAGCAATTTCGGTAAAGATATATTATGGTTTTAGTATTTGTGACCTGTAAAGTAGTTCTTTTTCGATAAACATTCCTTCCGATGAAACGTTATTTTCTATTTGTCTTATACATTTACTTACTTGTATTTTTATATTTACACCTAAAGCAAAGATAATATACATATGTGTGATTTATATTTAATTAATTTCGTAACATATCATTTTAAAAATTATAGTTACTTATGTATTGTGATAACCTAAGTAAGGTGTTATTTATTAGATTAATGTTAAGATTAATTTATATATATACTTTTATGTTGCGTTTACAAGTTTTGTATATTATTACAAATAATTATAGCATTTATTAATAACTAAGGGATGGAGGTTTAATATAACGAACAGCAAAATCTATTTAAAAATAACACGAATCCGGGCCCATTTATAAATCTATATAATTATACTTTAATATGTATTTTATATTAACCAAGTATACATTTACTTCACGTAGCTTATTTTAATGGCTTAATATGCTAAGCAGAGCCTAACAGCATTTAATTGTGCACATAACGAAACAATATGTGCAAATTATAGGTATGATATGATACAGAGCATCTAAGTTATAAAAAAGGTAAAGTTATATAAAGTATTTAAATGTTCATATATTCCGGGGCTGATAGAGCTGTCTTTCAATCCAGAACAGTCCATAGATATATTGAAGTAAATAATATGATGAAAATTGTTCCATTTTTATAGCCTTGGGACGTAGTTATTCTATATTATTATCTCAAATCTGTATGACCCGGCACCACAATTAGTCAAACAAATACAAATCGTCAGTACTAATTAAGTCTACTTATTCATAGAATTGTGTTAGAAAAAAAACTACACTACTTATATACCAAGACGCACTAAAAAAATAACACGAACGTTGAAGTATTTAAAATGTAGTGTAAAAAGACTTTAGATGGTGGTTCAATTAATCACTATTTGATTAATAATATGGAATTTCTCACCTAACCTGCTCAGAGTAGATCTCATAATTTTTGAATCGGTGCATATAATATAGGTCTGTTTGAACCTCGATAGAGTATCAAAGAAATTAAACAAATATCGCGAGTTGCTTTTCGACGCTCCAGCTAATAAAATGGACTTTTATTTTTGCGCGATGGTGTTAAACGACCATATATATTTTTAATTTTATATGATAAATACGGAAATTATCACAATCACGTACTTATAAAATAATAGAAATAAATTGTGCCCTTACTTCCTTAATGGCGATTGTCATGAACGAATTTCATGTTTAAAAATTATGAGTAAAACTAAACGGAACGTTTCTCTCGGTTGGTCGACATTCTTGAACATAAGCCAAAATAGAAATGATAACGGGTGCTTTATACGACATTGCTAATTTTATTCGTAGGCAAAATAGGCCAAGAGTAGGATGATACGACCTTTGTGTTCTGCTAAGAGGCGTGTTAAAAGGTAAAATAAACAGTGTTTTAGGAAACATTGGTTTCTTAGAGAATGTTAAAGTTATTGAAAAATGAGCGTTAAACAACGAAACCATATCGAATGAGGTAAAAGAGAATGTACTGTTTTATCTGAATGCTCTTTATGCCTTTGACCTTATTTCAGGTAGCATCCTGGCGGGCTACCATATCTTACGTTGTCGCCTGTCAATTCATACTTCGAGTCGTGCTTGAAGTATGGAGAGTCCCGCAACAATGTAAGATGTGTGCTAGCCGTGCTGGTCTCAATGTACCAGAATTGTATGGGTCAATATCACTCGAAACAATTTATCGACTAAAATTCAAAGCCTAAATGAGAAGGCTTCTCATTCACTGTCAAACTGGCTTAGGCTATACATAGTTATATAGAACTTAATGTGATCCTAGATCCCATTGCTGCGGTTTTGCTTATGAAATCGGTATCATTAGTTTTAGAAAAGGTAATTGAGTAAGACAGGAGCACAGTCTAAAGGATAATCTTGCTTCGAGTTTTATAACTTTAGTTACTAGATGGCGCTTCTAAAATACCATAAAGGTACCTATTTGGCGGTAAATCACCTAACTCAACCCACAGATTATAAATGGTGCCTTTTTTGGTACCATTTCCTTGAGATTTAGAGACTGTACCGTAGATTGTACAGATTTGACATATTGAGAACATTTTTTATAATGATTTGGGTGCCATCTGCTCAAATCTTTGTGCATTTATGCCCATTGTCAAACAGACAGATTTATCGT
The DNA here is from genome assembly GCA_911728535.1 of Pammene fasciana. Classification (NCBI taxonomy): domain Eukaryota; kingdom Metazoa; phylum Arthropoda; class Insecta; order Lepidoptera; family Tortricidae; genus Pammene; species Pammene fasciana. The sequence continues at coordinate 7,230,160 of OU452279.1, forward strand.
ATAATTGTCGCATGTGTCAATCTAAACATCGTAATGTCATTCATTTTTCAGGATACAAAACCAGCAAAAAGTGAGAATATATCTTTGAGAAGTGTTAGTTTACATGATAAGATTAATAAGAAAAGTAAGGACTAATTATGTGTAGTAAAGCAAAATTCTGAAACTCGAAGCACGATTATTTCATAGCCTCGGCGTCTCTTTACTAGATTTATCTTTGGTTTTATGTATGTAGTTTAGTTTAGAGGGTGAACTGCACCGACTAGCCGGAACACTAGATAGGCCTTTGTCCAACGTCCGCGGGTGGGAATGTTAGTATCAAAATTATTCCTTTGTGTGGTCTGAAATGATTGACTTCAGAGCCATGACTAGAATGTTTAAAAATTCCGATATTACCAGGTATCCCAAACTTATCTCTTGGAAGATGCTCAATTTCATTCCGCCCCTTTTGCGGCCGCGTTTGATTTTTTAAAGTGATTTTTTAATAATTATTTAGAGAAAGATCGAACGACGGTGGACCTAATGCTGATCATTTTTGTAAATGACTTTCCAGTTTTTAACGAATCTTAAAGACGGAAGCTGTTAGGTACCTATTGAAGCATAAACATGGCTCTGTGTGTGTGTGAGGTAGCTGGTTTCAGTGTGTGTGCTACTAATTACTTGTAGCGGCACCATACGTTCCTTATTTTTTCACCCCGTAAAATTATACGGCATACCTGTACTTAATTATTTTTTCTTTAAATTTAAGTATGTTTTCTAGGAACTTGACAAACTAGTACTCTCTAATTATGTTACTATGTTTAATTTATATAAATATTTGCATAGTAATACTTAACTACTAAGTAGGCTAATTTTTTTCGGGACGCCTCTAAATAATTTTGATTGTAGTTTTATCGTTTATCGACAATTTTAACCAAAGTCAATCTTGACGATGGCATTGTTAACGCTGCAATCTTATGAGATCCTCCTTATAATAGCCAAGCGCCTTGTAAAAATATACGAAGTACTAGGCGGCACACATTTCAATTTTTTTTTACATTTAGACCTTTTGACTAGTATTCTACTTGAGCTCAATCTTCAATATTCCTTCCTAATATTAAATTAACCTAAGTACTGATTTGAAAATATAAAACAAGAGGACTAGCTGCCCACGTCTATACATTATCGCCTCCCTCTATAATTAAGGCAATAATAGTTCTGGAGTTCGATTTTTGAATCTCATCGGGTGACTTATTTCGTACTAAATAGTCATCAGCTGCATACAAAAAAAGTCACCGGTGAGATTCAAAAATCGAACTCCTGACACCATTTACCACCACTCACTTACCTACGCATGCTCTCTCAGTTGCATCTGATTTATTCGGCGCCTTTACCGCTCAAAATAACTTAATTTGTGTTCAATAGACCCAAAGTCAAAAGCAAAAATCTAAGCGCCCCATAGTCCTCTTGTTATCCTCCTGAGGGCCTACTGCGAACATCGAAAATCATAATTTCGTTATCTCCTTCTCTACCGCTCTTGCTAATTAGAGCGAAAGAGACGCAGTTAACGAAATTTCGAGATTTTCGGTAGGCCATCGGTTCATGTTTGAAAATATTTCAACTTAATCCGCACAAATCCTTATGCATTTCGGCATACTATTGACTCCATAAGAGACAACCCTAAGTAAGGCTCTAAATATAATTCTTGCTATCCATAGCCAATTGTCGTTAAATATTTTATTTAATATAAACCGTCCCCCAATATTATTACATACAAGTAATTATAAGTGTAAAATATACAAGTAGGAGGTTAACCGGAGTATGATAGAGCACGTTATGGCTGCTCTACATGATGGGCCATCATAGGGACGCAGCTATACGAAGGAACGAGATCGAGATCGCAATATCGTTAGCTCGCTTTAACGCATAGCTGCGTCCCATGATGGCCCATCATGTAGAGCAGCCCTTACATAAGGGGCTATGGAGATTATTTACACAAGTAGGTACGATAAAATTAGATAGAAAACGTATGAATGTGATACCTATGAAGTTACCACGTGAACGATATCTTGAATCCTTTATGTAAGCAATTTTTCAGAACGTTTCCATTGCCGGAAATGGGTACATATTATAAACAGAATACGAAAGCTGAAGACGCCAGTGGAATCTGTCCTCGGACACTGGAGGACTATGTCACTTTTTCTGAAGTATACTTATGACATACATTTCAGTTTATATTTTATTATGCGGGTGTTTCCTGTAATAGGAGCAATAAATTAAAACGTAGATTCTACTCCTCAAACTAGGTAACGTTTGTTCAGCAACTTTTAAAAATAACTTTTGGTATGATTTTTATTTCACTTTATAGATTGTTTGAACATGCAATGTATTCCGAAATTGATTATGTCTGTAGGGTGACAAGGCTGACAAGCAATGTCAATTGGACGGATTTTAACGTACATTGAAAATACTATTTAGTTTGTATGAAAAAGAGACAATCTAAAAAATTCATATTTTTTAAAAGTTGTTGAACAAAAGTTTCATTGTTTGAGGTGTAGAATCTACGTTTAAATTTATTGCTCATGTTACAGGAAACACTCTGTATATAGTAGTGTTACTTCGTCAGGTTTAAGATACAGTGATTTTCTATCTCTACCGAATATCTACAATTAATACTTAATCGTGGCCGCCTTTCTCTTCTGAGATAATGATATAATCAGCTGATTAGTGAGGAACCTCATATTTTTCAGGCCAGGCAAAGTTGAACATAGGCAATATTGTTGCAGTTAGGAAACCTAATTGTGCCATTTATGTCCAATAGTTTCATGTTTTGTTTGGATGATTCCATTTATGATGATTGATAACATACCTGTCTGACCCCCTAACCTAACCTACTAAAAGTACCTAACTAAGTAATAAACGCCTAAATAAAGGTTCTAAGATATCTCTCACGTATGTACCTATACCTATAACGTACTTATACATACTCCTAGAGAATGCCTATGGATGTGTTAAAAGGATATAATATATTATATTTATGAAATAAATATGAGAATATAAATATATTATGATTCAAAATCATTATTGCCTGAACCTTCCTGTACCTAACTATTTTTATGTGAAATGAAAAAAAAACTGATTACTTGTTAATATTTAATAAGTGTACCTATTACCTAATTATCACCTAAGTATCGCATAATTGTGTCCATTTTGTTATGTATTTTTAATTTAAATAGTTTACGTTGTAAAACTTACAATTTTTGGAATAACGGAACCAAATTACCAAAAATACCTATTTATGTATTTACGAGTATTATTAGTTTAGGTATAGTATAGTTACTAAGAATCCCAAGTGAGATGTTTATTATATACATGTAATAAGAGTAAACCGTAAAATTTAGGATATGAATGTGATCATTACTTTAAAATTGGCCTTTCTCTCGCTAAAGTTCCTCTAAGTAGTTTCAGAGAATCCGGAGTTTATATTTCTTAAAGGTTGTTATTATTAACGTGAACATGGCATTTTCTTTCACATATTTAAGGCGTTATTAAATCAAATACAAACTTTGAAAACATTGAAAAAATAATCAACCCAGTGGATAAGGTATACAAATAAAACTAAATACTTATAAAATAAAACTATTATTATTATTATTATTTCTTAAAGTAATTTGTGACTATATAGTCATAAGTCATAATGTTTATATACTTGGCTGTACAGATTATTTTACTTACAATACGCTGCTACAAAAGAGTCGATGTCTAGAATTGGTGGATCTGAATTCGCATGAAATTCAGATATAAAGTTAGAAAATGAACTCAAAATGCTACGACACAACCTATGCAACAATATACTCAAGTAACTACATTTATCTTGCCCAAGAGCCATATTTGAAAAAAAACTTTTTTATCAAAATAACATAAAATAATGTATAATTTTGACAGCACACATGTGTGCATCAAACGTGCGTTAAACTATCTTATTTATTTTGATATATTTTTGACACTGACAACAATGTTCATCAATTTGATAACAAGAAAATTACGGTCTGAATAATTAGATCCAATCCGAGTGTTGTATTTTTCAGTATAGGCCTACATATTTCCTAACTTGAAATCTTTAGTCGGAGAAAGGTCTGAACACGAATTATCCAATGAGCTATTATTGTAACTTACACTGTTATGCCCGATCCACACATATTGCCAAACCAAAGTCGGGCTATAGGGACGCGTCTATATGCCGGAATGGGATCACGATATCACTTGCTCCCTCTAACGTATAACTGCATCCTTTTGATTGGCCTACGTTGGCGCAATAATATGGATCAGGCATTAGGTTAGGCGCTTTAATCTGATGTTTAAAAATATCGTTATTACTTATTAGGTTGCTAATTAGCAATAACTTTTTTTGCTCTCCGGAATATTAAGTACTATAATTATTTTATTACTTATGATCTAAAATATTTGAAATGAACTTTTAACTGTACGAGTAAAATGCTGACCCTACTGTCTATGCAAGAAGGATCGTTATGGTAATGATAGTGTAAATTTTCATTTTAAATATTTTTATTTAGTAACTAAACTGCACTATATTTCACTTGTTGAATAGGTATGCAAAATCCATACCCTTGTTTTATTTTGTCAAAATATGTTAATTTGTACTGAAATTTATAACGAGTGTTTTGTTAGATGAAATAAATATTGTGTCATGTACAGTGTTGTTTTTATTCTCAAACTTACCTGAAATAAAATAAATACACAGGGGAAGGTATACAGGACGATTCAGATCAGAGACACGAGATGTCCGCAGAGAGGTTGAAGTTGAATGCGCTGTCGAAAAGCACAAACAAGAGAATGACTATAGCATCCGCAGAATTAAGGGGCGACCGAGTTCAAAACATAACGCCATCCTACTTCTCTCTTGCCGTAGCAGTACAAGTGTGAAAGAGAAGTTTTATGAACTCAGTCGCCACTTATATTAATTCTGCGATTTCTGCTGATACTATAGCGCCACTCACTGCACGGACATAACCTTCCATCTTCTCGACTCAGAAGTCGCAGGAGCTTTATGAGGAGCACCAGCCCATCCGCGAGGCGACCTGAAGAAGGCGATTTGAAGGTTCAATTTTTTTAATCGTAAATAACTCAGTAACGATAGGTCATACGAAAAAATGCAGGTACCTACTTAATTCATCTACGTAACATTTCCTACAAAAAAAAAACATTTCACTTTTTTGCTGAAATCTATGATTTATGAGATATCGAGGAAATACGATAAACACTTTATTAAACTTTCGGAGCTATTATTTACAAAACTGTTCGTTTTATACCCAAAATTGTTTATTCATACACTTATTTTTTTAAACCTATCACGTTACCCCACACATTAATTAATTAGGTTTAAGTGAGATACGATATTTCATTAGTAACCTTGTGTTGGCCCACCAAAATGGACCGTTCTTGGGGATCCTTTAGCTGGTTTTAAATGACAAGAAGGAGGTCTTCTTCACAGGTTTAATTAATAATTAAAGTTTACAAAACCGAGTACAATCTGTTCTCTAGCGTTGCTTGACAGTTAGTAGTAAAACAGCGTTGCCACAGATAACATAGAGCAGTATTGCGCGCCAAAAGTACTCTTTTGGCGGGTTACATCTACTGTCACAATTACATTTATTCTTATGTTGGTACACTGTGTCAGCCGTAATATTTTATTAATAAACTAGAAAACCTACCTCGACAAATACATTTATATCACTACACCAGTAATTATATGTGTATACCTGTCATCTAATACAAAAACGCTAACAGTCGGCTGATCCTGACTAAAACGCGCCTCTGCGTTTCAAAAGATTAACAAACCAAAGATTAAGTAATTCTACTTTGAAAATACAAAACAAAATAATAAAAGGTTATGTAACTACAACATCATTACGGATATTCTTTCAATACCTGTAACAAATCACTCTTATAAACTAGATCAACGCATGCATTCACATGTCATTGACTCACTGTTACTTATAAACTAGATCAACGCATGCATTCACATGTCATTGACTCACTGTTACTTATAAACTAGATCAACGCATGCATTCACATGTCATTGACTCACTGTTACTTATAAACTAGATCAACGCATGCATTCACATGTCATTGACTCACTGTTACTTATAAACTAGATCAATGCATGCATTCACATGTCATTGACTCACTGTTATATCACTTCTATATTTTTCACTCAGGTAATTACTCTCTCTTTTACAAATTATCGCTTTTATTACAAATTATCGCTTTTATTACAAATTATCGCTGTCTTTTACTAATTCTCACTTTTTATTACAAATTATCACTCTCTATTACAAATTGTTGCTTTCTTTTACAATTCTCACTTTTTATTACAATTTATCACTTTCTATTATAAATGATCACTTCTCTGTATTACAAATTATCGTAAAATCTTTTACAAATTATCACTCTCTATTACAAACTGTTGCTTTCTTTTTACAATTTATCGCCTCATATTAAAAAAATGATCTGATACTAATTATCGTAAATTAAACATATCTTCCTCTCTTTTTTTTTTGGCTTTATATTCTCTGACTCACTTTATAGACATTATTAAAATAAGTATATCATGTCACATTTTAACATTACAATATCCTCTATTTCACTCTTTAACAAGCTTTGTAATATCATTTTCGCAGTTAAATTACATATTAAGAGTCTTTGGGCCATTCCTCAACAAATTAATATGAACATGACTTGAACATCCTTCACTAAATTAGATTAGTAAGTATTTTACTCTGACAATGATTCTCATATTGAGCAAAATTATAGTCTCTCAGTCTCTTCAGATCAAATTATTATCACAAATATTATTATTCTCTATTTAATTACCTTTGTACAAATCAATTACTTCCATAGTAACTGAGGGAATGTTTTTTTTTCACCTTTTATTTTCACTCTGAATCACAAAAAATTATGTTGTTACTGATAACTAAACTAACTAACATTGTTACTAATAACTAGCCACAAATGCAACCTGACAATCCCATAAGTTCCCTTGTAAGCTTTAGCACCTTGTATTATAGGAGTATCTTTAACTTTGTACCAGTTGTTACCTAACACTTTAGTGATCCTGTGGGACCCAAAACATTTTGGTTTTCCCTATCCCTATTCCTTTCTAAATAGAATTAAAAAACATAAGATACTCATCAGTTTCATTCATTTTGATCCCTAATTAGTACTGATTGGTACTTTGTGCCTTAACTTTAACAGTACATGTGCTTATGTATTAGTGGAAATGATGAAGATTTTGACCTTTGTTCTGAAATTATAAGTATATTTCTAAAGTCCCTAGTTTCAGACCTACAGGCTTAACTAATGGATTCCCAAAACCATTCAGTAATGGTAAATTACTAATTTCTCAGTCTACAAGTAAATTCCTAACCTCAGTTTTCCTCATCGGAATGCATAGAGCACCAAAATCATTATATGCCTTGCATTGAGCTCTGGTGACAAAATGGTTTTGTAATATTTGTCATTGGTACTTGTAGGGCTATCAGTATAAGTGTGAAGTGTCGTTTTATTATTTTACTCTTGTGAAATTTGTTGCTGCCTACCATTGTTACTACCTGAATCAGTTTTTCTACGACAATCTTTTGTCTCATGGCCTAACTTATAGCAAAAGGTACATTTTTTTAGAGGTTTACTACAGTTAATGCTGATATGATCTGCTTCATTACAATTAAAGCATCTAATTGGCTGCGGGTTTGAATCATTTGTTTTATTTTGACCTTGGGCGACCTTATTTAAAGGCATATTCCTGTTGTCCATAGGATTGTACACATCACTTTGAGAAACAGTTCGCAAATAATTTAACAGCTGTTCTGGGTTGTCAAACCTACATGCACCGGCACTCATCCTAATAAATTTGTCATCAATGCCGTGGATTATGCATCCAATAGCCTTTTGTCCAGATATCTCACACTTGTTTACTAATGCCATTTTGTCATAGTAATAATTTTCTAAAGGTTGTCCAACTCGGCAACGAAATTTCAACATAGTTGTCAAAAGATCACCATGATTCTCATTAGTAAGAAATGCTGCTTTTAATTTCTCAGTCCATTCAGGCCAGGTAAACAGGACTGATGGTAGTCCTTTGTACCATTTATTTGCTAAGCCGCTTAATTTTGGTAAGGCGTAGTGACAAATTTGACGGTCATCCCATTCGTATATCTGAGCACATTCGTTGACTTTGGTCAGCCAGGTAAGTATAGTTTGGCTGTTATCATTAGGATCAAACTCTGGCACTACACTATGTGAGACTGGAAAGTTATTAGATCCCAAAGAAAACGGTACTGGTGGTGTTCGAGTTTGACCACGGTGTGACTGTGAGCTTGTCCTACCTTTAGACTTATGGCGACAACTATGTGAACGAGATGAATGATTATTTGAACACTCTCTGCATTCCCGCTTGTGCACCCTATCGCAGGATTTACTTGTCTGTGAAGTATCAGTACTAGTGCTAGACTTTCTCTTACTCTTCCTGTCATGCTTCCTACTACGATGGCGAGACCTTCCCATTTTTTTACCGTTATCACTCAAATCATACAATAAGAATCAAATGTATACTTCAAGAAATGTTATAAGCAGTAATTCAGAGTGAAGTTTAAAAGTGAATGACTGTTGCTAAAATCTTTGCAATATCTAGAACGAATAACAACTGTTGCTTACTACTGACAAATAAATTAATATTTTCACTCCTTTTTATAGTCCAATATTTTCAAAATTTCTGTAGCACTTATTCCTATTCAACATGAAAACGCTCACAAAAAGCCAACCATATAATATTAATCACTTCACACTGTAATGTTAGCAATTTAATTAATTAAAGTGTCTTTTAATCACCAAAAAAAAAAAAATGTGCACACACACAAACGCCAAAACCATCCAGCATGCTCTTGTTAGTAGGTACGTTCTCGTGATGAAACACGTAACAATCTCCTAGGTATTTTCTTAACATTACAGGTTAGTTCGACGTCGTATGTGGTCGTAGTTTGTTTAAATAGGTTAGAAACTTTCTTCAACTCCCAGCTCTGTTAGTAAGCAATGTCTTTCCTGAATGCCACAACACGACGAATACAGATGAAAATAAATGGAATTCTCTGACCTTAGTTTCCAATTCACAGAAATCTTGTCTTTCCGGCGAGCGTTTCTTAGGCGGGCGTCGGTTTGAGGGCCTAGCTGCCCTGACACATCCCGGTTCTGATTTGTTGGCCCACCAAAATGGACCGTTCTTGGGGATCCTTTAGCTGGTTTTAAATAATAATAATAATAATAATAAATTAGTGTACCCCTCACTTTTCATTAAATTGTCGAAAGGGCCTCTGCGCGTTGGCTTCGGCTCCGCATACGCCTCCCAAAGGTCCGGAACACCATTGTTCCGTGGTCGGGAAAGACATACAAAGGATATAATAATAATAATAATAAATATTAGGACAATCATACACAAATCAACCTAGTCCCACAGTAAGCTCAATAAGGCTTGTGTTGTGGGTACTAGGCGACGATATATATAATAGATAGATATAGATAAATACTTAAATACATAGAAAACATCCATAACTCAGGAACAAATGTTCATGTGATAAACACACAAATAAATGCCCTGACCAGGATTCGAACCCGGGACCTCCTGCTTCATAGGCAGAGTCACTACCAACTAGGCTAGGAGGCCGTTAAATGACAAGAAGGAGGTCTTCTTCACAGGTTTAATTAATAATTAAAGTTTACAAAACCGAGTACAATCTGTTCTCTAGCGTTGCTTGACAGTTAGTAGTAAAACAGCGTTGCCACAGATAACATAGAGCAGTATTGCGCGCCAAAAGTACTCTTTTGGCGGGTTACATCTACTGTCACAATTACATTTATTCTTATGTTGGTACACTGTGTCAGCCGTAATATTTTATTAATAAACTAGAAAACCTACCTCGACAAATACATTTATATCACTACACCAGTTATTATATGTGTATACCTGTCATCTAATACAAAAACGCTAACACTTGCCTACATCTGCCATGCCTACTATCACAGAAAAACAAGTGAGTATCCGTACTCGATGAACATATTAATCCTAAATGAACAAATAGCTCAATGTTATAAGCTACAAAAATATTTTAACATTTAACGCCATCTGTGGTCAAAGTATACAATAAAAATAAAATGTCACAATCCCTTAGTTTGCTAGCAAACCTACCACGTTCACCGCCTAGTACCAAATGTATTTTACAGATGGCGTTAAAAACAATTACGGTAGTAAAACACAATGCGAAAGGCTTGCTAACAAATTATTGTTTTTATTTTATTTTATAAGTAAATTTGAATCAGCTTACAAAAAGCATTAGTACCTATTAAACAGTGAAAGACAGGGCGGAGAAACTAAAAATTACTATGGCACTAGTATTTACATAAATAATAACAGTTATCTTGAATAAATTGGTAGAAATCTTAAAAAATATTTATCTTGTACATAATTACAGCTTCTAAATGTTAATGAAAGTACCGGACCGAAACCAAGTATTTATTCGCTATGCTATGTGCACTGAGCAATGGAAGCTGACCCTGGTTCTTTCCAACGTGTGTCGATAACCCTGCAGCAAGCAGACGGACTAACATCACGCCTGCGCGACTGTGACGTAGTAGCGGCGGCCTTAACTTGGTCGCATTCCGATAGATTCGCAAATGTGCTACTTTACTTCCACGTTTAATAAAATATTGGCATCAACCTGAAGCTATTAACTCTAAAATATCAACTTTAATACTTTAAATGGTTACTACTCAATGCTTTTGATAAAAACTGGCTTTGTTAAAACTGTAGACCGTTTACACTCAAAGAAGCGAGCACTCCAGTGTGCCGCCGTTGTAACGTTTAACATTCCATTACATAGATGGCGGCACTGAAAATATTTGACATTCCCTGCATTCCAATCGCTGTGGGCTCGGCTCAAATGTCAAACGCGATTATTTCGTCAACAGTGTCGTGGCGGGCTAGTTGGGTTTTATGAAATAACAACAAATAATACGACAGTGCAATTAACGTAAAATGGATGTTGAACGTTAAGAATCAGTGTGTTTTTTTACGCCGAGTCAACTGGTTGCGAGTTGTGTGAAACTAAACAGTTTTTGCAATGCGGTATTGATTTTTGTTCGTCACCGGTTTTGTTATGCTGTTATGAACTTTTTCCTAACTTATTGCAGTTAAAACAGTTAACTGGTCGTAATCTAGTGTTTACTATCGTATTGTTCTCTGTATTTATGCGAGGACATTGTTGATTGCTGCTTATCGAGGACGGGATATCGAATTGGGAATAAATTAAGTAAGTACATACCTCTTACGCTCTTACCTACTTGAATTCCTTGATTTTACCTCTTTATTAGGATAAATTTATACACATAATTGTAGTATTTTTAAACTTAATGCATTCATTTGGTCGGTATCGAAGTTAGGCACATATTTGGTAAGGATTTTCTTTTAAAATATTTGTTTTGTATAGGTAATTTAGGTTTTTTTTATCTGCCGTGATCAAAAAATCGATGATAGAAATAAACCAAGTTTTATTTAAGTATGAGGAGCGTCTCTTTTTCATAAATATTTCGTGGTCGATAAGTACCTACTTCGATGAGTTACTTTTATGAATATAAGTATTGAAAGATCATAATCATAACATGATATATTTTTTGTATGAATTAGGTACAATAAGGCACCATAATCAGATCAAGTCGCCCACTGTTTTGATTCTCATTACTCGCTACAATACGTACAAAGTTACTTACGTACTGGTTTGATTTGCGACTCGCAAGCAAAAAATTCGCCGCTACTTACCGCAAAAAAAGTACATGCAACAACGACCTCTATGTCAAAGCTGTAAGGAGTATGTAATGGCCTTATTTTCGAGCGTGGAATCTCGCGAGCATAATAGCGCGGAATGCGACCGATAGGGGTGTCATTACAATCGCTAACACATCGCAAATTCAAGCAAACCGGTTAAAAAGTACGCTGCAGTCACGTATAGATGTCACAGATATTGAGGTCGCATTAGATTGGCTGTGTGGATAACTTGAACTCGCATGAGTATAGCAGACGATTGGAATGCGCAGCTTGTGCGGACGCATGTGGTACTGGCAGATAACGCGTCGATAACGCCTGATTAGCCAATGTGACCCGGCAGATTCGTTTCCCATATGCCCTGAGTCGCATCTGCCATGGCCCATAGGATAGGTAGGTACCTAGGTACCTACCTATCTACTGACTTGTTGTGGAGGTGGCAGGCCTCTAGGGTTGCCGTTGCGTTGTCGCCGTTGTCGGAATAACTTCGAATTCAAAATATATTTCATTGGAATTTCCATACCTTACTGGGATTCATTTTGCAAGGAATAGATTAGGTATCTTATCTATTATAAATCTGAGCTAAAGGAGAGTAGGTTGGTATTAGGTAGTACATACCTACCTGCCTTTCGAACGAAAATCGTGAAAAATGTGAAGAGAATCTCGGAGTACCTATCTCGACTACATAGGTAACTTATCTATCTGATGGCAAACCTGAAGAAAGAAATTGGTAACTATCCTTCTTTTAACATCAGAATCAGAACAGCACATTAAAATGTATATAGGTAGGTATATGGATAATTGCTTGGTTCTTACATTCTTTAATTTTCTTAATTAGCATACCTAGATATCTAGGTTCTACTTACAGTAATAGTTTTTCTTCTGGGTTAAATTTATAATATGACATTTCGACTAAAGTTTTCTGATTTGCAGCTTAGGCATTACCTAGCTAGGTACTACTCGTAGGTACCAATAGGTTAATATTTAGGAAACTGACATCTTTAATAATATCCTATTTTATACTTTGCAAAGAACCGATCTAATTTCAGATCTCACCAGGCGACCAGGCTTAGTTACAAAAAGGGATGCATACATATAGAAATTATAGAATTTAGGCAGCCCTACTTCAAAGGGACCATCTGCTCGTTCCCGCGGCGTCCCCTCCGGCCACGTGCGTATTCAAATCTCAGAATAAAAAGGACATAAGTAACCAAAAACTTGAAAACACTTACGACCTTATCCTACGAAACACTTGCGCAGCAGGGGTAGCCTACCAACCGACGTAAATGCACCGCACCCCAAAATGCGGGCAAGCCCTAATAAGACAACCGATAACAACCCAAAAACTACCTTTATGTAATGGCTACAAGGTTGTAATTAGATAAGACTGGCGTACGAAAATAATAATTATTTTTAACTTTCGGAATGTCAAGGTTCGACCACCATGTGGTTTTCGTCTGGAGACTAGCAGGTGATAACGTTTTACGTAAACTTAATTCGGTTATCGAACATCTGTTCTGAAAAAAGACTTTCTTAAAATCGATCAGAAACCAAAATATCTAGCAATAGAATCGATATAAAGATAGCTCGTCAATCTCGCCCTAGGGTATGTTATAAGTTGAGTTAAGTAGGTACAGTCGACGTCAAAGATATGTTTACAGTACCTATTGCACCTTACTAGTAGGTATTACAAAGGCGTAGGGTGAAAAAGTGTAAAAGTCGACTGTACTATAGTAGGATAGTTTTACGAGTACAGTTTAGCGGCTTAAGTTTTTAAGATCGTTTACACCAGTGGCGGCTCATCCATAGAATTCCTGTCGGCTTGCCTAATTTTCAGCCATAAGCAGTTTTCCTACAGCACATGAAGAAATTTCAATTACATTAGACCTAGGTCTAATGTAATTGATTCAATTACATTAGATCTATTTCTTTATTTAAATAGTAGTAGTTCTTAGACAATAGAAATGATTATTTTAATAGTAGCTTATATGTATTTCAATTCAACCTAGTAGGTACTAAAAATACCTATCGATAACATTCCTTATATCAACCTAATCTTTATTGATTTTAAATGAAACACAAGAGGTATAATATACGCCTGATTGTATAATAATTAATAATATTGTTATTAATAAATATTCAATAAAATCATCTTACTCCTTACAGACTTGTAGAAAAGTTAGAGAAATGTAAAATAAAAAAGAGCGTAATATAGATTAGATAGCTAGACTAGTCTTAAATACCTCACATTGTAATAGTAATCTTTACCTTGGCATGTGGGGATTGTGGGGTTTAGAGTGTGACTGTGAATGTAAATCGTGTCATTATAATAAAGCAATTACATAAATAAAAATTGGTTCAATTTTATTGGTGTTATTCGCTTCTTTATATCAAAGTTCTAATAATTGATATTTTCAAAGCTCATTCACTAAAATTTCTCAGTTTCATACCGATAACTGACTAACTGCATTTAACTTTGCGTTTATATTTCTTACACAGTAAGCTACTTTTTGCCTTGTATCTTAAATTTTAGGTAATCTGTCGAAACCAAATTCTTCGGTCGGCGTGCCCGCACAATTCGTGACTTCGCCTCTGGCCAGAAAAATTCTATTGTGCTTAATGTATCCACCGAATTCCTCATCATTAACGTAGCCATCACTCGTCAAAAGAATCTTGTTTACCCACACTCATCCACACCTCTTATTTGTCCAAGATTGTCTAAAGGAATGTCCACCTCTGTAAGTTCAATGTCATCCTCCGTTCCAGGAATTCGAAATTATTGTGCTCATTATGATTCATCAGGATCCGTTGAAATGTTACAGATATGTGTGGAATCCGTTTAATCGTAGACCGTTTCAGTGGCGACATGTGATAAAAGAAAGTTCTCACACAGTCACATCACACGACACTGTTCCAGATTCCCATGCCCAACCATATTCAGTTCGATAACTTTACATGGAATTTAAAATTCGTGATGTTTTAATGTGGAGGTTTCCAAATTTATTCTAAATGATATTCACTAAGTAGTACCTCTTGTAATATTGGAACAAAGAAACACGTTTCTCTGAGAATTGGAATCTATCTGGAATATCTATAAATCCTGACATGTAGATTTTTGTGATGTGTGAAGAATCCGTATTTCTATTTAGCCCCTAACATAATGAGGTAGGTATAAAAAACTGAACGTTTCAACTAATGGTTATGATGTAATAAACATTTTTTCTTTATTTATCACCTCGCTTGGCCATCGCAGAATTATTTCGCGTGGTATGCCAATTTAACCATGCGAATCTCGTTTATTATTATCACAATATTTGGCGAGTGTCATGCAACGAAGAACTAAGAATCCATTCTTGAGAATTGCTGAGGGACGGCTTTTAAGTTTATTAACCTTTTGCTTTCACATCATAGTGCAATGAGATCTTTGATTATTTCGTATATGGGAATCTTATCTGTTTTATTGTGTATGAATGAACTCAGTGCCGTGTGCTTGGGAACTTCATGGTGGTCAATTGTATCCATGACTTTGCCACCGTGCTCATTTACTATAATGATAGTAATTGTTCAGTACAATTCAATCTCTACCTCTACATCTCTTAGTAAGGTCAGTTTGTTGCAGTGCTTCCCAAGCAATCAAGTCATAATGTCATATCATATCTGTATATTGTGTGATGAATGTCGCATTCTCACGGTAGCCTACCGTATGTCGTATTTTATCCCGATTTGTTATCTGAGGATTCATTTGCTAATTGGAGTAATTGGTCTGTGACACCTGAACATCGCCAAAATGGAATATTCTTTTTTGTTTCATATTATATTACCCAATTAAGCATATAAAATATGTGTCAAATTTCATAAAATGCTTTTTCTGAAACATTAAAATATGTTCTATCAAATGGATCGCTGACACTTTGTCAAATCTATTAGATACAACTCGCTAATATGTTTTTAAAGGAGCGACTAATCCACCAAATTAATCAAACAAAACTGTCAGATGCGATGAAAATAACGATATGGAATTTAATAGAAAGGCATAATGTTCAACCGTGCCATCTATCAAATCCGTTACAAACGCAGCGAGAATGTCTTATCTGCCATAGCGTGGACCATTGGCCGCGTTCCCGATCCCGCCGCGGTATGCGGTCGATCCACGTTTCACAACTCTTTGTTTGATCCGATCTGCCTCCTCCGCCCGTGGGAGAATAAAGACGCATACATCTCTAATATATAAACAGATACGACTTTGCGGTACCAGGATACGCCTTATTTACGCGACTTCTCGTACAGCTTGGCTCGCGTCTGTCCACCGTCTAGTCGTTTACGTGCGATTAGGAATTTCCGCCACCGAACTATTTGCATGCGGCGTTTGAGACATGTTTGCAATGCTTTGTCGCCAGAAATATTTATACTTTAATAGACATCGTTGCCCCGTCGCCAAAAATATTTATAGTTCATTAGACACGTCTGCCGATAAATTCTTAAGATATTTCGCTCGATCAAAGCAGTTTCCGTCTATAATACTGGTTGCTAAGACCCCTTGTTTAAAACAGTCATTGTTTAGCTTACCAAACAGCAGCGGTGTCAAATATATTTAGCAAATGACGTACTTACAAACCCAAAACAATGACAGCATATTATTATGTGTAAGTCGAACAATGCTCAAATATTTTATATTATTAAAGTGGGAGCCGGTATTGGCGCGCAATTCGGTTGTTTTGTTTTTGGAATGTTTTAAATACTCGTTCAAGACAATGGTTTTAAAACCCGCTCTGTTTTCAGGTACATAAAATGGAGAAGGTAGAATCTGCGTTGGACGTGTTGTCCCGTGCTGCGACGATGGTGCAGCCTTGCCCTGCGTATCCAGCCAGTGACTCCGATGGCTTCGGTAAGTAATTAAAGCATTAAGTCGCATGTCTAAATACTGACCAGAAAGTCAGGTAATTTTTCCGGCTACACATTCCGAATTGACTTGTACTCATGCATTAAACATGGCTATTATGCTATCGATTAATCAACGAACGCTAATGTATCGTCTAGGAATTCAACTGCTACCGTGTGGCAATGGAATCTGCCTACTCGCGCGACAGTAAACGACTTTTATCCAGTTAAGACTCGAATATAGATACGGCGTTTTACTCTATCATATTCGAGTTGGATTCAGATGCGGTGCGGCCTTGTAGGCGGGTCACATTCCAGATTCCAGCTCGCATTGTTTGATAGTCACCCGCTGGGGCCGTCGCAAGGCACGTGTTTCTGATTTTTAAAGAAAATATCGATTTAAACTAGTAAAACTAGAAATTACTTTCAGATGAATGTTCAACAAGATTCATGACTGACTAGATTACATCACTTGACGCATACCAGTGTTGAGACGGTCAATGGCCCAAAATAATACAATAGCCATTTTAACCTGGGTAAAACGTAAACGTAAAGAGGTTGCCGTCTTTGGAAGTCCTGATTCCAAAACTGCAGAAACTCTTGTACAACAGATGTCTTCTATGGCGAGCGATTGATTTAATATTGATGATAATTTTTTTTTTTTTTTTTTTTATTTTTAGTAATCAAATATACATATCACTTACAGACTAGTCCAACACATGATATATATTACATTAGAAATAACAAAAAACATTAACAATTCAGTACACAAAAGATACACACATTGTTGTGGATATAAAACTATTTTACATTTGTGGAACATAATAGCCTACTTGTTACATTTGTGAACTCAGTCAGGGTACAGTTAAATAAGTCAATTTTTTGGGAGACTTCATTTAATACTCTCAAGGCCCTGACAGTAGGTGCATTGGCGAGTAAGTTAGTGCGCGCGGTCGGGCACGCAAACAGGCGCGGCGCCCGGCGTCGCGGCCCACGCGGCACCAACAGCCCTATTGCATCCAGCACATCTGGATTATGGGTCTTACCCCGCAGCACTTTAAAAAAGTATGTAGCTAGCGCTAGATTTCTTCTCACCTCTAGTTTGATGTACCCGACCATACCCAGGACAAATAGTGTTGGGTACATTAGTGGATAAAATGGATAAACTCCGTAGTTTTTGAGGTACAAATGTCTAATGAATTTATTTTGTATTTTCTCCACCATTATGTTGTACTTATATTCATGTGGGTTCCAGATAACTGCGCTACTTTCTAATCTACTTCTAACAAGCGCGTTGTATAGAGCCTTCACTGCCCCGGTATTTCGAAAATCCTTGGTTTGACGTAATATGAAACCTAAATTTCTATATGCTTTCTTACATATTTGGATAACATGAGTCCGAAAAGACAGATCAGGCTCGATGTGCACCCCTAGATCTCGCACGGACGACACTCGTGTAATCGGTTGCCCCTCTACATTATACTCGTGTTGCATAGGAGAAAGTGCTCTACTACATGTCATTATGTTACATTTAGACAAATTGAAATACAGCTTGTTGGTATTACTCCAGTTGACTATTTTATTAATGTCAATTTGCAGTTGCTCACAGTCACTTAAATTGTTTATTTTTAAAAAGAGTTTAATGTCATCTGCAAATAAAAGGCAATTAGCATGGTCTATTACATCCGGAAGATCGTTAATCATAATTGTGAATTCTAATGGTCCCAAGTTGCTCCCCTGACTGACTCCTGAAAGAGTACGATAACAATTTGAAATATGACCTTTGTAATCGACATATTGTTTACGGTTTCTGAGATAATTTGCGAAGAATTTAAGTAGTCGTGGAGTGAAACCTACGCCGGCTAGTTTTAAAAGAAGGACATCATTATCAACAGTATCAAACGCCTTTTTAAAATCGAGATATGCTATATCGACTTGCCCGCCTGACTGGTCCAACTCCGGCGCTCCATAATGAATGATAGTACCTACATAGTTGTGAAATACATTAGCTTCTTGGACAGGGTTCACGGCTTCCACTCTTAACAATGCACTATTGTTGCTGTGAACTGGTTTAACGATGAAATGCTTGATTGGCAACCCAGCCGATCTCTATTGCCGGAATATGACCGTCGCGTTTTTTCACAGTTCACTGTTTTTTTGTATGGCGATGGGCAGCCGAGCGATATATCCGGGTGAGCCAGGATTACGGAAAATTCGCGACGATTTGAACTTTTTTCAGATTAAAATACCTACCTAACCTACAGTCTACAGGATAGGTAGGTAGCAATAGCTAGAATTCAAAATATTTTCATTAAGTAATTTAAATCCAATACGGAATACCGACCAACCTAATGTTAAAACAGTAATAGGTACATAAATAAAGACTTACGTAGACCAACCAGTTTCCGACAAATAAGTACTACATTATAGATAGGAAGCGTGCTTGAAACAAAAATATACATCTCTATTTGTCGGCAGTCGGTTAAAAGTATCAATCGGTATATAACATTTAGTTACACATTGCTACTTTTACGGAAACCCATGCATAAAGTTGAAATTGCTGAATTGCTGAACAAGGAAGCTTAATGCATTGTGTACCGAGAATCGATAAATTTATTATTTTGAACCAACACGGCATTGAAATATAGTGGAATAGTGAGAAACATTAGCTGTCCTCACTGTACCTTCCTTTGCCTGTGTTCTGCTCTGAACAATAGCAAATGTTGTCTAGAAAGCTAGGCACTGAAAGCGATTCGGAGCGTTCTGCTCCCTTGTGCATTTCGCCGCCCTACTAACTGCGACATCCTGTTAACATGTCTGGTTTGAATATCTCGTACAAATTTGCAAGAATAAACATTCTGAGTGAGATTCTGCTATAAATATTTATTCTTCTGTTCTTCCTAAAACCTCCGCACAAGACCTTTCTTGTATTTTTTAACCGACTTCAAAAAAGGAGAAGGTTCTCAATTCGACTGAATTTGTATTGTCTTAGATGTGTTTCTTATTTAGTATGTTTCAATTCCAATCAAGTTTAGTGGATGTGTTGCTTACTCCTTGACGATGATTGTTAATCGATTGATTAGGTTAACAATTTTAGAATTTAAAAAGTTGACATCGTTTTATCTTTCCGACTTCTTTAAGAATGACGTATGAATTAAGAACACATACAGCAGCTTTGTCTACAAACCGATGTATGGGCTTTACAGTAGTCAGTAACAGTGCTCAAAATATATTGCAAAGAACTACATCCTACCTATTTTCTTTTTAACCGACTTCATGATTTCAGAGGAAGGTTCTGAGTTCGACGAATTCTTTGTTTTAATAGATACCACCCGCGTAGGTAAGCTTCTGCTGCTTGCAACATTAGGTAGGCACTCACAGATCTTTAATTTAGGCTACGCTTGAATATGTATTTTTAAGAGAAGACCTAATAAAATCACAACTCCAAATGCCACGTCTAAAAGAACTTTAAACGCGGTTCGATTCTCATCCAACCAAACTCCACCCATAAATTATCAACTTATCTAAATACGATCATGCGATACGTGCTCACTTATTTGTGTTTACAAACAGTGGTCAGATTGCGAGTAATTATGCAATGCGATGACAGCGGCGCGTCGCGGGCGCTCACTTTCGTTAGTTTCGTTGCGCGCGCATAGCTCGTGCGCGCAGAGAAAGCGCTCAGGAATTTGGTCGGGCCACATCGTCCCACAGAGTTGGACAGGGGCACAATTTCACATTGTTTTTATCTGATCACGAAATTTTCCATAGATCCACACGATTTTCGTATTATCTTCGTCGTCATGTCAGCGATTTTGGTCATCATCGGATCAGCTTCACTTGAAAAGTAAATTGTTTATATCTCCTTCGTCTTCTGTTCAAAATACTTATTTACAGAATTTAGATGACTGCCAGAAGCTAATGTGTTTAAACTTTTTGTAAGATTTATAAAAAAAAATACTGTAGAGTATTAAATCCTGGTCCTCTCTTTTAAGAAGGAGTTATGTTTTTATGTGTTATATGGGTTAGGATTAAAAATTGAAAACATATCACGTTTATCAAGAACGAGTAAAAAATACAAGAAACGAGATGCATTTGGTTTGACATCACTTTGAACTAGGTACAAAAATAATGCTCCGTCGTGGCTTTGTAAATGTGGCATTGTAGATAAATAAAATAATATTAGGATGGAAATTTCCTATGAGATCTACTGAATTAGGTACTCGAAATAGTGGTAACTCCCCTATGTACCAACTTTTTTTTTAATATATGTTGTGAGCATAAAATATTAATGACTTATCCTTATCGATCAAAGGAGCTCACTATTAGCCTATGTAGAAATTGTATTAGAAATGAGTTTTATTGTGAAAGAGATTGAACTGAATGTGGCATGTACGTATATATCCGGTACGCAGAGGCGGCGTGTTACGGTTTCGGAAAGAATGCAGAATGTAGGTTGCGCCGACTTGCCGACTACAGTTACGAGCATTCCCAGGCATGCAATCACTCTTTGCTGATCATAAAATTGTGATAATTATCAATATTGTCTTCACTGTCAGCGAATAACGTTAGAGTTATTCCAAAGGCCGACTATTCCAGTACAGCAACACTCGCGTGACAGACTTTGACAATGAAAATGAATGAAAATAGAAACAATATTATTTGTTATTCAAGTGTAGTGCAGTTTAAAGTGTTAAATCTTTTGCGTTTCTTGGAACTGCTGGGAATATAACTTGTAGCTAGTTTTACCCATGGATCTGATAACTGAGTTAATGAGAGCCGTTATTTCATCCTCAGCTCAATTAATATTTAAGAAAACGGGGTTTATAAAATGCCTACATACAATTTTGATCACTTTATAGGGGGCACTAGGTAGATAGCCATTGCTGCGCGGCGAAGCTCTTTTTGAATTTAAACAAACTTACTTATTATTTTATAGTAATCTAATAAAAAGAATACATAATGAGATTAATGAGGTTACTTTATTTTAAAATTCGGCATAAATTGCACAGAAGAATACTAGGTTAATTGACAGTGACCCTATACAAACCCTCCAGTGCCTTGCTCGGGTAGACTAGATATAGCAAAACGAGTCGCGAGTCGAGTGATCCTCCTTGTAGTTACTTGACCCAGCATAGTCGTGTACTAACACCTGCGCTGCGCACATTGGTTGTCCACAAAAACATAATTCAAACATGAAAGCTTATCGTTACTACATTCCTTGGCCAATTGATCAGTGTGATAGCAAAAATGCTAGGTGGCGTGATCAGGTGACACGGGCACTCGCACGCATCATTGGCATCCCGATACCAATGAAGTCATCAAGTAGAATTTCTAATGGCCACGGATTCCATTTCGTTGACAAAGTGAGAGTAAGTACAAATATTTCAGCTCTTCGCACGTTGTCTGATCAGATGTTGCATTGTTGTTGCGTGAATAAGCAATAGGAATAGGCCCAAAGTAGATCCTTGTGGTATCCCCCTTCTGACCAACTCAATATGATGAAATATCTCTGTCTATTGACACTTCTTGTTATCTCCTTCATTCTCTGGTTTAATGAGTAATATTTTATAAATTAACAGGTTTAAAGGAAATATTTTTAGTGTACAATAAGTTCACTACGGTGATCTATATTATCAAAAGCTTTAGAAAGGTCCTGGAATTCAAACGGCATACTGCGAATAAAATTACATATATGTACCTGCCAGTTCATTTCAAACGGAGCCTCTATGAATAAAACCCGAACCCGACGAGCCCCGAAGAGTTTAACTTTTTCTTATACATCTTCCATATACGGGATGAAGCTTTAATTATGTTCAAACAACCCAACGATCATATAATCATTAGCACGTCCGAGTACACGATCGGAATGCACAATATTAACGAATACCGACCTCCAAATTATTTGAGACGTTCATGATCATTCTAACACAGGTTGGAATGCCTTTACCAGAAACAAGTTAACAGCAAAGACTGTCAATCTCCTTAAAAGTCGCGTTTTACTTTTATATTTCGCCACCACAAATAATCTTGCAAAGGACGTCACGTTAAGATGAAATCGAAATATATCAACAAGAGACCACATTAATCACCTAATGAGACGCTATGAGCAACATTATATAGAACTACTCCTATTCTACCATTCTTTATCATTAACTTGTCTCCGTCTGTACATACAAATTACGTTTTCCTGCACAAATTCGTTTACACGCTTGATGTAAATACATTTTAATGATCGGCTGGAATGTTAATAGTTTGAAGACTGATTTTTCTTGTGACCTTTCAAGCCGTTATCGGCATATCTTTTAATACGAGGATGTTTACTACATTAAGAATGTGTGGTATGCGAACGCTTAATGCGTAAGATAAAGACTAAATTCCGAATACACTACAAGTCTTACATAGTCTGGACTGGATGTTGTACTTATAAATAAAGTAAATACCTAACAAGCATATCAAATACAAATATTTTATAATTTTGTAACGCGCAGGCCTCTGAAGCTGTAAGCATTTATGATTATAAGCCTCTTGTAACACCCTGAAAATCTCTAAATCGTATTATTGTTTAAGTAGTCAACGCCAGCTTTTAATATTAAAGTATGATGATGGACAGGATCTTGGGCCTCCACAATTACGGTGTCACCAAGTGGCGGTGTATTACAAAAAGTTCATATTTAGTATCCTAATTCGGATTTACTTTGCTCTATTAGATAAAGTTCCTACTGAACTAGCTGAACATTAGGCAAGCTATGTATTTTCAGAAAAGATTAGTAGTTCAGGTGAGATTTTAAATCTGGCTTTTGTTTCATTCAAACTCCAGTTTCGATAATAAAATTCTATGAATAACATCAAATATCCAATACTATAGAGGTTTATTATCTAACTTCTAAAGTACAATAAAACACTTAATATGTTTGGTATGCATGCAGGCAAGATTCTGCAGACCTGATGCAATATAGAAGTAAGAGTTAGTACTTCTTTTAACTTATTAGTCATGAGTATGCGCTGCGGAAATTGATGGGGATGCCTTGGACTGCGTCATTCATAATACCACTTAGTGAATCGCTATCTTACCAAATCATGAGGATAAGTGACTTCGTAGAATCAACAAGTCATATGTTGGCTTTAAAGTATCTAGGTGCAGTCACCAGCAATAGCTCATTCGCTAAAGCGCGAAAAAATATCTGACACATGTTATATTTTCAACCGACTTCAAGATTTCGAAAGATTTTTTTTATGTATGTTCACCGATTACTTGAAGACGGCTGGACCAATCTGGAAAATTCTTTATTTGTGTGAAAGAGTTCTTCACAGTTAGTCCCATTGTCACCAGGTCCGGATCTGATGATGGGATCCTGTAGAAATCGAAGGAACTCTTCAACTTATTATAGGTGGCACACATATAGTGATTTCAGTATTTTTCACAGCAACTCGGGCATTTCCTCTTGGAAAAGCGGAGCCTTAAGTGAAGTAGCTTCTTTTTTTTGTTGTTTAAAGTTATATATTAAGAATGGCATATTTTTGCAGGATTGCATTTGCTATGTAAGATATATTGAAAGTGATACCTAATGAGCGAAGAGATGTCTATTAAAACTAGCCTATTCTCGACAATGGATCTAACGCGATCATAGGAAATGTTTTTTGTATTTTCCCCTCTGTCGATCGAATATGCAGGAGCGATAGAGAGGCAAATGAATTCGCGGTTTCCTTCTGACCTGGCTGGTTTTCCTTGGTTAAATCTTAGAATGTTAGATGACATAGCTTTCTATAGACTAGCACCGTATGTACGCAAAATGTTATAATGCGGTACCCGAATTGACCCTCATTTAGGAAGCAACTGATTCTCGATTACCTTGCTACTTGAAGTCACTATTCTGAATTAAGATATTTACTTATGTTTCTGACGTTCTCTTACCTACTAGGTACATATACTAGACAAACGCGCTATCTATCAAGACCTAAATTAATCTATCTTTATTATGTTAATCATATTGTATCAATGACAAGGCACGTGCCACTGATGTCACAACGTTATCGATGCTCGCCTGTAAGGGATCTCCTTAGCGTCGAACCATGTCAGGGCTGTGTATTAACAATTTAACTGGCCGAATGTCGACCTTATTGTGTTGTAATAAAGATTATGAATGGTCAGTGAACCGTGTCAGGGCTACGTACATGCCGGCACGCAGTATCGTAATCAGTAGCCTTAGCGTCTACAAACAAGAGTTAGGTAGAGTTAACACTTCTTGATTCGTTAGCTATCTTTACCTAAGGGTGGAAGAACACAGGATTATACAGGCATAACAATATTTTCCCGATATGATTTTTATGAATATGTTTTCCCCTATTTAAACCGAAAAGAAGATTCAGAGCCAAAACCATAATTTTATAAAAAATGGGTCCCTCCCGTTTTAAATACTATCGAAAAGATAGCAAGCGAAATTGATGAAAGAGAATATGAACTGCGAATCTGTTGCTATGCAGGCATCGTTCGTCCTAATTTCGAAATTGTGTGCAGTCATGGAGTCCGAAAACTTTTATAGATTTTGCAGCGGCAAAATGTGAACCTGAACTGCCACTATAAACGTATTTTTTTTCATATACATATATGGCTCTACAGCAACACTCTGCCACTTCCAAAGCCGACTTTGGTCACCGCTGCACCGATGCAGTTGGCGTGGTCTGACCATAGTGCTATTTAAGCCTCACCCTGTCAGTACGTGGCGTTATGTGCTTGGTACATCGCTCCTTTTATTGCGCGTCCTTATATATCTACACATCCTTATACCAGCTTTGTATGGCTTTGTATTGTCACGTGTGCTACAATAAGCGACGGCCTCGCTTATATTGAATCTTAATCGATAGCAATTGCTTACCTCCAGGAGTTGATCATTGTGCATTAATAGTTATCTGAGAAACAATGGTAGTTTTTTATTAGCTTCGGTGTTAATATGTACATCATTATCATCAATAGGTATTTTCATTTCATTTCATTAAAAAAATAGGTACGGCTTGTAGGTACAGGTACTGAATTACTTATAGCAGAGCTTATTAGATAAATCCGTTCTAATTAAGTTAGGTAAGGCTCGAGTATTTATTTTAAGTAATAAAAGGTTAATCCATAAATCAAGTAATTTCTTTATGAAATTTTATAAGAAGTAATTAATATTTAGGCAAGCCCAGAATACATATTTGACTAGTTGCACTGCTTCACTTCTATTTCTATTTTATTAGGTAGTCATAAATATGAACTATGTCTCACGGGAAACGTTGACCCCTATGAAAGTCACAGTCAAAAATATGAACTATGTCTCACGGCGGATGTTGACCCGTATGAAAATGACATGTATGACAGACAATGTATAAAACTGACTGTGACAGCTGTCATAGGGATTAACATTCGGCGTGAGATGTAATACCAGAAACTGAAGGCATAAGCCAACCAAGACTACGGCATTGCTCTGTCAAAATCACAGAATATGCTGAAATACAAACATCTACTTTAAACGTTAACACCATAAGTTGCAATTCCAATAACCGTCTTCAACCTACGGTCTCTGCATTATATGGGATTAACGGCTATCCCGAAATGCCTCATGTCAGTTCTACACTAAAGTCTGTTACGTCATTCTGGACCCCAGGTGGGGTCACGGGCGAAATGCACATTGCGCAACTGAGCGCAGCGGATTGTGTCCGTCACGGTCCCGGGGGTGGTTGCAAGTTATAGGTTATTTTCATCGACCACGCTCCATGGGCATACCGTAGTTACCACCAGATAATACGGAATACTGAAACAACAAATGCTCGAACCAGAATCAACTACGTATCGAAATGATGAATCGTGACATTCCATCAGTCAGACATTGATCACTCAAATAGAAAATGGTATATTACGCCAAAGTACCTAATTGGAAGATAAATTAAAAGGTTGATGATTGGCCGAGATTGGTGATGTTTCTTCTAAGTTCTAATATTGTGTTATAATAATGTGGACATTATAGCCATTTGTATCTGAACAGTTTACTCGAGTGAGCGCAAATTGAAGTTGCAATGAAAATACATACGAATATAAATGTGTAGTTTTGAAGACAATGAGTATTTTCCAGTAGATAGAACCTATACTAAACAGTGGCGGTGGGTCAAAAATGTTCTTAGACAAGCTGGAGCTTAATTTGACTTCTAATTCTTCATTAGCAGTAGGAAAACAGGAACCGTGTTCTATGGACGGATCGCCACTGATACCAAATGTAGAAATCTGCGAAATGGAATTCTGAAGCAGTTGAAAAACTGCTCCCATAATTCCATCGTTGGTCGGCTAAAATCTTTAATTAGACTCAGGTATGATAACACAATATACAGGTTATTCCTAAAACTAACGTCAAGACTTTAAAGGACCAATATAACACTTATAACAGCCGACGGGCTATCAGATTAATCAAATTCGACTCTAATGAAAATAGTTTTTGAAATACTTATTGACATTTTTATACTTTTATAATAAAGCTTAAAGTAATCATTTTGACAATATTTCGAAAAAATGCAATTTGCATTATGATCAATTTGGATTACTCTGATAGCCGATCTGCTGTTCTATCAGCCCTTTGAGTCTTGGTTTTAGGAACACTCTGTATGTACTCGTAGCTAAGTCCTAGTTTACTACATGAAATATCTAAAAACGGAACCTTTCTTATTTATCTGTGTAGATATATCTTCCAATACCTGGCCTCGCTCTCGATTAAAGACAATGCATATTCAGTTTGTGAGCCTGAAATAAATATAATACATTTTAGGTTTATATATAAAGTATAACTTTCTTAGGGTCGATGTATTTGCTAGATAATTTGCAAGTAAACTTGTCGTTGTATATCGAGCGCGTGTGGTATTTAGCGGTTATGTATTAAACGACCAACCCGCTATCCTCTCCTCGCACGCTAGTGCGACTCTAGTGTCGTGAAAGAATGCTAACATCTATTAGCGTTATCTCGTTATCTGCAGACAGATTCCATTATTCCAATTTGAAAGATGTCTATATTCACTTTGAAAAGTAAAATCACGCCATCTGCGGAATGTAATCGGAACTTCAATCGCGTTGAGTCGACATTTTTTCCCTGGCACACAGATGGCGCTCTCTCGCGGGTTCCGAGACTGGCCACAAGATGCCGCTGCTAACCTTGTTCAAAACATGTTGGAAATAACTGCTCGAGGGTTTTTTTATCAACGCACGCGCGTAGAAGAAAATCTATACCGTGCACGATGCTGAATAAATAATGAACAACACCGGCGTGATGCAAAACAGGGAAATAAATTTAGTGGGGTTGGAAAATTGGCTAACATCGTTGTTTATTCGACGTGAGCGGTTAAATGCTTCCCGTCAGTTTTAATCAATACACTTGTGTACCAAGAATTCTAATTGCTAAGTTACTAGACTAGCTTCGGTAACCAGTCTTGTTTCTCTCAAGTGGACCAGTTTGTACCTATCCATATTAAAGGCGCGTCAATTTTACTCCACAAGATAGATGTTACTTTCAGAACGAATCAAACGAGGGCCAATGGCCATTAAAGAAATTATAGAACCTTCAGAGCTACCGATTTGACCCCAAGTTGAGCGAGAACTAATAGTGTCTGGGAAATCTTTGAAGAAAACTCAATTTTTTCCACTGAAAATAAAATTGACTATTACAGAGTAGGTACAGAAACTACTTATCAGCTAGGTATCAGCAGCAGCGTATGCGTATGGTACTTAATGTGCCTCAATAACGGAAATAACACTTATAACTTACAAGTACCTACTTGGAGTTAAAACTATATTTTCACTGATTTAAAAAATCTTCAGCTTATCTTTTTGGTTGACTTAAACAGAAAACTTACCTCTATAGGTATTCAAAATAATTTTGGCACGTCATCAGCGTCATCTGTGAAGATCATTTTCAACAACTCACCTGTCCAGCTATTCTGCTGCTGACAGAACTAGACCATTTGATACTGCAACTGTCGGAATGCGGAAAGCGCACCTTCCCGCACTTTCGCCGCAAACATCCGACTTCCGTGCGCTGCGCCGGCGCCTCGGTTATGTAAACATCGCCCTGCGGACGGGGATGCTATTATGTGCACTTTTGTATGTATTGCGATACGGACATACTGCAACTGCACACGAAGCAACTGGTATTCTGTCGTGGAATATTATTTATGATAGCATGAGGCTTTTAATCGTAGCAATCCACCTATTTACAGACCTAAATATGCTATGCGTGGGTTGTATGTGTTTATTGTCGGTGGCTAAGTATAGCAGGTATTTCTTAAATAATCTGAATTTTAAATTTGCTTATAAGTAGAAATAGGTGAAGGAAAAATGGAAATGTCGTCGCCTCGAGCGAGACTCGACTTCGCGGCTCTGGCATCACCAATCGCTCTACATAATTTTACTAAATATATTTAGTTTGAGATATCGGCAAAATTGTTTAATATCTTCTCAGACGGACTTTGTATCTGCCACTAATGCTAACGACGACGACGAGCATTCGACCATTAGTAATCTCCAGTGCAAATTCAGCTTCTGAACGCACCACCTTTTACGGCCTCGGGCTTCGGCTACCGGCTCACGCGAACCGATTTGAATTTTAGATGCCTACACCATTTCCCACCAACGTGGTGTTCGAATTGCATTCGAATTTTAAATAATTCGCGGCCATGCCCGTTGGGCGCTGGGTTTTTGTTTTTAGCTATTTGAATTTCTACCAATGAAATTAAGATCATCCTACATCCGTTTCCTGTTTCGATCAAAATAATAAATAAAGACACGCAATCACGCAACGGCTACTTCCCTATAAATTAATTTGATTTTTCTCAGCACTCAGCATTTATGAAATTACGCAGTGAGTCTTAATTTGGTGCATTTTAAATAAGGAAACTTAGGGGGAGTCCGGGAGACTTGCCAGGGTGTCCACTTTCTGGAAAGTCAGGGAAAGTCAGTGAAAAGTCAGGGAAGCTCGAAATGGCACTGGAAAGTCAGGGAAATTATAATGAGGTCAGGGAATATGGACCTGGAAAAAATAATTAATGAATATATAAAATAATGGAAAACAAAAGTTTTATTCTCTTGGTTATAGGTGAATCTAAAGAATTCATAGAATTACTTGAAAGGCGTCATACCTTCTCTATTTAGAATATTTTTTTAAGGTTTAAAAAATCTTAAACCCTCTCAGCGATTGCTAATGAGAAAGCCTTTGCTCAAGCTGACTAGTAACCCAGACTCATAGCATTGTATTTCAGTGTAGGAAGGATCTACAACATTATGATTTAATGTACCTACCATAATTAAATCTCTGCTTTTAGGACATGAAATATCATAAAAATCATACAGTTTTTTTAAAGTGATGTGTTAGAGTTTCATTAAACAGTGAATATGACTAATGAAATGAGTTAAAATATTGTACGTTTAATCAAGTATGACTCAATCTAAGAGTGACTCCAGAGTTTGCATATTGAAGTCGTAGGCGTTCATAATATCAGCATTCAGCGTATTTAATTTTAGACACTGTTGCCAAATATTCAAATTGAGGAATATGGGTGAGCGAGTCGTAGTGTTACATAGAAAAGGTCCGAAACATAATATCAAAAATCTTGAAACTAAAATCAGTTGACCACTAATTAAACATTAAAATAACTTGTACCAACATTAAATGCAGTCCTGAACTGAACAAAATCTGCCAAAACTCTTGCGACAGGGACGGGACTAAAATACAGCGTAACAAAATGTTCCCAGATAGCAAGATTGCTTTCAACAACTTTATGGGAAAGACAAAATTCGTGTATGTGACCAATCACGGAATAGCACACATGCTATGTCTGGATGTACAGAATTCGCGATTTAATTTACATTGATAAGGTGGCTTGAAAATGGACTATGCCTTGACAGATTTATAAAAGCATCAGTTTCGAGAATTTGCTTCTAATGAGCGAAAACAAAAAAACTTACTGTAATGAAAATTCTGTTACTAAAAGCTCCATTGGCAATCGTAGGATCTATTGTACATTCGCCATCAGATATATCAGAGGGGCCGAGGTGGTCGCAAATATCTTAACAACGCGCCTCTATCGTCAAGGCAATAAAGTGTATGTTCAGATATTTGTGACCACTTTTGCCACTTCGATATATCTGATGGCGACTGTACCGCGTTTATATTCGTGTGGGAGTGACGAGGCGAATAAACCGGCGAATAGCGCGTGGACTGTCTATACATGTCGCGTCGGAGAGTTATACCCACAGAGTCGAATATGTGAACGGACATTCGCGTTGGCACTCGTACGCGAATGGTTCGTAGAACGTTTCGACGAGCTTCACTCAAATGCGAACATACAAGTGTAAACATAGTATTTATTAAAAGGGATTACCAACCATTTTATGGCTATTTCAAAGCAACAAACCTCTAGCGTCATTTGTACATGTTGCCATAATGGACTTAAAGTTGCCAAATAAATCTAATGGAGAACTTGTAAAGACGAAAAATCTCGACGCTTTGTCTCCTGAACATATTATAACATCGATTTAAATAACACCGAAAATGTACTTGTCACAGAACATTATCACAAAGTTTCGAAACTTAACGCATTAAATAAAATAAATAAAAATAATTAAATGCAATGAATAACTTCAGCTATTATTTATCATTTGAAAAAAAAGGCCGATTTGTTTTGATTCGTACGCTGCACGCTGTGAGACATACGGAATCAATACAACATGCTGATATTGTGCTAGGAATATTGCATGACTCTGGAAAAATTACAACGGAACGTATACTTACAAAGGAAAAGTGACCAAGGTCGCTGGTGCCTAGGGCTGCGATGAAACCAGCGTCTTTAGCATTCGCTGCAGTAGCCCTAACTCCTAGGCTAACGGTTATTTTAAGTAGGAGTTTGTGACCCGGATGCGATGCAGAAGACACAGTCAAGACAGTGAATCCTCCTGTTTTTAAAGGTCGGCAACGCGCATGTGACACCTCTGGAGTTGCAGGCGTCCATAGGCTACGGTAGCTGCATCAGGTGGGCCGTATGCTTGTTTGCCACCGCCGTTGTATTAAAAAAAATTGTAGCGTGTCCATATTCTTAAAACTAACAATTCAAAATTGGTCTCTATACATAGTTTTGTTCTGAAACTTGATCCGATTTTGTAAAAATTCAACAGACAGACAGCATAATAAGATAAGGATGCGCATATATTACGTTAAGTAATATTTACGTAAACACTGAAATGGAGACACAAAAAAAATCGATACTAAAGTCTTGCGTATGGAAATTCGACTACCTTGAGCTAAAAATAGTAAAAATGTTTTTGTAGATGGACATTATGGTCAGGGAAATTTCAAAAAATGGTCATGGAAAGTCAGGGAAAAGTCAGGGAATTTTTTTGGGGGTTTATAGTGGACACCCTGCTTGCCCATGTGAGAGGCTTGAACCACCTCAAATGGCTTCTGTCTTACCTACTTTAACATAAGGAGTAGGTAACTATTGCCGTCGCCATATTGGCCCCCATTAATCAGGTTAGGCAATAAGCGGGACGAATGTGCTTTCGTTGTGTGAAAGTGAATAATTTTTCTTTGTTACTTACACATTTTTTGCAATTTAACTGCATTTCTATCATTGCATTTGTACCAATAATTTGTAATGAAGTTTCACTAAGGGTATGCGTTTGGAGTATTTATTAAAAGTGTTTTAAGAAATCATAAGTTAAATAAAGGTGGTGGGACGTCATGACCAGTGATTTTTACATCTAGACCATATTTTAGGCAGGTAGCTTAAAATGATTTATATTTCAAGGGCCAATAATGGTTTGTTGACTAATAAGTGATTCTTGTGAAAAACTCATAATAATCACATTTCAAAGATGATCGATCTTCTGAGTTTTACGTAAAAGTTCCTTATATTTTCGAATAAAAATGTTACGAAGTTCAAGTTTAATTTTGTTATAAGTAATTAGTATATTAATATAACAGTAAAAAATAAACTTAAGTATAAATAAAAACTAATCTTAAATAAATATATTATACTAAAATAACCAGTCCCCCCGCGGCATGGTGCCGTAGATGCTGGCAGCATTCCCTCTCTGTATGGCAATGCCAATACATTGAGCCAGGAAGCTGCCAGCTCTACGGTCGGATCTACATCTGAATCCCTAAAGTTTTTTGTCCTATTTTTGTATTCCCTAATGCTATTTGTCCTAATGATCATTTGCCCTAATGCTCATTTGTCCTAATTGCAGTTGCCCTATCATCGTATCGATGAATTTTATTTTCCCTAATATGTTATTACCTAATATAATTTGACCTATTCATCAGTTGCCCTAACTTTTTTTTCCATAATATTAATTTGTCATAATTATTATTTGACCTAAAAGTTATTTGTCCTAATGATCAAAACACGTAATTTCAAATGAACTAATATTATTTTTCCTATTATTTCATACCCTAATATTAAATGTCCTACTGGTAATTTTTCCTAATTGTCACTTGCCCTAATGCTCATATGTTTTAAGGGTCATAAAAATAACCCTAACCAACCTATCTCTGGGAGCAGTTTTGTTTTTAGGGTCATCAAAAAAAAATAACCCTAACCTACCTATCTCTGGGAGCAATTTCGTTTTTAGGGTCATCAAAAAAAAATAACCCTAACCTACATATCTCTGGGAGCAGTTTCGTTTTTAGGGTCATCAAAAAAAAAATAACCCTAACCTACCTATTTCTGGGAGCAGTTTCGTTTTTAGGGTCATAAAAAAATAACCCTAACCTACGCCGTTATGGCAAATAAAATTAGGATATTCGAACATTATGGTAAGAATTTTTAGGGCAAATGAGCTTTAGGGCAAACATTACATTATGACAAGTAATTGTTAGGATAATTGATCATTAGGGCAAATGACAATTAGGACAAAACGGTTAGGGTAAGTAAATTTAGGACAAATGTCATTAGGGGTTTCAAATGTTATGGCAAATAAAATTAGGATTTTTGAACATTATGGTAAACAATTTTAGGACAAATGAGCATTAGGACATTCATTACATTATGACAAGTGACTGTTAGGGTAATTGATCATTAGGGCAAATGACAATTAGGACAAAACGGTTAGGGCAAGTGATTTTAGGACAAACGTTATTAGGAATTCCGAGGTACACCCCTACGGTCATCGGTGGAATCCACTAACCTCTTTGAAATTTGTTTGAAGAGAGCATGGGCATTAGGACCCCACGGGCCGAGGGTGTCGACGCCAAATGGAACAAAGTTGTATTCGACGCCGAAAAAATACTTGATTAGGTTAGAACTACTTTTATCATTAAACAGTTCCTTTTTCACTGTTTTTCCTACCTAACAAATAAGTATATGGTCATGTCTCCCTCACCCCCTGGTCATTTGGTCAACTCTCCCAAGGGTTGGGGGTCTTGAACCGTTTCTCCGTTTTTAATGGGGGCAAGTCTCCCGGACTCCCCCGAATAAGTAGGTAGGTAATTTTGCGCATCATGGCGGTTGTTCATTGCATTTATAATACTGCAACATTTACATTCTGGATCATATTTTATTATAAATAAATATGGATTGTAGCAAGTATGTGGAATCTGCAACTTTAGCACACACGTCATCGATCGGCATTCCGCGAGCGCAGATGTAAAAACAACGCTGGTATTTTAATTGCACCCACGTTAAACTTAATTTATTCAAGAATGCGTCGTTATAAGATTTGCAAGATTATAGCACATGTTGTAAAATTTCTTTCTTTTGTTGTTAATGTTAAGCGCTAGTGTAGATTTTGTTTTTTTGTCGTCACGATAGCATTCATATAATTATAAGTATGCAAACATTGCAAATGCGTGGAAATGTCTTATACATATAGTTTGAGCGACAAGTGATTAAAATACCACATAGAAACTTAACTCGATAAGTTACTACATATTTTTCTTAACGTTCATTCATATTTTTCGCCACAGAATTATCTTTTATCTAATAACATTGGAGGTTTTATCACCACATAAAATCTCCTCTTACATTATTCTGAATGTATCTTCATAACGCAAATAACAGAGAACCCACGAGAAATTCCCTCAGCCCTTAAAGCCTGTTTTGACTTTTATTCCCGCCGTTATTTGCAGCCATACGCAGCTAGGTACCCAATTCACAAAACATCCTTCCTCTTAGTATAACTTGATCTTTAGCTGGCTTAAGATGGCCGCCTATTACTATCGCTTGTCATCGTGGTTGTCATTTTCTAACAAATACGTAAGTGCAAAAGTAATGCATTAATTGCATTACATCACGCACAACACAACCAATGCGTCTACGTAAAATCGCAACCATCTCATAAGTACTTGCATATTTTCAGTATTTTCACCAAAGATACTTAATGGGAGTTCATATTTATAATGGTTTGTGTGAGTCGAAGCGATCAATATAGTACGTTAACCTGAAGTAAGAAACCAGCAATCCTCAACGGGCCAAGTAAAGGCAAGATAAGGCAAATGTATTCAGTCTCCCTTATGCTTATCCGCGGCGGTTTGCTACGGTGCAGGCAGTGTAGTGAAACTAAAAAACTACTTAGTATTAGGCTGCGTTACCATGAGAGATTCACGAGAATGTGTTTGAGACCCCAACCTTAAGCTGCTGCCCTGTGTGAGGATAGGTATCTAATAAATGAAATGTAAACGCGTTGGTTAAGTACCTAATATTTTCTCTCCGCCCTCTGGAGAGTCATCGACGCAGGCGGGATGTCGTAGACTAAAAGATAGATTAGACTTTAAAACACTCTTTCCGAGTACTTTTGTGTCGCTTACCAATTTGCCTTTTTTGATGTCCCAAGGGATACCCCCGATCGAGTGGGTGTTGCTATTAGGCACCCAATTTGGAGGAATCGGGGATGAAAGACGGCGGCCGCATATTGATTAAACGAAATCTTTAGGCCACTTTCAGGTGGTCGTGAGTTTAACCTTTTGTACTTATACTACTCACAAATCTGTACACCGGCTTAAAATGTCTATACCAAATTTGTTTCTTTTTTTTACCAACTTTACATAGAGTTAGCGGAATTTGGACGCACCCTGAATTGGCGGGGTGCTGTCGCTGTCGCCGCGTTACGTCACTGGACAGAAGGAAAATGGCTACCGCTGCCGCATATCTGATATAGCTCCTGGGTTTATTCTAACTATAAATCGTTTTGTTCTACATACTTATGTACTCGTACCCGAAACTAAGGCGGTCGTGGCAGTGTGACATAACAACTGCCTAAAATGCAATGCACGCGCAGTCTTGTAGTTCTTGTACAATCCGCATATTCATGCAATCTGGTTCCAGTTAAAATTGTGCAACATTCAAAATTGTACTCATCAAATTTTATAAGCGTAGCGTGCAAATAATCATCCCCCGTAGCGATTAGGCGTTCGCAAATCGCAACGGATGTGCGCCCCGCGGCCGATTGGCCCACTGAATTACACATCCACATGTGCAACTATGTTTAAACCAGTTATTCAATTTAAAAGAGGATACGCGAGCTAAGGAATTGTAGATGCGTTTATCGACTATCAGCTAGCAGCACAAGTGGACGCCTATGATAGCTAAGCGAGCATGGTGTTTAAAATTAGCTATTATTTATCCATTAATTAAGTACAGTCAGCTGCAGAGCTATGTGACCTCCCTGCATACAAACTTATGCCTGAATGTCAAGGAAGGGGGTCAACAAAATGTGACAAGGCATGGGGGAGGAGTTCCAAAGGTTGTGACCACACACATACAAACATTAGGTAATGAATAAAAAAATTGGCTATTTATGAGCAGAAAATAAAGGCCACACTATGGATTTTTTATTTTATACTGTTAATGCCGTTTTTGGTCCGTTGTTTTCAATTTAGTTTAAATAATATGCTGAATGATGTGTGACGTTGGACCATGGGGACAGGTTTCACAAATGTGACTGTGTCACACAATGAGGCAGGGGTAAAAAACATAGAATTAATGTGATGTAATTGGTGGATATGTATCTTAATGTTACTAGTAGTCTTCTCAGTTTACCTAAGTTAAAGCAATATAATATCCACAGCGGATTTTAAAACATAGTTCCCAAGTTTTCGTATGCTGGGTAAAGGGTTAAAACATAAACTAGTACTCACAAATTTACAATTACTTACAGTTGACTTTCCATTTTAGCTGTCGTAAATTGAAGTTCCGTCCTACGCCTGGAGCCGCGAGCCTCGCTCCGCTCCAATGGCGCCGACCAACAAAAGGATAAAAAGAAAAAGGAATTGGGAAAAATAACGCCCAACCCTTTAATTACAGTCCGCTGAGCGAGACTCTGGATCTTATCTTTTAGCTTTTATAAGTTCGTGTTAAATGGTTTTATGTTGGGAGACTAAGCTGCAATATTAAGAGCTCGTACGAAGGTTAGGGTGGGTGTTTTTTTTAAATTATTTAACACAATAAAAATTCGTAAGTGAGAAATTTCGAATATTGGTTGCTTTTTTTCCAGTGTTCTGTATGATAAACACTTAACTTTCTAAAATTAGGCAGGCCAATGGAAATCGAGTTCTTTTGACACCCTGACACTGATGGGTAATGGGTAAGTTATGTAGTAGGTACAGTACAACGTCTTATGTAGGTATATAAGGTACTCAAGGAATATTGAAATGCTTTGGAGGATCCTTTGTCCTCGGGCCACAATTCGCAAACTTTTAATTAAGGAAGTTTCGTCATTAGCATCTTCTGACACTCAACTCATTACGTTTTACTCAATAACCATTTTGCTAACTACAAGTACTTTACTTAAGTTTACCTTGGTCCTTATAAATTTCATATTGAATTCCGCGACCACTGCTACCAGCCAACTTTATTTCCTAACATCAATCTACATCGAATCTAATCTACTAGTATATATAAATATAAATAAATATATCTACTAGAAATAGTACCATTATAGGTACTTATTCGTTTTAATGACTAGACATAATTTTTATATTTTGTTTAATTAGCTTAGAATTATGTTTTTTTATTTTGTAAAATGATGCTGATATGGGTGTACTGCCTGAAAATAAAACTTTATTCATAAAAAAATATCTAATAATTGGAATCTACTAGTAAATAGCGATTAATTTAGGATAAGTTAACAGCGTTCGTGCTGCGATGTACAGTCGACGTCAAAGATATCTTTACACTTTTGCACTATATTCCTTTGTAATAAGGTGCCAAAGTGTAAACATATCTTTGACGTCGACTGTACCAATAATAAGTAATCAAAAACAATCTACAATTAAGGTAGAAAGTAAACATTAAACTGTGATACTGCTTTTCTAGTCCCTCAATTTCTCATTTACCTCTGCAAATCCCGTCGGCACTTAATGAAGAGCGGCGCCAAAGCTTACCTGTCGGCGGCCTTTGCCTCTATTAGACAATAAAAAACTAATGCCTATACAGTGCAGCATCCCACTAACTTCTCACAGTTTCTTACCTCCCCTCCCGCGCGCCTCAGAACAAAACAACCTTCCAAGGATACAACCACCGTAATTTAAACCCGGCTTACCTCAGTGCTCGCGGATCAATTTGGACTTTGCTAAGCAAAGAATAGAATTCGATTTGTCTTGTTGGGACTG
Source organism: Pammene fasciana (assembly GCA_911728535.1). NCBI lineage: Eukaryota > Metazoa > Arthropoda > Insecta > Lepidoptera > Tortricidae > Pammene > Pammene fasciana. Next base: position 7,268,515 of record OU452279.1, read on the forward strand.
CACTGCACTTTAGTCCTGTCACAAGTGGTTTTGAACTCTATTTCCACTTTGCAGAGTTTGTTTTTGAAGGAGGTAGGAGAGTTGGAGGTAGTAGCAAGGTGAAGGAAGGTGGAAGTGTAAAGGGGGTTCATTAATCCCCGCGCCCTGCGCTCACGCACTTTCATGAATGGACCGAACAGGTTGATGTATTCCATACATAGGATGATCCATTTAAAAACTTAATATAGAACCTCGACGTTGATGGACAGTGGCTGATTTCCTTCCGTCCATCCTTAAGATTTTTGTTCGGTGTCTAAACCTAGAAAATCGTTTATAGAACAATAGCATAAATATGTGAATAAGCAATCGTGTTATTGCATCTAAACCTCTTCAATTATACATTCTTGAGAAATCCAGGTCAGTCGACGAGAAAAACAAAATCGTGGTCCATACACAAATGTTTTATGCAAAATCGGCGGTTTTCTGACTTATAATTTGTGATCTCATCAATTCCTTTGTGCCCTGGAGACTGGAGATAAGTTGCAATCACATTCGTGACATAAAAACAGAATGGAACGAAACACAATGGGATTGTTCACATTTATTGTACTCATACAAAGTCGAAAATCGATTCTTGAAACGGCTGCAGTGATCTCAATTTGTCTTCATCTTCGGTATTAATACCGCATTCACTTCATTGTAATTTTCTTTTTAGTTTTCTGTAGCAGTGTTTAATTATCTTACATTTGGACTCTTTTTTACCCAAATGTTACTCATCACTCAATCAGACCGGTAAAGAATATTTTTGGTGAAATTACTGAACTATTCTGTTTTTATCTGTATCCAAAAGACTCAATTCTTTAAGAGATTGGTTATTACTATTAGCTACGATCATCCAGTTTTGCTCATGTTAGTGTCAGATTCGATGGTAGCCTGTGAACGTCCTGTATCCGAGGGTTCGAAGGAAGCGCCGCAACGTCCGGCCGCGTGGATGTAGCGTGATGCTCTTTTTGCTTTTCGGTTTGTTTTTTGTTCATCTCATTTATTTATTCCGATGTAATCTCTTCCAGCTCGTTTTTTGTTCAGTCGGCCTTCAGTGTTACCTGTGCCGGGACGCCAATGCCTTGTCTATCGGTTCGATCCCTATTTGCTAAAGACAATCAGCGTTTTTGCCAATTAAATTTCAATGTCAATAGTTATAGTGATAGTGATTAGTGAGTACACGCTTTTTAATGCTTAGTTTAGAAGAATATGTTCTTGTGGTATAGCCTTAGGTGTACTAGTGTTTGATTGTGCTTTGCCCGTGGGCTGTGATGATGGAAGTGTCGGATTATCTGCTGCTTCTTGCTCGGACATCACTGAACAGCCTTGATCTTCTACAAATGGAACCTCCTGATTCACCCAAGTTCAATCTGCCTCTATGGCAGCCTTGGGTACCATCGCCTCAGAAAGGTACTTACTTTCCTACTATTTGGCTCTGTACCCCTAGTTGAGTAGTACAGAACGCTTCAATATTTTGTCCGCTATATTCTGTACCGGTACGGTATGCTGTTTTAACTGAATGAAGTTCAAACTTCAAATTACTTACAGTATTTTCATAAAGGTTTACGAAATAATAAAGCTTTCAAAAGAAAATTGCAATAACTTAGGCGTTTCTAGGTTGTTTTTGATCATTAAATATGTGGAGCACCTCAATATTTAGCGGCTTTCTGATTCATAATTATTTAGGTAATTAACTAAGTAAGTAGTTATGTGGCGCCAACCTCGTTCCTTAATGAGTTTGTCTCTATAAAATTACTGTCTATCTAAATCAGAGTTGATGAGAATGAGATTGGACCGGATTCCAATTAAAAGTTTGGGCTCTGTTCGAGTTTACACAACAGGGCTAGCGTTTCCTCCCATAATCATTTTCACATTCGTCTTTCAGTTAGAGGTAATTATTATAACAATCTTTGTCTTTGTATTGTTCAGATTCAGATAGATAACATAAAGTATCGAATTAGATTTTCTCCTTGATTCTTTACTCGGCTATAGTTATATACGATTAACTAGAGGAGGTGTACGAGACATGAGAGCATAGCATATAGCTAGGTATAACATTCGTAAACGTTTTGTCAACTGTAAAGGTGAGCAACTGAAACACATGAGGAGTTTTGATAATTTTAGTTAATTGTTGTGAATTTTTAACGTTCTGAACAGTCAAGCGCACCTGTAGACACACCTTGGTTACATATTTGGACCATAGGTAATAACCAGTGTAACCACAACCACACTGGCGCCTCAACAGATTCAGATTATCAGCACCTAACAGCCCTTTGTATTGTTACAGAGACTCCAAGCACGGCGTCGAGCGGCGAGTCGGAGGGCGACCGCACGCTGTCCCCGGAAACGCCGCGAGCGCAGCCGAAGGAGCTCACCGGCAAATGGAGGCGCGAGCGCCGGACCAGGCAGCCCGACTACAGACCTAGGTTGGTACAATATTTTGCAAACATGAGTATATTCAGTAGGTGTATTTGGAAGACTTGACGCTTACCAGAGGCGGAGACCCCAAAAGACCTACTGAAATATTTACCAATGGTGGTAAACAAAAGTAAAAGTACCAAAATCCTTAGGACCCCGCTCTAGGAGACCTCTCTAACCTCCATCTCTCTACACCCGTGGTTACCTCCTTGAGCCACTATTCTTTCATGTTTGTTCTGCATGTGATCTACACTTAGTAAATACATTACCTGTAAACATATGAGTAGGTCCTTTCTGTGACAGCAGTTGTGTGAGATTGGCAACATTTGTTTTGGCAGACGATTGTATAACTTGGAATTAATTCAGTAGAAGATTGTATAGGTAATTCCCTTTGCTCTTCTTCAGTGACATCGTTATCGATAGAACTGCGTATTTGCCTATGCAGTTAAGCCTAAATTAAGTTACCGCGTTGCATCAAATATGCATAGACCATTATTCCAAGCTACACCTAACCCTAGGGCATTAGATTATACCTTCAACTTTCACTTGCTTTTAACTCAGATATTAATATGGAAATGGTGCACCTGTGTTAGCTTATGAATTTATTAGAGTCGTTATTCTCACCTTTCCTCGGCTTTGTGTAGGCGACTGACATCAAGTGAAATTGAATTTTTGATTTAAACTAAGAGTTTTACGGAGTACCGCAGGGCTCAAACAAGGGAGCTAATGTTTGTCGCTAATGTTGTTACTCTTTCTTGCTTGATCTATACATACTTAATATATATTTATTTATATAAGAATTCCTTAAGATTTCCTAAAAATGTATACTTATCGTACATTGAACTTTTAAGTACCTGTTTAAAAATAGTACGTGTAAAGCAAAGGGAGATATCTAATTCGACATAGGTACATATTCATCAAAATATGTACAATAAAGTCCCTAAGTAAATGTTTTAATCGTCGTCAGATGTATCAACAGTCAATAATACGATATAAACTGTTTTTAGTTGAATAAATTCCGACAATATCTAAAGAACGAAACATAATTTCCAGAGAAAACGGCAAGATGGCGCTCCGGTCACAGTCCTTCAATGAGCGCCGAAGCGGTCCCGCACTGTCACGGCCACCGCACAGCGATGGCGAGCTCGAAGATGATGACGCGCCCGCCAACCTTACTACTAATGGAAAAGGTAAGAATAATCAAGATGGCGCTCAGATCTCAGTCCTTCAATGGGCGCCGAAGCGGTTCCGCACTGTCACGGCCGCCGCACAGCGATGGCGAGCTCGAAGATGATGACGCGCCCGCCAACCTTAAGTAAAAGGTAAGAACAATCAAGATGGCGCTCAGATCTCAGACCTTCAATGGGCGCCGAAGCGGTCCCGCACTGTCACGGCCGCCGCACAGCGATGACGAGCTCGAAGATGATGACGCGCCCGCCAACCTTACTACTAATGGAAAAGGTAAGAATAATCAAGATGGCGCTCAGATTCCAGTCCTTCAATGGGCACCGAAGCAGTCCCGCGCTATCGCGGGCGCCGCACAGTGATGGCGACCTCGAAGATAATGACGCGCCCGCCAACCTTACTACTAATTGAAAAGGTAAGAGTAGTCAAATTGGCGTTCCGATCGCAGTCCTTCAACGAGCTCCGAAGCAGTCCTGTACTGTCGCGGCCGCCGCACAGCGATGGCGAGCTCGAAGATGATGTCGCGCCCGCCAACTACTAATGAAAAAGGTAAGAATAATCAGTCCTTCAATCAAGTCAAAGCGGTCCCGCGCTATCGCGGGCGCCGCACAGCGATGGCGAGCTCGAAGATGATGATACGCCCGCCAACCTTTCTACTAATGGAAAAGGTAAGACTAGTCAAGATGGCGCCCCGATCCCAGTCCATCAACGAACGCCGAAGCGGTCCCGCGCTGTCCGATGCAGTGTCTAGGACTTATAGTGTAACAAAGGTGACCTTAAGTTCGCTGCTTGTGGACAGCACAAATATCTTCAGTTATTGCTGTAGTCGGTTTGAAGTTTTCATTCACCACATTATATTTATTACAAAGTTAAGTTATAAGATACCTATAGGTATATGTGATCTGAGTGTGTAAAGTAAAAATAACACAGGTACTACCTGCTTTCTTCTAAAAAAAATTTTTATGACGCAATGCGATAGTATAATAAAATTACATGAATATTTTGTTTAATATTGCTGTTTAAAAATAAAGTAAGTAATTAAGTGTTTCCTTAGAAAATACTACTGTACTTAAAAGCTGCTTTCCGCAATAATTACTCGTAAAACACTGACAGGTTATTGCAGCGAGTCACATTATAATTAATAGGTAAATAAAACAGTAATACATTTATCTCGTAAAGATACAAACAACTAGAATATCTGTCTATTGTCACAGCATCAGCATAGCCAATAATGTATAATCTACGTTTCTTGTAAATCTTCGCTGAGAATTGTATACTGAGTTCTTAGAACATCGGGTATTCTATTGATGTTGCATACTAATTATCATCGCGTGTAGTATGTAAGTACCTACTTAAAAACATTCTCAACATAGATATAGGTATCATCATCATTATTGGCATTTACGTATTTGTTTTAACCAGACGATTAAAAGTATCTTCTTGGTTAACCTACTTCTTCACCTGAGCCCCGATGCCATCAACATAGTTGATCGAATTATTAGCAGAACATCGCAAAAATGTAGTTTAGTAGACCTTCGTGATGTAGCCCGGTCACGAGTTCTTTTTTGTAACATGCTGTTAACTCTTCCTCCTAGCGTTTATCCCGGCTTGAGGTCCGCTTGTCAACCTAATCCCATAAATTGGCGTAGACACTAGTTTTTACGAAAGCGACTGCCATCTGACCTTACAACCCAGAGGGGAAACTAGGCCTTTTTGGGATTAGGTCCGGTTTCCTCACGATGTTTTCCTTCACCGAAAAGCGACTGGTAAATATCAAATGATATTCCGTACATAAGTTCCGAAAAACTCAGTGGTACGAGCCGGGGTTTGAACCCGAGGCCTCCGGATTGAAAGTCGGACGTCTTACCGCAAGGCTACCAGCGCTTCTGGTAACATGATGTTAACATTCCGCTATTGGTTTTGTCAGAAATGCTTCACGACTTATAAGTTGAAAAATACTGATCTAGTAAACAAAAAAAACTCTTATACTATCTATAGGCATATTACTGATTGATTGGATTTAAGTAAATATTTAATTGTCCATAAAACCCCGCGCACATTGCCGAAATATCGAGTTAACATCAAAAGACGGTATTAGCACGTAAAATGACTCGCGCGTGTAAACGACCCATTTTTCCCCATCTAAATGGCCCAAATACGATTATAATACAATTTGCTCATCAAATTCAACAGTGTTCTCATAAAGCGTTAATTACAAGTAAATGAGCTCTTATCCTTGATTGCCTCGGAGAAAGAGTAATAAAGGTAACATTCTTGTGAAGTTCCTAAAGAGCCGTCATTTTAATTTATAGACTATTAAATTGCGCATTTCGGGCGCCCAATGCAAGCAATGACTATTGGAATAAACTATCTGAATAATAATTGAAGGGTTTTTTTACTCTTGTGAAATATGCGTTTATTGAAGGATTGACGGATACCTCTTTCCCGATTTGCTTTTAAACATGAAACAGTTTCGAAATTATGTAATTAATAAATATACTACAAATATCACAATGTAAATATCGTCAGTGTCCCATTCTTAGTTGGCTACATTGATTGTAGCAAATGGAAATTCGTGATCTCTGCCTACCCCTTTTGGGAAATAGGCGTGATTGTATGTATGTACCTATAGGTACCCAAAAATTGTTTAAAAGTATTGAGTGGCCTGTGCCAAAATCGTGAAGTGGGGCATATGACACGTCTGTCCATCAGCCATGGGAATATTTATTGAATAATTCATACACGAGTGTCTATCTTTAGCGAAGAAAATCTCATGTTATTTCATTACAAACATTGGATGGAGACCCTTAGGAGTGTCTATTAGAATTTATGTATTCTGCTCATCGTTCCCCCGGATAAATAATAGTTTCCGCAGAAAACATACAAAACAGTTCCTCGCCTCGTCCTTTCCAGCCACGTTCTCTAAATTTAATTACGCCCCGCGTTTGTTACCCGTCTCGGAGGAACTTCTCTCGGTTACACGTGCACGTTGGATTTCGGATTACATGCATAAAATAGTTGTTGTCAAGTTTTGCGTTATATCTTTAAGACGTGAGATAAATTTGGCATGATGGAAAATATGTAACCAAGGATTTTGTAGTTTATTTTTTGGAAATGTTATCTGAAATTGCTATGTAACACGATACTGATAAAGACTACATTATAAATAATTATTAACTTTGTATCTATTGAGTTAAAATCCGTCTAAGAACCATTAATGGGAAAGAAATAATAACACGCCAGATGGTAAGCGGCAACCAACAACAATTCTAGTGTTTCATCATAGGGACGCAGCTATGCGTTAGAGGGAGCTAACGATATTGAGATCTCGTTCCGTCGTATAGCTGCGTCCCTATGATAGCCCATCATGGAGACTTGTAGAGCAGCCATTACACAGCGAAGCGATCAATCGGTGGCAACAAACAATTTTAAGTTTTAATCGTATTTTTTATCATATACCTAGTTCACGTGTAGACTGATTTTTGATGCTCTTGTAATTTTACATAAGTATAAGTTATGTAACTTACTCATTAAGCGAAATGTAAATTTCTTTTGAGTAGGTACCTAATAATCTCCTTCAATCACATAGCCGTAGCTAAAGCGTTAGCATTTATCGACTTTATTTTGTTAATGGACTCCCTTTCAAAGATAAAGAAAGAAGACAAACTACGATATCGATGTAACGAAACAACAATGAACACCCATAAATCTTGTATCGATGTCACAAAGAAATTCCTCGCTTAATCTTTATTTTGGCAACGTACTCTACTGTGAGGTGATTGCCACCTGTTGCTGAATCAAAGATCGGGAAAACTTCCTTCAGTTATACGATATTAGGACCCTGATTGGTTCTTACACGTTTCTCGAATAACAATCAGATAATGGACACCCTCGCTCTTGCAATCTTAACAAGGGTGTGTTAGTTAACAATTACATACTTAATTGTACATAATACCTACCTAACCGTGATTAGCATTTTTATAAATAAATAGGTAACTGTTTCTTATTTCAATCTTATAAGCACGTATAATTCATTATGAGGATGAAGCGATATATTTGTATTTATTTGATATTTTTGTAATGTTATACTTACTCACTTCTATATACTTCCTCCTCCTCCTGCTATTTCCTATACTTTACTCTAACTATGTTCAATTTTTTCAAGTACCTATGAAGGTAGCAAGTATCTAAACGAGAGGTATAAAAATATAAAGGTGCTTACGTAGGATATATTATAAATCGCCCTTTTTGACTTACCTTTGTGTGATTCGTAATTCACACCAAGTCGCAATTACATCATTTCTGTTTTTGCCATTATAATTTTTAAAGACTGAAAACATCACATAACAAAATGTTTTTGTCCACAGCTCCCCCGGAGTACCCCGGCAAGCACGAGGCCCCCATCGACATGCGTCTGCGCTCCCGGCCTGCACCACCACCTTACAACCGACCCTCCGTTATCACCAAGAGCGATACTCCACCCGGTGAGATAATCTTCTATAATCTTACTAACCAAAAAGCGAAGTAATAGTGGAAGTAATAAGCTATACTCATCCCTTTAGTGGTTAGGGTAGGTAATAACGTAAGAAAAAGACAAGTATGATTCTCTCTGACTATGCTTGAAGTGAGAAAGTTACAATCCCAACTACCTGAACTCCACCGAGCCTAGAAGAAAACTCCCAGTGCTGGTATTGTATGAAAGAACCGGGAATTCACAGTTCCGGCAATACGAAACTGGAACCGAGAACATGTCCTAGGAGCACAACAAAAAAAATAACCAAAACCTAACTATTATACTGACTTGCGCATCCAAAAAACTAATTTCACATGAAGTGTATTCAGATTGTTTTGCTGAGCAACTCAGTATTTTTTGGTATGCTTTGTAGTTTGTACCAATTTTATATCATTTTCCCAGGTTCAATGTCGATGTGCGACCCAGTCATCGACGAACACTTCCGGCGGTCGCTCGGCGACGACTACATGAACCTGTTCAAGAAGAACACCGAGACCAGCCAGCCCGGCCCCAAGCCCAACACCAAGGACCGCGCCAGCAGCCCCATCCAGTTCAAACCCGAGGAGCCCCCGAAACCAGCCAAAATCATCGCAATGGAAGTCGACGACGCCTCCCTCTCCGTCGACGATCACTTCGCTAAAGCCCTAGGCGACACATGGAGGCAAATACAAACCTCAAGGTTAAGGGAAACCGAGAAAACACAAGCGAAAGGCGGCGTCGACGACCACTTCAGCAAAGCGCTCGGCGACACATGGAAGAAAATACAGAACCCCAAACTAAATCTAGACGATGAGAAACAAGAACAGACGAAAATAATCTCCAGGAGCGGCGTCGTGATATAATAGCGTCGTTGCGGCCTGGCGGTTCCGTTAACGACTCCTTTACGAGTCTTTCATGATACTAGCTCGAGTATCAATAAATTCCCACTTGTTTAATGTTAAGGAAGCTGTCGTTTACCGTGAGGCTCGTTACGTTTACGTGCGACCGAATCCATGACAATCTGTTACCTAGGCTTTGGGAAGTATTTTTTTAAAGTTAGTCAATTAGTAGTCACCAGTTACACTTAAGTTATTACCTCAATATAAACGCTTCTGCACGATTCACTGTAGGATGTAAGTTGTAAATATTAGGCATCGATCACTATTATTGCTCTAGAGTTCGATGGGGTAAAGGTGTCGTGTGTAACTATTCTCTGTTATGTTCCTCGTATCGTTTGTAAGTTAGGTTTCAATGGATTTGGAATAAGCGACAATGAAGTACCCATCGAAATTTAATGTCTATGTGTAAATAAGGATAAGTAAATATAAAATATATTTAGCTAAAGATTTCGTTGTCCTCTTATTGTGTTATGAGGGTACATAGTACATAATAACTACAATTAGATAGAGTAAAAGCTATCATCGGATTAGCAGGTGTTCCTATCGTAATCAGTGTCTGATTTTTCTGTTCATGATTATTTAAGATCAAAAATACTTTTGTGGTGAAATTTTGTTTAAAGAAACAAATAAAGTCAGTTAAAGTTTCTTAATCCTTAAAATATTACTGCAGTACAATCTGTATGTAAAGGGAGTCACGGATCCTTTTATTAGTAAAATCGTGATTCTATAGTTGTCTGTGGTAGGTACTATAGGTAAGAGTTTAAATCATTCAAAAGTTTGTAGCTATGTCTTCTCTATTGCCAAAGGTTTGCACATGCAACGTCGGGTGAAAACATAGAGAAGCAATCTAAGATGTCCTTACAATTGTAAGCATGTCAACTTAACACGTTATTTCAGAAATAAATATCAAAAGAGGTGAAAAGCTTTTGGCGCATGGTATTAATAACTATTTGCGGGGTATTATGTTGAGTTGCGATTTTTTGTATCGAAATTTTAGGAACAGATTTTTAGTAGGCAACATTCAGATATCTTAAAAAATCTTCTTACTCATTTCTCTTTGTAATCCATCATTGATAAGTATCGAAAGACGTTACGTTGAACTGAAAGAGGCTTTTAATGTTTCTGCTTAGGTACATTATATGTACACAAAATAATTGATACCTGTTTGTTTATATAAAAATACAACGAAGAAAAAAGAAGCTCAGTAAAAGAAATAATATGTTATCATTGATCATCGTTGATAATTGATATAATACGAAATTAATATAACTGGCTTGAATGATTGCGATGTGTCTCAGTAGGGACCGGATTTTCCGTGGCATTGTAAACCGTTTGCGTAATATGGCTTCTGCATTCACAAAGACCCTACTCATGTATTTAATTTATTTAAATGATATCCGGATATTTGCAAGCCCCAATGTTTCATTTCTAGGACAAGAACATGTAGTCGAAACGACCCAAAACATAACTTTTTTGCAAATTAAGCTCTAATTCCAGAGGCAAATGCATCAAAATAGAATGTCCTATTTTACTTGGTCGTTAGTTCACTTGTCCTATAAATAGATTAGACCTTACGAGGTATTAAGTACCCACGTACTTGTTTCTTGAAAGTAATGCTTATTTTATAATATTTATGATTACGCAGAGGAGTTAATTATCCTTATCTTGATTGGAGACTTTATTTCATAAACCTCTTACGGTGCTACGGGAACTCCGGGCCCTTCTGATAATTATAATCTTTGTAAATAATATTTACTATTTATGCACTTTATATTGTAAGATGTCGTTGAGCATACGCAAATACACTAAGCCTGAAGTAATGTTGTGTTTTATTACTTACTTTTCACTTTTCCTTGAGTGTAATAGGAGTTAGGAACTTTACTTGGTTTTATAAGAAACGTGGCTTTACTTAATGGCCACAGACCGCTATCGTTAGACGGAGCATGTAAGGTAACAAATAATCACAAAAAATTGACGCTGCCATACTGAAGTTCGTGAACGCAAGCACTCGAGTTGTCTTTACGTCTTTTATCCATACCTACCAATGCCTTACACCTAAAGGAGTTTGTATTACAAAATAGAAAATTAAGCGTAAATAGGATGAATGCACTGACAATTGACTGGCAGCGTTTTACTTACAATACGACAGTGCAATGTGGTGACTTTTAACGTTAACCAAATTAATTTATTTTACATGGTACGGACGAATCGTTTTGACGTTCCCTTGAAATATAAGTTTTAAAGAGCTGACTAGCTAGTTCGATCCCCCTTCTGGATTGTACGGTAAGTAGTCTATGTAAGGAAAGCGTGGCTTTACTTAACGGCTTAACTTAGTTTCGCCGCGAATTATGCGGGTGTTGACTTCCGGAGAAAGAACCCAAGCTGCGTTTAATATAAAGCCAGTTTGAGGTCAAATATAAGGCTTACAAAAAAGTAACTTGGCGGGGGCCATAAATAGGGGGGGGGGGGGGGGTCATTTTGGAGCGGGGTCGAAAGACTATGAAAATAAAGTAATTGCCCTACCTTAAAACTGAAGTTAGCACTGCACTACTAACAAAGCTAAATTGATTGCTATATATTTGGTAAAACCTTTAAAATACGACATAAAAATAAAAACAAATACTTAGCAGTTTTTACATAAGACGCAGACCTTTGCAATAAAATAAATAGCACAAATAGAGATATACATTTCAGCGTTTAGAACCTTTGGAAAAAACATTGGGTTAGAAAATGTCTTCGACAATAACAGTGTTCTACCAAAGTTTCACAATTCATTAAAAAGTAGGTACCGTCGCGAAGCGTAACGATAGGTCCTTGAAGGGTCGGACTTAAAGGTTAAGTTGTTACATAGTAGGCCGAAAGTTACCAAAGTTGACCCTAGAATGATGGAAGTAGGACGAAGGGTCATTTTATTAGGCACCTGCCTCACGGAGCAGGGACTGAAGGGTGGTTTTTATTTCTCTATTTTTTTATAGCTTGCCCGGCAACCCCTCATAGTGGCATTAAATACATATCGAAATTACCTCATATATTTGACATTAACCCAGTGTGTTGAAGAAGTGCCTCGTAAGAAAAAAGATAGACAAATATCGAAGAAAAAAAATTAACCACCTCAACGGAGGGTAAAAAGTTTGTGGTTAAGCAGTGGTGGCGTAAAAAAAATCATAGGTAAGCCGGAGCTAGGACTGCGTACTTTTCCCCGTAGGAAAATTTCTAAATTATGTAAAAAATATGGCAAACCAATATAAATCTAGTTATATGGACTTAACACCACTGTAAGTGTAAGTTAGGAAGTATGAAACATATGTTAGGTAGGTATGTTTTTCCTTTGATAAACTATAGGTATGTATGTTAAGCATGCGTATAATAAAATATAATCCCAAACCCTGGCTTACAAACAATACCGACATATAAATACACTGAATAGTAAACTAAATAAAGAAAATCCTCGTTTTCCGCGTTCTGCCCAAGCATTCCGTTTATTGCCGGGCCTATAAGCCGGCAATTTACTTCATACTGGCTTAGGAATTCGTTTTCCATCTCTTTCTTTTGTATAGAAAAAGAAATGAGATGCAGAACCATATTACGCAAATACTGTGATGTGAATAGCCGGGGTAAGAAAACGCTCAGCCGACCCACTGGCTCGTGGCTAATGCAAACAAGATACGTGCCTATTGTTTTTGTACCGAAAGATTCACTAGAAAAGCTTGTCACACAAGGCTCGTATAATAATTATGGCTCGTATAATAATCGTGAGTCGTGTCTTACCTATATACTTAGTATGGTTTTCACTCCGTACAAAAGTGAAAAAGTACCTACACTAGTAGTTCTGTGAACCGTAGACTTCGGAACCTTTTTTTATACAACAACCTTTAAGGAAGTGTGGGCTTGACCTTTTACCCGAAAATGATTGAAATCCGTCCATAAATAACGCGACAGCAAATTTCCCCCCTTTTTCCCCTCATTTTCTCCCCAATCAAAAAAATGGCTCGACAATTTTTGGCAAATAAATCAAGGAACGTGCATGCCAAGTTTCATCGAAATCGGATGAAAAATGCGACCTCTAGACCGACACTGACCAACCAACCAACCAATACACACACATCAATCTGCCAAATCGTCGTACCAGTGGAAACGGAGACGTTCGTCGCCTCTCTACGCTCGGCTCCTCAGTCAAAAAGTACGCATCGAGAACAACTTTTTACACGACTGCCCAAAAAAAGGAGTGTATTGTTTTCAGCGTTCATGTATGTATGTGGGTAAAATAAAATTCTTTGTTCCACTAGATCAACTGAACGGCTGAACCGATTTAGATATATAGGGTACCATTAGAATCGTTACGTTTTCCCGAGTAACATAGGCTATGTGACGTCACGGTAAAAACAATATGGCGGACAAAATATTCCAGATTGCGCAAACCTAAGAAAAAATTTTCTTACACACCTATCGAGTGGGGTATCAAAATGAAGAGCTTTTCACGCTGATTACAAAAATGTATATAATACATAATATATATGAAAGTTTTCTTTCGTTAATACGAACATTTTAGAAATGAAATCAAAAGTCTAAGGAAGGGCGAGGAAGTTGAATCGAAAGATATATAAAACTTACATGTTTAATTGTAATAAGTATTAGAGACTAGGGAGGAATAATTATAGTTAAAGCAATGGCGCGTAGTTATACTTAGTGTCCGAGAGGCAACCGGATGGCTCGCGTTATATAAGCTCCCTACGTGTTGTGTAACCAACCTGTGGAACCCAAATTTACCCACGTTGTACTTAGTTTGTCACCCCCCCCCCCCCTCATTTTTCTAACGCTGATGAAACAATTACCGACCAGCCGGTTCACATGGCCATATGCAATGCTCGTTCTGGATCATATAAAGTACTGGAAATTGAGGGGAGGAGGATGAACGACAAAGTCCAACGTGGGTCATTTCAGCAAGTAGGGAGCTTAAAGGTCACAGCTCATTAGAGCGCCTCGGCACCCGATCCTCACCGCCTCACCTCGAGCGGTTAGTTAATCTTTATATGAATTTGTATGGCCATGCACTCACTACATCAACTCGAAAACGAGTGGACGCTGAGCGACGAGGCGGTGTGGGTCGGCTGCCGAGGCGCTCTAACGAGCTATGACCTTTAGTACCGCGAGCCATCCGGTTGCCTCGCGGACACTGCAATGCAACTACGCGTCATTGCTCTGAATGTAATGAAATGTTCTACTTCGCGCTATTGAAATATTTCTTTATAACATCCAGTACCGTAAAAAAATGTGCTTCACTACGCCGTTTTGAGCCAAACCGTTTTGAGCCAAAGAAGCTAGTTCTTGTGGAGTTTGATGATAAAATTACCTATATTCAACAATACTGTAGCGTAGCCATGGTGCTTCTGGGAAGAAAATTGGGGGCGTAGTATGCATGGTTTTATGATGTGAGAGGTTAAGTAGCCTGGTGTGTCCTCTGTTATCAATATTGAAGACACAGACCACAAGGTAAAATAAACTACGCTAAACAAAATTGGTTTCGATCTTGGCACCAAGAAGTTTATTGTCATAGATCTGCCAACTCATGTCTCGCTAAGTCACGTATAAGGTCATGCAAGTAGCCTCTTGGATCCTAAAAAACAAGTAAATAACTATCTACTTACATGATTTAAAAAAAGTCATCATCCTCCTAGCGTTTATCATGGCTTGGCAACCTAATCCCATGAATTGGGGTATGCACTAGTTTTTTACGAAAGCGACTGCCATCTTTTCTTTCAACACAGAGGGAATAACTGGGCCTTCTTGGGATTAGGTTCGGTTTTCTCACGATATTTTCCTTCACAGAAAAGCGACTGGTAAATATCAAATGATGTTTCGTAAATAAGTTTCAAAAAACTCAGTGGTACAAGCCGAGGGTTGAATACGAGACCTCCGGACGTCTGCGTCTTACTGCCAGGCTACCAGCGCTTTTTACGTGAAAAAGTGTTTAAAAAAAAATCGTCTTTATGCTTTCGACTACTACTTAATCCAAAGTTCGTTTAATTATTCTATGTCACTAAAAGGTTTTAAATAAATAAAATAATTAAAAATTAAAAAACACGACTGCGTCTGTTTTAAATGATCTGAAAAGTTAAAAATAAGTTCTAAACATGATTGAGAATGTCTTTGAAACCTTATGGTTGAGACTGAGCCTTCCTACACCCTGATGTATTCTGGATCTTTTAAAATAAGTACATATTTTGCTTCGATTGCAGTCGGGGGACCTTTTTATGGGTAGGTATTGTGTTATACAGTTTAAAAGGTCCCCCGACTGCACTTTTTTTTAATTTCAAGCTCTGCTTCCTGATTCGAAATCATAGGAGAGAGAGATTAAAAAAAAACCGAAAGCGTGTTTCTTACAGATCTGGACTTGTTTGGGCTCATTCTATTCAGATTCAGGACCATACCTTCCTGATAGTAAAAAATAACCCATTTTTTTCATACACAATTTAAGTTTCCACTACGTCACGTTGATTGGAAGCTTATACTAAAGTGTGACGTAATGGAACGGTAATTTATGGGACAAGTTTTATTGTCAAGAGCGAATATGCTCCTCATTTTGAGTAGAATGTCCCAAAACAAGTCGGAATCTGGAAAACATAGATTTCAAGGTTTTTTTAAAAAAAAAACGCTTTGGGATAAGTTATTCTGCTTCTTTTGCACCATGAAGAATAAGGAATCGTAGCAGCCGTTTTATACAACTGTATAACGTATTCTGGTCTAAGAATTAAAAAAAACATTGGACTTACAGTTCTAATGAGTATTGGCCGTTTTGGGGCAGTGTAATAAGAACATTTGAATATTCAACAGCTAACTTTAATTTACAGGCCACAGGCGGAATTAAAATTTCTAAATTGATATTTAAGTGGGTCGTTCCCTAACAACAAAATACATGTTTTTTGTGGTAACACGGCAAATTGAACTAATTTCGCATATTATATCGAGGCCCTTAAATGTTATCTTTAGTTTACACGACAAGAAGAAATGCTGTATTTTTTTGCAATTTGGAGATAGGTAATTAAGGTACCACAACCACCTAGAATAATATTATCTACACAACGAAGCGCGCAAAAATATCTGACACAATCTTATTTTTAGAGCCAAAAAGTGCGGCTCATTTAATATTAGTGTTATGAAATTTCGTCCTTAATTACAGACTGTCCTTACCTCAAGAAACTAAAGACATATGACTGTTAAAAGCTAATTTTAAGATATCAATTTGGAATTATTTTCTATCGAGCCGATTTCGTCCAATCGTGTAATCGGAATTAACAAAGCTTTTTCAAATATAACGATGAATGAATTGCCATATATTTTTTTACTTTACCAAAACAAGTGGTTATAACCAAAAACTGTATAAGTGAAGTCATCGGGTGTTGTCAGCCTCGTAACTATGCCGAGTCTACTCACATTAATTCTAAGATTCGTAAATTGTATCTCTCAGATATTCATTCGCGAATGAGTAGATTGAGCGCGACTGGTTTTACGAATGGATGTCATTTCTCGTATTTTCTAATTACAAATAATCAAAAAATGAATAATATAAATAATGAATATATATATTCATTAGTTCATTACATTAGTTTAACCAGTTTAACTAGTCGGGGCATATCTAGATTCGTACGCCATGTTTGGCGGTTGAGGTTGACAGCTGTCACTGAAACAAAGAGTAGCTTTTTAGTGAAATTAACTATTTACTTTTGGGGAAAATAATTTCTTAAGGATATCATAATATATCCTGTTCTTACTCAATATACCTAGTCAATATTTATGTAAAGTACTTACTGGCCGTACCTCATAATAGTTATCTTAACATAAGGGCCTTAAGGCACTGCTTCCACTTGTGCGATTATTAAAGTAGTCCGATCACGGCAAAGGCGCGTTGACCTAAAAGCTTGAATACTTCATACTTACACTGAAGGGTCTAATACGACCGCATATAATGGAACTGACACAGCTATTTCCTGCCCTGAAAATAATGGAACGAATAAAAAACGGGACGCGCAATTTCTTTAAACGCCTGGCTTGAAATCTACCTTTTATCTTTTTATCGACTTCAAAAAAAGGAGGTTATGTGTTCAGGTAATGTATTTTACGTCCATGCGTCTATTATTACTATTACATATTAGGTCATACGGAACAACGTTTTCTGTTGGACCACCTTGGAACCTTTCAAAAACCTGATCAGCCTAGTGAAAAAGTGTACACAAGACTTGTGTACACTTAGTGATCCTAGTGAAAAAGGGTTCAAGTCAAAATGGCTCAGCGAATAATGACAAAAGTCTTATATAATGTACGGCACTTCTCCCCTTATTCGCTGAACCATTTTGACTTGTACCCTTTTTCGCTAGGGCCACAGAAACATACGTATATATGTTTGTGTATGGTAAGCAGCTGCCGCAGCTCATGGACGCCTGCAACTCCAGAGTTGTCACACGCGCATTGCCGAACCTTTCGAATCCCGTACACTCCTTTTTTTGAAGAACCCTATATACACTGTTATCCACTTATTCATAAACGGCCACTAAAGTTAAGAGATCGCTGCTAATCGTTTGTCCCTTTCCTTTATATAGGTTGGACGGAAAGGGACAAACGATTATCAGAGGCCTATTAACTTTTTCACCTCACTAGCTCGGAAAGCCCTTTTTGTTTGTTCAATATCTATTGTGAAAATCGCTTTTTATCCACATGTGGTGAGAGAGTTTTGACATAAGTGACAAGTGGCTAAAGTGACATTTGACAGCTAACAAAACGTAAAACGTTAAAAGTGCAGAATTTTTAACATCGCAATTAATGAATTGCATCGAGTAAAAACACTTAATACAGTCTTACAACTTTATTTTAATTCATAAATATCAGCATTCAACATTAATCTTCATTCTTTTTGTAAAAACGGATAAATTGTTCTGACAGCCGAATAAGTCTACCTACGAACAAAACGCATCTGACATTTAATAAAACCTTTTACGTCAAAACTTTTCATTTCAATTCATCCATCATATCAACGTTAAATATTCGCATGTTTTTCTAGGTTGTTTTGTTAAAAATTAGTGATTCGAGTGATGAAGAAGTATTAAACACCTGAGGAATTACGGGAAACCGAGCAAAATGCACCCTTTTTCTTATTTTCCTCGCTGTAGTGAGGTGAAAAGTTTTGTGTTATACACGGGTGAAAGTTATTTTACGTCTCGTGTATTAAAGCACTCGCTACGCTCAGGATTCTATTTTTGAACCACTCGCTTCGCTCGTGGTCAATAATAGAATCCTTTCGCTAGCTCGTGTTTCAAATAACACTCGCACGTAAAATACAACTTTCACCCCTTGTATAACAAATAACTATAGTAGGCATTTATGGTTCCTGATGGGTGTCGGGGCTTCCAACCTCCTTGCCGACGAAACAAAACTGACCGACTGGCTGACTGACATACCCTTTTCGAACGACGTACTTAAATTCGAAATTAGACACGACGAAACAATAGACCGGACAAACCGACAGTCGACGACAGAGAGTCACAAGAGAAAGACGATCCGACTCCTCGAACCAGATTGACGGTTCAGTTTGGTATTTGAACCGGACAGACGGTTCATTTTGGTCTTCGAGTTAGACTGACGGTTCAGTTTGGTCTTCGAACCAGACAGACAGTTCAATGGGAAAACCTCGCCAGGGCGCATTCCACAGTCGGAGCGTTCGTGAAGGAAGGATTAGGTGCCAATACTTCATGTACAGTCGACGTCAAAGATATGTTTACACTTTTGCACCTTATTACAAAGGAATAAGGTGAAAATGTGAACTGTACTTACCTTGAATGAACAAAATGAATAAGATCACTAGTATATTTCCAATATATTATTACGTCCTTTTATTTGTCCCATCAAATTATGTCCGCCATGTTCGGAATATGGCAACCGTTAATAATTTAATGTTATTTAATTATATTAAGAGTCCGGTAACGATTTGAAAACGAAAATCGCTAATAATGACATTATGCATATGAATTACATTTGGTACGATAGCTTGAAGTCTTGTTATTGCAAAAAAGTACTTTAGGTCGATATATATTAATGTTGAATACCTTAAAACTCGATTCTTATCAGAGCTTGTTTAGTGAGGACATTGACTCATGCAATTTTGTCATATGATTTTTAATTATTATTTGTTATGGACCCTAATATGTTTTATATTATCTGAATAAAGCATAAAGCGAAGTTTATTTTTGTATTATTATATTTGTAAAATACTTTAATATCTTCCCAAAAATATCACCTAAACTTCGGCAATTTTTAGCAAAATTGCTCTAGCAAAACATACTCTCTCTTAAAAAATATATATGAAAATGTAAGAAACTGTTACATTTATTCCTCAGGCCACTCATTTCCCAATGTATTTATATATTGGACGTACTTGTATAACCTTTATTTACATAACTAAATATACAGAGGCACTACAGTACAAATACTAAACTAAATTAATAACTAGCTCAAATCTAAACTAGGCCCTTGCGGCATTGTACCAAGGATGCTGGCGGCATTTCCTTGTTGTATCGCAATATTCGCAATGCTGATACGCTGTGTATAACTTAATTTTTATCAATAAAAACCTTACTCTTTTCACCTCTCCAAGCAAAAATCGCGAAACTGGTGTAAGATTAGGATGAATTATTTATAAATGAAGCATAAAATTAAAAAATCGTTGTATTTATTCCATCCAAAAAGAAACGATCTTTAACAATATCATTTATCATTTATTCAAAAATAACACATAAGTTCACAGTACTTACACCAAAACATTACACCTAAGCATTAATACAACAATTGTTATAAAATTCGAAAATTAAAATTTTAGTATAAACAAGACATTATAACAATAAACAAAATATAAAATTAACACATTCAACAAAATAAATCAATTTTCATTATTGTACTAGGTAATTACCGTGTACTAACTATATTACTGCTAACACTTTTTTGCTAAAGACTCCAATACTGTCAGCAAAGATGTCCACGTCTTTAGCCTCTATTAAAATATGGTTTAGGACCGTTCTTGCTCTAGCAGTGGGAGCATTAGCTCCGCGCTGCGTACGCGCTCCGGCGGCCGCGAACAGCCGCCGAGGGCGACGCACCGCCACAGCACCGCCCGCGCCGCACGCACCCTCAACCGCCCCACTCGCTCGTGGAACCTGCAGCCCCATTCGCTCCAGAACAGTCGGATTGTCAACTTTATTATGTAACAGCTGGTAATAATGTACTATATGTAATAGTTTCCGCCGAGACTCAAGAGTGTGGAGCCCGACCATCCCCGATACAAAAATCGATGGGTATAAGAATGGATAGTAACCGTAGAGTCTTTTATACAGATAGCGGCCAAATTTCTTTTGGATTCGCTCAATCATTGTAACATATTTAGTTTCATAAGGATCCCACACAACTGCACCGAATTCGAGCCTGCTACGGATATATGCGTTAAAAAGTAAAATCGCAACTTTAGTTGTATTGAATTGTGACGTCATTCTCATTATAAATCCTAGTGTCTTTGAAACTGTCTTACATGTGGCCGTTATGTGGTGTCTAAAATCAAGTTGCTTGTCTAGAGTTAATCCTAAGTCACGTACTGTGTCGGTCTGTATAAGGGGTATGCCGCGAAGAGTGTATTCTGTGGCGATTGGGGATTGGATTCGACCAAAGGAGATATGTACACATTTAGAGGCATTGAACTGTAATCGATTTTCCTCACTCCATTCAGCAATTGCGTCTATATCTCTCTGCAGCTGTACCCTGTCATAATCGTCCTTAACACTATAAAAGAGTTTTATGTCATCTGCGAACATTAAACACTTCGCCGCACTGACAGTGGTTGGCAAATCATTAATCATGATTGAGAATTGCGTAGGTCCTAGAGTACTACCTTGACTTATGCCCGAACGAGTATAATACGGCTGAGATTCGTACCCTAAAAGTTTCACATACTGTTTTCGATCTTGTAGATAATTGGCAAAGAAGTGCAAGAGCCTGGGTGTAAAGCCAATGTCTGCAAACTTACGCAGTAGGATATCGTTATCTACAAGATCGAATGCCTTGCGAAAATCAAAATATGCCGCATCTACCTGTACTCGGGCATCCATAGCTTCAGCTATGTAGTCAACAAGAACAACGTGATTTGTTGTCGTCGACCGACCCCGACGAAAACCATGTTGAGCATCGTTTAAGAGTCCGGTAATGTTTTTTTTCGATTTCGCTCAACTTTTTGATGCGATTTTGCAGTAACTAACATAACTTCTATAATTTTGTATACATATTATGAAAGATCGTTTCTTTTTGGATGGAATAAATACAACGATTTTTTAATTTTATGCTTTATTTATAAATAATTCACCCTAATCTAACACCTGTTTCGCGATTTTTGCTTGGAGAGGTGAAAAGAGTAAGGTTTTTATTGATTTAAATTAAGTTATATAAGTATGTAAAATATATAAATACATTGGAAAATGAGTCGCCTGAGGAATAAGTGTAACAGTTTTTTTCATTTTCATATATATTTTTTGAGAGAGAGTGTGTTTTGCTAGAGCAATTTTGCTAAAAATTGCCGAAGTTTAGGTGATATTTTTGGAAAGATACTAAAGTATTTTACAAACATAAAAACACAAAAATAAACTTCATTTTATGCTTTATTCAGATAGTATAAAACATATTAGGGTCCATAACAAATAATAATTAAAAATCGTACGACAAAATTACACGAATCAACGTCCTCACTAAACATGCTCTGTAAGAATCGAGTTTTAAGGTATTAAATATTAATATAAATAGACCTAAAGTACTTTTTTGCAATAACAAGACTTCAAGCTATCGTACCAAATGCAATTCATGTGTATAATGTTATTATTAGCGATTTTCGTTTTCAAATCGTTACCGGACTCTTAACTTAACAGCTATCTGCTGAGTAATAAAATGATCCACAATTGATTCGAATAGTTTGCCAAACACTGACAGCACGGCAATGGGTCGATAACCTGTCACATCTGAACCTTTAACACTACTCTTCGGTACTGGGGTCACTCTGGACAGTTTCCAGCATATATATATACAACATTATAGAGGTTATGTTAGTTACTGCAAAATAGCGTCAAAAAGTTGAGCAAAATCGAAAAAAAAGTTTACCGGACTCTTAATGGTCATGGTAATGGACAATATCATAATAAATGAATAGAAATTGTCTGGTTCATATGCGACAATCAAACACTATAATGTTTATCTTAAGCCCAGATCAGTCAGAAAATTGAATATTTCTAATCTTTAAGGAGGTTGCTAGTATGTACATACTTAATTATCATAAAAATGCAAAATATACAGGGAGACACCAACTTGTATTAATACCAGAGAGTTATAAATAATATAGACAGTCACAGTCTAAGAACTTTTGAAGCTCAAGTCTGAAGCGCCATCTGCACGTGAGGATAATACTCAATGTCTATGAAAATACTCAATGAATCAATATAAAAATTTAACTAGACTTAGTAGTAGTTATTATAAACTTTTGTTGTTGTTGTTATGTTGTTGTTCTTTGTTGTTAGATCTCTATCTAATCTACTATCTCACAACTTCGACATGGAAAAAAGATAGTTTATAAAAACGTGCTTTGATTAAACTTTGCTATCAAGTTAAACTAGTTTTTCTCCAGGTGTACCTATTTAAATAAAATAGAACTGGTTTCCGCAGCTGCTTCGCAACCCTCAAACTATATATATAATTTTAGAAAAGGGCATAAGTGCCCTGGTTTTATATTTGTTTTACAACGTTTTAAGAAAATGTTGCAGTATTGTGTTATGGAGTTAGCAACAGGCGATCCGGGCTATACCCATAGCAAGCGAGCGCTCGCCGGCAGCAAACTAGATTAAGGTGTGATCTCAAATTATGATATGATTGTTATGGCTACCATAGTTCAATATACACTGGTGGTTATGGTTGGTTAACTATAGTGTTATGGGAGCTGATTATAATAGCTTTTTCAAGCTGTCAGTTTCGCTAACTTGTCTGGAGGGTGGCCAATAAATTGCATTTGTCTTTGTCATTGTCGATTTGGATGGGTAAATATTTATTCAATCGGTAGATCTCCATTCAAAGTTGATACTCTAAGTATATTGGAAGAGCAAAATAATGCTTGTAGCTGATTTTAGAGCATTTTAAGCAACTTAAACGATCAAACAAAGTTCTTCTTAATTAGTACTTACCTCAAGCAGCTCACTCTAACGTCCTCAACCAAATGTGGAAAGAGCAAGAAAAAAAATACCAATTTAATCATTCG
Organism: Pammene fasciana; assembly: GCA_911728535.1. NCBI lineage: Eukaryota > Metazoa > Arthropoda > Insecta > Lepidoptera > Tortricidae > Pammene > Pammene fasciana. Next base: position 7,291,850 of record OU452279.1, read on the forward strand.
GCAAATGTTACAAGGTCCGTTTAACTTAGAGACGTAAATTGTGAACTCCCGCCGGGAAGCGAAATTCTAATTGTGCCCGAACGGAAACATAGGTTTGGCGTCGGGCCGCGGTCGTGCGGTCAGATGGGTCAGTCCGACCGCACGTCCACGTAAAAGCAATCAGGTTTCCTATCGACACTTACCTAACTGCTAAATATATGATGTATATTTTAAATGAAAGGGATGTAAAGGCAGGCCCGTATTTACGGACATGGTTAAAAATCCAAGGCTCATTCTACGGTAGACTTGTGAAGGCTACCGATATTGACGACGGTACGGTAGACCTGGCAGATCCCCACTCAACGTTACTACTGCAATACCTACAATTCCGAAATAAGGCTTTTAGTTTCTAAAAACTGCCAACCAGAAACGTATTTTAAATCAAACTAATCAAGTCTCTAAAAATACCTACAGGTACCCACATATTTGACTGCCATCAATCTAATTGTGATATCTGGTAATTGTCCTCCAAACTTCTGAAACTTAACGGACAGAATTTTGGATGATAAGGAAAAGTTTGGCCCCTCGCTTTTATGGCTCTATAAAGTCTATAACAATTAGGACAAAGACGCTGTGGTGTCGTTTCATAGCTTTTATAATCGATACGAGTAATAAAATGAAGGCATTGTCTAGTGTCGGGGTCAACAGAATATGTTGTTTAACGTAATGTAAGTAATTAGTATTTTCGGAATATCTAATTCGGAAGACCTAAAAAAGGCTTTCGACACTGTTTCAATTCCTCTGCTGGTACACAAATTGGAGAAAAGGGGGGTTAGAGGGAGGCCACTTTCCCTATTCGAAAGTTACTTATCTGACAGGAAGCAAAGGGTTAAGTTGGGAGATGTTGCCAGTGAAGATGAACATGTCACGTATGGCGTGCCACAGGGAAGTGTCCTGGGGCCTACCCTATTCTTGATGTACATCAACGATCTCTGTGACATTGACATCCCATATGCAAAAATCTATTCATATGCTGATGATACAGCCATCGTCTTTACTGGCAAGTCTTGGGAAGAAGCTAGAACCAACGCTGAATCGGGACTGGCTAAAATCTCTAAATGGTTAAGGATTAATTTGCTGACATTAAATGCTGACAAAACGAAATATATGTGCTTCTCAATATCAAATAAAACCCAGCCTAACTCTGACATGGAACTTAAGATCCACTCTTGTAATCAAACTACTGCTCTTACTTGTGATTGCCCTATAATTGAAAAAGTTTCCCAAATAAAATATCTGGGTATAATTCTGGATCATCACCTAAACTGGTACTCTCACCTAGAACAGATAATCGGGAGAGTCAGGAAACTTATCTGGATTTTCAGGACGATAAGACACATTGTACCAGGTAGAACCAATTCAGCCTTTATAAAATCCCGCAATGTCCTCAATGAAATATATATATCTCTTGTACAATCTGTGTTGACGTACTGCATACCTGTTTGGGGCGGTGCTGCCAAGAGTCGCTTCATTGACTTAGAACGGGCACAGCGGGCACTAATAAAAATTATGTATTTTAAAAATATTAGATTCTCAACAGAATCATTATATCACCTTAGTGACCTTTTATCAGTGAGAAAGCTTTATATTTTACGAGCGACAGTAAAACAGCACAAAATGCTTTACTTTAATGATAAATATTACACTAAACGTACAATTATCAACGTGGCTATACCTCCTCACACTGAAACTTCCTTTGCGAACTCTCAATTCAATGCGAAATCGGCTCGTATTTATAACAAAATTAATAAAATATTAAACATCTACCCAAAACTGTCCCACGAATGTAAGTTGACATTAATAAAATGGCTAAAAACTAAAAACTATGAGGAAATTGAAAATATTATACTTTAAGTACCACACACATACACACATAAACACACACACACACACACACACACACACACACACACACACACACATACATACACACACACACACACACACGCATACACGCGTCAAAATACTGGAACAAAATTTACTGTGCTAAAATTGCTATGTGTCAGAATTATGCTACTTGTTTATAATTGTTCTATGTTCCTTCTCTATTGTCACTTTATTTTGTTCTATAAACTTAGTTTTTGTTAATTTAGTTTAATACATGTCAATATATTCTTACTCTTACTTTATACTTAAGTATTCTTGTCTGTGACTAGTTTTTTTTTTTATAATTCGTTAATTTAATCCAAGGAAGAGCGGTGTCGCCCAACACAGGCAAATATTTGCTTACCGGGTGGCACTATCCCTTAGATCATTAAAATGTTGTATCATTATGAAATAAAATATTTTAATTTTTTTTTAATTTTTAATTTTAATTTGGTAAAGCGATCCAGTGTCCTTTAGGCTAAGGTAATGAAGATAATAAAGTAAATATGTCAAGAAATCGTCCACGTAAAGTCTAGCCCAACATTTTGAGGAAGCTATGTACGTGGAACATTCGTTATGTTATAGACATGATTTTACCACAAGTAAGTAAATCTGCACGGAAATCTGGGATAGACTACCAAATCAAATGGTCAAAAACTATAAATAGTTAGATACCTGACAATTTAAGCCTTCATGCTGTATAATTATAACTAAATACCTATTTAAAATAACTATAAGCAGTGTAAATATTTACAACACAAACCTTGCATAAATACAACAAATAAATACAATTCGCGCGACCTTACCGTGCATACGTTAAATTTGAATTGCAGGGACCAAGCTATTTTCTTCACAATTAGCTATGATTAGTGCATTTTTTCAATCTTGACCTCAGCTTGATGAAAGTCCAAATTCGAGCACTGAATTCGAATGGTGCTAGAGAATGGAAACTCTACCCACGCACTCGAATACAGTTGTCAAATCATGGTCACTTCTTCGCCTTGTCTTGAATCCAGTTGTAAAATCATACAATGCCGTATAATTTTCAATAAAATTCATGGTTTCTTTGTCGTCTCCGCTCGAAATGTTATGTTTTGTGTTACCTTTCGTGAATTGTTTTCACCTGATGGTCTCATCGGAAGATCAGCGTTGACAACCGCACTTGGCACTCTCTCGTTTTATGTCTTCTTTTCTTTTATTTATTTGTTTAAGAATAAACTATTCCAAATGAAAAGTCAAAACATGGTAACCCTGCTGTTTCAATTATAATCCACTTCTCAGGCATGGTTATCGCGCCATTATTCCAGGGATTTGAGATACGAGTAGGTTGTGTTTCAAATGTATTTTTATGTACTTTAAAGTCTGAATACGGCCCTATTTGTCAAACTATAGTTACACTCTCGGATCCAGTTATCAAATCATAGTTTCCCGCCGCATCTTAAATCGAATCTCCGATATTCAGCGAATTTCCTGCAACGTTGAATGGAAATATTATTCTAGCATGTTCCTCGTTTCTATTTTCAGTTGACAAGTTTGTGTAAGCAGCCAATCAAACGACCAAGTTATGTTGAGCTATAAACTTGTAATTGGATTAGTTCTTAACGACAATAGGTATTGAAACAACCTATGAACACATTGAAAGCCTATAACTAACATAATTACTTAATAACTGTAGGCGTACGTATTAGTTTTTATTCAAGAATTAGCTCCATATATTTCTCATAAGGATATAAACATTGTTTTCACGCAGATGTTAAATACAAATGGCAACTAGGTAGGAGTTTGACTTGCAACGCATATAAATGTATCAATCTTAAGTTAATATAAGTGGATCTAAACCAATATTAAACTCTATTCAATCTCTTTTAGTAATATTATGCAATTGTGAGGTGTGTGATAGGCAGACACTCATATGTGCACGTCCGTGCATATTGAGTGGTCAGCACAATCCATTAGATCATGCGCCTCCACTTGATAAGGGATTTCCTCTCATAAGCACGTAGGGTCATAGTATATATAGGGATGTATTGTAAGAATAGGGGAGATTGGTTTGGAGACTGAAGGTGACATAAACTATAGTCTGACAACCTTGTGTTTGGTGCTAAAACCCCTCTACATCCCACCCCGGCGCTCTGCCTATTTCAGGTTATCTGGCAAGTGCAACAAAGAACTTGCATCGCACTTTGCGTCTCTATGCCGAAAATATTATATGGTATTGTATTGCTGGCGTTTTTAATCACGGCACACTTTTATTAAGACTACGTATCATAGGAATTATGTTCGTTCCTGTATTGTGAGAACATCTATTACATATCAATTAGAAGAAAATCTCTGAGCTTAAAGGACGCTTCATTGCAATTTTATTAATTAAATCTCCGCAATTAGAAATAGAAAACATTTATACATGACAACAACATGCAAACAATCATAGTTAATCTAAGGATAATAAGTTAATAACTAATTATAATTCTAGCTTGAACATGGTTGCCACGAAATGGTCCCGGCTCAGCATGGTACTAGGCTGGGAGGCCAGCGCTGGTCGTAATCTCTCCTAGATGTAGAAGGTATTAGACAAATTAGGTTAAATAAATTAGGTACGAGGTATCTATCAGCCGAAAGATGGTACTGTCGGTGCTGGGCAAACGGTTTGCAAAAAGAATCTATACGACACGCGGATATAGGCGCTACTTTCCTCCAACAATTCACTCCGATCTTGATTTAGATCGTCGATCCTCCTTCAAATAGTATTATTTATCGAACAGCAGTTCGTCCGTATCAGATCGCTATTGACATTTGAACAGGCTGAAGCGGTTTCATTATTTACGCGAGTCTACCTGTCCCGCTATCGATCCGCGCCACCCTCGGCTATCCATTCCCAAAGCATTCAGTTCAAACTGTTTACTCATATCTAGTATAACTTGATACTAAAGGCTACATAATGTTCTACAATTAAAGACCCTACATAAACTGGTGCGCCAGATAAAATGCGCTTGGCAAGCGCTGTTAATATCAAGAGCGGCAAGAGCCGGCTTCATACGAAATTTCATAATTGCTTCACGTACGTTAGCAACCGTATTCAGATTCCAAAATTATTAAACCAACATGATGTCAATCTCATTACTGGTTCTCAATATTATTAGTGCAAGTGAGACTCACTTATATTGATATCATATCGTATTATTATTATATTTTTGAGTTTTGACGCGCCTCATGGACGGTTGAGTGAGATAACTGCATTAAGTGTAATACGTGGAATGTAATGAGTTTATTCCAATTGAAGCTATCCAAATTAAAATTGCCTGACGTAAACAAGTTCCTTTCAGCTAGCTTTCCGTTCAGTCAACCCTTAACGTAACCAGCGGCTAAACCAACTTAACATAATTGAAATAGACAAACATAGGAAATTGAACAAATAATATTAATTACTAAAATTCGTAAAGTCATACTGCCGAGTCTTGATGATTTCAGAAAAACATGTCTAATGAAATATTTAGAATAGGTTATTAATTTAAATCTCAAAAGACCTATTTAAAAAAATAACCCTGGCATAAACGCTCTGATTTCGTCACTGGATTGTACTCGTATCTTGCCAAGTACCGCAGTTATCAGCTTTTTAATAATTAAGCAATAGTAAGATACGTAAACCTAATACAGTAGTAGCACCATCTATGTACAGTCACCGGCAATAGTATATTCCTACAGGAAGGCCGCAAAATTATGTGACACGCACTTATGGCCCTAAAAATAAGAGCGTGTCACATATTTTTGCGGCCTTCATGTAGGAAGATAATATTGCCGGTGACTGTACCTACATTATGTATACCTCCTACCAAACTTAAACTTTCGTGAGACATATTAACACTATTATAAGTAACACGCGCACGCGCTTGAGGTTGGAGACCTAAGCTCTCCCAAACATGTCGCGCGTAGTGACTAAACACAAGTGAGTACAGCCGCGTGTAGTGATAATACTACCTACTACCGAACGTTGAAATTCAATTTGAAAGCAATTAGTTGGGGTATTTAATTTCCTGATTCACTTAAGAGGATTTACTGTGAGATAAATAGAAACCGAGCACCGCAAATTAAATTGTCTCACAGACGCGTTACTCCAGGAAAATCTTTATACATTTCTAGAGTTCCGTAGGTAGGTACCTCAAAAGAACACACTTAGGATTCTTCCTTACAGGGCCACTTGTGTCTGTCCATCTGTCAAAGCGAATTTTCTTCGAAACTGCTTTATAGTAGATAAATAGGTTAAAGAAATGTGGGGACCAAAAAAAATCTAAATGAAGTTTCGCACACTATTGTGCGATATATCAAAATAATCAACAATAACAAATAAACCCTAATTTGTACTACTATTTGTACCTACTTGTGTTTGTATTGTATACTATATTAAAACGTTTTCTAAGTATTGAAGGTCTGTGAGAAACTTAACGTATTTTTTAAAGTTTTATTTCTACAAATAAAGAGGTCAACTGTATTGTCTATGTATACAGTGTGTAAATCTAATACGGGCGAATCTCTTAACGGTGGTTAGTATAGGACATAAAAAAAATATCCATAGAAAATAATTCGGTCCGCAATGTAATGCCAACACACACTCGCATTAAACGCTCGTTGACAGTAATGACAGTTACTTTCAATACCATGTTTACAGTACATTGCTGATGATAAAATTTTCAAAAATTAATTACTGGGTCACAGTTAAGTGTAACTTAAAAAAGAAACATCTCAATTAATGAGTTCTACGTCTGGTTTTATTTATCGCCCGTATTAGATTTACACACTGTATTTAAACTTTCGTGAGACATATTAACACTATTATCACTGCATGCGGCTGTACTCACTTGTGTTTAGTCACTACGCGCGACATGTTTCGGAGAGCTTAGGTCTCCATTCTCAAGCACTAAGAGTGCTAGGCGAACCGATTCACGACCCCCACCGATTCGATGGCGCGGCGCCGTAACGTCGGGGTCGTGAATCGGTTCGCCTAGCACTCTTAGTGCTTGAGAATGGAGAAGAAGCTCTGCGAAACATGTCGCGCGTAGTGACTACACACTGTATATTCAATTGTAAGAAAAACTATAAAAGTGTTTGAAGATAACCCCCAGGGCGCAAGTCCAACTCGAACTTAGCCCACAAATATTGTAACCCTTCGTACATATGCAGCTATTTATTATTCAGAGCACGGCAAGCGTAATTTTTTGTTTCATAATCATATTATGCGTAATGGAAGCTTTGGCATATTTTTGTCGTCCCCATAAAATTCTTTTTATAAAAACTTTTGTTTTCTGTTGAGTGAGAAACGTACCGGACCTGGAGCGATACCTATTCTGATTTTAAAATCTTAATAAAAAGGATCTTGATATTGCTCATTGACTCCAGCGAGATCCCGTCTTCACAGCTGTGAGTAAGCATCTCGTTCTCACTTATTAGGTGTAAATTCCGGAATAAAGCCCTCAATCCATTAGCTAGAGATACACGCAGAGATGTGCCCGCCGGACGGATCCGTTCGTGTATGGCGCTATTCAGATGGTGTCCGCAGACCAATCCGTGTCCAATTCGCGCCATACACGCACGGATTTGTCCGTCAGGCACATTCGTCGGACAAATCCGGCGGGCACATCTGTGCGTGTATCCCTAGCTAATGTTTTGCAAAAACATATAAACAAAAATAAAATATATTTTCCACTTGAATAATTTGCCGCTCAATAAAATCTGCCTCACGAGTACCACTCGAAAAATGTGTACGCAGTAATGTAATATCAACTGGGAATTTCGGGTTACATTCGCTTTACAAAGGTCAAAGTTCAGATATTTTTTTAATATCACTCTCTTATTCTTAATTTGGCAAAGCGAATATATTCAAAAACTTATTTTTAACTTTAACTTTCGTTATAAAAATCTGACGATCACATTGAACGTTTTAAATGTAGCTACTCGTAAATATAAGAAAAAAATATTTTTAAGTAAATTACTATTCCATTATATTGTAAGAAACGATTCAAATTTTGTCATCCAGAATGTAAGGTTAATAAATAAAGTAGGTCGAGTCAATAAGTCTTTGTATAAAAAAAACTGTTGAAATTGCTTGGTATCCTAGGCAAAAAATATAATGCGACATTTTTATATACATATAGGTAAAAAACCATGGACCCGAAAGATGCGAACTATCTAAAATATTTTAGAGGCACCGGCTCAGCCTATACCGTAATCCGATATTACAATTTCCGCTTCCGACTATAGTAGTGTAAGGATTTTGGTTGGTTGAAGAATTGTTATTCCTATTGATCAGGGTTTCCTAAACATTTTTATGTCGGGTTACGACACGATGGGCTTTATAATTTTATATCAATTTATTCAGTAATTGCTAGACGAGCTAAGCTAATCATACCTAATACACGTAAAGATCTCTCCGTCAGGTCTGGCAGCTGTCTCATCTGGCTTCAGATGTGTCTGGTGGACTTTTACCCCCTTAGTCATAAACGCCTCTCAGGCCTCAATTAGTTAATCTATGTTTTGTTCTTAACTGTCACTTTGTCATTTGTATTGGTTAGAAATAGACAAACATAATTTAACTAATTGAGGCCTGAAAGACGTTTAAGAATAAGGGGATTAATTTAAACCAATAATCAGCCATCAAATGCATTGGCGGATTCCTCCGCCAAATAGCTCTGACAGGCAAATCTGTACGTGTGTAGCTGTATCCAACGTACCAATGAAAAATAATCACCCACAACAAAAATGACAAAATGTGAAGTAGTTGGTTTAAAACTAAAATAAAAACTTAACAAGTTTAAAATAAAGCACACACAAAACAGAAACTCGGCAAAAGACACAAGTTGGACTGATGCTGCGCCAGCCAGGATACTCTTATAAAGCGGGCGAGGTTCCGCGCCGGGAGCCCAGGACAATTACGGCGCATCCTGCCGTCCCACAAAGCAGTAAGATGATACTTCCCTTACAAAGGTTCTATCTAGGGACAAAGTTACGAAGTTCTGTTAAGGCCAAGTTGTTCAAAAACTAATGCATCTGTGGATTCTGTGGCGACGCGGCAAGTACAATATAAAGTCACAGTTATTTTAGATTTACTTTTGGTCACGTTCGTTCGTTCGTTCTAGGAGACGTGTTCAACTCTCTGAAAATTAGAAAAATTGGTAGGAATAAGTTTTGTTCGGTTCGGTGTTCTGTGTACCTCGTGTCTCTACATTACCAATTATATCTATTTAAAAAAATCTTATCTTTTGTTTATTATGAAGTGAAGACAGAGCCCAACATGGAGCTCACCGGTTCAGTAATAGCTCTCATTTTAAATTAAATACAATTGTATAATAAATAGATGCCTATAAGAGAGAGAGAGAGACTATAAGTAAATTCTAAACAAACCCTTACAATATATTGTGAAGGAAACTCTAATGTGTTTTTATTTAAAAGTTCGTTGTGGTTAAACTAACCATTGGTTCCGATGACGATATCTAAATCTACCGTTTTTTACCTCGTAGTATCTAATTTTTATATCAAATTAAGCACAAAGAGAATCTATCTAAGTAGGTAGGTACCTGCCTATAAAAAGTAAGAAGAATTATCAATAAACATTTTTTTTATAGGTTTTATATTTATAACTTGAGCGGTCCTCGATTTGCCGCATGGCAATTAATGCATTAGGTACCTTTAAACGGTCGCTTGAACTATAACAGAAGAACGAAGCCTTAATGCATGTTTACCTTTTCCCTTGTGCCACTAGAGTAATAGGATTCGTAGTTACTGTTAATTGGTATCGAGCGTTCGTGTTAACTTATTTATTGGGTTAATCGGGGAACTTTGATTTTGTACAAACTTAATATTTTATTGTTGTGCTTACCAAATGAAACCGTCGAAACAGAATGCGTTATCTATACACGGTGGGCTCTAATAACCCGACAGATTTTAACAGTGTATTCCTGATCATTTTTAGAGACTAAAATGTCCTATAAATTTTTCTGGAATATGCCTAGTTTCAGAGTTTATACCAATTTCAATTTATTATTTAATAATAATTGCATAATAATAAGAGCATAATTGCTCTTTATTTATTTTTCGTCTTAGTGGTAGGTTTTTTGCAATATTTTTATAACAGTAAAATACAAAAATACATCAAAAACACACAAATCAATAAAAACATTATAAAAAAACCTATCCTAGGGTGCCGCCGGCAACGGAGCAAGGCCCAGGCTGCCGGTGGTAAGGGCCGCAGAGTGAGGAACCTTCGGACTATGCGCGCCGTATCCAGGATTACCGCCTTCTGAATCTGACCCTTGATCCAACCACAACCCCGTAGTGAAAGTCTCTCAAGATGTTGGTCGAGACTCTTCGCCATGAGACCGTTCGCAGAAACAACTATCGGCACAATGATCGCCGAATCAACCTCCCACATGGCGGTTACCTCGTGAGCTAAGTCTAGGTACTTGCTGGACTTGTCCTTCTCAGCCTTCACGAGGCCTTATTATTATTATTATTACTCAGCACAAAACGCCTTTTTGATGGCGTTGCGTTGTTGCCACTAATGGGCATAGTTTACACATCCTTATGGACAGATTTTTTTTGAAAAAAAATGTATCATTTAGTTTTAAGCGATCATTTTATTAATAACATTTACTTTTCATGTGCACAAAATATTTAAAATTTTTAAAAAAAACGAGATTCACCTAATGTCACATAACGTTTTTTACTCCTTTTGGTCTCAGAAATGCGTGGTTAAGATCTGTCGGGTTACTCGAGCCCACCGTGTATATGGTTTATAAACGCCATATTTTCGCGAACACAGCAGGTTTGTGTGTTCCAAGCATCAGGGAAAACCGCATAATTCGTGCCTGTAAGCTGTAATGTAAATAAAACAACAGTTAGGTACATAGCCAGTTGTTAGTGGGCTTAATACTATGACATCCTGTTTTTTGTATCATAATTTATGATTCATAAATGGCAACGATTACGTACTAGCAGATAACTGGATCAACTGACCTAGTTTTAAAGCTAAATAGAGCTTTATATTCCGATCATGAAACGGTTAAATAACGGCAGTACCTTAGAATTACATTTAATATTCCGTCCAATCCTCTTAAAAACCTTACCATTAAATTCATAAAACATTACGCTTAATAAATTTATGAAAATTACCGTCTCCTTAATCGCCTGAAATTGCTTAATACCTGAGGGATCCAAAGTTTCGACTTACTGTATTACGGCATAGCTTTTTATATAACTGATACTATATACAGGCTTTTGTTTCATTTAATGAAAATGAAATGCAAATCCAGTAATCAGTAGTGCGCTGACGTGTATGTAACCGTGCAAAGTAATGAAATTAGCATAAAGAATCAGGGCGTTGGGTACATGTTACCGCGATATGCATAATCCAGTATTCTATAAAATATCTAGGCGTTGATGACAGGTATAATCTATGAAATATATTTTAATTTATTTATTTATGAACAAGCTCAAGTGGGATTGGGCTGGACATGTCTGCCGCATGCACCCGGAACGATGGGCTAAATTAACAACTCTGTGGACCAAACAAATCGGCCGGGGCAGAGGCAGACCAAAAAGGAGATGGCGGGACGATCTGGACGCATTTTGTAGCGAGTGGCGAGAGTATGCACTAGGCCGTGACGAGTGGCGGAAGCGAGGGGAGGCCTTTGCCCAGCAGTGGGACACAGTATAGGCTACGGAAAAAAAAAGATGTACTAGTTATATAAAGCATTTTGCAATATATGTATAGCAGGTCAAATGAACACCTAGCATTTTATGGTGTGACTGTAGCATCACAGTATAAGGAAGGCGGTCTTTTAGACCAGTAAACCATCTACGAACAATTAAAAATTTACGATCGCAAATCAAACCCCGGACGCGGGGCTGTACCAACTGTACCAAGCATGTTTCGCGCAACGCTAGTACCGCAGTGGCATACCCCTTATTTTATCATGTCTAATCATGTCTATTTCGGTCTTGTTCGTAGTTGGACTAATTATTGTGTACTCTGGTAGTAGTGTATTTTATACCAAAGGGTTGAGATCGAGTAATACGTAGTCGATGAAGACCGCCATGCAGAATTTCTGTATCCTACTCTGTAAAGAACGAAATTGAAGTGTTAAAGGTATTTTTTTGTGTTTGATTTTATACTTTACCTGCTCTCCTTTTAGCATTCTATATAATGACTAAGGCCCCTGTATATCATTGGTTTTGAAAAAGTGTATTCAACTGTATAATGATCAGCATAAAGTTTTTTACATAATATCAGCATTCTATATACTGACTAGGTGTTTAAATGCCCGAATTATAAACTTTCCGATAACATATAGGTACATTAACTTGGTACTTGAGATTCAGCTTTTTCCTTTTTTGTGGAGAAAAACTACAGCACTAAAGCCGGGAGAGGCTGTCATGTAGGATCTCCCCGGTGGAATTTATACCGACTGTATGTGCTGTTTTTATGAGAAATGTTTGCACTTATGTATGTGGGCAGGTGACTGTACATATTACAATGATATAAAGCCATATATATACATTCTACGTGTGCTGCATTGAGGAGATACTTTACTAGGTACAGTCGCCATTAGATATATCGGAGCGGCCAAGGTGGTCACAAATATTTGAACAACGCCTCTATTCTTATTTTCTTAAGGCGATAAGGTGCATGTTCAGATATTTTTCAGTACCATGGCCGCTCCGATACCTACTTGATTTATAACCTCAACTGTTAGGTATTTGATTCAGATTAAAATTATAGAGGTATGTTATATTAATTCACACATTGATAAATTTCAAAGCGGAGAGGAAAGAGGAGGGAAAAATGCACGAACAAAAACTAAATTAAGTACATTTTTATAAAATAGACTAAAATTAATTCATTTGATAAACGGATCCCTAACACAAGAATTGATAAAAGGATATGAATCTTCAACACATTTTTCGTGCATTTTGCCTATCACAACTCTTAATTGCCTTACGTTACGATGTCATCAAACTTATAAAACTCAAAATTGGTTGTGACATCTACCTATACCTACATAACACCTATTACCAACCTATTATGCCCGTGTTACCTACGATAGTCTGTGTGACACGGCAGAACCATAGAGAAATTAAGTAGACATAGAGCGGTCACTGGTTATTAGCTCGAAAGCTTGACAATATGAAGGCTAGACTATGAAGGGACTTAGGAAGGACCCGCTCCTCTCTGTCTATTAGTCGTCTAGCGAGCGTCTAGAAGTGAGCGCTCTATGCTTACATATTTGTCTATGGCAGAACTAAGTGAGCTGGCTAAACACTCGAGTAACACAATTTGTGTTGTAGGGCGGCCTCGACACGAGATCTAAATTGCGAGAAACTAGATTCCTACTATAAACTAATGACGCGAACGACGTTTTTATTCTATCTTCGGGTGTTTTAGGCAGTAAAATAAGTAAAAAAGTCACAACTAGCAAAACTTTGTTTTGAAATGTCGTGAAGATTAAATTAGAAAAGAGTTTTTGACAAATCAGGGTTGCAAGTTTAAATGATTTCTACGCAAAACACGATTCTTTGAGACAAGGCTGAAGAAGTATCCTGGGCAAATATGACACTGTGTCACAAGGTATATGCATATAGTTTTTACGTCGAAGGATCTTGCACGAAGCGAAGGCTTCTAAAATAGAATCGTAAGCGTGTGGGAGTCAAGCGGTGACGTCCGAGAAGAAAATATATTTTCCTCTAAGGTGGTGTGGAAAGGTATGTGTCACAAAGGAGCTAAATTATTTTCACCTTGGGCGTTAACACTTGAATCCCTCACTAGGATCAGGAGTCTACTTTAAATTTAAATATTTAAATTATAGACTCCATCCGTTCGTTTCAGATTCAATACCTACACGCCCTCGCCGTAAATATTTCATTTTGCTCCCTTGTTATACAACCTACTAGTTTTCACACCACCTATGAGGATAATGAGACCAGTAATCAGCTTATTATCAGGCGATTCTGTACGCGTTTTAGTAGTCCGTTTCGGTCTGGTCTGGTCGGAACCAAGTAGGTTGGGTTCCCGTTATACAAATAGGCAGTATAAAAAAATTTCGACCATTGTATGTAAGTTTCAGGTTGATTTTGATCACGTGGGAGTAGGGCAGATGTTGTGGGAGGCTACGTGCGTCAGCACTTTCCTACGCACATTGACCGTTTTGCGATCTACCGAGCGGTCGGCAGGGGTAGAGGCCGTTTGGAAGCAGGAAAATTAAACGGGGCTGGGAAACCAATTATTAGCCTTTTGCGGTGGAAAACCATCGGGCGTCGGTGATCCGAGGTCACTAAGTTAATTATGGAGTTGTGTAGTACTCGAGCCTCGTTCAGGATCATTTCTTATGTGCAATAAGTTTTATCGTAGGTTCACTGAGAAAATGAAACGGCTAGAAATAAATAAGTTTTTGCTATTTACAACCGAGTGACTCGCTTCGCATGGAGCCTGCAAAGTTCGTTGCTTAAATCAAAGAAGTCAACTTGGCTAACTTACGTATGTGAAACTACACCATTAAATTAGTTAAAAATAAATAAGGGAATCAGGGAAGGGTTATATTTACTAGGACACTTATTTGGATTTAAATAAGTGCTTGGTAAAAATAACCAAGAATAGTTAGCAATAATTGCTTGTTTGTAATTAACAAAGCTTAATTGCGTGATTTAAATAAGACTTGGTTGTATATAACCAAAAATATTTTAACCGAGCCAAATTGGTACTTTGCTAACACACTATTTTTTCCGTGTTGAAAATTGACATAGCAATTGTTAAGATTGCTACTTATAAACTGCTTTATCCTCAGAGTTAGGGCACGACACATGACATAACAAAACAAAACTCGTTTGAACTCCTTTGTGTGCACGGCACATGTGTACACGCTTCAATATGTGCATGAGTCTTAGGGCGCTGTTTCCGCTGTCGTAAATGACGTTTGACAATTGCTATTGAGTATTTCTTCTTAGCATCGCTTTTTAGCGACGCTTTGCCAGCCAGACTGACTATCCTACATATAGTTCCCTGCCAATCGGCTGCCGGTCACGTAACTCCGATCGAGGCTGGGCGTAGCGTGGGCATTCTGTATGGAATACTATTAAATATGCCCAGAGAATAACACTTTAATTTGAAATTGCATAACGGTTATGAATTGACACAAACAGCGTATGCTGAATGAGCCAGATGATCTCTGTGTCATTCGAAAAGGCTCCAAATTGTCAGATAGTACTACAGCAAAACCTATAATTCGTTTCGCACGTGCGCCTAATCGGTCAATTACAGCTCTAATAAGTGACACGAAATGGGTGCACTTATGTGAAATACGTAGCGTTCTATCGCTATTACCAAAATCGCTTGGAAATATTCATGTCATGTCGGCTCACTGCAAAGCCATCAGCATATTCAGAATGTCTGTCATAGACGTACATATTTACCGGATCATAAAAACATATCTATCCATACCAATGAATACGAGAATATATCACATCGCGTGATTTTGAGAACGTATTGGTAATTTTTTTTCGTATTCGGGTGTTTTCAAAGAGACGGAGGAGCAACTCTTCAGTCGTGTAAATGTTGAAACATGCTTTTAAAATTCAAAAAACTTCAGTATAACTTGTAGGGGGAAATCAAAGAAAAATAAGTGGGTAAATGAGGTGTTGTCAACATTCTACGTAACCAGTAACAAGTGGTACGGTCGACGGTTCCCCTATCTTTGGCATAATTTTTTTTGTAATAATTCTGTGTTGCATAACAACGTTAAGCATAAATTACTGTTAGCATAAACTCTTTTGGCGTAGCCAAGTTCCGCATATGTGCTCTACGCATAATTTTCATCACACGAAGTAACGTTTGGCATAAAGTTAATGTAATAATTGACGCATGGCATCTTTTTTATTTCGCATAATTTTCTTCGTAATAATTCAACATTGCATAAATTACTTTAAGCATAAATTACTACAAGCATATAATTTTATGGCATAATGAAGTTTCGCATACTTCTATTACGCAAATATATTAAGGCCGAATAATCTATAAGTACATTTAAAAATAGACGCACGGGTTGGTTGTTTAGGGTCACAGTATGGTTCTAACCTAACCTAACCCACTTTTTTGCAGGTGTTTGGGTTGTTTGAGGGTCACAGTTCTAACTTAACCTAACCCACTTTTTGAGCAGCCGTTTGATTTGGTTAAGGATCACAGTTCTAACCTAACCTAACCCACTTTTTTGCAGCCGTTTGGGTTGGTTGAGGGTCACAGTTTTAACCTACCCTACCTAACCCACTTTTTAAGCAGCCATTTGATTTGGTTAAGGGTCACAGTTTTAACCTAACCTAACCCACTTTTTTGCAGCCGTTTGGGTTGGTTGAGGGTCACAGTTCTAACCTAACCTAACCCACTTTTTGTGCAGCCGTTTGATTTGGTTAAAGGTCACAGTTCTAACCAAAGCTAACCCATTTTTTACTGCAGAACTAATAAATCTGCTAATTGTAATTTATGCATAATTTGTTTTCTGCAAAGTAAACATTCGCCTAAAGCCTATTATGCTAAACAGATTATGCTGGTTATTATTTTCGGACAGTTGAATATAATGCAAGACAAAATTATTCTTATCAAAAAGCGGCCGTGTGAATATTAGCCGATTTCAAATTAGGATTCGCAAACATTTAGCCAATTGTATATTATGCGAACCGATGATTTCTGCAATGTTAATATTCCTCGAAAAACAATTATGCCAAATATGTTATGCCAGATGCGTTTCTGGCCACAGAAGTTATGCCAAATGGATGGAACCCACGGTCGACGTCAAAAATATGTACTTTGTGTATGTACTTTACCTTTGCACTTTTCTCCTTCGTAATAATAAGATCCAAAAATGTAAACATATTTTTGACGTCGATTGTACATGCTTGATTTATGTTACGTTACTCAAAAACAACACGCATGCAATTAAACAGACTTTTAAAAAATGTGTTAAGATTCTCAGATTCTATATCCGAGGCTTTCAGACTGAAATTTTCTAAAGTTAGTTAACGTTCTCCCTCGAAATAAGGTGGAGGCCTGAAAGGTATTAATAAATCTAATAAAAAGTTAATTGGTAGACTGCCTTGAAACCCTGTTAGTTGTAAAACGAATTTGCTTTGCGGCAAAATAAGTTAGGTAAGTTTTCACAGTATCGAAGTAGGCTTTTCGAAACATTTTAAGAAAAAACTTAAGTATATTAAATGCCGCTCTACATTGTTTATATTTAACAACAAATGTATAATTGCCAATGCCGCGCTTAATTTTCCTGCTTTTCTTACATATACATACATACATACATACAATCACGCCTATATCCCAAAAGGGGTAGGCATAGATCACGGATTTCCATTTGCTACAATCAATGCAGCAAAACGGCTCTCCGTGAGCCACTTCTCGCCCCCGTTACATATAATTGTTGATTTACCAAATAAAATGTTCAGAAATTAAAATACCCGGTTCCACTTTTTACCTTTTTTAGAGTTACGTCATACATATATATTTACCAGTAGGCATTAGGTATAGTATTTCCTATACTTAGGTACCTATAGTTTGGGTTGGTAATCTGTACGGTTACCATGAGTTTGACTTTGTCACTTTTCGTTAACGAGTAACGAATTTACTATCTGTGCATCTCGTTTACACTAATACGTTACAAGCAAGATGCACAGATAGAATACTCGATACTCATTCTCGAAAACGTCAATGTCATAACTCATGGTAAGCGTACTGCTGACTTTACGTTTGTTCTTATCGGTAATAAATCGAAATTAATAGATGTACTAGCTTTTTCCTGTGACTTCGTCTGCGTGGAATTCCGAATTAGTACTTGATCCACCCTGCTTTTCATTTGTTCAAGGGTTGATTTTCGGGATGAACTTATCCTATGTTCTTTCCCAGAAGTCATAGGACAGAAACTACTTTATACTATATTCATCTAAATTGGTTAAGCGGTTTAAGCGTGAAGAGGTAACAGACAGAGAAAGACAAAGTTACTTTTGCATTAATAATAATGGATGGTTTGGGAACCGTTGTCTGAAACCATAGAAAGTACTCGATGCTAAAAAAATAACAAATATATTAAAATTCGAAATAATGTAAGTATTACGGTCGACGTAAAAAATATCATGACACTTTTAGACTTTACTAATTTGTAATAAGGTGCAAAAGTGTAAACATATCTTTGATTGTACCTATTTAATGCGTCCTTCAACCTAAATTGCTTGACAGGGTATTATATTCTCCATACCAATACTGAAACATTCACCGGAACGCGACAACGCTATAATAATTAAATAGGTGCTAACTTATTCATTCTCAGAAAAAGGCATATAAACACTTCCAATCTACTTGGAATCAATTTCTATTCATGTTCTGTTAAACGACAAAAAGTTCTGCTAATAAAATTCTCGCTTAAAAGGGACGCCGAAAACAAAAGCGAAGCGGAATATAATTTGTAATAGGTCTATACAATACTGGCCGATAAAAGACGTAAGTACATTGGAAAACCAGTTAGAATTTATAATTGATTGCACGATAATACGATTCAAAATAAGATTGTTTGCGATAGGCAAATATAATTGTTTCATAGCAGGCATGAATCTCGTTTACGGAAATACACCGTAAAAACGAGATCAAACGTGTTTTTGGTCCTTTTAATTATTTTTATACTAGTATCAATAAAAACAAGGTAGATTCATCGTGACGTCACAGTTTTGTATGATACTAACTTCATCGTAAATAGCAAAACGTTTTGACGTTCCATGAAGAGTAAGTCGTCGACTTAACTGGGTCTATACTATATTGGTTATTTAAATAGGTGTTCTGGTGTTATATGTATAATATATGCATGGTGAAGTAGGATAGCACAATTTCCCATGTTTCCCGAATTTTCATTTAAAATATATTGTCGTAGCAAAAATTGTTGTTAACTCGATTTAGATTGGTAATAATATAATATTGGTCAATAAAAAAATATGTTAAAAATGTACCGTCTAACGTCTTCCCTTTTATTTTTTTGGTAAATAAAAGATGACAGATATTATTTAACCCAAATAAACTTATGAATAAAATGCTGTTGCGTTGCGATTGGTGAGTACTCACTAACACGTTTACTTATTTGTTTATGAGAATCCTAAATGCATTTGCAATACGTTGATAATATTAAATTGATATTGAATTTTCTAATCTGAATACGACCAAAGGTGTGTTCAAGCGCCCCGGCCTAGCTTTGTCATCCGATAAGGGAGATCTACCGTTATGAATAGACATTGTAGAGCGTCATGTTTCCCATTCAACGCGGTTTAATTTCTATAGAGAGTGGCTATCCTGAAGTCAGAGCTGTCGCCGCAATGCTAGGGTTACGTCTGAACTGTCAACGGTAAATTAAACCTGCGTATACAGCATCCGAGTTTATACTTTTGCACTTTCGTCCATTGTAATAAGGACTACTTTGCATACACATATCTTTGACATCGTATGCCTTTATGTATTAGAATACATGTGCCGAGTCTCCGATGTAGGCATAGCTATTAAACGTACTCCATTAGATATACCTCATTATCTGTGATGTACTTACAAAGAGCTACAGAATGTACTTATAAATAATGATTTGCTTTATGTGCGTCCTTTGAGAATTTTGTATGATCATTTAAGTGCCTATAATAATAATTCTGAACGTAATTTGCATACTTATACAAGTATTTTATATGTAAATTATGTTCTCAATTTTAGTGACATTTTATTTAAATATAAAATACGTAGGTAGGTACAGCATTCAATTGTGTAAGCAATGGTATAAAATTCTTTATTATCCTGCTTCATTCAAAGTTGGCAAGTCGAAATTTATATCCTGCAAGGAAAATAAAAATGTCGACAAATACCTAATAGCTTTAAGTACTCTCGTCCTCACAAACTGGGAGGAGTGACGACGAACAATAAACTGGAACGTATAAATAGGTGTCAAGTATTTCAGAGGTGTCTTTCATCTTGGTCCCGAGCAAAATACAATGCCTATCGCTGTTTACCCTCACCCTGCAAGAAATAATAGAAACGAGGCCATTCAGCTCCGTCTGTATATAGGTCGCTAAAACAAGCAAATGGCTTAGTATGTAACTCATTATAAGTGCCCGCTGCGGCAACTTGCGGAATGGCTATTTAATAAAGTAGTTACCTACGCCCAAGTCGGAGAAAGTAGTTGTTCACTTCGCAACACACAAGTTTGTTTCTTAATACCTACTGTAAGTATGCGTATTTCAGAACTGTGGGACGGTGAGGGAAAATCTTACAGGTATCTTTAATAACCTCTTATTATATCGCTCTTATTATATGGGGTCCTCTGCGTCCGTAAGAAACCTTAGACAACACTACACGTGATCCCTGGGTGGTGCTAAAATAGTAACAAATTTCCTCTCGTGTGACACATACAACTTTTCACCTTAGTAGTGAGAATATATTAAAGTGCGATGGAGGCGCGTCACATTTCCTTCGTTTTGATAAAGCGAGACTGCTGGTACGTGAAAAATGCTACGTGCCACGCAAGATATGCGAAGCGATCGAGATCGGGCGTCGCCCTAATTTTAATCGTGACGGCGGCAGCAACTTCAGTGTGTGTTGTGAGAGTCTAGTGGACACAGTGAGTGTGGTGTGCATATCGCCGCTAATGTCGGATGTGCCAAACACGCTGGCAAACGCTCTGGCAGCGCCAGCGCCGGCGCAGGATCACCCTCAACAAGCTCTATCAGAGCGCGCACGCAGAGCGGCGAGTCGCGCCGACCGCCGCCGGCCACCGGCAGTCAATGGCGCGGCGCCGTAACGTCGGGTCGTGAATCGGTTCGCCTAGCACTCTTAGTGCTTGAGAATGGAGACCTAAGCTCTCCGAAACATGTCGCGCGTAGTGACTAAACACAAGTGAGTACAGCCACATGCAGTGATAATAGTGTTGATATGTCTCACGAAAGTTTAAATTCAATATTAAAGTTAAAAAAACACATTTATTTACATTCCCGAATGAGAGGCATCATCATTATGACGAAAACCTTCTAGAAACAAAATTTCACTCCGTGGAGTGACGAAAGTCGCACTTTCGTCACTCCAGGGAGTGAGGAAAATAGGCTTGTTCGAACTGCTGAGGTGAAAAATAAATTATATCGCTTTTCAATAAAACTGAAAGGAAATAAAAACACATTTTTCAAATACGTATTGACACCTGGCGTGTTTTCCTTTAATGTTTATTTGAAGCGAGTAACTAAACAGGTGCAGACTTGCTATAATCGAAGTAGAAGAATGAATATTAAATAAAACTGGAAATAAGAAAGCCAGATGGTTTAGCTATCGCAAAACGTCTCAAGCAATTTTACGCTCGGGTTTAGACACTGAAACTTGACAAACAGATCAGCGCGGCTTAGTGAAATACAATTTAATTTCCACCGGAGGAGGCTCAAATTTCTGAGCCGTTGAAACAATCGACGGCGAACAACAGAACTTATACCAGTCTTTGCGAAATCTCGATAAGCAAACAGATCCGAGACAAGGGATGGTGTATCAATAAATACCCTTTACTGTATCTGCCGCTTCCGCGCCTCTGAATTTCCAAGTTTGCAGTATCTTGTACTTGCTTTTAGCGGTGAATTTCTGAAACGATTCATGGAAAATGACGGATCAGTATAATATTAATCATCTTTAGGTAAAAGTTTTTTTGAGTTGATAAGCGACAAGGTTTTCCGACACAAATCATGTTAAAATGAGCTACTATAACTTTTTCAGAATGGCCATGTTGACAACGAGCGTATCAAATTGTTAGTCAAGGTCCCGATCCCGGCAATTTGACTTCAAAAGTCCTCTGGCACTGGCATAAAAGTTTGCTTTGAAAACATTTTCTGTAGGTAGCTTAAAAGAATTTGTGCAAAAGTAAGAAAGAAGACGCATTCGTGCGAATACGGAACGAACTCCGTATGTTGATGTTGATTGGTGAAATGAAATTGTATTTACTCAGATACCTTTAGTTCAAACTTTGAGGTTACCTATGATTTAAACTGAGAGAGAGAAATTGATAAACAGTTTGTGTACTCAACAGTTCCTAGAGTTTGCTTTGCTAATTGTGATCTGATCTCCATATTTTAATATTCAAAGGCTATTTTAGGTCCATTATGTACATTTACTTAACAACTCGTTACAGAACTCTTAAAAAGTGTTCTTAAGAAGCTAAATCATTTTATTTAACGACCTATTTTATTTAATCATTTTCTCCTTTGTCCCGACCCGACATTACTTCGCTCGATATCAAAGAGCTACTTGTAAGTAAAGCTTTGGTCTTAACGTTTGATCTTTGAAAATAGATCCCACTGTGCTCGTATGACTTCTTGTTCACTTTACTCAATAGTACATAACGTAAGCGTTTTAAGCTACAAAAAACCACATACGCCTTTTAAGTTATACCTAAACTATATGGATTAATCTATTCATAAATAAAAACTTTTTACAAAAAAAAGATAAACCGACTTCAAAAAGGATAAAATGAATCATTATATTATTTATATGCGTTACCAACTGATATGTTTGAAGTCGGTGCCAAGCCAAAAATTTAAATCAGCTTCAAGTATGAACATCACAAAACATCGGTACTTACTAATAGGTACATAATGCAAAGGTGAATGTGATTCTATCTGTTACATTTTCATGTTAAAACAACTCATCCATCAGATCCCATCATCAGAACAGCACCAGATTAATGTGGGACCATCTTCGAAATAGTTTCTTCCAAACAAAAAAAGAATTACTCGAATCGGACCACGGGTCTTGGCGTAATCGCTGAACATCCTACATCATCATTATCATCAAAACAATCATCATCATCAGGTCCACTCCATCAAATTGGTGGTTCTCGTGGTAAAATGCTTGAGTAACTTTAGAAAACATCCAAATCACCATACATGTGCCTTTAAAAATTGAGGAGTTCCCTCAGTTGCTCATCGATTCCATCATCAGAACAGCACCAGATTATTGTGGGAACATCTTCGAGGTAGTTCCTTCCAAACAAAAAAAGAATCATTCGAATCGGACCACGGGTCTTGGAGTAATCGCTGAACATCCTACATTTAAAAAAATCTTCATCATTATCATCAAAACAATCATCATCATCAGGTCCACTCCATCAAATTGGTGATTTTCGTGAGAAAATGCTTCAGTAGCTTAAGAAAACACTCAAATCACCATACATGTTCCTTTAAAAATTGAGGAGTTCCCTCAATTCCTCGTGGATCTCATCATCAAAACAGCACCAGATTAAAATGGGACCACCTTGGATGTAGATCCTTCCAAACAAAAAAAATGAATTACCCAAATCGAACCACGGGTCTCGGAGTAATCGGTGAACATACATTTAAAAAAAAACACCAAACCGAATGCAGAACCTCCTTCCTCAATGGAATTGAAGTCGGTTAAAAAAGCCACACGTTGTAAAATCCTGAAGCGCTCATTTACCAACGTTTCGCGCAGCATTAAATGTTTTTTCTGTTATTCAAGTATCCGAAACATCCGGGTAGCAACACTGGCATGAAATAATAAATTCTCTATTACGTAGGTACTGGCCGGTAGCGCACTCCACAAGGAATACCTAAATCGGACGTTGTCCGACCCGCTCAACTTGTGGGGGTTAACTAGGTATGTACATACGTTGCACACTTTTGGCTTTAACGTAATATCGTTGTTTTTTTTATTGTATGCACATAATATACACCCGCAGATGTGCCCGCCGGATTTGTCCGACGGATATGCCCGGCGGACAGATCCGTCCATGTATGGCGCTATTCAGATGTGTCCGCAGATCAATCCTTGTCCAATTCACGCCATACATGGACGGATCTGTCCGCCAGGCATATTTGCCGGACAAATCTGGCGGGCACATCTGTGCATGTATCCCTAGCTATTAGCTGTTCCATGGGTTTTCAAATATTTTTTCAGTAGGGAGAGGGAGGGAGATTGTCAGATCGTTCCTGTTCTACATTTCAAGCATCACGGTGTCATATATAACAAACGAAACTCAAAGCGCGAAACCTGATTTCATTCAACACCATTAAATTACATTTAAATATAATACGAATTTTTAGGCTTCAGAGTTCAAGGGTAGCCGATAACCGTGTAATGACCGTATTATTTTAGTCGCGGAAGTCTCACGGCGAGTGGGACATAAACTCGATTAATAGCGCCATGTAAACAGAATAAACAGCACGAGAGGTGTAATGGCCGGTACAAACATGTGGAACACCTCCCCCTATCGACTCGCACACCGGTCAGTGTGTGACGTGTGACCCAGTAAAGTACCCTCCACACCGGCAGCACGTTTACCTGTGTACCTACCTATACAGGTATCACGCCGCCCACAATAAAATGTTCATGCTCTTTCATTCTTAATGAGCTACCAATGAGTTCAAACCTTCAGTATGTCGCATTACTTCTCGGGATAGTAAATGTTAACGACTGGTGTGTGAGTAAATAGGCAGATCTTTCACACACAATCATATAGGTAAGTATTTCTCGATAAAGAAAATCTACACTGCTGCGACTTCGTAACCACTCCAACTTGGTGAAAATAGATTAGGTTATTTTCAAATAATGTTTTTAAAAGAAACTAACACGATATGCAAGCTAGCTAATACATGCCTTTGCCCTTTACAACGTAACACATACATACGTAAAAAAAAATACTGTTACTGTGAGCCGATAACAAGCATTCACGTAAAGAACATTTCTAATGCAAGACTAACTTTTAAAACATTGCAGTCAGTGTAAAACCTAGAGAAAGAAATAAAAAATACGACTTGTTGGCGCAGTTATTGTAGGTATCAGGCCGTATACGCGTAATTTAAATATTCCATGCTATGCTAGTTTTTTTAGCCGCGCAGTTAATTAAAATATGTAGGAAATTGTTTTTCTCTTTCACAACCACCTTTTACCTCCTCCGTCGTTGCACTCTTATACGAACTTTCACTACTCTCTCTGTCTACTCTGAGTGGATTGATTTAAGAAATAAATAGATCTCGTAAATTCAGTCTTATTAATTTAATTATATGCGTGCCAAATTTCCATCCATAAGTTGCATACTTATATTAGAAAGTAGTAACAACAAAGATAAATATCGCACCCATTCGAATCCCGAAGATAAGATAATCTCGCATGCGGGCATTCTTCCGAACCACCTGAAACTTGTGTTGGAATCACGTACAAAATTTATTGCTGCCTTTTCGGTGGATGAAAACATCATGAACGCTTTGTTGGGGTTCATTCAATTCTTTTGGATACCCGTCTTTGTAACACGGAGGCTTGACATGCGCTGCGTGGAATGTAGTATGTACTAAATAAAATTAAGTACATAAAATATGCCTACTTTTGGTGAAATATAATATTGAAGGTAATTTGGATGATGAAAATATGAGAATGATGGCCATTTTCATATAGTAGATAATGTTCCTACACTAAGAGATAAAGTTATAGCTGAATTAACTGCCTCTAGTTTTGGTAAAGGTTTGACCTGCGCTAAAAACAGTGGTTCCGGTAAATTATCGGAAAATGAGCTTACCTAGACACCTTTTTCTATAGTCTCTTTATGTCTGATAAAAGCTACATTGTAATCCATATGCATTTTTAAAGAATGTTAACAATAAAACAACGCCATTCAAGCGTTCGGTAAATGACATCATTCCATTACAAAAGGCCAAATGACATTTTCTCAGCATGTATAATATATCATCAGGTGACAACCAAAACTCACCAATTCCAATAAAGTATTTACTTAACGCATTCATTGCCAGGGGGCGTGGCCTAGGAACAAACCTGTATGACGGTAGACGCACATGTGCGTCGGGGCAGTGAATGTGTTAAACAAAAATCAACCTTTATTTGTTACGGTTTATTATGCCTAGGAACTGATGGTAGTAATTAGTGAGTTTCTGTTGTCACCCGCTGATATTATGGAATATACTAGAAGTAAGTAATGAAGAACATAAAGTTTACAATAAGTCCTAGAAATGAGCAAGAGGCAAGAGTGTTTTCTAAAATAAAATGAGCACTAGAACAGTATTCCGCGCATTATTGTCGCACTTCCGTCTCTGAATTATGTCCGTGACAATAACTAGGCGGAGGGGTTTCATATTGCTTTCAATTATATTTTCTAGTGTCGGCAAAGAAAAGAGGAAACGCAAACCCGAGAAGCAACTGAAAGTTTCCACTTCACGGCTCGTGACTCCAGAGCGATTTTAGATTTTATTAAAGAAACCTTTGAAAGTTCCGCGTTTGCCGCAGAGGACATTTTTTGTATTCGCCACCTTACTGACTAGGTACTTGAGACTTGTTTAAAAGCTTGCATAAAAAATTCTTTAGTTCTCGAACTCGTAAAACTTTTTGATGAGTTTCTCGGGAAATAAAAGTTTTAATAAATAAGAAGATAGTGGCTACTGTGAAGCCAAAAATGAGGCCGCTGTAAACTTTACATTAAGTGTTCTAGTTTTCGTCATTGCCCTACTATCTAATATTGTGAATTTTATTTTATTAATGCAGTACTCTTCAAATCAAATAAAAATCTACGAACAAAAAAATATTGTTTCTAAACAACTATTACAATGACAATACCCTGGGATACCCAAAAGCGAAATATTGAATCTCAGCAGAAAAATCGAGCTGAGTATCTCGTGATACAAAAACAACAGATAGATAAAAGCAAACATAAGTAGTGGCTACAGGCAATTTGCTGCTTCTACAAACCGTACTAGTAGTATTTGGCGACAGCTTTATTGACATAGGACCCAACCGCTATCTTTGATCGCTGAGAGAAAGCACACAATGTAATACTGTGTCTATATAAACACACCTTATCTTTGCTAGCAGAACCATAAAACACTGCAGATTAAACAGTAAAAAGTTCTAAATGCTCTTTTATCTCTTTAACTGGCTACCGGCTCTTAAGTAAATTGCTGTTGTTATACTTTTTTTGTGAAGTTTTCTAGTAGAACTCTTTCGTATGCACTTTTTGTTGTAACATCTTAGGTGCATTTACAGTTTTAAAACTAATTAAGACTAACTGAATTGCACGACTACAGCTCTGTTCTGTAGTACATAAGTACACCCGCGGGCTGCGACTATTAGTATCCTTGTTCTTTTTTTAAGAGTAGGTACCTACCAATTACGTAATTGATCTAGTAACACATTTTCTTATAGTTATTTTCAACTTGGCAATACAACCTTAGTCCGCTCAATTATTTAGTGAAAAACCGGAATAGAAAAGGCAAATCCGTACAGTAGAATCTAAAGCCAAGTCAACACCCGATTAGGGAATATTGATCAATAGCCGAGCCAAACTTACAACAGGAAACTTTTTGTGACGCGACGAAATATTATGTGCCCAATCCTTAAGCGGATTATATCATCTCTCCAAGTTTGTACAAAGAAACGGAGAAGCGATTTGCACGTGACAATATTATACCAATTTCAGACATCACTCGTTTTCCTTTAAGTATCATCCAAAATTATTGAAATTTTACTTCCATAAGCAGCCTAATGTAAAACCTTTTAAGACTAACCGTCTTTAGCATTTATGTTAAATATTTATATTTGAATACACGATTTGAAGCAGAAAAAGAATCAGTCTTAGCGACTGATTCTTTTTCTAATCGATCGAAAAATAATCCGTGATTTCACAGGTTAAGAACAAACATTCAAATAAATCTTTGGCAGAAATATAAAGAGAAAAGCGACGTAAACGAATGTGACAGAAGTGCCGCTAGCGGCTATTGTTTCTCACCTGGCAGCACAAGCAAATTAGTGAAAGCCAGTGCAAGTAACGTGTGACGATGAACAAGTCTAGCCACTCAGCCCGCAACTCCCTCGAGCATCAACTCTACATTCTCACTCTGACCTAACAAGAACCGTGTACTTCTATCCCACTCTAGTTTGAAGTCGGGTGCTGGCAAATAGGACAGTCAATGGTAATTATTTTAATTAGGAGTGCCAGAATTTCAGCAGTCTCAAACAATGCTTTGAGCATTATTACGTTTTTTTTGTTTTGTCCGTTTATGATCCGGCAAAATGTCAGAGGAGTTATGCAGAGGACAGGCGAAACTTTGCCTTTGACGGACCGCAAATGTGGCATACGTACTTCTAGGCTCACGGCTTAACTTGACAAACTTAGATTACGAAGTTAAATAGCAAATTTAAAACGGTAGCAGAAAGGAGAATGAATTTAAGCATTGTTTTTACATTTCAATCTAACGCGCCAAAAGTAATCCGTTGCATAGAAACTTACCTTGAGGAGATTCTTTTAGAGTAAATCTCATCCATATTTTTAAAGGACCTGAAATCAAACCAAAACAACACGTCAACAATTAATTTTTCAATAATTATAATAGATATATAAGTTAAGTATGCATGCGAGTAATTTGACTTGTGTTTCCTAGTATATAACGAATATAATAAAAATAAATCCTCGTAAAGGCCAATATGCACATACAACCATCGCCTGACCTTTGGACCCGAAATTCGCGTTGATAACGATTCCGATATTTCATTTGAATTGGAAAGCATAAATTGAAACTGCATTGAAACGGGGGCGAGAACATCCAAGCACTTGGATGTATTTCCTTTAATATTTAATGTGGTTAACTCTCTAGCACCCACATTCGGAATGACCTCATCTATAAGTAAACCATTTTAGAATACAATGAAATAGAATATACTATTCCTAATAGTTTTGTTACATTAGAATTAAACTGTTAAGGAAAACTGTAAATTCATTTTACGACTATATTATTTTTACATAGTTCGTTAGTAATAATTTCGTGAGTTTTTCAGTTTAGTCAGTACAAATAAACATATGTCTTGAAAGTCCAACGTCAACTAAGTACAAGTATGTTAATAATTTAATTTTGTTTTGATTAAACATTTAAAAGCCAATTACTAAAAATTTTAAATCATTATTAAATTAACCTGTAGTGTAGTGCAGGTTTTGCGCATTTACCTTTTTAACATTTCAAAGTTACATAAAACTGTGTCGTTCAATCATTCTTAACAAGCATAGATATATAATACCTACGTAAGCATACGTAAGTAACGTAGGAGTCGTATTTGATTACCGTGATTGACAAGCCTGCTTTAAGTAAGATTGATGCTACTTCTAGCCAAGCTAGCTTCTTGGGTTAGTCAAGCCTGCTAAATCGGGAAAGACAAAAACAACAACAAAAATATTTTCACGCCTACCCACGTAATTTTCAAGAAAGCTTATTCGTCCTAACGGGTGTCCCAGCCCTTTGCTCTATTGAGTCTGGGGTCCGTTCGGCAATCTAATCTCAGAAATTGGCGTATTAGGCACTAGTTTTTGCGAAAGCGACTCCATCTGACCTTCCAATGTAGAGGGGAAACTAGGCCTTGTTGGGATCTACCTCACGATGTTTATCTTCACCGGAAAGGGACTGTTACGAGCCGGGGTTTGAACCCGAGTCCTCTGGACTGAAAGTCGGACGTCTTACCGTCTTACCGTCTTACCAGCGCTTCAACTTTTTTTTATCTTACTCTTTTACTTTTATCGCAATGGACGATGAAATTCCAAAGCATCAGTCACAAAACTGACAGCTTATCTAACCCCGTTATTGAAATGTTACTAGTTCAACATCAAATGAAATGAAAGCCTCAAGGCTCAGAGTAGAAAAGCAAGTCAGCGCAGGTATCGCGTTACACCAACGTCACTTCCATAAATTTCAGTGGAAGGTAGTCCAATGGCGCAGCCTGCAGAAATATGAACATCCTTGGAGACCGCCCTTGCGGCCAGGCCTCGGCGAGTAAATATAACGAGAATAAAATGTGTGGAGGTAAATGAGATACTAAATTAAACTTTATTATAAAAAAAATATTGCAGGGAACAGTCAGCAGCGATGAGCTTGAATGGATTTTAAGGTGAATCTAGTGATTCACCTTGCTGAGCGTGACAGTACTGGTACTGCTAAGGTATCACGAAGCTTATAGAATATTCATGGGATTGCTTGATATGCCTTCAGCTGCCAAACATTTGTTTCCTTAGACAATGGTCTTACTTAACCCACAAAAAAATATTGGGTAAAAAAATCGAAGAATAACCAAAACTAATACGTAAAACAGATAAATGTCACATGTGACATAAAACCGAGACTTATTCCAAATAAATTAATAGAAAAAAAGGAAGCCTGGAAAATAAACAATAATGTTTCAACGCAAATCCATATTCTGTAGTATACACTTATTAACGACTTAAAATAATTTCAAACGAGCTGACATAACATAACAATGTACATGTACATATTATATACATAGTCGTACATTATGCGGTAAGGCGATGGCGATGGCGCCGCGAACGCATGACTTCACGTAATTTAGGACTAACGGCCTGCGAAAAACCCATAATCGTAGCGCCGTTCTTCCTACAAAACAAATAAAGAACTATATATGTTGGTAACTATCACATAGTACGTAATACAATATGTATTTTACATCGAGCGCTTTTGGGACGGCGCTGATAAAAATACCTATGCGAAAACATTACTGCTGAATCCAGAATTGTTTAATTGTTTTTGAAATTACAAGAAAATCTTATTAAGAAGAGTAATAGGTAGGTAGGTTCTATTATACAATTTGGGTAACAACATTATCTTTAAGTCAAGTCAACAGCTGCAAATAAATCGGAGATTATGTATTTTAAAACTAACTCCAATTTTGTTTAGAAAAGCTATTAATGCTTATAATGGATGGTACATCCAGTCTCAGGTCTCATCTCAGCTCTCAGGTGTCAATTGGTGTCTATAGTTTTTATTAAATGTATATTATACCTAATATACATTTAATAAAAACTATAGACATCAATTGACACCTGAGAGCTGAGAAATTTAATAACATTAAAATGAACAAGAATCTCACTCATTAGTAATTTTTCCATTATACTTATATTGAGCTCATGGAACTAAATTGCGACTAAATCTTATGGTTTGAAGATAAATTATGGTAATAATTTTATTTTGTGTACCAACAATCATTAGTTCAATCTGTTGGCGACCGGTATTATAATTATAACCAATAACCGTATGACCTTAGTTCCCATCAAAGCACAAAAGTGCTGCACTGCAATAGTCTTTGCACCTGGCGGGGACCATCTCCGGATGTATCATGTTGTGCGTTCGGAGATGGTGTCTGCCATGTGTATCCCTTACTTTTATATTAAATAGTTTTAAAGGGCCTATGCGCTGTTGGCTTCGGCTCCACGCATGCCTACCAAAGGTTCGGGACCCCATGGTCCCGAGATATGGAAAAAACGTACAAATAATATATTACATTAGGAATTAGAACGTGAGCTTACAACAGATATTTGCCTTCATTACGCGAGCTCATAAACGAGGTTTGCCTCAAATCCCACCCTTTGAAAACCGTTAAAAGGGTAGGATTTAATGATAGTCGACGTGTTAACAAGAGCTGATATGTATACTTAATCATTTATCATACCTACATTTTAGAATGATAACAAGTGTAAATTGAAAATGTTGATAGAACAAAAATCAAGATGAATTAACAAGTTTTAATTCATAGATCAGTTATTGGAGCATTTTGCCTGACAAAAGGTAATGTAGAAAATGTTTTAATGGGGATTGGTAGGTTACATGGTGGTTTTAAAAAAATCTTCATTTTAGACTTTGAGGGAGCGGAGCGTTAGGCCGCCATCTTGGTTTAAAAGTGCCTAAATTCGGGTTTTTAACATTGACGCATAAACGGTTATAAGTTATAATTATAAATCTAGCTATTTAATAACCAACCTGTAGCCTATCAATACCCATTAAAATATTTTCTACACCACCTTTTGTAAGATAATGTATAGAGATGATTCTCCGATTATTTGATTATTAGTTTCGCCTGTTCTGGCTTCTGTACAAACTGAGGCGATTTCGTAGCACCGCAAACGATCATGATCTTGACAAACAAATGACTATCCAACGACCAGTACCTAGCGTCAGTCCTAAATACCTACCTACGTGACTATTTTATTTTTTTGTAAAACCTAAATAATTAAAAGCCCTTTGGTTCTCAAACCATTCTTCAAAAATAATATCATAAAATCGTTCCAAACGCGTAGAGTTTTATATTACAACCATTACTATGATATTTGATACAAATAGATATTTTTTGGTCAAGACAGGTATCCAGACCTAGTTTATCAAGTTTATCGTTCAAGTCGGTTCACATGTAATAACATTTATGAGTTAAGTTTTCTGCTCTCAATTTTAAAGCAAAGTTTTATAGCGCAATATTGTGTTTCAAATGCTACCAACTTTAATTAAAATCGCCCCGCACCTTCTGTTGCGAGTTGAACTTTGGAAATAGTGTACCTGCAATGCAATATTTATTATTTCTCAGCAAATTTTTATTTTTCTTCTCAAGTCCTGTATTTTGAAAGTAGATAGGTACCATTTGGCAACTAAACTGATAAGGAATGCTTTTGTAATCCTCAAAGAAATGCTTAGCAGAAATATAATCAGAAAAGTTACGATAACAAACAGAAGCTCCTCAGACATTTATTAAAAGAAACGAAAATAATTTCCCGAATCGATCGAGGTTTACTCAACAAAAACTTCTCACAAATCAAACTACATATGAAAATTTTCAAAATTTGTATTAAGAATTGAGTCCTTTGAAATTTTGAGGTACATTACATGTTTTCATGTCATCCCTTACTTCGTCGAAGCGCAAATCACTTATCTAACAAATTGTTCGTAAATGACACATATTTACATAAGAAAAGCTGAATATAGAAAATCGAATTGCATTATCTGCCTCTATCGCTCATAAACATTCGAACGATAGAGGGAAATGAGCGATCAAAAGTGATTCGTGGTTTTATGTACGTAGAGTAGACCAAGCAGTATTCATCGATCATTATAAATATAAAGTACGCCAAAGGAAGGCTAAAGGACTCAATCGACAAAATCAGTTTACAAATGAAAAGTCAGACAGTCAACAAAGTTTTATACCTAAATGAAAAACATATTTCCTAGCGCGAGATCCCCTGATAAACAACTTTTTCATTTCCGTTGATTACGACCCTTGTCAAAATATTGTCGTTGAATAACGTCTAATTCAGCTCCATCCTATCATATGAGATTGAAAAAACGGCAGAATCATTCGTTTGTAAAGAGGAACGAGTAAATAGGAGGTAATAAGACAAATGGTAGTCCCTAGTCGTTTGTTTTCTCAACGCAGTGTTACGTCTGAGTTAGATATATTGTTCAGTCTGTGCGATGTAATTACAGAAGTTACGCTGCGTTCAGCTCAGTCCATAAAAACGCAGTAATATGACTTAAATTAAATTATTGAACGTACCAAAATGAGTAGGCAGGGTGTTACAAAATAAAATGAATAGGCACGTTTGGACTTCGCCTGCTTTCATTTAAGCTGGTTCATTTCGGCACACCCCGCTGTCTTTGTACTTTGTAGGCATCTCATGACTCGATCTCGCAAATAGAAACAAAACATACACAGAAAAAAAAGATATCTTAATTCAAGATATTCATTCTTGTATATAAGGAAAATCGATAATATCTTGAACCAAGTATGATTTTGTTGATCCAAGATAGAACTTACTTGGTTCAAGATATTTTTTACTTGATTTAACCCTTTTCGTCCTGGTGGTCATCTCTACTAACCGCCCTATTTACATACATCCCCTTCGAAATTAGCTGTACAAAAAAATAATGTTTTTCCCTTTTTTTAGTCATAAGCCATAGACATCTTCAAACATTACGCCTTTATTACAATAAACAACAAATTGTGACACAAAGGGTTAAGAAATTATCGATTTTCCTTATACGAGTATACAAGAATAAATATCTTGGATTAAGATATCCTTTTATCTGTGTAGTTTCAAATGTTACTACATAGGTATATAGTTTTCTACAGAAAAGCGAGACAGAGCAGAAAAAATATAGCCATAAAAATAATGAACCATTTTGCGTTTTGAAAATAAGCAAGCCCAGTCTTACTATTTAATAAGGACATATGTTGTGTGGACAATACAGCCATGTGTTTCCCTGGCATTGGAAACATGGCGCCGCGGACCTGACTTAGCCTCATAAAATAGTAATTTTATTTATCGTCGACATTAACAACTTTCAATTCCATCGCATTCACCATAAAAAGTAATTACAATTAGACTGTTTGCATGCTACTTTTATAAAAAATACATCGGACCTAATCCACGTTGCTAAGAGAATTGTATCGTTACCCATTAAATAAAATTATCGGCTCGTTAGGTACTCGTTCCCCAGTTGATCATTTCTCGTGGAAAACATTACGCCCGAGGCATAGTCTGTTGTTGTTGTTGAGAATATGAAAACAGCTTCGATGTTATTTTCACTGCCGTTAAATACGTATAGTAATTGCATGAATTTAGAAAGGGCGGTGAAAACATGGTTAAAATAGGGTTGTTGAATTTTGTAACACAAGCTAGCTAAACTTCTAAAATATGCATGAAGAAACTAACAACAAATCGAGAATATTTTGGTTACCAAAATATACAAGTCAGCAGTATAAAACGAGTAAATCTAAATGAAAAGGTAGCGTTTAGAATGGAGGTTCAAAATTAGGCGAAACTGAAATTTTCATTATTAGGGTACCGTGCTACTGTAGACCCTTACAGTTTCACCATGTCCGTTTATCTCTCCGCAGTTTAGCTCAATGATCGTTAATAGCTACAAAGAAGTTCATAGCAATTTTTTGATAAAATAAACAGTTTCAGAAATAACCGCTCCAAAAATCGAAAAAAATGTGTTACTTTCGGGACCATGGGTTTAATTATAAAAGAAAATATGTAAACGTGATAGTTAATAGCAGTAGCTTTGGCTTAAGCGCGTACAAAAGTAACTGTCTATTATATCATAGTTATAATGGTACAGTCGCCAGCATCAGACATATCGGAGCGGCCAAGGTGGTCACAAATATCTGAACAACGCCTTTATGGTTAAGGCGATAAGGTGCTTGTTCAGATGTTTTTCATTACCGTGGCCGCTACTGATACTCGTATATTTGATGGCGACTGTACAAGTGTACACCCCATTAGAGCTACTACACTACACACACACACACACACACACACACACACACACACACACACACACACACACACACACACACACACACACACACACACACACACACATACACACACACACACACACACACGCACGCACTACGGTAGGTAAATTTTTAAAAGCTTTGTCATGGAGTAATTTATCTTTTAATAGCCAACTAGAGTCGTTCCTAAATTGTTCTAAATGGTTTTGTGAGCGCTACCAAAGGCTTTTTGTTTTAATGAAACCTTTTATATTTATATGGATACATCCACGCGTAAATAATACATTGTTTAGTTTGTTTTATTATTTATTTATTAGAGGTAAGTTGTTATAAAGATGTAATTTAGTAGGTAGTACCGCAGGTACCCTAAAGGATGATGCACGGTGTTCTGGACCGTGTCCTAGTTGTCCGACACGAGACTTCCGACACTTCATTTTGTATAGAAAGCGTCACGTGATCCTCGGATGTCACGTGATGTTCTGTACACATACAAAATGAAGTGTCGTGTCGGACATGGCCCGGAACACCGTGCATAATCCTTAAGGCACCGGAGTTTCAATAGGTATAAGCATATGTTGTGTAAATTCCATTTGCTTCAAACTCTCAAGGATAATGAAAATAGGCCACCTCGTACGGAAATTACTATACAAGGAATCTGTTTTCGTATACGGAAAAAAAATTATGTTCATCGAAGACAAATCCTCTTAGTCAAGACAATATTTTGTTTCGTATATAGGTGGAAACAATTTGCCTAGAAAGTGATCTTGATTCAATTAAAATGTCTTTTTTCGAGTAAAATGTATCTTGGGCTCAAGATTATATAATTAGTCCAAGACAATATTTACTTATGTTCAAACAATAATTCTTGCATTAATATTCTTGGCTGAAGATATCCTCCAACTCAACAGCGAGTATGACACGTAAGTGCGTAAGTAAATAGTATTTTACCAGCTTCTACTTATTCAGTTTCAGCAGTCCCGTTCACCGTTGTCTGTAATCAAATCTTGCAAGTTAAATTTGACCCAGTTCCCGTTTTCCAATTGAACTGAAATTTTGCAGGCGAGTGTAAATCTGATGACTAGCGTACGGACAGTTGGTAGCATTATTGAGCAGAGAAGAGAGGGCATTGGATGATTGGAGTCGCCTAGGTTACATTTTATGATAGAACCGGTGGTTTTTAGTTTCTTTTTTCTCTCTGACGTTCATAAGTATATTGCAATGTGACGAAATTGACAAAACAAAACGAATGACTAATGATTTTTTTATGATTTTTGATGAAGTAACCGGGACCACCAGCTTTGTGTTAAAATTTGGGACTTCTGTTGTCTATCAGTGTGACGTATTAATCAGTCTTATCATTATCAGTATCACCAAACCAGATAGTTCAAGAGAGGTGCGTTATTTTTGTTTATTTAAATATATACTTATGATTAATTTATATTTAGTGTACGACCAATTTTCGGGTGAATTGCAAAATATATTCCAAATTTCATCCTCGGTTTCACTAGAGTTAACAATAGAACACATCCCCTACAACAGAGGTTCTATTCTCGGTGGGCCTGTCATTGACCCAGTTATGTGGGGCAGACAGCCTGCAGCTCGTACTCTGCTAAATTAATTATAATAAAGGTAAATGGTTTAATGCAAACACGGTGCCAGGCCGGCACGACGCCACTGCGGTGTCTTCCTGACTATTAATACCACTATCCTATTGCAGTTAAAAGAGCATAAAAGCATTGGGATTACTAGCATTCGTAAGCCTTTTAAATTGAGCAGAGTAACTTAGTGCATTATTTGAACATAAAGGCGTAAGACGATAAAACTAACTTATAATCTCAAACGTTTCGTGCCTAACGAGATAATATGCAGTTGTTCTTTTTGGTCGAGTTTAAAAAATATAGGACGAGGGTAGTAAACGAATTCTCTCAAGTAAAGAGAAGATTCAACGTGATTCTGCCAGGTTGTTGATTGTGACGAGTTGCTTGTTTGCCCCAATCTGTTTGCAAAAGGACATGTTTTTGGAATACTAATTATTTAGGTTTCCAACTGTATAGTAATAGCATTTTTTGCCATTTATTTAGCCAGCCCGATGTAATCTACAACTAATACTAGTAAGTAGGTACTATCAGTAACAACTTATTTCATTTCTCGTTTTAGTACAAGACAAAAACAAAATAGTAAAAATTCGTATATCTACGTAGATAGAGAAGTGTAAAATAGTACATACAATTTTTTACATTATGCAGTTACAAAATTTTCAAGCGTATTTGATAATCTACCGTTGCATTCCGAATGTACGTGTAACACTATCTTTGATTTTAGTTTTAATTTTTGAGTCCTTAAAATTATGCACTACTTTACGCGTCTTAATATTGTATTTAACTGTGTTTATTATAATAGACAATTAGGTACAACTAATGATAATTGACAACTGTACCTATACCTCAAACAAAGTAAGCAATATAAATACACTAGTAATATTAAATAGAACCTAACACAAACACACAATTCACGAAATTCAGCTAACAATATTGCCAGCTCGGTTCAATTTGCATCAATTTCCTAAAGGGTTACGACTAAAGTTACTTGTGTAGCCTACATTGTAGCTATTGGACCTTCACAAATCTAGAGGTGACCTTGCCTGGCTTCCAACAATTGTTTGGTAGTTTGGTACCCACCCTTCTTGTTTACATTGAATACTAATTTAACAGTTTGTATCGTACATCATATATGTACAATTTAGAGAAAACAGAATTGTATACCATGTGGTTATGTGAATTTCGAAGGTTATATTTGGTCCAGAAGGGATAAGGATAACTCAATTGATATAGTAGTTTAATTCTATTTATATAAATAACGCAAAAGCGAAATGAATAATAAATTGCATATAATATATCTTTATAGACAACCAAACGTCTACTCTGAATTAATTCAAAATAACCAATCTTTATTGAATTTGATAGTGTTAATATTGTTCCATAAATGTAAATTCGTATACTTGGCTGTTTGTTATTTATTAATACCACCAAAATAGCGAAACAGATTTGAATAGAGTTTAAAATACTGTGTCCTATTTACAGGATATTTTTATCTTATACCATAAGGACATAAACGCAATCATGTTTAGCACTCAAATGCCTAACGGAAACAAGGGTTAATTTAATAACGACTTCTACATAGAAGAGTTTAGCAGACAGTCTAGTTTGTAATACAATACGTTTATTGAATGTACAAGGCGCTTTCTTATTAAAAGCATTGCGCAAAGGCAAGTTGTAAACGGATTGTATGAAGATGTTAGCGGCCGCACAACTTCGCTGAGGGGAGAGTGTTTCTTGTTATTAAATAACTTTTATCGACCTACGCTTCGGCTTACCGCAGGTTATATAAAAATACAGAACTTTGTTTATGAATTCGCAAATTCAGCCTACATACTCATAATTAATTCTCTTTGGCAAACTTTAATCGGTGAAGTGTTGTCTATTATCGAGTAAAAAATTATATGGCTGCGATTGCATCATGTGATGTGCCACAACTAAAAGTAAAGGAACTTGAGGTAAAACATAACCACATTTCTAATAATATCTGTATAAACTACACATAAATTAGATTAATAAACAGTCAAACCCCTATCTTTATCAAAATTTACTGTGGCGCGTCCCAGTAGACTTGGGGCCTCTAACAAACTGAATTGTTATAGGTACCATCTAAAATAAAATTGGCAGATCTTGATCTAACTGCAAAATAAGTATATAAAAAGACTAGGAGCTTATCAAAAGGTAATCGTTACAACCAAAGGCATCGATACCAAAAACCTGTACCTCTCTTTCGGCAATAGAGATAGATTGATTCCATCTTAAAAGGTAACCCAAAAACTTTTCTCGCGACACTTGAAACTTGTCATGTGCTGCGTACATTTTTCCAACTTGACTGATCTGAATGACAGTCGAGTGAAAATGAGTTACACGAGAGGAATAAGTTATGCAAAGGGAATTTGCGGCGAGCGAGAAGTGAGGCCGTTAGTAAAGTTATGTTTTTAGTAGTCATCAATATGCGGGCGAGATGGCTCGGGGGGGATGGAGGCGTCAAGCCGCCTACTCTGCTCCTTCCATACACTGTAATCCCATCAATAATAGCTAGGTAATATTTCCAGACTTCAACGGAAACGAAGCGAGCAACTGAATAGTTAACAGAGTGCTTATATGCGTCGTCTCGATGGAACATTTCAAAAGATTTTCCAAGAAATGAACTCACTTTAGAATTAAACCAGTAAAACCCAAGTGGAAGGTGAATTGGAAGGAAGTATTTGCGTTTACTTATTACGTTGTACATTAAAAATGTATGCACTTTACAAATGTACAGCTATATAATACGAACAATATGGTTTTTCATGAGCTAAAAGTAAAAGCAACGAGGGAATAAAAGATGTTATAAAGAGTGACACAACATTTTCTACGCACGATATCATTAGGTGCGTTCTTAAATTTTTCTTTACGCTTTTATCGACAAAGAAAACTCAAGCATATTCTGCAAATCAAGAGCCAAGGAATCTGAAGGCTCTTACATTACAAAGAGGAACCTATGTCAGAAATTTGCTTTCAATAGATTCTCACTACGCACAACCCCAAAATCAGAGCCACGGTTTAAGTTGATCGTAAAAGGATATGGAATCTTTGATATTAAATGTAATTTCGCATCCATTGATGCGGGCCCTAGCAATTTGAGGATATCTATTGGGTATTCTGATCTCTTATACATAAGCACCTTGGTATAAGCACGTTTAGAATAGACAATGTTGACATAACTTGTACATCCTTAGATCTAAAAACCACTTTCATAACTATCTAATTGTATCTTATTATGTAACGTGTGGAGCGTGTTGTCTTGCAATAAATGATTTTAA
This sequence comes from Pammene fasciana, assembly GCA_911728535.1. Lineage (NCBI taxonomy): Eukaryota > Metazoa > Arthropoda > Insecta > Lepidoptera > Tortricidae > Pammene > Pammene fasciana. The sequence continues at coordinate 7,331,821 of OU452279.1, forward strand.
TTTGATTTGATTTGATAAATATACACAGACAGATCTGCCCGCCGGATCTGTCTGGCGTTGGGTACCTCGTATAAAAACTTAACAAATTCTCGTTTTATAAGTTGACTTAAAATTAATAATATTATACCTACGTTTCCTATATATTTCAGGATTTAGTAGCCCGTTAATTATTTATACAGCGCAGTGATAAGCTGATAAGGTCAAGTACTCTAAATTAAAAATAAAATTGCAGCAACCATTATTTTTTTCACAACAATAAAGTCAGCGCAGAGCCGGGAACTCCGCGGTTTTGTATGTATTTAAGCATTAGCTATCGTTTTTGACCAATAACAAGTCTAGAACTCCTGAAAATATATCAGCATATCACACCTGAACTTTGAGAAAATCTAATTTCCAACTTTAATTTTTTTCACAACAAATAAGTTAGCGCAGAGCCGGGAACTCCGCGGTTTTGTATGTATCTAAGCATCAGCTATTGTTTAAGACCAATAACAAGTCTAGAACTCCTGAAAATATATCAGCATATCACACCTGAACTTTGAGAAAATCTAATTTCCAACTTTAATTTTTTTCACAATAATAAAGTCAGCGCAGAGCCGGGAACTCCGCGGTTTTGTATGTATCTAAGCATCAGGTATCGTTCTAGAACAAAAACAAGTCTAGAACTCCTGAAAATATATCAGCAGATCACACCTGAACTTTGAGAAAATCTTATTTCCAACTTTAATTTTTTTCACAACAATAAAGTCAGCGCAGAGCCGGGAACTTCGCGGTTTTGTATGTATCTAAGCATTAGCTATCGTTTAAGACCAATAACAAGTCTAGAACTCCTGAAAATGTATCAGCAGATCACACCTGAAATTTAAGAAAATCTAAACTTTGAAGTTTATATTTTTCATAACAAAAAAGGTAGATCAGACCCGAGAACTCCGCGGTTTTGTACATAACAGAGCAACAGCTATCATTGAAGACCAAAATGAAGTCTATGGCTTATTTTTTTACACCAGCATAGCAGGTGTGAAGTTAGCATATCAAGGAATAAGGCAAACAATTTTTTTTTGTTTTTATTTAATGAAGTAATGTGATTTTAAGTATCAGGAACTCTTTTTTAGTATATTTTGAGGCAACGGTATAATTTTTGTTAGATTTGGGACTAAATGATATGCTAGTGTGTGAAGTTAGCATATCATTTTGCAAAAAACCATAGTGTATGTTTTTTTGGTAAAAACGACAGAACTATTCATGAAACCTATCAGGAACTATAGAACTATTGTGCATGCTAATAGAACTCTTAAAAAAAAGTGATCTGCTGGAACTTGATATGCTAACTTCACGGACATTATTTCCGGAAAGGGTACAAGCTCCGTAGGTTACAAGGCTCGAGAATAATAGATAAGGCACGCACTGCCGACGTGGCGAATTTCAACACCCCGGTCGTCATTTTTTTTATTTAAACACATTAAAATAACCGTAACAGCGCCAAGCCAACTTAGTAGGTATAGTCAAAATTGTGTCAATCGAAATAGGTTAGGTAGTTTGAAACGTCGAAGTTAAGACATTAAAAAATGAAAAATATATTCATCAAATTTTGTAGAGCTTCTCTTAGAATGGACTTGAAATTCAACCCGTAAAAGGGTGGAATGGAGTTGAAAGTGTTTAAGACTTCTACGCAGACAAAGTCACGTACTGAGGCCACTGTTACGTATTCTCAAAAATACCTATACATACTTAATTGCATAGTAAATAAAGGTAACCTTTAAAAGGGACTAATGGACGATGATTCCCAAATGATTTTTTTAGCTAATAGATTACATGTGCGTGTTTACATGAAATAAAATTAAGTCTTTACGTAATTTTATTTTATAAATGGTGTTAACAGGTAGAAACGTGTACATAAGCTCTTTGCAATTTCGTATAATATTGTATAATTACTTCGTTTTAAACGTTAGGGGTCTTAAAATCAGTCTGTACCTAAGTCTTAAGTTCTACTCCTATTTACCTACAAGTGAACTCAACTTACATTAGATTGACGGTTCGCTTGCTCTTATTATCTAACGCAATTGGTAAGTTAACAATATGCAGTATCTGAACTAGTTAAACTAAGATTTAGTTCTTGATATTATCGACAATAGGTTGGAAATGGAAGAAGAACTGTTTATGAAACAGAACAAGAGGATATTCACTGTCAACTTTCAGCTCTATATTTTAGTGTAGATTTTTAATGTTTATTTCACTGTAATGATACCTGTTGCAGTGTTATTTCGCAGTGTAATATATCAAACATGTGTGAACAGATGTGTGAATTATTTACGACAGCAAGCCACTTCTATTTGTGAAAAGTTTGGCTCCATGTTTGCGAACATTCTAAAAATCACAGCTTCAGTTGGAAGAGGATTTGTTATATTCTAAGGTCCACTTTTGGTTCAAGAAAATTAGCTGAAAATTTGGCAAAATTAATGGGCAACATTTATCTATCAGCATATGTAGGTTATAGAACTTATAGAGCAAAGTAAAATTTTATGTACTTCCCCCTCCCTCCGGGGCGAGCGTCACCCCCCGCGCCCCCGAATGTGTCCCGGAGCGCGGTATTTTCCATTTTAATAGAAAACCGTACACGATACATAAAAAAAGTGTTAGAACGAAACAATCCTTGATAAATTCACTATAAACCTTTCATACATACAAAAGCGATATCACTTATAGTTTCAGCACAATCTGCAACCAAATACGAACGTTTTTAATAATTTATCTTTTTTTGTGTTAATCGTTTAATTTTTTCAATAATTTTACCGTTTACTGCCAAGATTTTTATGACTACAGTAAAGAATATAATATGTTCTTTATAAAAAGGTATAATTTATTTGTAAACTCTTTCATTTACCGTACTTATGCTAATTTTTTAAATTAATTAATTTGGCCATGGGGCGAAATATAAATATACGTACTGGTTAAACGGTGTTACTCTAAATACCATAGACTTCTTATATATTTTCCTGTAATTTATAAGTATGGAACTATTTTCTGTATTTTTTTTTAATTTTTATGCCCCGTATTTTAAGAGATAAAGGGGGGAGAGTGGAAAGGTCCATTTTCACCAATTTTCTTTAAAAACTTCAAAACTGATCAATTTAAAATTATGAAAAATATATATTTGAGATTTTCATAATGTATACTTTCATTTGTACATAATAATCGTGGTAAGATTTGGGATTGAGAAAAGAAATTATTAGGCGAAAAGTTTTCGTCGAAATTGCAATACGTAGGTATAGGTCCACCATCAGTAAAACTATATGACAGCATTATAAACTCCTGCATACTTCCTGCTCCCTATCCATCCTTATTTGTCTTATCGTGTAATCAAACACTTTTCGAAGAAATTATCACTCTTTTCTCGGGGATTATCACTTAAAATGCTGTCATATACTTACAGAAACTCACAAAGAATTAAATTCAACCAAGTAACCACTGAATAATATCATTTTCAATATAATTTACTTCGATAATCGAAGTAAGGGACGGACAACCCGAAAAATAAATGACATTACGATGTCTACATTGACACATGTTTGTTTACACGATAAGACAAATAAGGATGGATAAATACCTCTGTCTTATCGATTTCTTAGACAGGACTATTTTTAGACTGCTAGAGCATTTTACGATCGAGTAAGCGAGTCTCGTTACGCTGCAGTTTTCAAGTAGCTTCGCTTTTGAAGTCGGCTTGACTTATTTAAACCTTAAAAAACCGGTCAATTGCGAAACGGACTCACATGAACGACCATACCACCATACACTTGTAATTTTACATTCTTTACATTTAAATACCTACATTGTATGTATTATTTTTTAACATTGATACATACAATGTAGCTGCATGGAATATAATGTTTTATTTTCATGAAAACATAAAAAATCAAGATTAAATATAGGCTTTCTCTGAGCATAATATGGTGTGGTTTACGCTTGAAAGGCAAATTTTTCTAATAGTCGACATCCTGTAAATCAGGATTTCGAATTGAAAATGTCAATGGAGCAGTGTCAAGCACTAGTACATTTACGTTGTCTAATTACAGAAATGTTTCCGGAAACAAGAAAGATTATGATACCACCTAATACTACGGAGCGCAACACACGATGGTGAGGACGAATTAGTTTCAATTAAACATTTTTATACCAACTTCATTAGATTATTCTTAACATATTTGATGTAGGACTTGTACGAGCGTATATTTTTTTTTAAATGTACGAGCTCAAATGTAACACACAAATATAGCTAGAATGTAGATTCATACCTCTCTGCTCAGTCGACTCTGTAGTTTTTCTGTAGGTACCTGAAATAATATGTACAAGTTTTAGTTAAAGTTTTGATACAAGCTTTATCAAGCCTTTTTATAGTTTTTTTTTTAGTAAAGCAACGACACCACCTTGGATACATTATTTGAAAATAATTATTCGAGCAATAAAATTTACAACAAAATATAGGTACAAAAGATTTTTGAAATTAATCATGTCCAACTTCCCCCTGCCCCTCCCCTCAACCTTCCGACTTTATCGGAACAAACTTAAGAGTCGCCAGGACGCTCGCGTTCCCATACAAACGTAGTTCAGCTCTCATTTTAAAAAGACATGCTTTAGAACCACGAAATTTGGCATGGGCATTCTAGTAGTACAGATCTATGTCGGTAATTCATCTTCGTTGCTAAAAATTGTAATCCAAAGAAAATACAGCCAGATACAGATTTACATACAAAACTTATTTTTGCTGTATTTTATTTATATTACTATTTTTAGCAACGAAAACGAATTACCGACATAGATCTGTACTGCTACAATGCCCATGCCAAATTTCGTGGTTCCAAAGCATGTCGTTTTAAAATGAGAGCTGAACTACCTTTGTATGGGGACGCGAGTTCACGCGAGCGTTCTGGCGATTTTTAAGCAGGTAGTTATTACAGCCGAGATAGGCCAAAGGTCATATGACGAGAAAAGTTATGAAATATGCTAATTGACTACTTTCCCACACCTATAGATAAATTTAATTTTGCATTCATAAAATCAAATTTGCAACAATACACGGGAAAATGCAGGTCTAACATGTATTTGCGCTTTCACTGATTTTATAATTGACAAAAACATAAATAAAGGAAGTGTATTATCATTATATATGGTGACATCGTCTCTCATATAAACTTCATAGAAACAAATCGTTTTGACGTTTCAAAGAGTAGCTGATTTGAATCCATAGCAAAGTAGTCAATTGGAGGTTGAAGGTCTGCTATCATGTCCACCTCATGTGGGCTTCGATGGACCGCCGCCATCTTGAAAAATGTGCTTCATTCTGCAATTCTATCTAACACAACACAAGCTGAGCCACTTTCCTATTCAATATGTTTTAAGCATTTTTCTGTACTCTTATTATGTACTTATGCGAATGTATTGAATAAACGTCTTTTATTATTATTATTATAACTAAAAATGGACGCTAATATTTTGTTTCCATAAATAATATGCTGTCAAAATGTCGTAAGTCTAGATAGCCATCTAGGGCACCTGGATATTTTCGCTCGTTAGATAAATTTTCATGACTACAACTCTGTCTCGTAAAAGTCGTAACTTTTCATTTGTGGGAATAAGTAAAATATGCAAATGTCACTGGCATAGGTTCCAAACTGAGATGAACAACGACGATCTATGGATTTTAGTGAAAAATATATGGCAGATAATCAGTAGAATTGTAACCGTTTGTATAGCAAAACAATCTTTAAGTGTGTTAGGGCACTTGTCTGAAGTTGATAATGATAACTTTCCTCAAGCTTTAGGTACCTACTACTCAATCAACTAAAATGAATTAAAATATTTTCATCCGACTTCAAGATTTCGAAGGTTTTTCGTCGGGAACTTTGTTTTTGCTATTTTTTTATGTATGTTTACCGATTATTCGAAAACGGCTAGACCGATTTGCATTTTTTTTTTTGTTTGAAAGTGTATATTCTTCACAGTTGGTCCGATTGTCATCAGGTCAGGATCTGATGATGGGATCCTGGAGAAATCGAGGGAACTCTTCAAGTATTATAGGCTCTTGGAAGGTGGAGCCTAAGTTAAGTCGGTTCTTTTTTGTTTAAAATTATGTTAAACACGTACTTACACTTACTTTTATTATTTTCCTGGAAATAATAATTGAAAATGGCGTGAGTTTAAATCAGTAAACAAATAATGTACTAAAATACAATATAGAGCAATAAATAAATATTTAAATTCATATTTTAAACCTCTAAAAAATATATTATTATGTCAAAACTTCTCAGTTCATATCTAATTTAATTATGGTATCTACTTATTCACTTTACCATATTTGCCCAAACATTAGTACGGTACAGGAACAGTTTTGAACTTTTATAATTCACAAGTGCGATTTTCATTTTTATTTAGAGAATATAATATGATTAGTCATAGTAAAAAATATTTTCTAACAGTTATTGACGATGCGCTAGGTATTATATAGATATTTGTTTATAACACAAAGAAAAGATTATACAAATTACATTTTTGTTTACCACACTATTGCATTCAACTATTTCAATATCATCTGTCATTTTATAACAGTTTGGTCAATAGATTATGTGAGCATATTCGTAAACAATTTGTAAAAATATGCGTGACCTTGAATTCTAAACGAACGACAAATGGCTAAGACGACGAATGCTATTGACAAAACCGTTATAAAATGTGAAGTTATGTAGCAATAATAAAAAGCGATGGTCTGGTAGAGAAAAATAAAACTTGCATAATCTTTTCTTTATGTAGCAAACAAATACGTATATTATACCTAGCGCAATGCTTACAATAGTTAGAAAATATTTGTCATTATTAGTACTTAACGTATTCTAACGGGGCGCAATATAAAATCGGACTTGTGAGTTTTGTCATTTTTATAGGTTAAAAAGGCGTTGTTGTACTCCACTACATCCCTTTCCTACTGAAAAACAAACTTTATGCAGAGCCGTATTTGCGCAAATGTCGCGAGGTATAGGCACCATAATCGAGGTTACGATATCTTTTATTTGGGTTTGCAACATGTTTATCCATGTTCGTCATAAAATTACGTCAATACACATATTTGGCAAAGGGAAAGAGAAGCCATCTCCGAATTGCGTCCATTTCAAGGAAAAACTAGACGAAAGGGATTAAGGGCGGACATTCTATCGCATAAAATATTATTCACGCTGGGATTGGCGCAAATCAAAAGACATGGGTTAAATTGGATTTTTATATACAAACTATCGCAACTAACGAAGCTCTTTTGTCGCAGATATTACATTGAAATGGGTATGATGATGATGATTATTGATGATTTGCAATGAATGACTATTTTATGTAAGGACATAGGCTTGGGGCAAAAGGTTCCATATTTTCAAATTTCTACATAATTACTTAATAAGTACATCATTTTGCTTGAAAACAGCACATGTACCTATGTTCTTATATTCAATACCTATATAGTACATATGTAAGTATAAAATGGTTGTAATCTACTTGGTTCACATCACATATTACGAATCGTTCACATAATACGTCGCCGCCGGGCTCCCATCTCATCCAACCCTGGTGTCAAAAGCTCACAGACTGGAAGACTATCGAATACTATAAACCAGCATAATTCAGCATGTTCTCAAATTCGAGTTGTAACGGATATCGAGGTCACGTAACAATGGTTTGCTTGAGAACTCTGTTTGCACGCGCACTTTAAACAAATAGCAATACGGCTCAACCACCAAACCGCAAGCCACGCGAATCAAAATGTAAATGTACATCGTCACTGAATTATGGCAAACACATGTCGATCCCGTCAAACGTCAAACAGGAACTTCTAACATATATCTACTATATCTAGTTTCATATTAATCTTGATTATCCTTTTCGAATTGATTGAAGTTGTTGCTGGTGGTTTAGATTCTAGATTATTTATAATTTGTATATCTAAACTGAAATAGATGTCATATACATAGTTCAGAAAAAGTGACCAAGTCCTCCGGTGTCCGAGGCCAGATTAGAACTGGCGTCTTCAGCTATCGCGGCTGACGCGCTGACCACTACACTACCGCCGCCGCCGCACCGGTCACGGCGGTATCGGTCGAATTAACACCGGAGGACTTGGTAAATTTTACTGAAGTATATGACATCAATTTCAGTTTATAATTTATATAGTAGTGTTACTACTTCAAAATTGCAAAATCAAAAAATATTCAACAAAATAATTTGATTTGCTTACGAGTCGCCGGACGCTCGCGTGAACTCGCGTCCCCATACAAACGTAGTTCAGCTCTCATTTTAAAACGACATGCCTTAGAACCACGAAATTTGGCATGGGCATTCTAGCAGTACAGATCTATGTCGGTAATTCGTTTTCGTTGCTAAAAATTTTAACACAAAGAAAATATAGCAAAAATAAGTTTTGTATGTAAATCTGTATCTGGCTGTATTTTCTTTGTATTACAATTTTGTGCAACGAATTACCGACATAGATCTGTACTACTAGAATGCCCGTGCCAAATCTCGTGGTTCTAAAGCATGTCGTTTTAAAATGAGAGCTAAACTACGTTTGTATGGGAACGCGAGCGTCCTGGCGACTCTTAAAGATTAATTTGTATATCTTTTAATAAGTTTAATAAATTCTACGTAGGTATATAGATTTTAAACCGCCATTAGAACATTTAAATTAATCCTCTGGTTTTTCACGTAAGTGATTATAACACGATTAACACTTTTTTGCTATTGTTAAAGTGATATCACACCGATTAATTGAACCACTTACCTACCTACCTACTAGGTACCTACTTGATTTTAAGAAAACCTAATGAAAGATTTTCGAACTAAGCTTTTGGCACTTGCTCTTTTGGTCCATCATTTAATAAAAACAGTTGGTAAAGAAGTTGCACGATATATTCCGGTAGAAGGTAGCTTAGTTTTGGTACTAAAATCTTATAAAATTTTTACCAAGGAGAATAACGTAAACTTATTTATCTATCTTTACATATTTATCAATGTTTTACTTAACATTTTACTATTCAGTTTCATACAAACAATCTAACAACTAGTTCGCAGTTGACTGTTAGGTACATTTACATACATTTGATAATAATAGCTTCAGTTAAATGATATATAATTATTTAGTAAGAGATTTTTTATTTCTCAAAACATTAGAAACGAAACACGCACAATGAACAGTTAAGTTAGCCCTTGAAACAAGATGTGAATAATTCATCTAAATTTGTTGATACAGACAGACGTCTCTAACTGTACGAAATCATAAGCCCTATTTATTCATAGGATAAAGTTCATTTTTCTGTGAGTAAGAAAGCGAAAAAGTTTAATACTACCTCAAGCAAGGCTAGTCATTACGGTCCTCAGTCTTCTTTTCAATTGCTGCGTTTCCCGCAATACCGAATTGGCACATTTATAAAGAAAGCTCTCATACAATCAGCCTTATACTTTGAGGTCTTGCTGCTAGCTTTTCGAAATGGTTCCGAGATAATTGTTCTGCTTTATTTTAGCTTGATTAAATCAAGAACCAAATACATTTTATAAGTGCTATGTGATGCACATCATTAGCCCTTTACATGGTAGCTATAAGTTGAATTGAAAGCCATCTGCGTTAATCTGTAGTCACGACCTATACCATACCACACGCCACCATTTTGAAGTAGGTGCTGGGATGACGTTACATAACTATTAGCTAGGAGTACACGCACAGATGTGCCCGCCAGATTTATCTGCGGACACATCTGAATAGCGCCATACACGAGATCTGTCCGCCGGGCATATCCGTCGGACAAATCCGGCGGGCACATCTGTGCGTGTATCCCTATATAGCTTTTAGCTCTAAAATAAAAGGGATCTGAAATTTCACACAAATTTAATAGTTTTTTTCCAGACTATTTTATTTATTTATTTAAAATGTATAAGTACATGATGGCCAGCAAGAAACTCATTTCTACACTCAAAATGTAGTCAGTGTGACTGCAATTTTATCATTCCCACTGTGCAATAACTGCGTTGCGTGCAACTCGACACACCGCGGTGTCCGGTGTCGACCAGCTTGTACTTCAGAGATATTAAGTTAACTTTTACAAAATCTAGTCTAGTTAGCTAATTCGGGCCAAACAAATACAAACTTAGGTACCACATTTAAGAATAATGTTGTTACTTAAATCTTTATTCATCATTAACATAGTGCCGTCTATGCCCAGGGCCAGTAGCCAGTACGCTATCTCCGCATTTTTTCGCACTATAGATGGCATTATTTTAATGACGTAAAACACGGAACATTTTTCGATTTATAAACTCATATACATGTAGATGTCATATATATATATATATATATACAAAGGAAAAAGTGACCTAGGCTTCCGGTGCCGAGCAGGGCTGGGATAAACAAATTTGTAGAGATATTGTACAAATTTTAAAATATGCTGCTTGACATAAGAAAAGTTTGATTTTCTATTTCAAGAATCTTTATAAATCTGAAAAGACCACCAGATAACTCTAGGCGCAAAAAAAAGTTCTTGGTCTAATTTTTCCGCATTTACTTTTTTGGATGGAATCCTAAAAAACAAGCGCTCAGTTGATCAGCAAATTTGCCAAAATTCTCAGCACGGGCTTCCTAATTAAGGCAAGTAAGCACTTCCGATATAAACCCCGTCTAAAATCAATAGGCCAAAAGGTCAAGTGTTAAAAATATGAAACAATTTCTAATCCTAACCAGTAGCGTCTCTGTTATACGACTTCATCAGGTTAGCGACTAGTGTTAGGTATTAAGGTGAACTAAGTTTCAGTTCAGGGTTAGATAAAATAGGACTTGGAAATGATAACTTTATTTCTTGAAAATTGCAAAGCTAAGATTCTTGGCTTTACGGTAGGTACTTGTAATACTTTTACAATTATATGGGATTCTATTTTTATTTAAAAAAAATGCATCGATACGATTAGCTTTAATTATGTACCTAGTTATTGTATAATTTATTTATTTGTAAACCAAATATATTTCATTATTACCCTAATACTTACTTATATATATTTTTGTATTACTTTATTCCTAATTCAATACTTAACAACTGTATGTTCTTTTTTTATTCACATGAAATACAGAAATATGAAAAAAACGCTCACGTAGCGCGCGGCTAAATCCCACCACTCCGACTGAACTGACGGGGTCTTAAAGGGAAAAAAATATAGGTCGCTGTTTTTTTTTATAAGAACTTCGAGTTTAGCGTTTTTCTATTGTTTCTTGATTAGAATTGATTCTACTTAAGTTTTTCGTACACATATACAAGTCTTATGGGATAACGTCACGCCTCACGAAATTAAACGAAGCAAATATATGTAGGTGTCTTCAATTTGTAAATAATAAATAAACGTAAGTAAAATTTTATATGAAAATGTAAAGACCAACAAGGCCTCCAATGCCGGGGCGGTCAGGGTGCCGCGACGAATGCAGACGCTAGATCAATTCATCCCTGTTGATAATGTATAGCAGGGGATTTCATTTATAGCAGGGGGTTTTCCTGGAGAAATCGAGGGAACTCTAACTATTATAGGCACTTTTTACAGCAACTCGGGCATTTCTTCTTGGAAAAGCGGAGCCTAAGTGAAGTCAGTTCTCTTTTTGTTTAAAATTATAATACGATAGTTGTTCGTTACCTTTCTCCCACTTTCGCCCAATCTAGAATTAGCATTTATATTGGCTTAGCAGCCATATCCGCGTTGTGTCACCCTATTTCCGACCAACGAAAACCAAAGGCAAATCTACCAATTTTAAAGGTTAAGGTATATAAGTGCCTTTTTTATGCAGGATAGGCAGACATTTCACCTTGATCAGGATCTCACCTGATGGTGGTAAGTGATGATGCGGTGTACAGTGGAGCACGCTTACCTTTGAGATACCTATTTACCTAATGTACCTATCGTGAATTGTAAGTATATTAGGTACCTATAGCTACTAGTAATGCGTATAACATATACCTACATAAGACCATACATTATACAAAACGTCTACTTAAAAGTGATGTTTGTTATTCCAGGGATATATGTAATTACTGCCACACGTATTTAAACTAGCTAACTAAAGTAATATATGCAAATGCATACAACACCACAGTCGTATAAATCACATGCTACCGACGATAAACGCTAACTTACTGTTACAAAACGGCTAATAAAAACAGCTTCGCAAAAACGCAATCCTGAAATACGAGGATGTTCCGATCCCTTATCCATTGTAAGTAAACACGGTCTCTATACGAAATGTATTCATTTGAAGATCAGACTTATATTGGTTCGCCATATATTATGCGATGTGCTGGGTCAATAACAGTCATTGTTAAAGCAATGGCGCGTAGTTACAGTGTCCGCGAGACAACCGGATGGCTCGCAGTATTTAAGCTACCTACGTGTTGTGGAACGGCCTTTGCAACACGAATCGACCCACGTTGCACTTGGTTTTTCATCCTCCCCCCTCATTTATCTGACGGCTTCCAACTCTGACGAATCGATAACCGACTCGGTGTGAATGGGTCAGTTTGGTTTGTACAGAGTGATTCCACAACACGTAGGGAGCTTAATTACCGCGAGCCATCCGGTTGCCTCCCGGACACTGAAACTACACGTCATTGCTCTGAATATCTTGGAAACAACGGAGGACCTGAAAATTACGATAACACGGACGAGTGACGTCAACACAACGGACCCCACGTAATCGTGCTATTCAGCTGGCCCTGTATTCGAATCGCTCAGAGCACAGGCGATCGTTCGACTCACGAAAATTAATACTCTCTGACCAAACATTTGTAACAATCATATAAAATTTTAAAATATTGTTTAAATTATTTGCTTCTTGTTCGGGTAGGACGGAACCACGAAACGCATAGGTGAACAAAGGCACAACTACAATTGATAGATTGACTAACGTACCTAATTAAGCAAAGATATAGAATATTTGAATGCACTTATAGCAAACATACATTCGGTTTGGGACATCGGGCCTTCTTAAGAGGGTTCACTTTTACGCTCAGTAGCCTTTTTTCATTCGCGTAATCCCAGTTATTCCGGCTAGACATGACGAGTCGATCATTCTAACACGTGGAAAGCTTTCGGAACAGCGAGCATGAACGGGACACGTGGCGTACGTTTCAACTGCCTACATAACAAAATAAAGAGCAAATCGGAAACACATAAATGTAACAACGAAATGCCTGAAAAAGAATTCAGCAGCGAGAGGCGGAGTTTTGCTGGGAGAGTCGAATATGTTGAACACTGGATGGAAATATCGAAAGTTTCAAAGCTAGGTCGCTGCAGAGAAAGCTTTTCGGATCAGTGTCCTTTTTTGAACAAACAGATGAAGATCGATGAGATAATAACAAGGTAGAAGGGATAGTAGAGCTTCAGTTTCACGTTTAGTAATTTCGTTTCGCTCTCATATTTGTGTCACTTGAAAAATAATAAAGAACCTCGTCACCTCTTATGAATGTTGCTTTCATATACCTATATTTTCCTGTGCATCAGATGAAATCTGCTGTGTAGACCACAAATGAAATGGTCAGGGGTGTGATATCACAATTATCAAATCAAAGTATCATCGTTAAATATTTAAAATCCTTCGGACATGTGGCTCAGCTGATTATTCAAAGCATGGCGTAGTTTTTTTTACTTAACCGTCTTTAATGGAATGAAAAGAAAAAAATGCAGTTCGAAAATTATAGTCCCATAGTTTCTAATACGACATTTTATAAATACACAGCGCCAACAAATGCCTAGGTACCATAACAAAAATGGTTTAAAAAATTCTCGGTAGGTACAAAAAATATAAATGGAAAAATAGCTGGCAGGCATAAAAGGTACGGTCTTTAGCACCCTTTGGCAATGTAATTCTAAAAACAATTTCGTCTGTAAGCAATGCGGCTTTCGTGAAAAATCGATTTCATTCGACTTTTTATTTACTTAACCCCAGGTACAATTTAAGCAGCAAATACTCGATGAAATAAACTCTTCTTTTTAACCGACTTCAAAAAAGGAGGAGGTTCTCAATTCGACTGTTTTTTTTTTACCATATTTTTTTTTTTGTATGTATGTTCCATATCTCCGTGAATCGTGAACCGATTTTCAAAATTTTTTTTTTAATCGAACAGGTATAACCCCTAGATGGTCCCATTGTCACCAAGTCGGGGTCTGATGATGGGATCCTGGAGAAATCGAGGGAACTCTTCAACTATTATAGGCACACCTATAGTGATTTCACTATTTTTTACAGCAACTCGGCCACTTCCTCTTGGAATAGCGGATCCTAAGTGAAGTCGGTTCTTTTTTTGTTTTAAATTATAATCAATGTTGTCGAAGCTGGGCAAAGAAAACATATTGATTAAAGTATCGTTTATACTGGAGCTCGGAGTCCTCGGCCTTCTAGTTAAACACTCTTAATAGGTACGGTGCACCACAGCGTTGCAAATCCTTGGCAATAGACTTTAAGATGCTTTGATTAAGGTCTACAATAAGTAGTTGTAATTAGTTATGTGGCGTTCTGTACGCTGTAAATGAAATGTTTACAATGAACAATGGGATAAAAAGATGTCGTGATTTAGAGGTACATACTTGGTACTTTTACTCAATGCGAGTCGTGTATTTGATTCGTGTTGTCGCTTCGGCTCCGATAAATACTGAAGGTAAGATTTTATTCACTTCTATAAAATAAACTCTTAGATAAAACTACGTTTTAATGTATTGCTATAGTTAGTGTAAGGACTATAGTCCAAACTCTATGCGTACAAAGGACACGGTGCGGAACTGGTGATGATTATATTTGTTAAGAACTTTAAGTTCTTGAAACCGTGTTTAACGATCATTGTGTAACACTTAGAGAGTTTATGTTCGGTACTACTATGACATTTCAAAGCAATAATTTTGGTAGATACCTATATTATATAAAAATCTATCGTGAATATATTAGCATAATCCGGTCTCGCGCTCTTTAGAAATAGAAATCATTTATTCGTGGCAACTTACATACACATAAAAACCAACAAATAAAATAAGATTACAGCAAAATCCACAAATACCAACATTACAGAATACTAAAAATATTTATAACGGGTTACTCACGTAATTTTTGTCGATTGATCGAAACATGTCGAGCAAAAATCGACAAAAATTACGTGAGTAACCCGTTATAAATATTTTTAATATATTACAGAATACATTAAAATTTAGCCACGAAATGGTCACGACTCAACATGATGCTTAGCCTGGTTAGGCTAACGCTGATCTTCCGTGAAAGCACGGAATTAAATCAGCAGGTATTGAATCAGGTAAATAATAATTACCCACTCTTATGATTAGGTGGCCAACGAAACCCGTGTCACGCATAGGTGCTTAAAAGCATGTGGAATGTGGATACGTCAGTAATATGAAACCGAGTGAGAAAATTGAAAATGTGATTCTAATTTGATTCCGATGTTATATGTGCGTTCCACATTATACGATGTTAATGTATGTTCTGATAGAAGATATATACCAATAATTAAACCAGTTATTCCACAAAGTTCAGGTTTAGTTGTATGCAGAACAGAATTTTGAATTTAAACCCACAAAGTCACAAGCCGTGTGGAAATGACAACTAACTCTCATGTGAACGGGTATAATCCTACAGTCCTGGCCTCAGTATTCTACTTTACCGACTGCAAACAAGTCTTCATCCAAGGCTTCCAGTGTGGTCTCCGATCACACATAGTTATTACGGATCTAAAGGTCTTTATTATTCTGATTGTATGTTAGCCCGCGGTCGCTAAGCAATGAGAATTCCTTTGATTCAATATTATTCAGAGATCATATTAATATTCCAAATCTATTGTCGTGGACCGACCCTTTCGTATTAATAATAACAAGGCTTATGTATGGATATATGCTTAATCAGCATAAATCTTACGGTACCTGGAGCATTCTATACAACGAAATGAATTGACGGTTTATGGTACCGTCAACTGCTACAACTTTGCCTACGACGCACAAATTTGCCTGGCTTGAAAACATGGTTTTCTTCACCAAACAGCTATTTATCTCGTATTCCTGAGATAGGAGAAAAGCGGTCATCTCTGATAATAAGTTGTAGCAGTTGACGGTAATAACTTTATAAAATTAAGTTTTTTTTCACAATCGAGTGCTCTGCCGAAAAAAGTAAAATGATCCCTATTAGGGCAATCATTGAATGCTCGAAAAAAGGTACGAGTATAGAGGGAAATCCTTGGAACATAATTTCTGACTTCGTAACTTTATTTGGACTAGTTAGGAGGTGAACATATCAAAAGTCCCCCGCCGTAGCCCTTGAGCCCGGGGGAGGGGTACGTAGGTCCCATTTTTTTGGATTTTCGTAAATAACTGGTAATGGTGGTTCATACGAAAAAATGGTTCTTCTACTCAAAACAAAGTGACCAAGTCAAAAATTGTATTCCAAGCCTTCTCCTCTATACCTGTTCGTTGCCTGACCTATATATCCAAACATGGAATTCTATATTGTATTTGGTCATAAATTTAATCGCATTGGTAAGTTGATACGCACTGAACGGCTTTTAGGCAAATGATCGATCGCAATATTGTAAACATGATATGTATTGTAAACGTTGTGATAACAAACACGGCATTTTAGGTTGATAGTTATAAATTTCAGGTCAAAGGTATTCCAATCCATTTTTATTTTGCTCTGCGATTTTATAGCTCGCGATTTAGTGGGTTAGTGTGTGTACCAAAAGAACCAAAAACCTTATTTACTCCATAATAAAAAACAAATCATATTTTGATTCGTCCAGGGGGCCGATTTTTGACTTTAGAACGCACGAATTCAAAGAATTAACCTCGATAATAATCGCACACAAAAGTTTGTCGCCATTATGTACCAGACAACCCGTGTAATCTGTTTAACTGTGTTTGAATTGATAAATATTACTTACTTACTTTATTTTCGCATAAAAATTTGAAATAATCTGTTATTTTTAAAACATAACTTCATCGTTTTATTTAGAGTTAAAAATGTCAGATTCGAGCGTTCGAATCTCAAAAATCGCACCCCAAAATCGTTAAAAGCTGTGTAACCTAAGTAACATATTCCAGAGGTATCTGCATTAAATGCAATTTTAAACTGGCGCGAGGTGAGGCCACTCACAAGGTGAAACGATGACCTTATGAAGGACGTGGAGCTAGATAGGGAACGCAGGAGATGTCAAGGTTAGGAACAAAGTAGGTAAATTAATATCGTTAGAATAATTAATAGAAGTGGTGGAATATAGCCCTATTTTCAGGATTAGTGGATGCTATTTCTTGATTGAACACAAACAAACATACTGGTGATCCGTTTAAGGGCATAATTGGTATCGCATTGCGAGTAAGAAAAGTAGAAGAAAATGTTTTTGGACGCGTAAAAAAAACTTTTTTGTTGTTTAGGACAGGACGCGTCCCAGCCGACTAACTCTGCATCCAATACCAATTTTTTTATTCGCGAGAAAATAAAACCGTAACTTAACTTAATTCTAAGATAAAATACAATAAAAACAATACAGTGAAGTAGGTACCTGCCAAGATTCTTCGTAGATACCTACACGAAGTGAAATACATTTTTTTCCTAATGTTTTACGACATGCTTCTCCAGCGTAAATGAGGGAAATCACCCGCAGTAAAATCACAGTATAGGAATAAAGACAGTAACGTATATCCGGACGATCCTAAATTCTTGTGGCACACGTTCGAACTTCAAACGTCAGACGCAACGTAAGTATGCTCGACCTTATTCATCCTGATTAATCCTGCGTAAGCGGCGCCCTTTTAGCGTATACAGGCTGTTTTTCCTATAACTAGCCATATTGTGAGAGGTGATTAGTTAGGTCATACTAAACAACTTTTTCTATGGGACAAACCCGCAAATATTTTTTGGTGTCCCCGTAGAAAACTTCCACGTCTCATTGGACAAAATGTATGAAACAGCCAAAAAAATTATGATTTCGGTTCGGAGTGGGTCTGATAAGTCTGAACAAATTTTATGGCCTACCAAATCACCTCGCACAATATTAGTTATTGAAAAAATACCCTGTGTAGACTGTACAGTCAAGTGTTTTTTTTGCGCGGAGTCTCATATAACAGAATAGAATAGAATAGTTTTCTATTGAAGTTAGAATACTCTAATATAAATCTACTCTGGTAAAAGCCTACCAAGAGAAAAACATTTCCGCCTTCATGTAGGCTTTTCTCGCCTAATGTTAGGAGGTTAAAGCCCTGATCTTCGCATGACTTCAATCTAATAGCCTTTAGCGATTTAGGCTTATCGCGAAACGCAATCAGATTTTATTTTTTTGCTAATGGTGCTGACACTGCTGGTGTTATAAAACGTTATATAACACAGTGTAACAATGATGCCGCTTTAATGTCATAATAACGGCATCCTTGTATATAACACTGTATTTTATAATATTATACGGGTAGATTTTCTTTTTGGGTCTGTTAGAGCAGCTACCTGATCCCGTGCTGCTACGCGAAATTGGTCTTAGAAGACAAATTAATGAAAATTGGCGTTTACAGATTTTGGAAATATCATACAGAGTGCGAGAAAAAGGTCATTTTTGACAAACTTTTTTTTATGATTTGGATCCCATTCCTATCCAGGATCAAAAGCTTGAATGGGACCAAAAATTTTTTTTCCATACATTTGAAAGCGAGGGAAGGCCTTCTAAAACCGTAGTAGCACGGGATCTGG
This sequence comes from Pammene fasciana, assembly GCA_911728535.1. NCBI lineage: Eukaryota > Metazoa > Arthropoda > Insecta > Lepidoptera > Tortricidae > Pammene > Pammene fasciana. The sequence continues at coordinate 7,350,602 of OU452279.1, forward strand.
TAGCTGTCCTCACTGATCCAAAAAGGAAAATCCACCTGTATAGCAGTGTAGCAGCACCATAATGTTTCGAGAATCGCTTTACACTTCAGCTAAACTCGGCCGAGCGGGGACACATGGGAATACACCATTCAAATAATTTTCGATCATTTCTGTCGTTTAAGTCATGTCATGTTACAGACGCATGTTGTTATAAATTACAGGCAATATACTTATAATTGATATAATTTTACCGTGCAATGATACGGCACGTATAATATAATACCATACTTGTAAGGGTACTTTTACAACCAGCTTTATTAAGAAACCAGTGTCGTATTTTAGCATCAAATGGCATCAATCGAGCCAAGAAGGCATGTTGCAATGTTAACGTTTAATTCAGAAAAAGTGAACTTTGGCCCAAATATAAGTACAGTCACCATCAAATATATCGGAGCGGAAAAGCAACTCAAAATTATCTGAACATGCACTTTATCACCTTAACAATAGAGGCGTTTTTCAGAAATTTGTGACCACCTTGGCCGCTCCGATATATCTGACGGCGTAGAGGCGCCGTATAACGTATAACGTTAGTATGCTGAAGCGTCTGACCATAGTTTGTTCGGTAAGTATAATAGTTTCGTAATAAATGATTCCTACCCTCGATTTCGTAATTAGTTATCATATCACGTCTGCGATTAACGGCCCTGCGCCCCTCCCGGTTATGGATTGATATTATTACCCAAAGCGATTTGATTCAGGAACAACAAAGCCTTTCATGTTCCGTCGCTTTTGTATTAAACAACAAAGAAACACGAAGTTTGTGGATATTTAGTATGCATACAGGTATTACACTATTAATCGAGTTTTTATGGCCACAATAGACAAGTATCTAACTTCTAATCTCAATATAGTAACGTTAATAGTTTTGAACAAAAAAGAACCGACTTTCACTTACGCTCCGCTTTTCCAAAAGGAAATGCCCGAGTTGATGTAAAAAATACTGAAATCACTATAGGTGTGCCTATAATAGTTGAAGAGTTCCTTCGATTTCTATAGGACCCCGTCATCAGAGGGCCTACCGCGAAGTTCGAAAATCGACAAAACGATGGTCCCGTTTCTATCGCTCTTGCATATACGAAAGAGAGGGATGCAAATAGACGATTCGATGAACGAAGTGCTTCGCGGTTATAGGCCAGATCTGGACCTGGTGACAATGGGACTATCTGAATACTCTTTCAATTTAAAAAAAAAACCAAATCGGCCAGCCGTCTTCGAATAATTGGTGAACACACACAAAAATAAATATAAAATATAGCAAAAAAAAAACAAAGATCCCGACGAATTGAGAATCTCCTCCTTCGAATTCTTGAAGTCCGTTGAAAACGTGTCACGGGCACGTTATAAGCTAATAATAAGAGACTAGGTATAGTCCGGCCACTCCATTTTATCATTACAGTTACACAATGTTTTAAAGGCGATCAGACCCCGTACCTACGTTTATCAAAACTTACGAGTCTTACGACCAACTTACGACAACTTATAGAACGCCATAATTTAAGCATCTATCTAATTTTAATTTGCCTATGACGTTATCGTAACGTATTTTACCATGTCTAGTTGTGTTCACAAACACCACAGCTGTTGCTAATTAATGTGCTATTTTAAGTTAAGCATAGTTTAATAAATTGACAAAAAAGAGCTTTTTGAAAACAAAAGTTTGCAATCGCTAATCCTTACGTGGCCATGATCTCACGAATTTAGTCATACATGGCCATACTATACAGTTGTATTATCTGTAATTACGGCAACACATTGATGACTCGATGCGTAAGTAGATAGATTAGTACCTATACGATATCCGATGAGCCCTACATCGTTTCGAAAAAAAACTGCTAAATGGCGCTATTTCTTCACCAACAACAAATAAACAATTGGGTTGTAATTGGCATATATTAAAATTTATTGCATCAGAAGCATCATGGTGTTCCTTCTTCCATGTCATTTGACAGATCCGCGATGGTCAACACATGTCCCCTCGGTTCAAACGGGGAGGGATCGAGGGTAACGACCCACTGCTATTGGGAAGGGTAGTAAAAGTTCCAACTACTGAACTAAGCGAGACTGTAAATTTGTAGAACGTTTAAGAAATACATTACTGAGTAAGCAGCTATTCGCTGTCAAGGATAATTAATGGCCTTATGCACTATTTTTTTGTTACTTAAGCCTCAAAACGCGTAAAAAACCGAGACAGTGAGTTCAAGCCGTTTGACTCTTATTGTTGATATGATTTCTAGTTAATGAAAATGGAGGCGAAATTATGTTATTTCTCACCTACATTTCATTACATAATAGCAGCAGTAACAATAAGAAGAATGTATTTAATAAAAATCTAAGTTATATTCTGCAGTTTTATACAAGACAGTGGGCCGCTTTTTATTTTTTTTATTCAATAAACACTTTTTTCAGATCAAAATTAACTTATTTAAATAATAGCTGAGCTGTTCGAATGGCTCTGAAATGTGTCACCACGGTATTAGAATCGAGAACCACCAAAGTTCAATATTTCCCATGGGGGTCATAAGAACAAAAAACAGACTCCACACAAAATGTGGGGTGTCATTGTTTAAAACTCACCGTGTAGACCATTATTGGTTATGACGACAATTTCACTGTAGGGCAACGAAATAAAAAAGCCAATTCAAAAAGTATACGTAATACGTTGATTATCGGTAAATATTTACGGCACACTAGCACAATCGCCATCGGATATATCGGAGCGGCCAAAGTGGTCACAAATATCTGAACAATACCTCAATTCTCAAAGCAGTGAATGTTCAGATATCTTTGAATACCTTGGTCGCTCCGATATATTTGATGGCGACTGTAGTTCCCACCACATTTATATTTATAGATTTGTTTGTTAGAAAGATACATACACGACTCGCAAAGGTCATTTTTGTCCTCTATAGTTGCAAGAATTGCATTTAATTAAGCGGCTCCGTTAGGCCGGTGGTTGGGGGTTAGGGCGGTGTCCGTAGTAACACATAGTGTATCTCAAAGAATAACCAATGTGGGAACTAGAGCTACCTAAATAGCTCACACAGGCAAAACTTTTTTCATTAGGTCCTATCCCTAGAGTGCCTATCTAAATCGTATGTCATTATTGAGGTACCTACTACATCGCTGTAGGTACATAATACAGGTGTTAATGTTGATCCTTCCAGTAAAGTATGCATGTTAGTGTAGGTGTTTGTTTGTGACCTATGAACCCTTAAGATATTAGTCGTTTTACTTATAAATCTTATGATATAACGAATACGTTCAGTGCCCGGTGTGTCAATGTCTACCGATCTCTGTCCTCATCCGCAGACATAGCGCCTAATTCCCGACAACATCGACAGATTCGTCCGCCAGATAAATCTGACGGGCAATGTGGATATTAGTGGTAGGTACAGTCAGCAGCAGAAGAAAATGGGTGAGGTGTTCAAAATCACCTTGACACGCTCTTATTCTCTTAACAATAAAGTCGTGTCAAGCTCATTTTTAACACTTCACCCGCTTAGTTACTCCTGCTGCTGACTGTACCGTATGTACTGGTTAGGCTATTGAAGTCAGTAACAGTAATTTCCTGTTTTCTATTGGCGGATAGATGCCGACATTGGCTAATTAAATTTCTGTAAAATGAAATTCGGACAGCGAGCGATCGGCCGATAAAGATATTATCCTGTTAGATTGCCACGAAAACAAATTAAAGGCAAACAACTTGCAAAAAATTAAGTTAAGCTCAGCATTAAATTGAACGGTAAATTGGGAAGCCGATTTCCTATAATTTGAGGTGGTAATGAAAAACTTAATGATAAGAAAACTTTGTACACGACCGCAAAATCATGGCGCTTTTAGGGAATAATTAATAAGAGGCAATTATAAGAGGCAATTATGAGGAGCAATTTCAAAATAACGAATACAAACGTCACATGGAAAGTTGCAATTCTACAAAACGTTTCAATATTGCAATACAACATCAAAATACGTAATAAAAACAAGATAAATGAAAGTAACGCGATGATTGAACTCTGTCAGTCAATAAGCAAAAGTTCATGAACTTACCAAGTAATCCGTACTTCGTAGTATAGCGGCGTCCCGCCAAATTGAAGCGAACCGACACAACGCATCTCACGGGTAGAGTAGCTAGGGAGGAGGCGATCGATACACCCGGTCAGTACACGGAGCGTCCGCCGGCAGCGGCACCCGACGCGCGGCGCTCGCGGACCGACCTACAACACTTCGTAATATTCTCAACTTATTATTTTACACGCACGTCCACTCATGAGAAAAGCAACCTGAGACGACCGCAGCGTTCGAAACCTTAATACTTCCCTTCGCTACAAATATTAGGTGACAGATGCCGCTACAAACCCGATCGGATACCGAGGGAATTATTTGCACAATCCAGTCACTCAATTTGGAAAAGTTTACACAGAAACGTTATTTTAAACGGAGCTTTTCGCGACGCGTCATGCGTATACCGATATAAAAAATAATCTGAATGTGAACAATATGGGGACAGGAACAGGAGCTGCGTAATAATAAGAGTACTCTACGCGTGGGGATGGTACAGAGGGTGCATTGTGCACCGGCGAATTTCGGAAGGGCCCGGACCGGAGCCCTTGTTTGTTCCCCCTCTACTTGCGCAAGAAGCGAACCAGTTTTGATTTTTGTGTATTAAGCATGGGTTAGCCCCGTTGACGAGGGGGCTCCATCGCCGTTAGAGACTGCTAATTTGCAGATCGCGGAGCGCGCCGCTATTTAACGTCACACTCAAGCGCCGTGAAAACGGGTCACGTTGCATGAACATTTCCTACGAAAAAAATTGCTCTTGGCTATAGTAGATATATCCAGAGCCGTCTAGATTGAAAATACTATTATATATATTTGAACGTAGTAATATTATAAATTATAGGTATAGAGAGCATGTGAGAGGTGAGACCTTTACCTAGGTATCAGTGACAGTGCCAGTACCTCAAAACGGCTGCCCTATACCAAAACCTAGTAAGGGACTAATTTCAGGAGATCCATTTTAAGTTTTATTCGTGCCTACAAATAAGACTATAAGGCTCAAATCACACCTAGCGGAATGGAGGCAGTAATGTATGGAGCTTTGTCGATAGTAACTTAAATTTGTCTATGGCCTCCATAACTTTATAAATAAAGGCGTAAACGCCTCTCTGAGGACTCCGCCACGTAACTATTATACAGGATGTTTTTTTCAATAACTAACTATAATGTGCGAGGTGATTTGGTAGGCCATAACTAAACAACTTTTACTATGAGTCCAACTCCGAAATCTCAAATATTTTTTTGGCTGTTTCATACTTACATTTTAGCCGATCAGAGGTTGACATTTTGTATGGCGACCCCCAAATATTTTTTTGGGATTTTGGGGTTGGTCCCATAGAAAAAGTTGTTCAATATGACTTAATACCTAATCACGTACCGCTTAAGTTTTTTTTTAGTCCTGATTACTATACAATACATACCTATGTAGATGTTTATTTGGAACTCTTCGCATAGGTTGGTACATTATTTAATAGTTAGGAAATAAATGTATTAGTGAATAAAAAATGCGGCTTTGATATTTTAGTAGCTACGACCACGCAAAGGTCATAATAAAGGAAACATTAATACCTACATAGCTAAAAAAATACGTTAAAATAATGTCATACGTCTATAGTTTACGACTAAGGGCCGGTTGCACCAAACTGTCTGTGAACCTAAACGTAATCGTAAAAAAAATCTTGTATGAAAAGTTTGACAGTTTTCTATGGGATGACAGCTCCGTCGCCATATTTAACGTTGATGAGTCCGTTAATTGTGCGTGGTGCAATCCACCCTAAATATTTACTGTTGTCAAAAGTCGGAATGTAATTTAACGCGCGTAGGCAAATAACATTTACCTACGCAACAGTTTTATCATAAGCGTTCCAACCTGATTGATTTTGATGACTGAAGATGGGATTCCCAAAAAACGTCCCATATAGTCCGAGTGGAGAGCAAGGCTCGGAAACCGGAATTTGCTCCGTAGTAAAAACCGGTTTTTTATTTCGTTCTTTCGTTACTGTTTCATATTTAATCGAAAAATCTTATAATATGAAGTGAAAACCTAAATAAAACATCGGGTTTTTCATGAAAACCATAAAATAATGAAATATATTGGGTTATTACGGGTTTTTTTACTTTAACCGGTTATAAGCCTTGGTAGAGAGAACTCGATTCCAACATGTTCCAATTGTGTAATTTTTTTGTGCTTATTTTGTATCAATTGTATCCCACTGCTGGGCAAAGGCCTCCTAGATCAAGACTAGGCCATAGGCAACCTACCTCATCGAGTAGCAGAATTCGGCTTACGTAGGGCGATGCACGATAAAACATTTACTACCAAAGTTTCTTATATATCGCATAAAACTGGATTTAAACCATCCCCGTAAACTCATTTGCACTTCGTACTTGCATTAGTCGATTTTCACCTTAAAACATAAAATTTGGCTGAACAAGATACTCCAAGTTTAGCTCAGGCTACTAAGTACTAAAATACTTAACTTTTCGCTGTGTATCGCCCTACATAATATATGCCGACTTCGGCTACTCGATGAGGTAGGGTTGCCTACGACCTACCTTTGATCTATCCCTTCTCTTCTACCAATCGTCACGGCTACTTAACTAGAAATTAATTATTAAAAGTCCTAATCTATTCCTTATGAGGAATGTTCTTTAATTGCGTAATAGAGGTTCACTAAATTAAGTATTAAGTATGGTCATAAATTACTCAGTAAGGTATCAGTAGGTACAGTCAGCAACAGAAGTAGCTAAGCGGGTGATGTGTTCAAAATGAGCTTGATTCGACTATATTGTTAAGAAAATAAGAGCGTTTGGAGGTCATTTTGAACACCCCAAACGCTTAGCAACTTTTGCTGCTGATTGTAATATGTATAAAACAAAATTGAACTAAGTATTACCTACTAAACTAACAATTTGTCAATTTTATAGCATTATACATTACACTTATCTAAATCTCATTAAAATTAGATTATTTATTTAATCAATTAAAAAAATCCTAATTTAAAGTCTTCCATGCCTAATCAATTTGTTAGTATATATATTTAGTAGTATAAATTCATATATGTACTACATCTTAAACGTAACATATATTAAAACTACTCACTGCATCATACCAAATTAATTTGTTTATAAAAACTATAATTTTAATATCTTTCATTAATTTCGTTGAAGTACCAAATGTCGAATAAACTTATTTCTGAACGAAACGCTCGGTTAACCCTCCAAGCTGGTAGATGTCGCCCGGAACACGTTTAGCGCTGCGCTAGTGTATCGATTTACCAACACTCGTCTGTGTTTACACCCGCAAATACGTCGGAAGAAATATTAAGTTTACACGAGAAATAAGTCATAAATATTCACGTTCGCACCTAATACGTTACATACTAAGTATTTAACGTAGGGTTATTAAGTTTGTACAAAATAACAGCTCGTTTTTGTGATGACGAAATTCAATATTTTTAGCTCCTCACTCGGGCAACACAGAATGTCTATGAATTTGACCCCGAAGCTCGTGTCCGGAGCGAGCAGGAGAGTGTAGTGTAGGGCCTGGCCCTTCGATTTTGATCTTCATCTCGTTGGAGATTGTATAAAATGGGCACATAAATAGGTAATATTAATTTCGTAATTCCAAAATATGACATTATGTGTGCGTGACGCCGCGGAGTGATCGTAGTATTTTTTATCATCGAAATTTAATCATGACCGACCGTAGCTCTCGTACGGGCTACTATTGCTAAGAATATAATCTTATGTCGCGCTTTGATCGCAACATTACTACATTATTTATAACAGTGTTATTTTTAAATGTTATCCCCGTAATTTTATCAAGCCACGATGCATCGGCGGGCGCTCGTGGGAATTATTTCATCCATAAGTGGATTATAATAAAGATGCTCGAGTTTTGGTGAATGTGTCGAGACAATGGTGTATCGATTATTTTGCGCAAACGAAATGTCATCCCGGTGCCGTAGTGTTAATATTAGAAGTCTATGTTTGTGACAACGATTACAATTGTCTAGGTATCTACGCGTTTTATATTGAGCTTGCAGATCTTCGATTTAGAATGAGTGACAAAAATAGTGCCTGCCAAAGATTTTCATTCGGATAATTTTGATCTGCTCTTGGATCAACATTTATGTATTCCAACGTTGTGCATTTACATAAATGCATCGAATGTCGCGATTGCGTGTATAAATTACTACACGATCATTAATCATCCTGATACTTAAGGAAAAATTAAATTTATTTTTTCGATAACAATACTCCATTACAGTCGATGATTAAAAAATATAGGTACATACATATTAAGTAATAAAAACAAATGTGTTCTAAAAAATATAACTGCCTATTTGTGAGACATGTATATAAAATAAAAGTTATCAATTTTTCGGACATTAAAATAAAAATACGAGAAGTGGCTTGGTTACCCAATCATAACGTATTCTTTTTCTTTTTGTTGCAGTTCCCAAATCAAAAATATACGTGCTCAAAGTACTTAACACTTTTATTTCAACTAAAACCAGAACAGTGAGTATCGTGTGCTAATCATGGCAAATCCGAATCGGGATGGTGTCAGCACGCGCTTTTCTGATAACTATGATCTGAAAGAAGAATTGGGAAAAGGAGCTTTCTCCATTGTGAGGCGAGCTGTTCAAAAGTCGACAGGATATGAATTTGCTGCCAAAATAATCAACACCAAGAAACTCTCAGCCAGGGATTTCCAAAAACTGGAAAGAGAAGCACGAATTTGTCGTAAGCTGCAACACCCTAATATTGTAAGACTACATGACTCTATTCAAGAGGAACATTTCCATTATCTCGTGTTCGATCTCGTGACCGGCGGGGAACTGTTTGAAGACATCGTGGCACGTGAGTTTTATTCTGAAGCTGACGCTTCCCACTGTATACAGCAAATTTTGGAGTCCGTTCATCACTGCCACCATAACGGGGTGGTGCACAGGGATCTGAAGCCTGAGAATCTGCTATTGGCTAGCAAAGCTAAAGGGGCTGCGGTTAAGTTAGCCGACTTCGGGTTAGCTATTGAAGTGCAAGGTGATCAGCAAGCATGGTTTGGGTTCGCGGGAACCCCTGGATATTTGTCACCTGAAGTTCTCAAGAAAGAACCTTATGGTAAACCAGTAGATATATGGGCGTGTGGTGTTATTCTTTATATTTTATTGGTCGGCTACCCACCTTTCTGGGACGAGGACCAGCATCGGCTCTATGGACAAATTAAAGCAGGTGCCTACGATTACCCATCTCCAGAATGGGACACCGTAACGCCTGAGGCAAAGAGCCTCATTAACCAGATGTTAACTGTTAATCCCAGTAAGAGGATTACTGCCTCTGAAGCTTTGAAGCACCCATGGATCTGCCACCGCGAACGTGTGGCATCTGTGATGCACAGGCAAGAGACTGTAGACTGCTTGAAGAAGTTCAATGCTCGTCGCAAACTAAAAGGCGCGATCCTAACTACTATGCTTGCTACCCGAAACTTCTCTGGGAAGTCTATGGTCAACAAGAAAGGAGACGGCTCACAAGTAAAGGAGTCTACTGACAGCAGTACCACTTTGGAAGACGATGATTTGGATAAGGACAAGAAGGGTGTAGACCGTGCTTGTACCGTGATCTCCAAAGAGCACGATGATGAAGGACTCACTAAAGCTGATTCATTCGGCAAAGCCCGCGGTGATAGTAACGCGTCACAGCGTCGCTCAGAAGTAATCAAAGCTACGGAAGTACTCATAGACGCTATTAACAATGGCGACTACGATACATATTCCAAGTTATGTGATCCTAATGTTACTGCTTTTGATCCTGATGTACTAGGTAACATGGTTGAAGGAGTAGAGTTTCATAAATTCTTTATTGATAACACTCCACAGCACGTTAAAGCTAATACAACCATACTTAATCCTCGCGTCCACCTTATTGGTGACGATGGAGCTGTAATAGCATATGTGTGTGTGACGCAGAGCGTCGATGCCGAAGGTCGGCGATCCACACAACAAACTAAAGAAACTCGTATTTGGCACAAACGCCACAACAAGTGGACAGCGATACATTTTCATCGCTCCTAACTAGTCTCTTTTTCGATCCCAACTTTTACGCCAGAGGATGTAGGTCTAACGAAGAAGAGTATTTGTAATGGTGAAGCCATAGCAACACGCGTAAGTTCAAACATTAAATATACATAATTAGACCCTTCGAAATCCTACGGCAGCGACGTAAATTATAAATAAATACTTAATATCCAATTCTGCTATAAAATTACACGAATTTTATTAGAAATTCTTTGTAATCTCAAGGAATTATGTTAATTACATATAGGTAAATGTTATTATCTACACCAATATAAGCATTTCAAAAGTTCTTATAACGTTAAAAGTCACTATACTATTGAAGTCTTATACATCACAATGTGACTAAAATGTGATACCGTTTAAATACCTAAAGCTTTGTACTAGTTCTAGTAGAGTGTACAACCATTCTGATCTCCATGATCGAAAAAAACATCGAGGCTAACGTACCGATGTTATATTACAATTCTCGATCTAATCAGTCAGATCTGATACAATTGAATCTATATTAAATATAAAAGATCGACAAGAATTTGAAGAAGTTTAGAATTATTAGCACATTTCTCAGTAAGTCTCTCTACATTTTTAACTATCAATGTTTTGTCGTGCTTAAAAATGGTGTTCTATTTGTTATCAAATACCTAGTTAGTAAGGTTTAAGTAACTGATGGTACAGTTATTGGCACTACGCATCTTACAGTGAATGTTTTTAGAATATGCGTTAGAGGTTTACTTCGATTAGCTATTAGCTTGAGTGGATTCCTTGTAACTTTTTACATATTTTAAGTGAGATTATATCAATTTCGTCAATTTTAGATTTATTCTCAATGTTGTTGTATTATTACAGCTTTTTATTTTTGTTGCGTTATCGACTTATAATGCGTACATTGTTATGCCTGGTTATCAAAATATGTATTATTTACTTGTCATGCGATAGCTAATAATTTGAAAGTGAAAACTGTGCAAGAGAATGGTCTGGTTGTTGGTACTTTAGCCATTAATAAGAGGAGCTTCGTCAACCGTGATATTAATGTGTATTAAGATGTAAAGTGTTTTTTGCACAGTTTCACTTAAGAAAATGTGCTTTAACTATTGGATCTAAACCTAACTGTAAGTCTGCAGTAAATTCAGTATTTCCTAGAAATATATTTAGATATAAATAACATTGAACCGTGTTTTTTACAATTTTGTAACATATTTTAGGATTTTAGTATAGTTAGCAACACTTAATTTATATAAACCTGAAAGGAGTTGGAATTGTAATTATAAAATGCAATGCATACATATATTAATAAAGAATATCTAATGGTTACCATCATGTTCACGTAACCAGAGTACATAGTTGTGCCATTATCATGAATTTAGTGCCAATAACTGTAAAAACTAAAGATGTATTCTAGTCTTTATTGTTATGCATATTTAGTATTTAATCAACGTTTCTAATTTAATTTTGATCTATAAATAGGTTAATAGTAACAATATGTACATAGATATTGATTTGCACATTGCGTGTTTAAGAGTGTCGTCTTCTACATACCTCCCTTCATCTATCAAAATGTTTGTATTTATCTGTTTTGTATTAACACCTTATTTTGATTTGGTTATCTGGTATCTTAAGCAAAATATACAGAAGTTATTATAATATATTGTTAGGCTACTTTACCGCCAAGCTCACAACAGCCGCGTATTTAGGTAGGTAGTAGAATTTGTTTTTGTTGTACTTTAAATCCGTCACAGGAAATTAACTATCACAATTAAACGTCTAGGTCTAGCGAGTGTTAAGTACCTGACCTGCCTTCTTTTGGAATCTTATATAAGACACGACAGTGTTGCATAGACTAATACATTTTGAGAATCTCTGAGCCTAACTGAATGGTAAAATTATCATCCCACTCTAGTTTGCTCGTATTGTTTATATAAAATAATTCCCCCTTTACAGTGTATCATTATTATATTAATAGTATTACAAATATATATGTAGTAACAGAGTTTATTCCTTACTTTATCTTATCGGTTTGCTAAAAAACAAGCCCTAAAAAAGCGTTCATCGTCAAGAATAATTATCCATTATTTGCAAAGATTTATCACCTGGTCATTTGAGAGGTAATTTTTCAAATAAAAGTTTATCTGCTTTCAAAATATAGCCTATTTGTACCTGTTGCTCGTGACTTAAGCCCACTTCATTAATGAAGGAACCCAAATGAGACTTATAATCTCTAACCGATCTTTAACAATTAATTTTAAAATAAATATACGTAAGTATTTGGAATAGTTACAAGAATATCCCAATAACGTTTTTAGTATTACTTGCTACTTAACTACTTTTATAATGTCCGTATAACAATGCATTGGCAGTCTCCCGAATGCTATAACTATTTCCGTATAAATAAAAATAAAAAGATGCACAAATATATCATGTATCTTCCAGAATTCTTTACCAAGTTACCAGACATGTTAAATATTATGCATTGTCTTCCCGAAACAGTGTTCCAGTGTTACAATCTACATTACCTGCAAAAGTGATACATACTAATCCGATGCATATGGTTCTTTAAAAATTTACACAGCTGTCTATAACTTATTGCACGTTAATCTCTGCATGCATTTTCCACATGCTTCTACGATTAGGGGAGCTACTTAAATGAAATTCAATTTCTCCTATTGGCTACTTTTTATAATGCCTACTTATAAATATTTATCAGGTAGTATACTTAATTCATTCATACTTAATGAGTTGGTTTCAAGTGCGAAACTTGAATTTGTTAATAAGACGCCTTTAACTTGGAATAGAACTAAGTGCTGTTCTCAAGTAGGTACAAACTATCTCAAACACCAATAAATGGGTACAGTGCAATAAAAAATACAAGAATTATAACATGTTTAAGATTATAATTATGTTTTTGATAGATACTTAACTCATAAAGCTTATTGACAATTCTTCATAGCGTTAAAAGTTTCACCATTCAGCTAAGTATTTCTATTAACCTTCATTATTGTTACTGTTTTGTGTTACTTTGCGTGTTTGGTTACATATGCCTCGTTATAAGATGTGTACCTACCCTGTACTGAAATTATAATTAGGGTGTATATTAAGCTTATTTGTCCAAAATACTAATATTGACACTCATCCGTGTCTATACAACTATGGAGATTACTTTTGGTATAGTGGTTAACGAAATTTACATTAAGTACTTTATTGCACCACATTTTTTTAATATTCGAACTTTGTTATGATGAAGGCTAAAATGTTGTAGCATAATTTCCATATGTGCAAGTGTAGGTGTATTGAAAAAAAAAATCAGTATATTCGTATTCAAAATAATTTCTTCAACCTCTGCATTGCCGATTACCATGTAACATTCTCTAAAATAAAGTTCTTTTGATCTAAAAATATTTTATTTTTATATCACTCATAAAGCTAGCATTATACAGGTATACGTATTATTTTTCGCATAATATTGTCATGTAGAATTTAAGGATTTAGGAAAAGAGGGGATCCCATTTGCGAGAGCAAAAGGCATCCATCATTAAGTTGACACAATCCTAAACATACACCCTCTCCATTATAATTTAAAACACCCTTGATCCATGCGAAAATAATATTAGAATAATACCAATTTTTTTATATGAACTACCTATACTTAGTCATACAATTTTGAGACAAAATTTTGATTAAGCGTTTATTTAAACAGGTACTTCACAACAATCACGACTAAGATCGAGGTTTTTCGTACACTTTTTTATACCATAACCAGTAGGTATGCCACCTACGTGCAGTTTACATTATACTGGTTAACTTCTAGTAAATTTTAAAAGTGACCATAATTTTTGAAGAACATGTGATAGATTTTTTTTTGTATTTTTCTGATAACTGTAATAACTTGGTCTATCATCCATTCACGGCTTGACGTCGATTTCTGGGATGTATGTGACGTTTTCAAATCAAAGGTACATCCATGTCGAATGTTAACAATTTTATTTCTAAACGATTTTTTGTGGCATCAACGTCTCACAAGTCTGACAACTGACAACCTTTGACTTGAAAACGTCACATATATTTTGTAGACGTGCGGATAAATTAAGAAAAATAAAATAAAAACTATGAAAAAGATCAATGAAAAAAAAACAATTAATAAAAGTCTTGAATGCAACGAGCGCAAACGCAAACACGAAGGAATAATGTTAAGTAGTATGGCCGCCTGCGCCTCGCGCCTTCCAGCTCCATCATCAGATCAGCTCCATGTCATACTTAATAAAATACTACATCGCGCATCGTCATCCTATTTACACACGCATACAAAAATTTTAGCTTAATTGGAAAACCAGAAGTGGGTCAAATTCAACTTGAAAGATTTTATTACAGAGAGACAACGGGACAGGTAAATGTAAAAATAGCACCGTTTTACCTTACAATAAAACGATTACTAAGCGAACTACCTACTAAATATGATTTGATTTCTATGTGATACAAAAAGCCAAACAAATCTGTATGGAAAGTGTACAGAAACGGCAAATCCTAAAGACATCAGGTAGGTGCCCAGTTTTTTTACGAGATAAAAATGCGGTTATCGTAGGTAGGTACTGTTTTGTATGTAAGAATGTTTTTACTTGAGTTACAGGGCAATTACGACAACATACCTACTATGCTATCTAAGGTAGGTAAAGTTTAATTTCTTTACAGAATACATCCTAAAAATTCTTACTAACCTACATATGTACATAAAAAATTGCCGAATCTAGCTATGACCTCCCAATCACCTACCATTGCCAATAAATAGAGCGATTCAAGAGATGTTTACAAAAACAACACTGAGTAGGTACGCTGGTTGACACTTATAGACGAACATTATAGATGGCTGTGGGTGTCAACCAGTATAGTGAGTTATGTTATTTTTGTAAACACCCCTTCTATTTTTGTCACCAGTGCTTGGAAAAAAGGCGGGCCGTTTAGTATTAAGGTAGTAAAAGTGGTCAATACCGTATCAAAATATCTACTTGTAAATTTCTTCAGTAAGAGTTTTTTTAATCTTGCGCTTTAATTTTTTTACATGATGTAATTTTATTAGTTTAATTGGTTAACCATTTATAGTATAGGTACTACCTTAATTTGTGTTAGACATAAACCATTTTCAAATTGGGCGACCCTCTTCGTAAGGCATTGTCCTAATGAAAGGCGAATGCGCGATCATCGCCAGTTCGCGCGAACTGGCGATGATCGCGCATTCGCGTTACATTAGGACAATCCTAACACATAGGCATCATCCTAATGAAACGCGAATGAGCGATCATCGTAAGTCCGCGCGAATTTTACTCGCGGGAACTTACGATGATCTCCGTTACGATGCCATACGTTCGTAGTGTTCACACATAGGTACTTATATGCACTTATTTTTGTGTGCGTAACGGTTTTAGCGTACGAGCTGTTGAGGGGTGTGCAATTTAAAAATGGTTTATCTCTGACGCTATTGTGAACACTGTTCATGACATCATGACCCAAAAATAATACGATGCTTTTTCCACTAACAACACTTACTTACGTATGGTAGACCTAGGCGAATCGGATCGCAGGGCGAAACGGGTCAAGAATCATTTTTGCCGAATTCATAGGATTGCGGGTAGCCACGGACAGCCAATAAGAGGTCGCATGTTGGTTTTGACGCAATATTTATATTTGTATTAAGTTCTTGATCTGTCTAAATAAACCTTAACCCATTTGTTGGCAGTATGTTGACAATTCGGGTTCTTCTGGCTTAAGGCTCAGCCAGACGGTCGCCGACAAGGTTGCCGACGGTCCAAGGTCATCCTGACCTTGGTTGGTGCTTGGTCTACACGGTCTGTCCAAACCAAGGACGCGCCATCTAAGGGTCTTGTCAGCAACCATCTGGCTGAGCTTTTAACAACGCTTAACTGCAGTTAAGCGTTGTGTGCTGCAGCACAATCAGAGAATATGTTAAATCACTTACCAGCAAGCAAAGATAATGTTTAAATAGAGCAGCACAGTGTAAGAACTTTTTGAGGCTCCAAGTGTGATAGCTTTACTAGATGGCACTGTACGGCAAAATACATTATGCGGTCACTTTGATGCACCACTTGAACCAGAGTTACAAAAATATAATGTATGGGGCTGTACAGCGCCATCTAGTAAAGCTGTCAAACTTGGACACTCAAAAACTTTTTAAACCATGCTCCTCTACTTTCATATTCTCTGCCAGTGAGGCATACTCCCATTTCTGATTTAGTATGGCGAAAACCCGGACATACAAAATTAGATTCCATAGTATGCCTCAATCATCGATGTGACAAGTATAAAGCAGTGCCTAAAGCCATTCGGAGATAAAAAGACCACTCGACAATAATTTTTTTCATGGACCACCAACTGCCTGGGTCTAAATACTGATGAAGAAACCACTAGTATAAAGAGACCTCCTGCCACATGCCTCAATTCATATGTAGGTAAGAGGAATTCCTCTAAGAGGGAATGGATGGATACAAACACTATATCAACAGGAGACAAGCAAAACTCACAAAACACAAAAAAAAAATTAAACGAAAATCAACCTAGTTGTATTGCCAATATGGTACATTATGGCTATGAATTTGTGGTTTTACTTAGTGAGTTTTGCTTGTCATCTGACGATATGGATATTGCAGATTATACCAGGAAAAAATTAGAGAATAATTTATATTATTTTTGTACAATTGAGCAATCATAATTGTAATAATAATCAACAACTAAAAGCCTCTAACTACTTCAATATTCAAATTAAAACATACCTAATATCACAAAATGTTCAAAAGTTTCATTTTAGTGTAAACACCTTTGCAGCCGTCCAGGGTAACATTAAAATTCTTTACCAATTGCTCCATGTTGGCAACATTGGAATAACCCAATTCATGTTTTATGCATAGTTTCAGATGTTCCTCAGTCAGCGGCTCAAATTTAATATATTCTTTATAAACATCTATGTCATTAAATGCATCCTTCAGCTCCAACTCAAAGAATGCCGCATTGGAATTTTTCGTAAAATTCTTCTCAATATTATCATAGTTGTATATCAAAATTATAGTTATATCCTTCTTCAAATACTCACTTTTTTCAATAACATTGCGTATGTGCTCCTTAATATGGAAATCGTTCCGTGATAAATCATCGACAATCAATATGGCGGACTTACAAAAGGACATGCCCAGTAACAAATCATTGGGAAATGTCTCAATAAAAGTAGGCATTAAGTAGTGATATACATTTGTTAAATTCCACACTTTCTCAAACATGAGAGTTGTAGCGTATGTCTTTCCGACTCCTGTTCCGCCATATAGAAATAAAATCTTGCTGCTTACTGGAGTACTCAATGATCTTGCTAACAAATCAGTAGCCTTGTCTTGTCCATACAATTTTCTATGAAGTGCGTCTTTCATAACATTTATATCCAATTCTTCACAACAGGTGAACGTATTCACGTGATACACTAACGCACAAGCAAATATTACAATTAAAACGGAAAGTTTCATTATAAAACTTGATCCTTCTGGTTTCTTTGGCTGCATTATGATATGGTATTTTTTAACACTTTGAAAAGCTGTTGCTTCACTACAAGCTGGAACTGGGGTGATATGTTCGATGGCAGGTTCTTGTTTAATAATATTTGTAGGGAAAGTTATAGGAGAACACGATCTTGAAACAGTTTTTCGATCTTCAGGTTCGCAGTGTGAATCGTCCATATTCTTCATAGAATTAAAGCTTAAGTCTACGTCCATAGGTTCCCAACTCACATCCAAGCTTTGTAAATCCATTTGTCATTAATTTTATTTATATTCTAATGTCTTTTTTTACTATTGTTTCAAGAAACCTTTGCAAAAAACTACAACACATTGTTTTTTAAATTGAAGTTTGAAGTTGACATATGATAACTGGCTGTCAAAAATTTCAAAAACAACGGATTTGTTATGTTTATGGAGGTGGATGCTGGGTTTTAATTCACGGTGTTAAAATATTTCAATAATATGTTTTTCAAATCAACAATACATAGTAATTTAAAAATTTAATTTCATTAATAAAGGTAAGTAGAATTAAGTTACAGGCGTGATTATTTTAAGACAGAAATCCGTAGTACATATTTTAGAACGGTTAGAAATAATTCAATGGCATGCTTTGTAAACGCGCTATATCGGCACACCACAGATAAGAATAATATTTATTTTACAGTGTTCAACATCGTACATTATTTACGTAAAAATATCTCTGCTACTACAGCGCCAGCGCTTCACACACTTGATTTGGATTCAGTTCTGAATTCATCAATTCATAGATTATCGTATTCATAGTAACGGTTTCTGATCTTTTTGAAATGTTTTGGGGTTGTAGCAAAGATATATACAATTGGAGAGTTCGTTTATGAGCTGGATCGATCAAGGGGTTGCGGACTTAGAAGGCGAAAAAAAATCTTCATATGGGCCTTGTTTTATTTATAAACTCGTTTGCAAGTAAGGGGCAAAACACACCTGATCTGAATTCAGCCAATTCATAGACAAAATGTTAAATTTGTTTATGATTGCTTAAATTTGTATAGAGGCCATAGACAAATTTAAGCGTTTTGTCTATGAATTTGCTGAATTCAGCTCAGGTGTGTACCTATTGTGCCTTAATCGCGAGTTCTCAGTTTGATGCGGACTACTAGTTGTGTATGATCGCGGATATTTGTCTTTGGCCTCCATACAAAAATTCAGCTATCATAGATAAATGTTCGCAGCCATAGGCAATTAACTGTCTGTAAAAATATTAATGAATTCAAATCAAGTATGTGGAGCGCCTAACTCTGCACGTTTAGCCGTATGCCGTATTGACGCACTGATGCTTCATGGTTTGTTATTGCATTGTGTCACTGCATTACATTTGTTTGACATATCGAGGAAAGTGATGCAAATCTCTCAACTAAATAACAAATCACTATAGTAGAATTCATAATTAAGTTTACTCCACAGCCAGAGCATACAAAGCTGTTTGTAAATGTATTTAAAGGAGTGTCAAAATACTTCTCATTCTCACAGTTACGAATTTAAGTGGCTTAATGGCAATGGGATAGGCAATTCGTTGGTTCAATATTAAAGAGTTGTGTATAGTCTATGGTATGTGTCGTGTCATTGTCTAGGATAAAGAAAAAAATAAATTTGTCTTTGATCTGAACTGAAGCCTATCACTTGTGCTCCCTGTCTTCCCGCTTCCTAAAATTATATAAAGGTTCCCAGGGCCTGTGCCATCCACCAGAGGTCCAATACATGGTGTCAGAAGAAAAAAGAAGAAAGAAAAATGACTGAAGGTACGAAAAATATTATATTAGCCAACAATATGAAGCCGTTGCAACTGAGCAAAGATGGCGCAGAATGCTCAAACTCTGAACAATGGCGAAGGTGGAGGCAGAAATTCGAAATATTCTGCGACGCGAACGACCTCGACAAGCTTCCAGAGAAGAAAAAGGCGGCGATCTTTTTAAATACAATAGGTGATGAAGGCTTAGAAATATTTGATTCCTTCAATATCGACAGGGCTGAGACAACGCTGGCGTCCATTTTGACAAAATTTGATGAAAAGTTTAACGCATGCAAGAACACGACGGTTGAGCGATATAAATTCTTTACTAGACACCAAAAAGAAGAATCCCTAGACGAATATGTAACATGTCTAAATAACTTAGCTGCATCGTGCAAATTCGACAATTTAAAGGACTCCCTCGTTAAAGATATGTTCATCATCGGGCTAAAAAATAACTTAATAAAAGAAAAATTACTTCAAAATGAAGACATCGCCAACGTTAGTGAAGCTGTCACAATAGCTAAAACCCTAGAATTGTCAAACAAAAGATCTAAATCCATGATGAACCAGCACACAGAAGATCAGCAAGTTCAAGCCATAGCTCGTACACATAATTCTCGACATAGAACGCCGTCAAGACCAAGGAATACACAGCATAGAAGTCCACATCGCAGCCAATCACCAGCTACGAGGAGCCAGTCAAGGGGAAGCAGCACAGGTACAAAAACCTGCAATAGGTGCGGACAGATTCATCGCTTCAAATGCCCAGCAAAAGGCAAGACCTGCGTAGTCTGCAAAAAACCGAATCATTTTGCTCAATATTGTTTTAAAAACAATAATAAAGTAAGTCAAATTTCTAGTCATAGTCATAAATGTCATAATAGTTCAGTTTCAGACACAGACCAAAATAGTTACAGTCATTCTAGTCAATCTTATATTATAGAGTCAATTCATGATGCAAAGTCAAAGCGAAAGAAATGGAATGTTATTTTTAATTGTCATAATTATCCACTCACTTGTCGACTTGACACAGGCGCAGATCCGACAGTCATTTCTATACACACTTTAAGAAGCTTGGAAAAAGCTAGTAATGTCGAAATTCAAATTGAAAGATCACATGATAATATATTTTCATTTTCAGGCGAGCGAATAATAAATCTAGGTACAGTAACGCTGTCTGGTACTTTTGAGAATGGGAAACGCGCTGACATTTGTTTCACAGTGCTGGACTGTGAATGTTCGACCATACTGAGTGCAGATTTATCCGAGGAGTTAGGTTTTGTGAAGAGGCTGTACGAAGTCAATAATGACAGGTCAGTAAAATCACTCTTGGATACTTACTCTGATACTTTTGAAGGTCTAGGTTGTCTGCCTCAGAAGGCACATTTACATGTTGACACAAGTGTTCCGCCTAAGATTTGTCCCGTCCGTAGAATACCTTATGCCTTGCATCCAAAACTTAAAGTTGAGCTAGATAGGATGGAAGATTTAAAAGTCATAGAGAAAGTTACCACTCCTACAGACTGGGTCAATGCTATGGTTCCCATAGAAAAATCTAACGGTCAGTTACGCATATGTCTAGACCCCAGGCCATTGAATAAAGCTATAAAACGACCTCATTTTCCTTACCCTACATTAGATGATTTACGTTCTAAAGTAGCAGGTGCATCAGTATTTTCCAAATTAGATGCAAATTCTGGGTATTGGATGATTCAGTTAGATGAGGAAAGCAGTAAACTATGTACTTTTAACACACAGTTTGGCAGATATAAATTTCTTAGACTCCCTTATGGTATAAACTCTAGTGGTGAAATATTTCACAAAGTCATGTCAGATATATTCAGTGATTTACCCGGAGTACTTATTTTTGTCGATGATATCTTAGTCTTTGGATCAAATCAAAAGGAGCATGATGAAAGGTTAGAAAATGTCCTTAAAAAAGCTCGAGAAGTCAACTTAAAGTTCAACAAGTCAAAGTGTATGTTTGATAAGTCAGAAATCACATATGTAGGTCATGTTTTTAATAAAAATGGTATATCAGCAGATAAATCCAAAGTCGAAGCCATAATCGACATGCCAAGACCTGAAAATGTCAAAGAGCTACAACGATTCCTAGGCATGGTCAATTATCTAGGCTCATACATACCAAATTTAGCTGATGAAACTAATTTACTCAGAAGTTTACTCAAAAAACAAAATATATGGCAATGGACTGAAAACCATGAAAAAGAATTCACCAAGTTAAAAAGTATAATTAGTCAAGCACCAGTTCTTGTGCATTATGATGTAAACAAGCCAATTAGAATGTCCGTAGACTCATCGAAAGATGCAGTCGGTGCAGTGATTTTTCATGGCAAAAGCCCTATTGCTTACTCGTCAAAGTCGCTTACAACCACTCAACAAAATTATGCTCAAATTGAACGGGAATTGTTTGCAATCCTGTTCGGATGTAAAAAGTTTCACCAGTATATTTATGGTAAAACCATACAGGTTGAGACAGATCATCAACCTTTAGTCACTCTCTTCAAGAAACCTCTGTCAGACGTACCAGCCCGTCTACAGAGAATGATGATTACATTACAAGCATACGATCTTAGCGTGTCATACACAAAGGGTACAGAAATGTATGTTTCCGATACTCTGTCACGAGCACCAATTTCATCAACCACAAGTATAGACAAATTTGATGCCAATGAACTAGAAAATAATATTGTCTGTCAGGTAAAATCACTAACATCCAATTTGGCTATCTCTCAGAATAAATTACAAAAGATTAAAGATCATACAAAGTCAGATTTAACCTTGTTGAAATTGCAAGAATATTATTTAAATGGATGGCCAAATAGTAAAACTCAATGTGATCCAATAACATTGCCTTACTGGAATATTCGTGATGAAATTCATGCTATTGATGATGTCCTATTCAAAAATCAGTCTGTTATCATTCCAAAGTCACTGCGTTCAGAAATATTGGATATTTTACATGAAGGTCACATGGGAGTTGAAAAAACAAAAAACTTAGCTCGAGGCTTAGTTTTTTGGCCTAACATATATCATGACATAGAAATGAAAGTCAGGCAATGTGAAACTTGTATGACATATAGTCCAAATAAAACAAAGGAAACTTTATTGTCACATGAACAACCCTGCCTACCATGGCAAAGGTTGGCTACAGATTTATTCGACTACAACAATATGAAATACCTACTAGTGGTAGATTACTACTCAAATTACATAGAAATTGCTCATTTAAATTCAGACAGTAGAAGTCAAAATGTCATTAAACATTTAAAGTCAATGTTTTCAAGGCACGGAATCCCATTGCAACTTGTCAGCGATGGTGGTCCTCCTTATAATAGTCAGGACTTCCGCAAATTCCTTAGCGATTGGGATATTGAACACATAGTGTCTAGTCCTCATTTTCCAAGATCGAACGGTCTCGCTGAAGTCTCTGTAAAAATAATAAAAAACATATTAAGAAAATGTCAAGACTCAGGAACGGATTTCAATTTAGGTCTATTACAGTATAGGACTACACCTAGAGGAAATCTTAAGTCACCGTCAGAATTACTCATGTCTAGAAAGCTCAGAACTAGGTTACCTACAAATCTAGATAGTCTAAAGCCTAAAGTCATAACAGTCACAGAGCATTCTAAAAATAAGTCAGAAATTATTGCAAAAAGAGAGTCATATTACAATAAAAATGCAATTTCTCCACAAGAATTTCAGGAGAATGATTCAGTATTTTTCAAGAAAAATCCTAATGATGTGTCATGGACAAAAGGTACAATTGTGTCAAAAACTGATTATCCTAGGTCATACTTAGTCAAAAATTCAGACGGAACAGTCTATAGACGAAACACTCAACATATTAAATTGTTTAAGTCATGTTTGTCAAAGTCAGAGTCGAGACCTAGTCATAAAGTCAAGTTTGATTCAAACAATGTCAGTCAGTCAACCAGTCATAGTCAGAATAAGCCGTATCCTCAATCTCAACAGCATGGTCGAGTATTTACAGACAGAAGCTGTCAGTCAAAGTCAGTGTCTCATAGTCACAAGTCTAGTCAGTCAAGTCAGTCGCAAAATGGGGAAGAGAGAGATGATGGTTATACATGTTATTATATTCCAGATTACTCACTAAAGTCATGTCAGTCTAGTCCAGATAGAGAATTAAATATTAGCTCTGAGTCAAGTGAGTCAAATGTCAATAACAGTAGTCATAACGAAAGCTTCAGATCTTTATCAAGTCCTAATTATAGTCTAAATAATGAATCTTTGTGTCAGTCATCTGAAGATAGTGATAACAATGTAAACAATGAAAGCTTACCTTGCATGTCAACACAGAATGCACTAATTGACGAACCTCGATACAGTTCACGGGGAAGATTAATAAAGAAACCAGACAAGTTAGATTTATAAGTATTTTATTGTATAATTTCACAATTTGACATAATAAACTAAATGTATAATTGACGAGGTTCCAGCTGATGTGTTGTAATATCATTGTATTTAATTTCACTTCACCATATTGTATGTTCACCTGACTTTTAAAATGTTGACTTTCTAATGTAATTATAATTTAATGTCCTGACATAATGATTAATAATGTATAACTATTGACAATAATTTAAAATGAATATATTTAATTTAAGCTACTGTTTGCCTTGTGTAAATATAGGTTAGCTGTCATATTGGTAACGAGATGTCAAAAGTGACATCTGTCAATTTATTTTTTTTTTTTTAAAGAGGGGCATGTATAGTCTATGGTATGTGTCGTGTCATTGTCTAGGATAAAGAAAAAAATAAATTTGTCTTTGATCTGAACTGAAGCCTATCACTTGTGCTCCCTGTCTTCCCGCTTCCTAAAATTATATAAAGGTTCCCAGGGCCTGTGCCATCCACCAGAGGTCCAATACAAGTTGTATGTTACATTTTTAGGGTAGTACAATTTTGACTTACTACCACTATGACAATGTTCAAATTTCAATTCTATGAATGTAAAACATATTACCCTGGAAAAGAGAACGAAAGTGACATCTATAACAGTGAACCTTATAAGGCTTAAAACACACCTAGCGGAATGGAGGCAGTAATGTATGGAGGCCATAGACAAATTTAAGCTACCATCGACAAAGCTCCATACATTACTGCCGAAATTCCGCTAGGTGTATTTTGAGCCTAAGACGAATTTTTATTGCTAGAAGAAATAGAGAAATAGAAAGCCAACGGTTATTGAAATAGCCTGAAATTAAAGTGCTGTAAATTCACGCCATTAGGGGACCTTTTTGCCTAAGAAAATATTTTTTACTTCTGTTACTAGTGTATCCGGTTTACGTATTATAGTGCTGGAGCCGAGCCTAGAAGAAATGTATCAAAAAATTACCAGTTTTCTTCCATATAGCGTTGTAGAGCCCGTCTCGGAGATGACGAAAACATAAGTCTTAAAGGTCTTAAATGGCCACAAGTAGGTATGGCGTCAAGTTGAAAATACAATTTTTTGGCCTAAATTTATCAACGCGTCGGACGCTCCAAATTTTGACACATGATTTAGACCGCATCAAGTAGCCTACATACCAATTTTAAGACCATTCTGGTGGGCGTATAAGATTTTAAGACCTAAAGTGCCCTCTACAATAAGTTTTCAACGGTCTTCGGTTGGGGTATAGCAAAGGGGGCGCAGGACTTAGAAAATTTTTGATGGTGGTCGTGTCATTATGACGCCTATTTTTTATGATGCTATCGTATAGAGGACGCTAAAATAATCATGTTTTGTATGGGCAACTTTTTTCTATACTTGATAATTACCGAGATATTGGCTCCGAAATTGTGTCAAAGAGCCAAGATAGGTGCGACGACGAGCGAAGCGAGGAGGAGTGTGTTAGGTGAACCGTGACCTAACAACGCGCGAAGCCGAGCGAGCGAAGCGAGCGTGCCGCGGCAGCGGCCGGCGAGCGCCAGAACCGACTTAATCTAATGTACAATATTAATTTTCAAGTTCCTAGCTCCGTAGTAATCCTATGGCCAAACTCGCAACTTTGGACCGCTTTAGTTCTTAAACGGGCAAGTTAATCAAAAAATTGTAATCAATCAAAGATGCTTATCTAAATGTATTCTATAAAGTTTTAATCAAAAAGATAGCAAAAGTGCGAAATAAATAAAAAAGTAACAAAAATATTCTGTCCTGAGATCGCGCCCCCTTTGCTATACCCTGACCCGGTCTTCCCCATAGGTGGCGCTATCATCGAGTCAATAGCAATTAGAGAACATAACTTTTATGATTATAATTCTTTTACTTTATCTGTGGCCCTGCATTTTGGTTGACATGTCCTCGGGGTCATTGTGCTCATACCAAAACCAAAAGTAACGTTAATTTCGAAATGAACGACACAAATGTTAGCCCACCAAATAACTCCGTATCTACTCCGCCAACCTATAAAAAAGTGCGAAATCCCTTTGATAAAGTGCTAATCGATAAACTACACAAACCAATATGCAGGTGGGTAAATTCCAGTGATGTGGTAAAAAAAACTTCTATGCAAACTGCGAAGCTAATTTTTTACTTTTGCATGTAGTATTTAACATTCTCATTAGTAATAGATACTTGCTAGTGTTTATTTTATTTTTTAGTTTAATTTAAATTATTTTTTAGTCCGTCAATGTGCAAAATATATAAAAAGGAACGGAGGGGTTCGTTCCGATGGGACATCGAACAGGCCTCTACACTACAGCCGACGGACATAGTGGCATGCAGCAGCCAATTCGAGCCTTCACCAGACCCTAATTTGGAACAAATCGCTGAAGAGGCTACAGAAATGTAAGTATAAGGCTGGCAAATGCAGTAACAGTGGAAGTAATAAGCTATACCTATCCCTTTTTCAGTAGCGGGGATACTACTGTAAGAAAGAGACCCTATGATTCTCTATGTTTTTGCTTGAAGTAAAATAAACCCTGGCCAAATTATATTGAGCCTACAGAAGCAACAGATGCTCGTAGGGTTAGTAGCAGAAGTAACTAAGCAAGTGACCTGTTCAAAATGAATAAAATGATGTTCACACGCTCTTATGCTCTTAACAATAAAGTTGTGTCAAGCTCATTTTGAACACCTCACCCGCTTAGCTACTTCTGCTGCTGACTGTGACGTTTATTTGCATATTAGTTGACCAAGTATCAACTATCCAAAAGTAAGACTTATGATTTAACGACTCTCAGACATTGATAGCTAAAATAGAAAAACATATTGCACAAATTCATCCAAAAAATATTGGCAGTCTTTTCTTTGATTTTACTATTAAAATGTTTATAAACTAAGTGTTAGAAACTACTATTGAGCTTGCTTGCTTGCTTAAAAGAAGTTTTGAAGGCAAAAGAAGTACCAACAAGATATAAATTTAAAGTTTTTAATAGTTGTATAATACCAGTAATAACATATGGGTGCCAAACTTGGGGGCTTACTAAGATGCAACACCGGAAACTTAATGTGTGCCAAAATCATATGGAAAGAAGTATTCTTAATATAAAACTTAGAGATAGAGTAAAGTTGTCAATAATTAAGTCAAAATCAAGAACCAAAACACTAACTACAATAGTAAAACAACAAAAATGGCGCTGGGCTGGTCACATGATAAGAGAAAACTTGGAGAAATGGACAAGGGACGTTGTGGAGTGGTGCCCTAGATACAACACTAGGAAAAGAGGCCCACCGAAATGTAGATGGTCCGACGACCTTAATAAGAATGTAGGAGGTGCCTGGATGCAGACGGCAAGGGATAGACTGCAATGGAAAGCTTTGGAGGAGGCCTACGTCAGAGGACGAGTTGAAGTTGTCGATGGTTAACCTAAGCATACATATTTAAAATTAATGTAAACTTCAATAATAAAGGCTATTTTTATTTTTTTTTTATTATTGAGCTTGCTACTTCTAAAGTAAGAAATACAATTAAACACTTGTGTGGGCCTCGCAAACAAAAAATGTTCAGTAACGGTAGTAAAAACTATACCTATCCCTTTTTTAGTACTAAACAAGTGTAAAAAAAACAGTATCATTCTCTCTGTCTGGTTTAAGTAAGTTTCCTGGACAAACTAAATTTAGGTATAGTTGATTAAAGAAAATATATAAAGAATATGTTATGTTTTTTTTTGTTTTTACACTTATAGAATATTGACAAAGATGCCCAACTATGCTACAGTAGGTATTACTTATTAATTATTATTATTTAATAAGCAGGCAGGCAGTTATGAAAGCTGATAGTGCCTGAAATCACTATGACAGTTATTATTATCTAATAGTAGATCTAGATTATTTTTAAACTGGTTCACATTGTCTGCCATAAAATCATTGGCCGAAACCTCATCTACTGGGAGTTTATCCCAATAAGCCCTCAGTAGTCAAATGTTTTGTGTTGTTCACAGATTCTTTTCCCAAGAAATGGTAATGCCAAGTCCAATGGAGTCCTCAAAGAAGAAGCAGCCTCCCGTTGAAAATGACGCGATTATCGAAAGCTTTAAGGACAGCACTGTCATGAAAGATGGTAAGTAACCAAAATGTTGAGGTGACACAATCTGCCCACAAAAAGTGGTCACATTAAAAAGTGTCCCGCAAACTCACTGAGATGACCGCAGACTGACTTGTTTTTGCTGTAGACAGCCCAGCTCCTAATGCCGGTATTATACCTGCTTAAATTGGGCCCTAACGACAAGGACGCCGCAATACGCTAGGCACGTTCTAAGATATTGCTTAACGTGTCTAACATATTGCAGCATCCTTGTTGTTAGGGCTCAATTCAGGGAGATTTAATACTGGTATAAGGAAAGCGCTAGTCACAAATCTGACAAAGCGTTTTGTTAAAATAAGACCAGCAGGTATGGGTAAGCAAGAAAAATCAAAATCCAACTTTAAATCCGGAGGTCTCAGGTTCAAACCCCGGCTTGTCCCATTGAGTTTTTCAGAACTTATGTATAGAATTTTATTTGTAATTTACCAATCGCTTTTCGGTCAAGAAAAACATCGTAAGGGAACCGAACCTAATCCGTGATAAGGCCTAGTTTCCTCTCTAGGTTGGAAGGTCAGGTGGCAGTCGCTTTCGTAAAAACTAGTCCCTACGCTAATTTATAGCATTAGGTTGTCAAGTGGACCCCAAGCCAGGACAAACGGACAACGCTAGAGGGAGAAGATACCTGTTATCTAAAATGAGCATGCTATCACTTTCTTTGCCAGTTTCAGCACAGACTGCCCTCAGTTTACCACCAGAACTGCCTCCTGAGTTAGAAAAAATGCTAGCACCATACTTCACATTTAATCAGGTAATAATAGGCATTTGGCTGATGTTTTAATATTCTTTTACGAGTTTTTGTAAACATGTTTGATATAAGTTAACATATTCGTTTAATGATCACGTCGCAATATAATATTTCCACAAATATGTACTTATTTATTTATACTAAGTACCTATAGATTTACTTAATTCCATTAATTAGTTTGTTTATAATTTTGGTTATAATTAATGGCCTTAATTGAAAAAAATAAAAATTGTAAGGAACCTCTTTTTGATTTTGGAATTAGTTACGAACACACATTAGTTTTTCTGTAGGTAGGTACAGTTGAATATAGCAGTTAAATTAAATATTTCTTAACTCGACTTCACAGGGCCAAGACGTGTTCGGCGAGTACGAAATCACCGCGAACGGTTCGCTACGTCGCAAGTTGTTCTTCGAGCACAGCGACACAGAACATCACAGCGAGTGCGAATCCGAGCAGACGGATGACGAACATCACGACGCGCGGCCTCCGTCGAGCTTCGAGGCACACGATCCGGTCACGTTCAGCCCTGACTTGGTAAGTGAGAGGTCGCTAGGGTCACTCTAAGAGAGACAGAGATGAAGACATCGTACAGCGGCATCACGGTAAATGCACTTAGAACAGACGTCGCTCGCTACGTCGGTGTCGCAAGTTGTGCGAACGCGACGCAGAGCATCACAGTGAGTGCGAATCCGAGCAGACGGATGACGAACATCACGACGCGTGGCCTCCGTCGAGCTTCGAGGCTCACGATCCGGTCACGTTTAGCCCTGACTTGGTAAGTGATTGCTCGCTATTGAAAATCTCTAGGGAGAAATAGATAAAAACTTCGGCACAGTGGCATCACAGTAAGTGCACTCAGAACCGACGTCGCTCGCTACGTCGGCGTCGCAATTTGTTGTAATACAGTGACACAGAAGATTACAGCGAGTGCGCATTTGAACAGACGGATGATGAACATAACGACGCACGGCTGCGTCGAGCTTCGAGGTCACGTTTAGCCCTGACTTGGTGAGTGAAGTGAGGTCACTATGGACATGGAGTCTTTCTTAGGAGAAAGAGATGAAAACTTCACAGAGCGGCACAACAGTAAGTGCATTCAGAATAGAAGTCGCTTGTTATATACGTCGCAAGTTGTTCTTCGAAACTCGAAGTTGATCTGTCAAGCTTCGATGCACATGTTTCAGTCACGTTCAGCCTTAGTGAATAAGAGGATGCTAGACTTGCTAGAGCTCTAAAGGGAAATACAGACATTCTCATCAGCAATGGGACATTCAAGGTTATGCGTTAAGATCGTGCGATCGATTCAGTTCTTTATAAATCACTTTTCTGAGAAGCTAAAGTAAGGGTAGCGATATGAAATCATGATAGTATTCGTCAACTAATACAAATACATACAAAAATACAAAAAGTTTATTTCAGAGATAAAATTAGTGTGAGGAAAATAAAACAGGTTAGCAACAGAGGAAAGACAAAACATTAGTTAGTAATAGTATGGTTAATACGTGCAAATATTACACAGTAAATAATTAGAAATGTAGACATAGTTATAATTAGCTGTAAACCATACCGTATGTCTCTATGATTAATTATTAAATACGCGTAAATCAAAACAGCAGCTACAACGTTCAGAACAACTAGACAAGGCGGGCCATAACTCGTAGTTTTTACGTAAATAACATAACTGTCGTCTTAAATCAACATCTTTCATTACCGTAATACCACGAGTTACGTATATCTTTAAACTTGTGTAGGTTGACTATAACTAACTATTAGTGCATAAATAATATTGTAACTGCGAATTTGACTGCTGGATCAAATAGCACTATCATAATAAAAGCACGTAAAGATATATAAAGAAGTTCAGTCTTAAAGTTTTCGAAGCCTACTACACATATATCCGCACCGCAGGTTCAACGCCAACGACGAATATATCCGTCATAAGACACCATACGTTTTACTCTAAACTCTATTGGTTCGGCGTATAAATTTGTGCATTATTGACATATCATGGCGTTGAAAAGGTTAAAGGATTGCTTGAGCAAGGCTTGAAGTTGGAGGCGTTTGTAGGCACACTGCCGCTTTTGCTTACCAGCAGGCGGGCTGTATGCTTGTTTACCACCAACGTAGTCTTACGCGGCTTTCACACCGCCGCGGTTTCCGTATGCGGCTCCGGTGCGCGAGCAAGATAGCGCTCTGCACGTGTATAGCACTGTCATGCTTGCACACGGTTGCCGCGCCAGTGTGTTAATCGCCTTAAAAGTAAGACCTCCTTAAATTTTTCTTTTCTTCTTTCAGTACAATGATTTCGTAAAGAAGGGCATGAAGCGAACTTTCGGCACGCCTCTAAAGAAGGGTCCACCGCACTGCAAACTTCGCAACAAAATCCTCGACGTTGTGGATTTCGGAGACCACTGCCTCAGCCCCATACAGTTCAACACCCCACCGAAGAGACTCAACCAGCAGTCTTCAGCGTCGTCGTTCGCTTCCAACTCTATATCACCGGTCACTAAAGTCACTTCTAGTGACGAAGAGGTAATTTGTTGTATCAATTTCAGTCAATAGCCGTGGCTACACCTGGCGCACCGCCTCGCGAGGAAATTGCCGCGCGCGGCAGCTCGGCTAGTTTGGACGTGCCTCAGCCGAACAAACGCACGCGCCGCCACAATGCCTCGGGCGAGGCACGTCCACACTAGCCAAGCTGCCGCGCGCGGCAATTTCCTCGCGAGGCGGTGCGTCAGGTGTAGTCACGGCTAATAACTAATTGATTATACACGCGCATGTGATACCTCTGGAGTTGCAGCGTAGCCTGCTGTAGCTACTTACCATCAGGCCGTCTGTATACTTGCTTGCCACCGTCGTAGTAGTCGAAAAAAAAAAACATATTTTTAAGAGTTTCAATACCATCATTGTATGCACTTCATTATCGGTTTCTTTTATGCTTTTCTAGAGCAAATGTAAGCAGAGGCAGTTCCTAAAAATATACCATTACCTAAAGATGCGCCAGTAGGATTTGAGAGGGCCAGCTTTTTCACACTTAAAAGTGTAATAATATACGAGAGAATTCACCCTGAGCTCTGCAGTTGCTACATCAGAATAATTTATAAACTGTTGTTTAATCTCTTGTTTGTGTATGATAAGATTGATAAGGATCCTAACCACATTTTAAGGGCATCTTGTATTTTTAAACGTTTTTTTTACCGACGCTTGAACCCGAGATTTTTGCCCTCCCCACATAGAAGAGGTAAAATTTAACTTCATTGTATATTACAGAAGAACAACTTCACCTCCCCCGAATCAGAAGCTATGGCGACATGTCTGGACTGCATTGGCACGGACTCGGAGCCCGATAGCGGCAAGAAAGGCCGCTGCTTCTGCAAGTCCACGCCCAACGTCGGCCTCAAACGTAGCGCTTCCTTGAAGGTGAGCTTAGAGGAGCTACTACATCCGAAGACAGTTTACATCTTCATACATTTAAATAGTAGAGCGTCGTACTCTAAGGGTATTACTACCACACCAATCGATCGATCGACATCGAGCTATTTGATTTTGTATAAACCAAACCTACTACACCAATCCATCGATGTCATCGATTTGTGTCGTCTTAAAGGATCGATAACGTGCACGTCGCGTTTTATCCATAGACCGTTTGTAAGGCCGTATCTTTAATTTTATTTTGGCTCTCCAAACACATTAGGACGGGCAAAAAAATTCAAAAAATCCATCTTCAAAATTTTAACATTACAAATTTTTACAGAAAGTCCAAAGTCTTTTTGACAGATTTTTGTGGATTTAGTCCTTTTCGCTTAATTGGGTTATACAGATTGGTGAAAACATAAATGGTGTTTTCTCTGGACAAGAATATGCAAGTAAGTTATTTTCTTATCGCATATAATTGTACGCAAGGGGGAGGTATTTGAGCAGATAGACCAAAAATTTGTCTTTAAAAACCCTTAATTTTTTCAATGTCGAAAGAAGAGACGCGAACTTAAATCACTGTATAACCCCATTACGTCCTTCAGTGTAAAGCGACTCTCTCACAAAGGAATAAAATTGAAGTGTCATTTTTCTACTATATTTATTTGGTCGAAATATCGTAAAATAAACATTTGTATTGTATATTGTTTTACTTATGTTGAATGATATCTTTTTTTCAGGATTCGCCGCCGCGGCGAAAGAATTCGTTCTCGTTCACGGGCAAGCGTAGCTTGAGCTTGTCGAGCTTGCACCGCAGCCGGTCCGTCCAGAAACTCGACTTCAGCATGAACATGAGTGTGGACGGCTCGCTGCATTCGCAAGGTATGTACATGTATATCACAGAGAAAAAACTAACCCTTAGGACGCTACTGTCAAAATTTTTCTTTTAAAAAAGTGACCTTGAAGTTGCAAATTAAAAATCTAAGGCCTATTGTCCACGTAAACCGTACGTCATGCGCAAGATGAACGCACACTGTGTCCACGGACCAGCAACGTTGCGTTCGTCATGCCTTATTGCCGCTTCGTGGACACAGTTTTGAAGATTTCTACGCAAGATGCAAGCGCTCGTTATGCAATCGTCAATTGACGAAAGCGTGCGCATGACGTGCGGTTTACGTGGACAATAGGCGTAAATGGTCGGGGTCGGAGCATTGGGTGTCCCAGGTGTTTGGTAAGGAAAGTGAATGAAATCCCCTGAATGAGATCCTGGATCGGCGCTGGAGTGTTAAAGCTAGAAGCCACAAATGCTCGTACTCTTTATTTAAAGTTGATCAAGGATCAACTATCCAAATTATGAACTCGTGATGTTCCAACTGTCTAGCATTAAAATAGTTATCTATGATATAAACATGACTTTGTCTTCCAAAAAAATTGTTATTTTTAAAAACCAAAGTTCAACTACTTACCGACCGCCTGAGATAAGACCTATAACTTGTGGTACTAAACGAACCTAAAAGATTAAATTCTTAATATTATAAAATACTCCTTGAAATGTAAGTACATCAAGACAACGCTAATGAACCCTAATTGGTATATTGCTGGCTTAAGGTGAATATAAATTCAAGTGAGTCAAGAGAACTCGAGTCGAGAGTAATAAACGCGACTACGATTTCAATCGCTTACGTCGCTTACGATATTACAATCTCTTAAAACTTTCAAAGTATTTGACGTACCGTCACGTGCTACAACTTTGCCTATGATGCACAACTTTGCCTGGCTTGAAAAACATGGTGTTCTTCACCAAACAGCTGAAGCATGTGATGGTGCAACAAATTATTTCAGGATTTATCGGGGCGTTGTGTAGTATTACCACATCAGAAATTTTAAAGCGGCGAAAAGCCTTATACAATACACGTTGAATTTCTGGCTACGTTTCCACCAGAGATGAGCGAGGCTGTGTTTTTAAGAATCATTTACCCTTCCACAGTGCAGTCTAGGATTGATTGTTTACAAACACATTCCTCGCATCCTCGCTCATCTCTGGTAGAAAAGCAGGTGTTTGCACCAGATTGAATTTTCACGTTTTTTTTCGATTCCCAAAAGCTAAACTTCTAATAAGTGGAAATGAAAACATGATGTTACTGTCTTATTTGGAAATTATTAAGTTTCGTATATATTTTAAATAAACGAATATTCTATGATTATTCCATATGCATTTAAAGAGAATGCATTTAAAGAAATGAAGTGTCGCATTATTGAAGTAAATATTTTCTGTGCACTAATGACAGTGCTATCCTCGCAGGTTTTTTGTCGAATGGCACAGTTACTTAGTTTTTCATACATTCTCTCTAGATCCACATGAATTGACTATACATCTGTACATTACACCTATAATCCTTTTCAGCGGATTGTGACTCGTCACCATCTCAAGACGGACGCGATACGTGGGCACTAGTCGAAGACGCCAGTATCAACCAATTAATAAAAGAATCGCAGGAGCCCTGCAACACTAAAACCGCCAAGAAATATCACGTAGATACGATGGACAACACACCTATCAAAGGAAAAACGAAGACCAGTGGCCCACACGAAATTAGCAAAATACGGGCACCATTGGCCATGACTCCCATGGATATGTCCTTAGATAATAGCCTTGATACCTCAGATAACGCCCTCAGTATGGAGGACAAGAAAATAGACTTCAACAACATTGATCTCAAATTTTTGACTGATAATATTACTAAGTTCGACTACACTAAAGCGACTGATGTGTCTTCTAGCTTTAAGAAACTTGATAGTGGAATTAACGAGAACACGTTCTATACGAACGCCTCTAGTTACTACGAAAGTGCCATAAAACCTTCAGAGTTAACAATTACTAATACTAATTCGTCGGCTTTGAAAGAGATCTCTAATGTACACTGGGCGAGAGTTGACAGTGGGTTTAAAGATGAGACATCCGCAGATAACACTCAGTTTTATACCAACGAATCAAAATCTAAAGGATTCCGCTTCACTGAGGCTAAGTTAGAAGATAAAGAAAATGTGATGACTGGAAACTTCAGTGGGTTCCTTAACCAACCTCCGAACAAGGGTGAGGTTATGTCTATGTCTGACCTGTTTCCAGACGACATGACTTTCACTTGTAACTTTTCTTCGACGCCTTCTAAAAGCAAACCCACTCTCAACAGTTAAATTCATATTTAGAATTAGAAAGAGTAAAATGACAGCAGACATTTTTTTGTTAATACATATTTATTTAAAAAAATATGAATAGGTAACTAAGAGTAAAACCATGAAATTAATAGTAACTTTAGTAGTCGGCTTTTTCTAATTCTAAATACAAATGTAGTGCCAATTTTAACCAAACAAGGTGAATTTTTAAGAAAACTTATTTTGTAAGCGTTTACGTGAATTCTAGATAATTTTTGACGTAGAATAATTATTAATGTTTTTTATTGAATTATGTCTGATTTTATGAGCTTAATTTAACACTTTCACTGCCAGCCTTGAACTCGGCCGTCGGGCTGAAGGCAATGAAGGGGTTAATAGATAATAATTATGCATGAAATTTGTATTTTGTAGTTTTGATTGTTTACTTGAGTCAAGTAAAAATTTAATAAAGTTTTAAAGACTGAAACTGGTGGAAATCTACACTTTTGTTAATGAAGTACCCATGTTTACGTTTTTCTTTCCTAAGGCAATCAAATATTTAAGTAGCAAGTGGCCTATGATTAAAACGATTAGGGAAGGTTTATTAAGCCGACATATCCAAAATCTAAAGCAGGTAATATTAAACTAAATTGATTGTTTACATTGTGGTATAGGGTTCTTTGAATCAATAAAAAATGTATTAAGAAAACGTATACCTGCAAATAGCAATCTTTATTGACTGGACTATAATAAAATGCCATTAATTTATACACAAGCAACACTACACGTTAACGTACACCACTCATAAACGATGATGATCTATTTTGAAGGGCAGATCTTGCGCATATCATTTAGTGGCGCGGCTATCCTGTTGCCTTATGACCTCTTTACTATGACTGACAGCAGACAAACATTATACTTATATGACAGACCTAGTATAGTATTCTAATAATAATTGATCTAAATTTACGTTCGTTATCAAGTAGGCCCTAGCTCGCACGAGTCATAATTGATTTAAGACGGGCTGATACGACGCGTAGATTTTTAAAATGATATTTCGGCGGCTCTAATTATATAGCTATTGATAACTCTAATAGTAATACTATGATACATAGCTGTTACAGTAGTCAATAAAAAGGTTGCAGGTTAGACAAATAGATAATCTAGGCACAGTCGCCATGAGATATATGGGAGCGGTCAAGGTGGTCACAAATATCTGAACAACTCTATTGTCAAGGCGGTGCATGTTCAGATATTTTTGAGTACCTTGCCCGCTCCGGTATATTTGATGGCGACTGTAGGGTAACAAATAGCGTACTAGTAGTACACTAGTAGCTACTAGGTGAAGTAGCAGTGCAGGTGACATATCTCTTACATATTCGGTATCTTTACTCTTTAGGTGGCTTTGACATAGATGGCGCAATCGAAATGAGCTTCAAAAAGTTCTTAGGCTGTGGTCGTCTATAGCTCTATAGCCTCTGCTTATATCAATTGAAATGGTTAACTGACAACTTAATTTCTACGCAAAACATTATTAAATACGTCAAAATATTGTGAAATTGACGTCAAATTAAAACGCCTCTCAGCAACCGCAATGTATGGAACTGATTTTTGATGCGATTTCCGGGTTTATTATATGGAAAATGTTAATCAATAACCTTAGTGTTTTCAATAACCAATGTTAAATATCGGCATAGACTTAAATATATAGTAGACGGCCATAGTCTAAGAACTTTTTGAGGCTCCAAGTATTTAGATTAGATTCTTTGCAAACGACTAGTGTACTACTAGTACGTTATTCGTTACTAGGTGGCGCTGATTTTATCTCATGCATATTGGCTCTGTTTAAGTGGCTCTGAACTAGATGGCGCTAAATATTTGGAGCCTCGAAAAGTCCTTAGACTATGGCCGTCTACTATATATTTAAGTCTATGATATCGGTATATATTATTCAAACCTTAGCCATAACTAAGGTTTAGCCATAGCTAAGGTTTAAATAAAACATATACAAAGTTTACTAAGGTCTAAATAAAACATTCTTTGCAAACTTTACCATTATGATACATTTTCCCCTTATATCCCTTTTCTGTTGTGTCTGCAATAACATCATTAAAGTTAATTAGTTTATTTTGTCAATAACAGTAGGCGGTTACAAAGTCCATGTTATATTGGGCTTATCTTGTTGCAAAATAAACTTGCCAGTAACTTAACAAGGCAATCGATTATTAAGTGATATATTGTTATTTTATAACACGTGTAGGGTAGGTAGGGTATTTAGTAGTAGGTGGATAGGAACTACCCTCATAAATTAATGTACAAGTTAAAAGGCTTAACAGTAATAATGACATAACGACAGATTACTGTGTAATGAAAGTAATGAATAATGCAGTTACCTGATGTCTACCTGAGTTTAGTAGGAATAGGAGGGATCATATAATTACTCGGAGTTCGAACATACAAGAATAATAATAATATTGTGGTCACATAATTTGTATTAAAAATGTTGGCACTGCTGTTCAGTCTCAACTCAATAGTAATATTTACTTACTAATAGAATTGTATGAAGGTCAGAATCGCAACATGTCGCTGTATATTTGCCTACCTCTCTCTGATGAATAGGCTTAAATAATCTGGCAAACCAATTTGTCAGTAGCAGTAGAAGAAGAAAAAATGTCGTCTCTTTTTTGTGGCGATAGTTCTAGCGTAAGAAAAAGACAGTATGATTATTTCTGTCTAAACTCTGTCTATGGATGGATAAGCTTATTGTGTAGGTACTTAGTGCAGACAGAATAAGCTCTGCACCGTTATACAGGCAGATAGTTTTCTTGTGTACTTGCACAATCGTCCAGACTGTTCGTGCGTCAATGGGTTTCAACAAATACGATAACGCGTAACCCCTGTTATCGACTCCCGGAACGTCTGCCGTCGGATCTGTTGCTATTGCGATAGCTTGTCGGGTCCAGGCAAGTGGCAGGCTTAGATCATTGAGCATATTATAGGGTCCCGAAGGTCATGTTACATTGGCGCCCGATAGCTACACGTCTGCGTGTGCGCTTCTTTAGTAATACATGGTGTTAGGTAACGAGACTTAAGGGTCTGCTTGAATCAGCATTATAGTCCTTAGTTTTGGCTTTTTTAGGTACATTTCCAAATTTTTTATGGCTCTTTATTTTAAAAATCGTACTTTCTCTGCATTTAGGTGAATAAGAAACAAACATTCGAAAAGGCACACAAACACAATAGCAAATAATTACTATAATACCTACTATCTTACAAATAAGGAAGTTAATATGGGATCACGTCCTCTGGCGCTTAACAGGTAATAACATATTGTGGATGGTTTTAATTTAATTTCCTGTTAGTACGAGGAAAAGATCCCATATATCCTGCCAATTGATACACGATTTATTATATTATTTTAGCGATCAATAATTCTCCCACGACTTATCATGAATAGCTTATTTGGTTTGGTCTTCTGGGGTTAATAACTTATTTATTTTCATGCACGTAGTGCACTTTATTCCTTACCTGTTAAGATAATAGTCTAGGTAAACAATGCGTTTTACAAACAATTATGCAAGGAAACTCTTATCACACTCGCACCCCCAGCCTCTATTTAAACATGCCACATCGCCGTCCCATCTCATTCCACGATATACACTCGGAACAATTAGTTCAAACCAATCGCGGTACTCGATACGTACACAAGTGCTGTGAAGTGATCAACATGTTTAATAAAAGTATGTCACTTATGGTGCAGACCATATTGGTCTTAATGGAGAAGCAGAATTCCACAGGGGTTCAGATTAATGTTAATGGTTAGTACATGTTTTAACTTATTTGCGATGGTTGTCAAAAAAAACATGGTTACTTATTGCTGGCTTTATCAGATTCCTAATTTAATAAAACAGATGCTAACTAATCAGGTTACCAATTTTTTAAAATCCAAAACGAAGGCCAGAATTTTAATTTAATACATTTTAGGAATCTTTTTTTTAATTAAAAATCGTATTATACTGAGTTCATTCTTGTGAATTTTTTACTTATTAATTTTGTTTAGAGTTTATTATCTAAATTATCTGTAGGTACCTTTTGCGCCTTGTCTTTAAATAAATCTTGGTGTATGTGATTTAAAAATTTCATTTTTCACTTTATACTGAAGGTGGTTTAAAATGTTCAAATAGTAGCAGTAGCTAATAAAATATGATTACCTGTCATAATTTGTATTGTTGTCGTTATGTAGACGACATGGATTTGGAGCGATGCTACGAGTCTTACGGGTGCTTTTCGAAGGCCTATCCTTGGACGGAACACCGGCCTGACAACTACTTCCCAGAGTCTCCTCAGTCCATGCGTATAAGGTACGTGTTCCATGCTACTGTTTTATTAATTTCTGAGTCATGAGCTTAAGCATGACATATATTTTACTTGGAAATTACACGTGATCACTGGGTGGTGCTAAAAGAGTAACAAACTTGACATCTGCTCTGTCCCATCAGGGGGCCAATTTTTGACTTTCGAGCGCCCGAATTCAAAAAGTTTAAGCTCGTAAATAATCGCACACAGAACCTTACAGCCAATTTTTTCGCATGAAATTAATAGTTTAAATACTCATGATTTCAAATTCCTATCGCTGTTATTTTTAAAACATAATTTCATCGTTTTATTCTGAGTTGTAAATGTCACTTTCGGGTACTCGAATCTCAAAAATCACCCCCCTGGACCTCGCACCACTCACTGGATTTTTTTCATTGTCTGCTTTCCCACTACTGATAACCCAGAGAAGAAATGCCTAATACCTATATCCAGTGATATGCAGCTGCATATCACTGGATATTGTATCGTATAGCTATACGATACAAAAAAAAGTAAAACGACCGACCGAGTAGTACTTAAAGCGGTATTAGACATTGCAACCTGCAGGGCCCAATCTGTCAGTTTGGAAGGTGTAATTAAAGGTAGGGCCCGTAGGGAGCTGAAGGAAGAGGAGGGAGAGGCAGGGTCCACAACAGATTGGGCCCTGCAGGTTGCAATGTCTAATAGCCGTTTTACCTCTCCATCTATAAAATATTTACAAGTAATCGCCCGTTTTAAACCAGTAGCTAAACATTGTATCTATTTTAATGTAAAACATAAAACTGAAGTTAATGTCCTAAGCCTTTTATAAATAACTTACCTTGGGTAGGTACACCTACATACTCCTACCTAACCTGTTTAACGATTAGCGGCACACAATCCTGCTTACAACTAATGAAGAAAGTAACTTTTTGTAGATCTTTCTAGGCTTTCATCTCAGGTGTAAGATTTTATGCAATTTGAAAACTTAGTTCTGTGTAATAAAGTCTATTTATATGTTCTTATATTTGAAACCCAATTATCATGAACAGCGTTCCCTTGACTTGAACTAGAACTTTTTATCCAATTAAAATTCTCACGGGCGGTTAATTTTAAAATCATCTACGTTCTTCGCAATCTTTTAAGATGAAACATAACGGGCATATGAAAAACGAACCTATCTATTTATATTACGGTTCAAAGTCAAATGCCTTCCTAATCGTGGTAATTTTTTTTTTTTTATCTACCTATCCTTCCAGTGTAAAAAAGGAACTTATTTTTAAACGAGTAGGCACCTACAATCAGCAGCAGAAGTATCTAAGCGGGTGAGGTTTTCAAAATGAGCTTGACACGATCTTATTGTTAAGAGAATATGAGCGCGTGCAGGTCATTTTGAACACCTCAGCTGCTTAGCTACTTCTGCTGCTGACTGTACATATGTAGTAATATGATAGTTGTAATACCAAGCAATTAAATCACCGCTTCGCATCCCTTAATTATGCTAAAGTGTGAGTACATAAATAATAATGTTATTTCCGAGTTTAATTCGTAAAATGAGGCGCGAGATTGTTCCTACCGAACTATCAACATTTGTCAAGTTTGGCGCCAGCACTTGTCAATTTCCCTATATATCTCTGAGAAACTGAAGCCAAGCGAATCTATTCACAACATATGCTCTTCTGTCCCTACCTCGATCACGCGCAGTATGGCGATGGTGGGGACAAATGGAAATTATCCTTATAAAAAAAACCTATTTCCATCTGTCTCCGGTGGGCATACACGGGAATACACTTTACATACTCGTACCTACATAGTTGCGGGACATGCATTCCACAGACAAGTTCCTTTTTTTACCTGTTATCGATAGTTTACTTTTCTGTTAGACTACTTACTTCGAAATCGCAATATAATGCAGTATTTTACCTGCATGTTGTTACACTTATTTAGATACTTTGTAAGTACCTGATAAAATTTCTTTAAATTTTTACCAGCTATTCGTACTTGTAGTTGATTTTTTCAAATCGCGCTTAGAAAAAATATTTCGCAGTACAATGCCCCGAGCAGGCCTATCTCAAATTACATATCACATAACATTACATCGACATCTGTTAAATACGTATTTTGTTCATAGAATGAGCCATTGTTTGTACTAGAAATGCTACGAAACGTATTACACTTTAGATTCATCTGTGCTATTAGGTAGCATTATACTACTTTTCAAATGCTGTAGCTGCTTGCTGGCTATAGTCATGTTGGCTATAGTTTGGCAAACCGAAATTGACAATAGCAGTAGATGGAAGAACTATAGGTACTCATCCTCGTTTTTGGGGTACAAATCTTGCGTAAGATAATACTCACTTCGTCTATATTTTATATGATAAACTCCCTGGTAAACTATATATACCTATAGATTACCCGCTTATTAGCAGAACTTAAGGAAGGTTTGCTTAAAGCGCGCAAATTAAATCTGACATGCGCGCGACGCGAGTTCTCTGCGCGTGTTATCTGGGCATACGTAACTTATGGGGCTACAGATAAATCGTTTTTATTCATTTTAAAGATTATTTGTGCATCAGAACTTACTTAACTTACCTAGTTAGACAAACAGGTTTGGTAATTTAAAATGTCTTTTCTATTTATACTGTTATACTCAAAATCTCTTTTCTGGCAAGTCTGGTGTAGGCAAGTACTAGTGCTTCACACAAAACCGAAACGATGTCTAATAAACGATTAAAGAAAGTTAAGATAAAGAAAAAAATTTAAAAACAAAAAAAATTGTTAATGACAGTTATATATTTTTTGGAACAAAATATTCTTCGATCCGTTCTCATCAACGGCAAACTACTTAGCCTGTTTATATTCCTAAAGGCCTTAGAGATCGCTAGATCGTCGCTTTGCTACAAACATTAATTATTACGGAAACACACACACCCCTGAAGGATCATTAAGACTATTAATTAAGATAATTTACTCCGATTACAAGTAATTGGTTGTTATTTATCCTCATACAATTCAGCGTAAAAGCCACTTAATAAAGGGCTCCCGTTATATTATATTATAAGTATTCATACTGATACGCAATTAAATATCTACTTTAAATTTAACTAGCAATTATTAATACGATTCATACGTAGTCCTAATCCGGGTTAAAGATTATTCATCATTGGTGGCAAACAAGTACTTACTTCACCTGATCGTAAGCGGTCTGTTAGTGTAGACCGTCCAGTGGTGTTACCTTTCTACGAGTATCATGATCTTTTAT
Organism: Pammene fasciana; assembly: GCA_911728535.1. NCBI lineage: Eukaryota > Metazoa > Arthropoda > Insecta > Lepidoptera > Tortricidae > Pammene > Pammene fasciana. The sequence goes on from OU452279.1 coordinate 7,393,548, forward strand.
GGCTTTGAGAATAAAGTTTGATTAACGAATTTATTTGTGACTATGGCTCTTCAAACAGCTAATTGTGACCAAGAAAATTGTGGCATAGACTAGACAAACTTCCCTGTCTCTTTCAAACAATGGGAGACAGATACAGCACTGCTAACCCATTTGCCATTTACACAAAGTATAACAAAAATACTGGTGATCCTTTTAAGGATATAATTGGTATCACATTCTAATCCCCTAAAAAAAGTGTTTTTGGCGTCCAAAAAATTTTTCTCCTACTTTTTCTTACTCGAAATACGATACCAATTATGCACTTGAACGGATCACCAGTTATTTTGTTACACCCTGTGCAATTATTTTTTATCCAAATAGAAACAACCAAGATAATCTGGAAAGATCTAGAAGTGTCATTAGAACCGAACTCCGACCTATACGGACGTTATTTTCAAGAGAATCAGATCCGCTTCTTATCAGCACAGACACGCCCACGACCAAAGGTCGTTACCCCAAACCGAGAGTACAGAATGCACATGCAGTACCACTATTTATAAAGCTTTTTAACACGGCTGCCTTCGTGTCCAGTGTTACTTGACCTGGAAATACATTACCTATACAAGGAGCAAGAAAAATGCTGGTGATCCGTTTAAGGGCATAATTGGTATTCTAATTATGAAAAACTAAGGGGGAAAAAATACGGGAAAAAGATAATGGTTTTGTAAGGAGTGGCCGGTCGGGACGATGTGCCCCATACATTTTTTTTATTTCGCGTTCAAAAACTTTTCTTCTACTTTTTCTTAGTCGCAATAAAATACCAATTATGCCTTTAAACGGATCACCAGTCATGTACATACTGCATTATAGAAATTGTACATTACACAACTAGGGTGGTAAAACAAAGTTTCTTTATTACCTCCCGTGTTCATCATTTTATGTCTACACTTGGCCAGAAAGCGTCTTTTTGCGTACGCGCAGCGTGCGGAAAAAGCCTCTTTATGGCCAGGTGTGGCATAAATAACAATTAAGCTTCTCGTATAAAATAAACTAAGTTGTTCACTGGAGCTCCAATCGAAATATGAAATTCTATTTCGTGCAAGGTTACCTATAAATATAGCTGGGTATGTAGGCGTTTCACTTACACCACCTCACCTTATCCGATTTAACTGATAATTTGCAATATTTGCATAGTAATGAAAGACCGGTGACAGTGAAAATATTAGCACATGAGCTCTAATGAAATTAGTGGCTGTAGAAACTCAGAGCGGTAAAATTAGTAGTAGGTAGTAAAATTCGCTCATCATTGAGTTCGAGTTTCTTAGAATAGTCTCGATAAAAGGCGAATGCGGTCCGCGATTATATTTATCATTAAGTTTTTGGCAAAAAAAACTATTTATGATTCGACTGTGACACGAGTAATAAGCGCAAGCAACCATATCATAACAAAACACATTGACTTAAGATATTTAAAAGATAATTTCAGTTAAGACACAGTGAAAAGAAATCAAAGACAACACGTCCACAGTTTAAAAGTAATTAACCTCTTGTTGATACCTACGAAGCGCTCGTTATTGTGAATAGCGCAGTTGTTTATCAAGGGACGTCACTATGCAATTATGGGTAAACAATTGTTATGTCTGTTAATGATTTATGTCACGGACGAGCCCCCGCGTTATCAGTTATGGCTTGGCCGTAATCTCGCCCGTGCTGAATAAGAAATGCGACATCCTAGTTCGCTGTAAACAACCTATTGTTATTGAAACTAGATAATTTAATTATCTCTAATTAAGGATTTATGTGATACTAATAAAGCATCTATTAAATTAGCAATTAAAGTTTTTAAATACCTCCAGTGGCTCGATCTGAACCCAATCTGGAATGACTAAAACATGTCCTCGGGCAATTTCTTGTGTCAAAATGCTGGTCTTGTAATCAAAATGTTGTGGACCCGATTTCTTCAGCTCAGACTGCGAAGGCAGCTCTTTTTAAATAAGATACTTTTTCAAATAATTGGTTAATGCTTACCGAAGTCAGTAACTTCTGTGCTAAATACACACAATTAAAATACAAGTGAATTGAAATCGTGGTCCAAATTAATTTACTGAAAGACTATTTACTTGATGTCCACTTTTACTGGTGACAAGAAACAAAATCGATATTAAATTTTAACGTATAATTGTATCTGTGAAGTGAACTTGGATTTAGAATTTTAATTAAAATTGTAATTTGTAATTCGCAATATTCTTCTGTGTTAGTTTTAATTTTCATTATTTGTATAAAATCTTATTAATTTCCAGATACCCAGCGTTTACCAGAAGGAACAGGAAGATACCAGTGTTACTAGAAGCTGACAACGTCGATAAAATAAGCAACGCTAATTTGGATTCTAGGGGGCCTTTTTATCTGATCTCTCACGGGTTCCTTGAAGGCGGAGATAAGTTATGGGTAAAAAGCTTTATATATTATGTTATGAATCAATAATTTGTAATAAGCGTCGTAGACGGGCAAATATTTTAGAATCAGAAACTGTAGAGTATCTTCTGTAATTGAATACAGCTTCATAGCGAGTATCACACAATACTGTAGGTAATTAAAAAGCCTTTTACGTTATTTGGACGCAGTGCTTATCTATGGAACCGACTGGGACAAGTTTTTAATATGCCGAGGCACATATAAGTTGTCCCAGGACTTAGATGATTTTCCTATACACGGTCATAGATATTTTTGTTTGATTTTTTCCTCTCTCGTTCCGTCTAATTAAATACAAATTACAAAAATGTACTTACTATTTTATCATACCATTCATGTCTAGATTCAAAACATGGCGGACGCCTTACTGAACCTAGAAGGCAACGATGCGGCCACAGTACTCGTGGTGGACTGGCGCGGGGGCTCCCAGCCGCCGTACGGACAAGCCGTCGCCAACATCAGGCTCGTGGGCGCCATGACGGCTCATCTCATCAACAATATTAAGGTATAATCTTTCGTTTTATCTTACTGGACCTAGAAGGCGCCAAGGCGGATACGACACCCGTGTGCGTATGGGTATTGAATACCCTACTTTGTACAGGCGCAATCAAATATATCGGAGCGGCCACGGTACTCAAAAATATCTGATCAAGCACCTTATTGCTTTGACAATAAAGGCGTTGTTCAGATATTTGTGACCACCTTAGGCGACTGTGCAATGCAATATAAAGGAATATAAAACAATTTTTTTTAAACAAATTCGAAGATATAATTATGATGTTTTTTGTTGCAGGAGGTTTTGGGGCTGCAGAATCTGGACAACTTCCACTTCATCGGACATTCTTTAGGTGCACATTTGGGTGGATACTGCGGTCATGCTTTACAAAAGGTTTGTAATAATTATGAATATACAGTTTTTTGTATAAAAAATCGTTTAAGTACTAGCCTAGGTTCGGATGCCATCGCTTAACTTTTTAAGTTTCTATGTCGTTAAAGAATAAATTGTGACATTCCACGAGAAAAGGTACCTTATGGCGGTTGGGACTTACGCTATTTCTAACGACGCTGCAATACTAATGCGATGCGACGCCATAAGGTACTTTCACCCGTGGGACGTCACAATTAACGTGTGATTGAGTACACACGCTTTGATTTTTCATTAATCCGAGGGTGTATGTGTATTTGTGTGATTTTTTACGTTTAAACGTGCGTGATATGAATACATTCCTAAAGAGTTCTCTTAAGAGTCGCCAGGACGCTCGCGTGAACTCGCGTCCCCATACAAACGTAGTTCAGCTTTCATTTTAAAACGACATGCTTTAGAACCACGAAATTTGGCATGGGCATTCTAGCAATACAGATCTATGTCGGTAATTCGTTTTCGTTGCTAAAAATTGTAATACAAAGAAAATATAGCAAAAATAAGTTTTGTATGTAAATATGTATCAGGCTGTATTTTCTTTGTATTACAATTGTTTGCAACGAAAACGAATTACCGACATAGATCTATACTACTAGAATGCCCATGCCAAATTTCGTGGTTCTAAAGCATGTCGTTTTAAAATGAGAGCTAAACTACGTTTGTATGGGAACGCGAGCGTCCTGGCGACTCTTAACAAAGCGGTCTAATTATTTTCCAGAAATTCAACCTGAAACTGGGCAGGATAACAGGCCTGGACCCCGCTGCGCCGTACTTCAGTAAGACCGTGACGCTGGTGCGCTTAGACCGGTCCGACGCCAAGTACGTGGACATCGTACATAGCAACGCCATGCCGTTGTATTATGCAGGTAACTAACAATTCTATAACAATACATAATTTTTTCAAATTAAGCCATACTTAAATATTCCATTTTGGATGGAACTTGCAACACTTGGATGATGTCGCAACACATTGTCCTTTTTGCTTAAATATTCTTGATACATTTTACCTCTTTCCCTATATTCGCAAATGAGAGTGTGGTAGCTAGTATACTTGCGCAAAACTACAGCAATGCCCAAGTGTAGCATACATCTTTCTTAAAGTTATACATTTAACGCGATGACTGCCTATTTAACCTTTTCCACGCCAAAGACGTATATATCGGCACCACAGGTCCAACGCCAAAGACCGATATATCGGTCACCGACCACAGAGCAAAATAGACCTACATGCACACGCATAAAGTGTAACTTCATTTTTGACATTTAGATGTCGTGGCGTCTGAGTGGTAGGTTTTGCGTTTGACATGGCGCCGAGAAGGTTAAAGGCCAGAAAAAGCGTTAGATTTTTACACTTCCTATATAATTTATCTTTCTGCTTTTTCTGTTTGTCAGTATTTAATGAACAGAAGTTTCACAAAGAAAATAAATAGCTTCTTATAACAGTGTGTCCATAATTTCCAGGTCTGGGTATGTCCGAGGCCATAGGCCACGTGGACTTCTACCCCAACGGCGGCGTCATCCAGCCAGGCTGCAAGAAAGTTGACAACCATGTTACCACCCTCAATGACGAAATGTACAAATGGATGGTCAAGTCTGTTGGGTGTAACCATGAGAGGAGTTACGAGTTCTTCACGGAGAGTATCTCTCCGTCTTGTCCGTTCATGTTCATCCAGTGCGAATCTTATGAGGTAAGACCTACTGATATAAAAGTGTTTTGCAATCGTTTCTCGAACAACTGATCCAGCTAGTTGAAAGTCGATTACCACGTCACCACTCTTAACGATGACATGTACCATCAGGTTCATAATGGCATGGCCAATTTATCCATGAATTCATTCATAAATTGCCCATGCATTTTTGAACCCGATATGTCTTTGGAGGAGCTATGAGTTCTTCACGGAGAGGTCGGAGAGTATCTCGCCGTCTTGTCCGTTCATGTTTACGCAGTGCAAATCTTAACGAGGTAAGTTTTGTGATGATGCTTACTGATTCAAAGTTGACGAAATATAGGTATTTTGCGACCGCATCTCGAACAACTGATCCAGCCAGGCTGCAAGAATGCCATATGTTTAACTATTGCCGGTATGCATCTCGCCCTAGTACTGGGTCTTCAATTGTTCGTATTATATTACGCTATACTCAATACTGTAACGATTGACGCAAGCAAAGATCGAGCCATTATGAAACTTTCGTAACAATTTGCACCGGTTCAAGTCTAAAAAATCAATCTAAAAAGAAATTAGATAAGTAAAAGGCCTTAATCCTTGAAAATAGCAGTAAAAAAGGTGTTTTATTGAATATTATATTTATTTAATGAATAACTTGGAGTCCGTGTCATAAAGGTCTATTGCTGATAAGCTGTTGTTGATAAGATAAACCTTTTCCCAGGCATTCGAGGCTGGCAACTGTACCTCATGCAGTCAAACGCACCTATGTATCCCCATGGGCTACCATTCATACAAGGCGTACAGGGAACTGTTGGACCGAGGGCTCGTCGACTCCATTTCCAACGTCGCCCTGTATGGAAAAACTGGAAGCAAGAAACCATTTTGCAGTAAGTACTTATTAACAATTTTTCTCTTACTGTATTCATAGAGTAACTTATACATATAGTAGAGCAGCACAGCCTAAGAACTTTTTGAAGCTAAAGTCAATTGCGCCCTCTGTCTGAAACCCCCCAAAAATACCTAAAATGTAAGAGGAAATGTCACCTGCACTGCTACTCCACCTAGTAGCTACTAGTGTACTACTAGTACGCTATTTGTTACTTATCTGTTACTAGTGCTGCTCTACTATATAAGTTACTCTATACTGTATTCTTGGTGTTAAACCTCTGTTAACTGCTTCGAGAATAAATCATAGTAATTCATACATAATTCGGTAGCGTGACTCGCGTTGTCAGTTTTTTTTTTTGTTTGAAGTTGAACTTGTAAATGGGTGTACTCTGGTTTGAGTTATATTAACTACCAACGTAAATCACAAATGTGAATGTTACTTACATAGTACTATGTTTTTCCAGGAGTACATTACGAAGTGGTCCTGAAGGTGTCCAACTCGACAGCCAGCAGAACACACGGGCCCGATGTGGGAAGAGTGCAGATAACTTTGATAGACAGGAACAATAATAAGAGCGATCACAAGTTTTTGGATGAAGAACAGTAAGTTGACTTATAGTTATGTTCCCTATTGATTATTTACCTACCTAAATAGTTTTAAAATAGAAATCACATTAAAGGAAATTCGTCAAAGTTGAATTTTTTGCAGTAATTTTTGTTTTCCAATTAACAAGAACAAAAGTTGGCCGTAGACGTGCACGTCTCTCTGCGTTGTAAAATAAGAATTCTCATAAGATATGTCAGACCGCTTGCGTGGTGGTGACGCGTGCGTGCGCGTACGGTGTGACATATCTTATGAGAATTCTTATTTTACAACGCAGAGGGACGTGCACGTGTACGCACACGCAGCCGACGTGGTTCGGCCTTAAAAGGAGTAGCAATCATTGTGACGTCACTTCCGTATTTCATATGAATTTTATAAAGGCAAATTGTTTTGAGTTGACGTTTCAAAAAGTTTCATTCAATAATACGAGGTATATTTACGGTAGTATCTATATATATGGTCTTGCTTAATTAGATATGTCTTGCTTTATAAGATTATGAGGTTACAGGTCACAGACATCATATCTGACGTGTTTTGTTGCCGGATCTGTTATCATTATCGCATACCTTCGGCTTCGGTCATTGACGTCAAATGGGTCACACCTCATTTTCATAATAAAAAAATGTTGTTAAATTTTAGTTTTGATTGCATTTGTGCACGTCAAGAAATTGTTTTTGTTTTTCTTTTTCGAATATTACTATTTTATTAGTTAGTGTTTAACGATAAACCATATCTCTAAATATTACGCGGTAAACGATAAATGATGTATTAAATAGTTTTATTATCATACAAGCCGCGACGTCTTTCTCAAAGTTCATTCTTTCGTAAAAGAGGTTAGAAAGGTGTCTATATGTGGATCTGAGATTAAAAAATATTTTAATAAAAGATATTGGCGATCGCCATCATAATCCATTTTCGTTTTAAAATGCCAGAAGTGGCTGCCTTGTAATTTGACGGAGAATAATATGAGTAACAATAACGAGACCAAAGAAAGCTCTCTTGATAGTTTGCTATAAGTACTATCCTTATTTCTTGATCTGGGCATCTGGCAGCGTTTCGTTGGTGGAGGTCAGAGTGCAGTTCGGCAAAACTTTTCAGTTGGAAAAAAGGAATACCAAAGTTCGTAAAGGGTAGTAAAGCAAACAAACTATATATGATAAATAAATAAAATAAATGTCAAAAATAAAGTTAAACTTTATGCCTGTGCATTATGCATGTAATGTAGGTCTATTTTGCTCTGGGGTCGGTTACCGATATATCGGTCTTTGGCGTTGGACCTGTGGTGCCGATATATACGTCTTTGGCGTGGAAAAGGTTAATAGGTGCAAAATTCAAAATACGAACGCGTGATTTTGTTTCCGGTCATGCTTTTTATAATTATTTATATTGACCGCCCTTTTTATTACACAATCTCCATTGGCGTTTTTCTAAACCACCTACGTGTTTCAGGAAATACTACAAGCCGGGCGACATCGACAAGCAGATGGTAGCAGTGAGGGATACCGGTCTACCACCACTGTCGGTCATGGTGGAGTGGAAGTACGAGACCAACCTTTTCAACCCCATCACGTGGCGGCTGCTTAAGTCTCCGAGCGTCTATGTCGAGTACCTTAAGCTGTCCTCTATAGAGTACAATACTGAGTAAGTATTTACTGCAAGCTTGTTGAAGTATTTAGCAGATGGTAGTGATCGAAATAGGTCTGAGGTGAAGCTTTAGCAAATCAATCAATCAATCAAATATTTATTTGCAAATGTAGTGATAAATACAGTTGGAAGGTACATGTTAAGTGCGTACATTTTACTTAAATAAGCATACTTATTTTACTTATAACTATTAATCTAATCTAAGGTAGTTCCAATACGGAACTTAAGCTAAGGCTTATAAGTTATTCAATATTACATAAGGTACTATAATTTAAACATAATTGTCATATTAAGCTTCTAATTATTAAACATTGCATTAGAACATAAATATTATTAACATGCGCTATGAGATGTCATAAAAGCAACACAAAAATAACACAAAAAGAAACTCTGTCTTTTATTTACTTCAGTTACGACAGCTGTCCGGTGTCCCGAATACGACATTCGGGACACCGTTTTATCTTTTATTTTATAAAATAGGCACTAAATGTTATAATTTTTTTCTTTGTTGTTTCAGTATCACCGTGTGTCCAAAAATGAATAAGCCGGTGGTGGCGAACCTACCTACTGTGATGAAGACTAAATATTGCAGATTTTGAGCGACCGTTGCCAATTATCTTTAAGCTTTAACACATACATATAGGTCTAGTCCTTTTTTAAAGTTAGTCGTAACTCAACTGCCCACAGGGTCAGTTTTTCAAATTATAATAGACCTTATGTTAAATAAAACTCAAAAAATGATGGTCCTATTTTTATAACACTGAGTCGTTATTACGCCAGTCCTAAGGCGGCTTTCACGCTGCTGCGGTTTCCGCATGCGGCGCCGGTGTGTGAGCGAGATAGCATGCGTATAGCGTTGTCACGCTTGTACACCGTCGCCGCATGCGGTTGCGGCGCCAGTGTGATAAATAAATTAGGCTTTAATAGAACAAAATATTTCGATAAAAGGAAAGATCTCACTCATATGGTGTGGTTCTATGATAATTCTGTTACTTATTTAGATTATATTGCTAAATGTATTTGATGTGAATAAAATTCATTATTTAGATTGATGATTTGTTTAGGGCATACTTTAGTTTTAACTAATTTGCTTTAAGAATTATTGTTGTCTACATGTTTAATGATATTAAATCGGTTTTCAATGCGAAATGTATACTGGAAGTATTTTTAAAGTATTTATGGATAATTTTAGATGTTGCCTATACATAGTCAATTAATCATAGAGTATAATTAATAAAATATTTTTAGGTTTGTATTAAATAAAAAATATAAAAAATACATTGTAAATAAAACAATAACAATAAAAACGAACTGTTAATGTTAAGGTGTATTGGGATTATTCATATAACGGGTAATTTCGTAATGTAACTAATAGTGAGACACTTGCAGCATATAAGTTTATAGTAATAAGTAACTGCTATCTGGTGACTTTGGCGTGTTTGACTTTTTTCTTCTTAAATCTAAAATTTTTTTGCTACTATCGCTTAGGAAAACGCAGCGAAATTTTTAAACACTCATAACTCATAAGACATTGTCGACATAAATCATACGAGGAAGTAAAACATTACAATCAACTTGCCAAGTAACCTATCGAAATAACCCCCAACACATCTTAATAAAATATTAGTGTTATAATATTGTAAATAAGATTTGCGAAATTAAAATAAAGTACTATTTAAATAATCATCTCTTATTAATTTTTATTATAGTTATAAAACGTCCTACTCCAATAATCGTACAAGGCGGGAAGAAGTTGATAACTCGAGATATAAAATTGAAGAACCTAATGATTTTTTTTTCAAATTTCATCAACTTTTCGCCGCGACTTGTCAACTTCTTCCTGCCATGTACATATGTCTAACATCCCTCATAAATTTATGTTTTGTCTGTTTCTAACCAACACAACTGTCAAAGTGACAGATAAGGACAAAAGAAAATAGTTAATTGAGACATGAGAGATGATTATGAATAAGGGAGTTAGTCTTTATTTCTACTTACTAACGCGGAACACACTAGAACGAAATTCAGGTATCTATAGGAGGTTCTCTATGGTTGCGCCAAGTTTGCGCCTGGCCTATAACCGCGAATCGTCGAATCGTGCGAATGAGTCGTGCGTTCATCGAATCGTCTATTTGCATCACTCTCTTTCGTATATGCAAGAGCGATAGAGACGGGACCATCGTTTGGTCGATTGAGGATAAACGCACAAAGATGATAAAACTGGCGCAAAAATGGCACTTATCGTATCGTATCGTATACACATTAATCATATCGGGTGTTCTTATCATACTGTGTATAGGGTGCTTAAGACGGGACACATGCTTGTCTTTAAGAGATAACATAAACGCCTTAACTAAAATGACAACTCGACTTGACACACGACACGAGCCCGCTTGACGTTTGTTGACATGTTGATGGTGTGATTGCTCGGTTTTATAATTCCAATTCAATACGTAATAATCTGTTATATCATACTCCAGAGTCCAGGCTTCGTCAAGAGTAAACCTTTAGTGCACTACATTCAGACCGTTACAATGGGCGACACTAGAAAAAAGAAGAAGTTCTACTTTCGGAAGCGAAGAAACAAATATTTCTTAGAACCCGGCTTTCGCGGCTTTTTTTGCACGTGTAACTACAGGGAGAAAGACTGTGTGAAAGAAGTTTACAATCTGTTAAATGAATATACAGAGAAGTTGTATCCAGATTTGGGAACCGAAAAGCCACAGGGGGCGGCGGGCGCGGCGGACGGCCACTCGGGCAGTGAATCTGAAGACGAGACTGATATCGGCGATGCGCTCAAACGAGAGGTGGAATCTATGAAAGTGGACTCGCAGAAGTCGCTCCGGCACAAACGCTTCCAGGTCGTGGAGACCGGAGCGTCCAACTGCATTTTCATCAAAACTAACCTGCAAAGTCCAGATGAATTGACCACGGCCATAATCAAAGATTTGTCGGAGACAAAAGTGCAGAAAACACGGCATGTTATGCGCTTACTTCCCATCATGGCGACTTGCAAAGCAAACTTGCCTGACATTATGGAGTGTGCCGGGAAGCTTTTTGATAAATATTTCCTGAAGAAATCTTCAACATTCGCTGTGATTTTTAATAAACGCTTTAACAGTAGTGTGTCTCGAGACTTGGTCATAAAAGAGCTGGCGGAGATGATAGCACTCAAGAATAGTGATAACAAAGCTGACTTGAAGAATCCCGAGCTGTGTGTTATTGTTGAAATTATAAAAGGAATCTGCCTGTTGAGCATTGTAGAGGATTATTATAATTTTAAGAAATATAATTTACATGAATTATGTAAGGAGGAAAATAATGACGGTGAAGCTACGCAAGCTAAGAGATTGAAAGCTAATTCTATTTCAGAAACTAAAGATCCAGCGGATCCTCAATAATCTACTTTGTAATATGTAATAAATACATATTTAATATTTTAATCTTGTTATGTAAACTTCTATGTAACCAATGCCCCCTATACCAAATGTGTCTATATTCTTTTCTAAATGTGAAAACTTGATAAATATAAATGTTCAACTATGAACTGTATTTTAATTTGCATCTTCAGGTTACAAAAGACATTACCACATCGGGTTATGTAATGTAGTTTGATCAATAAGTTGGTTTGTTTATGTAATGTGATGTTATACAACATTCCGCGTCCACAACAAAGTTACGTAACGCGATATGCAGGCTGCTCCTCCCACCAGTTGCCTCCCGTATTCCGACCGAATGCAGTGGAGAAACAATAGATGGCGCCTGTAGTCTTCTTTCCTGAAACAAAGATTGCTTTAAAACCAACTAAAATAAAAGTTTTTCGAATGTTTCATTTCTCGAACTTATATTGAATACGATAACATTAAGCTTTCAGTACAAATACCCCAAAACATTTAGCGACAAATCAAATTGAGCCTTATACGTAAGTTTGTAGATCACTTTTTCTCTGTTGATGGACGTTGTTTTCTTAGGATGAGTTTTCATTGACAGTGTCGACGGGTCCCTCGCGGCGGTCAACGGATTAAATATTTGATCAACACCGATTAACAGTAGGTATAAGAGGGGTTACGAATGTGCATTTGAATTGCTTATCACAGTACCTAAACCAAATGACCATGTACGGTCGGCGTCAAAAATATATTTACATTTTGCACCTTACTCCTTTGGAATAAGGTCCAAAAGTGCAAAACAGATTTTTGACGCCGACTGTACAGTGAACCTTATAGCAGGGCTTAAAATTAAAAAAATTGTGCGCATCGAGAAATAGTTTTAAATTTTTTACCATCGATAAAGTGCCCCACGATGAATATTCTTTCTTTAGTATTGGAGGTACGGTCGTCGTAAAATATGTGTACCCTTTTGCACCCCATTCCTTTGTAATAAGTTCTAAAAGTGCAAACATATTTTTGACGTCGACTGTAGGTACATACATTTTTTGGACCTTCACGTCAAAATCAGGGGTCCTGTGCAGACTGTGCAGTAGTATGTTATTACTCCATGGTTAAGGCTTAGGGGTTGTTTGGTATCATTTCCGTATAAAACAGACATGCAGATTTGCAGAACTAATTTTTATATTAAGAAAATAAAAATTCATATAAAGAAAAGTTCCGCGGAGAGTAAAAACACTAAAAAAATATATTATTTTTTAGAACATGATTTAACTAATAAATATCATTTATTTTATAATAAAAAACATTATAAGCATATTTAATGCAGTTTTAAAATATACCTATACTATTTTAAAGCTTTCATCATACAAAAACTACCTACGCAAAAAAATCTTTCGTGTCGTGGTGTACCTACCTAAGTATCGAAAATCAAAGTATCCCCTATTTGTCGCAAAGTGAACGTGGAATGTTCCATTGTGTAACGCTGCCACGACATTGGCGATGGCAAATTTGTACCCCTATGTTTGTTCTATCATCAATATGATGAAATATATATATTTATTTATATATGTATTTGGGCCAGGCCACTATGATATATTGCCAGGCCAGGCAGGCCAGGCGATTTGCACGCGGCAGTTGAAAAACACTGTGGGCTCCTTGGGAACGGTGATGGGTAGCGGTAGACACGACGAGGAACAAAACTAAGGCCGAATAATCGCGGAGCCGCGCGCCGTCAAACAATCATAGGGGTCATATTTTGCGGGAGGCTCTGGAGACGAGAGGTTAATTTAATAGCTAGGTACATTAGGTACTCAGTTACTAACGACTGAATAATATATCACGTCTGCATAGTTTCGAAAGCCACTGAAACTAACGGGTTTTGTGTATACACAAAAAAAAACAAATAAAATTTCCTATCCTCATACTAACGAAGCATTCTCCAAAGAGCCTAGTAACAGCGTGGAACAGTGGCTACAGAGAGCCGGTAACTAATTTTGAAAGTAGGAAATGGAACGGGCAAAGGTGTCGAAACAAAGGAGGCTAATCAACAAAGCTTTGGTGCTCGACGATGGGTCGGCGACGGATAGTAGTGATAGTAGATTGGCTAACTAAAAGGATTGATGGTAACGATTGTAAGTTAAAAATTAGTTAGTGATAGTGAATGTGACTAAGTTATGTTTTTTTATACAACGACGGTGGCAAACAAGCATACGGCCCACCTGATGGTAAGCAGCTACCGTAGCCTATAGACGCCTGCAACTACAGAGGTGTCACATGCACGTTGCCGACCCTTTAAAAACAGGAGGATTCGCTGTGTTGACGGCTAAAGGAACAAGAGAGGTCCCTCGTCGTCAACACACTGGGTCCTCTTTGAGCTCTTTGGCAACCTTACTCACCAGCAGGAACATAACACTATGAGTAGGGTCTAGTGCTATTTGGCTGTGGTTTTCTGTAAGGTGGAGGTACATAGTACTTCCCCGGTCGGGCTCTGCTCCAGACTTGAGCGAGATCACATTCGCTGTGCTATGCCCTACCACACATAGCGAGATGACATTCGCAGTACCCATACCTCTCTTTTGGACGTAGTTTAAGGACATGTTCTTGACATTTTCTATTTTTGTTGAAGGTTGAACGTACCTATAGCAGAGCGCCATATGTTATTAAATAACTGTATTAAAGTGAACTATTCGTATAAGTAACTGATATTAGGAATTGCAGGTAAGTATATATTATTTTAAAAGACGTGTAGGTACCCACAGTATTAAAACCTCTGAAAGCTGGATTATACGGCGCTGAAGAGTCCCAAACCGAATTAAAACGATCAACGCCATATTTCATATTTAGACTGTAGAACCAAACCACTGGTTAGGTTCTTATCTTACACCTATGCGTATGGCCAAATACTAGGAGATATTTCGTAAAAACAAATTAGATGCACCATACAATTTTACAACCACTAATTATTGTAGTGGCAGTGTCAGCTTATACCGAAAAAGAATCTAATTTGGATTTGAGTCATGCAGCAGTGGACATCAGCTAATGACTTCCCCTGGCGGTCGTTAGGGCCGGCTCCTCGATTTATTTTTTCCCTTGAGTGACTTAATCAGCGAGTTTCCTTTTTCAACGGGCCGGTTTTTATCTCAGAATGATGAAAATTCGTCATTACTTAGCATTGCGAGTCGATGTGATAGTGGGAGTTGATTTTGCATTAGGCTTTTTGTAGACGTTTGCAAATGGTTTTATAGTTTTTTTACCTATGGGTGAAAGCTATAGTGAAGCTATAGATTTGAGCCTGCTTTTCTCCAATAACTGTAGGTACTTGTTCGAGTTTATAATTATGTTATATTTAATATAGTTATCTCAGCTTTACAAAATTAAAACATTTATTTACATAACTAAATATACAGAGATACTACAGTACAAATACTAAACTAAATTAATAACTAGCTCAAATCTAAACTAGGCCCTTGCGGCATTGTACCATTTCCTCGTTGCGGCATTTCCTCGTTGTATTGCAATTGTATCGCAATGCTGATACGCTGTGCGAGGAAACCGCCCGCTCTTCGGTCACCAGTTACATCAACCAGACGCTTTGCGATTTCTGCAAAAAACTTTACAAAATAATATCGGTTATCTGTCCTACCTCATTTACCTAGAGTTTTAAGTCTGAAAATGGAAAACAACCAAATTAAGTACGGTACTCTTTTAAGTTTTTTTTTTCATGACATATGTATGTAGGGTTTGTTTTGCCTACCTACGGAGACAAGCAGCTAAGTGTTTTCTGATCCAAGTGAACGACCTACCTTCTACCGTTGAAGGTGACATGTATCTTTTTGCGGACGACTCATGCGACATCTTGACTGCCCCCTCGCTGGAGACCTTAGAGGAACTTATAATCGCGGACTTGAAACGAATGCAAAACTGGTTTAACCTTAATGGACTCGCCCTAAACGTTGTCAAAACACAAGTTATGTATTTTCACCTTGGCGGCAAACCTCCAAGACAGTTATCTATCAATTACCGCACACAAGATTCCTAGGGGTAACTATAGATTCTGCCCTTAGATGGAACCAGCACATAAACGTTCTCTGTGGAAAATTATCTGGCGCGTGTTTCGCTTTAGGGAGACTCGCGCATGTATTACCCCAAAAGCAACTGCGTTCGAGCTACTTCTCCCTATTCCATTCTAGCATGTGCTACGCTTTAGAGCTATGGGGAACAGCGGCGGAATGGCACCGAGTCTTCGTCTTACAGAAACGTGCATTACA
This sequence comes from Pammene fasciana, assembly GCA_911728535.1. Classification (NCBI taxonomy): domain Eukaryota; kingdom Metazoa; phylum Arthropoda; class Insecta; order Lepidoptera; family Tortricidae; genus Pammene; species Pammene fasciana. Next base: position 7,409,381 of record OU452279.1, read on the forward strand.
GATTAGGTATAGCGAAAACTCCGCCGGGTACACCGGCCCAACATCTGTTTGCCCCCATGAAGATACTTACGCTGCCGTCACAATTCATTTATATTATAGCAAAGCACGTACATATGCACAAACACACATTTGATGTTAGCAAACCCTCCCGTACCCGTTTAGGAAGCAAGGAGAGGCTGTTGACCCCTTTCCAACGACTGACCAAGTTTTCCAAAATCATGCTAGTCATGGGTCCAAATATATATAACGCGTTACCCGCTGAACTCAAATCATTAGAGAGTACCAACTTGTTCCAAAACAGACTTAAAAGATGGCTAATTGAAAAAACTTTCTACTCTGTGACTGAATTTCTTGACAGAAATAAAGTAAATTTAAGTACCTACTAATTGTAAGCTGACATAACAAATGAATGAATAATTCTATTTGTATATTTAATAGTACATAATTTGCAATCAATATGCTATGAAATCTTTTGACATGTAATATTTTGAAATATTATGAATAAATGAGTATGAGTATGAGTATGAATGTATTGATTTAAAACTATGAAATACTTTCTGTAAAGTGCTTTTATATCCACTATATTGCACGTCAGCTACTGACTAATAGAATTTAAGTACTTACAGAACATACGACTTATTGAAGACGAGTAGGTACTACGTTATGCTATAAATGCCTACGGTGTACCTACCTACCTACGTTACTGAAAAGCTATCAATAATATTGTAGTTTTGTTTGGAGAAATTGGAGACGACGTTCCAAGTTTTACATACCTAATAATTTCTAGCTTGACCCAGATGTAGTCTTGCGAGAATTGTCAAGGAAATCATGTACCTAAAATTGACATAGCCGAACTCTGGCATACGAACCTGCCAGTCGTGGCCGAAGCAATTACGTACACCGGCAGAATCAATAACGTGTCAATGGAGTCTACACCCGGTCTTCAATTTGTTGTGTGACCGAGAGTTGATTGCGTCTTACGACCTGTAGGGTAGGTATCATGTACCAGAGTAGATTTATTAGTCGTAGACTATTTTCAATAAATAAATCTATAATACATTTAGGTCAAAGAGGTCACGCGCAAAAACAACATGAGTGGGATTGAAACTGCAGGCAAAATAATGATTTTATACGAATTTGTTATCAAAATTTTATATTGTAGGTAACAAATTGTATTTCTGCGCAAAAATAGTGACGATGCAATAAATGTACCTACCTAGGTTACCAACGCTTAATCATAAGTAGTATAGACTATAGAGTGTGTTTTGCCCCATTAGTCGGAACGTACTCTCATGCTACTAGTACCAGCGTACCTAAAGCTAGCTACGATTAACCAGTATTAGCATGGATAGTGATTCTAACCAAGGACGAGCAGTTATTACCTGTGATTTGAGACTCGAACTCCTAAATGTTCAGAGACAGATTACTGTTGTTCTACCTATTCTGCACTTCGGAGGAAGGTATCCACCGGTTGTTTGCTGTTGCATCAAAGATGAATGTAGGTACAGGTACCACCTCGAATTGATTGCCGCTTCTATACAGGTAAGGACATCTAGACTAGCCAATCCTTTCTTGCTGTCAATTTATAATAGATATTTATTCTTCAATATAGGCACATTACAATGCACTTATGAATGTCAGAGAGAAAAAGAAACTACCACCGGTTCTAACCCTACACTTCTGACCCGAGAAGTATTACTTATTACCGGCAAGAAACTCTGCGGGACTTATTTTTTCAAAACAGTAATACTAATACATTAAAGATACTATATACAATAATGCGTAGTTCTTCAAGAAGGCATATCAAAACAGCTTGAGAGACAGACATGTACCTGCCTATTGTGTAATTAAAATGAAAAATAAAAATAAAATCCAAATCTGACTGCTTCGCAATACGTTTGATATTCTTTCTTACTTGAACTGTGTCCTCTAAATGTTAGATGATTTTATAGATTCTGGTTTGGGCCATGCATATAAGTCTGTCATATAGTCCTCGACCCTGTAATAACCCTTTGACATTAAAGTTTTTTTCAAGTATTTCTTAAGAGCGGGAAATGATAGATTCAAAACATCGACGGGTAACTTGTTATAAATATGAATACCCTGGCCAAAAAATGATTTATATGCTTTGCGGACACGACATCGTCTGATAGCAAGCTTGTTTTTATTTCTAGTGTTATAGCTGTGGATGTCAGAATTCTTCTTGAATGTGTGTATATTCTTTACAACAAAAATAATATTATCATAGATATATTGGGACGCAAGAGTTAAAATATTAATTTCTTTAAATAATTCTCTAACTGATGTACCTGCATTTAAGGTATACATAAAGCGAATGGCTCTTTTCTGTAAAACAAAAATAGTCTGTATGTCAGCTGCTTTGCCCCAAACCAGAATTCCATATGACATTACACTATGAAAATAACTATAATAAACAAAGCGAGCTGTCTCAATATTAGTCGGTTGTCTAATTTTTCTAACGGCATGAGCGGCTGAACTTAGTCTAAGAGCGAGTTTTTTTTATATGAGGACTCCATTGTAAATTTTTGTCCAACGTTGAACCAAGGAACACAGTTTTATCTACTATATCTAAACATTCACCATTTATAACTATACCTATTAGTGTCCATTGGTGCCACGTTTGGCAAAACAAATCGAATACATTTAGTTTTCTTAGCATTAAGTAACAGATTGTTAGTAGTAAACCAGTTTAGTACGCCAGCTAGTGTATTGTTAATTACAGATAAATCATTGGATTGCCGTGAATCACCCGATTTAAATAGATAGTTTTTGTGTTTATCATATGTATATCTAGGCGTATACAAGGTGTAACAAAAATACTGGTGATCCTTTTAAGGGCATAATTGGTATCGTATTCTTATTGTAAAAAACTAAGAAAATAAATTTCTCGCGAAAAAAATTTTTGCTTTTGTATGGAGGGTTGGCCAGCTGGGCGACTCGCTCCATACAAAAAGGAAATTTTTTTCGCGTCAAAAATTTTTTTCTCCCACCTTTTCCTACTCGTAGTATACCAATTATCTCCTTTATCGGATCACCAGTATTTTTGTTACACCCTGTATACTCTACCTGGCTTATAGGAATTTGTAGATTAGACTGTGCTTGGATTCGAGTTTTACTTAAATCGCAACACATGTTTAGCGGAATTCAGCTAACACAGTCAAAAATCAGACGGAAGGCGTAGTTTCCCAAATTGCCCGTTATATTTCATGCTTTCGTCCTTATCTAGAAATTATGAAGATTTTTTAAGTCATTCCCAATTAAGTATATACGCTCCTGAATGATCTGATGGGCTGATTCGGCTAACAAAATCGACGATCTCCTATAAATACCTACAATGTATAAAATAGATTTTATGAGAATACCTATTGCTTTATTAGGATTATTCAAAGGTATTTTCCAGCCCACTTACTATTTCTCAATAGAGCTTCAAAGCCTTTCAAAGTGGTCAAAATACGAAATCCGAACATAGAGGTCGAAGTAAAAAGGAAAATGACCCGCTCTCTGCGGTTCGCCTCAGCCAAGGACTAAAGGAGTTTGGTTTCAGGCCCAGGCCACTTCAAAACTCGTAGTTTTTAGTGCTTAGGTATACTTACATATTTACAGCAAGTGAATATGAAATAGTATCTAAAAAGGTACAGTCACGTTAAAGATATGTTTACGCCTTTGTGGTTACCTACAGGTGAAAATGTGTAAACATATATCTTTGACGTCGACTGTACCTATTATGTTCGGAGAAATTTATTTTCCTTTATTTGCTTTGCCATGCCATGGAGCCATGGAGCGCAGCATATTAGGTGTAAAATTAACGGATCGAATACGAAACACCACGCTGCGCTCCAAAACACAAATTGTCGACGTAGCTCGGAAAGCGGCCAAGCTAAAGTGGGACTGGGCTGGTCATGTCTGCCGCATGCCAAGCGAGCTGTGGGCCAAGATCGCCACCGAGTGGCAGCCCACTTCAAAGCGGGGACCTGGCAGACCTCGTCAACGATGGCGAGACGAATTAGACTCCTTTTTAAAGGAATGGCCGAACGCTGCACAGAATCGGGAGGATTGGAAAAACCGGGGGGAGGCCTTTGCCCAGCAGTGGGACATTACAGGCTCCTAATAATAATAATAATAAACCCGCGGGGGCAGCTTGTGGCGAGCTGACGGTGAGTGGCGACACCGCGGACCCCTATTCCAGAGGGCCCTTTCCATCTGGCCCTCGCCTCTGTGCTTGCCTTAACTGGCCGGCCAGAGTGGAGTCGCAAGAGCGGGACCTATGCTCCAGGTTGGAAGTGTAAAATGTCATAACGCCGGCGGCCTGCTGAACGGAACACCGGGAACTGGCTACCGCAGACTCACCTCTCGACAACCTTACAGCCACTCTCAAGTGTTGCGCCGTTGTCGCACCGTGCGTGCGGCCATTGCGGGGCCCACTCAATGAGTTGGCGAGTCACCACCTGTCTTTTACAATTTTGAGACTGATTGTCACGGCAGGTGTCCGCTAGTCTCCTCCCATAACCCAGTATCCAGTCCATCCAAAATTCAAACCAATAGCCTATGACCTTAGTTCCCATCGCAGCACGAAAGTGCTGCACTACAATAGTCTTGGCACCTGGCGGGGACCATCTCCGGATGTATCATATTGTACGCTCGGGGATGGTATCCGCCACGTGTATCCCTTGCTTTTAGATTAAATTGTCTAAAAGGGCGACTGCGCTGTTGGCTCCGGCCCCACGCAGGCCTACCAAAGGTCCGGGATCCCATGGTCCCGAGATATGGCAAAGACATACAAATAATAATAATAATTTGCTTTCATGTGTTTACCTACCAGGTGTTTCCTGTAATACGACCAATAAATTAAAACGTAGATTCTACTCCTCAAACAATAAAACTTTTGTTCAACAACTTTAAAAAATATGTATTCTTTATATTGTCTCTATTTCATACAAACTATAATATTTTCAATGTATGTTAAAATCCGTGTAATTGACATTGCTTGTCACCCTACAAACATAATCAATTTTGCAATACATTGTCTGTTCGAAAAAACTTTAAAGTGTACTAAAAATCAAAGCGCAAGTTATTTTTCAAAGTTGCTGAACAAACAGATATTTGAGGAGTAAAATCAACGTTCTAATTTATTGCTCATATACACACCCAATATGTAAAAAAAATATACGTATAGGCACGTTCTGTGCGTTAATACAAACTTATAATGTTAACAGCATTGTGTCCTCGTACTAGGTACACTTTTAGTCGCTCCCCAAGGTTCTGTACTAATTAGTGAATTTAAATTAGACGTCTACTCAGCGAGAACAATCAGATAGTATCTGTGTATAGTTTGTTTCATAAGGTTATGTGGCGCCAATGACTTTCAACGTCTAGACTTGGTATTCACGCTTTTATTCGGCTCTGCAACAGAAGTGCGATAAATGAATGTGCGACGAACGCTAGTGCGACAGAATTTTAAAGCGACAAACATTAGTTCGAAATCACTTAATTGCGACAAAGACGTGTATCAAAAAATGTGACAACACATTTTTACTAGTAGTATATAAACTCTGAAACTATGTCACTTTTTAAAGTAACTTTTTATCAATATTGGGTGGCTCTACCTATGATCTCTTCTATTTAACCAAATAACATTTCATGTAAGCCCTAATACATTTTGGTTTTGGTCACGTTATAACAAAATAGGTTAGGTACAGTTTCGCCATTTGAATCTCTTTCTATCAACCATATTATTTGTTAGAAAGAAGAGTAAACAGTGAAGTTAATTGTAGCATTTTTATAACGTGACCAAGATGGTGGTACCTAAAGTAATATTTTTTATTGTGTACCTACAGTAATCTGACAGCTCCTGCCATACATTAGCTAGGGATACACGCACATCCGTCGGACAAATCCGGCGCGCATATCTGTGCGTGTATCCCTAGCTATTGTAAACCACTTTGTATGGCAAGAGCTTTCATACTACAGTACTCAATAAAAATAATACTTTAGGTACCTATTGTTAAGTTACTAAGTATGTCTCTATCGTCCATATATTTTATGTCTATACCTACGTCTCTTCTAATTTGGAAAATGCATGTATATATATTTGGCTTGTCAATAACTAGCCATGTTCACGTAGTCTATCCAGCTATGTAGTGAGGGAGGAGGCCGACACGTCGCAATGACGAGACAAATTGTTCCCCAGTAATTGGCATCGCGTTGTGGACCGACAAAATGTCAAACGTATTGAAAAATTGCATGCAAGGTTTGATACATAGTGCCCATTATTGGCACACGTTTGTAGGAGCTATATTTTGTTCATTGCGGAGATGCCGGATGTGTCAATAACCATTAAGTATGCCAAAATAAAGGTATCCTGCCTTTTCGCAGAAAATTGTATTGCCGAATTTCACTTGCCAACCAACTTTTCGCAGAAGTTTCATTTGGTCGAATAACTTTTACCAAATAATTATTTCACAACCATTTCATTTCCCTCATAGTTGAATGAAAATTACCTTCTAGGTTGGGTTAGGTTAGGTTGGATTAGGTAAAGTTGGGAAATGAAATTTTGCCAAATGAAACTTCTGAGAAAAGTTGGTTGGCAAGTGAAATTCGGCAATACAATTTTCGGCGAAAAGGCAGAGAACACAAAATAAACAATACCTACACATTTTAAGCCAGGAACATTGACAAAGGCTGCATACAAACCTTACTTTTAATTAAGGATTTTGTTTAAGTAACTTACTACCTTGTTTTATCAACAGCAAACGCTTGTCAAACATATGCTATCTGAAAAAACGTGTATTTTGAAGTTTTGAAACTGAAATTGAAATAAATTCTTGCAACGGATACAATATGAATAGGAAAATAAGCTTACCGTTAGCTGTTATTCGGTTCTGAATTTCCCCCACGTTTAACTGTGAGACAGCAAAAATAACAGCAGGAATTGCGCCAGCACAAATAAAAGGCAACAGCAACTGTTTACCATTCGCACATAAATCTAAGAAGGCGATGTTAAGAAATTGAAACCGCATTGAAAATCTGCAGCCCACATCTGCGCTCCGTGTTTCGGCCATATTATGTAGAAGTGAGCGGAATAAGCCGCACTTTGTTACAAATCCGGGACTTGGGTTGGATTTGCTGGAGTCCGTTTTGTGCTTGTTATTCCAGCGTCCCGGAGCCGCCAGCTTAAGTGCAGTCCACACACGGCAGATAACAAGGGCTGGATCGAAAACTTATTCCCGATTTTATTGACGGATGGCCGGGTAATCGGATTAGGCGTTCGAATATTACTTGAGCATGTGAAACGATTAAATATTTATGACTGTTGTGACTTAACATAATAAATAAAAATTAAGCGCATCACCAAGTGATCGATAGACGCTTTCCTGTACGCACTGTTGACGAGGACTAAAATGAATGATTTAAATTAAAAAAGTCCGTACCTTTCCGACTTAAGTAGCTCGAGATAAGGAAAATCAACGACAAATCTCTTATCGATTTTGTGACGGAATAGATTAACGCAAAATCGTTGGCGAGAAGGAAAATATCTGCTAGACATTATAAGTTATTTGAAAGTCAATGCTTTACCGAAATTAAAGTGAAATTTCCGCATGGCTTAGCAAGCAAACTTTTTTTTTAAACTACTTAACCTTCGTTTCTTAACTTTTTATTGACGCTTCGCTAGCAAAAGCCAAAACACTGTTTTAATATAACATAGGTAATCTAACTTTAGATTAGACCTAAAACAATAATGAGGAGGACACACCTTTCTATGGAGAGTTGGAGACTAGCAGCCTAATTACTTACTCGTTTCAGCCATTGATGCATATTCGATTTTATTAAAAGATGTCAAAACGAAGTTATGATTTTGTTATCATTCGTTCATATAAGCCGCACCAATTTATAGTACAGTCGGCATCAAATATATTGGGGTTGCCAGGGTACTCAAAAATATCTGAAAATGCACTTTATCGCATTTTAATTTCGCATTCATTGCTATGCTACGCGCGTAGCGCTGCGCCGTAGCCGATAACATGGGTTTCTCGCTATGTAGCGAAAATGCTTCGTAGAGCCGTGACGACAACGTGTCGTCATTAACAGTCAATTTATTTTATTTAATCGTATGGCATATTTTACATAATAGGCAAGAGATTTCATTTTATGATACTATGTAAGTCAGGTCAAATGTCAACATTCAGACAGTTAAGCCACGCAGCTGGATCAGGCGAGAGATGCAGCAGATCTTTTGGAGGTCCTGAGTATGAGTGCAGGGGGCAGCGTTCTATTATATGCTCCATAGTTTGGACTCCTTCGCCGCACTCACACACATTAGCAGTGAATGGGTTAATAAGTTCGAATATGCATCAATGTCTGAAACGATTAAGTAATTAGGCTGCTCGTACACGAGCAGGATGCACGGGCGAACGACAACCAAAATGATATCTTATTGACATCAATTATGCTATAAGTTCGAATGCTTCATTATTCGATCGTCGTCATTTTCCTATCATTTCAACATGGCAACCGTAGCTTCAGTTTATCGTGACCGTTTGCAAAAAGAGATATTTTAAGGGCGCGCGCTGGGTGTTGTACATTTTTCCCTCATTTTCCTGAGGTTAAGTGTAATTTAATGCAACCGCGGGACCCTTTGAAGCACGAAACAAACGCAAATTAGGTGATTTTCCTACCCGAGTACAATTTCCCGTTTTCTTACGTAAGTAACTAGTTGTGTAAATAGGTAGTAGTTTGCAAAATTAGGTATATACATCGTGTTTTTTTATTTCCGTTAATTTCAGTAGGTGTATGGTTAGGTACGTTTAAGGAAACAAATTGGCATAATTAGTTTTTAAAATAGGATATTTTTTTTCATACAATAATTGGTTAGTTAAATAATTATGAAATAAAACAACTTTGAACGGATTATACCGCGTATACTGAATTTAAATTACATCCCGACGTTTCGAACACTTTACAGCGTTCGTGGTCACGGGCTGACTGAGGAAAACATATTTACCCCCATCTAAAATTAGAATGTACAAAAAACTACCCACATATATGTATAACATTAAATACAAACAATAAAGGTGAGTGTACATGCCACAAGGGCCAATAAAGCTAGTTCTACAATAGCTAATTATTGATTTACTATAACTTTAATTAATTAATTTTAAAAGGTAGCAATCAAACTGTTAAATTTAGAAAATTAATAGGTCTAAATTATTTTACAAAATAGAACAATATATGTTAACACTATCCAACGCTATGGCCTCACAGTCGTGTGTCCTGCTTGCTCTTTGATCAAATGAACCACTGGATCCCAAGCTGGTGGTAAAGAAAAGCCCTCCTCTCTGTTGAAGTTTGGATATAATTGGAATTGCAGGGGCAGGCAATTACTGCAAAATACGTTGATCTATGTTTCAATATTGACCCGATATTTCTAGAGTGGCATTCTAACTTTAAAATATTGTTTTGTTACATATTTCTTACCAGTATTATCTTCTTTCATTTAAAATTTGACACGTAAACATTTTACTTCTGAGTTCTGACAACCAGTGTCTCTTGTTGTATTTAATATTAACTTTAGAACTAGTCATTAGTAAAATTCTTATTGCTATGTAAATATAAACTAACTACATTCTTCAATACAGCTGTTTAGATTTGAATTAGACACAATAAATACTCTTGACTGCATAGACGGATGCCACCACTGTGTTACGTTACGGCAAAGAGAATAAATATAACCACTACGTTATGTTACGGTTCCAGAAGTTAACTCGACGTATTTACGTGTTGTTTGCTAACTCGAAACTGGCGGAAATCGCGCGACAGCTCGTTAACGAAACTAAAACTGTTCCTAATTAAATTGTGAACTAGTTTACTTGGTTACCTACACAATACAATTTATATTTAATAGGTTTGCGTTAACCCTTTTCCGGCTGCAAAATGGAGTTGTGATACAGATCTTTTAAATACAAAATGGTGAGTTATTAAATTTTAACTTTAGTAGTTATTGCATTTTAAGTTAGCTTAAATTTCATTAAGTAACTTATTAGTTTCAGTTAAATGGAGTGAGTACTCTAAGTTTACAGCAAACTGGGGCAATTGAACTTAAATCTTTTTTCACAGAGATAAGTCAACATTCTTAGCTCCTTTCTCTATTGGTCTGACTCCAAATAAGAATTGTCTGTTGACAGGCGTCCTAAAACAGCAAAGTCAAACTAATTACATTAGGTCACCGAAAAGGTTCTCGAAAAGAACAAGAAACTAAATAAATTACTAAGTTAATAAAACTTGATTCACTACTTTGAAGTTAGTAATATTTATGCGCATATGTTTATGAAAACTTACCTAGTTCATCACGAAGTAAAACCTAATTTTGGTTTAGACATCTTCATTTCACAAATAAATCATTAAATTACTGGTATATAAATATAAAAACACATACATAATTATGTTTATATACCTACTCGCTTACAATTAAATTGATATTTATTTACCATGATGGATAATAATTTGATCAGATAGGAGATAAAACGAGGCATGAAGGTATAATGTTTAGATTATAAAAAAGGCTAGGAAGTATATTTAGAATTACTTAATATTTAATTAAAGTTTTAAGTACAGTCAGCTACCTACAGACGCTCTTATTCTCTTAACAATAAAGTCGTGTCCAGCTGATTTTGAACGCCCTACCTGTTTGGCTACTTTTGCTGCTGACTGTACGTAGGTACTAGACGTGTGCGCCGCCACGCCGCGCCGCCGCCGCCGGCCATTTTTACCCACGCCGCCGCCGCCGGCCAATGATCGGCGTGAAATCGGCGTGAAAAGAATTGCTAATTCGCACTTGTTATTTACATGGCCCATTCTCATTAGGTCGTGTTTATCCAGGAAACTATTTAAATGTTACACCTACTGTAAATTGTGATTTGGGTGTTTTCATATAATACACACACATTTTATCTCTACGCAGCGATATTATAAAGTGCAAGGGATAATTACTACAAAATGATGTCAACTTAAATTATTTTGTTATTGTAAGCTTAATTTCAACCACTTATATCTCATATGTTTATCGCTGTTCATCGATGTTGATCAGCTTTCATGTTTCTGCTATCAACAGACCCTCACAAGCTGCACGCGGCAGGGACGATTGAGCAAAATAACGAATTAACCCAAACCATTTAAAATAATAAAATCTGTTAGTTAACCTGTTGATCAATGGAAGATCGAAGTTCGTAAATAAACAATTTTTTGTTATCAATTTTGGACTGGATTTAACAATTAAGACCTCTCCCATCGTTCTGCACTTATTAACTTCAGGGATTTTGTGCTATAATTAAAGCTATTTCGGGCAAGGCCAGTTCTATAAAATAATTATGTAAGTTATCTTATTGGATTCGATGGCCCATATGGATATACTTTGACACAGCGGGATCTTTTGTGTCGGTACCCCCAATACACCTACTCGAGAGCTTTTCTTAACCATCTTTGACCATCTTCACACACATGGGTGTTGGATGATGGAGCTCAAGGGCAGTGCTTTAAATTCCTCTAGATCTCGATGACCAGTACCAAAGTCCTTAACTCTCTGTCTGGCTAGACGTGACATTCATACATTAAGTGTTTCATTATCTCTTCCTCTTCGCCACACATCCTAAAATCAGTATTATCTGACAATCCCATTCTAGCCAATACTCCTTTCTTAGCTTAATGGCCTGTGAAAACCCTTTTTATAATTAGGAGCCTTTTTCTGTTGAGTTTCCAAAGCTTTTCGCTCCAGATTGAGTCAACTCTATGCAGGAAGAGCTTCGAATGCATTAGAACAGTTAAATTATGTAGGTTAACCTTAACTATATTTTAGTAAAATGCCTAAACTCATGTCTTGTATTTAAAATGTGCAAATTTTGCAAGATAATTGAACGTTTTCAAAGACTTGGGGTGTTTTATTTACGCTATATATATTTTACTAAAGCATTCTCGTCGCATGATTTAAAGCATATTATATTTTTTATGGTTATAAATACTAGGCGTGCTTTGATTTAGAGGGTTTGTTGCCTAATTCCTCAGTAATATTGAAATATATATTACGCCAAGGTCACGCCGATAACGCCGATTACGCCGCCGCCGCCGGTCAAAAAATGATCGGACGCCGCCGCCGATGATTGTGCTATCGGCGCACACCTCTAGTAGGTACTTAATATTTAATTGTATTACGAATATCCTATCCGGCCATTCATTCCGTGGTGATTTACCGTAGATGCCGCCATTGTATCTTGTTGTAAAACAGAGAGGTTTACAGATAAGTCCCGAGTCCCGATGCCTCAAAGGTTAACGCGCACCGTATGAACGCCTATCACAATATATGGGGGGCGGAGATATTGGCTTTATCCGCCCTGTAAACTGCCGTACGAAATAATAGTATACCACCATGGGCGTAGAAGATAATAGACTCACAGACTCAAACATACTTCACTCACAGAACGTAAGTAATTTTGATTGCAGGTGATCAGTAACTCGACCTTCTTATTTATAAGATTTGCGCTTGGTAGACTTGCTTACGCTGGTCGAATTTTTACGAAGAGCTCGGCCGACCCTTCCTTAGTGAATAGCAATCTCCTTAGAATATAATGATAGGATCTCTTCTGGAAAAGATGTCACATCCATGCGTCTTATGTTATGCCTTTTATTCTGACACTTTTTGCATGTTGATTGTGACTCTCGGTACCTATTACATGAACTCAATGTAAGATATCTACGTCACGATTGCAGTTACTACCACATTAAAATTGTTAAACTGTAGTTCGAGAGTTATATGAGCCGGTCCATCACGTGGAAACGTTTGTCTCAAACTTTAAGATTCCTTTTACGGCTCGTAAACAAGACATAATACTCGAGTAACAATGTTAGACTATTTCGTATAGTTAAGAGGGTTACCGTTTACAATAAAGTGAGGCTGGAGAATGGCGGTATTGTACGCAGATAATAGGGGCGGGGGCACCTTTCTAATTAGAAGTTAGATGCTCTATAACAGGCCTCTTTATTGTTTGGGTTCATGTATACAAATACCCGGAGGCGTGTTTGGAAAACTTAGAATTAGGTAACAATTTGATTTCAATATCAGTACGTTGCGCTCGCGCATACGTGAAATGAAATGCAAGTTCGAAGCGCTGTGTTTGAAACCAACCGGACATTAGGTTCTGTGTACCTGAAGGCACCTCCTGGTTATAATTCGTTAAAGGAGCAAAAAAAGCAAATTTCTCTTTGTCAAATATTTAATTGTTTAGGTTAGGTAATACATAAATATGACAGTAATAAACCAGTTCTGAAGAAAGCCGGTCGTATCATTTGCTCTCGTATATAGTACTTAACTTTTCTTGCAAGTAATTTACTGTTCAATAATCAATAAGATGATTCTAAAAAACCCAAACATCTCTGGTGTCCATTATCAGACCAGCTCGTACCAAAATATTTTGTTGTCATCCAAGTTCAGGTATGGTAAATTTCAGCTCAATCGGACCTTTGATTTGTTATTTTGCAAGAAGTAGAATCTACTGCTTGCAAAATAACAAATCCGGACAGGCTCTAAAAGTTTGTAAAACCCACGATCTAAGGCTAAGTCAACTTTTACAGGTTTAGTCTTGTTAAAATAAAAATAAAATCAAGCCAAAAACCAATTATATTCTTAGTCTAGGCCTACTGTACGCTCTTAACTTTTAAGAGCAAAATTTAAAAGGTAATAACTTTCATGAGTTTTTTACAACGGCAAGATGTCTTTCCTTTTCAAAGTTTATTAAGGGGACAAAAATATATAATCCAACACTAAGAATTAGGTACTAAAGCTTTATTGAAAGGACGATACAGTTTACGAGAAGCATTATAAAGCGTTATTCCTCGATTAGATAGGTTGGAAATAAGAGCCACGTAAAAGTTTAACGATGACATGAGACTTTTGTTTACGGGTCTTAGCAACGACTTGATTGCTCGTGTGTGGAGTGTTTGTGGCTGCCGATTTGATTTGTCGTGGGGAATGAGCACGCTACCGCGAAGTTTGAAAATCAACATTTCGTTATCTCCGTTTCTATCGCTTTTAGATATTCGAAAGAGAGTGATGAAAATAGACGATCCGACGAACGAAGTGGTTCGCGGTTATAGGCCAGGTGGATGTGTAGACAACAATTATAATGACATGATATTTTGATGTAAAACCTTTCATTTAATTTAAAGCGATAATTTACAATAGAAGATTCAATAATAGGTTTAATCGCCATTTAAAATCAAAACCCAATCCTAACATAATATTCTCAGAGATTTAGATTTAAGGTTGGTTACTCAACTTGACCTCGCAAACATTGATCAAGGAATCTATCTACTCCAAATAAATAAACCCATCGATTTTATATGAGGCGTATATAGGGTAGGCGGCATTTATTTTTAGATAAAAAACCCAGCTCAACGTATTCCGAGAACTAAACTTATTCTTATTTAATTCGCAAACTTCGGTAGGTATGTACCTCATCGAGTACGAATAGAATAGAATAGAAACATGTAATTTTATTTAAGTATTACATATTAACCTAGTTTATATTATAGTTTGGCTAAAAAAGATTTTTCCCAAATGTGTTATGAAATATTATTGATTCGTATATCCTGTTTCGTGCGCAGTACCTCGAGGGGACTAAAATGAAATTTCAGACAAACTTTTCAGGCTTAGGCCTGCAAAGTAACCTTGGTGTCAAAGATGGCGGCAGGTTCTACGAACAGCTGCTTTTTTGATCCTTCAAAATCTTAACCCATTTTGTTATAAACCCGACGCACTCTTGTCCAGTATTCAAAAACCGAACGTCATGCTGTACTGTAACGGTGTAACGAGTGAAGTGTGCTCGACGCCTCGAGCCTGAGCTATCGCCATCTCGGCCGCTCTCTCCCGCAGTCACCGGCCCCACTCGACTTGCTTACAGGACACTTTGTATTAGTCGACGTTTTTTAATTTTACAATACACACTGTAATAAAGAAGCTGTTAATTACACGAAGAGTTTTATTTGTCGGTGTAGGTTTAAAACAATATCCTATGACAAATGTGTTTATGTTATGTAGAACCGACTAATAAGGGTGTTATTTGGAATTCCAAAATAAGAACTTCCAAAAAGCTACAACCAGCTTTCCATAGTAAATCAGCCCTTTCAATAAATGCACTCTTATCATCTTATCAAGTTATAATAAAGCATAATATTTATCCTGACTATACATCCTAACTGTGACAGATTTTAAATTATCTAATAAATATCAGTAGAAGATCTCATAAGTAAAGTATACATTGCGTCTAATTGTGACAATCTAAATGAAAAGGTACAATTAAACGGCCGGCGCTTGCCTTTTGTTCGCATGCAATAATGAATGCAACGCATGTACTGTTCGGTACGACATGAGCTCCTTTCATGCAGTCTGTCACAAATTTGGAATAGTTATGGCATCGGAAATGATATACTATTCGTTCAGACTGCTCGCTTGAAAGTTAGCACATATCTCGTAGGCGGCGCACAGGCGCGAACTTTTTGCCCGTTTTTAAAATACTCGTTACATTTCAAATGCGAGAGCTACGTAAGCGCTTTAACTTTTTACTAACTTTTATTCTACGTGAATTTACACAAAAGCCAGACACAGCGATAATGTCTTCCATTTGTTAAAAGACGAGAATTACAACGCCGCCACCGACGACAGAAAAGAATAAAAGGGTTGTCTTTGTTGGTAGCAAGGGGAATACATTTTATGCAACCGCCCGGCGCTTACATTTCTATGGCATAATCACCCCATTGTAGAGCCGCCGTGAGTATTTTAATGAATTGAATTAACCGTACTCCATCTTTTGATCGTTATCTTTAAATCTGCGCTGAACATTCAAACGTTTTCGTACAAAGGGGCCGAAATTTTCCTATTCATTCCCGTTTAGAAAATAACGAAGTGGGCATCAAAATTGTGCTGACCAAAGAAGCAATAAGTGAAAAGTTAAGGAAGATCCGGGTTTGTCAATTTTATGAAAACGTAGTGAATAGGGGAAGGACTGGATCCCTTTATCGGATTCTCGTACAAAGGTGTCCGAAGGAAAACAGCCCGCGGCCGGCGGATATTGAGGCGAAGCTAAAGCTAAGCCCTGGCGCAGCTTCACATAATTAATATAGAATACCCGGTTGCGCATAAACCGATCTTTTGTTATTGCAGAGGACGATGGATTTTACGGCCAAGACAAACAACTTCATCTTTATACTCGTAGTTCGACGGACGTGCTGTGATTACCTGTCTCATTGTGCCTGTTTGATTTATTATTTCTACTTTATTAATGTTAAATTTTTGTGGCGTTAAAAAAAATGTATTTTCTTTCTTTCTTTCTTTCAAATACTACATAATCGTTAGCACTGGAGTAAGAGACTTAAGTAACTTCAAAATATTCTTGTTATGTATTTCTTGTTTACATTATAGAAATGTGAAAAAATACCTGCATTTCAAAGATTAGCTCAGCCACTCTTGACGATTGTGTCTTCTTCTTCTTCTTTTCATCCTTTTACCCACTGCTGGGGTGTAGGGCTCGAATTAAATTCTTCCACTGGCTGGCACTGACGATTGTGTAACTAGGAAAATACATTATTCAACGTTTTTCCGAAACCAGTAGTTGAGTGCACAAGTGTATACACACCTACCTAAGAACACAAGAGAAATAAAGAGGATACTTTTAAATAACACTTTATCGAGGCACCAACAATGCCAATGCCATGGGCAGGGCACGCTGTTTCTTCAGTTGGTGATGTTATGTCAATAATGTACTATATAGTAAAATGAAGAATCTATTTGAACGCTAATATAGGTACCTATA
This sequence comes from Pammene fasciana, assembly GCA_911728535.1. Taxonomy (NCBI): domain Eukaryota; kingdom Metazoa; phylum Arthropoda; class Insecta; order Lepidoptera; family Tortricidae; genus Pammene; species Pammene fasciana. The sequence continues at coordinate 7,426,252 of OU452279.1, forward strand.
ATAAAATGAACACAACGAGCAACATTTCGTCAGCGGCGGCTGTCGAATATAGCTAAGTTTAATCGGTTCATTCAGTATTGATAGTTTGCAATGTTTCAAACTCCACAAAAAATTATTTTGTGTACGCGGATTGTATACTTTCCGGTTACACGAGTATTATTATTGTGCGTATTCTTAATGTTCCGCGTAATACTCCGCACAATATTCCGTGCTGCCTCATAAGCAGATGTCTGCTGTGTGAAGACCCGAAGTTGATGGGCTGTTGTTGGCACGCGTCTGCCTTTAATGTTTCCAAATTATTCCTGTTTTTATGATTATCTCAGCTATCAGATCAATAAAATATTTCCGCATTACTTAAATAAATCCTTGCGGGAACAGCGGTTTATATACTCAATGTAAAACTTGTGCAACTTTAAACCACATACAAGGCGTAACGAAAATACTGGTGATCCTTTTAACAGTATAATTGGTATCGTATTCTAATTATGAAAAAGCAAGGAAAAAATTTTGTCGCGGAAAAAGTTTCATTTTTGTATGGTTGGTGTGTCCAGCTGTGACGACGTGTTCCATAGAAAAAAAAATTTTTTTCGCGTCCAAAACATTTTCTCCTACTTTTTTTACTCGAAATACGATACCATTTAAGCCCTTAAGAGTCCGGTAATGTTTTTTTTCGATTTCGCTCAACTTTTTGATGCGATTTTGCAGTAACTAACATAACTTCTATAATTTTGTATACATATTATGAAAGATCGTTTCTTTTTGGATGGAATAAATACAACAATTTTTTAATTTTATGCTTTATTTATAAATAATTCACCCTAATCTAACACCTGTTTCGCGATTTTTGCTTGGAGAGGTGAAAAGAGTAAGGTTTTTATTGATTTAAATTAAGTTATATAAGTATGTAAAATATATAAATACATTGGAAAATGAGTCGCCTGAGGAATAAGTGTAACAGTTTTTTTCATTTTCATATATATTTTTTGAGAGAGAGTGTGTTTTGCTAGAGCAATTTTGCTAAAAATTGCCGAAGTTTAGGTGATATTTTTGGAAAGATACTAAAGTATTTTGCAAACATAAAAATACAAAAATAAACTTCATTTTATGCTTTATTCAGATAGTATAAAACATATTAGGGTCCATAACAAATAATAATTAAAAATCGTACGACAAAATTACATGAATCAACGTCCTCACTAAACATGCTCTGTAAGAATCGAGTTTTAAGGTATTAAATATTAATATAAATAGACCTAAAGTACTTTTTTGTAATAACAAGACTTCAAGCTATCGTACCAAATGCAATTCATGTGTATAATGTTATTATTAGCGATTTTCGTTTTCAAATCGTTACCGGACTCTTAAACGGATTACCAGTATTTTTGTTACATCCTGTATGGGTAGGCATCTTATTGTTGTTGATTGGCTATATAAATATTTTATAATCGAAATTTGCAATGCACTGGCGTGGTGTTAAGGTGTAATGATGATTAATTTAGGTAGGTAAAAATTACAAAATAATTAAGAATTGTTGAGCTAAAATACAAATAAAATGCCGTGTTCATAATTACATATTATCAGCATGTTTTTGACATAGTTTCAGTTCATAAAATTTGTGATTTGTAGGAAACTATGAAAATCTCCAAAATATACATAGCTATATTTTTATATTCACTTCAATGCCACCATATATCAATGATGAAGTGTGAACTAGGCTGCATAGTGTGTGCTGAAGATAAAGGTACAAGTACAATGGAATAATCATGCAATATGCATGCATGCATACATACCTACAGGAAATCAGTGTAGAGATTAATAGCGAGGAGTAGAGACCTTACTAATGATAATAGCCTAACTAGATACTTAATATCACATCACATTGACACAGTTTCCAGTTCTCGGAAAACATTACGATGTTATGATCCCCAAAAAGAGATCACTTCGTTATTATGTCATGTATAATGGCTGGAGACATAAATAATTCATAAAGGAATAGAATTTTCATATTCTTTCACTTAGCTGGTCGTCGCGGCGCTTCATACACCTGAACAACATCCGCGGAGATAAGTAGTGCGCTCGAGCTAGTTATGATGACTTTCTCCTGTTTTAAAGGAAATGTTGAACCGAAAATGGTTTGCTGAAATAAATAGCGATATTCCGACGGTATTGTGTGTTTGTAGAATCGTAGATTTAGAATTATGTAATTTAGTCAATACTGACTACCTTTTCTATAAGGAAGTTGTTGAAATGATTTCAGAAACCAACAACATTTAAAAAAAGTCAGAGTAGTAGAGAGTATTTAAAAGCGGCACTTTTTTAAAGTTTCTAATACTTTTTTGTCTGAGGTGTATACATTGAAAATAGGTAAGTATCTAGATAGTTTTTTTCCTGTCAAACTTGCAGTACCTACCTACAATATGCGCGTTTATCCCTATCTGCTGCCTGTACGTGTACGTCATTTGTAGAAACACTTCAAAGCGTATCCCGTTTCGCTTAAACAATACCCCTCCTACTCTCCCCCCATACTATCCTAGCTTAACAGTGGAAGTTTCACACGAAACGTACAAAATATTCTTCTTGTTACAGCGAAACACTCGAAAAGATGTGCTAACTAGTCAGTTAATTAATTTGTCACCATAAATAGTTTCCGCGGGAACACCAGTGTTTTAAAACAAACAAAGGAGTGAAAGAGAAATGTCCCTGGAAGCTTCCCTAAGATTCTGCAGAAAAGATTTGAGATATGGTTTATTCGCATCTAGATTTCTTTCCCGGTTTTTCATTAAGTTTTCAAGAGGTTCGCGGTGGCGTTCTTTCTATTCTTAATTTTCTTGTTCCGTTTTTCTAATTCGCTTTTGTACATTAATGAACTATACTGAAGTAATCCGGTTTTGGCTTTCTAACTTTGTAATTTTAACAGTGATTAGCGAGATTTAGGGACACAGAACGTGTTAACTCACAAGCTGCTACGCTACCGTCGTATTGCTACGTCGTAACCTGTGCCTTAACACTTTTCATACCGTAGTTTGATACGCACATAGCCGATTCCAGCGTTTTCCCGCTTTGTAACGGAAATCCGATACACATACCTGGTGCCTTATTCAAATTTTAAAATACATAACAACACAATCCACCTCAAACATAACTCCAACAAATAATCAATCAATATTGAAGTTGTATTGGAGTTGCATTGGAATACAAAACAAATACTGATTTCTGATTCAGAGTTTTAGGCCCTAGCTGTATTGCGTTGTTAATGCATTGTAGTTTTGTATTGAAGTTGGATCGTTTCTGAATGTGTTTTAAAGTTAGAATACGGCCCTTGCTTAGACGCCAGCGAGTTCATCGTTCAGTGCGGAAATCTTTCTAGTGTGTGACAAAACGACCAACAGTCGTAATTAGCACTGAATAAGTTTCTTAAGTACGACACGCCATGAGGCATTCACAAATATAAAGTAAAGGATCCGCTTGATGTCGTATTTTACGTTTCTGAATATTTCTGCTTGCTACCATACCGGTGCATCTTTGCTACGATAAGTTTCTGTGTAATACTAGCAAATTAGACATTTTGCGGAAATACATGGTGCATCATTAAAACGACACAGTCACATGACCTACATCCATAATCATAATACATTATACGTATCAAGCCTAAACACAAGCAAAGCTCTTCGATATCTAGGATTCAATCGAAGTTCATCAAGTGAAGCTAATTTAACACGCAACATAACATCATAGATATGTGACTCTGACAACGCATTGTCGGCACCCACTCAATAGAGTGATGATAAAATTACTTCACACGGATATAAATCGTTTAAAATCGTGGTTCAATGGGCGAGAATAAAGCAGCGAGAAGTATAAAGGGGAATGGGAGTCAGTTGTGGAAAGGGTGGGGGTAACAAGTGCAATACAAAACAATATCCCGGAGTAATTTCCTCAGAGGAGCCAGTGCATGCAGCGTGCTCTGCCGGCGCCCCGACTCGCCGCCTTCGCTCATCAAGCCAGCTTTATTATCATTAAATATCACCGTCTTTCTCCCCCTAGTACCGTTAAGCAAGGACAGCGTTATATATGTTTACGGCGTCTCAACGCTGGCGAATCGCAACTGCACACCGACATCGCTTTGTCATTTTCATTCACTAGTACTTTGGGGATTGGAGATAATAAATTCCGACCAATTGCTTTTGTTTCTTTTGTGTGGTTAAAACGCTTTAAAGTTTAAAATAAATAGTTTAAGTAATGCTTTTTAACCCATATTCTAAATCTTACTATCCTAACTAACATTATTAAAATACAACGACAAGAATTGAAAGAAGAATGTCCGGGGAGTTTGAAATGCTAATCGTGCTTTCCGGACGGTAAATAGATCTAATGAGTACTAAATAAATCATTTTTTTAAAATAAATTATTAAATGCAACCAAATTAAGCTGAGAGTTAATACAGTATTTTTAATATTAAATAACAAGATAATGGCGCCTAAAATCCTTAAAACGTTAAATAGGTACTAGATATAATTTAAAAAAAAAGCGATTTCACTTAGACTCCACATATACAAAAGCCCGAGCTACTTTAAAAAATACTTATTTCGCTATAGGTTTGCCTATAAAATTTCCCTCAATTTCTCCAGGATCCCATCATCAGATCCTCACGTGGTGACAATGGATCCAACTGTCATTAAGTCTCAAGAACACGATATGTAAAAAAAAATCCTCTCGTGTGACACATACAACTTTTCACCTCAGTAGTGAGAACATATTAAAGTTAAAAAAACACATTTATTTACATCCCTGAGTGAAAGGCATCATCATTATGACGAAAAGCTTATAGAAACAAAATTTCACTCCCTGGAGTGAGGAAAGTGGCAACTTTCGTCAGTCCCTGGAGTGATGAAAGTCGCACTTTCGTCACTCCAGGGAGTGAGGAAAGTAGGCTTGTTTGAACTGCTGAGGTGAAAAATATAATACATGAACCATGATTGAGTGTTAAATTTTTCTTTACAAACTTAGCTCAAAATCATAAACACTCGTTAGATAAACAAATTAGAGCTGCTTTCAGTAAAAGTCCCAGATTTAAGGTAAAAGCCTTTGCAGCAGTTGGCCGCGTGCCCGACCCGAGTGCGAGCAATTAGCTCAAATTATGCTCAAAAACAAGTTCCGAACCAATTTGCAGATGTAGACCCAACTTGAGGACACGCTAAACCGGGTTTTACCAGTTAGCAAAGTGCGGTGAGACGCGATTGGTTTAAAAAACCTATCTAATGGCGTTCTGTTGTTCTGTCAATTAGTTCTGAACATTTGCATTTGCTGCTTGCTAAAACCGGACGGTATACGTTCATGAGTTTTCTTTAAATTGTTACACTTTAATTTAACACATTATTGTATTATAAACTTTAAAATTTAAAACATTAAACAATTTTTGGAATCAGTCTAAAGTGCATTTTATTGTATGTATTTAGTTAGGCGCATATTTATACAATTGCTAAATACGAATTACTGATTAAACAAGCACAACCAATTTCTACTTATTTTTGAATCTATGCACCCTCTTTAACCATATTTTTTAGGTATGTGCGGTCGACACTAAAAGTTTGTTTGTACTTTATTGTATAAAAATAAGTGAAAACGAAAACGTAAGTACAAAGGCGAACTTATCCCTTTAAGGGATCCCATACATATAAAACTAGCTTAGTGGCTGAGGTAATCAGTAGTATTTACAAGGGTTTTGGCACGATTATATCAAGAATAAAAACGTATGAGGGTAATTTTGAACTCCTTGTACTCTAAATTACTTTTGCTGCTGACTATAGGTTTTAGAATAACATAAATCTTCATACTGAAACACTATATCATCATCGCCATCACAGGTCCTCGTAAATCTTGCTTGATGATTTAATCACCGACTGTACAAGGTCTGAGTGAGAGAGTCTTGAATATATCTCTCTATGTAAATATGAATTAATACAATGCGGGGTGAAATTAGGTCCACATTTGTTGTACATACGAAACTGAAAGATGATTGATGAATCTATTAATCATCTTTCAGTTTCGTATGTAGGTAAATCTAGGTTATATCAGTTGACTTTGGCATGGTACTCCGTTTTTTCAACTGGAAATTTTTGCTGGTCTGTAACACTGACCCCCACCGATGAACAGCCAGATGCCCGGATCAAATAAGGATAGTATTACTAAAACTATTTAAAACAGGGTATATACCATGTGTGCTTGTTTAAATACCCTGTTTTAAATAGTTTTTGTAATGTTAATGACCATGTTAGCTTTAAATCGTACAGTCAGCATCAATAATATGTATACGAATTTGAGTCTTATCCCACAAACATAAGTGCCGAAATGTTAACATATTTTTGATGCTGACTGTACATACGAGTATAAGGATAGTATTGCAAACTAACTCGGGGTTTCATAGCTCTCGTTATTGCGTCACATTTTCATGGGGTAGCTCTTACTCTATGGTACCTGTTCGAGTGTGTGCAAGTGTGATTTCGTTTATAGTTCGTTGCATATTTACGCAACGCGATTTTTCCGGAAAGGCCGAACGGGAATGGAAAGCATTTGTTAAAAATTGTGTAGGGCAGCGAGTGATATATAGAATACAGACCGTTTTACAACGTTTAGAAAGCTTTGCATTCTACGAATTGAATAGTGAAATGGAAATAGAAAAGCCGTCGCATAAACGTCGAATAATAATATCTAATTCTTTTTTAATAGTTTGGAAATTGTTAAGTTATATTCATTAAACAAAGTACTTACTGGCGAAAAGTAAGGAAAAACTGTTAACAGAATATTCTTACATTTTCGTGATTTGTCGATCGAGCTCTACGAGTATGTCCTTGACGGATAGCGACAAGAAACAACGAGTTTGTTTGGATTTTAATAGAAAACTTGAATTTTTGGGTTTTTTCTGTGTAGGTACCTAATCTTACATCCGCATCCGCATCCGCGGATTTGAGTCTTTTAATATCCGCATCCGCATCCCCATCCGCGGATGTCTAAAAATCAACATCCGTAACATCCCTGATTCCTACTTATTCAAAATCTTAAAGATTGATATTTGGAAATTAGGAATATCGATGCAATTTTTTGGAGAAAAATATATGTAAAAAAAACATCCTTTTTTTATAGAATTAAGATGTCGAGTATGAATAAAATTGGACGAATGAACAAAAATGTGACAAATTTACATTTTTACGTCTTAACTGAACAAACATACCTACACTTTATATATGATTATATTTATTAAATCTAACTGATAACAGTGAGCGCAAAATTAAGCGCTATTGCTTGTGCAACTTAACTCATCACTCAATACTTAAAATACTTACGTATGCACAAAGTGTAGTTATTTCTGTTTCGTTTCCCGTCCAAGTTTAGTTTGCCAACCATCTGACTAAACTGGTGGGAAAAACTTACCCGCATGCATTATTTACTATCGTGTTATATTGATCTAAACTAGACTTTATAAGCTGGTAAAATAAAATAAAATATATTTAAGTAAAGTAAGGATACTTCCATTTTTTTTGCGTCACAGTCCTGGCAAAAACGATAAGTGGACGAAAACTAACATTCCCACCCTACGTTGAATACACGTATGGTACAGCGAGCAGTGATCGCAGTAACTGGCTTAAATGTAACGCCGAGCCAATTTTTACAGAGCACCCTCGACCGGCGGCCGTATTCAACAGTGAAAAATGATAGTGGTGAAATTGCGTGAGGCCGATATTTACAACTTAGAAACCAATCTATTGACATTAACCTAATAAAAATACAAACATTATCCTCTTTATAATTATAATGCATGTTCATGGCGCCAATTCACTTCGTGCATTGTTATTGGGATTTGTCCAAACGTTATCCTCCTTTAATTTATTTTCTTCTTACAACAAACGCAAACTGACGCAACCAAAATACGCTTCTAAGTTGGCGGTGAATATGATTAAATTTAAACAAATACCTAGACTAAATAAGAGTATAGGGTGTTGGCAAACCTGACCTCATCGACTAGCAAGTTTCGGCCTATCTACTAGTAGGCAGACATGATAAACAATATCGCAAAAATATCTCACAAATTACACTTGACTTGTTTAGAATAGAGGCCCCTGAGGCCCCCGAGGTACGCCGACGTGACAGCGGGAGCTCCCATCGTCGGCGTCGCGGCGCTTACACGGAATTTTAGTTATTAAAATCTGCAGCGCGCTTTCTTGAGGGGTTTTGTGCTCTATATTAGATTTTGAGTGTCGTAAGAATTAATCCCGATTTCCTGCCTCTCGTGAAGGATTAATCATTTTAGTTAAAATTTATGAAAAGTTATTATATGGATGTGGCAATATTGATTATTATTTTGTAGAAGTTGCTGTTTTCAAAAGGTTTTGCACAAGTAGTTCTTATTTAACGTATATTATTATTTGATTTTACGACTTTCAACAACTAACTGTCCAAAAGGACTCATCACTTTTGTAATGTTTACTTATCTTATCAGATATTTTTTATTTTAATTTTTGTAGTAATAATATTTTTACCGTGTAATTTGTGTTAATTCCAGTGACATGTATTAAAGCCATACGCCATACATAAATCAGAATATGCTAATAAGTTCTTATAATTTGATTGTAATATCAAATATCGTTATTTATGTAATAAATATCTAATATAGATAAGAAAAAAAATATCTGCCTAATCTTATAACATCAAAATTTGTAAGAGTTAACCGATGCGAAAGAATGCTTCGACACGTCAAGGAAATTCATTGAATTCCGTAATTCTATTCGTTAAGCTCTTTTTAACATTGTCTAATTTAACCCATTCGAGTGAAATAAAGTCATTGTAGCGTTTTCCCGATAAAACAAATTAATCACGGTTAGATAAGTGTGTCGAGGAGGCATACCGGGCGTCCCCCGGGTCGGATCCATCGCGCTCGAAGCCGGCTATAAAATTTTACGATCACACCGTATGAGCATTATGGTTCTTGTCGACGTCACTTGACTCTGTCTATGGTGCTTTGTTAAGAAAATTATTTGGTTGAGGGACGATTCATGAGTGCATAGGGGAGACGTTGATGCCAAAAATCGTGTTTGTCTAGGATTTTTTGTTACAAGGAAATGCTTTTGTTTATTTTTCACTGGTGCGAATACATTGTAGCTTACATAGGAAAACACGCTTCGTATATTTTAGCATGGAATAAAAATGCATACTTGAATATTTGAAGTAAACTTATTTCAGTTTAGGGGTAGTAGGTATATTAAAATATACTGGCATCGCAATTCAGCGCGGGAACGCCGCCTGCGTGATGGGCACCTTGCCCAGAGGGACAAATTTATATTTAAGTAGTTTTATTTGTAACTAGTTTAATTTTAAGATTTTTAGCACGAACTTTTTATATACCTATTAAATAATTATATTAATAAATTTATGTTCCTATTAAAATATACGGTTAAAATAAAGAGCTCATTACGCGTTAGAATTGTTAGTTCTGAAGCATATGCCGAGATATATTCGATACTGAAGTATCATAGCACACATAACATTAGTTTGCTGCCGATCCTGCGCCTCAGGGCAATCGCCGTGCCGAGGTAACGAACTCTTGATACAAATTGGATATAGGTGACTAGCACAAATACGTATAAATAGACATATATAGGTATGTGCGGATCGTGTTACTATAGCATGTTATCAATATATCAATATGCAGCTTTGTGCAATATCTATTACGTAGTTTAGTGCAATGCAGATATTTAAAGATAAACCACACATGCCACGGTATAAACGGTATCTATAACATCTTGCTAAATATATTATTAATATCTTACCTACCTAATATCAGAATTCGATGGGTATAACGTCATATATATATTTGACTACACTTCGATTGCAAATTCAGGTCCAAAATATGTTGCTATTGATATTTTACGTCCCTGCAATAATAAATTGAACTTAGCAGAAGAGGATTATTGGATCACTGTATAAGGAAATTTAAATACGTTTTCATTTTATTGAAGTGTATTTAACTAGTATATGTAGTACTGCTTGTCTATGCCATGGAGGCCTTAAAATTATGGGTACCATTAATCTACTTTATTAAATTTAATAGATTAAAATTAATAATCGCAGTGGGTAGTGACTCTGCCTACAAAGCTGGACGACATTTAGTTACATTTCTATGTAGGTATATATAAGTATACATGTATCTATCTATATACAGTCAGCAGCAAAGTAGCTGAGCGGGTAGGGTGTTCAAAATGAGCTAGACACGACTTTGTTGTTAAGACAATAAGAGCGTGTGTAGGGCATTTTGGACACCCTACCCGCTTAGCTACTTCTTCTGCTGACTGTATGTATATCCTACTCATTAACTTTGCTTAGTTTGGGGCTAGGTTAATCCGTGTAAAATTGTACCCTAAATATTTTAATTGTTAAATAGGTTCCCGTTAGTGTATGTGCCCCGGGGCTAAATGGGAATAGATTTTTCTTAGGATATATTCCCATTTGACCTCTCTATCACCATACTGCAAACAACTGAAGCGGAGACAGACAGGAAAATTCTCATATATTTTTTTCTATATTAATAATGCTCTTTGCTTGCCCGACCTGGTTCAGGTACCTACAGAAAATCTGGGCAGTCATGCTTGTTTTCAAAAACACCCAAAATTTCTGACTCGGCTTAGAAAGTGCTACGTTTAAAATATTCACGATACGAATAAAATTGGTTGAAAGCAGTCGCCTACCGGAATTTGCGTTCATTGGCAATTAAAACTTCTCAGATCCAACTTCAGCAGTCGCATCGCAACTCTGCGCCACTCCCGAGTTAAAGGTGTTTCTGCAGGTATGTTATGACATTCTTTAAATTCCTACAGAGTTTCTCTTTAACTGCTTAAGTCCACGGAATTGCAGAGAATTTAGATTTTCCATTTAGGTTGGCACTTTTAATTACATACGAGCTTCCGACCGTGATTTCGTCCGCGTAACAGAGGTTTGCGAAAGCTTTCAAAATTATTTTAGAAATAGAATTTCCAAGAAATAAATACTGACCTTGGGATCCGCTATTCCAAGAGGAAGTGGCCGAGTTTCTGTAAAAAATAGTGAAATCACTATAGGTGGACATCCAAATGGGTTAGGAGTGTTTATTAGGTATATTGGTATACCAGAAGCTTATGGGAACATATTTACTGCGTTGAGCCGCCGAAAAGTACGTTTGAGTACCTACGAGTAAGTAGACCATTTGTGTCTGGTGTGTGATAAAATGTAGAGGTATATCGCTATACCAGAAGCTTATAGGTATAAATGTATTCTAGTGCAGTGAAAAATACAGCTTCGTTATGATACTGTAACTGCGCTACGGCGCCAAACTGCAATCTAGCCAGCGTCATACCTATTGATATTTCGTAAAACTCGAAAAAGCGCAGCGCTAAAGCCGTTCAGATTCAGACGACGGCTTTGCTGTTTTGAAAGAGAGTGTTTGCTGAATGTAAACATTTGTACATCCGCTCACTGCACACTTCAAGTAGGTATTTCATCACAAAGAAAACCTTGTTTTGACAAATATGCGCTTTTATGCTGTTTTATTTGAAATAAGTAGGTTTTAGGTATTTGGTACACTGATATCATCAGTCTCATATTGAATGTGTACAAAAATCTAAAGTGATATTTAATGGTCGGGTTGTTCGACGATTGAAGTGACAAAATCAACGTTCATTAAAATTACGTTATGTGTTTAATGAATTTTTTTAGCTTATATACGATTGTATACCTATCCTTTTTGAATACAATAATGAAACAGAATTCTTTAGATATTATTTTCTCCACCTTAGTTAAATGTCGTTTCTCAGTATCTTAAAAGTGTTATAAAGTACAGTTTCAGTGTTTAAATGAACAAACATCCCGTACCCTGAAGTAATAAACCTCATTCTCTACCACGCACTCCCGAGATTGATTAGGGTCGTGGTTTAAAATTGAATTGGGGCATGCAGGCGTCACGGCATATTCGCAGTGAACCATCAGTCAAGCCCGTCGTGCCCGTTACTCCCAAATCCGTGTAAGCCGACGACGCTGTCTCGTAAGACGCAACGGTGACAGATTACTCGTCAGGGTCGCTGTGATACTAGCTGTGTATTATCAGTATTTCGTTTTTGTAACGAGCTTAGTGTGGAGTTAGCCTAAGGATGAAGAGATCAATCATCGTAATTTGGGTTTACGTTCAATAAGGAGTTTAGTGTAAGATCCCACTTTGTCGGTTCCAATGGATACTTGTTTCTTTCAATAGATAGCGTATATTGTGTACCTAGTCTTTGACCGTTTGCACACTTTCCGACCCGATCGGAAGTCGGATGGCCCAAGGAAAAAAAAGCTGCTAGAAAGTATCCTTTGGCATTAAGTCCGCCTTTTTTGCGTTAGTGTTTTCTTTTGAACAATGGACATTTCATATTTTAAGAAAAAAATAGAAACACAAATTTTATATTTGTCTTCTTCGTAATCCTATCCGACACCCGATATCGGATCAGATAAGTAATGTAAAAGCGCACTTGGGAAGTACTAATAACTCCATATCGACAAGATGGGACCTTTTTGCCTGCACTGACACAAATTTATGTTCAATGCTGTACTCAAGTAATTATTTAATTAAGGTTTAATGATAAGATAACTAAATAGTTAGGTAGATACCCGTTATTAGAATAGATTACAACCTATGCCTAGAGGCATATTAGAATATGCAAAGAGATACTCTTCAATAAAAGACTGGACTCCAGTAGCTTTTAGTATCTGAAACAAAAGGCACATATTAGTTTGTTATAAACATCATCATCATCATCATCATTTCAGCCGAAAGACGTCCACTGCTGGACATAGGCCTCCCCCACTGAACGCCACAATGACCGGTCCTGTGCCACCCGCATCCAGCGGACTCCAGCGACCTTCACCAGGTCATCAGCACCCCTTGCCCTGTTTCTCTGGCCGCTACCGGAGCCAGGAAGCGCAGGACTGCCGGGCACTAGGGGCCTGGGCTTATTTTTAATATTCATGGGGGGGAAATGCCATAATCGCCACGCTTGGCATGCGGGTTGGCGATCGCAGTAGGATGGCTTTGTTACACGGAGTGCGCTGCTGCCCGCCCTCCGGTTCATAGTCCCTTAGTCGCCTCTTACGACACCCACAGGATGCAATGGGGTAGTGCTATTCTAAGCCGGCACCACACGGCAAACGGTTATAAACATAATATACAATTTTCATTTAGCACGGTGGAACATTTAAAATACGATTCTGAAGTTATTTCATTATAGTTGGATTGAACAAACTGGATGCAAGTCGCTTCCGACCGATACTTATGGAGGTCCAAAGGGGAGGCCTATGTTCAGCAGTGGACGTCTTATGGCTGAGATGATGATGATGATGATCAACTACCCGCAACTGCTACAACTTTGCCTAGCCTGAAAACATGGTTTTATTCACCAAACGGCAGCTATTTAAATGGCCGCCTTTCTGCCATTATTTTATATCTTATTCTTTCACCTTCGCCTTTCTTTACATCTTATTCTTAAGATGGCAGAAAGGCGGCCATCTCAGGAATAAGATTTAAATAGCTGTTTGGTGAAGAAAGCCATATTTTTCAAGCAAGACAATGTTGAGCATCGTAGGCAAAGTTGTAGCAGTTGACGATACTGTATTTCTGATCACTTTGAGTCCCTAGTCCCGAATTGTTGTTAAGAGCCCCTGTTCATAAAGCAAATATGTTGTATGGTAGCAATGATAGTAAAACAGCATAGATAAATGAATGCAACTTATTTTGGAATAATTAATTATTTATGGCAAAAAAACATTAAGTACTTATTAATAACTGATAGTAGTTATTTTTCTTGAAAACAGCCGCTGGAGTCAATTCTTGTTTTTGATGTACGAATACGAGTACTCTCTCTCTTTAAATAAATTGTCAGACGCATTTACACCTAAATATTTGGAGCTACTAGCAAATAGGTTTCATATAGGTACAAATAGGTATGCTCACATACCTATTTATTAATTCACTAAATAACCACTGACTAGCAAGCGCAGTAGGACGTCCACTCACAAGATGGACAGACGACCTTATAAAGGTCGCCGGAAGACGCTGGATGCAAGTCGCTTCCGACCGATACTTATGGAGGTCCAAAGGGGAGGCCTATGTTCAGCAGTGGACGTCTTATGGCTGAGATGATGATGATGATGATGAACCACTGACTTGTTTCCGTCATTTTAAGAGCTTTATTTATTATATTATACATATAATCTGTGGCTTTATGTTGCAGAAAAGTACATTTCGAGTACAAATAGGTATACCAATCGTGTTTGGTGCGTGATAAAAAAATAAGGGACTAGGGCAGCTCCACATGTTTCGAGCACAGAATGTGGTTCTTATTACCCTTATTACGGAAGGTAGACATTTATTTCGTCGGTCTCCTAGCCAACTAACTGTATAAGGGATATTTCAGATAAGAAACCCTTTTCGGTCCACCTGCCTTCATGCCCGGTGGATGTCCGAAGCGCTAAACAGACCCAGATAATATACTACAATCTCACTACTGGCATTATGTGTTCTTTTTTTCACTTAATATTTTTCCTGCTAAAGGTCCCCGGAGGCGATTACATAAACAGGATTCAACCACGACCTTAATGCGGCTAATAAAGTTTTACGAGGGGCCCTCGGCAAAAACGTAAACGCTTCAAGGCGACAATGCTTTTATCTTTTCTGTTTTACTGATTGTTTTGGTCTCCAAGAATTAGGGCTACTAGTTGCGTAATTACGTTGTTCTGCGTCTTCGAAACTAGTATCGACAGGCCAGGGGCCGACGCGTGCCCTGGCACGGAATGTTACAAGGACTTGAAATCGTTTAAAATTCCGGAGCGTTCGGGTTTTCTTTTAGAAATCACTTCTTAGCTTCGCCGCGTGGCTGACGTTGATGTATGGTATTTCCCTCTCGAGGGTTAATGCAATCGATTTTGTTTTGCGAATTTTTACATTGCGTGTGTAACGGGTAAATACATTTTTAGTTACTATATCCGTTTGATGCTAATAAATTGGTAAAATAGACAGGACTATTAAATCATTAGTAGGCATTTAGGCACATAAAGTTTAATCTTGGGTTTTCGCCCATCGTCCCAGTTACGAAACTCTAATCTCAGTGCTTGTTCAATCTACGGCGTTCGGCGTTTACCGATGTGTGCTTGTCAATGATTTTATATATACTAGATAAGAAATCAGCACTCCAAATGTGGCACAGTAAAAGCTGTTGCAACGCGACCGATTTTCCCTAAGAGAGCCGAGCCCGAGCCGAGCGAAGCCCGATCGTTCCGAAAAGTCTATTTACAAAGGACTAACAAACGTTTCGTTAAAATATTACCAGTGTAAGCAAGACTAGGGATTAAGCTGAAATGCTACAGCATGAAGGTCAACGTACTATAGGCACAAATGGCGATAGGAAGTAAAGGTTTCGTAAATTTAAACCGAACTGACAGCATTGAGGAATAAGGCCAGTGGAGTAGTTGTTGTTTTTTTTTAATTACGAAAGAATGAAAATAATTAAAACTTATTTAGTAAATTTTATTAACATATGTTCCACAAGTTATTAAAATATGGTGATAAAATTAAGGAGAGTGATTACTTTTATCTTCGTTTCAAAATGAAATTTAAGTAACCCCTCCGCAAGGGTTAGACCTTGGTCGTGTTTTATAAAGTTACAATTTACAACTTCGCTGCTTGCCTCTCTTTCTAGCAAATCATACGTATGATTTGTTAGAAAGATAGGAAAAGCAGCGAAGTTGTAAATTGTAACATTATAAAACACGACCCTGGTAGCCTGCCCTAAATGGCACCAGTTTTTTTATTCATGATAACTTTATTCTTAGATTTTAGCCAGTATGTAGAAAGCGGGATTCTATTGCTTACACTTACTTTTTCATCGCGGGTTCATGGTCGCAGGCTCACAGGCTAGGGGTTGTACAGTCGACATCAAAAATATGTTTTTTGGACCTTATTAGTCTTATTACAAAGGAGTAAGGTGCAAAAGTGTAAACATATTTTTAACGGGTTCTTCTAGAGGGCTGTCACTTTGCCTACACATAGTCCTAGCGGTACGCAAAAAATCTACAAATGTTGTTAAAAGCACGAAAATCGGAGCGATTGAAATTTAATAGTTCATTATTTCATAATATTTTTAACAACAATATGACAGGCAATATAATAACATACACACTATACAAATCTATTAAAACGAACTAATACGCGAAATAGGTATAATTATGAAGTTATCAATATTTATTACAAAAGTTTCATAATTTTTTTTATTATAAATAATAAATTAATTAATACAAGAGCGACTCCATTGCTCTTATGTGCCATGTGATTTTTGAACGCCAGATGAATGACAGGTGAAATTTAATCATATATTTCTTTTAATTTGTAATACAACCTTAACGATGTTAAAAAATTCGCACTGGCCGGTTACACATTTTTTGTGCTATATTTTCGGAAAATCTTGTTTGTGTCTGCGCCTCTATTATATTATAACTCAATGGTGCTTGTAGAAAACTCCAATAATTTTAGTAAGGAGGTACCTATGTATGTTGTTTTTAAATAATGTCATATGATATGACAGTTGTTTTCTAATTTCGTATATAGGCCGGGAAATCTGGCGGTGCGTAGTATGGGGACCTCGCATTAATTCCTCAGTCGATGATTCTTTTGCTGGGATATAGTATAGATCATAACAAATACCAAACATAATTTTTCCAAAAAAAAAACATTTGCCAATTTTGGTATTTTCACCAAAATGTACAAAAAGCTTAATAATTTGTACTGGAATATTTCTCAGGCTATATTTTTTTCACCACACGATTTTTTTTGATCATTGCCAGATACTAGGAAAAGTTTCAAAAAAATGTCAATAAAAAGTATAAAAACTGTCATCTTTATTTAAAAATATCTGTTGACACTCGTCATTTTGTTTGGAAAATTTCTCAGTCAAGTTTGTAACAGTGGTTGTTATGTTAATCATATTTTAACATAATATTTACGAATTTCCAAAAAAAAAATATTAAAAGAAATAACTTATTGCAGTAAAAATAATACGGATATTTTTTTTTTGGAAAAACATTGATACACCATCTACTCATGACACTTTATCATACTGTAAAGGTTTTTTTGTCTGAGGAATTAATGCGAGGTCAACCTCCTTATTGCCTGGTCTAATAATCGAATTCGCGATGCGTAAGTGAAGTGAGTTCTTACAAACAACTCCAGACCGAACTGCCACCTGGCTACTGGGACGTCTCGGCATTTGGATGACTTTTTGATTTCGATAGTTTGTCTGACGATAACTTTAGTAAAGTTTTTCTGATCTTTATGAAATTTCTTGGGGCTGTAGCAGAGATACATAAAATTTGTAAGTTCGTATATGAGTAGGATCGAACAAGTGGTTATGGAGCTAGAAAGAGAAAAAAAATCCTCCTTGGGGTCTTGTTATATTGGTCAACTCGTTTGCAAGTAAATCGCGAGTTCACAGTTCGAGGCGGACTACTAGTATGTTCAGACTATTTCCGTTTTACGTACATGTAGATATTTTTTACATATCCAGCTCAACCATTTAGCTGGGTACACAAACATTGTTAAATAGCTAAAATCACATGTCTTAACTTATCCATAAAGATGAAGAGTAATATTTCTCATTGGTATAATTAATTTGACAAATCAGAAGTAGCATTTTTAAAGGGTGCCCTCTTTTTCGCATAAAATGGATTGTCATATTTGCATATGGCATAACACGATTTGCATAATGCCATTTCGCATAAAAGTCACTATAATAATGCATACATTCGCCTAATAAGTAATTTTGATAACGTTATATGAGCATAAAATGTTCTGGCAGAACATGAAGAAGAATAAAAATCAGTTCGCCTAATTTCAATGTGCATAACATATACTAAGTCGAACATCTAATCCTACTATTCCTTTCCTACTAATTTAGAAAATCATAACATCCTAGTGCATAACATATACCAAGTCGAACATTTATTCCCGTTACGATCACTATATTTATTTGGATAGGTTCGTTAGTTATCTTTTGTCCCTTAGAGCGAAAGTAGAAGCCCCGCGAGAGCGGGGCTTCGTCGACAGGTTACCGGGTCATAGTTGCTAAAAAAGACGATTGAAGACAGAACCGGTTACAGAAAAGTAGGTTTAGGTTAGGTTAGAACTGCGACCCCTCACAGAACCGATTTGCGTCAGAAAAGTAGGTTTAGGTTAGGTAAGAACTGCAAAACCTCATAAAACAGAACAGGTTAGGTTATAGAAAAGTGGGTTTAGGTTAGGTTAGAACTGCGACCCCTCAAAAACTAAACTGTAAAAGTTAGAAGCGATTGGTTAGGTTAGAAGTCTTTTCGGATTATGCGTAGTGGAGATTATGAATTAGACTACTTTAGGAAAGTTAGTATTATGTCATATTTTATTAGTCGTGCAAGTTTTAGGATATTCAGATTTAGGCTTTTTGGGTTATACGTATGGATGGATTCGACATGGGGATTTTATGACATTTAACCAATAGGACGAAGAACTCTTAGGTTATGCAAGCTTATGCGTATAACCATTAGGACAATCGATCTATTCGGATCAATAGTTATGCCAAACGTTGTTATGCCAATGGTTGTTATGCAAAATAAAAATAGGCAAGACGAATTTATGCGTTCCAATATAGACCCATTTTTAAATGTATAATTGTATATTATACGAGTATCTACATATATGTAAAAATAAAATTGCTTCATGTGAATACTCTAAATTCTAGATAAAAAGATTTAGTGTCATTCATTCTCTTCTGAGAAATATGATTTGTTTAGTTTAGATGTAATTTTAATATTAGGAATATAATACCAAGTTACTCGATCTCCTAAACATTTCATAGGTTTTTATTCAATCTTATTAAATTTTCTTGGTAGTTTTAGATTCTAGTCACTGAAATTGCCACTAGTTGACAATTATGGCCAACAGGAGTCGAGGAATTAATGCAATAAATCAACGTCAGGACATGTTTACGAGCTAACAGAGTTAATTCCTGCGTGACATGACGGTTATATTCATGAATAATCGTTGGTTGTTTATAACATATCATAGATCACGTTTATTCATATACGAATGCCAGAGACGAACGAAGTCCGCTGAAAAATGGTTTCAAAGTAACAATGGCAGCATTATCGTAAAATATAAATGTCTAAAACCATATTTTCGATTATTTCATTTCATTCATGGATGTAAAATTATGTAAATACGAGCGCGCGCGAAACGTAACGAAAGGTAACACTCGACAAAAAAGATTGATTGATTAAATGATTAAACTATTATACTTCACTGTATTAAGTACCCACCTAACTAGAACTGGCATTCACGCGTCTAACTAGAGATTCGAAGCTGCGATGAAAGCGCGTTTCTATAAATATATTCTAATTAGTGTTAAGAATGAAGGTAAGCATGCAAAAACGATGGCAATTCAAAACCAGCAATTAGTGCTTTTTCTGATCGAGTCCCTGACATGTAATAAAAAGTTTTCTTAATTTCTGCAAAAAGCTATATGATGCCTACTTAAATAGGTACTATTCACCTCTTACATAGAGTAGGCACATTTTATACACAATTACACATAACTTATAAGTTAATTTTGGATTGGTTAGGTACGTTCTTGACTCAACTGATGTACTAAGCTTTGCTGTCACTTAAATAAAATGTAATTTATATACATCCAAATATCAAAAAGACATCTTTAAATAATTTCATGACAAAGAGTCATCAAAAACCCTAACGGAGCGCAAAAAAAAAAACATTCCGACTTCGTGAACACCAATGACAATACAATCAGATTGTCGTATCAAAGCTAATGGGAATACTGTATTCAGCCATTCGGCGCTTCCGCTCTGTCATAATTATCATACAGTCTGAAGTTTTATCAGATATTTCACAAAGTTCCGGGGTGATATATGACTGTTCGCAATTACGACTTTGGTATAATCGGCTGGAAATAAACGCCGCTTTGAGGTGCTAATAATATTTAAAATTTTGTGCTACGTTGGGGATGAGTAAGGTTGGTTAACCTTGAAAGCTGTATCTTACCTTAAGTAAAATTAAAGGTTTTTAATTTTCCTTAAGATAAGATACAGCTTTAATACTTATTATGTTCAGGATAGAAACACAATTGCAGCAGCAGTATTTGGTTGAAAGTACATGTATTGAAGGAGCGGTATTCCAATATTCAATTCTATAACTTTAAGCATGTTATTAGATTTAAAGAATTCATCTATTAATTATATATGTAATTTTAACTGAAGCTTAAAGTTGGTAACGGCCGGACATGTTTCGTATTCATTAGTTAACCGTTCACGTTACGATACTTTAAAAACCTAATTTGTTATCAATATGATAACATAAAAATGCAGAAACTTTGATTTTTTTAAATAAACTTTTAGTTTTGTTATTTCTTTTAAAATTTTTACCTGAATATAAACACCTTTTTCACGTTGCACTTGCGGCCTAAAAATACCTTTTAGAGACGAAATTAGCGATTACTTAGCAGGTAATCCTAAATAAACTCTTTAATGTTTCATCTAATTGGTGTGCAGTTTAACCGATGCAGGCTCTGCGGGATCAGGTCCGCACGATCCGCCCGAGACGGCTCCTCTCACGATCATCCTTTGTTGAGAACGTTAATGGATCTTAATGCATGTGAGGTTTACTGCTATATTACAAAGTACTTCAACCTTATAGGACGGTATACAGGTGTCCTAATATGAAAACGCATAAGAGATTTGGCATAACCATGAAAACACATAATTTTTGATAAGTACGTACGTATAGTTGATCTAAATAGGTACGTGTAGTTGGAATGAATACTAATTTCTCGTTGACTGTACATTTTTCCAAAGTATGTGACTGTAAATTAATCCATATTTTGAGTTATTTGCTACGTTGGACTTGGAGGCTCCAAATATAATTAGCTTGCTTAATCAATCGCAACATAAACAAATGAGGAAAACAAAAAAAAATGTCAATGTCAGTAGTATAGAATTTAAAGTTGGATCATTCATTACGTTATACCAATATTTATATATTAATCGTGGGCATAGACCTTAACATTACTCTTAACAGTTCTTACGTTTTACCAGGCCGAGGCTGTTGAATACCGCTTTGGGGTACTACATATCTAATCGTTTTTGACATAAAGAAAAAGATAAATTGTTGAACCGCTTTAGGCCCTATAAGTACTTCTGATTTTGAGGTTCAGACCCTTCGCTCCACTAACAGTTCTTCTTTACACTATTATAACTTCACGGCGGCTGTGCTCAGTTGTGTTTAGTCATTATACGCGCGCCATGTTTCGGAGAGCTTAGGTCTCGATCCTATAGCACTAAGAGTTTTCCTTCTTTAATTTTTTAATATTTTTTAATATAAATGTTGGGGGGCACTTACTTAGCGACATCTACCATAAGCATACCTTCTAGAACTATCTTATAATGTCTTTTTTCCCCGTGCGTTCCTGTACTCACAGTTGGAGGGTTTACCGCGATAAACCAAGTTGTAACACAGATTCGCCGTTGCAATCCCTTACGAATCGCGGCGTCGTCAATCGAGATACTTCTTCTTAAAAAAATAAAACGGATTATAATTAAACAGTTTGCAATCTCTCTGGCCTCAAATGTATAGTTTTTAACGTTTAAACTTCATACACCAGTGTGTTTAAGTGTTACTGAAAATTAGCAGGCGGGGCATCCATATAACTCGATTACTATTGGCTTAACAGTTGAATACTTTTTTATATAACTTGTTTACAGAAAAAAGGAGAGCCAGATTAGCTCGAATCTGTATATACCTAACTTATTTTTATCATGAGGCTGACAAGCAATTGACCCTAGCATAATATGTGTTGCAATCGAAGCAATATCTTTACAAACATGTCCAACAAAGCAAATGCAGCCGTGATCCTCTCGCGAAGCCGGTCAAACAACGAATATGCGTTATTCAGCAATAACTGACTGTATCTTGCATATGACACGCTTTGCATTTTAGCTCGGTGTCGCGTCGCAGCGGAACACCCGCTATAAATTGTAGAAGGACGCTTTGTGCCGTGAAAGAAATCGGTTTAGTGGTTTCCTCGAATGTACCTGCTAACAAAAGAATTTATGATTTACAAGAATTCCGTCTGGTGGTCGGTTGGGACTGGGAGGATGTTGGATTTTATTTATTTACTGCTCGATATGCAATTTATGTTTTACCATTTATGATTTCTGTGAGTTAGAATTGTATTATTTTGATGAATTTTTCTATCAAGTAAACTTCCTGGATTTTTATTGTTATGTAATAAATTATTAACCTCCCAAATTAAAGATCTTCGCTAGTTATCTTCCGCAGTTTCAAAATAAAAACATAAGCACTGCTTAACTTCAAAACTTCAGTAAGTTGGTTTGAAAACAGAAAGTAGTTAAATATTACGAACAAAACAGCACTAAACCGAATATGAATATCAGGATAATCCTATATATATGGATTTTTTAGTTTTTCGAACGAAGTACCCCCATTTGTTCTTGTTCGTCAATTCACGTTATGCACACTAAGGATATCACTCGGTCGACACAGAACACTCAGGGGTAGCCCCGAGGGCCGCGGAACTGACCCTATCACGACTCCAGACTTGTGACTGGTCCTTAAGGTAGCAACTCAAGTACATGAAAAAAAAGAAAACACAGCACTCAGAAAGTCCGATTTTGAATCGACTGTATTCTATAACACCTCCTAGTCCTCCAATCACTTCAACACAGGGAGCCATAGCAGAAATGCTGACGCTCCAGCCCCTGCCCATTCCCGGAAGAAGAACAGCGAACGACACCACTACCACCCATCGTTAAACCCTGGTCGCAATTGAAATTTTTTTTATTTAAATTTTTAAATCAGTATTGCCTCTCTTTAGAAATTATAGTTCTTATAATAACAAATAACCTATACCTACGCAACTAGACAGGAGGAAACTAAAATTTACTAAATCACAATATCTTGACATACAGTGCCACCAAAAAGAGTAGAAATTAAAAAGTGGCATCGCGTTTTTTTAGATTGATTTGAAAGGGACGATACTACGATGTTGCCACTTTTTAATTCCTACTCTTTTTGGTGGCACTGTGTGAAGTGAATGTAGGCAGTAAACCTTCGAAATTTGAGTACACTTGTAGATACGCTTTTATGACTATTAGAATGTAGGTAGGAATATCGATTCCAATGGTGGTATCGATCTTACTCTTATTAATACAAAATACACTTCGGCACTGTGTTGAAGCACTGCTGTAGGAGTCAATTCAGCAACTCAATAAATTTCGTAAGAGGATTAAACTCGACGGAGTAAAAGGTGGTCAAACCTACTTACTTATTCACGAACAAAATAATATTTCATTTTGTTATCATTTCTGAAAAATCAATGCGTTTTAAATTCTTTACTTAAATTTAATGGAGTTCTGATGGACGGGTCCCAAAAGAGGATTATCGGGCAACATATGTTAACTATTGCTTTATAGGGGTTTTACACACAACGCGTTTAGTTTACGATCGTGTAGTTACCAGTTAGCTACTGAAGTATTTAACCATTAACTAATACATGAACTATGCTATTTTCAACATGTTTTTCCTATATATGTTTTATGTTACTTTTTACCTACCTACTAAAAGTCTATTGACGGCACTTTAGCTTTTACATATCGACCTGTAAATACCCTATTCCACTACAAGTCCGATTTGTTATTTAAAGCGTAGGTAATGTCACTCAAAAAGTATTTTCACGTCGCGCCAGTTCCAGAAAGTTCCAGTATACGAGTATTTTCTCAATTTCAGTTTGCAACAAAATCAGTTTATTTTCCAACTGACAAATTGAATTGAACTAAACAAAGTACAATTCTCCTTTGAGAATAACCTGACAAAGTTTCGAGGAGGGCGATACTGAATAACGAGTGTAATATTTGAGTACGTACGATGTTTAAATATAGTCTCACGAGATGGTTTGCTGGAAGTTATTTTGGTGCGCGTGTAACTAGATTTCCGTTTTGCGAAATCGTTTTCCGAGCGGTAATTTACTTGTGCCCGGACCGGTATGTTTCAATTACAGAGGTAGCTCTCCGGACGTCATTATTTCCTGGCTGGACGGAGCTGACCCTGCATTGGCAGTACGCTCCTCGCTCGCGCACGCTGCCCCTTGCATTAGGTAACCTACGAGGCTGTTCTAGGTGGTTCTAGTAATAAACATTCATTGACTTGTTACTATGCAAATCTTGTTATCATATTAAGTCGAATGTATGTATTCGTATGAACATCGGCATCGCTTTTAACATTGAAGTTACGGTTCACGCCGTTAGCTCCCACCTACCTAACTCGTAAACTTTTTACACTGGTTTGCGTTTGATAAATTATTTTAACCCGTGACGCTCATAGGTTGTCTACCCGCTACCTGCGATGTTATAATATGATTTTGACGAAAGGGCTTAACTTGATCCGTTTCAGCCTGCGATCGGAATTACCTTGGTTTACTCTATGTCATTAAAATTGATTAGTTAGGAAATTGGGCCGTATTCTAACTTTAAAACACAATTAGGCACGATCAAAGTTCAATAAAGCTCCAATGCATTAAGTACGCAATACGGGTAGCGTCTTAAACGTCGGAATTAGAAATACCAGAGTTTGCTTGAAAATTATTTCGATGCAACTCCAGTACAACTTTAATATTGGTTGACTGTTTGTTATGTGTTGGAGTTATGTTTATAAATTGTGATTCTATATTGTGTATGTATTGTAAAATTAGTCCTACATCCCACGAGACCTGTGAATTTTCGGGCTCAACAAATCTACGTAAACCAACTGCATTATACTTTTAAAAAGCCAGATTTCATCGCTGTAATTGAATTTAAAGTGGATGAAAAGAAAAATAGTCTAGAGTCGAGACGGTGAGTCGAAAGCCCGTGCGCACGGACCGTTCCAATTACAGAGCGGCAGTCATTATTTCCGCTGCCATGCGATGCTTCTATGCCGGCACTCCGCGCTGCCTCGCTGACCTCCCAAATTTCACCTATGAAACTACTCTAATAAAATCTACCCTGCCCCCTCCACGAACCTTACTCGCCGCTCGAAGAGGGGCACTCTGGTGCAATGTGAGAGATCGCATTTGTTTGCTGCTTTATATTTTTCTGGTGAATATTGCGCATTGCTCGGCCAATTCGTTGCGATTCCTAGAAGTCTTTCATGTTTTTGCAGTATTGGTAAGAAATATTGCCATGTCGATTTCATATTTTACATAGTACGTACGAACGGCGTAGTCTGTGTGTATTCATTCAGATTGTATGGTGAATTGCTAACATTGTATTTTTTCTTTATTTAAATACATGAAAATTGCATTTAAAACTTTTATTTGCATATTATGAAACTTACCTTATATATTGATTATATGGATTTACTTATTGTAAATATGTACAAATCAGTAAATTATATTCCATAAAGAGCTAAACATTATTATAGACATATATTTGTGTTGACAGGTACCTTAGGTACTTGTTGTAGTTATCAGTACTTAGGTACCGTAATGAAAACTACAACATTTGACAATAAATGACAATGAAAACGGGTCACTTGTTATAGAAACTTCCATACAAGGTGACCCGTATTAATTATCCTCGATTGTAGGTCTATTTACGGTATTGAAACATATTTGTGACTCATTAGACATTGTTAGTATGGAAATATAATGAGTGTGGCCGCAAACAAAGGACCACAATACGCGCCCACACACGCCATTGTTTTCAGCTTTTATTGAATCCGATGCTCGTTAAAAACTTTCATTATTATGAAGCGATTTCACGCGTTTGTTCGCCTTTCATTCTGAAATGGCAGGCGAAAATGGCCACATTTCATTTTGAAGGTGTTGTATTCAGAGACGATTGATGGACGGTAAATACTGAAAATTCGATGATCATTCAGTAATAATATTATATAAATGTACAAAGATGTCATATACAAAGGAAAAAGTGACCAAAGCCTCCGGTGCCCAAGGCTGGGAACGAACCAGCGTCTTCTGCATTCGCGGCATACATATAATAGTAGTGTGACTACTTACAATAAACAAATCAAAATATTCATTAAAATAATTTGATTTGTTCTTTCAGTTCTTATAATATTTTATTTCAATAAATTTGATATTAACTCTTTATTTTAAATGCTGTAATGCTAGATGGACGGTGAAACCTCAAAAATATTTTATGTCTGTAAAAAACTTTGTATTCAAATAATTTAATTCATATTTATAATCGCTTCACCTACCTATAGCTAGAGAATGGCAGAGAAAGCACTGCAAAAGTAAAACTTTGTCAAATAATACCTATTCTTATTTTTAAAAAGTCTCCAAGGACCACTAAAAAGATGTTAAAAATCAACCTCGGGGATGATAAAACGGCTAACAGTTTTGACTTCTACGCCGAAGGCAACAATATTGCCTGATGAAACAAGTTATCATCGTAGCCTATGGATGTTGCAATTCCTGACAACCCTGTACAACTAAGTCTTAATTGACTAGAAAATGGGTTATGATTTTAGCAGGTCGTGCCCTTTGTTTTATTGTATCTACCTTACTATTAGCCGATATTGATAAATGAGTTATCAATTGATGTGCTTTTCCGGCAAAAAAATAAAACTCTATGGAGAAAACATCTCCATTGACTTAATCAAGAATTTCGAACTTAATAGAACTTTAACGGCTTGTTTTGGGGTAGACTAGGAAGTTTATCCACTTCATCCTATAACTACTCTTACGCTTTTTACAGGATTTTTGATGGCATGGGGTGGCGTACTTAAATAGCCACATTTCGTGACTCAGAGTTTGTTTCTATATGCAGATTCCATAGGTTTAAATTTTATTTTTTCCTGTTAACGTGGGCTATTAGATTTTGAACTGAAAACAGAGAACGTTCTTCACGACAAAAATGGTTTCAAATAAGTTTTTAATTTTCATACATCCTTGAAGAAATTACCCTCAAGAAATCTTCAACCGGAACTTCATTCCCCACGCCAAGTTATTACTTTTATTGCTTCCGTCGAATGTTTATCGGCGGCCATTAAGCATTTGAGTCGGGTAAGTAGACAATCATCGATTTCTACTTGAACCTGAAAGCAGGCGGCGACACAATAGCACTTGGAACGCAAATTACTGGTACTTATGCCACAGTGCGTACTTGGGTATCCGCCGCGGCTAATGTACATCGGCCGATATTATTTATTTTGAAACGTTTTACTTTGATACTCGTTAAAATAATGTTAAGCAATTTAACGAATTATGCGATACTCTAGCTAGATTAAATCGACTGCAACTTTACAATGACGTACAATATAAGCCTTCCGTTAAATGGTACCTTTTTGAAAGTAGCGTCACATTTTAAAATTAACTGTCTGGGGCAAGACTTGAACTCGCAACCTACCATCGCGTGCCTACTCCGACTTCCGATTTAGCCAGTTGTAGGTACTTTAACTTAGCTATCGAGACTGCGCGAGATTGCATTGATGCCTGTGTATATTTCTATCATATCCTAAATATTTTTATTTCTAAATACATATATTTAAGGATTAGACCAAAATCAGCCACGTTATATGTAGAATAATAGGTACTGTATTACCTATACAACATCTAGTATAGAACAAATATTTGTGAATACACAAATAAATGCCTTTACCGGGATTCGAATCCAGGACCTCTTCTTCGTAGGATTCTTCTAGGGTTGTTGTAGAGGTTGGTTATAAACCTCTACATTACTGGTCGTTTTATATCAACATATTCTATATTAAAACTAAAAGTCAATGTAAATAAACAATCATAAATAAAATCAGTTGCCATTGAGGCTCCAACATTGAAGAACGCGCGCGTTTCTTAAAATAAAATCTAGAATAGCTCAAGCGTTACCCTTGTGTTTTACTGAGCTACACCACCCCCATCACAGTACCCACTATCTTATGGACACGGTAAATCACATGTATACATACATTACATGACAGGTTAATATCTCTGCGACTGACATCAAGTCATTAATGGGGATCTACCGTCCCATAAATACCTTTTTGCGATCGCACGGATCCGTTCTCAAACAAATTAGGTGGGGGTGGACCCTTAAAATTGATTGACAGGTTATAAACCTGTACGGAAACAGGAGATTGGATTTTTTAAAGAAGCGGGGAGTGATTTGCGGATTAACGTGACATATTGATGCTCTTGCGTTTTGAATGATTCTTTTTTTAATGAAACACACGAGGAAAATTTGTTCTGCTTGAAACTGGTTTAAAATTCGCATAACCTGAAGATTAATCAAGATACACTTAATCAAATTGAAAAGGCAGGAAATCTTTTAGGTTTTTATTCCGGCGAGGACTGGTCCAATATTTGTTGGTTTTTATTTTACCTATGCTTTTTTAAAGTTGTCAGATCTTTTATACGATCAAAACGATTAAAAAGTCATATTTAATTAAAAATAAACATTAAAAATGTTTAATAATAAAATAACATTTAAAATATACAATTAACAACACACATTAAAATCACATATCAAAATAATATCAACGATTAAAATACCCATTACGAAAATTTCAAGCATTAAGTAAAAAACAAAACGCATTTTGTATTAAATTAATTAAAATAATTCTCAATTTATATTAATATTGTAATAAAATGTACCTTTTTTTACGAAATAAATAGTCACGCTTGCATAACATACTTACGTACATAAACAATAATTATTAACAACCAATAACCAAACAGAGCACGAGCGTCTATTCCAGACACATCCGCGCAACTTAAAACTTGTTTTGTTTTCAGTTTGCAAACAAGTGTAGCCATCAGAAAAATGTTAGCAAGTGTTGCTAGTGTGCAGCGAAACGTTAGGAAGAGTTGGTAGTAGTCGTCAGTTGGGTATTGAAAGCAACTTTTGACGCACAGTTTTCAACCTTAAGTCCTTGTAATAAAGTTGTCGAATTTTCAGTAAATAGTGTGGTACAGTGGGAAGCTCGTTACGGTGAGCGAGGCCACAGATCGGCATTCCGGTCGCTTGTCTATGCCCGAGCCTCATTAGGCCAAACACGCAAGTAAAAATTGGAACTGCGAATGAATGGAGAGATCTGATTAGTCTCTCGAAACACCTAGTGAATATTTTTTTCAACACAGTTGCTCAAATCTAGTAGTAATTTATAATGCGAGAAGTTGGATTTCTCGCACTAGCGCGTTTTAAATACTTTTCCAGCCAATCACAGCTCAGGATTCATGATCACCGCATCGCACGGCGCGAGTGTTCGGATGAGGTAACCTCAAAGTGACATATTGTCCATTTTTATAATTTTTTCGCAACTTTATTAAAAAACGTCGTTCGATACACGGACGGAATGTCATTCTTCACTCGTCCCGAGTTTTGCCACTCGCCTGCGGCTCGTGACCAAATGTCTCGGAACTCGTTGAATAATGACATCCTTTCCGACCTAATATCGAAATGTACTATTTGATACTTATGTATGATACTTTATTTGACTATTACGCTACGCGCGGTGAAGAAAAACATTTTTAGAGCCAGTTTAATAAGGTATAGTCGCCGTAGTAACCCAGAGAGATTAGAAGGTCAGACAGCTGTCGCTTTTGTGAGAACTACTACTTCTTGCACAAATTCTGTGGATTTGGTTGCCAAGTATACTCAAGACTCGATTACCTTCCTAACAAAAGAGAATTTGTGTCTAATATTTTCCTAAAAAAAGGATTTTTTTCCGAAATCTTATCACATCCAACAGTAATATGATATTTTATACTTAAGTATCTAGGTACAGTCAGCTGCAAAGAAAAAGCCCTCGCTGCATACAAAGTTTCTTTCTTACTCAGGGAGGGTCTTTTTTACTGCAGCTGCGTAATTAAGTCCAAAAATAATAGTATTTAAAGTTGTGATAATAAATTAATATCATATTTAGTGTTGGTTCGTTGTATAGGTAGGTACTTGAAATAATACTTACTAGTTTTAAATTGAATTATGTTCAGTTGAAACAAACTGAAGAGGAATTGCGCTGTCATGATTTTATGTTAATGTTACTAATTAAATAACGCAACATGCCGCATCTGTTCCTGACGTTATATTTAAAACGTTTGTCTTAAACATGTTCAAGATATTTTAAATTTTGTTCAGTTCAGGATATAAATAAACCAGTTTAAATGTCTATTTTTCACACAATGAAGGCTGAAATTGGAAAAAAGTATACAGACAGACCAAATTTTATGTTACGTTGTAGGTTTATAATTATTTAATTATAACACTGAAACCGAAAACTCAACGTCGTGAAGATCATAATGTGTGAAAATAAGCTCTTGAAAAATGTCGTCCATAGACGTCGTACGTTCACCGAACTTGATATAAGGGCGTTTTCACAAAACGTTGTTGATTTTCGTGTTTTTGAAATTTTAAGAATTTTTTGGATATTCCTCCTTAGAATCGAGAGTACTATTCATTCTGCTAGGAAACGAAAAGTGTCCCAAAATTTTCATACAATTTTTATTTTCCATTACGCTACTTTCATATAAGTGCCCATAGAAAAGTAGCGTAAGAGGAACAGGACACTTTTAATTTCATAGTGGAGTTGATAGTACTCACGATTCTGAGTAGGAATATGCAAAAAATTCTTAAAATTTCAAAAATATGAAAATTAACAACTTTTTGTGAAAAAGCCCATAAACGACTAGAAGTAAACAAAATTGTATATATACTACCGACACTCTGCCATAATGTATGCATATGTATAATTATGTAGTAGAAAGAACGTATGTATATCTGAAAAGATATCTGCTCCAGTGCCGATTGTTTAACGCGTTGTTGCTCTGCTGGAAGATTTTCTTTCCGCTTAACTTCTGCGAAAGTAATTTTTACTTCCCCCGGGAAATGGCATACATTCCATCACGTTTTCATAATATTTCTTTGTTAAGTTCTGACCCAGTCCCAGTAGTACGGGTAATATTTTACAGATACATATGATATTTATTGGATTTATTTGCTAGTCGATATGGTCCCGACCTAATTAAATTGTAAAGTTTATTTAATTTCCAATTTGTGTTGGTTGTTTTTTGGAGATAACTGCTTAGATACTTTTAAATGATATTTATTAAGCCAATAGGTACAAAAAATTAAGCAATAACATTTTACACATTTTTCACTATAATGCTTATACATTGTTAAGTGATTATGGTATGCTTAAAACTATAATCACTTCTCAGTTCGTATTTGGCTTTTTATCGTACCTACCTATTAGAGCTCTCTATTTTAAAAGGAAAAAACGTCAATTTGCTCCGAAACGACTAGAGCGATTAAGTTGAAAGTAACACCTATGTCAGTCGGTGACCCAAAGAATGCTATGTTTGTTAGTCTTCCAAATTTCAAGTTTCATTTTACAAATCCTAATGCGTTATCCAAAAGTTTTCCTAGTTCCCATGATTTTGAAGGGCACATGGTAATTAGGGCGCCGACACACGACGACACCTCACAACCCGTATCTGATACGGTGCAGGCAATTAGCTTCTGTTTTATGTCACTCTGGCGTCACATTTGACGTAACGTGGTTTGGTGTCAGCTCTTAATAGAAGCTCTATACCAGTAGGCAGAGGTCTATAGGTACAGGTTCATTGAGACTATTAAGAAGCGTAATATGTAGAGCTGTACTTAGGCACAACGCAAGATTAATTTTAACGATCAACTTTTCTAGCACCCCCTAGAGACTTGTCAAACTTTTTATACAAATAAATATTAACGCTGACCAGCGATCAAACAATACCAGGAATACACAATCTGCCCAATACTTGGTGCAAACGGCTCTCATTACAATTATATAAAATTACAAAATATTTTGTCGAATATTACTTAGTTCTGAAGCTTTTCACAAAGCATGACATAAGCTGGTATATATATGTTTGTTTGCCAATAATGGCGCCTCTTAAAGTTTCGGAGCGCTAACCGCTTAGGAGTCAAAACTTTGCCAGTGTTAAAAGTATCGATACATTTTCACTAAGTTGAACAATTGTTGGAAATATTCCGTTATAAAAATGTAATATCAATAGTCGAGTAATTACATACAAATAAATATAACTTGTTGTATAGTTAGTTCGTACAGGATTTGTGCCATTGAATTCCGAGAATACTTATATAATAATTATAGTATTTATGAAATATAAATATGTAGTAGTACATTGTATATATGTACTTTTTGATACCTAGTTATAGTATAGGTATATCTTATTTGTTGACGAAGCTATTTTTGTATCTTCCTGACGAAGCCTGCGATGCGGATTTGAAAATTTGTGGACTAAGTAATTATTATTGAATAAATTATATATGTCTTATTTGTGTATAATACTTGTGTATAATGTAGTTTATTTATATTGTCCATCTGTTTGTTTCATTAACGTTTAAAATTAATACATTCCTACTTTTTTCTTTACGGTGCGGTATGGCGGTGCAATGGCGGTCATTCTAAGGGTTTCCGAGCACGTCATTTAGGATTTATATTATATGTGTAGATAAAGCAGTGTATGCAACTGTACGCCTGTAATTAGGACTTATTACTTAGCCGTTACATAAACTACTATTACAGTTTATTACCGATGTTTGCCGATCTGCCATGACATAAAATTGACGATTTTAAAGTATTTTCTATTAATAAAGCTTGCCTAGGTAGTTATAAATACTCTATATTTTGAAACAATGTAAGATTAGTTATCGAACTTCTCTCGAAACAAATGGCGTAGCTGCAATTCCCCAATGAGTAATGATGTAGCAACTTTCAAAGATTTAACTTAGAAATCCAATATTAAGAAATAATAGCACAGAAATTTCAGTAGCAACTCAATCATAATGATTTAAAAAACAGTGTACCTAATCGATCATAATATTATTTTTGGACAACAAAGTATTGTGATCTGCTAGCTAGGCATAGTGGCATTACTTGACTATTAAAGGTGTACTTATTCTACATATGTGAATGCTACGTTATGGCGATATGACTCGGTTTGTTTGTTCATGGTATTTTCGTTTCAAATTTCTGTCGAGTGTTAATATACATACCTCGTATTGTATTATATTGTTATAATGATGCACGTGGTCACACACACTCACAAACACACGCACATTCATTCATTCACTTATGTAAATTTTTATAACTAAAACATGTCCGCATGCTCAAGCTTTATGCGTTATTAGTAACAGCAGCAGCATCTTCCGAAAGCCTAAACAACAATAAACAAAAAAAAACTGCGCGCGCCAACCCCCCTGCCAAGCGTGGTGCGTATGGCAACGCCCCCCCCCCCTCCTCCCCTTTTAAAGTTCAGCAGTGGACATCTTATGATGATGATGATGAGTAACAGCAGCAGCCTACGCAAGTTAAGTATTTGTTCATACTCATTGCGCAAGTTTGTGGAACTTCGCTTCTGTTTCTTGACGATATTCCTACGTACCCATTTACCCCAATAACACTCAATAGACAAATCCAATCGATCCCAATCGGTCTTAGCCTCCATACATAACTAACCCTTAACAAAATTAAGTTGTAAGATACAGTAGGTAATATATATATGTATACGTAACTTAATTGCCCTTGCATAAGTGCCTATTTAATATACTATTTGTAAGAACCCAGACTATGTTATTGCCAAAATAAGCAATAAAACTTACCTATCCCACGATACAATCGAGCACTAAAAGTTTACTTTGTTAATTAGGGAACTAATGATAATGAATGGATTTTGTAGCTATTTATTACTGTAATTATTACGAATCTAACTGTTCAAGTGGGTAGCCTTTTTAGTGGTAAAATGTTTGTGAAATACTGTAAAAACTTTAGCAAATCTCATTTGATACAATTTTAAAACATAGGTACAGTCGACGTCAAATGTTTACACTTTTGCACCTTATTACAAAGGAGTAAGGTCCAAAAGTGTATACTTATCTTTGACGGACGTTTTGTTGCTTGGCATTTGGTGGTACAAGATGCTTCGCCAGCGCGTGGGATTCGTGCTCCCCTTAGTGCCAGAAATTGGAGGCCTAAGCTCTCCGTAAAATTATAGCCTTATGTGGAGGTTTCCGTTTCGATTTCGGCTTGTACTGACAACTTTCCAGAGGTTATGTATGTACTTATTATTTATCATAGCTTACCTCTTTAATAGTTTATGAAGCAAAAAACACAACACGACATACTTGAAATTGGGACCAAACAAACATAAATACCTGGTACTTACAAGAAATTCGAAGTGATATCGCCAATGTTGCATCAATGTAATTGTACTATTAGAGAATGCATTAAATTTGGGGATTTAAAAAACTTCAAGTCAAATAAAAATGAGTAGATTTTACAACAAGGCGATAAGGCCTTTTATTGCATTACTGAATATACCGGGTGTTTGTAAACGGGGGCTACCACAACCGCATGTCGCGTCTACTATTAATGCACGTCACCGCGCGGCGGTTTCTATAGTTAACGAAGTCAACGAATAGCCGGTTTTAATGAAGTCTGTGGACCGAGAACACAAGGCTGCTTTTGTTTTCGTTCGCTCGTTAAATATTTTAATAACGCATG
The DNA here is from genome assembly GCA_911728535.1 of Pammene fasciana. Classification (NCBI taxonomy): domain Eukaryota; kingdom Metazoa; phylum Arthropoda; class Insecta; order Lepidoptera; family Tortricidae; genus Pammene; species Pammene fasciana. The sequence continues at coordinate 7,460,918 of OU452279.1, forward strand.
AGTCTCAGGGTGAGCATTCAGCACTGTGAAACAGAAACTATGACGGTAGTCCGCCACTACTAAATCCGTTTCGGTTTAGTTCAGATTTACGAGTGAATATATGAAATCAGCATTGAGAAATACAAACTATAACCGTAGTCCGCCGCAACTATATCCTTTTACGATTTAGTTCAGTTCTACGAGTAAATACAAGGTGTTATTTCAACAACCAGCCATATTGTGAGAGGTAATAAATAATTAGTTAGATTAGACCATACTGAATAACTTTTTCTATGGGTCCAACCCCGAAATCGCAAAAAATTACCTCCCCATAGAAAACGTCGACATCTGATCGGCCGAAATGTCCAAAAAATTTTTGGAATTTCAAGTTCTGTCCAAATCACCTCTTACGAGATGGCTAGTTATTGAAAAAAATACCCTGTATATGAAACAGAAAAGCCAATGAAAAATTAAATCTACCTCTATTCTTTCAGCTCAAACTTTAGTAACTAGAAGTAACATGTGTTTAACAATCTAATTACGTGTTGTGTTTGTCATTAAATAAGTATCCGTAGGGATTTTTTTACATTAAATTAGCTCTGCAGTTATGCAATTAGTAGGCAGTTAAGGCAGTGTTACACTGTGCGAGCTACATATAAAACCTAAGGCGTATACGAATTTAAAAAATTCTAACTTGATTTTTTAATAATATTATAAGGATAGTATGTAGACTGTAGGGTGTATTCCCATGCCTCTCCGCTTGATCGCGCGCATTATGGAAGTGGCGGGGATAACTGAGGATGATAACTATTAAAGAAACTATTTTCATATGATCCTAGCGGACATAACACTGAATTACACTGGACTGTGAGAAAGAGCATGAGTGGCATGAAGATGTCAAAACCTACATTGCGAACGGTACCTAAACGACTTGACGCGAGTTGCAGCGTACAGCGCAGTCAGCCTACGCTGTGAAGCTTAATAATGGAGCTATGATCCGGTATCCGGTCAAGTTATTTTTCAATGTAAACAAACAAATAAAGTCATATTTAAAACTATTATAGCATCATACCTTTAGGTATGATGTTGAACGCACATTACCGTCCATCCTCCTCTCCCTGACGCTGTGAAATGTTTTGATAAAAATATTAATGCTACGATAAAAATGTCTATGAAAATATAACTTTAATTAAATTCTAAACAAACAAGGTTCCTTAAATTTTTCAATAGGTTTAACGGTATTCCCGTAATAGCTAGGTGAAGTTCGAGAAAACTCAGTCGTTGAACAAATGAATCAACTCTGCTATATAAGTTTCAAATCTTTATTAGTTTGTTTTGCAAAATACATAATTTAACTAGATAGTACTTACAGTTTTTGCTGAACTAAATCAAACCTTATTATTGAGCAAAATGGCCCGATAGAGAGCATAAAGTAGGGGACGGTGTCTCACTCACATCCGTTGCAATATTGACATATTGACTTGTTGTCGCTTTTATTAATCGCTTGATCTCACAAATAGGAGGTTCTCTGTGCTTGATGTAAACGAAATGCTATCTTTCATTTCGTGTCGAGTCGCGCGCGCGTAGCGGTCGGTAGCGGATGCGTGCGTTAACGAATTAATCTTGCGGATACAATTAGTGTCGTGAGAATGTCGAACGTTGTGAAGTGCAATGTGTGTAATATCGTCATTGACGAATTACTTGCGTATGTCCAAAATAAATTGTCTTTGGTGGACGACGAGACATTAGTGCGCCTTTGTTCCAGCGCATTTACAAGTGAAGAAATTAAAAAGTCGAAATCGTTGCTGTTCGACTCTATAGCAACAGATCAACGAAATATTGCTAGGAAAAAGCAAGGAAAGGAGGCACGGAATCTTGAAGATATCGTGTCTTTACTAAAATCGGTCGACGCTGAAAAGGTACCAGTGTTCGTTGCGCGAAATTTAGAAAGGCTGCCGCCATTATCTATAGATCATTTGGATTGCACAAAGCTTTTAAAAGACCTCGCCAAAATACAACGAGAGCTTGACACCGTGAAAACAACGTTCGCGACGAATGAACAGCTTCAAGAGCTACGAATAGATATCCAAAATATTAAGTATACACCGTTGCCACAATCACCTTTTGGCAACATAAATACAAGGCGCGGAGCCTGGATAAACGACAGTGGGCCATCTGGGCTATCTATTTACAACTCGGAATCTTTAAAAGGCAAGAATGTATCTCCAAAAAGTAAATTATCGCCAAAACAGCAGGTAAATACGACTCATGAATCTCATGACCTATCAGAAGAGTCGTTACTTCAGACCTCGTTTAAAATCAAAGGTGGAGTTGATGAAGTAGAGTATAACTGTAATATACCTATATTAAATAGCAGACAGTCATCAAATAAAAATATTCTTAACGAATCATCGCAGCGCTCACCGCGAAACGTAAACAATCGCATAAATAAATTGCAAACGGCGGGTGCATCAGCTGTGACTGTGACGTCAGCGCCTGCGCCGGCCGAGAGCGAGACCGGTTCGCTTATCGCTAAGCCCGACGATCAGCTGGTGGCTGAGCATAATGAGCATATACCTAGCCACTCGGATGTTTGTTATGACGGAAATAAAAACATTTTGGAGCATAAATCTTTTGCGGATGTTGCTAAAGATAAATATGGATGGCAAATCGCAGGAGGATCAAAACCCAAATCCAACAAACGATTTTTAGGCAAAAAAGGTTGTGCTAGTGTGAGCGGAGGAATGTTCAGAGCAGCTGATTCTAGAGTACCTATGTTCATAACTAAAGTACATAAGGAAACGACTGAGAAAAATATACAGGACTATGTGTTCGATAAGACCGGAGAGAATATTACGCTACATAAACTTTCGATTAATAAGGAAAAACATCACTGTGCCTATAAGTTTCTCGTGGCGAAAAGTAAACTTGATTTGTTTTTAAACGAATCTTTATGGCCACAGGGCGTAATATTTCGGAAATTTGTACATTTCAAATACAGTAATACGGAATGGCCTAACAGCCAAAACGGCAAAAATAACGTACAGTTAAATGGAAAATAGTATGAGTAGTATTTATACATTAGTTAGCTTTAACTGTAAGAGTGTAAAACGCTCAATTGACAGTATACGGCAGTTATGTCAATCGTCTGACATTATTGGTCTTCAAGAGACATGGTTGATGCCTTGGGATGTTCAATTCCTCGATACCATCGACGATTCCTTTGCGTATACAGGAACATCAGCAGTGGACGCAGCGGCCGGCATGCTACAAGGGCGACCACACGGAGGAGTAGCACTATTATGGAACAAAACCGTGTTTAAAAATGTGTCCGTCGTGCAGTGTGGCAATCCGCGCGTGTGTGGCATAAGTGTTAGTGTTGGTCAAAGGTCGTTTTTGGTGCTAAACGTATATATGCCGACTGACAAGTTGGATAACCTGACTGACTTTACGGACTGCCTCGCTACGGTAAGTGCGATTGTCAGCAGTAACATGGCGGAGTCTGTTTACATACTAGGAGATTTTAACGCGCATCCTGGTGAGCTGTTTTACACGGAACTGACAAGTTTTTGTGCTGACCAAGAATAGACATGTGCTGATATCGAACAGTTAGGGAGAGACTCTGGAACCTATACATTTATTAGTGACGCGCATGGGTCAAAAAGATGGTTGGACCACTGTGTGGTTACGAAGTCGGCTGCGTGTTCCATTGTCAATATACATGTAAAACGAGACGTTATGTGGTCAGATCATTTTCCATTAATAGTAAAATGTAATTTTAATTTTGTGAAGCCAAAACAGTATCATGATAAAAATAAATTAGTCAATAGAATTGTATGGGGTGAAAAAAATCTGGAACAAATAAAATTGTATAATATGAAATGTAATGAAAGGCTGAAAAATATAGATTTTCCTCACATATTACGTGATTGTAGTGGCTTAATGTGTAATAAGTTGAATCACAGAACTGTAATTGACTCATTGTATAAAGAAATTATTAATGCCTTAAGCGAAGCTGCGAATATTAGTCATGACCTTGACACTAATTTGTTTAAAAGGAAGAGACCAGTAAAAGGCTGGAACAAACATGTGAGAAAGGCCCACATAGACGCTAAGTTTAAATTTAAGTTATGGTCATGGTATGGAGAACCTAGATCGGGCCAGATCTATGACGATATGTGTGAGAGCCGAAAGGTTTTCAGGTCCCGTTTAAAATGGTGTCAAAGGCATGAAGAACAGATCAAAATGGATAGCATTGCGGAACACCATTCTGGACGGGACTTCCGTAAATTTTGGAAATCTACCAACAAACTAAACGGTAAGCCGGGTCTGCCTGTGAGTGTGGATGGAGTCAGCGGGAATGGTGCTGTAGCCGAGCTATTTAGACAACATTTTGCGGTTAAATCACCGTTGGGACCAGCACAGACGGTTGGTGCTCAAGGCTGTGACTGTGAGTCGCGCGGGCAGGAGATGAAGACCTCATTTACCGCGAAGAATGTTAAAGATGTCTTAAGTTCCATCGCGCGAGGTAAGTCTCCTGGCCACGACGGCCTTAGTGTTGAGCACCTTCATCATGCCGGCCCGCACTTGTATAGAGTATTAGCGATGTTGTACACTTTTTGTATGCAACATACTTATCTTCCCGCCGAGATGATGAAGACTGTGGTGGTTCCAATTGTCAAAAACAAAACCGGAGATATCAGCGATAAGTGTAACTACAGACCTATCTCGCTTGCTACCATCATTGCTAAAGTGTTTGACGGTCTGCTGAATTGCCAAATAGATAAGTACTTAACGATCCATGACAACCAGTTTGGTTTTAAGCCGGGATTGTCTACTGAGAGTGCTATTTTGGCGCTGAAGCAGACCGTCAGGTACTATACGGATAGGCGGACGGCGATTTATGCATGCTTCCTAGACCTATCCAAGGCATTTGACCTGGTTCATTATGACATTCTATGGCAAAAGTTTAATGATTTGAATATGCCAGCTGATGTGCAAGGCATCTTTAAATATTGGTACCAGAACCAGGTCAATGTCGTGAGGTGGTCGGACGCATACTCGCAACCCTATGGGCTCGAATGCGGCGTAAGGCAAGGTGGGTTAACCTCGCCAAAACTTTTCAACCTTTATGTGAACGCCCTAATAGAGGAGCTCAGCAACACCCGAGTCGGGTGTCATATAGATGGAGTGTGTGTCAATAACCTAAGCTATGCTGACGACATGGTGTTGCTGAGCGCCTCAGCGTGTGGACTTGCCAGACTTATTTCCATTTGTGAGCAGTACGCGGCGAGTCACGGGTTGATATACAATGTTAAGAAGTCCGAGTGTGTTATCTTTAAGGTCAAAGGTAAGTGCACACCGATGTTCCCAACTGTGAAATTGAATGGTCAGAAATTGCAAGTTGTTGAAAAATTTAAATATTTGGGACATATTGTGTGCGCTGACCTTAGAGATGACGCAGATATTGAGCGCGAGCGCAGAGCGTTGTCTGTCAGAGCAAACATGATAGCCCGCAGGTTTGCAAAGTGCTCCAGGGAGGTCAAGGTCACTCTATTCAGAGCCTACTGCACTTCATTCTACACAAGCAGCCTGTGGGCGGACTATTCTCACAAACAGTACAGCGCTCTGCGCGTTCAATACAACAACGCGTACAGAGTGCTGATGGGGCTGGCCAGATTCTGTAGCGCGTCAGGGATGTTTGCGGAAGCGCGGACAGACTGTTTCTACACCACTATGCGCAAACGAGCCACATCCCTGGTACGCAGAGTGCGGGCCAGCCCCAACACCATCCTGTCCATGATTGCGGATCGGGTTGACTGCCTGTACATGAACAACTGCTGCATGATACATGTCCGTAGAAATGGATAGCTTTTCTTTAAATGTTTTGGGAAAAGCTATTTATTTCTGGGTAACAAAAGTGTTTAGGATATAAGTATATGATAGATAGTAGTACTAACCTTAGATTAAGATCACAAATGTTACTAACAAAAATGATCCAAGTTGGTCGTGAATAAAAATGATTTATTTATTTATTTATTTTATTTCACTTTCGGCGTCACTTTTTGGTCGAAATACTAGCTCTATATTAAAAAGCTGCGAGGCACGTAAGTTAATATCGAAATATAATCAATAAGAAAGTAAGTTTCTCTGAATGCCATTTTAGTTACTATAATTGAGAAATTCATGCGTAGGTCGTGTTTCGCTACTGGGGGCCGATTTTTGATAGCCGGACGCTCGAATTCAAAAAATTTAACCTCGAAAATCATCGCACACAAAAGTTTGTCGCCAATTTTTTCGCATGGAATTAATAGTTTAAATGATCATGATTTTAAATTTCTATCACTGTTATTATTGAGAGTTTTAAATGTCACTTTCGAGTGCTCGAATCTCAAAAATCACCCCCCTGTTCGAGTTTGAATTACCCAATTTGCAATACTCGTGTCGATGGTGATGGCGCTTTACTTGTCAAGAGAAACTGTTGAAGATGAAACCAATTGTAAATAGCATTTACAATTGTTACAGAAATAGAAGAAGAGTAAGGATGAAAATATTATCAATAAATTATGACTACCAATGCTACTAAAATGTTTGACGCATCGAAAATAAACATTCTCTTTTTGTTCTTTAAATGCAATACTCGATAGCCAATTTATAACAAGAAAATAATAATCTGAATATGAAACATCACATTTGACTTGTAATATCCCGTTCAATATCAAATTAAAATCAAATTAATGACACATTATTTGATTCGAATAAAGCTCTAAGTGTATAACGACCTTAAGAAAGACTTAAAAGGGGAAAGCTCGTGCCAGAGGGGACGTTAGCGCTGCGGAATACCTCGGATCAACCCACTTAGTTACCGGTGTGGGGGTGTTTCACAACATATTCACTATAAAACAATGCCTGCGGGTAGTGCGGGTGTTTTAACCTGCCAATTCGAGATTTCCTCGGAATCTACAAATTGTATTAAGTGCGGTTATTCGCCTAAGGAAAACATCATTAAACATATATTATTATGTATGTAACAGTGAGATTCAAAATTATATGGACAGTTAAAAGATAAAAGATATTTATTCTTCAATTTAGGCACATTACAATGCACTTATGAACGTCAGAGAGAAAAGAAACTACCACCGGTTCTAACCCTACACCTTTGATCCAAGAAGTATTACTTATTACCGGCAAGAAACTCGGCGGGACTTGTTTTTTCAAAACAGTACTACAAATACATTAAAGATACTATATACAATAATGCGTAGTTCTTCAAGAAGGCATATCAAAACAGCTTGAGAGACAGACATGTACCTGCCTATTGTGTAATTAAAATGAAAAATAAAAATAAAATCCAAATCTGACTGCTTCGCAATATGTTTGATATTCTTTCTTACTTGAACTGTGTCCTCTAAGTTTACATGTGAAACCATTCATAATGTATCCATGAGCCGTTTTCTAACTTTAAATACGTTTAGAAACGATCCAACTTCAATACAACTCCAAAGCATTAATAATGCAATACAGCTAGCGCCTAAACGTCTGAATCAGAAATATCAAAATTTGCTCTAAAATTATACCGATGCAACTTCCGTACAACTTTAATTATTGGTTGAATATCTTTTGTGTGTTGGAGTTATGTTTGAGATAAATTGTGTTTTTAATGTATTGTTTAAGTATTTTAAATTTAGAATACGGCGCCATGCAATTTTGAATCTGGATGTACGTCATTGTTAACAAAACCAGACTATTTTTAAGAACAAACTGTTTAAAGGTACAAATTGTGCTCATTGTGTATAAATGGTTTGATTCAAAAGACTAGAAAATTGTCCTGTTTACATAGATTATTTAGTGAGGAGCTATTTAAGCCACTGATTTTATATCTCGGGAAAATATTACACGGATCAACCTAGCCCGAAACTAATAGGTAAGCCAATTTTGTACTACGACAAAATCATACGCACAAAATCCCGTCTACTTTGTTTAGATAAATCCACCGTGGAAGTGCCACGAGCATTTTGCGCTGATGTTAGGTTGTTTATGTATTTTTTTGTTATATGTCAATTTGTCAAAATTTGTTGTTTTGTTGTATGTGTGGTGTTTATTTTTTAACTATCTTCCTCTCTCTATTGGTCATTCTTACATTTATAATGAATGTGATCATCTGGCGTCTTTCTGGATCTGACTTTACTTCCATCGACTCCTGTTCGTGGCCATTTGTACCGAGTCATAAAACTTGTTCTCCTTCTTGACCAGGTCACTCTACCGCGTCGGAGGAGTACGTTCCCTAACTAGAACATAGGTATTGCTAAAAACACAAAGAAGGATCAAGGAACTTTCCATTTTGATCATAGCAAGATAATACACACGAAGCCTTTCTTGAATCGATTTACCTAATGGCGTTTCAAAGTTGCACTTTGTCTCGACTTGAACAAATAAACGGCGGAAAGTGAGAGCTTCTGCCAACTTGAACATGTGAATATAAATGCCTTTGTTAAAACAATATAATTTTTAGAAAATCTATGATGATGGCTTACTTATGTCATCTACGTTTAATGAAAACGAATAAAACGTCGTTGCGTCCTATTTTCGGTACAAAATTAAACATTGTTAAAAAAACAAAAGCTCGACGAAATATTTTTTTTATTTGTCACAAAACACCAAACATGTCTCTTTTTGGCCGAGTGGTTGACTGGTAGAGAATGCATTAAGGCATTAAGTCCGTCATTTGTATATTTTATGAACAATAAAGTTTAAATAAATAAATAATAAATAAATAGTTATGTATTCGGTTATCCATAGGTACTTACATCAGTATATTCGACGCAAAAATAATAATGTTAATTTTTTATCCAGTTTAGTTAAAAATTTAAAGGTTGCGCCAAGGTGCACTTTACACGTTAATGTAATTGTGCATCATTTCACTTTTTATTGTGCATAAATTCAAGAGCAAACCGCTGCGCAGTGTAAGTGATTGGTTATAAAGTTAGTGCACCAGTGCCTGATTTCCAGTAGCTTATTTCACATCTTAATTCATTCTTAAAGAGGCAATTTTTAGGAGCACTAATACTATTATATATTATTATATATTATAAGGTTGAAATTTAAATGCGAAATATAGCTATAAAGGTCTGATCATGCCGCAAATAAGCTGGGTCCGGTATCCCGTGCCGTGCACCGCGCGCTCCCCGGCCCGCGGCCCGCGGCCCGCGGCCCGCGACCCGCGGCACGCGTACGCAACGCGCCGTCAGATTATCTCTTTTTCATCTCCTCGGCATTTCGTTACCCTTAATGAAATCCAGTCAAAGGAATGAAAGAATTTAATTTAAGACGAATCAGAAAATATTCAGCTGCTGCTAGCTAGTTATAAATCATTTGAATGCTAATAAATTCGACTAGCCCGGAGCCCCAGGTGGGAACGGAATTTCTTTCGGCTCCATCTTTGTTTTCAAGGAAAATTGAATAATTTTCTTCTCTTTATTATAAAATTCTTTCATAAAGCCACCGGTGGCTTTGGGGATTTTCTTTAATATCATAATGGGATATTAATTTCATGTGGTTCAGTTTCACTCAAAGAAATGTGTAGCATTTTTTGTATAATTCCTTTATTTTTATCCGTCTGTATTGTTAAGTATATATAAACTAAACTAATACTAAAACCTAAAACATACTTACAAATAAAAAATGGGCTTCAGATCAGTAAGTATTAGTTAAATACACGTACTATATTGACTGCCGGTAAAGCTTCGCGCTGTAAAACGTAACCGAAATAAATTTCGATTTAACGTGAAAGCTAAACCCTTTTTAATGTATGGCGATCAAAGGGGAGCCAATACAGCACTTTTAAATTGTGTCTGTATTCCAAATAAACCTTTACGATTGATACATATATAGCGGTCGCTTGGTAGACATGTTTTGTAGCTTTAAAGTGAAAACATACATGTGTGCGTGAGATCGTTAATACTTTATAATGTACACATTTCAAATGCATGAGCAATTAAGAGTGAGTATTGGGTGCAGTGGCAGTTGGAAGGAATAAAGAGAGGCTGGCGGCGCGGCGCGCCGGGCTTGCACCGCGCGGAGCGGCAAGGATGCAGCGCGGCGCGCTCAGTAGCTCGTAGACGCCCGACCGCGCCGGTCTGCTACGCCGTAGGCGTGACTCCGCCCCCTGGCCGCTACGATCACAAGTTTCAACTTGGTGATTTTGTTGACAGACTGAATTCAGTGATTTCCAAATATTTTTGTGGTTGGACTCTGATTTAAAGTTTGATTAAATTGGATGCTTGTAAATCAAAAGGTAAGATCGTAGCAATTGTTTAGTTGAACAAACTATTTATTTTTTATATGGAGACAAAATAAATTACGTAACGTAATAAATTCAGTTTTTTAACATAAATAATACATATAAATATTTAGAACAAGATTAGTCACTACTTAAGTTAATTTTAAATTTATTTTATTAATTTATTATACTTCGATTTGGATACGTATAAATTAGTAATATGTTAAATAAAAAAATATTCACTTGGAACATAATATAAGACATATGTTAACGAAACCTCTTGATGTTTCTGACAACAATATACCTACCTAGTTAATATGGGTACCCCCATCACCCACTGGATGTCAGTTCCAGATACCGGGATATATCGTTCACCGATCAACGCTATGATAGCAATATGTAATATTAAATAGATCAAACGACCGTACAAAATCATTATTCCGCTTATTTTCATAGGTGGATACATATTGCCAGAATAATTTCATAACAGGAAAATTTTCCTGCAATTCGTTGAACTGAACTTACATACTTAGTTTAAGGGTATTTAGCTAGTAACAGAGTATATGTTTATGTATATGAGTGTTGTCAATGTGTAGCGCGTTTTTTAATTGTTTAGTAGTAAACATTAATTTTGGAAATCGACCTTTACAAATAAAAAATATAAGCATCAATGTAAATCCTTGATAAGATCAATTTTGTACACTTCAAAAAGAGTCACACTCGAACTATACAAATTGGCATTAATTTACATGTTAATTTGATATCACACGTCCATTTTGTCGCAAAGGAGCGGGAAACGCTGCAAGTCATGTACCATCGGGTTCATAATTGCATACCCAATTTATGAATGAATTCATTGATAAATATAAATTGGGTATGCAATTATGAACCCGATGGTACATTGATTGAGATTAAAATGAATGACACATTATGATTGAATGAATTTATTCATAAATTGTCCATGCAATTTTGACTCTGAGTGTACATTTCGAATATACCAGTAGTTGTTGTATGAACCTTATGCACTGAGTGCTAGCTCTGGAACAAACACACGACTCTACAGTTATCGCAGCAACGAACCCCGTCTAAGTAGTTTGCTGCGCCATCTTTATAACTAAATTTTGGCGTCTGGCAGCTGTTCATCGGCATAGGCCAGAACAGCGGGCTAGTAATACTAAAAATTCTCGAAGTTTCACTGCAATAATAGTATAGCGGATATAAGGTTTGCAGTAATGCCTCAGTTATAATCTAACCAAAATTATGCTGATCATAACCAGACACCAATCCACTACTAAAACAAAAACTAAATCAAGCGAAAATAGCAAGTGTCACAATTACATTTAGATTGACATTTGAATAGCAATAATAGATACTTTACATACAGAGCGGCACTCGAGTCCCGCCACCATTGTCACGTTCCCCGAGTCTCCGCGCGGCAATTCCACGCGGTGATAACTGACGAGGAAATGTAACTGGTCCTTGGAGGGCTCGGCATATGACGATATTAGCTGAAGATATCAAGGTTTAGGTATCTTAAGTCGTATGCTTACTCTATCCACAGAATAAGTAATATTATTTCTAACTACTTGTAAGAACTGGTGAAAAAATGTAATGTAGAAAAAACGTATTACCTATTACAGATTTAGGATTTAACAGTCAGAATGTCTATCTATGACCATTGCTCATTACACGCATGAATCTTCATAAACAACATAATGTTACGCACATGACGTAAAATATTATGTTATAAAACGTTTCACAACCAATCATTATCTACTCGATTTTTTTTTATTCTGCAAATAAATATTTTAACGCTAACGTGCACCAACTGTATCATTGCGTAAAAACAATCAAATGATGAAATCTAGTAATCATTTTAGCAGGTAATTAATATTCAGATGATATAAAAACTAAATTTCATAGTATAAATATTGCGAATGAAAACTAACGGATAGTATTTAAAATAACTATGACCAGCAGACATAGAAGTGTTGATGATTCGACACCTCAAAAATACTAATTATACACACAATTAGTATTTTCACAAGTCAGGCGAAATTAAATTCATGAACGCTAATTTACTTATGAATGTTTCACACCCTGTGGTACCTACTGCTTAGTTTTTTTCATCTCTTAGGGCGGCCACCGACTATCGACCGTATTAGATTAACGCAGTGCAAAACGGAAACATCGTTACACAGGGTAATTTCTTCTTGCTTATAGCTAGCTTCTAGGGCTTCGGCCAGACTTCAGTTAGAGGAGAAAACATGATATATATTTAACTATTTATAGTATGTTATAATTGTTGTACAGTCGCCATCAGATATATCGGAGCGGCCAAGGTGGTCATAAATATCTGAACAACGCATATTGTCAAGGCGATAAAGTGCTTGTTCAGATAGTTGAGTACCCTGGCGGCTCCGATATATTTGATGGCGTCTGTACACAGGATTTTGGGAGTGTGAAATAGTACACAGTTGTAAAAATGCACGCGTACCTGAATGTAGTATGTATTTTTAAGCTTAATAGGGTCGCTATGCCGGTTGGCGGACAGTTAAGGAAGTTGCTGACTTCAAACCCCTTAAAAAAATAGTAATTTACGATAAAATATGCTAATTTCTATACCAACACGTTAGAAATATAGTCTATTTGTAAAACAAATATGAATACTGGCTGCTTTGCATGGAAGTTTTGATAAAATTAGCGATAAGTGAAAAAATACCCGAAATGCCGGTTTGCGGACAGTTTTTTCAGTATGCGGACACTAAGTGCCAGTTGGCGGACATGCAGTTTTATGCAATAAAATTGCAACTGAACCAAGTTTTATCTGTTTATATTAGGCTTTAATATCAATGGTACTGTCTAAACAGCGTTTTCATCAAAATATAGTCTCTTTGCGGTCCTTACGACCTTTAAAAAGTAGCATTGTTTGTTTGAAAAAAACGTCGTTCGGCTGACTATATCCAAAGTAATTCGCGTTAAAAGCGTTGATTAAACTTGATCTTCTTTGTTTTTTCCATACTTTATGGATGGTGAGTTCAAAAGTGGGGGGAGGTGGGTAATGAAATTATATAATTTAAGTATCTACTTAAACCTATTATTTTGGAAACTAATCACTTAATCATACAAAACTGTTAGCAACGTCGAAGCTTGTTTTATACTATGACGGTAAAAAATAGGCGTGCGGCTTGTCTAATGGTAAGCCGCTATCATAGTCTATGGACGCTTGTAACTTCAGTTGAGTAACAAGAAGCACGTTGCCGTCCAGTAAAAGAACAAGGATGTTGTGTAGATAGATTACGGGACAAATATAGACCGCTCACAACCTGCATACTGCATCGCTGGGAACTATCTAAAAGACCTATGGAATGGTATACCTACCACATATTGGTCAATCTTAGAAACTACATGAGAGATGCGGACTTAGTAACGCTCTTTAAGGAAAAGGTCAATTATAGATGACTGCTATATTTATTAATAAATATAATCTTTTGGCACCGCTGGCCCTTGCCAGCCATTGCCATTCGCCAAGGTAAAAGTGAAAAGACTGGAAACTTACAAACATATGGCGGGAAAAAGTTGATAAATCAAGATATAAAAATTGAAGAAATTTGAACCTTATGATTTTTTTCAAGTTTTTGTCCTGACTTGTCAACTTCTTCCCGCCATGTACGAATTATTAAATAATATTAAATTTTAGTATACTGCTTCGGATAGGTTGTCTACCTATTCTACTATCTTTGATTAAAGCCTTGCTTGATAGGGCAGCCCACACTACAGTCACTCCCATACGTTTTTTGCGCCGCTGGTTGCGTCGGTCCAGCATTACAAATTTTGTCAATTTTTAACTCATGTTCACCGGGATATAAAGGTTCTCGAGTGACAACTGCGTGCCTAAGTACCTCAACAAGGCTTACTGAAGATCTGGTCAAGATCGTAAGGAACCGTTAGGTGAGGGCACAGCACGACCTATCATTGTGGAGATCCTTAGAAGTTTATGAGATACCTATGTCTAGCAGTGGGCGTCGTTTAGCTAATACAATGATGGTGATAATGATGAACTATCTTAACAATTAGAGAACACCAAACACGCCGCAAAAGCAACGGATAGGTACTTTACTTCCTGTGCACGTTTATGTCTGGACCGGATGTCTAAATAAGAGATACTTAAGTGTTTTATCACACAGAGAAGGCAAATGAGCGTACAAAATACATAACTATTAATTTACTTTCCTAAAAATCCCACGTGTCCGCATACTGAAATCACATTTTACGTAGTCGCGGTTGACCGGACAAGAGTTTATAAGCGGTTTTAAAATTAATTTTACTATCGATTTTAAACGAATGAAGTGGTCGCAAACTAAAAAATAAGTAGTTCGGCAACTAATATTAACATATTATAAGTATTTAAGTAGTATTTTTAATTATGTGTCACACGGAGTGAAAATCAAAAATCGGTATAAGATGCCAGTAGACGGACACGTGTCCGCCAACCGGGATACCTAACAAATTTGCATACCGGTTGCGCGGACAGTCAATATTTCTACAACTTTAGAAAGATCATGAGAAAGTCCTTGTAAATAACGTACAGTCAAGGAATTTGATTCGCGTACCGTCTTAAGTCTAAATTACTGATGACAATTAATAGTACTAAGGGCTATGTTTCTTCGCTTGCTTAACGAAATATAAGCCTTATGATATTCTGACATTTCAAGCAATAAATCAATGAAACGGTACGCGAATCAAATTCCTTGACTGTACATTGGTTCAGAATTAACCGAACTAAATGCCTAACACAAATGTAACACGAATACAAAAGAAGAAACTTACATTTATCCGCGCGCCTCGTTCTTAATTTATTCGTAAGATATCGACCATTTTGGTCACTACTGAGGAGGAGCGTATATAAACATTTTTTTTTCTGGCTAAAGGATGCATCAATTGTTTTGAACTGAATACATTATTATTGCATAACTATCTGAGTATCACCAAACAAATTCATTTTATTACTAAGAACAGCAGGAATCTTATTTTTTGCATTTTAAGAGAAGTTGTCGGCCATTTGTCCGGCTACCGGCACTGTCCGCGCTACCGGCACAATGACCCTATTTCACATATAAATCCGTAAATCGAGAAATGGTTTTAAAGAGCCGTATTATTTTTTACAGTAATTACAAAAAAAATTCTTGATATGATTTTAATTAATATAAAATAACAGAAATTAAACGGTAAATGTTTTAACTATTTTTTTATAAGTAGTTCAATCTTACGTTGTTCATGTATTCACTTAGTTATTGCATGTTAGTTATATTTTTGTGGTCATCTTTTATTGGCTTTCTCACTGTTATTTAAGTTTTGTATTATTTGTTGTATTGCTGTTGATGCTCCAAATAAAAAAAAATAAATAAATAAATAAAAACTTTTAAGTCCTATGTGAAAAATCAGATTGAAAATCTAGCTCCTTAAAGCATTCAACCATTGACAGGCGTTCCCCACTGCCGAAAACATATGACCGCCGGTCATACATACGTCATGTACTGTACAGACTGACGGTTATCTGACGTGGTAATTTGTACGTTACGTACGAATAGCCATACATTCGATGTTCCCCTCCCCCGCAAAAATCAGTAGGCTGTTTTTGTGTAGAAAATGACAGACATGGCCACTCCAAGATGACGTTATTATATTAAGTACTCGTAACAAATGTAATAGGAATATTGGACTGGAAGCTCAACCGCCAATATTAATTTACCGACTTCCTTTGCATTTTAATATTACTACTACATTTTCTGCAACCAATATGGATATATATTGATACATTTATCTATTGTTTTGAAAGCTTCCTACATTTTATATTACTATACTAGTATTCATATTTCTATCCCTAATTTATTTGCTTAGCGAGGAAAATATAATTAACTACTTACTACTACTTACTACTTATTCAAAAAATGTGTTAATAATAATAGAAAATTCTGGATAATTTTTCTATTTATATTTCGATTCTATTTCAAACCCATTGTTTTTAACTAAGTTTGATAAAATTAAAATTGCCTTGACTGCCTCTAAACAATCAAGACAATTTCAAATAATTAAGAAGTGCAAAATGTAAAGTGAAAACAACAAAGAAACAGATTTATTGAAACGAGTTTATCAGCGACAGAAAGCAACTCTTATAAAACGGTTAAGGTGACACAATTGACGAGCTTACTGGGGGCGGTAACGTAACGAGACAAAAGTATACGTACAGAATATCAAAAGTTACCGTTACCGTCCTTTCGCAGTACATTTCGTTTTGTTGACAGGAGTCGAATTTACTCCGGGGACGTGTCTAACATGTCACAAAGTTTCGCGTCGACGTCAAGATACTCGACTTAAGCAAACTTGTAATAAAATAAAGTTATCCGTCGAATTGAACACCGCGCATATGGTGCACCGTGTAACTCAAAAACTTATTTTAATATAAAGGTTCTTAGATAAAAAGTTAAGTTTGTTTGTCTGCTACACATTTTCTATCGCGCAAGTGTCATATTCTTACTCTGAAATCATGAATTTGTAAAATGTTCTTCTTTTGTACCTAATATGGACGGCCAAAATCACATTTCAGCAAATAGCGTTTTCGACAACAAATGACACTTAAAATGTTTTATGAAATCGTAACGTATTGACGTGGTGTAATTTGTCTTTTTGATACTAAGCTTAATATTTGTCATGAACTTGATTTGATGACCAATCCATAAGGATAACAAATAAAAAAAGAGCTAAATAAGCCAAGCGTTTATTTTGTTAGGTTCAAGTTAATCCAATTCACAGTATGTTCGTTGAATTGACCTCCGGGTTATGATGGATACATACAACTGTGGTTATATTCTCAGCATCGAAATCAAACTTCTTCATTGATGTTCGATATTCGGAAGAGTACGATGACGCAGATTGATAGCACAACATGGAAAAATCATATTAAAAACTTAGTAAACTAGGGCAAAACGTTGTCTGTGTAATATCGATTCGCTATTATACAAAAATAAGAAAGGGCCAGTTGCAATTACTATTATTAATGTAGGCTGATTAGCGATACCCAGCTGATTTCTATGATGCCATACCCTACATATTTACAATACAATTTTGTGAAAGTTTTCATACGTTTCGGTGCAACTGACTACTTTTGTAACTAAAGTCCAACGAACATGAAATGTAAGTACGTTTTAAATGTTAATGCCAAGTCTCTAACCTTTCTTTCATCCTTTTTCACAGCGAGTAAGCGATAAGCAAATAAAAATTGTACGCCTACACCCACTCGGGGACGATTTAAATATTCTTATCTTTTAGAATTATTGTTGCGATCCTTTTAATCGTATGTTTTCCTATCTTTTAAATCTTGAGATATTGTCTGCAATTTTGCAGACAGTCCGTTGGAGTGTGAACGAGTGGGTGATAAAATAAAGTGTCAAGTGTCGGTGACGTATCGACGGGGAGGTGGGGTCAGGGCTGGCAGCCATTGCTCTGCCATTGACAAGTGACAACGTGTGGCCTTTGCTCGGTGAGCGATTTAATAAGACTAATCAATGAAAGTCGGTGTTAGTGGCCTTAAAGGTTCAAGTTACGATTAATAAGCGCAAGCATGAATAAAAATTATGACATTACCTAAATTAATAAAAAGAAATATTTTAATATCATAGTTTGTGACAGACTATTCAATCAAATGGACCGGCCATGTCAAAAAAAGTCTGCCGATTTTTGCGGGTGAGGGGAACATCAAATGTATTCGTAACATCAAAATAGCCACATCAGATAAACGTCAGACCATACAATAAGTATGACTACTTGTCATATATTTTCAGCAGAGGGGAACGCCTGACAATGGCCGCTCCGGTTGGTTAAATGCTCTAAGTTTGTGACGGTTGTGTTTTAAAGGTCATCCTTTTTATCACTAAATGACATCTAAACAAATTGTGATTCCGACAACTAATGTCACTAAAACCTTTTGTCACAAACTTGACTACAACTTGACGACATGTCCCCGCCACAATTACTCTATATCGTGCTGCGTTAGAAAATGGTAACATCCTTTACGCTCATTAGACTTTACCGTATTAACGCTGCCCGCAACGTGCTAGCAAGTTTCCATTACGGCAAAGTTGTAAGTAAGCACCTGAGCCACCTAGATCCTGCTGTGGCGCGGTATAGCAAACACCCGGGCGTTGTTTGGCAAGCTGTCTAACTAATTGCCGCTCCACCAGCATGCTTCTGTATCGCGTGTGCGCAAGTAAAAAGCGATAGGTACACAAAACCGTTTTTAACATTTCGGTCGCTTTTATACTTCACCGTAGGTGTTGAAGTCATCGTCGCGATATAATGTTGTGCTTATATGTATACATCTGCGTCATCGTCGTAGGTTATGACTATACATGTGAACGCACCATTATACCGTTAAAGTTTAAGGCAAAGTAAAAACTATGCACCTGAAATGTATGACTATTATTTGTACTACATTGCTAAAACGTAGGTAAGTAACGTAGCGAAGCGTTCTTGTTTGGCAAGCTGTCTAACTGATTGCTCAGCCACCGGTAACTCTGGCGATTACGGCTGTAAGTGACAAGCGATTAGGCGATTATCACACCGGCGCCGCATGCGGATCCGTCGCCAGTGTGATAATCGCCTTAAACTTCCGTTGGATCAAACCCGGGTGTTCGTTACGAAAATCAGGAGGTTTACAAAATATTGCAATAGATTATAAAATAAATACCTACCTACTCTTAACCCTTGTACAAAAATACATTTAACGTGCGTAACGTGAGAGCCCGTCCGTGGCTTCGTGGGGTTGAGTGCGTATTTTTTCATATTCGTTAGTTTCGTGATGGAGGTAGTTCTTAAATAGGTTTCAAATCAATATATCGTGCTGGGGGGCGATTTTTGACTTTCGATCGCTCGAATTGAAAAGCGAGCAAATCCCACACATAATTTTTTCACCATTATTTTCACATGAACCTAATACTACGTATTTTTGACGTCACTTAAAATTAAGTCTGGCGCTTTAATTTATATTTTATGCAATCATCATAATAATAATTGTAGGCATTATAATTAAATAAAAAATATAAGTACAATACTTTTCATTAAAAAGAACTTAAACTACAGTGCCGCCGGTAATAGTCTAGTTCCATTTTTCAAAAAATCCATGTCGAGAAGCAAACGATATTACTTTTGGGCAACCGGGCTTTTTACCTGATTTAGACCCTGCTGTATCCGAATCGCCGGTTGCCTTCAAAGAAAATTTGTCCGGAAGTGAGATATTCAAGATGGCGGCCAAAAAAATTACCCATTTTTTACTTTTTCTTAAATAACTCGTAAACCGTGACCCCTACCAAAAAATGTTCTGTTACTTAAATAATTCACATAAAATTCTCTATAAAAAAGGTTCTATACAGTTTTTTGCTGGGATCAAAGTTTAATGAGATATCGAGGGTATAAGATAGACCTTAAAAATATAGACTAATTACCCTTTTCCCGCGACTTCGTCTGCGTGGGATTAACATTCGCTATAATACATTTATGAAACACCTTAGTGAAATCTTATAGCA
The DNA here is from genome assembly GCA_911728535.1 of Pammene fasciana. NCBI lineage: Eukaryota > Metazoa > Arthropoda > Insecta > Lepidoptera > Tortricidae > Pammene > Pammene fasciana. Next base: position 7,480,757 of record OU452279.1, read on the forward strand.
AATATAAATTTAACGTACATACTTTTTTACGTCTACAGTGAGCAACAATTCCATACAAAGTTTCACCCCCCTTTTCACCCTTTCAAAAGATGATTTCTGAGATAAAAACTATTTCATGTCCTTTTCCATAACTCAAACTATCATCATGCCAAATTTAATCTAAATCAGTTCAGCGGTTTAAGCGTGAAGAGGTAACAGACACACTAACTGTTTAAAGATAAATTATATTTTAAATACTCTGGTTGAGGCTGCTAGGGGTTGTGTGGTATCATTTCCGTATAAAACAGACATGCACAATTCATTTTTGATAGAAAAAAAATATAAATCTATATTTAAAAAAAGTTCTGCGAAGAGGGAAAACTCTCAAATCACATCAGAGGGGATTTTGACGTGAACGTCCAAAAATTTTACGGACCTCCAACAGTAAAAAATATTCATCGTGGGGCACTCTATCCATGGTCAAAAATTTAAAACTTTTTCTCAATGCGCACAATTTTTTCATACTAATATTATTTATATTATAAATGCAAAAGTGTGTCTGTTACCTCTTCACGCTTAAACCGCTGAACCGATTTAGATGAAATTTGGTATGATGATAGTTTGAGTTATGGAAAAGGACATAAAATAGTTTTTATCCCTGAAATCATCTTTTGAAGGGGTGAAAAGGGGGGTGAAACTTTGTATGCAATTGTTGCTCACTGTAGACGTAAAAAAGTATATACGTTAAATTCATATTTGCTATAATATTTCACTTAGGTGTTTCATAAATTTATTATGGCGAATGTTAATCCCACGCAGACAAAGTCGCGGGAAAAAGCTAATTAGTCTATATGTTTAATGGCTGTCTTATACCCTCGATATCTCATTAAACTTTGATCCCAGAAAAAAACTGTATAGAACCTTTTTAATAGAAAATTTTATGTGAATTACTTAAGTAGAAGAACATTTTTTGGTAGGCGTCACGGTTTACGATTTATTTAAGAAACAGTAAAAAATGGGTATTTTTTTTGGCCGCCATCTTGAATATCTCACTTCCGGTCAAATTTTCTTTGAAGGCAACCGGCAATTCGGATACAGCTAAGTCTAAACCAAAAGTAATATCGTTTGCATGTCGCATCGAAAAGGAGAGCGATTTTGAAATTTTGTGCCCTGTCTATAACGGGACAAGGGCCAAAATCACAGTGATTAGTGCCTTCTGAGTCTAACCCTTGATCAAAACATAACCACGTAGTGAGTTTCTGAAGTTTATTTTTAGTAGGTACTTAATTACGGGGCAATGCGGGCAAGTCAAAATGTTTACATTTTAAGAAAGTACAAACTTTCAAACTGTGCTGGTATGATACTGTAACTGCACGGTAAGCACAAGAGTGAAGCGACAATGTCTCGCAGTCGAGATAGACTACTGTCACTTTCTAATGAATACAGTTAGCCAGTGACAGATGTCTATCTCGACCGCGAGATAGTCTATCCGTCCCTTTTTGACTGTGTCAATTAAAAAGAGACGGGTAGGCTATCTCGCGTGCGAGATACTGTCGCGTCACTCATGTGCTAGGCGTGCTGGTATAACTAATTAACCACAAATACTTTCGGTGTCTGCTTTTTACTTACGCCAGACCTCGCGGCCCCAGCTTGCTGCATTTGAAAGTTGTGTGAAGGAGTTAACAGATCTTGAACAGGTGCTCGCGGCCCCGATCGCACAACGTATGGTGGCTATAGTATTCTAAACTTTGCCAGTAGCCACTTTGCAGATCGCTCACGTACTCGAGTTGCAGGCAAAGATGTTGCTACATTGTCTTGTTACGTAACTACAGTCTACTTGTAACGTGAGTTATGGTTAGTTGATATCTATAGTCTGGCAAACCAAAAGCGCAGTAACAGTCAGAGTAACATGCTATACCCATCCCTTTTTTAGTAGTGTGAGTACTAGCATTTGAAAAAGACAGTATGATTCTCCCTGTCTATGCTTGAAGTGGAACAAACTCTGGCCAAACTATATACATATAATAAAGCCTGAAGAGGGTCGAAAGTCTGTACATGGAGGATATTCGAAAAAAAGTTGACTGGGGATACTTTAGGTTTTTAGAATTTTTGTCTGTTTGTCTGTTTGTCTGTTTATCTGTTTGTCTGTTTATCTGTTTGTCTGTTTATTTGACCGCGCATCACGTGAAAACGGCTGAACGGATTTTGATGAAATTTTGTATAGAGATATTTTGAGTCCCAGGAAAGGACATAAGATAGTTTTCACCCCAAAAATCAACCCTGGAGGGGTTGAAAAGGGGGTTGAAAGTTTGTATGGAGAATTTTTAACCGCTGAACCGATTAAAATGAAAATTAGTATGTAGATAATTTGAGTCTCGGGAAACGACATAGAATAGTTTTCATCCCGAAAATCAACCCTAGAAGGGGTAAAAAAGGAGGAATATAGAATAGTTGAGTAAAGATATAGAATAGTTGATATTCAGAATTCATTCCTTAACGAGGGATTACTAATTCCACGCAGACGAAGTCGCGGGCAAAAGCTAGTAAACTATAAATGATCCCGGTATAAAGGTTGACGGAAATGGGTTACTATATTAAATGGAAATTTCTGAACGAAGTGATCTGTTTTTATTCTTCATTTACCGTAATTATTAAATTCAATGATTGTTCTATGATTTAATTGCCAACGATTGCTAATTTTCTCTTTCAAGTACTTAATGGTCAATTTTATCTTTTCACTAATAGTCAAGATTTCTAAATGCTACTCGATGCAATTCTAACCGTGTTTCAATTTAACTTGGCTTGCATCTCAAATACAAGTAATTCAATATTTGCGTCAATTCCGGTTCAGATGCGAGCCGTAAACAGCTTCCAAGTTACTTGCTACCTGCCGGTGCCGCTACTGCACTCACTGCATAAGCTAGGGATACACGCACAGATGTGCCCGCCGGATTTGTCTGGCGGATATGCCCGGCTGACAGATCCGTCCATCTATGGCGTTATTCAGATGTGTCCGCAGACAAATTCGTGTCTAAATCACGCCACACATGGACGGATCTGTCCGCCGGGCATATCCGCCAGACAAATCCGGCGGGCACATCTGTGCGTGTATCTCTTAGCTATAGGAATTTACTAACATCGATCGCGCTTATGCACAACACAACAATAGTACTGTATTATAAATTATAAGAGTATTATGCTTTTCAGGTACTAGGTAGAGTAGTAAAATTAAGAAGAGAAAAGATATCTAATTAAGTACTTAAAGGTTATATAATAAGGTTATATAAGTTCGCTTTTGTACAAAATGTATGTTTTATAATTGTCTCATGTATTACAAAATTTTAGTACTATAAAGTGTTTTACTACTATTTACTACTGATTAAAACATCTACCGTAGGTACCATACCGCGGGGGGATTGGTTATTCTTATTTTATTTAAGATTATTTTTTATTTATATTTACGTTTATTGTTTATTGTTGTACCTAGTTTTAATGTTTATGGATAAATAAACTTCATATCATGCTGTAAAAAAACTTTCATTTGGGTTAATACGAGTACAGTTTAAGTCTAAAAATTGGACGCGGTTCCCTGGACAAAAATGTTTTTATCATGACAATTAGGAGTAGGTATGTGTGTAGCCACAGGTGTATTATATTCGAAAGTAAACTAGCAGTAGTTTAATATCCTACTGCAAGACTCGTTTCGTCGTTTCAAAGTAAAGTTAAAAAAAAATCATTCACATTAACTTTCAGTTACACAAAAACAAATTGCCAGAGCACGGTTTATGCCGTCAAAGAAAAGCGAACCGTTTTCAATGGCAATAAAAGTAAAAAGATCTTTTCATTAAACGTATTGTGGACGTGTAGGATTTATCGCCTCGCGAGACACTCCATTCACGTTGCGTTTTGTTGTCTCGAGATCGATTGGCTCCGAATAAAATACATTCGCCATTCGCCAATTGAATGGCGTACCCCGGTGCTATGTTTCAGGGAAGCGACACTTTTTCAGGCAGCGAGAGGACTAATGGGGCGCGCTAGCCCCCGACTTTCAATAAATGCTCCGCGCTGTCCCCACGCTAATCTATTCCCCCTCTCGAAATTATGTCTGAACTTCCCTTTTTTCAGTGATTTAAAGAAATGCGATTTGAATTTAGATTTACATTGTTTGTTTTGCTTTAGCTTGTGTTACTGCGTGTTACATCGATTTCTTTTTGTATGTACACTATGTACTGCACGACGTAAGTTATAATTATCGCATTTGTACTAATTGCAATAAAACAACCAAATAAGTAATTATAAGAAGTATTTTCTGATTTTTAGTTATGTGATTGTTATTTGAAGACACAACTAATGAATATAATGCACGCACATGTGGCTACAAACATACTCCTAATTGTCATGATAAAAACATTTTTGTCCAGGGACCCGCCTCCAATTTTTAGACTTAAATTGTACTCGATTAACCCAAATGAAAGTTTTTTTACAGTTGATGATAAGTATTAAGAAGTTTATGTGCAGTCGACTACAAAGAGATGTATCCACTTTTGGACCTTATTACAACGCAATGAGGTGAAAAAGTGGATACATCTCTTTCTAGTCGACTGTACCTAACGAATTTCATTTCTTCGCTGACAGTTAGTTTTAAAGAATTTGTATAAAAAAAATAGTTTCTGTAGAAATACTTCACCTCGCCATTGCTAGAAGTCTAGCAATGGCGAAGTGTGTACAGTCTACGTCATAGATATATTTACACTTTTTCACCTTATTACAAAGGAGTAAGGTGCTAAAGTGTAAACATATCTTTGACGTCAACTGTACCAATATTTTAGGAAAGACAACCTTAACTTACGAATAGAATTCCGAAATTGAATTACTATACGCCTCATGGCAAAATATAGTGAAACGATGTATAAATTGGATGCTGATAAGCAATAATGTGTTAACCCGCATGCGCATCATTTCGAGAAAATGGCACCTAAATATTTTTTCGTGGTTTCTGACGATTTGTTCTAAAATTTTTCGATTTTGTTATAAATTTAATGTTTTACAGGTTAAATATGAATAATTTTATTGATTTATGACTATAACTTTAGAAATGAATTTGAATTTAACGCAATAATCCACTTTTTGTTTATTGCCAATTGTATTGAGTCGTTAATTCTTCGCAAAAACCTGTCATGATACTTAACATAGTGTTGCGAAATGTATAAAACTGACATTATACTCTTAAAAAATATGTTATAGCTCTTAACATATTTTTGGTAAATGTTCAACTGATATATGAATCGTATTAAACAAGAGTTAAGTGACATAATATAATAATTAAAGAGGACAAAAACGACAATGTCGTTAAATGGTAGTTTATGTGACTAGTACATAATGAAGGGTATTAAAGTACGAGTGTGGCTTTGGTGAAACGAAGTGATTTTCATGATATTATTATGAATAACACGAGTTTTATTTTAATTTCTAAGTATGCACTACCTTATCGCTTTATCTAAAGACATTAAAAGTCCTCAATGACGTGTTCGGGAACCATAAAAATTACCGCCAGTGCACGGCCATGGCTGAATTTTGCCGGCGGGCATGGGAGGAGGACGTCCTCCTCTCCGACTACACCACAATTCATGACCAACTGTATTGATTTTGAATGTAATTAAAGCATCGGTCATCGATAAGTACTGTAAAGTAAACTTTACGATGTACGACAGATACAGGTTTATATAGGCTTAATATTGGCTTAATAATGGCCTTAGCTAATGCTTAGTTTCTGAACATATTATAGGGATTTTATGATATGGATGTCCCTTCTTCTTAGTCGTTGTACTCTTTGCAGTGTCGTGGTTAGTTAGCAGTATCAGATACAGATGTTGCTCGTTGTACAATTCTTCGCCATTCTAGCCGGTTTGATGTCAATCTAACAAATTTGTTCAAGGGTCCTTCCATAGCGGATTTGATCTGGTCAGTCCATCGAATCGGTCCTCTGACGTGGTCTTTCTCCGTTTGCTGTACCCTGTACCATCAGACGGTCTATAGAGTCATTCTTTTGCCTCGAGACGTGGCCGAAAAACCTGAATATGCGGTTGTTTACATAGGCGTTGCTTGATGCGGAGTTCTTTGAGGATGGAGACATTAGTCCGAAAGTCGGTCCACAATATCCCCAGCATTTTCCTCCAGCACCACATTTTTAAGGCGTCTATCTTTACTCTTTCTGTCTTCCGAAAAGTCCAAGTCTCTGCAGCATATAAGAATATGGGAAAAATGAGGGCCCAAACAAGCCGAACCTTCGTGGTGTTTGTAACGTTCCAGTTCTTCCATATTCTTTTTAACTTTTCCATTGCGGTTCTAGTCATACCCATATGCCTTTTTATTTCATCTTCGCATCCGCCTGTATCCGATATTAAAGCTCCAAGATAGCTGTAGGATTGTACCACGTCACAGTTCGCAATCTTGGTTATTTTGGGCGAGTCCTTATCAACGCGGTCAATTACCATTATTTTCGTCTTTTTTCGGTTAATCTTTAGTCCAAACTCCAGGCTCACGCGTTCCATCCTGATAAGTAATTCTTCCAAAAATGCGAATTTTTCTGATTTGATATTGTTAATTGATAATGATATTTCAAAGCTCGTAGGAATATGAAACAAGGAATGTGTCATGCCTAAATCGAAGTTAAGAGTTCGTATTTACTGTTAGATCTGTTTTACCACTAGCTAAGTTCTTGTTCATCTGGCATATGGCAACAGCCTTAATTACGATGTGCGATCTAAAATGCTCATCATTTCGAGTATAGAAAATAGGAGACTCCTTTTGAATTTGTTTTATATATAGCTTCTTTGCGGTATTACTTCAATAACAGATCCTTGCAAAATCGCACTAGCAGCTCGCAGCTTCGTCTGAACCAGCACTTCAATACTTTTCAAATTCCTTCTGTCGTTTCGTTTCTCACTGCTCTCTTTCATCGTCTTTTTGGTCGTCCAGTTTGTGTTACATAAACTAATCTATTCATTATTTTCGGGAAAATAATCAGGATTCAGGATCTGCAGTACTTACTATCGACTAGATAATCAAGAGCGTCGTTTAATGCGTAAGATTATTATTTACAACTAAAATATACCTAGGTACTTAATACCAATTGTACCAGTTAAGACCGTTGAGTGGAAAATATATGAAAATAAACCAAACAAAGTATAAAAAACTAATTGATACTTAATGTATTTCAATAACATTCAAACCTAAAAACATAATTTAGTAATATAATGTTATGGTTATTAAACCACTTAATAACAATTTATGACCATTATATAGTTTAACAATAATGAGTCAAGTCTTATAAAATGGATGAAAATATAAGACAATAAGTAAACTTAGTTTCCCAATAACCGATCAAGCCTCTTAATGCATGAGTACTATATTATTTTCGTTTCGCAATATTAAGTCAAGTGCAAGAAGTTATTTTTAATCAGTATAATTATAAAAGTAACATGAAAAACGGAATGTACACAAACGTATATTATTCATAATGGTTGTCTTAATTCATTTCTAAAAAAAAATGAATTTTACGGTTTCATTTGTATATTTTTCGGCCATCTAAACTCAAAAACACGTTTCCTTAAATTTAGTTTGATAAGACTTTATAAATACTGTATGTCGGTGTTTATCTAATCAAAACTGAATCGAAGAATACGTTTATGCACAAAATGTACTTAAATTTCCGAAACACACACTATTTTTTGTAACATTTACTTTCACAGCACTTTTGCAAAATTAGCACTAGTAGAATGGGAATCTCGCAATAATGAGTTAACCCCACATGACACATTATTGATATTATAGTATACACGCTGTCTATTTGTGTAATGAGTCAAGATACTAAACGCATTATTGCAAAATAGGCAACGCGTGTTAAAGGAAATGTGTTAACCATTTTTCCTAATTTTCATACGTTTGGAAATTTCAAATCACTTAGGCCATTTTTGCAAAAGAATGGGAAGTGACTAAGCTACAAAATGACACTAAAATCTCAATGTTCGTATTTTTGTGGGTTAACACATTATTGCTTATCAGCATCCAATTTACCACTATTGTAATTACCTATTATATTTACAAATAAAACCTTACTTACTTACTTACTTACTATTCTATGAAATCTCTTAAATAAATAAAATTATTTGTTACATCAGTAAAATTTCAATTCACTTATTGTTTCAGAACTCATGGTCACCTGAGAACACGGCGGTGGCACGAGCGCATTCAATAGCTTGTAATATTTCATGATGCCCGAGAAGTTTCCAATATCGAGAAAGTGATATTAAAAATGAAGAGGAATCGGAAGGGGCGAAGCCGCCAGGAGACGATGATGACGTGACGTGTGAGCTTAACGCACACATCCGCACGCACTGGTATCATGGCTTCCATGTTTGTGGCGGTCGTTTTATGGCTTGGTGGAAGTAAGTGCAAATTTACTTATTACTGCCGTCATAACGTACGATTTTATTGAATACCTACTGGAAAATTTTGTAGTTGTAGTTTTGACACGTGAGGTAAGTGTAGGGGCCGTACGTTTTATCGTAATGTCAAACTTTAGATGGTGCATAAATTCATGACGCCCTGACATTTTTAACTGTAAATAAAACGATGAAATATTATGTTTTCAAAATAACAGCGATAGGAATTTAAAGTAATTGATTATTTAAATTATTATTTTCATGCGAAAATAATGGTGACCACCTTTTTTGTGCGATTATTTTCGAGGTATTCTTCATATTTTTAATTCGAGCGTTCGAAAGTCAATAATCGGCCTCCTGATATTTTTCCATGATCATGATAGAATTTTTTTGTGGAATGTCAATCAAGAACGGAAAGCATGGTTGCCATTTAATTCTCGGAAACTGTGATGCTTTAAATAAATTCAGATATATTTGCGAACAAAGTCCTGGATAAGTACAATTTTATTGTGTAACCAAAGGCAGAATGACCAACAAGCACGCGAACCAAAACCATCCAGCAGAATATCATTATATTCAAACCTTTGATTCGATGCCCATTTACGTTCGATGTTTGCGTTTATGAAGCTATAGTCTGTATTTTTAGGTATTTAAATAAAAGTAAACAAAATCTACCCTCCAATGGCTCCTTAAGCCAGTTGAGAGTAGATGAAAACATTACATGATCAAATAATGTAGGTTAAAGTCAGGTCGTTCGTTCAGTGACAGATCTAGGCGCTTTTGTATTTGGTTATATAATACTCTTTTTGGTTGGTTAACCAATAAATGTTATAACTACCCGAGAATGTACAAATTGTTTGTTTACTTTTATTTAAATACCTAAAGATACAGACTATAGTATGTAACATTTATCCCCTACCATACGTTACTGCACTTACACACACACTACAGCTATGTTGATTTTGATAGACGATAAAAATCTGAACATTAGGATAGCGGATGGATATATACCAAAATTCTTAGCTATGTAGATTGAATGTGCCATTTATATTGCTAAGAAAAGTCTACTTACCTTACCTACTCCAATTTAGTAGTATCTTTGTGAGGTATGTTACGTTTGTTTGAAATATTGTTAACCCTCTAATTGTCCGCAAGCTACTTTCCCCGTGTGTGATGAGGATGACCTATACCATCAAACTAGGTCCGTTTGTTTGTAAATGGGTTAATCGAGTTTATACCAAGTTCATACTTATTTCACCCTCATGAAAAACTTCTAAATTGTTTTATAATTTTATAAGGGCTAAGTAAATGCAATTATTAGCTTCTATTCGACGGTCATATAACGCAACACTATGCTATATTGCGCTGAGTATCAGCTAAAATTGCAGAGTTATACCGGTAGAGGTAGCGACATTGTTAGCTCAATATGCTGTGGTGGGTGCGGCGGGTATAGGATTGAAATTTAATGCACGTAGATTAAAAATAAAGGATTAGGTTGATATGATTAAAACGGATTACCCAAACTATAGAGAAATAATTATATTATCAATATTTTTTTTAATTCGAATGGGGTTTGTATCAAACGTTGTTTAAATAAAAACTTTACACAACGGTTTAAATGCCATAAATATTATTTACAGTCACAGTACATCCCATAATAGTTATAATAACATATGCTTATAACCTTTGGGGAGTGTCCTCAATTCCTCATGGAACCCATTATCCAATTCTTTAAAAATAACTGTTGTTTAATAATCTTCAGTGATTTTTAAATAAAAAAAAATGTTCTTGATGTACAATAGGTGATTGGAAATTCGACATAGTCCTTGAAAGGATTACTTATTTGCAAGGTAATTGTGAAAAATCTACTTAAAGGTACCTATGAAAAAAGCATTTGTCTAATAGCCAATGAGCGACTTATTACGTAAATAATTTTAAAAACATGTCAAAACTTTGCTTGAAATGAGAAGAGTTCGCCATTTATTAGTGCCTCTGGTCTAGCTGTAGAATTTGCCATCTTTTCAACCTAGTCGGATTGTCGTTTGTGTTGACTAAAGTCCCTGCACGGAAAAAAAGCTTCCGGGGTATTCTCAATCTAAGACATTATTATATTATGTTGAAAATATTTCCTCGTGACAAGCATTTATTTCCTTTAACGAAAATAAATTAAAGTTTTAAATATAACGAAGCGAATATATTCTTACATATTTTCTAGTTTTCTTTTACCTAAGATAATACTTGTTTGATTAAAGTACAATCTCTCTTATTTACTCAATATACTCTTGAAACAATACTTTTTTGTATTTCTATTTTAAGAAAACGCGGTTTTATAAAGCGAAGAATCATATTTTTGGTAAAGGAAACAAATACTTGTCACGAGGAAATATTTTCAAGAAAATAATAATGTCTTGGATTGAGAATATCCCAGAAGCTTTTTTTTCCGTATGGAAAATTGGTTTGTATGGTTTTCAGCCTTTCTTGGTATTTCACACAAACTTTGTATTTGATAAGCCAGAATACTTATGTTATCTACGAGTTACATATTGAAATCCTTTTTGTGTTTCTTTCTGTTTCTATAATCTGTCGAAGAATTTAGTATTATTTATATACATTTTATTTATGTAAATTGACTAATGTAGGTACTACGTTTCTACAAAGATTAGACCTTTCGTTTTTTAAGGCGGAATGAATGTACAGGCTGATGAATTATTAAAATCACTCCGGATACAATCGAGTTTTCGAATCCAATCCCTTAAGTAAAGCTGATTATCGGAATTCCCCGAAGAGGCCGCAGTTCTCGCAAAATTCTGTAAAGTGCCAATCTCTCTCGGCCAGAGTAGAGAATTATTGGTGCGGAACACGCAGGCCGATTCATTTATTATACACGGTGCAGACGCGTAGAGTAGACATGCCGATGCCAATTGAGTAAGGTGCAGGTTGCCCGTCTTTTCTATGGGTCTGTAATACATTTTATAAAGCTCTTAAGAAACATTCTAATATAAACTATTTTAACCATACATCACAAAAAAAATGAAATGCAATGGACTAAGTACCAATTCATTTGTCACCTAATAATGTCACAATAATGCTACATCTGCTGCTTACCATTTACCGAACTGATTATTATGAAGTGCCTAAGTAAATACTACATTAATGGCTATTCTATAAGCTCGAAGTGTAACATTCTACCAGACCTCATCTGACTCATTCATCTGACATTCTATAGGAATAGGATTTCGGTTGGTTCGGGATGAATGATTGAGCTTGGTCCTTTCACCGGACTAGGAAAACCGATGCTCCATTCATAAACGGTTAGCAATAGCTGATAAAATACATGGAAACCAAATGTCTTGTCTGTGGAAATTTAGCTATAAGTAAGTGAATATAATGAGTTTATCCAATGAGGAAAAGTAAATTATACGATAAATAAATAATAAATTCAATAATAAACACTTGAAGACAGGATAATTTAAACAAGTAAATATTTTTTGTTTGATTCTTTCATATATATAATAGTCATATAATCAAATAATGTTTTGTACGAATCGGTACATTTAGTAGGGTTTTGTCTCAGTACAAATGCGAAAAAAATTGTGCGCATCGAGAAAAAGTTGTGAATTTTTGACCATAGATAGAGTGAGCAAAGATGAATATATTTTTGTATTGGCGGTCTGTAAAATTTTTGGACCTTCACGTCAAAATCAGGGGTCCCGTGCAATATGTTATTACTCTCTGGTTAAGACTGCTAGGGATTGTTTGGTATCGTTTCCGTGTAAAACAGACATGCAGAATTCATTTCTGATATTAAAAATGTAAAATTTCGTATTAAAAAAAAAGTTGTGCCGCGTGGAAAAACACAATTTTATTTTTATTTTTTTAGGACGTCATATAACTAATATATATCCTTTATTTCAAATAATAAAAAATATTATAAAGAAGCATATTTAATATAGATTATAGAAACATATACATTTTATACACCTTTAATACAAAAAACTTCTGGGTTTTTTTTTTACTTAAGTTGAGTAACGGAAAACAGACGTCGCGTCGTTTGAATTGTGACGGTTTATGTTAAAGTTAAGGAGGAAAAATATGTTTTTATTTATTGTATTCTTTTATTTCTGCATTTTGTGAAGTTATTATGAATAAAATTTACTAATAACAAGCAATACATGCATTTTAAGGTCAATACGCTACGGATGTTCACGTTCACATTGAATATCGATACTTACTATGGAGAAAACATATACACCACGAAGTAAACATTTTTTTTCGCGTAGTTTTTTTATACTATAAGCCTAAAAATTGCATATATTTAGAAACTACATTAAATATGCTCCTTTATAATATTTTTTATTATTAGAAATTTTTTATATATATATTAGTTATATGACGTTCTAAAAAAAATAAAAAATGGTGTTTTTCCTCGCCACACAACTTTTTTTTTAATAAGAAATTTTACATTTTTAATATCACAAATGAATTCCGCATGTCTGTTTTACACGGAAATGATACCACACAACCCCTAGCAGCCTTAATCATAGAGTAATAACGTATTTCACAGGACCCCTGATTTTGACGTGAAGGTCCAAAAATTTTACGGACCTCCAATACTAAAAAATATTTATCGTGGGCCATTCTATCCATGGTCAAAAATTCACAACTTTTTCTCGATGCGCACAATTTTTACAAATTCGAGCTCTGCTAATTACTTCTCATTGCAAATCGCTAGCAACTCTATAGAAAAAACTTTCAGTAAATTATTTGTGCCACGACATTTATGGGAGCCAAAGAGAAAACTGTGTTTGTAAATTAAGTATCCACATTATGGAAGAGGTTTTGTTGATGAGACAGGAACCGCGGACCATAAACCTATTTTAGGAAGAATTTATTGCAAGAAGGGTTGGAATAGAAATGAATGGAACGTGAAGTCACAGTTCAAAACTAAAGTATGAACTAAGTAGGTCATAAAAAGTATCTGCCATCGCCAGTCGACACATAAAACTGAGTTAGTTAATGTAGGACTGCATTTTGCAGCCGTTAAACCGAAAACAGCGCTTTAATTATATAAGTTACTTTACTTTAATTAGTGCAATTATTTATTTAATAGCCTTACTCGTAGCTCTGCTCTTTATGTGAAATACACCGTTACAAGGTTTTCCGAGTAATTAAAAAATAACACATAATTTAAAACCGATTCAACAAAGCATTGTGGAAATATAAAATGTATTAAATTTTGAGTAAAATATTTTACTTACTTACTTAAAAATGCAAAATAATATCACCTGTTTAACTCAATCATGTTTCACGTGGAAATATCTACCTACTGAATAATACCTATCTTGCTATATGTATGCATAGAGATTTTCCCGTCATATCTGCCAGACAGCGCTGCGTATCTCATCGGTGTTACCCCGTATGCAACGTATCCACTCGCAGCCCGTATCATGGCCGTTCAAAATTACGGACTAAAGCAAAATTTTCCAGGAAACATACAGTCGCCATCAAATACATCGGAGCAAAAATAACTGAAAATGCACTATATCGCCTTGACAATAGAGGCGTTGTTCAGATATTGTTGACCACCTACGCTACTAGAATACTTTGCAAGTGCGTAGGCGTAATAGCAAACGGATTTGCATACCGGTCAGACCAGTGCAATGAAGAGACGGGCCTGGCACCGGCAAGTTATTCTTGAGAAGAATCATGGCACTTTATGGTGTTGGTCTGTTCCAGAACGGCGACCTCATAGTTATTCATACAAAGATACTTTTTTTGGATGGATCGGACCTACGAACCGGACAAGGTTAGTGGGCACAGCCCTGTAAGGTACGCCACGCCTACGTCGATATTGCTATGCTAACTTCAGGATACTCGTACGAAGTTAATTCAATTATCGAGTCCCCAATTTGCAAACACACAAGGACTCGTAGAGTTTCTCGTTTAACGTTTCCTAATATAACATTCCTGACAAATCTGTTATGAAATTTATAAAGGAAATTGATTATGAGAAGTATTTCATAATTTAGTTAGAGTAAAAACGTCAATCAATAATGAAATGTCGTTACATAGAAGCAGTTGTATTTTGCATAAGTATAATGAATGAAAATCGTGTGACTTTCTAGGTACTTTGTATAAGTACTTAAACAGCAAGATGTTCTATGAAATAATTACAAATATTTAAACTCGAGCCTTCTAACCTTAAAATCTCGCTATGTTGTCAATATAATATTCTTGTCATATCAAAGTGACATAAACAAATGGTGATTTTTACAATTACAGTGTGTCACTTTGCAATTTTTTTCGTATTTATTTCATAATCATAGATCTCAATAAGCCCAACGTCAGTTTTGGAAAGTCTAATCATGTTCAATATGAAGTTAAAATCAAAGCAAAAACTTTTTTTTAAACGTTAAAGTAAAAAGTTATCTCTATCCGTATCAAACAGATGTGTAGGTTTATGTACGTAGGTACGATCTTCACCGCAAAACATACATAACATTGCGGTTTGTGGAGGGAGCATATTCATAAACATAATGTCGAACTCAAATAGCGCATATATTTTTATTTGCTCATAATCCAGCGATCAAATAATGCTCGTCATACGTGAAACTGGCTCTCGAAATGAAATATGTGATATGATGTGGTCGGAACAGTAAATTGAATTTGGTTACAGTGTAATGAGTTCATGCCGACGGAATTGTGTATTGAGTTGATCTTGAATTCGATCACGTATCTCTGGATTTATGTATTCCGACCACCTTTGGTACCCGCAGATGAAGGCCAGGATTTGATTACTTACGTGAAATTCTGCTCGGACGGCTAACGGATCAACAGCAAGGTTCCACCTTATTTACAATAATGTTTTCTATCCGAGAGGTAAAAACAAGGTTGGCTGAATTTATATGTGCGAAACGGGTACGTGCTTTCAGCCCACTCGCCTTTGGGTAGAGAGGGGGTGATAGTAAATGCTTTTATTAGATTTTAGTGGAAGGCTATTTTTATCGTATCAAATAGCTAATTAGGATATTTATAGAGTAATTTAACTTTATAAGGTCGATGTTTAGTAATTTTAACAAATTAGTATACATTTCGAAATCTGACAAAATATTTCAACTTTACGTTATTAGTTTAATTTATATTATGTACTGATTTAAACTCACACCATTTTGACTCATTATTTTGACAAATCAATCAATCACTTTATTTATATTATATTGTTCTTTATTTGATACTTTATTACCTATTACCTATTTAGCTTCATATTTCGGTCCGCGCCGAGTACATAATCTAAAAAAGTCATAAGCCTAAAATAGAATCCTCGTGTATCCTGAATTCCTAATATTTAAATCTACCATCCGCAACGCAATTCATATCCCTACCATCAAAATAAACTTTTGCTGACGTCTACGTTTCACTTCCCAAAAGCCGGAACGTTTAGTAAAGTTTTGGGTCCACAGCGCGTGACGCGCATCGTCGAGCGATCGCGTACGAAATGACGCGATGTTCCCGACATTATTAGCATTTCAATTATCCGTCCGTATCCCAATACCATGTATCAACGAATCAACACTACACTATTCACGAGGGTCGAACAATTAAATTCTATCGATACTTACGTAGATAACGTTGTTTGCTTGGGGTAAAATTTCGGAAACGTCGTTCAACGGCCTGTGACATCGCCAATCTTTGTACATGACCGCAATGTTATCTATTACTTTCGTATAAATATTGTCAATTAAAGGTAAAATTTAAATCCTGAAGATTGTCTATACAGGGTGAAGATAGCTAGTAAAGTATATGCAGTTATGTTCCTTTAGCGTGCACTTCTGCCCATACTTCTGCTGGCCGTGGTGGCAACAAATAATCTTTATTATTATATTTGTTGTTTACTTCTTACAATGTTACGTTGTCTCCGGTGTAGCATAGAATAGAATAGAAATAGTTTAGTTTACCTACATTTGAATATTTTAATTGACAACCGTATTTAAGCCGATGTTAGTTTCTAAGTTTATTATGAAACCTTTGCCACCTACTTACATAAAATATTTTTGTATTTTTCATTTATCAGGTTTCAAAAGATCCGGCTGTATCTTTTAATTTATCCTGCTACAATTTAATTCATTCATTCCAAAACTGCTGTTATGTCACAAGGTATCGCTTAAACATGTTGTATTGGTCTCTAGCCCTTGTCCCAATAGTCACAATACTAAAGATCAACAAATCAACACTATGCTTCAGAGGGGTCGTGTAATTAAATTCTATCGACACATATATCGTTGTTCAATTTCGTCTCTTATAACTTTCATCTTTGGGTTGTTTGCTGCGAATTTAGCACAATAATAATTATTGTCTGTCTAGTAATATTATGATATTTATGATTTAACTCAAATGTTATTGTTAAGGCGAAAATGTACCTACAGGTTAATTGTCTGGAAGAAATCGATTTTTAGTGATAAGACTGCCTGTTGTTTACCTCTAATTTAATTTTATATATTTTCTGTATTGGTTTTGTTTTTAGGGGTGTTCAATAAAGAGTATTTACATTTATACTCAGGGGGCGATATTTCGGATTTTGGCGCTCGAATTTAATGAAATTAAGCTCAAGAAGAATCGCACAGAAACGTTTGTTGCCATTAATTTCGCATAAAATTAATAGTTTAATTAATCATGGATTCCTGTCGCTGTTATTTTTAAAATACCATTTCATGTTTTTAGACAGAGTTTTAAATGTCAGATTCGAGGGCTTGAATCTCAAAAATTGCCCCCCATGTCGACAATTAGGCACTTTCTATCGATTACCTATTGAGCATTTTCGTGTAATCGCGATGACGATAGTTCAAAACTTCAATTACCAATACACGTAGGCTTGGCCTTAAAACTTTTCTCGTTTTCTTTGGCTAAAACTATTTATTTTTCATATAAATTTTCATGTGTCATATGCATATGACTATCCTATCCTATTAACGTTATATGTACGGTTGACTGCCTAAATCATTTGCATTAAGTCAACAGTAGGTAATTGTGTACCAGGGATGATACAGAGCTCCAGTCCCGGTCCGTTAAGTCGGAACTTCCGATTAGTTTTAACATCCGCTTCGGTTCCGGAAATGTCAATGTCATAGCAACGCGGGGGTAATGAGCGACGTACATCAAAAACAAACATGTTTATACCTGACATTTGCCCATGTTCCCGCTTGCCATGTGCTGCACTAATTGTACTATCACTCGGTGCCGTATTCTAATTTTAAAATGTATAAACAATACATTAACAACACAATCTGTCTTAAACATAACTCCAACACTCAACCAATAATTAACCAATATTGAAGTCGTATTGTAGTTGCATCGCAGTAATCTTCAAGCAAAATCCGTCATTTTTGATTCAGACGTGTAGGCGTTAGCTGTATTGTGTTGTTATTGCATTGGATTTGCATTGAAGTTGGATCGTGTTTCGGCCCCCTGGCTCTGGTTCTGGTTCCGCTTCTGTTTTTGGTTCCGATTCCGCTTCTGATGAACTAAATTTAAAACATCTGATTCCGCTTTCGGTTCCAATAAGGCTACATCTGTTACATCCCTGTCGTGTACGATACTTGTCGTTAGTAGCGCGCCGTCATAGACCTAACGTCGTAAACCGATTATTGGCAGAAGTGCTTGAAAATGAGGATCTAGGCTCCCCGAAACATTTAGCGCGTAGTGAGTAAACTATATTCATTGTGCAGGTGTCCTATGCCTCCGCGACATTCATCTGAGCGTCCCGGAAGCCATCGGCGTGGGCACCGGCACCACGCTCGGCTGCCGCTGGACCCTGGACCCTGGGGAGCAGCTGTATACCGTCAAGTGGTACCATGGTGCGCAGGAGTTCTTCCGCTTTGTACCCAAGGAGCTGCCCAACACGAGAGTGTTCTCGCAGACTGGGATCAGTGTTGATGTAAGTGATGCAATGTATTTTTGCTATACCACGTCGATCGCAATTATAGTATGTATAAGCCAAGTGATGGTAAGATGGTTACTGTGGCTAATGGACTTAATGCAGCTCCAGGGGTATTACACGCATTGCCGACATTTTTTGAACTTGTAGGTACACAACTTTTTTAAGACTGCCATATAGTAGTCCCTCGAGAAACCTCGTTCGTAAGTAAATTGCTGTAATCCCAGACAGTTCGCGACCATTAAGGTTTCATTTAGGATGTGGACACCTAGCTGACGGCGAGCGGTACGGTGTTTCTAAAGTTCTTTAAATGGGGCAGAGGGCATCAGCAGTGCATCGTCCATGGGGTTATGCTTACTTAAGAATATTTTTAACACGTCGTGCCGCCCCTATAAGATTACTTAGTTGTTCCGAAATATTCCCTCTACGCACTCCGCTTGCCAGAATACTATTTATATTTTTTTATTACGCTGGATCAACAACCGCTAATCACAATAACATCAACATTTGCTTGTTATTTACCGAGCAAACAAAGATGAGTGTTGTTTGTTTTAGCCCGATTATTGTTTTAAGTAAAATAGCTCAAGTGTTTGCTTCCAATAATTTTGTATACAATAATCTACCAAGCCATGTCATCAATATTGTAACTTAGCCCTATTTCAACAAAATATTCGGTTATTATTGCGATTGAAATTTGATATTAAATAGCATGTAACCTCATAGGATTAACGTTAGCTGCTTATCATCGGGTGGAGTGTATGCTTATTTTCCACCGTCGTTGTAAGTTTTTTTTTTACTTATAGCCTATTTAGACCATCCTTTGTTTATCAAGTTCATGTCAAACAGATATCAAAATGAGATGCTTCAGATCAATAGATATCGGGACAATTTTTAGCATCATTGACCGTCGGAGTTGTAAATTGCTTAGATGTCATTTTGGTGAAGTATTTATTAATAAATCTAGATTTAAAAGGCAGAATACCGCTTATTCGTAATTTACAGCTATGGTCAAAACCCTGGGGCCGTGGGGGCCAAGTGCGCGTCGACTCCACAAGGAGATATCGGCGCGCCTTATTGAGGCTTCCGGTGACCAGAGGGCTGGTCACTATTTCGCGCAGCGGATAAGCATAGCTATCCAGCGCGGAAATGCGGCCAGCCTTCTGGGCACCCTACCCCACGACCGAGACCTAGGTCGGATTTTTTATTTGTAAGTTTTTAGTTTTAGGTTAATTTTATTTCAAAACTAAGTGGCCATTAGATTGATACAGATCATGATGCTCATATTTATCTAATACGACTGGGTGAGTTTAATGGTTCGGCCATTCGTAATTATTGCTATTTGTGGCAATAAATCGACATTTCAATATTGTTTATATTGTTGCAAACAACCTGCTGGCTAGTCAGCGTTAACGCTCATCAAACATGCTACAAATCATGTTTAATGTCCACGTTTCAATGCACTCTCATAAATGGAAAAACAAAAAGTATGCAAATCAGAAAACAATGACATAAAATACATTTTTAAAATGAACGAATACCTAAAACATAATTTGTTACAGAAATAAATAAATTAATCGAGTATCAATTTTTTACGAAGTTTGACTTTTGGCTCTTTTTGTGTTGTAGATATTATAAATATCAAATATCAAGGTGTTGTTAAGCCATCCGAGGCTTATGTTATTATATACCCAGCAAACAGTTAACAAATGATATTCTCTTGACACCGTTCAAAAGTATCGTGAAAACAAGTGAACACAAATCAAATAAAACTGCCAAAGTGTTTTGCAAAGTGCTCGAGTAAATGCTTTGCTTACGGCAAACGATAAACAACATCATAACCGTGATTATATATGGGTCAATGGTTCTGCGACATCTTGCTAGTTCGTTAAACTGCCGCCGGCGAGTGCGATGCAAAAAATCACTTAAGAATCTCGCGCAGCAGTGGGCACGTTAAACCTTTAGCTGCTGGCACCATGCCACCGCCGAGATATAACATTGTGCCAAAATAATACATTAAAAACCCTTTCAGAGACTAGCGAATACTTTAACTTTGCATCGGAATGGAGCAATGAACGTTCAAACGATCTAGGTACCCGTGACGTAGTTCTTACATGCATCGATTGAGAGCGCCTTGCTTGCATATTGAGATGCACGACGCTCGACGGCCCTGTAGTGAAGCATCGTGCTATTTGCGGAGCGTACTCGGGAGACGAACGGAGCGGTCGCTCGTCCACTGCTCGCTGGCTGCACGTTCGAGGCGTACATAGTCAGCTTAAGACGTAATGTGACGCAGTCCGGCCCTTGGAAATCGGGTCAGAGATCTCGAACGTGGGACGGGCATGATTTAGTTCGGCGGTTGCTCAAAGTGGACGACTTTCCGTAAGATGGATCGAAGCTTTTAACTCTATTCGGCTACCCAGCTGCGTACGCTAAAGTGCACACGGGCTGTAATGGCCGAACCCGCTGACTCGTGTATGAATTACGTATACTTAAAGGATAATGCCGCTAATAAGGAAGTGGATATTTTCATTTAGCACATATGTGGCTAATTAAGACTTAAAGAGTGTATTCTTTTTCAAAAGATAAAAATCGTATTACTTATTTTTAATGCGATATATATGACGCATGTCTACATTATAAGACAAGGCGATAAAATTACCAAATATTTACAGGGCTCGGTGCTATTTCGCCTAAGCATAAAATAACTACATTTTAAAGAATTACGAGCCCATACGACCTACGTCCAATTTATCTTATTTTATAGTGCGACGTACCAGAAAATAGCTTTGCGGTAGCAACAAGATGCCCGCTGTATTCCGGCTGCAAAGTAATAGATGGAAAATAGAGATGTATTGAGAATACCGGGCCGGAACTAGACGCACGTATTTGTTTAGCGTTACATTGCTAGGTGCTACCAAAGCGCTGGCCAGCACTCGTAGATTTTTTAATAATAATTTATTAAATTGATTACCAGCATAGTACTTACTGTAGGCAAGTAATAATTATTTAGATTCTTTTATAATAATATAATGGGCTCAGATCAGGTACGAGTAAGTCATTTTACCAAAACCAGAAAAAGCCGTACCTGATATTATTATTTCTCTTTAATCGATGTAGATAGCTATTCGTTGGATGGCTAAAGCGGTTGGATGATGCGACACTTGAAAAATAAAATGAGAGGAACCGGACTATGCGCGCCGTGTCCAGGATTACCGTCTTCTGAATCTGGCCCTTGATCCAACCACAACCCCGTAGTGAAAGTCTCTCAAGATGTTGGTCGAGACTCTTCGCCATGAGACCGTTCGCAGAAACAACTATCGGCACAATGATCGCCGAATCAACCTCCCACATGGCGGTTACCTCGTGAGCCAAGTCTAGGTACTTGCTGGACTATTAATTATTGCAAATATTTAATATGGAAAACATTACGAGTAATTACCAAAGCAAATAATGCCTACTTAATGTTATTATTGTTATTGCAATTTAAAAACAAATCTTAAATAAATAATAATAAATTACTAGTTTACTGTAAAATACGAATGATACTTATTACAATATTGTACACGTAAAAAAATCTAATAATGAGATTTATTGGGAGGTAGTAGACTACTCGAACTATGTAGATTATGAATAGTTAGATACTTAAACAATTATAGGCTCAGTCTTGGGCTTTATTAATACTTGAATTTAGGAATAAAACAATCTCCAGCCAGCCGCTTTATTTCTCGCAAGAAATTATTTTACTCTGCCGTAAAATTAAGCCGAGCTCAATATTTGATTCATTTTATATCGGCCTCAAATGTTAACAATTTAAAGTTTATGTTATGAATTCAAACTCTTAATTGAATCCTTTATTGGCGTTTGCCGACTTGGCGAATAGTTTGCAGAAGCATTTTAGTCCAGTCTCCGGTATTAGTTAGCCGGTATTTAAACTATTTTAAAGCTAATCGCCCCCACTAGACTTGGATTTCGCTTGTACCTTAGCAAGTTGGCAATTGGCACGCTTTAGCGAAGCCACTTAGTAACGTTCGTTTAAATGTAAATGAATTTAACACGTATTTAAGAATGCATTGAATCCCTGATATTTCTTGCTCGGTTCGTAAGATCCGTAAACTCTATCTCAAAGTTTGGAATAATCCCCGAAGTTTGAAACTCTTGCGTAGCCTAAAAGTTGCTATACTTAGGTATAATATTATCTCCAGTTTTATCCGCAGCTATTTACTGTGTAACAAAATTGTTAGATAAGTTTAAGTGACTTAACTTATTTTATGTTATTTATTAAAATTGTATACCGCGAAACAAGTTTAATGCTTCTTATATTATATGTACATCGTATGTGACTAAGTATTCCATTCGCCCTCTGACTCTCATGCACTATCAAAATCAGTCAATCAGTAAATAGAAGTCAAGATGCCCGTCAAACATGGTAAATAACTCCATTCAATAAGGGAAATGAATGCCCTAAGGCATTTTCTACCAGTCAAACATTGGGCCAAAAAGAGATATTTATTGTTAGGATACCTACTCGTACATCATAAATACATATAATATGTATATAAACTTTTAATAGTATTATCTTTAGTAAAATCGCAGTTTTAGAGGTATGCGATTTCCTGTACCTAATAGTACTGTACATCGCCAGATAATCTAGATTATTATGTTTTTTTTTATACTGCAACGGTAACAATCGAGCACACGGCTTGCCTAATGGTAATCAGCTACTGTATTCTACAGTCGTCTACAACTCCAGCGGTATCAAATGCGCGTTGCCGACCCTGTAGACAAAAGGTTTCACTGTGTTGATGGCTACACAATAATGATAGAATAATGGAGAACAGTGTAAGTATTCAGTGTTTTGGCGGGTGTCTGCCCAGATGGTTCTCTGCCTTTTCGCCGTAAATTGTATTGCCGAATTTCACTTGCCAACCAACTTTTCGCAGAAGTTTCATTTGGCCGAATTTCATTTCCCAACTTTACATAATCCAACCTAACCTAACCCAACCTAGTAGGTAACTTTAATTTCCCAACTATGGGGTTGGGAAATAAAATGGTTGCGAAATAATTATTTGGTAAAAGTTGTTCGGCCAAATGAAACTTCTGCGAAAAGTTGGTTGGCAAGTGAAATTCGGCAATGCAATTTTCGGCGAAAAGGCAGGATACCCTGCCCAGATTTAATTTAATTACTTACTATGTACTTAGGTACGTTGTCTCTTGATAAATCCTGTCGAACGAAATATACCTATTTTGGACTCAACTACGAAATCAAGCTATATAGATGAATGAGTCTCTGCAACATCGTTTTAATAGTAAATTTGTAGAATCGATTGTTTGAAAAAATATTACCATTGTATTTTTTATTGTCAGGTGTACCGCTCGGGAGCGCATCAAGTTGTACTACGCGACGCCACGCGCGCGCTCAGCGGACGGTACCGCTGTGAAGTCTCCGCTGATGCGCCATACTTCCATACAGTCTACAAAAGCTCCTACATGCGAGTAGTAGGTGAGTAATATGAGCTCATACTCGATCCAGGATCACTTAGTAAGGCACGGGTAGGTGAGGCAATTATGGATTTGAGAAATTCAACTCAATTTCAAGTATTTTCAAGTATATTATTGACTATGGTGCTGTGTATAGTGTGTAAAACCGCTTTTCCGCTATCCATATAGATAACACTATGTAGGTAATGATAAATAATAAAACACGGGAGATACTTATGTATATTTAGTTGAAATTTCCAGCAATTGTATGAGTGAGTGAATCCGCTCATAATAGGCCTTCACATTGACAATAACACAATCAATATTTCTCGTTAAATATGCAGTAATGGCTTACGTGCCACAATCAATCATTATTAAGCAATCAAGTTTAAACTCACTCCATATCATTATCACCTCAATACCCTTGGTGATTGTAATCAGAGTCATTTGAGCGCAACATTTAGGCATTTACTATCAAATTGCATTCCGTTTCAGCGAATGTTTAAATTATGTCTAAATGGGTTTAAATTTGGGAGCAACTCTAAATGGAACAGAGCACGAAACGGAAAGGCAATTGTAACTAGACACACTAGCTGGTCTAGCTAACAAGTAAATTCAGTGGAACAGTTGACTGGTTTAAATTATTTTTAAACATTCAAGTCTATGATTAAATTGGTCATATTTTAATATATTTCATTACAATATTTATTTTCACGCAAAATAAGTATTTCTTTGATTAACTAAATTAAATCAAACACAAAGCATTTCTTTTAAAAAGCTTAAAGAACAAAGAATAGTTCACCAAAACATGATATTAATAGCCCATTAATCAGACGTCAAGTGTTTGTTTAAACTTATGAACATGCGGCCCATCAGAGGAACAGAGGCAGCCACACTCGTCAAACTGAGAGAGGCGATCGAGCTAGTCAAACCAGACGCGCTAGCGAGGCCGGGTTTAATATATACCGCTCCCCGAGGGAATTCGAGTCATTCTTACTTTGCCCGTCGGATTGTCATTGACTCTGGCTCACTCGTAGTATATCGGGATAACTAAGGTTATTGTCGATAGGGTTGAGAGTTTGACTCAGTGTAGCTATTCTGTTGCATTGTGTTGGATTATCGACTTTATTTTGTAGACAATAAGGTTGAGAGTTCAACGGAGCGCAGTCTCGCTGCATCTAGTTGGATTTTCAATACTTGTTTTTCTTACGTGTTTTAGTGAGTTTTTCAGCAATTTTGAGCTAGATCAATGTCCAGGTTGCATGGTCGACCTAACTGAATACACTTCGCCTAACGGTGACAAAGAAGTTTATTCAGGAATCCTGTAGAGTTGTTAGGTCCAGATCGGGAGGGGGGTCTGGCGTCAACCTTTTTACCAACATAGGTGACGATTATTACCCCTTACGTTTCTGAAAGGTCTGACAGAGGAATGCGAGGGCCTCACGTGTGGGCCATTAGGAGTATTCCTTACTCGTTGAACTCTGTTGGTAATTGAGGAAACGTGGTCTTGTTAAATATATGTATATATTTCCATTATATATCTGGTTAGGGCGCCTTACTCAACTGTACCCAGGCCACGGCTCAAACGGTTGGGGGGAGGCATTCACACAGACACTAGGGATTGCTATACCTCGGTTTTGTCGGCCGAACGTTTTCCAGCTTAGCTTAGGGCTAGGGTTTCCCACACGCTCACACACACACACACTCACATTAGAATAGAGGTTCGCCTCTAATTTTTTTGCACACATTAGAATAGGTGAATTGGGGTAGAGTTAGGGTAGAGTCATACACAGGGTGTTAGGATTTTATTACATTTTATATTCAATTGAATTTGGTATTATTTGCAAGAGATGGGGGTGGGGATAGAGTGTTAGATTTTTATTATCATTCATATTAATTTGGTTTGGTTTATAACTTATGATCAATAATAGTTATAAAATATGGATTAATAAGTTCAGTAGAATATGGATGCGATACTGAGACGCGTTCATTAAATGTGATATAAGGTAATTTATACACATAATGATTTTGGGAGAGTTTAGGGGAACAAAATTATTTGAGGACAAACTAAATAATTTTGTTATAGGGAGCTGGTGACAGGCGGAGCAGTTCACTAGTGACAATTGAGCTTTTCTATAAGGGGTAAATAAGGGTAGTTAAGTCATATTTATTAGACGTTCTCAGTATTTCATACATATTTCGAACATTCAGACGAGTTTCTTGGCGTTTCTTCTTGTCTGAAAGTAGGTTCCGAAACGCTGGTAAATATACAATATATAGTGCTTAGGAATACCTATTAAAAACAATACAAAACAAAATAGGTATTACTTAGATTAGTTGGCCTGTCTCCATCCGTACGTGACAGTAAGTAGGTATGTTTGTATCTTTTGGTGTTAATAAAATAAAATATTCTTTTTACATGATTAAATAAATATTTTCCTTTAGCTAGCTAGGTTAGTTTAAGGGGTTAAGAAGGAAAATATAAATACAAACGGCAAGGGCTTACTACTGTCACGGTAACTGGTCACGGTAGGGACGGTAGGAGATAATTACAAAAAAAAAATATAATTCATTTAAATTTGACAAGCATTATATTAAAGTTATCGTTTGATAGTACTTTTTTATGTAAATTTTACTGATGTAATAATAGGGTTATTAGGAATAGTAAGTAAATCCAAATCTAATTAATCTACACATAAAAGACGATGGGTTCTAAGGTTTACAACGGGGTTTCTACTAGACGATCACATGGCCAAATTAAATTATTTTCTAGTTAATAATTAATCCTGGTATATTTTTGTTTAATCGGCATAAGGTTTAGATAGTTAAAGTTACATTTTTGGTACCGTAGTGACCAGGATTAGAATTAGCTTCTTTTTAACTAGTTAAGTAGCCGTTATGGCTACATTTTTGCTGCCGTAAGAAAACTGGAATGTGAGTTGATTAGATTTGGATTTTACAAATAACTACAATAAATTCTATTTCATTTTATATTAACATACAACTAATTTTAATCATATAAATATGTTTCTCCCACGTAATAATACGTAATATCATCTCTTCTCCTCTTGGCTTGACTTGTCCGAAATAGTCTGGTGCATTAGGGAATAATAATAATACCTGAAACAAAAAAAAAATAACATAAATAAACACACAATACGACTTCTCCATAATTTCTAAAATATAAACTCTTAATATACTTAGTACGAGCTCAAAAATATAAGGGGCGATAGGTTACTTTATAACACCTGCGTATATGTATGTGTTTCGGATTATACATACATATATGTACTAAATTAATGAAATTTTAGTGAGCCAGTGAAAAGTGTCATCAATATCTGAAAAAAAGTGTGTACCTAAAGTGAAGTGCAGTGTCAGTTTAAAGTGATATTAACAAGTGTACAAGTGAAAATGGAAAGAGCTACGAGGAAACGTACGGCCTCAGCCAAGGCAAAGCCTACCCACACAAAGGAGACTACGCCAGCCATTAAACGCAGTACAGTAGAGCGTTTGGAGCAACGATCAAGAGTCGCAAGAAGGATCATCAAAAAGAAATCAGATGAACGACGCGGACTGTTTTACCATCTATTAAAAAGGACGGAACAGAAGATGACTGAAGGACTTAGTCAACTGCGCAATGAACTGCAAACAGCTATCAGTCCATCTTATGACGAAGCCTTAGAATCTGTCGTTACTACACAAGAGGGGCGAGAAGAGACACTTCAACAGGACGCAGGTACGAGCGCTGAAAAGGATTTGTCTGCAGAAGAAAAGAAAACCATCATTTATAATATAAAAAATACAAACATAGAGAGGCCGAAATTTGGCAAGACAAAAACTCATCCAGTTACGTTCTTGGAAGATTTGGACACATACATAAAAAAGGTTGCGACAGATAGTAATGAAATAGAGACCATCCTGGAATGTCTGGAGGGCACCGCTCGGGAGTGGGCAAGGCTATATAAAGATCGTTGGACGACGCTAGCTGATTTCAAAGTGGATTTCCTGAAATCGTATTGGGGTAATCATGAGCAGAATGAGTTAAGACGCAATATAGTACACGGAGTATGGGATAAAACACAACATTCAATGCACGATTATTTTGTCAAAATAGTGGGACAAGCAAAGATGTTGTCATACACTATCCCTGAGGATCAGCTTGTGGCTGACATTATGAGACATTTCCCGAGATACGTACAACAGTCATTTGCCTCCGCAAAAATTAGCACCATCTTCGAGACAGCTGATTTTCTTCACTCAATGGATGACGTCAACAAGCAGGAACCTCGTCAGATATCTACTGCCCCCTCAACATCGAAGCAGCTCGACAAGAAAAAGAATTCTACTCAGTATTCCAATTGGAGAAAACCGGAAGCTACTTCGGCAGCTATCGAGCAAGAAATAGTCATCGAGGATCCGGAAAACTAACTGCGGCTGATGAAAACGTCCCCGGATCAGCTGATAACATGAATAGGGTCAATATTCTAAAACTAATGAACAAAATGAATTGGAAGCCAGGACAATTATTAGGCAAAAATAATAACGGTTTGCGTGCTCCAATCGAAATAGAAATCGTAAATGGCGATCAAGGAGTAGGATTAGGCTATAGTAGTATTGAAAAAGTACAAATTATAGGATTACATGATTTAATAAACGTTTTAAAATTAAAAAGTGAACTAATAGAATTCAATGTGGATGAAAATTTTGTCGCGTCCGTCTTTGAAGAGTTAAAAGAAATACCGGAACCGCGATCATTCAAGTGTGAAGTTATCATTCGAATGCGAGAATTTGAAATCAGGGCATTAATAGACACGGGTAGCGATGTAACGTGTATATCTGAAGAATTCTGGGAAGATGTGCAAAATAAATATCCAGATATCCCTGTGATGCCAATTAAAACTTTTAATATAAAATCAGCTTCAGGTCACAAAACCAAAGATATTAAAGTCATGGCATTATTACCTATTCGTATTAACGATCTAGAAATGGAGGTCGGATTTGTAGTAATACCGAACTTAAGCTTTCCTTTGATTCTAGGATTTGATTGGCTAAAGGAAAACGTAGTGTCTATTGACCTAAGAAAAGAGAAATGTGGCGTTAATGTAGAATACAATGGGAATAGCACATTTATACCTTTTCACGATCGCTTTAATACAATAGAATGGAGTGATCAATGTAGCATCGACAGTTCGCAAACACCTCAGGCCACTTGTAAAGTCGGGATACCTTTGTCAGATCACGAGAAAAAGGCTTTACATGTAGTTCTATCTAAACATAAAAAAGTATTTGATTCAAATTGGGCAGGGCTAATTGCTATCAACATGTAATAAAAATGGACAAACATGCGCCGGTAGTTAAACGAAGTTACCCCATACCATATGCCTATCGAGAAAAAATAGAATCCAAATTACGAGAGTTAGAAGATCAGGGAATAATTAGTCGAACGCAAACAGAATACTGTAGTCCTTTGACATTCACTCTAAAGAAAGACGGTACAATAAGAGTCTTATTAGACGCGCGAGAAATAAACAAGTACATGATAGCTGAAACCGAAAAACCGACCTTGCAATTAGATGTGTTAAATTCATTTCACGGAGCTAAATTCATTAGTGTCATAGACCTAAATAATGCGTATTTCCAGACACCAATATCAGACGAAAGCAGAAAGTATACAGGCTTTAGTTTTAATGGTAAATCTTACGTGTATAATGTGCTGCCTCAGGGTCTCAAAACATCCGTTGGAAGTTTCAGTCGGGCTATGGACAGCATACTCGGTCACGACGTTCGCGAATTTTGCGTCAATTATCTGGACGACTTGGCTATAATTTCCACTGGTAGCCTGGAACAGCATTTAGAACATATTATAAACATAGTGCTGGGGAAATTAGAAAAGGCAGGTTTAACTTGCAATTTAGAGAAATGCAAATTTCTATGTAAAGAGGTGCACGTGCTAGGTTACATAGGATCAACCGAAGACGCACTTAGGAGGTAGTGGTTTTTCTTTCAAAAAAAAAATATTTTTTTTACAAACAATAAAAATAATAATAACCTAAAATAAATAATACTATAATCTTTATCTTAAAAAAATAAAAAAAACACTTAGATCCAATTTATTTAAACAATAGACTAACCATGTAGTAATTTTCTCATTATTCATCAATATTGTTTAAAAACGGTTAGACAATATCATAACTATATTATCATCATCATAATCAACGAGCGAATAAAAAAGAGAAATAGCAAATTAATTACCTTTTACTTCAGCTACGAAGAGCACGAAGCACATAGAAGGCCAATTCCACTGCGGTATAGGGCATTTTGTTACTTCGATCAACTGAAAGACGGGAAGAAACTAAATGAAATACAGAACGGACATATTATTTGAGTAGTATTTTACTATTGAGAAATTATTATAAAGTTGATATAAGAAAAACAAGTTATATCTAGTTAATTTATGTGTAAATAAATTGTAATAGAAAAATAAAGTGTTAGTAAATAATATATTAAAATACCATATTAGAGTTGAAAAATCGAAATTAAATTAAAAATTAAAAACAATCTTACACAAATAATAAACAAAATAACTAACGTGCTGTAAGGTACGTGCTAACCTACTTTAAAACGGGCCACCTAAAAAAACGGTTCACAGAAATTCCTTCCCTTTTTACACGTGGTAATTCTTTTGACCAAAGATCAACCTTGTTACTTACGCAATAAGGTTTAAAGTAAAATATCAAATCAGGTAGTTGTTACGGTAAAACTTCTTATCAATATCAAGTGGTATAAACAAAATATGAAAGGTAAAGTCTTTGTGTTGGTCAAAGTACAGTAATATATATTAGTTTAAAGCAAAGAAATGTGATTGGTAAACTAGGTAGAGAAAAAAAAATACTTCAAAAATAATAATATTTGCATACATTAAAACGCGACAATTTAAATCAGGTGATAGGTAGATTAAGGCCACTATTTAGAAATATAATTGAGTATTATTTACCTTTATTCAAGTGAGGTCATCCATAAAATTAAACTCGTTGATTGGGTCCTGAAAAATATAATTTTAATTATTAGTTAATTTTAAATATTGATGTAAAAATCCTTATGGATACATTTTAATTACAATAGCTACATAGAATAATAATTACGGAAAAAAGTAAAGCAAAATATATAAATATGTAAAAAAAAGGAAAATTTAAAAATAATACGTACGATAAATTCAGAAGGAGGTTGCAGCGTCGCAGGAGATAAGTTAAATAATAAATCTTCGAGAGGCGTGGAAGGAGCTGGGATCTGTAAAGTCGAGGATAATTTTGGTTAAATTAACTGGTTATATTTTACAATTAAAATAACTTCTTATACATTTAAGAAAAATGTGTTTAACTTACTGGATCAGGGGGCTGGTCATCCTGAGGAGGTTGGTCAGGAAATAATTCTATTCGGATGGCTTGGTTGTTACGGAGTATATGGGCACTTTGTTTCTTCTGTAATAATGAAATAATTTATCATTCTAACAATCGAAAAAAAAATTAAGTTAGAAAAACAAAACAAAGAGAGAGAGAGATAGATAAATATACCTTAAGTCGATATCGGCGGTTTCTGAAATTCCTGATTTTCCTATTTAAGGTTTCATAATCAAAATCTGGATGTTTTTTTTTACACAGGTCAAGTAACTCTTCTTTAGCTTGTCTAGTTCTTAACTTATCTCTAAAGTAAAGGTCCTCGGGATCCCAAAGGACAGGGAATTTTATAATTAACTTATCGAATCCTGTACACATTTTAAATTAAAACTTATAACACTGTAAAATAAAGCACCGGGTTTGTACTTGAAACAAAAGTAACAACTAAACAACCTATGCTTTGTGCTAAGGGGCGCCATCTCTCGGTATGTAGGCAAAAATAAAGGGAAATAATTTGTTTATTGGTGTTGCTAGTAAATTAAATTAACTAACGTGGGAGAAACGTACTATTTGATTAAAATGCAAACATGATTTAAAACGTAATATGATAAGTTTGAATTGTAAAAGTGATACATTCTATTAAAATCAATAAGTAAAATATTCGATTGAAGTTTCTCAATTCGTATTCACTAGATTCAATACACGTTGAGTTATTGTGAACTAGCCTGTACCGTTATTGTCATAAGTAAGAAAAAACACTTGAGATAAAAGGACTACGGTTGCACGAAACAAAGAAAAAAAAAGGGTCGAGCCAGGCGTCCAAATTTCATTACCTGGGTTAGATATGTTGCGTTTTAAGTTAGTTTGGATAGAATGTTATTTAAATTGCATTCAAAGATTTAGAAAGTTTGTGGTATATTTTTAGAGTTAGAATGTAATCTAACTTAGGTATTTTTTTATATACTAATAATTTGAGTTTTTAAAGAAATCATAATTCCTGATAATTTATAATAAGTAATGTTTTAAAAGAAACTATGTAGTTACAACAATCTTTGCATATTGTGGGAGAGATTATTTATTAATAAAATTTAGTAATGCAAGATGGAAGATAAAAAAATAAATACATAACTTCTAAAATTATTAAAAATATATGTATTGTATTAAAAATAAATTTACTTTTAGTTTGGTTAATCGCTTAAATAATATAGCAATAAATTATTTTACAATTATATAACTGGTACATTTACATAAGTATATTACATACCTGATTTTATTATTAAGAATAAAACAAATATACTAGGGTTTAATTAAACAATATTATAAAACTTACCACTGAATAACACATTCTGCGATAATTCATTTCACTGATTTATACACAAGTTCACTTCACGGGGAAAAATTTAAACTGCGGGACACTTGCTTGAGACGCCAAGCGCCCCCACTCACTTGAAAGACGCGTCATCCTTCCAAGATGTGCGTTGGCGTCGCCTCTTTGCGCGGGAATTCAATAACGGTGTTGCCAGTTTTAAAATTCGTAACGTAACGTTTACAAACGTTTGTAACGTTAATGCTTAGATTATAAAACCGTTAAAACTAATGAGCGACAATAATCGTTTTAATAATATTTTTTATATAATATGGCTTTGTGTAACATTCAATTCTTTTAAATCGCCTAGAGATACTTAACACTATTATTTCAACTAATATAGAAACAAAATTCCCCATGTTTCTCAAATGTAGCTGATTTCTAGATTTTATTGAGTTCATAGTTTTTAATTTATGCATTTTACTTTGATTGTATATCAAAGGCGTTGGCTATTTGTAGAAATTGAGCGAAAGGGCAATGAAAGGCAGTGGAAGAAGTTAACAATTTTATTACAAAGATATGATGAGCGTTTGGTGAATATGGAAGAAGCGCGTTTTCTTTTTGTAAAAATGGATTTTTACAGATAGACAAATGTCGGATAACAATCAACCTAGATTTGTTGGTATTTTTGCAAAATACACAAACTAGTCAACAAAATCTTATCAGTAGGCTAAAATCGTAAAGTACGATTCGACCCATTTCCAAAGGGGTAGTTTTTGTTGACTACACACTCCACAAGAAGCTAAGAAGCACACATATGATTGGGTATACACACCTCATACTGAGTGAGATCTTTGGCATCAAACAGATGATGACATGTCAAAATAAAAATAAAAACATGCATTATCACAATAAAATCAATTAAAAGGTTAATATTCACTAATAATTAATTTGTTAAAAGTTTCCATTTTTGATAAGAGATGTCAATCTTGTTTTAAGATAGATAATAGTACAAAGAAGAAGTCATGAAGTGAAATTAGTAAGACTAATTTTCATATGTAACAAGGGTAAAGTGTTAACAAGTAGTTGAAATGGTAAATTTACGTTTATATTTCTGATTTTGTTTCATTGATCTTCATAAAATTTTAAAATTCGTAAATTACAAGCATAACATAGTTTTTTGTTTAATATCTATGTTGTGTTTGTACAAATAATATTTTGATACGATGTATCAAAATGTTACATACGTTTTAGTTGTCTTGAACACTTCATCTTTGATATGGAAAAGAGTCTGAAGTCAAATATCTCGTTCACGTATGAGACACACTCCAAGAAAATTTGATCGGAACAGTGATTTCTTACTAGAATAAGGGCCGAATTTTATTTAATGGAGAATGAACATCCCAGTACTTATACCAAATGTTTTTCCTATTATGCTTAGGGAGGTTTCATTGGTTCGCTTATTAACCGGACAATGTGGTTAAGTCGCCGGGTAGAAAGACCCATAGACTAGGGTGTAACCAAGAAATCGAGCTAGTAGAGCTTGTTGGCCTCACAACCCAGCATCCTTTATGCAAATGGGAAACTCGTGACGAAAAGATAGTCATGATTCATTAATGAAATTCAAAAGGTCTGAGTTCAGTATTGAATAAGTTTCAATCAATTAGTATTGGTCTAAACACACACCACATACTACACGTTTAGTTTGTTCCAGGGGGGAATGGGATAGTACCAACAGATATAGGATTTTCACATTGATTTTTCCTTTTTTTTATTGAAACATGGTGCGAGAATTTTTCATGTATATGTGTAACAATACATTGCAAATTCTCGAAGGGGCGATTGTAACTAGACACACTAGCTGGTCTAGCTAACAAGTAAATTCAGTGGAACAGTTGACTGGTTTAAATTATTTTTAAACATTCAAGTCTATGATTAAATTGGTCATATTTTAATATATTTCATTACAATATTTATTTTCACGCAAAATAAGTATTTCTTTGATTAACTAAATTAAATCAAACACAAAGCATTTCTTTTAAAAAGCTTAAAGAACAAAGAATAGTTCACCAAAACATGATATTAATAGCCCATTAATCAGACGTCAAGTGTTTGTTTAAACTTATGAACATGCGGCCCATCAGAGGAACAGAGGCAGCCACACTCGTCAAACTGAGAGAGGCGATCGAGCTAGTCAAACCAGACGCGCTAGCGAGGCCGGGTTTAATATATACCGCTCCCCGAGGGAATTCGAGTCATTCTTACTTTGCCCGTCGGATTGTCATTGACTCTGGCTCACTCGTAGTATATCGGGATAACTAAGGTTATTGTCGATAGGGTTGAGAGTTTGACTCAGTGTAGCTATTCTGTTGCATTGTGTTGGATTATCGACTTTATTTTGTAGACAATAAGGTTGAGAGTTCAACGGAGCGCAGTCTCGCTGCATCTAGTTGGATTTTCAATACTTGTTTTTCTTACGTGTTTTAGTGAGTTTTTCAGCAATTTTGAGCTAGATCAATGTCCAGGTTGCATGGTCGACCTAACTGAATACACTTCGCCTAACGGTGACAAAGAAGTTTATTCAGGAATCCTGTAGAGTTGTTAGGTCCAGATCGGGAGGGGGGTCTGGCGTCAACCTTTTTACCAACATAGGTGACGATTATTACCCCTTACGTTTCTGAAAGGTCTGACAGAGGAATGCGAGGGCCTCACGTGTGGGCCATTAGGAGTATTCCTTACTCGTTGAACTCTGTTGGTAATTGAGGAAACGTGGTCTTGTTAAATATATGTATATATTTCCATTATATATCTGGTTAGGGCGCCTTACTCAACTGTACCCAGGCCACGGCTCAAACGGTTGGGGGGAGGCATTCACACAGACACTAGGGATTGCTATACCTCGGTTTTGTCGGCCGAACGTTTTCCAGCTTAGCTTAGGGCTAGGGTTTCCCACACGCTCACACACACACACACTCACATTAGAATAGAGGTTCGCCTCTAATTTTTTTGCACACATTAGAATAGGTGAATTGGGGTAGAGTTAGGGTAGAGTCATACACAGGGTGTTAGGATTTTATTACATTTTATATTCAATTGAATTTGGTATTATTTGCAAGAGATGGGGGTGGGGATAGAGTGTTAGATTTTTATTATCATTCATATTAATTTGGTTTGGTTTATAACTTATGATCAATAATAGTTATAAAATATGGATTAATAAGTTCAGTAGAATATGGATGCGATACTGAGACGCGTTCATTAAATGTGATATAAGGTAATTTATACACATAATGATTTTGGGAGAGTTTAGGGGAACAAAATTATTTGAGGACAAACTAAATAATTTTGTTATAGGGAGCTGGTGACAGGCGGAGCAGTTCACTAGTGACAATTGAGCTTTTCTATAAGGGGTAAATAAGGGTAGTTAAGTCATATTTATTAGACGTTCTCAGTATTTCATACATATTTCGAACATTCAGACGAGTTTCTTGGCGTTTCTTCTTGTCTGAAAGTAGGTTCCGAAACGCTGGTAAATATACAATATATAGTGCTTAGGAATACCTATTAAAAACAATACAAAACAAAATAGGTATTACTTAGATTAGTTGGCCTGTCTCCATCCGTACGTGACAGTAAGTAGGTATGTTTGTATCTTTTGGTGTTAATAAAATAAAATATTCTTTTTACATGATTAAATAAATATTTTCCTTTAGCTAGCTAGGTTAGTTTAAGGGGTTAAGAAGGAAAATATAAATACAAACGGCAAGGGCTTACTACTGTCACGGTAACTGGTCACGGTAGGGACGGTAGGAGATAATTACAAAAAAAAAATATAATTCATTTAAATTTGACAAGCATTATATTAAAGTTATCGTTTGATAGTACTTTTTTATGTAAATTTTACTGATGTAATAATAGGGTTATTAGGAATAGTAAGTAAATCCAAATCTAATTAATCTACACATAAAAGACGATGGGTTCTAAGGTTTACAACGGGGTTTCTACTAGACGATCACATGGCCAAATTAAATTATTTTCTAGTTAATAATTAATCCTGGTATATTTTTGTTTAATCGGCATAAGGTTTAGATAGTTAAAGTTACACAATGCAATATAAACCTAACTGCAGGACATGTGATTACGTTTGCGATGGGTTATTGCCTAGATATTGCAAGCGCCCGCCAAAAACGCAAGGTTTGCCATGGGCGGGGATTTAATTCATAATCTGAATCGTGCAAAAGTGCACATCGATAACTAAAAGACAGAATTTTAAAATTGGCAGGTAAGTAGTTAAAAAAACTACAAAAATATCCTTATAATGTTGACATTCCTCAGTTTTAGATTACAATGATATGGATGTAAATTTATGTCTTAACTAATTAATGTTTCAGCGCCCCAAACTTGCAAAACTCAATACTAGATAGCAACAGTTTACGTATTAGACAAGTTCCTCTAGCAAAACTTTAGAAATAGATAACAGACTAGGTAACTATTACATCTGCCATTAGATTAACTATCTGATTTAGCAGGCAGGAAATTAAATTCGCTATAGTGGCTGTCTACGGCGATAGTTGTCGTTATCGGCTCTGTTCAATACTAAACTGGACATTAGTAGGTAACAATCGTAAGTATAAATAATACGGACGATCCCGCGGCGGCCTCGTGCAATCCTAAATCGTAAATCAGAACTATTGTTGGGCAATAAATGTGGGGAATCGAACACAAGGGATGTTTGATTAAGGTTTATCTTGGTTAATTTACGGTTATTGTGGAGGCCAGGGAGGTGCGCGGAGTGTGACGCTGCCGCTACCGCGGCGGCGGCGGTCCTCAGTGACGTGACATTATTACCCATTTGTCACATATGTGATACAGTCGCGCTATAGTGAATAATTAAGTTTAGAAGTGCTATACATGAACGTGTTTCTCGCAACGCGCTTCTAATTGCAATATAACTTTAAATTAGGACGATCCAGCATTACGTAATGCCTGAAAGCAGTTGCTGGCACAACGCCGCCTCAACTGAAAGGTATCCTGAGACCACGTATTATTACGTCTTTTAGTTGCGACATTATTTCAGATTAATCTGCTTTCATCGTTTTATAAATAATCAACGAATACATGGTAGAAACATAAAATGGTTATAAGGTAAACCACCTACTTATATAAAATATGCGGTAGCAATAATTGTCCTAAAATAACAATTAATTAACGTGTCGTGTTTACACAATTAGCGCCGGCTGCTTTGCTTCGCGTCTTATCATAATTTGGAGCTCAAACATCTTTCGAAACAAAACACAGTTGTTTTCCTAATAAAGTAAGGAAGGCTTTGGCAGAATCTTGACGGATTAAATAAACACTAAAATACCCACAACGGCCAAATTAAACGAGGTGCTGAGAACTCCCTGCGTTCCCATTAAGTAGAATTGGCAAAAAGCGACAGAACAGGAATGTAAACACTTAAAACTTTGCTCGGCGCCGAGTTCCGTCGCTGTGTCGTAATAGAGGGCGCTGCTGGCAAACAAAAGCAAGCAGAGTTTTAGTTCGGGCGCCATTTTCTCTGTTCGGCGTTTAAACCGTGCTCTGCAAAATTCTGCGGTAAACTAAAATGGAACGAGCGCGTATGAAAGATGAATATGCAACGTCGACGCCGACATCGCGCGCTGAACCCAGCGCACGGTGTGGACTCAACTCGTGTAATTTATTGCGATCAGTATTTTTCCTTCTTTAGTGGCCACAACTTTGTTTATACGATCCGGTTGGCCGGGCACACGAACAATTCTATTCCGCTTGCATGCTGGGCCCGTAATTTAATTAGGCTTTAGTAGTTCCGTAAAGATTAAAGCTCACAGAGGCGGCTTGCGGTTCCACCGCGGCTGTAGCCATTGTGTGTTGGGTAACTTTTGTATTTGTGCGCTGAACTTGCATTGGTCGTTTAGATCTAATCCTTTAAACCGGGCGGCCTGTTCACGTAAAAGATATTTTAGTTTGACTATAAAACTATCCGTCATTAAAAGACCCTGATCGTTAGCGGTAGTGGAAACCTCTACAATTGGTTCAGCAGTTTAAACTTAATTCTACGTGGCGCGAAAAATATTATAGGAGTTTTCTTTACAAATTTGTCGAAATCAGTTTAAAAGAATTCCCACACGTGTATGGAAAAAGTTTTCTTTAATTTGTGGCTTTTTAGTACAGTACCGTAAGTCTCGAAAACTTGATACTGGATAGGAATGGAATCGCTTGGCATAAAAAAATTGCGTGTGAAAAATAAAAAGGGCTTTCATACAAATAGCATTTGGATAAGAATGGGATCGATTTGCATAAAAAAGTTTGTCAAAATGACCCTTTTCTCCCAACTTTTATGTTGTTTCCAAAATTTGTAATGGCCAATCTTTCATTAATTTGAAATTGAGGAAAGATCTTTTAAGACCATTTTCGCATAGCAGCACAGCATCTGATAGCTGCACTCACTGACCCAAAAAGAAAATCCATCCTGTATACTGGACCAAACAAAATCGGTTTCGAGCTAACGTCCGCGCGATCTACTAGTAGTCGAATGGTCAGCATATTTTACATATTCATCAAGTTCCGCATATTTTCGAAGTAAAAAGAAAGCGATGTCCCAATGTTTTTGAAAACTTTAAAGGTGGTCGCAAATATCTGATTAACGCCTCTATTCTCAAGGCGATAAAGTGCATGTTCAAATATTTTTGAGTACGGCGACTGTAGGTACATATGCATTATCGTGGTGTAGTTTTATTGTTAATACTTTCGAAAAAAATTGATGAAGGTTAACCATCTCGGGTGGTGTAGATTTTTTGTTGACTACCGACAAAAAGTCATTGACATTTTCGAAATAATAATGAAGTGATATATTTTTGGACTGTGCTGTAGCCAGACGTCTATTGCCTACTTTCCAAAGTGTATTAGACCAATATTATTTGGTCAACGGACTGTCATATCATATGGGCTTTCATCAAAATAATATATTTTTTTATAGTTTAATACCATCCGAGAAATGGGCTCTAGATTGCTTGTATTTGTAACAGAGCTTCCCGCGTCCGGGCCGCGAGTCCGTGCGCAGAAAAGCTGGTACTCGGCCGGCGACATGCTGCGCGCCAACTGCACCGCTCCGCCTGCTGACCCGCCCGCCAATATCACTTGGCTCCTCAATGGCATAGAGGTGATGAAAC
Organism: Pammene fasciana; assembly: GCA_911728535.1. Lineage (NCBI taxonomy): Eukaryota > Metazoa > Arthropoda > Insecta > Lepidoptera > Tortricidae > Pammene > Pammene fasciana. The sequence goes on from OU452279.1 coordinate 7,520,479, forward strand.
ACAATTTTTTTTTGTTAGACACTAAAGAAAATCTAAGCCATATCCACTTGAAACTTATGTTCATAAAGTTTTAATAAGTACTATTTCAAATAATTTATTTGAACTTATGTGAATCATAGTTTCACTTTATTGTGCACTTCAACTTGAAAGCCCATTGTCATTGAGTAAAATAAAGACGCTTATATTCATAGACTGTAACTCCAGTGTACGAAGCTGAAACATATACGATCGAATTACTTTTGCCATTAAAGTTTCACGTACCGATAACAAGATTACTTTTCCTCAGGTAAAAGGCCTCGATATTCCGCCGCACGACTACTCGCTGCGGAGGCACCCTGTGATAACCGACGCATCGCTCGAAGATGCTAATAGAATTATATTCAGCCCGTGGGATGCAATCTCCGGTTACGAAGAAGCGGTTACCGATAACGTGATAGACATTCCAGGCAACATGGACGTGCTGGACGCTGATAGTCGGAAAGCGGAGAGCACAACCCGCCCACCCCGCGGCGAACAAACAGCCAACAAATTGAACAGTACCGTTGAAGAAGAGAAATCTAATAAGTCGAGTTCGTTCAGCCAACTCGTTATGAGAGTACAGGCTGCACATTTTCATAAGGTAACTTCAATTTTTGACATAGTTCCAAATATTTTAAGTACCTGTTTTTACAAGATTTTACTTAGATTTACTTGGTGCCTTTATCGTTTGTTTTTTTATTCGTAATATGTTGGTTTAATTATTCCTACTTAATTATCAATACCTAAAGGAAGATGGGGAGAATTCGTTCAGTTTTGGGATTACCTTGAACGTATTCAAATTCAAATAATTTATTTGTAAAACATAGGTACATTATGATTATTATGTTTATTTATGATTTTGTTCTCGGTCGTTCTGGCTAATTATATTATTCGTATACTGATGATATATGCTATGATAATTTCATGCTATACCCCCAAATTTTTATTTAAATAATAACAAAACTATATTAGCAACTAGTCGAACAGTGATTGTGACAGGTGAAATAGCTAAGAAAATAATGAATCTGGGAATGATATGAAGCCACCCCATACGTATTTGCATACAGTTCCCACATTTTGGTAAATTATACCTAGATAAATCACGATGATGTAAATAAATGTCAATTCAATGCGATGTCAATTTAATTTTTAAAATAGCAGTCAGTTTTTTATTACAAGGCTGAGAGAAAAATATTGAGCCTCCCCACCTTCCTCTATTGTTTGAGAAATTTCAGCTATACTTTGACCAGGGTCTGTTTTACTAGTTTCAAGAATAGACAGAGATAATCATACATTTATACCATTAAAAAAAGGGATGAGTATAACTTATTACTTCTACTATTACTGCACTTTTTAGTATATTATGTAATAATAATTGTTCGCATTAGCAAATAGTTAATTAGGGAATGATCTCATAATGTAGCCGGAAACTGGGATTTTCACTTCTGCTACGAAAATCGCAACCTCTCTGTGGTTGAGTAAGTTTTGAGTAGTAATTAATTGTTAGAAGTGCAGGAAATGAAATAGGAATCAACATTAAAGAACATTATAATTTTTTTTTCAGACACTTTGAACACTTCGTCTTTACGTAAATAATAAATATAATAATAATGCCTCGCAGGCTTGTACCAATGTAATGTAATAAGATGCCTTTACCAATATTAGCAATCACAACTTTTAATTGGGTCTGAAATTGGATATGATTGGGATATATTTTGTAACCACTACCTACATAATAGACTCCGAATAATCAACTGATGAGTTGATGACACCGGTTGAGCTTTCTCGCATTACCCACCCAAAATAATGATTTTAGGTAGTAATTTCTAACGCTAAATCTAAAAAGACTTAATCAAAGAGAATTAAGTACCTAGAGCGTTCTTTCCATACATGGCTAAATGCGTATATATAATAAGTTTTAAGCGAGCTTTGCTAAAAGTTATTATTCAAAAGATTACGGCTTAATATGTATTACGATTTAAGTGTGCAAATGAGTTTAACCATACCTCCCATACGATTTATTATTTAATTAGTAGTTTTGCTATGTATGGAGTTAGCAATCTATCTACTCATTTATCTATGACTTAGTTGAATATAACAATAAAAATAAGGTAGCTGATGTAGCTCAAACACCGGGCAAACTAAAATGGGACTGGGCTGGACACATCTGCCGTATGCCGGAAAACTTATGGGCTAAAATAACCACCAGATGGGTCCCACAAGACAAAACCCGGGGTCAGGGCAGACCAAGGAAACGATGGAGAGACGAACTTGACGCCTTTCGGGGTGACTGGTGGGAGACTGAAAAAAAAACAATAAAAATGCGCATAATAAGCACTAACAATCTGAGCATAGCAATTTGCGACCGCAAAAGGCTAATGAGATTCAATTTAATTTGACGCAAATAAAATCTGCATTTGAGCAATCCGCTTTGTACTTTTATTACACTCGATCCTAATGGAAATAGTGTAAATTATAGCTTGAAAAAATGACGATAACATCTTTTCTCCAAGATATTATTAATACAGAGCCAAATAGGGCGATCATAATATCGCCTCAAAAGGCGCTTAAATTGGTAATTTCAGCGTTGGGCTCAAAATTCTAAATTCATTAGAGCATGATCTATTAGTTTCTGTTGAAAACCTATTTTCGATAGCTAAGTTTTGTCATTTTTCACTAATCTGCCCATAACTCGGAAACTAGAATCGGCAAAGTCGTCCCTTCCACAAAATCGTGCTCAATTTTATTTAATAGTCGCACAGTGAAATACAATGATAGTTAAACATTTCTTAAATTTTCGGCGCATAAATATTAATTTTTATGACTTTTATCTTGTTATGACTATGATAAATATGCATTAACATATACAATTATTATCTAGCTTAGAAAATAGTTAGTGTTAAGTTAGTTGTTTATGTTTAGAGTATGAAATATTTGTATAATTGGTATTAAATAAAATATACCTAAATAAAATTTAATATCTATAAGAGTAAAAGTTAAATACTTTATGTTTTTAGAATTTCGTAATCTCCCTTATCAAAATAGTTATTTCTTTAATTACGACAACATATTGAAATATAAGAATAAATATAATACACAAACGAATGTAAGAATCTTAAATTCAGCCAACAATAACAGAAGTTCAAATACTTACACTTTACGGACTATTCAAGTCCAAATATTAAACAAGTCCGCGTGTAAATTTGCCCGCGACTGCTGTTCCGAAAATGAATTCCATTTTGTGGCCGCCACCGAAATTGTGTTTTTCAAAGAAAAGTAAAAAGTTGTTCTGGTTTGGGAGCGTTAATAGACAGCCGTTCGGCCCGGCCCTGCCTGCTAACTACTGGCTGTAGTTAGCGTGTAGCTTTTTGCTTGCCAAAAATGCCTTTAAACTATTTTTTTTTGTCAATTCAAACGTTAATAACGGCTAGCCTGATGTTGACGTTGACGAACAAGATTTTGTTTATAGTTGGCAAATTATGATACTTTTAGTTTGATTTCTGCTGAAGTTTTCTGTAGTAAAGTAGTTAAATAATAAGTGACAAACATGACTTGTATGGTTTCTGGCATATAGTAGTTACATGGATGTTTAGCTTTTACACACTTACAAATGAATCTATTTAATGTAAAATTTGTTAGACTTATTCCTTGCTATGCTATGCTTAAAAGTGGTGTTGGAACAGGGTCGTCTGAACGTGACGTGCGTGGCGCGCGTGCTGTCCGTGTGGGCTACCAGCGACGCGCTGCTGCTGGACGAGGAACGGCCGCAGATCGCACCCGTCATGGGCAGCCGGGACTCCAACTCAGGTACACGATACAGCATCTTGCTGGTACGGTCGTCTGAGCATGACGTGCGTGGCGCGCGTGCTGTCCGTGTGGGCTACCAGCGACGCGCTGCTGCTGGACGAGGAACGGCCGCAGATCGCACCCGTCATGGGCAGCCGGGACTCCAACTCAGGTACACGATACAGCATCTTGCTGGTACGGTCGTCTGAGCATGACGCGTGCTGTTCGTGTGAACCACGAACGGCCGCAAATAGAACTTTGTAGAATACCAGCTCTTTCGCTCTTCTGATAGCTACTTAACCAAAGTGATAATCATTTAAAACTTAATGTTTTGTAGTAAAGTTGGATTTTACTATTTAAAAAAATCTTTTCTCATATAAATCATTGTACTTATATGATTACACATTTTGACTAAGCACCTACGCTATAATATAATTGCAGCTATTCTTAAAACACCTTTACGTATGGTAAGCCACAAATATGACTTTTATACCATAAAATGTAAATAACATCCTAAAATATCCTAGATATTCGTATTTAGGTATTTATTATAAATCCACAAAGAAGCAACAAAACAAAAGACGCAAACTACATCATTACACTATGTGAAGGTTTATTTAACCGCAAAACATTATCAAAGCAAATTCAGTAATGGGTAGACTTGCCAAATGGGTTTACTATACATAAATAAGGATTTCGATAAACATTCTACTAAAACAATCTTAATTTAATGTATTGATCGCAGGTCTGCGGCGTTCCACATCGCACGTGGGAGTCGTTGCGATGCTCAACTGTTTAATATATAGACACTGGTAAGTCTTACCCCTTATTTAGAGGTAGGTACAGTCACCGGCAATAGTATCTTCCTACACGAAAGCCGCAAAAATATGTGACACGCTCCTACCCTATTACAAATAAGAGCGTGTCACATATTTTTGCGGCCTTGGTGTAGGAAGATACTATTGCCGGTGACTGTACATACGAATCTTACCAAAAACTTTGTAGACAATTTACGTATTAACAACTTTTATCACATAAATCAAGCCTTGGAAGATACGGATAATGGATACAGTAGCTTTTAGTACTTAAATTAAGTTTCATCGTTAGATTTCCTTAATATATTTATATGTACCCATTTCTTTATTAATGAAACGACGTTTTACCTAACGATGCCAGTGTAATTTAAAGCTAGTTTTAGTACCAAGTTATACCACTTAGTTGTCTGCGAAGTGTGCAAAATCCTATTCATTAGTTTTCCTTGAAAAGTGGAAAACAACGTTGAAATTCTTAAACCAATTCCTAACTTTTTATATGCTTTGTTAGTATACTTACGAAGTTTGCCTTCCAAGCTTGAAAACTTAATAAACACTGTTTTTTGTTTCAGGACTGTCCGATGATGAGGGCGATAACTAAAACTATTACTTGTCTACATTTTTCCAAATCTAAAATCAGTGTTAGTATAACAAACATTTAAACGATCGAAATTGATGCAGGTGAAGCGAGGAGCGTCGAAAGTTTGTAGTGAATTTTATACTTGTAAATAACTAGTTATAACGAAATGTCTTCTAAGAAAATAGTGATGTTTTGCTTGACGAACTTTATGTAGGTAAATAACCGTTATTACAGCGTAAAATAAACAAGTGTTTTTAAAATGTTTTGTTTTTTATATCCATGTAAGTACTAATCAAGCCTATTAGTACAGTCAACAGCAAAAGTTGCTAAGCTTGTAAGCTCTTAAAATGATCTTCACACGCTTTGCATGCTAAGAACATTATTAACACCTCAAATGCTTAGGTACATCTGCTGCGACTATACAGTCTAAAAATGCATAAAACTCTGAATCAATCCCATGCATCAAAATGTTTTATTACTCTGTTGTCATGTGCTGGCTTTCGTGAGCTATGGTCAAATTGAATCCCAGCAGAATTTCACAGCTTTATTGTCCGGATTCAGTATTCCCTGCCAACTAGGTAGCAATGTCTGAAACACAAACTGCAACATGGCCAATTTAAAACGTTATTTATAGACAAACGTTATAAATAGTAAAAAAAATTATGAATGTGTCCAGTAAAAAAAATTGGAAAGGAATTTAACGCAAAGCGACTTTAAGTCGCAAAACAGTTCCAGCCAAATGTATGCAGCCCATCCCGCGTCCTTGTAAAATTTTATGTTGGCACAAAAAGGTTTGGCTATAGTTTAGCTGGGTTTCTTCTGTTTGGTTGTAGACATGCGTGCCTTTGTCACATTGGACGCTGTCAATCGGGGAACGTTCGTTTGATAGAACGTTAGGTTGATCATATTAGCCACCTGTAGAATCACAAGTGAGCTTCAAAGGTGAAGTCCGGTCCTTTAGATCTACGTCAACATCACGAACGAAATATAGTTATTTGTTATACAAGGGGTGAAAGTTGTATTTTACGTGCGAGTGTTATTTGAAACACGAGCTAGCGAAAGGATTCTATTATTGACCACGAGCAAAGCGAGTGGTTCAAAAATAGAATCCTGAGCGTAGCGAGTGCTTTAATACACGAGACGTAAAATAACTTTCACCCGTGTATAACACAAAACTTTTCACCTCACTACAGCGAGGAAAATAAGAAAAAGGGTGCATTTTGCTCGGTTTCCCGTAATTCCTCAGGTGTTTAATACTTCTTCATCACTCGAATCACTAATTTTTAACAAAACAACCTAGAAAAACATGCGAATATTTAACGTTGATATGATGGATGAATTGAAATGAAAAGTTTTGACGTAAAAGGTTTTATTAAATGTCAGATGCGTTTTGTTCGTACGTAGACTTATTCGGCTGTCAGAACAATTTATCCGTTTTTACAAAAAGAATAAAGATTAATGTTGAATGCTGATATTTATGAATTAAAATAAAGTTGTAAGACTGTATTAAGTGTTTTTACTTGATGCAATTCATTAATTGCGATGTTAAAAATTCTGCACTTTTAACGTTTTACGTTTTGTTAGCTGTCAAATGTCACTTAAGCCACTTGTCACTTATGTCAAAACTCTTTCACCACATGTGGATAAAAAGCGATTTTCACAATAGATATTAAACAAACAAAAAGGGCTTTCCGAGCTAGTGAGGTGAAAAATATTTCGCGCCATACAAGTTTTAGGTCATGAATAAGTAATCGGTATAAATTTATTGGCTCGCATAGCTGGCAGCAAAGTTTTAAATATTAAATAGTAGATTGTATTACAAGGGAGCAAAATTACTTATTTCGGTCGAGGGATTAAAGTGACCCGAGATCGAAATAATTTTGCTACCGCGAGTACACTCTACTTTTTACTCCTTCTATGAGAAAAACGAAAACAAAGGTACTAAACTAGCTATCTGCTAGAAAGAGAAGTTATATAATGTTGTCTCATTTTAATCGGTTGCAAAGACAAGGAAAATTAAAAAAAAAACGCAGAGTGATCACAAATTACTTTTGCTCCCTGTAAATGGGCAACAAATCGCAGAGGGATCAAAAGTAACTTTTGCTCCCTATAAATGGGCAACAAATTACCCTTTTTCGAATAGTAGCGGTAAAACAGATTTTTGTACTAGTAGAATTACACATTGCTATCTTAAACGGCCATTTGAACTAAATTCTTCAAGTTTGAGCCCTATGCCCCATCCAATGTATGGTATTTTTGGGTTTTATTTTCTATCCAGCAAATAAAGAAAAGAAGAATTTTATCTGAAATCTCATTATAACAGCGTCATAATCCGAAAGTATGTAGATATACCTCTCTATTTATCATAACTATCATGTTTATGTGAGGACTACAATCTCTTTGCACCAAGTTACTGTACTTGTATAGTTGCATTTTATTATCTGATTGTTAAATACAGTAATTGCCTGTAAGACATTATTAACATAGGGTTTGTTTGTGACCTTCAAAGGATTGCACTTTATACGGGCTCTCAGCAAACTACAAAGTTATCTACAACATTCAGCTAGGGTGCACAGACACAGCACTGAACTCCAACCTTTTAAAGAACATTTATACGTGGATGAAAAGTTTGAATGAAAATAAATGCTGGATTTAAAACAATTAACACTGGAGTAATATAGTAACCATGCGATGCAGAAAAAATCAAGAAAGGTAAGTAAATCTAAATTATTATAAACGACCGAGAGTCACATTAACACTAGATACCTATACAGGGCGATTTCTTGCAAGTTCATGTCAATATCAAATATCATATAGAGATTGCATGATGTCAATACGAAACGTCTAACGTTTTAGTGTCATTTGTTGTCAGCTTAGACTATTCAAACAACCGGACCGGCCAAGTCTGCCGTTTTTTGCGGGGAAGGGGATCGTCAAATGTATGTGAAACGTCAAAATAGCCACGTCAGATAAACGTCAGTCCATACAATGAGTATGATCACTGGTCATACATTTTTGGCAGAGGGGAACGCCTGTCAATGGCCGCTCCGGTTGGTTAAATGCTCTAAGGTTGTCAGTATCACGTTTTTGTGTGTTATCGATGTGTCAAGAAATGCCGCGCTGCTATAAGTATACCTAATAGGACTCTATACTCTATAAAGAAAATTAAAGGAAGAAGGCGCCGTGGGAGGCCTAGACGGGCGTTCATAACTCAGGCTAAGGAAAAGGCTAATGTAGTGTCTTATCGGGAGCTTAAAACAATTGCGGAGAGGCGAGATGAATGTCGGTTATTCCACCGACAAGAGCAAAACTCTTAAATAGATGATGATGATGACTCTATAGCCACCAACGAAAATGCGGGAACCCGTAAACCCACAAGCGCCGCAACGAACTACAACAAATGCTGTGGTCAATGATGATGATTGGAATTGAATTGGAATAATTTTCAAGCAAATACTGATATTTCTGATTCAAGCGTTTAGCCGCTAGTTTTTTGCATTGTTAATGCATTGCAGTTGGATTGAAGTTGAATCGTTTCTAAATGTTTTTTAATATTAGAATACGGGGCGTTCGCATTAGTTAAAAGGGACGGATTCTTTTTTTTATACCACGACGCTGGCAAATAAGTATACGGCCTGTCTGGTGGTAAGCAGCTACCGTAGCATAAGGATGCCTGCAACTCCAGAGGTGTAACATGTGCGTTCTTTTCAACCGATTCTTTAATAAAAAGGAGGACTCACTGTGGACAGTCAAATGGACAAGAGGGTCCCCTGTCGTCAACACACTGTACCCTCTTTGAGGTCACCGGCAGGAAGACGAGACACACACTAAGAGTAAGTACTTATTCTTGATATATTTTCAGAATTCATGTAATTTAACTACGCGTAACACTTCCACACATCAAAGCGCCGTCTAGTTCAGTTGACGTGCGTAAATTACGTAACGTCATGTGAAGCAAGCTCGTAAATTCTTATTACGGTTGATAAGGTGCTTCAGATCTTAATCCGACGTACCCGTAATTTGTAAGGTCGCAATTAGCCAGGATTTCGACGGCGCGGCGCCTCGACCCGCCTTAACTAATATTATGTAGGGACGTCAGGTTGTTTGTATCTCTATAAAGCCCGGAAAGGTGCGGGTATTACGAGTAAGTAAGGTATAGTTGTTATGCTTATTAGTTTCGAGAGATTTAAAGACATAAGAAAAAATATTCGTTGTTGAAATAAATAAATTACGTGGTGACCCAAATTATACATACACACATACATACAATCACGCCCATATCCCAAAAGGGGTAGGCAGAGATCACGGATTTCCACTTGCTACGATCAATGCAGCAAAACGACTCTCCGTGAGCCACCCAAATTATAACAATACTTATTCTCTCAGTAAGTATATTCACCAGCTGCACATGTTGGCCCTTGCCTATTTAGGGCAAGGTTTTCAAAAAGATCTTGGTAGGACTTGATGATCAAGAGTGTATAAGCGTGTAGATATCAATTAGGTACGGTATAAACGTATATACAGGTGTACTAAAAAATATTGTTGATCCGTTATTGGTATCGTATTGAAAGTAAGAAAAAGCAGGTGAAACTTTTTTTGACGCATAATTTATTTTTTGGATGGGACACGTCGTTCCAGCTGGCTAACCATCCATACAAAATAAAAATAAATTTTGAAGGACATTTTTTGTTTATTATCATAATTAGAATACGATACCAATTATGACCTTAAAATGATCACTAGCATGTTTGTTACACCTTGTAGATGTCAATACAAAGAAAAATGTGACCTAGGCCTCCAGTGAGTGACCAAGGCTGGGATCGAACCAGGCGTCTTCTATCTTCTATCATCATCATCAATAATTATTAAAAATAGTTTGATTTGTTCTCAGTTGGTATGTTATCTTTATTACTCATTAAACGAATATTTCTGTTACATTTGTAAAGTTGTGTTTTTGCGGTTGCGATGCATCGCTTTTGTTCGACATATAACGCAAGAGGTGCGAATAGCTATAAAAACAAAGTATAGGTAGGTACGAACTGAATCACAAAATGTTCTCTTTGAGCATATGATACCTTATCCTACAATATCCGATTAATTTTAGGCAGGATTTTAGCCACCTTAATAATAAGCTGGCCCCTTTTGGAGGAGAGAAGATCACCATTAAGTGGATCACAGGTCACGGCCGTTGCCAATTAGTCGGCTTTCTTTATTTTTTAAGGGCTAAACTCTTAATTGGCAATGACTGTGACGTGGGGTAAGGCTATTTTTGCTCTTATTGACTTGAAACTGAACTGAAGTAAACCAATTATCAAAATTACTTTGGCTTTCATCAGGAGCTCCACTCGCATTGACGTCGCCGTATGAATATTATTAAGCTATCATTTCTCACCTAAAGCATTGTTGTTTTTAAAGTACCGTCAACTTATACAACTTTGCCTACAATGCAAAAATTTGCCTGGCTTTAAAAACATGGATTTCTTCACCAAACAGCTATTTATATCTTATTCCTGAGATGGGCACCTGTGATTGGTGGTTTACTAGCTACGTAATTTGTTATTAAGTTAATGTAAAATATGCTAACTGTCTAAAAATATGATTAGGTACGTCCAAAAGAAGTAAAAAATATTTAATCAACGTTAATTGCACAAAGACATCTGGTCTTACTAAATTTGATCTGTCTGCGTCTAACGAACTTTACTTAATGCGATCGTTCTAGTTCCTGTGCTCATGATTCCTTTTGAGTTTTAAGCGTGGTAGAATCATATTAAAATACAGTATCTGAGTAAAGTAGGGTTTCAGTAGGTACAATATAGATCATCAGTTGTGTTATGAATTGTAATGTCATGTATACCACGTAAATGTTAACTTGGAATAGTAAATGTCGCCCTGCCCCATTGAACATCTATCAAGCGGAATAAACTGTAGGTAATCAAACAGATAAATAATATATAATCCGCATCAGAAGAAGGTAGCTAAACGGGTGAATTTATAACTCTAAAATGCCTCGAAAATTCCGGACTCCGATGCCAAAAATCATATAAACAGGGAATCAAGAGGGAAAAAACTATTCTCGAATTTTTTTTTTGTACCTCTAAGGAATCTACTTGATATTTTCGTAAATGGAAAAAACGGATCGGCAGTTTACATTAACAGTTATTTGTCTGTGACGGTGACTGTGACGGGCAAATTCGTTTCATATGGTCAAAATCAAATCAAAATCATTTATTTGTCCAGCATAGGTTACAGGATGTTACAATTAAATCAGTTTCACTATGTGGCGCCTTACGGCAAACAAATTTTGAGAATATGGGTCAGCTTCAGGCCTAAAATTTAAGTCACAATTATATAATACTCATATTTACATATCATTATCAACTAAAAATTCATTTACAGAATAGTAGTTTCGAGTGAACAATTTGGGAAATGTATATTGCGATATTAGATATAGCCTATTTTCGCTGCCACAAATGGTAATGACACTGGATGTAAATAGTATTTGGCAATTTTGTTACAGTGTTACAGTGTGAGATGGCTGGAGAAAATTTTGGATGTGAACTTTTTTCCTGATTCTGAAGTCTGAAAGTTTACTTAGTTATAAAGTCACCCGAGCAATAGATACTTCTGGGAAATAAAATCCGCTGTCATTTTATACACATAGAATATTTGTATATTTCGTGTATATTATTCCTCTGCATTAAGGTTTACCCAATTTTTTAAATAAATAACCTGATTGATAAAAAAAATTAAAATAAAAAAACTCAAAAGATGTATTTATTAGTTTTTAAAAACAAGATAGGTATAAATAAATACGACTGTCAGTGCGAACACTCGTTAAATCAAACTGGGATCTTATTTTAATGCTCTGAATACGCCTTTGACTTCTAAGTAATCATATGAGGCGCCCCTGCTGTTCTATGAAGATAGTACTTACATAGTGATGAAACGCGCACCCTTGCGTTCAGTACGGTAATTCTTAAATATGCACGAGAGGTTTTACTTGGTACGTTCGCTCGTTGGCACAACACCGGCACCGTGCAGTTTGGCACTTTGATCCATTTAGTCACACGCAGAGCGCTATCACGCTCGCGCACCGGCACCGCATGCGGAAACCGCAGCAGTGTGAAAGACTCCTTAGAAGCGGTTGCATACAATGTAAAATTTGCCTACACTATAAAATCGTGGCACCAAAATTTTACATCATCGTCGCCGACCACGGTAAAGTATAAAGTCGCGGACCAGTCCCACGACCATTACATTCAGAAAATGTAGCAGTAACATCGTCAGCTTCTCAGCAATATCCAGCACTAATTAATGCTGATAACTATAAAACGATATTTTAGACGGACTGCCTGCCGGCGCCGCTCAATAGCCAGATAGGTTTGGTTTCAATAAGCATTGATTAAAATATGAGAATAATTTGTACACAAACGATGATAAAACCTAAAACGATGACAAATGATGATGAATTTTCTATAAATAATAATCTGTCGGCTTTAGATAAGTATTGTAAAATTCTGCGCTTACTTGTAAAACATGGTGTATACTTGCTTTGGATATCGTGCTAGGTATTATAGCACGTTTAACGCCTATTAGAGTTTTTATGATATCTGTTAAGTGCACCTAATAAAATAAAATTAAAAATTAAATTGAAATATTGGAATGTAAGTTTTTGTCTATATTTTTTTAAATATACGTTGTTCAAAGATTGTAACATACCGAAGGAGCTTCCATTGTTTTCTGACAGTGTTCTCATGACCACTTGCGATCTTCATCAACAGACCAACGCGATGGTATAAAAATTTTGTGTTACCAAGTTACAGTACGTAGGCATGCTAAATTTTAGCTCAATCGGAAATCTGGAAATGATTAAAATCTGACTAGCAAGATTTTACCGAAACATCAAACTAATTGACAAACAGTGTAAGCTCAATAAAAACTTATAAAAACCGAAACAAAAAAACGCTCAAAGCGTTTTACGCTTCATTCACCACCGAACGCCCTGCCGCTCTGCTTCGTGAACGTGACAAGGAAGCTCATACGTTTGTTTCACACGCTCGCCTCCGACTGCGAATAAGCGGTTTTTTCGTGAAAATTACTTAAGCCTCTACATTTTTACGGATTATACAAGTAGCAACTGTACTTGAGGCTCAACTAAAATGTAGACAAATACATTTCTTACCAAGATTTCAGTGCTTTTACGTTTAAAATATATTTGAGTAACTTCTGTTTCATCAAAATTTTAAGGAGAGTAGATACCTATGTAGATTTTAAGAATTTTAATTACGCACATGTGGTACTGCTGCTGTTGTAATCGTTTATAGGCTTAGGTAAGTAACCACTTTCCATACAAGTGGCCTGTGCATTTGCTTGCCACTTTTTCAGTATTAAAAACACGATACTCGACTCGTACAATAACGCATTCTTCTCATCCGATTTCCTATGAAATGCCATAAATCATATAATAACATTCGAGTACAAGTAAAAGCCACTTATATAAGAATAATCTGCAGTTCTGGTTGCTCTGTGCAGTGTTAGGATGGGGAGCCCGATAACATTAATGAATTTGGGTTCGCCTGGCTTTCATTTCCTAAGTCTGCCAGTGAGTTGTGTCGGTGAGGATTATGGCTAGCTTCCCTCCCTCTCACGCTAAACGAATATGTATCAGCTATCTTTTTCATCCTCACACCTCATTTTCTCTCAGATATCGGTATCTGTTTTGGCGACAGTTTCGTTTGTTTGAGCTAGATTATTCGTTTCTCTATTGGTCCAATTTAGGAAGTCAATGGAAGCGGTTCTGAATACGTCCCTATATTTGAAGCTGTTAGATATTTTGTATAATGAAAGCAAAATCTACGAGTTATTTGATAATTATTTATTTTATTTCGAAAAAATATTTATAATGAAAAAAAATGCATTGATCTACAAACATATCCGTAATAAACACGGATATAAACATATAAGCGGATAGTAGGTATATTACAAGTACATCCATGCCCTTTTCATGCCACAATTAACCCTATTGGACGCGTATAAATCGAATACTTATTGCCGGTTTCACGAAATAGTACATTACACAACTAGGGTGGTAAAACAAAGAAAGGCCGAGATCGCAGAAGTTTGCTGCCCGAGCTGCAAGCGAGGGACGTAAATATGCGATCGAGGGCTTTATTTATTACCTCCCGTGTTGTGTACATCATTTTATGTCTACACTTGGCCAGAAAGCGTCTTTTTCCGTACGCGCAGCGTTCGGAAAAAGCCACTTTATAGCCAGGTGTGGCATAAAACAATATACCAGCGATATCGCTCGGATTTGATGCGGTCAGAGAGATTGCGTTCAAGCTATTTTAAGTTTATAAAACGGATGCTTGAGCCTTTCATTCCAAATTTTGTTCAAAAATCACTTCATAACAACTGCCGAGTCTCACCTAATTATCACACACATAAATTATTCGGCACAGTCGCGTCGAGTAATTCAACACACCCGCTCATCTCCACATTAGCTGGGAGAGTACGTATGTGATAACCGCATCCTGTAAATAATTGCTATGGAAATAATAGATACTTGAAACATGGCTTTTATAAGCTTAGCCTGCTAAGTGATACGAGACTGCTGAATATTCAACACGACTGGGGTTGTTCATTTGTATATTGTGCATGGCAATCGAATAACCACTAAAACCAGTCTAAACACGTTCTCCGATTACGAACAGATAACACAAATCTAGAGGTCACAAGGTTCCTCGTCGATCGACTCGCCTGTATAAGTAAGCAAAGTGAATTGGCGGCCTGAAGGGAATTGGTGCGCGATCCAGTGGATAGGAATGGGAATGATCGTAACACAAAATATGGAGGTGATTAGACAAAATATTTGGTAAATATAGGCCACCACCGCGACAAACTTACTTCGCAGCGAAATTGAAAAATTTACAATCTCACTAAACCTACTTACTTCCGTGATTTGAAACCTCATTTCACGTCGCCCGTTCACCCGTCGACCGTTTTTAACCCGACTGCCGAAGGAGAGTTATGTTTTCGAGAGGGAGTGTGTGTGTGTGTGTTTGTGTGTGTGTGTGTGTGTGTGTGTGTGTGTGTGTGTGTGCGTGCGCGCGCGTGCGTGTGTGTGTGTGTGTGTGTGTGTGTGTGTGTGTGTGTGTGTGTGTGTGTGTAGGTATGTAACTATATGTCTACTTCTTTGGCACGCCCTACAACCTACACCGTTTTACGGATTACGTGTTAATTATCGTTAAATTACTCTTAAATATGGGAGTGACACAGGGTATATTAAACACAAACATTAAAGTGATAAAATTAAAATCGTTTGTGCAACTGCGCTGCGCTGTCGGTTTTTTTTTATATCCTAGTACCTACAAGTGAAGGTTTCGTGGTATTTATCTAATAGATGACCTCAATTTGTTATATGATATAAACATTTTATCGATAAAGAGAACATGTCGATCAAAGTTAGGTTACTAGGCAGTAAAATACTTGTAATATAGGTACATCGACATCATAATAAAATAATATTGCTCATTCATTCTATCAAAGCGGTACAAATGAAATTCTTTTCAAGGCAGTACCTACATATAAATTGTTGATAAATTTAATTTCTTTGCTAGAAAGGAATATTTACATTACGCGGACCTCGTTCGCTACCAAATTAAATAAATGTATTCCAGTGAAAAAACTACTCTTTGTTTTCATATTGTACGAGTATATTTGCCGTTGAAAAAACAGACTAGTAGGTATACTACTGAAATCGTAATTTAATGTAGTATGTAAGATAAATATTAATCAAGAAGATGAATTAAGGATCCTTTTCTTCTTCCAGATAACATTATATACATATAATATATTACCTCAAACAGAGTACGTAGGCAATGGATCCCTCCCAAATAGAAAAGGCAAGCCAAGGCAAAGGTGGCGGAATGTCATCACCAAAGACCTGAACGCCTTTGGGTGATTGAAAACGATGTCCAGGATAGAGCGAAGTGGAAGCAGAAAAGCAATAAAACAGGCCCCGTCACTGCACAGGGCAAACGCTAGAAGGATGATGATGATATAACCTTAAAAGGCTTCATTTAAATAATAAAGTATAAAAAGTTGCGTTAACAGTTTGTTACGCGCGGTAAAACTACAAAGTGAATAATATAATGCAAGTGTCGAACAATTTTTCGAATAAAGTTGCAAACTTTTAATGAGCAAACTTCAGTACAGAGTCTGGCAGGTGGACTCTTTTTAAATTAGAGTCGAACAAGAACGTTCCACTCCATGTCGTGATAACTTTGAGTAGTATTTTTTATATAATATAGGTACTTCAGATTCAAAAATGTTCTTATGCGGATTCACTATGAAATATTTATATCTATCATTTAAACAAAAAATTATGCCTGGAATTTGACAGCTATGTAGATTGCAGATAACATGAGTCTAATGCAGTAACTCTGACTGCCAAATGTTGGTGTTTGACCATTTCAGTTACGTACGTTACACCACCGATATGTAATAAAGAACGAGATACACAATCATCCCAAAAAATGGCCGCAAATTTTCACGAGCCATATTTTTGGTAAATCTTGTTTGAGTCAGTACCTCCAGTATATACTTTACTCTATGCCTACCACAAAACAAATAAAGCGGTTAAGCGCCATGTAATACAACTGTCAAATAAGGGGGGCTACGAACGAGCATGATTTTATGGATTTCATAATATATCTTTTTCTACTTCACCCTTAGTAGGTAACTTTTAAGACATAAATGCAACGGAGCCACGCAGTTAATTACGTCGCCTAAATCTGACTATAGTTTTAACTTTTTCTGTATTATTCTTTTTATTTCTGTAGTTCACAGTGCCGTGGTGCCTGTGTTACTTATTTGAATAATAAAATACAATAAATAAATAAAATAATACATAAGAATTGCACTTATTAATGACAGTTGACATTGTTGAAAATACATTTATTTACATAACTAAATATACAGAGGTACTACAGTACAAATACTAAACTAAATTAATAACTAGCTCAAATCTAAACTAGGCCCTTGCGGCATTGTACCAAGGATGCTGGCGGCATTTCCTCGTTGTATCGCAATGCTGATACGCTGTGCGAGGAAACCGCCAGCTCTTCGGTCACCAGTTACATCAACCAGACGCTTTGCGATTTCTGCAAAAAACTTGTGTGCGCTGGGACCCCATGGACCTAGAGTTTCAACTCCAAAAGGTACAAAATGGTACTCTCTACCGAGACTTTTATACTTGTTACGTTTTGAAATTTCGGCGCTTTCCGCCGCTGCGCCCGCTTTTACGTTAGTCCGTTGGAGGTGGGACGGTGCCAGTGTGTCTACGCAGGTAGCATCCCACACTAACATCCGTCCCAGGCTCCAAGGAACCAAAGACACCCCATCAGGCCTCTTGCCATCATCCCTGATAATGCCAGTCGGCTCAAGAAGAGCAGGCACATTGATGGTGGCAAGAGACCGACGGATTATGTCGTTAAGCGACGCGTGTCTTGAAAAACGGCCCGCACTTTTTTGACAAGATAGTCCATGGTGTCCTAGTCGGTCCACGTCTGTGCCACAAGAGCATATGTGTGGCGTACACACCGAAACCCCGAGTCGCAGACCAGTCGCCAGTCTAAGGGAGGTCGGATCCAAGAAAGTACCAGTATTAGGAGAAGGATGGGCATGTAGCCAGTGACCAGCTTCCCGGGCTCCGACCGCCAAAAGCCTCGCGCGATCTGGACCTGTACAGTTGTTTAGAAGAGTATTGTAGCTTAAATCACAATAGACATTATCCCAACTCCTTTGTGATTTTGGGTTGTCAGGGAATGTTTTGCCCGGGCAAGCAATTTTAAAAGCATTTTTAGCATCCTCAAAGCCCGCAATCTCATAGTTTGTGGGCAAAGCCCTTAAGATATTTCCTATGAGACCAGACGTGCTATGGGTGGATGCCAAAAAGGCTGGGCAAGCCACACTGGAAATTTTGCGGATTCCTAAACCCCCGAACCGAATAGGGAGGGACGCCTGAGACCAGGAAGGCTCACTTAGCTGAATATTTAGAATCGTCTCTAAACTAATTTTGATCAAATCATCTATAGGTGACAATAGATTTTGATGTTTCCAAAAAGGACAGCAGCGGAGCACATATGTAAATTTAGGGACAAAAAGACAGAATTTAAGAATCACAAGAGCATAATGAGGGCTAATTTCGATTAAGCGATTCGTGTGACTTTTGAATTTAGATATAGTATTAGAAATATAACCAGGAAAAGATTCTTCGAATATAGGAGAACCCAGGAGGCAAAGCGAATTTTTGTCTACTGATTTGATATTAGGGGCCAGATCGTCAAATTTGGGTTTTAAGTCGGCTAAAGTACAAGACGATTTTTGAATAAAGAGTTCGCATTTGCTGAAATTTAGATCTAAACCAATGTTTTCAAAGCTACTCTTAATAAAGGACAAATCAGAGAGCACAGTATTCACGTCGCCTCCTAGTGTTCCGTCATCTAAGTACCAGACATTAAATTTTGATTTCAAATTTTTGATAATTGGATTTATAGCCAAACTAAAAATTGCTGGCCCGAGGGGGTCACCCTGCTGACAGCCAACCTCAGAAGATAGTTCATGTGACTTGTACATTAATTTGGAAGAGTCTGAATAGCAAGAAAAAAGGTAATTGTACAGCTCCGGAATTTTTTCCTTAACTTCTGTCAGCAAAGTGTCCCTACTAACCGAATTAAAAGCATTTTTAACGTCAATTTTGACTACAATTTCGCAATCATCGAGTGAAAGGTAGGTCCTTAGGGCATGGACGGCTGCCTCGCACCCACCTTTCGTGCCAAAACCTAGCTGTATAGGTTCAAAAAGGGCCTGCAATTTTGATCTAAAATGTCTAACCGCAATTTTTGAAGCCAGACGCCGTAAAGTGGACCCCACCGCAATGGGTCTCACCCCTCCGTCCTTTTTGGTCAGGGCGATCAAGTTTGCGCCGTATAAAATGGGGGCAATATCAGGGTTAATTTTGCCTGAAAACATGAAATTTATTAATTTAGTAAGGGAACCGACAAGCTGCTCACCTGCATCACCCACGGAATGAGAAATGAGATCTTTCAAATGTTGGGGTGAGATCCCATCCAGGCCGGCCGCCGAACCGGTTTTAAAAGAAATTATGGCGTCAATGACGTCCTTGCCTTCGATTTGGAGGCAGGCCTGGTCTGCGGAAGGTGGGGCAAACGAGTGTGGTACTGAAGGAGCTGGGGGATGTTTAGAAATTAGGGCCGAGAGGGTATCAGGAGTATCTGGCGAAAGCACGTCGTTTGTGAAAAGAAGACGAGCGGCACCTTTAAGATCGCCGTCGCTAATTTTGCTTTCAATTAATTTAGTTCTATTGTAGGTGGATGAGGCGCACCCTTTAGAAAGTCTAGAAATGTGTGGATTTGTATTCGAAACGCAATTATTTTTGATTTTTTGTGTTAAAGAAATCGCCTCATCATTTTTTGCATGAAGGGTATTGAATGAAAAAAGGAAAAGATTATGCCAATCATTAGTTTGATTATTTTCCACACATTTTATAATTAGGCTTGAAAGGTGGTTAGCGACCGTGATCCTGGCGCCGCGCGGAACTCTTTTAATGACGGGCACATTATTTTTAAGTTGGCTTAGGTATAAGTGGAAAGTGATAGAATTTGGTTGGTCAGAAAGGGGGGTGGTTGAAAGGGATGGGTCTAAATTTAGAGCAGCATCATTTTGGCTGATACAGAGACGGTGTTTTTTGGAAATATGAATATTTAGGCCTCTCTGCGTTTTAAAAGAGCTATCGCATCGTACACAAATAAAATTTAGATTTGACGTGCCATCGCCTGATTGAGTTGCGGCATGCATCCACTTACCGGAATAATACACTTAAACACAGAAAACTTAAACACAAATTTTTATTAATTAGTTATTTAATTAAAGTGAAGACCTACTGAATTACTGAATTACTGAATTATATGTGTGTTACTGAATTATATTGTAAATAAATATAAAAAATAATAAATCACAAAGTTACTTTGTTAACCAGTTTATAGTCATAGGTACAATAAATAAATGTTAAGTACTTAATAATAAATATGTTTTTGGACTATCTCTTTAATCATGTTCTTTACAAACGATTAAGCACAAATGCATTTAAATCAGTTGGGAGTTAATCTCAAAGATTCAGAAGACTATTATTAAAGCCGCAAAGAAAGCAAAAACATGCAAAAACTAAGCCCCCTTTTCCTGGGACCGATGCAAACAACGTTTCATAAAAATATTTTAATTTTCCTTGCACTGAGAGAAAAGGCAAAGACAGGCCGGATACCGGCGGCTCCGGCCTCGGGTTCGTTATGAAACTGAATTGTTTGAAACTCAAAGCAAAATGGAACGAAAATATTCGTCACATTAAATACACTTATGACTTTTCAGTTTCGCATGTGTGAATTTAAGCTCTTACTACTAATATCACAAATACCAAGCGGGCTTGGCTTGTTTGTTTCGTTCATACGCCCTAATGGTTGGGTTCAATTTCATTTTTTTTGCCGCGGGCAGTTGCTGTTTAGGTTATTTACAGACTAATTAAGACGTAATTAATATACGTACAGTCAGCAGCAGAAGTAGCTAAGCGGGCAGGGTGTTCAAAACGACCTACACACGCTCTTATTCTCTTAACAATAAAGTCGTGCCCAGCTCATTTTGAACACCCTACCCGCTTAGCAACTTTTGCTGCTGACTGTACGAGTACGTCACATAGGTCGTATGAAAGCACATCAAGGAACTAACATATGTACAAAATAAATAATTAGACCGGGGTGAAGTCATAACTAATGCTCTAAATAAGTTGATGTGTAATGAATATTAAGTTAGTGCACAGTGTGGAAAAAGCTAAATACCTACCGCAAATATTCAAGTATTCAATATTTTTTTAAATAGTAGGTAACTTACTGGTTTTTCTCTAGGATATTTTTTCTATAACTATAAGCTAAGTATAGAAACATTCTGTTAATTATGTACAGTAGAATTCGTTAATATCGACGCGTCCAACTGAACAAAAATATGTGAACACGACCTTATACCCATGCAAATAAGGTTGTGTTCACATATTTTTGTTCAGTTGGACGCGTCGATATTAACGAACTCGACTGTACCTACCTACCTATAAAATGGTTTTCATCATACCGCATTATTTAGGTACTTTTTATTAGATTCGCCATCGGCTTTTGATGAGCACAAAAAGAGATGGTATAAATAAGAACTCCATTCATCCACACGGAAAAAAAAGTTTCCGGGATATTCTTAATCCAAGATATTATATTATCTTGAAAATATTTCCTCGTCCAATAATAATTACTTAGTCCACAACTTTTCAAATCCGCATCATCATACCTCGATTTCCTCGTGACAAGTATTTATTTCCTTTATCAAAAACATGATTCTTTCCTTAAAAAGACCACGTTTTCTTAAAATAGAAATACATAAATATATTGTAAGAGTATTTACTTAAAATAAGTCGATTTTGAGAGTTTGATTCAAGTAATTCAAGTCGTTTCGGGGCAATTTAATATTGTTTTCATAGCAAAATTGCATTTCAACCGACTTCAAGATTTCGAAGGATTAATTCGTCGCGACCTTTGCTTGTTTTTTGTATGTTCACCGATTATTCGAAGACGGCTGGACCGATTTGGAAAATACTTTTTTTGTTTGAAAGAGTATACTTCACAGTTGGTCCCATTGTCACCAGGTCTAGATCTGATGATGGGATCCTGGAGAAATCGAGGGAACTCTTCAACTATTATAGGTACACCTACCTATAGTGATTTCACTATTTTTTTACAGCAAATTGGTTATTTCCTCTTGGAATAGCGGATCCTAAGTGAAGTCGGTTCTTTTTTTGTTTAAAATTATTATAATATTATCTAGCTAATGGGACCAGAATCTGTGTTAAAATTTAGCTTTAATTAAAAACGTAAATGAAAGGAAAATATAATAATAAATTATAAGAAGTAAGTATAGACAAACAGGACAGGACTATTGTAGCCAATAAACCTGATATCGTGGTAATAGATCGACCGCAACGCCGGGCCATGCTCGTTGACATCACCGTCCCATGTGACGTGAACCTCGTGAAAGCCGAGAAGGACAAGTCCAGCAAGTACCTAGACTTGGCTCACGAGGTAACCGCCATGTGGGAGGTCGATTCGGCGATCATTGTGCCGATAGTTGTTTCTGCGAACGGTCTCATAGCGAAGAGTCTCGACCAACATCTTGAGAGGCTTTCGCTACGAGGTTGTGGTTGGATCAAGGGTCAGATACAGAAGGCGGTAATCCTGGACACGGCGCGTATAGTCCGAAGGTTCCTCTCTCTGCGGCCCTGACCACCGGCAGCCTGGGCCTTGCCCTGCTGCCGGCGGCACTCTAGGTTAGGTTTTTTATAATGTGTTTATGTTTTATATTGTTTTTGTTTTGTATGGTATATTTTATTTTAATTTTATATTCATATTGTAAAAAACCTAACTTAAGAAAGAAAATAAATATACGGACACAATAAATAATAATAATAATAAAGTAGGTCCTCATAATTAGCAATGCAATCATGTTAAGCTAAGATAAAAGACGAAGTGGCACAACAAAACTCTGCTTTGAGGATAAATGTCCGAGGCTGCTACTCAAGTAATTTATCACTTAATAAAGATAAAGAACAATAAAGGGTTGGGCGTAGGAAGTAGGTACCTGCGAGTAGTTGAAGGGCGCTTTGTGAATGGCTTTGAACGGCGACGCTAACGAGGGTCGCACAAAGGGCAGTCTCGCGAGAGCCTTGCACAGAATCACGACCACTATTACCGACTACCGCCAACTGAAATTAAATTTTTAATTAATGAAGGTTCTAATAAGCAGAGAAATGGGTTATTCCCATTGAAGCGGTCTGTCTTTACCCGCCCTCTCCCGATGGACTTACCTTTACGGACTATATCTGCAGGCGGGATCAACTATTCAAAAGATTATTATTGCCCTAGATTCCTCCATGTCTCATGCAAGCAAAGTTAAGCGTGAAAAATCACAAATCAGGAACGTGAGGCTAATATAAGTACGCACCACGATTTTTTGTCGTGCGATAATTTTGTCGCAGATAATATATAGCCTGACTCCGGGAAAAAGTGTGAGAGTTAAAATTGCAATACCCTATCTGCATAGCTGACCACTCGTGTCTACTCAACTGTTCCTAGTTCCAGAGATCGTTTAATTAGTTAGTTTGCCTTTGACCAATAGCGTAAGTTACTCGTATTTGTTTTACTAAAGTATTTACTACAGTACTTTAGCAAAATTTAGATATTCACGTTTCTGAACATATAAATTTTTTGGTCAATATAGGTCCAGAAAAAGGAGTCCTGAGAAAAAGCCTTAAAGAAATAGTACAATCCGTACTTACTAGGTACTGGTCTTGACATTTACATACCCAAATAAATCAAAGCCCTCTTTTAACATTCACATAGATATATTTAAAACAAAAAGGTCCATTCTTCCGTGAAAACGACTTCCGTCATGCTGAAATCTAACAACGGAAACAATAGACGCATTCACAGTTGGGCGGTAAATTAAGTAGGTTTCTTATAATATAACATCCATGGGTTACATGTCATTTTTTTAAATCTTCTTGTAGTTTTTAAACTACTTACCGATACAGAAGTTCATTGGATGAAGACATTTCGTTTGCCAGTGGCATAAATTATAAGTTCATTGAACGGATATGTAAATTTTCTGACTGTTGTTCGCCGCGGGTGGATTTCTATAGTTTAGTTTCGAATTAATTTGCCTATTGCAGAGTGAAGACGTAGGACGCTCGACGTTGAAAAGATGACGTTAATCGAAGCCAAGGATTGCGAGAACCAAGAACGAGAAAACTTACTTAGCTTTAAGCAAATATAAATTCATGAACGAACTAGTCAGATTTTAAATGTTGTTATAGAGTTTGTCCGGAGAGGAAAGTTTTTGGTTTATATGGGAGCTCATACATTCTATGACACTATTCGTTCCGGAAAGACTCTACAAACGAGTCGCCTCGAGTATAGTTATATGAATAGATATGCTATTCGCTAATTCAAAATATTAGTCGCTATTTAAAACAGCAACCGACGAATGCGCTACTTAGGCCAAGAAAAATTGCAAGTCGGGCTAGCAAGTCACGCGGCGCGGGGATGCCTGTAAGGTAAGCGTTTCTCAAGGAGACTTCTCAAGTAGAAGTTGCCGCGCCTTGCAGCTGTTATCTCGCAGACTTCAAAACTACACTGCTTTAGAGAAACGTGCTCGATTGGCGCGAGAACTCCAAGCTGGCGTGACTGTTTGTGCCACCTTGCGCACACCTTTTTGATGCATTTATGAAATAAAAACAGGTAGAACTTTATTGACCATTTTCTATACATCGCCCACTTTGTACTAAGTATTTTATAAGAACCATTAAATCTCTCAACGCCGTATTTGTATTTTATTAGAATATGTACGGAAATATGTAACATAAATAGGCATAAAAAGACTTTTTCACCCCTACTATTCGAAAAAGGGCAATGTGTTGCCCATTTACAGGGAGCAAAAGTGACTTTTGATCCCTCTGCGATTTGTTGCCCATTTACAGGGAGCAAAAGTGACTTTTGATCACTCTGCGTTTTTTTTTAATTTTCCTTGTCTTTGCAAGTAGAGTGTACTACGCGGTAGCAAAATTATTTCGATCTCGGGTCACTTGAATCCCTCACTACGCTCAGGATTCCACGTTAGAATCCCTACCTAGAATCCCATTCAACACGCTACCCTCGACCGAATTAAGTCATTTTGCTCCCTTGTAATACAATCTATTATTTCACCAGAGTTAAGCTGTCACTATACCTATAGCTTAGCTTAGATTCGATTAAATTAAAGCCACATTCATAAATTGTAACCATTCTATCGACTGACTATGATCACCCATGCATTTCTTAACTATGGCCTACTTGACTGCGCCATCAATGCGAATATGCAATATAAGCATTCCATTCCACAACTTACACGCTAATTAAATATTACCTTATTTTCATGAAATAATAAAAGCACAACATTTAAATTGGAAAGCCAACAGGACTTCAAAGGCCACTTGAAAATTAAATCCCTGTTTTTTCCATGGAACATTGGCAAAGAACTGCGGTAACTTTAATTAACTGCAGGTTGTTATTTTAATTATCGCTTTCTGCTTACAAAGCGGAATGAGAGGCCAAGGCGATTCTCACATTGATAAGCATGATTTTTACATGCTTATATACCTCGTCCACGAAAAAACGATTCGACCGTATAACGATTATTAAAAACGGTCCAATTTGCTGCTCTTTCGTGAACGTGACAAGGCAAGGGAGCTCATCTGAGTAGCTCAAACGTTTGTTTCATGCGTTTGTAGCTGATAGCGTCAAAATTCGAGAATTAGAGATGCCTAATTTGAAGCGTGTTTTTCCTTAAACAGGCATTAAATAAATAAATAAATGAAAATAAATAAATAAAATCATTTATTGCAGACGACATAGTGGTCAATAATATATGAAATTTACAATTAGAATTAAAATTTTCAAATAAAATTAAAACTAGTAGTTCTGTGAACCGTAGACTTCGGAGCATTTCCCCCCTTTTCCCCCCTTTCACTCTCCCTCAAAACTTTTTTTTACAACAACCTCTGAGGAAGTGTGGGCTTGACCTTTTACACGAAAATGATTGAAATTCGTCCATAAATAACGCGACAGCAAACTTCCCCCCTTTTCCCCCTCATTTTCCCCCCAATCAAAAAAATGGCTCACAATTTGACAATTTTTGGCAAATAAATCAAGGAACGTACATGCCAAGTTTCATCGAAATCGGATGAAAAATGCGACCTCTAGACCGACACTGACCAACCAACCAACCAATACACACACATCAATCTGCCAAATCGTCGTACCAGTGAAAACGGAGACGTTCGTCGCCTCGCTACGCTCGGCTCCTCAGTCAATAATAAAGAAATTAAAATTGGAACAAATCATAAACTTAAAAATAGTATTTAATACAAAATCATAAATAAAATTAAAATTACTTACTAACTAGCTCAGTGACCGAAGGAGGATCTTGACCTCTGTCACTAAAGATCGCCACTCTTCCCTATTTTGCGCCGCTTCGTGACAATTGGATATCCCAAGGGCGGTCAGATCTTTGAGGGCTTCGTCGCTGCAGCAGCGGTATCTAGATAGTCCGGTTGGACGTCTCCCTCCACACCATCTTCTCATCCTTTCCGACCCATCGGAGTCGTGTGGACTTGGTCACGCCAATTATATTCGGCATCGCCGCCAGTTCTTCCTACTCCCTGTTTTTCTTACGACTCCACTCGCCATTCTCATCTGTAACTGCAAACTAAAATTACAATATGTACAGGTAATTATTATTATACTATGGGGACATGCAGACCATTTCAAAGCCGTGCTACGGCTACGGGGCAATTAGTCACCAGACTCAGGATGATGTTGTTGTTATCATTATCACGTACGCGACACTTAAGGAAAAAGTCAAAGTACTTATTCTGGCAATAACTATTTTGCTACATCCGCAATTTCTATACGTATTATTTGTTCTGATCAAATACCATTCAACGCGACCTGACGTCAACTTCAAACCTACGTGATTGTACTTTTAGCTGTTTTAAATGCTATCTAGATATTATTATAATATAGTTTTAGACAGGCAGCTCACGCTTATAAGTCTGAATCATAGTTCACTAAGCACTAGTTCAACGCCTTTCTGGGATATCATTTTGGTAACGTAAATTCGTATTTGCATAATACCGTGGGTGGGTGTTAATATTGTTACTAAGTTCGTCAAACCTGCTTCTATAGAAACTGAGGTAAGTTCCTAAGCAGCTAAAGCGACATAACCGGCCCGACCGTGGAGATCCAATAAAAATTATAACCAGTACATTGCCGAAATTTAAGAGTAGAAGAGGCCGTCAAATAGGGCAAAACTTAGAGGATCACTCTTCTGTCTGTTATGTAATGTACTTACCTATCATATCCTACTTTTGCTTTATTTTGTTACTCGGTACTTAGTATACCTACATAATAATAGTAACCAATTTGTAATCATAGCCAATTATATTCAGAAAATTCATGAATTTCAAATAAAAGAAGAACACCGTATGAAGCGAGATAGAGGGCGAGTAAAATCTTAAATGCTCATTTTTACTCACTTTGTGGTGCGTCGATTTCCAATGCATTATCATGCTATTATATCATTACAATTTAATATAAATGGGTAAATCAGCACTGGCGGCGCGTCCATAGAACTCGATTCCCGTCGGTTTGTTTAATTTTCTGGCACCTAAGTAGTTTTCTTACAGCTTAGCCAAATAAGCTCCGGCTTGCCTAAGAAAATGAAAATCAGTGTACTGAATTGTTACCATCCTAGTGATTAAACAAATAGTAAGAAGTTACTTTAAGCCGCGGACGTCCTGCCCCGTCTTTTCAAGTAAGCCACTTGAAGCAACAAGCAGCAATTGAAAATGACAATAGTTGCAAGCTTGTTTTACAGTCCTGGAAAGAAGAGAATTGAGAATTTATTGCACACTTTAGTTTTATTACCCTTTAACTGCCAATGATGGGCTTTTAAGAAATCCTTTAATGTTTTATTGCCATGCCACTAGAACGCAAAGGATGTACCGTGATTTTTGAAATTTAGTTCGGAATAATGTTTTATAAATACCACACACTTTTATAAGCATGTACGTACCTAACTTTATAGACAAATACTTTTCAGTTTCATTCGGTAATTTTAAGAATGTTATATTTTGCCTATAAAGGTTTACGGTCGGTCGACGTCAAAAATATGTTTACACTATTGCACCTTACTCCTTTGTAATAAGGTCCAAAAGTGTAAACATATTTTTGACGTCGACTGTACTAGAATAAAAGCAGACGTAGGTACTCTGTTCACTGCTACATGTATTTCTTTTACAATACTTAAAAAGTGCCTATAACATCATTACTCTTCCATTTTACACCTGCCGCCGCAAAGCAAATTGTGAAGCTCCTACATGGCTAGTCAAATCGTACCATTAAGTAGTTATCCTCTGTCATTCTAACATAACAGC
Source organism: Pammene fasciana (assembly GCA_911728535.1). Taxonomy (NCBI): domain Eukaryota; kingdom Metazoa; phylum Arthropoda; class Insecta; order Lepidoptera; family Tortricidae; genus Pammene; species Pammene fasciana. The sequence continues at coordinate 7,548,815 of OU452279.1, forward strand.
CTAAAACCCGTACGTTACACTAGTTCCCATAGACACTTACACCCCTTCAGTAGTGCAACATAACGCTGGCCGCAGTCGAGCAACAGACTGAGATAACAACCGCTCGGCGACAAGGCGCTCGCAACTGACAACTTGCGACAACTTGGAACAACTGCAACTGCCGACAATTCCCACGGCCGACCTCACTCGTAACATTTGGAAATTAGTGCAGGTGGCAATAAGTTTATGACACTTTAAGTGGCTGAATTATGAAACGATACATTTAGGTATATTTATCAAATTTATATATTCGTTCACGAAAAAGTCGTTAAAATCGTCAATCCCAGTTTTATCCCTTTTTAGTGGATCTCCATTCTTATGACATTTTTAGGAGATATGTACCAAATTTCAACAACAAATCGTCATTGGTCCTAAACATGACAGCCATTTTTTTTAGATGTGAACTTAAATCACTTGACTTACTTGAATAATTGCATTACAAATTTACGTCCATTAGATTCAAGCGTATACATGAATAAAATGGTAACAAGTAGGTACGGTCAAGGACTTTAATTGTTGAGCCATTTAGGGTTCACTTTACACTGGACTTTTCATAGAGAAAATATTAAACAAAAGAAAATAACTTGACCCATGAATGGCTCAACAATTAAAGTCTGGGACTGTACATCAACACAACATTCAAGTTGGATATCACCAACTTAAAACGATTAAAGGCATGTTAATTATTTCACCTGTAGCTGTGTGAATTCACGTCAAGTAATTTATTTTTAGCATTACAGCGACCATTTCGTGAATCCCTGAATTCAAAAGTGTTATTACTTAGCAGTACCACTTTGGTAATCGTTTTAATGCTAATGCTCTGCTTTGACTTTTAAAATCTCCTAGACAATATCTGAATAAAATTAGCAAAACCAAGACTTGACAACCAGTTCTTTCGTGAAAATAGAGAATTTCATTAGTACTTAGTATTCGACATTTTTTTTCTATACTGCTATGAAGTCTTATTAATTACATTTGGAAGACATATTGCAGATTTAATACCTAATGAATTACACGATGATATTTGTTATTGTTAATTAATACGTCATATTTTTGTTGTTTGCTCACATCATCCAGTAGCGTAGTATAAACGTTTGTTGAATAACTTAGTAAGAGTATAGGTACAGATAATAATGACAACGAAACGGTTTGAGGTTGCCAGGAACTCGTTAAAAGTTTAATTACTTGGCTCTTGGGAATGATTGACGTAGTCATGCTGGCGATATGCTTCCGCAATACTAACGACTCAATCTTAACTTTGTTATAGTAAACATTATTGAAACTAGTAATTGAAATCAGAACTTTTTAGGTGTTAGGCTAAAGACGCCGTCGGGGAGGATGACGTCATACGTTATTGTGGTAAAAACGGCTGGAACTAATGTTACCACTTACCGCCACGTGCTTGACACCAAAGAACCATATGATACATGTTATGCTTTATTGTTCTGACATTATTCGTGATTTTAAATCAGATTAATATTGGATTTATTGGCCAGATATTATAAATTGCAGTGAAATAAGTATTGTACCCCGTTCATACCACACCACTGTCCATGCGTAGCAGTGACGTCCCAAAAATTATGGGCATATGTGATTTGTACCGGCTTACCTAATTAGAATACTTGTAGAAAAAAATCATATAGTTCATAAAAACGCATATATGAGCAATTATTATTTTTAAATTTGAAAGATTCTCTTCGTCGCTTTGATAACGTCGCTAAAATAATTGAAGTAAGCGATCCGTAGCCAATTACAATAATGACAATTGGCAAATGCTCGACCATAAGTGCGAGTTGCACTAACTAGACCCCTGGGTCTCGCTCTCTCACTTTGAATGAATACGCGGTGCGAGCTCGAACATCGCGTCGTTAGTTTTATTAATGTGCACACCACTTTTGAAAGGTCGTACTTGCCTACTCAACTGACGGACTGCGTTCACTACCGCGTGACGTGAGAAAATTTTAACGTATGACCTCCGTCTTGTGAAATCTGGATTAGTGTGGCTGATAGTTTCATGAAAATTATTTTATAAAATAACTTACACAAATGTGACCTTCCGATCCAGAAGTAAAACTCGGCCTTATAGTCTGGTGAATCTACGAGTAGTAGGTATTTTAACTAGCGTGATTCAACAATTATCGTGCCTACTCTTTGTGATATATACCTACTCAAAGTCACAATGTTCTTATTGATTGATTCAACCAATGTTATCATACTTTAAATACTATATACCACCCGCCCCAATATATATAGGTATATCAAAGCTTGAATAAATTTCAAAACTCGATAACAAGTTAACAGTCACCCAAACATATTAAAGGCTGGTTACTTAGTACGAGCTGAATACGCATTATCATATCATATTAACATACAAGCACATTTCCAAGAGCCGACCACATGCGCATTCTGAGTTCAATATCAGCGTGAAGGCTCAATAATGTGGAACATTCGCCGCGTCGAACGGCAAAAGCTCCAATACGTGCAGAGATAAGAAATGTTACCGACAATCGCGCCGCCTCGACCTCATTGTACCCGCGTTATATTCGCGTTTGAACTTCCCGGAGGAAATGACCCCGAGGGTGACCTCACCTGGAATCTTTGGGTAATCAGATACCATTTTACTGATACTAAAGGACCGAAGCGAATAGTTTCTTATGATTATTCTCTTGAAACAAACGGTTTGCCTTTGTTGTGAGTTTGAATTTTCTCTTTGAGCTTTGCTTTGTGAATTTGACATGAAAAGGGTAAAAATAATCTAATTGCTTGTAAATATTCCATAAGTACTTCTGTATAACACGATATCTAAGTTCTATTTCTATCCCTCATGCATGCTTGGCGAAGTAATATAAATGAAGTGGGAAACACTGGACGGTTAATTTCACAACACGGACCCACAAATTTCTGTAATCTAACTTATGTAACTATTATAAAATTTTGATTTTTACTTTTCAGTCACAATCCAAAACAACCTATTTTTAGGTAATTTAAAATTTTCAGGCGAACAAAAAGAAATCATAATATATTTTCCAAATTCCATGCCGCTGACCTTCAATACAATTTCACAGCTCTTAAATACAAATTATTGCAGCTTCACTTACTACAAATTTAATATCATTATATTCATTATGCTGCAGATTATCCACGCTTACTACATTTTCCGCAAGAGCGATTAACATGAATACGCGCCAACGCAATATTTTTATGAATTTCCAATTTTTCGCAAAGTTCGTTTCATTTAAACGTTGCCTGAAAGTCCGTATGATTCAATTAATTCATTGAATATTGCAATTCGTTGTCAGCCGCAGCGCTGGCCCAGCCCGTACATACAATAGAATCACAAAAAAATATAACATAACACTCCAACTGTGGTTTACAGTTGAATATCGGTTAAACACTTGACTCTATGCATGTTACTGAAAATATTTTGTTTGTTATTAAAAAATCCAGTGATATAAAGCTTGCCAGTGCAGCTATCCGCGCTGGATTTTGTTAGAAATTTCAGTAAAATTTTGTTATTATCTATGTCACATCGTTTTATTAGCTTTTGAACCTCGAGAGCCTCTGGGGCCCGGAGGAAGTAATAAATATCTCGCGCGTCCCCGATTTCAACCAAAACTTTGCTTGCACTAGACTGTTACATTTTCATTGTGCTTACATTATTTTATTATTATCATAATAACTGAGTCCCTCCGCTAAGTTGGAGAAACACCGATTAGGTACCTTGAATACTTATGAGATACATTTTATATATTGCTAGGTACAGTCGCCATCAGATATATCGTAGCGGGCGAGTTCCTCAAATACTTAAACCTTACGCCGTTACCTTAAAGTTCAATTCAATGTCATAGCAGTTAACAATAAATACGCTATAACTATGTGTCAAAAATGTCATCCCTTTAAATATTTGTGAACATAAAATGTGACGTAGGTATTTTGACTTGTAAAATTACTGACTTAAGGTATATTTTCCTTCAATGTTCAGATATTTGTGGGTCACTTTTGTTGCTTAGATACCTTTGACGCTTTAATGCGTTCAGATTTTTTTCCTCGCTGTGTGTTCACTTAAAAATAACTGCTCATATATTTATGAAAAACTGTACGTACAGATGTTATTGGCCTCATGTAGCGTAAAGAATTTATTGAAATTTGAGGCTGCTCGGAAGTATTTGAGAACCTCGCCCGCTACGATATATCTGATGGCGACTGTACATGGGTACATACTTACTACTTTAAGTAAATGGAATTAAATTAAAATGTATAAATAAACTGCGTATTTTATGATTACAACTATTAGCGAAAAAATGTGCACGACTTGCAATTTTTAAAATAGTTTACTTTATATATTTTAATATACATATAGATACCAAAAAATTACTATTGTGATTTATGTACTTATATGTTGCAATAACAACACTTCAAACTTTTTTATTTTAATTCTGAAAAAAGCCTTAGTAATAACCACATTTTCTTGCTAGCTTGCTTGCTTGCGGTTATTTATATTCTTTTTGTAATTTATTATTGATTTGGACCATATATAAATATAATACATCATCATCATCTCAGCCATAAGACGTACACTGCTGAACATAGGTGCTCCCCTTTAAGGGGGGGGGGGGGGGGGCGTTGCCATACGCGCCACGCTTGGCAAGCGGGTTGGCGCGCGCAGTTTTTTTTTGTTTGTTGATTGTAGGCTTTCGGAAGATGCTGCTGCCCATCTCCCGGAAATATATAATACATACTGTAATATAATTTTTTGCTCGTATTACAGGTCACACCCTGTATATAGATCTACTTAAAATTTATTTAGTGGGCTATGGTTTAATTGTAACAAACATTTCTACCTAATTTATTATTTGTAACGTAACCAACCAAGAGTGCTGCTCCAACTAGTATGCCCTCATTTATCCGTGGAACTACCCACGTCTTATTGCCTCAGACTGGTCGACTTGAAAAATAGGGGAAGAATGTGCACGCATTAGGTCCGGTCGTTACTTAGGTCCAGAGTGTCGGTTCGAGGCCGGCTGACTAATAGCAGTGGCGGACTCAAGGAGAACACCAATGGAGTTTGCATGTAGAAGCATTTGAATCGCGAAATACCTAAGGCTATTTCGTGACGTTGCGTTAGAATAGACATCTGCTGTCACTGCTGTCGAGCGAATTCAACGTGAACATATCTAAGACTGGATGGACACATAATATGTGTCTTAGATATGTTCGTTATTATTATATGGCTTCGCCGCTCTGATAGATATACAATATCTTAGCGATCTCATAAGGGTCTTAAGCTCCATAGACCATTATAACGCTTATGTTATTTGTGCCAATTTGAACATTTTCTAAAAAACTAAACTACAAAAACTAAATTACGTAGATAACTATAGATATACCAAGCCGCTCTTAATATTTCACCGCAATCGGTTGAGTAATGCTACCTGTACCTTACCTACCTGTAGTCTGATTTTAAATTCAATGCAAATAGTTAGGGAGGCGAATAGGGGAATTTTCGGCAATACTCGAGCGTGGCAGTTTAAGATATGAGAGATACCTTAGACCTAATAGAACAACCTTGTAAAGTATTTAGCTCTATATGTAGTGACGCGCGCTTAGGATAGACGATCAGATTAGTAAAAAAAATGGATTGTCTGAAATACTCCAGCGCGTCAGTTTAAGATATTGGGGGTTGATTTTAGTGTTTAAAGACTAAATTTAACTAATCTGACGATAAGTCCTTGACGCCGCCGAGTTATAGGGTCGCGAACTTGTAAAAAAAAACGTTCATCCGGCATTCTCGAGCGCGATTTTTTTTTATTTTGTTTTGAAGAATATAATCTAAAACTTAGTAAAAATACAAAATCTGCCGGTTTCCGCATGACCGGAAGTGTGGAGGAGCCATTTCGTCTTCCTAAGAACGCGTTACGGCATATAAGTCGCGAACGATACATTTTACAAAAAAAAGTTTAAATAAACAAAAAAGGTAATTTTATTTTACACAAAAAAGGTGTGTTTACATTTTTGTCCAAAGTTAAAACTTTTTGACTTGAAAGTTCCTTTTTCGGTCAGATTAAGAGAACCCACCAACATTTTTGTCAGATTAAAAAAATATGCTTTCAGGATACCGAGATAAACCTCCCCTATGAAAATCTGACGCGCTCGAGTATTTCAAAAAAACTTTTTTTTTTGCATTTTCAAAAATTCATCGTAACTTATCGTCACGCCGAAATCGTCAGTTTTTTTAAAGGGAGCTTCCTTGGGGCCTACTTAACACCCCTTCCGAAAATATGACGCGCTCGAGTAAATTTTTTTTTTTGCATTTTTGACTACTTTATATGCCTACCCCCACCACGCAAACCGGCAGATTAGTATACCGTTGTTATCAGAGGCACTCGGGGCATACGCAGTATGAATATCTGACGCGCTCGAGAATGCACAAGTAACTGTTTTTTTTAACATTTTTGAAAAACCGTACACGCCAAACCCACCGCTAAAATGGTTTTTGGCATACGAGCTTTTCTTTTCGAAATTATTTTATCTTTCGATTTTGATAGGTCTCGACGGCGCCGTTGAATTACGCCATTTAGCTACCTCGCCTCCCTAACTAAAAAGAACTAACTTCATTCATTCACCAACTTCGTAATCGAATTATCCAAAATGTATGCCATAATATCACAACACCTAAAATCGAACTATAGGTTAGTTTATTCATATTAATATAGGTATCTTGCCTACCTTCTCTACTCTTACTTATGCATTCTTGGCCAGATAAAGCGGCAGGTATGAATAAAGTAAACAAATTACTTATATAGGTCTTTTTAAATAAAAAAACACTGTTGATTTTTATAAATCGTTGGCTTCCCGTATTAAGGAGTGAAATATTCATTAAATAAGAGAAAAAAACAGCGTCCAAATTTCACGTAATGTGCCTCCGGCATGTTCGTAGCGAGAGGAATAAGTTTAAATAATCCACAAGTAGGGTTGACACTTCAAACACAACTTTCTTCGCACATATTATGTAGGTACAATTTTAATTCATCAAATAGACACCCACAAAATATAAAGATTCACTTTGGCCTTAGATACAAAAATCGATTACCTACATTTAACCGATATCATATTTAATGGCCAAATTGACTTCGTTAAATTATCAATTAATGTTGCAAACGTTCATAATTAATAATGTACTCGCAACGTCCGTCGTTTAGGCTGGAGCCATATTCGGAAATGAAAATATAATAACAATATTAATGTTTCACTATAAACAGGAAAAGCCATTAGGAAGCTCATTCAGTTGCATCTTATTCTCGCGAATCTAATTATAAAATCGGTTCTCTGCCTTTTCGCCGAAAATTGTATTGCACTTTTCGCAGAAATTTCATGTGGTCAAATTTCATTTCCCAACTATATAATCTAACCTAACCTAACGCAACCTAGTAGGTAATTTTCATTTCCCAAGTATGGGGTTAGGACATGAAATGGTTGCGAAATAATTTTCGGTAAAAGTTATTTGGCCAAATGAAACTTCTGCGAAATGTTGGTTGGCAAGTGAAATTCGGCGATACAATTTTCGGCGAAAAGGCAGGATACCTCACATCCCACAGAGATATAATTTTGATACGTCAAATAAAGCATTTTGAACAAGGCGCTAGGTTTATCTGGCCGCGACAGCCCTAGCCGGGCGCCAGGTCGCGGCGGTCATTATTCTTTCGCCCTTCGTCTAAGTGAGTTCATTGTCGTTCCTACTTCCTTCCCCGTAGGAAATAATTTCACTTTAAGGCTTTCATTCAGGAAATATTTATGTTATTTTTATGTTACAAATTGAGTTAATGCTTTAAGTTGTTGCAATTACCAGGCAATTGGTAGGGGTTGTTTCTAGAGTTAGCTACAAAATGGTTAATTAGCAGGAAAACTATTAATTAGCAGGAAAATTAAGAATTAGCAAATCATAAGTTTAATTATTTTCAACATAAAGGCTTGGTAGTGAGAAGATGAGTATACTAGTTAATTATTGTATTTTATGTCGATGGTGGTAATGTTGTTTTAATGTCTTGTCGTGTAAATTTATTAGATTCTTTTTGTTCGTCATTTTGTTTACATCCTGAAATGAAATGTATTATGTACTAGTATGTTATTTCCTTTAAAAATGTTATTATCTTACTAATATTAGAAATAAACATGATAGAGGCCACTATATATGACCCACTTACAGTTTTCCTTTTATTTATGTCCTATTAATATTTTTCACCAATAAATTAAAGAGCTAAAGTCAGAACACATTCAGTGCCACCCAGTGCTACGAAGTACGCTCGTAGCCCGTAGCCATGTATTCGTGGCATGTAGCTCGTAGTAGCTACGAACAGAAAACCCGACTGTCGGGTTCTCGGCGCTGAATGTGAGATAGGACGTGGAAACGACCGTGTAGTAAAGATTGTGAAGTTAAAATCTCCTAATTTTTATTAGATCATAGCAAAGAAATGTCGGTGAATCCTCTATTAATAATATTACTTAACGTTTAAATAATAACCAAAACTCATACTGGGATATTCAGTTATTTAACGATTTTGCAAGAACACTTACAGATACATTATGAGTGTAAAATACAAAAGCGAAATAAATAATAAACGTTTTCCTTATTACTTTAAAACGCGATTCACCTCCAATTCATTAACTATACCTACGCGGTACGGCTCACGCTTAAATATGTCTAAATTAAAATTGGCTTGATTGTGTTTTTAATATATCATTTATGTATTTTAAAGTTAAAATACGGCACCAGAAGATTAAGGGGGTTAATGCGGTAGTAATTCAGAATTCGCTCTTAATAATGTTTAAAATTCAAATAAGATACAAGACCGAAACCCGAGAGAAAAGTAGTTTTTTTTAAGGTTCTGCAACTGCTACATTCACTAGTTAAAATCTATACGTAATGCAGAAGAGAAATAAATAATAAATGCTTCCGTTGTTCAAGCCAGAACGTTTAGGGAAAAAATGCGGCCACAATGTAGTAATTGAGCTGCATTTATCCGCCAATTGGGCGCGTCCCTCGCTTCCGTTCGTTAGCCGCGCGGAAATGTTCCGGAAAATTGTTGCTCACAGTCCTCACAGAGCCTCTATGTAAAGCGGACCAAGACGGAGTCGTGCAATAAAATGTTTGCTCGGCCGACACATCTATCTGTGCTTGAATGCAGGCGCAGTAATGGCGTGGTGAAGTTTGGATTGCGACTTTACTTGCGATTCAAATCAGTTTCCTGCTGCGATTGACACAAAAAGTCAACACTGAAATAGAGTGTCGGCTTAAATCAAATGCACCTTGCAGTAAATACTCAAATTAGATTGTTCTAAGTAGGTAAATTCAAATATAGATTTTTTACTTAAATAGTTTTGTGAATATAATAAAAAAATAACAAATTTATTCAAAACTTGTAGTCCGCCTCGAACTGAGAACTCGGAATTTATTTGCAAACGAGTTGACCAACATAACCTGACCCATATGAAGATTTTTCTCAGCCTTCTAAGTCCATAATCCCTTGATCGATCCAGCTCATAAACGACCTCTCAAATTTTATGTATCTCTGCTACAACCCCAACTTATTTCATAAATATCAGATTACGTACTTATAGCCCTTATAGGCAATAGTCCTGCACGTATATCTAATATTATAAGGTAAGGACAACTCGGAGAACACCGTCAGTCGGCGAAGATCGGATAGCAAGCAATTACAGCAAATTCTGCATAGCTTTTTTTACGCAATGGCTGCGTTTGCACCAGAGATAAGCGAGGATGTGTTGTGAGGAATGTGTTTGTTAAGATCGAATAGAATCGGTTCATTTGTTTATTCTGGCACAGCGCTGCTCAACAGATCCTCGCTCATCTCTGGTAGAAACGCAGCCATAAACTATTCTAGAACAGTTTTACAACAATATTACCGTTTCGTAAAAAAATTGCTGAATTTGCTGTAATTGCTTGCTATCCGATCTTCCCCGACTGACGGTCCTCGCCTAGTTGACTAACCGTAAGATTTATTATCTCAATTACCTCGCAGCACACTAAAATTGTCGTTTTCTATAAACAGATATACGATAAACAAACCATAATTCAACCGGAGCTGTGTCGGTAGACCTTTTATTACGCCGCTGCTTATTATTCCCGGAAGACATTTCCCAAAGTTGAAATCCGGTTAACCTCGGTGTTTCATTGGCAATTTTAATCAGGATCATTTTAATTACATCCAACCATAGCCGAGGAAGATTAGACACTGCAAAACAGATACTTTGAATTCATAATATTACTTGAAAAGCATTAGGAACAACAGTGCGTGCCGCCGTATTGCCGCTCGGATATGTGTTTTTGTGTGTGCTCGTAACAATAATTGTCGTGTCAGTAACGACGCAGGCAGATGTTGCCCTATTTAATTAAAACTTTGAACCATCGTTATCCCACCCTCGACATTATTGGACCTTCCAGCACTGGGAGGCTCGCGGGCCACTGTAAGCGAAATTGAGGGACAATCACTATTAAATTCAGTATTTAATAAAGATTCGAAAATGCAAAAACAACGTGAGACACTAAGTGTGATAAATAAAAGATTCCAACTTCTAACTGATTTTCATCAATCATTTTTCTTCTTCTATTAGTTTCTTTGGTACTTTATTTAAGAGCTAGAATTATCTAAATAGGTTTGTCTCAAGGGACAAATCCCCCAGTAAGCGCAAGATGAATGGACTAGGTCTGCTCATTACCTTATTTTTAATAATTTCTTATTTAGATCAGAGGATTGAATATGCGGCGTTCCATGCCTAAAGAGCCCTTTTGCTCGATTTTGAGTTAATCGTGGATCTAATCTAAGTTAGATACGCTACCTAATACAAAAACAGAAAATACCCCAACAAAAAATGAGCATAAGGGCCTTTTACTAACTATGAAACCAAAGATATGTGTAAATCATTGAATGTACCTACCTAAATAATTATTTTTTTAGAAGTACATAAATGGTAATCAGGTATTTAAGGAAAAATAATCTTAAAGAGATATCATACATCATTATTTAATATAAGTAATAGGTATTTGAGCGAGTAATATTTTGTATTATTTACTTCCTGAATTATGGATAAATCTTTACGCGAATCATCTTTTTAGCGAGTTATGAAATACTCCATTGAAACATGTTCCCAAGTCAAAAAAACCGATACCATTTTGTTGAAAAAAATAGGTACCTACCATACAAGCAAGGCTTATATAAAAATAATTAGTGAATAAACAAACAAACAACAAACAAAGCATTTATTTGCAGAAGAAGGGTAATTTTACATGATTTTGTGTAAATCATGGTTTCACCTTTTTCGACTGTTGACAAATTATGAATTATGAAATAACGCTCCGAAGTTCAAATACCACTTCAGAATATAAGCACTAACATGTCGACTTGAAAAATTAGTTACTCCTACCTAAATATCGAAAAGTGTAGCGACATTATCGTTTGTCATTCATAACTCCGTCATACTCGAATGATTTATTACCTTGGTAAAGGGGCGATAATGAATGATATCACAAAGTTAAGCAGAGAAGGTACAAGAACATGATAACATATAAAGGGAAACATTTTAGACTGTGCCTCCGCTCACACTCGCACTGACAACAGGCTTTTAGGCCGCCTGTACTTTTGAATTGCCACATATTTGCTAAAACCAATGGCGATGTTATTACCGACATTTGAAAGTTATATAAACTAGTTACTAGAAATATCAGATGAAAGGGTATACATATTTCTAATTAACCTATACCGACATTATTAATGTTGTTGGCTATAAATCATTGTCATTATGTATTGCACAATTTATGTGACAAAAAACTATTTCATTTAAATGGGATATTATAAAGAAAACTATTTCATTTAAAGGTTGTCTGGAAGAGATCGCTTTTTAGCGATAAGACCGCCTGTTGTTTACCTTAAGTTTTTTTTGTAAATTTTTCTGTCAAAATTCATGTATCGAGGTGTGCAATAAAGAGTATTTTATTATTATTATTCTCTTTATTCATTATTATAATGCTTTTACTAAACATAGATCATTATTTTCAATATCAACCATTAATATATAAAAATATATGGAATCCTTCAGTAATTGTTAGCTTAATAATATCTCAGTATTGTTTTCCATATCTAATATTGTTTTCCATGAACTTATTATAAACTTCACGCTGGAACTACATGTAAGGATTCGCTTGATTAAAACATTGCATGAGCTACATTTTATTATACTGGATCCTCGGTGCTGATAGGATGCTGGCATCCTCGGTACCATGCCACAGAAGCAAACATCTATTGATTATTTGATGTATTTAATTTAGGTTAGTAGATTTTGTTTACATAGTTTAGTGTATTCTTTTTATATAGATATAAATATTTTAACTTATTATGTACTTAAATGTTGTAGTTTATCCACTGACATGAAACTCAACCAGCTATACCTACCTACACCGCTACTATTAACATACCGCTATGTTTTGCGAGGCAGGTTGATGTGGTGAATTTAGTTGGTCAGTGTATGGATAGCAATATGGGACCAATACGGAGCACTTGAAACCTACCGCGAACGCCGGGCGAGTTCAGATTAACAGTTTTTTTAATGACCGGAATCTATACAACAGTGTTTTGATAACAAACACTATTTATATAACAAGTTTTTATTACCAAAGTTTTTGAAATCAGAGAAAAGCTGAGTATTTGTATTTGTATTAGCAAGAAATATGTTGAATCGATAATTTCTCCGAAATTACTAGTCAGTAGTTCTTGGGGTCCGCTACCATTTGTTTTCGTTTGTTCCATGCTGAACGCGACCGTACGCTTGTCTAGGGGGTGATTTTTGAAATTCGAGCACTCTAAAGTGACATTTACAACTCAGAACAAAACTAGCAAAACTAACTAAAATAACAGCGATAGGAATTTAAAATCATGAGTATTTAAATTATTGATTTCATGCGATACAATTAGCGGTAAGCGTTGTGTGCGATTCTTTTCGAGCTTAAACTTTTTGAATTCGGACGCTCGAAAGTCAAAAATTGGCCCCCTGTACGTTTTGACATATGGATATACTCGTATTTAGTTTAGCTCCTTTAGACTTTTCTTTTCAGGAGTAAGCGATGTCTAAGCGGAAATATGAGCACTGGCTTGTACTGTTATAAAATGTTAGTGGGTACCTTGATGGTTAATATGCGAATAAATATAGAAACTACATAAGTAATTCATATAAAAAAGGTACTTTATTTACAACACGACTAACATTGCTTATATGTAGGTACCGTTTTACTGCTGTCTCCACACCTTAGCTGTAAAGCGCTATGAAGTAATAACCATAAACACCACTGGAATTGCAGGCCCTAAACCAAGATTACAGGAGTATTTACAAGTACTATACTTACACACTCGACGGTTTAATTTCATTAGGATTTAAAATTGTATAAAACAGTTTTCTTAACACTTTGAAATGTACTGTACGTAAGTATGTAGTATGTATATTATAAAATTAATCTAATGGTAGTTACTACATACATCATGGCATTAGTAAAATGAATCAGAAATTGCTGGTGTGAATGTTTTTAATGACATAAAGTGTTGTATATAATTTAATGAGGGCAGAGCTCAAGTATGTAATTTTATCTTAGCCTCCAAAATCTTAGTCAAAAAGTAAATTTTCTATATTTTAAAAGAAAAATAGGCATTCAGTGAGAACTCTCAAGATGGACGATGACAAGTTGAAATGATTAACCCAGAGGCCGCGGGTCAGACAAGAACTCGAGACCCTCATTAAAAAGTTTTATGAGTTCCTTACGTCGCTACACTCATTCAAAATAGATTGACGTCGGAATTTTAATGACTTATTGTGCCAATTCACCGATTGCTAAGTTAAATAGCAAACCGCGAAAAAGTTAACGTATAGAAGAACGGGAGAATATAACGGATTTTTCATTTAATCAGGCTGATACAGGAAAAAACTATGAGTAATAAATTCGGAGCTTTCACAATACCCACTGATAAAGAGGGTAGGTAAAATATGGTGTACACTGATCGCCAAAAAATATGTATACAATATTGAACCTTATTATATTGGTGTAAGGTGCAGAAGTACATATTTTTTGCGTTGACTATACTCTCAGGAACTGAAGCAAATGTCGTGTAAAGAACATTATGTAGGTAGTTGTTTGAACGGGTTAGGGCGATAGAACTGAGCACTTGACCATTAGAAAAAAACACTACAGGCAACCATGCACAGGGCACAGCACGAGCACGAGCGGCTTGAAGAGTGTTGGGGTAAAGTATCCACAGTTGTTACACTTGTTACATCTCTCAGTCATGAGGATACGATAAAGAAGAAGAAGACAACAACTAACAATTCAGGCCGCCATCTTGTTCCTTATAGAGGAGATAAAGAAGAGTGGGTCTTGTAACTTTTCGAGCAATTAAAGTTTATAAATCACTTTTTTGGCTTCCGGACTTCAAGTAGGTTTAAAGGAGGTTGTTACGTTTTATAAATAAGGCTGTTAGTATTTGTAGATATAACTTTCTGATCGCCCTTACCGGCTTAGTGAAGGCAGAGACTATAGAGATAGACGACCACAGCCTAAGAACGTTTTGAAGCTCATGTCGATTGCGGCATAGGTGGCTTTGACATAGATGGCGCAATCGACATGAGCAAAAAGTTCTTAGGCTGTGGTCGTCTATGTGAAGATGATGCGCTTACCAATGGTTGACGTAAAATCAATAAACTTTTGCACTTTAATCTGGCTTAATAGGTATTTTGTTTATTATTCAAGGCCCGTTTCAGAGCGGTTGAACCAAAGCGTCGTATATTTTATTGGAAGGCTGGTGCCGAATTAAGAGCAATTCACATCGGCGATTTTCTGTCGCCTGCCTCGGGTACGTGGCACGACAATCCAATTAATAAGCAAACCTTTCGTATTCACAGGGAATGCCAAATGTTTGTCCGGCAGCCAATCGACCGTTCAAATAAAATATTCATATTAAAATTGTCGCACGTAATTGCAGCATGGTGCGCTCCAATTTATTAATATTTTGCACATGTTACATCGTTTCAGAAAACGTTTACTGAGTCCAATCTCGGCTCGTTTGGAATCTATCACTAACTGAATCTGAACATGGCACTGGTAAATATTGTTTTATAATCAAACTAAACTAAAATAATGTACAGGTCGTTTCCTCCAATTGTGTAACCCGCTTTTTCGATCATAAAATTCATCATTTTGATTAATATCAATCTATGTTATGTCATATCCACACGTTGGGCCATCAATATTTCGGTTAAACATCACATTAAAACTAACACGCTTGCAAGTACCATACATATTTAAAAAGGAGAAGATTTACACTACCCTTATTAAACCCTTATAGTTAAGGGTTTAACAAAAAATAAAAAAATAAGTTTTTTAGACTCTGCATTAACAGTCAGAGTAACTTGCTATATCCATCCCTTTCTTAGTGGTGAGAGTACTAGCATTAGAAAAAGACAGTATGATTCTCTTTGTCTAAGTCTAATGCAGAGTTGTCGTGGGACGAGTCTAAAGTACATTTTATTTCATAAATTCCACAGAAAAGGTTTATAAACTTAACTCACACTAAAAAATTACAACCGTTAGGTATGCTTTAGTGGGACTGGGAGCTAGCGATATTGCGTTGCGATCTCATATCGCCATATATATTTAGCTGCACCCTATCATTGGCCCAATGGCTGAACAGACATCACAACCTGCTTGAACCTAATAATATCCCATAAATTGAAATGCGTTTAATGTAACTGTAAGGCATAAATTAATGAATCACACATTACATATAAGGGTGGACTTTCTTTTTGGGTCAGTGAGGGCAGCTACCATTCCGTGCTGCTACGCGAAAATGGTCTTAGAAGACCTTCCCTCGCTTTCAAATTAATGAAGATTGCGAGAAAAAGGTCATTTTTTACAAACTTTTTTTTGATGCCATTCTATCCCATTCCTACCCAGGATCAAAAGCTTTTATGGGAACAAAAAAAAATCCGGCTATAAAAGCCACAAATTGAGGAATACTTTTCCGATACATTTTGTATGTCAATGAAAACTTTTATTTTTCACATGCAATTTCTTTATCCCAATCGATTCTATTCCTGACAGTATCAATAGTTTCCATAAGATCAACTTACGGTAATGTACCAAACAGCCACAAATTGAATAAAGTTTTTATAGGAGAAAATATGAAATTTTATTTACATTTTTCAATCATGCCAATCTGGGGGGTGATTTTTGAGATTCGAGTACTCAAAAGTGACATTTTCAACTCAGAATAAAACGATGAAATTATGTTTTAAAAATAACAACGATAGAAATTTATAATCATGAGTATTTAAACTATTAATTTCATGCGAAAAAAATTGCTTTAAACTTTTGTGTGCGATTATTTAGGAGCTTAAACTTTTTGAATTCGGGCGCTCGAAAGTCAAAAATTGGCCCCCAGTCCTGTTACGTTGAAGGACAATAATACTGTATGAGGACATTACAGTATATGTATGTACGTACATATATTCGTAAAACTATACTATTTCTTCGACATTCGGTTAAGCGTTATTCAGTTATTATTTTAAGTTACAAATTCAAAATGGTGTTCCTTGCAACGCTCATTAGAAGTGTTCTGAATTTTTTTTACATGAAAATAATCATACCTTAAATAATTCTTTACTTCAATTAATTCAGTAATATATCTATAAGTTATAATTCTATAAGAACACCGGTTGTATTAAATAAATTTTTAATAATGAGCTTAAAATACATGATTTATTATTTAATCGTATGGCATTAATAATCGAAATATACATCAGGTATGTCACAAATTGACAAAATACATGATGATGATGAATTTTGCAAGTTAATATTTAACAAAATCTGCTAAGCGTTAATATTATTTCGATTGTAGGTACCTAATTGTATCGTCAAATCACCCGAATAAAATACATAACCATCACGTTCACTAGAATGGGCCTAATTAAGTTAATTTTCATATCCAATTATAACTCAAAATTACATTATTCTTCGCTCTTTTAATTTCAAAGGCTCCGAAATATAAAGCATAATTGGATTCGTTTACAATGAAATATATCTTAATTCGTGTGTATTTATTGGATGGGCTGTCATTCCTTGCGTTGACAGGCGTTGAAGGGATCTCATTCAGCTGGTTTATTCGCAATATGAGTATAACAGATTGTTCGGTGGCGGTTGTCTTGATTTCCCACAAGATTACCGCAATGAGGGCAAGGAGTGAACCGCGGCTCCGTTCCTATCTCGACTGGTATTGCTAATTTTGATTTAATATACAAATATTCAAATGTATGAGCGTTTTCCCTTTGTTTTTCACCATTTTTAATCAAATTTGATATTTTTAAAATGCTCGTATCAGACACTGGGAGCATTACCCTGTACGGTTTTATTTAATTTAAGTAGGTACGTTCAAGGAATTTCCAATTGAGTTCTATTATTTTTAAAAGAAAATGATATATAATTATCTTGAATTTACGGAATGAGCAACTCGGAATTCATTATAAAAACGCGTTTGTTTTGAAATTCGAGCGCCAATTCATTTTGTTTTCAAAGTGTGCTTTAAGTTTTTAAAGTTAAGGAAGACTAGTGATTTATATATATTTTTTTAATAATAATTATTCATATAAATATAGTTTCGTAGGATTCCGTAGTCAGTAGGAACACTTAGACTTTCGTCATGTCCATCAGTGATCCTTACTACCTAACTACTAGAAAGCTGAAAGGTAAAATAGGTACATTTCGGTCTATCAATTTTTTATGGAGATTTCTGGTTTGGTCCCATACAAAAAGTGGTTTTATATAGCCTTCCTAATCATCTCGCACAACATGGCAAAAAAATTAAAAATCACCTATCATGAATACGATAATATGGAAACATCAACGCCGTCAGAAGCATTCGAATGTATTTGTGAATTTCGAATTTTCACGATCGGAAAGGATTATGACACTATCTGTAGATAGTGTAGGTTTTGAAAACAAATACTTCTGCTGAACAATTCCCTATTTGCAGCAAAATCCCTTGTTGTTATTTGATCTCATCATATTGTAGGTGGTCTCTAACGTACTACGGATATTATTTTCCTTTTTTATCGTGTAAATACAACTGCCAATATATTTCTCAGAGGACAAATACCGCTCTTTACAATGAAGCACGCAAACGGTGTGTGATAGAAGTGCGGAGCAAATAAAATATAAACTGCAACAACTATTCTGCGGAGTTCGTGCCCTCACCTCGCTTGCGCAACAAAGACGAACTTTAAAAGATGCACCAATCTTTACTTTCAACAGTTTCAACACTAAAACCACAGAGAAAGGCATGGAAATTGCTTTCTCATAAAGTATTGCAAAATAAATAGAAATTGACAGTAGCATAATAATTAGATAATTAGAAAAACAACACTCTTTTTAACAACACGTCTTTTGGCAACCAGTATTTAGGTAGAGATAGAAAATAACCTTTTATAGCTACCATAACTAGGTAGTTTTTGGTCCTTCTTGGACCGAACTTTCAAATCAATAACGCTACCGCTCAAACGCGGTACACTTGAGCTGAAAATAGGAATGCAATAAGATGCCGAACCATCCCACGGGTTCGGAGATCCGTCGTTAAAGCTTTACGATACGACATAAAACGACCATTGTATCGTTACAATAATTGTCTGCGTTAACATTATGAAATGAAATCATCGAGATAAGATGGCACGTTATTTTGACGACTTTTAGGGCGACGATAGTGATGTTGATTGCTTTAACTGGCAATTTACCACTGAAATATCATATTCACAGCTATGTGCATATTTTATATATACGAACGATGAAATATTAATGTTATCCGACGTGGTTTTCAATTGTACAAATCAAATGAACTAATAATTTTGTTCAATGGGCTCATTAGTGAAGTAGGTAGAGCTGTTATTACGTTAAGCTCATGATAGTTCAAAAATTTTACCGTTTGTTAACTAATGAAAAAAAAATTAAAATATACTATCAACAACAACAACAACGCTTAAAGCGGTTTTGCGCGGTGAATAGTTTTAAAACACGAGATTATTAATTGTCTAAGTTTGACACGGCTGCTTGAAGAAATTTTAATGTAAGTTTACCTTCTCAATAGTTGAATACATTACTGCTTCGATGCTTAACCCGAAATTTACTTAGGTAATAGTTTTACCAAATTACTATGCCTCTATTTACTCCCGTGTTTTACGAGACTCAGGCAATGCGGACTAATGCTAGCGAGGATGAATTAATATGGTTACTAAGAAAAATACCAGTCCCCAACAGCACAGTACCATTTGCAGTAGGAATGTCTAGCGACAATTTTCAGTAATCAAGAAACGTCTGAGCAAATTGCTTTAACAATAATGGCCCCCGAGCATGCTAAGTGATAATT
This sequence comes from Pammene fasciana, assembly GCA_911728535.1. NCBI lineage: Eukaryota > Metazoa > Arthropoda > Insecta > Lepidoptera > Tortricidae > Pammene > Pammene fasciana. The sequence continues at coordinate 7,568,317 of OU452279.1, forward strand.
ATATTAGGTGCTCATGTGTTAATCCAGGGTGGAATGTGCGCGCAATAAAAATTCCCTGACGACGCGGGCCTCACTAAATTACTTTTATTTACGTCAAGACGCCTTAATTTTACTCTCTTGATGTCTTTTAACGGCCCGGAAACCATCTTGATGTGCTTTCATACGAAATAATTTAATAGTATGTTGTAATAATAATTTAATTGAATTGTGATGTTTTTTCGAAGATATTTGCTACCTCTAAGGTAAGTTCGTAGTTTTAGCTTTGAACTTAAATGCTGACATAATCACAATCACTACACGGATTTTTTTTTACTTGAACCAAGTAAAAAATAGTGATTCCCAGGACAAGTAAACGTTTACTAAAAACAAGGAAACGTTTACTAAAAACAAGTAAACTTTACTAAAAACAAGTAGGTTTACTTGTTTCTAGTAAACGTTTACTTGTCCTGGTAATTAGTATTTTTTACTTGTTTCTAGTAAAAAAAAGTCTCCGTGTTTTCACTTGAATTCGAATGATATGTTTCTTACTTCTTACTTGAGCTAAACTAATAAACTATCAAGACTATTATGAAAGATTAATCCTACCTACATACCTGCATAAAAAAGGTTTTCTACCTATTAACGCCATAAGAAGTTAGGTATTATTATTACAATCGTTCCACTGTCATACTATATTATGATACTATATTTAATGGTACTTGAAAATGTTCCTAATGCATTAAGAGCTAGTTCAATTGAGAATGTTTCCAAGACATTTAACGAGCGAGATAACTAAGAACGTACCTCCGGACGTTTTACTGCAGTTGAAATATTCAGAAGAAAGCTTTGAGCGGGTAACTACATAATCCTCTACAGTGAGATTTCCATTCGCTATTTCCTCGAGTAAAATGTATGCTTTTACGGTTTCATTTTTTGATAAATCTCATAATGCTATTATTGAATTAACAAGAAAGGCTGGCCTAATTTATTATTGAATTATTATGCAGACTAATGTAGCCACCAGTAGGTTAATAAATATTATCATACCAATAATAATAATAGTTTGAGATATTTTTTTAATTGTTTACTTTTAATAAACTTAACAGTCTTCAAATCTGTCACTTTTTATTCATTCAAATAAAACTAGTTAAGAATAATGTTTTCATTGCGAAAATATAACTATTATTATCAAATTTATCAAACAATTATCATTACGTCACATTATTTATTATTCCAGCATTGAACAACGGTAACAATGTTAGAATTAGAACGTATACAACTGGAGCATAAATGATGGTTCATGCTGTTGCGTTCCGCGTCCTACCCGATACTTCCGAAATTGATTATGCTGTAGGGTGACAAGACTGACAAGCAATGTGAATTAGACGGATTTTAACCAAGTTGAAAATGTTATTTAGTTTGGATGAAAAAGAGACAATCTAAAGACTACATATTTTTTCAAAGTTGTTGAACAATAGTTTTACTGTTCAAAAGGAGTGTACAATCTACGTTTTCATTTGCTCTTATTACAGGCCACACCCTGTATACGAGTACGAGCTTAATACGGTTTTCGTACCGGCGCCGTAACCGGATGCATACCCGGTACCGGTATCACAACCACCTAACAACTTAGCTTAGTACATGTTCATAGATATTTCTTAATATTTAACAACTGAAGATAGTGTGGTGAACCTGAAAGCTTATTCGAACATTACAACTTGATCTATTGTAGTATTTTTATTTGAAGACGGTAATCTGACAGCTTTTTTCGTACAAAGTGATTAATGTATGGCAAGAACTATCAGATTACTATCTTGAATTAAGAAAAAAAAACTAAATACTACTACCCGTAAAGGCGCCGATATAATAATTTTAAACAAAAAAGAACCGACTTCACTTAGGATCCGCTATTCCAAGAGGAAGTGGACGAGTTGCTGTAAAAAATAGTGAAATCACTATAGGTGTGCCTATAATAGTTGAAGAGTCCCCTCGATTTCTCCAGGATCCCATCATCAGACCCCGACTTGGTGACAATGCGACCATCTAGGGGTTAAAAATTTTGAAAATCGGTTCACGATTCACGGAGATATCGAGTAAAATACATACAAATAATAATAATGATTTTAAAAAATCAGTCGAATTGAGAATGGGGCAGGAGGCTCCTTTTTTGAAGTCGGTTAAAAACGAGTGATAATCGTATGCACTATACATAAGTGACCTAACCTTACCTTTTAATTTCATCTGAAGGTTTCTAATAGAAGATAGACAACTTACTAATAATATACAAGCGAGCTATATTTGAAAGGCCGCCTCGTTCGATATGTTGGCGGTAGGGTCCCATGTATTAAACAGGGTTTCTTTGTAACGACCGATCGTTAGTGGGCGTTTGAGATTACGTGCGATTAGAGGACGTCCCGCTACTAACGACTTTAGTTTTGTTTTTATTTACTGTCCTTTGGGTATCTCGAATGAGGTCCTCAATGTTTAACCGTCAATGTATTTGCTTGTGGCTCGGCCTCGCGATCCTCGTTATTACTCTAATACTCGTATTATAGATATAAAAAAACCTACAACACCAGCAACCAGCAACAAAGGTACTAAGCACCATAGATAAAGATCTATTGCCATTAGAGAATGGTGCTTAGGAGCTTTGTGGCTATATATACTTTTTTCCTATACGGTTTTTTTAATGACGGCATTAAAAAAACCGTATAGGAAAAAAGTATATAGAGGAAGTCGAGCATGAACAAAAGTGAAACGGCTTTCGTTCTCACGTCAAATATTCTAATTGTGTTCACAATACACGTCACATACATAAAAAAATGAACAAGCTAAACTAGCGGTAGAAAGCTGCGAGTACGACCGGGACATAGCTGCACAAACGTCCATGCCCCCTAACGACGGGCGAACTTTTTCACGACTCTTCTAGTTTTTATATCGGTTCGAGAACGCCGTACTTCTGTAGCAGGTAACACAGCAGACATGTTATATGCAGTAGCCTAGTCAAAATAACAAAAAAAAACGGTACGACCAGAACCACTTCATTCATGGAGACTGTTCATTGATAATTGTTTAGGTAAGTCCAGTGAAACCTGGTTAGGTAATTAGGACCTGAACAAATGGGAAACCCCCGAAATATAACTAATTTTATATCTTTCAGTCGGTTAAGGATGAAAAAAATCCTGAGGAATAATCGAAGGCTTCACCCTTTTTGGTAATAAGAAGAACCATATCTTTCGGTTCCGTATAAATTATTAGTTATAAGACATAACATATAATAGTAACTCGCCAAATTAGAATTAGGTTAATAAGTAGTCTCAGGTTCCACTGCGAAATGTCAGGACGCCGGGAATATAATAATTAAGAAATAATTCAAGTCTGATTCTGTACCATCCTGTCTTCAAGTATCAGCCACTACGATCACTAGGTACAACAGTGTCTACTCACATAAACTAAAAAAAAATAAAAAATATATGATAAGTGTTTTTGTTTATTTAACTTGTCTTGATAATTTTATTATAAACACTTTGTTACAGGACAGACTAGACTCATGTCAGTTATAGTAGTCTCCACTGTCGTGCAGCTTCATAAATTAGCGCTTCCTCGATTAAGCGTCTCAGACGGCGCAATCAAATAAATTCACCCTTCTGCCACCCGGTTGGAGGAAATATTGATTTCGGCCTCATTGCCCTCGACCCGACAATTACCTTGAATTACTTAAATTATTACTTTATTGAATAAAGCTGATTTGAAAATCGCACCCGAGTCAAAATGAGACTTTCGGGAATATAAAATTAAGCACATTTTCTAATAAATCTAAATTTCGGCGACGCCGACGCTATTGAAAAGTAAATGACAACATATCGCTCTGCGTCACATTTCAACGTAGGTACGTAACAAGTATGTGGACCTATATTTTTATTTGATCCAAGTGGTACCAAAGCAATTAGAAAGAATTAGGGTCTTGGATTCGATTTTATTATATACATTTTTTTAATTCTAAATTAATGTCTATAAACATTGGCAATGGATAGAACCAATCTATCTTCATGCTAGTTACTTTTGCTAGTTTTGATAATAAACAACTATGAAATACCTATTGGTTAAAACCAACACATTTGATCTTGGTCTAAGGATCTTTATGTAACCGGGCCCTACACGAGCTTAACTAGGGGAGTTGTTTTTTCTCAGGCACGCATAATGACACTAGACTTAGGCCTCTAGTCGGAGCTTTACTCAAAGATAACACGAACGGGTAGAATTCAAGCTAAGGCGCTTGACTTTAATAATTCAGCTTAACATTTACGTAACACTCAAGCTAGTGCCGTACCTCAATAAACCTAGTAAGTTGCCCTATGAAAATAAGAAGCCCACTTGAAGGGTGTATTATACGTACAATGAACGAGCGCACTTGGCGTACGTGTGTGGGGAATTAAGGCTCTGTATGCGTATACAAAGCCGATAGGAGGATAGGCTATATAGAACACAAATTATTTATCATATAGAATTAAGCTGATATTAATAGAGTCACTCTACAATATTATAAAATCCTTTATATTTGGACTAAGTAAAAAGGTGTATTTATTTTATTAATTTATTCCCGTTCTGCATAAATAAGTAATCAGTTTAATAAGGAAATCGGAAGCCACCAAAGATACGTCAACATCATAGCTCATACGCTGCTTATCACCCTGCCCTTAATGGCTCCTCTTCATGATGGGTCATCATAGGGACGCAGCTATGCGTTAGAGGGAGATAACAATATCGCGATCTCGTTCTGTTGTATAGCTGCGTCCCTATGATGACCCATCATGTAGAGGCAGCCTAAGAGCGAACCCGTTGAGCTAAGGAGGAATATTCTCAACACTCATTCTACGCATATCTTATCTTTTAGTTGTAGGACTCCTCGGCTTACCTTTCTCAGCAACTGTTAGTTCAAGAAATTTTAAGTACCTTATTGTATCGCCAGCAAATAAATATAGGCTTGCACAAAATTAAGCATTAGTAAGTTGTTGACTTTTTGACTTTATTATCCATTTCGTTCGAAAAGAGAACCTAATAATGAATTTTTATATAATTTGATTAGTTAAAAGCGTTGAAAGCCTGACGGTAAGACGTCTGACTTTCAATCGGAGGGTCTCGGGTTCAACCGGGTCCGGGTCCGGGCTTGTACCAATGAGTTTTTCGATACTTATGTACGAAATATACTTTGATATTTACCAATCGCTATTCGGCGAAGGTATCGTGAGGAAACCTGTATACATACGCGGAGAAATTCAAAGGTGTATGTGAAGTTTCCAACCCGCTTTGGGCCAGCGTGGGGGTGATCCCTCTCGTGTATGGGAGGAGGCCTGTGCCCAGCAATGGGGCTAACATATTATTTTTATATTATTAGTTAAATGTTCATTTAAAAAATACATATGTCTCGTTAAAATTAAAGGTCAAAATAATTGTAAATCGTTAAATTAAAATATATTTTATGCAGCAAACTCGCTGCAAACCTATATACTTTACGAGCTGTGAAAAGTTATTGCTAGAATGGACCGTAAAAATATAAAATTAAAACTTGTTTGCCTGTTTAATTGCTTTATTGAACAAAGTGAATTTAACAGCTCCCTGCAAAATGAAAAAGGTTTAACCCTTTGACCGCTAAAGACGTCGAGTCACGCGCACGGAAAGTCGTTGTTTCAGCGCCAGCAGTCGTGTTTTTCACGTCTAAAATATAGCCGAGTGCACTCGCGCGCTCGCGCGCTCAGGCGTCAGTGGCACGATTTTTATGTCCGATGCGTGGCGGTAAAAAAAAATAGCGCCAGTCCGTTAAGAGAAGTCATACTCCTCTTAAACGAAAAAAAAGGCGACACGCAAATAAATAATGCATCAAAGTTAAGGCCACTTTAAAGCGATGCTTATTTATGAAGACGCTGAACAATATTTATGTGTGCGACTGCACTTGCGGATCCGGGATTTTTCCAGACAGAAGCTTAACGTTCGCGGGAACACTTCTATAAATATTTAAAAATCCTCTTCGCAGCATAAGACGATTTGCCGTCGCCATCGACGTTGTCCACTTTAATGCTACTATTATTATCTACCAGTACAAACTAAATACAATAAATTAATAGTAATTTGATAAATACACAGTGTTGCGCTTTATGGCTGTCATATGGCATGATTATATTGATGAGGATAGCATCTTGCTACTAGTAGTAGTAGGTATGTCACTCACAGTTGACGGCATATCTAGTATTTCATTAAATAAATGAGAAAGAACGTGTCATGTCATGAGAAAATACGACTTGATACATATTCATATAAAATCACGTCGACGTTGATGCTATGACTTCAGTGAAAACTCTGTATATCTAGTACCACTATTAAACTGTGCTAATAAGCTACTAGCTAGGCTCCTCGGCAGTAGCAAGCTGGCATACAAACTATCGACATATGACAGGAATTAGGTATAGTAGCTCTCCGGATGTCAAAAACATATCAATTTGACATTAAATTAAAGCTTCCTAGTGTAAATAAGTCCTACCAAAGAGAATACAGTACTATAATTCTCTTTGGTCCTACACTATGTAAAGAAAGCCACCTAGGTAAAACAACTGGCCGAACCTCTCGTTACTTTGTTCTGTTCTATTTTTCGTATTGTAAGAGTGAGGTCTTACTCTTAAAACAATAAATAACTTCAAAACCTGCAACTCTTAACGGATGCCAGGAGAGGAACTTCTTAAAGTAGTGTCGCTAAAACTTTAGTAAAAACTGCAACAGTTCCACTACGATTCACCGCACGAGTTCGTCAACGGTCTTCTAATTAACTAAATCATCTTTATTTCACTGCTCTAAACTTTTCAAATTAACCTTTCTCAGAGACTTGACCTAACTGAACTGTTTAACAAACATACCCTGCTATCTTATATCATTTATCGTTGAAACTAACTTTAATTAGGTACCCTCCAGGTAGTTGTCATAAAGTAGGTAGCTACTTGGTCGCTACTGAAACTAAAAAACATTTGACAGCATGTAAAATTTTATGAAGTAGGTATAAATTCTGAGTCGGACTTGCGGCCATCTTGTCGAGCTTGTGGTTTGGTTTCGGGAAAAACTTCTTATTTTATGTTCATTTTCGTGATTCAATGTGTAATATGTATATAGCTTATTCTGCAGTGATTTAACGAACTAGTGAGCAACTAATGAAGAACATGTGTAACCCCTGTTTGAGTTAGATATCCGTTAGTCCACGTGCTGTTTGTAGGGAGTAGCTATCTCCTTATAAAAAGCCTAAACTCACCGTACAACGTCCAGCTCTTGGAGCGACTTCGCCATTGGCAAAATTGTCCCAATATTGTGGACAGAATGCCATATTTTAAAAATTGAATTGAAATTCTGAGTCACCAAAAATATACTTACCTTAAATACGTTAGCGAAAACTTTAGCCAAATTTTTCATGGACCTTAATAAATTATTAATCAGGCCATGAAAGTCCTGCAATAAAAAACCTTTAAGTAGGCAATAATTATTGGGAACTTTCCTTAGTAGGTTAAATGTTACCCAACCTACTTACTTACTAATTTTATATTGAAAATAAAAACTGCTATTCAAACCAAAGTAAATATAATTAAAGCACGGATAGCAAATGAGATAAAATCACCCCCCAAAATATACGGCGTCCGACTGCAAAGACTTAAGTCGAAGGATTATGAGTCAGTCCATTGGGAAACAAGCTACCTTTTAAATGTTATAGCTATTTAGTGCTAGTTATAGTATCGTTAGCAGAGCTGCTAGCAACTTTAAAGCACTCTCCGTTGGCTGTCCCTATCCGCTACAAGTCTCCGCAACTTTTTAATTGGCCAAGCCTGCAGATTGAAAAAAATCAAGAGCCTTTTCAACTTAATTAAAATTACCCTTCAGCTGACGGACCGACATGCCTCCGCTTTATCCATTGTTCCACTCAAACCTACCGTAATGCGGAAAATAAACAAAAATGTAATTAAAAACAGAAATGCTTAAAAGTCTTTTCAAGTGCTGATTTTACAAGGAATCCGTTTTTTGCTTAATTTCCTCTTTTGTGATTTCACGCTTTTCTGACGGGAATAATTATAAAAGGTAGCACGTCATTATTTTATGACATGCCAAATCGTTATTACCTATCGAGCGAATACACCAACTAATAGTGGAAAAGTACCAATTACTTATACAGGTTGGATGTAAAATTATTTCACATGACGTACACTACAGTACCGGTTAAAATAACCTGCATCTGATATTTATGTAATTTAATATATATCAAGTAATAAACGCAAGCATAAATAATTTAACTAAACAGGGTGTTCAGTCTTTAGTTTAGTTTCAGTTTCGGTGAATGCATCTGAAATATGCGTCAAAGCAGTGGATGTCAATATAATATGCGCTGCATATATTTTTCTGCTAAATACGAAATGAAGATACATAATTAAATAAATACGTTATTTTAAATGTTTTGCCTCAATCTTTAATAAATACAATTAACCTGAAATATATGTGGATTTAATATACCGTTTCAATGAAAAATATTGGTTCGTCATTTAATTTGACAGAATGCACATGCCATTTCATGTACAATGATCATAATACCGTTCGATATTGTAATAATTAATATTTCAAACCCTCGCTTGACTCACATTGCATACATAATTTAACATTATAATTAACGCCTGTACCTATTACAAGTGGAAATCTCATCATTAGGAAGTAACTATACCATTAGCAAAAAAAATGCTCCGTTGTTTTATGGTTTTATATAAACAACAAGAATTTACATCTGTGACAGGAAAAAATATTGCTTATACATTTTTAAGTCGCTGTCAAATCATTTGCCTTGCGGATAAGCTTTAGTATAATGTGTTACTACTTTGATATTAATATAATAAACAGCTAGGATTGTACCTGTCAAAAGTAACGTTTTTATTCATATCATCCGTTTCGTGTTATTGTGTTCGGGTTATCGTGTTCATATCAAATAGAAATCAAAAAGCGTCATTACTCAGCGTCTTTTACTCCAGTACTATAGCAGTAAGATTATTTCTGTATGTATAGTCTTGAATGTTTTTTTTAATATAATGGCTTTCTCCCTTTGTCTAAAGCAATGGGAATTTTGCCAATGTCGAGTATATACGTTAATCTCACTTTTATTACTTTTAATAAAATATAGGCAACGTTGCGCGTTGTTCGGTAGAGTGATAGCTATTCTTTACAAACACGTGGCGGCCAGCCAGGATAACCGTCCGTCTAACTAAAGAGTGGCTACACGCGTTATGAGACTAATTCTTCATAAGCTGCACATTCGTTTATGGATCACCGCCCAATAAGCTATCAATATTACCTACACACTGAACTACTAAAATGAGCAAAATACAAAAAAACTATTCCCAAGACGTCCGCACTACCCTGCGTCTCGGACGGAAATCCTTGAATGTTTTGATGTTGCTATTCTTTGTAACTACCAACTCTACCTACTTTTGTTGTTTATTTCTACATACCTTATTGTGTTAACATTAACATTATGTAAATCAATCCTCCTCCAGGTCTATTTGTACCCTCTCTTTGGGCTTGTACATTGTGTACGACATTATGTTGATTTATATTAAGACTGTTTGTGTTCTAAATAAATTAAAAAATTACTCATTATGATACGCCAAACTTTATAGTAACGTTCGATTCGTTGTCAGGATTGTGGTCATGTGCATGAGAATCCTATTTAAGTGGTATCATAACTTAAACTCATTATTTGTTACGAAGTTATTGTCAAAACAAATCACAATAACGAGTTTATGTTATGATACCACTTAAATAGGATTCTAATGCACATGCAGCGTTTATTAGCTCATGAATACGTAGAAATAGTTTTAAGTAGCTCGTACTACCTTAAGACCGTTGTTCTTACTAGTTCGTGTTGAGAACTTGCGGTAGCGAGCATTGCATTAGACTTAGAGTAACATTACGGGTTTAATGCCTCGAGCGAGGACGAAATGTGCGACAGTAGTTCTATTTCACAGCACAAGTTTCTTTTAAATGTTCACAGAAATACTGAGGTACCTACACTACACACTACATACGAGTATATCCTACTAAGTACACGGCAAATCCTCGCTTTATTAAAAATGCGTGTAGCAACAGAAATAGCTTAGCGGGTAAGATGTTGAATCTTCAAACTTAGACTTCAAACAAGATCATTTTACTTACCCGCTTATACTTCTGGTTCCAACTCTACTATTTCATAGCTATATAAACTGTATAAGTACAAGTACAAATTAACAGCAGAGCCGTTGAAAAACGTTTTCAATTGTCTATCCTATTTTATGCATTAAATTATAATTTAAAACTGGTTTTTTCATGTGCTCACGGTTTTTATATGAGGTACGGTAGTATTATGCAACGCTTTATGAGGTGAAGTATAATCAGATTCCAGTACGGCTACCATGAGTTTGACGTTGAATTTTTCGTTAACGAGTAACGAATTTTCTACTATATGAGCATCTCGTTCTGATCTCATGATGCCCGCTCTATTGATGTTTCAAAACTTATCAAGTTTTTAAGCCAGCTTTCTACTATTTACCACCGAGGAAACTATGAACATCAAAAATATTTTACGGAAGAAATAAAGTTCACTACGTTGTAATATTATTATAGGAGAGCGTGAACTTCGGCAGTTTATTGAAACGTGAGCTGCGCTTGCGATGCGACATATGTTATTGGACTTGAGGCGTATTTAGATTTTAAAATTAGAATTATTACTCGTAATTACCTAAATTTTATAGATGTAGCATCTTCTGGATTCGCGGCAGATGCCCGTAAAATATTTAGTAAAACAATTTTATGTGTTTTATCACACAATGGAGTGTTTAAGGTCTTTTCAAACCTCTCAACAGCTTAGCTACTTCTGCTGCTGACTATACTTATACTAGTACTATATTTACAAATCATCAGTTTTAAAGTGAATCATTGAAGGAAAGCTACTTAAAAATGACTTCTTAACTTGTATGAGACCCTGGTAGTTAAGGTTACACCGTTAATTTTCTTTCAAATAAAAAAAACTATCCACTACTAATAGTGTCTAACCAAACTCTGAAACAATTTAAGTTAATCTAATATTTTAAATAACTTTTCTTTCTTCACAATCGTCCCAAAAATTTAACTCACTCTCAAGTGAAACGAACAACAAATCGAGCAAACATGAGCCAAGCAAAAGCGAGGATTGGATTTACCTACTTCTTTTTCGTTTCGTATAAGGAATCAAAAACTTAAATATATATTTTCCCACAAACTTTTATGAGGCTTACTCATTACCTTTTATATAGTCATTATAAATTTTCTCTTGTCTAAAAATAAAACCAACTTATGTATTTCAAGAAAGATGGACTATGATCAAATAGATTTTTCTTGAAATATTGTTGAACTTTTGGACACAAATCTATCTAAACAGAGGTGGTCCATTCTTTCCTCTATTAAATGTTGGACTTATTTATTAATTTTTTTAAATAACTGCCATCCTGGTATCTATGTTTTTTTAACAAAAACATTGTGAATGTAGGCAAAGCAAGTATGAGGTATTAAAATGTAAATAACTGTCATGTTAAGAACCAATAAGTTTAAAACCGTAGATGATAGTAATTATTGTAAGTAAGAGAAATACAATCCGTAAAAAAATATTTTCCATACATAAACTCGTATAATCCAAATGTTCATCTATGTAAATTTTATTGAATACTGATTGACTGCATCAGTTTTTGCATCTGTATTAATTTTAACACCATATCCACACCAAATGGAATAACTAAAAATCATCTGTGAATTTTGTATTAACGTTCGTTAATAATTAATATTCGAAGCGTGGTTTATACAGTCGTGGTTAAGGTGAAAAAGTGGATACATTTCTTTGTCGACTGTACAAAAACGCTGATTTTTCCATCGTGTTAACTTTCCGCGCTTAGGGCCATTCGCGTAGCAAAACATTGCAATCGCTTCGCGGGTCATGTTTTGATAAGGCCGTGACATTGTTATCTTATTTGATGAATGGACTTTTTGTTATAAATGACCGTTGTTATTTTGCTAGTGAACTGGCTCAGTCGGAGTGTTTCCGAAGGCCAGCCAACTTTATCAATGGGTTACTGTTATGTTGTGCCATATTTACATAAATGTATTTTAAATAGTTAATTACGCAAAAGACTAAATAGCATGTATCAGATAGGTAAGGTTGTATTTAACCTAAGTTTAAGAATGTAAATAAACATTACCGCGTGTCAAGGCAGGTTACAAAGGTAAATGAGCCACTGAAGTGCGTTTATTGTACCTATTTATGAAATATATTTCAATATTTCACTCACGTAATCTAAACCACGGGTAGTGCGTTTAGCTTTTTTTTAGCGAACATGGCTCACACACTGCCGTGTTTAACTTTACACACCTTACAGTATGATTTTATAAGACTTATATAGATTTTCAGATGGAAGCAAACGTTTTTATCATACTAATCTTATTAAGTCACAGCGCATCCATAGCTGAATTAAATTATCTTATCTCAAAAAATGCTCAATTTCATAAATCTGAAATTCGTAAAACATTTTCCATGGGATTAACTTATGAAAAATGAAATATTCGCGCTCGAGCGCGCCGGCCGCTGCCGGCCCGGCCGTTGGATGAATTAGGTACCTATCCACACCTTTAGCATTCAATTCCGTGTGGCAGCTGACAAATCGCACGGTTTCGACCGCTCCAATTTCCGATGACAAGACCTACATTAACCTTAAGGGCCCTCCGTCACCAACTCCCAACACATGAGAAGAATAAATCGGGTTCAAGAATAAATTAAGGTTTTTGTGTCACTAAAACGGCCCGGCTTTTGAATAGGGGCCCCGGCGCGGCACGGTAAAAATACTCACATATACGCCAGATTGGAATACGCAATTTACGACAATTTTATTCCCGGTGACGAGGAGTAAGTAGATGCAATATTCTGTTTTGATTATAAATTAAATATTTTCTGCAATCATCTTGCTTTTTAAACACAATAAGTAATTTTATTGTTTTGAGCGTTTTATAGAGGTAAACTTATTTTAGGTCACTCTAGTAAATTACATTGGGTAAAAAACCTAAGTTACTTAACTGCTTGAACTGGATGCCGTCGTTTCTCTGGCTTTGTCAGAATATTAACTAGCGATACACGCACAGATGTGCCCGCCTGATTTGTCTGGTTGACATGCCCGGCGGACAGATCCGTCCATGTATGGTGCTGTTCAGATGAGTACGCAGACAAATCGGTGTCCAATTCGCGCCATACGTGGACGGATCTGTCCGCCAGGCATATCCGCCGGGCAAATCCGGCGGGCACATCAGGGGGGTGATTTTTGAAATTCGAGTACTCGAAAGTGACATTTACAACTCGGAATAAAACGATGAAATTATGTATTAAAAATAATAGCGATAGGAATTTGAAATCATGAGTATTTAAACTATTAATTTCATGCGAAAAAATTGGCGGTAAGCTTTTGTGTGCGATTATTTTCGAGCTTAAACTTTTTGAATTCGGGCGTTCGAAAGTCAAAAATTGGCCCCCTGTGCGTGCGTGTATATCTTACACGGAAAAAAAGCTTCCGGGATATTCTCAATCTAAGACATTATTATATTATGTTGAAAATATTTACTCGTGACAAGCATTTATTTCCTTTAACGAAAATAAATTAAAGTTTTAAATATAACGAAGCGAATATATGCTTACAGATTTTCTAGTTTTTTTTTTACCTAAGATAATACTTGTTTGATTAAAGTACAATCTCTCTTATTTACTCAGTATACTCTTAAAACAATACATTTTTGTATTTCTATTTTAAGAAAACGTGGTTTTATTAAGCGAAGAATCATATTTTTGGTATAGTACGGCGGAATTTGGCCTGTTTGGAGATACGTCGTCGACATCTCTTCTAAATACCTAAAACTGGTATGGATGTGTTCCTCGTAGTCTCCTGAATACGAATTGACTGGTTTTAGTTTATGGAGGGGGGGACGGGTCGGTAAAAAGGGGGGGGGGGGGAAAGATGGCGGCTGACTGTCATAAAAATCTTTCAGTAAAAATGTAACATTTTCTAAAAATAATAGTGAACTGTTAATTTTGCAACTAAGATTTCAAAGAACCGATTAAAGTACATTTAAAATGCTTTCAAATGATACCAATTACGATTTGTTCCGTAAAATAGATTCCGTGAAATAATGAAAATACGATGGCGGTCGGCTGCCATTCTATGAGGAAGCGCAGTGACCCATGCTGAACAAAATTCATCAATACTCGGTTATATAATATTACTTACTAATAAAGCTTATATTTTTCGAAAGCTCATAAATTTTCCTGTATATTTTATAATAACATTGATTGCGGTAAAGGTATAATATATTGAGTTATAAGCATGTTTTATCAGTACTTACGCAAACATGCACGGTAAAAAAATCATATTTTTTCAAATATTTTGTAAAGGACTAAAGTGATGACAACAGTTATTTATGAACAATTGTAGTACATTTAATAGTCTTTCAAATGACATCTCATACAAACCGATCGGTCTCATAGGACTCCAGATGTAAACAAATTTAGATGGCAGTCAACCGCCATCTTTCCCCCCCCCCCTTTTTACCGACCCGTCCCCCCCTCCATAAACTAAAACCAGTCAATTCGTATTCAGGAGACTACGAGGAACACATCCATACCAGTTTTAGGTATTTAGAAGAGATGTCTACGAAAATCGTGAAGGAGACGACTTTTGTTTAATTTGCTTCTATACTAGTAAAGGAAATAAATACTTGTCAGGAGGAAATATTTTCAAGAAAATAATAATGTCTGCGACTCGGGGTTTCGGTGTGTACGCCACACATATGCTCCTGTGGCACAGACGTGGACCGACTAGGACACCATGGACTATCTTGTCAAAAAAGTGCGGGCCGTTTTTCAAGACATGCGTCGCTTAACGACATAATCCGTCGGTCTCTTGCCACCATTAATGTGCCTGCTCTTCTTGAGCCGACTGGCATTATCAGGGATGATGGCAGGAGGCCTGATGGGGTGTCTTTGGTTCCTTGGAGCCTGGGACGGATGTTAGTGTGGGATATATGCTACCTGCGTAGACACACTGGCACCGTCCCACCACCAACGGACTAACGTAAAAGCGGGCGCAGCGGCGGAAAGCGCCGAAATTTCAAAACGTAACAAATATAAAAGTCTCGGTAGAGAGTACCATTTTGTACCTTTTGGAGTTGAAACTCTAGGTCCATGGGGTCCCAGCGCACACAAGTTTTTTGCAGAAATCGCAAAGCGTCTGGTTGATGTAACTGGTGACCGAAGAGCTGGCGGTTTCCTCGCACAGCGTATCAGCATTGCGATACAACGAGGAAATGCCGCCAGCATCCTTGGTACAATGCCGCAAGGGCCTAGTTTAGATTTGAGCTAGTAATTAATTTAGTTTAGTATTTGTACTGTAGTACCTCTGTATATTTAATTATGTAAATAATGTCTTGGATTGAGAATATCCCGGAGACTTTTTTCCGTGTAGCTATACGAAAATAATCACGCCATTGCTTGCCGTACTAACAGCAAGAGGGGCTTAGCAGACCTAAATAGGCCATACAAAAGTGGTTTACAATGTATGGAAGGTCAGAAGATGTCACATGAGATGACTGTATTCCATTTTCTTACTAATATTATTTGAATAATAATGTTTAAAACTAACGATATCTAATTTTAACAAGTTCTCTTAAGTGAGGTACCCATTTTACAGCCCAACAGCCTATTATTCTTAGTATATAAACGTCGAAGTGCCTGACTCGCTAATTACCTAATAAATAGTTGATTGCATACTTGTATGTGAAATAATTGAGTGTAAAGATGACATGTACTGGGACGGTGACCAGCACTGTCTACTTATGTTTTCAATTAAACCCTTTTTTCTACTCGTCGACTATAATGCTTGAATTGAGATTCTGTAGACCGAACTAAGTACTAGCGCATAGTTTTCGATGGAGCTTTTATGGTCGCTAGCATCGTCGCGGATGATGAAATGGATTTTCATACAATATTATACAATGGTCTACCTACCTGTCGTTACAAAAATGAAACCTTTTCTATAACAAAATACCTTTATAACAAATTAATTGTCACGTCTGCTACTTTCACGTTGCTAAAACTAAAACTCTTAATTAAATAGAGTGCCAATATTTACGGTGCTCGTATTAAACCAAATATGTTTGAGCAAAAGTATGTTTTAATAACCACCACAATATCTAGTTATAACTTCAAAGTAGCTTGCTGGAACTTTAATAACATTGTTATTTGGTTAGTTATTTCGAAGTCTTTTAATAAAATGTATATTATTAAATAATAATAACTTTCTGTACATAACTTCGTTATTGTCTTTACTTGGTCATCGGCTATCCAGACAGTTTGAAATTGTATTTAATAAACAAACGTTTTTCATAATCAGACGGCTTGTGTAAAAATAAATCAATAGAATAATTATGATGGCGAAGGAAACATTTTGTCCAATCATTTCTTTCCTCTGGTTTATGAAACTCATCGTATCTGGATATAAAATTTTCGGCGCCGAGATTTTATGCCAATTTTTATAGCATTGTCTTCGTAAATGTTGTCCGAGTTTTATTGGCCACTAAAAAACAAGCAAAGCCGTATTATGATTATGTAAAGCTGCCATCACGGGAAATGTAGGGATTTGGGACTATAAAAAAACTTGCGTCATCATATATAACAGGTAAATCGTAAAAAATATACAAAAATGCAATCTACCTGAACCGGCAATACAGAGTGGATATATTATAATAATAGGTACGCCTATAAGAAGATACCTATTGGACAAATTAAATTATGTTTTAGGGAGCAGAGAAATCAGTGGTTCAGGAAAATGGGAACAGGAATCTAACCTAAACCATGGGTAGGATGCGGCATGCCGTCCATCTTAATTTTTCTGCTAACCATTTTTCCTTTTTTTGGCTGGATTTTTAATTACTATCCTATTTATCGTCCGTTGTTACGTTTTTTTGGAACATTTTACAGCATCTATAAGTGATCATTACTATCCTATTTATCCTCGTCATCTCCTAATACACTCGAGAGCAAAAATTTCGGGTCAGTAACATAAAATTTAATATCTTTTGAGATATTCAAGAAAATGCTAGTGACCCGAAACTTTTGCTCTCGAGTGTAGTAAGCTTTGTAAATACATCATGTGATAGGCGGATGCCTCTAAGTACTAGTATACCTATACCTTTGAATAGGACTATGATAGCGTATATTATGTAGTTTAGTGTTTTTTGCTTTCATTGTTTCACAAAACTACCCTCACGCTATTCTGATATTAAATTACGAACAAAATCAAATTACAATAAACCATTAACGATCGATAAGTAAAATATGCCACAAATTAAATTTCCCACGTATGGCGACAACAATGGCTTGATTAAATTATGCAAATGCATCCGTTTGATGTTTTAAGTTATTATAATAAAATAATATTGCGGCCGCGCCTGGTTGCGACGAGCGAATTAATTAACGTAAAAAAGAAAACAAACAGTAAGTTATGTTTTGTTCATTTGTTCATTTCCTGTGAAAAGTAGTTTGAAACATAAATGGAATACGCAACTAGTGGCTATTTAGTATGTGCAACTATGTTGAATTAACTCGGTTCGATGGTGCTACGGCACTGCACTTTATAGTTTTATGTCACTGACAATAGATATGACTAAATAAGAAACGCAGTATCACTTTCGAGTTTGACAATGTTTCTATCGTGTATATTTTTGAAATGACGATTAAAGTTAATAAAAAGGTTATACTTTAATAAAAGACTAACACCTAAAGTAGCCAAAAAGCTATTGGCGTAAATGTGCTTAATATGTAGAATCCGTCCGCGCTAAGGTTGCAAAACTTGACAGTAACAAATGTCGGCTATATGTTGAACGTTATGTCACTGATGTGTCTGTAGTCTTACACAGGGTGTCGATTTGTTTTCCATATTAATCACATTTCTATTATTGGCACACTTTAACAAATTTTATCCGAGCATATATTATTCTGAATCGAATTGTCTAATGATTGCTTTAATAGCGATTAACTAGGCACGGATGGCCAATTAGGACGCAATGGACCCACGAGACACGTTTTACTCTTACTCGAATACGTATATTAAATTATAGTCGACAGAAACAATTCAGCATCCACGTTGACGGATGACTTCAAAATTAACAATAAGACAACCGCCACGACTTTATATCTTCTCCATAAAGTGCTTTCTTCTTTATCACTACAGTGATCCTGAGTCCATTTTTCCATAAACGCGCTTTGTTTAAACGAAATTGTTGAACCTTACTCGTCGGCCACAAAATTTCCCTAGAGTCCAGTCAGGCTAAGCCTGCTCATTATATCTATCAAGTTGTTCAAAAACAACTTTAAATCATGACAAAACGTACACATAAATTATTTACTAACAAATATTTATAGCCGCTGTGCCTGCGGGTTGACCTATGCGGACTAAGTGGATAGGGGTTGCTAAAGTTTATATACATCTTCGGTTAAATGTTGATTTTACGTAAAGGTTGTAGCAGAGTGATACAGCTACTCACCAACAATTAGTTAAGTTGCGAGGTGCATAGTAGATATGGGTTTGCTGGCGATCGTAGCTCAATAAATAAATGCTATAAGGATGCAAATAGCCTACACAGTATGCGTGTGAGGTGCGAGGATGTTGGCAAAGCGCCACGTCCGGCGTTGCGCGGCGCCGTGCACGGCGACTACAACATACTTCTAACTCCATCCACTTCCATGATTTCACGCTTCCGTAACTACCAATAGGTATCCTTCATTGTGAATCTGAATTCCGTAGCCTGACAACAGTCGTATCTTTGTCAACGAACTCGACTTGGCTTAATCCCAAACGACTGAGGAAAGGTAGTAGGTACTCATATATTTTCGTTATATTTACAGTGACAGTAACAAATGTCTTGTACAAGTACGCACGCGAGTACGCTATACCACGTGACTCGAAAACGACGAATGAATAACAAAAATATTGATAAGACAAATTTTCACGTGACTGATATCTATAACAATGAAAGGTGGCTTAAAAAATATATTTCATGTTTTTCCTTCACCAATGAAAGTAGTACGCCAAAGAATTCCTTTTAAGATTTACTTGAGCGGTTTTTACAAGACAGATTGTAGCAACTCCTCACAGTGGCAGTTTCTTCCTTAATTGATGTCTAGATGACAGATTAAGCCCGGGACAGTAGTGACGTAATTGACAGGCCAATCTAAGCGGTGGTTTCGGTGATGGATTTACAGACGCTTCTTGTAGCCCACATCATTTCTTTGACGTGATGCGTAGCAGGGGAAATTAAGCTCACTTCAAGAAGCAATTTGATAATTCATTTCATTTTTTTTTTTGTGAAATAAAATTGTTTTGGTGACGGGGATAACTTAAAACATACTACTAAGACTTGTTATTATCACCAAGTACAACAAGCTGAAATCCTGAAAATGCTCTTTGAAAACAAGTTCCACCTGCCTTTTTTAGAACATACGACCGAAAGTTTCCCATGTCACGAAGCTTGTAATTGGTAATAATAATAACTTAGACTAGCACTAAATTGGAAATGTCTCATTCATAATAGACGCCGTCACAAGCCCGACTCGTTAGGCCTACGTTGTAACTTCAACCCGTCATAACTTTTTTTGTATCGTCCACAGCCGATCCCCCGATCCGGCCATTTACTGTTCGCGTGAAAACTACTCTGGAAGAGTTATTGCTTTAGGTATGGAGGAGTAAAGTGCGCAGTAAGTCTCTATTATCTACGCCGTTAGAGTCCCGTGAATGAAGGCGAACGAACGTGGTGAGAATGTACAAGCTAACTCAATTCACCGTTCTTCTAATATATGGTCCGGGTCTTTGTGGCCAACTTGTATTACTTTAATTAATTTTATTTTTTATTCTGTTGGGTAAAGTTAAAGTTAAAATGGTTGTGTTCAAAGTTTGACATAATAGCAGCTTTTACCTCAATTTGTTTGAACGTGTGGAATGTGAAACGCCTAACTGAATCACAAGTGCCACCGGCCGCCATGATGGCTAACGTCTGCCCTTTGTCTGTATAATCGTGAACGCGTAATCAATTACGCGGCTTAATTTAATATGATTGATCTGGATTAGTCATCGTCATAATAGTTTAGGTTGTTACCGGAATAATTATTATGTTTGATTGCTAACTAAAGACTATAATTATTATTATTTTCTATTTTGAGAAAAAGGTTGATCAATTTTAATACTATACCTAACTCAGAACAATTAGAACTTATCTAAAGCCTATTTATCGCTGCGTATTTTTTTTTGGTATACACTCAATATGTAAGTTATCAAATTGTAATGCTGCTGACATTATACACAAATACTTAAAACTTAATGTATATGAAATACTACTATAATATATACCTACGAGTGTATGAAATCTGTTTTTCAGTTGAATTATAATTTCTTAAACCATGTCTTTGATAATCAATCTTATAATATCGTAGCGTTCCTGCGTACCCATTTAAATAACCATCTTCATTAGTTCCTCTAATAGGAAAGTATCATTGCGGATCAGCGTACCTTCTACGGCAATACCAGTTAATATCAGGGCACGAAGAAAGAAGGCACATGTCGTAATCCGACAGCCTCGAATCGCGTCTTTGTACAACCCCTCCAAGCAAAAATGTATTAACTGCGTATGGACTTAATACCTAGTTAAGCCCTTTTTATATCGGATGCGGTAAAGTACGTGCCCGTGAATAGGGTTTAATTTGCTCGCGGAGCATCTTCCGTCGCCATTAAACCCTCGACTGAGTCAGTCTCAAGTTTTCCTTCTTTAAATACTATTTCAAAGGCGGTTTTATGAACAGTGAAGTTCACCGGTCAAGAAAACTCCGGGAAATGTTAATTAAGAAGTAGTTTTCATGTTTTTTTTAAATACCCAGTTCATTATTAAAAGTATTATGGTGCTAACTTTACTTAGACAAACTGTAACGTAATCTTCATCTCTCTTGATTTGTAGTTAAAAATAATTAGTGAATATAAATAAATGGCAATTGATATTTTATACTTAGGTAGGTGCTATGAAGAAAATTAAGTTTGTAATTTTCAACCGAATTCAAGATTTCGAATGAGAAGTTTATTCTCAATTCGTCGGGATAATTAGGTATTTGTTTTTCTTTTTTTTTATGTACATCGATTATTCAAAGACCGCTGGACCGATTAGGATTTTTTTTTGTTTGACATTTGGTCCCATTATCATGAGGTCAGGATCTGATGATGGGATGCTGGTGAAATCGAGAGAACTTTACAAATATTACAGACACATTTGTTTAACCGTCTAACTAATATGGAAAAGTTGGGGGTAGATATCATAACATCATCCTCCGCTAGGTACACTATGTTACCTAATTACACAGATAAAAGGATATCTTAATCGAAGATATTAATTCTTGTATATAAGGAAAATCGATAATTTCTTAAATCAAGTAAAAAATATCTTGAACCAAGTAAGTTCTATCTTGGATCAACAAAATAATACTTGGTTCAACAAAATCATACTTGGTTCAAGAAATTATCGATTTTCCTTATATACAAGAATTAATATCTTCGATTAAGATATCTTTTTTTTCTGTGATGGTCAACAGTCTGACACACAATACAAAATCCGCGAACAGATCTTATCTGAAGATAAATCCCGTAGTATGTATGTATGTATGTATATGAGTGTATATCTAAATACTTAACACGTAACCACAATATTGCGGCTTGTTTGTGCCGGTGAAGTTTAAAGAATATTAATACGCCCCCTAATTAGGAACACTCAATATGCCCCAACAGTGCTTACAGCAAATGCCTAAAACCTAAAAAAGTGTATTCAGGTACTTGGTAAACATAATGCACACATTGAATGTCTGATTAGATCTTGAACGTTACAATGCAAATTAATGCAGGAGCTAATTTTACTTTTAGCTCTTAAATATATGTAACGTTGACGTAGCCCTGAGCCCTAATATAAATACAATACAATTAAATACTACAATAGTTCCCTACCTTCTTATTTACTCCATAGTACACACACACCGTTAATCTCCCTCATGCCAATGACTAGATAACTAATATAAAAAAATCTAACAACACTTTAATGTGATGTAAAGTGACGCATAATCACGGGTCAAGGAATGCACGCTCGGAGCATGCCTTTCGTGGCTGAAGCGATAAAGCTCAGACCTATAGAGGCTACAGACGCTACAATGGGCCCTATTCTAACTTTAAAACGCATTTAGAAACAATCCAACTTCGATACAACTAAAATACAGCTAGCGCATAAACACTCTGAATCAAAAACATCAGTATATGCTTGAAAATTATTCCGATGCAACTCCAATACATTCAATAGTGGTTGATTATTTGTTGTGTATTGGAGTTATGTTTGAAATGGATTGTGTTTTTAGTAGTGTATTGTTTAAGTATTTTAAAATTAGAATACGGCACAGTGTTATTCGCAATGTCAAAGAGCAATGCGGTATGTCTGTATGATTCATGGGGCGTCCGCGGTGCATAGCTCAAGGCTACGTCATAAATCTAGATCCCGCCAATTACTGTAACCCCGAAAACAGTGTCCGCGGTGACTTAGTACAGATAAGGGACTGATTAGATTGCGGCGCTATGTTTAGCTGAAAGATTTAATGTTGCTATTCAACCTTTTTTACGTAGTGTGGGACGCCTTCCTTGCTTCGGCTACCCACACGCGGCCTACGCAACGCTTCATGATTATGTTTCTATATAACATCGGTCTTGACGTCAACATTGAATTGCATCTACTGCTCTTAGTTATTTTACTTTGGTATTTATCAATAAATATTATGATATAAGTAATGATAGTACCTCTTACGTGTTAAATTTGCCACCTTTATTAAATTTCCATAATAATTCAACCGTTTTCATTGCTCATGTATATAGTATACGTGCCCTAAATATACGTACGTGAAATGTACAATTCCAACATTATTATAAGTACCTTTAATAAAGGTTCGAATTGATACTGTTGTTACTGATATTGCTAAATGCCTTTAGTAATGCGCAATATCCAATAACATACATTGGGCCATACTTTTTTTACGCTGGTAGAATTCAGAGACCCGGGGCGGGATTCCACTTTTGCATTTCAGTTTCAACACAACCCTGTACAGCTATTATAACAACCGTGGACCATTCTTCGACACATAATCAACCCACACAACACAAATTTGATCGAGTCGCATGATTCAGCGTCCAATTGGTTGGTTATGCAGTTCGTAATGTTCGTATCCAACCAATATTTAAAACGTCTTCTATCATTAACAACTTAATAACGTTACCAAAACATTATTTGATTTCAAAAGCGATTCAGCACAGATGTAATGTTACAGATGTTCTGTCTGTCAAATCAAATTCGTATCATTTGCTTATGTCAAATAAAAGGGCTTACAAGTTTATTGTGTCTATACATGGTGCAATTTAAATGCGATTATCGCAAACAATTTTGATACGTTGCCCTATCGTGATTAGTTGCGACAGTGAGATCATTCCTTAAAAGCGGTATTACACATTGCAACCTGCAGGGCCCAATCTGTTGTGTACCCTGCCTCTTCCTGCCCCTCCTTCAGCTCCCTACGGGCCCTACCTTCAATTACACCTTCCAACCTGACAGATTGGGCCCTGCAGGTTGCAATGTGTAATACCGCTTTAAAGCGGTATTACACATTGCAACCTGCAGGGCCCAATCTGTTGTGTACCCTGCCTCTTCCTCCTCCTCCTTCAGCTCCCTAGGGGCCCTACCTTCAATTACACCTTCCAACCTGACAGGTTGGGCCCTGCAGGTTGCAATGTCTAATAGCCGTTTTACTGTGTTCTTTAGGGTCACCACACACCTAGCGGAATTCCTCGCGGAATTAGCGGAAGTAGCGGAAATTCATAGACAAAATGCTTAATTTGTCTATGGTAGCGGAAATTTGTCTATGGCTTCCATACAAAAAATCTGCTACCATAGACAAATTTCCGCTACCATAGACAAATTTCCGCTACTTCCGCTAATTCCGCGAGGAAAACCGCTAGGTGTGTGGTGACCCTTACCTGAGAAAGCGAGGCAAAAGCACCGAGTAAATAATAGTACTATACAGAGAGACCTCTGTAACGTCACGAATCATGTTGTCCCTTCTTCACGCATGGCAAGTTCTCTATGGCACTTGTGCCAACGGGGTACAACTCAAAGTAAATCTGTCAAAAAAATTTAGTGTGCACAAGGACAGAGTAAATAATAGTATAATACAGATAGACCTCTGTAATGTCACGTAACGTCACGAATCATGTTGTCCCTTCTTAACGCATGACAAGTTCTCTTTCGCACTAATGCAAACGTATCGGATACGTCGTGTCAAACTCAAATTTTTTGACAGATTTAAACGTGCCACGGCACGGTAAAACTATGGTTTCATTTATAAGGGTCAAAACAGACCTAGCGGAATTCCTTGCGGAATTAAGCGAATTCATAGACAAAATGCTTAATTTGTCTATGGTAGCGGAAATTTGTCTATGGTAGCAGATTTTTTTTTATGGAAGCCATAGGCAAATTTCCGCTAACATAGACAAATTAAGCATTTTGTCTATGAATTGGCTTAATTCCGCGAGGAATTCCGCTAGGTCTGTTTTGACCCTAAATGGTTAAAATTCTTATATTAGCCTATGGTCGACTTATGAATGAAACCAAATAGTTTTACCGTGCCGTGGCACGTCACGATAAAGTATAAGGCCCAAAACACGCCTGAGCTGAATAAGCCAATTCATAGATAAAATGCTTAAATTTGTCTATGAATGCTTAAATTTGTCTATGGCCTCCATACAAAAAAATCGGCTACCATAGACAAATTTAAGCTACCGTAGACAAATTTAAGCATTTTTTCTATAAATTGGCTTAATTCAGCTCAAGTGTGTTTTGATCCTAAAAGCGATCATTGACAATGTGAAGCAAAAGCAACAAGTTATTTTTTACGATTGTGGCGCTCTCTACGCATTACGTATAGTAAGAGTTCGTATATGAGCTGGATCGAACAAGGGGTAATGGATCTAGAAGGTGCGAATAAATCATCATATGGGTCTTGTTATATTGGGGTTCTCGTTTGCAAGGAAATCGCGAGTTCTCAGTTCGAGATGGACTACTAGTTTTAGTAGATCGAGAAAGACATAATACTTTGTATCGTGTACGAACGACGGACTGAACTGCCTTTAGATACCTGCGTTTAGGATTTAGGCACATCACAAACTTGATCTGAATTCAGTACTGAATTCGTCAAATCATAGACAATTGTCTATGGATTGCAAAAATTTGTCTAAGGCAGCTGACGTAAAAGTACAAAACCTCTGCTACCATAGACAAATTTCCGCAATCCATAGGCAGTTGTCTATAATTTGATAAAATCAGTAGGTAATTCAGAATAACTGTGTGATGTACCATCGGGTTCATAATTCCAAGGCCAATTTATCAATGAATTCATTTTAAAACCCGATAGTACCTTAGGCGCTCCATACTAAATACCAGAACCCCGTACACACACGTAACAGCGCCCTTTACAAAAAGTTTTCCCCGGCCTTCCCCGTTATGACAACAAATGCATTTGTGGATTTTACTTTAGTTTTACTTTTTTTGTAGTAAAATTATTTGCTAAATGCGGTTATACTTGACTAAATCATTTAGGAAGCTAACTAGGACAAATGTAACAGGGCCTTAAAGCGGTATTACACATTGCAACCTGCAGGGCCCAATCTGTTGTGTACCCTGCCTCTTCCTAACCCTCCTTCAGCTTCCTACGGGCCCTACCTTCAATTACACCTCCCAATCTGACAGATTGGGCCCTGCAGGTTGCAATGTGTAATACCGCTTTTAATTACTGTCTCTCAGGGGAGTTTATTTTAGAGCGGGCAACATTTTCATAGACAGCCGACAGCCATGTTGCGTAAACGCAGCGTTGCCAGATCTACGAAAAAATCCGTGGATGTACGGATTTTGGCTTTGTGTCCCAGACCTACGGAAATTGTAATAAATTGTAGGAGGTCTTTGTAATTGAACAAATAACTTGAAAGGCACTTTTCGATTAAACGAAAATATATATTTCTGTATTATTTATACACAAACATTGTTTATTTCATGACGGATGGGAGAAGAGTGTCGTTGTCAGTTTTGAATTCCGCAGGCCTTCAAAACTGAGATTCTATATTTAAACAGCTTAGTCAAGCTCGAGTCGATTGCTCATAAAACCTCTATACAATAACAGAAATGATTGTTGAACATACACATCTTATTTATTACCAAAAAATATACAGAGTGTAACAAAAATACTGGTGACCCGTTTAAGGGCATATGTGACAGTGTTTAGTACAGGGTACAACTTTGGGGGTTCTAGTTTCCGAGATATTCGCAATTTTGTGAAGTGGTGAAAAAATACCGATTTTTTTCTTATTCTATAAAACAATTATTAACACCCTAGAAAACATGTACATAAAATAATTACCCGTCAAAAACGTTTATTAAGTACTTTTAGAAGTTCGTAAAGTTTAGTACTGAGGGTACAACTTTGGGACGCGACTTTACAGACGGTAAAACTGAACCTTTTTTCACACTTTAGAGGCTCAGGCCGCGCGGGGGTGACGACATGGGCCGCGCAGGGGTTGGGATCTCCCCCACGGGGTGGGGTGGGGGGGGGGGGTATCGCAGGATCGTACGCATAGCGCATGCATTTCCATACTTTGGGAGCGTTTTGTATAGGCAAACTGATGAACCCTAACATTCCTACAGTAGTCGGATAAATATATTAATAAGGGAGCGTTCAAGTATTACGTAACGCAATCAGGGGAGAGGTCAAAAATTTTCAATAATTGCGTTACACACAAAGGAAGAAACGCGTTACAGGGGGGAGGGGGCGGGTCCAAAAATCTTCAAAAATTGCGTTACGTAATACTTGAACGCTCCCTAATAATAAATTGGTGACATTTCAATTGAGTCGTTAACCACAGAAGTGGCGCCACCATTGTTACGTAGTCAAAACTAGGAACCCTTATAGTTTCGCCATGTCCGTCCGTCCGTCTGTCCGCGGTCTAGCTCAATGACCGATAGCACTAAAAAGCTGAAATTTGGTATGGGTGTGTGCATTAATCACGCCGACTAAGTGGTAGAATATAAACTGAAAAAAAAATTATTAGGGTAACTCCCCTTACACATGAGTTTTTTTTTGCTCCAATCATGTCGTGTGGGGTGAGGTTAGATATGTATTACAAAAATAGTAGGGGTTCAGTATTCAAAACTATATTCAATAAAATCGGTTGAGCTGTTTTTGAGTTATTACTCAAAAACCGCATAATGAAAGGACGTAAGTGCCGCCAAATTACCCCTTAATAAATGACCTTTTGGAAGGATGTTTTGTAATAGGCTGGTAAAGTACGAAACCCTACACTGAGCATGTCCCGACATGCTTTTGGCCGGTTTTTAATATTTATTTGGCTTTATTTCATAATTTCGTCGCATTTTATTCAATCTGAAAGTTTAGTACCAAAGTTGTACCCTGCCTTAAAATGTAAAAGTGTAGTCGTAGTAAAATATAAACAGTTGCATTATATACGTACATAAGAAGTCAGTTAATAATAATATTATGATTCAGTATGGAAAATATTTTTTTTTTTCTATAAAACCCATATTAAATAGCAATTTTATTACTTGTGTCACTAAACTTTAGTAAACCCCCAAAGTTGTACCCTTTGTTTTTGCCCATACAAAAATAATCATTAAAGTACTAAACTTATTTATCGAAAAATAGACAAAAGTATTGTTATATTCCGCAGATTCTTGTCTAAAATGGTTCCTATTATTATGTTTGTGTGATATTATTCTAAAAAAGTCTTATTAAAGTTGATTTATTAGTATTAAGGTTCAATATAACCTAAGTGTTAACTTTCAAATTAAAATGAAAAATATTTAAAGTACGAAGTTCAAATTTGTTTTATGTCTTTTCTAAAACTTTAACACAACTAATTATGATAATTAATTAGTTGCCCAAGTTATATTTTTTTTATAATTCATCAATAACTTTGAAAATCCTTTGTTCTCTCTTTTGCATGTTCTACCCTCAAAATCTTTCAAACTATAAATGCTACACAGACATGAGGCACGTATTATGAATCCTGAATGTTATCAGATTAGTTTGATATCAATCACTCCGTAACTTCGCAGTAGAAGTATGTTTTTCACGACCATAAACTTCAAATGCGATTTTCTCAACTTGTACATTTCGACAGTTTCAGATTCAAAAAATTATAAAAAAATTGTGGTTGTACTTATAGATCTGGTTCTTTTTTCTTTAGATAGATAATTATATCTAGTTTTAGGAACTATCAATAACTCCATATCCCTAAAGTTGTACCTTTTCAGATTCACAGTCACATATTTGGTATCCTATTGCGAGTAGGAAAAAGTAGGAAAAATTTTTTTTGCCGCGAAAAAAAATATTTTTGTATGGGACACGTCGTCTCAGCCGGCCAACCCTCCATACAAAAGTAAAAAAATTTTTCGCGTAATAAATTTTTTTTCTTAGTTTTTCATAATTAGAATACGATACCTATTCCCTTAAAAGGATCACCAGTATTTTTGTTACACCTTGTATACCTACATGGTGCCCGTGAGCATTGCTAGAGATTTTAACCACTAATAATACATGTTATATGAATTTAGGTCAATTTCGCCAAAATATCTTTTTTGTTGCTTTTTTACAATTTGTTGAATGCTTTTGAACATAAAAAATATGTTATTGGTAAAACTATCCATTATAATGAATAGGTACATTTATATTCATAAAAAATGGTTTACGCAAAGTATTCCTTGGCATTTTGATATCTGTCAATATGGATGTCTAGAGTGAAATCACCTTAAAAACTGGCCAAGAGCATGTCGGGCCATGCTCAGTGTAGAGTTCCGTAGTTGCGGGCCTGTTACCATACATCCGTTCAAAAAGGCCATTTGTTAAGCGATACTTGGCGGCGCTTAAGTCATTTCACTTACGCCCTTTCACCATGGGTTTTTAGTGATGACTCAAAAACCGCTCAACCGATTTCAATCAATATAGTTTTCTTTGAAGGTACTTATTAGGCCTCAGTTTCATGATTTTTTTCAATATTTTTGGACCCACGGTTCAAAGGTTAGATAGGGGGGACGCCCTGTTTTAAACTTTCGGAGCTATTATTTACGAAAATATTAGTTTTATCCAAAAACTGTTTTCAAAGACCCTAATTCTTTTTAAAAGTCCTATCCAACGATATCCCACACAACTGGGTTGAAACGAAAAAAAATATTCGCTCCCCACTTCACGTGTACGGGAGGTACCCTAACAAAATATATTTTTCGAGTTTTTATTCTACCATTTTGTCGGCTTGGTTAATGCACATATTCAAACCGAATTTCAGCTTTCTAGTGCTAACAGTCACTGAGCTAGACCGCGGTCGGACGGACGGACGAACGGACAGACGGACATGGCGAAACTATAAGGGTTCCTAGTTAACTACAGAACACTAAAAAAAGCGGTTTGCACTGAGATACAATAATACAATTATGTTCGTTTAATTGGCAGTAACTCTGAAACTAGGCGAAGTCCAGAAAAGTTTATACGACATTTTAGTCATCCATTATGATCAGGAATACACTGTTAAGATCTCTCGCAATACTCACAAGCCTGGCACCGTGTATAATGTAATAGAAGTGGAGCAGCTTTTTGCACATAATGAGATGCAATCCTGATAAAAATGCGGTAGAAAATTGATTCAATTTTTTTTGGACGGAGGTATTGATTTTTTGTCCGGCCGGAAGCCGGAAGGCAGAAAATTGTAGACGGTTTTGTCTTTCGGCTGAATTTGATCTATAGTCGACTGGATTCTGTTGAAATCTGTACATTTAGTACAGCCGAATGAAGCATTCGAAAAAAATCTGTAGAACTACGGATTTTTACAGCGCCGCTACGGAATTCTGCAGATTTTTAGTCTCGCCCTACAGATATTTAAAAATGTCATCTGGCAACACTGCGTAGACGTCACAACACAACACATTCGATTCAAATGATTCTGATCCGATCCAATGAAAAAGGAATAATATACAGATCCGTGTTCTAATCACATACGCGTGTGTATTGTTACAATATAGGTTAGTATAATAATATAGTGAACTTAGGTGACTAGTGAAAGAAACATTCAAGAAAGAATAAAGACTGTTGTCGCTGTCAATCAAATTGATACCTGATGGCGGTTGGCTTTGCTTAAAAAAACACATACTTTACTCTTTGCGTTACACCTAGTGTTATATTAAATATATTCTCCGCGGCTTTGAGTTGAAGAAAAAATGACGGAAAAATAAATCACACATGGCGGCACATCAAAAGAAAAGGCTGACGGACATAATGACGAATAAGAATTAAGGGCGGGCAAGTTTACCGCTAAATTTACTAAAAATAATGGCCAAAAGGAGTGGCAAGAAATAGCCCCATACTAAATTCTATGCCGGGAGCGAATAAAACACAGCGTGGAGAAAGGTAATTAAAACTAACAATATGAAAAAGTATAGTTGTCATTTCCATGGCACCTACCTATTTAATTTTAACATTTCATTATTACTATTATTCTAGTCATGGCAAGACATTTTGTCAAAAATGGAGACAAAATCTGGGGCGATAAATAGAGAGCTCAATAGAACTGGCGTTGGTGGTGCCGGCTCGAGTCTTCAAGGAGGCGGAGGCCAATATAGCATCTTTCATCAACCTTCACTCAATATCGGGCCACTGAGACTCACAGGAGTCTGAAGCCGTGTTCGATTGTAATGTAAGTAGTTACTTTTAAACATTAATGATAATACTTTTCAGTAGAAATGAGAATACAGATTTACATCATGTTCATTATTGTTATGGTGGAATCAGTGTTGACTTATTGTTTTTTTTTTAGTTGACACACATAAATATGCACAAGTAAATATGGAGGCCGAGCCGGAGGACGACTTGACTACCTACTGTTGTTAAAATTGGTAAGTAACACTAATTAATGAGAAAGACCATGTTTCTCAAGCCAGGCAACGCAGTGCATTGTAGGCAAAGTTGTAGCAGTTGACGGTACGTTATAGTTTGAGTAATTTTAGGATTATTTCTGAATAAAAAAAAAATCATTTCATTATGCGTTTTCGTCAAAATTTATCGCACCTAAGATAACTTTATATTATTGATCAAGCAAAATACAAATAAAATGTATTCTATTCTAATAATAAATACGAACAAAAAGTTACACACATGAAGCTGATCTGATGATGGATGTCGAAGGTGGCATAGGACTCCTTAACTACTCCACATTATCCGGTCGTGTTTGGGCTTGTTGCATTCGTCTTGGTGATCAGATAGGGATTTCATAAATAAGAGTACAGTCATGCAATAAAAGCTTACCATAAAAATGAAATTTAAGAAAAAAAACTTATTATTTCTTAGTTACTTACTTATATGACATAATAGATAAAATAAGTAGGTATTTATTTATTTATTTATTTAATCTTTATTGCACAAAAGAAAATCTAATAGTACAAAAGGCGAACTTAATGCCAAGAGGCATTCTCTACCAGTCAACCAACAATTCAGGTATAATATACTTATATTCTACCACTGACCACATACACACACTGGAATTACTTATAGAGAAATACCAAGAGAGACGAAGACCACTCTACATTGCCTATGTAGATTACCAGAAAGCTTTCGATACGGTCTCACACAAAAGCATATGGGTTGCACTTGGAAACCAGGGAGTAGAACAACAGTACATAGAACTCCTCAAGAGCCTCTACAAAAACAGCATAGGCAGAGTAAGATTAGAAACGACTGGTCCGAGTTTCCCCATAAAAAGAGGTGTAAGACAGGGAGACCCTCTATCCCCAAAAATATTTATTGCCATCCTAGAGTTAATTATGGGACAGCTAGACTGGAAGCATTACGGTATACATATAAAAGGTAAATACTTGAGCCACCTCCGCTTTGCAGACGACCTCGTCGTACTGGCTGAAACAGCTTCACAACTCCAAATTATGATAGAATCTCTACATAGAGCAAGTATAAAAGTAGGACTTCAAATGAACATGGAAAAAACTATGATAATGACAAACAGTACAGAGAAAACAATAACAGTAGGCAACAAGCCCTTAAACTACATAGAACAATACATATACCTCGGCAAGCAAATAAGTTTCAACAAGAAAAAGAATGAGCTGGAAATTGAAAGAAGAATACAAAACACGTGGAACAAGTACTGGAATTTGAAAGAAATCTTTAAGAGTAACCTGCCCATATCCTTAAAAACTAGAATTATGAACTCGTGCCTACTACCAGGCCTAACTTACGGCTGCCAAACATGGAAATTCACAAAAAAAGTCAAAGACAAAATAAGAACTTGTCAAAGGGGAATGGAACGAAGTATGGTCGGCATCAAAAAAATCCAAAAAATAAGGCATACAAAGATACGAAACTTAACAAAGGCCAAAGACGCGCTTAGACACGCCAAACAACTTAAATGGAAGTGGGCGGGACATGTATCACGAATACAGGACCAGCGCTGGACCAAAAATGTGACGTCATGGAAAGGGCCACTAGGAAAACGGGGCATAGGAAAACCTGTTACCAGATGGGAAGACGAAATAAAAAATATCGCTGGCCAAAACTGGATGCAGATTGCTCAAGACAGAGATGAGTGGAAAACTCTGGAGGAGGCCTTCACCTGCGAGGACGGGGTTCTTGCTAAATATTAAGATCCATAAAAAATAATTTAGAACTAACACTACCTACAATATTATAATTAAGACTTATTCTAAAAACCAAAATGTTAAAAAGCAAGAAATAAAAGGCTATTTTATTTTATTTTATTTATTTATTTATTATATTATATACTTATATTGGTAGGTAATATCTTAGGGTCACTACTTTTACCAGAATTAGTACCTATAAGTATTAGAAGAATGTATTAACTGTTTGTTAATAACCATTCTTAAAGATCTGTGGTGGTTTTATATGAAGTTTGGCCCAAGCGAAGTGACCCAGCTTGTGACCCAGCCACATGTTGGCTTTCTATTATACCACAATGGATTGATCTAATGTAAAGTACAGTCGGCCAAAAATGTGCTCTACCACCCTATGGTTGAGGTTTGTTTGAACGTCATGAGAGAACAAGGTTGTGCATGTTTTAAACTCCGTTATAAAAGTTAATTGATGAATGATTTTTGGATGATGAACAGCCTATTGATGTTGGGTGGATTAATATATTTTATGTATAAGTTTTGAGTGTTTGTTTACTCCTCCTTTAAAAAAAAAACTGTGTGTGGCATGTGTATAAACTGTACATAACTAGTTCTTGAAATTCTATGGTCTGGTCTGTGTAGTAAGAAAATTGATTGAAATTGGTTGATCTGTGTAATTTATTTATTTATTCAAATAGTTACACAGCATTACAGTAAAAACCAAGGCACTGCGAACTATACAACATAATAATATAATGTACAACGTAATAACATCCCCTAATATTTATTATTATACAGGGTGGATTTTCTTTTTGGGTCAGTGAGGGCAGCTACCAGATCCCGTGCTGCTACGTGAAAATGGTCTTAGAAGACCTTCCCTCTATTTAAAATTAATGAAGGATCACATTTACAGATTTTGGAAAAAACATACAGGGTGCGAGAAAAAGGTCATTTTTGGCGAACTTTTTTTATGATGCCATTTGATCCCATTCCTATCCAGGATCAAAAGCTTGTATGGGACCAAAAAAAAATTTCCGGCTAGAAAAGCCACAAATCGAGGAAATATTTTCCCATACATTTTGTATGAAAATGAAAACTTTTATTTTTCACATGCAATTTTTTTATACCAGTCGATTCCAATCCTATTCAGTATCAATAGTTTCCATGGGGTCAACTTACGGTAATGTACCAAACAGCCACAAATTGAAGAAACTGGATAGGAATGGGATCAAATGGCATCATAAAAAAAAGTTCGCCAAAAATTACGTTTTTCTCGCACCCTGTATGTTTTTTCCAAAATCTGTAAATGCGATCCTTCATTAACTTGATATAGAGGGAAGGTCTCTTAAGACCATTTTCACGTAACAGCACGGGATCTGGTAGCTCCCCTCACTGACCCAAAAAGAAAATCCACCCTGTATATTTGTAACTAAAGGCTTTAAAATACTTAATTTTTAGTTTCAGATGATGATGCTGCACTGCCCCGCCAAAATAAGGAAGAGGGCAAACAAAAGAAAATTAGTGTAAAACCCGTAATGAAGGGGAAAGTTGAAGAAAAAACTGCTTTTTGAAGCGAAGACTGACTTCTACAAGGCCTGATCTATACATATAATAAAGCTGAAGAGGGTCGAAAGTCTGTACATGGAAGATATTCGAAAAAAAGTTGGCTGGGGATACTAAGAATCGATAACAGAACACGTTCCAACAGTTTTTAGAATTTTTGTCTGTTTATCTGTTTATCTGTTTATCTGTTTGTCTGTTTATTTGACCGCGCATCACGTGAAAACGGCTGAACGGATTTTGATGAAATTTTGTATAGAGATAGTTTGAGTCCCGGGAAAGGACATTGGATAGTTTTCATCCCGAAAATCAACCCTGGAGGGGGTGAAAAGGGGGTTGAAAGTTTGTATGGAGAATTTTTAACCGCTGAACCGATTAAGATGAAAAATAGTATGTAGATAATTTGAGTCCTGGGAAACGACATAGAATAGTTTTCATCCCGAAAATCAACCCTAGAAGGGGTGAAAAAGGGGTTGAAAGTTTGTATGGCGAATAACCGTTGAACGCTGGAGATGCTCTGGGGAAGGATATAGAATAGTTGATATCCAGAATTCATTCCTTAACGAGGGATTACTAATTCCACGCAGACGAAGTCGCGGGCAAAAGCTAGTTGAGAATATGCAGAAGCAGACTGCTGCACTGGAGCAGATTGCTTTGTCTATAAGAGGTCAAAGCAATCTGCTCTAGTGTTTTACACTTACTTTGGGGCTATCCTGTGACTGAAAATTTAATCTGAGTCCAAAGACTGTTAATTTATTTTACTATAGGTACTTAGTTAATTTGTTTGTTAGAAGTGTTAAGAAAAATGGATATTTTTTTATGATAGGATTTATCGGTCTATTATAGGTAGTTCCACTTGAGTTGGTTTATTATATTATATATGTATAGATACTTAACAAAATAGGTTAAAGAAACTTTTTGGTCTATCTTGCAATTCTCTGTTGAACTTGCTATCGGTACAATAAAATAACAGTAATTTCAAAATCCCGTTGTCATTAGGTAAGGTACATGACAATGTTGTTGTGTGCGTGACTTCAACTCTGGTGAAACTATCTACTTATATACTTATCCTAGGCGGTTGATAAAGAAGTTGTACAGTGGTTGTAGAGGGTAGCTGAGAAGGTTGTTTACCCGCTTCATTTCTGTTTAATAAAATACAAGAGCTGCTTAGCTTCATACAAGCCTCAAGCCACTAACCAATCCTTAACTGACCATAACAACTTCTTACCTACACTGCCTTGTTTAAATGTAGGTATCTCTAAAAATTATTGTTGGGACTATTTTAAGACAAGAGTTTAAAATAATTAATAATATATCCCAAATACTGTTGATTTAATTGTTCTGAAGTAACAGTATATTTACATATGTGGTCTTTGTATTACAATTTTTAGCAATGAAAACGAATGTCCAATCTAGATCTGTACTACTAGAATGCCCATGCTAAATTCGTGGTTCTAAAGCATGTCGTTTTAAAATGAGAGCTGAACGACGTTTGTATGGGAACGCGAGCGTCCTGGCGACTCTTAAGGTGGAGTGACCGGGTCAAGAAAAAAAAAACAAGTTTTATGACACGGTTGAAAAGGCCACAAACAGGATTACAGGACTCGATGGGAGGAAGTCATACTATGAGACGGAGAGCTGGCCACGTCAGATATGACACAATAATGAGAGCAACGAAACCCATCTAGTTTGCTACACTATGCTTATTTCTAGATCCGGACATCTGGCAGCTGTAAAGTGGTGGAGGTCAAAGAATGAAAATAACACGAAGAAAACAAATTCTAGAGTTCTGGATTTGATCCAATATTATGAAAAATTATGTTATTAATTAGATTATATAATATCCAAAAGTTTCGGTTGGGGGCAGTAGTGCCAAATGATGTATAATGTAATTTTTGGTTACTTACTCGGCTACTATTGTTTGTTATAATGTTAAAATATAGGCCCTGTTGTCTATAAATGACACAACTTCAGCAGTTTTTACCTATTTCGGTATTACTTTTTTCCAACTTAAAAACTTTGTTGGTCTGTCACTCTGATCTCCACCCATTAAATGCTGCCAGATGCCCGGATCTAACAATAAGGATGGTTATGCAATCTAACTGGACTGGTTACATTACTCTCATTATTGTATCACATCTGACGGTGGCCAGCTCTTAGACCATTTTTTTGTTAAAATTATGATTTGCTATTTTTTTTATGTATGTTCACTGATTGTACGAAGACGGCTGGACCGATTTGGAAAATTCTTTTTTGTTTGAAAGAGTATACTTCACAGTAGGGCCCATTGTCACCAGGTCCGGATCTGATGGAGAAATCGAGGGAACTCTTCAACTATTATAAGCACACCTATAGTGATTTCAGTATTTTTTACAGCAACTCGGGCATTTCCACTTGGAACAGCGGATCCTAAGTGAAGCAGGTTCTTTTTTGTTTAAAATTATTGTTTCTGCAATAATCACAATGTTTTATGTTTTAATGTTAAAATATAGGCCCTGTTCTCTATAAATGATACAACTTCCGCAGTTTTTACCTATTTTGGTATTACTATTTTCCAAATGAAAAAATTTGCTGGTCCGTCACTCTTTACCTCCACCCATTAAAAGCTGCCAGATGTCCGGATCTAG
The DNA here is from genome assembly GCA_911728535.1 of Pammene fasciana. Classification (NCBI taxonomy): domain Eukaryota; kingdom Metazoa; phylum Arthropoda; class Insecta; order Lepidoptera; family Tortricidae; genus Pammene; species Pammene fasciana. Next base: position 7,605,399 of record OU452279.1, read on the forward strand.
CAATAAAGATGGCAAAGCAGTCTTAACTACATAGGGTTAATTGCTCTGGTTTTCTTGTGATATTTTTAGTCGCAGGTGAAATAAAAATATATAACTATAATGTTGATATGCATTTGTTTTTTGCAACACCTACTTATTTGTTAATTTACAAAGGTTTCCGCTTCCCAAAAGGTTGTCTGGAAGAATTCGCTTTTTAGCGATATGACCGCCAATTGTTTTACCTCTACTTTTCTGTTTGTAAATTGTGTATCTCTGTTTCTTTAATTTGAGGTGTGCAATAATAGTACATTACAGCAGAGGCTGGGAAAATAGGGATTTCAGGCCAAGTAGGTATATACGGCTGAGCGTAGCGAGGCCGGATAGGGATAGGTACGAGGCCGGGAATCCGTTTTCACGCAGAGGCATGTATAGTGCTTTTCTCACAAAAATGCGTGGAAATAAGACCTAAAACTTAAAGTCTAAAAGTCTATCGTACTCGTGGCCGGCGCCCGCGCGGCAGTGACCGGCGACGCCCGCCCCGCCCGCGGAGGCGAGCGCGAAACGGTAGTCTGAAAATCCTTTTCATATCAAGTGTCACTACGGCGCCCGAAACGTGATACTTCCGAGTCTATTTTCACGAACGTAACGACAACATTTCCGCGCATAGTAGGCGCCTAGGCCTGCAAAGTAGCCGGCGCCCGCCACGCGCTCGCCCCCGCGGGCGGGCCGGGCGCCGCCGGTCGCTGTCGCGCGGGCGCCGGCTGCGAGTGCGATAGACTTTTAGGCTTTATGTATTAGGTTTTAGGTCTTATTTCCACGCATTTTTTTGAGATAAGCACTATACATGCCTCGGCGTGAAAACGGATTCCCGGCCTCGTATCCCTATCCGGCCTCGCTACGCTCGGCCGTATATACCTACTTGGCCGGTAATCCTTATTATCCCAGCCTCTGCTGTAATGTACGGTCACGCTCCGTGATTGTTCAGCCATTTAGGGTTCTAGCTAAATTGGTTGTACAATACTTGCGCTATGGAAGGTCCAATTTAGCTAGAAGCCTAAATGGCTCAACAATCACGGAGCGTGACTGCACTATTAAGTAATAGTCCAACAATGATTAGGTATCCACGACAATTTCAATAGTCTATGAAAATTCGTTATAATGAGTAATTTAATTCTTGTGTTTTATAGTTTGGCCAGAGTTTGTTTCACTTCAAACATAGACAGGGAGAATCATAATGTCTTTTTCTAATGCTAGTACTCTCACTACTAAAAAAGGGATGGGTATAGCATGTTGCTCTGACTGTTACTGCGCTTTTTGGTTTGCCAGACTATATTTGATTTCTCATAGGCCTTAAAACAAGCACAGTAGGTTTCTATTTAATGGCAACTCACAATGACATTACCTACACAATTTCCAGTCCCTTGAGTGATGCTATACAGAGTTTACACCGTATTTCAGTTTCATTTGTGAAATAAATTCATTGACAATTTGATAAAAGCATGGTTTAGATGATTTGACTTCATGTGTGCCACTTTTCTAAGACAATTGGTAGGTACTTACCATTTGCTGCTTATCACAGCAATCGGTCCTAACTAACAGCATCAAATTCTTGTTTTATTTGGAATTTTCAATTTCAATTCAATTTCCTCGCTAGGCGGTGCCTCAGGTGTAGCAACGCCGGCTATGCTAGACCCATCAATATTCCTATCATCAATGCTCAAAATCAATATGATGGTGCCATGACATTTGGGCCAGAGAAAATTGCCAAATGTTGAGGTATCTGTTTCATGATGTTCTAAAAAGGAAGCAATGACGTGGCGTTGGGCTTTGGGGTAAAAAGTTAGATCCTATGAGGGTTTATTTACTTTACCTAACATGAGTATGTACATAAAGTTTTCATATATTTTTACTAATCAGCATAAGTAGGTACCTATGTGGCTGTTCGTATGACTTGTAACATAGGTAGGTATTTATTTATGCCATATCATATTAAAAAGACCGAAGTGATAATAAAAGATTTTTGAAATTTACTTATATGAATGAGACGGGGACAAGCTCACTAGTTAAGCTATTTATATTGATAGTAATCCTGAATAATATTTGTAGAATGACTAGCATGTATCTACTGTAAAGTATTGTTAATAAAATAATAACTATTGTCATAGATCTGTGGTTCATTACATGAAATTAGTTCTCTGGTCAATTAGCTGTCACCTTGGCAACAGGTTCAGTTTACACTATCCTATTTAGAATGAGCCTGCATTGTTACAGGCAATGTTCATGTTGATTATTTATGTCAACTGCTCAGTGGCGGCGGGTCAAAACGTTTCTTAGGCAAGCCAGAGCTTAATTTGGCTTAAAATTTCTTCATGCGCTGTAGGAAAACTGCTCAGGTGCCTGAAAATTAGGCAAGCCGACAGGAATCGTGTTACATGGACGCGCCGCCACTGCAACTGCTACAAAGTAAATAAGGTAACTAACTCGATCATTATATTTTATTGTCAAAATTGAAATAAAGATGGTAAGTAAAATTTTACTTTATTTTTAGTGTGAGACTACCAATTTCATCAAAACTTCCTTGAGCACTAGGTGACATAAAAGGTCAATTCATTTATTTAACCTAAAATGGAGTTACGAATTTAATTAAACATTGACTAACAACAAGACACTAGTGCAGGGCAGAGGTAGACGTGCTGGGTAGGGCAGCACCGTTGATGAAACTGAAGAAATGTTGGGTGGATTTGAATCTCTCCGTGTCCCACAGATACACATGCTGATGGCTCGGATTATCAAAATCATAATTTTGGATCTTAGCCAGCCCAATACAATATTAAGGGATCTGTGCCACCGGTCAGCGATGGCTTCACCAATATGTTTGATGAAGGTGGACATTTGTGGCGCGAAAACTCCATCGATGGATGTAACTTGCGTGAATCTTTTCACAGGCGTTCGAGTATTCTTCTTTTTTTCTCTTCTTAGCGGATTTTAGGACAGATGCTACCTGATGTGAGATGTAAGGGGGAGCATCGTTGTCTACGACATGTATATCAAATAACGCCTCCCTCTGTGCATCCCAGACGTCTCGGCCACGCGGAAGTCCACTGTCGCCTTTCCCCCAAGTGTGCTGGCATTGCTCACAAATTTCGTTGTGTCGTTGTGTAATTAAATATCTTTGATTTCACATTGTGATCAATTCCAAAGGTAAATTCTAACCTGAAATAGGTAAAAGAACATTGTATAGGTATTATGAATGATTTATAAGTTCAATATTTTGAACGTTATTGCAGTGTCAACCGTAACTATGAACCCGTTTGGAGCGAGATTAGGATTCAGTACAGTAAAGGGGAGTTATCGAAACTAGCGGTGCCTTCGTTTTGTGATTGGGCGTCTTCTCACAATTTGATGCTTACTAAGCACTGTTTAGATCGACCGCTTTACCTGCTTAGGGCTCTGCAAATAGTAGTAAGCTATTCTGGCGTTTGCTTTACATACCACTCGCGTTGCATTATCCTTTGAAAAAATTTGCTCGTAAGTCCCTATGGATAGGCAATTTAGTAATTTACATTTTTCAGGAATGGCTAAAATTGTTAAATATAGAGCGCAAAGTTTCCGGTTTTGTTCTTGCTTTTTCTTTACCTTTAGGGTCGCCACACACCTAGCGGTTTTCCTCGCGGAATTACCGGAAGTAGCGGAAATTTGTCTATGGTAGCGGAAATTTGTCTATGGTAGCAGATTTTTTGTATGGAAGCCATAGACAAATTACCGGAAGTAGAGGAAATTCATAGACAAAATGCTTAATTTGTCTATGAATTTCCGCTACTTCCGGTAATTCCGCGAGGAAAACCGCTAGGTGTGTGGCGACCCTTTGTCCTTTAGTTTTTAACTTCGTGTGACACTTGTGTCAAGTTTGGCATTTATAGCTGGGTTGCCCTATGAATAAAAATATTTTACCTCAAAAATGTTGGTAGGTATGCGTTCAAACTGCGGTTCAAACCAGTGGCACCCCACTTAACTTTTACATTCTGTCATTTTGCACTTGGTACAACCCATTGCTGTTAGCAATCGTTAAAGAACTCCGATTACCGTAACATTTTGCCTACGTTTACAGGCGGTTTGGTGCAACCCACCCTAAGTCAAAAACTTACAAGCATATTATGACGTATTCAAACTTAGGGTAATTTAATTGAATAGTCTTGCAACACCACGCACGTGGAACGCTGACAGGTCACGAATAAATTAAAAATAAAAAATAAAAAAAAGGAACGCTGACAGTAATGACAGTGACATTACGTATTTTACTTGTATTGTTATCGGGTTTGTGTCCTGCTAACTTTGATTATATCCTTACGTTTGTTTTCACCCCTTTTATTTATGTATTGGCTAAATTTATGAAAGATTTTAACATCCGGCTTTAATAATAACAACCTTCATTAACAACCGATCACGAGTATGTATATTTTGGCCTGAGATTTTCAAACCGAACTCTTGTAGCTTCCAACCTCGACGCTGGCAAAATTGTCCCAATGGACAGAAGCCATAAAAACCAAGAAACATCATCAATGTTATCGGGTTTATTAAACATAGCTAAATCCTTTTAACAATCTTTCTGCAATGACTGTGTACGCCCGAATCAGACTTAATTTAAAATGTGGTTACAGTGTGTGTACTGAAATGCTAAGGAAATGCATTGTGTTTGAATTGCGTAAGTAATCAATGAACAATGGTAAAAAAGTTAGAATACGGCCCCCGTTTCTTGGTTGTATTACACTACACATCCACAGTTTACATTGTCCCTTTATGACATTACGACGCGCAGTTAAAAAAATGTTTTTATTTCACCTCTTTTCGTGACAAACCTTTTATGGTTTCCAGTTAAAGAAGTCCGCCGTAGCTTTTATTATTTAACTTGGACAAAAAGGGGAAACAAAGACAGTTTTGGAGAAATTCATCAAAAGTTTTGATTGTGCCACCGCACACTTCGCTTCGGGTCCCGGCTGAGAGTATTTCTTTTCTAAATCTTGTCACGAATAAAAATATTCTTAACATTTTATTGTTTGTATGATTTATTACTTTATAATATGACAAAATATTCAGTCTTCTATGGAAATTTCTCTATTAAAGGTAGGTATTCCACGTAGGTATGCATAACAAAGAATTGGTTATCTAAAAAGTGGTTTCAACCTACTTCAAGATTTTGAAGGAGGAGAGTCTCAATTCTACGGAATCTTCACCGAATATCCGAAAACTGACCGATTTGGAAAACTATTGTCACCATGTCAGGAGCTGATGATGGGATCCTGGAGAAATCGAGGGAACTCTTCGAATATTATAGGCACACCTATAGCGATTTAAGTATTTTTACGCCAGCTCGAGCATTTGCTTTTGGAAATGTGATTAAAAATGATTATAACTAAGTAAATATATAAAAAAAGAAGTCGTTTTTCATGATTTCTATCTCGTTTAGCGTATTAGAGGTACTTACGCTAACTAAATAAAAATCCTCACCTAAATGAAACATAAATACACTCACAAAAACCTACATCTCCCTCCCTGCATCGTCAGACATGTATTAATATGGGAAACAGAACCTCACACGCTAATAAACTTCAATTCTAATTTACTGTTAGGTACATAAAAGCACACTCGTAAAGCGAGAGCAGAGCAGACCGCGGCGCGGGCGTGATGTTACAACGGTGTTATTCCGCAGCTGAGTGGTGACACGGTTTGTTTAGACCCATTAACCCATACAACTAATGGGAAGCTATACGTTTTACAGCCTTTCATTTATAAAGGTCACTTGGGCAGCTCTGAATCTGATATTAGAGCCAAACATATATTAGAGCAATTAGACGCTTGGGGCTATTAATTAAAGCCATTATTTACAAAACATAATCAAGTTATTATTTAATGTCATTGTTTGACCGAACCCGGGAAGCCAAACGGCGATTGCGTAGCAAAGTTATTGAAAATATTTAAAGTATTAGAATGTTACTATGTTATCTAAAGAAATAAAATCTTGTTGCTAAATATTTATCGCCACTGCGAAATCATCGTTTGTAAAAAAATATTTAAAGTATTTTTCAAAGAGTTTTATTATAATTTGAATACAAAGAGAACTCATAAATAAACAAATAGTTCACCAAATTTGAATTCATTAAATGAGAAACTCCCCTGCACTGATTATAAATTCCATCTCGCATATCCAAGACGGAACCCGCGGAACTGAGTAAGCAAATTGGTTTCAAATCTCTTCGTTACCGTCTTGACCTACCTAATTTCGGTATGTACAGTCACGCACATATGCATGCATATAATATGCGCGGGTTTGGCTGCGATCATGGCTGGCTCTAGTTTAATTAATCTGGATTTGATGAGGGATTAAGTGTATGCCACGCGTGACGGATCGAGAGCTCTGCCGCTCTGCCTAGCGCCTGGGCGGCGTCTACTGCGGTTTTAAATGGATTTCGGAAGGTTGTTTCGTATGCTCATATTATTGTATCGCTTCGTTTGAATTTTTAACGTTCGCTCAATGCAACAAGGTTCTTTTTACGACAGCTTTAGATTTATGATAGGAGATTGTAGCAGCGATTAAATTTGCGTCTCATTCCGCACCCGCACAATTTGTACACACGTTTAAGAAGCGTAATTTTGGTCCCTCGCCGCGGGGCGCGGAAGTTCTTCGTAAATTGATGTTGTTTTTAATGTGGGTTTGGCAAGCGGACGTATTGTTTGTTGGTCGGCCACTTTTGTTTATCAGCATGTTACAGTTTGTAACTTGTCGCGTCAGCGGGATCGTCCCAGGGGTGAACATAAAGGCAATCGAACGAAATAGTTTGATACATATACTTTCTTTACACTTTACCATGGAATATATTCTCCCGGAGTATATGCATAGGTATATATACTTCAGGGCAATGAAAATAGATTAACCTTATAAGGAACTTTAATTCTCATTGAGTATGTAACGTAACGTTGGAGAAAATAAAACTTAATTCAGTCCTTATTCCGTGATTGCGCAATACACATCTAAACATGCAGGTTCTCTAATGCTAAATTCCACTACCAGCTAGTGTCTCTGTCCACTGGCATGTAACGTGGCCATATTTTGTGCTCGTCAGTGTCACAGTAACGCCGCCGCCGCTCTCGGCCGCCAGAACGCCACTCGCTTTGAAATGGGACGCCGTGAATCTTACGGCGTTTGTGAGCTCCTTGCTTTTTGTAACGTGTTATCTGGATACAGACCTAACCTGGCTAACCTGTTGTATTAAAATACGATCTACCAAACTGATGTATAGAACTAGTTGTGTTACTTTTAAGAAATTCACATATTTCTATCCCCTAAACCGTCGGATCCAAAAACCGGAGTTCAATAGACAGTTGAAAGATGACAGTCGCTAGTGAAACTACTTTGAAACGAAATCACTCTAAATACACGTGTCAAACATTTATATCATGTTCTCTATATCTTCTCCATACTCATATGTTCTACGGGACTTTCCGCACAGACTATCTGCGTGTCTCCAGGCGCGGATACAGGGGGGGGGGGGAGCAACAAGGGCAATTATGAGAAGCAAGTTTTGTATACTATGGGGGCCCATAGGTGAGGACCGCAAGATTTTTTGGGAACGAAATCCTGGATCCGCGCTTGCGTGTCAGTTTGGTATTGCGAATAAGGATCATACATATAGGGCGTATTATAGAAACAGAACAAGCCAAACTACAAACAGAATGAAAACTGACTTTACTCAGGCTTCGAAAATATACCGCTTTTTATCATTTCTTATTTCAAATTACAATTAAGTAGTATAAATTGTAATATAATTATTACCTACCTACCTACCTACCTAGCTACCTACCTACCTACCTACCTACCTCTATTTTGTGTGTCTTTTATTCCGTCACGTACCACTTTGAAATCCGGCACACGGTGTAGGCAGCAGGTCGTGCCAAATTCGACATTTGTACATACGTTCACTACATATACTAGAAGCACAAAACCTTCCTCCTTCGGCAGTAGAGTTAAGAGCATGCGCTCGAAAAATACTATCATCACAGTCGAGTAAAAACTCCGAAAAAGTGCGGTTTCACATTACCTGACATGACATCGGCGCCGGATTTGTCTTTCGCCGTTCGTCATCTAAGAATAGGGAAGTAATAAAGTTGTCACTCTCACCCCACCCCTCTCACTTACCTAGTAATTCACACTTTGAACTCTGATTTTAATCCATAGGAAGTTAGTTTCGGGATCAGGGGGCCAATTTTTGACTTTCGAGCGCCCGAATTCAACAAGTTTAAGCTTGAAAATAATCGCACACAAAAGCTTACCGCCAATTCGTTCGCATGAAATTATTAGTTTAAATACTCATGATTTCAAATTCCTATCGCTGTTATATTTAAAACATAATTTCATCGTTTTATTCTGAGTTATAAATATCACTTTCGAGTACTCGAATCTCAAAAATCACCCCCCAGAGCTTATAAGCTCCGCTCGTTCGAAAAACGTCACAACCAAAAAAATCAACGTAACTATAGAAACCTGCTCACAAAAATACACGGGAATCTGTTGAGAAATGCAACTTGTTTAGGAGAACAGCCGGGCAGTTATACGAAAGCATTTTTGTCCAAACTGAAACGGGGACCCTTGCTATGACTTGGGCAATTAGTAGAATTCATACAAGTCATGTTCCTATTTGATATCCTTTTATCAAATAAGTTTTACGTTGACTGGAGCGCTCTGTGTATACTCTAGTCTACTGCAATTTAAACTCATTAATGTTTGCACACTTCCTTGCCATTTAATTGCCACTAAACGTGTTTAAGTATTTATGGTGTCCTTCTTTAATGAGGCTATGCATAACATGCAATTTTAAGTGCTTTATAAAAAAAAAATATATAAAATTTGTTTATTTCGAACAGAGTATTAGTTAATTAATAATTACATAACAATTAAGCTATGTTAGTTCTATACAAACTACAAACTAATGACATTTATAGTTGAAAGGTTAGAAAATAGTACATTACACAACTAGGGTGGTAAAACAAAGAAAGGCCGAGATCGCAGAAGTTTGCGGCCCGAGCTCCAAGCGAGGGACGTAAATATGCGATCAAGGGCTTTCTTTATTACCTCCCGTGTTGTGTACACCATTTTATGTCCATACTTGGCCAGAAAGCGTCTTTCTCCTTACGCGCAGCGTGCGGAAAAAGCCACTTTATGGCCAGGTGTGGCATAAATGTTTTTTACAGTTAGAATTTTTTAGGTTGTCTACTTAGAGTCAGGAGCATGTACCTACGTACTTTATAATCGAGGAGCAAAAGATTATATACATTATACCTTAGAATTTTAACCGAGTTTTCACTTAGCAAGCCCACGCTCTGCCTACGCCGTAGACCCTCTACGGCTACGACGGCGTAGCATCTACGGTAAGATAAACACGCAATCTGTCACGTAAACACTGGGGTCTTTGATGCAAGCGGCAGGTTATTGGAGATAAAGCTACTGGTGGTAAATATTTAGTTACGGACTAAGCATAGGTACTCATGAGAGTCGTGGGTAACTTAAAAAACGACATACATATTAAAGAAAAATTAAATTTTCACCTCAGCAGTTCGAACAAGCCTACTTTCCTCACTCCCTGGAGTGACGAAAGTGCGACTTTCATCACTCCAGGGAGTGAAGTTTTGTTTCTAGAAACTTTTCGTCATTATGATGATGCCTTTCATTCAGGAATGTAAATAAATGTGTTTTTTTAACTTTAATATGTTCTCACTACTGAGGTGAAAAGTTCTATGTGTCACACGAGAGGAAAGTTTTGTTACATCTGGTGTTCTTGAGATCCCTCGCTACGCTCAAGATTCAAACTTAGAATCACTCGCTTCGCTCGTGATTCAATTATAGAATCCTTCGCTTACTCGGGACTCAAACACAAAAAACACTCGCAAGAAAAACCAACTTTCCTCTCTTGTTGCACAAATAACTACCGCCAAAATGGTTTATAATATAACGTATATCAGTAGTAAGTAAATTCTATCCTTTCAAAGGTCAAATAGTAGTTCGCTTTCGTTAAAACTAGTACCTCAATACGCCAATTCATGTGATTAGATTGAGAAGCGGACCCCAGGCTTGATTAAGCCGTGACAAGACCGGGACAAACAACACGTTTAGACACGATCCAACTTCAATGCATTAACTACGCAAATAAAGCTAGCGCCTAATCGTCTAAATCAGATAAATCGGACTTTAATTAAAACGACTCCAATACAACTTCAAATACCTACTCGTATTCGTTGATTATTTGTTGTCAGTTAGAATTATGTTACGGAAACATAGATTGTGTTTTAATGGATCAACTTTGTATTGAGTATAACATAATCCTAGTTACGAATATGCAAGATCAACAGCAAAGTTTAGAGCGGCGTAAAGACAATGAAAATTATCCATGAATTACGCACACCATGAAAAATGGGTCGAGTTCCGGAACATGAAACAATCCATTACATTAATGTTAAAGAAGAGCAACAATACGTCACTGTCAGTGGAGCGGCCGGGAAGTGATTTCAAAGGCGAAATGCCCGCGACGTGCCGCGACTGCCGATTCCATTACGTGAACTACATTAATATTTCCATGAATTAACAACTGCCTCGTCACGGGAACTATCGATTTTGAGATCGCTGCCATATTGACGGAGCTTAGCGGAGCTTATGGGAGTTTAGTTTATGCTAGCATAAGGAATTTGTTTGCTATGTGCGAAGTGCATGGTCGGGGTAATACGTGAACGATCCTAGAGCACAATGTTGCAAGAAATTAAACTGCAAAGGGATCTTGTCAATATTAATTTTTAAAATATTTTACATCACCTATGTTACCTCAACTCGAACAACTGTCAAAATAGTGCATCAGCCAGATAGATTTATTGATCATATAGGTAAGCAAGGAGTACAAGCCATTCATAAAAAAGAAGAAAAATGAGCCCTGGGCCAAGAGATGGCGCCACAATCACAGCGAATAATAAAGCATAATTGTATTTACATGTTTTCTTTATTTCAAATAACAAACCGATAAATATCACTTCACACCCAGGAAAAGACGTAATACACCACGGGCAGTAATAAAAAGAGCCTCGATCACAACACTTGTTTATTTATTTATTTATTCAGATATAATTTTACAGAATTACAGCCAGGGGCGCCAATCCGATGTAAACCAAAATGTGTAGGTAGCTAGGTAGTAATAATACAACAGACAATACGAGTAGTTACTTAAATAAACTATTTTTTCATGTCGCAGTTAGGTAAAAATAAGAAATTGTTGAGTCGTGTGAGAGGCTTCATTCGCCCTAACATTTGGTTCAGGCCACAAATACCCGCAATCTTGGCCGTCCTTTATTTTACTGCCCTGAGTGCGTAATGTCAAGCACTAGGTTGTGTACCTGACTCACTGAGTAAAAGCGGTATTAGACATTGCAACCTGCAGGGCCCAATCTGTCAGGTTGGAAGGTGTAATTAAAAATAGGGCCCGTAGGGAGCTGAAGGAGGGGAAGGGAGAGGCAGGGTACACAACAGATTGGGCCCTGCAAGTTGCAATGTCTAATACCGCTTTTAGGAAAATGTATGTATTGCGCGTAAATAATTACGTAAACAAAGAAACCGAAACTATAGATCACATTTATGACTTGTTTTCATACCTATAATATCACGCGGTGCTTATTTTATTCAAACTGAGTAAAATGTAAATGATTAACCTTAAATATTTGGTTATTACTTAAATTTCATAATTATCTTCCATGTAATAAGACTCACACATGTAAATACATATTTAACTATGCTGAAATAATTCCTGATGTCGTAAACTTAATTAATGGAACCGAACACGTACAGTTTCAACTACCTATATACTAAAGACAGCGAATAGTAATTAGCGTTACACTTAGAACAGCGCTGTTTCACATCAGCAATATTAATGTAGTTTTCCTGCAACCCGCCATTGCGGCAACGTTCCGTCACTGCATAGTTGCCACTCTGTAATTGGAATAGTCTCGTCAAGTGACGATCAGTTGAGTGAGCAGACGTGGGCACAAGTTTATTAATTTACCCCGTACACTATCACGCAGCAGAACTACATTGAAACTCAACTCAACTACATAACACGGATGAGTTTACTAATGTTGGCGTTCCGGCCGCCGCGCAAGGACTAATTTGGCTCGAAGGCATTCCCACTATTCAATAGACGAATGACGTAAGCCTACGTGAATGCGATACACTTATATGGTTTTGTCGTTTTGTAGAGCCTAGCTCATGCATACACTTGATGGTGGAACAGATCCATCAAGCAGTCACTCGTGATTTTAAGTGTGCAGTGGAATACGAACGCAATTTAACGCTGCTTTACGTCGGGCAACATGTCGGAGAGCCACTCCACTTGCGCGGAATTATCGCGCGATATGGGTGCGAATTGGCGATCTTTCCGCTTAAATGCATGGATTTTTTTTAAGTTTCTAATAGTTACTTAACGATTTATTTACATTTTAGTACAGTAATTATGTCATAGTTACATTTTTCCGATAAATTGTATTTTTTTTTAATAGACTAAGGGCCTTATCACACTTGGGAGAATTGAAAGCGATTTCTATACAAAACTCATACGCGGCGAACAAAACTCGCTCGCAAATTGCAAGTGTGATAACGCTCTTAGCATTAGGTACGTTTAATTAACTTCAAAATATATTTTTAGGCATGTTGATATTTGCAATTTACATTAAAAATATGCAAAAATGATAATGGAATGAATTACCTATAAGTCAAATTTAACAATAGCTTTGTATCTTAAAAAACAAAGGAAATTTCAGAGGCTTCCATACTCTCGGTAAACAACGCACAAATAACCTGACTTCCCTGACCTGTGACCTGAAAAGGTTTTACTTACATTGGCAAAATTTAGTTAAAAGTATTTTTGATACATCTTAAATAGCGAAAAAGTAATTATTTCTGTACCTACTGTTTTTCTTTTTTAGATGTTCAATAAACAGTATTTTTACTTCTCATGCTCGTAAAGTTTCACTTTATGCTGGGTATAGGCGGACTAAAACTCAATTTTATGCACAAGTGCATAAAAAATTGCCATTGTCAAAATAGCCTTAGAAGAAGTCAATTTTTTATGCACTTGTGCATAAAATTGAGTTTTAGTCCGCCTATACCCAGCATAAAGTGAAACTTCTTATGAAAGAAATTCCTATTCTTTTTATTTCCTCACAATCGAAGTAAAAAGTAGAGTGTATAACTCGTCCATAAAACCCATTTTACGCTCGTACTTTATATCTGTGGTGTATGTACACCAGCCTTAATAGCAATAGTTGCACTATGTATACAAACCTTTATCCGATTACTTACTTATTCTATTGTCTATGCTCGTGTCTTCTATGGATCGATCAATGGCGTCTGTGCTGTTGCATTAACTTGTGTATTTAATAAATAAATACGCTTCATTAATTAATTGGAGTTTATTTAAGATATCACATTGGCGACGAGGACACTGAAGACCTACGATGCTAAATTAAGCGGAAGCCAACATAAATGGAAATTGTGTAATTCAGTGTTAGACGCCGGCATTGCCTGTGTTAATGGACGCCGTCGTCTTTTGTTTTAACAAGCAACGCTATCCAGTTGTAAACTAAACGGATGTCGCATTTGTCGGAAACAACTTCAGATTCTTCTAATTCTTCAAATGATTCAATAATAGTGCAATATGACAAAACTTCATGGATTTATAAATTGAATAAAAGTGAATTACATGAAACGCTCAATAAATTGAACATAGACTTTGATGAAAAGTTGACCGTTGATGAATTACGGCATGCTCATGCTCTAGATAGGAAGTCAGCCGGATTTATATTTGTTTTAATATGCTTAATTTTATAATTAAATGCGGACAGGAAAATAGCATAATGCTGCAGTCTTTTTGCTGCCATCTTAGGTATACCCTTGGTGGGACCAAAAATTCTAACCAGAGCTGCATTATCCGTTTCTAATTCAAATGGCCTGCCGTACGTATAATTATAAAATTTTGTTATCCCATAAACAATTGACATGGCTTCTTTGTCAATGGTCGAGTATTTTTGCTCAGTGGAATTGAGTTTCTTGCTAGCATACGCTATTGGTTTGACAACACCATCATAGTCTCTATTTGATAACACTGCTGCTAATCCAGTGTCAGATGCATCACATGTTAAAATGAGCGGCAAATTTGGATTGTAGTGTCTTAAATTATGAACTGATGCTAATTTTTCTTTTATCAATTTAAATGCATTTTCACATTCACTAGACCAGACAAATTTATTTTTTTGTGTACATTCATACAATGGGGTCAGTATGGAAGCCATATTTTTTAAGAATCTTGCATAATAATTAACTTTTCCCAAAAATGACCTCAGCATTGTGATATTAGTAGGGGCTTTTGCTTTCAATAAAGGCTCTATGTTGGATTTAATAACACTGATGTCATTTTTTGTAATTCTAAAGCCAAATACATCAATGTGTCGTTTGAAAAATTTACACTTTTCAATTTTTAATTTGAATTGACTTTCTTGTAATTTATCTAACACTTTGCAAAGAGTGTTCATAACATCATTGATATCCTTCCCTACAATATAGATGTTGTCAATAAATACTATTGTATTAGGAATATTTGCAAGTTTATTATGCATTATGCGCTGGAATGAACCAGGGCCAGTGCTGACACCATAAGGCAGATATTTATACTTGTAAGTACCCATTTCCGTTACAATAGTTGTTAATTCCTGAGATTTTTCATCCAAAGGAGCTTGTAAATATGCCTCCTTCAAGTCAAGTTCGCAGAAGTATTCGCCTTCTTTTAATGTGTGTAAAATGTCTTCAATATGTGGCAATGGGAAATGATCAACTTCTAAATGAGGATTTAATGTGACTTTATAATCACCACAAAGACGTACTGAGCCATTTTGGCACTGTTCGTATGAAACAAGTGGCACGTTCCTTTTTCTGGTGGCCTGGAATAGATTCAGATATTGAAAATATAACTAATAATTGTTTGACATGCTTGACTATTCGAAATAACCCCACTAAGGGCATTCAAAAATCCTGGCCAGTTGCACCAACAGTCTGGCATCGCTTGCATGCAGACTACTGTGGACCATTTTACAATAAGATGTATTTAATCATTGTAGACAGCTACTCAAAGTGGCCTGAGGTAGTTGAAATGAATACAATTGGGTCAGCTAGGACTATAGAAGTATTGGATACTCTATTTTGTAGACATGGTTACCCAGTTCACCTTGTCACTGACAATGGGCCTTCATTTACAAGTCAGGAGTTTAAGAGATATTGTGAGTCTAAACAAATAAAGCATACTTTCTCTCCACCATATCACCCAGCTACCAACGGTGCTGCGGAACGCTTTGTAGAAATATTCAAAACTCATGTGACAAAGATAAAAGAGAGTGGTTATAACATCAAATCCGCTATAAATTTATTTCTTTTAGATTATCGTACCATGCCACACAGTACCACTGGGGCCACACCTGCCAAACTATTTTATCAAAGAGAACTTAGGTCACGATTTTCTCTGTTTAGGCCTCAGCCTATTGCTGAAAAATCTTTAGAGATGCTAGAGAAACAAGCTCAACTGGCATCCGGTAGTAGACAAATTAAATTCACGGTAGGGGAGAAGGTAATGCTAAGAGATTATAGGAAGGATCATAAACCTTGGATTCAAGGAGTAATTTTAGAAGAGTCCATACCAGGCACCACCTACATCATTGATGTTGATGGTGCTAGATGGAAAAGGCATGTGAATCAAATGTTGAACTGTAGTGATAGTTTGTTAGAATAAGTTAACTTAATATAAGTAATTTAGTTTAGTAACCAGGAATTTGGTATGTTTGCTTATTAGTGTAATAAGCTATTATTAGTAAATATGCTATTGTTAATAGTTTTGTATAAGACTGAATTGTGTTCCTAGTAGCCTAAAATTGGTAGGATCTCTGTAAGGGGTTGATGACCCTCTGGTGGGGGAGAGTGTGGTGTACCCAAGTAACATTTTGAGCTGTATAATAGCTGTATCCGCCAATTTTTCTGCTGTATAAAGGCTGTATTGACGGGCTTGGAGACCGTTATATCCTCAAAAAGGGCCCCAAATTATACAGCTCTAAGTGTTAATATAGCTGTTTAACGACGAATTTTACAGTTATAAGTGTTGATATAGCTGGTTAACGACGAATTTTACAGCTTTAAGTGTAGATCTAGCTGGTTAACAGCTGTATTATTACTGAGTGATGGCTGATTTACAGCATAAATAAATTCCATTATACAGCTAATACTCCTCGGCTACACTTTTTATGCCTATATTCACAGCAGTAAACTGACAAAAGTCTACATAAGAGATTTTTTTACACGAGTTGTGTCTATTATACTTTGGAACGTCATAATTCGAAGACATCTTGTAAAATATACGCATCCATTAAGTGTACAAAAGGAAACTAAACCAAGTGCGGTAGTAAACGATATTCTGTACCTATTCTGCTTGCGGCTGTTAGTTTTATGTGAATGTATATACTAATTGTAAACAAAAAACTCACGCGCCCTCGAAATTATAGAGATAATTCAATAATTATTGTACATTGTGATTTAGTGGATCGAATCTTTTTTTTTAGATTGACTCTTTTGTGTTACTTATGCTTCTCTATTTAACAATAAAGTTATTTTATTACATGTAATTAGTAACTACTTAAGTGTTATAATTGAGAAACATAATAACAAACCCATTTTAGGATTTTTAAAGATTGTAGGTTATGTTATTAATGGCGTTCGTAATTTAAACAGCCTTAGCTCTTCAAGTACTCGATTTTGAAGCTATATGCTGAACTATGGAAAAAATTCAGTGTGTTTACCAGCCTCGAGTTCAATAGTTGCTGTGTAATAGTATTTAATTTTCGGCTTTATAAAATAGTATGAATACGCTTTTAAACAGCTTATAACATTACATAAAACTCTTGTAAAGGTTACAGCTTTATAAAGGCTTTCTATAGAACCATTATTCAGGTATTATACAGCTTCATGTGATGGCATTATAACCGAGTAGGTTTACACCATTATTCAGACAATAACATCATTGTATACTCTTATTCCGCCGTTACAAAGCTTTAGTTTTCCAAAAATGCAGTTCGCTTTTTTTAGCACTTAATTCTGTATAATGGTGTTTTTTTATGTTAATATAAAGCCAAAAGTAATACTTTCAACATTATACAGCGGTAAATCAGCCTCACTGTATAAGAGAAACCTTTTCTGCGCTAGTTCAGCTTTAACAGATTTTCTACTCCGTTATTCATCAGTTTTTAAGCTCTAAGCTGTTTACTAGCGAATTTAAGCATCTTTTTAGTCTAAAATGTTACTTGGGTATGTACACCAGCCTTAATAGCAATAGTTGCACTATGTATACAAACCTTTATCCGATTACTTACTTATTCTATTGTCTATGCTCGTGTCTTCTATGGATCGATCAATGGCGTCTGTGCTGTTGCATTAACTTGTGTATTTAATAAATAAATACGCTTCATTAATTAATTGGAGTTTATTTAAGATATCACAATATCCATCCTCGCTCGCAAGCTCGCTCGTATGGATAAACGCCTCGCGTAAAATGGTGCGTTTTATGCACTTGTTGTACAATCTACTATTGTAAAGAATTGTTTAAATCGTATTAAAAAAGTCTAATGCAAAACCCTTATAATCACGGAATATTCGATGTTTATATGCTTATAATTAAGAAAAACAAATGATAAACAACGACTTCATGGACCAAGTAAACCCGTCACGAAAAAATAACACATGCAAAACTGAAGTTTAAAGACACTGTGTCAAACTGTAGGCGGTGTGTATCGTAGGGGGCCGATCACGATTACCATATGTTAGCAGGGGTCACGGGTAATATCCATGGTGTGTCGACAACAGCGTCGCGACCGACGGGGCAGAACGCCACGCGTGCCCTAGGGCAGGGAAAATCTGGATGCTGTTCTTTTTAACTATAAAACTTTCGTAAGACTCTAACATATTAAAAATATTTATAACGGGTTACTCTTCTAAAATGTGAGCTACTCTTCTAAAAAGCTGTTCTTTTTTTAAAAACTTTCGTGAGATATGATAATACTATAAAAAAATGTAACGGTTACATTCACATCTGCTTACTTACTTTGGGCGACATTTTCCGGAGAGCCTAGCTCTCCATCTTCAAGCGTTAAGAGTGCTATTCGTGAGTGTAACCGTTTTACTTTACAGTGCTTTAAATTGTCAAATGCAAAGGCAAATATATAAAAGACTGTTGTTTTAGAATTGCTTTTTTAGTTGGTTTAGTGACCGGAAAGTTATCGCATTAGCGCTTTTCCGGCGTTTAACTTGCAATGGGGAAGGCAACTGTCAATGGTATGTCCAGATGGCGCCAGCATACCTGACAATTGTATTTTACTATGGGATTTCATCCAGATGTGAAAATTTCAATAAAGAAAACAAGAAATTGACACTATTGGTCGGACAGGTGCCGTGGGGTCCCGGTGTGCCGTGGGGTGCCCGGCCTTAGAATTGTCCCCCACCATATCGTCCCGTGGTTGCAGTAGCAGTCTGCTAAGGGAATATACCGGGAGATGGGCAGCAGCATCTTCTGAAAGCCTAAACAACAATAAACAAAAAATAACTGCGCGCGCCAACCCGCCTGCCAAGCGTGGCGCGTATGGCAAACCCCCCCTTAAAGGGGAGGCCTATGTTCAGCAGTGGACGTCTTATGGCTGAGATGATGATGGTCGGACAGGTGCAACCTAAGCCGGCGCCATCTGTACCTTGACTTTTCTAAAAGAAAATTACTAATGTTTAATATTGTAATTTAGGATTTCAAACAATGTTGTCACACACCGTTAGTGACATCACTAGTTTTGTATACCGTGTACGTGACGTTGAATAACTCAAAGACGTAATGCTGGCAACTTTGCTCGCTCACTGCTCTCGGTGGGAATTTTATGTGCATTATTATATCTAACGCCGACAACGGCGAAACACGGGAGAACTCAATCCTAATGTCTTTATAGCCGTGGCTAAAACGATGCTATTGCCGCGAAAATAAGTAATTTATTTCCCGGCTTCAGCGACTGTTTCTTTTACAGCAAATAAATCGTAATAACATAAATGTTTATGAAAAACAAAAGTGAAATGGTAAATTGTTAGTAGTTTTGGGTGTAATATTCAATTAGTTTTATTAAATGTGTTACCTCGTTCATCGATTCCGATAATCGGTCAACTCCTTAATATGAATGTATATGAAAATCCGCAGGAGAAATAATAATAACAATAGAATTAACGACAACAGAATTTATGCTAAGGCTCGGTTTTGCAAAAAAAATCGTAAGATTAAATTTGCGAATTTTGATCGAATTTAAGTAAGTCACAATTGTATATTGTCTGTTTCCTCTATTTAAATAAACTGTTTTCTTTCCGTTTAATCAAATTCTCATGTAATTCTTTGGAATATCGTTTTTGTGTATAAATTACGCCTAGCTAGTAGTAGCATTTATTATTTAAGTTAATTAAATCTCTTGTCATCAGCGCAGCTCCCGTGGCTTAAGCGCTTAAATCGCAAACTACACTTCACTATATTATCCTCTTAACGAGCTCTTTTAGGACTTGCTTCAAATTTTAATTAATAGCAATTAACTAGATGGCTTGAGAACAATATTCCTGAAATAAGTAGATAATATTATATTAATGAAAATACATTTATTTACATAACTAAATATACAGAGGTACTACAGTACAAATACTAAACTAAATTAATAACTAGCTCAAATCTAAACTAGGCCCTTGCGGCATTGTACCAAGGATGCTGGCGGCATTTCCTCGTTGTATCGCAATGCTGATACGCTGTGCGAGGAAACCGCCAGCTCTTCGGTCACCAGTTACATCAACCAGACGCTTTGCGATTTCTGCAAAAAACTTGTGTGCGCTGGGACCCCATGGACCTAGAGTTTCAACTCCAAAAGGTACAAAATGGTACTCTCTACCGAGACTTTTATATTTGTTACGTTTTGAAATTTCGGCGCTTTCCGCCGCTGCGCCCGCTTTTACGTTAGTCCGTTGGAGGTGGGACGGTGCCAGTGTGTCTACGCAGGTAGCATCCCACACTAACATCCGTCCCAGGCTCCAAGGAACCAAAGACACCCCATCAGGCCTCTTGCCATCATCCCTGATAATGCCAGTCGGCTCAAGAAGAGCAGGCACATTGATGGTGGCAAGAGACCGACGGATTATGTCGTTAAGCGACGCGTGTCTTGAAAAACGGCCCGCACTTTTTTGACAAGATAGTCCATGGTGTCCTAGTCGGTCCACGTCTGTGCCACAAGAGCATATGTGTGGCGTACACACCGAAACCCCGAGTCGCAGACCAGTCGCCAGTCTAAGGGAGGTCGGATCCAAGAAAGTACCAGTATTAGGAGAAGGATGGGCATGTAGCCAGTGACCAGCTTCCCGGGCTCCGACCGCCAAATATATTAATTATATTGAGCGATAACATTTAATAAGATGTAAAGTAATTGCTAAGCCTTTAATCTTGGACTTAAACGATTTAGTATAATTTAAGTTAGGTGCTGCATTACGCAATAGGTTTTATAATACCTACATATTATGCAGTTATTATAAAACCTGTTGTATGTACTAGGTACATAATCAATCTTTGAGCAGTATTCTAACATTGATATTTAAATTCATTAAGGATTTGTTACATAAATTTTGTCTTCAATATGATATTTTAAATGAATATTGGTTGTGATACTTGTGTATGCCCCCAATGTCAAATTCGTATGATGTATTTTCTAATAGGTATTTTATTCTGGAACATCACAACGTCCTCCTTACTAAAAGTGAACCTAGCACAAACAATCCAAAATATTAGTATGTCAAAAACTGTAAACGCGAAGAGAGATGCAATATCAATAAAAAATTAAGTTCGAATATGCCTAAGAATGGGTGCCTAGCCTACAATAATTACGTACACATTATATCACCTAAAAATATGACATTACGTCACTACTTTGCATACTTCTCTAAGTTGAAACGCAGCAGTAACTCTATATGCATTGCATACACATTTTTCTTTTGAGTGATAGAACAAGACACAAGTTTCTTTCAAAGTTGTGACGATTAATGAATTATGTTCTATTTTAATTATGTTTCTAATTTTGGTCAGGTAAATATGAATGTGTCGTCGTATTAATGCTGTTAAAGGACGGACGCCACGCCATTAGAGATTGATACGGGTAAGCATCGAGGCAAGCCGGCTCGAAGGGAGCCATCTCATGGAGCAGCACTTAGATTCGTCTTAATCCGACACAACCCGCCGCTGCCGCATCCACTCGCATCCATCATCCTGCCTAGATCAATTAAACTCGAGCTTGCCACGCCACCTAATGATCCCATTCTACAGGCGGAATAAGATTTCTAATGCATTGCAACGCTGCCATAACTAACTCGCAAGATATCTACTCCACTAACTTAATTAATGCCTTTAGATCTGTATATCTAGCGCAGATGCTAAATAAGTTTAAATTATTCTATTCCAACTGGTGATAAAATATTACAAGCCATAGAAAGTTGTCTGCATTAAGTACGCTGAAAAATGTTTTAATAAAAGCGGAGTCTGCATTCACATTGTTTTAGCGGTCTTCAAGATAAGCACAGTCTGCGGGAGAATTATAGTGCGGCTAACTTATTCTAATGCGGCGATTTACTCTTCGTGGAAACAAAAGTTTGTCCTATCAAATGGACAAAAAACAATTAATTCGCGTAAAATGCAAATGGAGTGCAGTAAACAACATCTTGGCGGTAAATATAAACGTGAGCCTGTTGGTGGCGCCACCCGACATAAATATTCCGCATGAAGTTATGCGCCCGTTCGGCGACACAAAAACACCTCTGAAACGGAGCTTTGATTTTAAATTCTAATTTTACGATTGTCTATTTTGCATATCATAACATATTATTATACAAAACAGAAATCCGTATGCTGCTTGCCACAATGTTTTAACTTCAGTTTTATTTTTAACTAACGTAAGCGAAGGAAACATATAGGCTAGTTAATATCGCTAGTAGGGGCGGGCGGTTACTAACGATCCCCAATTTCTTAGCCAAGCAGAGTTAAACAAAAGAAGCACAGACGTCAGAATAATTTTGGTGATTCGTGTCTTACAAAACGTAATTCCCAAGGATTACTTTCAGCAAGTTGCGTAACTAATGAAGTAACTTGTGACACGGGTCGGGGCTCGGGATCGACGTCATCAAATTAATGAGAAAACTTCACTTCAATTTAGGGTTTCCTGCTTCAATCTTTAGGATATTTGGCAGCGGTCAAGTGCTAGAATGGGTGCGATGATTGTAGTTTAATTGTATTGGGGTCCGTCTCATATGCGGACCCGGATTTCCGGGAAATAAATGTTTTTTCGACATATTGCGGAAGACGGACGGAAATACAATATACGTGGAACGTTCCACAGAACTACGTGGTACTGAACGTAAATAAACGTTGAAACAAACGTTACAGTAGTGTTTCCAACTCTAACTAAGGGTAGTAAATTAAGGGTAAGTATATACTCGCCTTTACCTAAAAAAAGGAATAAGCGAAATGTAACGCGTATTTTATAATTAATTTAAATATTATGAGATGAAATACTAAAATGCTTTCAACCTTATGCTATTACCCAAAATGTACACCATATCCCCGATGCTAAATTTATTTTGCCAAACTTGCGAATGAGCGCTCAGTGAAGAAACATGAATCAAGTGTTCCGCATACTAAGTAATTAAGTTAATGCACTTGTAAAACTGGGGCTGGCTGTATACAGCCGATTGTGCATACGTTTCTTAGCGCTATTTCTTTTATTTTTGAATGTAAGCTTTATAACAACGAAACAAAGCTGGGTATTCAACTGTAAGATAAAATAAGATAAGAGTTTTGAAAAGCAAGTGAGAAATACACTACAAGCACAGCTAGTGGGAGTTTAATCTTCCTTTAATTCAATTATAGCAGAGTAAACAAATAATAACTAATTTGTAAGTTTAACTAATTTACGCGTTCGTTTATGGTACCGTGGAACGAAACTTCTAAAGTTATATTAAAGGCAACCACTCACGTAATTCACTTAGTTACTAATAATATGAAAGATTTATGGGTTTGTTATATTTTTAATTACAAATTGTACCCTGATTTTAGAAACGGTAACTAACTTTATCTGTGTTTGGATGCAATAATGAACGCTAAAAATGTATCAATGTTAAATGTGTTACTTATAAGGATTTTCTGACTTAAGTTATAAATGCCAATCTCGGGAAAGTAACGACACTTTACTTCGTGTCTTCTTTTGTTTTACTCTATCTCCACAATATCGAGAAATGAGAATGTTGGCGCCTGCAATATCCACGAGACGATGCCGATGGCTAATAGAGTAGCTATATGAGTATACACGCTGGGTAGGTGTTCACGACACCCCATGTGCAGTAGTGTTCTATGCTTCTATGTGTTTACCGCCTTCATGCTATTTACATCACTACACTGGAAAAAAAAATTTTGAATTGTCGTTTTCAAATCGTTACCGGACTCTAAAGGGGAGGCCTATGTTCAGCAGTGGACGTCTTATGGCTGAGATGATGATGATGAATCCTTTTTAGGGTTCCGTACCTCAAAAGGAAAAAACGGAACCCTTATAGGATCACTTTGTTGTCCGTCTGTCTGTCTGTCAAGACCATTTTTCTCAGGAACGCCTGGAGGTATCAAGCTGAAATTTATATCAAATACTCAAGTTTATTGTCCCTTGAATCTGTAAAAAAATCAAACTTAAAAGCCAACGAAATCAAAAGATACAGTGATTTATGCTGCAAATTTTAGCGTTTTCGGTACTCGCAAAACCTACGGGGTACTTCCCGTGAACTTTGAAACTTGAAATTTGGCACGAAACAACGTCATATAGCATAGACAAAGGAAAAATTATAAAAAGTAGACATTTTTAGTAAAATCATACAAAAAATATATATTTATAATTTTAAACTTACTACCTTTTTCCTCGCAAACGTGTGAAGTTATTATAATAAATAAATAAAATAAAATCTTTTATTATCAAAAGTGTAAATTGAAATTCATGTCAAATACTCAAGGCTATAGGACCTTTCAGATGTAGTAAAACCAAACTTTTATGTCAACGCAATCAAAAGAAATAGCAATTTAAGTTGCATATTTTGAAACTGAGCACTCGCAAGAAACTCAAAACCTAAAGGGTACTTCCCATAAACTCAGAAACTTGAAACTTGGCACGAAGAAACTTCATATAGTACAGACAAAAGAAAAATTACGAAAAGTAGAAATTTTTAGTAAAATCATACAAAAAAATATATTTTAAATTTTAAACTTACTACCATTTTCCTCGTAAATGCGTGAAGTTATTAAATTGAAATTCATGTCATATACTCAAGGCTATAGTACCTTTCAGATGTAGTAAAACCAAATCTTTATGTCAACTCAATCAAAAGAAATACCAATTTAAGTTGCATATTTTGAAACTGAGTACTCGCGAGAAACTCAAAACCTAAAGGGTACTTCCCGTAAGCTCAGATTCTTGAAACTAGGCACGAAGCAACGTCATATAGCACAGACAAAGGAAAAATTATAAAAAGTAGACATTTTTAGTAGAATCATACAAAAAATATTTTTTTCAATTTTAAACTTACTACCTTTTTACTCGTAAACGCGTAAAGGTATTAAATTGAAATTCATATCAAATACTCAGGTCTGTAATACCTTTCAGCTGAAGCAAAACCAAACTTTTAAACCAACGCAATCAAAAGAAATAGCAATTTAAGTTGCATATTTTGGAGCTGAGTACTCGCAAGATACTCAAAACCTAAAGGGTACTTCCCGTAAACTCAGAAACTTGAAACTTGTCACGAAGAAACTTCATATAGCACAGACAAACATTTTTAGTAAAACCGTACAATTTTTTTTTTTAACTTTAAACTTACTCGTAAACGCGTAGAGGTATTCAATTGAAATTCATATAATATACTCAGCTTTATTATATCTTTCTGCTGTAGCAAAACGAAACTTTCATGTCCACGCAATCACAAGAAATAGCAATTGTTGTAGGTTTTTACGGAACCCTCGGTGCGCGAGTCCGACTCGCACTTGGCCGGTTTTTTTATTTTACTTCCCATTACTTACCATCGTAGGTGATACCTAATACAATAAGAATAAAAACACATAAAAAATGTTTCCTCATTTTCACGAACCACATTATTATGTTTCAAAATATTCGAACACGATATCTCTTTTCATTTAAAGCATATGAAAAATTGATTTGAAACCCAATCGTATGCGTAAAGTGCCAAGAAAAATCTTGCATGATTTATTTCCGACACAGCCGAACAGGCGAGGGCGCCCCCGCGTTAAGGCAGGCATTGATGTGTGAAATTTAAAAATCAACTAACATTTTCTAGCCCAGTGAATCACACGTCCCTTACCAGTCTTTTGCTCGAGACTTGTTTGCTCTCCGCTAGAAGATTTCCCTATAGATAAATTCATCGTGTTGATTCGACGCTGTTTACACTGGAATCCTTTTATGTGCTTTAGCATTATAATAAACGAAGTTGCTTTACTCTGTGTGCGCGTTCGCTTAGTTTAATGGGGAGAGGGAATAATGAAGTCCTTGGTATAGTGTGTAAAAAGCAGGATAACTAGCCACACTGGTAGTTTCATATTGCAAATTGTAAATATATGCTAAGTAAGGATGCGGGAACGGTGCAGAGAGAGTGAGGTCACTGAGGAGCAAAACTTATTTTAGAAACTAAGTACCTAACCACCTTTATATTTCATTATGTTAATATAACAACAAGGTTGTTTACACACGAATGAAAATAAGGCCATGGATAGTACCATCGTATCACGGTGGTAAGATCTAGTTTATTACATATAGAATATATATTGAGTTAGTCAGACTTAATCACTTCAAACTGAGCAGCTGACATAATTATAATAGAACTTCTCGTGCAATTATAGAGGTAAGTTGATTTAGTACATAATTCACGTTTCTAATGTAAGTATGTAATAATTTACGCCACCACTTTCACTGTTTTATATTTAAAATGTCTTTTTGTCATTTCTACTCTTGTATATGCTGTATAAGTTTACTATGAATCAAATTTACGATTGAATTTAGACTTGCGATAAAAAATTTATGAATATGATTTTAATTAATCATTGGGCCGCTTAAAGTTAATTTAACGCCATCGATCGTCGAGAGTATCATTGCTCTCATTCATTTTTGCCTTAGGCTTTACTAGAGACATTATATCTTAGCTATATTTCCGCAATTAAAACAAAAAAAGACGTATTACTGCTGAAACAAATACAGTAGGTAGGCGACCAATTATGAATAACATTATATAGGTACGTCACATGACACTTCTTTCCCCCGACAGCTACACCTGACAATGATTTATTCTAAGTAATTAATTACATGATTATATAACACCATAGACTATATACTATAATATAGGTAGTCTGTGATAACACTACACAAACGCAGAACTCTAGGAATTGTGTTCTTCAAGTGCTTTGCATTCTCCAACCTCTACCGATAAACAGCTGCCAGATTCTCAGATCTAGAACCATAGCAACCTACAATCTCCTTCTTGTGTCTCGTTATCCGGCGCTAGCTCCGTCTGTGTTTGGTGACCCCTACGACAGATGATAAACGATTTAACAATATCGAAGGCGTCGAGGATAAAACGTGTCAGAACGTAAATAAACAACCTTTCGAGATTAACTAATAAAATACATATTGACATGGAACGTGGCCTGTTTGAGTAAAAGCGGCAAGCGTTTTACAAACAACAGTTGATTGATACACGAGTCACCGAGTTAAACCACGACCCAGATTGCTATAGTGTGTGCGCAAATTCGTCGTGACTGTGTCCTACGTAGATATACAGCGGTATTTAGTAATTTTAGTAGGATACAGAAATAGGTAGGTACATCATCAAACATCAAACTTATAAGAATTAAACTCTATTAACAACCGACAATGATCTGCATGAAAACGCCGATGACTTGTAAGTGTTTCGTTTTTTTTTTTGAGATTAGAAAAAAGTTGCAAGTGGACAGGGTTCTTTATCAGGCACGATACGGCATGATACATGTCACAAGAGCAAATTTATAAGGGAAAACATATCCTAACCCTAACCTGGCTACCGTTTTTTTGCAAAAACCGAAAACTGGTCATAAATGGGATGAAAACGTACAAGATAATTATATTGACAAGTCCAAGAAACCAAATCTCGATCTCAAATAGGAAAAACTAATAAACAATTAAACACTGCCAACATGATACATAAAAAATTTAGAAGCCATTAACGTTTTGGATATCGCAAGGCTTTGAATACACATAAGCACTTTTAAACAGCGAGGCGTAACGAAAAGATGCCAGCTACAATGTATATGTGAGTTTAAACATGACTAAAGGGTAGGTATTCAATTTCTTTAACGACCATCATTTTTGCCGGGGCTTGCCATGAATCTTGAAGATAAGCGTTTTAATGGAAATAACAGCTCTACGGAGAACATTATGGTCATACACGAACTATCGCCAGGCCATAACCTCGTGAGCGAAACGCTCCTGCATAAACATAAAGTTTTTGTTTCATAAAAGTTTCTTCAGATCCGGGAAATATTTTCCTAAAATGGTAAAGGCTCGCGGGAGCAAACCATAAAGTTGAGTTAAATTGAGCAATTTTGTTATGCAAATTGAATAACTGGGAGAGTAAAACACTAACTGATAGTATAATACATCTACCGTTCGTTAGAACCGGGAATCTAAATTTCGTGGATTGAAAATATACGGTTCATTTCAGATGACAGTGCCGATATTAGTAATACAAGCAATTACGACGACTGTAGGTGGGAAGTTACTAATTATATTATGTTCACACCTTGCTGGTAGTCAAAGTAGGCACTTTAGGTCTAGGCAGACTACCTATACCATCTAACAAGAAGCCTTTTTAAAATTTTATAATCTAGTTAAGTAAATCTCTATCATACCAAAACATCTTGCAAGCGAAACTCTTGAGATCAGATTGGCATTGGCGTATGGCGTACTATTGGCACCTGTCGATTTATTTTATCCAAATATGCCCCCAGTATCTATATGGCTAAGGAATATTCACGGGTCTACATTTGTGCGGTGAGTAGGTACTGGGAGCACACCCTTATGCTGCGCCACGCGCCATTATACTATTTTTATTTTCTTGATTCTCTAACAACTGAAGAACGATGTTCAATGTTCCAAGGATGACAAATGACGATCGGATGATATCCACACTAGTAAATTGCGCCGTTGAAACACACGCTTATTTTCACCATCACCAAAGATATTTTTAGACAATGCTCTTTAGAAAACCGCTATCTACATTAAAAGATTTATTTTGCCAGCGAACGTGAAAATTTCGAGTGAGATCCTTGGACATTGAAATATGGCGACTTATGTTGATATAACACATCCATTTCATATTCCTTGCCTGAATTGTGGATTACCCAGCTGCAAATACAATTAAGCATTTACAGTGCAAATTAATTGCTCTTACTGGCACGTTCTTTTCTTTGAAGTGCGATATAATTTTATTACAATACTAAAAGTCATTGAGAAAAAGTGGAAGACGGTTGCTTAAGCGTTAATAAGTGCAATTATTTTAATTGCGGTGCATTAATGATGAAACAAAAGTGTTTCATTTATTAGGCATGCAATTTACTTGTGTATTAAGTAGTATTTGCTTAATAGGTACTGTACCTAAATATTAAAAAGTTCGACTAAAGGCCAAGATAATACAATCTGGATTATTAATGCCCACTGCCGCCTGTTGTTAATCAGAAACCAGAAACTAAGTAGAAACAGAAACGGATAATTATATTTAATTAAGATAATTTTAAAGCAATGGAAATAAGGATAAATTAAACATAAATAAATATAGTATTATTGTTAATGCAGGCTGGCTGTTACCAGACTCAAGCACGAGCATTGCACGAGTAAAAAATACAATAAAATCAGATTTTAAAACAAACAAAATCAAATTACCTACGTGTCCCTGTCATAAACTGACGTAGTGACGTGCCACGAACGAATAGTTGCCAATGAAAAGTTTCAAGTACAATTTGGCCACACTCGTTTCAATTTTATGAAGCCGTTCAGTTTTAAGGTCCGTGATTATTATTTCGAGCACGCGTTCGTTTCTATTGCGAATTTTACGATTGCTATTGTTGAGCTTTTACTGACGTCAAAGAAAGAAGAGCAGTAATTTGCGGAAATTTAATCCAAACTTTTCATGATATCTTATACTTATACTGAAATGTCTTTATGAATCTTGGCTTTATGTAGCTTAGCTTATCTAGTGTATAAATATTGAGTTTAATTTATAGCTCAAAGGCCGTAACCGAGCAAGACGTAGTATCGTGACTGGTTCCAATCCGGTTTTTCATAGTAGTAGACTATTATTATTATTAGAGTAAATAATATAAGTATTAGGTACATTTAATAGTTTATTGATTGATTATCTCTGTTAGTACCATTAAAAATATTTTATATTGCAACCTGTTGACCACAGTAAAGCTTTTAGGATAAGCACATAAATCTCACACCCTATTTCTACGACAATGTTCATTCTTTTTTAATACAAGCGTCTGTACTTTTCTTGGAATCAGTCATCATCACCTAGGTACTCTTCAACGAGATGATCGTAACAAACAGAAAACAATGAACTTCCATTGTTTATTTTGCAGACTTCTGATGACCACCTTCGGTCTCCAAAGTATTGTATTGGTATCCAAGTTACACAGGTATGCTAAATTTCAACTCAATCGGACATCAGGAACGAGTTCAAATGTGGCTTGCAACATTCTTCCTAAGCAACACACTTTGATTTAACTTTAATCATTGTAACGAAAAGCGGTAATAATGTAGATTACGCACATAAACTGTAGGTAATCTACTTAATAGGAAGTAATTTAATTTAATCTATCATTTTTTGCAACTTTTCGATGCATTTATTCACCTCGCTTAACCGCCTAACTTCAGCTAGTAAAGTAACACAAAAGTCAACCCCCTAACGACAGAAGTATTTTTGCATAAACTCCAGTAAGTTTCAAAACTTACCGCGAATCGGCGGAGATATGAAGTACCTAGAGGGTTTTAGCGCGTCGCTAAGCACACCATAAGTCGGCACACGTGACCGTGCACATCTGAACGAATTTCGGCGGCGCTAAGTGCTCAGTGCTTGGAAAACTGCAGTGATACGTCGATAGAAAGCAATTTGCGGCATTTATACAGGTTGCCTGTGTTAAGGGTTAAGAATGGAGTAGTAACCTAAATAAAATAAAACCTAAATAAAAACATATCGTGGGACAATCTTAACATAAACCGACACAGTCCCACTGTAAGCTCAATAAGGCGGTTGTGGGTTCTAGACGACGTTACTTTTTAATAGATACTTAAATACATAGAAAACATCCACAACTCAGGTACAAATAAACACAAAAAATGCCCTTGCCAAGATTTGAACCCGGGACATTCTACTTCTTGGTCACTACCGGCTAGGCTAAAAGGCCGTTTTAGTAGGTAAAGGAAGTAAAAGCGTTTACTTGTATTATACCTATATTCGTGAGTTCTTAATTTGGTGCTTACAAGTTAAGTAGGTATTTATCAAATAGATATTTTAGGACTTGATAGAGAGTAGAAAATAAGTTAAAAAAAAAAAAGATATTTATTCTTCAATTTAGGCACATTACAATGCACTTATGAACGTCAGAGAGAAAAGAAACTACCACCGGTTCTAACCCTACACCTCTGACCCGAGAAGTATTACTTATTACCGGCAAGAAACTCGGGTTAGGTAATATTAAGTATGTACTAAATATTATAGATTTACTTCCGGCTTCGATACAAGCTGTGCCCAAAAAGTTAGGTGCCAACGGATTCACGTCGTGGCAGAGGTACCTACCTTATAAATAACCTACCTACTGCTTAGGTTATGTTGTGTGATACATTTGTAATTTCTAGTTTGTTAACATGTTCTTGTAAATAAACTGGTAATAAACGATTTATATGATTTAACCGATTATAAAACTCGTATTTCAACCAAACTTGAACGTAAACGCAAAATTGCGACAATTTTTCACATTAACGGACAAACAAAGCAAACCTAAACGAAATAAAGAATTTAGGTGTAAAATTTTCCAAATTGGAACAACAAATCATGCCCTCAAAATTACGGATTGTCGCATTTTCATTAGGATCAGTAAACAGAGACCTTAATTAAAATTGTGTGAAATTTACGCTGTATATCGGCTCGTGTGCTGGGTCTGCCAATTATGTGCCGTTTCCTTCACTCCTAAATTGTTACCCGGGACCCGGGATATAGGTATGTTGGAAATATGGCTAAGCACGAATTGTTCCCAATTTTAACAAATTAAACTTAATTTTGTAAATTAATGGGTGTTACTTACAACAGGCGATTTTGTCGTTAAAAAACAATGACTTCCAGACAAACTTTGTTATTTAGGTAAATCAATCAGTTACGTACCTAAGGACAATTTAGCATGGAATCTACTCTTACCTTACTTATTAAAATCCATTCTGTATACAAATCGTTTAGAATGAGATCCGCAGGAAGTCCCAAACTTAGTGGCATAGCGCTTTCCTAATGAATAATTCATCATGCCTAAGAGTAGCTACTTAGCACACGACAAACTACCTGCAGAATATCAAAATTCTGCCACGTTGTAAGTAAAACTTCAAGACAAATTATGTTCAAAACTAGGTAACTATGTACAGTCGGGTTCAGAAATGCATGACCAATTTATCAATGCATTCATTCATAAATTGACCATGCAATTGTGAACCCGATGGTACACCTACAATGAGTAGTCATCATCATCCTCCTAGCGTCTGCTATACTTTTTTACACGGCTCCATTAAGCTTGGGGTCCGCTCGGTACGGCAACCTTAATCCCAGGGGTTCGCGTACGCATTAGTTTTTACTTCTTATCGAAAATCATTTAAAAATAGACTGCTGGTGTTAAAATCAGGTTTTCTTTGGCAAAGGCAACACTAGTAGCCGACCCTTTCTAGCGTTTTCCCACTACTTATATAAAAGTCCCCTCAAGTAAGAGCCCGCTTGGCGGGTTCGTGGCACTCTATGTAATACCTAAATATATATCTGATGTTGTAGATGACTTTTGCAGTTTTTGCTCACCTATTTGTATAAAGCTAAACGTGAACGTGGACACTATAAGTATCTATTTACGAGCTAGAGGCCTAACGGCCGATACCAAACCCAGATATTCGCTTTTATTTCAGTCTCGGACAAAAATCAAAACCAGGTCTTACAGACTTATTGAAATTTGCTAATTGGAATACAAATGACTGCATTTATCAATATGAACTTTGCTCCTATTACTACTCCATTTGCATAAAATGATTGTACCTCTTCGTATTTCTTCTTTTAGGTACCTGATCCTGACCTACCTACCTAGCTAAAACCTTAGCACCTAATACTTATACAGGTTGTAACAAATACACTGGTGATAATTTTGATGGCATAATTGGTATCGTATTCTAATTATGAAGAAGTAAAAAAAGAAAAACTCGCGATTTTTTTTTGAGTTTTGTAGAGAGGGTTGTTTGTTTTTGTTGTTTTGGCCGGCTGAGACAACATGTCCCATACAAAAAAAAATTTTTTCGCGTCAAAACTTTTTCTCGTACTTTTTCTTACTCGCAATACGATACAAAATATGCCCTTAAAACTAAAAGGATCGCCACTATTTTTATTACATAAAATTCAAAAAACTTATTGACATTGTTTCAAAATGTCAAACATGTCAAGCGCGTCCAAATAGTACAGTCGCCATCAGATATATCGGAACGGCCAAGGTGGTCACAAATATCATCGCGGCGGTGCCTTATCTGGGATTCCGAGGTTGATCCTTGTATTCCTAGGCTAAGGCGATTATCACACTGACGACGGTTCCGCATGCGGCGCCGGTGTACGAGCGAGATAGCGCTATACACATGCAGAGCGCTATCTCGCTCGCGCACCGGTGCCGCATGCGGATCCGCGCCAGTGTGATAACCGCCTTAGAACCGAAACCGAATGTAGGTACGATTGGACTATGTTCTACATAAAAATGGATATTCAAAGCTTCTTCCTCGTACCTTTACTTGGGCCAACTAGTCTCATTCCAGGCGCGTCAAGAGAAGGAAGTCGAAAGACGGACTGACAACGCCTGGAGGAGCTATTGGTCCATGAAACATTTGATGAAAGGTGATCTCCCACTTTCACTTAAGCGGAGGCTCATGGACATGTGCATCCTTCCAATTCTCACCTACGGTGCACAGACTTGGTCTTTGACAGTATCTCAGAGGTCCAAACTTGGGGTTTGCCAGCGAGCCATGGAGCGCAGCATATTAGGTGTAAAATTAACGGATCGAATCCGAAACACCACGCTGCGCTCCAAAACACAAATTGTCGACGTAGCTCGGAAAGCGGCCAAGCTAAAGTGGGACTGGGCTGGTCATGTCTGCCGCATGCCAAGCGAGCTGTGGGCCAAGATCGCCACCGAGTGGCAGCCCACTTCAAAGCGGGGACCTGGCAGACCTCGTCAACGATGGCGAGACGAATTAGACTCCTTTTTAAAGGAATGGCCGAACGCTGCACAGAATCGGGAGGATTGGAAAAACCGGGGGGAGGCCTTTGCCCAGCAGTGGGACATTACAGGCTCCTAATAATCTTCCTCGTCTGTACTTACATTCTTTTACAACTTATTTGCATGCCTTAACGCGGACAACTTTATTATCTTAAGTAGGCACTTAGTCATGCAAATGATAAGATTTAACTAAACGCTGTGACACAATAAAAGAATAAGGCGCAGAGGACAAAGGACGTTAAACGTTAAGGGGACTGAAGTGTACCTGCGAAGTCGGAACTGTATTTATTACCTTCTGTATCTGTTAGCCCAGTAGCCATTCCTTATCATTTCCTGAAAGTCGTAGAAACACCTATTCCCTAAAGGAAATATAAGTCCATTCCGTTTATTCGCGAAATATGAATAATTTACCTACTGTGAAATTAAGTAATCACGCATACTCAGCTTTGAAAAAACCTGATGTGTCTTTTACGACAAGCTACGACGTAATGCCGCAGCATTATTAAATTAAATTTTAATATTTTATGATCCAAAATCTACAAATAATGCCAAATATGAATTTAAATAAATGCACCGAATCCCTCTCGCATCATGTTAATTAGCAATAGGAGCGAAAAATCACATCGGCTAATAAAATGTTGCCATGTTGTGAATATGCCTTTGACATCACACGTAGGGTATAACATTATCAACACATTATCTTTGCTGTGATATCTTCATAAGTCCATACCTACATATGTCTGTTACTAGTTTTCAAATCGTGTAAGACAATTAAGTACTGTATGTCAAGTTAAAACGGCTAATATAAGGTTTATGTACGTTTGGCGGCGGGCCTACGTATATACAGCAAACTTTTACATAACCGCTCCAAACACATAACTGAACAACAACTAAATCACTGTGAAAACAACTGCTGAAAACTAGCTCTTAAGTACGGGCAAGTTTGTGAAGTGCCGCTTGCCGAACATCGGGCTCGATAGATTTAGGGTCACTAAACCCCGAGCTATAACTAGTTTAGTCGAGCCGAAATCGTTTAATCGTGTAGCGTAATGTACTTACCTCCTAAGTTCGGGGCATCACATAAACTGGGACTGTCAGTGTCCGTAAACAAGTCGCAACAAAGTTGTGCGGTTAAGTAGTACACCTAGACGTCTTTAGAGTTTCGTGCTTCTATTGTTCGGTTTGACTGGGTAAGGATACTGTTTAAATGTATCCAGTAGAGCAGTTGAAAATAGAGTAGAGTAGTAAGAACATATAAAGTAACCTTTTGAAAGCTAAGTACTTAATTGTACCTGCAAATCAGTTAAGTGACTAATTATGATACACTTATATTGCCAACAACTCCTGGCTCGTTAGTTCAGATTCATGGAGGACGGTTTTTGAGATTAGATTAAAACTCTAAATCGATGAAATGAAATGGCGATTCAAAAATAATATTCGTAGTAAGTCAAAGTGACTGCGGGGGCAACCGGACGGCTCGCGGTGTTTAAGCTCCCGAAGTGATGAGGAACCGCCCTGTGCAACAACAACAAATATTGAATTTTTCGATTGTTTTTTCAGTTTTGTATGATATGATATGCGATATGTACAAATGCCATCCCCTCCTATGAAATCTCATCCCCCTGTGGCCTATTGAATGCAAAACATTTTATTGCGCGTGTTCCAAATTGACGAGTTTCTCGTTTGTAGGAGTGCCCTCAGAGGGATGAGATTTCATAGGAGAGGGATGGCTTTTGTACATATCGCATATCACATCATACAAAAATGAAAAAACAAGTGCCACCCAATTCCAATGATTGTAAGTGTATTTTTCCTAAGTTCTCGTCCACCGATCGAAAAATTAATTATTTGTCCGGCTTTCAACTCTGATAGCTCGATAACTGTCCGGCCTGGGCGGATGACAATTTGTTTTCAGTGTTTCAAGTTTCAAGTTTATTTGCTGTCAAGTTTATGTGTCTGTATATGATGAAGAACAAACATGCTAATTTTCAAGCGGTTCAACTTTTTTTCATTTTTTCTTCACCCTCGTAGGTACAGGGTGCCAGTCGCACCCTGGAGGGATGGCATTAAAATTGTATTACCTATAATAAGCAGCGTACACACTTTCAGGCAACCGCTGTTACAATCGGTTGCCTCGCGATAAAAAAAAATGCACATCTCTATTTCTGCGCCAGTCCAAGTTGCGTCAGTTCGGGTTGCACAGGGCGGTTCCTCAGTTGCCTCTTGGTCACTCAGAATAGGTACGCGTCATTGCTTTAACTATAACAGTAATATTAAATTTAAAATTATGATTATTGATTATATTAATTTCATGCGAAAATAATGGCGCCAAACTTTTGTGTGCGATTATTTTCGGGATAATTTCTTTGAATTCGAGCGCTCAAAAGTCAAGAATCAGCCCTGTGTGAACACACATATTGCGAGGACGAGACGGCCACGTTTAGCATACCAAAACAGAGCTTTTATTCTACAATGAGCCTTCTCCAGGTAGGTACGTTAATATTATTATTTATTATGCTAA
The DNA here is from genome assembly GCA_911728535.1 of Pammene fasciana. Lineage (NCBI taxonomy): Eukaryota > Metazoa > Arthropoda > Insecta > Lepidoptera > Tortricidae > Pammene > Pammene fasciana. The sequence continues at coordinate 7,641,693 of OU452279.1, forward strand.
GGTTGAAGATCTCAGTTCAGGCTCGGTAGATAAGATAGGGAGAATGGGTAATGTCATAAAGAATAGGAATTGAAGATACTTAGCACTTAGTGAAACTAATGTTCAAACTGTTCCAACAGGAATCTTCATTCTATAAGAATTCACAACAATAAAAAAGTGATAACATGCCGTTAAATATAAAATTGCTAATAACACTATAGCCAATAACAAAAAACCACCGGTAATCATACCCCATATTGTTACACGAATTACACTGTAGATGAAAAATATAAACATAATTATCATGTGAAATATCATATGCCAGGCGTAGACTGCAAGCATCCATCGGGTACCCTTACAAACTCCAAGGAGCAGTATCACACTCATAATAGTCATTAGCAAGTATAACAGGTACAGAAGTGCGGCTCCAAGCGATGAAGACGGTTTCTTCGCGTACTCGAACGAGAATACTATGTAAGCCAAAGTGATACTAATTAGAGGTATAAGGACAACATAGGCAATTATCTGAGTCCCTTTCCTTAGATTTATGATCCAACAGCATGCTGGTGCGACGCATAGTCGGTCAAGAACATTACACGTCATTTCAAGTTACTGTTTCGATAGTGTACAAAATATATTATAATGTTTTCATAATATTTATCTGAAAATTTACAGTTCTTACAAGACATGTCATTTTTGACGTAGTACGTAAAAGAAGGGTAAGTACATGTGGGACATAGAATATATGTGACGTCCCACGGGTGAAAGTACCTTATGGCGGTTGGCGCTTACGTTGCGAAGCATCGCATTAGTATTGCAGCGTCGTTAGAAATAGCGTAAGCCCCAACCGCCATAAGGTACCTTTTTCTCGTGGAATGTCACATATAGATAACTAATTTTATTAGTTAAACCTAGTTTTCGTTAAAAGAGACCTTATGTGACCAGCTAAGGCCAAAGCTTAGATGATTCAACCAACCGGAGCAGCCATTGACAGGCGTTCCCTCTGCCGAAAATATATGGCCAGTGTTCATAGGTACTTATTGTACTCGTACTAGGATTGACGTTTATCTGACGTGGCTATTTTGACGTTACGTATACATTTAACGTTCCCCTCCCCCGCAAAAATCAGCAGACTTTTTTGTATAGAAAATGACAGCCATGGCACTCCGGTTGGTTGAATCCTCTAAGGACCAAAGGCACAAACCAAACGTCCGGTTTGCATTTCAGGTTGCCGTATACGGCCACCGTATCATCCACGTATCATCATAGAGTAATACTCTATGGTATCATTGACCGCTTTTAGGGTGACAACACACCTAGCGGAATTCCTCGCGGAATTAGCGGAAATTTGTCTATGGTAGCAGATTTTTTGTATGGAAGCCATAGACAAATTTCCGCTACCATAGACAAATTTCCACTACTTCCGCTAAATCCTGGTTCTCAAGAACTATTACAATTTACACGTATTTTCTCGATATCTATGTTGAAAGGAAAATTAAACCTGGTTTAGATCCAGTCCCAGCACTTAAGTATACTTATATGTATTTTAGCACATTGTTAGGTAGGCATAAGGGAACCTCTGATCCCTACTGCTCGTGAGAACGCTGTGATTTATTTAATTAATAGTCATCCGCATGGCGGCGATGCGGCTCGCCACCCATCACGTCTCACTTCTTCACGGGGGCAAGAAGTGGCTCACGGAGAGCCGTTTTGCTGCATTGATCGTAGTCGTAGCAAATGGAAATCCGTGATCTCTGCCTACCCCTTTTGGGATATAGGCGTGATTGTATGTATGTATGTATGTAGTTATGTATGTATGTATGTATGTATGTATGTATATATGTATGTATGTATGTTAGACATAGTACTGACTAGGTCCCATTAAACAGCTAACAGTGCCTAATAAAACAAACAAAATATTATTTACATTTTTATTATAACTTAATTAATCTATGATTTCGGTTTAACTTTTAACTGAATACTAATAACAACAGGTTTCTTAAACAGATCCACTAAGTCATTCCTAGTTTGTGACTTGATTTGTTGAAGCCTGCCTCCGCCAGCTCCAGATATAAGCCTTGCAATTCTGTCTGAAGGACATTCTACAGTGACAGAGCAGACAATTTTGTCAGTCAAGTCTTCATAATATTCCAGCTCAATCTTCAGGTTATAAGGTAGCTCCTGGGCCAGGAAATCTAGAAACTTGGCCCGCACTGCTTCCTCTATTAGTGATTCGGGTGTCTGGTCTGTCCACTCTTCGGGAGAGAACTGCAGGGCAGCAGGCTTGGCGTTGCTGATGAGGTAGTCCTGAAACAATAGAGATCAACTTGTTGGTGAATAGTGCCATTTCCAAAAGTAAGTTTTACTAGTTGTATTTGTATAGGTTGGAAAGGAAAGGTGCTTTTATGAATGGCACTATAACAAGAAGTAAGGGTCCACACACAGGCTGAGTAGCCTTGCAAGGAAACTGCTGCGCGTAGTAAACGTGCGAGCGGGCCCAATGGCCTCGGCTGAGACGCGTCTACACGTGCATTCTAGCGGCAATTTCCTTGTTAGGCTGCTATGCCTGTGTGGACCCTTACTTCTTGTTGCCTATATAAATAAATGTTTAATATTACCTTTATATCTTTCACACCATCTCCATTTAAAGCTGACACCAAGAAGATATCAGAGAAGTGGCTATATCCCCTCTCTCTCTTAATTTTTCGGCTGTCACTCTCAGGACCTTGCACAGGGTTCCCAGCAATCATTCCATTGGTCAAATTCCTTATCACAGATAACAGCTGCCTTTTTGATTCCAATCTGTCTATCTGAAAATGAAATATTTTTATTTATTTATTTCAGACACCAGTACGTCTAGCATGACTTACGTTGTCGCGCGACTCTTCATACTTCAGGCGCGACTCGAAGTATGGAGTCGCGCGCTACAACGCATGTCATGCTAAGCCGCCTGGTATCCATATTTTGAATATAGAACTACGTAAGTAACAAAAAATAAAAATAGTAATAAAAACAATATTATGTTAGTAAAAAATATAATGCTCATTGGGTTCGAACCCAATGAGCATTATATTTGTACATCCAATGAGTAATAAGAGGGCTATCGACCCTCTCTGCAATCACCTTCAGGAGATTGTTGGTGCTGCCCCGTACACGGTCCCGCAGGGACGCCACCCTCTTTCTCAACACCGCGTGGAAGCCGTCGGTGCTCCACTCGGTGAACATTCCTGATGCGCTGCAGCGCCAGGGCAGCCCCAACAACCCCCTAAAGGCGTTGTTATACTGGACACGCAAAGCAAGGTTTTTTTGGTGTAGTTGCTCCACAGGTTGGACGTGTACAAGTTTTGGCAATAGGTTTTAAATAATGTGATCTTCACTTCTCTGGAACAGCGCGCAAACCTGCGTGACAATATATTACCCCTAACCGATAGTGCTCTGCGTTCCCTTTCTAAATCGACATCATCTTTGAGGGTATCTGTGACCCAGTGGCCAAAATATTTGAATTTATTCACAGCTTGAAGAGGAGAACCATTTAGACTCATTGTCAATATATAATAATGTTTAGAAATAAAGGAAAAGTAGAAAAATCCACTGCCTCAGGCGAGACTCGAACTCGCGACTCTGGGAAACATACCCATCGCTCTGCCAACTGAGCTACTGAGACTACACCTGATGGCTGCGAATTTCTCCACCAAATTTCCGCGATTCAATTTTTCCAATTTTTCCTATTTATTTTGCGATTTTTTCCGGTTAAGAAGTGTAAGACTTCGTCGGCAGATGTCGCTAGGCGTCACCCTAAGGCGCGAATATAAAATAAAGGATGTGGTGGAGAAATTCGCAGCCATCAGGTGTAGTCTCAGTAGCTCAGTTGGCAGAGCGATGGGCATGTTTCCCAGAGTCGCGAGTTCGAGTCTCGCCTGAGGCAGTGGATTTTTCTACTTTTCCTTCATTTCTAAACTTTGTGGTATCGTTAGCAGACGTTCTGCTTAATACAAAAATAAATATATAATAATATGAAATGAAATTTTAGGTACTCGTGTAAATGTATACATTTTTACACAGTTTTATTTAGCTTGACCCCCTATATTTGTTTGTTTATTTATTTGTTTATGTCATTATATGCATCAAATCTTGTAAGTAAGTTAAATTTCAACCACTTCCCGGTGTCTGATTGCGCCGAAATTTGGTATACTTCAGTAGTTTACATGACAATGCTATAAAACTCAGTCAGCAATAAAACTGTGTACCAAAAACCTTTTTGGGAGTTACTTGTTGCACATTACTTTATTGTCATAAGATTCAAAATTTTATACGTAATTGTGGCTACAGAAAGAAGATGGCACGTCAATGTACGAAATTATCCTTAATTTTTGTCCTGGGGGTAAAAATGCTTTAATGAACACGTAACAAAAATTAAATTAAAATAATTAAACTAAACTAATATTAAACTAAGCTAAATTAAAACTAAATACAACTATAAATATATAAAACTACCTAAAAACTTACCTAAAATCCCAGTTACAAAAAGAATACCCCCTCCAAGAGGTCCCCCTGCGGCAGGGAACCCATAACGCTGGCCGAGTTACCTCTTTGTATTGCCAACGAGATGCGCTGGCAGAGGTAAGTGCCAGCTCTAGGGTCCCCTGAAGCGTCGACCAGCCGTTATGACAGGGCTCCTATAAAACTTTTCATATCAGCCGACCAAGGACCCATTGTCTCGACTGAGGACCCATTTTTGTCCTTACATTAGTTATAATTAAAACATGTTTGTATACTTACTTTATTTATAATTAAGAAACTAGGTATACTCTCAGTGGTTTTCAGCATATTCAACACATCAGAATGTAGGTTGTCTTTGGTCCACTTGTTAGAAATATCATGTACTACGCCAATCACATCTGCACATCTCAGGCTTTTGTGACAAGCGTGTATCATTGACTCTGGGAGTTTGTACCTGGAAGAAGCACATTATATTTCCATAATAAATCATTAAATTTATTGGACAGGCAGCAGCACAAGTAGTTAAGCGGGTAGGGTGTTCCAAATGAGCTTGACACAACTTTATTCTCAAGAGAATAAGAGTGTGTGTAGGTTATTTGAACACCCCACCTTCTTAGCTACTTATGCTGCTGACTGTATAAAAATATAGAAACAATTACAATGAACATAATATGTATAATAAATAAAACAACAAAATGTATTTTAAATGCACATTTTTTTAGCTAATAAGGACTAACAATTTAGATACCAAGACTAAACTAATAAAATTAAAATGCTTATCAATCATTGGTTGACTTCAATAATTATGAATAACAAAACACTAAACAAAGAATTTACATTAGAAAACAGTACAATAAAACAATATATCACCATCAGTATCTCACTGACACTACTATGATTGTCATACTTTTCATTTTTGAGTAATTTTATCTAACTTAGTAGATCTGGCAACCTTGCGGAGTGCAGACCATGTTTAGGTTCGTCAGAGTTGCAGAATATTTTTTTTTTTATATTTTTTTTTTATATGCAGAATCTACTAAGCCACATACACTAGTTTGCTTAAACTGCAAATTTAAAGTTTGAGAGCCACAGCGGTGTCTGTGACATAGTAATGGTGATACCTTAGGGCCTACCGCGCAGTTCGAAAATTGACAAAACGATGGCCCTGTCTCTATCGCTCTTGCATATACAAAAGAGAGTGATGCAAATAGACGATTCGATGAACGAAGTGCTTCGCGGTTATAGGCCTTGTTGACTTATCTCAATTTCTACAGTTACATATTTATTATGTACGTACCTTTTCTGTTCCTTTTCTGTAGCAACACCAGGTGTGTCAAGAAATATAATTTGAGTATCATTTTGGAAACACATTGCTCTTACTAGCTTTGTGGTAGTGTGAACTTTGTTTGATGCAGCGCATATCTACAATATAACACACACTTGATGAATGAAATCCTAGGTTACTTGAATAAAATTAATATATTTTTGAGGTTATGTTACAGGTCATATTAAGCTAATTTTTAGCCAAAATACCTTTCTCTCGACAATGTTATTGATTAAAGTACTCTTTCCGGAATTAGGGGCACCAATTATGGCAACGTTTACTACTTTGTTAACAGTTCTGCTCGCTTGTTCGGGCTGAGAAGAATAATTCACTGCTCGCAGGACTATTGTTTTGCTGTATGTCATACGAACTAAACTCAACATGAATGAGGACATTATGTAATTTATTATGTTTATTACATATCAAATAACACTTTAGTGATCATATCATTGAAAGTTATAAAAATTAACAACTTTTCGTGTAAACTATTTTCTGTTTCACTCGGAAGAGAATCATGACAATGACAATGACATGACACTGACATACCAACTTCATGGACACTTCTACACTGCAAAGGTGTTTTTTATCTCTAAACCGATGTTTGCTTTGCTTTTAACCTCCACAATCGGCGCAATTTTGATACAAAGCTCGCGTGCGATGTGCAATTTCGAGACGTTGCCGTCTAGGTGGGTGCAACGAAATCAATCGATGGATCAAAAGCCGCAATGTATTAAAAATCGCAGGTGACTAGTCGCTTACGTCTGTAGGAGAGCCTTTGCTGTATAGTAATAGGGTCACCACATACCTAGCGGTTTTCCTCGCGGAATTAGCGGAAGTAGCGGAAATTTGTCTATGGTAGCGGAAATTTGTCTATGGTAGCAGATTTTTTGTATGGAAGCCATAGACAAATTTCCGCTACCATAGACAAATTTCCGCTACCATGGACAAATTAAGCATTTTGTCTATGAATTTCCACTACTTCCGCTAATTCCGCGAGGAAAACCGCTAGGTGTGTGGTGACCCGTAGGCTCAAAAGTAGGCTGTTAATCACGTATACTTTTAAGTGCTAAATAAAAACGTTTCAAAAATATAACTTTCTTTTCGCACTTCGCAGTGAAAAAAAATTTTTTTTGGCTTCACTCACCCTTCTCTTTTGGCCGCGGAGTGATTACTTGATTGATTACAGTGATTTTATTTGATTTGTAGACTGATTAGTACAGGCTTACTTTAATTGTTATAAACACAAGTCCGTTAGTGGCGTTATTATAAAGAAGCTGTGTGATTTTAACTCACCGGCATGATTTTACACAGGTAAACCGATTTTAGCTGAAGTCGCTACGTGCTTATAAACTTAATAACACAAACGAATGTTCATATTTATATCACTTATTCCAGAAATGTCAGAGATAAAGTATAAAAAAGAAATTTTGTCAGCAATAGACCATTTGCGTTCAAGGAAATCAAGACCAGACATAAACCGAATTTGCAAGTTTATGTTAAAGTGCTACAAAGTTGCCCCGAAATATACAAAAGCAGATCTTAAACGTTGCCTCAAAGAGAAAAGCATTTATAAAGTTGATTATAAAGATAATGAGAGCTACAGAAACGCTGCAAAGTGGCGAAGGAAATCAAGCCATAATAACAGTAGGAAAATCACATACATTTTTCCCTAATATCATACACTAAAATATTATTAAGAATTAACTACTAACATGTAATTGTTTAACTACTAACTTGTAAATATGAAATCCTACACCTAAAAGTTTTATTTGCTGAAGTAGTTTTTTTTCTTTACACATTTACTTATTTGTTCTAAGCTAACTTTAAACATCTCCTTTAGAAATGTCATCAGCAATAGCAACAAGTGAACGACGAATAATTACTTCAGCAATAGCAACTCTAATCTATCAAGATCAAAGCTACCTAGAGAATGGGATTGCATTTGATGATCTTGTGAGGGAAGCTGCTTCTCAAGAGTCTAAATACTCCAAGAAACAGCTGGAGACCATTGTTAATAAGGAGTTGTCTTCGGGTAGTCTTGTAAAGCTACCAAATGGTAATTTAGCTTTGGGCCCTGCAGATCACGATGGTGACAGCTCAGACAGCTTCAAGTTTGACTATAATGTTGAGTCAAATACTAAGGTGGGTTATGAATTGATATATCTATACATATTTATTATTATATTTGAATTATTGTATGTATTTGCTACCTAGACCTAGAGAGTCAGTAGGATTGAAACTTAATGGCTTATCGATCTGTGTTATATTGTAATGCAGCAACTAATAAGAATCTTTTATTACCCTGCATTCACAAACTTAAGTAGGTAGTAACGAAGATGCTTCAGGTACCTAAATAGAATATGGGAGTTAAGGCAGCATATTGCCAAGCGTGGTGCGTATGGCAAACCCCCCCTTAAGGGGAGGCCTATGTTCAGCAGTGGACGTCTTATGGCTGAGATGATGATGAATATTTTTTATACCAATAGCTCTAGTCATCCTTATTACTTAGTAAATAGAGTTCAATTGAAAATAATAATCAATTTACTGGTTAGCTCCTATGAATATAATATTAACGAAAACATTCCTTTTTTCCAAACTTTATGAGTGAGTAAAAAGTTGTGAAGCTTTTAAATACCTATTTTTTTTTTTTGTTTGTGGCTATTAGTGAATTAGCCAATTTTTTGTTAGACTTTTTACTTCGTTTTATATGTCAGATTTGTCAAAATATAACATTACATTAATATTTACAGATGACTTCTTCAGCAAATTCTTCATGTCGATCGTCACCCCAACGAATGCGGGGAAGGCCAAAGAAACGCGGCGGTGGGTCCTCCAGCACAGGGCCAAGTCATAGCATGACTCGTAACGCAGGCGTCAGAGTGGGTGAAAGACGTAAAATGGCCAAAAAAGTCTTTGATCCATCGGACAACAATGTTCCTAGCAAACGTAAAAGAGGCAGACCAGTTGGGTCCCTTAATAAGAGCACTATTAAAAAACGTCTCCTAATCACTGGACAGGGAAAAGACAAAGAAGGCACACCCCTTTCTGAAAGCCAAATGTCTTTGGATGGAAGTGGTGATGAGCTTGAACAAGATGAACCGACGCCCCATGAGTCCTCTGGAGGAGTTTGCTCAGTATGCCACATTCAGAAATCTCGTGGGTCCAATGACAGGCTCATAGAATGCAGAGACTGCAATAATAAGGCACACTTAAACTGTCTGCATTCAGGATCAGGCATATTGAAGCCTAGGCCTGATAATACCTGGCAATGTCCACATTGCAAAACTTGCGTAGTTTGCTGTGAAACTAATGATGCTGTAAGTTTTATACAGAGTATAATTTGTGGAATTTTCATGCAAGTTTTTTCGTGTTTTAAATTTCTTTTCCTTTTAGGGCATATTAACAGTATGCAGTATATGTTCAGACGCATATCACGCGCTTTGCCACACGCCACGAATCCCAGAGCGGCAGAAAGCATGGGACCAATGGGAATGCAATAACTGTCTGGAGTCCCGGCCGACTGTTGTTGGCTCCCCAGCCATCATTCCTAGCAGCCTGGAATACAGTATTCAAGGATCACCTCCTGTTGAACCATTCCTAAAACCACATGAGTTGGACAGATCTGAATCTAAGCTTGCAGAGGAGGTGCCTGTTGATCCAAGGATACCAGATATAACTAATTGGACAACTGATGATGTTTATGACTACTTTATGGAGAATTTCGCAGAAGCTGCACCATTGCTGAAAGAACAGGTAAATATCCACTTACAAGTCTGTCTGCAGTAAGATTATCAATTCCCATTCTCACAAATGACAAAATTTTATGAGTTATTATTAACCTTTTCAACGCCATGTCAAACGTAAAACCTACCGCTCAGACACCACGACATCTAAATGTCAAAAATGAAGTTAAACTTTATGTGTGTGCATGTAGGTCTATTTTGCTCTGTGGTCGGTGACCGATATATCGGTCTTTGGCGTTGGACCTGTGTTGCCGATATATACGTCTTTGGCGTGGAAAAGGTTAAAATTGTTTACAATCATTTATAATTATTTTAACCTCTCAGGTGATAATGATACTTTGTGCTTGGCAGACTGATTGTTTCTTTCAGACCAGCACATATTGTATTTTAAACCCTTCAATCGCCAAAGACCACCTGACGCCGGCGCGTGATATCAAGTCCAAAACATAACTGAGTGCGCTCGCGCAAATTTTCAACAGTCAGTGGCACGATTTTTAGCGTCAGTGACTCAATAAATAAAAAGTGCAGAATTTTCTAAAATTTATTTTGTTTTGTATGTTTCAGGAATTCGATGGACATGCATTAAGCATGGCAAGGCGAGCCGACATTGTGAGAGGCTTGGGGCTGCCACTTGGTCCAGCCCTGGCCTTATACCGCATTGTAGTCAAACTACAAACGAGGAAGGACGACTGGACGATGTGTTGGGGTTGAGTCACTAATGGCACCTCTACGTGATGGGCCATCGTAGGGACGCAGCTATGCGTTATGCTGGCCATACACGATCCTTCCTAATCGTCCAATCGGCATGACGCTACCGATTGGATCAGTTAAAATTGACCGTGTGTGGGAGTGGATCGGCATGGCAGATATAACTTTCATGCCAATCCACTCCCACACACGGTCAATTCTTCACATACACAGGATACAATACATACAGTGGGGTTTACAGTATTTGCAGTCCCTACAGAAACTTGATTCTTTATGTATATAGTAATAGAGACTAAGTTTGTTGGTTTGTGTATTCTATAGTGTAGAGTAGGCTGATGCTGAGTGCTTATTGTTCAGCATTTTATTTTAATGTATAATGCTCTGGACTAGTAATTAAACCCACTTCATCAAATATTATGTAATGTTTAAAATTGTGTATTTTTTTGCTATCGTGCAATAAAATTAAACAAATGATCCGAGGTTTTATTATTTTAATTTTTTTGGAGGTTAAAATCTCATAATTTTACTACTTATTTTATATTGCTATTATATAAATCAATTTTAGAAAATCATCAAGTGTTTGTTCGCCTAAAGCTGCGTCCACATTTGTATCTTTTTGCCGATCACGATCATGCGTATCGTATCGAGCTCCCGTATCCTAAGTATGGACGCTCACTTTGAGTATGCCGTATCACTAGCATCGTGGCGTGAAAAAATGCGTCCATACTAACCGTAGCGTATCAGCGTATCGTATCGTAACGCCGTATCATTAAGTATGGACGTTCACTTTGGCATACCGTATCACTAGCATCGTGTCGTAGCATCGTATCCTAACACCGTATCATTTTTCGTGATCGTTTGTCAGTACGGAGCTTTTAGTTCCTCCACCAGGCGATTCATTACCTCGCCCAACTCGCTCCGCCGTCTTTTTTAGGGTCACATCTAGCGGAATCACAGCGGAATTAAGCCAATTCATAGACAAAATGCTTAAATTTGTCTATGGTAGCTTAAATTTGTCTATGGTAGTTTAATTTTGTCTATGGTAGCATAAATTTGTCTATGGTAGCTTAAATTTGTCTATGGTAGCTTAAATTTGTCTATGGTAGCTGATATTTTTGTATGGAGGCCATAGACAATTTTCCGCTATCATAGACAAATTTAAGCTACCATAGACAAATTTAAGCATTTTGTCTATGGATTGACTTAATTCCGCTCTATAAACATAAAAACAATTTAATTATCCATTATAAACTCCAAATGTCCCTACGGAAAACAAGATGAGATCGGTCAGATCGGTCCTGTACACGTACAAACTTGTTAATAGCGTATCCGTATCCCCTTTCATGATCGCCGTATTGATCGGCGAAAATCCAACTCAGATGGATCGCGGCATATCGCGTATCAGATCATGTCCGCGTATCAAGATACAGTGTCAAAACACGTCCATACTTACCGATCATGATACGCGTATCCGATCGCGAGTGTGCGGGGTATTGAATCACCGCGTAGCAACATGGATTCCGCGCGATCAGATACGGCGCGTGGCATGATCGCGATCTTTTGGCGTCTACACTAACGATCATGATACGCGTCGGAGATACGCGACGGAGATACGATAGGGCAAAAAGATACAAGTGTGGACGCAGCTTAAAGTAGTATTATTAATAGAATACAGTAATCTGACAGTTCCTGCCATGTATAAGTATTAAACCACTTTGTATGGCAAGAGCTGTCAGCTTACAGTACGTACCTATTGAATTAAAAATACTAGTTATTTTACACTTGAGCACAGAATAATATAATAGTATTTAAGGGTCACCACATACCTAGCGGTTTTCCTCGCGGAATTACCGGAAGTAGCGGAAATTCATAGACAAAATGCTTAATTTGTCTATGGTAGCGGAAATTTGTCTATGGCTTCCATACAAAAAATCTGCTACCATAGACAAATTTCTGCTACTTCCGGTAATTCCGCGAGGAAAACCGCTAGGTATGTGGTGACCCTAATACAGAAATTCATCTTCCTTACAAAACCAGTGTTTGACAGAACTTTGACAGATGAACGGTGACACATGACGTCTCCATACAATTTTGCCTTTCGTCTGTTTAGGGTTGACAAATACGCGATTGGTTTGATTGCTGGACCTGCCCTAATCTGCCTCAATCTTCCTAAGGGTGACAACACACCTAGCGGAATTTCTCGTATTTAGTTCGAGAAAATTAAGCCGAATATGGGCAATCAGGGGAAATAATTCGTGTAGTTTTGTAAATTGGTACAATTATACCTTGTGGTGTCCAGGTGACTATACTAAAAGTCCTCGGGGGTGGGGGTTGTGCTGAGGGTGTAGGGGGGGGGATGAAGGTACCTTTTTTCAGATTTTTGGTCATATCTCGAATATCTGTAAGAATAGCATCATAGTTACTTCAAACAAAAGTTTAAACATAAAATTTCCTACAAAATTGGTCATATTCATTTTTACTCTACGATCAATACTTTAGGAGCTACAGGGTGTTTAAGTTAACAAAGATATATAGATAGATAAAGCGGAGAAATTCAAAGGTGTATGTGAAGTTCCAAGTTCCCAACCCGCTTTGGGCCAGCGTGGGGACTATAGCCCGATCCCTCTCGGGTATGAGAGGAGGCCTGTGCATAGCAGTGGGACGCATAGAGGCTAACATATTATATATATTTAAAAATAGAAAAAACATATAAGATCGTCATTATTATTTTACTCATCATCTTCGATATCGTAATCTTCGTCTTCTCTTTCTAGAAAATGTACGGGTATACCGTTTGTACATGAACCCAAGCATCCGGTCAATCCGGTGCATACTGACATTGACTGCATGAAATACCAGCCTTTCGACATCCGCAATTTCCAGTGCAACCGCTTTTGCAGCGACAAAAAATTGAATTCAGCACGGTGTCAGGAGCTGGAGGACCAGTGGTCATAATTGGCTCAAGGGTTCCATCAGCTCCTCGCTTCCAACCCAACATATCAGGAGGCATTTTGTTACTCAGCCACTCTTGTACTTGGTGGAATACTCGTAATGAATAGGTTTGAATTTAATTTTTAAGGAAATAAGCAGATACTAAATTATCGTGTTTTTTTAATACAACGACGGTGGCAAACAAGCATACGGCCCACCTGATGGTAAGCAGCTAATGTAGCCTATGGATGCCTGCAACTCCAAAGGTGTCACATGCGCGTTGCCGACCCTTTAAAAACAGGAGGATTCGCTGTGTTGATGGCTAAAGGAACAAGAGAGGCCTCTCGTCGTCAACACACTGGGTCCTCTTTGAGCTCTTTGGCAACCTTACGTCTTTTTATTATGTTTACCAGATTTACTCTGACACCATTTTAAAAAGGCATAAGAAGGCATGTTTATTTATTTATTCGATTTTTTCATAGACGTCACTACCACCGTGTCACAAACAGGCGCGGTCCCAGGGGCGAGGTCACATGAGACATGACCCCCCCAAATCGTACATTTCAAATGGAAATTCTTTTTTACTGACCCCCTCAAAAATTGGAAAAAAAAATTTTGCCTTAGTGTGTGCCCCCCCCCCCCCCCAAATTTCAGGCTGCGACCGCGACTGGTCACAAAACCGCCATTTGTAAACTAAACGGCGTGGCGGCTCAGTTTGTATGCTCCGCCCCCCGCGGCACAACTTTTGTGGGGTCATTTTGCAGATCGACTTCATAGTCTAGGTATATTACCAGTCGCTGTTTTAAGCATACTGAATAGTAGTGGTGCCAATGGCGGGCGAGGCGCGGTGGGCCGGGAGGGTCTGCGCCGCGCTGACGCGACGCCCGTAGTAGCTAAGAACTTACGGTCATCTCGACCACTTGAACCTCGTTTACATTACCACCTTTGTTTTGTTTAGAGTTTTCAATGATCAACACGGGAATTTTATGTTCGATCAGCAGGTAACTAAGCTAAAAATCTGAGTTATGATGAACAAGTAAGAAAAAACGACGTTTTTTCAAATCGACTATTTTTTAATCTCTTCGTTAACTTCAACACCATGTAGCTCCTAAAGTATTAATCGTAGAGTAAAAATGAATATAACCAATTTTGTACTAAATTTTATGTTTAAACTTTTGTTCCAAGTAACTATAGTGATATTCTTACAGATATTCGAGATATGACCAAAAATCTGAACAAAGGTACCTTCAACCCCCCCCCCCCCCCCCCCCTACACCCTCAGCACAACCCCCACCCCCGAGGACTTTTAGTATAGTCACGGGGGCACCACAAGATATAACTGTACCAATTTACAAAACTACACGAATTATTTCCCCTGATTTTATTAATTTTCTCAGGCTATCGCGGAAGTAGCGGAAATTTGTCTATGGCTTCCATACATAAAATCTGCTACCATAGACAAATTTCCGCTAATTCCGCTACATTCCGCTAGGTGTGTTGTCACCCTAAGGGTCACGACACACCTAGCGGAATTCCTCGCGGAAGTAGCGGAAATTTGTCTATGGTAGCTGATTTTTTGTATGGAAGGAAGCCATAGTCAAATTTCCGCTAACATAGACAAATTTCCGCTAATTCCACGAGGAATTCCGCTAGGTGTGTTGTGACCCCAATCCATCAATAATTTTTAACATTAAAATAGATAAATGGAATGGCAGATTTATTACAATGTTATTTTAGAAAAACACCACTCCTTAAATACTTATCTTATCTATGGTCATACCGCAAACAAACGAAGGGGATTTTGACAACCCCGAAAACGTATGGCCTATAACCGCGAAGCACTTCATTCATCGAATCGAATATTTCCATCACTCTCTTTCGCATATGCAAGAGCGATAGAGACGGGACCATCGTTTTGTCGATTTTCGAACTTCGCGGTAGGCCCTCAGAGGGCCTACCGCGAAGTTCGAAAATCGACAAAACGATGGCGCTCTATCGCTCTTATAAATAATAAATAAATATTATGGGACAATCTTACACAAATCCACCTAGCCCCACAGTAAGCTCAATAAAGCTTGTGTTGTAGGTACTAGGCGACGATATACAGGGTGTCCCAGAAATCGACGTCAAGCCGTGAATGGATGATAGACCAAGTTATAACAGTTATCAGAAAAATACAAAAAAAATCTATAACATGTTCTTCAAAATATATGGTCACTTTAAAAATTTACTAGAAGTTAAGAGACCAGGGCGTGAATATTCTAATAAATTTTTAAAGTGACCATAATTTTTGAAGAACATGTGATAAGATTTTTTTTTGTATTTTTCTGATAACTGTTATAACTTGGTCTATCATCCATTCACGGCTTGACGTCGATTTCTGGGACACCCTGTATATAATAGATAGATATAGATAAATACTTAAATACATAGAAATTTATCCGTTATACATATAAAAGGCCGTTATCTTGCATATATGAAAGAGAGTGATGGAAATAGACGATTCGATGAACGAAGTGCTTCGCGGTTATAGGCCTGAATCGGCCTGATACGTTCCAAAGCCGTAGCTGTCACTTCATTGAGATGGACCCCCCTAACTTGAGATTATGTTTCTGTCATCAAATAAAAGAAAAGTTTGCATACCAAATTTTATTTCAGCATGCCTCAAATAGAATTTTACTACTTTTTACAAATATTAACTATATCTATTTACAAAATACTTAGATTATTATATTCTCTACATCACTGAATCACTGAATTATTATATTCTCTGCACGCATCAATGCTGATCAAAATGTTTTATATAAGATAAAAATACGTTAAACAACATAGTTGCTCCATTTATATAAAATACCCTGAATTTTGTTGGTAGGAAATAAAAGTTGATGAATTGCACCGGTGGCCAAAATAAGCAGTCACCCTGAAATAGTAAATTATAATAGATTAAAACTACTAGTCTGCCTCAAGCTAAGAACTAGCAATTTATAAAAACATGCTACGGCCATACTTTCTTGCCATGTTGATGTTGACCAGTGTTACAAGACCCCTTTCAAAAAATAAATTCTGTTGCCTCACTCCACAACCCTTTTATCAATCCTGCTTACATAAAAAATACTTATATTTCATTTCCCTGAACTACATTTCTGCCAAATTTAACTTAAGATTAAACAGCTGTACTATAGTATCCACAGAATTAAGTGGCGAGTTCATAACGCTGTCTCCTTCTCTCTTGCCATGGCGGTGCATGTGTGAAAGAAAAGTTTTATGACCTCAATCTCCACTTAATTCTGTGGATACTATAAAGTTATTGCACGGGACATGCCGGCAGCCAGATGAAAGAAGTTAAATGTAAGAACTTCTCTTCAGTGCTTTAGTTGCTCAATAAACTAATACATTGTGGTTGAACTACTACCAAAGTAGGTACCTATGATTGGCGAAGCATGGCTTGTATACTGGATATGGGTCTTAAAAAATAGCTCTTAAAGTCACCCAAAACATTTTCTTTCCTCAGACTTTAGAATCAACATTTATGGGCTTTTTTTAAACACACCCCTGATTTCTACTGTGGGTTCTTTCTTAAAAGTTTGCAAAGCTTTGGTTTTTAACCCTTTCACATCCAAAATATAACTGGTTAGGTGGGTCCACATCAGACGAGCATTGCGACCGCGCGTGCCTTGCATCAGGCGAGGCACGTCCATAGTAACCAAGCTGCCAAGGGTTCGAAATTATCCGATTTTTTCGAACCTATAGGATTGAAAGTATCCGATAATTATCGGAGAATTGTCCGATAATTTCGAACCTTGCACGCGCGGCAATCTCCTTCCGAGGTGGCTTGTCTGGTGTAGACTTGCCTGTTTGCCTTTGCGCGAGCTGGCGCTGAGGGCATAATTTTTCTGTCCAATGCTTGGCGGTAAAGGTTAACACTGTTGAAACAAAACACTTACCATGTATGTGTACTTGAACTTGTACGCAATCTCATCCTTAGTCTCTTCAATACTTTTTTTTTCAAGGAAGGCCATTCCAATAAAAAAGAATAGAATAGTTGCAGGCGATGCAAACAACTGATCACACATGATCTTTTTGGAAACTGTCTTAATATCAGCATGAGGTAGTACTTTGTCTAAATGCATGTAGTAATAGTGGTGTAATGGACCCATTACTGCTCCTACAGTTAACATTCTTACTGAAAACAGAGATAAAGTATTAGTATTATTATATATCAGAATTACTGTTTTATATTTCAGTATAATGTTTAAATACCACATCTTGCCCAATCATATCGCTCTGGTATATATTTAGATCGATATTCAAACTCTTGTTGCACCAAGTCACCCAAGAACATAAATAATCCTGATGTAAAACTGTTGGTTATTAGCAAATTACTCGGATTAAAAAGGAATGCTACGCCGCGACGGACTATTGAACATGACCTATGTTGACTCTTGATAGGGCTCGTCACTTGTAGGAGCCTCACGCCACAGGCGGTATGCATTATGGGTTTAGGAGTATAGGTCAAATTCTGTAAACAAATACTTTTATTAGATTATTTATCAGCATCACCTGACATTCACCGGGGGCACTATACAAATTGCCATAATCCCTATAAGCTTATGTAAACCAGTAAAATATCCTTGAAGTTTGATGAAATTGTAATTGATTACGAACATGCAATACTTACAGGGGCATTATGGCAATTAACTGTTTACGACATATTTTATGAATTATCAAACATGCTCCACAAAATTGAAATGTTTCGCCTAAAATACAATTATCTTTTTTTGCTCGCCTCCCCTCCAAAAAAATACAGAAATGTCATTGTGCAAATATGCCAAATGTGCATGTTGTGTCAAATATGCCAAATTAAAGAGGTCTATACGCGGTGCAATCTCGACGCAAAAAATCGCCGGCAATTTCGATACTCAAAGCAAGCATAGTCTATGGTAGCAGATTTTTTGTATGGAAGCCATAGACAAATTTCCGCTACCTTTATTATGCTATCCTACAAATTAAAAGCGGTATTACACATTGCAACATGCAGGGCCCAATCTGTCAGGTTGGAAGGTGTAATTGAAGGTAGGGCCCGTAGGGAGCTTAAAGCGGTATTACACATTGCAACCTGCAGGGCCCAATGTGTTGTGTACCCTGCCTCTTCCTACCCCTCCTTCAGCTCCCTACGGGCCCTACCTTCAATTACACATTCCAACCTGACAGATTGGGCCCTGCAGGTTGCAATGTGTAATACCGCTTTTAAGGGTCGCCACACACCTAGCGGTTTTCCTCGCGGAATTACCGGAAGTAGCGGAAATTCATAGACAAATTAAGCATTTTGTCTATGAATTTCCGCTACTTCCGGTAATTTGTCTATGGCTTCCATACAAAAAATCTGCTACCATAGACAAATTTCCGCTACCATAGACAAATTTCCGCTACTTCCGGTAATTCCGCGAGGAAAACCGCTAGGTGTGTGGCGACCCGAAGGAGGGGTAGGAAGAGGCAGGGTACACAACAGATTGGGCCCTGCAGGTTGCAATGTGTAATACCGCTTTAAGCATTTTTTCTATGAATTGCTCAAAGCAAGTATTAACTAGAGCCCGCACACGTGTACCCCCGTATGGGATAGATATATAGATGCCCATAATCACTTCTACAGCATAAAACAGAACAATTTACCAATCTTTTCCTTAGCCGACACAACTTTCTAGGAAAACTAACAGCTTTTCTCGTAGCAATCACAGAAATTCTTGAAGAAATCGCGCATTATATCTGTTTGTTACCCTCCACTGCTAGAAGTAACGCGTGGAGGGTAATAGAAACTATGACAAGGACCAACGATAATAGCACCTCTCTGCCGTATCTATTGAAAGTGTAATAAGACCATCCCGTTCTATCTTGGTATTATTAGTTCCGTGTCAGATCTATGGATGGTATATCTATGATGAATTGTCTTAATTCCGCGAGGAATTCCGCTAGGTCTGTTTTGATCCTTAGGGTTACCACACACCTAGCGGAATTCCTCGCGGAATTAGCGGAAGTAGCGGAAATTTGTCTATGGTAGCGGAAATTTGTCTATGGTAGCAGATTTTTTGTATGGAAGCCATAGACAAATTTCCGCTACTTCCGCTAATTCCGCGAGGAATTCCGCTAGGTGTGTGGTGACCCTTAGGGTGACAACACACCTAGCAGAATTCCTCGCGGAATGGGGTTGGCCGGTGAAAACTTTTGCAGAGGGCGCTGTTCCAGATTCCATACAATAAGAGAAAGAGATACAAACAATGATAGAAAGAAACAGACGATGAATGGTCCCTAACTTGTATGCAGGCATACAGCTTTTCTTAGGCAAAAACCTTCCCTATGGCGTTAATCTACATCATTTTAATTTTAGTATGTTCCAAAAACGGATGGATTTCAATTTCGGAGCAATTCGAGGCAAAACATTGAGTCATTTTCGCGAAAATAAATAAAAACTACTTCGCGCCATACAAATTTAGCTTTTCTAGGGACCAATTTTGAAGATGTCACTTTGACAGTTTCCAACCCTCAAAGCAAGCATTAACTAGAGCCCGCACACGTGTACCCCCGTAAGGGAGAGATATATAGATGCCCATAATCACTTCTACAGCATAAAACAGAACAATTTACCAATGTTTTCCTTAGCCGACACAACTTTCTAGGAAAACTAACAGCTTTTCTCGTAGCAATCACAGAAATTCTTGAAGAAATCGCGCATTATATCTGTTTGTTACCCTCCACTGCTAGAAGTAACGCGTGGAGGGTAATAGAAACTATGACAAGGACCAACGAAAATAGCACCTCTCTGCCGTATCTATCGAAAGTGTAATAAGACCATCCCGTTCTATCTTGGTATTATTAGTTCCTTGTCAGATCTATGGGTGGTATATCTATGTGCCAACCCCATTAGCGGAAATTTGTCTATGGCTTCCATACAAAAAATCTGCTACCATAAACAAATTTCCGCTACCATAGAAAAATTTCCGCTACTTCCGCTAATTCCGCGAGGAATTCCGCTAGGTGTGTTGTGACCCAAAGATTGTGACATTTTGTCTATGAATTGGCTTAAACGGCTATTAGACATTGCAACCTCCAGGGCCCAATCTGTTGTGTACCCTGCCTCTCCCTACTCCTCGTTCAGCTCCCTACGGGCCCTACCTTTAAAGCGGTATTACACATTGCAACCTGCAGGGCCCAACCTGTTGTGTACCCTGCCTCTTTCTACCCCTCCTTCAGCTCCCTACGGGCCCTACCTTCAATTACACCTTCCAACCTGACAGATTGGGCCCTGCAGGTTGCAATGTGTAATACCGCTTTTAATGGGGTTGGCCGGTTGAAAGTATTTACAGATGGCGCCAGCATAGCTGGGTCCCTGTCAAAGCGGTATTACACATTGCAACCTGCAGGGCGCAATCTGTCAGGTTGGAAGGTGTAATTGAAGGTAGGGCCCGTAGGGAGCTGAAGGAGGGTTAGGAAGAGGCAGGGTACACAACAGATTGGGCCCTGCAGGTTGCAATGTGTAATACCGCTTTAAGCCAAATCCCATACAACAATACTAGTGAAAGGGACCTAGCTATGCTGGCGCCATCTGGCCAAACCGTTGACAGTTGCCAACCCCATTACACCTTCCAACCTGACAGATTGGGCCCTGCAGGTTGCAATGTCTAATAGCCGTTTTAATTCCGCTGTGATTCCGCTAGGTGTGTTTTGAGCCTCAGTGTGGTGTGGTGTGGTGGTGGTGTGTAGTGTCATGTCTGTCATGTTCATGTCATTGTCAATATGAGGACTATGAGGTCAATATAAATAATACAATAACAAAAATGGCCCAATTAAGTGAAAATTTA
The DNA here is from genome assembly GCA_911728535.1 of Pammene fasciana. Lineage (NCBI taxonomy): Eukaryota > Metazoa > Arthropoda > Insecta > Lepidoptera > Tortricidae > Pammene > Pammene fasciana. Next base: position 7,662,731 of record OU452279.1, read on the forward strand.
GATTTCTCTGGTTTATTTAAATTAGATGTTCTTGTTCACCTTGATATAGTGTCGTACAGTTTCTATGAACTCGGTCTGAAAAAGTTCTTGGCTGTTTCCAGTAACAAGGAATTACTATTCTTCTACATTACTCGCGAGTCAGAACGCTTGGAGAAGAATTTTGATTGGGATTTTCTGGACAACCCTATCTTCTGTATGTGTTTCGAACCTAGTGGTACTTGGGTTCTTATAGTTAGCGAGCAGAAGATTTTGCTCGTTCCGTTCCTTCCTCAATTTACGCCTCAAAATGCTTTTGATTGTAAGTGGTCTCTGTCCAGTGTCACAGTTCTTCCACTCGCAAATATTCCAAAGCCTACTGCCGTCGTTTGGTGGCTTACTAAGGAATCCGAAAACATAATTATTATTGGATCTAAGGTAAGTTATTTATGCTAAGTAGAAGACATGTATTACCTGTTTAAGTAATGAGATCTAATTACAGTCTAATTAGTTATTACGAGCTGGCTTATTAAAAACTTCAACAATCTATAGAAAAATAGAATAGAAGAAACTTTATTTTAACTACTATTTAACCAAATTATTATTAGGAAATACATAGACAGCATATTATTGTTAAGCATCACTGAAATGGTTTCCACTCGGCTTAATGTCAATAATACCTTTTCAGGACCACGACGCTGGTCTTAGGTGAAAACCGTTTCGAGTTTCTTGAAACGGTTTTCAACTACATAGTTGCATATAAAAATATCATATGTACACAAAACTAATCTCTATTATTAGTAGTGAGTGTAAGAAAAACAGTATGATTCTCTTCAAGCTAAACTATACTACCAGTTTTTTTTTTTTTTTGGTTTAATTAAATTTATTGTTTTAATTTACATTCACAAGTTTACATTACATATATTGATTACAGCTAACATTTTTTTATACCACCAGTTTTATACTACCAGTTGCACATTTTTTTAAATATGTTTCAGATTGGAACAGTAACATTTTACAGTTTGGAATCCCAAAGTGTGGTTGGAGAATGTAAAGTCTCAAGTGAAATAAAAGACTTGCAGATTTGCTTTGATGATTCTTTGGACCTGTTGGCTCTCCTGGTAATTCTTTTCATAAAATTTATGTATTTATTTGTATTATTTGTTAAGCTGACCACGGAGAATATGTTTTTTTTAATGTATAACTTTATTAATTACACAGCCATAAGCGCAGTGATTGGATTCTATAGTGCTGCTATGTTGGGTGAAAAAATTATGCTAAATTGTGAATGTTACCCAGGATTTTGAGACTTGCATTGTTTACATTTATTACAACAAAATATGTTTCATTTCAATAATATTTTATGTTTGAAATAATACTCAATGAGCATGTATCACCATGTTGTATCACCAATTGGTCACTGGCCATAAGGCAATTAACCACATGTCATTCAGAGTACTATTCTTTTGAGTTACATCAGCGGAAGTTTTTAAGCGGACATATATTTTTGCCCATCAATAAAATAACCTATAAAAAATATTTGTAAAACTCTAGTAAAAAGATTGAATTTCAAATATTCCAGATCTCTGGTGGCAAATCACAGCAATGGAAATTAGTTCTAGAACACAGGTCATACGGCTACAATTGGCTGCAGCAATGCCGAGCGCAAGCAGACAAGCGAGACGGCTTCATGTCTTACATCAAGCAGCTGTCCAAGGACAAGATTACACTGTTCAGTCAGGGTGGCAGCAGAGGTATTGAGTATTATAAATATTGCTTTAGGTTTTTAGTGATTTTCTAATTAATAACTCCTATTAATTCTACCAGCTAAACTAATACACATAAAATTTACAGCATCAGCATCTTAATAAAAATCCCTGTGATAATTTTCTTTAATAAACATTTTTCGGAAATGTTGTGATCAGTTACAATGAATTTTGTGGAATCCATCTTGTGTTTTAAATAAGAAAATTGGGCAGTAATTATATTTTATCAGAATTCTACCAGGAGAAAAAGTTGTATGTTATAGACTATTGTACTGTTGAAGTTAAAGCAATATACCTTACCTACTGTTAAATATGTACCTATACTATAAGGATAGAAATTATTCAAACTTATTCAATTTAAACGAGCCTTTAATTAGCTACCATTTTTATTAAAACTGTTCTTTGTAACTTAATGAACTTGCAATTTTCTTCTAGATGACAAGTCGCAAACAATAGAGTATTGTTTGAAGCCCACGGAATACTTGCCATCGTTCCGGAAGGGGTCCAACAACTGGGCCCTATCCGCCCAGTATGTGAACGGAAGACATTTTCTTACTGCATTCGAACTCAATGAAGGCACATTGATAGTAAGTTTCCATTTAAGTTATATCAAGAAAAACAGTCTTAAGTCACAGATATGTTTACACTTTTGCACCTTACTCGTTTGTAATAAGGTGCAAAACTGTAAAGATACCTGTGACATAGACTGTATAAAAGTGTGAAATTACTTCATGCATTTGCGATATCACAAGTGTAGAATGACATTTCCGCACATGCTTTGCTTTTTGATACAGCAATATGGAAAAACTACAATAGGACAAATATTGTTTATGTTAGTTGGTTGGTTATGCATATCAAATTCAGTGTAATCCTTGAGTAATACTTATACTGTTGTATGAGATAAACGATTTCCTATTTATTTCAGTTAGAAAGCCCAGAGGAAGACACTCCGTCGAGAACGCTCAGACCTTGTATTAAGAAAGATGGCCAATATATGCTAGGGCTTTGGTCGCAGAGACTCATATTTCTTTTGAGGAAAAACGAGTTGGAAGTCCACAGTGCTAACTTTTCAGTTGTGCAAGTAAGTTTCTCTTTTCTAGGAGTTTTTTTTTTTCGTTAGCCTATTTAGTGTCCCACTGCTGGTCCTCCCATTTTTTTTTCCCATTCGACCCTGTTGGTGTTGGTTGAAATTTTCGAACACTCTTTTTTTTTTAGGAGTTTAGAAATGTTAAGGTTTTGAATTGTATTCATCATCATCATCATCATCATTTCAGCCGAAAGACGTCCACTGCTGGACATAGGCCTCCCCCACTGAACGCCACAATGACCGGTCCTGTGCCACCCGCATCCAGCGGACTCCAGCGACCTTCACCAGGTCATCAGTCCACCTTGTAGGGGGCCTACCAACTCTTCGCCTTCCGGTGTATGGTCGCCATTCGAGAACCTTAGTGCCCCAACGGCCATCGGTTCTCCGTGCAATGTGCCCTGCCCATTGCCACTTAAGTTTAGCGATCCGACGGGCTATGTCGGTTACTTTGGTTCTGCTACGGATAGTATCGTTTCTGATACGGTCACGCAAAGAAACTCCTAACATAGCCCTCTCCATTGCTCTTTGGGTGACTTTAAGCTTTTTAATGAGGCCCATTGTGAGCGACCACGTTTCAGAGCCATAGGTCATCACTGGCAACACACACTGGTCAAAGACTTTCGTCTTGAGACACTGCGGAATATTGGACGAAAAGATATGTTTCAGCTTCCCAAACGCTGCCCAACCGAGACGGATTCGACGATTGACCTCTTTCTCGAAATTGGACCTACCTAGCTGGACTGTCTGTCCGAGGTATACATAATCGTCTACAACTTCGAGCGTAAAGTCTCCGACTGTAATAGGGGTTGGTACTACATGGGCGTTAGACATGACTTTCGTCTTATCCATGTTCATCCTTAGACCAACCCTCTCAGAGCCTTTACTGAGGTCGTCGAGCATCGTACTTAAGTCCTCCATGGTCTCAGCCAGGACTACGATATCGTCGGCAAATCGAAGATGAGTGATGTACTCGCCGTTGATGTTGATGCCAAGCCTTCCCCAGTCCAAACCCTTGAAAATGTCCTCCAGGGCAGCGGTGAACAGTTTTGGAGAAATTACATCTCCTTGCCTGACTCCCCGCTGCAGCGGTATGGATCTCGAGTTCTGGTCCTGGAGTCGGACTGACATAGAGGCGTTCTCGTACAAACACTTCATTACCTCGATATAACGGTAGTCCACTTGGCACCTCTGGAGAGCCTGTAGTACAGCCCAAGTCTCGATCGAATCGAAGGCTTTCTCGTAGTCCACAAACGCTAAACAGAGGGGCAGGTTATACTCCTCAGTCTTCTGTATAACCTGACGCAGCGTATGAATGTGGTCTACGGTACTGAACCCTCTTCGGAAACCGGCTTGTTCGGGAGGCTGGAAGTCGTCTAACCTGTACGAGAGTCGATTTGTAATGACTCTAGAAAACAGCTTATAGACATGGCTCAGAAGTGTGATGGGTCGGTAGTTCTTCAGCAAGGTGCTATCACCTTTTTTGAAGAACAACATCACCACCCCTCTGTTCCATGCCTTTGGCGTTCTCCCTTCAAGTAAGACGGAATTAAACAGCTTCTGAAGGGCCATAAGGACCGGTTTTCCACCCGCCTTCAGGAGTTCGGCTGTAATTCCATCTTCACCTGGCGCCTTGTTATTTTTGAGCTGCTTCAGGGCCATTCTGATCTCGTACAAGCTGATGTCCGGGATGTCATCGGTATAGTGTCGGGTAAGCCTAGCTCTATGGTCATTCGCCAGGCTAACTTCGGGTCCACGAGTTGATCTATATAACTGCCCATAAAAGCGCTCTATCTCTCTCAGTAGCTCGGGTTTAGATGAAACCATTCTACCATCTTCAGTCCGTAATTTAGCGAGCTGGCTTTGCCCAATAGACAGATCTCTTGAAAATACTTTAGAGCCCTTGTTCCGCTCGATAGCTTCGTGAATACGGTTCGTATTAAATAAGCGAAGATCGCAGGTAATGGACTTGGAGATCCGTCTATTAAGCTGCCGGAGTTGTATCGCATCAACTGAAGATTTTAGAACCATTTCGTTCCTCTCCTTCATGAGATTCTGAGTAGAGTTAGAGAGCCTCTTAGTCCTACTGGTGCGTTTCGTTCTAAAGAACTTGGACCCAGTGAAATGGACAGCTTCTACGAACCCGTCGTTATATTCGTCCACATCGCCGCCTAAGCAATCGAAACGGTTTTGAAGTTCCAGCTGAAAGCTCTCGGGATTTTGGTATTCGGTAGGTGCTGGACGGAGCGTAGACTTCACCAGTCGAGAGCGCTCTAGCTTGATACATATATTCAATGTGCCTCTTACCAATCGGTGATCACTCCCAGTTTTGACTGTGTTGATCACAGATACATCATTGAATATATGCTTCTTCGTCGACATGATGAAGTCAATCTCATTTTTTGTTGCACCGTCGGGGCTCATCCAGGTCCATTTCCTGTGCTCACGTTTCCTGAAGAAGGAGTTCATCATAAAGAGTCCCTCCTTCTCCAGGAAGCCGGCCAGCAAATGTCCCCGATGATTCCGCTTCCCAATTCCAAATTGCCCCACTTTCAGCTCGTAACCGTCTCTCTTGCCCAGTTTCGCGTTGAAGTCCCCCATCACAACGGTGAAGTAGGTTTTGGAACTATGCATGGCTCTAGATATGTCCTCATACATAGCCTCCACCTCGTCGTCGGAGTGTGCCGAGGTCGGTGCGTAAACCTGTATAACCTTCAACGAGTACCTTTTTGATACTCTGAGTATAAGGTACGCTACCCTGCTCGACACACTCTCGATCTTCACCACGTTGTTCACGAGGGACTTGTGGACGAGGAACCCGACACCTCCTTGGGACTGTTGATCGCCCTCCCGGAAATAGAGCAAGTTGCAAGCAAGCAAGCAAGGTTTTGAATTGTATTATTATTTATTATTTTCAATATTTGCAGGAAAATTACAATGTAACATTTTGCATAAAATTTTAGTATTTAGAGCGTTATCACACTTGCGATTTGCGAGCGAGTTTTGTATGGGAGCGAACACTCCGCGAGTTCGCCGCGTACGAGTTTTATATAGAAATTGCTTTCAAATCGCTCAAGTGTGATAAGGGCCTTAATATTACAGTGTTTATTATTTTATTAATTGTAGGGTGAAGCGCTTCTAGGCACCAAAAGGGATTTCACAGAGCTATGGGCCGCTGAGCTAATAGGGGACGTTCGGGGCGCGCACATCATGTCGTCCAAGGAGCCAGCGAACGCGGCTGGCGGCTGGAAGGAACCCACCTTCATGTGCGACCTGCAGCTGCCGCGGTTCGCGCTTGATGGTTGCCTCGTGGTCACTTCTTGCGGGGCCTACATACTGAACACTGTGTAAGTATAATACTGAGGGGAAACTACGTAAATTTTGTTGCTTTTAGGAAACATTTTTAAATGAACTGCAACTCTAATAAAATTAAATGTGTATAAATTAAATCGTAACATGAGATACATTTTTCTCATCGCTCTTACAAAAGACTACTACTAGACTAACTAAAGTATTGAGGTGGAAATCGCTTACATCTATAAAAAAAGTTCTAGCGTAAAAAAATGTAGGTGATATATTACCGGCCGGGACTGTAACTGAAAATCAGAAGTTTCAAAGTGAATGATTTTGTGTAGGTCGGAGCCCTGCGAGTGGCTAGTCGGCGTGATAATGCGCGGCGGCGGCGGCGCCGAGCAGCGCGCGGCCGCGCTGGGCGCGCCCGTGCCCACGCTGCTGCGCGCGTCCGCCGACATGCTGCTGTCGCGCGGCAAGATCGCGCCCGCTATGTACCTGTTCTCGCTGTCGCAGGTCACTTGTGTACTTTACCCGCAGTTTGATAATTCGCGGCTGCGGCGGCGATCGGTGCATCCGTGCCTTGTCTTCTACGCCCCTACGCCGACACCGTGTACCTACCTGTTCCTACTTTCACGGGTTAGTTGCACAGCGGGGTTAGTTATGTTGGCGTGATGGAGCAAACATCGCGCGGCTGATTATCACGCAATCAAGACGATACACATAATGTATCTGGTTATTTTAAATTGATCGAATCCATGCCTTAAACACTTCCGTTCAACGACGTTTCTAATAAAATAAAGATGTATTTGTTTACTCGACACAATAATTTGTTGAAATTTAAGTATATTATTCAATAGTCTGTAGCCTATTATCGACTTGTTACTTTGTCCAACAGAGCCAGCCTGACGGATGGGTAGCGCGCCTAGGAGTGTTCGGACGGCTGCACGAGCTGTCCATGTATAAACACACCGGACACGCGGCGCTCGGCGCGCCCGCCGTCGCCATCAAAATGTTGGCGCTGCTGCTCAAAATGGGGACTAATGAAGAGGAAACCTTCGACATGTAAGTACAGAGATTGTTTTTGTCTAACGGAGACATACAGACGAGACGGGTGGGTAGCCCCATTTATGTCTCAATTGGGAAATCCATTTTTCAGTTTTAGAGAAAGTTGCTGTTAAATTACACAAATAAAAGCTCTCAAAATATAAATTGACGCTGGCGCTACTAATATGATGATGCACGAGCTTCATGCTTAACCTTTTGACCGCCGTCGTCTGATATATGGGACAAAGTGACAACGTTAATGACATCTCCATACATTATGACAGATTTTAAAATTGGAAGTAAAATTTTTGACGTATGGCGGTCAAAAGGTTAAAATAATGCAACAGCTTATTAGGTCTAAGGGATCGGTATTTTTTCTCTCTGTAATGAATACCACTACATAATACCTACGTGTGATGCTCCTACGCCAAATATTTCATACCAACCACGCCGTCACCGCCAAAACGAACCTATTACCATCAAGCTTGTTGTGTGCTTGTTTCCCACCGTCGTCGTAAAAAAAAGAAAGAAAAAAAGCGACACTAGTAGAAACCAGTTCAATAAATACCAGATAAATATAAATTAATCACATACTTTCAGGGCCCACCACTTATCTCAATATTCTTTCCAGGGACGCAAAGTTCACAACACTATCAACAGTGGAACTCACTGAACTCACATCAATAGCCGCTGCTATCGGCCTCTGGGACCTAGTGCCAGTATTCAGCACACATTGTGGCCACCCCGGCCTCATTTTGAATGCACTTAAGTCAAGAAAACAAATATGTCGAAGTGCGATCAATTGTTTATTGCAACAGTTGTATATTGTGCCGCTGCTTTTGGAGGATAATGCTCAATGGCTTTTTGATTTTATAACGGAGAAGTGTGACACGTTTGATACAAAAATTCTTAAGGTAAGATATGTTTGATTTCATTAAATATCCTACAGGTATATAAGGTAAACCACCTCTCAATAACTATCCCCCTCAAACTAGAAATTAAATATATTCACCTACAATAGTACATTATTGCAGAGGACGGGAAAGAGAAATTCGTGGAGGAGCGATTTTTCGAAAAAATAAGACGAGTCCACGAATTTCTATTCCCGCCGAGGCATATATTATAGTGCTTTTCTCCAAATGTGCGAGGAAATAAATAAATTACTGATTTTGGTTACGTTATTAGCGTTCAATGTCATGTCATGTCATGAGTAAGGTGCAAAAGTGTACACATATTTATGGCGTTGACAAAATACTTCGCTTCGCGGTAAAGAATGAAGAACTTCACGTACTCATTTTGCTACAGTAAGGTGAACCTTTCCGAGCACATTGGAGAAAACAGAATTATTTTAGTATAACTTGGCCAGTTATTGAAGAGCGGCCAGTAATTAAAGCTTTATACTAAAATGAACTCTGTTTATGGGTAATCAGAGTTCATTATTTGTATGAGGCGGCCATTGCACGTTGGCCAGTTACTGGCGATTTACCCTAATCCACCCTAAAAATTAACTTCAAAGGTCTTACAAATAAAATTTCTTTCCATTTAGACTCGTAAATCCTGATTATATAAATGTACTTACTGGATTTTCTAATTATATTATTTATGTGTTTCAGTGTTTTTGTCTATGGTTGAATCCGATGCAAGAACAACTACGACCGGTCATGCGCGACTTGAATCAAGGGATATCTTCCATCTACGTGAGTATCGTCCAATCATTTGCATCAACAAATACAAATATACAAATTCTCTTCACACCTCAATAAAAGAAAACAACAGAAATATTGTATTGTCAGTAGACAATACAATATTTTTTAACAGAGGTCTCATTTCTTGGGCAATGCGCTTATTTTTAATATATTTTTATCAGGCGACCAGAATGCTCCAACTAATATCGACGTTTATGCGTGTGGCTTGTACCCTTGAGGCGCGCAGTCCGTGCCCAGATATACATCTACAACTGACTCCAACCTCTGAGACATGGAAGAATCAGTTCGCACCTCGAAGGTAAGTATTTATTTCATAAGGAAATTGTATTTCCGCATATGACTGTACAAGTGTACAGTCAACCAAAAATGTGGTCTACCACCCTACGGTTGAGGTTCGTTTGAACGTCATGATTTTGAAATAGGCCATTTTTTTAAGTGCACTAAACCATGTGATGAGTGTGATGACATGGTATTTGTGTGTGGCATTTGTAGGTATTAATGTAGCAATTGCAGCACAATGGCATTACTAATGGCAATATAATTTTTTTGTTGAAAAGAGCTAATCTGCTAAGCTATTTTTAGCTTTCAAAGATTCAAAGATTCCAAGATTCAAAGAATTTATTTGCATGGAACACTTAATATACAGTTCTTATAATTAAAATACAGTTCAGTGCATTCGGCCTGCATGCAAGCGTGCAAATATTTTCAAACAGGCAATGTATAAGTATACAGATTACATAAAAAAAAATAAACATCATATTTACATAACTATTTCCTCCACAGACATAAGACTTTTCAAGCTCTAGATGAAACTAGTAAAATGTATTGATACAGTATACTTACAGATAGTTTTTCATTGAAGGGCTCTGAGTTGCGGCTTGGGGCACTGGGCGTTGACCGACGACGGAAACGCTAAAGTTATGATGACAGAGACACCGGTCAATACGGATATTATCGGGAGAGTCATCGATGTAGCCTGCGGAAGACATCATACGCTCATTTTGACGGAAAATGGGGTAAGTTACAGTTAAAAATCAATACGTTAGCGTATTTAATGACAACGGCTGCTAGGGTGACTTAATGATATACGAATAAGGACATGGCAGGATCGCCCTGTGAACTGGGATGTCAGCTGTATGTACGGAGCTGTACGGAGCTTAAATGTGAGATCCGGCACAGCGCTGTAGAGCGGCCGCGAGTGAACAAAAGCTACCCCAATTGACTCCGCGCGTTCGGAACGGCGGCAACAAGTGTCGGAGACGACTCAATGGCTGTCGAATCTACGCTACCGAAGATCGTCCTAAAAGTGATGACTGAGGCTGGCGCCATCCATTCGCACTCGTTTTCTTCTCATGTTGTAATCATCAAGTCAATGTTTGACGTCCCAGCGGATAGCGACAGTCAATCATCAACGGAATTCTAGATTTGACAAGAGTTTTAATAATAACACCTAAGGTTGTCTGGAAGAGATCGCTTATTAGCGATAAGACCGCCTGTTGTTTGCCTCTATTCAAATGTAATATTCTAGGTTAAGTTCATTGTCTCATTCTAAGGTGTTCAATAAAGACGTTTTTACTTACTTACTTACCATTACACACTTTACGCTGTCCCAAACTATGCCCCGGACAGCCGTTTAGGAGTCCTTTATTTCAACTACTAACCACACTGTTTTGGTGCAGATATACGCAGCAGGCGACAACAGCTACGGTCAACTAGGCGTGGGAGCTGCGTGGGCCGGCGCAGCAGGCGAGGCGGCAACGTCGCGCGGCTCGCTGCTGCGGGTGCGGCACGGCAACAGCGCGCCCGTCGCCGCCGTGGCCGCCGGACACTACCACTCGGCCGCGCTAGACCACGGCGGCCGGCTCTACACCTGGGGGTACTGTAGCTACACGTGTGCATATATACCTGCTGCGGACCTGGCGTTCGTCCTTATTCACATGCTGCTATACCTTTTGTCTGAAAATGTCACAAAAAGGCTGTCTTTTATGTCCAAAGGTGGGGCGTGCATGGTCAGCTCGGTCTCGGCACCATCGATGACAAATGGACTCCACAACTGGTCACCAAGTTTCAAGGCAGAAAAGTAAGGATACATTTTCTTTTAATCCTTTTTACTACACTAAGACCCCCCTATAAAATAAACTTAATATTTGCCAGGTATTGCGCGTTGGTTGCGGCGCGTGTCACACCGTAGTCCTCACCCGCAACGGCGAGGTGTGGGCGATGGGCGCCGGCGTGTTCGGCCAGCTCGGCTCCGGCGCGCGCGACAAGAGCTCGCTGCCGCAGCGGGTCGCGCTGGACCCCGTCGAGAACATTGCCGTCGGATACTTCCACAATGTGAGTCACACTAGTGCTGACGACGTGTGGGCGATGGGCGCCGGCGTGTTCGGCCAGCTCGGCTACGGCGCCCCCGTCAGGTACTGCACATGTCACATCGTAAAGTTTACCCATAATATCGAGGTGTATCCACCTTAATGGAATGTGTTTCTGAAGTCTTGATTTAAATTCAACTAGGACTTTTTCTAATTTAGTGCAGCGGAATCGGTACGAAGAATTTCTTCCTGGTTGCTGATTACGCGTGAAATCGAGGCGAGTTTTCGTATCTACATCGATTAGGTAGCACAGGCTTCGGTTCCTTGGTCATGAAAGGGCCTTTGGAAGGATGATATATTGTTAATATGTCTAATATTTTTCAGTTGGCGCTAACCCAAAAGCAGGAGGTCTGGTGCTGGGGCGCCAGCCCGCAGCAAGTGCGAGCAGCCGCGTCGCGCCGCGAGCCGCCGTCGCCCGGCCCGCGCGACCCGCACCTGGCGCCCGCCCGGGTCGACACCGGCAGGGTGGCGGCGCCCATAGCCCAGGTGAACTAACAATATTTAAAGTCAGGGGTTTTCAAACGTTTTCAGCCCGCGGCGCACTTGCCAGCCTAAAAATTTATCGCGACGCCCTAACCTAGTTAGGCTATTCCAAATAGGCAGGTATAGTATGGTGAGGTAGATTGCCTCACGGCGCCCCTCCGTACTTTCAACGGTGCACCAGGGCGCCGCGGTCCTTACTTAGAAAAACCCTGTTTTAAGTGATAATCCGAGACATAAGTGTGATAATTCTTTGAGAAGTGTGTACTTACAGGATAAGACAAGTAACGATGAATTCATAGCACAGAGTATTGAAATTATTTTTTTCTTTTTTTTATCTATGGTTTTACTGCTATTTTCTCCAGATGTCAGCTGGTTGGCATCACTCGTGCATCATCGACACCGCTGGCACGCTGTATTCGTGGGGCTTGAATTTCGACGGGCAGTTAGGTCAGTACCTCAACGGCAGCGAATATTTTTATAACAGTGCGTCCACGGGCCCATTTCTCAAAAGCTTGTAACTTGTAATACAAGCGGAAGTCCCTTTCTAGCATCCGATTGTATAACAAGTTACAAGCTTTTGAGAAACGGGCCCCAGACTTATGTAACTTGTGAAACAACCAGAAGTTCCTTTCCAATAAAAGGTGTCAAAAAGTGGTTTCCACTTGTACATATTACAAATTACAAGTTTTTATTAAAGGGCCTCAGATCTAGTGCATAAATGCGCCTCTAGCGCGCGAATGTTTTCTTTTTGCGAAAAGAAGCCTTACTGCTCATACGTTTTGTACGCGTAAATTTTGTAGTAAAATGTTAAAGCTTTCGGTGCATTATCTGGAAGCAAATTTAGTTTTGCCATTTTTTATACTTAAATAATAAATGTTTTTTTTTTTTTTATAGGCAGTGGTGATAGAAAACAAATAACAGTACCGACTGAAGTAAAGATCCGGACGGATTCGCAACCTGACAATGCCCAGGAGGCTAAGACCCCCACCACACCACGCGACGGGCCGTCGAAGGCGCTCGTGGCGTGTGGAGGGGACTTTACCGTGTACATTGACGATGACGGCAGGATTTATGCAACTGGCAATATGCATTTGCAAGTAAGTCACGCACACTTTAAATAAAACTTAATGTATTCTGAAAATTTTACTCCAACCCTAACATCAAGATCACGTGATATCACAGATTACGTAAATTTTAGTAACATATTACATAACATACTCGTTTTGACACACGTTGTCTGGATTTATCGTTTCACGTTATTTGAATAAAGGTTAAAACTTATTAACAACAAGAATATATTATAATAAAAACTTTTTTGTTTATTTGCAGACTAACAACGAAAAGGAGAAAGGCACCAATCGCGTCATAATGATGAAAACGACTAAACGCGTCATCAAAATACCGGCCAGTCGCTCCAACAACAAGTTCCTCTTCCAGCCAATTGACAGGATCGATATCATGTTCCCATTCGATATCGAGGGCTCACAGAGGAAACATCTAGAACCAACGCTCAACCCACTCACACACTGCAACGATTTCAAAAAGAAATCCTGGGCTGATGACGTCATTCTTCTACTAAGAAAATTTATAAACGAGGAAATTGTAGCCAACAATCTCAACATGGCGGCTAAACTCGCTTTCCACAATAAGAAATACTCCGACTGCCTAAAATTCATGTTAGAGAATTTAAAATCTAGTCCAAAAGAAGACTGCTTATACCTCACTCATACGGAATTTGAGGCGAATAGAAACAAAAGCTCACCCAAATATCCCCGAAAAGAAGATGAACTTAAAATCGTAATAACGAACATTATGGCTAAGAGAATCAAAGACATATCCCTGAATATACTTAACGAAGATCCCTATCTTGTGATAGACTCAGCTATATATCAGACTTTACCGTGTTGCTGCAATGAAATGGAATATATACCAAAGAAAACTATATCTACATCCACAACTCTTATAACGGAAACTGACTTGTCTGTCAAAGCAGCGAATATCATTGACAGATGCATCAGTATTTTCCCAGTAGATACAAAGCTCTGGGAAGAATGTTTCCGCCATTCCAAGGACTTTTACTTGGAAAATAACTTGTTAGTTGTAGAATTAGAAAGAGTTTTACGTAAATACATGGAGTCTAACGCGACGACTATGGCGGGTGCAATTATGTACTCGAACGATTGTGCTCAATACAGTCAGATATTGTCGCCGAAGTTTTACTTGAATATGTGTAGCGAAGTTCTTGATACGTGGGGCTGAAGAAATTTATGGATTTACTTGTGAATATTTTGAGGTCTATGAGAGATTTATTACATCAAGTCTAGTAATCGGCATATCAACTGAAAAATTTAAGTTTCAGTTGTCGCTTTTATACTTTATCGTGACGTGCCGCGGCACGGTAAAACTCTATGGTTTCATTCATAAATCGACCATAGACTATATACTATTTATTAATGAAGCCATAGAGTTTTGTCGTGCCGTGGACGTCCACGGAAAAGTATAAAAGCGACCAATGGATTAGAAACGAAATTTTATGTTTTATCTATGGTATTAATATACCTAAAATTATAGTTAAGAGATTGAAGATAGTGTGAATTGCCCTGTCATATTCTTAAATAAAGGTTTAAATATTTTGCAGAGCTTTATGTCGTAGTGAATCAAATCTGTCCAACTAATGTGATAATTTATCTTTGTTTCTCATTAGAGCTGTTTGTTGTGAATGTGATCTATTTACTTGTTTTTGTGTATTAGCTATGTGATTGAAGTGTTACGATGTGCAAATTGTGCTTGATGTTTACGTTAGTATGTTAGGAATACTGATGTAACGGAATCTTTCCAATATTGCAGAATTTTACACATAGGAAAATTTCGGCTACTTATCATAATTTTGTAAGGAGATTTAAAGTACCCGTTTCTTAAATTTCAACTTCCTTAATTTTGAACTTCCTCAATTCTTGTGAAAGTTTCTGGATAATTCTGAGAACTACCAACTTTTCTAAATTTCCCGCAACTTGGACATCAGTTATGATTGTACGTGAGTAATGATACTAATATTTGGCTTTCAAGCTATGAACTTACCTAACCATATTAACTATTACCCACCTATACCTACTTTCGTTGTATTTTCTTCTAGTCACTCTACCATATTACCTGTCATGCTAAATATAATGTTTTATTGTTATGTTTAACGCTGTCACGAGGTTTACGCAGTTACATTAAGTAACATTTGTGTTCATATGTTTTTATTGTTAATTTATATTTGTGTTATCCTACTTTCTGTGGTGCCATTTCCAGAATTGTGTGCAATTTTAGAAGTTATTTGAATACACAGCAATTCGTTCTTCGTTTTATCAAGAACCATAAAATGATTGACTAAATCACCATTTTTCTATACTTATTTCGATTTGTTTAACGCAAAAAAGGTGCGTTCATGTTGAATTCTTTAACTTCGACTTCTATTTAAGTAAATGTTACTGTATCAGACTAACAAATGTTATAATCAAAATCATATGCAGAAATAAAATACCATATCAACCAAATGAACATTTCATTTTAAATACCCAGACCTTTTATCAACAAAAAAGGGTAAAAAAATTGGTGAAAACATCTGATGGCTCAACACGAAAAAAATAATCTAAAATGCCCTTTTACAGAAACTATGTATGTACTCTTTTAGAGTAAATCAGTAGTAATAGGCCACCCCATGCTAATAATAAACTATTCACATACAAACGGAATTAATTTTAGTATAAGGTTTTTAACTACTGGGGAGCGATTTTTGAGATTCTACCGCTGTAATCTGATATTAAAAACGGAACCTGAAAACCAACATTTTTTTTTTTAAATAACAGCGATAGGACCACCATTGTTATTTATACAATTAATGTGTGCGATTATTTTCGAGCTTAATTTCTTTGAATTCGAACGCTGTAATGTCAAAAATCGCCCCCCTGGTTTGGATAGCGAAGTTATAATGAATTCTGTTCGTAGGTGAATAGAGTTCATTATTAGTATGAGGTGGCTAATTACTAGCGATTTACTATGGATTCACCCTACTATACACGTGACACAAGGACTACAATAGATAATAAAAATAAATATTAGTTTAATATTTTTTAATTCTGTAAACTATTTACATAAGAAAATAAATACACCAATTGTACAAACATTTACTCGCGGTAAATGTATGGTTAACTGATCTTAATCGGAATGGACTCACAAACGAAGTTTGTTAAATAAATAAATAGGTTCAAAAAATAACAAGATTTAAATTCACGTCATCAGAACAAAAATAAAAAAGTCACAAATAGTTACTTACAAAATCTCTTTTGGAGAATAACGCAGAGGATGTAAAGTGGCAGTTTCGAAATTATATTGAATACCTTTCATATCAGATTCACACAAGATCCGTTACACAAGGGATGTGCATCATTCTATGACTAAACCCCAAGGAGTTAGTTTTTATGATAACAACAACTTGCTTATCCCTAATTGTAAGTAATCAGATTTTTTTCGGCAAAAACACGGATTGACTTTGTAAGAAAGTAACTTGTTGTGCAAGTAATGTCCCCAACAAATACATGGTGCCCATAATATCTTAGTCAATATATCTGTGGACACCTTGTTTTGATAATCTTTGATGCCGACTGGAGTAACGCTACAATATTTTATAGATGTAGGTATATACAAATATTAACTTGGTCCAAACGAAATGGAACCTTATGTCAATGTCACGATGAACATATAACGCATTGTATGTTTAATTGTGATTGTAGGATGCTACAATCACATTTAAACATACAATGCGTTCAAAGCGATCAAAGCACATCTGCTTTGATCGCCACATTCGGCATTGTGGTTAGGTTTAATTTTGCGTGTTATAAAAACTACTGGCAATCGTATTTATAGCCATAAAAAATCTGATCACTCCATAGTCACGCGATAGGGGTCAACTTCATCGATTGTTCTAGACCCCCAAGACCACTGGACTTGATTACACGATTTAGTTTAGAAGTTGATGGGCTTGCCGCAGTACGCTGCTAAGTTCGCTTCACGCAACGCTTCTGCGCATGTCTGAAAAAATAAAGCAAAAAATAATATAAAGACGAATTCTTGTACAGAGTCTGAATTTGTTTTTTAAAAGCATACGATTTTATTAGCCAGTAGATTGGTAAGGAAAGGTTAAAAGTGGTCCATTGTACATGTACAGTCGCCATCAGATATATCGAAGCGGCCAAGATGGTCACAAATATTTAAACGACGTCTCTTTTGTCAAGGCGATAAGGCGAAATTACACATGCTGATATTTGTGAGTACCTTGGCCGCTCCGATATATTTGATGGCGACTGTACCGCTAGATATTTTGGCGCTTGAAACGAAGAAAGAGCGCCAATAGGATTAACATGGTTTTTGCACGAGTTAAACACTCTATTTTTCATTTTGAATATGAGGACAGTAAAACACATAAAACATACTGATCGTTAGCATTTAACCTTTTGAACGCCATAGGTTATATACAAAAACGTCACTGACACGCCTAGATCACGGATGAAAGCGAGCCAATATTAAACTTACTTAAAAGTGTGAAAGTTGCTTCTAGGTTTTATAACATTTACAGGCGTTCTTGATGCTGTGGGCGCGACAGCTCATGACGCTTTTAAGTGTCCTTGGCGTTGAAAATGTTAATAAAAAAACTTAAAAATCGATGTTTTAATAAAGTTGTTGTGGAAAAAATGTGTACCATAAGAATATCGCCACGTGACAACTAAAAGCCACATACTACAAAAAAAAATCAACAAAAAAAACTTGTTTTGTTATTAGTACAGTTCCTTATGGCTATGAACTTGTGGTAGTAGTGAGTTTCAGTTGTCACCCGACGAATATGAGCCTATGTCCAACGTCACAGGCTACAGTCGCTGAACATAAGCCCATGTTACACCTACCGAGTACAGTGGCGAGTCAGTACTCTCGACCGAGTACTCGCAAGGTCTAAACACCTCGCCGAGTACTCAGCCGAGCCATTTTACTCTCTCGGCCGAGTGGTATTTAGCTGTCTCGCCACTACACTCGTTAGGTGTACCCAGGCCTACAGCGGGTGTACTCACGGGATGCGCGTGGCACACGCGCGCGACGTCCTCGGCGGCCGCGCCGTACTCCTGCGCCAGCACCGCCTCGTTGATCAGCTCGCCGCCACCCTGTATACACGAACATAAAACATTATACTAAACAGTCAAGTTAGAACAGTGGTTATTAACCAGTGGTTCAGGGTCCACCGGTGGTTCAAGAACATAGACAGAACAATCTTTTTTATTTTACTTTATCGAACGAGCGGGAGCGTAAGCGCGAAGCGAGTTCTTACAAACAACTTCTGGCTACTGGGACGTTTCGGCATTTCAATGGCTTTTTCTTTTTGAGAGTTTGTTTGACGATAACTTTAGTGATGTTTTACTGATCTTCATGAAATTTGTTGGGGTGGTACAGTCACCGGCAATAGTATCTTCCTACACGAGGGCCGCAAAAATATGTGACACGCTCCTATGGCCCTACAAATAAGAGCGTGTCACATATTTCTGCGGCCTTCGTATAGGAAGATACTTTTGCCGGTGACTGTACCAGAGGTACAGTCACCATCAGATATATCGGAGCGGCCAAGGTGGTCACAAATATCTGAACAACGCCTCTATTCTCAAGGCGATAAAGTGCTTGTTCAGATATTTTTGAGTACTCTGACCGCCAGGGCCGGCCCGTCCATATAGGCGAACTAGGCGATCGCCTAGGGCGCTCGTGTTAGGGGGGCGCCAAACGGCGGCATCGTAAAAAAATTATAGTAATGGACGTCGTCAAGTAAACCGTTTGTCAATATTTTAAATTTTTGTATAACTGATAAATTGGTTACGTTGTCAACACACTCGGAGAAGTCGTTAGCATTAGCAGTGCAGCGTGTACAAATAAAATCTTTGGTACATAAGTCCAGTAATTTACATCTGTCCACATGTTTGGCGCATCGTTTATGTACCCACATATGGCATTGTATCACACTGAACCCAATTAGTAGAACCTTCTGTCATCGACCCGCGCTTACAGTATAAACAGTTAACTATTACTTGGTTGTCTGGTGAGGGTATGTCTAGAGCTGGACACATATTGTGTATGGAAATGTTTCTCTCGAGTGATACAAGAAGATACATCACTGTAAATTATTTCAACGTAAATTCGTTACGTACCGTTAGCGGTTAAGTCATTTTCGAGTTATCCTTCTTTTTTAGGGTTCCGTAGCCAAAATGGCAAAAACGGGACCCTTATACTTATAGTTTCGCCATGTCCGTCCGTCCGTCCGTCCGCGGTCTAGCTCAGTGACCGTTAGCACTAGAAAGTTGAAATTTTGTTTGAATAGGTATGTGCATTAACCAAGCCGACAAAATGGTAGAATAAAAACTGGAAAAATATATTTTGTTAGGGTACCTCCCGTACACGTGAAGAGGGGGGCGAAATTTTTTTTCGTTGCAACCCAGTTGTGTGGGGTATAGTTGGATAGGTCTTCTAAAAAGAATTAGGATCTTCTAAAACAGTTTTTGAATAAAACTAATATTTTCGTAACTAATAGCTCCGAAAGTTTAACACAGGGCGTCCCCCCCCCCATCTAACTTTTGAACCGTGGGTCCAAAAATTTTGAAAAAAATCATGACAGTCAAGCCTAATAAGTACCTTCAATGAAAACTATATTGAATGGCCCGACATGCTCTTGGCCGGTTTTTTTATATTAGTTTTTTTGATTGTAGGCACGAAGAAAACCCCCATTCTTCGTGACTCGCAGCCCGACACGCACTTGGTCGGTTTTGGTTTTGTGTTATTCTTGTTACACATCAATGATTTATAGTTTACGAATAACATTGCTGTGATATACGGCCGGACGGACGGACATGACAAAACTATAACTATAAGGAAAACCGGCCAAGAGCATGTCGGGCCATGCTCAGTGTAGGGTTCCGTAGTTGCCGGCCTGTTACAACTCATTAATTCAAAAGGTCGTTTCTTAAGGGAAATTTGGCGGCGCTTAAGTCATTTCACTTAAGACCTTTCACTATGGGTTTTTGAGCGATAACTCAAAAACGGCTCAACCGATTTAATTCAATATAGTTTTCATTGAAGGTACTTATTAGGCCTCACTTTCATGATTTTTTTCAAATTTTTTGACCCACGGTTCAAAAGTTAGATGGGGGGGGGGGGGACGCCCTGTTTTAAACTTTCGGAGCTATTATTTCCGAGAGTATTAGTTTTATCCAAAAACTGTTTTAGAAGACCCTAATTTTTTTTAAAAGGATACCCCACACAACTTGGTTGGAACGAAAAAAAATTTCGCCCCCCAATTCACGTGTACGGGAGGTACCCTAACAAAATATATTTTTCGCGTTTTTATTCTACCGTTTTGTCGGCTTGGTTAATGCACATATTCAATCCAAATTTCAGCTTTCTAGTGCTAACGGTCACTGAGCTAGACCGCGGACGGACGGACGGACGGACGGACGGACGGACATGGCGAAACTATAAGGGTTCCGTTTTTGCCATTTTGGCTACGGAACCCTAAAAAACATGTTTTATTGTAACTCAGTGCAAAAAGTTTTTTTGATGGTGATTTCTCTCTTTATGGGGTCTAGTCTAGACATTCATATTGTCAGATATCAAAATGCCAAAGAATAGTTTGCGTAAACCATTTTTTACGGCTAAAAATGCACCAATTTATTTAAGTCAATAGTTTTACCAATAACATATTTTTTTTATGTTCAAATGCATTCAAAAAATTGAAATATATATTAGGCCTCACTTTCATGATTTTTTTCAAATTTTTTGACCCACGGTTCAAAAGTTAGATGGGGGGGGGGGGGGGGACCCCCTGTTTTAAACTTTCGGAGCTATTATTTACGAAAATATTAGTTTCATCCAAAAACTGTTTTAGAAGATCCTTATTCTTTTTAAAAGAACTATCCAACGATACCCCACACACACTTGGGTTGGAACGAAAAAAAAACTCGCCACCCACTTCACGTGTACGGGAGGTACAGGTATATTCACGAAAGTTGGCGCGAGATTTCTACTGAGTGACAGCCATTTTCATAGAAATTCTGTCAAATCTCGCGCCAACTCTCGTGAATAGACCTGTACCCTAACAACATATATTTTTCCAGTTTATATTCTACCGTTTTGTCGGCTTCGTTAATGCACATATTCAAACCAAATTTCAGCTTTCTATTGCTAACGGTCACTGAGCTAGATCGCGGACGGACGGACGGACGGACATGGCGAAACTATAAGGGTTCCTAGTTGACTACGGAACCCTAAAAATTAAAGAAATTTTCTTTCGTTATAAGGTATTTCTCCTCCAGGCCCGTTATTTTTTTCCACCCTGACATTCATCAAGAATTTCAGCTGGCTTGTGCTTGTAGTGACGTTTACTGGGCTAAGGAAGGACACGCAGACCGGTCTAGTAAAACTATAAGATTTTTAGTTATTTTGACTACGGAAACCTAAAAAGGCAGATGTCCATTACGAATAAAAACGATTTATTTCCTCTGGACGCAAATAAATGCGGGTGTCATCTTTACCCTTCATTCTTTACTATGGGGCGCAAATGTGGGTAAAGATAACCTATGGGGGTGTAAAAAGGGGGTATATTTTTTTATGTTGCACTAGATGGCAGTCTACAACGAGAAAGGGTGCAAGCGTGAATTGTAAGTTAGCACTTCCACTTAGTAAGTTAAAAAGTTAGCACTTTATATTGGCGTAAAATAATAGTTACCTACCTATTCATTAGAAAAAAAAATTGCGCGTTATTTTGTCACGAATTCTCTAAAATGGGGCGCCATTTCAGTCTCTTGCCTAGGGCGCCGGGAATGCTCGGGCCGGCCCTGCTGACCGCTCCGATATATTTGATGGCGACTGTACATACAATTTGAGAGTTCGTATACGTATGAGCAGGGGGGTTTCACTATGTCTCTCTCCATTGTACCTGTTTTTTAAATTTCGCGCCCCGTGCCGGCGGCTTAATGAGGGCAGGGTTGGCACATCGCTTATTATCTTATGGGTGCGTACGAGAATAATAGTTTATAGTAGTAGTTTCGTACTAAAATAATAATTAGATTGGGCAAATAAGGTAATAAGTCTGATATTTATCTAGTTTTGTATTAAATTTACTGATAGATTAGGTAGATTGAGGCAGATTGACTAGACGCTTACATCTGTAGACCCCTTGATTTATATGAAATACATCGGCTGCGTTCACATATCAAACTACTTTTTATCTGTAGATACCACGTGCACGGAATGAAGCACGTTGACAACCCTATTTTATTTTTTGCACAGATAACATTTTCATCACTGTAGCTAAATGTCAAATTCAGGACGGAGAACCTTCTGTACTTGTACTATTCATTATTCTGTGGTATGAGCAAGATCAATCGAGGGGTTATGGAGCTAGAAGGCACGAAATAATCACCACATGTGTTTTGTCGTATTGGTCGGCTTGTTTGCAAGTAAATCGCGAGTTCTCAGTTCGAGGCGAACTACTAGTTTATCATAGGTAAATATTTTATAGAAACTGTGACGAGTGGTTCCTAGTTCCTTATTATTGAAAGGTTAAAACAGTTCGAAATATTTTACGTTTCAGCCGTACGTTCTTGTAGTGAGTGTTGCGTTCAAAATGACAACTAAGCCCTAGATAGTGCATTATCGAGGCCAAGTGCGGGTAGTTAGGAAAACCAATGCAGCCAAAAGATATCAATATGAATCTTCGCTAATAGGCTTATCCTAATGTCACATTCCTCTCATTCATTGAACTCCCAAAATATAGGTTTCAAGTAAAGTCCGAAATGATTGTTCGATTGCCCCACTTGTCTATCCGAGTTACTTTGTAAGTTGTCCATACTGAAAACCAGGTTTTTTTTTGTTTGTATCAAATTTTGCCATATTGATGGGACATTAGAACTGTCTGTAAAATAAAAACAGAGCCGAGGTTATTTAATGGGAGGAACTCACGGGGCCTATGATGTGTGTGCCGAGGATGACGTCAGTGGCCTTGTCGGAGAGTACTTTGACGAACCCGTCGGGCTCACCGTTGGTATTCGCGCGGGAGTTCGCCAGGTATGGGAGTATGTGAGATGATTACTCACGGGGCCAATGATGTGTGTGCCGAGGATGACGTCAGTGGCCTTGTCGGAGAGTACTTTGACGAACCCGTCAGGCTCACCGTTGGTCTTCGCGCGGGAGTTCGCCAGGTATGGGAGTATGTGAGATGATTACTCACGGGGCCAATGATGTGTGTGCCGAGGATGACGTCAGTGGCCTTGTCGGAGAGTACTTTGACGGACCCGTCAGGCTCACCGTTGGTCTTCGCGCGGGAGTTCGCCAGGTATGGGAGTATGTGAGATGATTACTCACGGGGCCAATGATGTGTGTGCCGAGGATGACGTCAGTGGCCTTGTCGGAGAGTACTTTGACGAAGCCGTCGGGCTCGCCGTTGGTCTTCGCGCGGGAGTTCGCCAGGTATGGGAGTATGTGAGATGATTACTCACGGGGCCAATGATGTGTGTGCCGAGGATGACGTCAGTGGCCTTGTCGGAGAGTACTTTGACGAAGCCGTCGGGCTCGCCGTTGGTCTTCGCGCGGGAGTTCGCCAGGTATGGGAGTATGTGAGATGATTACTCACGGGGCCAATGATGTGTGTGCCGAGGATGACGTCAGTGGCCTTGTCGGAGAGTACTTTGACGAAGCCGTCGGGCTCGCCGTTGGTCTTCGCGCGGGAGTTCGCCAGGTATGGGAGTATGTGAGATGATTACTCACGGGGCCAATGATGTGTGTGCCGAGGATGACGTCAGTGGCCTTGTCGGAGGGTACTTTGACGAAGCCGTCGGGCTCGCCGTTGGTCTTCGCGCGGGAGTTCGCCAGGTATGGGAGTATGTGAAATGTTTACTCACGGGGCCAATGATGTGTGTGCCGAGGATGACGTCAGTGGCCTTGTCGGAGAGTACTTTGACGAAGCCGTCGGGCTCGCCGTTGGTCTTCGCGCGGGAGTTCGCCAGGTATGGGAGTATGTGAGATGATTACTCACGGGGCCAATGATGTGTGTGCCGAGGATGACGTCAGTGGCCTTGTCGGAGAGTACTTTGACGAAGCCGTCGGGCTCGCCGTTGGTCTTCGCGCGGGAGTTCGCCAGGAACGGGAATTTGCCTACTTTGTACGCCTTGCCCTAGAAAAAGTTAATGTTATGTTACATTAGAAAAAAACAGCAACTTCTCTTAATGCAGCTCTACGCCATGGGCCATCATAGGAACGATTGCGATCTCGTTCCGTCGTATAGCTGCGTAGATGGCCATGGTGACCCATTTAACAAATGACAGCCTTTAGACAAATGATCACAAGTTTCATGATTTTATAGGTTGTTGTTTCATGAAAGGTCGCGCGAGATTTGTATTTGTCTCTTTGTGAGAGCTTTGTGTGTGAGATTTGTAACAGCTTTGCTAATGTACGTATACACATACAATCAGTTGAAGATACTGTTGATCTCTTTACCTTGCATTGAAGTTTGTATGCAGAGAGGCTCATCTTATCTGCAACTGATAGTACATATTTGTATGTACGACTTTGTTCAGTGTGATTTATCTCAAGATACAAATTTCACCCTAAATTTAAATTTGTATCAGTAATTTGAAAAACAGGCAATGTAATCGGGACTCGCGCTCCTTATCCTTGAAATGACCTGTCTAGTAATAATTTAGTCGACTGAACTAACCTCTTTCTTAAGGTCCTCCTCCGACTTGCCGACCCAGCCGACCTCGGGCGTCGTGTAGATGACGGACGGGATCGCGTCGTAGTTGAAGTGCACTGGCATGCCCTGAAAATCATAACCAATTGTATAAGTTCCTCCCAAAAATAAGGGAGTACAAACAAAATAAATCTAACATGACATTGTAGTCTTACAGTTCTATTTTTTTCTTAAAATGTCATACTTAATGTAATTTAAGATAAATTTAACACTTGTACATTAAGTTACAAATCGTAAGTTTGTACAGTCAGCATCAATATCTTCCTATCCTACACGAAGGCCGCAAAAATATGTGACACGCTTTTATTTGTAGAGCC
The DNA here is from genome assembly GCA_911728535.1 of Pammene fasciana. NCBI lineage: Eukaryota > Metazoa > Arthropoda > Insecta > Lepidoptera > Tortricidae > Pammene > Pammene fasciana. Next base: position 7,687,584 of record OU452279.1, read on the forward strand.
ATAGGAGCGTGTCATATATTTTTGCGGCCTTTGTGTAGGAAGATACTATAGAAGCTGACTGTACAACAATGTGTCTAACATATTACTAAGATTGATACGTATTACAATAGGATATTAACACTGATTCCGAGAAAACAACGATTAAACGATTACCGACCAAGTACGAGGCCAGAAATCAAACTTCACGCAAAGGTATACGTCATGTTGTTTTCAGTTCGAAGAAGATGTAGGGTCTATGGGGAAGACATTACTTCGCCATTTGACACTGGATGTCACTTTAATTAAAATTACGTGTGAATATTTTGTTAGTATGGTATCACTGATATCATTTTTTCACTCACCAACCCTGAACTCACCCTTCCTGTACGCGTCATTTCACGCAAGTGAAATTAAATTACGCACGGACTCTTTAAGAATATAATTTTCACTTTTTTCCAGTAATCATGTAAAACAATGCCAAAAAAGGAGGTACTTTTAGGGTTCCGTAGCCAAAATGGCAAAAACGGAACCCTTATAGTTTCGCCATGTCCGTCCGTCCGCGGTCTAGCTCAGTGACCGTTAGCACTAGAAAGCTGAAATTTGGTTTGAATATGTGCATTAATCAAGCCAACAAAACGGTAGAACAAAAATGCGAAAAATATATTTTGTTAGGGTACCTCCTGTACACGTGAAGTGGGGGGCGAATTTTTTTTTCGTTCCAACAAAGTTGTGTGGGGTATCGTTGGATAGATCTTTTAAAAATAATTAGGGTCTTTTTGGATAAAACTAATACTTTCGGAAATAATAGCTCCGAAAGTTTAAAACAGGGCGTCCCCCCCATCTAACTTTTGAATCGTGGGTACTAAATTTTTTTTAAAAATTCATGAAACTGAGGCCTAATGAGTACCTTCAATGAAAACTATATTGAAATAAATCGGTTGAGCCGTTTTTGAGTTATCATTCAAAAACCCATAGTGAAAGGACGTAAGTAAAAATGACGTAAGCGCCGCCAAATTTCCCGTAAGAAACGACCTTTGAATTAATGGTCTCAGTTTACGGAACCCTACACTGAGCATGGCCCGACATGCTCTTGGCCGGTTTTTTGGCATTATTTTTCGTCACGTTTCTTATAAATAATAAAATATAAGTTTCATGACTTCAAGATTTCGAAAGAGGTTTTCAATTCGTCGTTTCAATCTTTTTTTTTTTTAAATGTTTGTTCACCGTTTCACATAAGGGTATCTGATTAAAAAAGCTGGCCGAAAGTAAAAAAGAAAAAAATACAAAATTCAAAGAAAAACAGTTGAATATCTGTAGCTGATGACATGACGCTCACTGCCCACATAGTTTTGTTCTGGTAGGCTTATCAGAAAATAACCATTTAGTCGTCATTTGTGTGCTTTGCTAAATGTCCGGGCATTACGAAAGACTAACCGTAATAAATATAATTTTAGTAAGCTATATTAAAATACGAAAGCAAGTTTTATTCAGTGATGGCTGCAATGGATAATATTGAACCAGGTATGTACATGTTTTAAGTATCATTCAATTCGCTTTCTAAGATCACGTACTCTCAAACTGTTTAGTTTTATAAACTACCTTAAAATGCTGATTTATTTGAAATTTATTACTAGCACTGGTAAAAAAGTTATACTTCCGGACCTTCCCCGGTTGTTTTTTCTACTTTATCTGATAGAACGTTTTGTAATGATTTTAATAATATAAAAATTAGGTGCCGAAAACCGCCGAATGTATTTTTTATTGATTTTTCAATTAAATATGGATTGTACCAAACAAACTTTGTATTGCAGCCATGGTACTATACTTTACATTTTGCTGCCAACAGGTACTTCTGGCGTGAAAATTTTAACTCGAGAAGCCATATTTCTCATGACCGAAGACTTCAATGAGTGTGACTTCTCAAAGAAGTTGGATTCAGTTGAGCATAAGTTTGTCAGTGAGGCTACGTGCTCAGTACATGAGGCAGATGAATTTCGTCGCAATTTTTCTCGATTGAAATCCGAAATGAAGGCTAGATGGGCCAATTCAAACAGATCTAAGCATGGGTTCTTAAAAAAGAATCAAAGCTGGTTACAAGGAACATAAATTTGCAATATAGACAAAGCTTCTCAAGAAAATTTTCTAGGGAACAATGCAATTACATTTTAAATCGATTGCTCCTAACTTCTGACCCATACATTAGTAGTATCAGACCCAGGCCACGCAAAGCAGCCAAGAATTTTAGTCAGGAAGCTAGAGAACTAATGATTCCACCTGAAGTAGCCATTCACAGTGACGACGACAACGACAATGAAGAAACTTCTGATACAAAAGATGATTCTTCAGAGGAAGAAGAGTAGTAGTGTCATCAAAGTGATTATGGAACATATTTTTTTGAATTTTTTGTTTTTTTTACAATAAAATGTCATGAAATGCCCCAAATTGTATCTAAACTACCCCAAAATAACGTGTTTTGTACAAATCGATACATCCAAGTGATAATAATACCAAAAATGAAAAAAAATAGTTTTGGCCAGCTTTTAGGGTCAAATACCCCTATGTGCGTTTATTCGAAGATGGCTGGACCGATTAGGAAAATTATTTTTTGGTTTGAAAGAGTATACTTTACAGTTGGTCCCATTGTCACCATCCTGGAGAAATCGAGGGAACTCTCCAACTATTATAGACACACCTATAGTGATTTCACTATTTTTCACAGCAACTCGGCCACTTCCTCTTGGAAGAGCAAGTGCAAGGCCTTAAAAATCAGATAATAACAGCAAATGGCTACCTTAATGCCTTCAACACAGACAATGCCCTCGTCTTCAGCCTTGTGCGCTAACATGGGACCGTGGATGCAATCGCCGATCGCGTAGATTCTGTAACATTCAAATTTTAATATTATAATTAGTAATGAAATCAACATGCTTTCAATCGCCAAAACCTTAACATGCATGAAGGTCGATGTAGCGATCAAAGGGTAGATATACTAGCCCCGATGCAATGGAATTCGTCTAGTATGAAGATTTTTTTACATTTATCGGAATAATTCTTACACGGATACTTCTGATGATTAATTAATGGGACCAATAATAGTAGGTTTAATGTAGTTTATTTTAATTGTATAATGAAAACACTAAGAGACTTTTGTTGCTGAAAAAATGGATTTTCCAAAACCATTGCCAAAATAAAGTTGGGCTCTCCTCTTGCACATTTGATCTTGTAGACTCAAAATTGAACAGTCAATATATAGCTAGGCCATGTTGCTTTCCCTAGAAATGACCCTAGTCGCACCGTATGTTTTTGTAATAAAAATATTTGGCCAACAAAAATCAGATTTTTTTTTACGTTTTTCAGAATGGTATTACTTGTACTATAATTGCATTTGTGTACGATATTTTCATGAATAATGTAAATATTATCATCTTATTATAAAACGGTGTTGAATATTGGTCTAAAACTACTTTTCTGTACAAATGGGAAAACTTAAGAAAATGGTCTGAGTAGACGAAAACATATGCATCGGGGCTAGTAGTACTCTGGATAAGAACCTCAGATAACTTTGAAATAAGTACAAATTGACTTTATACAATAGTAACCCTACACGGCTTACCTTAGACTGAGGGCTACCTTTGTATTATTGTGAGCCTATGGTGTCCCACTGCTGGGCAAAGGCCTCCCCACTTTTTCCATTCCTCCCTATCTTGGACAGTATCTAGCCATACTTTCAGAAAAGAGTCTGTAATCATAGCCCACAACTCAACCGCGGTCCTTTTTTTCAGCATCAGCTGGGTGTACTGCGACCTTATTCTCTACACAATAAGGATGATAGTAGCATACCCGGGCACTTTGGTCTGGAACTTCTCGTTGACGGGCACTCGGCCGCGATCGTCGAGCGCGATGCCCACCTTGTCCAAGCCGAGGTCGCGGGTGTACGGACGACGGCCGATGGAGATTAGCACAACGTCGCAATCCAACTGAAGTCAAATCAGAATTTTGTGTGTGAAGTCGCTTTAATATTATAGTGATGAAGTGTACCTACATGAAATATTGATGTTATGTTCTTCATTATTAGTAATCCTATTAGTAATAGGCTACGAAGTATCACGTATTGGGTGCGTCGAGAGGCCGGTCCTCTTGGAATCTCATACAAAATTGTTACTAAAATGAAAGAAAAGTATGTATTTTCCATTAAGAAAAGCGTACCGTCTCCTTGTTGCCTCCCTTGGCAGCCTCCACGTCGATCTTCACCACGCCGCCTGCGTTCTTGATGCCCATGACCTTGGTGCTGAGCTTGAACTTCATACCCTGCTTGCTCAAGATCTTCTGCAGAGTGTTGGCTACTTCCAGGTCAATGCCGACACCTGGGAGGTTTGAGGGAATGTTAAAAAATGCAGCATATAACATTGAAATGAAACATTGTCAGTTTAATTATATTTTGAATTTTCTTCCAAAAGAAGTAAACTTTTATTTCTTTGATTCTGGCATGGCTGCCTTTTTTTTCCAATACACACATTTTTTCATTCCTGTTTTACGCTACGTATTAAAAATGAATAAAGATACATATTGACCACATTCTTATACTCTGTGAGGTAAAAGAGAGCTACTGTTGCCAATTTTAGTGTTACAATTAATTTAAAAAGTTCCATTTTTTTCCGCAGCCCTGATTAACAAATTACTACAGTACTGGAACAGTTTTGAACTTTTATAATTCACAAGTGCGATTTTCATTTTTAGTTAGAGAATATAATATGATCAGTCATAGTAAAAAATCTTTTCTAACAGTTATTGACGATGCGCTAGGTGTTATATATTTATTTGTTAATAACACCAAGAAAAGATTATCCAAATTACATTTTTCTTTACCACACTATTGCATTCAACTATTTCAATATCATCTGTCATTTTATAAGAGTTTGGTCAATAGATTATGTGAGCATATTCGTAAACTTCTTCTTCTTCTTCTGCCTAAGCCTTTTCCCGTTATCTGGGGTCGGCTCTCCTTGTCCGCATTCTCCACACAACGCGATTTTTTGCGGTTTTGGCGTCAACGTTTGTGTCTTTCAGGTCTTTTGAGCATATTCGTAAACAATTTGTAAAAATATGCGTGACCTTGAATTCTAAACGAACGACAAATGGCTAAGACGACGAATGCTATTGACAAAACCGTTATAAAATGTGAAGTTATGTAGCAATAATAAAAAGCGATAGCCTGTTAGAGAAAAATAAAACTTGAATTATCTTTTCTTTATGTAGCAAACAAATACGTGTATTATACCTAGCGCCATGCTAACAATTGTTAGAAAATATTTGTCGTTATTATTACTTAACGTATTCTAACGGGGCACAATATAAAATCGGACTTGTGAGTTTTGTCATTTTTATAGGTTAAAACGGCGTAGTTGTACTCCATTAAATAGTTAGCGGACACACGGGAGTGCCCAGATTGATATACATTCAAAAAGTTACATATTATGAGGAATAAATTCCTTATTAGACGTTATAGTATTTTTATGAGGTTCTATCATGTTTAAAAAGAACTCGTCTCCAATGGTGCCTAGGAACTCAATACCCACAACAGCACCAAGCCAACTCTGATAGACAGAGAAAAGCTTAAGACAGATGGCATCATCGCCGATGCCAAGCATCTTGAGAATCGGTACAGAGCACCAGGAAAATACCCCATCTATTCTATATAAAAAAGTCAAACTCACCTCCAATAGTGCCAAGGAACTCAATAGCGGTCACTTCAGCACCAAGCCTCTGGTATACGGAGCCGAGCTCCAGACCGATGACACCAGCGCCGATGACGAGCATCTTCTTGGGGATCGACGGCAGGGACAGGGCGCCAGTCGAGTCTACAATCGATTTTTGGTCAACCTGGTAAAGGAAAGTATATGAATATTTTTGTTGACAATGGATATGGAATTGGATTTATAAATGACACCAACAATGATTTACAGCCTAACTCATAGGGGCGTTCCTACAGAGAGAATAATGTATCAAATCAGATCCAGTTAAACGATTTTACTGCCACTGTGAATCATTCAGACTACTTTTTTTTTAACGGGAATTTTGCCTTGTAGCATTTATAAAATCATTGTTTGACTAAGATATCGTTTATTTTAAACACAACAACCTTGCCTTCATTTCATAAGAACATTAGAAAATTTCCATGTTAAGAAAACAATGTGTTGTTAAATGTGAGAATTAATAGGTATTAGGATTACTTGATTTGTGTTAACACAGTAAATAATCAAGCAGTACAAATCATAATACAAATGGAAATAAACTGCATCCTTCCCTTGACTTATATCAATTATTAAAATTACCTCGAAAGGAAAAATGTACAAAAATTCTGTATATATTTCAAGTATATGTATTTTTTGCACCGTAACCTTTCTACAATAATTTTTTGTAAATACATACTTAAAATGAAAATAATTTATGTTTCCTTCCATAAGCAGTCCGCCGGTTATGGCTAATCATGTCTAATGAAATCAGACATGACAATATTTGTCTTTGCTCTCTAACCAAAATTGTTTTTTATTTTATTTGGACTATATATCACTGGCCCAAAATTACATGGTTCTGTTACAATCTCAGGGTAGTTAAATTTAGACTTAATGTCACTATAACAATGTTCAAATTTCAATTCAATAAAAGTGAACCATAGAACCCTGTTCTACTAGACCAGTGATATTGTAATGAGTGTACACTTACCGGGACTCCAGGGAAAGGTGTGACCTCAGAGCCGGTGGCAATCAGAATGTTCTTAGTGTTCACTGTCTCCACTCCACTCGCACCTTTTACTTCTACCTTATTGGGGGCTACAATGGTGCCTACACCCTTTACCAGCTTAACCTGTTAATTAAAATTGCATTTTAATTGGTTTACAATCTGTTGAGTGGCAGGTTGCGTCACAATCAGATCACATTGGTTCAAGCTTACTATCAGTATAGTAGTAGTAGTAGTATAATACTTTATTGTACAACAACGAAAAATACAACAGTAAGAAAACACAATATTTGTACAAAGGCGGACTTATCCCTTAAGGGATCTCTTCCAGTCAACCTTTGAGCAGTTGAGGGAGAATTGGAAATGGTAGACATACCTGGCATATTGCATTGCATGGGTTTGGCATTATTTCCCACCTATGCTGTGACAGAAACTCTCAAAATTATGTAATAATCAGGGACGTAGAAGAATAACAATTTTCTACCAGCACCTGTCTTAATCCTTGGTGACTAGAATGATCTAGTGAATAGACTATATTATATGAGTATAGTTTAAAAAAAAATTTAGGGCTAGATGTACAAGTACATAGTATACAGCCTCCATCAAATATATTGGAGCGGCCAGGGTACTTATAAATATCTGAAGATGCCTTTTATCGCCTTGACAATAGAGGCATTGTTCAGATATTTATGACAACCTTGGCCGCCCCAATATATCTGAGGTGACTGTACATAATGATGACTAAAACAACTACTAAAGCTATAATTTATCCAATTGCTCACCTTATTCTTTTGGAAAAGCATAGCAATTCCTCCGGTAAGGGCTTTCACAGATGCCTCCTTGTACTCCATCAGAGTTTTGAAGTTCATTTGTACCGAGCCCACTTCAATGCCTCGGCGCTTGAAGTCATGCTGCGCTTGGTGGTACAAGTGCGTGTTGTGCAGCAGGGCCTTTGAGGGAATACATCCTACGTTCAGGCAGGTTCCGCCAAGAGTAGGGTCTTTCTCAACTGAGACTACCTGCAATAAGAAAAATGACAATGTAAGATTAGCAAAGAGCAACACAGCACAAACAGGACTAAACAGTGAAAGTTTGTTAGAAAAGCTAAACATGTAAGAAAAGTTTCCCTGGAAAAAGTTGTGTGTGTTCCACAGTTTTCCTCTTTTTAGGGTTCCGTACCTCAAAAGGAAAAAACGGAACCCTTATAGGATCACTTTGTTGTCCGTCTGTCTGTCTGTCAAGACCATTTTTTTTATCCCAGATGGAACAGAGATGCCTTGTTTGTAAGTAATATTCTTAGTATCAGTGGCACCGCATTAAAAATATTTGTAGGCAAGCCGAAGCTACCTTGGCTTTCCTTTTCTCTGTGATCTATAGGGAAGTTACCCAAGCGCCTAATAATTAGGGAAGCCGGTGGGAATCGGGTTCTATGGACCCGCTGCCACTGCTTAGTATCCAAGTCCAAAAGGCTAGATTCACCAAACATTTTTTTTACCTTCATACCAAGTTGAGCAGCCTTGATAGCTGCGACGTAACCGCCAGGGCCGGCGCCGATGACTACGAGATCTGCATCATGGGTTGTCGCATACGACCTCACTCCAATTCGGACACCTGCAGGCTGCAATTGTTTTGTTTGTGATACAACAACACATAAAGAGAGAAATAATGCATATTTTTCAAATAGACATGAAAGGGAATGTCCAAAACGCTACGTATTGCAGGGTAGTGCACCGGTGTTCATTAGGTCGGTCACAAGTCACAAACTACTTGAAAGTCAACGTAATCAAAACAACGGTTTACCATACATTACGTCACATATAAGTATTTTATTTAACTTATTGTATCAGAAAACATCATCCACACTGATTTCAGTAATTCCATTCCAATTCCAACCTCTCTTTGCGATCATTGCATAACATGACACTTTTTATTGTGTAAAGAATTAAGCCTATGTAAGTAATGCAGCTTACCCTTATAGAAGTAGAAGCTAGTTTAAGAAATTTGTAGCCCATTATGAATTTTTTTTTGTGGAAAGATGGAGCAGAAGCGCTGAAAAAAATTATTCAGAGCCCTGGCCCTGGCCCTGACGAATTGACGATAGCGATGGTATCAGTATCCAGTATCAAGCAAAAGTCATTAAAGTCATGTAAATGTCATGAAATGTCATCTGCGAAGGTGCACGTGTTGCTATTGTAAATAAAAATATGAAATGTGTACTTTTACAGCTCGTACCTTTGATTATTAAACCAACCGGATGCGAGACGCGCACTCATTTCTATCGGAAAAAGTCTGCCTGCTGTTTTTTGCGAGGGAGGGGAACGTCAAGTGGATGAGAAACGTCAAAATAGCCACGTCAAATAAACGAGTATGATTCAATGAGTATGACCACTGGTCATAGGGGAACGCCTGTCAATGGCTACTCCGCTTGGTTTAAAGCTCTAAGGCTCGTATACGGTCGGATACGGGGGTAACATTACGCAAACATATACACTGATGAAAGAGATGTGCGCATACACAATCCTACGCATGCAAATGAGATGCATTAACACATTTTCCGTCCCTCATCACGTATTCGTTTTTTTGTCTGCCATCGGGTGTCTGCACGATATCTGTGGGTGTCTGCCATCGAGCTGTCACTGTCACTGGCCTGTTTTAGGGTGGCCAGGGGGCCTATCGGTAAATTTTTAACGCCGCTCAGTTTTCCGGTGAGGTAAAAGTGCGCTGAATTGCTTTTAAGTTAACGTTACGTCCCTATTGCCGCTCAATAGTCGTTCAACTTTGACTGGTTTTGTCGTAAGCTCAACGAAAACTCCCCGTTTTGAGGTAATGTATTGTCTATGGCTGGAAAAAAATAAATTGAGGGTTTGTTCTGAAACTAAATAAAGTTTATAGCGATGCGATAACTTATGATGGTGTCTTATTTAATGCGAAAAACATAATATCTGAAATAAATATACCTTTAATAGATAGGAAGAAAGGAGAAAGAAAGTTTTGTGTTTTGCGAGATTTTTTTAACGTTACACTACAATGAAAAAAGTTACGAACGCTCCTCATCGTCACATTTCACGGTTCCTTTTCACGAATCATTGCAAGTTATTATTTTTCCAAAACCATAAAAAAATATTGCTTTTAAAATAATCAGCGTAATTTTGCTTTAATTTTTTTTATATTTTCAACAAATTTAATAAATCAAGCAAATCAAAAAAATATTATAAAATATGTTGAAAAAATGCCAAATGACAATAATGACATCGACCGTTAAAGTTTGAACTTGATGTTTCGTCTTTGTTGACTGAAGTAATGAAGTTGTTAGATAACAAAGAGAATTTAATGTAGTGTTTGATAATAATGATTTCATAATTTAAACTTGACCTAAACGCTGCTATTTCTCTTTAAATAGTTAAATTACTAGAATATGCTGGTGAAGTGCTAAATTTTCAGCGCATTGCGTTTCTTTTGTGGTTTTTGGCAAAGTTTCCAAATTCTCCTTCATTATTTCGTACAACGATGCCGTGCTGTTTTCCAACTTCTCGTCAGTTTTTCACACACGTGGAATTCGACAGTTTCAACTGGTAAATACCTATTTATAAGACTCTTTTATCTTTTAGAATCCTTGGTTGCCGGTATTTCTTTACAAAGACCGCCGCCTCGAATGTGAACATGCAAGGTAGTGTTAATATTTGGTGTTCAGTATGCAATAAAAAAAGACAAATTTTAGCAAAAAGTGTAAAAAATATAGGGGAAGGCTTGTGCAGAAACATAGGTGTAAAAGACTTTTCAAGGGCTAGTATTTTACAGCTCAACAAAAAACCATATCCTAATTATTATTGTGACTATTTTTGATTTAAGAGAATTTTTTATTTATTGTCCTGTTAAAAATTCTTATTTTAGCACAGAGGCGGCCTTAGGGGGTGGCGTCCCTGGACAAATTTTTACAAGGGCCGGCCGGAGGCCTCGCGAAGGCTAAGGCCACCCCTCTTTTAGCATACATATTCTCTACTATAACATAATAACAAATCTAGGTGTGATAATTTTAATTTAATTTAATTTAATTTATTCAAAAGGCAACAATGGCCCATAATTGTTAGTTACATTCATGCCTTAAAGATATGTATCTGTTAGTAAAAACTAAAGTAAATAACACAGAACAACACAGAAACGGTACATAAAACACAATCACCTAGTAGCGGTCATGACACAATCGAAATGTCGCATAAAAGGTGAGTCATATCGGCCTGTCACGGTAGCCAGGATGGGGTTGGAGCTGGCCCGCACTCTGCAGAGCAACGAGGTCATTCTTTTTCATAATGACACAATACCAATTTTTTTGAATTCGACATACCTACCCTTTGCTACACCCCAGCCCATGTTTATGTTTTAACTTCTATTGAAAATGGATAGTGTTTAAATTAAATGTTTAACCCAATTTTGTTCTTGTACAATGTTTTACTAGAATTAAGTTGTTAAGGCAACTCGGGATATCAACAACTTAATATTTTTTTATCTTACAGTGTAGTACAAGGCAAATAATGCGATAGTATTGGTGTGACCTGGATGAATATCACTGCAATCCCTGTTGCTAAAATAATGAAGAAGTTACAATGGAAACCAGCCATTGGAAAACCAGGTATATACCCGTATACAGTGTGTGTCTTTCATAACGACATTGGTTTTAAATAACGATAGTTTAAATTGCTGTTAACAGTTTTATCAAAAGAATATAACGATTACCTTTTATAATTAAGAGTAATTAATTTAAAAAAAATCTCGAGCAGCAATGCTTCCCTAAGTATTTCGCGATAGCAGGGCGGTTAAGTCCTTTTCATACGAACAAGGTCACTTGTCATGATTTTGACGGTCTTGTCAGGATGTCACTAAGAGCGAAATTTCAATGAAATCACATGTCAATTGGTAAGTTTAATTTATTACGAATACATTGCGTGCCTAATTAAATTGTATGAAATTTAAATTTTTTATTTTTTAACTAAATTATGCTAATTTCAGTTCATTAGGAGTTATACTTTCAGCCCTTAAAATTAGTGTCGTTATGAAAGACACACACTGTATAACAATTTAAATACATAAGATAATAACTATGTGTAACAAGGGTCAGCTGCTGCCAAGTAATGAACTTTTTGACACCATCTATTTGGAAATTGGGCTTTTTCTTCTCTAAGATACTTGCTGTCCATTTTATATGTTTGTTGCCATTATGTATGTTGATCATAAGTTATGACTGACCCTGACCGGACCCAATTAGACTGGACCATGCTGGTCCAAATCGGGCCATATTAAACCTCACCTAACCAAACTAACCAAATCAGACTAAATGATAATATGATGATTAGTCGCTCATTATCCTCAACGGTGGTTTGAAAAACAGTATGTGAGAACAAAACTGTTTTGATCTCGGGTGTTAGCGCTTGAATGAATCACTACGCTATGGTACCCCAGATGCTGCACATGAAGTTCATAAGTCCATTCATTACTAAGATGGAAAGATATTAATCTGAACCTGGGGCCATACTGGATTAGGGTTACTGTAGATAGAGTCCAATGGGGATGGGGACAGTTGGAGAAGGCCTATGCCTTAGATCAGCACACTGAGCTTAGATACATATTATAGTAACTAAATTAATTGTAATTATTGATCGGAATAAATGGATTTCTTAGTATTATAAATTATGGGACAAGGGTTGTGTTGTGATTATTCAATATTATTTATGTGCTTTTTTATACCATGACGGTGTCAAACAGGCATACGGCCCGCCTGATGGTAAGCAGCTACCGTAACCCATGGACGCCTGCAACTCCACAGATGTCACATATGCATCTCGTTGACCTATATGTTACTCCCAGAATCGAACTATCTTCACACCAAATTCCATCTAAATCGGTAAAGAAAGTGGTTTAAGCGTGAAGAGTTACTTTCGCATTTATAATATTAGTAAAGGAGGTCTCGACTCTAGTTTGAATCTTGGAAAAGGAGTTTATTTGTGTGTTTACTACGGATATGTAGTATGTGTGTTAGTAGTTAAAGGTGTAGAGGTAACAGACAGACGAAATTAATGTCGTATTTATAATTTTGCTTGTTGGTTCTTCGATTTAGGCACTTTACATTTACAATGCCATTAGGAATGTAAAAAAAAACTAATAATTATGCATAATAACTCCACAGCCGGATTCGGTCCCAGTTAAAGAGCGCTGACTGCAGAGAACTCTGCTGAGCTGTAGCTGATGAGCTCCCGTGGCTATGTCAAGCCATTATTGCCAATCTTGTTCTTAAGGTAAGTGAATATTGTGATCACACCTTTTATTTCATTACATTTGGCATGAATTTGGATGGTCTCAAATTTCATCGAAATCGATATAATAGTTTTTTAAGCGTGTAAAGGTAACCGACAGACGGAGTTACTTTTACATTTATAATATTAGTATCGCTTAGAGAAGCCTCGTGGTAAGAGCGCTAGTAGCCTGGCGGTAAGACATCCAACTTTCAATCCGGTCTTGGGTTGAGTTTTCCAGTACTTATGTTCGGAATGTCGTTTGATATTTACCAGTCGCTTTTCGGTGAAGGAAAACATCGTAAGAAAACCGGACCTCATCCCGATAAGACCTTGTTTCTCCTCTGGTTGAAAGGTCAGATGGCAATCGCTTTCGTACAAACTAGTGTCTACGCCAATTCATGGAATTAGGTTGTCTAGCGGACCCCAAGCTGGGTCAAACGCTATGAGGAAGAAAGAAAAAAGAGAAGCCCTGCGGTCTTTGGTCTCGGAGGCCAAGATCCACTTTAGGTTGTTTGGCCACTGTAGTAAGTACCTAAGTATTAGTGAATTAAGCTGTATGTCCCAGGTTTGAATCCTGGTAGGGGCGTTTATTTGTGTCTTTATCATGAATCTTTGTTCCCGAGTTATGGATGTTTTCTATCTGTGATATATTATTATTGTCACCGACTAGTACCCATAGTAACAAGCCTTATTGAGTTTACTGTGAGGCTAGGTAGATTTGTGAATGATTGCCCCATATTTTTTTGTAACACGACTATGGCAAACAAGCATACGACCCGCCTGATCGTACACACTAAGCAACTACGGTAACCTATGGACGCCTGCAACTCCAGAGATGTCACATATGCGTGTTGTCGACCTATATGTTACTCCCGGAGTCAAACTATCTTCACACCAAATTTCATCAATTTCATCGGTAAAGTGGTTTAAGCGTTAAGAAGTGACAGACAGAGTTACTTTCGCATTTATAATATTAGTAAGGAGGTCTCAACTCGAGTTTGAATCTTGGAAAGGGAGTTTATTTGTGTGTTTATTACGGATATGTTCTAGAGTTGTGGCTGTTTTCAGATTTCATCCAAATCAATATATTGAATTTAAACTTTCGTGAGACATATTAACAGTTTATCACTGCATGCGGCTGTACTCACTTGTGTTTAGTCACTACGCGCGACATGTTTCGCGCGTAGTGACTTAACACAAGTGAGTACAGCCGCATGCAGTGATAATAGTACAAATCAATATAGTAGTTGAATGTAAAAAAAAACTAATAATTATGCATAATAACTCCACAGCCGGATTCGGTTCCAGTTTAAGAGCGCTGACTGCAGAGAACTCCACTGAGCTGCAGGTGATGAGCTCCCGTGGCTGATATAGCCATTATTGCCAATCTTGTTCTCAAGGTAAGCGAAATTGTGATAATGTGAGTACACCTTTTATTTCATTACATTTGGCATCAATATGGATGGTCTCAAATTTCATTGAAATCGATATACTAGTTTTTTAAGCGTGTAAAGGTAACAGACAGCTGGAGTTACTTTTGAATTTAAAATATTAGTATCGCTTAGAGAAGCCTCGTGGTAAGAGCGCTAGTAGCCTGGCGGTAAGACGTCCGACTTTCAATCCGGTCTCGGGTTCACACCCCGGCTCGTATCGTATCACTGACTTTTCCATAACTTATGAACGGAATATCATTTGATATTTACCAGTCCATTTCGGTAAAGGAAACATCGTAAGGAAACCGGACCTAATCCCGATAAGACCTTGTTTCCCCTCTGCTTGCAAAGTCATATGGCAGTCGCTTTCGTAAAAACTAGTGCCTACGCCCATTCATGGAATGTGGTTGTCAAGCGAACCCCAAGCTGGGTCAAACGCTATGAGGAAGAAAGAAAAAAGAGAAGCCCTGCGGTCTTTGGTCTCGGAGGCCAAGATCCACTTTAGGTTGTTTGGCCACTGTAGTAAGTACCTAAGTATTAGTGAATTAAGCTGTATGTCCCAGGTTTGAATCCTGGTAGGGGCGTTTATTTGTGTCTTTATCATGAATCTTTGTTCCCGAGTTATGGATGTTTTCTATCTGTGATATATTATTATTGTCACCGACTAGTACCCATAGTAACAAGCCTTATTGAGTTTACTGTGAGGCTAGGTAGATTTGTGAATGATTGCCCCATATTTTTTTGTAACACGACTATGGCAAACAAGCATACGACCCGCCTGATGGTACACACTAAGCAACTACGGTAACCTATGGACGCCTGCAACTCCAGAGATGTCACATATGCGTGTTGTCGACCTATATGTTACTCCCGGAGTCAAACTATCTTCACACCAAATTTCATCAATTTCATCGGTAAAGTGGTTTAAGCGTTAAGAAGTAACAGACAGACGAGAGTTACTTTCGCATTTATAATATTAGTAAAGGAGGTCTCAACTCGAGTTTAAAAAGTAATATTATGAAAATAGATTTCAGGCAACAGTCGTTGGTACCATATGGTTGATAAGGTATGTATGTATGTATATATCACTTTATTGCACATAAACAAGTTTAACAATATTACAACAGTAAAATAAAAAATAAAAAAGATATGCACAAAGGCAAGCTTATCCCTAAAAGGGATCTCTTCCAGCTAACCCATGAGAGAATGAGAAAGGAATAAATACTAAATGATGAAAGACAAACTATGCACAAAAGAACAATAAAAAGTTTGGAAACACAAAAAGCTTTAGGTACCTAAACACTAATAAATACATATATCGGTACATACATGTACCACAAAAATACTCTTAAACTAAGTATATACATATATAAGGTCAAGTTCGTATATACATATACAAGGCGTTCCCACACCTGGCGCACTGCCTCGTGAAGAAATTGCCGCGCGGCAGCTCGGCTAATGTAGCAGTGCCTCGCCCGAGGCAATGCGGCCGCGCGTGCGTTTGCCTCGGCCGAGGCACGTCCACACTAGCCGAGTTGCCGCGCGCGGCGATTTCCTCGCGAGGCGGCGCGCCAGGTGTTTTTTTATGACAATGTACCTTATTGAATACCAAAATATTAATATGAAAATGTCCTCAGACCTACCCCCAAACCTCCTGTAGATAATGATGGGTTAATTGGATGAGGAACAAGCCATTAAGATAAAGTTTTTTTTTACGATTTCAACATTACAAAAGGAGGTTCTCAATTCGGTTGTATGTTTTTAGGGTTCCGTACCCAAAGGGTAAAAACGGGACCCTATTACTAAGACATCGCTGTCCGTCTGTCTGTCTGCCGATCTGTCTGTCTGTCCGTCTGTCTGTCACCAGGCTGTATCTCATAAACCGTGACAGTTAATTATACAGTTGAAAGTTTCACAGATGATGTATTTCTAATGCGGCTTTAACAACAAATACTAGAATAAAATAAATATTTAAGGGGGCTCCCATACAACAGACATGATTGATTTTTATAGATATTTTTATTGATGATGATTTTTATAGATAATGGCATGGAACCCTTCGTGCGCGAGTCGGACTCGCACTTGGCCGGTTTTTTGTTTGTTTGTTACTCCGTCATTTCTGAACACCACACCAAATTTCATCTTAATCGAGGCGGCGGTTGTTGATTCCACATACACTCCCTATACAAATACGGATGTACTACTGAACATTATTTAACAATTTCAGGTGAAGAGCTCCGTGAACGTCTTCTATCATTCTCACACAATCCAGTTCTAACATCCACCCGAAGATAATCCAGGTATGCATTTTTTAAAAGTAATATTATGAAAATAGATTTCAGGCAACAGTCGTTGGTACCATATGGTAGATAAGGTCAAGTACAATTTTTTTTATGACAATGTCCTCAGACCTAGCCCCAAACCTCCTGTTGGGTTAATTGGATGAGTCTTAAAAATTAGGCTCTGCATACAGAGCTCATGCTGGTTAACGAGGGCTGTTTTCCGCAACTCGACGTCTATATGTTGCGTCTATTTTTGCGTAGACCTCATACTGTCTCCATCCCAAATTTCATCTTAATCGGTGCAGCAGTTATTCATTCCCTCCCCATACAAACTTCCAGCCCGTTTCCACAAAGGGATGGTTTCTGATATAATAACTGCCCTATGTCTTCCCCGAGACTCAAACTATTTTTTTACCATTTTCATCTAAATAGGTTTAGTAGTTATTGGTTCCCTATCCTATGTCCTTTCCCTACACTCAATACCAAATTTCATTTCAATCGGTTGAACAGTTTAATCGTAAGGAGGTAACAGACAGACAGAGTTACTTTCGCGTTTATAATATTTACAACACCAGAACTCTTGACTATCTCTCTCTCTATACCAGATTTCATCCAAATCGGTTGAACAGTTTAATCGTAAGGACGTAACAGACAGAGTTACTTTCGCGTTTATAATATTTGCAAGGATCCGTCCCCAGAACTCTTGACTATCTCTATACCAAATTTCATCCAAATCGGTTCAGCGGTTATTAAATCCCCATACAAACATCCATCTGTTTTTCATACCCTTAAGGGATGACTTCTGGGATAAAAACTATCCTATGTCTTTAACCGTGTACTAAATTCCATATTAATCGGTTATGCGGTTTAAATGTGAAGGCATAGCAACCGTTAGCTCACTACACAGATAGACTTTCGCAATTATAATACATGGGTTAGTTAAACATGAGGTCCTGGGTTTGAACCTGCTAAGGGCATTTATCTCGGATATTATTGTTCTCGAGTTGTGGATGTTTTGTATCAATTTTTTTACCCCACGACATTGGCAAACAAGCATACGGCCCGCCCAATGGTAAGTAGTTACCGTAGCCTATGGTCGCCTGCAACCCCAGAGGACTCACGTGCACGTTGCCTACCCTTTAAAAACTATTATGAATATTGTCACCTAGTAGTTCCTACCCGCAATACAAACCTTATTGAGCTTACGTTGATACGTGAATGATTGTACCATATTATTTCTTTCTTTTTTACACCACGACGGCAGCAAAGAAGCATACGGCCTACTTGATAGTAAGCAATTAGGTACTGTATTTAACCTATGGACGCCTGCAACTCCAGAGGTGTCACATGCGCGTTGCTGACCTATATTTTACCATATGATAGTATTTCGTACAGAAGGTTATCTTCACTACAAAATCAGTGTTTGACAGATGAACGGTGACAACGGTGGTCCATACAATTTTACCTTTCGACTTTCTAGGATTGACTATAGTACGCATAGTATATATTATTATTGCTGGACCTGCCCAAACTGCCTCAGCCTACCTAATCTATCAGTAATTTTAATACAAAACTAGATAAATGTCAGATTCATTACAATTTACAATCGAATTCATATGTTGGTACAAAACGATTACTATAAACTACTCAAATACTTATTTTATCTTATCTGTGGTCATTCCGCAAATAAACGAAGGCGATTTTAATAACCCGAAAACGTAGGTATCCGATACGTTCCATGGCAGTAGCTATCACTTCGTGGAGATGGACACCCTTGATCTTACCCCAGGGCTAAAATCTTTACACTAAAATTCTTATTAATGGGTTCAGCGGTTTAAGCATGTAGAGGTAATTAACAGACAGATAGAGTTACTTTCGCATTTATAATTTTAGTGTTGGTAAGTTTATGAGTGTATGTAAACTCTTTAATGTACAAATACAATGTTACAATAGGAAAACGCAAGTACAGTCGCAAAATTGTCGCTTTAAGGGATCTCTTCCAGTTAACCTTTGAGTAGATGAGTGAAGTGAAATGAGGTAGACCAACGCGGCAACATGTATATTATACATACATTGTATAACGAGAAACGAGAAAGATAGATAAGTACTGCTATATACAAAATTTATAGGATGAGCATAGTGTAATATACATAACACACAGTTTAACAGGAGGTCCCGGGTTTGAATCCTGGTAAGCGCATTTATTTGTGTGTTTCTTATGAATTTATTTATTCTTGAGCTGTGGATGTTTTCTATCTAATATAAATAGTGTCACCTAGACTAGGCGAGCCTTATTAAACTAACTGTAGGACTAGATTGATAAGTGAATGATTATCCCATATTATTTATGTTCTTTTTTTATACCGCGATGGACGCCTGCAACTCCAGAGAGGTCGCATGCTCGATGTCGACATATTCGCTGTGTCCATGATTGTGGCGCCATCTCTTGGGCAGGTGGTCAATCTGTTTTTTTCCTTTTTTATAAATAGGTTGTATTCCTTGCTTATATGAAATGTAACTGGCTGATTCACTATTTTGACAGCAGACAGGGGATTTGCAATTTCATTTCTTGTCACATTGAGCACTGCGATCGTTCTCGTTACCCCCACCATGCACTTCGCGCACAGCGACTGTCTTAGTATTTACCACAGGACTCAAACTATCTCCTCGCCGAATTTCATTTAAATCGGTATGTGGTTTTAGCTTCAAGAGATAACAGACAGATAGATTATTACTTGCGCATTTATCTTTGTATAGAAAGTTCCGGGTTTGAATCTTGGTAAGGGCATTTATTTTTGTATTCATCAAGGATATTTGTTCCCGAGTTGTGGATGTTATCTATCTGTTATAAATATTGTCAAAGTGATCGTGGAGAATGATGAGATAACGGGCGACAGAGATGTGTGGAAGAAAAAGACTTGCTCCGCCGACCCCAGGTAAATGGGACAAGGGCAAGCGAATGGTGATGATGAGTGGCAGTGGTAGTTACCTACAATACAAGATTTATTGATCTTACTGTGCTGTGGCACTAGGTTGACACGCGAATGATTATCCCTTTTTTTATTTACCACAATGGTCGCACGCAAACATTTGGCCCACCCCACCTGCTAAGCTGATAGCAGCTACCGTGACTTATGGACGCCTGCTACTCCGGAGGTTTATTTAATTTAATGATATGGCATTTTGTCACTCGTTTAGAGTGTTATGTTTAAATTCTGCATTCATTGGATTACGTCGTTGTCGAGGGTAAACAAGTCTGCTGGATCGCCGTCCTATTTGCGGAGTGCACAGTCCCGGACGATATGCGCGACGCCCTGATGTGAAGGTGGCACATGCGCTTTTGCGACCTTTTAATGTTAAGGAGTATTCACCGTATTATATTTATTATTCAATATTTTACATCATTGGATTTTAATATTTAAACAAATTCTGTCTTTTTTTGAGATATAATAAATGACTTGAATTTACTTAAAATACCATGCCGATGAGGTAAGGCACCCGGAATACGAATGCCTTGTGCGTTGTTTGAACTTTTGTCCTTATAAAGTATGATTTCTGGTATAAAACAACTATCCTATATCCTACCCCGGGACTTAAATTCTCTTCATAACCATACGTCGTTATCGCGGGTGCAACTACGATTTGACAGAACTCAAAGATTATGATAAACAAGAAATAACAGAAGTGTCAGTAGTATCAAATACGTTTGTACCTACGAGATCAAAATTATTCAATTTTTTTTTCTAATATCGGATATACCCATTCGATTAAAAAAAAATTTTGAAAATCGGTTCACGATTCACGGAGATATCGAGTAACATACATACAAAAAAATAATAATGATAAAAAAAATCTGTCGAATTGAGAACCTCCTCCTTTTTTGAAGTCGGTTAAAAAGATTAGCCACGCAGTCCTAACGGCAACATCTTCTGTCACCTGTTATTCGAAACATTTTTCATTCTTGATCGATTTATGTAGACTTGTAGATAAACGATTATTTTAGACTTACGAACAATTGGTTCCCCCTAACTTTTGAACCGTAAATCCGAAAAATATGAAAAAAATCAAGACGATGTGGCTTAGTTTACTTTAAACGAAAATTATTTAGAACATTATCCCTTTAACCGTTTTTGAGTTATGTGCAAAAAAACGACTTACTACGGAACCCTCCGTTATGCGTGGACTGGCACGGTTTTGGTCGGTTTTTTACACCATTGTACTCGACCCATAGAGTGCGCACTTTTCTAACTCCGAGAATTTTGTGCATAATTTCATTATTTCTGACTAACTTGGCGTTATTACTCTTTCAGATGTAATCTGAGTTTGGATGAATTCGTCTTCGTTCCTAAAATAAATTGAAGAAGCTGGGACGGAAGTCGTTTCGGCACATACAGGTTTGTGTTTAAGAGTTAATTCATTTAATTAAAAGTCGGAACATATTTACACAAAATAAAAACTTTTTACAAAAAAAAGATGAACGACTTCAAAAAGGATAAAATGAATCATTATATTATTTATATGCGTCACCAACTGATATGTATGTTTGAAGTCGGTGCCACTGCCAAGCCAAATTTGGAAGAGTCAATACGAACGAGGCGATGTGTTCAGTGAATTGTTCTTTTTACTGTCTACCTAATCTAATACGGTATGGATTGCACATAGGTATACATTCGTTTCGACTATGCGTTACCCGTTAGGTACAGAAAATATAATCATGCGCATTATGTTTGTTAACACACTGTTCGGACTACCCGTATCTCGAAGGAAGTCCGTGGTTCGGTTTGAATTATTTATCATTCTTCATCTAAAGTTAAATTCGAAGTATAAAGGAATTCAATGGCTAGATTATTTTTTCTATAGTTACTCAGATACACCCAGTACACCCACAGTTTCAGTAAAAAGGCACGATATTCAAATTTTCTATGAAAGGCCAATCATACGCGTCTACATTTTTTTTCTATTTTATTCCGCCTTTTTCTGATTATTGAAAAAGTAGACGTGTCTCAGAATATATACAAAATCGGATTAGTAGTTTAGATATGACAATGTAACAGATAGAGATAGTGCCGTGGGGTGCCCGGCCTTAGAATTGTCCCCCACCATATCGTCCCGTGGTTGCAGTAGGAGTCTGCTAAGGGAATATACCGGGAGATGGGCAGCAGCATCTTCCGAAAGCCTAAACAACAACAACCCGCCTGCCAAGCGTGGCGCGTATGGCAAACCCCCCCCCCCCCCCTTTAATAAAGGGAGGTCTATGTTCAGCAGTGGACGTCTTATGGCTGAGATGATGATGATGTTCACAATTGAAGCTGTTTTGACCGGTTTGTATTTTTTGGCTTGGCACCGACTTCAAACATATCAGTTGGTGACCCATATAAATAATATAATGATTCATTTTATCCTTTTTGAAGTCGGTTGTCTTATTTTTGTAAAAAGTTTTTATTTTTAAATTTTCAGTGGTTATATGTTTATCAAAATTGGACAACAAGTCTTGGAATAATCGGTGAAGATATATAAAAAACTTCATAGTACACCCATTCAATCTAAGGAAAGTTCCACGTATCATATGTGAACTTCATCATTAGGTCCACTCCATCAAATTGGTGGTTGACGAGAGGAAATGCTTGAGTGGCTTCAGACAACACCCAAATCAACATACATGTGCCTTTAAAAACTGAGGAGTTCTCTCAATTCCTCATGGATCCCATCATCAGAACAGCACCAGATTAATGTGGGACCATCTTCGAGGGAGTTCCTTCCAAACAAAAACAGAATTATTCAAATCGGACCACGGATGTACCTACATTTAAAAAATCTTCATCATTATCATCAAAACAATCATCATAATCAGGTCCACTCTATCAAATTGGTGGTTTTCGTGAGAAAATGCTTGAGTAGCTTAAGAAAACGCCCAAATCACTATACACGTGCCTACAAAAATTGAGGAGTTCCCTCAGTTGCTCATGGATTCCATCATCAGAACAGCACCAGATTAATGTGGGACCATCTTTAAGGTAGTTCGATCTTTTCATACAAAAAAAGAATTATTCAAATCGGACCACGGGTTTCGGAATAATCGCTGAAGCTGAACATCCTACATTTAAAAAATCTTCATCATTATCATCAAAACAATCATCATCATCAGGTCCACTCCATCAAATTGGTGGTTTTCGTGAGAAAATGCTTGAGTTGCTTAAAAAAACACCCAAATCACTATACATGTGCCTTTAAAAATTTAGGAGTTCCCTCAATTCCTCATGGATCCCATCAGAACAGCACCAGATTAATATGGGACCACCTTGGATGTAGATCCTTTCAAACAAAAAAAGGAGTACTCAGATCGGACCCCGGGTCTCGGAGTAATCGGTGAACATACATAAAAAAAAAACACCAAACCGAATGCAGAACCTCCTTCTTCTATGGAATTGTCGGAAGAAAATATAGCAAAATAGTACATTTCGATACTAGGTCGGAAAGGATGTCATTATTCAACGAGTTGCGAGACATTTGATCACGAGCCGCAGGCGAGTGGCAAAACTCGGGACGAGTGAGGAATGACATTCCGTCCGTGTATCGAACGACGTTTTTTAATAAAGTTGCGAAAAAATTATAAAAATAGACAATATGTCACTTTGAGGTTACTTCATCCGAACACTCGCGCCGTGCGATGCGGGGCGGTGATCATGAATCCTGAGCTGTGATTGGCTGGAAAAGTAAAACGCGCTAGTGCGAGAAATCCAACTTCTCGCATTATAAACTACTACTAGATTTGAGCAACTGTGTTAAAAATAAGTTTTTTATACTCGGCGACTGTAATACTCGAATTGAGATTGTGGTGGCGGAACTACTAGCGCATACTTTTTGATAGAGCTTCTATGGTCGCATATTGTAGCATCCATAACAATCACAGAAAGGATTTCCATACAATATTGTGAAACTGTTGTCGGGCCCCGCATTGCGTGTCGCCGCCGGCACAATCCACCGGGAGATCGAACGTTACGAGATTACATAGAAGCAGTAGGTTGTGCACGGCTTTCGTCGAACTCAATTCTTACCGGCTTGCTTAAGCACTCGTATAAAAACTATTGTGTGCAACGGTACATAATAAGGGTTCTTAAAATTCTCGGGTCTGTTTTTACAAAATTCGGCTTCGCCTCATTTTGTAACTTCGACCCTCGAATCTTAAGAACCCTCATTATGTAACTGTTGCACAAAATACTATTGTATGTGTACTGGCCGTATTTTCTTTGTATTAAAATTTTTAACAACGAAAACGAATGTCCGACCTAAATCTGTACTACTAGAATGCCCATGCCAAATTTCGTGGTTCTAAAGTTTGTCGTTTTCAAATGAGAGCTAAACTACGTTTGTATGGGAACGCGAGCGTCCTGGCGACTCTTAAGATTGTAAAATAAGCTTATAATTGGGGTTGCAATCCCTTTTAATGTAAAATAGCTGACCCGGCGAACTTGGTAGCGCTACTAATTGGTTTTTAGTTTCTGCAATATTTTAATGATTAATATTCTGCTATTCGAGGCAGTGATAAATCCAAAAAATCAAACATCATTAACATCGATTTTCTTGAGGTATAAATGCTGTAACGTACCGACATGACTTTGTTATATATATTTTAGATTTAAAGTAGTCATAGAAAATATGTGTTAGTGTGCGGACAAAGGGACCACTTTGTCGATATAAAGTTACTAGTACTTTCTAAAACTACGCAATATGCACTATCTATTAGTGAAAGAAAAAAGTGTCCTTGTAAATCGACAAAGTGGTCCCTTACACTAAACTCGTCCACATATATAGACCTACTTAACCTATACAGTGTGTGGCCCATAACACGGGCGAAGGATTGAAACGTAGATTCTACTCCTCAAACTGAACAACGTTTGTGCAGCGACTTTTGAAAACTTACGGTTTGATTTTTAGTACATTTTAAAGTTTACCTGAACACGCAATGTATTGCGAAATTGATTATGTCTGTAGTGTGAGGGTGACAAGACTGACAAGCAATGTCAATTAGACGGATTCAAAATAATATTTGTATGAAAAAAAGACAATCTAAAAACTACATATTTTTTTAAAGTTGTTGAACAATAGTTTTATTGTTTGAGGAGTACAATCTAAGTTTGCATTTTTCGCTCGTGTTCTGGGCCACACACTGTATATACATTTAATATTCCTAGGTTTTTTATCTATATTTTCTATGAATACTTTGAACAAAATATTCCGTTATTTTTATATTAGATGTAGAGTGTAAGGCCAAGAACGGCTTAAGAAAAAACCATGTTAAGATTGTATGATGTACGGAACCTAAGCGGGCACGGTTGCGACTCGTCATTGGCTGGTAAAAGTTTACTAAGACTAGATTTTTTTTTTTTCAGTTTTCTCGACTGTCGGCGAAGAGCATCTTTCTGCGGGTATCATCAGAAAAACTAAAGGCGATCATTGGGGAGTGCTGCAGGCGATGTGCATTACATGCAATCAGCAACGTAAGTGTTTCTGGATTTACTAGTATGTACAGTAAACTTCAATAGTTATTTGTTATACAAGGGGTGAAAGTTGTATTTTACGTGCGAGTGTTATTTGAAACACGAGCTAGCGAAAGGATTCTATTATTGACCACGAGCGAAGCGAGTGGTTCAAAAATAGAATCCTGAGCGTAGCGAGTGCTTTAATACACGAGACGTAAAATAACTTTCACCCGTGTATAACACAAAACTTTTCACCTCACTACAGCGAGGAAAATAAGAAAAAGGGTGCATTTTGCTTGGTTTCCCGTAATTCCTCAGGTGTTTAATACTTCTTCATCACTCGAATCACTATTTTTTAACAAAACAACCTAGAAAAACATGCGAATATTTAACGTTGATATGATGGATGAATTGAAATGAAAAGTTTTGACGTAAAAGGTTTTATTAAACGTCAGATGCGTTTTGTTCGTACGTAGACTTATTCGGCTGTCAGAACAATTTATCCGTTTTTACAAAAAGAATGAAGATTAATGTTGAATGCTGATATTTATGAATTAAAATAAAGTTGTAAGACTGTATTAAGTATTTTTACTCGATGCAATTCATTAATTGCGATGTTAAAAATTCTGCACTTTTAACGTTTTACGTTTTGTTAGCTGTCAAATGTCACTTAAGCCACTTGTCACTTATGTCAAAACTCTTTCACCACATGTGGATAAAAAGCGATTTTCACAATAGATATTAAACAAACAAAAAGGGCTTTCCGAGCTAGTGAGGTGAAAAGATATGTTTACACTATTGCACCTTACGTATTTGTAATAAGGTACAAAACTGTAAATATATCTTTGACGTCGACTGTACATATTATATGTATATTATGTATGTACCTGCGTTGCGTGTGGCAATATTAGAGTCCGGGAAAACGCAATCGTAGTTTTGAGCGCTCCCATACTAGGAAAATTTGGCATAATTACATTAATTACTCAAGGAAGACCCGTGACAATGACAAACTCATTCACAAAGTTCTTGAAACTGTCAACATACCAGCAACCCCAAGAGTCAGTTGGCTTTTTTGTGCTATAGGTGGCAAAAGCCCAAAGGATGTTTGCTTGTGTCCCAGACGTCCCGATTGTTAGTGTTATTATACTATATGTAGATTCGTAAGTATGGCCATAATTTTGAAGTTATAAGAAAAACCAGCCAAGAATATGATTGTAGGTTGATTCCATGAGTAGGTTGAGTTTGAGTTTGAATTTTTCCATATTTTTTGAATCCACAGCTCAAATTTTAATTTTATTTTTGGGGGCCATTCTTTCTTTATTTTTATTAGATCCCAGAAAAACCAATACCTAAGACGATGTCAACAACTGCTTTAGAAAACAAACATAAAAAAAATGTGTATTATACCTGGAGCCCCTGGGGCGCGAGTACGACTCTCCCTTGGCCGGTAAACTTTTACTAAGTCTTGGATTTCTTTTTCAGTTTTATGACTATCCGGACAATTCTGCAGTATCATAAGAAACGGTTGGGGTGTTGGAGTTGCGAGCAACGACCATTGAAGATGGCTGGAGAGTGTTGAAGGCCATGCGCAATCACCAACGTAAGTTATGGATTTATTAGCCTTTTGAACACCAAGAACACCTAAAGGTGTTAAAGTTCTCATCTTCTCGTGTCTATAGCAAAAAATCATTGGCAAAAAGAGTATGCGTCAGTGCCTGCTGTGTCACTGAACGGAGTTCCTCTGAGTATTGCGGCTCAAGTATCTTATAAGTATCTTGGGCACTGGATAACCGAGGACCTCCAGGATGATGCCGATATAGAACGGGAGCGCAGGGCATTGTCGGTAAGATGTATTATGCTGTCGCGCAGGTTCGCACGTTGTAACGGGGATGTCAAAAATACCCTTTTCAAGGCTTTTTGCCAATCCTTTTATACGTGCAGCCTGTGGATGAACTACACAAACAAATCCTCAATACCCTGCGCGTCCAATATAACAACGGCTTCTGCTTGTTGTAGGGACTGTCACGTTACGGGATGTTTGCGGGGGCTAGAGTTGACGGTTTTAGTGCGATAATCCGGAATCGCACCGCCGCCTCATGCGCCGGGTACGTGACAGTTCCAACAGCTCGCTACGTCTCTGGGAGAATCCTGCTTGTGCTCTCTGGAACTGTAATGACCTACATGTGGGTTCTAGGGGCATGGTTTATGACCTAATGTAATTGACATTTGAATTTATGGTGGAGTTTTTAATGTTACTGCAATGTTTGACATAATTTAATTTTTAACCGACTTCAAAAAAAGGAGGTTCTCAGTTCGACCCGTAGTCAGTGGCGGCGCGTCCATAGAACACGATTCCCGCCGGCTTACCTAGTTTTCGGGCACCTGAGTAGTTTTCTTACAGCTTATGAAGACATTTTAAGCCAAATTAAGCTCCGGCTTGCCTAAAAAAATTTTTAACCGCCACTGGTATGTATGTATGTATGTTTGTTTGCGATTATCTCGCGTTTGGCTGAACCGATTTTGATGCGGTTTTCAGAATAGTATTTGTTACACTCTGGAGGTTTTCTTTTTTTGTGATAGTGTTATTGTACATAATTTAATTCTTATTTAGTTATAATTTATTTCTTATGTAATTGGGATTGTTCATATTTTTTTTAATTTATTCTGAAACTATAGGCAATTTTAAGATATCAATTTGATTTATTTAGCTTTAAACAGTTTCGTTATTTAATTATAATTAAAATAAAAAATCTGATACGATGTCTTGTAAGTTAACAGTTGTAGGCTGAATAGCATTGACCAAGTCAATAATTCGTATAAAAAAACCCTTGCTTGTCGTCAACTGTCGCTGTCACGTCAAGATTGAAGTATTGAAACAAATTCAAATATTTTATTTTTTATTTATTTTCACAAAATAACTAACTAACTCAAATATACTATACCAATTCAAATTTATTTGTAAAGCGCAAGAAATAATACACATAGCGATTATTTTGTAAAAGCCATTGTTTATTGAGTATAAACATCCCAAAGTTATAAAATATCTGTATACTTACTGGAGTAAATTGCATCAAGTTCAAACTATAATTTGATTGAAATAAGATGAACCAAAATTCTTATTATGTGAGACAGGACAAGAAGATTGCTTTTATATGTTTTAAAAGACTAGTAATTGATTATTATTGCTTTATTGGCTTAATTTTTGTGTGTAATACTTCTTTTTCACATAAATACGTAGGGGCAGTGTTTGTTTACAAATTTCTGTTGACATATTTGACAATGTCGTAGCGTTGATTTTATTCTTTTAGGAATGCTTATTAAGGTTTTACACAGAGGTTTTACATGGTGGTTGTGAGGACAAGGTCAAACAAAGGTCATTAATATTTTTGCGAAAATATCCGAATCCACTCATTAATTTCGCGAAATATTAATCAATAGTTGATCGATAAACCAAGACCTCGAAACCGTTTTGGAAATATACATTTCCAAAAAAAATTAACAATCCCAATTCTATGGATATTTGAGCTGAAATAATCAATTTGAATTTGAATAGCGCCTATAGCAAGTTTGATCTAAAAAGTTAAAAACTCTCCATGTCCATACAAATTTTGAACCTCCATTTCACCCCTTTAAGGGTTGATTTTCGGGATGAAACATAATTCTATGTTCATTACCAGGACTCTCAACTATCTATATGCCACTTTTTATCTAAATTGGTTCAGCGGTTTAAGCGTGAATAGGTAACAGACAGACAGACACATTTTCGTATTTATAATATTAGTTAGAATAGTTACAATTATATTTCATATGATAGTTTTTGCACTTTGCACGCGACAAAGTCGACAAACAGCCAACCACCTTTGACCCTCTTAAGGGATGATTACTGGGATAAAAACTATCTTATGTCCTTCCCCGGAACTTAAACTATCGTCATATTAAATTTCATCTAAATCGGTTCAGAAGTTCAAAAGCGTGAAGATAGACACAAACACACTTTCGCATTTATAATATTAGTATGGATATGGATACAATATATTATTAATATGTCTTTCCCGACCACGGAACTGGTATTCCGGACCTTTGGGAGGCGTATGCGGAGCCGAAGCCAACGCGCAGAGGCCCTTTCGACAATTTAATGAAAAGTGAGGGGTACACTAAGCGGATGCTGCCCCTGCCCGTGTCATGGGACGCACGCAGAGCCAGCACCCGCCATGGTGTAAGGACTATTGAGTATTTATGGAGTCTAAAATGTACTAGGCTATTGGGTGAAAAGTAATGGACTGATCAATGGGCTATTGGATGAAGAACCGGACGCCTGCCTCATAAAACGGTATCCAATTTTATTTCCGGCAGACGGTGACTCGCCGTCCGCAAGATGGGCCCCCATAAAAAGCGACATCAAAGATGGCTCAAGGGCAACACCGGTGCGGGAGCTGGGGGTAGAGAGGTGTCACTGGACTTTAAACATATAGCCAACTCGCCACTTAGGTTTCCACATCTACCCTCGAGAACACAGCTCTAACGACCCCACTCTGGACAGCCGGCTAAGGCAAGCCAGAGGCAGGGGACCTGTCCCACCATCCGACAGGGCACCTCAGGGGCACTCAGGTACGTGGAGTCGCTACTCTCCAACAGCTCGCCACAAGCTGCCCTGCGTTGACTGATTGCGCTGGTGAAAACCAGCGGGCGATGGGGTCGTCACATCCCTACGCCTATATTATTCATATTATTATCTATTGAAAACAAAGTATTATTAGTATTGATTTGAGTGATTTAAAAATGTCCTATCACGTAATAGTATTTTATACAATCGTGACATAATAAAGAGCTTTTCAGTCGAGTACCGTGTTTAGGCCACGAAGCTTGCTGAGTGGCCTAAGTAAGGTACGAGATTGAAAAGCTTAATTATGTCACTATTGTATACAATACTTTTTCTACGAGTGCTCAAACTAGGCAAGCCGGTAAGAATAGAGTTCGATAAATGCGTTAGTCTGCTGCATACATATAATTGAGCAACTGCCGTCTCTCGGTGATTGTGCCGACGCCCGCACGACCGGGGCGGCGTGGCCGGGCGGGCTTCGGCACCTGAGAGAACTAAAATATTGTATGAAAATCCATTTTAGTTTAGTCGACGATGCTAAAATCTTGACATTACTATGTCTAGAATTGACACACTATGATAAGATATGTAAGAATGAATAGAGTATGGTTATATGACATCTAGAACGTGGATATATATGAATTCACATAAATTAATGATCTATTTAGAACAAATTATGTTCGCTATATTTGGCGGTTGATAGCTGTGAGTGAATCAAAGAGTAGTAGTTAAGTTTAGTTAGACTTAGACTTTAGACTTAGTGATTTTCATTAAAACTTTTGGGACAAAAAATTCCTTAGGGATATAATTTCCTGATACTCAATGTTTTTTAACCGACTTCAATTCCATTGAGGAAGGAGGTTCTGCATTCGGTTTGGTGTTTTTTTTTTATGTATGTTCACCGATTACTCCGAGACCCGTGGTCCGATTTGAGTAATTCTTTTTAACCGACTTCAATTCCATTGAGGAAGGAGGTTCTGCATTCGGTTTGGTGTTTTTTTTTTTTATGTATGTTCACCGATTACTCCGAGACCCGTGGTCCGATTTGAGTAATTCTTTTTTTGTTTGAAACGATCTACATCCAAGGTGGTCCCATATTAATATGGTGCTGTTCTGATGATGGAATCCATGAGGAATTGAGGGAACTCCTAAATTTTTAAAGGCACATGTATGGTGATTTGGGTGTTTTCTTAAGCAACTCAAGCATTTTCTCACGAAAACTACCATTTCGATGCAGTAGACCTGATGATGATGATTGTTTTGATGATAATGATGAAGATTTTTTTATGCAGGTTGTTCAGCGATTACTCCGAGACCCGTGGTCCAATTTGAATAATATTTTTTATGTTTGAAAGGAACTACCTTGAAGATGGTCCCACATTTATCTGGCGCTGTTCTGATGATGGGATCCATGAGGAATTGAGGGAACTCCTCAAATTTTAAAGGCACATGTATGGTGATTTGGGTGTTTTCTTAAGCAAATCAAGCATTTTCTCACGAAAACCACCATTTTGATGCAGTGGACCTGATGATGATGATTGTTTTGATGATAATGATGAAGATTTTTTTATGCAGGATGTTCAGCGATTACTCTGAGACCCGTGGTCCAATTTGAATAATTATTTTTTTGTTTGAAAGGAACTACCTTGAAGATGGTCCCACATTTATCTGGTGCTGTTCTGATGATGGGATTCATGAGCAATTGAGGGAACTCCTCAATTTTTAAAGGCACGTCTATAGTGATTTGGGTGTTTTCTTAAGCTACTCAAGCATTTTCTCACAAAAACTACCAATTTGATGGAGTGGACCTGATGATGATGATTGTTTTGATTTTTGATGATAATTAAGAAGATTTTTGAAATGTAGGATGTTCAGCGATTACTCCGAGACCCGTAATCCAATTTGAATAATTCTTCTTTTGTTTTAAAGAAACTACCTCGAAAATGGTCGCATATTAATCTGGTGCTATTCTGATGATGGGATCCGTGAGGAATTGAGAGAACTCCTCAATTTTTAAAGGCACATGTATGTTGATTTGGGTGTTTTCTTAAGCAACTCGAGCATTCCCTCTTGAAAACCACCAATTTGATAGAGAGGACCTAATGATGAAGTCCACATATGATACTTGGACCTTTCCTGAGATAGAATGGGTGTATTATGAACTTTTTTATATATCATTACCGATTAATCCGAAACTTTTTGTCCGATTTTGATAAATATATAAGCACTAAAAATGGAAAAATAAAAACTTTTTACAAAAAAAAAGATAAACCGACTTCAAAAAGGATAAAATGAATCATTATATTATTTATATGCGTTACCAACTGATATGTTTGAAGTCGGTGCCAAGCCACAAATTACAAAACCGGTCAAATCAGCTTCAAGTGTGAACATCACAAAACATCGGTACTAATAATGCAAAGGTGAATGCGATTTCATGTGTTACATTTTCATGTCTAAACTACTAATCCTATTCTGATGCAATGCGACAACGTGTATCAGAATATATATATCGATATTCTGATACACGTCTGCTTTGTCAATAATCAGAAAATAGAAAAAAAATGTAGACGCGTAAGATTGACCTTCCATATAAAGTTTGAATATCGTGACTTTTTTCTTACTGACACGGCGTGTGTAAGGTACTGGGTATATGTGCGTATAGAAAAATGTATCTAGCAATTGAATTCCTTTATACTTCGGATTTAACCTTAGATGAAGAAGGATAAATAATTCAAAGCGAACCACGGGCTTCGTTCGACATACGGATAGTCCCAACAATGTGTTAACAAACAAACATAGGACCCATGATTATACTTTCTGTCCCTACTTGCCTAACAGTTAACGCATGGTCGAAACGAATGTATATCTACGTGCGATTCATACTGTATTAGATTAGTTATATAGGAAAAATAACAATTCACTGAACACATCGCCTCGTTCGTATTAACTCTTCCAAATTTGGCTTGGCACCGACTTCAAACATATCAGTTGGTAACGCATATAAATAATATAATGATTCATTTTATCCTTTTTGAAGTCGGTTTATCTTTTTTTTTGTAAAAAGTTTTTACTTTAGTTTTCATTCTACAACTTTGTTGCAGTTATTGATCTATAGGTATTTCCATGCCAAAATTAAATATCAACTTCTTAGCACAGACATTTTGGCTACGGAACCCCAAAAACTAGAGTGCCATTCAACGTTTACACTATTTATACCTAGAACTAATGTTTATAACTTTACTGTTACAGGTTGACCCGTGAAATCTTTGCTGATGTTCTGCGTCGTCAAAGAATCAAACTGCACACATGAAAAATCACCTTGAAACCTCCCCTCACAGCCCGGTGAAGACATCGCTGCACGAAGCAACTCGGGCTATGTAGTACACCTCGGCTTGATAAAAGTGAGGGTGGAGAGGAAACTACCACTGTAATGCGCCTGAACGTCTCGAACGATTATGAACGTCTCGCTCGATACAGAGTGGCGGCCAGCGGCGGGCTCGCGCGACTCTATAGGCTTGAATAGGGACGTTTTGGAAAACGGCGCCGGCCTCCGGTCATGGCGGCATGTTTAGTCGGAGCGAGTGCGCACTCCGGGACAACTTCGCTTGCCGTATACCTACATATAAAACTGTAATTAAAGGATTAAGTCGCAACCAACATTTCCCTTGTCAAACTGGGAAAAATGCGGACATGGTGAAAGGCGCCTTTTAATTACGCGGTTGTATTTAGGGTGCGCGCGATTGCCCCATTATTAACGCACTTAACAATATTATTAATTAATCTCTTTTCGCTAATAAGATACATTTATTGTCATTTAATAAGAAGGTACTTCAAGTGACAAGCACATTTATATCCTTTTTCCTAATAAAATACCTAAAAGCGGGTCCTTTGTAAACTTATACTTACTTATTTGTATATAGTATCTTTAATGTATTTGTAGTACTCGTTGCTACTTTCCTCACTCCAGGGAGTGCAATTTTGTTTCTAGAAGCTTTTCGTCATAATGATGATGCCTTTCATTCGGGAATGTAATTAAATGTGTTTTTTAACTTGAATATGTTCTCACTACTGAGGTGAAAAGTTGTATGTGTCACACGAGAGGAAAGATTTTTTGCAGCTCGTGTTCTTGAGATCCCTCGCTACACTCAAGATTCAAACTTAGAATCACTCGCTTCGCTCGTGATTCAAAATCAACACTCGCAAAAAAAAACAACTTTCCTCTCTTGTTACACAAATAACTTTTGTGTTAGTGTTGTTGTGATTTAATTCTTATTTAGTTATAATTTATTACTTATGTAACTCTATGGACATCTGAGCTGAAATAATCGATTTGAATTTGAATAGCGCCTATAGCAAGTATCATCTAAAAAGTTAACCCCTTTAAGGGTTTTTTTTCGGGATGAAAAGTATCCAGGACTCTAACTATCTATGTATATACCAATTTTTGTCTAAATTGGTTCAGCGGTTTAAGCATGAATAGGTAACAGACAGACATACACAGTTTCGTATTTATAATATTAGTTAAAATAGTTAGAATTATATATATGTTAGTTTTTGCACGCGACAAACAGCCACTCCCCTTTGACCCCCTTAAGGGATGATTCCTGGGATAAAACTATTTTATGTCCTTCCCCGGAACTTAAACTACCTTCTTCATACTAAATTTCATCTCAATCGGTTCAGAAGTTTAAGCACGAAGATAGAGGTAACAGACAGACACAGACACACTTTCGCATTTATAGTATTAGTATGGATATGGATACAATGTATTATTATGTATTGAAAACGAAGTATTATTGGTATGTAATTGATTTGAGAGATTTCTAAAATTTTCTATCATGTAAACAAACAATTCTCAAATACATTGTCCCACTTTTCTCTGGGATTGTCACTCAAGTTAAGATGTTGTTGTATACTTAAAGATACTCATAAAGTATCAACCCAGTAACCACCGAAAAATATAAATTCTAATAAGAAATTTTTCAATAATAGAATAAGAAGTAAGTAACGAAAGAATAACCGCCAAAGTAACTGACATTACTATGTCTAGAGTGGCATGTAAGGATAAATAGAGTATTGATATGACATCTAGAACATGGATATATATGAATTCATATAAATTAATGATCTAATTAGAACAATTTTTGTGCGCCATATTTGGCGGTTGACAGTAAGTAGTAGTAAGTATAGAATTTAGTAATTTTCAATACAACTTTTGGGAGAAAAAATTCCTTAGGGATATCATTTCCTGTTACTCAATGTTTATTGCCTTCATTCTACAACTTTGTTGGAGTTATTGATCTATAGGTATTTACATGCCAACTTCTTAGCACAGACAGTTACTGACCTAAGTCAGTGACAAACAGGACATTTTGGCTACGGAACCCCAAAAACTAGAGTGCCATCGTTTACAGTATTTATGCTTAGAACTAATGTTCATAACTTTACTGTTACAGGTTGACCCGTGTAATGTTTACTGACGCAATGCCTCGGGCGGGGCACTTCCACACTAGCCGAGCTGGCGCGCGCGGCAAGTTCCTCGCGAGGCGATGCGCCAGGAGTAACCACGCCTAATAATCACAGTTTTCAGATAAAAATATTGTCTGGAAGAAAGTATTTTAAGCATACATGTAGCCTATGTTTGTGTACTTATAGGATTTATTAGGGTAATTTCGAAAGGCGGGTAATTCCGAAAATCATTCAAATATTTCTCGTATCCTATTGTAATAAGAGTCAACTTTCGTAATTACCCGCCACTTTTTTGTATCGAAATTCACCCAATACACTTAGATAAAAACAATGTTTAGTGGAAACGTCCAGTGGTTGTTTTCTCCATTTGCAGTTTTCATATGTCTTTTTTGTACACTGAAAAAGATTTGTACAACCAGATTAGTAGATCTACCACCAATTTTTATTTTTGATACCTATTATTAGCAACATTACTACCACATAATTCGTTCTCATACCAGAACAGTAGATCTACCGCCAAATAAATAAAATATGCCTTCTAAATTTATGAAAAAAGATGGCATCTGTAATATGATCACGGAAGACTGTTTTTTGACGGAGTTAAGATAGGTGCGACGACCAGCGAAGCGTGGAGTAATGTGTCAGGCTAACTGCGAACTACCAGTGCGCGAAGTCGAGCGAGCGAAGCGAGCGTACCGCGGCAACGGCTAGCAACTGGCGCTTGCTTATAAAAATAGAGCAAATTATTATTGCTCCTCTACATGATGGGCCATCATAGGGACGCAGCTATACAACGGAACGAGATCGCAATATCGTTAGTTCCCTCTAACGCATAGCTGCATCCTTATGATGGCCCATCGTATAGAGGAGTAATTATATTTGTGGTCAATATGTTTTTAAGTTATCTATTTCATACTGTTTGGTGATCCGATTTTGGTATCAGATATTTATTTTGGTGATACATATATATGTAATTCTCGGGAAATTTTAAGATATGTTTTTGGTCATCGTTTTGATATTATTAGGTGGTACAATTTTGGTGGCAGTCTACTATTCTAGTGGCCAATATTATTTATTAGGAAATCGACTTAGCATTTGAGTGATTAAATTATACCCTTTGTTTAATAAACAAGTTCAACAACACCGAATTAGTCTCGTAAATGCTGAAATCCGTAATAAGCATCGAATATTTTTGTAAAGATATGGTAGTTTAAAAATGAAAAATTCAAGCCAATCTTTTTGTGGACTCGAAATTCACGACAGGCGAGCGGCCGCCGTTGTACGGGTCCATTCAAGTCTATAGATTTTGGTCGTCTCGCTAGATACGGTGGCGGCGAGCGGCGGGCTCGCGAGACTCGATTAAAATCTATAGATATGAATAGGGCTGTTTTGTAAAACAGCGG
Organism: Pammene fasciana; assembly: GCA_911728535.1. NCBI lineage: Eukaryota > Metazoa > Arthropoda > Insecta > Lepidoptera > Tortricidae > Pammene > Pammene fasciana. The sequence goes on from OU452279.1 coordinate 7,724,258, forward strand.
CGGCCTCCGGTCATGGCGGCATGTTTAGTCGGAGGGAGTGCGCCCTCAGGGACAACTGTGCCTACCGTTTACCTACATATAAAACCGCCATTAAAGAGTAAGGTGATTATCACACTGGCGCCGCATGCGGAAAGCACATAAATTTTGTTTATACAAAAAAATATATATTTAAATATAAAAAAATCAACCGTTTTTTTATTTGCAAGAATAGATACCTATCTTATTTAAGCTAGTTATGAAAGAAAATTACCAAATAATCACGACTAATCATCAAAACATACATGGCTATTTGTATTGAAGGAAACCATGGGTATAAGAATGCCCACCATCCGCCATAACCGTTGCCAGGATAGAGGCTAATTGGCATTCGGCGTGTTTTTGAGGTTCACTAGCAAGACAGGTGCCATTTATTGGTTTTGGGCACCGCCCTCGTCATTAAGTTGGGTGCCTACTCCATGCGCTCTACCCTAAAAGCGGTATTACACATTGCAACCTGCAGGGCCCAATCTGTTGTGTACCCTGCCTCTTCCTACCCCTCCTTCAGCTCCCTACGGGCCCTACCTTCAATTACACCTTCCAACCTGACAGATTGGGCCCTGCAGGTTGCAATGTGTAATACCGCTTTAAGTCTGACCACACGTGGACCTTTTAAAATTGGGAAATGCGAGCGTGAACAATGGCTCACTATTTGATTTTTACCACTATCTTAGCTTAGTTTAGTTATTCTTTATTGCACAATACAAAATGGTACAAATGGCGGACTTAATGCCATAAGGCATTCTCTACCAGTGAACCATACCATAGGTCAAACAGGTTAATTAGGTGCAGGGGTGGTATCTTAATAGGTATTCTTAAACACGAAATTTTACACGACCTAGAAATTTTCATAAGAAACCAAAACTTCGAAATTAATTCAAAGGTAGGTACTTATATGTTAAGTCCCTCAACTCTCAACGCATCCGTGAGTAGAGTAAAAGCCTACTTTATCATAATAAATAAGAGTCCACGACCCATCATGGTGTCATTATCGACATATACCCATAAATATATGATGATGTAATCATCATCATTATCATGATCATCATCAATCCTAAAACAATTCAGAAAAAAGCTACTCCAGAGGAACTTTTTAGTGAATAGTGAAAATGACAAGTAATCCTGGCAACTAAACGTCAAATACCACCGGTGAGGTAGATTTTATTTAGTTTATGGTTAAATTGAGATTAAAATCCGCGTCCAAAGTCACGTGACACGCTCACAATCGCATTATTGCCATGCAGTTCAGTTTCCGTCGTAATTTGACAGGAAATTAGACCTTATGATCGATAAATTTGACAAGTAATCCCGGCAACTAAACGTCAAATAAACACGTCCCGATAAGGTTATTGACGCTGAGCTAATTTGAACGACTTATTGACAGCTGGGTCGCTCAGCCGGAAACTGACCGTTTTTTTGCCAAGCATTAAGAGCTTGTAATAGGTCTAAAGCAATGCAGCTCAGTTTCCGCCCAACGTTGCATGGAGTTTAAGAGCTACCGATAGGCCCCCTGTGCTTCTGAAGTGACTTTACCCATATAATTGGGTAATTATTGGGTTACGTAATATTGAGAGTTTGAACTTTAAGTGTTAGTAAAATTATTGAATTTCACGAAAACTCTGACAAACATTTGAATGAATATGTTTTACTAAAATAATTGTTAAGGTAGTTTGGGTAGTAACTTTAGACATATATCTAGCTTTTAATTACTTTGAAGGTCGGATTGGGCTGATTAAGTCAGATTGCCCAGATTGAGCTGTCATTTTAGTATCTGGAGAAAAAATAAATATTAAAACAAGATTTATGGTAAATAATGGGGGATTTTCTTTACATGTGGTATCCCAAATCTTAGCTGTCAAAATATAGCTGTCCCTGATGGCTCCTCTACATGATGGGCCATCATAGGGACGCCGCTATGCGTTAGAGGGAGCTAACGATATAGCCATCTCGTTCCGTTGTATAGCTGCGTCCCTATGATGGCCCATCATGTAGAGCCAGCCTGACGGTGACGGGTATACGCTCAAAGCAAGTATTAACTAGAGCCCGCACACGTGTACCCCCGTATGGGATAGATATATAGATGCCCATAATCACTTCTACAGCATAAAACAGAACAATTTACCAATCTTTTCCTTAGCCGACACAACTTTCTAGGAAAACTAACAGCTTTTCTCGTAGCAATCACAGAAATTCTTGAAGAAATCGCGCATTATATCTGTTTGTTACCCTCCACTGCTAGAAGTAACGCGTGGAGGGTAATAGAAACTATGACAAGGACCAACGATAATAGCACCTCTCTGCCGTATCTATTGAAAGTGTAATAAGACCATCCCGTTCTATCTTGGTATTATTAGTTCCGTGTCAGATCTATGGGTGGTATATCTATGGGTATACGCCACGTATACGCTGACCCTCTGTCTTTTCTATAGTACGTACGTTTCTATGGTCGGAAACAAGCCTTGGAGTTTGGAACAACTTTGGAAACCATAAAATTATTAGAAAACGATTTATTCACATACTGGTTGGAAACTAGCGAGTGACCTTGGTCAAAAGACTTGTCTGTCATTGTATAGTATGGGCTAGAAAATTGTATAAGAAGCACTTCGCACTTTTTCCAATGATTTATAAATTCATTGGATTGCCGACATTCATCTTTGGGCGACTAAAGGCTAAAATAGACCTGCCTGCGTATTTAAGTGCCCCACAACCACAACTTACTTAAGATAGGTACATGGTCCGTGTGCAAATAATATAAGAAAGCAACGTTTATTTTAGTACGCTAGCAACATTAGATTGCGCGCGCTCGAAGGGGGCGGAAGTTTTGTTTATCAATCAGACGCGGAATGGATTTGTAGTTGGGGAGTCGCTGATCTATGTGCGCATCGCGTGACAAAAATCGCCGTGTTTTATATAACACAAAATTGCCGGTCGTTCTCACGTGTTTATATTCAAAATATTGTGGTAAATCGCAACTACACAACTTAATTACGTGTGCGCCTGTTCCATTATTGTGGTGAGTTATTATTTATATTTATTTTACCCAGCTAAGAGGTTAAATATTTGACAGCTAAATATAAAATATTAAGTGAAAAAAAACGGTTTGGTTTTTGTGCTCAGGCTATTATGTCTCTTTTGGATTTCGTAACAAAAAATACGAAACCGTAACCATCAGAACCCTTACTTTAAATTACAGCATAGGCATAGGCAATAGAGGTAACATATGAATAATTAAACAATTTTTTTTAATGATACATCAATAAATTATTTTAAACAGTGTTAACAGTGAGATACCGACTCCGACTTGGTTTGAGTTATAGGTTTTATTTAGCTATTTTCGTGGAAAACAAATAATTAATGCTTATAAAAGGTAAGGCACCTCCATCCATTAAAATAATAAATATATTATAAATTTCTTAATAAAGATCTGCTGTTATGAATGCTGCCGTCGCTGCCGATAAATTACTAATTTTATTTATCATTTCTAGGATTAGGTATCTTAATTGATTTGGGAAATTTTGAAAAATTGTCTGTAACTAAAGAAAACTGGTTATGACGACTTGACTTGAGAATCTAATATACCTAACAGTTACAACTTACTACACATACATCCTGTACATCCAGGAACTACATAGCAATCGATATGTCTGTTTCTGTATTTTTATGTAAAAATAACAAATGAGTCCAAGGACCCCAAGGAAACCAAACAATACACCTGTTGACCTCTGTCTTCTCTACTGTGAACAGTGTGAACTGTCTAGTAGGTATCTTCCATCTAAACCTTACCATCATTATTCATTATTTCTTGACCCTCGCGCAATTAAAAGACAATGGGGTCAAATACCTTATTTACACCTTAGCAACTATTGTTACTTAATATTGTCTACGGTTGCCGCGATAGTAAGTCATGAGTCATGAAATATTATAATTTTAAACAAAAAAAGAACCGACTTCACTTAGGATCCGCTATTCCAAGAGGAAGTGGCCGAGTTGCTGTAAAAAATAGTGAAATCACTATAGGTGTGCCTATAATAGTTGAAGAGTTCCCTCGATTTCTCCAGGATCCCATCATCAGATCCCGACTTGGTGACAATGGGACCATCTAGGGGTTATACCTGTTCGATTCAAAAAAAAATTTTGAAAATCGGTTCACGATTTACGGAGATATGGAGTAACATACATACAAAAAAAAAAATATATGATAAAAAAAAAAAAAAATTCAGTCGAATTGAGAACCTCCTCCTTTTTTGAAGTCGGTTAAAAACAACTTTAAACACATTATACCGCGTATACTGAATTTAAATTATATCCCGACGTTTCGAACACTTTACAGCGTTCGTGGTCACGTCACGGGTTGACGGGTCGAGTCAACCCGTGACCACGAATTGTTCGAAACGTCTGGATGTACTCGTAATTTAAATTCAGTATACGCGATATAATCCGTTTAAAGTTGTTTTATTTTATTGCTTACTTATTAACCTATATAATTACTTATTAACCTAATATTCACTACTTAGATCAAACCAAGCTTCTGTATCGACAGAGATCAGTACTATCGTCGATCGGTTACTTTAGGTAAGCTGAAGTTCACTAGCCGTGGTATTCCTCTCCTTATACAGTTCATAGGTAGAGAATTAGATATCAAGGTCGGTTTCTTGCTTGTAACATGTAATAGGTACCTACTAGCGGAAGACACTATCTTGCACATTTTTATTAGAATTGGAATGGAAACTCTGTCATCATCTAAGCGTCTATACCAACGGCTAGCATAGGTAACTTGCATCCATCGGCTCCAGTTCGTGCCCATCTTATCACGGCCTAAAAAATTGTTCTCTTCTCCTTGAGCTGATCGTATCCACCGTGTTGGACTCGGACGTTTGAGGTTAATTTTGCCTTGTTATTCCCCGACATGACTACTTTCTTGGGGTTGTTATCTCCGCATCCGGCATTGTGGGTGAATTAAGGTATCCGTCGACTTGGTAATTTTGACGTCGATTTGGTGACTGGTGATAGGTTCTGTACCCTTATTATCTCATAACGAGTTCATTACAGTCTTTAGTCGGATTAGAAATGAACCCTCAGGAGACTACGTACCTAATCTTAATGAGCACATTGGAGTTACGGAAACCCGTGGAAGAAGATAAGGTATCGTCATCACTACGTCAAAAACATCACTCTCGATTCTCAAACTTGAAATTTTGGGGTCATTTTAACTAACTCAGTGGATATGCATACCTTGTGCAGTGCAGGGCCAGGGTTACTTAGTTGCACCAGCGTTGCAGAATATGCAGAATCTAGTATAAGCCACATACCTACATCCATTAATTTAGTGAAAATTATCCCTAAATCTAAAGTTTGAGAATCAAAGTTATGTTTGTGTTGCTGATGTAGTGATGGCGATGGCGATGCCTTACTTTCTGCTAACACCCGCAAACCCGTTGCTCACGAATTATGGGGCCCACCCACTATCGGTCAGCCTGACGATATTGGCCTGTCAGTTGTTAGGAGCCGTCAAATTTTTGTTCTAACTGACAGGCCGATATCGTCAGACGGACTGATAGTCGGTGTGCCCCCTTAAGTATGGTTTTGGTGACTCCGATTTTCTATCAGTCGCGTTGTCCAGCGTCTTGACAAAGCCCATACGCATGACACCCATCCCATAGGTTTAACTTTTATAAGTCAAGTTAGTAAAAGCTTCTCCTAAAATAAGTATATACCTAACTAAATATAATAATTTATTATTAGGATTAGGAAAATGAATAAACGAAAAACGATTATTTATGTTCAATATCGCGTTATGGTTTTCCGTCGTTGTTAACACTCAGTTCATTCATTTTAAACATTAGGTATACGTTTGTTTAATACTCGTAGGTACAGTACATGAAGTTAATACTGAGCTTCAGTTGAGGCGTCATAATGTTATAAAGTGCGACGCAAATAATATATACTACACTAGAGGCTAATGCGTCATCGTCATGCAGCGTCATACTATTGTTTATTTTCACATTGCCAAGAAAAAAAAATCTTCGTTCTGCCTTCTGACAATTTTGACCCTTGGTAGATTTAATGTCTTATAATCTAATCTCCAATGTCTTCTGATCAATGTCAATGGCAATGAAATTTTTACCGATAAGGTACCTATTATTTTTGCCTGTGTTTTTTATTTCAGTTGCATCCACAGTTACTGCTTCGGTCCTAAGATCTGCTTTTCGGCATTATCTCCTCCACTTCACATGGTCTATGGCATCCATTTTAGTGAGACCATCGCAAACGCGGTTCATACTTCCATATAAAAGGCGTTTTTTGTTACATAGTACCTTAAAATAAAAAAATCACACTTTTAGGATATTAAGCTACAATGTCCTTATGTGATACTAACTTTGTTTGAGCGGGTAATTCGCCCTAAAATCCACCCACATGACTCTAGACCCCAGGTCGTGCAGAAAATCGCTTTAACTCCGATTTGCGGTTGGAGTAAGGCGACACTAAACTAATTTAGGAGTCTTCTACGGTTCTTGTCGAACCTGTAAGCTGGTTAAGACACTTATGGCCTATATGATTCAGTTTGCTTGCGCAGTAGGGCAAGGGTGTTCCCATTGCGTTCAGTTGACAGAGTCGAAGGTTCGACGGACCAGTAAAAGTGTGTGCTCTGATTAAGATTCGTTGTTTGAAATGGTTAGCTATAGGTTTTTATGTGGAAGCAAAATGCACTGATTGATATTTTTGAATAGGTACGTTACAAAAGTTAATTGAAAACGCGTTGTATTTGAATAGGTCTTGGAAGAATAAATTGAAATAGATACAATGTGTATCATTATGTAATTATTATTCTATAGTTAATATCTGTGTTCTATTCCTATTAAACAAATGTATACAGCTTATGAATCGTAAATGTTGAAAACAGTGTTCAATTGACACTCCAACGTCTGCTGAGAAGTATTTCCCGATAGCTCTTTCTGCCTTTATTTCTTGGTTTCTCCGGTTGTCGCCTTCTTTCCTTACAACGTACGATAAGACGGCCAGAGACCAAGACCTTCCTGCACCGGAGCGTTCGACTCGTCTATTCTTTCATGATGAGAACACACAACCATGAGCAGGTAATCCTGTTAGGTGACCGTGACACGTTGCCCGGCTTCTAGGGAGTTTAGTCGCCGCCACGCATCCGCCCTCGCCATGCGCGACGAGCCCCGCAGAACATCTCCGTCGCCGTCCATTCAGGAGAAGCTCGCCATCTACGAAAACGGTATTCAAATCAGTGAGCATTATCGTTTTCATTGTTTCACCTTTTTCAAGAGGCGTAAAGTTTGCGAACATATTGTCTTGCAACAAAAAATCTACATTTGCAGTTTCTTTCGGGCGCCATCTCTTCGAGTTTCCCCAAATTTGTCCAAGTTAGATGACACTAACACACTTGGCTTCCTTTATCTAAATATACGTGTTTATACTGTTTCTTTGCTGTGGAAATAAATCAGCAAGAGACACGAATATTTGGAAAATTTGTTAGTCAAGTTAGTCTGTTGGTGCCATAAAGCCAGTGGGGTTTCTAAAAGAGTCCAAATACAACCCCAATTTATCAGGATATCGTTTCTTCAACTACTTATCTCATCAATTATCATATCTACTGTCACCTTACACGCCTAATTAGGCTCTGTTTACGATTGAAAGTACGACACGACTTTTTAATTATGGCGCTGCTTTGATTGGGCAGTCGCATTTCGAAACGGCTGGTTGTCATTTAGCACACGTACTAACGCGAGGTACAAACAAAAGCACTTGTTCAACGCTTTCACGGTTCGTGATTACGATATTTGATCGTGGTGACATACTGCGAGACCCGATGCAGAGGTCACCTGATATGCTTCGTTATGCCAATCTTTGCCTACTCTTATTTCCTTCAATTGCGGAAAACGAATATATACGTGTTATTAATAGAAATGGTTGGTTCAACTATTGAATTTCGCTAACAGATCAAATAACGTTGCTTTGTGATACGAGTCGTACAATAAGCAAGTATGAAGTAATAGGAGCTATGCAAAAATGATTGTTGGTTTCCTGTCCCGGATGATCCATCGATCATACGTAAATACTAACTGCTAACTAAATTTATGGTTTATGCCAAATCTTTCGATTATAATGGTAATAAACACCATAAATTTATATTATACCTAACACTAAAGTATCCGCAATTACTCTTGTTAAAGTAGACGCATTCATCATTAGTCTAAATGAATGACTAACTGTTTGTCGTAAATATTTTGTTAAATAGCATTTAGCCGAGTGTCCGCGCTGCGGACGGTCGAAGTCAATTATTTGTATTCATTTTTACACTTTATTCCATTGTAATAAGACGAAAAATGTATACAAATTTTGACCTCGACTGTGCTTTGTTGTCAGTACAATATGGTGTTGTTCTCACGTCCGTATGAATATGTAAGTAGCGGAATATGAGTGGCCATTGTGAGAACAACGACTCTTATATCGTTATCTCGTAGGTGTAGTAGGTGACTTGCGTAATCTACGCACCTCCGTACTATAGCAGGTTGCATTGTATATTCGGGGTCAATAGAAAAGTAAAATAATGTAAACAAACGCAATTACCCACTTTTAAAGAACAACCATGGTTTCATTGTCAGATTATACACTAAGCCGCTTATTCATAAACGTGTTTCAAACCTCATTTAGTTAAAATGTATTTTGTCTGTTTCTAACAAACACAACTGTCAATGTGACAGATAAGGACAAAAGATGATTTAGTTAAATGAGGTTTGCAATACGTTTATGAATAAGCGGGTTAAACTTGTTATTTATATTATAATATTAATTAATTTTTAGTAAAGCTATCCGTCAAATACTTAAATATAAATATATTCAGAGATAACGACTTTTTAATAACGTTTTGTTTCATATAATAGGTATGCATTTTTTGCCGAGAAATGCAGCACAACCGCATAACTATTTATTGGCAGTATTTTATTTTTTTGACGCCGCTTACCTATATAATAATGATAGGTAAGTTGTAGGTACAGTCAGCTGCAGATACGTCTGACATGAGGTTTTAAGTAGGCTCTACGGCTGACTGCCCATCGTAAAGTCTAATAATTAGACTTCTTATATTGGGATAAAATAGCTAAGGGCATGCATGTAGTACCAGGAGTTTTCATCTAATCAAAATCTAACTTCATATCGTTTACTGCCTGGATTAGTTGTGCTCGTACTAAATTTTGGTTTCGCATCACACAAAGTGCAATGAGTTATGTTCAAAACACCAATATTTAAATTGTGTTAATTTATTTTTTGTTTAATATAAATAAGTACCTCCCATTTATACACACATTTCGCAAGGCCGCTTAAAACACCGCAACACCGAAAAGGAATAATGCAATTAAAATGCATTAATCAAGTTATTAACTTTTACGGTACTAGGTTAAACGATTGTAAACTCATTCAACTGTGTCAGACTCACACGCCTGGAGTTTTGACGGCTTCCGTTTCGCCGTTTACGTCACTGAACCCTAATTGATAATTATTCTGGCCGTGTGGAGTATTCCAATCATTGCGCTGGCACAAGCGAGTCACCTTCTCGGTCTAACCAGCACAATAACGTTGAGATCCGTAACAAAAACAATACAATTGAAGAGATACTTATCTACTGAGCTATCCTCTCGCCTATTGTAAATAAGCGATCGGAATGACAACGCAAGCCCCACGCACGGATACGACGCAAATGTAGAGAACATTGCAGAAAAATCGTTCAGTAAACGACTGCATTATTCCAACATACATCTTGCAATGCGGTTGCGCGCATTTCATGCATTATGCCGTCGACACACATGGTCGTATTTCCCCAAATATTCATCTTTTACCTTATTATTCATTCAGAACTAAATTGCGCAAATTAAAAAAATCATCCAAGTGCATTGCGCGATATGTTAGGTGACTAAAATTATGAATGACGTGAACCTCCATATAATTCACTATGAATATTAGATTTGTAATCAAGGCATGAAGGGCAGTATGTAATTCTTGTCGAATTATTTTATTATAAACTTGTATAGATGTCGTATACAAAGGAAAAATGATCTAGGCCTCCGGTGCCCAAGGCTGGGAATTAGTTAAATTAGTTTATAGTTAAATAGTTGTAGTGATAAGTAAAACTCCCTAGGCCGGAAATGAAATGGCATTGTTTTATTTCAGGATAATTTCCATAGATATACAAATATAATAAAATTAATACAATTAATTAAAACAAATTAAATAAAATAGAAAAAGTATAATTAAAATTGAAAATTCAGTCAAAAGTTTAATAAATAAAATCCAGTCGTAGTAGGCCTCATAAGAAATGAATCACATCCCATCGCTTCATTTAATACAAGATTAACAATTGAGTAATTAATTAGAGTTATGATGAAATATGTATTTTTTTCCTAAAATGTAATGTCAGTTAGGTATTTTTATCAGTAATCCAGAGTTATTTGGCAAGATAGTACAATTTAATATCACACATGGCTTTCTTTCTACCAACTATCCTAATAATTTATTGATAGCTCCATTAGCGAAGAAAGTTCCTACGTCCATACTGAAAGTAATATATATTTATAGGGAGTATGCCACGCTATGTATGGGTAGTTGAGCTCGCCACCCATGGAGCTGGCGTTTATCCTGCGCTCCCGATCCCCTTTGTCCGCTCCCGTGCCAAATGCCGGGACTACGCGCTGCATACTCAATACAGCGTTTGTATACAATGCACAAAAGATAACTGTAGATCCGCGTAGCGACACGTCAAACTATCATTCCACTCTAGATAACTTGTCGAAAACAGTAGTTGATGAGTGTACCTAAAGTATTGCGTTGATACCAGTGCTACCACACAAGTAATCGCTGAATTTAAGTTATGAATTTTGGATGGAAAAGTGTAACATATATGAAAGAGCCCAATATTGAGGGTCTCATTGAGGTACCTGTCTTACGTTTATTTGCTGGGTAGTTATGGCAATTTATACGCTGGTAACCTCAGTATTGTTAGCAAAAGAGCTTTATTAATTTGACAAAAGAAGATCCATTTATACAAGAGAAGAGTGATTTCCGCTGCAGCAAATAGAAATTACGTAATATGTCCTCTTATAATTGTACCTAATTGTAAACACGATTGGATTAACCTAATAAAATAATATGTGCTGCTGTTAGTGAGCTATTTTTATTAATAGAACCATCAAAATTGACGTGATCGGTAATGTACGCTCTATCCTTCTAGTTATCAGTAAACAGGGCTTTCGTGACATTAAATCTGAAAGCGATAGCAGATGACCATTGGTCTGTTACTAAGTTACTATTTAATACTATTATATATTGCTGCCTAGACCGTAGGTTGCATATGCACTTTCTTCACTTTGGAACCATCAATAAATTGTTAGTGCATAGATGGTACCGTCAACTGCTACAACTTTGCTTGGCTTGAAAGACATGGTTTTCTTCACCAAAAAGCTATTTAAATGTCATTCCTGAGATGGAAGATAGGCGGTCATCTCAGGAATGAAATATATATAAATAGCTGTTTGGTGAAGAAAACCATATTTTTCAAGCCAGGCAAAGTTGAGCACACCGTAGGCAAAGTTGTAGCAGTTGGCGGTAAGCTTCTTTTTATGGCTATTAACAGTAAATTAGACTTTCTTGGCAATAAATCTGTTTTTTACCTTGAATACTAAGGTTAACGCAAGGCGAAATCCATCAAATAGAAACTGCTAAGGCTAGCCCGTAGCTCTACTATAGCGATGGCGGTACCAATTTACTAATGGGCTAGGCAACGATAAAAATAGAACAATACAGTCCAAATACAGCTGAACCCGCATATCAACACGCCATTTTTCACCTTTTCCATAAGAAAAAATATATACATAGGAACATTTTTCGTCCATTTAAGTTTTTCTTCTCAATCACAGCACGCGTTTACGCCTCTTGAAGCCTTGACTTGACAGAATCCTGTTAGATCAAAGTCAGTTTAGATGTAGGTTTAAGGATTTAAGAGGTAAAAATTCAAATAAAAGTTTAATCAACACAATGGCTGGATACAAAAATGTTTACAGTTAAAATCTCACATGGTATACCAAAAGGAAGTCAGTTACGGAAATATCCTGCGATACATATACGATTGTTCGATTTCTTGTGTTCTGCAGAGCGCGATACAAACAATACATAGGTACATGAATAAGTTATCTTTAAGTATACCATTAGGTATACCATAACCAGTAATATATTATGGGATTGCTGATTGTGTAACTTATTGTATTTATGAGCTGAATCTAGCAAGTAGCAATCCAATAATCCGCATATTCTCTTTCGCAAAAAGTCCTTGCATTATCTTCACAATAGCCGTTCTTTTTCACGACTCGTAATAAAATAAAACGTGATTACATCAAGCAATATTCATGAAGTATTTCATATTCATGTATGCAATGAAAGTGTCCCTGCTTATTCAAATGAGCGAGTACACGTTAACGGCTGGTTGTAATAAATAAAGGGTTAGAATATTGACCGATTGTTACTTTCACGTGTCTTTTTGCGCAGTTTATCAATATATAATCTTATGTATTTATCACACTAATGTTGACGCAGCTTCTTGACGCAGCGCCGGTATGATAAAGACTGTGCACGTTGAAATCCGGCCGCGCATGGTGTGATACATCTTTTTATTGAATGTGCATATTCAACCAACACTTCTAATTAATAATTTGGGGTTATCAAGCTACATAATAAAGTTTAAAACATAATATAAACGTTACGTTGTCTATGAGTTTGATCACTATATATTCCACAGTGCCTATATTTTTTTGTCCACAGTGTTCTACCAAATTTTCCTATTAAAAATAGTTTTTTATTATAAATAAGATGAATCAAATGATACCTTATTAAATTCTCTTTTCACCATAGCTAACATTTTTCTAAGTGTATTTAGATTGAAATAGTTCGGAGGTGTTCTAACTTTGGTGAGTTTGACTTTTTGACAAAAAAATGGCTGCCATATAAAAATTACTTTCAGTGCTTGGAGTAGAAAGTTTTCCTGACTACCTCAAGTAGAATAGAGTTTCAAAACATTTTTTTTTGTAAGATGACATTCTATTGACCATAAAACCGGTTGTGAAAATATAAATACAATTGTGGTATTGTAGCAGGAAGCGAGTGAAGATTATCAAAAAACGCTGGACAAAACATTAAAGATATGATGAAATACCTTCAGTAAAAACTGAGACAAGCCCATACAATTTTAATATGATTCTATGTTTATTATATACTACTATGATTAGAGATTATTTATAAAAAAGAACTGCTTGAAAATGTGTATCCGAAAGGGAGATGTACCATGCCATGCGTGGCCGGATTTCAACGTGCACAGTCTTTAATCTAAACCATCTTAGATAACGACGTTCCAACGTTCATTTTACAAATGTAAGACATACCTAACCTTCGCGTTAATCAAGTTCATTACTGATTATCGTAGATTTTTCCGCCAATCACGAGTTTCAATATCATAACAATGGTTATTTATTACTAGTTGATTACTTAGTGCATGAATAACACAAAAAAACAACGTAAACTATGTGTAAAAACAAGTAGTATATTTAATATGTACAGTCGACTTCAAAGATATGTTTCCACTTTTGCACCTTACTTTAGGTACCTGATACAGGTAATACTAGCGGGAAAGTCAGACGTCACCAATATTAATTATTGCCGTGGCTTTCCTAATTTATTGTTCGAAAAAATCTCATCAACTCTTCATGACAACAGCCATATTAACTGGGAAATTAAGTTTCTCAAAATCTATATTATAAACGCTTTTCTCGAGCACGATGGAAAGTTAAGTGCGTTAGGAGACAATATCCGCGGTAATTCGCGCTTTACCGGCGACATCTTCTTATGAAAGTAAGGAATTGTCTTACGACATTGCCATTACGAGTTTCTAATGAGAGTGGCAAACTAGTTAATCTAGAAAAAGCTAATTTTATTATAACAGCTTTGAGTTTAATTTGTGTAGGCTAATGAAATCGCACTACGGCATGTTTTGTTATTTTTCCTTATACGAATGGACTTTCTTCTGAATGCTTGGTTTTTATCAGCCTCTTTTCCTCTTATTTATGGCACGCTTTTGCATAATAGAGTCCCGTCTTTGTAATATTGCATAATATGCAATGTATAGGCGCGCAACGCGTATTAAGGAAAGGAAGAAAACCTAGCAGTATCTTCACCTCGTAAGATCATGGGCTGGAACTGCAAACTTGTTAGTAAAAAGTGCATTCGCTATTGGATGAGACGCATCGAAAGCGAAAGTGCAATCAAGTGCGGTGAGCTTTGATCAGGCTGGACTAGAGAAAACTGGGAACATGGCGTGTCTGCATCAAGGGCTCGCATTCCATCCGCTTACCTAACAAAATTCAGTATAACCAATATAACCAAGGCCGTAGCTACTGGGCATAATCAGGGATCACACATTATATTGGTTTTTGGAAGTCGAAAGCTCGTCATGGCTCAAAAAGCGAAATAAGAATACAGGGCAAGAGCCTGCATTGTCTAGCCGCCGCGGACGGTTAGTAGCCTAGTGCCTGTCAGCTTAAGTGTTGGAGGCGCTATTTGAACTGACAGTTGCTATCCATTGTTTAGATTTTAGTGTAGAGATGAATCGTTGAAATTGTAAACCATTTCATTAAAAAAAGCTAAAAGTTTCAGAAGTCCTTTTTTAGATAGAGGGAACTTTGCTAATGGTTATTTATGTTAAGTGACATCATTTTGTAGCGATATGCACGCGTAATTTACTGCGATATATCTTGAACCCAGCAGCAAAAGTATTAAATATAATGGTCGGCACTGCTGACACGAGCTCCTTGCTACGGGTACTCCACAAACACTTACATAATTTCAAGTGCGTTTTTCCGACCCGGGGCGGCACTTGAGCACGATTTTTGGCCGAGTAGCTCGAGCCGAAACGTATTTTAGTGCATCCGGTGAAGGAAACGTGTTGACAGCAGTACTGAGGTTCAGAAACCGTTAATAGCCTTATTTTCTTTGAAACAGTTTTTGCTAGCAACAAAGTAGCTCATTCGTAGAACGTTGGTCGTGTTGTAGCTGCGAGAAATTTTATTGATCTGTCGTGTTGTTGCGAATTGACATGAATGCAGTTTATATTACTTTTTTATTATCTAGGTCTCAGCATCATCATCATCATCTCAGCCATAAGACGTCCACTGCTGAACATAGGCCTCCCCTTTGGACCTCCATAAGTATCGGTCGGAAGCGACTTGCATCCAGCGTCTTCCGGCGACCTTTATAAGGTCGTCTATCCATCTTGTGGGTGGACGTCCTACGCTGCGCTTGCTAGTCCGTGGTCTCCACTCGAGCACTTTCTTTCTTTCTTTTTATCTAGGTCTAGTCGAGTAAAAAAAAGTATCTGCCAATTGCTTTAGTAAGTTAAAGTAGTTAAATATAGGAAGATATTATAACGATGTTCCCATAGTTAATTAAATAACTTTATCAGCGAAAAGTTCGTTAATCGCACTCTCGTACTAACTTCACCATTTTCACCCTCTTAGGGAATGGTTTCAATGATAAAATATACCGGGATGTTGAGGGTAAAAATATTGTCTGGATGGACCAAACCATTGCTGACGAACAGTATTTTTACAAGAGAATCTTCTTAAGTTCAGTTTTGTTTAAAATTATAAGTTTATATGGTATGACGTTTGAAAATTACGTGTGTTTATTATGCGAGCTGGGCGGGCGGGCAAGTAGGGCGAGACGCGAAAAGCTCCGTCTGCGGGGTCAACGCCCTCGCCCTGCCCGTGAACCGCCGAAGGGATGGCCTGCACTATCGATGTTTATACAACTATTATCGATATTGTTTACACGCCGTCGATAATGAGATTGGAATGCGAGCGAGATCACTTTTTATTTGTTTTGTTTGCATGCACCTGTTCGAGAGACAAACAATGATTTTATTTTAGTGTTCGCGCTTTGTAAATAAAAACTATTGTTCTTTTGTGTAACTATTGATATCAATATTGATTGTTGTATTAATTAAAACCCATTGTATGTGTGTCAAATTGGTTTACGTGTTATTGTAATGCATGTATTTTTTTATATTTTACCTTCTTTTGAACCATGTGACTCATCCGTAAGTCTACTGACATAGTTAACTAGTCTCCTGAATAAGTGAGTTATTTTTTATTTCAATATGCCGCCCTGGGCGTCACGCGATGGGAAAACCACCCCGGAACAGCGGCGCCGGTCCGGTACTGCATAGCCTGTCTACTCAAACCATGTCTCAGCTGTGCCTGTCACTAGTTTAACTTGACCCTGGGAATGTAAAGAGTATGTGTGATCGGATGTCGGACTTATGTTGGTTGAGGTATTGTAAACGGCAATGTATCTGAATTACCTCCTTAACTACTCGACAATAGGTTATGTAATTTTTTGTTCTGTAATTAAAAAGGCAGGCTTTTAATTTTTGACAAATTAAGTATACTTGCGTGAAATTTGTACGGGTGAATTAGTTACGTATTTTCATGCTACAATCGGTAAACAAATATTTTGACTTTTTTTATATAATATAAAAGTCGATGTCGTAAAAGTTCAATAAATGTTTTCGGATAAAACAAATTGTAGGTACATATATATCAAAAATGTTATTCGATATTACCTTTATTTGATTATGTTATTAACTAAAATATTGTCTACTTTTAAGATCAATTCGTAGACACCAAATTAAAAAAATAATGAAAAATTTAAATATTAGATAAAAGCATCACGTTACTAATAAATTAAATTAATGTGATACCTCGCGAAACGCATCGGCTCCATCAAATTAACGTAAACGTATTTATTATATATTCCTGTGCCCCAGATGTTGCTTGATTGCTCTTTCTGAATCATTTCGTATTTAAGTAGATACCTACGTGTTAGCGTTGTTGTAGTTAATGTCTGGTAAAGTTCGGTCAAGGGGTTTCATTTTGGTATCTGTAATGATAATACAAGAATAAATGTTTGTTTGATAAATGATAAGATAACTGTGTTTCTAGACATACCTTACCTATCACTCAGGAATGTCACTGTGCACGCGTTAGATAATTTGGATAACTCTGCCTCATACTATTATTAAGTTAAAATATTGTGTTGAGTTATTTGTATTAATGAGTCAGTGGTCTTCAGTTAAGTGTGTACGTTGTCAAGTCGAGGCACTGATGATTAATGATGTGTTGACAAAATGTCAGGTCTTCGGTCTTCGATATGGATAAAAATTTCAACTTTTTTAACTTCTGAAACTATGATTCATACACGAAATTAGTTATGAAACGAGTTATTGACATCGTAAACTCCAAATTTACCTTGAAAACGTATAAAATCTAATAAAGTGTGAAGTATCAGGGTGTAAGTCCACATGGCGTTTAGCGGTCAGCTCCTATTTTAGGGTGCGGTTCATAAACACTGTTAATGCATCTAGGTGGCTACGTGCGTAGGTGATGCATATACGTATGTACCCAGTACTTACACAGCAAACAAGGGCGCATATTCCTATGCACAGTCAGTCAGAAATATGTCTACACATTTTCACTTTATTCCGACGACACAAGGTGGAAAAGTGTTCTTTCCGACTGTGGCTTGACCAACATGAACGACAGGCGCCGTTTTTGTCCAAGCAGTATGTATGTCGTGCCACCATATTTGAACATGATATTGGGGTCGAAGCCATTGGTCTGGTAGTCCTCGTCAATCCTTACTGATTGACAGACAAGTAACTCACATACTATTAGTAGTCAACGCTATTAGAATCACTAATATCTCTGTTTAAGGATTAGTAAATATGGAGATAATTATCGTGAGCTGGCGTAATTACATTGACAAGATAACCTTAATCCATGTCCTAATCCAATCCATTAGACAAGAATTTGGAATGTTATAAACTATTCTTTCGTCATAGTATTAGATTTTAGTCATTTA
Organism: Pammene fasciana; assembly: GCA_911728535.1. Lineage (NCBI taxonomy): Eukaryota > Metazoa > Arthropoda > Insecta > Lepidoptera > Tortricidae > Pammene > Pammene fasciana. The sequence continues at coordinate 7,742,273 of OU452279.1, forward strand.
ACTGATAAGGAATTGGATTATTACAATCGCTGCGCTGCGACTAGCTATGTCAGTCTCTCAGTCAGCCTAATAGTCTCCTATTTCAAATTAATCCTGTCAGTGTTATGCAAATTACATGTCCAGCCAGAGGGGACATTATGGGTTTTTAGGGTTCTGCACTTATATCTAAAAAACGCTTTCTTTACCACATTTCCGATACAATTAGATCGTATATATTTTAGACAACATTTTGAAGAGGATCAAAGTAAATACTTGTAAATACAAAATAATTTGTCTGTTGCCCCAGATATCCCCCAAATCGCTCCCTGCGGTTAACTAAATGTCCGCGCCGAGGAATGTTTACGAATACGAACTACGTCAGCTGAGAATGCTGTTTGGCTGCCTTTTGCTTTGTAAAATGTATGTGCGTGCTAACTCCTGGTGGAGAATGAATTTAAGAATGAATTTGGCAACTTTTTCGTTTTTATAAAATAGCATATTATTCGCGGCATTGGTACCTTGTTCTAAATCGTGATCTTTACTAACAACTAATTTAAAAGAAGTTTTCATAGGGAACCATAACAATTCATTCGAGTAGTTTTTATTGTATTGGCCAGGGCATGACAATCAGTACTTTAATCAAAATTTTAAAGAGTACAGTTGTCTATCACGATAAACGTTCACACGAAAAGGGCGCATGAACTGTCAATGGTTTTGGCTGTTGTTACCTTTTCAAGTTGTGCTAGAAGATAGTGCACGGAGCGATCAAATGGGGACGTCCCCTTATCGCCCTCAACCCTTTCCAGTCACACCCCAGTTATTTTGAAACACTAGCGGCTTGTGTTGTGATCTACTTTTGCAATAGGTATTACGATTAGGGATCTACATATAGACTACAAACACGGTCAAGACCACATTCTCAGGTCGAAGGATACTTACAAATTTTTTCCCTTTTCAAAAGCAAATTACATATAATTTTCTGTAAGTAACCAAGTTGTCCAGATTTTTTGTTGTTGTATAGTTTGTAGACACCCTTCTTGTTTCGTTGCTAATAGCTTAATTAAGATGTGTTTAGTAGAAGTTAAGTGTAAAACAGATAATTACAATATAGTAATGACATTATTACTCTTAAATTAGATTATAATTGTTTATGATTCTTCTTTTCCTGTCCGCTGTAGTTTGATGTGACAAATATTCTTCGCTTTTGTATAACATAGCCGATTATTATAATAATATCAACTAAAACAAATGTAATACGACTTATAACCACAACACGATGATTACAACATCATAAATAAACGGCTAATCCACTTAAAACCTATAACATCTAACCTGAAACCCGCATAATTCATGAGCCTAATGTCTTTTTAATTATACAATTAAAACAAAGAAATATGACCTAAATAGTAAAAAGCTGGTTCATTAATTTAAAACAATGAAGTTCTATTAGTTCCATTGGACCCATTAGCTGTGCAGGCTTTCTCAGTGCATTTGGTCGAATTATTTGACCCCAGTAAAGAGTCACGGGAACGTATTTGGAATCATAACTGTCATCACGTTGATCAGTACACCCGCATGAGGAAGTGTCTTATTGATTGAGCGGGAGCTCCTACGGGGGATTGGCTCTCTAACGTTGATTGCGCACGTCATCACTATTGCCAAGCCGTTCTGCGCTGTTATTCTCATTGGTCACTAAGCGCAGGCGACTGATCGCATCAGAGATATACTCAAACATATAGAAGAAATGTGCTGTATCATCTGGTAAGCAAGTAACGAGGAGAGGGGTTCGTAATATTCGAACCTGTATGGAAGAGGTCACATAGGGCAACAGTTGGAATCCTCGCAAGAACCAACCAGTTGGCTTATGCGACCTTTTTAAATATGTACCTGTTTAAAAACCTTTGCTCCTCCGTACTACACCGTTTCTGTTTGTGCGTTTTAAGTTTCATAGTTATTAACTAGTTTGCCGAAGGCGAAATCTCGCTTGAACTCATCGAACGACGTCAATGACGTAGACCCTTCTAGACATATTTACTACACAATACTCGTTATGCAGTAGTTTGATACATGTTGAGAGTATTCTAAAGTATTCCCCAGCCATAATAAGTTACGAGCAATAAACATTCGACCCCGGCACGTGCCTAGGGAATTATAAGCTGAAGCAATAATTTGTCTCGTAACACTTTCTTCGTCTAGATAGATATACATAAAATCATCGGTTTATTGTCTATTAGTCACGCCCGGAACTCTGGATTCAGCAGCCAGTAAGTGGGCTGCTTGGGTTATTCCTAGTATTTGTCAGGAAAATCATTAGGTACCTACATATATTCATATTCATATTCATTTTATTCATAATATTCTCAATATTACATGTCAAATAGGTATATACAATAATTAAAATAATCATAATCTTATTGATTAATAGGTAGGTATAAATTATGTCACATTCATTAACTAATTCGAGTAGTCTTTTAAGTATACAATATTTTAAATTTTTAAAAATTCATCGAAGCTATAAAATGTGTGCTCGAGAAGCCAACTCTTTAGCCTTTTCTTAAAAATACCAAGCGAGGGAGCAGAGGTGATGGTGTCCGGCAACTTGTTGTATACAGTTGGGCACATAACGTGGGTTGTCTTTTCAGATCTCGTTAGTCGTCGCTCAACCACCTGCAGTCTGTTAGGGTATCGGAGTACGCGGCCCAAGTCTCCACGTTTTCTATAATCATGCAAATGAATATGGCTATAGGTGGCAATTTGCTGTATCAGTACCGATGGCACCGTCAGTATGCCCAGTTCTTTGAAATAGGGTCTCTCGTTAGTATCCTGAGACACTTGTACCACCGCGCGCACGGCTCTTCTTTGGAGTCTGAAAGCGCGTTTCCAGTCTGCGGCGCGCCCCCATAACTCGATGCCATACTGTAGAAGTGAGTGGGCGGTCGCAAAATAACACGTTCGCACTACATGCCGAGGTACGACCCGACCCAAGCGGCGCAACGCGAAGCAGGCGCCACCGAGCTTCTTGCAGAGCTTGTCTATTTGGGGCGCCCAAGTTAGTTTTTGGTCGATTTCAAAGCCTAAAAACGTGGTGATTTTTACCACCGTAAACACCGTATATACCGAAGTAAACATTAATTTCGTAAAACTTTCTTCGTCTAAATATAAACTCATTGCTTTATTGTTTAGTGGTTTCGCTTGTTTCGAAATGCTTAAACCAGAACTCAGAATTTAGATATTGTTCAGATAAATGATGATGGAATTTAATTGGGCTATTTGGGATGATTCCTATATAGTACTTATCACCAAGGAATATTTTCTTTCAGAATACTATCATCGTCTAAATACGAATTAATCTCTTTATTGTCCTATAGACACCCCGGCAGATTCTAAATGTTTAAACATTTGTTTTTTTTTAAGTTTTGGAACAGCTTGTTAAACAAAATGAGGCAACAAAGGTTACTAAATGAGCTATTCCTATTTGGGTTATTCCCAAAGTAATTTCCACCAGGGTACTATTGGGGAAAACCAACGCGACCGTACTTATACTACAACTTGATATTTGTACTTTTAAGGTGTTCGGTTGGATCACATTGTCTTTAGTTGTAAATTGTAGAAACTATAACGAGGTTCCAATCAAATAATATTTTAATATGCCTTTGCCATATTTTGGCTCGGTTTGTTTGATGCTTCTGTTAGCTATCGGAGAATCAACTAAATTCGGTCATGTCGTGTTATAAACACGTATCAATTAGGTGGGTTACATTGTGAAACCAAATAATGGTGGCTTGCGTAAACTCGAACATAAATCCCACTCGTTATTGTCGATTGCCGCAGACAGATAGAGCAATTCAATTAACACAGATTTCCTATTGTGCTGCTTTTTAGTACAGTCGGCCTCAATATACACTACAGTACTTTGGCGTAGCAACGCGTAAAATGCCACGGTAGGTTAAATACGCCAATTCATAAAGTGGCAAGGTGCTAAAGTGGTCAACGGCTTTGAGTTTGTCCGTACAATCGTGCATGCTATGTCGTTCGATTCTTTTCATAGAGTCACGAATGTCCTTTGAGAGCGTAATGCCCTACATTCATAGCCCTGTTTTTTGTAACTTACAATAACATAAACAAAAAACATTTTTTATTGTGCGAGTTTGTCGCAATTGGCCTCCGGGGTCTTTATATTTTTATGAAGACACGTTCATAAAAGAAAGTACGTAGCATTATGTAGTCTACTTCGAATGACAATAATATTTGTATCTTGGGCGACACCATTACTTGGATAATAAAAAACAAGAACTTCTAAAAAGCTTTCAAACGCTTTCACGTAAAAGGTTTATCGAGTCGATGATTAAAATTAAAGGGTTGCTAGCAATAAATCTGGTCGAGGCAGGATAATGGACGTATAATCCCTCTTTTGTGTGTGTGGGGCTGGACATCGAGTGACGGCTTTTGTTATGAAATTTGGTTATTCAACGCTTTTAATAGCTTTGAATATGAATAGTTTTCTCTGCGAATCAACAAGTTTTTAATCGATATATAGAAAGTTAAGTGGGCACTGATCAAATGAATTATTTTAAGGATTTTTTAAGATCGCGAGTTTTTAAGACTTGTCTATGTCAGGGGATTAGGACGAGTGGCGTGAGTGTTCAGAGACTTGGTCACTGATCACTGGTTAAAAACCTGCTGAGGTGATGTTGTACTCGTAGGGCATGTAAACAAAGTGTGGGTAAATAAGACAAAATCCATTTAAGAACAACATGATCAATCTTCTTCATTCTCTTCGTTAACAAGTTTATTATCCTATGCAGGAAAGATCATTAGATTCATTAGCGATAAAACAATGGACTTTGCAAATGATTGTATTGTTTCGTTTTTTTGTTGTGCGATGCCATATTGTTCTCTAAGTACGCAGGTTTATTAGGTTGCTAAAGCAAACAAGCTAGCTTGTCACAATAACATCGCAGTTTGTAAGGCACGGTAATAGAAAGAGGAAATGTGGAGCTGGCACGGAACCCATAGCTCTCTGAATAGCGGGCATACGGCGTAAGGGCCTCCACAGAAACTGCGAGGAAAACTTGTAGGCAAAGTATTCAAAGGCATCCCATCTCTTAAAGAGAGTCGAGTGCTCCACACTCCTGTTTCTACTTGAACATTTTCCCTTCGCTTCATATAGACGGTGGAAACGTGGGAAATAAAAACTAATAATTAAGCAAATTAAAAAGAAAACCCAAGGCAACCTATCTAGGTTTTCCAGTGTTTCTTTCAAGCCTTAGTAGCCGTAGTTTAGCGGATTAACTCGGTAGATTTAACATGGTAACCTTCTGGTTTGACGTCAATTGTTTTAGCAAACGAGCCAAAGCGACCTTGCCCAGGTAATATGGCTGGATGAGCTAAATATATCCGTAGGTCAGGGGTCAGGCGATTGGCATCGATTTTTCAAATGAGCTGCGTGCTGATATGCGTGCTAGCGTGGCAATCACGACTGAATGGTTTCCAACTAACGATGGCGATAAATGATTTCAATTTCATAAATCACTTGAATATCGTCTTTATAACTCCTCAAAGTTACGAGATATATATGAATACTCGTAATTGCGTATTTCATATAATATCGTTAATTTGTTTTATTTTTTTAGATGACAAGATAGTCTTACTATTGTCGTCGTGCGATTTTAGGGAAAAATTATTATTAAGTTAGTACTCGTAAGAATTACGATCTTGTTTTAGTGTGCATAGGTAACTTTATTCTAAAATTCTCTAGAAATGGCTGAAATATGGGCGAATTAAACCGTTGTTATATTACTTAGCGGTCAAAAGGTTGTTCATTACAAAGATATGTGCCGTAATATGTAAGTGTCAACGAGGCACCTCGCTTATCTGTAAAGATAATTCTCTAATGTGACTTTACAACCACCTAATCCCTAAATTAATTTTGATAAGAGTCGTTAACAAATTCCCGGCTCTTGGCCCAAGGACGCCTAAAACAGGCGCTCCTGAAATACGCATAGCCCTCCGCAATACAGGCCCAGGACCTTGAAAAGGACTTGCCCCTGTACGCACGCGAGGCGACCTTCACAGGCTACTGGTTCAATAAACGAGCCCACTGCGTACCTTATCCTTTCAAGGGCGCTCCTTCACACTGAGTATACGAAGGATTATCGACCAGTCTAGTTCGTACTCTATAATACTAAAGTTAGTTTAAGAAGATAAATAACAAATCTATTTTTTTATTGAATATTTTGATTTGATATAACATTTATTAAGTTTTTCTCCAAAAACTTAATAAATGTTATATTTTGATTATATACCTCCTATATCCTACCTAAACTTAAATTAGATTGTCATATACGAAGACGCTGGTTCGAATCCAGCCCTAGGCACTGGAGGTCACCTACTGCTACTAGTCACCTGTTTCAGGCCCGCGGGCCTTCCTATCGGGCCGGAGTAAAAGAGCTTTTTTTAATGTTCAAGATATTAACTTTTCAATAAAAATGTTTTAAGGCAACCTAATCGAAGGACTTCTTACTTACGGAACGAAACGATATAAAACGCATCAATGATTGTTTAATGTCTGAAATCGAGCCGTATGTTTATCTTATCTTATCAAATAACTATCACATTATTAGTAGCGACTAGGTGATTAAGTGAAAATACCTTTATTGCTCTAAATTAAATATTTACTTTGTCCGCGCATTAGAGTCACTAGACCACGTTTAAGGAGTAATTTCGTAAGTAAATACTGCCAACATCCGGTATGTGTAGTGTCCGTAAATGTATTATTTCCTGGATTATGGCTACATTAGCGGTTCGTGAGAATGTCGCTACTAATCGTATCATGTAATAACCAAGCTAATGAGTTGTTAAACACTTGAAGCGAATTTTATTAACGGTTAGCTAAGTGAATTTCTTAGTTTACGTAATTCCAAGGGAAATTAACGATCACTGAGGTCAACAATATTCTTAGGTAGGTACATATGTATTATTGTCATCTTTTACTCAGTCAGTAAGTCTACATGATAAAGTGACTATAGGATAGGTACACGATAGTAGACGGTGTGACGTCATCTACGTAATGTAAACACATAAATCCCTCAACCTATTTAAAAGAGCGTCATAAAATTAAGCTGAGTTCATCATCACCATTAGATGAGGTAAAATTCTCCAACTCATAAAATCATGTTATTAGAGTCAAGAGTATTCTGTACTTAGAATGACATAACACACACGCTTTATGGGTCCAGAACGCTGGGTCATCGCGGTAAACTGTGACAAAAGAAACGTATGCACGTAACGTTACGGTTTAATGTTTTGGCGACTACCTCAGAATTAAGTAGGTCGTGTAACTCGTGTACCAAACATAGATGGGTGATTGGGAAACCGCGATATCAATACCGATGTATTAGAAAATAGAATATCCTGGTCTCTTGTTTGTGATTAAGTACCTTTTGTGTATTGATTTATCAGATGGCTAGAGTCTGTCCGGAAAGAGAAGTGTCGTAGAATGTATCAGCTCCCACATAAACCACGTAGGTACAATATTACAAATTACCATAATTCTAAGCGAGAGTCATCGCTGGTAGCCTTGCGGTAAGACGTCCGACTTTCAATCCGGAGGTCTCAGGTTGAAACCCCAACTTGTAGGTACCACTAAGTTTTACGGACTTATTATGTACGGAATATCATTTGATATTTAGCAGTCGCTTTTTTTCGGTGAAGAAACCGGACGTAATCCCAAAAAGGCCTAGTTTCCCCTCTAGGTCGGAAGGTCAGATGGCATGGCAGTCGCTTTCGTAAAAACTAGTGTCTATGCCAATTCATGGGATTACGTTGGTTGTCAAGCGGAGCACAAGCCGGGATATAAACGCTAGGAGGAAGAAGAGGAAGAGACCATAATTATAAGCGAAATTATGATGTATAAATCTAGCGATAAATCATTTGTATTTTTATTATATAACAATATATCCCTACTACCAACCCCAATTTGTTTAAATGGTTAACACGATATACTCGTATGAGTACTCGTACTAGATAAGTTATTTGATATCATAATGTGACGCAGAGGAGTTGGCGCCGGTACATTATGTAAATTTGTCTTATGTCACACCTAAGATGCGAGCTTACAGTTTGACCTGCTTTGCTAGATTAGGGTCAATGCTTCGCAGATTATTAAAAATGCAATTACTTATGTATCTGATTCAACAAAATAAGTATTACCAAATATCGGAAAATGCGGAAATTTTGTAATATTAATGTACTCTTAAATGCCCAGTTTAAACCTACCTTGTAAGTTTGTAACAAAGTTTTAATAAGTTATAAATTATAGTCAATTGCAAGCGACACAATATTACTCCAACTTTTTAAACTTGGTGCCCGCTGCCCGGCACGAGCTCATGAACAAAATGAATTTTAAAAGTTCATAACTCCGCCGTTTCCGTTTATCTAAAGTGCCAGAAATGAGGCCGTGGTTGCCCGCGATAACGAGCGGGAAAGAGTGGTGAAACACAATCACTGCAGGGGGGTTGCAATTGCAATTGTGCACCCGTGACGCGCTGTGTAATGTACAGATTTCGGAGCGAGACGCGAAAGTAAGGCAACGGCACGCTTATTAGCCTGAGTTTAGCAGAAACAAATGAGGTCACAATCCCGAGAATCCTATTTTCAGCTTGTCAATAACTGCAGAACACTGCTGATGTTACGCAAGTAGAAAGATGAACTATGGAAATGCTTGCCTTGCATTGGCGTGGAGCAACCTAATGGATTTCTGCTTGTACTTTGGCCAAACGCCAAGAGATATCATCGCAAAGATCCTTTTAGAGTGGAGCATATGCGCAAAATATGTAGGTAACATAAGATGATGTCATTCTGCTACTCATTATTATTAGCAAACGTCTTGGTGAACAGGTTTTTCAAAGGACTTTAGTAACTTGTACGAGTATACGTTATTAGTGGGTCGAAGACTGTATGAATCCTTTCGTTGATTTATTGCGGGCAAATACATTTTTCAACCTACACATGAGGTCGGGCGCATTCTTCGAAGTTATGCATGTATGTGCCATCAATATCACGCCTCAATCGTAATCACATTTATGTGTCTTTGATTGGTGAACTCCTTTATTGATTGCTTCTGCTGTATTTTATTAATTTATTATGCTTTGTCTTTACAAAGTACTACCAAGTACGCCCTACGTGCTTTTAAATGCACGTTTTTACGGAAACCGAGTGTTTAAAAAAACAACTTCAATTTAGCAAGCCAAAAATTGAAGGTCATCGTAGAAATACGGGTCTAGGTTGTCAGATACGATACGACATGACATGAATGACTTTATTTTAAGCACTATTCTTCAATACAAAGTGATTATTATAGGGCTAAAAGACACAAGGACACTGAAAAGCAATATGTACGAATGTACCAAACAATGAAGTTAAAGCTGGCTTTAGTAAAGATACTAACGATTCATCTGGTGATATTAAAATCTAAGTTAGGTTCTAAGTTAACTTATTTAATGCTGCAATCAATTTTATATAGTTATGTGTACGATATGTTTATTTTTAATAGTCCATATGAATTTACAAAAAAGACATTTGTTTACCTTGAGCTGAACTACCCAAATGACTAACGAACATTAATAGTATTACGACGAATATTCTAAACTAACTAAGGTATCTATATTTAAACAAGTATTTATTTGAGTACATGCAAAAAACAAACCGGACGTAAAAAGAGGACAACACTAAATTTCAACATGTAAAATCTAAATTAAGAGCATTTATCTAATCATCAAATTGTACTTGTTACAGTCGTATCTCGGAGCGCGTTGATCGCGTCCGGCAGCGTGGGGCTGGTCCCCATCGGAGCCCTGGGAGCGGACGAGATGGTGCAGGAGGGCGAGGGGGCCGCGGGCGCGCTCATCGCCCCGCGCCGCCTGCCCAACCCCTGCCTCGACAGCCCGCAGCGGATGGACCTGCATCGGGAGCTGATGTTCAACCAGAAGATGTAAGTACTTGATGCTTCGCTACACAATTTTCTTCTATACCAACATGCGTCATTTCGGGCAGAGAAAGGCTCCACGTAGGAGTTAGTCCGTATGTCCTGTACTCCTCGGCATTGCGCAACTGCACACATAGAAATCCTAATGGCTGGAAGAAACACTATACACAGCCCACTTTTCCTTCGGCAACTTGGACTGGACGCTTTTACTGCATAAAGAACTTTAATATTATTATATTACAAAATAATAAAAGGTTAACTTATTGGTTCTATTCTACATAGTGCAGTAGTTTATAGTACATTGTGCAACATGGGGGGTAAGAGGAATATTACTAACGAGAGTCTAGTTAAATCGCGACGGCTTGCCGGAGCGATTTAAAGACTCGAGTTTGTAATATTCTTACGCCCCGAGTTACACACAATGTTTTTCATCACACTTGCGAGGAAAAAACTAAAATTTAAGCGAAATAATTCTTAAATACGGTGACGTTTCAAATAGGTATTCGATCGCCATTTTGCTTGCGCCGTTGCTTAGCAACGCGGTACAAACATTCCGTGCGTTTTTTATTACGACATAGTTTTCGAACTAGATTTTGCAAAATTATTACAACAATATTTACCAAAATTAATGATAAATACTTTTAAATATTAAAAATAATGAAGAAATATACCGTATTAGTTTTATTTACTTTAAAATTTGCTTGTAGTCAAGTTTGGGTGACATAACAAAAAACCCTGGCTGAATATAAATGTCCTGAGTCTGAAGTAATGTACGAGTGGGTCAACATTTTTAAAACTAAACCTATAACTCCACACTGTGGAGTTATAAGAATTCCTAACTCCCGCGGGATCAAAGTAGGCCTTTGTCCTTCAGTACACCCGTATGAAATAACACCATTTACGAGCAGGTGTGATGAAAAATATTAAATTCCATGAAAGCGAATTCACGATCTTCAATCGACTATCAATCGTCAATAACTTACTCGACTCGTAGTTTCATTGGCTCATTTTGTGTACCAAATGATTATAATGTATGCACATAATTTTATTATGGGTGGCTGGCTTGATATAGTAAATATGCTATTTAAGGAGCCGTTGACGTTTAGGCACGTCCAAAACCTACATTTAAAAAATGTTTATACCTATAAATTATATTAATGAAATTTTATGAATAGGTTATTCTTGGCCTCGAATGCTGCGTAGAATCTTTATAAAAAATTGGGTCTATAGTTCTCTATTTTGTCCTTTCTGTGATTATGACTTTGAACTCTGTCGCAAGAGCAATGGAACAGTATCCTACGTGACCTACGTTATGTTAGAGGTCGAATAATTTTATCTCATTCCACTGGTAAAATGTGGAATACTCAACCCGCTTTAGATCTATTTTCTAGATTAATTTGGCTGGTAGATATAATTATGTAATCCAGAGCCCTGAAGAATTCCAATAATATTGATGCAAGAATTAAGTTATTGGTATAATATACTATGTCACCTGCAGACAAACTGTGGAAATAGTTTTGCAGGGCTTTGTATAACTTCATGTATACTTTTTGATTAATAAACTATCTTCTATATATATCTATCTAAGTACATTTCACATAGCACTTATTTAGGTCCTGTATGTTTAATACGTTTATTCGCAAGTATAGATATAAAATAAAAGATATAATCATAAACAAAACACAAATTTCTTATTTCTAAAGGGTGGTTTCTTCAAAACAACTTGACAGACAACATAAGCAGAGTTATTCCAAAGCGTATGACACGAACAGTTGTTTACGTCACAAGTACGGATGTGTAGCTACGGTACGGTACAGTCATGGTATAGTTAATCAGCGTAACCGATTACGTTTTGTTTTTATCCTGGTTGCTTCTTAGAAAAGGAATGACAGTAATGTGGAAACGCTATCATGTAATTTCAAGACGTTCCCCTACTTTTGTTTAAAAATCACTTTGAGTCACGAGAGTGCCACGTCTATTGGCTTCCTTTAAGAAATGAAGCACTTTCTATGATACCTTCCCTCATTGTTCCCGAGGGCCCTCCGTGGAAGCACTTCGCACCTTCCACTCAATACGCTTTGTGCAAAGCTGGAATGTTCGCCCTCTAACAAGCTTCTCATACCTACTCTCAGGTCGGTGTAAAGCTACGTTGTGAGGTATTCGGCGTTTTAGGACTGAAAGTGAATATCATTTTGATATCTTTAATTATTCTTAACCTATCCTGATTTTAGGACATCTTAAAAAATTCTTACTGTTAATGTTGTCGACATCCATTATTTCTGGTAAAAGTATAATAAAAAAAGCTCTCTATAGTCTCTACAGAGAACAGTTACTTAAGTATTTAAAATCTATCCGGTCGTACAGTCGCCATCAGTTATATCAGAGCAGCCTCTAGGTGTTCACATACTTACACAAATATCGAAACTACGCCCCTATGTTCAAGGCAATAAAATACTTTTTCACCTCACTAGCTCGGAAAGCCCTTTTTGTTTGTTTAATATCTATTGTGAAAATCGCTTTTTATCCACATGTGGTGAAAGAGTTTTGACATAAGTGACAAGTGGCTTAAGTGACATTTGACAGCTAACAAAACGTAAAACGTTAAAAGTGCAGAATTTTTAACATCGCAATTAATGAATTGCATCGAGTAAAAACACTTAATACAGTCTTACAACTTTATTTTAATTCATAAATATCAGCATTCAACATTAATCTTCATTCTTTTTGTAAAAACGGATAAATTGTTCTGACAGCCGAATAAGTCTACGTACGAACAAAACGCATCTGACATTTAATAAAACCTTTTACTTTTACGTCAAAACTATTCATTTCAATTCATCCATCATATCAACGTTAAATATTCGCATGTTTTTCTAGGTTGTTTTGTTAAAAATTTGTGATTCGAGTGATGAAGAAGTATTAAACACCTGAGGAATTACGGGAAACCGAGCAAAATGCACCCTTTTTCTTATTTTCCTCGCTGTAGTGAGGTGAAAAGTTTTGTGTTATACACGGGTGAAAGTTATTTTACGTCTCGTGTATTAAAGCACTCGCTACGCTCAGGATTCTATTTTTGAACCACTCGCTTCGCTCGTGGTCAATAATAGAATCCTTTCGCTAGCTCGTGTTTCAAATAACACTCGCACGTAAAATACAACTTTCACCCCTTGTATAACAAATAACTATTTCCGATATTTTTGAGTACCACAGCCGCTGCGATGTATTTGATAGCAACTGTACAAAGTGTTCCACCTACCTACCTGAGTATATATGTCATTACTTACAGGTTATACATATACATCCCATTGTTTTAACCAAATGCTGACTGTTGTTTACTTAGATGGTATTTTCTGTTCTGTCAGCTACTTCTCATGTATTGTACGCTCGTGTCACAGTTATTTCTTACCTAATTCCCCGAATTTTCTAGAAAAAATAACGAGTTACCTCAGAGCTCAGTGGGTACGGTCGACGTCAAAAATATGTTTACACTTTTGCACCTTGCTCCTTTGTAATAAGGTCCAAAAGTATAAACATATTTTTGACGTCTACTGTAGCTACCCAAAGCATAAAATATCATGTTCATAGATTCACAAGGCATACGTAGTAGGTACTCGTACGCATATAGTCTTTCGTACGTACGCACCAAACATCTAAGTAAATATTATCAACATTTTATTGAACATTATACAATTAGCGGAAGATTAAACAGCTGTTTCGTTTTAAAATTCTATCACTGACAATGACAACAGATAGTCGTATACCTTATACTACTTAGAGTAATAATCAGTATTCAAGCAAGGGTACGTCAAGTTATTTGAACAATAGATCGGTACCCAAATTCTTTACGCTGGGAACCGTCGGGTGCTCTTTTTGTGGGCATTCTTGGCTCGAACTAGCAAGAACGTACTAATGAATGCTCGAGGATCGTGTAGCGAAGTCAGCGTAGAAAATTTAATGTATGAGCTCTCAAAATTTTCTAGGTAGCCGTAAATGGTAAAGAACTTATTCTGCATTGATGTCAGTTTATTGTTTACGTTAGCATCGCAAAGGAGTTTTGGGATGTTAATTTAAATTCAAGTCATAGTCACTTTGGCTAGTGGCTAAATTAAATTAAATAGTATTTACACATGTGTATTTTTACATCTATTTTAGCATGGCCGGACGTTATAACATATGAAAGCATAGTTTAACCCGCACAAAACGTTGAAACGTTCGTAAATGCGCATTGCAGTACACATGTTGGGTTTTTGCTAAGACTTGGATTCTTAGAGCACAGGTGCGCGACATCCTGCCGCGTCCTGTGAACCCAGCGTAATTATCCAACATCTGTCTCTCCTCGCCGCAGCACATAAAATAAATTGCGTTTAATTTATATTTATAAACTTTTATAAACCCGTTCGCTTACATTAAGCCAGACCAGAGTAGACTGAGAGGAAACTCTATTACACAGTAGCACATCAAACGTAGTTACAAACTCGTGCCGCGCGCAAAAAAACACGTGACACACGTTACAGGTTTATTAATTAGCTAGCAAGACGTCCTTTGAACGTGTCTAAACGGTTGATGATAGACATGGTGAAATAGTCTTATACCTAGCGTTTGTCCCGACTAGGGTGACCAGATACAAATTTCAAAAGGCCTGACAAAATTCCTGATTTTGGCTCAAAATTCCTGACACGAGCTTGAGCTCGCGGGATTCGCGTTTTATTTTTATTACGTTGCAGCGGTGGGGGGGTTGTTTGAAAACTATTCTCCAGAAGAAATCCCTTAAAGGGATATGTTCGCCTTTGTACGTATTTGCTGTGTTATATATCTCTCGTTGTGTTTTCTTGTACAATAAAGTGTTTTACTATCACTACTAAAAACCTAATCAAAAAGTCCCGATACTATATGTTTATTTTACATGTTTTTGATCGGTATTATGATCATACCTTAAATCAATTCGGCATCTCCGATTCATATGACGATACCAAACTTGGCCAAGTAGCTTAACTGATGTAGATATCAAGATAAAGTTGAGAGCCTCCCCCCCCCTAAAAAATTACATCAAAAATCTTGGTGGCTCCACTTCTCAAATCCATCCTTGGGTCCTAAGGAACAATCATGACGAGAGAAATCTCTTGTTCATGAAAAGCCGTATTTTTATGGCTACACCAGCAACTAAAAAGTTCTATGCTCGTAAAACTAAATTTTTACATAATATTTTTTTTATTCAAATAAAAGTTTACAGTATATACAATTTTCTCTATTTGTCGAAAATTCCTGACATTTTCCTGTTCCGGCCGCATTTCTGACATATATGTCCAAAATTCCTGACATGTCAGGAAAATTCCTGACGTCTGGTCACCCTAGTCCCGACTCAATGGAGCCCGGGGTCGCTTGGCATAAAAAATATGCAATTTTTACTTATCTATACTTACACGTTGTTAAGCGTTATTTGATTATTCTCGTTTATCTATACAGCAATTGACCCGGTTGCCAATTATAAATTGCTGTTTTTATTCCATATACCACAATTGTTTAGCGAACGTTATGTCATATTCTCACATTACTAGTATTGCTACACGAGTTTTGCAATTGCAAAGAACGTTGCTCAATGAAAGTATCTCACCGGTACCCAGCTTATGAATTGGAAATAAAAAACGTTGGAAAAACATGCGAATAAATATATATAGCCAGTTTTACAATAACGTACAAAAATCTCTTGAATTTTGGAGTAAAGTTGAATAGTATCGGGTCTCGATCCATTGTTGCTATAGGTCGGGATTTGTTTACAACTTTACACCGTCTAACATCAAACCTGATGCCGAAACTATTATGTTTTATGAGATAAATGGTATGTTGAAAGTTATTTAATAAAAAACTGAGCAGGTGCCGGTAGCGTCCAAGTGGGCTCCGCACCGCCATAACACTATTCGTGTTAATGTATGTGGAAGATTAAAATAAATAGTTTTTATTTTGAATTATGGTCACCCGCGGTCATTCAGAATCATATACAATAATAATAAAACTGTCATAACATTTCAATTACTATGTTATAAGATGACAAGACAATTTGTTTTGTTAAAAGGTTCGTCGATTTTATGTAAAGCTCGGTCCATAACTCTATATTTAAATTACATCTTGGCAAAATTTACGAACAATATCTTACCTAGGTTTGCTTGTTTTACGAGTAGTTACGAGTATCGGATGTTCCCATTGACATCGTAATAGTTTCATGATTGAAAACAAGACTCAGTTTTACCTCTGAGAGTCTCCACAGCAGTATTAAATACCGACACAACACAGCTATGTTGAAAATAATAAAATAGGGACTCATTTTGAGTACTTGTTGATTCAATCAATTTCCCACTGAGCGTGCCGTCACCATCTCGGTCTGCTATTCAATTCGCAGTCTAGGCAAACGCAAACAAACCAGTTTAAGTGACTTCTCCGATTATTCCTAGCCATATACAGTGCTCGAGTTCACAGTTACACTAGTTCGCCTGAGCATCCAGCTCTGTAAGCAATGGTCACCCTCAGCCTGTTATTTCCGCGCCGCCGGCAGCGCGATGACGGAAGGAAGCAATTCCCAGTCGGCTAACGGGAGTGCAACGCTATACGATGCAAACACTGCAGTTATAGGAATGTTCCCACCACACTGTCGTCTCGCCGCACTGCCTTCCCAGAGTTTCCATTACAAGAGATGGCTGTCGGTCAACCGAGAAAATTCTTACTTTTTTAAATAAGTCCAACTTTGACCTAGTTTCAACTTAAATAGTCCTATATGTATAAAAGGCTAATTGGATGAAACTAAAATATACTCTGACAGTATACCTGCGAGTCCTACGACTGTTATTAGTATGTAGTTATTACCGAAAAAAAAAACTCTTAATAAAATAAGACTTACTTATACGTGTGTTGATACAATGTTGTTTAATCCAACTGCATTGGCAGAAGGAAGCGGACACTGGCATTGAAATTGAATGCGTAAAGTACCTGAAAATATATCAAAATGTAATGGAAGTATGTTTAAGCAATTTCCCGATTACTTAGTTGTAAACACAGCACGCAAACATTAAACTTTGCTATCGCCATCGCCGATCTGATCGCGGAAAATCAATCGCAAGACGTCTGATGCGATAACTTCGTTACCTCGCAATTGCCCACTTGCATTAACTCGCTTCGCGGCCTTTACTGATAGGCATTCTGATGGTGTACCTATCCTACGGAAATTTGAAGTCTGTAGCCCAAAATATTATCTCCTTAGTCTTAGTGCTTTACTGGTATGATACCACCAGTGTGTTAGATACTCGTATTGTGTGGAAAAAGTATTGTAGAATACTCTTTCTGTACAAACTCTATCACTTCTTCCCTGACCACTACGCAAAATAGCCTTAGGGCTACTTAGGTACCTCCTTAAACTTTCATTTAAATCAGTTTAGATTTTAAATTTATTGTAGGTAAAATAAAGAATTGGTTAAGTTTTCTAATGGCTCTATTATAGCTCTTATGCGCAGGTATGTCTAAAATGCTTTAGAATTTGGTGTTCACACGGATCAATCCAAATCCTAAACATCGAAAGCCGTCACTCACGCGTTGACTGAACTCTGCCACCGTACAGTCGCCATCAAATATATCGGAGCTGCCAAGGTAGTCACAAATAGCTGAACATGCACTTTATCGCGTTGACAATAGAGGCGCGCTGCGTGGCCCCGGCTTTAGAATAGTGCCACCCCGTCTCTTCTCGCGGGTGTCGTAAGAGGCGACTAAGGGATAAGGGATCAGGAAACCTCTGATCCCTACTGCTCGTGAGAACGCTGTGGTGATTTATTTAATTAATAGTCATCCGCATGGCGGCGATGCGGTTCGCCACCCATCACGTCCCGTTCTTCACAGGAGCGAGAAGTGGCTCACGGAGAGCCGTTTTGCTGCATTGATCATAGCAAATGGAAATCCGTGATCTCTGCCTACCCCTTTTGGGATATAGGCGTGATTGTATGTATGTATGTGGCGTTGCTCAGATATTTGTTACCACCTTGGTCGCTCCGCCGCTTGATGGCGATTGTACCGTCTGTACCACGAGCGCCTGCTACTCCTGAATACGCCTGGTGGCCTGAATACGATATGCAAATAGCGTTACATTTCTCCACGCCGCTCGGGTCGCCGCTGTAATTAGTCGGGATTAAACCGCCAGTACTGGTGGTAATGGGACGTCAACTCGATTCCAGTGCACTTCTCCCGCGCCGCTTGCAGGCCAATCGTAAATTTCTGCTCTGCTGAACTCGCTGATTGCAAACTTATTTTAGGCTTGTGTAATGGAAAATATGTACTTGTTTTTGTTTGAAGTGTGTACACACTGTCCGGCTTTAATTAATTACCGACTATTCTTTTTTGCTGAAACAGATGTGTGAAATTGAATCTTTTTTTAGAAACGCCGATTAGGATTCGAGCAATAGATACCTAACTACTTATTAGTTGTAAAACATTATTTTAGACGTGTGTCTGTTTTATTGTTAGTTAAATTGTAATGAAAAATGAAACAACGTCTCTGACGTCATAGACGCTGCACATATGCAAGCTATTTATTCCTTGCGTGGGAAATACTACAAGGAAACTGTTGTAGGTACCTACGTTATCCTTATCGATTTGATATTGAGTGCCTACTGCAGCATTGAATTAACAATTGCGTAATTTTATTGTTTATCAAATGCATATTATCTAGCTGTTGGAATCATTAGGTACCTACTTACATATAAATCACGTTAAGTACGTTAAATTACTACTTACTGTTATCTAGATTATCTAGTAGCTATTTAGCACCTATTATTATTTCGTTAAAACACTCGATTTTTATTTACTTATGTCAAAAGATTTCCAGAGCACAACAGCATCAATAGCTATAAGTAGTTGAAAGTATTTAATTTAACATATCCCATTTTGGTTTAGTAACATTCGGATACCTAGGTAGGTATCTTAAAAAACTTACTGTATGCTTACTTATCTGTATGGGTATATATTGACTGGTAGGGTTCAGAACAGTTACCAATTTATGAATGAATTCATTGATAAATTGGCCATGAAATTCAGAACTCGATAGTACATAGGTACAAGAAAAAATAGCTTATCGATGCCTACGGATTGAGCCGACCTTGTACGTAACTATTAAAAGAGTACGCTCACGGCTGCTATTTTAGTTGTAACCACGAATTAATAAACTAGTGGATGTGAAATGACGGCTATTTAGTATGAAAACCAGTGTCGCCAAACTCAGACATTCATAGGTACGTTAAAATACGTCACACAATTACAAAAATGCTTTGATTCGTAGCAACTTTCCATACCGATAGGCTGTTACTGATTGATATTTCTCGAACGAATCTCAACTGTAGGCTACATGAGCCACAATCTAAAATATAATGTCAAAATTATGAGACATATGACTATTTAATTATCTTACAAAATCTCGCTCAACATTCACTTAATACAACTACTTAACACTGGATGGCACTATTTTAAATAAATTTAATAGTTAAAATCACTTTCTTATTATAGGCGAGAAAAGGGCTAAAGAAACCAGTGTATGTAAGGTCACACTATGCATAATTTGTTACGGATCTTACGGTCACGTTATACTGGTATATTCGAGATCTGTGCCTGCCTGCGAGTAGCTAAAGGTTGGGAACTTTTTTTGCATACCCATAACATCCAAAAACAAAACGTCCCATGTGACTGTGAACTTCTTATAATGATATGACTATTTGCCATTCGATATAGGAAGGGGAAAGTGTGATCCGAGTATTTTATCGATATTTGTGTGTTCGGTTAGGTATTAGGTTAGGTGATAAAATATGCATTTAAATACCTATCCGAACACAAAAATATCGATAATGGGATCACACTTTATTTATATATATAACTTAAAACAATTATATTACACCATGTACACCTTACTTAAGATTATAATTTTTATAATATAGGTAGGTGCTAGGTAATGCTAATCGTAATTGTATGAAAAACAACATGTAGTACGCATTTAAGGCCAGTGTAGACGGGACAACCCGATTAAGCTGTCAAATTAATTTTGTGTGAATGCATACATATGAAGGCTGATCGATTCCACTTGATTTTATTGTAAAATTGTGACCATCAAATCAGGAAAGGGGCGGCAAAACTCCAATATTTGACGCTAGTTTGCGTGGTAATTTCCACTAACAAATCCAAAATAGCTAATTAAGTTTTGTACGTGTGGATATGGACTAGATGTGATGTATGTAAATTTAATTTCTGATACCGTACAAATGAAAACGACGAATAAACAACTAGTATAATATTAACTGAACAATTTTCTACGCCTAGATAAAAGCGAATTTTGTAGTCTGATAAACCAATTTCTCATTTTAAAAGACGCGAAATTTAATATTACTGTGGGAGATTTGAATTAAATGTTGATGTGATCTGTACTTGTGGGATCTTAGGTTTTCGTCACGTTATCAATTATTATTGTAATTATGCTCTAGGGAAATTTCACGCCTTTTATTTTTATTTACTGTTTTAATTATGGTTTGCACGCACCTCTAGGGGGTTAAACGGCAACCGCCGTCTTGATAAATACAAATATGCGCTAAATTATATATTGAACTTAAAACTTATCTAAAATAATAACATCAAACTTGAAATGTCGTAAGACTAGCTTTAACTTTATCGATATAAATATCGACATTGCGCGGCACTCGAGTAGCGAAAGTTATTTGACATTTAGGATAGCGAATTTTCTAGATAAACATAAAGAACAGTGACAAAATATTATGAACTCTAAGTTCTAACAAATAAAATATAGTTTTGTTTAAATACATTCGCAAATAATGCAAAACAAACAGTTATTTCGTTTTTTTTTGGATTATGTTTAAAAAAATACCTAACGGTGATAGGAAATACATCCACCTGAAAGATATTTTAAACCACTATGATTTGTACAGCTTAATATTGCACAATACGGCATTTTAAATTTAATAATCATTTTTTGTTATACGAGCGTACGTATGACGTGAAAGTCATTCGGGCATGAAGTTTACAAAACAACTGATCATAGTCTGTGCACAAATTGAGTCGGCCGCTACTTACTGTCGGATACACGGGAACGCCTACTTGCCATCTCCATCCTACTCCGTGGTTGTAACGTTACCAAATTCTCATGCGTGTAGTTTTTTGATGTTAGTTGTATGTTGTATAAGTAAACGTTTAAAACAATGTCTTGTCTGCGTGTTATCGGCGTCATATCTTTAATACGATCTTATCAAATCCTTCAGCAAACACTGTTAATACCCACATCGCTGAGTGAACTTTATAGTACTGGTAATAAATATTGTAATTCGGAAAATGTTCATCAAAACAATACCATTGTTATCGAATATCGATATTGCTAATTAACACGTAATTAGCTTTTAGTCTGCCAAACATTACCTTATATGGCCATAGCACTCCGAGTGATAACATTCACGTCTCTGATAAGCGGCTGCCTTGATATTGGCCTGTTCTCGGTAATTCAGATCGTTATTATTTTTATACATACATTCTATACTATGATGGTTGATACGGGAGCGCCGAATGATGTCTGTTTGCAACATGAATTATAAATATTATAATGGTGTCACATACCTGTTGCCGACTTTATATACCTACTCGCTGTTTTTACGGCGCCATCCCTTAATAACATTTCGTCTACCTCAATAGCTATTTACTACATCTGGTCTGCATTACCTAAGCAAGTCATAGTGTCACGTCACACTATCCTCAAAAACTCTCATGTGGGTCGTTCTCTTTTTTTAGCGTCAATGACTTTTCCCTTCATTTCAGTTAATAAACGTACTTAAATGTGTTTCCATAGGAAACAAGTGTGCGAAATCCTATTCCTAATTAATACAAAAGTATACCTACTCACTATTCTCAAAACGCCGTGACAGAGAAGTAAAACTTAACGCTGTTCTCGCTAAAAAAGGACCACTGCCTGTCACATCACAGTGTTTTCTCTAAAACCACTGAACAAAAAGTAACATTTGTTAGTCTTTTTTAAAACGATTGTAGTTTTTATTTAAAAAAAAATCTTCATTTTACTTTAATGATCTTGAAAAATCTAAAATATCATCAAATTGTCACTGAAATAGGGTAACGGCCCTAGGACATAAGCGGCTCAAAATCATCACTACTTACCTACTTTTTCATTTACTTAATTGATATCATCATAGATATGTTCCTTTGTTAAAGTGTTGTACGTTATCTATTTCAGAGGCAAGAACGTCTTAAACCAGAAGAGCGAACTACAAAAGGCGCTTTCAAAACACAAAGAGAAGCAGATCTTAAATCAAGTTAAGGAACACAAGGAAACGCCAGGTAAAAATCTTTTCTGCAGTTTTTTTTATTAAAATGTCAAGGTTAGTCTTGTCTTTAGGTAGTAACTGTATTAAAATGTCATAATCTATATCTAGAAATAACTTTTTGCATTATACAGAAAAATGTACCTAGTGTATCTCTGGGTAAGTGTTTAATAAGCCAAGCCAATATTATTCTTATCAAAATGCGTAGGTAATAGGTACAATTTGTAGTCCAGCGGTCCAGCCTCGCTTCCGTTGTCTTTATTTTTAAGTGAAAAAAAAACAATGCGTCAGAAATACCTCTGTATCCTTTGGTAAATAAATATTTGCCAATATCAGAAGTCCAATATCAGAGGGGGTGTAATTAACTGGTCAATGTGTACATTTTCTTAACCGAATAATTTAAATTACTTACTTACTTAATTTAAATTTCACCACACACGAAAATTTCATCATTAAATTAATAACACTTCCGCAATTAATTAATGATTGGCTATATTAGGTACTACGGTTGAAGCCTAAGCAATCATTTTAGTTATTAAACCGAGCGGCAAATAACGGGTGATTTACTACGGTACCTATTTACACACAAAATGTTGCAAAATCTATAAATTACTCTTACAATTTATAGATGTTAAGCTATTTAACTTTAACATTGAAATAGATTACTACGAATTTGTTATAAAAGCAGCAAAATCACGATCTTAAAAATATATAACCGTATGATTTGATCTTCAAGCCTTATTTATATGAACTAAATTATCAATAACAAAATTAGTCAAGTACATTTGGAATATTCATCAGAAATGTCATTTTTGTAGGCAGTTGTATGAGAGAAATAATCTTGTTTTTAATTAACAGGCCACGACTACATAACCCTTCTTTCTCACAATGGAGACATATGTATGTAAATATTTTTGAGCTCCGAATAGTCCGATACAGTTATTTCATAATACTGTAGTGTGTACTCACGTAAAACCAGAACAGGTAAATATACGAAATCTCGATAATCTCAAAGCTATCGGGAAGGAGAACAATCGTGCAATATTTTACCTCAACTCGAAAGCTCCTGGACACTTGGGCGCAGGTATTCGATACCAATCCATATCGGTATACGGACAATAACGAGTATAATGCATTGCATTTGCTCGATTGTTTTGTCGCACGTGCTTGTACGTTTACGGGAGTATCCGTGTATGGTTACATTGGTTACCACATAATTCATATTAATAGTGACAGTAAAACTTGCTAATAATCGCAGCGGAAAGAAATAGATGTACTAATTTAAACTCACATGATTTTCACTCATTACAAAATAATGGGCAAATATAATAGTACATTATTGCAGAGGACGGGAAAGGGAAATTCGTGGATGAGCGATTTTTTCGGACGAAGCGCAGCTGAGTCCGAAAAAATAAGACGAGTCCACGAATTTCTATTCCCGCCGAGGCATATATAGTGCTTTTCTCTAAATGTGCGAGGAAATAAAGTAAAGTAAATGAAATAAATTACAGATTTTGGTTACGTTATTAGCGTTCAAAGTCATGAATTAGCTTCCCTCTATATTTTTTTTTAAAAGTATTAAGAACTATGTATACTGCCAATTTTCATTCAAATAATATTTAAAAAGAAATTTTCGTCAAAAGCTATTTCAGACAGTATTAAATATGCTCCTTTTATGCAACAGATACAAGATTAAACCTTAAAAATAGTTGTTTTGTCTATGATTGTATTAAGCCTCATTCGCACGATCAGACGCGGTGCTATGACAAAGAACGAGACAACCAAGGTTTTTGATCTAACTATCTCGCTCTATCCTACAGTTTGAAGGGATTGCCGTTCAGACGGTGTATAGACGTCGCTTAAGTATTGGCTGTTTGAAATGATATTTCTTAGTCGGATGAAAAGTTTAAAAGGTAAAAAACAATACAGTAATGGATTTCACTAGTCAACGCCTAAAATATGTATACACTTTGAACCTTATTACAATGGAGTAAGGTGCAAAAGTGTATACATATTTATGGCGTTGACAAATTACTTCACGGCCGCTAAAACAGGTAAATAATGATTTTTATTTTTTTTAATTCGTTTTGGTAAAAAATGAAGAACTTCACGTACTCATTTTGCTACAGTAAGCTGAAAATTTCCGAGCACATTGGAGAAAATATATAAAATAAAAATTTTTTTGGTTGGATAAAATTTGCTTTCTTGGGTATGGATCTGTTTCTGACAAGACTAGACTAGACTTTACCTATTAAACAGGTTGCCATGTGCCAATGCGAGAAATGTTCCACACGAGCTTTCAAACAAAGATAGTATGAAATTCATTCAGAATATAAGTTCTACCTGTACTCTTCTTACATTACTAGGTTTAGAGGGCGATTTTTGACTTTCGAGCGCTCGAATTGAAATAAATTAAGGGGGCTATAAATTACGTCATTTCAAAATAGGAGGGGGGGTCGGAACATCATCTGGGGATGATGGTAGCATAACGTAGGAGGAAACGGGGCCATTTGAAGGATAATTTTGGGTGATTTGGAGGGGGGGGGGGGGGTCAAAAATCGATGACGTAATTTATGGACAGCCCCAAGCTAAAATCGGAGGTAAATAAAAGTTTTTCGGCGTTAATTTTTCATGAAATGAATAGTATTTTAAATAACCATTATTTTAAGTTAATATCGCTGTTATTTTCAAAACAACAATTCATCGTTAAATGTCCCATTTGTGTTAGTTTTATACGTCAGATTCGAGCGGCATAAATCCGCCCCCCCCCCCCCATGCCTAGTGTGTTGCTAAGTATGTAATTAAGGAAATTAGTTTATAAATCCTTATACGGGCGGTCATATAAAAATTCAGTTTAGTATGACTCAATTTCTCAATTCAACAACCGAATCCTTTGCCTAAAATTTAATTATTAAAATGAAGAAATGCTTTTATCTTTTACAATTACATAACGTCATTACTTCCAGTCTGCGCTGTTGCGTTTTCTTATAGCATTGAAATTCTACACTTTCCAAAGTTTAATAGCTAAATTGGTAATAAATACACATTCAGTGTCTAAAATTGAGTTAAAAATGTGTTAACAATGTTACCAAAATAAAAGGCTAAATCGACTATTTTTATCAATTGTTCATGACATGGCATTCATATGGTCACTTTTGTAATAAAAAGAGGTGTGATGGTACAAAACCATTAACATGGTCCTATGTCAACTTATGTATAGGAATCTATCTACCTAAACCTAACTATTATAAGTGTAAGATAGTCCCCTGCTGATAGCAGCATTTTTTTTATTTAAAGCGTAGTAGGTACTAGGTAGATATAAGAAAATAAATAACCAATAACTTTCAATTAGGAACATGTTTAATTTACAAAATCATTACCTACTTGTATTATGTGTTCTAATATCCCAACTTACGTCAATGCTCGGTACATTAACTTTTATAAGTACTTACTTTAGACAATATATCCGTTCCGTTAATATTACTATTATATTTTCTTTAACTAGCTATTTCTCTTTACTGATTTATGTATTTCCTACACGGATTACGGCCAAAGTTAAATTATGCGATTCATTAATTTTAATATAAATCATATCTTAACAACCCACAGACAATATTGGTTCCAGCTGTCTTCTGTGTTTGAACTACATATAAACAAGTCTGTAACTATTCTGATTCTGATTTGGTACCTAATCAATTCAATTTTCATAAATAATTCATTTTTTTATTGAATTCTGAAACTGGTACGGTCACGGACTATTGTTGAGCCCACTTTACATAGGGTTCACTTTATATTGGACATTTCGTAGAGTAAATATTAAACAAAAGAAAGTAGCGTACCGTAAATGGCTCAACAATAAAGCCCGTGACTGTACCTACACAGAATCTTAAAGTTCATGCCTCGTCCAGACTCCAGTCCACATTCACTGAACAAGTTCTACAATATTTGCTTCATTAGCCGGCGCATTCCACTTCATCTATCCATTCAGACTTGTCGGACTTGATTGCTAGCTCATGTATTTCCTGTACAGACATCGATAGCCAAAGTTAAACGAAAGTGAAATTACATGCAGTGTCTAGTCTCGCTAAACCGGGGTCTAGCGTGGGAGAAATTGCCGTATGCCTCCGACTGCAGTGCAAAATGCATACATTAATTCAATGGATACTTCCTGAAGTCTGTGTTTACACTTGTGTGAACAATGTTTATTAGTGTTTGCACTTGTCAGTTGCTCGAATACCTACTAATTAAAGAGGCAGTTGATTGCAATAATTGTTGGGATCTCAAATTAGAGCATCGAAAGTGGTTCTAGACGGGAACCGGGAGCGCTTACCTAAAACTACTTACGCTCAATAAAGGACGAAAATTGAAAAAAGGGAAAATAAAATTAGATACTTAATAAGTAATAATACTTATTAAAAACTGACTGACAGCCCCGATAAGGCTGATTACTAAGATATACCAGATGATTCGAATAAATACTCCGAGTTCGAATATGACAGTAGTATATAACCAACCCTATATTAAATTTGCCCTGCATATTTACTGTGTAGTAAATGATATCGTATCGTTTCTTATTGCATAGTATATGAAGTCAGAGGGCCCATGTTGTACTTCATGCAACCGACTTGGGACTTCATTTAAACACGCAGCGCCCTCTATGAAAAGTATTGAAAAGATTACAAATCAGGGGGTGCAGTGGTCTTCCGCTTGATGGCATTATATTTTAGTTATTCAGAGTATATATACCAGAGAGTATATATTTGAAAGACTGCATAGTCTAAGAACTTTTAATTTGAAGCTGATGCGAGTGATGCGCTATCTGAACGAGAGCAACTTGAACCCGAACGAGAACAATGCAGTACTGTAAATGTAGAGCAGAGAGTTTAGCGCCATCTAGTAGATGATAGCATTACTATTAATTATTACGGTATTACTATGATAACTTTGGGTTGCTCTCGTTCAGGTGGCGCATTAGACTTGAAGCTTCAAAAAGTTCTTAGACTGTGCCCCTCCATTAAATTATATCAGAGACTATAGAGATATAAACCGCCACAGCCTAAGAACTTTTTGAAGCTCAAGGCAATTGCAACATCTATGTCAAAGACCCCTAAAGATACCGAAAATGTAAGAGAAATGTCACCTACATTGCTACTCCACCTAGTAGCTAATAGTATACTACTAAGTATACTATTTGTTACTAGATGGAGTAGGTGACATTTCTCTTACATTATCGGTATCTTTAGGGGTCTTTGACATAGATGGCGCAATTGACTTGAGCTTCAAAAATTTCTTAGGCTGTGGCCGTCTATATCTCTAAAGTCTCTGATTATATACTTTCTGATATGTAGGTACTAACCAAAGGTACGTAGGTAGGAGGTATAATGGTATATTTCGGATTCGACAGCGGGATTTAATGGCACTGCACAGCTACATATATTATGCAATTAGTCTGGTTTTGTTAAAAGTCTAAGTTTCGAAATTCAGTGACCGCAAGCGTGAGTTACCACAAAATATCCGGCGCCTTCTAGTGAAGCTTTCAAACTCGCGATTATCTTTTACACTTTACGCCTACGGCGACCCTATTATTCCATTGTATTTGCTAATACCAAACTGTTTTCGATTTCAGAACTAGAGCGAGCCATAGCGGAGCGCGCGCGGCGGCTGGAGGCGGCCGGGCCGGCGCCGGAGCCCGACCCCGCCACCAACCCCACGCTGCAGGAGCTGCGCGCGCGCCTGCGCCACGCCGCCGCCGGCTCGCCCGCCGCCGCCGCGCAGTAACCTGGTGCTGGTGCTAGTGCGCCCCACTACCGCTAGGTGCCGCTAGTGACGGTCAGACTCATTCATTTCCTTCTTTTAGAGCTACAAAAATTATGATTAATGATACGTCTGATATTATAACTGTGACGATTCGAGAACGTAAAAATATCGGTCAGAAATATTTATATGTAACTTCGGGAGGTGCAATATTGCGACTAATTCTATGGAAACTGTTTGTGCCACCAAGGTTTGACCGCATCGATTCTAATTTATAAATTTCACTTTACGCGTCGAAAGCAAACAAAGTAGCGGCATCTAGTACCTATTTTATTTGTTTGACCCTTAATCGACATTCTTTATATTGATGCTTAGAAAACATCAGTATTATACTCGTGCCTAATGAAAATAACAAATAATAAGCAAAGCCTTAATATTGGCCTAAGTTATCCTAAATTTCAAGAGTGTTCCAAGAAACTTAAACACCTCAGAATTATATGCTTTGCTTATAAATCACTTAATTCTATTTACCTAATATACAATACACCATGCACCAGTGCGCTATTATTCTCGAAACAAGTTTATTAAAAATATTATCAGTAATGAGTAGTAATAAAATTATAGCCATGTTCTTTGTAGCCATAAATTAAGGGTATTCTGTAGACTATAAATATTTGTCGAATACTTAATGAAAATAAAGTCGATTTCAAGTGAGACTACTTGCGACATCTAGTGAGGGCATTTGACTATACTATCCGCAATTCCAACTGGCTGTTGTTGTGACTGAGGTCATAAAGTTATAACTAGCGTACGGACAGGTGGTGGCATTATTGAGCATAGAGTACACTGGGGTCGCTTAGGTTACATTTTATGATTGAATGACTAATGATTATATTATTTTTTTGTCGAAAACATACATTTATTATTCAAGTAGTGCCAATATTTTTG
This sequence comes from Pammene fasciana, assembly GCA_911728535.1. Classification (NCBI taxonomy): domain Eukaryota; kingdom Metazoa; phylum Arthropoda; class Insecta; order Lepidoptera; family Tortricidae; genus Pammene; species Pammene fasciana. The sequence continues at coordinate 7,771,292 of OU452279.1, forward strand.
GATCGAATTATTGAGTCCCTCCTCGTTTTCTCCGCTAGAAGCTTTGGCTGAAGTTTCCGTCTTTTTTTGGTCTGCCTAATTAAGATGAGTAATTATAAGGCGAAACTAATAATAAGGCGATCCAGTGTATTAAATTCTCTGCTCAATTATGCCACCATCTGTCCGCACGCTAGTCATAACGCTATCTCCTTCACTCTTGCTTCGACTATGCATGTGTGAAAGAGAAGTTTTACGACCCAGGTTGCCAGTTTCTTGCGTATGGTAGGTAATAAAATAAATACAACCCCAATGTTTGGTGGGTGAAGAAAACTTCGGGCATAACTTTAATTTGAAAGGGTTATTATAATATGATATTGTTGGTTGAATGAGTGCTATAGCGGGTGTTTTCAATTTAAATAGCATGAGCAAATGTGGTGTGTGCAGTGTGCTTTGAATGCTAGTTTTACTATTGGTTAACCTGTCGTACAGGTATGGGTGATTCACTTTGAGTGTCACAAATGTAGGGTTGCGTTCTTGGCATTTTGATTGCACTATGTGCATCGGTAAAAGTTGCTGTAATGGTGTGAATCGTGGCGCTGAAATTGTCGTTCATAACTATGGTTACATTACCCTACGAGTATGAGAGGGTATCCAGAAAAAAAGTGTAAGTACCATTTACTTTTTTCAAAATAATAATTCAGATTTTGGGTTTCAGATTTGGGGTTCAGAATCGAGAGCAGTATCTATTTAAATTATAAAAAAGTGTCCTCAGTTTTCATTGAAACATGAATGTTTGTGAAGGACCATAAATTATGAACACTATTTTTCGATTCTTCCTCGCCTCTTGAACTCTTGATCCTAACCTGAAATTACCCAAAATGTATCAGGTAAAAAAAAGATTAAATGGCATACCTACATTTTATTCTGAGAATGCTCTAGAACGACGCCGTAACCTTCAGAATATTAATGACCCCATACATTATTTATATTCAGGAAATCAGGACAGGAACTATTATTTTGTTACCGTATATTAAGTGCATTATTTGGTTCGATACTATGTATACTTGTAATTATCGTCTCGAACAAACGACTGAGAAAGAACAGGAGGTATCTAATAATAAGGGTAACGTCGACTCGTAACCAAGAGATTGAAATATTTTTCTAAACTTTTTAATGTCACAAACATAACATTTTGTCGTCTGTAGAGTTCATTTATAAGCATTTACTGTTCTTGTTGACTCCTTACTTGACTATCATAGTAACCGTGTTTAGACATAGGCACATGTGTATCAAGGTAATTGTGTAATATTAACTATTTTATTACATACTTATAGAAAGTAGGTAAATGTTAAAAGATAATATAGAATGTATTAATTAGTGAAAATAACTCATAAGCGTGATTTAAATGTAATAAATTATTTTAATTACATTATAGTAACTCTTATGAATTGTAGAATCAACGATATTATATTCAGAAACAATCCCATAGAGATTTAGAGCTAGTTTATTTACTTAACTGATAAATATTGCACAAGTATCCACAGTTTCTATGAACTTATCAGGTGCACCAATAAATACCTATAGATGACCAGTATGTTTGAAGTGTTCATAAAAGTGATAGATAAAAAATATTTTTGTATACTTCATTATTCTGTGGACTACATGTCTGCAGATTAAATTTTTATAATAGTTGTTTACTTTGGTTACCCTAGTCCTATGCTTTTTCTTTAATTGTTTCCCAAAGAAATAACTAATTGTATGAACATCAGCTCCATTGGACTGATAAATTCCATCTAGCGAGTTGCTCCGGTATTATAATGATACCAAATCTTTATGTACGTCGATTCAAGTTGGTTTAGGACGTGTATAGAATCTCTGGTTAGTTATTATTTAAAAAAAGCCTTTTTGAAACTGCTATGCTGTTGCTGTATCGTGAAATTGTAAATTGTAACTTTATCTTTGGTTGCTCGCCCACAATGGTATGACAGTTCAAATTTTTACCAATACCTTCAAAAATGTTAATAAATGACTTCTAAAATATTGGGTTCTCTCCATTGTGCCTATTATATATATATATACATATACGTAGTTGTTATTTACTTTCAGAGTATTAATTATTTATATCAGATTTAAGGTAGGGATATTATAAAGGATGAGGATTCTCAAAAAGCTACGAAATTTGAATACCATTCCACTTGTTATTCTTTCACTTCAATGTTTTTTTTATTGGGAGCTGCTTTTTCTATTTTAAGTGTTAAGTTGTTTGTGTCCCAGTACAAAGTCTTCAATAATTTGAAGGGCTATTGTTTACCTGAGCTTGTGTAAGCAACGTGGCCATTTTATTTGTATAATTTAATGTGAATTATAGTATTAAGTAAGTTACTCTTCGTAATGGCAGACAATGTTTGCACAATGAAAACTGTATTAAGAATTCAATAATTTCTATAGACAAATAAAAGTGTTTTAGCAAATTTTTTGTTTTATTTCGTGTAGTTAATTATTTTAAAAGGTAGTGAGTATCGGTAGTCTGGGCAATCGGTAAAAAGGCACGAAACAAAAAAAAACTATGAGAGACTAACCCTTATTCACGCCTAAGTTTTTTAAAGCTGCTTCTATTTGAATTACAATGTTGTTTACCCATTATACTACTTGTAGGTACTTCACCTATAAGTTGCCAGTAGGAATATAATAAATAAGAATAGAAAGTGTATTTGACTGTAAAAATTACATTGGCAAAGTTTGTTATTTAATCAAAGCAAATATCTTTATTTCAAATAAATACCTTAGTACCTACTATACAACGGAGCAAAGTTGTAGTAAAATAAAATAACGACCGTAGCGAGCATAATAAAGCGTAGCGCTTGTTATCGTTACCCACGTAACTCGATTTTGAAACGATACACACACCCGTCTTTTAGTAGTGTTGTCAAGAAATAACTGATCAAAGCGATCAATCACCACGAAGTTTCCTTGATTTTGCATCGGAATGAAGTACTAAGGTAATAGAAAATATCAGTCAAGTTAATGTCACAAAACAATGAAAAGGCGGAAGGATCGTAGCAAACGACACCCCGTTACTGCATATTACAGCGCAATGAATTACAAGATTATCGAACTCGAAGCATAATTAGCGGGGAAAATTTGTCGCGGTTAGTAAGCGTGAACGCTTTCGTTTTCTCATGCTGGGGCGGCGCACGCGCCCGGCCCGAGCGCTGCAGTCGCTCCCGGCACTCCACCCGCTGACCACGCTCGGAAAATGTACACAGAACTAGACCACCATGTCTCGTAAACTACTCCGCGCCGCGCTCTTTTATCTCCTCGTCCTAAGCCTCGACGCAAAAAAAACCAGGAGAATCAAAAATAAACCTGAAGATGAGAGCAGCCCGCAACCAAGTGTAGTTTCCTACTCCACGTTTGGCTTTAATGACGTTGGATCCTATGATGGCTTTGTGCCCAGCTCTCCGGATTTTGCTACTTTTTTAAGCAGCAATGTTAACAATCAGGATTCAACTCCTCCGAGGCTGTACGGGCCCGCGTTCCCGTCGTCGGTAGAATCGTCCGGATTCGGTAATTTTGAGTCACAGCCACAAGACGGCTTAAGTTCTGGTGATGACAGTCAAGCCCAACCAAGCATGCAATTTAGTTCAGCATCCTATTTCAATCCTAATAACAATAATGAGCAGAGTCAAAATGGTTCACCAGAGGAAAAGTACAGGCGTATAGTAGATGAAGAGAGCAATTCGCCGGTGTATGGGACCAAGTTGGGCAGTAAAAATAAACAGAGACTGTTAAACCAATTCAACGAAACTGCGGCGTTTGATGTTTATAGCAATGGAAATTCTCATCCCAGTGAATCTAGATATCCAAATTATAAGGAAACAGAAGTTATTCACGATACGAAGCCAACCTCATACGGTGAGTCGGCAAGCAGCCACCAAAACATTTACAACTACGCTCCAACGTATCCTCCGACCGAGGCAGATGAAGTAAAGCCGTCTTCTAATAACACATATTCTTTTAATTTTCCCAAAGTAATTGATTTCACGAAATATAAACAATATTACCCGACAGCGGTAGAAAATCAATTCCCTACAGCTACGTTTCAGCCGGTAACAACTAAGCAAAAAGACGTTAAACAAAATAATAGCTACGGCAGTCATAATACCAACTACGAAAGTCACAGTAATAATAACAACTTCGAAAGTAATCTAAAAAATAATAATTACGGAATTCAGAACCATAATTTCGACGAGCACAATAATAATAAGAATTATGACAGTCATAGCAGCCTTAACTATCCGTCACAGGCATTTAAACATACTTATGAAGTCAAAGAAGAAGATCAAGAAAGTGATCTACCGAAACCAACTCATTATTCAAATAACGTTTATTCAAATAATTTTGTAAGTTACACTAGTCCCAAATCTAGTTTAAAGGATACTAAACCTGATTTTGAATTTAAGGATAATAAAGTAAAGCCTACTCCGCCATGGGCATATAACAATACTATTAAACACTGGAGAACCCCTGTAAAAGGCTACGAATACTCTACTGATTTCAGTAACATGAGTTTTAAATATGATACTAGTGCACCAGAAAAAGAAAGATACACAAGAAAGAAGCCTTTCAATAGCCACACAGATGAACCAATACCTGCGAGCAGTAATGTTGTAGATTTATCAGACTATAAGTTTCATGAGACTGACTACTCCAACTTTAAGAAAATACCCGGCGTTAAAGCACACTATGACGATGACTATACCAGTTTACAAAATAAATACAAAGACTTATTTAAATCTGATGACTATATAAATCAATTTAAAAACCTTTACAGTCACAATAGTCCGCCATCAACAAGTTCTCTTTGGGGAAATGTATACAAAGGCCCGGAATTTACATCACTGAAATATCCTCCAACAAATTCTCACTTTAGTGATGAGATTACTAGCGACGTTGTTCATATTCAACCGCCAAAGAGCAAACAAAAGAGTAAATACAGTCATAACAAATACAGTGATAGCAAACCTAGTGAATGGTCATTCCAAAATAAATACCGGCCATATAAATCCAGCAAGCCTAGCGATTGGACTAAAGATGTATCTCTGACGAGGTTTAAATCAGAGGAAGACTTGTTAGGTCTGAGAACTCACGATACATCACACCCTTCGTATATACCCGCGTACAGGCCTTTTAACGACGTGTCAGACGAATTCGATTACAAGAAGCTTGTAGAGAAATGGCGGCAATCCTACCTGAAATCAAAATATAAGGAATCGTTCCGCGATTTCGAGACCTACGCGTCGGATGCGAAGCCCATACACGTGCCTATACCGAAGCCATACGCGGTAAGTCTTATTAAACAATCTATTTGTAACGGTAAATTTTTCAGAATTTTAATAGCAGTCGCAGCAGATTTAGTAATCAATGAACAAAAACTATAAGACGGAATGCGGATCGGAAAAGCTGGCAGCACGCGTCTCGCACTGATTTCTTCCGCTCTTGTAAGATGATGCGCGTGCGGCCCAGAGAAATCATGAAACAAAACACACAGCATTTTCATTCAGTCATGCGTTTGCTCATGTTACTCTGTTCTCGGATACAAGAGACAATGTCTTAGGTAAAAAATTAAATTTATCGGCCGTTATATCTACCCTCATTGAAAGTGAAACGGAGCTTTGCAAGCAATTGACCAGAAGTACTAGATAATCAATGGTTTTTCATAATGGACGCCTGGTGGGTACATCGTCCGGCGTTACGGGACATTGGCTCTTCTAAGTTATACGAGTAAGATTCCTTTCACTAGCGGTCAGATAATTAGAGTTTGCATAAAATTGGTGGGTAAAATAATAGTGATTAAAAACTGGAACATGGTTTCCTTGACTTGTAGAATTGTGGTCTAATTGTGGCTATAAACGGGTCTGAACTTTGGATACCAGTTTTTTTTAACTATCTATTACATTCTTATTCTTACCAATTCAAAAATAAACAGTTCATTAGTCAATTAATTAATATTAGATTGAAGAGATTAAGCTCAGCTTTACTTGTTTTCAAACTAAGATTTGAAATTCTTATAGAACTGAAATAACAAATCAATTTTTTTTTTAATCCAGCTGAATAGTATATTAGAAATCCAATTACTTGGTTAAAATTAATTTACTTAAAACTACATACTATTAGAATCTAAAAATCTATATCTAAAATGGGCCCCTGTGGCATCGTGCCGAGGATATAGTAGATTGTTAACCAAGGGTAGAAAGTCACCCATTTCCGACGAGGTAGTTTGGCGCTCGAACGAAGTGAGAGCGCCAATATTCCGAGTCGGAATGGGTGACTTTTACCCGAGTTAAACACTCTACTTTTCATTTCGAAGTGAGGAAAGTAAAAAAAAAGCAAGGAGAAATTTTGATTTAGATAAATAAGTATTAATTATTGTTTGGCTGTAAAAGTTTCTGCCGTTGCCTACCAAGTAAAAAAAAAACGCTAAGTAGGTTTATTCCTCTTGTCACCGCTAAATGGAACTAAGACATTTACATTCAAACCGAAAAACCTTAATGATTGAATGAATTCACATCTTTAATGTATGATAATCGCTACAATAAATTCTAATAACTAGAAGGAATGAACTATTCTCACAGATTCGTTTCTGGCGTCGGCTAATAAGACTATTTTAGGCACTTTGTTCTACTCGGTGCTTACAAGGCGAGTCCTAATAGGAACATACCATTTTGCGGCCCTAGGGAATAAACGTATCATTTTCCTCCCGCTTCATAGATAAACAACGACCTACTTTCCGAGCATGAGAAATGAAAAATATTTTTGATTTGTTTATTTTAAGTAGTCACACTACTATATGTATAAATTATAAACTTGTATAAGTAGATGTCATATAGAAAGGAAAAAGTGACCAACGCCTCCGGTGCCCAAGGCTGGATACAAGTTTATAATTCTTATAGAAGTCTACAATTTCACAAAAAAATGGGTGTCAAACTGTTTGCTGTTTGAAATGTATAAGGTAGAGACGATATTGAAATTTTGTGATGAGACATATTGCGGTATAGTTTCCATAACATCCCTTCTGACCAAGTTTAGGCAATCTTAGAGTTAATGGCTATTGGGACAAAGATGTTATCTTATCAAATAGCGATATTTTGCTTGTCATCATCTCAGCAACAACTCCAGCAAGAACATGATTGACTTAACAGACATGTCATGAATAACGTTTTACTAATAGCACCTGAGAACAGCGCAATTTATAAGAAAACGATCAAGTATTAGTTCGCGTGCGACTGAAAATGCTAATGTGGCGATTTACATTTGCGCAGGAGTTTCCTCCATTCACGGTAATCTGTGGACGTTATAAATAAATGCGTGCGTGCATTTTTATATCTATTATGATTATGATATGAAGTTAGTTATTCATTTTCTAATATATAACTTAAAAAATCGGGACTAACTCTAGGAGGAGGAGTAAGTATAGGTAGGTAGTTATCGGACTGATTATATTTAGATTGCAGGGAATTTAGCAGTCTGTTAATACGATACTTGTTTGTCGCAACGCAACGTGGAGTCTATACTAATAAAGCTAAGTTGGTGAACAAGGGGTTCATTGTTAAGTTTTTGTCCACCAGAGGGGATAAATATGGGTATAATAGCTGGGGATACACGCACAACTCCTTATATAATAACTAGCTACTTACCTACATAAGGCACTACATTTTATGAATAATTAGAATTAAACTTTTCATTTTAAACCTTAAAAATATATTAAATATGAAACGGTATTGTAGTCAATCTACATTCAAGTTTTTGAGTAGAATAAGGGTCTGAATTAAACTTCACTTGCCTATGTCAGTTTTATATTTATTTGCAAGGCTAGAGTGTTTTGTTTGAGGTATAGTCACTAATACCTCAAACAACATATTATGTTGTTTGCTAGCATCAATGACTATCTTACGTTTTCATAAAAAGTTAACTTATGGGCATCATAAAAATACTATAAATAAATAGACCACGAATTCAACCGCCCCGTCCTCCGCAGATCGAAATACCCCGGCCCGTGATCGTGCCGGTGCCGGAGCCGTATCCGGTTCGGGTGCCGATACCCAAGCCCGTGGCCGTGCCGGTAGTCAAAGAGCTCATGGTGCAGGTCGAGAAACCCGTACCGTATCCGGTCTATAAAAAGGTCCCGTACCCGGTGGAAAAACCTGTGCCCGTGCCTGTAGAAAAGCAGGTCAGTGCTATTTAGACGTAGGGCGTTTTCAGATGAGTTTACCTAGAACTTTTTTTAAATTGAAAGTTTGATATGCAAAACAGATTCCCTAACTTATTATTACACTTTTTGATTTTTGTCATATAGGTAGGTTTGGGCAAAAAGCGATAGTAACAGAAAAGTAGAAAATTAAAAACACTTTTCTTATCACAGGCAACACAAATAGTTTTTTATGTTATTCCTGATACTTATAGTAATCCACAACATTTCCAAATAAAAAAAGTTAAGAGGTACACGTTATCATGAAAACGCCTAACAAAATGGGTAAACAAAACTAAAATTAAATAAATAATATGACTTTCTCGATTTCGTTCCCTGCTATATAAAACTTTACTTTTGAGTAATTAGTATCAAGACATAATTTTAATAATATGTTTATTTATTAGTATGCAAATAACATAAAATTTATTATATTTATCGCAGTTGGGCGTGGGCATATATTCCGATATATAATATATTGCGTTGCTGTCAGCTTTATCTATCCGTGCATTATATTTATTCCTAACATTATAAATTGATAAATATATAATAAATGTATAACTAGGTATGTAATTCTTAATTTACTAGTTTTCCAATATTTGTGCTTCAAAACATTATTTATTTTTCAAATTTTAATACGAAGCGCACTTGTTGGAGCTTTCATTCTCGTATTTTAATTTGTTAATGCTTAGATAATGCTGCTTAATGAATCTTAGTGTATATACTAAGAGCTGGCTACATCATATATGACACAATAATCATAGCAACGAAACCCGTCTACTTATTTGATATTCTATCCTAACTAGCAACTATCCCAACATCTATCTTTCAGCTATTCTGCGGTTTCATCGCTCTCATTATTGTGTCATATCTGACGTAGCCAGCTCTCCGACTAAGTAGTAGGACTACTATTAGTACTTGTTATGAAGTGTTTTAATCAACAATGAACAATAACAAGTTTCTTATTCACCTGAGCTACACTTAGCGAGTGAACGTTTTTGCTTGTGTCTTATCGAGATACAAACATAATGTCTTGTGTAAACTAGACGTGATGTTAGAGAGGATAATTCTTTAAAATATTTTTTTTTACTGAAGTTGATTTGAGATATGTGATAAAAACGTTTATTTCGGCTTACTTATTAGCTTTCTAGAAACTATAATTTTACCAAGTTTAAGTTTAATTTTACAAACGAGGGCCAAAACCGTTCAGGAAAAGGGTGACTTTTCTGAGGACATAATAAAATTAACGATTTGGATACATAACACTAAAGTTTTAACTATACAGATTTAAACAAGATTTGCATTCACATACAGCCTTGGCCAGAAGTGTTGAGCATAGGTGTTTTTTGTTTACAATTTTGATGTTAAGCATTATTTCCCTATCCTAACAATGTACGGTAACGGTAAATGTTATATTTTATTTATAAATATAGAAAACTTCACTTAATAACACTTTCAAGGTACTTAAAAAATATGAAAACAGAAGGTACCAAAAATGTAAATTTAAGTCGGTGCGACATATTGCAAATATTCTATGCAGTTACTACTAACTTCAACAAAACATGCCTATTAGTTTAAATTAATTGACAAAATAACTTAAACAAAGATGGAAACGATGGACTAAACTTTCCAGTTTTGTATGAAAATCGCATTGGTGCTCAACACTTCTGGCCAAGGCTGTATATGAGTTAAATTAGAAAGTTAGGGTTTAAAATACATCTATTTCATAATGTTCACAGAAAGGACGCGTAACCTCAACTCATACCATATCAAAAAGTAATTGACCAACGAGATTATTCACGTTCCCGTTAATGATTTTTTTCTCATGAACAATATAAAAATATAGTAGGACCTGTCAGAAGGCCAAAGATACTTACCTGTTACGAGTACTTAGTTACTTTGAATTTGATAACACTCTTGACTATTTTCCCTATAACAGATCCCACTCTGTAAAACACAAGTACCTACCGACTTACAGCATAGGTACCTATAGGTACGCATAATATAATTATCAAGTGCATTTAAATATACATCTAAACAAGAATATAATGTTTTGTTTAAATATAATTTATTGTTGAAGCGCTGGTAGCCTTGCGGTAAGACGTCCGACTTTCAATCGGGAGGTCTCGGGTTCAAACCCCGGCTCGTACCACTGAGTTTTTCGGAACTTATGTACGGAATATCATTTGATATTTACCAGTCGCTTTTCGGTGAAGGAAAACATCGTAAGGAAACCGGACCTAATCCCAAAAAGACCTAGTTTCCCCTCGGGGTTGGAAGGTCAGATGGCAGTCGCTTTCGTAAAAACTAGTGTATACGCCAATTCATGGGATTAGGTTGTCAAGCGGACCCCAAGCCGGGATAAACGCTAGGAGGAAGAAGAAGAATATAATGTTTGATCCACACAATTTAACGTTTCATCTCTCGTTACGGTCTGAATTTGTTTTACAAAATACAGTATCCAGCCTAATTTTTATAATATAGGTGCCCGTTCCAGTAATGAAGCCATATCCAGTACCTGTTCCGCACATAAGGCCGGTGTTCCACCACACGCGACCACACGAGGAACTGGACGAGGCCGGGACGGACGAATACGACGATTATTTGCCCCGCCCAGATAGCTACAGGACTAGTAAGAAAGTGCCGTATTCAAAGCGGCCTACGAGGTGAGTCATGCTGACATGTTATCATTTAATCTTAAGTACCATGGTGAGAAGCCGTATTCAGTGCCCGTGCCCCTAATAAGGCCGGTATTCCACCACACGCGATCGCACGAGGAGTTGGAGGAGGCCGGGACGGACGAATACGACGATTATCTACCCCGCCCAGATAGCTACAGGACGAGTAAAAGTGCCGTATTCTAAGCGGCCTACGAGGTGAGTCATGCTTACATTTTATCATTTTAAGTACTATGGTGAGAAGTCGTATTGAGTGCCCGTGCCGTTAGGCCCATGTTCCACCACAAGTGGATGAATTGGACGAGGTCGAAACGGATGTGCATAGCGATATACCTACACGACCTGATGACTACAGCAATAGGCCCCCAGACACTGTCAGTAATAATGTCATTATTTCTATACCCGTCCTTTTCTATGTATATGGAGAATGACAAGGATGAGTAGAGAAATAATGTCATTATTACTGACAGTGTCTGGTGGCCTTATAGGACGAGTAAGAAAGTGCCGTATTCTAAGCGGCTTACGAGGTGAGGCGTGTTTACAATTTACATGCTGTTATTTAAGTGCCATGGTGAGAAGCTGTCCTAAGTGCCCGTGCCAAAATAAATGTAAAAATAAAATTAATGTTAAATTTATTTGCTGCTACAATACGTATAAATTAACTTGATTTATTCGACATATAACTGTCAAATATCGAAAGTGCCTTGATTATCAGTAATACACGTTATCAATTATAATCAAAAACGCAATTTTCCTCATTATCGTTTTTCAGGAAACATTTGCGAATCACGGCACTGACATTGTAGAGCTAATTGCATAATTATAATAGTTTGAACAGTCTAAAACATCGTGCGTGTCTTACGTAACATACCGTCAGATATTGTAAGTTTAATATAGCATGCGAATGAAGTTCATAGACTTTCAGGCTGTATTTATGTTCGATTTTTTTACTTTTAGAGACTGACACATAAATGGGGTTGGCAACTGTCAACGGTTTGGCCAGATGGCGCCAGCATAGCTAGGTCCCTTTCACTAGTATTGTTGTATGGGATTTGGCTTAAAGGCTAGCCCATCCAGGTCAAAAAAAAATAAAAAAAAAACGTGATTTTGACACTTTTGTACGACTGACAGGGACCCAGCTATGCTGGCGCCATCTGTAAATACTTTCCACCGGCCAACCCCATTGGTGACATAATGTTTAGAAATAAAGGAAAAGTAGAAAAATCCACTGTCTCGCCTGAGGCAGAAGATTTTTTCTACTTTTCCTTTATATCTGAACATTGTGGTATTATTATCAGACGAACTACCTAATATAAAATTATTTGTCACATGTCCATTAATCGCTACAGAACCTGGATTATCTCTTAAATCACTTGGCTGAATAATTTACCATGAGTCAATTCCATGTGCAGTTTAGTATTTAATCTTCAACATTAACTTTTACACTGATAACACAAGTGTTAAGTTTAGAATTTTGGCTATTCTTTACGTTTAGCCCCATTTATTGATCTTAAATTAATCCTGTAAGTAATTAAATTAAAAAACGTATAATTTAAACGTTTTTATCATTATTTTTTGTTTTGAATTTTAAGTACAGAAAGCTTAATCTCTGACTTCCAAAGATAGATTAACTCAGAGATGCCCCAGGAATCGAAGAGCTGGCATCTACCTCCGTCAAAGTTAATTTAGCTATCCAGCGAGGAAATGCGAGTATCTTCGGTACCATTTTCAGATATATTTTAAATATAGAGTCTGTCCGGAAAGAAAAGTATCGTGGTTGATATGGGACCTCATATATTCTATGACACTTTTCTTTCCAGACACATTCTACCTAATTTTAGTTTTTGGGTAGTTTGACACTACACTTCATTATAACGTTTATAGTTTTCTTTTAAGTAGGCATTTGTGATTGCATACAGTCACCAATTAATAATTACCCATTAATGTTTAACCATTTCAGTCCGCGCTACCGAGACCGGCCGCGTAGGCCCCAAAGGGCCCCGTACCACGACCGGAACAGGAGACAGTGGCCAGGCCAGAGGCCGAACTGGAGACTGTCCGAATTAAAACCGAGGCCATTTAGGTCTCCCTATGACGAGGAGTTTGAGCGCAGTGACTACTTCCTGCACTGCAAGAGAACCGGAGTCTGTTAGCGTATTTTAATTTTGGACAATGTTTTGTTCTGCATTTGTTTACTTTCCTAGTGAGACTGGTTTAGCATTAGTAGCAAGTATTTTTGAGAATAAAATGTCGAGTAAAAATCTGTGTAATTTAAAGAGTGCACCCGACTCAATTGAATGTGAGAATAGGAACGATGGGGTATCTATATCTTTAACTTGTTAAAACTAAAACGTATTACTAATATTGTCGTATTGCTCTAAGAACATTTTTGCTTATTTTATTAAATATTTAGACTATGTGCCAATATATCTTGTTTTGGTTTAAAGTTGGTTAATTATTATTAGTTTCTGTAATTTGATGAGAAAGGTCGACCCCAAGTAATGGGAGCTGGCAAGGAAGAAGAGTTGTTTAATTTGAACAAAGAATGGATAGCATTTTGTTATATTTGTATAGTAAATTTTAAGTGTTATAGATTGAGTAAATAATTGTAATAAACCACAGTTCGTTTTCTTTTCTTGCGTAGATCGCACTCGTGCTTACCAGGAACATATTTGAGCAAGTACATTATCGAGTATAAAAACCACCACTGTGATTATTTCTACCAATGGCGAGACGTGTATAGACCTCTTCTCTTCTAATTTTCGTAAAACAGAACTTTCAAATCCATAGGCTTGCCTATACAATTTTTTGACTCGCCACCTCTGGTACTTACCAAAGTATTTCAGTTTCAAACGTTTTTTTGTCCTAACACCCGTACTTAGAGGCGATGGATGTTCACACTTTCTGAAAAAGTGAGAACTCAGGAAGACCACATGTGGATCTGATAATTAAGCTGTCCATAGCACGAGATCAACGTACGGTCACGCATGGCTGCGCGCTTTTCCCAACGCTCCAATAAACAGGGTGCATCTTACGCATGCGCGTCATGATTAACGGTTTTCCTGCTAATAAATTATTAAAACTGCAGTGACCGCCTGCGAAATTGCTGCAAGGAATGAAAAACAAACAGGTTTTTGCCTCGAATACGTTTAAGTAGGTACATTGATTTTTCGTATATCTTTCAGAGTTCATGGTCTTAGTTCCTAATAAAGATGGGTTAGAAGAGTTTGTAAGGATGAAGGACTGGTGGGATTCCTCTAAAAGAAAACCTGTAGCAGTATATGAAAGCTTCGTACAGGGAAGTTTGAGAAGGAACTTATTTTGATACATCTTTTAATATCAAATGAATTTTCAGAGTAATTTCAACTTTCATCGAGTAAAATTGTTGACATCCCTCAAGGTGGACTGGACATGACTTTTGATTAAATTAACATCATCAGAATCATACGCTGAATCGTAGATAATGGACGACGGATATTTAGGATCGATTTATATATATCATTTTTATGATCTCTATAATAAAAGCATTTTAATGTAAGAATTCATTGCGAAATATTTTAGGATGCCATAGCAGATCAGTAAGTAAACGATTATATTCTCTCATGATTTATATACAGCTCAACGAATCAGTTAAACCGTGAACCTACGTATAAGTTTAATTATATAAATTGGCAGCCGGTTCACGGTCGCGGTTACGGTTCACGAGTTATTTCGTCGCGGTACTGTATTTATTAGCATCGGTTGCCGCATACTAACTCAAGTAACCAGTATTCGTGTGATCTTTGAAAACTGATAATTGTTACGGGCATAGAGGTCACACTGTTGCTGGGTGACCAGAGGCTAGTGTAGGTAGCCATGGGAACGCCCGGCCGTTCACCCACGATGACACTTTTCTCACCATGCCCAAGGGCACTTTTGTTTGGGCCTAATTAAGAACACCTTTTGTTGATTACGAAACGTTCAGTGACAATTCCGTGTTTGGAGTTAAAATGTTAGTCATACTACTCATTACGTTAGAATAGGCTTAATCACTGTTTCACTAGGTTATGGGCCCAGAATGAATTACTCAAAGGTTAAGTAAATAATTAAGTGCAAATTGACGAGATGCCACAATATATTGTTTTATGCTAAAATTAAAATGCTCCTTATATGTGAATGTCACCATAAAGCGGAAGAACTTATTGTAAAGGAGGTGAAGGAGACGGACAACACGACCCACTAAGGTTGACACGTAAGTCTGTCTATGAAATTATACTTAGGTAGGTATATTATCTCTCTACAGCTCGAACAAGGTAATATTATTGTAGAGGTTGTCATTTCAACCCCAATGCCTTGCCAGAAAAAACGCTTTAAGCGGAATTCCTCGGTTCTACATATTATTGGTTTGAGAGAAACATATATTGGTCGATACACAAATCTTTAATATTACCTAAAGGTTTATCATTATTATCACAAATAAAAACTCTGGAATAACTTGTCAGGTGACAAGCAAAACTCACAAATAACAAAAATATTAATAAACGAAAATCTTCTTCTTCCTAGCGTTTATCCCGGCTTGGGGTCCGCTTGACAACCTAATCCCATGAATTGGCATAGACACTAGTTTTTACGAAAGCGACTGCCATCAGACCTTCCAACCCAGAGGGGAAACTAGGCCTTTTTGGGATTAGGTCCGGTTTCCTTACGATGTTTTCCTTCACCGAAAAGCGACTGGTAAATATCAAATGATATTCCGTACATAAGTTCCGAAAAACTCAGTGGTACGAGCCGGGGTTTGAACCCGAGACCTCCGGATTGAAAGTCGGACGTCCTACCGCAAGGCTACCAGCGCTTATTAATAAACGAAAATCAACCTTGTTATATTGCAAGTGTGGTTCATTATGGCTATGAACGTGTGGTAGTACTTAGTGAGTTTTGCTTGTCACCTGACGAACTCATAAACTGATAAATCTCATCATGTTAATTACCAAATATTAATTGAAGTTGTAAGTAGCAAAGTCTTAGAAAACATCATGCTGTAACTTCTTTATTGTATCTTCAGATTTTTAGGGAGATTTCATAATGAGTTTTTAAAATGGTACCTAATTACCATTATCAGTAACTGTTAGTCTATTTTAGCTAACTAGCTACCTACGTAATGAATTTAATTACGTCGATGATATTATCTGCTGTGCAGTGTGTGTAATTTTTGAACAGTACATAACATACTGGGTAAGTAATAAAAGATATAAGAACTTATTGTATAATATTCATATTATATACGCTCATATTGCATAAGCTTGTTTTGTATACCGTTCAAAGTCTATAATGAACGTTTGATATAACATCAAAATATCTAATTTTGTTAAGTATAACGTTGTTTAAGTATAATATCGTTATATATAACGGTCATAATGTATAACGTTCATAATACCTTAGATTTATAATGTATAATATTCAATACATCTAACACCAAAATACATAATGCTCGTATAGAATAACGGGTTGTCTAAATCGCAGCTCGTGTACATATCAACTCGCCTAAAAGCAACTGGTCTACACGATTTTTTAAGTAGCAGCTAGTCTAATTAGCTATTCTAAAATTCTCAAAATGTTGAATCCTCAACTTAACTAGACGGAGCCCCGCTTCGCGGGGCTCCTATTTCCGGGCGTTTTGCCCTTCGGGCATCTGAAGCTACCTAACGAACCTAACCTACCTATTCTACCTATTGATTTAGTTTGAAATCCGTGACAAACATTACACTTTGGGGAAAAAGGTTGGAATGGAGTTTATAACCTATTTAGTATATCATACGCGATTATATTTTGTAATTATTATACTAAAAGATAGTATATCTTATGATCGATATACGTTATGTATGTTATATTAAACAAATTTAGAGTATTTGAGTGTTATATGATAAGTTATTATACAAAATGAGTGTTATATTAATTGACCGTTATTCCTAATAAAAATATAGATTTTGTTGTTATAGCAAACGTTCATTATATCTTGTGAACGTTATTAATATGAAATTATATATTTTGTAGTTATATCTTATGGGACGCACCCTAACATACTATGTATGTTGTTTCATTTGGACTATAAATTACTTAAATTTAAAAGTATTAGACCTCAACTACGTTAACCAAATTTCAGTTAGATTAGAACAAACCGTACTAATGATATGCGGAGCAAACTATTAAAATCAAAAAATCCTCGAAATGCAGAGACGCTAGACGTGCCGGTATCCAGATGAATGACAGAGGATAAAATGTAAAATCGTACCTTCTCTACGCTACGCTCGTTTGATTATGGAGCGTTTCCATTTATTTATTTATTTAGGTTCATAAATTTAATTATAATAAGAAATGCAAGTAAAAAGCGCGATCCGTTTCATTTTGCGCACAACAATAGCGTGAAGGCAGGTAACTTATCGAACGAGCGGAGCGTAAGCGAAGCTCGTTCTTACAAACAACTTCAGACCCAACTGTCACCTGGCTACTGGGACGTCTCGGCATTGATTTAGGCATCAACTGGTCACATCAAACTTTTGTTCTAACCGGTCATACAGCCGAAACCAATAATATTTGTTTCAACCCGTCACAAGTAAATATAGTTCTATTAAGTCACATAGTAATTTTGTAGCTATTGGTCACACTGAAAATATGTTCCTATTCGTCATCCCGTCAATAAGTTCTAACTGGTCACAGTGATACAAAGCGATGGCTATGGCGAAAATCATATCCCTTTACGTTGTTCAGTCAGCAACAAACAGCAGCAGTATGCAAATTAATAAAAGTTAGTTATAAGATATTGATATTATGGTCGTGTATATATATTTTTTACTTGTCATGCTCAAAAAGTTTGTCGTATTAGGCTTACGTAGGTGGACTAAAGTAGTACATTTAACCCCGAGGGCTAATATATATGTATACATAATTTCGCTTCTCATAGTTCTCATCATGTGCGTAAATAATCATTATTTTATTTTATTTTATTTCATTATTTTCTCGCAATCGAAATGAAAAATAGTATGTATGACTTGGTTCTAAAAGCCATATTACCACTCGAACAATTTTAAACAATTTTAAAATTTACCGAACGAATTTACCGAAAATAATGAAATAAAATAAAATAAAATAATGATTATTTACGCACATTAACTAATCTAAGGTGAAAATTTGGTTAAACTGGACCGAATTTCGTAAAGTCTGCTCTGGACGGCACCCGGCCCATCGCCGCGGGCCCGGGCTCGCGGGGATGGGCCGGGCGCCGTGCAGACTACGAAATTAGACTTTTTATGCACATAACAATAAGAACTATGAGAAGCGAAATTATGTATACATATTAGCCCTAGGGGTTAAATACTTTAGTCCACCTACGTAAGCCTAATACGACAAACTTTTTGAGCATGACAAGTAAAAAATATATATACACGACCATAATATCAATATCTTATAACTAACTTTTATTAATTTGCATACTGCTGCTGTTTGTTGCTGACTGAACAACGTAAAGGGATATGATTTTCGCCATAGCCATCGCTTTGTATCACTGTGACCAGTTAGAACTTATTGACGGGATGACAAATAGGAACATATTTTCAGTGTGACCAATAGCTACAAAATTACTATGTGACTTAATAGAACTATATTTACTTGTGACGGGTTGAAACAAATATTATTGGTTTCGGCAGTATGACCGGTTAGAACAAAACTTTGGTGTGACCAGTTGATGCCTAAATCTCGGCATTTGGATGGCTTTTTGATTTACATAGTTTGTCCGACGATAACTTTAGTAACGTTTTTCTGATCTTTATGAAATTTGTTAGGGTTGTAGCAGAGATCAACAAAATTTGCGAGTTCGTATATGAGCTGGATTGATACGGGGGTTCTGAAATTAGAAGGCCTAAAAAGGTTTTGGAAAGGGGTCTTGTTACGTTGGTCATCTTATTTGCTACTTTTACGAGTAAGTATGGTTGAGTTTGGTATCAAATGAAAGGTATTGATTTACCCTCTTATCAAATTCTTATTAACTGCTTACTGTTTCATAATAATTAGCAACATAAAATAGATTTCAAAAATATTTTCACTTATATTTTGCTTTTGGTGTAAATATTTTGACAACTGACATTAACATATTTACCATAGACGCAAAATGATTTAATGATGGTGTCCGAAACCTATAGGTGTCCACAGATGAGAACGACATGTCAAAGTAACAGAGTGAGAGGTGGATGTAAATTAAATGAGACAAAAACTGACAAAATAAATCTGAACAGATTTCGTCGCGGTAAAATTTTGAGCATCAACCACACAATTTAATACGGACGTTTAATTTCACCAAGATGGTTAGTTTAGAAAAAAAACATACTAATATAGTTTGGCCAGAGTTTGTTTCACTTCAAGCATAGACAGGGAGAATCATACTGTCTTTTTCTAATGCTAGTACTCTCACTACTAAAAAAGGGATGGGTATAGCATGTTACTCTGACTGTTACTGCGCTTTTTGGTTTGCCGGACTATATTTACAAATTAATGTTATAGCTTGGCAAACCATTTCTGTCAGTACAAAAGCGCGGCA
Source organism: Pammene fasciana (assembly GCA_911728535.1). Taxonomy (NCBI): domain Eukaryota; kingdom Metazoa; phylum Arthropoda; class Insecta; order Lepidoptera; family Tortricidae; genus Pammene; species Pammene fasciana. The sequence continues at coordinate 7,790,763 of OU452279.1, forward strand.
AATTTGAAAAATTGTTGGTTGGCTGGCCGCCATTGGCCCCATTTTTGGTATTTTTAGTAGGCGATTCGCGAGTTCACAGTTCGGGGCGAACTACTAGTGTAAATAAATGATAGATTGGATCTAAGCTAGAGCACTTGTTATGGATACCGGTTTAGATTCTTGTCTTCTAAAATTACATTCACAGGAAGGTTGTCTGAACATTGTTATCATATTGTAGGTACTGTACCGTACTCTAACTTCAAAATACGATACAGCTACGCCTAAACGTCTGAATCAGAATTTGATCGAAATGTACTCCGGGGCAGTTGTCCAACACACAGCAAATAATCAACCACTTTTGGAGTTCCAAAAGTGGTTGATTATTTGCTGTGTGTTGGAGATAGATTTTATTTTAATTTATTGTTTGTGTATTTTAAAGTTAGAATACGGCACTTGGCCAAATAAAACGTGACCGGGGTAAGTGGTCCACCAGATGATTATTTTTAGTAAACTCTTATATATTTTTTGTCGTATTTAAGGTTTAAGGCACAAAACCAAACCTTAATCTCAAGCCTGGATTACGAAATAACGCCTGAAAGTTACAGATGTTGACTCTACATATTATTATAATATGCAGGTATGTACACTTGTGTATTCCGGGTGTGACAGGCTTTCTCGAACTATCAACTCACGACAAAGCTGTCAGATATGGCGACTTTGTTAAATAAATTAATATCTAGTATACCTTGATAGCATTATATTATGCACGACTTTATTAAGGTACATGTTATGCGGCATTAAACATTATGCGAAGTAGGAAAGTTCTAGGACTCAAATAATGATTTGGCTTTATATGACATACAGTCCTTAGCCATTGGACAAAGCCACATAGGTATACCCGTACAAATATTAAGTATCAGGACCAAAATTATCTTTACATTTTGGCTAGGGGATTAGAACAAAGTAGAAAAATAAACATTAAAATGTATTTAAATTTGATCTTCTGTCCAAAGGATCGGAACGGAATAAATTGAAATGAAGACGGATCCGTAGGGACCATAGGGGAAATGAATTATCATTTAGTGGACGGATAAAACTTTGTCTTTGGTGTGACATCATTACCTACTCATATTTGGGAATCTCAGCAATTACTGAGTTATCGAGTAAAATCAATTATCAAGTGATTGATGTCGGCCATAGGTAGATTTTCAAACAGTAGATTTGTTTAGTCTTATTTTGTCACTTATGAATTAGCTACGTGTGAAAATGTGTCGGTTTTATTATGTCTCAATTTCTCAGATGAATAATCTGTGCAAAAATTCATGATCTAGATTTTTAAGACAATGAACGTGTACTCCCACTCCATTTATTATCTAAAGTCATTTGTCTTACCTTACCCAGTGTATTAATTATTTATAAAGAATAATTTCAAAAGGGACTAGAAGTAGGACTTAGACAAAAGGGAGAGGACCCCCGCTCCGAGTCGTTTCTGGTGCAAAGGTTGTCCGTAGCTATCCAGCGGGGTAATGCCGCTGGGCACTTTTGCACCGGAAACGACAACGAACGGCAGCAATGTTTCTAGTGAAGTTGACTGATGTACAATTAATGTGTACGCTTTTTAGGGTTCCGTACCTCAAAAGGAAAAAACGGAACCCTTATATTATCACTTTGTTGTCCGTCTGTCTGTCTATCAAGACCATTTTTCTCAGGAACGCGTAGAGGTATCAAGCTGAAATTTATATCAAATACTCAGGTCTGTTGTCCCTTGAAGCTGTGAAAAAATCAAACTTAAAAGTCAATGCAATCAAAAGATACAGTCGTTTATGCTGCAAATTTTAGAGTTTTCGGCACTCGCAAAACCTACGAAATTTGGCACGAAGCAACGTCATATAGCATAGACAAAGAAAAAATTATAAAAAGTAGAAATTTTTAGCAAAATCATACAAAAATATATATTTAAAATTTTAAACTTACTACCTTTTTCCTCGTAAACGCGTGAAGTTATTAAGTTGAAATTCTTGTCAAATACTCAGGGTTATAGGACCTTTCAGATGTAACGAAACCAAACTTTTATGTTATCGCAATCTAAAGAAATAGCAATTTAAGTTGCATATTTTGAAACTGAGTACTCGCAAGAAACTCAAAACCTAAAGGGTACTTCCCGTAAACTCAGAAACTTGAAACTTGGCACGAAGAAACTTCATATAGCACAGACAAAGAAAAAATTACGAAAAGTAGAAATTTTTAGTAAAATCATACAAAAAAATATATTTTAAATTTTAAACTTACTGCGATTTTCCTCGTAAACGCGTGTAGTTATTAAATTGAAATTCATGTCAAATACTCAAGGCTATATAGTACCTTTCAGATGTAGCAAAACCAAATCTTTATGTCAACGCAATCAAAAGAAATAGCAATTTAAGTTGCATATTTTGGAGCTGAGTACTCGCAAGAAACTCAAAACCTAAAGGGTACTTCCCGTAAACCCAGATACTGGAAACTTATCATGAAGAAACTTCATATAGCACAGACAAAGGAAAAATTACGAAAAGTAGACATTTTTAGTAAAATCGTACGTAAAATATTTTTTTGAATTTTAAACTTACTACCTGTTTCCTCGTAAACGCTTAGAGGTATTAAATTGAAATTCATATCATATACTCAGCTCTAAAATATCTTTCTGCTGTAGCAAAACGAAACTTTCATGTCCACGCAATCATAAGATATAGCAATTGTTATAGGTTTTTACGGAACCCTCGGTGCGCGAGTCCGACTCGCACTTGGCCGGTTTTTTAAAGATATAATTTAAAAGTTATTTTCTATCTTAACCACATGTACAATTTTATGACCTTAAACACATAGTGTTATTTTGTAATTAATAAGTTCACACATTTCAGATTTTACACTTTTGTTTATATTTGAAATCAGCAAGATTCGATCCCTAATTTACAAACTAGTTAAATAAACGTGAGAACACGAAGAATTTACAGTTTTACTGGTACCTACTTAATTATTTGGTTTGCCAATCAATTGTGTATTTTCATCATTTTATTTGGCAAATTCTTATATGTGACTTTTAGATAAGTGTTTAGTGCCTATATTTACCGGCTCGGGCTGAGTCGGCTCTACCCTACCTCGCATAAGATCAGTTGTATTGGAAAACCAGTTGAAATTCAGAACTAACTAATAAACGAGATTATGATAAACAATTGAGTGAGTTTGACATTAGATGAGACATATGCGTAAGGTATATAGGGTAAATTGCCAGTAACTGGCCACTGTCCAGTAACTGGCCACCTCAAACTAAAAATGAGCTCTATCATCCTACAAACAGAATTCATTTTAGCATGAGGTTTTAGTTTTAATTACTTGTCACCTATCAACAACAGGCCAAGTTATAATAAAATTAATTCTGTCTGTAGGTAAATAGAGTTCATTTTTAGTATGAGTGGCCAGTTACTGGCGATTTACCCTACCTACATTATACATTAGTTATCTGAATAGAGAAAAATAAAGAAAGAATTAAAGAAAGATTACCTACCTACACTGTAGAGATAGACAGGGACGTATCCAGGAGGGAACAATACATGGGAATTCGGCGTGCACTAGCAGCGGCGCTGCGAAATCTTGCGGTGGAATATAAAAAAAAAAGTTAAAAAAAAAACTCCTGCTAGAGGCAATCGTGAGCGCGGACGCGGACTTCTAGCTGGAGCGTAGTTTCAGGGGACTCTGCCGAAAATTATACAAGAGCAGGTGACGCAACAATAATTTTAAACGAAAAACAACCGATTGCACTGAGCATCCACCTTTCCAAAAGAAAATGCCCGAGATACTGAAAAAAAATACTGAAATCACTATAGGTGAGCCTATAATATTTGAAGAGTTCCCTCGATTTCTCCAGGATTCCGTCATCAGAACCTGACCTAGTAACAATGGGAACAGTAAAGTATACTCTTTCAAACAAAATAGAATTTTCCAAATCGGTGCAGGCGTCTCCGAATAATCCGTAATAGCAAAAACAAAGATCCTGACTAATTGACAACCTCCTCCTTCAAAATCTTGAAGTCGGTTGAAAACCGCATTGTCACCAAAATGATTATTTTTTATCTTATTTTTTTTAACAGGGGGAAGTAGTCCTCATTGAATACTGCCACCCCGGTTTCCGACAGCATGCCCGATTGCAGCCAATCGGTTTTCTGTAACCGGCCTAAGTTGCTCAACCCCATATTTAATTGAAAAACAAGTCGTATGAATAGGTGGCGGATATGTCCGTCACGGGACTGGCCTTGAATTATCGCGTCCAATTCATCATCGTGGGCAGTAGATTCTAAATGTGACGCTGTAATCACGTAGTATTATGTGATTTGTGATGATACCGTCACGTTAAATCACAAAAATCAGGTTTTCTCATCTGTGTTTTCCTGTTGAGCCAGGGAATGTTAATTTTAGTTATCGATGCGAATTGGGTTATCTTTCATCGGGAAAAAGTTAACTTAATGGACGTTTACATACTTTAAATATTTATCCATAAATTGGTCGTTATTGCACCAAATTCTGAATTCGCTAATATTTTCTTTTACTATGTACTCTTTATAGAATTATCTACCTACGTCTGTTTATGTTATTCGTTTCTGAGAACAGTGTTAATACCTTTTAACGGTACAGCAGTTGAAAGAATACCAAAATACTGAATTAAATTAGGAGTATTACAGGTCAAATTGAGTAAGTATGAAGTATGTGTATTACTGCATTGTAATTCATTATCACCAAATATTTTTGACGCCTACACAAACAAAAGCACGCGCTAAAATATAACGGCACCATTCGCCCTACCCTAATCAAGTTAATGCATTTAATAGTCGCAGTCTAATTTAAACACCTTAAATGGAACCATACAAAGCGTATTGACTGGTGAAGTTGTAGCGAATATATAAATGTTGGCGAGACCTCGAACTGTTTAGTCTGTCTTCGCGGCCCCGCTGAACCGGTCGGCCTGACCCCGCAACTCTTGGTCAACTTTACACATCAGAAACACGTAAGTTTAATAAAAATAACTTAAATAACCAAATCTTAATATAGGTACTTAGCATAGGAAATCTTAAACGTGGGTATAATTTTAAACTAAAACTGGTGTCACTTTGTTAGGTCGCGATTGTCAACAAAGGCATTTTATAGGCAACGAATGTACTTAAATGTACATAATAACCATCACCTATTAAATATTTTATTTATATGTAATATATAAAGTATACCTACTTATACTCTCCTTTAACTGTTCAGTTATTTTAATAGGTTGTACTCGTAATTGTATGGTGTGTTTTTATGGCCTGATTCAAGTGCGTTACAATACAAATGCGTTTCAACCATTTAATAATGATTTAATTTCTTTTAATACGCCCCTGTGCAGTGAATATATTGTTTTTGTGGAGTATCCGTGTGATGGTTAGAATTCCATAAATGTGATTTGGTACAGTTAATGTTAGTAATTTTCGAGATTATGCCTAAGAACTGCTAAGAGTCAAAGTTAATTTCTTGCATGTACAGTCGACTTCAAAGATATGTTTGCACTTTTGCATCTTTATCACAAAGGCGTGAGGTGAAAAAGTGTAAACATATTAGTGATATTTGTCGTCGACTGTACAAAGATTAGGAGTTTAATTGATACTTTTAGGCGATATTTAATCACATTGTCGGGAAATAGCCATTACTCACTTTTAAGGCCACCTAATAAGACATTCATTCGAGGTGTAGGAAACTCCAACCTGTCAAAGTTGTATGATAAAGGTAGGTACTTTCCTAGTAGTAGAAATGGCAGCAGAGTCTCATGTCGAGCATTAGGACATTTACCTTTACGAAAGTCAATGTTTTTGGACAAATCTGTCTTACCATCCTATACGTAAACATGAAATTAAAGGAAAATACAATCAGCTGTAAGGTAGTTTGTATGATTTTACGAGTGAAATTAGTCATTCAAGAATGCCTATTAATTAACGTGGTTAATTGGCATACGTCCATAATAACGCCTATTGCTGCTCTGTTGTATTGGTACGTTATTTACTCAGAAATATTACATATTCAATGTAGTTTAATTATTATATTTTTTTCCAACTAGGTAGGATTTATTATAACACCTTCATTGTACCTAATACAGGTTAACTATTAACTATGATTTGTTAACATTTAAAAGATTAAAACATGTAAAACCCACTTTGTAGGTAAAGTTAAATGAGTCGGGAATGCCGTCGAAAACCGGATCGGGAGTATCCAATTAGGATTAAGTACCTCTACCTCTGACAAAGACAACTGGGCTGGGGTTACTTGGGATAGAGGGGAAATATTGGACTGTAGGTAATTTTTAGTATGATACAATAAAGATGAAAGATTTGGATTGGTATCTTCAGAAACACGCTCTCTATCCCTTGAAAGCGGTAGGGAGAAACGCATTTTATCCACATGTGGGGAAAGATATTAGGTATAAGTTTTGACTTGTTTTTTTACGTTATATGGTAGGATGGACTTTAAAGAGATGATTTCCTATGATATAATTTTTGGAAACAGATCATTTGGCGACGATTTTTTTATATTTTATAGGTAGCTGTTTTGTGGTGGTCTCTCGACTCGCTACGCTCGTGGCTCAAGTTTGGAATCTTTTGCTAGCTCGGGTCTCAATAAAAGCACAAGAGGTCAAACGTCAACTTTGCCCCCATGAATAATAAAATTAATAAATAATTACTCCCAGGTCTAAAAGTTCTGACCCCAAGTTATACCTACCATGTTCCGGTGCATAGGTACATTGTTAAAAAAAGGTTCAGTGGGTTGCAATCAATCAATTGTTTAATATGCAAGTACCTAGAAGTCCTAGAATACATAAAATGACTCATTAAGAGGAAGTAATAATCTATGTAGGTACCTATGCAGAAAATGCCACAGATGGTTCTCTGCCTTTTCGCCGAAAATTGTATTGCCGAATTTCACTTGCCAACCAACGTTTCGCAGAAGTTTCATTTGGCCGAATTTCATTTCCCAAATTTACATAATCCAACCGAACCTAACCCAACCTAGTAGGTGATTTTCGTTTCCCAACTATGGGGTTGGGAAATGAAATGGTTGCGAAATTATTATTTGGTAAAAGTTATTCGGCCAAATGAAACTTCTGCGAAAAGTTGGTTGGCAAGTGAAATTCGGCAATGCATTTTTCGGCGAAAAGGCAGGATACCGCCACAGATACATGGTAAGATTATCCGCAACTGTTACATTCAGTTCTTGTTTATTCAATTAAGGCTCTACACGATAGTTTGTATAACATCAAAATGAATAACTTCAAACTTAACTTACAGACTATACTAAGCAAAGGTAAATAACCAAAGAGAAGAACTATTTAAATATATAAAAAGACTTCACCAGCGCGTTCAGATATGCCTCAAAATGATCGCGACATTCCCTCTTTGTACGACGACCATTTAGCGGTTTACGAAGTTAATAATCAGGTATCAATCACGCGTGGCCCAGAAGTTGTCGAGGCGTCACCGTCAAAGGGTTGTGCAACGCGTTACAGTTCCCAGGCTATCCGAAGACATAACTAGACTGATCTGCTCAGATAAGGAAGACTAGCTGTTGTAAAACCACCCAACTTGTCGTTTCCCAATAATAAGATCACAAGCCATCCGCAAAAACGTGAGCCAGCCATCTTTATTATGGAGTTGGCGTGGTGCTACACAATGCCGTCATTACCAAGTTACAACATCGCGAAGTTGGATGACTATTGATGGGTACTCCGCTATAAACAAAGCACAAGGTTATTATTTGACACCTCTGATAATAGCGGTTTGTTAATGGGCAATAAGCCTTTGTGCTTTTATATCGAAACCGGTTCCAGCACCTACTTGTACCTAGGCCTGCTCTACATACCCCACGAACCACAAGTATTATAATTGCAAGCTCAACTTAATTCGATTGTTTCTGCTTTGTTACAGAATATGCGGGCAATTAGTTTAATAATAGTCGCTGCGGTGCTAGCCACATGTAAAGCAGCATCACCACAGCTACGTTTCGCTTGGAAGCAAGTAGACTACGCCTGGGACACACCCGCTGATAGAGAAAATGCCATTAAAGACGGTCATTTTGTACAAGAGCATAATTTAATTCTTGGTTTGGCGAGATGGAAAAATAAGCTGTTTATCACCGTTCCGAGATGGAAGACTGGCGTGGCTTCCTCGCTGAACTACGTGGATGTTGATGGAGCTCAAGACCAAATTTTGAAACCATATCCTTCAATGAAGGACAACTTGGTGCCGGATGACGCAAAGGAACTCCCATCAAATAGCTCTATAATCTCTGTTTTCCGGGTGTACGTTGACCCCTGTGACAGACTATGGGTTATGGATTCGGGATTGGCTGATATTTTTGGTAAGTTAAATTACATCGCAACTGCAAGGATCTTTCTTACATACGTATTTCATGGCTGGTTATGTGAATCATGGAACTTAAATATATTATTGTTATAAGAAATAATGTCATCTTTATTTATCTTTACAAGCAATTTTACATATGTATCTACTATTTTATTGTACTTTTAAATTACTTTACTTTCTTTCATTAGTCACTATGGGTTCATATGATAGCTTGCGCATGAAACAACTTATATCATTCAGTTCATTTACTATCCTGAATACTGCTGAGCAACCGATTATTCTTCCAAGTCTACGATATTTAAGTATTTTTAACAATTTTTAAGACAGTAGGTAAGATCATAGAAATTTAGGCAGTTATCATATAAAATGTATTCTTGATTGTAGGTGCTGGTAACCAAATTGCGGGACCGTCTCTAGTAGTATTTGATCTGAACACCGATCAGCTTCTTCACCGATATTTCTTCAAAGTTACTGACATGAAGGAGGACTCCTTCTTCGCCAACGTCGTAAGTACTTAGTAACATTTTGGATATAGTTACTTCAGAAAGAGGAAGTCTTGAGTCAACTGTAGCTATTAATAGCTAGGGATATACACACAGATGTGTCCGCCGGAATTGTCCGACGGCGGACAGATCCCCCGTGTATTACGCTGACAAATCCGTGTCCAATTCGCGCCATACGCGGATGGATCTGTCCGCCGGGCATATCCGTCGGACAAATCCGGCGGTCACATCTGTGCGGGTATCCTTAGCTAATGTACCTACCTCCGTGACATAGGTATTTTACCTAAAGTTGAACAACCGAATAGTTTTATTGTAGTCAAATCAATGGAAGCCTGGTACCCTTTTTCATACCTAGTCGCCAAGCAACAAATTATGAATTCCAAGGGTTGGTAATATCTTAAAAACCACCTACCTGAATAGGTCTTCTGAGAAAAATTCGGGCGTTTATTTCACGCCTGCGGTAGTGGGAAGAAATTCTTCTAAATCATAGTACCACATTATATTGTCAAGTAGAGTGAGATGGGAAAAGGCGGCCATTTTAGGAAAGGAATAAGATAGCTGTTTGGTGAAAACCATTTTTTTTTCAAGACAGGCAAACTTGGACATCGTAGGCAAAGTTTTAGCACTTGACGGTTCCTATATAATTGTGCTTTCAAAAATACAGGATGTAACAAAAATATTGGTGATCCGTTGCAGGGCATACTTGGCATCGTATTGCGAGTAAGAGAAAGAAGGAGAAACATTTTTTGGATGCGAAAGTGTACTTTTTTTTGTATGGGACGCCTCGTCACAGCTGGCCAACCCTCCATACAAAACCAAAACTTTTTTCGCGAGAAAAATGTTTTACTTACTTTTTCCTAATTAGCATACGATACGAATTATGCCCTTAAAAGGATCACCAGGATTTTTGTTACAGCTTGTTGGAGGTTCTTTACGAAGAAAACTCGTAGAAGGGATTATGTTTTCACTTGTTAACGGTGTAAAATCCTCGGTATGCCGTCGGAATCGGGCCAACGCGTTGTAGCGTACAGGTTTTATCTTATTTATTCGCGAAAACAAATTCCATTTTTTTAACGAGCGCGATTTAAAAATAATTGAATGTACGATACCGGGTGTCAATAACCAGTTTTAGGATTATGTTTTCGCAATTCCGTTAACCCTTTGAAATATATTGATTTAGACTCGCACTTGGCCGGTTTTATTCCTTTGGTCTTAGGTTTGGTGTTTCGAGGTTTCATATGTACACGTCAATAATATTTCCAGATTGTAGACGTAGACAAAGACACCTGCGACAACGCGTTCGCGTACATCCCGGACCTGGGCGCGTACGGTTTGGTGGTCTACAGTCTGAAGCAGAACGACTCCTGGCGTATCGCGCACCACTACTTCCACTTCGAGCCTCTGGCCGGCCAGTACAAGGTTGGCGGCATCGAGTTCCAGTGGACTGATGGTGTCTTCGGGCTGGCCTTGTCCGAGCCTAGGGAAGGAGGGTAAGTTTGATGGTTGATAGTTTTTGAGCATTCAATGATTCTTTTAGAACCTGGTGGTATTGACGCCCGATGCAGTCACGTTCAATATTAATACCGGCAGAAAGCATTTGACTTCCTAGCGGCTCTCCTGGATCCAAGTCACAATTTCTGGTACGTCTTAGCCGTACTTCTATTCACCGAGAAACTGCATTTACGCATCCAATTTGAGTCAAGTCTTGTCTAATCTAGCAATGTTGGTCACTTCAGTTCGACTATAGGTAGTTAGAAGTACTTATCTAAAAACTCTTTATCATTTTATTGTTCAAGATTCACGCAATAATCATACCTCTAGTTGAAATTTGCAGTTGTTTTAGAGTCCGTAGTTAATTTAAAAAATCTAACCATTCTATATTATATTTCTTCACGGTAATGCACATCAGCATTTCCATACCTAAAAATTTGAAAGGACTGCTTTATTTAATAAATAGTTTTTTAGTCTTTGTGTCTATAACTCCTACTCAGTAAAGCCGCCTAAGACTGTCACGTACGGACCTTGCTTTTTGTCACATATTTGCTCAGTTACAATCACAATCACTATTATTTATAGGTAGTTCCATTTAGACTTTTATTTTTGACGGATCTATTGAGGGAGAACGTGGTCAATCAAATGACTATGCAAAACGCATGTACATTATTGTTAGGTACTTACTGTAATAAAATTAAGGACATGATTATCGATTAGGTAATTAGACATGCACCTTCTTAAAATAACAACAAGATGACATTACTTTACCACGTGGTTTTCCTTATAAGTTTTGCGTTTAACAAACAAAAAACTAATGTCAAGAAACAAGTCATATTACCGGAAACACGTTTATGCTAGCAGGAAAAACAATGATTTAATTATATTTCGACATGGGGTATGCAGCAATGTACAAATTGCAGAAATTGCAGAAATGTTCTCGGAAATTTCCGAGAAATTACACGAAAGAAACTTAGAAAGTTCTCTGTGAGAATGTTCCCATGAGAACTTTAACATATGAGTAAACCAGGCAGGCATAATATTTAAAATGGCGATGGCGTGTGTCTGCGTCGGTCCTTACACGATAACATTGTTTATCAAATTAAAGTTCCAGAGAATATTCTCCATAGAAGTTTCGCAACTTATGAAATTTCTCCTCGGTGCATTGCTAGGTATATGCACATGTGCAGTGGCGTAACGACGCGGGGCAGAGGGGGATTTGCTCTTTTGGGCCGGCTAAATTTTAGATGTACTCTAGGCTAAAAATACGGTTATCGAGACAATTAAGTCATTATATTACCAACTTAGCAGTTATGTAGCCATCGTCATTATACCTAACAAACACTTCTGTTTTTGTCGATTGCACAAAAATAGATACTTTCGTTTATCGAATTTTAGGATATTTCTAGAGAAGATTAATTCAAAACAGGTCTAAATGACCGACATTGACCGCAAATTAAGCAAACGGTACATTCAAAATTGGAGGTGAACGACTATTGCTCTTCTGATGCGAAAAGATAAGACATTTTAAAACAGTCATTTCGCAATGTTATTGAGATTTATTGTAAATTTATTCAAACTATTTCGTTCATCTACCCTACTCTTTTAAAGAAATCTCCTTTCTATTGCTACTTAATTATACTGCAACATTTTATTAAATACCATATAAATTCAGTTGGAGTTGGATATTTTGAAAACACGTAAAGAACATGTCTTTGACAATATTTACTATTTTGAGTTACCTAATGCACTTTAAAATTTTACACCGATCCCATTATATCCTTATTTTGATTTACATTTTATGTAATCTGTATAAACATTGCCAGTTTGAAAATATTGCACGCTTGCATGCAACTGTGTATTTATTGTGTTCCATGAAAATAAATTCCTTGAATCTTCAGTCCCAGCTCTTTTTTAAATAAAAAAGCTCATTTCCCAAAATAAGGTAGAGTTGGGTATGTAATGACGTATATTTTTTATCCTACAGGTACCGAACGATGTTTTTCCATGCATTCTCGAGCACGAAGGAGTTCTGCGTGTCAACCGAGCTGCTGCGTAACTACACACACATCGATAAGCACGAGGCATTCCACGATTTCAAGGTTTGAATACTAAATGGCCGTAAAGCTCACAGATTGCAACACGTACTTTGGCTATTCAGGCCCCGTTGATCCTCGAACTAAATATATGCTCAAAGCCATTCCGTTCTATTTTTCAATGCTAAAATTAAGACAGCTGAACATTTTCCCGTAGGTGTAAGTATATACCTACTGAATATATTTTCTGTAGGTTTCTTAGGTACCTACTTACTTTAGGAATATGTGTTTCTAGACCTGTAAATATTTAGTCAACTTTTTTTATTTTATTTTTTCAACTTATTCAAGTAACATTAAAACATTCGTAACAGATTGAGATAGGGCTGCGAAAAGCTTAAATTAATATTTAAAAAAAGGATGACACTTCCTTATGAATTTTATATTTGTATAGGTTTAATAATTTAAATTGTTGTAATCAACAAGATGAAGGTTGAAGGCACCTTCGTTTTAATCCGAATCATGAAAGGAACCTGCTTAATTATTTGAAAGGTGAATTTAAACTTCCGGCCCGCTTCGCAAAAAAAACTTGTCTGAGCGGCCTTTAGCCGTACTAGGTATAGTTTAGTTAGTTATAGACTTATAGATAGACCGATAACATAAAAACAGCACTTAATTTATCTACATATTTATTAACCATTAATGCACATAGTGCACATATGAGTATATTATGGAAATGATTGACCGAAGAAAATAATTTAGCTACCTTTCATAGGAAAGAGGAATAGGCCATAGGCCCACTGTACATATCTGCAAACCTATTGTTCATCCTGCCTAAGTATGCGGAAATGTAGCTACTTAGCCAGGGAATCTTGAGCGATATCTTATGGGGGTTTCAAGTCACGGCATGTAAATAAACTTTGCTGCCGAGTATACACAATTTTTCCTTAAGGAAAATACTAGCCTCGATTGCCGCATAATATTGCAAATCTAATTCAAATGCAAAAACCGTTCTTTATTCGTTAGTTACCGTATGTACCTACACAATCTTATTATGTTTTTTTTTGTATTTCCAGTTGCTGGGTGACAGAGGAGAACGCACACAGTCTTCAGCCAGTTTCTTCGACCCCAAGACCAGTGTTCTCTTTTACACACAGGTACCTACATATTGCTGTTTACTATTTTACGACTAGCTCACGCATTTTATTAGCAAACTGCGTTTAAGCTAAACATCCGATATTAAGGTACTCGTCAGTAACCAAGACAAGTACGGTCGACGTCAAAAATATGTTTACACTTTTACACCTTACTCCTTTGTAATAAGGTCCAAAAGTGTAAACATATTTTGGATGTCGACTGCACAAGTCATCTTTATAGTTTATTTAATTTAAAGAAATGGTTTAATTAAGTCGTCTTTATTTTTTAATCGACTTCAAGATTTCAAAAGGATGAAAGAGGTTCTCAATTCGTTTTTTTTTATTTTTTATTTTTATGTTATGTCATATCTAAACCGATTTTGAAAATTCTTTTGTTATTGTAATTGTATAAATACACCATTGCACTGGTGCCAAAACGCAGATCTGATGATTTTAGTCTACAGTTTAATTCATAAAATAATGTATACATATTTATAGATACTTACATATAAGTACTAAACAAGCTATTAATCTGCGTAAGACCTACCTACTCGTAATTTGATGATTTAATAATTACGTATGTATAAATAATTACTATGTAAGTTTACGACTGCGGTTTTCGTTGGATTCATACAGTCGTATTTTATGGACAAGTAATTATTATTGCAACGTCGCATTTCTGCTCGCGATGCCATTGACATTGAGAGTTTTAAACGGTGTTTTTTATGTAAATACAGGTTTTAGTTACGGTCGTTGTCCACGGCTTCGTTTTATTGCAGTTTTCATGGTTGCTAAGTAATGTAGCCAATGTAGGTACCTACTGTTGTTACGTGTAGTACCTACTGTTGTAAGGTGCAAAAATGCTGGTGATCCGATTAAGGACGTAATTGGTATCGTATTCTAATTATGAAATCTAAGAAAAAACATTTTTATACGAGTTCAAAAAAATGGTTTTGTATCGAGGGTCGGCCGGCTGAGATGACGTGTTCCATACAAAAAAAAACCCGTCCATAAAAAGGTTTTCTTTGGAAACACATGGGTTTCTTTCACCAAATAGCTATTTATATCTTATTCCTGAGATGGCCGCCTTTCTTCCATCTCAGCTAGGAATAAGATAAGATATAAATAAGCTGTTTGGTGAAGAAAATCATGTTTTCCAACTCAGGCAAACTTGTGTATCGTAGGCTAAGTTGTAGCAGCAGTTGACGGTACTTTATATTTAAACTACGCATCAAAGCCCCAAACGGGCTCGAAGAATTTAAAAACAGAAAATGAGTATTTTCTTCGCAGCCTATTATAAAGTTCGAGGGTGATTTTTTAATTATTTAAACAATGTGTTTGCAGGTGAACAGAGATGGTGTGGGTTGCTGGAACGTGAACAAGCCGTACACGCCGGAGACCAACCCGCTGCTGTTCAGTGACCCAATCCTCTACGAGTTCCCCAATGACCTGAAGGTAATTCGTCTTACAATAAGGGTTCCTTTTAAGGTGAACGTGAACAATAAGTTCTGCATGGTGATCAGCGACCCCAGTCTTTATGAGTGCGTGACAACTAAGAAGCCTTGAACGGCTGTGTCATACGTTGATGTCGGCGGCTGATCGTAAGATCAGGCATATCATGAAATTCCTAGGCATATCGTGAAATGTGAAAATCTTTGACTCGTTCCCTGAGTCGAAAAAAAATATATTTATATCGTTAAAACATTACACCGGAACATTTGCCTGATTTTACGACCGGCCGCCGACAGATACATGAACAGAATTTTCCAACCAAATAACGCCTTTTGTATTTCAGATTTTCTTTTGTTTGTTTGATTAATTAAAAATAAACTAAATATTTCTACGTACCAGAGACTGAAGATTTGCTGAACGCGACAGTAATATGTAAAATGTACTCACTTAGCATTAAATATCCTGACTGTTGTACATATACTGATATGTTGTACATATAACTCTTTATATTGGATACGCAGGTGGACACTGAAGGCACTCTATGGCTGCTCACGGACAAGCTGCCGCGATTCCTGTACAAGTCACTGGACCCCAACGAAGTCAACTTCAGGATATTCAGCATCAACACCACAGAGGCCATCGCCGGAACCGCCTGCCAATAAATTTTATTAGTGAAACAAAAATATGTGGAACGTACAGGACCCTACTTGCCATGTTAAACTGTGACACGAGGATATCTGTGCGATATCACTTCTTGTATAAAAACTTGTACAGACGACGTTAAAAATATTTTTCACTTTTGTACCTTACTTTGCAATAAGGTGTAAAAGTATAAACATCGTTGACGACGACTGTATTAGCACGTGTCAAAGTTGTCTCTCAAGCGACTGTCAGTTTTTGGTTGTCTAATTGAGCCTCAAGTACATTGTGCCGGGTTAAGATAAACTTGTTGTTGTTGTATTGGAGAATCAATGGATCCACAATAGATAGATCTTAGGATTTTTTGGGGTCATGCGTAACGTTCACGTTCTCATATGCCTTTCCTGTTTTCAAAAGCTAAGAATATTGGGTATACAAATGCCCCTAATTTGATCCCCCTTGATCAGGTTATCATTGGTACATGTTATATTGATCTTGCTTTACTGTTTCACGGTAAAATGTATACCTAATGTGCACGACCGAAAACTGGTCGAAACGCCCGAAAAGGTAAAAAAACGCAATGGGGAGAAACAAATTCAATTAAATCGGTTATGCAGTTATTATATGGTCTAGTTTTGATCTCGATACCGGCTAAATTGAAATGGTACACCAATTTAAGAATCAATAATTTTACTACCTATTATTATGTAGGGTTACCGTGTAGCTATTATACAGTGTGTTTCTGTAATAGGAGCAATAAATTAAAACGTAGATTCTACTTCTCAAACCAGGAAACGTTTGTTCAGCAACTTTTAAAAATAACGTATGGTTTGATTTTTAGGACACTTTAAAGTTTATTCGAACATGCAATGTATTCCGAAATTGACTATGTCTGTAGGGTGACAAGCAATGTCAATTAGACGGATTTTAACGTTCATCGAAAATACTATTTAGTTTGTATGAAAAAGAGACAATCTACAAAATACATATTTTTTAAAGTTGTTGAACAAAAGTTTTGTTGTTTGAGGAGTAGAATCTATGTTTTAATTTATTGCTCCTATTACAGAAACACACTGTATGTATGTATTTCCATTGATTTATCATGTATTCTATTAGATATGACATATATAATAAATTTTGTGCGCCATGTTTGGCGGTTGACATCTGTGAGTGAATCATAGAGTAGTATAGACTTGTAGTGATTTTCACTACGACTTTAGGGACAAATAATTCCTTAGGGATGTCATCTCCTGTTACTCAACGGTTGTTTCTGACCTAAGGTAACTAATAAAGCGTTAGTATTCATAATTACATGTACTAAACCCTGCTTTAAATACATTGGTTCTATAGCCTGCAGTTATTTATGTTTTGAATATAATAAAAGATAATAAAAAAAAAGATAAAAGATGTTTATTCTTCAATTTAGGCACATTACAATGCACTTATGAACGTCAGAGAGAAAAAGAAACTACCACCGGTTCTAACCCTACACCTCTGACCCGAGAAGTATTACTTAATACCGACAAGAAACTCGGCGGGACCTTTTTTTTCAAAACAGTAATACTAATACATTAAAGATACTATATACAATAATGCGTACTTCTTCAAGAAGGCATATCAAAACAGCTAATAACATTATACAGTGTGTAAATTTAATACGGGTGATAAATTAAACCAGACATGGAACTCATTAGTGTAATCTTTAATTAAGATGATTTTTTAAGTTACACGTAACTGTGACCCAATAAAAATTTTATTAACAGCAATGTACTGTAAACATGGTATTGAGAGTAGCTGTCAACGAGCGTTTAATGCGAGTGTGTTTGCATTACATTGCGGGCCGAATTATTTTGTATGAATAAAATTTGTATTGCAATTCAAAGTAAAAGTTATCTAATTATATTTCTTAGGTCCTATTAGTATAGACTAATCACCGTTAAGAGATTCGCTCGTATTAGGTATACACACTGTATATTGAACTTACTTGTGATGTACCTATACGATATTTTATTTGTTTAACTACTAAGCCTGTGACATTTCTTACACAAATAGTTGTTAATGATTTTGATAAGAGTACAACACTGGCTATTTACATAGTAATAAGATCTTTTATGAAGTACAAAATAAAGTCAAATTATGATAAATCTATTAATAGTTTTATTACTTTCTAGTGTTCTGTATCAAAATTACTCCAAAACAAAAGCTAAATTCCATCCCTATCTTTTTCAGCGCGAGTGAAAGAGAAACACTGTGTTACGATTATGTATGGGAGCTCCTTGCAAATTTTGCAAAATGATTGATTAAAAAAAACTACCTACGCGTTAATTGAGAAATATAAAACAATGAAGTTTTAGTATTAGTATATTTTGTACACATATGTAAGTCTGCATGTGCATCTTGACGTGTACCTAAGGTAAATTAAACTTTTAAAAGAAGAAATTAAATAAAAAAGGTATTACTACCTACTTAACTATGTATGCAGTAAGATTTCAGTGTTTTTTTTATAAATTTTAAATACATACTGTTGACGTCATTCAAGAAAAAAAAGAAAATGCGTAAAATATAAATAAAAACTATACAAAGTATAACAAAAATACTATTTTTTTTTTCAAAAATATTTTTTTTTTTTAATTACGTTAGCTAATCATGAGTGAAACTAAAAATCGACATGATTTACTCATGTCGGTGCTCACTCAGTGGAAAGCTGTTGAGTGAATTCGTAATCATTTTCAAATGATTAAGAGTAGCGTTCTCATTTTTAATTTTAGTTTCAATCACACTAATTTTTGCCCATTTCTGCTCCCAGCCCATCCCTGCGAGCCGGGGCTGAATCGAAAACGAATAACTCCCAAAAAAATTTTGGTACACAGTTTTATTGCTGACTGTACTACCTAGTAGCATTGCCATGTAAACTACGGAAGTATACCAAATTTCAGATCAATCAGATAATGGGAAGTGATTGAAATTTTACTTACAAAATTTGATGCATATAAATAAATAATCAAACAAATATACGGGGTCAAGCCAAATAAAACTGTATAAAAAATAAAAAGGCAGTCACGTTGAACCATATTTTCACCTTAGATTAGTTATTCTGCGTAAATAATAATTATTTTTATTTTATTTTATTAGTTTCTCGCAATCTAAGTGAAAAATAGTTGTATGACTATTTATGGTCTAAAAGCCATATTACCACTCGAACAATTTTCCCTCACTTTGTTCGGGAAAATAACCACCTCGTGGTAATATGGCTTATCTTAGACCCTTGTCAAACAGTCTACTATGGTAGGCTATGGGCATAGGTACATACATAACACTGAATTAAATTTTCAAGGCAATTCCAGTGCGAGTAACTTTTATTCAAAGAAAAGTGCAATATAAAAACTGCGCGAATCCGAACTCAGAGCAAAATGTAAAAAGACGTAGGTACATACATACTGCCAACTGAATAAAAAAAGTTAGGTAACATTACATACCACTTTAACTCGCTGACGAACCTAAAAAAAATTCGAATAGGTTATAAATACAAGTCTTCTATATGTCAGATATAATACAAGAAGTGTTTATTCCATTCAATGTATAAAGTGGCTGTTTTATAGGACACTATCACAACAAGGTCAAGTACCAATTAACTCGGGAGCTGATATCCCCATAAACATTACATAACAATTATAGCTATAGCGTAATCAAAGTCAAGTTAAATCGATATTTACTAGTTCAGTTAACATCTTAATAACAGTGTAAATAAGCAACAATCTCATTTGGTTTCATTTACGACATTGCAGTGGCACGGGACGGACGCAGACATGGCACCTAGGACGGAAAAAGTTGGAATTGTGGGCAGGTAAGCCTATTGAAGTCACTTTATTTTATTAATCGCTTGCAGATTTTTCGTCAATGAATCTTTTTTTGAAATGAGGCCTAGTAGATGCAAAATAGTCGATCTTAAATGATTATTAGTGTCTGAAAAGACGGTTTATTGTAGTTTACTAAACAATATATTAAGTTTAGGATTTTCATTGGAATTAATCGTAAAGTGTGTTCGAGACATACTCAGCAATTAGGATCACGTCTCTCCCGTGGACATACGGAAAGTACCATGAGTCGGCCTGACGATATTGGCCTGTCAGTTGTTCGGAGCTGTCAAATTTTTGTTCTAACTGACAGGCCGAC
Organism: Pammene fasciana; assembly: GCA_911728535.1. Taxonomy (NCBI): domain Eukaryota; kingdom Metazoa; phylum Arthropoda; class Insecta; order Lepidoptera; family Tortricidae; genus Pammene; species Pammene fasciana. Next base: position 7,810,580 of record OU452279.1, read on the forward strand.
ATCGTCAGGCGGACTGATAGTCTGTGGGCCCCCTCAGGCTACAAAGCAGCTTAAAGCCTAATTTTCAGTTGTCTTGTCCCCTTTGTTGGTCCCTTATCGGCAATGGGATGGTGTACCTGTACCTATTTATTAACTACGCCTGTTTTAATACTGGTACTTATATTAATGTATGTGACAAGATCATTCCTTATACACATGCAGTCTCGTAACTACTGTCAACAAGAGTGATAACGTTTGTTTTAAAATCTGTGTTGATATAGCCAGCTTAGATAGAAGTTACCTATTTATTTTTTATGTGATAATAAAAGAAACACGATTTATCTTACAGTGAAACACATTTTATTTTTGTATTAAGCAGAACGTCTGCTAACGATACCACAATGCTTAGAAATAATGGAATGGTAGAAAAATCCACCGCCTCAGAGGAGACTCGAACTCGTGACTCTGGGAAACATGCCCATCGCTCTGACGTGGCTCTGACCAACTGATCTACTGACTTACCTGATGGCTGCTTTTTTCTACTTTTCCTTTATTTCTAAGCATAGTGAAACACATCTAAGCAACTTGTATGTACCTACATTGTATTTAACCGCAAAAATATGAACGCGAAACACCTGTAACACCATAAAGATGAATGTGTATTCCGCAGGTGTATTGTATATCTAGGTAAACGCAAGCAAGTAGGTATGTATGTACCGTTGTATAAAGTACCTATACCGTTGTGCTAATAGGCGTGTTATGTGACAGCCAAGATACCTAGTGCTGTTACATTATGGGACCTACCGCAACGTTATGTCACGATGAAGATACATTCTGCAAGAAAATTTCTTTAGATGTAAATAAAGGATTTTTCTTAGCACATTTACGAATTTAAGGTCATTGGAAACCCAATGGCAAGAATTGGTGCAGGCACACATTATGAAAGCGACTGCCGTCTGACTGACGTTCTACATAGATTATTTGAGATATTTTTCTTCACTAATGAGCAAGCTAGGAAACATTAAATACTCGTATATAGTAGTTTTCGGTACTTACAGCTTGTAGGTACGGTTATTATTAACAATTTTACTTAGATAGGTTAATTGTAAATAAATAAAGTTTAGACTTTAAAATTCTAAATCATTACGTTTCGAAAGGTTTTCCTTGTTCTCTGTTTAAGACTATTTTTCCTTGAGCAAGAAGATCGGATGTTGCTTGGAATATTTTAAGCTGTAAAAAATTAAGTAGGTATCGTATCTTAAACTTATAATGTCACACACAAGTCAATATTGATAAGATATCGTAGGATCCTTGACCTTAGCCAACCACAATTTCATATGGAAAAGAACCCATGATGTTTATCTAAGTAAAATAAAATAGTATGTGCTTGTATTGCCCTGTTTAGTTTAACCCGTTACAGTACATATGTCGTAAAAATATTTTTGACTTTGGTACATTGTTAAAAGATGCGAAAACCTTATTTAAGAGGGATCGCGATCCCCACGCTGGCCCAAAGCAGGTTGGGAACTTCACGTACCCCTTTGAATTTCTCCGCAGACGTATGCAGGTTTCCTCACGATGTTTTCCTTCACCAAATAGCGATTGGTAAATATCAAACTATATTTCGTAGGTACATTAGTTCCGAAAAAACTAACTCGTGGGTACGAGCCGGGGTTCGAGCCAGAGACCTTCGGATACCTATAATACCTTACAAATATCAGGAACTAGTACTATACGAAACTTATGATTAGGTATGTCAAATTATCTATCTAGAATAAAATTGACCTCCTAAAATTGATTTGAGGACAAGTAAGTGTAACAAACAATTTCTTATACATTACAGTGGCCTCATCGGAAGGTCATGGGCGATGTTATTTGCATCGGTCGGCTACCAGGTGACCGTGTTTGATATCATTCCGAAACAAGTGACGGATGCCTTGGCTGACATCAAGCAACAGTTGAAGACCCTGGAGAAAGATGGTTTGCTGAGGGGTGCCCTTAATGCTGACCAGCAGTATGCGTGCATTAAAGGTTAGTTACTATAGCGAGTTGTAGAAAAGTTACGTTTAGATATCGTACACGGAAAAAAAAGATCCTCTTGGTAAAGGCAATATTGTTTCGTATATAGGTGGAAACAATCGGTCTTTATTCATGTAAGTGTATTAGTATTTTCATTTTTTCAAGTGAAATATATCTTGGGTTAGATATATAATTAGTCCAAGACTATTATTTACTTATGTTTAAACTAAAATGTTCTTGCATTGGTCTTGGCTGAAGATAAGTATCCTTTTTTTTCGTGTACAGTCACCAGCATAAATATATGACTATGAGCAGCGCTGCAAAAATATCTGATTCCCCATTGAGGGCAAAAGTATATGACGACACCTCCACGGTAAAAATATATGATGCTTTGTGGCCGGCATAAACATCGTTTTGCATCGATCAGCATAAATATCGGATCAGTCCGCTTAAAAATATCTGATTACCTACTAAAAGCAAAATTATATGACTACTATCACCGGCATAAATATCTAACCACTAAGAAAGCTTTATTATCGGATGAAAGGTCAACCGCATAAATATCTGACATAATAACAAAATCAAAATTATGTTATCAATATACAAAAACAAACCTTATCTAGCTGGCATAGAGGTCTTAATTGTAAAAAGCTGTGTGACAATCCACGAAAAGAGTGTAGACTTGTCATTGGAGTGTCACTGCATATGTCTATCTCACATTTTCTATCGTGAGTGTGTGTGTGTGTCAAATTGATATTGTGTCATTGCATTAAAAGATTCATTACAATATTTACGATTTACTCATACAGTTAGGACTCGGTGCGACTGCCGTCAATCTACGAGAAGCGAGATTTTATTTAATGCAAGTTAAGAAAAAAAATTGGCAGTCATAGGGACTGCCGATAGAAGTGAAAACTTAGAGCTTTTAGTATTAAAATTTGAAACTTCATAATGTTTGAATTAAAATTATCAACATTAATCGGGTTTTTACATTTACTGACACTCCGAGCAACAATTATATGCACGTTTATATGGTTTCGTACCTTAAAAAATAAAAACGGAACCCTTATTTATAGGATCACTCGCTTGTCTGTCCGTGCGTCTGTCACAGCCAATTTACTCCAAAACTTTAGGAAGTTTAGGGAGATTAATTATATTTTAAGGGGGAAATGGTTTTAATTTTTCATTTGTATGAGACGTGTGGGGTACCAATAGAAAATTGCAAAAAATTAGGACAGCTGACTGATTTTGACTTCATTTTACGTGCAGTAGTTTCGATAAAAAACCATTTGAAAATGCAATTTTTCATACTAAAATTACGGTTCTGTCCCAGCCTTATTTTTCAGAAACTATAGCTAGCTAGAAACTGAGAACCAAATAGTCCACTAAACATACCCTGAATATTACGGCATAATAATTATGCCGTAATCTTCAGGGTCTGTTTAGTAATTATTATTTGGTAGACCTATCTTTAACACCCAAGGTTTATATAGGACTTAATGTGTACCTAGAGGCAATTTAAAATGATGATTTTCTATGATTAATATATTATTAAAAGCATAAGAGAAAAATACTACTCACAAAATTAAACTTTATTTGAATGGTTATAAGTTTAACTATCGAACGAGCCTTCCAACCCAAGGAAAATCTTGTGATGCGTTTTTGTTTTCGTGACGGTGTCGATGACGCGAACTCATAAGATTTCCCCCTACTAGAAAGTGCCCAACGCGGCTTAAGTAGTTTTCACTTCAAAAATATACGTATGCTTATCTAAAATAATCCTATAGGCTCAAAGGAATAAAAAATATTTCTATGATTTTTGCAGTGTTTCCGTGTGCTATAAGATTAATTTATACGTGGGCACAGGCCCCCTAGGAATGAACATGCAATTTGAAAATGGTTTATTCCTACGATTCGTATGCGAAACCAATAGTACAGGAAAATAGCATATTTTAGAGGCAAAATATGTATATCAAATATCAATTGAACTTTTCTTTATACCTTTATCTTGGCACTTCGAAAATGTATGCGTCCAACCCCCACGGCTGACAATAATACGTGCCATATCCATTTTTGAGCAAAACCATTTCTAAAATAACAATAAAATATGGAATACCTGACGATAATCGGTTTTTGAAAAAAGATATTTTTCAACAATGTTGTGCCATATCCGCATTTTACTATAGGATAATTACACTCTGTTAACTGAAAACTATCACGAAAGTGTGACATATCCAACACTTTTATATGTCATGTCATACATTGTACGTTTAACATTTACTCATCATTATCACTATATTGAAAATATTTGTATGGTATTATAAACATATGTGTCCAATTGATAAATAAGTTAAATATTTCCTAAATGTAAAACTTTTCAAAAAGTATTTTTTTGCTTCTTATCGTTCTCCTGCAAACGAATGTAAGTGGCGTATCCTCCTCGATGTCTCCAGGATCCCATCATTAGATCGGGACCTGGTGACAATGGGACCAACTGTGGAGTATTTTATTCTAACAAACAAAAATAGAATTTTCCAAATCGGTCCAGCCATTTTCGAATAATCGGTGAACATAAATTAAAAAAAAAAAAATGAAAAAAAAAAACAATAATCCGACGAATAGTGAACTCCTCCTTCGAAATCTTGAAGTCGGTTGAAAATTAAAATATAATTTTTGAGAGCAAACCTATAAATAATATTTTTTTTTGTATAGAAGCGTATAAGTTTTTTCTCAAATTTCAATTTATTTTACCCGAATTGATCCATAACTCTGCCTGTCAACGCCTAGTAATATTTTACGATGAGTAATAGAACATTGATTTTGTTTATGAGCCCACTACTTTCATCCCCTCTATAAGCGTTTTAGGGGTGAATTCAACTTTTGAATGTATTTTAAAAGAATCATTGTAAGATGACAAAACTGTGGTAGAGATTTCATTCCTTTATCTTGAGCACATAATTTAGGAACTAATAAATCAAACTCTCATGATTTTCAACAAATTCTACTTTTACACCCCCTGTATCTTTATACCTGTAAGACTTACAGATCTATTGTATATAGAAAAGTTGTAGACAATTTCATCTTCTTTATATGTTCCATAGACATTTTAGTCATACTGACAACCGTCTATGCGTCATGGTCAAGAAACTGAATTTTGGCACCTTTAAACCAAGATGGCGGCCGAAGCGTCCCCCCCCCCCCCTGAAAGTCTAAAATCGAGATTCTTAATAACTACCCTGTAGCCTACAAATACCCGTTAACAAAAAAACTACACCACCTTTTGTAGGGCAATGTATGGAGATGATTCCCTGATGACTGGATTAAAGGTTTATAGGCTCATTGCTAGTTGCCTGCTTGACGCTTGTTGTCTGACAGCTGCCTTGTAACATGCAATAAAACACGGTAAATATTCAATTATTTTATTTTGCACTATTTATCTTCAGCATTATACACTCGACCATTCCGGGCTCTCCAGACGATATCCTGAATAAAGCTGTATTTTCGCGAATACGGCCAAAATTTTTAGGATGGTCGATTTTGCAACTTCCGCAAGTAATCCATGATTTCACAGTATTTCTCTAAAAACAACATAAAATTACAAATGCATTAATAAGTCGGTAGAATCTATTGATTAAGTAGCTAATATTGTAAGTAAACAAGAAACAACTCACATAATCTGTCAATGCATTAATTATTTAATGGATCGGTCTATATATTCGTGCAGTTAAATAATCCTAAAGCTTCAATTGCTCGTAGATTCAATAACACACTATTCAAATTCATGGCATTGAATTAATGTAATTATTATCAATCTCTGCAAAATAATAATTAGACTTGATTATTTCTAATGTGACATGCCATATTGACGTATTAATGTTTCTTTTTCAAAAGTTAGACTAGGATTGTAGTAAGAAGGTTATTCACGTTAGATCACATCAATTAAACGTCATGATGAATGATCAATCATACCATTTACTGCTTTATACCACCCAGATAAGGTTGTTTTTGTATACTGATAACATAATTTTGATTTCGTTATTATGTCAGATATTTATGCGGCCGACTGGTCATCCGATAATAAAGCTTTCATAGTGGTTAGATATTTATACCGGTGACAGTAGTCACATAATTTTGCTTTTAATAGGTAATCAGATATTTTTAAACAGACTGATCCGATATTTATGCTGATCGATGCAAAACGATGTTTATGCCGGCCACAAAGCATCACATATTTTTACCGTGTAATTGTCGTCATATAATTTTGCCCTCAATGGGGAATCAGATATTTTTGCAGGGCTGCTCACAGTCATATATTTATGCTGGTGACTGTACGTCTAACTTTGAATAAAAGTAGGTGTTTCTTGATTATTCAGAAAACAATATTAAGCTTTATTAATTCGTTCCTCAATCGACCAACGAAGCGGCAGTTGACTTTCTACATCGTCCTTCACAAATTATCGCCTGGGACGCGATTGGTCATTAAATTTGTTCCTAGCTTATAGTCTATTAGTGTTTAGTAATGCGATTAGCAATTACTATTGAACATGTTCGTGAGTACATAAATATAGACAATGTTAGGTGCCTACACAAATTGCCCATGTTCCGTGGTTGTAGGTACTCAGTTTTATTATCTAATTACACTTACCTACGGCAAACAAATCACACGGAGAAAACATTTAAACAACGTGACATGTAGATAAATGCTTTGCACAAATATACCGGGTGTTTCCTGTAATAGGAGCAATAAATTAAAACGTAGATTCTACTCCTCAAACCAGACAACGTTTGTTCAGCGACTTTTAAAAATAACTTATGGTTTGATTTTTAGGACACTTTAAAGTTTTTCCGAACACGCAATGTATTCCGAAATTGATTATGTCTGTAGGGTGACAAGGCTGACAAGCAATGTCAATTGGACGGATTTTAACGTAGGTACATTGAAAATACTATTTAGTTCGTATGAAAAAGAGACAATCTAAAAACTACATATTTTTAAAAAGTTGTTGAACAAAAGTTTTATTGTTTGAGGAGTAGAATCTACGTTTTAATTTATTGCTCATGTTACAGGAAACACTCTGTATTATGTGCTATCTGCTACTGCTTTTACATAACTTGGATGTTCGACGCAAGCTAAACGCCCTATAGAAACTCTATAGTGCTCGACACGCTAAAGGTCTGTGCCCACTTTTCCGTCCAAACCATGAATGTGCCATGAACTTACTGTGCGTGTAGACGTGTATCGGGGACTATCGGGAGCTCTAGTTCCGCTTCGTCGTTCGTTTGTTAGCCTCTCTATCGCTTGTGCAAGAGCGACAGAGACGTAGATAGTCAATTTTCGAATTTCTATGTTCGCGGTCAGCCCTCACTCGTAAGATGCCGCAGCGGTGGTCTGTCCTCAAGGTACCCCTTCTTATATTCAGCAACACACACATTTATTTTAAATGCATGATTTAAAAAAGTTTCATGCCGAAATGTGTACTTACACAAAATATTTATAATAACCATAAGTAATTAGTTGCTTCTGTCGATGTCGTTGAGGTTAAGAACACATTGAGTGATTATTCGTTGAAGATGCTGGTGCGAAGAAGCGCATTGATAACGGCATGGGGGTCACGGAGACCCTTTTATCCTCCAGGCGGCCTAGACATGCGTTGTCGCGCGCGACTCCATCCATACTTCGAGTCGCGCCTGCTGAAGTATGGGTAGTCGCGTGACAACGTAAGTCATGCTAGGCTAGAAGTACAGGTATTCCTTCTTTTTCGCGCACAATGAGATATTTTTAATTATAAAAACAAGAAGAAAAAATAATAGCTATTAAATTATTTTATTTATTAGCCTGTAGTATCCCACTGTTGGTCAAAGGCCTCCTCTCTTTCTTCCACGTGTCTCTGTCTATAGGAATATCAGTTCAGCTATTGAAGTACTCAAAATATTTTTAATAACCATAACTGTGGTCTTTGAGGTTTACGCTCATTGAGTTATTAATTGACTATTCATCGAGGATGCAGGTGCGGAGAAGTGCGTTGATGACGGCGTAGGGGTCACAGTTGGAGGCCGGCCGTCTGTCCTCCAGATATCCCTTCTTTTCTTCTGCGACCGCGCGTGGGATGCGAATGCTGCAGGACCGGCTAGCCACACCTGAATACAAAATGTACATATTTTACAATACCCACATTTACATTTAATAAAGGCTTTACAATAAATTTAAAACTATCCGTGAGGATAAACACGTGCAAGTAGATAGCGCTGATATCGTAATGGATGTGCCAAAAAACAAAAGATAGTTACCATTACCAATAGGTATCTAACCTATTGTACCTACTGGCTACTATTACAAATATTACAATTAATAACAACTTACCTGCACTGAAGTCGTTAATACTGGCGGTTTCGTGGTTACCGGTCAACCTTCTTTCATTGTCCTTCCCTCCATGGGGGTCGTACACCTTGATATGCTTCATGTGTACTTTCGACAGCTTATCTATCGCCTTCTCGATTTCTCTGCAAAAATATGACACTTTAAGAAAGTGTTATCTATTGTAAAGGTATTAAACTAGTACAAAAATATAAGATATGGTAAGGCCCCTGTCTTAGAACACCCAGATTAAAAATTGCATGGACTATTTATGAATGAATTCATTCATAATGTGTCCATGCAATTTTGAACCTTACTGTACATGTCATCTTAAACTAAAGTCATTCGCAATAACGGTGGCATCAAGATTTTAGTATCTAGTCGGGCACTAGGACGTTTATGTTACACATTTAAATTCTTTAATACGTAACACGTATTTAAGAATAGGTAGAGACTGAACGGAGTTGACAACACGTACAGAAATAGATGGGAAACGTCATTATTAAACTAAAATTGAATTTGGCGGGATAATATTGCCAGACTGAGAAATTACATTAGTAGCTGCATTCTAATAAAGCACTGGCGTGCGTTAGCTATATTGATGGGTGAGAGAAATATATTCGGAATGGGCTATTTCTGGAAGACTGTCTAAGATTCAGAACAACAAGGCTTTCGCGATAACCTGCTGAACTGATGATGAATAGAAAAATTTAGAATACTTACACAATGCCGTTCGCTTTTCTCATCTTCTTAGTAGAGAAGTTGGTATGAGCTCCTGAGCCGTTCCAGTCCTTCACGGGCTTGGGGTCGAAGCTGACAATGACGCCATGCTCCTCTGCCAGCCGGTGCAAGATGTAGCGGGCTACCCACAAGTCGTCGGCGGCCGCAACACCAACAGAAGGACCCACTTGGAACTCCCACTGGGAGGGCATTGCCTCGGCATTGGTGCCAGCGATAGGAACGCCGGCATACAGGCAGCATCTACGAATGAAATACACTAGTTAGAAAACAATTCAGCTATGATTAAATAACAGAAGTTATGACGGTAGAAAGTGTAAGTACCGGTAATGTGAATCGACGAGATCTCTAGCGAAAACTTTGTTGGCACCAACACCGCAGTAGTAAGGGCCTTGTGGTGGGGGGAAACCGCCAGGAGGCCACCCGAAGGGTCTGAGATCCGCGTCGAGAAGGATGTACTCCTGCTCAATGCCAAACCACGGCTCTTCCTTTTCGCATAGATCTGCTGCTTCCTGGCATTTGACGCGGAGGTTGGTCGCCGTCGGTTCCATGTTGTACTTGAAGGTGTCGCACATGACCATTACGTGGTTGCCCCGTCGGAAAGGGTCCTTGTACAAGGCGCGCGGCACCAAGTATGTGTCAGAGTTGTTCCCTTCCGACTGTCCGGTTGAACTGCCATCGAAGTTCCAAATAGGCAAATCTGTAACGTAAAATATTAGCATTTATAATCGCTTTTTTAACAGTAGCATTATTTTACCGCTATACGCTAGATTCAAGTACCTACTGTGTCTATTCTATATAACCTGCATAATTCTGGATGAATTAATTTGATTTAAGTACCATTATGCTCCTGAATTTGGTAACTCACTGAAATAACATCTAACGTAAGTAACGAATTTGACTCCAAATGTACGTCACTTTTGAACCAGTCAGCCGGGCACTTCCGGCCATGCAGAAACTGGCAGACTGGGTTTTTCTGTACCTAAATACAAATTACTATTTGTTGCCACAATAATCATCTCAGTATCAAATACCGTAGGCAAATACCATCCATTTTTTAAAGCGGAAGTGGTACTTTTTTGTGCTTTCGGCCAATTCTATTTTTTTTTACAATTTTTTCGGAACTCAGCACCACTTTTATGAACATGTGCCATGGGGTTTATCTTTGTATCACGTTACGTAGCAGACTACGGTCGCCGCTCGTACTAAAAATAATATACTTATAACATAATCTCCAGAACGAGTTCAGTTATTACACAATATATACATACGAGTACCTACATCTATGTATGTACATACCTACCTATTAGTAAAAAATATGCAAAACGGCTTTGTTGAAATGTTGTCAAACCGGTAGTTCACAAATGGAAGGCAGGGACGCGCGATGTCTGTTTACTTACACAGACTATATGTACCTCCATTTGTGTTGGATTGTTTACATATTAAGTAATTTCTCTTATGTAGTTAAAGCTATGGCTCAATTAAGTCTATTTAGCAAAAAAACAGTGAAATGTAGAAAAGTAACGTTCGGCGCCTGATACTTATAAAAAGCAACACGAAATAAGAGCATTTATGTTGCGTCTAGCTAGATCAATATATGTATGTGTGTCATACTGTGATGTGTACACTAACCTTTTGCTACTTTGGGTATGAAGGTCAAGGTGCGGTCCTTACACCGCATATGCTCGCCCGTGCCATCGATCCAGATGTAGACGGCCAGGACCCTGTCGCCAGGCAGCGGCAGGTCCTTGTATCTGTTCAATAGGGATTTGGAGAGGACCGCATTCGGCGAGTTCGTCAACACTGGCCCCGATAGGATCTTGGGGTTATCTGCGGAGATAAAAATAATTCGTATAATCATCTTGGTAACAAATTGTGCCTGTTGCGACATTTATTAATAGGTCGGTATCAGATTAGATTATTTTTGTGAAAACAAAACGTTCAGTAAAATATTAATCTAATCTGAACCAACGGGGGTATTCATTATCAATGCCTTTAAATATGATAAGTTGATATATAAAAAAAAACAATTTCTCAACAATTTGCATATGACAATATAAAATAATTGTAAATTATTTACCTTCAACTTTTTTGTCAGCCATTTTGTTGTCCATTGCACTAGGTATCCTAAAAAAACAATAGAATAACGTTAGACGACCAATAATAACTTTAACAATCGGCTAAATTGTGTCTTGTACTCCTAACTGAGAATAACGTAATGTGTGTTCTGTTTCTCTATCTTATAGCTCACCGAAGGAAGCCCACTAACTGCTCGATAGGGGAAATAATTCGTGTATAGCTGAATTTTGGCATAGTTGTAGATAAAGGTGTCTTACACAACATACTAAAAGTACTCATGGATAGGGGCGCCGCTAACGGGGAGAGGGGGGTGTAAAGGTCCCTTTTTTTGGCTTTTCGTAAATAACTCAGTAACGGTGGCTCATACGAAAAAATGTTTTTCTACTTAATTAATCCTCAAATAATTTTCTACAAAAAAGGTTCTTTACACTTTTTTGCTGGGATCAATGTATAATGAGATTTCGAGGAAATACGATAATCACTTTTTGAAACTTTCGGAGCTATTATTTACGAAACTATAAGTTTTGTCTAAAAATTGTTTTAGTGAACCCATATTTATATTAAAAGACCTAACCAACGACACCCCACACATTAGGGGTGGGTTAAAAAACAGAATTTACCTCCCACTTCATGTGTTCGGGAGGTACCCTAAAAAATAATATTTTTTCAGATTTTGTTTTAAAACTTTGTCGGCGTGTTCAAAACACATACTCATACGAAGTTTAACTATTCTAGTACTAACCATCACTGAGAAGGTTGAAGAGGGTATTTTTTTACTTTTTTATTTTTATGCCACGAGGGTGGCAAACAAGCATACGACCCGTCTCATGATAAGCAGTTCCCGTAGCCTATGTATGCCTGCAATCAACTTCCTACCCTTATAGTTTCGCTGTCCGTTTGTCCCCGTCTGTCCGTTCACGGCTTTGTGCAGTGATGGTTAATACTAGAATAGTTAAACTTCGTATGAGTATGTGTTTTGAACACGCAGACAAAGTTTTAAAACAAAATCTGAAAAAATATTATTTTTTAAGGTACCTCCCGAACACATGAAGTGGGAGGTAAATTCTGTTTTTTAACCCACCCCTAATGTGTAGGGTGTCGTTGGATAGGTCTTTTAATATAAATATGGGTTTACTAAAACAATTTTTAGACAAAACTTATAGTTTCGTAAATAATACCTCCGAAAGTTTCAAAAAGTGATTATCGTATTTCCTCGAAATCTTATTATACATTGATCCGAGCAAAAAAGTGTAAGGAACCTTTTTTGTAGAAAATTATTTGAGGATTAATTAAGTAGAAGAACATTTTTTCGTATGAGCCACCGCTACTGAGTTATTTACGAAAAGCCAAAAAAAGGGACCTTTACACCCCCCTCTCCCCGTTAGCGGCGCCCCTATCCATGAGTACTTTTAGTATGTTGTGTAAGACACCTTTATCTACAACTATGCCAAAATTCAGCTATACACGAATTATTTCCCCTAAGTTTTCCTTCGTTTAACGGGCACGAGAGCATGTTTTCATGGAAATCTCCATGGTATGCAAACATTGACCAATACTTAGTTTACGCAAACTTTCTGCCGATGCCGCAGTGTAAAAATACAAATAGAGGCTCCTCTCCACCATGGACCAGTAAGGAACGCAGCTACACAACACAACGGAACAAGATCGCAACATAAGTTTGCTCCCTCAAACGCATAGCTGTGTCCCCATGATGGCCATCATGACCTATGTTCGAGAGAATAAAGATATAGATAAGATTTCTTTTAAATATTTATGTTAAAAATATCCAATCGAAACAATTTTTACACTGTGAATAATTAAGACCTCGCATAAATATTCAAAGCAAAAAAAAATTAATTGTCTGTGGGACACTTAGATACACCAAAATACACAATATTTTGTAAAAGCTCAACGATACCTGTTTGTTTATCACACCACGCTATTTATATTTTACCTTGACATTCGAAAAATACCTACTAGTATATTTATGAAAGTCGCCAAACTAGCGTATGGCCAATTAGGGAATAATTTACATTCTTTACATGGTGGGTCCAGATACCCCAAACAACCGTAATATGGATTCTATTAATAACTAATTGAAGTAGAAAAAGTTAACTAAATTGAAATGTAAATTATGAGTAGGTACCTCCATTACTACGGACAATGTTCCAAGCAACACACCCACGTTACTGCCGGCATGGTGCGAGTTGTAATTGTGGTATACCCACACCACACCCTACACACCATAGCGGTCTACCCTCTTGCGGCTTCATTATTTTTATATTAAATAAATAAATATTATGGGACAATATTACACAAATCAACCTAGTCCCACGGTAAGCTCAATCATTGAGTAACAGAAGATGACATCCCTAACAAAATTTGTCAGCCATGAGTTTAAGTGATCGGCACTTAAACACCGGAGTGCTGAGCGGTCGGCTGCCGACCGATTTAAAATTCCCCGAGTGCTGAGCGGTCGGCTGCCGACTGATTTAAAAAGTGCCCGAGTGCTGGCGGTCGGCAGCCGACGGATTCGTCTTTGCATATTTGGCGGGAAAACACTTATTTTGCGCGCGCAGCTAGCTTGCATAAACTTATAAAATAGATTACGAAAAACCTAAAGATTACTTCTAGATGTAAAAACAAGTGGCTGCAATAGAAATATCGGAAGAAATTCATACATTTCAACGCGTCTGGCTACAGGGCAATCGCCAAATATTTCGTTTGCAATAAATTACGTTTTTTAGTGTTTATTTGGATATAACAAAGTCCGCGTATTTAATATAATATACCTGAGTAAGTAATAAACACTTTACAATGGTTTTACGGACGTATTCAAATGTTTTTACATATCATATTCATATTTTACTATAAGGAATTGGGTTATGAACGACTTTGGTTCTGAGGAATCGGACGTATATTTTGCCATATATAACACTACTAGCCTAAATTAAAACTAACATCGCTTGGTTAACTAATCCATCACGAAAGTGGAACATATTTTTAATGTAAACTCAATATTATTTCATTTAAAAGTAAAATTTTCAATCTCAAAGTTCAAGGTCGCGATGGTAGCCATTTTGTTGTAGGTAGTAAAGTATGGCTATGGATACGAATTCTGGCTATCCAATCGCTGTACCCGCCGATTTATGGCGTGGTCCGTCTCCTTCACCCTGGGTATTACAGTACCCGACACTATTTGGACGTCGCTTTACCTTGGGCACTAACATGCCCACGATAGAGCGAGTATTTGGAGCTCACAAATGTATATCTTTTCTACTCATATGTATGAATAAAACGGCTAATAAACGTTCTTATCCTTTTCTTTGTAAAAGTTATCTTTCTTTTTCGTTAAGGTCGCACCCGTGTACGTATTATAGTATTCACGCAAACTCTACACAAAGTTCGTCATACAGGAGACGTGGTCAGTGCGCGGCGAGTGCCCACAAGTTTTTAGTGTATTTATAAGAAGACCTAGTTTTAAACTGATGCTCAAACATTATTAACCTCTCTTCTAGGCCGGCATGGAAAAGTGACGTTTCTACTTATGTATTAATATTTGAAGCGCCTGTTATTGCATAAAACTAATGTTAGGTGTATTTATTTCACCAAATTCTCATTAATATTTGAAGGATTACTTTTTTTAAAATACAGGTTGGATCATTTTTGAGATTTGGTCATTACAGTACCCACGATGAATATAGATGACATAGTTTAGGACAGATGCTTACTGAAGCTTGGTAGCTTCAGTTGGTGTGGTCACTAGGGAATTACAAATAGACGTTTCAATGCAGCTAGATTATGTACATTTAGATGGCAAAGTACAATCAAGCAAGTGTACCTCTTACCTTATCCGTTAATTAATCAAAATAACCTTAGGCACTGTTAGGTTTTTTTGTGGTACATATTTTAACAGAAAAACTCGCAATCTTATACTACCTCCATACAAAAATGTTTCGTAGTTATGCTCGAAACAACTGCATTACAGGCGCAATATCAAGTGAAAGGAGGAGATACTGTTTAAATGGTGATTAAAGATGTAGATATTGTCTATTAGTTAGGTTTTGGTAATATTAATATAACTTTAAAATAAAAAAAAGATTTGTGGTAAAGTCAATATTTTTAGTCCAGGTTCTATATTAAGAGTACAGAGACCAATCAACGTTCACGATTTTTTTACACACTATAGGCTATTAATAACAATAATGCGTGGCCGCCTGATTTCAACCGCCAAAAAGCGCGTAGAATATAATCATGGATATTTTAGCCTGTAACACCGGTGAAGCGATGGTTAATTGAGGTTGGGTACTATAGTACCCGAAGTATAGGAAGTGGTTGTTGACTTTAATATCTCGTTCGATTTGTACAGTTTAGGTAACGTTACCTCATCTTTATACGTTAGCCTGTGAGTGCCATATTATTTGACATAATGTCTTTAGAAATAGGAAGTTTTATTTCTTAAATCGATGTGAATAAATATGTCAAGAGTTATTCTGCAAAATAAATGATAATTGGAAACGTTTACTCAATAATTATTAACAAAAAAAAATTTTTGAAAGATTACTAATTTTTCGACTAACGTTTTACGAGACTGATTTCTGGTGCAACTTTTAAATGCTTGTAATGTATAAAAGTAACATGCAAGGGGTATCATTTTATTACTTTTTATTGTAAAAACACGTATAACACTGGAAATAGAATAGTTTTTTTCTAAAATTTTGGTTTTATTTTCTATTTCTAGTCTTTTCTTTACAGGAATCTGGAAAACTTTTGCTCGGTCTAGGTTAAATGAGTACTGACAAATTGCACACGTATCGAAAACATAATTGTTTCTACCAATTTTATAGCCTAATCAATACTAATATCCGGGCCATAAGTTTTATGTGTTACTTCCATACAAAAAATTGCAAAAATCGACAAATTTGTACCACCCGCCAAATTCTCATTGATCACCCATTAGACCCCCTGACACTTACGGTAATTTCGCGCAAAATGGCGGCGGCACTTGACAACTTTTTGACATATCAGCCCTGCCACCCGAAGGGTTAAAGTCCATACATTCGCTCTTGAAACACTGACATGATGCTAAGCAACTGACAGCTGTCAACGGCCAAACATGCAGCACAAAATTTGTTCTAGATGTCACATCTAGTAGGTTCTACCTACATAATAAAGCTTGTGTTATGGGTACTAGGCGACGATAGATATAGATGAATACTTAAATACATAGAAAACATCCATAACTCAGGAACAAATATCTATGATTAAAACACAAATAAATGCCCTGACCAGGATTCGAACCCGGGACCTTCTGCTTCATAGGCAGGTTTACTACCGACTAAGCTAGGAGGCCGTTAAATATATTAGAATGGAACTCAAGAATTCTACTGGACCAAGACCGACCGCAAGACTTTAATTCGCATAACGTAAAATTGGGTTTGCTGGACAAGAACAAAATTACGATGCAAGCATAAGCATAATACCTATAGGTATTGCAAAATTATTTGTTTACAATACCTTAACGCTAGTCGTTCGTTGTTTTTCTCTCGAGCCAAAAACGATATGAAAGTGTCGTGTATTTTTGGCGATGTAGGTATCCTGTTCGATCGCCGTGCACTAGCAGATTGACTTGTCATCGTGCGGAGCGCTGGTAAATATATAGGGGTGCACATAGACATTATAAACGAAAGAGACGTAATGCCACGAAGATAAAACTGTGATTCCATAATACCTATGCTGCGGTCTCGTGTACACACACTCACTTTTGACGTTTCCAACCAATCGCCGCTCGTCCACGAGTTGTATATGTGAGCGTGTCGCACGTAAACACGAGAAAGCCGGCTTATTATGGAATCACAGTTTTGTCTTCACTACGTCTCCTTATTTTATATCTCTATGAGCTCCCATCGCATAATACATAATATAATATAATCTTCGCACGCTTGCGCCTTGCGCGGTGTTGCGGGAAACTTCCAAAAAGCGGGGAAAGTTTACAGAAACTGGAAAAAAATTAAAAAGATAAATTTTGGAAATGTGAAGTTAGGTTTCCATTTACATCTAGTTAGGATTGGTTAAAGGACTGATTCCCGTCAAATGGGGTAAAATCGTACTCGCGGATTAGGGGAAATTTAGTTGATAGGGTGCAAAATGATCAAAATATCCCAATTATATCCCAATTAAAAAACATTTAAAAAAATCTATTGAAATGGTTCAAAGATATCGGGCTTCAAAGTTTCAAATTTTTTCGAAGTTTGAAAGTACGAAATTTAAAAAACCAATGATACCATTCGATTTCTAACATTTTATTGTGAAATAAATTGTATGGTAACCATATACATAAACGCAAGATTTCACTGTAAAAATAGCAATTTCATAATTTTTCCATACTTTAAACAGGGCAAATATGAAGCCGTGACGTCACGGCTTTATATCATTTTATTCATTTTGTTAGGGAGCGTTTTGAGAAACAAATGCAAATCTCAGACTTTAAGTCTCTTTCCTGTCTTTTATGTTGATTTAAGGCAATTGGCCCCATATATCCATTTTGATCCTCACAGCAAAACGAATCGATTGATACCATGCATGAAATACATTTATCAAGCCTAACTGATTTGAGTGCAATTTGTCGGTAACGATTTCAAATAATGAGTGGTTGTTACATGCCTTTATTAAGATATAAGAGGAATTTAATCAAATCTACAGTTGTGTTTATTAAAGAGGTTTACAATGGTTTTTTTGTATGTAATTCTTGTGCTGCTACCGGGGAGAAATATTGAGTTGGAGGGATTTGGACCAGGGCGTCCAACGGGATTGATAGTCCTAGCGCTCTGTGGCCATATGTAAAGTAGGTACTTCAACATTGAAAGCATCGGCTGGCAGTTGCCGTTGGGATTGCACTATGGGAAATGTATATGTAGGTAGAAATAGTTGAAAAACATCTCCCACTTTCCCCTCCCTCAATTCGATAATCAGAATAGCGTTAATTTGCATTAATAAAACAAAAACAAGTTTAATATCAGTGTCGTTAACAATCAGAGTTACGTAACACTTACATGATTGTGCTTAAAATAAATACTCAAGGAATAACATTGAAAGTATTTGTTTTTATTGCGTGAATTATCTTTATCGATGTCACACCACTGACTAAAATAACTATAACAATTATCTAAAGGTTAAGAAGAATCATCAGTTGATAAATTTAAATTACTTTACCCATTTAATTGCACAAAGTTAAAGCTTAAACCTGGTTAGATTAGACATTTCGTTTAGAATATTCAGATTTAAGTAGGTACTCATAAAGATCAATTGGTATAGGTACATACAGGGCGGATTTGGTTACCTAATGGGTCAGTGAAGGCTACCAGATTAAGTAATGGTACTCGAAAATGTTCTTAGGAGACCTTCCCTATGTTTCAAATTGACAACGATTGACGTTTAGGGACCTACAATTTTTTGGAAAAAAAGCGTACCTACAGACAGTGAGATTTTTTCCCTATTTCAACAGGGATCTCTACAAATAAAGGAAAGTCTAATGGACTGTTATGTGTCTCATGTTAGAGCACTAAAAAGCTACAAATAAAAAATATGTTTCTACTAACTAAGCTATTGTCATTATCTATAAAAAAATTACATGCTTTTTACTAAGCAAATTAGTCTTATTTTACTATTTTAAAACTTTGTACTTTTTTTTTAATTTTTACATATCTAGTTATTTCTCACCGACTCTATTTTTTTTAAAGTTTATTTTTATTTAAAAGTCAATTAGGGCGCCGTTTTCTAAGTTCATTCTTCTAAGATTCCTAATTAACTAACATTAGACGGGTTTGTCACGAATTTAATTTCACTCATACAAGTTAGCCGTGGGGTGCCCGGCCTTAGAATTGTCCCCCACCATATCGTCCCGTGGTTGCAGTAGGAGTCTGCTAAGGGAATATACCGGGAGATGGGCAGTAGCATCTTCCGAATCCGAAAGCCTAAACAACAATAAACAAATATATAAAAAACTGCGAGTGCCAACCCGCCTGCCAAGCGTGGCGCGTTTGGCAAACCCCCCTTTATTCCAAAGGGGAGGCCTATATTCAGCAGTAGACGCCTTATGGCTGAGATGATGATGATGATGATATAAGTTTCTCACTTACAGGATCTTCCGACCTCGGAGCTGCCGTGAAAAACGCTGTGTTCGTCCAGGAGTGCGTGCCCGAAAACCTGGAACTGAAGAAGAAGCTGTACGCGGACCTGGATAAGCTGGTGGACGACAACACCGTGCTGTCCAGCTCCACTAGCTGCATTCTGCCTTCCAAGTTCTCGGAGAGCTTGAAACACAAAGCTCAGGTATGTAGCAGTGGCGGGTATCCATAGAAATCGACTCCATCAACTTGCCTTAGTTTCAAAAAGTATTGCACTTTTTTCGGTCACGAGGAAAAGTAAATCCAAACTATCTGGGGCTTGAGCTTTATGTAGTAAAGTAAGCAGTAGGTACCTAATCTCTGTCTTGCTTCTAAAGATTTTTAAGAAAGTTGCAAGTGGAAGGAAAGGCAATATTAATCAAATCAACTACTGCAACGATGAAGCACAGAATATCAATTTTATAGAGACGCACAATCTATTAACTTTTTGAAGCTTCACTTGAAGCTTCAACATTTAATAGATTGTGTGTCTTCTTCGGACTTCCGAAGCGCCATCTGAACGGGAGCAACCCAAAAATAAAAATATCGTGCAAGTGCGAGTGTGACTCGGGCGCCGAGGGTTCCGCACGAACTATTTTTTTAATCATTTGACAAAAGTCGGTTTCAGCATGATTTCATGAGAATTTATAGGGTGGCTGAGTGCGAGTGGGATTCGCACCCGCCACGATTATTACCGCATAAATATAAAGAAATGTTCTAATGTGAACTCTGATACATGTCAACAGAGTTGAAAATAATAAAGGCCAAGGCTTCGTATGCGGTATAGGGTTAATTTTTATTATTTATAGTCTCTGATAGTACCTTCTTCTTCTTCGTCGTTCCCTCATGACTGATTAATGGCTACCGGCGTACCGGCCCTCTGGGACGTTCGGTTCGCCTGCCACTAGTCCCAGTATGATGCTTTTTTCGAGCTGGTGCTGGTGCTGGTGGGCAGTCAGAACGCATGATATGCCCAAAGAATTTGACGGTCTTTTCGCAGCAGATGGTTGAAAGGCGCTTGGAAACTTTTAACTCAATCAATATGGACTTGTTTGTTCTCCTTGCGGTCCATGGAATGTACCTACCTACCTTCTATTATTTTCATAGTGCTTATACCTACCTAACAACATGTTTGCAGGTGATCGTGTCGCACCCCGTCAACCCGCCATACTACGTGCCACTGGTGGAGGTGGTTCCCGCGCCGTGGACCCGGCCGGACGTGGTGACCCGCACGAAGGCCATCATGCTGGAGATCGGCCAGGAGCCCGTTGTGCTGGGCCGCGAGATCGACGGATTCGTTCTTAACCGTATCCAGTTAGTACCAATTAGTAAAATAATCCAAGTCTCGTTTTTTTCTGCTTCTGTATTCGGCCAAGTGTTTTTTCTACTTAAATGTGGCCAGAGTTGTGCCTTAGTGGTCTGGCCGCCAGACGTGGTGGGACTGTTGGGCTGCACCACGATGGCTATCATGCTGGAGGTCGATCAGGAGCCTGTTGCGCTGGGTGGGGGGATAGATGGATTCATTCTTAACCGCATTTAGCTATTGCATTAAGAATTGAGGCCGAACACAGACACAAAACTGTCACTGTTTAAATTGAGTACTTACTGAGTACTTACATTTAGTTATTTAGTTCCTTACTGTATTCCAATTGTGGATTGTTAACATACCTAGGTAGGTTGTACCTACTTATTCATTAGTAAAAATTTTAACATCAGAATTCTTATCTCTATGCCATCTTTATCTTTGTTTGTGTGGTGTGACTTCATCCATTCATTATATCGCCTCTCTCATATCATTTTCAATAAGTACCTACTAGCCCAGTCATACCGAATATTAAAATGGAAAGCTAACGGCTAGTTCTGATTTTTTTATGTATATTGTTAGGATCCCTACCAGCATTGTATATCCAAGTTTGCAGCACTCGAGAAACCACGAAAATTTCTCATTTTTTTTAGTATAAGTCCTAAACTATGCGGTTTACAAAAAAAATATACAAGACAAGTTTTAAGAAGACTAATATTTCTACAATTTGAGACTAGAATTAGCTCTGTAAGTGAAATACTTATCGAGATACAGCTCTTCGAATATTGCTAATTTTTTAGACTTTCGGAGAGATTATTTCTGAAAATATCCACGCAATATTTTTTTTTTAAGAAACCTATACGTTAATTTTAAAGACCTTTCGATCGATTTACATCATGTTGATATTTAATAAAAAAATAAAATTTGAAAATTAGTTACATGTATGGAGTGCCTCCCCTAAAATATATTTTTCAGTAATTTCACTACACAACTAAGTAGCGGCACTCAGGATACACCTTATGTTAAAATTTGATAAAGATACGTCTTAAAGTTTCCGAGTAAAATGGCACTCCCTGCACTCCATACATGTAACTATGTAATTGTCAAATTATTTTTTATCAAATATCAAAATGATGTACATCAATCGAAAGGTCTTTAAAAATAACATAAAGGTTTCTTTAAAAAAAAAATATTGAGTGAATATCCACTCAAAAAAATAATTTTTGAAAATTAGTTACATGTATGGAGCTCACTATGGAGTGCCATTTTACTCGGAAACTTTAAGACGTATCTTTATCAAATTTTAACATAAGGTGCATTTTGAGTACCGCTACTTAGTTGTGTAGTGAAAGTGAAATTACTGAAAAAATAATTTTTAGGGGGGCACTCCATACATGTAACTAATTGACAAATTTAATTTTTTTATAAAATATCAACATGATGTACATC
This sequence comes from Pammene fasciana, assembly GCA_911728535.1. Lineage (NCBI taxonomy): Eukaryota > Metazoa > Arthropoda > Insecta > Lepidoptera > Tortricidae > Pammene > Pammene fasciana. The sequence goes on from OU452279.1 coordinate 7,832,667, forward strand.
AATCAAAAGGTCTTTAAAAATAACATGTATGTTTAAAAAATAAATGATTGAGTGGATATCTTCAGAAATAATCACTCCGAAAGTAAAAAAAAATAGCAATATACCTATAGTCGAAGAGATGTATCTCGATAAGAAATACTTAACCTAAAGAGCTAATTCTAGTCTCAAATTGTAGTCGTATTAGTCTTCTTAAAACCCGTGTTATATAGTTTGTTTGCAAACTGCATAGTTTAGGACTTAAAAAAGTGCAAAATTTTCGTGGTTTCTCGAGTGCTGCAAAGTTAGCACAGGTCTTTGTAAGCTGTAAACTAAGATATATGATGCTGGTAGGGATCTTAACAACATATCAAAAAAACAGAACTAGCCGTTAGGTTTCCATTTTAGCGATTTCTGGTGTTAAACATGACTGGACTATACCTACAATTACTATATCAAGCTAAAATAACTTGACTTCCGGGAATGTCGGCGCCAGTCAATAAATATCTACATTAAATAAATAAGAACGGGAATTAATAGAACCGTTGGTTAGCCAACGCGAATTGCTCATGAATAAGCTCCTGGTTATGGAGCGAAACATGTCGAGCAATATTAGACTTAAAAACCCCTGAGTTACCTACCCGCAAGGCTTGTAACCGGTTAAAGGAAAAAAACCCCGAAATAACCCAATAGGTATATTTAATAATTTTAAGGTTTTTATGTAAAACTTTCACTTCATATTATAGGATTTTTCGATTAAATTTGAAACAGTAACGAAAGAACGAAAAAGAAAACCGGTTTTTCCTTACTATGGAGCAAATTCCGGTTTTTTTTTTGTACCACGACGGCGGCAAACAAGCATACCCGCCTGATGGTAAGCAGTTACCGTAGCCTATGGATGCCTGCAACCCCAGAGGATTCACATGATGTCTGTGAATTCCTTATTTTAATAACCTACCCGTTCTTTTATTTAATATGTCTGAGTCTCCTAAAAGTTTTGTGTTGTTATTGTATTGTCTAAATGTTGTCTTCGCCAAGTGCTTTGCTTAATGAATACAAACTTTCAGATACGCGATTTTGAACGAGGTTTGGCGACTGGTGGCGGATGGGGTCGTGAACGTGGAAGACATCGATAAGGTCATCTCGGAGGGGCTTGGCATGCGCTACGCCTTCCTCGGATCGCTGGAGACTGCGCACTTAAACGCTGAGGGCATGGCTAGTTATATCGAAAGGTAAACTATCGCTGCCCTGAATAGTACCTTCACCTCTTGGACCTATTGTCCAAAATCGACGAATTAGATTTATCATCATCATCATCATCATTTCAGCCGAAAGACGTCCACTGCTGGACATAGGCCTCCCCCACTGAACGCCACAATGACCGGTCCTGTGCCACCCGCATCCAGCGGACTCCAGCGACCTTCACCAGGTCATCAGTCCACCTTGTAGGGGGCCTACCAGCTCTTCGCCTTCCGGTGTATGGTCGCCATTCGAGAACCTTAGTGCCCCAACGGCCATCGGTTCTCCGTGCAATGTGCCCTGCCCATTGCCACTTAAGTTTAGCGATCCGACGGGCTATGTCGGTTACTTTGGTTCTGCTACGGATAGTATCGTTTCTGATACGGTCACGCAAAGAAACTCCTAACATAGCCCTCTCCATTGCTCTTTGGGTGACTTTAAGCTTTTTAATGAGGCCCATTGTGAGCGACCACGTTTCAGAGCCATAGGTCATCACTGGCAACACACACTGGTCAAAGACTTTCGTCTTGAGACACTGCGGAATATTGGACGAAAAGATATGTTTCAGCTTCCCAAACGCTGCCCAACCGAGACGGATTCGACGATTGACCTCTTTCTCGAAGTTGGACCTACCTAGCTGGACTGTCTGTCCGAGGTATACATAATCGTCTACAACTTCGAGCGTAAAGTCTCCGACTGTAATAGGGGTTGGTACTACATGGGCGTTAGACATGACTTTCGTCTTATCCATGTTCATCCTTAGACCAACCCTCTCAGAGCCTTTACTGAGGTCGTCGAGCATCGTACTTAAGTCCTCCATGGTCTCAGCCAGGACTACGATATCGTCGGCAAATCGAAGATGAGTGATGTACTCGCCGTTGATGTTGATGCCAAGCCTTCCCCAGTCCAAACCCTTGAAAATGTCCTCCAGGGCAGCGGTGAACAGTTAGAATTAGATTTATGTCATACTCAAATTCCCAACCAGTTGGAAATGCATACCAGTGAAATCTGAACTGCTTGAAAACCCGTGTGATGAGCAATTGACAGAGGGGCTCCGAAATTACCTCGCTTTCTACGGGTTAACTAAGACAGTTCTCATTCATCTAATTTTCTTAGTACCCTGAAAGAAACAAACGCCTGTTATACGTTTAAGAGCAATTGTTTTAAATTTACTTCTGCTGAACCGATTTTAATAAAACGTGTAGGTATATTGTATATGAACCATTGCTAGAAAACCTGTTTCAAAAAAGAAAAAACGCATTCAAATCTGTTTTCGCTTTTATGAGCTACGGTGCTACATACATACACAGACTAAATAATACACGTAAGCGGTCTTTTTGCGTCGGAGATTTTTTATTTATTTTTTATACAGGATAAATTACACATTTTTAACCCTGTTTTAATTTTCTAGGTACGGCGAAACCATATACAACGTAAGCAACACAATGGGGCCGAATCCTCGCATGACACAAAGCCCGGCAGCTGCCTCCATCTGCCAACAGCTGAACCAGCTCGTGCCCCTGGACAGGCTGCAGGAGAGACGCAACTACCGCGACGCTGCACTCCTCCGTCTCTCAATATTGAAGAATGACTTGAAGAAGACTTACAAACGCTAAAATCTTAAATGAAGAATTTCAGCCTATTCAACTGTCGCATTGTTATTTCGAATAAATAGTTTATATGTGTGTACAAATATTATGTCAACAAATTCTATGTAACAATAACAATAAATAAGCTAAAACATTTTTAAATCAATAATTTTTTGTGTCATGCATGTGTTGTTCTTGCTATTGTTATTTAAGTATAAATGAAAAATGAATGAATTTTCTTAAAACTTACCCATTTTAACTTAACTAGTGACTAGAAACTTTTCCCTGTCTTGTTTCAACTCTCAACCTCATCCTATTGGCCTCCACACTTGGTGCAATTTTTCAATACAGAATTCGCGCGCAATTTCGAGACATTGCCGTCTAGGTAGGTGCAACGAAATCAATCTATGGATCAAAAATCGCAATGTATTATAAATGCAAGTGACTAGTCGCTTACGTTTGTAGAGGCCTTATAAAAAAAAAAATTTTAAATTTAAAATGTAATCTTTTAAGGATGTGTTTAGTATTTTAAATCGGCTTATCAACTCATTTAAGGGTCACCATACACCTAGCGGTTTTCCTCGCGGAATTAGCGGAAGTAGCGGAAATTTGTCTATGGTAGCGGAAATTTGTCTATGGTAGCGGAAATTTGTCTATGGTAGCAGATTTTTTGTATGGAAGCCATAGACAAATTTCCGCTACCATAGACAAATTAAGCATTTTGTCTATGAATTTCCGCTACTTCCGCTAATTCCGCGAGGAAAACCGCTAGGTGTGTGGTGACCCTAAATTAGTATAATTGACTTTTTCTTTTGAGTACAACTGTCAGTACAAAAAAAAAACTTTATTTCTGTTATTTAGCAATTAAAGTTACATTAATCTACATTCGAAATATCTTATAAAGCTGTTCCCATATCATAATATCACCTTTAAGAGTAAAATAAGTGGCGCAAAAATTGAAAAAAAAGAAAAAAAAATGCTTAATTTTAGTGATAGTCAGGGTATTCAATTGCTAGTTGTTTGTGGAGTTTGAAATACATATTTTGGATCACGACCCCGATAACACCCTGTATCTTGCTCGAGGGTAGTTCCACGATCTTAGAGCTTTAAACAAATCGGAGTAGCCTTTGCCAGGCGTTCCTCTCTGCCGAATGAGTATGACCAGTGGTCATACTCATTGTATGGACTGACGTTTATTTGACGTGGCTATTTTGACGTTTCGCATACATTTGACGTTCCCCTCCCCCGTAAAAAACGGCAGACTTTTTTCGATAGAAATGAGAGCGCGTCTCGCATCCGGTTGGTTTAAAATCAAAGTCCACGATAGCTCTCATTTCAATGCCTTAAGCTGCGTCCACACTTGTATCTTTTTGCCCTATCGTATCTCCGTCGCGTATCTCCGACGCGACGCGTATCATGATCGTTAGTGTGGACGCCAAAAGATCGCGATCATGCCACGCGCCGTATCTGATCGCGCGGAATCGATGTTGCTACGCGGTGATTAAATACCCCGCACACTCGCGATCGGATACGCGCATCATGATCGGTAAGTATGGACGTGTTTTGACACTGTATCTTGATACGCGGACATGATCTGAGGGCTTACCGCGAAGTTCGAAAATCGACAAACCGATGGCCCCGTCTCTATCGCTCTTGAATATACGAAAGAGAGTGATGCAAATAGACGATTCGATGAACGAAGTGTTTCGCGGTTATAAGCCTGATACGCGATACGCCGCGATCCATCTGAGTTGGATTTTCGCCGATCAATACGGCGATCATGAAAGGGGATACGGATACGCTATTAACAAGTTTGTACGTGTACAGGACCGATCACCGATCTGACCGATCTCATATTGTTTTCCGTAGGGACATTTGGAGTTTATAAATGGATAATTAAATTGTTTTTATGTTAATAGAGCGGAATTAAGTCAATCCATAGACAAAATGCTTAAATTTGTCTATGGTAGCTTAAATTTGTCTATGATAGCGGAAAATTGTCTATGGCCTTCATACAAAAATATCAGCTACCATAGACAAATTTAAGCGTTTTGTCTATGAATTGGCTTAATTCCGCTAAAAAAGACAGCGGAACGAGTTGGGCGAGGTAATGAATCGCCTGGTGGAGGAACTAAAAGCTCCGTACTGACGACGATCACGAAAAATGATACGGTGTTAGGATACGATGCTACGACACGATGCTAGTGATACGGTATGCCAAAGTGAACGTCCATACTTAATGATACGGCGATACGATACGATACGCTGATACGCTACGGTTAGTATGGACGCATTTTTTCACGCCACGATGCCAGTGATACGGCATACTCAAAGTGAGCGTCCATACTTAGGATACGGGAGCTCGATACGATACGCATGATCGTGATCGGCAAAAAGATACAAATGTGGACGCAGCTTTAGGCTCTCTACAGATGTAAGCAACTAGTCACCTGCGGTTTTTTATAAATTGCGGGTTTTGATCCATTGATTGATTTCGTTGCACCTACCTAGACCGCAACGTCTCGAAATCGCGCGCGAGTTTTGTATCAAAATTGCGCTGATGGTAGAGGTCATTAATCGCCTCAATCTACGACAGCTGGCGTCGTGATGACGACCAATCATGGCATCTATAGATACCCTTCTTTTTCTTTTTAGGGTCACCACATACCTAGCGGTTTTCCTCGCGGAATTACCGAAAGTAGCGGAAATTCATAGACAAAATGCTTAATTTGTCTATGGTAGCGGAAATTTGTCTATGGCTTCCATACAAAAAATCTGCTACCATAGACAAATTTCCGCTACCATAGACAAATTTCCGCTACTTCCGGTAATTCCGCGAGGAAAACCGCTAGGTGTGTGGCGACCCTAATACACATAGGCGTTTTAATATGTGGCTCAAATATCCGCATAGGAATGGTACTACCACAGACAAGAGATTAATGTGAAATTAAACTAAAGACGAAAATGCTTTAAGTACAAAAAATACTGTGCCATAATAGACCCTATTGCATTGACATCGGACACTATTTTGTATAATGAAACTGTGTTGTTACGTTCTCGACTGCCATATATAATATAGGTCCGTAAGAACTGTCACAATTTCATTCATTCATTCATACTTGTGGTTTCGTTGAATTTCTCGGTTTACTTACAGCTTTATTTACATTTATCGAAATTAGAAAACTAAGTCGTTTTTAACCCATCCATTTCCAATACGTTTAGATTGACAAACCGTGTCCAATGTGACTAGAAATAAGGCTTAAATTGGTTGAGAAGCGGCCTTCAATACGCATAGATTCACAGACATTATTCCAAATGTATTGTTTTGATAGATAATGGATCCGAGAATGTGCAGAAAAGTCAGTAGTAGTGAAAGTCTTCCAGATGCAGAAAATGTGGAATACGAAGTTGCGAGCATCATCGCGCCGCAAGAGAGCGAAGAGAACCTCCTGGAGGGCAGCCCTGAGCTTCGCTCCGTCACCTGGCTGGACGACGACCAGATCGAGGACCTAGATCTTAATTTAGACCAAACTAACCTATTTTTCCATAGAGTCGATAGTGCAGATATAATTTATAGAAGTAAGAAGAAGAAATGCAAAATGGTTGGGAAATATGTTATGGGGGACATATTAGGGGAGGGTTCTTATGGTAAAGTGAAGGAGATGCTGGACTCGGAGTCGCTGAGCCGGCGCGCGGTGAAGATCTTGAAGAAGCGCAAGCTGCGCAGGATACCCAACGGAGAGCAGAATGTGCAGCGAGAGATACAGCTGCTCCGGATACTTAGACATAAAAATGTGATAGAACTAGTCGATGTTTTATTTAATGATGAAAAACAGAAGATGTATCTTGTCATGGAGTTCTGCGTGGGAGTGCTACAGGTCAGTAACATACATCTGATGTCTAAATTTATAACAATAGTATCTTATTGAATAAACAATAATATATGTGAAGTAGGTATACTTCAGTAATGTAACTATTTATTAATGTGTAATACTACAATTTGTTCTTTTTAACTAAATAATGATACAAATGGGAATAATTAATTATTTTCACACATTAATAATTTATATATTTATTATAAGTAAACAATTTCATCACAACAAGGAAGTAATTAAACAACAGTGTTTGTCCAATATTGATATAAGTCCAGCGAGTTGAGTATTCACTTGACCTTCCACTGTTTACTGGATCAATATTTCCTACAGTCAGGCTATTACTATACATTTTATACACATATATAAATGTTGTTTACATTTACTTTGCCATTTCAAATAAGTGTGACTTATAAATAACAATGTTTTGAGCTGACTTAATGGAATCCTATTTCTTATTAGATTCTGTTGTAAACAACTTGCTTATCAGTAATTGTTGAGGTACACCTGCAAAGTATTTTCTTGCCATATTAATGAGTACTCTTGTAAATACTAGTAAATAGATAACAAACATGTCTTTGCATACAAATACATAGCAACTAGCTAAAAACTATTTGGACTGTGAGTACGTCCATAATTTTTTATATATTTAGAAAAGCTAATGAATTCTATGTTTTAGATTATCAACAAAATAGTTTAAATTCTTTAATCCAACTAGTTTTCTAGGTAAAAGAATACAGCATCTGTAATCATTTTCATAGTAAAAGACTGTACTTAGACTACCAAGGATATTTTCCTTGTTAGAAATAAGATGTGCCATTTTCAAGTAAAATGTACATCCTTGTTGGTTGTTGTCATGATCCTCAGTTCTCAGGGAACAACTGATGATGTTGGTTGTTACCAACAATTATGTACTATACTGCAGACACATACAGGTCACTAACCAAAAAAGTTTTGTCGATTCAATTTCTTGAATATATTTGTTTCTGACCTTGATAAATTGTTTTTGCAAAATCTACAGATATAATTCATTTGAATAAAGTTTTTGATCTGATTAATAAATGTTATCTGCATACACAGAAAAAAAAGATATCTTAATCCAAGATATTCATTCTTGTATATAAGGAAAATCGATAATTTCTTGAACCAAGTATGATTTTGTTGAACCAAGTATGATTTTGTTGATCCAAGATAGAACTTACTTGGTTCAAGATATTTTTTACTTGATTTAAGAAATTATCGATTTTCCTTATATACAAGAATGAATATCTTGGATTAAGATATCCTTTTATCTGTGTATGGTGTATTCCTATCTGTGCCCGCCGTTAGCCGACATCCAGTGTCTCTATTTTGCGTGAAATGGGGGTAGCACTATTCCAACCACCCCAGCAAGGATTTTCATAGTTGTTATCTAAATTATTCCCATCGCTCCCTGTAGTTGCCATTCCCGGCACCCGGTCGAGGCGGGAACATATAAAAATACCTACCTGTATGTCCCCGACATGGTTAAAAATAATAATTTCAAAAGAAAAATTTTTTGCTACACAGTATTGTTGTGCCCATAGTATCTTAATAACAAAATAAGCCTTAAGTACAACGTAATAAGGACCAATAAGATAAAAAAAAATTTGGTTTATTTGGCCCCCCTGAAAAAGAAACGGGGATGTAAATTAATTCCACTTATCCTAGTTTTGCCCTTACCCTATTTGATTTCACAAAAAAATTTACAATTTTTTGTCACCAGGACATGTTAGAGTCTAGTCCAGGCAAGAAGTTCCCACAACAGCAAGCCCACGACTACTTCACGCAACTGCTGGACGGGTTGGAGTACCTGCATGGGCAGGGAGTGGTGCACAAGGACATCAAGCCCGGCAACCTGCTGCTCACGCTGGACTCCACTCTGAAGATCACTGACTTTGGTGTTGCTGAGGTGATTCTGCTGTACTCTAGTCTCTCCCATGACAGCTGCTGGAAAAGCAGGAGCCTGCACGTGCAGGGAGTGGTGCACAAAGACATCAAGCCTGGCAACCTGCTGCTCACGCTGGACTCCACTCTGAAGATCACTGACTTTGGTGTTGCTGAGGTGATTCTGCTATACTCTAGTCTCTCCCATGACAGCTGCTGGAAAAGCAGGAGCCTGCACGTGCAGGGAGTGGTGCACAAAGACATCAAGCCTGGCAACCTGCTGCTCACGCTGGACTCCACTCTGAAGATCACTGACTTTGGTATTGCTGAGGTAATTCTGAAAAGACTTGAGCTATTTTGACAAGTTAACTAGCAGCAGTCGAGTATGTGCGCGTTATAATGGTGAATGTAAGTACGTTTGTAATTTTGTATGTGCACTTGTGCAACTTATCTTTGGTCTATATTTGTAATTCGGGTTTTAAGTGTGAGGTGTTACATGGTAATCTTCGAGTGATTAACATCATGTAATTTTTCATTTTATAGTTAAGTGTAGTATTATTTATTCTTAAGCGATAGTTATTTTTTATCTTTAGTTTGTTACGTTAGTTAGCTCATTTTATTGCCATTCAGCCAAACATTAGTAGGTTATCTAGCTAGACACACGTCAGAATGTCAGCCGAGTTCGCAGAGCAAAGAAGCGGTAGGTACACCAGCCATGGGTATATTTACACGATTGACCACCATTTGTGGACACTTTTGACCCTCCAATAACCTGAAATCTATTGGAGCTTAGTTAATATTTCAACATCCCTATTGTATTGTTATGATATGATAGATAAGTAATCAATTAAATAAAAGTTGTTGAACGCCAGGTAAATATCGCAATTCATAGATAAGATAATAATACGCTATAGATAGCGCAAGTAAATCTGGATGGTTGCCAGTTTGTGTAATGATTTATTGATGCAATAGTTTTAGGCAGAGCTATTGTGCAATATCGTACGATTAGATTTAGATAGAAGCCTCTTTGATTTTGGTTGAAGAAACTGCTCCTCTTTTAGTTCTAGTTAGAAATATTAAAATTTAATACAATTTATTTGACCAAATTTTACTTCTTGATCGCCGGAGACGTATATTCACTATTTGAACAGATGTTGATGTTAACTTGCGGCTCCTTTGACATTATTTTACGTGTTCAAATAGTCATACGACAGAAGCCACTCGAGAGAGGCCAGGGGCCTATTTAATTGACAATTTACAAGCAGAAGTCTCTTTCTAACGCTATGTATTAGAAAGAGACTACCGTTTGTAAATTGTCAATTGAAGCTTTATTAAATAGGCCACTGGTGTTCAAATTGATCTTGGCATGACTTTCATTTTAAGAAAGATTCTTTTAATAGTAGCCCGGTAACAACTGCTGATAACCTCACGATAGAATAATAAATACCGGCCGGGTGCTTTGGCCTTTTGTCCCTTTAGCCGTCAATATACTGAATCCCCCTTTTTATAAAGGGTCTCGCGCATGTTACTCCTCTGGAGTTGCCGGCGTCTATAGGCTACTGTACCTTCCTAAAATCACATCACTAACATCACATCAACAATTAAAAAAAAACAAAAAAAAAATTTCAAGTTCAGATAATGTTCCTGTTTTCCGTCTGTTTTATACTGGACTTTCTCTGCAGGCGCTAGACATGTTCTCGGCGGAGGACACATGTTACACGGGGCAGGGCTCCCCCGCCTTCCAACCGCCAGAGATCGCCAACGGCGCAGAGCAGTTCTCGGGGTTCAAAGTCGACATTTGGAGCAGCGGCGTCACATTGTAAGTTCAGACACTTCAGTAATTTCATAATCTAGACATGTTTTCGGCGGAGGGCACTTGTTACACGGGGCAGGGCTCCCCCGCCTTCCAACCGCCAGAGATCGCCAATGGCGTAAAGCAGTTCTCGGGGTTCAAAGTTGACATTTGGAGCAGCGGCGTCACATTGTAAGTTCATACACACTTGAGTTATTTCATAATCTAGCCATGTTCTCGGTGGAGGACACATGTTACGTGGGGCAGGGCTCCCCAGCTGCCAGAGATCGCCAATGGCGTAGTGCAGTTCTCGGCTCTCAAAGTCTGGAGCGGCGACGCGCGACGTCAGATTATAAGTTCAACAATGTCAAAATAAAGTCACCTGACGGTGCATGGCGCGTTGTTTACATCGAGCTAATCAACACCAAGTTCCGTTTCAAGTATTGCCACAAATTTGTATCAAGTATCAAGTTCGTATATATTTTGATGAATTTGACCAAATACCTAAGCAGAAATATGTTTCATATTTTCTTTATTAAAGTCCATGGCAAATAGGTCTAAAGCTACTTTACCTAGGCTAGGCTTTCACAGGACTTGGTCGTCAGTTGACTTAATATTAGCGATAAAATAAAAGCGATCCTTCAAATCCTAAATAGCATCTAGGTATAGTGCGCATCACATATGCAGCGTTCCCGCTCCGTACCGCGATAGCGAGTGTTTGAGCGAGGTCTTCTGTTGCCTCCCATGTTACCTTTGCATGTGAGGCTGAGGTTTTCAAAGCAAAAGGTACATCATTGTCTGTGGTTAATAAAATGAGGCATTATCTATGAAAAGGGACCTTATTGTCGATGGCGCTTACGTGGCGCGGCGTCGTAATCGTATTGCGTTATCAATGGTAAAAGCGCCATCGACAGTAAGGTCCCTTTCTCGTAGATAATGTTACAAATGTATGTCTAAATTAATTTTTACGGCAGCAACGCCTTATTGACAACCGACAATGATGTAGGTACCGTTAACTTGAAAACATCACATATTTAAAATGTTTACGTTCTGTTATGTTTTTAGGATTCCGTAGCCAATTAGGAACCCTTATAGTTTTTATTTTATGGTGATTTTGTGTGTGTAGGTGCCGTGTTACTTATATCAAGTTTGCATCAAGCAGCGAATATGCCAGAAGGCATTTTCCACACAAATATTGGTAGTCTGATATTTCTCGTCTGTTGTGTGAATTTGCGTATGAACATATTTGCAATGACTCACATACCAAACGTGTTTCTGGTTTCAATACAAGTGTTAGGCAACAAAAGCTATTCTCGTACAATGATCCGCCGAACGCCCTAAATTCATTTCGTTTTTGATTTGCATATATACATGTATAGGTACCTATATCGCTGGAACGTTATTAGTAATCGTTGCCCATAAATTTGTTTCTCGTTTATTCCATTTTAAATAACATATTTTGGATACACCATCCATTATTTATTGATTACCAGGAAACTCGGCTCAAGAATTAGGTATTTTGTATGACTATTATATATGTACTTTCATTGCAAAAGTTGGCTATGTGAGTCACGTGCGTGCACATCTGAGGAGCCCAAGATACCAGCAGCAGTCGCCGTAGCGGTATCGGCTAGGATGAGATGATGATGATGATGATGTTGTCAATAAAGATTTGTATTTGTATTGGACTGTAACAAGTTTTTCCTTTTTATAATCGCATTGAGTATGTGCCAGCTTCTTATTACACATTTATATGTATAGGTATGTAGGTATTATTGATAAACGAGGCTACATTTTAAAATAGTACGTATGCTTATTCATTGTTGTGTGATACGTAGTAATGTAGGTTCAAGGTAAACACCAGTGAAAAACGACGCATTTCTTTAGAAGTTACAAAATCGTTATCATTTTTATAGCTCGTTTATAGGTATTGTAATAATTTTATCTCTCTATCTATCTCTTCAACCCGTATCCACCCACTGCTGGGTATAGGCCTCTTCTATATTACGCCACTCTCCTCGGTCCTGTGCCGGTCCCATCCACTGCACACCTGCCGTTCGGCAGATATCATCTGACCATCTGGTTAACGGTCTCCACGCTGACCTTGTGGCCCGTTTTAGCCACCATTCGGGAACCCGTCTTGTCCATCTCCCATCATTTCTTCTCGCAAAGTGTCCATGTCCACCTCCACTTTAATTGTGTGATGCGTGTGCCAATTTTATCTATAGTACTAAGTAATTATTTTGGTTAGTATTTAAAGGCACTACAATTCACTTCGCTTTGATATGCATTCTAATTTGATTTCTGTGCAATTCAGTATTTTTGATAGGCGGAATATTATTTCCCATTTATATTAAACCACGTTGCCCGCTAATACACTAATTGTCCGTATCTACGGACCCTAATTGTCGTACCTAAATGTATAAAAAATATGGTGCCGGGTATCTTTGAAGGATTTCGTTTTCAGATCTGTAAAATAAATCTCTAGGCTCGAAGAAAAAGACAAGCGACTATAATATTTAACCATGTTATAGTTGCTTGTCTTTTTCTTGTTTCTAATTTTGTACTTTTTTAGCCAATTTCTTTGTCTTCAGATACAACATGACAACGGGCCGCTACCCGTTCGAGGGTGACAATGTATACCGGCTATTGGAAGCCATCGGACGTGGCGAGCCGGCGCCGCCGCCGGCGAACTTAGGCTCGACCCTGCGCTCGCTGCTCATCGCCATGCTGCAGCGAGAGCCGCAGCAGAGACCCAGCGTGTACGAGATCAGGAGACACGCGTGAGTGTAGTCACACGTATATGACGGGCCGCTAGCCGTTTGACTTTCAAGGGTGACAACGTGTACTGGCTGTTGGAAGCCATCGGGCGTGGCGAACTTAGACTCGCGTCTATCGTGATCAGGAGACACGCATGGTCTAATATACATAAGTTACATACATTGGTGTCAAAAATATTCAAAAATTGCGTTACGTAATACTTGAACGCTCCCGTCCGTAGATGCAAATAACTAAGCAAACACTAGAGCAAATATTTCACTTCCATTATATTTAAGAATATAATTGTCCATTGTTCCACTGAAGGTAAACTAACTTAAAAGTCTTCTATAAGGCAATCTATCCGATTTACGTGTTTTAAATTAGCGTAGATCGTAGATCTAACAGACAAGGCTGAATTAATAGACTAAATATTATATAAGCTATCCAGTCGGCTTGCATATTGATCACGTCAACATATACATTATCTTCGATTAATTTATAATAAGAGAGCCATAATCTTCTGAAACCATGCGGCTTACTGAGACATAAATTAACTTTGTTTTCAACTTTACTGCATCTATTCTATTATGTATATCGTACAGATGAATTTAATTACTTAATTATATCAGTCAATATTTCACATTAACTGTATCAATTATTCTGTTACGGACTAGGTATATCGTCTACATCAGGGCTCGGAAACCCGTTTTGCTTTTTACTTTTACTTTTGCTTTTTACTAAAATACCGGTATTTTTTCCGTTCTTTTCGTACTCTCGTTTACTATTTCTTAATTAATCGAACGATCTTATAATACGAAGTCATTACCTAAATACAATATGGAGTTCTACATGAAAACCATAAAACAATTAAAGGAGGGTGGGCAGTTTTGTATGGACACTGGCCTAAAAACCAATAACGACAAGCCATATATGTCATTTGAAAGGTTTTTTTCATATTCTACAACTTTTTGTATGGCGGGAAATCGTAAATCGCTGAAATAATTGAGTTATGGCAAAATAAATAAACGTGCCATCAATAAGTATTTTTTTACTGAAGTTTTAGAATTTAGAATAAGTTATTCAGTGGCATATCGCTTGTCCTTATTGATCAATAGGCCAATGAGCCCACCCTCCTTTATTGCGTTATTTTGGGGTTTAAAAAAAACCGTTTCCGAGCCCTGGTCTGCATGCCGGCTAAAATGCAGTTTCATACAGTCGCCATCAGATATGTCGGAGCGGCCAAGGTGGTCATAAATATATGAACAACGCCTTTATTGTCAACGCGATAAGGTGCTTGTTCAGATATTTTTGAGTACCGTGGCCGCTCTGATATATTTGATGGCGACTGTACATTTATACATTTTATTTAAATGCATTTAGAATATAAATTACGTTTAATAAGCTGCTTCGCTAGATATAGTGCCCGAAATAAACTTGTTGTGGTTTTGCAAGACTAGGTATTAAGTTCTATGGAATGTTTTATTCGACCTTCACATGGGACTGAAATTAAAATAAGCGAACAGAGTAAATAATTTTGTTTACTCATATGCACGCACAGTGGCAATGAGACAACGGAATATGAGATCATTAGTACGGTACCGACATACGTAGTATTCATAATGTTTTATGATTTAACTCAATACATAAATTATGTCATTTAAAATTTTGGAACGCATAAGTAAAATTTGGAATCCATGTATGATATTTTGACCAAGTAGCTATGCGTTAGCGATTTACGATAGGTTAGGTTCTTTCCCTGGTGACACGATATGTATAATGTATGTAGGTGTGTCATGTAGGTAATAAATCTCTTATTTTTTTATCTAGATGCTACTAGGAAATAATATTAATGACACAATAAAATACGGTACAATTACACAATAGGTAAGAGACGTTAGTTAGTATTAGTTTTTAAAACGGAACACTAAAAGGATCATTCGTGTGGCTGTCTGTCTGTCCTTCGATTTGCTTCGAAACTACTCAATCTATCGAGTTGAAAAAGTAATTAAATTTAAGAGCAAAGATGGATGTGTAACATAATTAAATGAGTTTTAAAAATGGGGGCTACGTTTTGTGGGTCAATCAGCAAATAAAAAAGTTTTGTAATTTACGACGACTGCACTATCAAGGCTTTTTAGCTATCGCGTCAAATATGTGATTATTTGTTTTCAGATGGGTGAAAGCGACGCCACCACTAGAGGCCGGCGAGCGAGCGGTGAGCCCGCGCTCGCGGCGCTCCGACGACCTGCACAACTGCACCGTGCTGCCGTACCTCGTGGAGCGTCACTACGGCTCGCAGGACTACTTCACCGGCGACCTGCGCCACGGTCAGTCACGCACTATAATACAGATACGTTATGCACGCTTCTAAAGTGAAGCCGTTAATGTATGGGTGCAAGCGACGCCACCACTAGAGGCCGGCGAGCGAGCGGTGAGCCCGGGCTCGCGGCGCTCCGACGACCTGCACAACTGCACCGTGCTGCCGTACCTCGTGGAGCGTCACTACGGCTCGCAGGACTACTTCACCGGCGACCTGCGCCACGGTCAGTCACGCACTATAATACAGATACGTTATGCACGCTTCTAAAGTGAAGCCGTTAATGTATGGGTGCAAGCGACGCCACCACTAGAGGCCGGCGAGCGAGCGGTGAGCCCGGGCTCGCGGCGCTCCGACGACCTGCACAACTGCACCGTGCTGCCGTACCTCGTGGAGCGTCACTACGGCTCGCAGGACTACTTCACCGGCGACCTGCGCCACGGTCAGTCACGCACTATAATACAGATACGTTATGCACGCTTCTAAAGTGAAGCCGTTAATGTATGGGTGCAAGCGACGCCACCACTAGAGGCCGGCGAGCGAGCGGTGAGCCCGGGCTCGCGGCGCTCCGACGACCTGCACAACTGCACCGTGCTGCCGTACCTCGTGGAGCGTCACTACGGCTCGCAGGACTACTTCACCGGCGACCTGCGCCACGGTCAGTCACGCACTATAATACAGATACGTTATGCACGCTTCTAAAGTGAAGCCGTTAATGTATGGGTGCAAGCGACGCCACCACTAGAGGCCGGCGAGCGAGCGGTGAGCCCGCGCTCGCGGCGCTCCGACGACCTGCACAAATACACCGTGCTGCCGTACCTCGTGGAGCGCCAGTGACACTTAAACCTCACCGTTTCCCATTTAAAGTGAACTTTTGATACTATATTGGCGTGACCAGTGGCAAGTTTAGGTACTGGCGTTGCTCTCCCAGGGGATGCAAATAGTGTTATACGTTATATGTTAGTAATCTGGCTTGTGACTTACACAAATTTGTTCTTATAGTTAATAAGATCAAATTTAATAATAACGTCTGCCTTTTTGTAGGTATTTAAGTTTGTCTGCACAGTCAGCAGCAGAAGTAGCTAAGCGGGTGAGGTGTTTGAAATGAGCTGGACACGACTTTATAAATAGGCAAAAAAGAACCTGAGGAGGTCATTTTCAGGCCATATAATACCTAAAGAAACATAACCCTCCTTCAGCAGTCGTGTATAACGCGACTCATAAAGCGTTATCACACTTGCGATTTGCGAGCGAGTTTTGTATGGGAGCGAACACGCCGCGAGTTCGCCGCGTACGAATTTTGTATAGTAATCGCTTTAAAATCGCTCAAGTGTGATAAGGCCCATAATGTTAACTTTGCAGAGGCGGGCGCTTGCGACGGCTGCGGTAGGGTGCGCGCTAGAGTTTGCTCGTTGAGTTAGGTTCGTCGCATGAGTGTGAGGGTGACCCCGCCGCTTCAACAGGATAGACATGAGTCAAACTTACGTACATTTTACAACAAGTTTGTAATTTTTAGAATAATAAATTACGAAGTAATAACACTACAGTATTTAATGCTCCGGAGTACCTACAGATAAAATATAATACTTGATCATCAAAATTTTGTATATTGTAACTCTGTTTCGATTAATAAATTTATAAACTAGATTGCGACATTGGAGTCATCTTCTATTATCTGATATTGAAGGACAACTATAGAACAGGCTGCCTGTTTGTTCCCGATGACTTAATCTGATACATTATAGCTCGTGTCTTAGCTTTGGAGATCCGAAGCTTTTTTTTCTTGTGTGTTTCTAACCCACTTTATTTAATCCACTAACAATGGAATTGACAATGCACCTTTCTCCTGAATGCGACCGCTGAATCGTCTGGCCTACTTTGCTGAATGACTCACAGAGTACTGAGAATGACTGGAGTAATCAGGTTTCAATTAACATTTTCAGCATAATTTATTCCATATTATAACTTTCAAGTGCAAACTGACACCAGTGACCGACTCACGGTGAACTGAATAGAGTATTTTGGATAATCGTGTAAATGTTGAGTAATTTTACTGTGATTGGAAACCCAGGAGTTTACTCAACCTTTTGTAAATTGTTGCAAGTTATTTTATTGCGGTTAACCCATCTTTTTGCTTGCGTTATGGTTTTTTTTAGTTATTTTCATGATAGATTAGATTAGGTAGTAACGGTATTTCTGATATTTTTTCTTTGTTGTGCACTAACATCATGGTTTGCTAACGTATCTTTAATTTATTTTACTCAGGCCTGGTGCAAATTGTTTTAGTACACTGCTATAAAAACTATAAAATACGATAAAACTACTATTTTGTAATTTGCAATGCCAGATACTTAATAAAAAATATTGTTTATATGTAAGCAAATGCACCTACTCTAATAAGCAAGTAATATTATTTTATAATTTTCAATACCAAATACTAAATAAATGGGGAGATTTATTAGTGCTCACTCTAATAGTCGCCCCTATTGTAAAAGCAATTTGTGCCTTTGCTCTTTTGCATCAAATATAGATGGGCAGATGAGATAGCCGTTTATTGTCAAAAACCTCCTGCAAAGGTGACAGCCGCCACCTTATATGTTTTTATTGGCACCTAACGCTATATACACCGTCATAAAGTAACACTTTAAGTTCAGTTTACGACTGTCTAGTTTAGGTTTTATGTGTTTTATACGGTACAACCTAAATATTAAATAGATTTTATACGTGAAAGTCCACTACAGCTAGATCTGAAGTAGTGCCGTATTCTAACTTTCAAATACATAAACAATACATAAAAACAATCTATCTCCAAAACAAAATAAATAAATGACCAAGTATATTGGAGTTGCATCCGATTAATTTTCAAGCTAATTCTGATTCAGTCGTTTAGCCGTTAGCTGTATTGGAGACCGCCAAGCATCGGACGAAAAAATCATGCCCTCAGCGCCAGCGCGCGGCAAGGCAAACTGGGTCTATTTTAGACGTGATATCAGCGCGTGATTTGATACCTCAGGCGGTCAAAGGGTCAGTTAGAATACGGTCCCTAGTGCTATCATTTAATACTAAAACAATATTTGGATATCACATATATCTACATGTAACTTAAACTTTTGGTGTTGCAGAGCTCGGCGACGGCGGTTCCCGCACGCTGTCAACGGCCGAGCTGTCGGAGCAGTCCTCGCACAAGCACCGCTGGCACTCCGCCTGCGGCCGCCTGCCCTCCTGCCGCCTCACGTGATCTAAGGACGTCACATCAACACCTCACATGATCCTAACTGTTCCGACGTACCGTCTACGACCAATTTTTTCTCTTCATTTTTTTCGCCGTCTTACGTAATCTATGGGTGTCACCACGTTTGTTATAGCTTGACTTTATCCAAATTCCTATAAACCATTGGCTAGGACGATACCCTACATTATTTTTCCTCCACCTTACGTGATCAAGGGGTGTCACCACGTTTCCTTCTTGCCGCCTCACGTGATCTCGATTTGATAGAAGGGGAATAAAATATTATACATTAGCTAATAATACTTTGAAGTTAGTATGAAACGCATATAAAGAAAAATATAGGAAAATATTAAATATAAACCGACCTAGTCCCACAGTAAGCACAGCAAGTGGGGACTATACGACGATATAATAGATGTGGATACATCGATAAGTGTGGTGACACCCTTATGACAAAAAAGGACAAACTGACAGTGACTTTTACATGTCCGTTGTAAGGTAAACAAGCACTCGGTAAACGTACCTTATAACAAACCACATCGAAAAATATCGCGACTGAATGACAGCATAATTTTCCTGAACTATTGCTTATAATATAAGCGTTCAGCGAATCATACGACTTCATTTAAACTTTTCCATGGCAAAACATGTGAGTAAAGAAAACTACCGATTGTCATACCATAACATAAAAAAAAATCTTTTTTTATTTGATGATATCGTATCTTTCATATTGTTGTATATTTACTCGTAAAAACCAACACCGGTTCGTTTATGTGATTTTCATTACAACTTGCAATTAATTGATAAGGCGATATAGACCGTTAGACCGTGCCGTTGTCAATTAAAAGTACATGATTGTCGATTGTCAATAAGGAATTACTGCCATAATAATTCAGTTAGATATCAACTCTATTAACAACCGACAATGTACATTTTGCTTGAAAACGTCACATTTGTTTGCATAATGGTTTTCGTCTAACCTAACCTATAATGTTAAATTGATTGATTTACAATTAACAAATACCAAGACTTACACAAAAAAAAAATAGTTTAAATTATAGTTTACTTAACTTTTAAAGACTTTTAGTGTCTTCGGCCAAGAAAAAAAAGATAACTCGAGAAACTGAAAGGTTCATATCATTTATGCATCGGTATGAGCAAAGATACATAGCCTAAACGCCAACAAAAACAGAGTAAATAATGGCGCGGAAACATCTGTGCAAGACCCTAAATTCAATACTTGAAAAAGAGTTCAAATATTTTTGAGTACGATGCCTGCACGGATTTATTGACGGCGACTGTACACAGTTGGAAAGTTCTAGAATTTGTTCATACCCCATGACAATAAATACGAAAATTTATTGATAAAATACGAATAAGCAATAATATAAACGAGATAATGTCCCAAAATTTAAATAAAGTATCAAATATCTATATAAAATCTATCTAATCCTTGAACAATAGGCGTAGGTGATATTTAACCTATGTAATATCATATTTTTAATTGAAGACAATAATCTGACAGCTCCTGCCCTACATTGTAAATCACTTTGTTAAGCGAGGTTTAGACTAGCAAGTTCACTTGCGGCAAGTAGGGACGCAGCTATATGCTAGAAATAATTAGTGATATTCATGTCTCATTCTAGCATATAGCTGCGTCCCTACTTACCGCAAGTAAACTTGCTAGTCTAAACCTCGCTTTAGAGAGAACTCTTATAGATTACTGTCTTCAATTAAGAATACGACATTAGTAGTATTACGAATCTACACTTGAGGCAGAATGCGGACTTCAATGTAAAAGTGAGGCCGAAAGAGAAGTAAGGTTGTTTTTCGTCGCGAGGGTAACGTGGAACGATCGCAGTGCACAATATGACAAGAAATGAAACTGCAAATTTGGGGACACCACCTGATGTCACCTCAACTCGGTCAACTGTCGAAGTAGTGAATCAGCCAGATAGTACATTTCATATAAGCTAAGAGTACAAGCCATTCATAAAAAAAGAAAAAAAAGATTGAGCCCTGGCCGAAAAGATGGCGCCACAATCATGCACACAGCGAATAAGTCAGTAGGTCAATGTAGTAAAAAGTGCGAGCGAGACAACGCCCTGTACATTGGTCTTCTCTTCCGGTACGCACGTTTTGTTCGAAGACCTCTGCCCCTCCCAAAGTAGTACCATAGACAGCGTAATGTATTTTTCTGACCATTCTTCTCCCTTATTACAACGAAATAAGGACCATTAATAGTGAAATTATGTCTTATTTTTACGTACCGATAAAGCGATTGGGTTAATTTTCGGTACGGTCATGTTCATGTATCAGTAAGATTTTTAAAACTAAATATAACTTAAACAACAACAACAACACTGCCGACTACTACATCATATATGTATGTCTGGCAACTGTATGTAGTGTTCTTAATTCTATATTTATGGTATTTTTTGGTAGTCCTACGTATAAAATAAGGCTGTTTCCATCAGACATAATCGAGGATGCGCTGTGAGGAATATTTGTTAACCCTTTGCCAAGCATCGGACGGAAAAATCGGGCCCACAGCGCCAGCGCGCATGGCAAACCAGTTATATTTTGGACGTGATATCACGCGCTGGTGCTGACGGCACGTCTTTCCGTACGCGTGATTTGAGGTTTTTGACGGTCAAAGGGTTAAGAACCAATATAATTACTTCATTTACCTGTCGTCGCACAGCGCAGTTCTAGGATTGGTTCTTAGCAAACACATTTTCCGCAACACATCCTCGCTCATCTCTGGATGAAACGTAGCCTAAAACTGCAGAAAATAGGTCTGGTAAACGAATGGGATTTCACACAATCTAAAATATATGAAGTCTCGAATATTTTGCTGATGGTGGCATACATACGGCATACGGCATCGCAACTGTTCGATGTGATTTTGTTTTGGATGTTGTAGTTAAATGATGTATACATAATAATTGGTATTGTGTAAATGTGATAGCATCAAAAGTTATCTATGGCTTTTATGTGTTCACTTGACCACAAATATATGTACACTTTTGCATCTTACTCATTTGTAATAGGTGCGAAAGTGTAAGTATTTTTAATGTCGAATGTACCTAAATAATTACATATATAACACGGCGACCGTTTTTGTAAAATTTCTTGATTTGTAATTATTTCCATATTAATTTGAGCTTCACTGTGTATTGTCATTCTTATAAAAAAAATTGTGTGAACCTAAACAATGTATATTATCCAAAATTTGATATGTTGTTTATGATACCACTTAAGGCTGTAATCGGTATCATGTTTGTAAGGAAGGTTCGTTCTTATAGACCTTTGCCATATAAAAACTTTTTCCGATCAAAATAAAATCAATTTTTTAACCCCTTAAAATACGACACCGATTATGATTTTAAGCGGGGCATCAGGTTTGTTTGACATTCTGTATTTTTGTGTCATAACATAACTATTGGCTATGTGCAATGTGCATGAATATTTAAATAATTATTTCTTGGAATATGGGTCAAATTAGTTATCTGACTGTAGACATGTCATAAAATACTACCTTTGACATCATTTACATTTACTTATATGATGCCGTGTTTATAGACTTGGGGCTGTCCATAAATTACGTCATCGATTTTTGACTATTTTTGACCCTCCCCCTAAAATCATCCAAAGATTATGCTTCGAATGGCCCCGTTTCCTCCTACGTTATGCTACCATCATCCGAAGTCCAGACCCCCCCCCCCCTATTTTGAAATGACGCAATTTATGAGCATAAGATAAAATATTAGATTTGCGTGTTTTTTCTTATTCCAAAACGAATATTTGGACAAAAGTGGCCGAGCGTGTTGGCGCCGTGAAAATTACGACCCATAAATTTTCACACATCATCAGGTGAAAACCAAAACTCACTAATTGCTAAAAATTATTAAACAAAAATCAACCTTGTTTTGTTACTTATACGGTTCATTATGGCTATGAACTTGTGGTAGTAGTTAGTGAGTTTTGGTTGTTACCGACGAATTATTTACGCACTTCGCACATATCCGATAGGTACACTTACTTTTGTTCAAGAGGTTTTGATGTGTAGCTAGTTACATGGATCTCAAATTGAATGGTATATAATCATTGTTATTTTCTATAAAGTGTGCATACTTGCATAGTTGTTGATATGTCTAGATTTCTTGCCATATTGTGAGTCACATCATTACATCTGTGCAACGCTATGAGTCTACGGCTGATTGGTTAGATTTCGGGGTATCTATCCCTACCCTGATACCATGTAGCAAAATTGCAATTCAAAAAGTTATAAGTTCTTATTATAAATTTATGTAATCCAAACAAATTGACTTCTTGTAAACTGAATCTGAGATCGATTTTTTGGGATTAGAAAAATTACGGTTGAATTCGCCCACGTTTCTTTATCGTTTTCAGCTATCTCAAGTAATTATTAAAGCACCTTTAGAAACCATTTTTCTGATCTTAGAGTTATGGGTGAAACTGCCTGGGAGATTTGGTTTATAAATCTCACCGGTACAGTCGACGTCAAAGCTATGTTTACACTTTTGGACCTTACTGCTCTGTAATAAGGTGCAAAAGTGCAAATTTGACGTGGACTGTACCTTGGGTCTTGGGATGTGGTTGTTTTGATTGTAAGCTTTTGAGTAAAGTACAAGTGTCTGTGTGGTTGCCGCGAACTTAATTAGTTTCTGTCCAAGTTATTTTAACGATAAAAAGTTACGGCTTGTTGAAGTGTCGGTTTTGGTTTTATTAACTTTATCGGAAGCAATGATAGATAATATTTTTTATATAGTATTTTTAGTTTTCTTATTTCAGGTTTTCTATTCTTCTTATAATATAAAAACGCAGACCTCGCTTTTGCCAGTTCGATGTGTTTTATAAATTGTTTTAGTATAGTTGTAGATATTAATGTAGAATAATATTTTAGAAAGATAATTTTGATGTTTCAACTTATTGGTGTAGTCATATTTGTGGTGTTGTCTATGAAATTGGACCTTCGATGATGCTGTCGTCGCGCGGCATCTTATGAATATTGGAGTATCGGTAACAGTGCAGTTGACAATTAAGTCCCTTTACATAGATAATGCCATATTTAGAGTTGGTTTACACCGTGAAAGTTCTGTTTTCGATGACAGACGTACAGCCCTGCTAAACCAACATTAAGACTCTTGATTACTGTGTGTGTCTGATTTGATACACATAATACTAATGCTACTTCGTGTGTGAACCGACTCTAGCCCGTGACACGTTTTTGTTAGATCTAATTTAGGGTTTCCCAACTTTTTTTGCGCAGAGCTTTCTCAAATATATTGTCTATTGTATTCAGCGCCCTGCGTCGGCCTGGCCTTATATTATGCTAGCTTTCCGCAACCCGGGCCCGTGATGATCCAGAGTCGGGCGCGGGCTTGTGGAGAGCCCCCGAGGCTCGGGCCCGGGCGGTCAGCGCTTCCTTGCCACGTTTCCTTGATGGCCCGCACAATTGGTTGGGAACTCCTGACCAAAATATATTGACAGTTCGTCTTCGTTAAGTTTGTAACGTGTTAGCAATGACAATGCACGATAATATCCTCCACAACTAAGCCGCAAAAACACGTGACTTGCTCTTATAGCTAAAACAATATGATTGTGTCATTCTCGACCACACACTGGGCCAAAGTCGGCCAATCTAAGGGACGCAGTTATGCGTTAGAGAGAGCAAGCGGTATCGCGATGTATCCTTCGATTAGCCGACGTTGACCCAGTGTGTGGATCGATATTTTTGCACGTTGTTATATGAGATATTATTGCAATGCAGGCGCTATAGTCGACGCAGAACTTTTCGGGAGACCTAGCGTAGACGCACTCAAATAAAGTGTATATCTAGTTTTGTACTTAGCTCTTACCTCTGTTAGTATTGGGTGTGTGCTGTTGTTACGTTATAGTAGGTGTTAGGTTACTGGTCAGCCATATTGTATTCGAGATTATAGCGCGGAAGATCTCACATCGCCAAAGGCGCAAGATTTGAAGAACTCAAATAGTCTTATTAGATGTCTATTAGGTTATCGTGAGGTAAAGGCGAGGTCTGGTTTTATGTAAAAGTGTGTATGTATTATGTTAACGCTTTAAAACTAAAAACAGATGTACAGTGCCTGACTGAACTGATAATGTGAAACAAAACAAAGAGAATATTAATATATTGTAAATAAAAAGCGGAAAGTAATGTAAACTGACTTTCTGTATTCTCCCAATGTAACATGCCCAATTTCGAAGAGCGAAATAAAAACCAACTAATCCCATTCAAAACACCAGTCAATAATGTAGAGGGTAAGGTGACTAAGGTGTACCGGAAAAATTATGTCCGTTGAAGCAAATTTATTTATTTATTTAAACTTTATTGCACAATAAAAAGAGTACAAACGGCGAACTTAATGCCACAAGGCATTCTCTACCAGTTAACCGTCGGGCCAAACAGAGATAAAAGAAGTTAATAGGTGCGGGAAATTATTACAAACGTATTTCGTATTATTGCAAATGCGTTTTTTCTTGAATTATAAGGAGATGCTGAGGTGTAAAGAAGACGTTTCGTCAGTGGGTCAGTTGCGCCCTTGGTAAAACTGTCTAATTGGTCTAGCCTTATCCATCTTGTTATTCCAGAAAAAAAGCATTTACCTAGCAGATGCAATTTTCCCAGTTATCCTTACACATTGTGCCTAATAGTCCTGAATTTATGGAATCTTCGCAGTTACACCCCAGGCTAAAAGTATGGAAACAAACATTTCATTGTATACAAATTCAAAGATTTCAAAAAAATTTATTTGGTGAAACAGGTGATCAAAATTCACATCAGGCTTCACCAAAAAATTAAACAACACTATAAATTTTAGAAATTGTTATAAATTATTAAAAAAGTAAGTATTAAAAAAACGGACTGACCGCCAAGTTTTGAATGTATAGTAAAATTAAGAAAAACTACATTATTTCCATTTATAAAACTTGTCGATAAGTCCTTTTTTTTAATACTTACTTTTTTTAATAATTTATAACAATTTCTAAAATTTATAGGGTTGTTTAATTTTTTGGTGAAGCGTGATATGAATTTTGATCACCTGTTTCACAAAAAAAAATGTTTGAAATCTTTGAATTTGTATACAATGAAATGTTTGTTTCCATACTTTTAGCCTGGGGTGTATATCATTACCAGTTTGAACATCTAATATCATCAAAGCTAGTGACTTGAACTTGAAGAAGGTATTGTTGGACTAGCGATTGTATGCTCCATTTATTCTGATCACGCTACCCAAATCATTGTTTGAAATTAATGACATGGGTTCACACTTTAGTCGCCGCAAATGTATGATTAACGTCAGAGTTAAAGATGACACGGGAAGCGCTAATAATGCCCTCGAGTTACAAATAATAGCTAGCCTTCTGCCTTTTGTTTGATTACATATGGATTTTGAAAGTAAAAAGAACGTTTCGTTCTTAAACCACTAACTAAATCCATAACTCCATATGTATGTCTTTAGAGTGTATTGGTGTCTGAACGTCAATCAGTGATTGAACCTTAGTAGCCGGTCGGAATCGAGTTCTATGGACGCGCCGCCACTGGTACCTACATAACGGACAGATCCGTGACAGCAATATCGCATTAATTAATGCACCGATGTGTAGTACGTACTTACTGTACTAATGACGTATCATGACTAAACATGACTCATGATGACCTACGATGGTTACACAAAGGTAGGACAAATATGGCGGCTTTCACACTGCTGCGGTTTCAAAAAGCGATCTTACTAACTAGCATATATAGTAGACGGCCATAGCCTAAGAACTTTTTGAGGCTCCGAGTATTTAGCGCCATCTAGTTCAGAGCCACCTAAACAGAGCCAATATGCATGAGATAAAATCAGCGCCACCTAGTAACGAATAACGTACTAGTAGTACACTAGTCGTTACTAGGTGGCGCTGATTTTATCTCATACATATTGGCTCTGTTTAGGTGGCTCTTAACTAGATGGCGCTAAATATTTGGAGCCTCAAAAAGTTCTTAGACTATGGCCGTCTACACTAATACTAACACCGCTACCTTTAGACAACTTCTAATTAGGAAAGTGTGAACCGTAAGACACGCAGTACCAATACCGTAGAGTTTAATTACATAAAAGGTAGGTGCGTACCGGTTATTACAGTGTAACCTTTGACTTGCGCGCACTGTTATGTAACTAGTTGAATAGTGTGTCGACTGCTTCGCAAACCATGTAGGTTACTAGTGTTACTACTGGTTAGGGGCGCTTCTGATAGTTTCATATAAAACAAGTACCTACCTACCTATACATATAATATTATACAATACATATAAAATTTTGCACCCAATGTGTAGGTACACTAGGTAGGTACAGTCGCCATCAGATATATCGGAGCGGCCAAGGTGGTCACAAATATCTGAACAACTTCTCTAATTTTCAAGGTGATAAAGTGCATGTTCAGACATTTTTAAGTATCTTGGCTGCTCCCATATATTTGATAGCGACTGTAACAAATACAGTTTGTTATGTTGTATATGCTTGACAACCCTTGGACTAATCAGATACCTATACTTACCTAATATATTTACTACTGTACGCCAAAAGAAAAATGTCGGTACAGTCACGACTGAAAATATGAATACATTTAATGTGACAAAAGTGTAGCCACGACAAGGCGTAAAGTCTTGGAGACATGTTTTGTCACATTAAATGTATTATATATCCATATTTTCAAACGTGACCTTATTTAAACGATATTTAGCAGACTGTACCTACTCCCAAACTTTAAAATAAATACGTTCCTATCGGTTATAATCAATGTTGCCAGGTCTTTTTTGCGAAAGTCAGGAGAACACTAGTCTAAAAATCAGGAGATTGGAGAAAAAATCAGGAGATCAGTTTTATTAACCAAAACTTACCAAAATGCATTTTTATATGATTTTTAGTTGTTGATTTCATGTAAATCCGGTTACGAGCTCTTACAAATTGGATTTAAACGGCGAAGTAAGCATTTTCTCAGATCGGGTATTTAAAACCGCTAATCACATTTGAGCTTCATTTGATTTTGTTTTCCCCGACATCTGGTTGATTTTTTTCTATGATTGACTAAATTCCGCTCAAGTGAAACGCCTAAGTCATTTTTATTATTTCGTATAGATTACAGACGTTAGTTGTTGTAAAAAGCACTATCTCCGTTTCACGCAAGATAGGCATGCTGGATATGCATGTCGACTCACGGAAAATATCCAGTGAAACGAAGTAATATATTATTATTTAGTAATTTTAGTACATCAAGACGTTGCGTTTCATGAAAATATGGTAAATCGTTTTGAAGAAAAATAATGTTTTCATAAAATCTTAGATATTAGTAAAATCGTGCGATGTCGTCGTGCGATTTCTGGGAAAACGATTTTTAAACCCTCTATTTTGCCTCTTATTGTCTTAACCAAATAGTTTATTACTTGTTTCCATTATTAGTGATTCGTATTACTTATACTTTATAATGGAAACACGTATTTGGTTTAAATGTTTCCCTGACAAGGCTGACAAAATAAACATACATGAGCGAAATAAACTGTTTCAAAAAAATTTGGTCATGCAATCTGCACCCCAAAATTTTAAGTTAGACAATCAAAGGGTATGTGATGTAGCGAGAGCGAGTGCTATATCTGTCTTCTTGTACTATGAATTTATGTTCGTGGAAAATTGCGGATATATTTGATGTGATATCCAAAAAATCAGGAGAATCTGCACGAAAATCAGTAGATCAGTAGACATACCCCGAAATCAGGAGATCTCCTGATAAATCAGGAGACCTGGCAACACTGGTTATAATAAGGTAGAGACGGTAGAGTTATCCGTCCCTGTACTTCAGGCATTCCGGGACTTCCCCTAATATATTACGTCAAGCGTCTCCCGTTCCAATTTACGTTGCGCCGCCAATTAATATACGTTCTTATTTCAATAATTATTATTTTAGACGAAAGTAAGACCTTAAAGCTCTTAATGAGGTAAGTAGCCCGAATTAGATAAACTATTTTAAAGCATGTTCTTCCTATTGCCAAATGCCTGTCAACAATATTTTATTGCTCCTCAGTTTTTTGACAGAACAATTTTGCGAATAAAATGGAACGTAAGGTTTGAGCTGTCACCCAAATATAGTCACTCTTGATAATATAATAATTGTAGAGCATATCTTCTGCGCATTGAGTGTTGAATATTGTGCAGTGTTTTGTTTTAAAATAATAAGAAAAGTCACTTATATTTGTTGGCAGAGAACGAGTACGTTTAAATACGCAGTGGCGACGACAGAATTTGCAGCGGATAAAGTGTGAGTAGAGATATTTTATATATAAAACCAAATAATGATGATAGTGGCCAAAAGAAATAAAGAGAATAAAGTAGGTTCCCAAAGAAGTTACTGCAATTTTATTTCATAGGTATACTTGTAACTCTAAATCTTTGTCCCTGTACTTACGTACTTAAAAAAACAGGACGACTATATTTAAAAAAAACTATCATTCTGGTACAATAGGTACCTACATATTACCCAGATGTTCTAGGTTCGTGGTCCTTTCTATTTTCTATCACAAACAGCATTTTAGAGAGTTTCAATTGTCAGATGTGTCCTTGTGCCTCCTTAAATATAGTTTAGGTAGGTATATATCTGGTTCTAAGAATAGAATCATTGAGTCCATTGAGTTGAGTTGAGCCCCATAAGTGAATGCTGTGATCATTGTTTATTGTTCGTTCTCGTACCTATGTACACATCGATAGTCTTAACTTGAGACTCTTGAGAGGCATAATGGAACATATAATGATATCATTCGCCCGTGCGTCTCGCTCGCACCGATAGGTACCTACTTAATTATACCTACCTGTTAGGGCCTTATCACACTTGAGCGATTTGAAAGCGATTGCTATAGGTATAAAACTCGCACTCGCGTGTTCGCGAACTCGCTCGCAAATCGCAACTGTGATAACGCTTTTAGAGAAATGCTCGCGAGCGCGCGGGCGATATGTATTATGTATGTATAAGTATGAGAATTCGTTCGAATAAATACGCCTACGTAAGAATCTTAATAATCTTACGTAAGATTTTTTAAGATGTCATATATGTTACTAAAGTGATTTCTTTTTTAACCGACTTCAAAAAAGGAGGAGGTTCTCAATTCGACAGATTTTTTTAAATTTTTTGTAAGTATGTTACTCGATATCTCCGTGAATCGTGAACCGATTTTCAATTTTTTTTATCAAACGGGTATAACCCCTATGTGGTCCCATTGTCACCAAGTCGGGGTCTGATGATGGGATCCAGGAGAAATCGAGGGAACTCTTCAACTATTATAGACACACCTATAGTGATTTCACTATTTTTTACAGCAACTCGGCCACTTCCTCTTGTCTTGGAATAGCAGATCCTAAGTGAAGTCGGTTCTTTTTTGTTTAAAATTATAATTATTTAATAAATAAATTAATAAATATATAATATAATGTATCTAGTCTAAGTATATCCAGTTACAATAAATTAATTTATATGTGGTGTTCCATACCTACCTGCTTAATTTTGAGCTAAGCATGGATCGTGCTACTTACCACAACAAAAAAAAAAACAAAAATCAGCACCAACGCCCTTTAAGTATGAAACGCCACATATTTATTAAATTATTCCAAGATCGATTCAATTGATACAGTCGACATCAAATATATGTTTACACTCTTGCACTTTATTACAAAGGACTAAGGTGCAAAAGTGTAAACATATCTTTGACGTCGACTGTACATGCAGGTGATGCAGTGTACCTACTTTAGAACTTAAATGCGATATGTGTAATTTAAATATAAACGGTATCATAATAGGGTTGTAATCGTGTTTCAGATATCGCCATGAGGATAAGGACGTTCTGCAAGTTCGTGGAGGTGAGCGAGCTGACGCCGCGCGAGCTGCGTGACGAGTCTGTGGTGCTGGACGGACAGAACCTCTTCTACAATTCCTACCATCGCGCGGGCCTCTCCGTCGCCTTCGGCATCGAGGCCGACCGCTACGCCCGCCACCTCACCCAATACCTCACAATGTTCAAAAAAGCTAACGTCAAGTGCTACTTCCTATTCAAGGGAGGACACGAAAACATGGAGAAGAGGCTGAAAAAGGACAAAGACAGCAAAATCGTACCTGTACTCATGAAGGAAACTTACAAACAGGTCTTGAAAGAAATGGATATTGAATACGTTGTTTGTGAATATGAAAGCAAGAAGGACATTGTCGAATTGGCCCAAAAACTTAATTGTCCTATAATAAGTTATGACATCGAAAATTGCTTCACTGGACTCCAATACATACCTTCTACTACGCTTGAACTTCAAAATGACACCATTCACTGTGGTTACTTTTTACTAGAAAAATTCTTACGCAAATATAACTTGACTGTAGACAAACTTGCTACATTCATAGTGTTGACTGATGAGAACATTTTTGCTGAAGGATCATTCTTAGAGTTTTTTAAAAACATAAAAGCACCTCTGGGACCATTTAAGCGCAATTTGCATTTGATGAAGTGGCTTTCTAAGAACAGCAAGGGACAGATCTCGGCGACTGTCTTCAGGCATATATCAGCCGAAGATAAGAAAACTTTCATTGCTGAGGAAGCCAAAGCTCGGCAACAGATAGAGCGGCGTGAGTGCGGCGGGCTCGGCGCGGCGTGCCTTTTGGACCGTGACGCCGTCCGCGTGGCGCGCGCCGATCCACACTGGTTCGCCAAGGGTGTCGCCGCAGGACATGTCGCTATCGACTATGTCAACCTATACCGGTCAAAAGTCTTTCTTGGAGCTCCACCCATCACAGGATTTGAACAAGACAACCCCACGCTCCTGGCTTTGGATATTATAAAGTACGCATACGATTTATTCACCAATTTCGAAAACGATGGTTTTAATTTTGTATACGACACTAACTTGGAAAGAGAAACAGTTCTCGTCGGAGACACACATTCTATCCGAAAACCGGTCTACGAAGCGGAAGTTTGCGTGTTCGAGAACGGGTGGGAGTCAGTGCGCTCTCTTGGGCTGCTGCAGCACTTTGCGCATGAAACGCTGCAGCTGGAGAATCTGAGCCGCCTCGAGGGCGTGCCGGAGCAGACGCGACTGGTGTTCCTAGCGCTGGCGTACTTCTTGCGACGCAGGCCCGCGGCGTCCGCCGCGCTGCCCTCGGCCGCGCTGCTCACTTATGTCATGCTTGACGTGGTCGCCGAAAAGGTTGACAAGAGAAATCTTCCGAAGTTCCCCTTCGACAGGAAGCCGATCTTGGACTCCACCAAAGACAGGAGCGTGGTTACCGAGGCCGACTGCGGAATTGCGACTGTTATAATGGAGAAGTACTTCATCGCCTCTGATAGCGACGCTGAACTGATGTTGGATAGGAAACTGCTGCATTCGCTGGCGGAGTTTCAGCAGTGTTTGCTGCAGCTGTCGGTGCTGAGCAAGCTATGTGGGGCGGAGCTGGCGGCGCCGGTGTTCGCGCGCACGTACAACGGCACGCTGGCCTACAAGCTGCTGCGCGCGGCACACTGCGCCGCCGACCGTCTTGTCTTCCTGGACGAACTATTGAGCCCTGCACCCACTGTCTACGCTTATTTTAATGGCCTCTTAGAGGCTTTTGAAGACATTTTTTAATTTCACTAAAAATTTGTTTTAATGTGTAATAATAATAAGAATAATCATTCAATAAATACTTGTTCATGCGTGTAATGATAATTTTAAGACTAAATATGTGAAAGTACACTGTGTACCTAATTTGTAATTTATTATTGCTTACATCAAAACAATGCAACTTACCTACAAACAGAAGTTTAAAATAGAAATCTAATTCAAACTAAATCATGGTAGGTATGTTATTAGACTAGTTCGTCTATGCTTTTTTTGTATTTTACCTATAATAGAAGGTATTTTCTTATTTATTTGTTTTAATCATCATCATTTCATAAAATTATTTGACCTATCTTCAATGTCTATCTCAATGTTCCCCAAGTTCCCTAATGTCTTCAGCATCTACTAGCGAAGCATGAGAAGCGTAATGAATAATTTAGGTAAGTTTTATTTATACCTATGCAAAATGAGAATTATCCTTCATCATCATGCAGTGAACGGAAATATGGCAATTCGCGGCGGTCGCAGCCCACAATGCGCGGCAGCCGAGTTTTCCGTCACACCAAGCTGCAAGTGGACTGTGCCGCCACGTCTCCGGCGTCTCCGCAACCGCAGACAACCTCTATTATGGAACCACGTGCATTGTGTACCTACTAGAATCTGTTCAAAGAGTTTTCATTTAATAATCACATTAACAGGGTGTTTTACGTAGGTAGCAAATTTGTTTTACAGCTTTGTCCAAAAAAACACCGTAAAAGCTATAATGTTTCATGATTTAATATACTCCAGAGACCGAGTACTATCAGCTGTAAAAATATCTGCGACTAATAAATTAGGACCTTATACTCGTACATTCGATTTTTTACAAAACACAGGCATGATTGAAATAAGTAAGTAGATATGTACGAGTGCCTACCATGTGAGTCTATGACCCATTGATTAGGTATTTAGGTAGGTAGATACTAGGCAGCTGCAGGTGTCTATGCTATTCCTTAGTATAATCGAGAGATTGTGTTTAGTTCATCCAAGGTTGTCGTCATCTTTTGAAGTCAATTACCTCGTTACTTGATAATTGAATACTCACAGATACTTATTTATTTTATAATGGATTTTTATTAAATGCCAACAAAACACGTGCAATTACTTAATGAGTTTACAATTAACCTCACATAAAATAAATAGTTAATAGTACAGTGTTAGAAGATGTTTTACGTATGTACAGTCGCCATCATATATATCGGAGCGGCCAAGGTGATCCCAAATATCTGAACAACGGCTCTATTGTCAAGGTGATTAATACAGATATTTTCGAGTAGCCTGGCTGCTCCGATATATTTGATGGCGACTGTAGGTATAAAGTAGCATAATACAACTAAGTTCAGGGTTCAGGTTCAGGGTGCAGTAACCAGAGTAACCTGCACACTTGCACAGGTACTTATACCTACTTAATGAATTGTTAAATAAGTATGAATAAATAAGAAACCTATTTTTATTTTATACGTAGGTACTTAACTACATATTTTATGACTCCATTTATTTTAGGACCCCCGAATCAGAATAAATCCCTTTTAAAAATGAGTAATTCCAACTACTCTTAGGTCTTAGCCCTTGTTAATAATAATTAAATACTCGTATAGACCCACTAATAGTTTTGTTTACAGCATCCGAAGTGGGTGCTCGAACGAACGTAGGTCGTGAAAGGATGTGCCGAGGATAACAGCTTGTCGTTAAAGTCCTTGGCGAAGCCTCTAAGTAAGCAAACAGACCCATCCGACCCGGCAGACGTGTTTGTATAGCTATACTCAGCTAACTTGCGTCTAAGAACAATATTTCATCTTAAATAATTATTTACTTGCTACTTTTCTGCGTTGCAGGCTTGAGATGTCACATAAATAGGTCAAATAGGTGTGCCATACACATTTTATTGTACCTACACTACCTAATTGCGTTCGCGTCTTTCCTGTACCTGAACGTTGTTAAGTTTAGATACTTAATTAAAAAAATAATTTAAAATGAGTTAAATTTTTCCAGCACTTGAGACTTAAATAAGAAAACATAATAATAACGTACCTATTTCAGACGATAACCCTTGTTTTGTCCACAAAAGGCAACTTAAAACAGTATTTTATTTACCGAGGTTATTCAACTTTCCACTGATATGACCGGTTACCTGTTAAATATTTTGAGACAAATGAGAAGGCTCGTCCTTCCTCAGCTTTGTTGCTACTTCTCATAGTCTAGGGTTCTAGAGGTCAGAACAATCTTTCCATCGTCGCATGAAACGTGTCCGGCGACCTTCACCAATTAAACACGGGACAAATGCGTGAACATTCGGAATGCATTATGTGAAACAATATAAACTGCAGTCATTTAGCACAAAATGACCTTGCCCCTAATGCGATGTAATTGTTTACGTTTACCCGCTTTGGAAGGAAAATTATAAATACTGGGGTGACTTTTCAATTACGCTTCTAATGTTAAACATAGGTAGGTACATTATGTACTCGTTCAAGATTTCGAAGGAGGAGGTTCTCAATTCGTCAGGATCTTTGTTTTTTTTTGCTATATTTTTTGGCCCTATTAACCCTCTATTGTACCGATGTGGATTTTTTTTTGTTTGAAAGAGTATACTTCACAGTTGGTCCCTTTGCAGCAGCTTTGTCACCGGGTCCGGATCTGATGATGGGATCCTGGAGAAATCGAGGGAACTCTTCAACTATTATAGGCACACCTATATAGTGATTTCAGTATTTTTTACAGCAACTCGGGCATTTTCTCTTGGAAAAGCGGATCCTAAGTGAAGTCGGTTCTTTTTTGTTTAAAATTATTTATACGAGTTGTTGTGGAAGAGTGGTGTGAATGCTTGTTTGGTTGTGTGAATTACTTAAGTACCGACATTTTGTGCTAATGAGTACCTAATAACATCATCTCTATTTGTATGACTATAACTTTCATGTGTCAGTCTTTTATAAGAGAGGAGATCTTATTTGCTTATAAATAGGTTTTCTATTAGGTTTCAACGAATCACGTAGACGAGACTAAAGATGGAGCAGTTTGAACAGTCTATCAGCAGTGTGTGTTAACGGCACATGCGCCAAAATTACTCTTTGCATTAGAAATGGATTGCATGAACCAATCGAACTACGAACAGGCGTACCCCTTAACCACGTATGGCGTTGTGTCATCTTCCAAATGGTATTTATTTCCCATAAACTCAAGTACCCGCAGAGGTCAACTAAATGCCAACCAGTTGGTATGCGGAACATGCCGTCGATGTGAGAAAATTCATGAAGATAATTGTCTGTTTTATGAGCTATTAAATCGATAACGTTCATCCATTGTTATTGGGTTTAAAGTGCCCTAACGATATTTTTTTACATTTGAACTTTAACTAATATTCTTACATGTCGAGCTCAGCATCCCGTAATTAATAACAGGCTAATTAGTTCTAGATATAATAAATAAACAAAATAAAACAGCCATTTATTTCTCAATCTTATGCAAATTAACAGATCTTATGGAAGAATTAAAATTATGTTGTGTTTTTGGCGCATTTAGTGATGAGAACCTCTCTACAGGGTGAAGGCTTTCTAAAGCTCTCTAGCCACTGCTGTCGTGATCTGGTCTGGTCTTGCCTTTAATGGCTTTAATGTATTTCCCACTGGGTCCAGGCCTTCACGCAGTCACTTATTTCGTCCACCGTCCGTCTTTCCTGCCTCGTTTCTAGTTATACTTAAGCTAAAATATAGAGTTATATGATGCGATAGACGGACATGACTATTATTTAGGCGTTTAGTAAACAGGGTTTTTACCTTGAACCGTACCAAATCCTGTACCTATTCATCCTAAGCATGCTCAACAAGCGCAGCGACATTCAACTTCATTATACATTTGGTATTTAACCTTAATTATCATATTCATCATCAAACATGCAATGTCTTCCATTACCGATCAGTTCAAAGAAGGTACTCGTAGTTCGATAGGTCATGTCATGTTGCGTTGTTCCGTATTCACAAAAGGTCGCAATAACTGCTAATCTTAAAGACAATTTTAAGAGACAATTTTTGGATGGATCTTAGCTAGATAGGTAACATGAATTAAGTTAGGCTATATGCTAACTTAGATGCGTAAAATCATGTAAACGTAGGTAGATATGTACACAGTATGAATACTCGTACCTATAGTAAGTGTTCGAATATTTAGGTAGGTACTTGTCCCAATATTTGAATGATTTTTGGACTTTGTCTTGAATTTAAATCAGGCGAATGACAGACAACCGACAGACTTCGACATGCCATCATTAACATTGAAATTACCGGTGTAACATTGTCAAACATGGATAAGGATAGGATCCACAAACCACGCCCCAGTTGTCAATACCTAGCTCACCCGGTCGATCACAATGCAATCGAATGTCTCAAACCATTAGTAATTGATGGGATCAAATCTTAGACAAATGGTGTTCATAGGTGACGAAGGCGGTGAAAGCGAACGTAATTCTATTGTGACTTGATTGATTTGATAGATCGACGTGCATCATTCGGATCCATTGTTTTGTTTCCGGCGGCATTTGAATTTGAGAAAACGTTGAATTCGTAATTGATACCTTTGATGTGAGAGTGCGCTGTTAGCAATTTGTTGCGGTCTTTCGGTGTTGTTTAACAATGATTTTATATAATAAATAAAAAGTTATATCAGCAGTAGCCATAAGTACCGATATCAATTACAGAACCCCCCCCCCCCCCCCCCCCCCCCTTACCCTTGCTCCTATTATACCTAGTAGGAAATTTAAAAAAAAACTGCTCTTTTCAGGCAACCAAAGGAACCCATTTGGCAACCTATTAACTAAGCAAAAATTGGTTTTAACTTACTAAAGTGATTTCTTTCCTAGGTAACCACTCAGACCCGTATGATCTATGGACGTGCAGACACACTTATCATGACCGAATGGATAGATGAACCGTAGAGGGTCGTTCTCGCGTTTCGTGCAAATCGGTGATATTCTCTTGATTTGTAATTTTTATCTTTTTTGTAACTTTTTTGGTGTTTATGAAGAGTGGATTCATTGATTAACATTTTTATGGGAAAGGCACCGTCATAACCTCATTATTTTCTATTTAATGAGACTTCTGGTAATGAACTACGCGCTGGTAATGAAATATGCTGAGATGGTAATGATTGAAAAAGGAAAGAAATGAAAATTCCATGGGAAGGTAATTTTTCCAATAGAATGTAATGAAACAAACTCATGAAATCAAACATAAAAGCTGTATTTATTGAAAAAAAACCATTCTTAAAAAAATTAACATTAAGAGTGAGTGTCTAAAGCACTGCGCACGGACAATCAAGCTGACTTGGCCTGCGTACTAGTAGTACACTAGTAGCTACTAGATGGAGTAGCAGTGCAGGTGACATTTCCTCTTACATTTACGGTAACTTTAGGGGGCTTTCGGATAGAGGGCGCAATTGACTTGAGCTTTAAAAAGTTCTTAGGCTGTGCTGCTCTACTATAAAAGTTACTCTATGATAATGACAACTATAAACCAGCTCATGCGTGTCAGAATTCTTTCGCGTACCTACCTATAGTTTTTATGATTAAATTTATCTTAAAGTAATTAGATATTTTAATATTCTTCTTATTTCTTGCCTGAGTTTGGCAAATTTTCAAACAATTCTGCCCGCGTAAATCTAATTACACACACTTCTATGTAAATAAATGTAATTAGAATTATGTAGGTAGTATCGATTAAAAGACCCCAGAATGTGAAAAGGCAGTGGAAGAGAGAAGGTATCTTAAGATACTAGCGGACCAAGACACCATATGGGTTGCTAAATATGCGACGATGCGCCAAAATTGTAAAAACACCATAAGGCAGGCGAAACGGAAACACCTAGACGATTTGGTATCAAGTATGGAAATATTCATAATAGCATCTGAGACTGGACTCTTTTATCGTGAGGTAAGGGTGACAAGGAAGGGTTGTCAACCAACAAGTTGTGGCTCTCAAACGAATCCAAACAGTGAGATATTTGCGGTAATAATTGTTGTATATTTACTAATTATTCGTAATAAATAAGAGCATATTATTTATGTTATTTTATTGAAGTGACATACATGACATTGACTTTTACATTTGAGTGATTATTTCTTTAACAGCACTAGACACAGAGGTTGGTATATATATATATAACACCTCCGCCACAAATCTCTATGATAGGTTCCTTATCCCTTCATCGGGGAATTGCTGTACTGAGCATCTGATCTACATGTCTCTTCCAAGTTTCACCGGCATCTGTCTTAATTTCGTAATGTAATCGGCCCAGTATTTTTGTAACGGTTCCAAATTGCCATTTATAGCGTCCGTTTGTGTAATCTCTCGCCTGAACTCTTTGACTGATAGAGAATGACCTGACCGTGGAGCTTCTGCCTTGTGTCTCTACCCTTACTTCCTCCGGTCTGGCTGTAAACTGGACGTGTAAAGCGTTCCTTATGGGCCTATTAAACATTAGCTCATGTGGGCTCTTGCCGGTGCTGGCACTTGGAGTTCTGAGTAGTCGTTCCTTGATCGCCAGTATCTTTTCTTGTAGGTTCCCTGGCTCAGAATGCATGCTATCAAGCGCCTTTTTTATAGTTTGGACATATCGTTCCGCCTGTCCGTTAGTCGCCGGATGGTATGGTGCTGATGTCTTGTGTAACACCCCT
This sequence comes from Pammene fasciana, assembly GCA_911728535.1. Classification (NCBI taxonomy): domain Eukaryota; kingdom Metazoa; phylum Arthropoda; class Insecta; order Lepidoptera; family Tortricidae; genus Pammene; species Pammene fasciana. The sequence continues at coordinate 7,871,701 of OU452279.1, forward strand.
CTCTCCTCAAGGAAATCTTCGAATTCTCTTGAAACGAACTGCCGCCCATTGTCAGAGACAAGGGTAAGGGGATAACCAAATGCAACAAAAAGTTCCTGTAATTTCCTTGTGCACCACGTGCTAGTTGTTGTTGTAGTTGTGAAGATTTCGACCCATTTAGTGTAAGCGTCCACGATTATGAGCAGTGAATGGCCTTTGAGTGGTCCCGCGAAATCTATATGAAGTCGTTGCCAAGGGCCTGTTGGTGGTTCCCAGTGATGCGGTGTAGCATGTGACGGCTCCTTCTGATGTAACCGGCATTCACGACAATTCCTTACTACTTCCTCTATGTCCTTGTCCAGATTTTTCCAATAAACGTAGCTTCGAGACAATATTTTCATTTTCATCATTCCAAGGTGTCCTGAATGTAGTTCCTCTAACACGTGCTTTCTCAGTGTTTCTGGTATCATGACACGCGTTCCCTTTAAGAGACATCCATCTTGAATAGTTAATTCGTTATCATTATAACCGTGTTGTCGTACTGTTGCGCCTGACATCAACGCTTGAAGAAGGTTCTTATATTCAACATCCTTTAGGGTCTCTTCCGCAATTTTCCGGCGGTCGACAGCAATGGTATTAATTTGTTTTGACTGAAAAGCAGTATGTACATCAATGATGTTTGGAGCTATTGTATCGACTGGGAATCTTGATAAATAGTCTGCATTGCTGTTGTCGTTTGAAGTTCTGTATTCAATTGTATAGTTAAAACCGGAAAGGAAATGTGCGTAATGGAACAGCCTCATCGTACTCATTGCTGGCAGAGTCTTATGTGGATGGAAAATAGTTGTCAGCGGTTTGTGATCAGTCACAAGTATGAATTTTCTTCCGTAACAATAGTGGAAAAATTTTTTTAGACCCCAGAATAATGATGTCGCGTCCTTATCTATCGGGCTATATTTTTTTTCACTGCTTGTCAATGAGCGGGATGCAAAGGCTATGGGCCTATCGGATCCGTCCGGTAAGCGGTGTGACAGCACTGCACCCAGTCCCGTAGGTGATGCATCTGTGGCCAGAACCAGGGGTTTCTCTGGATTAAAGTGGGTTAAGACTCTGTCACTAAGGATTTCTTGTTTAATTTTGTTGAAGCTTTCATTACATTTATGTGTCCAGGTGAAAGAAGTATTCTTTTTCAGTAAATTATTCAATGGGGTAGCAATTAAAAGACCCCAGAATGTGAAAAGGCAGTGGAAGAGAGAAGGTATCTTAAGATACTAGCGGACCAAGACACCATATGGGTTGCTAAATATGCGACGATGCGCCAAAATTGTAAAAACACCATAAGGCAGGCGAAACGGAAACACCTAGACGATTTGGTATCAAGTATGGAAATATTCATAATAGCATCTGAGACTGGACTCTTTTATCGTGAGGTAAGGGTGACAAGGAAGGGTTGTCAACCAACAAGTTGTGGCTCTCAAACGAATCCAAACAGTGAGATATTTGCGGTAATAATAATTTTACGTTCAATTTATTTTATATATGTAGTATATCTATATGTATGTATGTATTTATAGTATATATATAAATATATATATTATGTAAGAAGTCTATTTATATTTATGTATGATTATGATACCAAACTGTGTATCTACCCATTTCATAGTTAATACCTAGTTAGATCACAATTTATAATACAACTCGTTATTTCGTATCGTACAGTACCCAAGTCTGCCTAGCTCTTTCAAATCTCTCTCTACTGCTCAAAGGTTAACTGGAAGAAATCCCTTAAAGGGATAAGTTCGCCTTTGTACATATTTGCTGTGTTATATATTTCTGTTGTGTTTTCCTGTACAATAAAGTGTTTTACTACTACTACTACTACTAAAACGCAGGCCCTAATAGATAATGAGGGTAACCTTACATTTGACCCAGAGAAGCAGAAACACCTGTGGAGGAATTATTTTTGTGACCTTCTCAACTGCCCGTTAAGTCAGAACACTTCCATAGCAGCAGAAAGCAATTACGAACCAGTGCCCCCACCATCTTTTGATGAAGTCACCAAGGCGATCATGAGGCTAAAAAATAACAAAGCTCCTGGCATTGACTGACTGCCAAGTGAAGTATGGAAGTATTAAGCCGTACCTCCATATTTCCAGCCCTAACGGGAAAGAGTGTTCCACATAATTCAGCATATCTGGTCGGAAGTGGGAATGTGCCCAGAGCTGTAATGTCCTCTTTGTGGATTTCAGAAAAGCCTAAAGCTAAAAATAGGCTCAAACAAGGAGATGCGCTCTCCCTTAGCTTATTTAACTTGGCGCTTGAATATATCATTAAGAAGGCCACTGTTCCTGATGGCGGAGTAGAGTTAAATGGGAGACATCGGATTGTAGGGTATGCTGGCGATCTGGCACTTATATGGGAGAAACCGAAGCAAGCGTCTGCAGGTCCGCCCAGAAACTAGAGGAAGAAGCTGTAAAGGTTGGCCTACGAATTAACCACGAAAAAACTGAATACCTTTATATGAAGAGATACAGAAACATAAAGATTCGTAGGAAACTTCTCACGGTAGGATATACCTCGTACAAGGGGGTGGATAGGTTTAAATATCTTGGATGCATCGTTACTGATACTAACCAGAGGGAAGACGAGATACAGGTCCAGACCCAGAGCGCTCTTTGTTGCGCAGCTGCTCTACACAAAGTGTTGGTGTCCAAGCTAATGATCAGAAAGACGAAACTGCGCTTATACAAAACCATTATAAGGTCAATATTGACATAAGGACGTGAAGCTTGGACACTAACTCAAAAAGAAGAACAGGCACTGCTGGTGGCTGAGCGAAGAATCTACCACAAAATACTGGGACCCATTCGCAGAGAGGATGGAACCTGGAAACACCGTTAGAACTAGGAAATTGAAGATCTGGTGTCCGAGCTGAACATCATTGGGGAAACAAAAGCCGCCAGACTCCAATGGCTCAGACACGTAGTTCGTATGGGTGAAGATCGTGCTGTCTGGAGAGCATACTCTGGCCAGCCGACTTGTCGAAGACCATCTGGGCGTCCTAGGTACCGCTGGAAAGATGAGGAGCTGAAGGACCTCACCGCGCTGGGCGCCTTTGACTGGACAGAGACGGCTGTGAACAGAGAAGCCTGGCGATCTTTAGTGTCGGAGGCCAAGATCCACTTTGGGTCGCTGCGCCACTGCAGTAAGTAAGTAAGTAAAGTATAGTATCATTTTTAGTATCCGTTGTGAAAATTTCCTGCTCAGTAGTACCAGATATACATTTTTTGAACTCGTGTTGACCGGATTGAAGCTCTAGGTTTTAGACAAAATTTAGAGTTCTGCCAATCTAACGTTCGGCAATATTGTGACATAAGGAGATATTCTGCCGTTTTATTTATGGGTTCTGGTATTTATGGTATGGGTATGGCATTTATGGTTGTATTAGGTGAATCTATTTTGCTTGTCTCCAAAAAAGTCTGGTCATCAATTTGGTCGAGGAGTGCAGCATCATCTATATTAATAATGTTTCGAATGGTCGGGGAGTCCTGATTCTGATCATAAGTTTTGTCGTTGAGTATACGAGTAGGTAGCTTTTCTGTATTTGTTTCATCAAACTTCGGTATTTCACCAGGTATGTCGTTTTCAGACTATGAATCCAGACCTGGCACCTCTTTATTCAATTTTTTAACATCAGAAGATTCTTTTGTCGATGCCTTCATTTTCGTTAATTTCTTTGAATGTATAACCTCGAACATAATTATCATTACCTTCTTAATTCATTCATTACCTTCCCTTCTAAAATTGGAAGGAAAAGAAGTGAATGAAACAGATATGAATGAAGTTTTAGTAGTTTTGGCTGCCTAAGTCGATTGATATCTGACCTTCAATTTCCAGAATGAGCCACGTGCAAGGCAACTTAAAAACACATATAATAGGTATAATTACAACGTATTACACTTGGTACTTACTGTATAAATCGCTGGATGGCGATGAATTAAAACTCGTACCACACCCCTTTTCGACACCAGAGAATCTACGAAAGTTCGCCAATAGCGACACAAGGGCGTACCCTGCGGTAGCAAGAGGCCAACTGAGCCACGAACGATATATTTTACCTACGGTAGCCGCTATACATCGTCTCTATATACCGAAATATAGATAATCTCTTTCTCGCGGCGGTAATGAAGAAATTGTTGGAACCATACACTTATATGGCTGTAAAATTTTAGTTGTTAGTATCCAGATGCTAATATTATATGATTAAAATCTTAACTTAATTAGTTGTTGATTGGACGAACAACGAGGATTCTATTGCAAATTTTTTGAGGTCAATTTTAAAGCTAAAGTTATACCTTCACGAGTTTCATGTAGAGATGAATGAAAAAAGGGGGTATTTATTACACATATACAGAAAACTAACACCTTTTACCATTTGCTTTATGGTGATAAATATACCTTAGACCCTATCTAATAACATTGCATTAACAGTTACTCTAAAACATCACAAGGTTTTTGGTAAATCGCATATAATACCGATTTGCACGAAACGCGAGAACGACCCAGAATAGGTAGGTACTTAGATTAGGCAACACTTTATATCCTGGAAATAATTAATGGATGGAGATGAAACATAGAGAGACGTGATAACCGAATCTGCGTGGCGATAAATAATTATTTAGGTATAATTTCATATTACTATTTATTGTGTAATGTAGTCACCTATTAATAAGTAGGAGACCAAGTGTGCTCATCTCGGCAGGTATGCTGCTAAAGTTGAGTAAGCGGCAGCCACGCTTGTCACGCCTGCACGAAAGGACCGTCACGTGCCGAAATCACCAACAGCAAATACTTTCATTGGCAAAAAAAGCTACATCGGTTGTACCTTGTTAATTCAAAAAAACTCTCGTAAAAGGCAGCAGGCAGGCAGTTCAGGCATTCATACCGTATGAAGTTGTATCATAAAAGTAACAATACTGTTGTATTCCTCAATTTCTAGAGCAGTGTTTTATAACTGGTGGTCTCTGTTGATGGCACCGGGTGTCTGGAGTGGTCCATAAATTTACACCCCAAATAGTGGTCCTGGGGAGTGATTTTTGAGATTCGAGCGCTCAAATCTGACATTTAAAACTCTGAATAAAACGAAGAAATGATGTTTTAAAAATAACAGAGATAGCAATATAAAATCATCATTATTTATACTATTAATTTCATGTGTAAATAATGGCAAAAAACTTTTGTGTGCGATTATATTCGACCTTTAATTCTTTGAATTCGACCGCTCGAAAGTCAAAAATCGGCCCCCTGGAAACAAATTTTGTCGAGTGATCTCGTACAGTCAGCATAAATAGTATCTTCTTACACTAAGACCGCAAAAATATGTGACACGCTCCTATGACTCTACAAATAAGAGAGTGTCACCTATTTTTGCGGCCTTTGTGTAGGAAGATACTATTGATGCTGACTGTACCACTGAAAAGTTAAGAACCACTATCTTAGAGACAAATATTGATCAAACCATACCTCGAAGGTAGTAGTCGCAGTTTTAGAATCTAACGGAATCGGAAAAGTAAAGTCACATTCCAATTGCATTAAATTCAATGCCTACATTGCTGGTTTGTCATTAGTTAGACTAAATCAATTCAATCGGAAATCGGGTACACGTTCATCAATATCGATCAATAATTCACACTGGCGAATCAATCGGACAATCGTTGCGAAAGAAGTAAGAACGTGCGCGCGACGAGCGGTGAGTGTGGGAAACACCGCTTCGTGTCGAGTGTAGCCTACTCTAGCCAACTAGAGACACGGCCATTATATAGACTGACAATATAAAAATAATAATATTAACTAGTTTATTATATTATGTATTGTGTGTTATTATGTTTGCTAGTCTATGCTTTGTCTATGGGCCACTAGTTGCCTGAAAATAGGAGTATTTAATTTCAATATTAAAAAAAAACTCGTGTCACTCTCACAGTTTTGTACCATATCTCAACGACTTGACCTCTATAATATACCTATACTGAGCATTTAACTCTGCCAACTATTATCAGATTACAATTAGCTGCAGTACAAACTGATATATAGTAAAAAAAATTAACTTTCCCTAACGTCAATAACTGCCAGTCGTGGTCGTGGTCAATTATGATCCGTCTATACTCTCAGTGAGGACTCTTAGGGCCATTTAGAACTGTATTCTTAAATGAGGTGACAAGTTTTTAAAATAGTGTCATACCCAGTATTCCAACAGTATTTCGTATGGGGCGCAGGTCAGTAATTATTTTTTACTTGTCTCTGATCTAACATATCCTATTTTATGTAAAAGGTCTTTTATGTATCGTATTTTGACTACACATACACCGTTTTAGAGGAGCACGAGAACGCTCCAACGTGTTATTAGATACACTTTATGTTATTGCCAACATATGGATTTACTAAACCGATTATTGGTTGATTTAGAGGTTTTTCGTTTAAGCAAGCAGTTATTAAATTGTTTTCGTATTTTTGCAATTTTAATGCCAATGGTTGCTTATTTTACACTTTTTACAGACTTAGGTATTTTACACACATATATAGGTGTATTACACGAGTTTGATAAAGAATATGACTGAACAACAGCGTGGGCTACACGCATAGATCAGTCCGCCGGATCTGTCTAGATTGCGCATATCGTTCGGCAGATCCATCAATGTATGGCGGGAATTGAAAATGACAGGTCTGAATAGTGCCTACAATCTATATTGACGGATCTGCTTGTACCCCTAAGCAGCACTTCCCTCATTAAATTTACATATTTACCGAACTTTAACTATCTTTATAACCATTTAATCTACATTTAACATAAACAAAAGAAACGCTAACGAAGTGGCCAAACGCGTGATCGTCTTAGGGAAAGGAAAACCCTATGTTGTGTCGTAGTAACCCATTTTCTTTTAACGTGAAATCAGTTGTATTCTTCGGATTCCGAGGAAATAGCTACCCAACCCCAAGAATCCTCTAATCTAAATAAATTTCAACTATTAATATGTAACGATAACGCATGATTAATAAGTTTTAACATGAATATACAAAGGAACCAAGTCCCTTGGAGCGGAAAATTTAAAAAGGTAAAATTATATTGCGTCAGCAATATAATTTTATTAAAAATAAATTATTTTTTTTGGTAAAGATCCCCTACGGCCTGTTAGTCCTTAGGATAACAGGAATGCAGCAAACTTCCTGGAGTAAGTCCACTTAATACCTACTTTTATTAATTTTACTTCTAGTATCGTCCATAGGCTACGCTAAGCATGATTATCACGCTTCGGTACTGCATTCCTGCCCGATGGGGAATTAAGGAGCCTTAAATATCTGCCCTTCATATCGGCAGACCTTCCTATCCTACCTCCCTAACCCTAAGAGTGCAATACTCTGCGAATGACTCTAGCAATGGATTAGAAAACCCTAGGAGACTTTGTGATGAAAAAATCCACCAAATATTCATCGTCATCCTTCTTAATCTCATTTATGAACGACCCTAATACCATAAACCCTTCGTTATATCCCATAGTCTGTAACCCGAAGCCACTAGATCTGAGTTTTCCTACGAGTAGAGTCGAAAAGAAGTACAATTCTGCCCGATAGACTACAAGTTTTTATGCAGCCTACTGGCCTAATTAAAGCATTACGTAACTCCGAAATAAAAAACAATGGACTGCTTTGCTCGCCACTGACCCAAATCATACTATTATTTCAGTAAGACCTGAATTTCAGAGTTAAACAATGACTCTAATAATCACTGAAACTTAATATTTATACCTTTGATAACTCTAGAAAACCCAGAAATGAGCTATTAATTTTAGCAAAATATTAGAAATCTGATTCTAGACGTTAAAACTCAAGAAAATAGTCAAAAAATAACCTTAATGCCGAAGAAAAAGGTGCTTTCATAACATGAAAGACTCAAGGGGTCCCTAACTTCCCACAGTGTGTGATTCTACCCTATCCCATTTCCCAATTCTCTAGTATTACTAGAATATCAGCCGTACTTACCATAGGCCATATATTCCAGAAAATACGCAAGTGTATTCCCTAACACCTAAGCACTCTAAAGTTCGGCTGATGAACCGAGGTTTGCAATACTCTCAATCAGTGTTGTGAACTCCCCTTTTGCAGATCAGCCCAGTACACGACTGGACTGTCTATGGAGGCAAAAGTAAGTCCGGGCCCTATCCGGTGTATATAAGAATATTTACATATATTTAACAAGACAAGATAACAGATGCCGAAAACTTTCAACTAGTCCTGAATCCAGGCTGGCCAGCAACTTAACATCGAGCTGAGGCCCTAGTTTACGGAATTCAGTTGGACACTGTGATCAAGGAGCGTCATTTAAATGACGCACGTTATCTATGTCAATCGTTGCATAGATAACGCCAGACCTTTTCATTGTCTGTCGCGGCTTGAACTCCATTGCTAACCTTGTTGACACCGTTCGGTTTCTCTGTAGCATTGGATAACCTATATTATAGGTTTAGACAGGGACTGGCTTTATAAATAAATGAAAACCGTAAGAACTTTACTTTAATTTAAGTTTCCCTCCCTCAGCAACTCAGGCCAAAATAATTTATATTAACTAGTGAATGAAACCTTCAGGGCCACGACAACTAGGATTCACTTCTCCAAGACAACCTGTTACGTTTATCCCAGGACCGCAAAACCCAAATCTAGCAAAACTAAATGTACTAAAACACTAACTCAAATCCCTCCCAGGTCCGCAAAATCTAGACCTAACTTTAAATGAAAGGCAAAATTAAACTGTACTAAAACACTAGCTCGGAACCCACCCAGGCCTGAAGTTATCACTCACATGTATAAAAGAAATGTTTCCCCAAAACCAGTCCCTTATCCGTTCTTTTATTTAAAAGTCGAATAATAATCCACAATATCAAGTAGGTGAAACTTTCATAACCGCAAAGTCCAGACTTTACATTTCCAAAATAGCCTTTTACAGCTATCCTAGGTCCGCAAAATCTAGACCTAACTCTGAATCAAATCGAATCTAGAATTCTTTAAACTTTAATTCAGAGCTACACGGCTGAAAGGATCCCCCACTCGAAACACTAATAACGTTATATTATACCCGCACTTGTCACTGCCTACTTTAAACTCCACAAATCTAATAGAATTGAATGTCCGCGTCCTCTTCCAGAATAAGAATGAATAATTTAGTCCCCTTCCACCCCTATATATAACCTATATTGCCGACAGATTGATGACACAATGCTTATACGGTCTAAGAGCTGGCCGCGTCAGATGCGACAGATCAAAAAAGGTTTTAAGTGAAAAGAAAGGTATTACCGAAATAAGTAAAACTGCCAAATTTATGTCTTTTATAGGGAACAGGGCCCATATTTCAACATTAGAACTAAAAACATCGTGTATTAAAGCGAAACCAAAACAGCAGGCGAGTAACCAAAAATTACATTACTCCCCATTTGACACTACTTCCCCCATCAGAAACCTAATCTAATCAATGATATAATAATTTCATTATATTGGATCAAAACCCAGAACTCCAGAATCTGCTCCCCCCCAGCCATCTGCACTCTCCGATCTCCACCTCCCCACAGCTGCCAGATGTCCGCACCCAGAACAAAGCATAGTAGAGAAAACCAACCAAACGTTCGTTTTCGTTATTCTCATTCCCCGTGTCACTTCTATGATTACCAACTCTTTGTCTATTTCCTATTTAAATTAATCTCTAATATCCTTAAATTTAATTCCCAGAAATAAGAATGCTGATGGATTGCGGACAGCTTTCTTAAAATGAAAAGGTCACAACTCGATGTTCATCCGTCTATTATATGTTTTATGCCATTTGCTTTTAGAGTTCAATTTTATTTGGCATCCGTGTTTTTTAGAAAATAATTTAAAACAAAGTTTATTCAATACTTATAGTTTCGTCTAAAACATCTATTTTATGTTTACTGCCATTGACTTAAGTGTCAAGTCTATTTGACATCCATATTTTTAGTGGTTTTGGCCACTTCCAAACATATGCTTGATATGATTTATGTAGGTTAAATAAGGTTATGTACATGATAATAATTTTGTACAATGTACATATTCAATATATAAATTCTAGTCGGTTCATTGTTTCTTTGAGCTGATTTGTAATTTGTAATGAAGTAATTATTTGCCCGTGCGACCTTTATTTAGCAGTTTCCTTGATTCGCGAACTTTATGTCTGAATGATAGGTAATCGTAAAGGGCCATTATAATAGACAATTACGTCCTTTGCATCTATATTATGATAGTTAGGTATGCTTTTAGTCACATGCTCGCCGGGGATATCCGCCAGACAGACCCTGCGGGCAGATCTTTGGGTGTATCCCTAGATATAGATAAATATGTAATCTAAGAAATGATTAGGCGATTATCACACTGGCGATGGCACCGCTGCGCAACCGCAGCAGTATGAAAGCCGCCTAAGTATCACAACACGATGGAAAATGACACGATGAATCTACACTTTTTTGCCAAACAGGGTATGATTTTTTTATTTCAGCTTAATAAATAAAAGTATTCATAATAAAATATTAGTAGTTATATTTTTCCTAATACTTAAGTAAGAAAATTTTTTTTTCATAGATATACAGGTGCCCTCGAAATATTTAGAACATTATTTTACCCATTATTTAACAAATACATTTAGGGTCGGTTGCATTGCAGGTTGCAGTGCACCAATCCGTCGTCCGTCTGTCACTGTTAAAAAAAACTGTGTGTTAAATTTTGTTGTATGGAAATTTTCATGTACCCTGCCGGATGACGCTGATGACTGATGTGTCTGTCAAACGTGTTTGGTGCAACTGGCCCTTAGTGTCTTCATAAATTCTTATATTTTCAATTTCATTGGCATCTTACTTATTTTGTATAATTTGTATATACAAATACTTACGTATTTTTATTTTTATGGTGTAATATTTGCAAGTCTTAATCCAACATTTTTAGACTATCGTAAAAAGGTAAATTACATTGTGTGATTTCTAAACCGATACATTGCAAACACGTTAATATTGTCTAATTAAAAGAGCACACATAACAATTAATTGTTTGAACAGATTATCTGTTTTCCTCGTGGCCCGCATATTACAGGCATTCACTAACATTATATAAATTAGAATTACGCAGACGGCAACGGAAAGGGAAGCGGCGCACACGCAGCCAATGTGCGTGTCACTGGAACACGGCCCAGAATAAAAACAATTACAATGTATGAACGCCAGTGTACACTTATCACGTTTTAGAACTCAACGGCAGAACAGTCAGAACAAAAACTCGTCAAAACAATCGTTATCTTTTTGCAACAGGATTTGACAATAATTTTCTATGTATACGTACTTATACCTACCTATTCGCGATGTTTTATCATATTTGGCGTGAAAGTAATTATGAAGAAACTAATTTAATGCGTGCTACCGTACAATAGCTCAATTAGAACTCTACCTACATTGTTAAGGCGGATATCTGGTTATCTGACTCAGTTGCAGTTAGTTGAAGAAATGCATTGTTACGTACTAACATTCACAATAAATACTAAACACTTTCTGAACCCGTGAACCTTCTAAGAGTACCGTCCAATGAGGTTGATGTTTAATCAATAGATACCAAAACATGCAACAAGAATCTCTCTCCTAAAGATGTTGACAATCGTTAACAAATGTATAAACAACATACTAATAACACTTCACACGCCTTGCCATTTTGTTACTTGAACTTTCATAATGTCTTATAATGCCTATCAATGCGACGCAATACCTAATAAAAATGTCGACCTCAATCGAAGGTAGGAACACAAACGAGCTATGACGATTTCGCCATTGCCTAAATTGAACGCATTACCTACATTAATTTTGCGTCGTACTTATTTGACATTTGAAAGAAGATACCCATCTCCATCTTCCACCTATTGACCTCAAATGGCAAGTTTGATTTGAATGAAGTTTTCTCGTGATTTGCAAATTGTTTGCTTCAATCAATAAATAACGATCTTTTCTCATGCTAGATAGAGACATCAGGGGCGTCGCACTGCGTAGGTAATTTCGTTGCACTGCTTCAAATATATGCTGCGCCGACGCCTATGGTCTCAATTATGGGCCCTTTAGTTCTTGATGCAGGTTGCAATGTATAAATATTAATGTGTCGGGCGTATGCCACGTTTAAGTGAACGTTCTGTACGTAGTACTCTTTATTATGTGTCTACACTCTACACCTACAGCAAGCGCTCAATACCGTTGGATTTGATAAGAGATCTATAATAGACTTAATTTCAAGATTATGACTTGCGATGAACACATATTCATGTTAAATCGCTAACTTGTACAATATTAGGCAACCATATCTGATTGCTTCAATAATCTATGTTGTATGCATCAGTACTCAGTAGACAACTTAACAATAATAAAGTAGTAATTGTAAAATTACTTTTCTCAAACATGCGCGTAAATGTTGTCGTTACGTTCGTGAAAATAGACTCGAAAGTATCACGTTTCGGGCTCCGTAGTGACACTTGCTATGAAAAGGATTTTCATACTACTTTGCAGGCCTAGGCCGAAAAGCCGGCGCCCGCCACGCGTTCGACCGCGCGGGCGGGCCGGGCGGGCGCCGACCGCGACACGGTCCCCGCATTATACCGAGAGATACGGAGTGCGATAGACTTTGAGGCTTTAAGTATTAGGTTTTAGGTCTTATTTCCACGCATTATTTTGAGAAAAGCACTATACATGCCTCGTCGTGAAAACGGATTCCCGGCCTCGTATCCCTATCCGTATATAGTATATACCTACTTGGCCGGAAATTCCTGTTTTCCCAGCCTCTGCTTTAATGTACTATTTCTAAGTACAGTCAGCATCAAAAGTAACTACGCAAATGAAGGTGTCAAAAGTCCTTATTGCCTTTAAATAAAGACTTTTGACGCCTTCATTTACGTAGTTACTTTTGATGCTGACTGTACAATTGTTAATCAATTAACCTTCCGCTTTTGTTAATAATTATAACTTACTAATCCTCGACTACAACCATGTAGAAACTGTTAAAACGTTCAAACCCGTTTTTACCAGCTTGGTAAATTTTCAAAAAAAATATTTACAGCTCGTGCAACCTAAGAACCTATTTTTGACACCTGTCATCTCAGTACAAAAATCCGATTTTAGGTTATAAAATGTACTGAGATGACAGGTGTCAAAAGTAGGTTCTTAGGTTGCACGCGCTGTTCGTAATTTTTCAATGGGTTAATCCATGCGTATCTGTCTGTATAAAAAGTCTTTACTAGAAGTCATACTTCTTGATATCCTATAAATACCTAAGAAACAAGCATTAACGGTCAAAATTGACTCTAACTTCATGCTGTGTATGCAAGATGCAACTGCAGTGAGAGCGACCTCGCGCTAGTAGAGGGGCCAGGAAGGTCAGATCGGCTGCCCCCGAGACATCAACGTAATCAGATCACTTACCCTACGTTCACCTAAACAAACAAATGCAAAACCTTAAGAATGTAAACATAAGAAAATGGTAATTTTCTAATTTACCCCTCAAAAACCGGCCAAGTGCGTGTCGGACCACGCGTAATGCGCGTTCTGTAGCTACTATCGAAAAAAATATTTCGCAAGGTCGTATCTGCCTATATACGTTGTTTTTAGGGTTCCGTAGCCAACTACGGACGGACGGACAGACGGAAATGAGGAAACTATAAGGGTTCCGTTTTTTCGATTTTGGCTGCGGAATCCTAAAAATCGCCCTCCATCACCTCCATGTTCAAAATTCACTAATTACATAGGTACAGTCGCCATCAAATATATCGGAGCGGCCAAGGTGGTCACAAATATCTGAACAGCGCCTATATTGTCATGGTGATAAGGTGCCTGTTCAGATATTTTGAGTACCGTGGCCGCTCCCATTTGATGGCGACTGTACATACATGTATAAATTTTTTGCCCAATCGGTCCAGTAGTTTGGGAGCGATTAGGCTTTATGCCAGACAGACAGACCGACAGCATAGATTATATAATCCGACAGATGGACATAAAGAGGCCCACGATTAGGGTTCCTCTTTCACCACATACAGAACCCTAAGAACCGCAGGATAGAGAGATAGGTATAGTAATACCTTACGAATACTAAGATGACATAAAATTTACCAGTACTGCATCAAATAGGTACTTCCGTAAAATGGCGCATTGTCGCAAGCGGCGACATTCCCGTAGAAAGTTCAGCGAGTAGCTTTTAGCGCATCAGCATGCCTCGTTGTTGTGAAATTGCCATTCAAATACCAGCAAGGGTCATATCATAGGGTATGCCAAAAATATTGCTTGGTGTGAGAGTAAGCACTTTTTGGAGTACGAAGATTGCATGTGTTGCGAAATACGAGGGATAGGTAGAATTAAATTTTATATGTTATGCGAGCTGAGCTGACTATCTCTTGAGACAGTTGAGACAACTATAGATACCTACCTAAATATATACAGGGAAAAAAGCTTCCGATAGCGTAAAATAAACAATTTCACATGGTTAGTAAACGGTAGCCGTGGGGTGCCCGGCCTTAGAATTGTCCCCCACCATATCGTCCCGTGGTTGCAGTAGGAGTCTGCTAAGGGAATATACCGGGAGATGGGCAGCAGCATCTTCCGAAAGCCTAAACAACAATAAATAAAAAAAACTGCGCGCGCCAACCCGCCTGCCAAGCGTGGCGCGTATGGCAACCCCCCTTCCCTTAAAGGGGAGGCCTATGTTCAGCAGTGGACGTCTTATGGCTGAGATGATGATGATGAGTAAACGGTAGCTATAGCTAGTAAGTTGGTCTTGCATAGGAATTATAGGAGTCTACTTAATCAGGGCCCCTGCAATCTAGTGCTTCTGTATTAGATGGTAGCACCAAAGTTGATCAATCAATCTTTGAGGATAATGGCTTCCATCGATGTTGTCGTTAATTCCGCGTATGGTTGCACCGTGGTGAAAGGTCTTTTTGACAGCAGCTGTCCAAAATCCACCAATCAAAAAATATGATTAAGAGGCTGACAAGACCCGATGACCTTCAAATTGACTTTACTTAAACAGTCATATAGCTATAACTACTTGTTTTGGAAAAGTAAAAAAAATATATGTTAATATTCATTATATTTAAAAGAACTTAGTTAATTCCAATACACGATTGGACGAAATCGGCTCGATAGAAAATAATTCCAAAATTACATCTA
The DNA here is from genome assembly GCA_911728535.1 of Pammene fasciana. NCBI lineage: Eukaryota > Metazoa > Arthropoda > Insecta > Lepidoptera > Tortricidae > Pammene > Pammene fasciana. The sequence goes on from OU452279.1 coordinate 7,886,916, forward strand.
AAATTAGCTTAAAACAATTGCACGTCTTTAGTTTCTTGGCTTATATGTCTGTAATTAAGGACAACATTCCACCACACTAATACCAAAAACTTCGTTGCCTTAAATTTCTCAATTAATGCATAGTTTTTTTTTTATTCATCATTTTGCAAAATTTGCAATGAGCTTCCATACTAACCGTAAGGCAGTGTTTCTCTTTCACTCGCGCTGAAAAAGATAGGGAGCGAATTTAGCTCTTATCATCCTCTTAATCATGATTGGTGGTTTATGACAGCTAGACCTTGTGGCGAGAGGCCTTGTGGTGCTGCCGTCTAGTGAAAATCTCGATCGCGGAAACCCTCAATATTCATACCTCGTTTGCCGATGCTCTGATTTCTAGGAGAGGTTATTTTTGTCAGCGAGATGCACCGATGCACGCGGAAGCGGCTAGGGGTCGTGATATACCGAGAGTGAAAGCGCGCCCGCGGCCTTAGGGTCAGCTGAGCGCAACGAAGATATCAACGCTAGTCCGATTACTCTAAACTTTGTTTGATAAAACTGTAGAAATTAGCTCTAAAAATGACCCCCATGAAAAATAAACATTTGCAAATCTACGTAATGTAAATAAATTGTAACTACATTTATAGCAGCTGTAAAGTGTAGATAGATGATGATAATTATGTATGTAAATTAATTTATCACATTGTATAACTTGGGATTGGTTTCCCAATAAAATATTTTTAAGCAGAGCTTTGTATAGTATTGTTATTTATTTACAGATCCTATTTTATGACTTTTTATTTTATTTTATTACTATTGTTATGATTGTAAATCGCATTTAGATTGTTAATAAGGAAATCGTGTAGATAAGGAATAATCCGGAAAACTGTAGTTACTTTACTAAGTGTGACCATTGAAGCCGACGTCTTAAGGTTAGGTAACTTGATGAGTTCATATGTAACAATACCATAAAGGAAATTAAGAAAGGAAGGAAATAATTACAACTCAAGGTGCATTATCTTAGTGGATATTAAGGTGCATGTTGTTTTTAGGATCTTTATATAATTATTCAACTTAAAGTGCAAGTTAACTAGCAAATTACTTGTCCATTTTGCAATGGTTTTTGCTAAATGGGGTTGTGATGTTCCAGATATTTTAGACATTTTTTTTACATACACATACATACATACATACAATGACGCCTATATCCCAAAAGGGGTAGGCAGAGATCACGGATTTCCATTTGCTACGATCAATGCAGCAAAACGGCTCTCCGTGAGCCCCTTCTCGCCCCCGTGAAGAACGACACGTGATGGGTGGCGAGCCGCATCGCCGCCATGCGGATGACTATTAATTAAATAAATCACCACAACGTTCTCACGAGCAGTAGGGATCAGAGGTTCCCCTATCCCTTAGTCGCCTCTTACGACACCCGCGGGAAGAGACGGGGTGCACTACAGTCCCTCCGTAGTCCGTAAGGGACTGTACCCAGACCCGCCGTTGCAGTCCCTTACGGACTACGGTGTTCGCCAAGTGTTTTAGATTGAGATTGATCTAAAGCCGAAGCCACACACACATACACACACACACATTTTTTTAAATTATATTATAAATACCTATAAATAAGAGTATTGTAAGCCATCCTTTTATTTTTATGCAATTAATTGTAAATGCAAATATAATTCTTTGTTTTTAGATTGATGGAAATAAATATTAATTAATATCTTTCTTTGTAACGCGGGGTGCTGTTAACTAAGTATTTTTGCTTCATTCTTTGAGGTATTTACTTTTGTTAGCCGCATTGGTAATTCAATGCACATAATTCATTGTCTATTTATATGTACTTACGTACAAAAAACTATTCATAGATCGATTTCAATAATGAACCGGCATTTCCACGTTTGTATCAACGTATTAGTCAGTGTCAAAAATATATCCAATATAATTAAAACCTATTGAATGCATTTCTTAAGAACCATGCAACTAACATATTTTTTGCCGCGACTGTCAGCGCTCGGAATCATATACTCATTACTAGTGTTGGGCAATCAAGAATCTTACTGCTTAATATATTACGCGGGCATAAGTTATACTGACATGCCTGTTTGTGTAATAGATGCTAATCACAGACTACTCTTAATGACTGTGATAATAAGCGTCATGTGAGGTATGGATAATAAATATAAATATTTAGCAATAAGTTTGGAATTCGTAGGTATCTACAGAGATCGTGTCAATGTGGTGTATGTTTTAATTTACATGTATACCTACATATGTATTTACAGTAGAAGTCTTGAAGTATTAATCGATTAGGTACCAGGATAAAATATCGGGAGGAATCTGGAATAATCCAAATAATGGCGTTGCTTTCTACAGTCTCCATGCTAAAACATTCGATGACGTTCTTGTAAGAATTATTTGTATATATACAGGGTGTAATCTAAAACGTGATACAAGATAATCAAACCTGAATCTATTCATGATATTGAACAACTTTTACTATAGGAGCAACTTTATAAAAAAAAAATTGAGCTGCTCCATAGAAAAAGTCAAGGATAGGTAGACGAAAATGTATGAGAAGTTTAATTTTTTTTGTAAATTTACAAAGTTGAGCCCATAGTAAAAGTTGTTCAATATCATGAATAGATTCAGGTTTGATTATCTTGTATCACGTTTTAGATTACACCCTAGCAATATCTGCGGTGATTATTTGGTTTAAGTTGCCATGAGAGGGCCCATCGGGGCGCTAAGAGAAGAAGTATCAAAGTCCACAATTGTCACTAAGATTATAGGTATACAATTTGATGCAACCGGTATAATTTTATTTTCCAATATCCATTATGACGTAGTCAAACTAGTAATAGTTATTTGTTATACAAGTGGTGAAAGTTGTATTTTACGTGCGAGTGTTATTTGAAACACGAGCTAGCGAAAGGATTCTATTATTGACCACGAGCGAAGCGAGTGGTTCAAAAATAGAATCCTGAGCGTAGCGAGTGCTTTAATACACGAGACGTAAAATAACTTTCACCCGTGTATAACACAAAACTTTTCACCTCACTACAGCGAGGAAAATAAGAAAAAGGGTGCATTTTGCTCGGTTTCCCGTAATTCCTCAGGTGTTTAATGCTTCTTCATCACTCGAATCACTAATTTTTAACAAAACAACCTAGAAAAACATGCGAATATTTAACGTTGATATGATGGATGAATTGAAAGGAAAAGTTTTGACGTAAAAGGTTTTATTAAATGTCAGATGCGTTTTGTTCGTACGTAGACTTATTCGGCTGTCAGAACAATTTATCCGTTTTTACAAAAAGAATGAAGATTAATGTTGAATGCTGATATTTATGAATTAAAATAAAGTTGTAAGACTGTATTAAGTGTTTTTACTCGATGCAATTCATTAATTGCGATGTTAAAAATTCTGCACTTTTAACGTTTTACGTTTTGTTAGCTGTCAAATGTCACTTAAGCCACTTGTCACTTATGTCAAAACTCTTTCACCACATGTGGATAAAAAGCGATTTTCACAATAGATATTAAACAAACAAAAAGGGCTTTCCGAGCTAGTGAGGTGAAAAGGTTCTTTCATGCTTAATATTGGTATGAATACCTATTCTAAACCTCTAAACTAATAGAAAACAAGATTTATCTCCTGTTTTCACTTCACTGTACCCCGCCTTATATATGAGGTATTAAAATGATAATTGTTCGCGTTTACGTAAAAAAAAAATACTTTTTGACTTACAGGAAAGGTATACAGTGTTAAAAATAAGTTGTAAGTTACATACCTATCTTGTTATAAGATATGCAAATACAATCGTGCGTGCTCGGCCTCTATGGGTAATGGGTAAATATTAAGTTAATGTAGGATTGTTCAGAGGCCGTTGATTAGGGCTTTTAGTGAAGCGCGCTCCGCTCCGGGGCGACCAGGCTAGTGATGGGAACTTAGCAACTCAAACCAAAATAATTAAAAAGGCACAGAAGCAAAAGCAGAGGCCATAAATGGAGAAGTCCCTACACGGAAAAAATTGTGTGATAGCAAAGTACCAATTTGGCTCGGTTAAGATATTTTCGGTTGCATACAACCAAGACATATTTAAAACACGGAATAGATTCGAGCTTTGTTAATGACAAACAAGCCATTATTGCTAAATATTCTTGGTTATTTTTACCAATCACTCATTTAAATCCAAATAAGTGTCCTAGTAAATATAACCCTTACCTGATTCTCTTATTTATTTTTAACTAATTTAATGGTGTAGTTTCACATACGTACGTTAGCCAAGTTGACTTCTATGATTTTAGCAACGAACTTTGCAGGCTCCATGCGAAGCGAGTCACTCGGTTGTAAATAGCAAAAACTTATTTATTTCTAGCTGTTTCATTTTCTCCGTGTACATCCACAATTGCTTCTCGAAACCCCTAAACGCGATACGCGGATTGGAGAAGCGATTGCGAACGCGGTCTTCTTCTCTGGACACATGCAGGTTAAATGCCATTACAATCACGCTTTGAACCCAATACTCCAGCCTCGTATACACGATGAATACTAATCACTGACTAGGTTAGGAGGCATGTCACTAAGTTATAATCCGATTGATCGACTTGCTGCACCATTGCAATACCTATCAGCCTAGTTTCTTAATGAACACACGTTTGACACATGTATAACGGGCGGAGTATCGCACGGTGTCCCGTCCCGTCTGTCGTGGTGCCCGCGGCGCATCGTCACGCGCAGCACCCACGACTGTCTCATATTGCCGTCACGATCGCGCCTAGGGACTGTGCGACAAGCTTTTAGTTACAAATTGATTTAATGCAATCTTATTTTACAATTCTTATAGAATTTATAGGCACACGTGGTGATATTTAGCAAGAAATTTAAGGACGAGTTTAATTATAAGCACAAGGCAAATCTATACTTACCGATGGGACTAGGTCATAGTGAAGTATAGATCACAACTGGTGTCAGATAAAATCTGAGGCGTGATCAACGGACAGATCTGTACGTACACTGCGTAATTGGCTCGTAATAAATCCTTTTACGTATATTCCAATAAAATATCCCCCATAAATAAACCTTAGCAATTAACTGGTAAATGGCATGATGTTTGTGTCAGTGGCGGAGTACCACTTTGTACCAGGAAAAATTAGACAATTACGTACTTTCGTTGTAAGCACATACCGCTCGTACCACCTCAACATTGTAAGACTTGTTATGTACGTAACCTTATGAACTAGCAGGTTAGGTACCCTAGACTAGCTCTATTATTTATTACTTGTATGCTAGAGCACTAAAAGATGCATGTTTATAAAACCAGCATTATAAGTGGTTTATTGTACGCCGCCGGCAACAATTACGGTGCTAAATTGTACCTAAGAACACCCAGTAGTTCAATCTCAATTGGAATAACATTAATAACATAATTACGTCTGATCGCTTCTACGTTTGCCAAAAATTATTGGATGATTCCCCGAGTCGTTAAGGAGCGCCTCGGGGTACGAATGTTATGAAATCAAATAATTTAAATCGTGTTGCAATGGCGGTGCGATCCGCGACCTTCGGCAGCCGTGAGAAGCTCGGCGGCCGCGGCGGCGTGCGATCAACATTGTCTCAGTTAAATAATCGACAAGCAGCGTTGCGGCAACCACATCGGCGGACATTTGCGTGTGTCAATACATTATTCGATTGACAAATTGGTTATTGTTCGGTAACCAACGGGGTTGTTGGGAGTTGAAACAATGTGCCGCCGCTGTAAAGTTTTATAGTTTTAGGCTGCTTTTCCACTGAGGCGGAGATGAGAGGAGACGTAACTAACGGGAATGATGTTCACGAAGAGGAAACCTCTTATCTTTTAGCTGTCAACAAAGTGAATCCCCCTTTTAGGGTTCCGTGCCCAAAGGGTAAAAACGGGACCCTTTGCGAGGCCCCGGGCAGCCCATCTAAAAAACTGCTCTACGAAGCCCTTGTAACAAATTGATCGTGTTGTCGCGAGGCCCTTGCAAGCGCGAGACCCCGGGTACCTGCCCGGTTTGCCACCCCTAAGGCTGCGTCTAAACATCATAATTAGGTAAGTAGGTAGGTATTCAATAATTCAGCTACCGGAGTTTTAGGATATTTAATTTTAGTTGTTCCACTGATTGTTTAGTTAATTACGAGTACTACATACCTATTGCTATACACAACAACTAAAAGAAAAAGCAAATGTCGTGTCTTACAGGGACCTAAAAAGCCTAGCCGAGGACCGCGAAAACTGGCGCATACTCCACCGACAAGAGCCATGCTCTTAAATTTTGACGATGATGATACCTATTTTATTTTTTGACAATATCAACGGCGGCTGTTAATGAAAAAGGAAATAAAAAAAACTGCTGCAATCTCTTGCACTAGGAGTTACTACATGATACGTTGCTTTGTAGTTTCAATAGTCCCCATTGTGGAAAAAACATGAAAAGTCTGCAGTCAAAGACAGCACAATGCCCGGTCATAAAGTTCCGAAGGCGTTATTTACAAATTTATTCACTCCTGTTAAACACCTCAGTCGCCAATTTAATGGCCTTACGTCACATTATACGCAATTCCCGTAATATTCTCTAACAGGATTATGCATACTAGCAATCATTATCTCGACCAATCAGAAGCACGTTAATTGTGGGAAAGTTTTAAGAATAGAGCCCGGAAAGAAAGTGAGATCGCTGTCGGCCTCCCAGTAGATGCTCGTAGATGTCTGTAGATGTCTTAGTCGCTAAACTAGAGCATAAACTGAATGCCTAACGCTTGAGTAGCAAGGCAACGCCAAAATTATGTTTTTACGAAAATTCTCCGAGCGGAAATAACAAAATTAAATGCTGCGGCTACGATGTGTCATAATTTGCCGTGAGACAGAATTTTACAACATACCTAGTTGCACAAAGTTCAACCGAATCAAAAGGACCAGTCTTGGTTAAGTACTAATTTGAATTAAGTTTGCTTAAGGTTTTTACGTGTTTCGAATGCTAGTGGAGAGCCATTTTCTTAAGTATTTTCCTGCAACCTCAACCTCAGTTCCGTGATGAACTCATGTCGAGGATAAGGATGTAAATAAGTAGTACCAATTGATAACAATCTTATTATTAGGCTCACAAGTGCGTTAAAAAACTGAAAGATGGATTGGGTGAAATAAAAAAAAAACCTTATCCTTTAAATCGCGGATTGCTTCATTAATCATTTACACACGATTTAATCGTGTTTTAGTACTACTACGTTTACTATATAAATATATTATGCTATTTAGTCTTGTCAGAATTTAACCTAGATATCAGAGGAATTCAGTGTATAAATATTGTATGTCTATGTTTTCTGGTTTCGAGATCTTGGTTCAATTCCTCTAAGTGTGTGCTGTTATAAGAATGTTTTATTATGTGTATACAACTTCGTATTCATCCAAATAGCCCGAAAGCTTTAACGCTATAAAATGAGCCCAAGTTAGGTCTAAAAGAAAATGACGGTGATCCACAGAGTGAGCGATGTGCGCGCCGGACGACTGCACCGGTTCCCACGCTTCGCTCATGTTATCAGCCGTTATCGGGTGCATCGCGGGCACCCCTGGGAGAGCTCAACCTTTCGAAGCTTCTTGATTTTGAAACTAATAATGTTACCGCTCGATCACGCACTTCTTATTCAAGTAGACGAACCAAAATGAGGCTGGCAGGGACGAGTGCCGATGAGTTGACTTTGCTTTCAATATTCTGATTGGATCTTATCAGAATAAACATTCGCAGTATGAGTGCTGCGTATGAATATAGATCATCTTAAAACGTAAGTATGCTATTCGCAATCAGCAGGGTGTCAGCTTTTGTCGAGCTGTTTAAGAAAACCATGTTTTTCAAGCCAGGCAAAGTTGTAGCAGTTGACGGTAATAGTATTTTTAATTAGGTCCCTATTAATGTGGTAAAAATACACACATATTTATTTAACTAAACGACTTAAATAAGATCTTAAAGCAGATAATAAATCTTGGTTTGTGTTTCAACCGCAAGCATTATGAAGAAATGACCGCCATATCGTCGGTTGTAATATGGTTGTAATGACGATGTAAGTCTACGTGGCGATTCAGTTTACACACAATTACCAAAGTACCTAATTATTAATTTCAATCTTGCGGTAAACTGTCCTCATGTAGGGTAGGAATGGCGTAGTGAAGTGACACTCACGTTGCAAAACAGTAAATGAGTTTTTTTCACAAGTGCTGCACATATTCACAGCAACAATGCGTGTTCTGGGAAAATGTTAGACGACAATGATTATGTGCCTAGTTAAATCTTGATTATAATTTTGAAACCTTCGTTCGTGCGTTTATGAGGGATTTTAGTCTTTGAATAATTTCGTTTAATGCACACACACATAGTTGCCCTAGTCGTATTTGACTTTTAGTGAACAAAAGATTTCAAATCCATATTTGAGAAGTGGATTTTGGTTTTTTAATGTAATTTTTTAGGGGGGCGGGGGAGGGGGAGGGGGGAGGCTCTCACTGCGTTTGATGTAGATATCAAGATAAAGTTGAGAGATCAAGTTTATTATTTGAGTACCTAGGTACCTACATACACCATAGTAAGTAAAGTTTCGTATAGATTCAGGCACTAAATAAATCAGCAGATCAGCACATTATGATTCATAGCAATCCGTCAATATTTAAGAGCTTCGTTGCGTATAATCTCATTGAACTTTCAACACATTGTAAGATACAAACAAACAGACAGTCGATATAGGTTTCGACACATTGTACTTAATGAAAAAATAACAATAGATCATCAGAGATGCCTCAACAGGTTGCTTCAGTTTGTCAGCTCGCTGGAGCGTCTCGGCACAGTACAAGGCCTAAAAAGAGTAGTCTATCTTCACCTTCAGGAAAATAAGTTTGACATTAAAATCACGGACGTAACGCCTACTCGCACCTGTACGCTTACCATGAGTTATGACATTGACGTTTTCGAGAACGAGTATCGAGTGTTCTATCTGTGCAACTTGTTTGTACCATATTTGTGTAAACGAGATGCACAGATAGAAAATTCGTTACTCGTTAACGAAAATAGTACATTACACAACTAGGGTGGTAAAACAAAGAAAGGCCGAGATCGCAGAAGTTTGCGGCCCGAGCTGCAAGCGAGGGACGTAAATATGCGATCGAGAGCTTTCTTTATTACCTCCCGTGTTGTGTACATCGTTTTATGTCTACACTTGGCCAGAAAGCGTCTTTTTCCGTACGCGCAGCGTGCGGAAAAAGCCACTTTATGGCCAGGTGTGGCATAAATGTCAATGTCAAACTCATGGTAGACGTACTGTTATAATTCAGGTTAATTTAGGCCCATTGTAACATTTTCAAGTCAAAAGTACATCATTTTCGGTTATCAATAAAGTGCTGCTGCCATAAAAAATCATATGATGTAGGCTTGAAAATGACACACTTTAAGTGTCTTTTCTTATTTCTTTGCCCAAAACAATTAAATATTTATGTGTTTTTTTTTGTTATAAAGGTGCCAACCATTCAGTATACGATTTCACATCGTGCAAAAGTAATAATATTTAATTAATGAATAATTATTAATTGAAACATGCATTAGCATTATAAATCACATGTTTCTAGTAGTAGCCAACCATTTAGGTAACGTAAAGGCTAATTATATATTTTCAGAACATATCCACGCTACTACGTGCTTTACTATTATCAAGATAATAACACCTGGATTTTCTGATTTTGCATATACCAGCCCCTTAAGATGGACTACTTTATTTCAGTTTGTATGTTTTCAGCTACACCGCCTCAATACGTCGAACCATGAACCGTGAAGAGCATTTGGTTCACGGCCACACACATTGTCTTGTGTGTGTTATTCGATTCGGCGCGGGTCAACTTTATGAGGCGAATTACGCAGTTTTGTTCCGGTCAAGGCATACAATGTGGCTTATATACTTAAACAAATATAAAGATCCCAAAGCCTTTGAGCAGGCTTGATAATTTGTTATTGATTTAATTTTTATTTGATATCAGTTAGGATTGGACTTGTCAGTATAGCGACGTTTGGGTTATTCATATCACCACTTTTCTTGATATCAATTGGTTATCAAGTTCATGCCAAACATATCAAAATGTATTTTTTTAATATCAATCATAAGATACATCAAATAATTTATAATATGTATTGATTGATGTGATATGACATCATCTATATGAATAGAGTCATATGATTTAAATTATTTAAATTAAAACCATCAATGTCATATGATTGCAAATTAAATAACATTGGTTTTAATGATAAAAGAATATCATAATGATAACAAATGCATAACTGAATTTAAAAGTTAGTTTTCCTCCTTGTCCAGGATAGTATTAAAATCAAGTAAGTATACGCTATGATAAAGTGATTGGTCGGTTAAAAATTATCCATTATACAAAATTTGAACAATTATTTGCCTCGAGCCATACATCACAACACGTATACGTTTATTATACGTGTCTGTGTAACGAATGAATGGCCGCGAAGATCTCACTAAGTTCGGAATCCCATGTTTGCCATTAGAATGGGAGCCGAAGTGGGTCATCTCGTCATCTCTCGTCACGCTCTGCACTGCACGTGTCTATTCACTGAACACTAGTACCTACTCGACTGAGAGTTCCTTGTATAACTTGAGTCTGAGATTAGTAGCCACTATGTCCATCGGAAGTCCGAAGCTAAGTTAGTTTTCTTGAACTGATGCGTGCGGTGTTTTGAATAAGAGCCCTGCATCGTGGTATGTGTAGTGTAGGTAAGGTAAACGTTCCTAGTGTTTGACATATTTATGTCCAATGATTGACGTAGTGCTGGCACCTTTATTCCTATTGACTTAACTTTCAAGATGACTTGTACTGGGTCAAAATACCTGTATTGTTACTGCCTAGAGTGCGAAGTTAGGGTGGTCTAACTTTAATGCCAATAAGTTATTGTGACCACTCCACCTCGGAAACGCGCTCTTCATCCCTTGAAAGCGGTGGGGGAAAATCGCATTTTATCCACATGTGGGGAAAGTAATTTTGTACAAGTTTTGTCTTGTTTTTTCACGTTAACTGGCATCAGGATGGAATAATATAAATTTAGATCGTTTAATCCATTGTATTGATTTATCCAACTACAAATATCTAAGCAATATTTTGCTAGCAGTATTGGCACATATGTACTTTTAATTAATTATTGCCAAGTCATCAAAAAATGAGCCTACCTATGCAATGTAAAGGTTAAACAGATAATCATTCGTTACTTAATATTAACTGATTCGCATGAAACCGATACTCGTACCTCGAACAGGTGAGTCACGTCATGTTACGAAAAATTCAATTATAATAAATCACTTTGCATTTACAGGTAAAGTGTTTTAACGTTTGAACAGCTTAATTATATGCGGTTGATATAATTACCGCGAAAGTTTATTCTCACATTAGTTTTGTGTATACTATACATATAGGTTAGGCTAATAAATAGTTAAAATGTTCTATTTTCGACTCCGATATTACAAGGTTCGTATCTACTGTCTTCTGTTTTTGGAACCCTATATACGTTTAGAAACAACAACTAAAAGCAATTTATTGTTGATAATATTATGGATTTCTGCAAAGTACCTACCTAACATTTGATTCTACAAAATTAAGTTTTGCGCGTTTACCCACTTTTATTAACTGTCTGTTAATTTACCTAAAGACAAGCATGTAGCAGCTTGGGTCATGATTGTGTAGGGTAACGGCATGCAGAAACGCATGTTGTTTTTGCCGCTGCACAAAGAGCATTGTTAATCAAAGAATGGCTAGATAATCAAATTAAATGCCTTTCGGTGTCATAACCTAGGTTTATAATGGCGTTTGGTACCGCAACAATATACACACGCTACTAAATTGCGCCAACTCACGATCCCAAACCTTGTCTAGGTAGGTACATTATTTGTCATTGATGAAATAAAATGTGTAGGTATCCTGTATATATATATCCTTTTATTAAATTTATTTACGTATACTAAATTGCACAAAATAAATATTAAGATTAATGCTGTAAAAGGCATTCTCTACTACTTTATTATTTTGTTATAATTATGACACATACACAACACAATGGATTTTAATACTTATTGGAATTGGAACGGTCTGTAAACTTAAAGACTAAATACATCGGCTCACTTAATAAACTAAGTGTTTCATGAGCATTACATATAAATACATATAGTAAGTTTAAGTAACATAATGATATGAGGTGGGAATTTAGTAACTTTTTTGTTAGGTAAGTACCTAGTACATAAACATTCCAATTAATCTAAGTTTCTGTATGCAATTATTCCACCAGAATTCACCGTATTGTACCTAATTATAAAACCTTCCTAATAATATCTTACACTACAAAACACATACAAAGAAGTTTATTTTCTATAGATAGCCTCCATTAACAATAACTCATCGTAACCTTGTTCGTGGCGTGCTTTGTTTTCCGACAAATTAGTTTGAATGATTGCAGCTAAATGGCTAATAGTAATAATTTGAGCGCATCCTTCGGACACAGAGCGGTTTAAATGTAGTTCGGACCTTGCTTTGACGGAGGGCCATAAAGCTGGCTATGCATTACCAAGTGCTAACAAAATGAAATATTGCGCATCCATTACGTAGGTTACCTAGCTACTTATATGAAAGTTGTATATGTAAAAATGGGTAGGTAAGTTTCTACATAGGTATTTATATGTAAACATACGGGTACCAACCAAATACAGCAGCCTAAATCCAACGTTTTCTCCGCTGGAAAAACTGGTGGCAAGCGAAAAATCAAATGGCCACTGGCCGATCTTCTAGATGATGGAAATGGAAACAACTTTCCGTCTGAAGTTTTCTTACTCGTATAGTCCAATTGGATGATGTTCCGCCCCGCACTGGATGTAGTGAGCGCAGACTGAAGCCAATAAGGTGGACAACAACGTGGAGGTTAATGGATGTCTGGACCCGGATATATGCAGACAAGTCTTCTATTTTCAAACAGTAAATAACTAAATAACTAGAAATAATACTGAAAATCAACCAGTGTGCTGGACATTCTACCGCCCGCCTCGCGCGTCGGATGTAGCGATCTGCGGTCCGCGGATGATTAATGTTTCATTTAATGACGAGCAGTAATTAGTCGGTGTGGGAACACGGTGTCACACTCTTTCATAGACAGAAATTTCATAGAATTTCGTTTCCCAGAAATTATTTCATAGATTATTTGGTTCATGTACTTTCTGTTCCAATATTATTGTTTCATAGACTATTCAATTGGTAAAAACATATTTCACAGACTTTCATTTCCATGTATATTGCTATCAAACTTTTTTAATTTACAGAGTGATCAAACACTAGAATCATATTTCATGTATTTTTGTTTCGTAGACACAGATTTCATAGATTGTTGTTTCATAGTTATTGTTTTATATGATATTTAGTTCCACTCTTTTCTTTTCCGATATTATTATTTTAGGGGTCGTATCTGGTGGAATACAAACTATTGTCATATTTTCGATTTACATAACACTTTTCGCATACCCTTTTTGATGACCCTAAAAACGTAACTGCTCCCAGGGATAGGTAGGTTAGGGTTATTTTTTTTGATGACCCTAAAAACGAAACTTCTCCCAGAGATAGGTAGGTTAGGGTTTTTTTTTGATGACCCTAAAAACGAAACTTCTCCCAGAGATAGGTAGGTTAGGGTTATTTTTTTTTGATGACCCTAAAAACGAAACTTCTCCCAGAGATAGGTAGGTTAGGGTTTTTTTTTGATGACCCTAAAAACGTAACTGCTCCCTGGGATAGGTAGGTTAGGGTTATTTTTTTATGACCCTAAAAACGAGACTTCTCCCAGAGATAGGTAGGTTAGGGTTATTTTTTTTGATGACCCTAAAAACGAAACTTCTCCCAGAGATAGGTAGGTTAGGGTTATTTTTTAAAAACGAAACTGCTCCCAGAAAAAGGAAGAATAGGGTTATTATGGCTATTTATCATTAGGCTCTAAAATGATCTGTATGAAAATTATATGATAGGTGCTAGTTCAATTATCATTGAACAAAAACATATAGGATTTAATGATATTACAATAAGTATTGAGTTACTGAGTCTTCTATGAAACGAAAATATTAAGTTTGATAAAATGAGAAACAATATACTATGAACATGCAGGCTTTGAAACAAGTGTTATACAAACTAAATACTATACGGATTAATAATATTTGATTTAAAACGTTATGAACTGAAATTCGAAAAAGTAATTATCTGAACAATAAAAAATATACAAAACCAGATTCTACAATGTAAGAGATCTGAAAAATGATCAATCTATGAAATGAAAATATGAGAAACATTTTCTATGAACCAATATTCTGCGAAAATGTAGTCTATGAAACAACGTACAACCGTGGGAACACATTCACTACACTGTCTGGGCTGGAGCAGCCAGAAGAAGCGAAAACGCTTCTGTGTTTGTTTAGTTAAGGCCAAGGTAAGTATACATAATTATGTTCAGATATTTTAGAGTACAGTCAGCAGCAGAAGTAGCTAAGCGGGTGGGGTGTTCAAAATGACCTACACATGCTCTTATTCTCTTAACAATACAGTCGTGTCCAGCTCAGACATGTGACTGTACATAAATATGCAGGTGATCAAAATTATTTAGCGTAGGGAAGCCGATGGGAATCGAATTATATGATCGGTCCGTCACTTATCTACCTAATCTAAACAAATGAAGCCTGATTTTACGTATTTTAATAGAGGTACATACACAATACATGCTGAGAACACTATTAGCTACTGATTTCTTGCAACAATGCCTCAATTATTGTAATAATAGTATCTGCTCACTTTATTATAATTTATAACACCTTAACTTATAATAAAAGGTGAATCACAAATAAAACTTCCTTTTTAAAATTGGAATGCCAAAACAATGGATGAGCTTGGGAAACGTTCGCGGATCGGAATGCGCTGGCGCATCCCGAAAGGTCACCGCGAGGTCGCAGATTACGGCAGAATTAAACACATACAATAGCACGTTAAAAGTAATGCCGTCACGTAATATTTCTATTATGACATTATAATAGGCTAAAACATTTCACGTACGATATTATGCTAATATGTTTTGAAGTGCCTTTATGTTAGCTGTTTACCTAAGAGTGCTTTTTTCGCAAATTTGGCGTAATAAATGCCTTTTACGGGTGCAAATATTTATTTAACTTAACGTATTGAAATGGTTAGCACACTCCAACAATAAGTTAAAGGGACATTAATGTTGGGTATAAGGCGTTGCTGCTTTTAAAAATCATTTGGAAGTAAACTTTATACTACTAATGATGTACCTTTGACTTTGTTTTGTCTTGAAAACGCCACATATTTTTTCAATACACAGGTAAAACATGTTGCAGTCTTTTGGGAGGCGTTGGTACCTACTACGTGGACGCATAATTTAATGAAATTCAACCTTATTCCTTCAGTTAATTATTGAAGTGATTTGGCACATTAGTTAAGAAATATTAAAGGTATTAAAGCCATTTAGAATATAGTTATGAATTTCAATAGGTGCTTAATAAAACCTGCAGGATGAGTTGATAATTGAAGGTAGGTAAGTACTGAAATATGTTCAATTTTACTACCTACTCGTACTTACTTATGTAAATGTACAATTCCTCAAACAGGAGAATGTAGTTCGAGGTCGCTCTAAATAGCCCGATGTCCATGTTAATAGCCCGATGTCCATGTTGAACAGCTATGATGTTGGGATATCGGAGGTAAGCATCAGTGATAGCCATACAAACTTCAACTTAAACAGATGATGTTTGACAACATTTCCATGACGATCAATAGCAGATTAAAAATTCAGAATCAGAATCAGAAACAATTGTTTTTTTAATGATAAACCTTAATTACATATAGTCTGGCAAACCAAAAAGCGCAGTAACAGTCAGAGTAACATGCTATACCCATCCCTTTTTTAGTAGTGAAAGTACTAGCATTAGACAAAGACAGTATGATTCTCCCTGTCTGTGCTTGAAGTGGAACAAACTCTGGCCAAACTATATACAAGTATATAACAAAAAAACAGTACAAATTCAGAACAATACATAGACCAATTCTTAATCCGCATGCTTTTTAACATTGTTCAAATATTTTATCAAAATAAATAGCTATACATGTGTGGGTTCATGCGGGACGCTGAGTTGGAAATCTATGCAGCGATAGTGCATTATTAATAATAAAAAATGTAGTTGATCATTGTCAAGTTCCACATTTTGTTAGCAGCTATCTAAAACAAAGTTGCCAATATATTGAGCTACCGGATATCTAACAATCAAATACCTAAAGTGGCGCTTTAAAATTGATTGCGCACGAAAATTACATAACGGCTAAAATTAGGTACGTAATTCTTCTTAATCCTTTCTTTGATATACTACCCAGCAATTAAGATATTGCAAAGTCACCAAGCACCTAAGTACCATTTTATCGAGCGACTACTAAATTTCAAGTGCTTATCTTCATAGCGCACAAGACTGGTATCGGGCGCGCGTCCATCGCGGTGAGGGCACGACCCGCGCGATGACCCGCGATGGTGCCCCGACATGTGAAGCAACAGACGCGTCCCAGCCTCAGCTATCGTGTTTAAATCAACTGTGCGGCAAAGGCCAAGCAATACTTAGACTGACAATGCCTGTATAAAATAAAATCAGGATCATCCCTCCTTGATTTTCGCCAGAGTTCATTTTCAGCCGGAGGTTTGCTTGGCAATTAAATCCCATGAAAGCTTCAGAAAGAATATATACTTGTAAAATAAATTAAACACCTCCGATTTTGGTATCATATGCCACAGTGGCATTTATTAAACGGTAGTTATTTTGACAAATCGCCGAACAAAATTTACGGATGTAAGATCTGCTAATCTGTGACACGGTCACGGTAGATAGCGCTAGTGCATTGCCTGAATTAATGGGATACGATTTTGTATAGCCATTGTCAGTCCACTATTATTCGGGGTATGCTGTGCGGTAACTAGAAAATCGCGGGTCAATTAGAACTCTAATGCGGATTAGATGCGTCTAGAATAGAAATTATTTTTGCAATGATGCTGTTTTGTTTATAAAATATATGCAATAGCCAAGTTTACATCAACCTATTTGACGTGTGAGCATGTAAACGGATAAGTTTGATGAGCTTTGAGATGGGGCAATGCCGCATTATTAAGTAATTTTTTATTGAGAGAACACTTGTCAATATCAATAAAATTCTGTTGATATGTTCCTATTTTTAAATTTAAATTTAATAAATAAAAAAATTCCTATCTTGTAAAAAAAACAGATTTTGAAGAATATGGAACGCACGTTAAAACTAAATAAGGGCACGTTTTGTCCGAAATTCGTTCTAGAGGTAAAGGTAGCTACATTATACTTTTAGTGAAACAAAATAAGATAGGGTATAATTTTGAAAACATCAACTCTAGTTGAATAATTTAAAGCTCATTAAAAATAGCAATAAAGTAAAAAAAAAATTTTTTTTTCATATAAACGTTATAAAAAACATACTTTAGTTTCTCAAAGCCGCGCTCATTGCGCCACTAATCACCCTTGTTGGCGCCGTAATTGCCACCAGTTATCACACTCACAAGTTCCATGCAACTCGTTTGAATTCATCTTCGTGAGTTTGTTTTGTAATTTTAAAATTGACCGTTTTTTACTCAACTTTGACGATTCAGTCGGACGGCGTGAAGTAACGAGTCAAGGGTTAGGTAATGAATATGAGCTTATAATTTACTTGTTTAGTTTATGATTGGTGGTAAATGGTACACTTACCTGAATATTATGTAGCACGATTTACTAGCTTATTTGAAATCGCTTATTACTCTTTTGTTCGAAAAAAAAAACTTGAGTTCAAGACTCGATCTCGATTCCGACTAATTAAGCAAAAATATTTGCAATAAAAATAGTTATTTGTTATACAAGTGGTGAAAGTTGTATTTTACGTGCGAGTGTTATTTGAAACACGAGCTAGCGAAAGGATTCTATTATTGACCACGAGCGAAGCGAGTGGTTCAAAAATAGAATCCTGAGCGTAGCGAGTGCTTTAATACACGAGACGTAAAATAACTTTCACCCGTGTATAACACAAAACTTTTCACCTCACTACAGCGAGGAAAATAAGAAAAAGGGTGCATTTTGCTCGGTTTCCCGTAATTCCTCAGGTGTTCATCACTCGAATCACTAATTTTTAACAAAACAATCTAGAAAAACATGCGAATATTTAACGTTGATATGATGGATGAATTGAAATGAAAAGTTTTGACGTAAAAGGTTTTATTAAATGTCAGATGCGTTTTGTTCGTACGTAGACTTATTCGGCTGTCAGAACAATTTATCCGTTTTTACAAAAAGAATGAAGATTAATGTTGAATGCTGATATTTATGAATTAAAATAAAGTTGTAAGACTGTATTAAGTGTTTTTACTCGATGCAATTCATTAATTGCGATGTTAAAAATTCTGCACTTTTAACGTTTTACGTTTTGTTAGCTGTCAAATGTCACTTAAGCCACTTGTCACTTATGTCAAAACTCTTTCACCACATGTGGATAAAAAGCGATTTTCACAATAGATATTAAACAAACAAAAAGGGCTTTCCGAGCTAGTGAGGTGAAAAACATCTTGTGAGATACGAAAATACAAGTGAATAAATAGTAGTATGGAAATGCTCCCGATATAAGTTCACCTTCGGAGCATCGGAGCGGCCAAAGTGGTCACAAATATCTGAACAACGCCTCTATTATCAATGCGATAAAGTGCATGTTCAGATATTTTCGAGTACCCTGGCCGCACTGATATATTTGATGGCGACTGTACATACGTAAGGTCTCATGCTCAATATAAGTAACAGTACCGAAGAGTAAGGCTGTCTCGATTACATACGGAGATTTTAAGGATGATCTAAAGAATTGTGGTGCAAGTCACTATAGAATAGTATTGTTTGTGTACAGTACCCGGCTATACGGCCCTAATCATCATTGAGTGCAGAGAATCAATCAACAATCATCAAATAAGACGAGCCCGCCGATGCATCATTGCATAAGGAGAAACAAAAAGTTGATTGATTGAAACTATTCATGTACTTCCGCCACTAGAGTACGCGGTGCTACCAAGAGAGACATTCGAACTTTAAAAATCGTATTTGATATGATATGGTTGTGACATCACGCGCTTCTTACTTGTAATGTGTTACCGGCAATAATTGCGCGCGAGATATACTTACTTACTTGCAGCGAGTAGGTTATAGGTATTAATGCAAAAACAAAACAAAACGTGGCATGGCATGTTCTTTGGTGGAAATAAAACAGAGTACCTACAGAGAAAAAAAGCATTACCAGCTGGTGACAGCAATTTCAGAATCCGCTTAATACGATAAATAAAAAAACGCATAAATAATACGCCTTTCTATCAGTCCCTTGAGTTTCCCTCCGAATAGCATAGCATTATTCATTTTCCCGCCTAAGACGTGTTTTTGGCTGAGTCCCTTGGCAATCGTGTTAAGCGAGTTTCACTGTAATTTCAAACAGAATGTCTAATCAAGTTAAGATATTTAACAATCGAATGCGGCTACAGCGCAAAAAGTTAACCGTCGATAATTGTTTTAGTGCCATTTACTTTATTGCGTTTTATTGTTGCTTGTTATCTAACACTAAACAATTGAGTAGTTCTCACCTTTTAAAAATAATTTGAAGAATGTATACAGACGTATATGTATGTAGAGAAAAGACGGTGAAAGCGATTGATTCTTGAATAATGTACGAAATATAAAATACCCGAACTAATTAAATATGAAATGTGTTTATTTGTTAAACACATTTGATCTAGTACAAAATGAGCAGTTTACACGTTTTGTATCACTGTTTTGCATTTTGGCATACAAAACATAGTTAAGTACTACCTACTTATATAATAACTTGACTAATTGCATGCGCATAAAAATAACTAAGTTTATTAAGAAAAAAACGCAAAGATAAACTAATGAGATAAAATCTGTGGGCGTATATGATATGATGAACGTGATAAAGATAAATCATCCTTCTCTTTCTAATACCTGGCGTCTAAAAGTGACATTTGACGTCACGTCGAAAACAGAGATTGTTAATTTTAAATTTTACTTTAATCCGGGCTTTAGGACTTCTGTTCGAAACGCACGTAAACGTGTTGGGAATAGTTTTTGTTTTTTTGCTCATTTAAGTAGTTCAGTGTGTAATATTGATAGCTAATTGTGCGGTGATCTAATAAAAAGTGTGCAGCTAATGAAGAATTCGTTCCAAAAGGCGTGTAAACAGACGTAGTTAAACAGACGGTTATCCTGGAAAAGTGTGATTAACGTCGTCAACTCGTCATTAGCAAAATTACCATTGCTATGCTATGTAAACAGGGAGAAAACCATTTCATAAAAAAAGCCGGGCTTTTGTAAATAAAGT
Source organism: Pammene fasciana (assembly GCA_911728535.1). NCBI lineage: Eukaryota > Metazoa > Arthropoda > Insecta > Lepidoptera > Tortricidae > Pammene > Pammene fasciana. Next base: position 7,907,396 of record OU452279.1, read on the forward strand.
AAATAAATTATTGTATAAAATATTATTTTATAAGTATGTAGTTTAGGAATATTTTAGTGAAATATTTAAAGTCGTTATGTGTATTCTTTACATGCACGTGATTTTATCAAAATTAGCACCGGTGTGGTCTGCCGCAAGTAAACAAGCAATAAATGGCATGTTTCATAAATGGTTTGTATGTAAATTGCTGTGCCCTAAAATGCCCTCTAAGGAGCGCCGCGCGAGCCGAAGACTTCAACGCGTGCGCATACCGAGATCTTCGCAATATCACGTGTACCTATGTTATTAGTACATACTTGTACATAAATCTAACTATGGTATGTAGTACTATATTAACTCGTGGTCTGATTAACTTACCAAGTTTAAACAGTACCATTTTGTGGAAAATACCACAAATTGGAAACAGATATATTTATGAAAAATTAACCGTGAAGAACTATGGAACATCACGGGATTCGAACCCGCGTCCTTCGGCTTGCCGGTCCGGCGTGCTTTCAATTACACCCCAGCCCATTCCAGTCCCATTTTGCTTTTTAAAGGTAAGAAGATGTGTGGACACAGTTTGTACAATACAGGCAAAGTTGCCATGGTGTTTACAGTTTTCAATACCAGTTGAAAAATACTGGACTGTTTTTAATTTAAGTGAAATGTTGTTAGCATTAATAAAAGCATTTGTCATTCTTCGTTGCACGTATTAAATAAACTAAACTTAACAGTCGAGTTTACACTTTTTTTAATGCAATAAAATAACTTTGAGTATACAATAATTATATAAAAATACCTACTTGATTAGGTACCACCAGCATCCTTGGTACAATGCCGCAAGGGCCTAGTTTAGATTTGAGCTAGTTATTAATTTAGTTTAATACTTGTACTGTTGTGCCTCTGTATTTTTAATTATGTAAATAAATGTTATTGAACTTGATTAGGTACTCAGGTATTAATATAGTATAAATCTAATAATTCGTATAAAACAAAATACAACAATAATATTTATATTCAGATTTGACTAGTAATAGATCGTTACAAAAGTCGCATAAACAAAATTATTAAAGAAAGGTACAAAACAAACAGAGAAAAGGCCTATCTGAATAAATGACTTCTTATTACTCTCTCGTTAGTTTAATTAAGTAATCCTCCTCTAAATTAAGTAACCAAAAAGGAAACAAAATGCTCTGTAAATAAGAAACTTCACACGTAATTACAGGTGAGATGTTGCTTCATTTAACAAATGAGTGTTATTTGTAATATCCGCCGATTGGTGAGCCCGAGCCGCAAGCCCGGACTGTCGGCGAAATGAAAGTGACAGATGATTCAATGATTCAGTCCATGCGGAGGATCGCTACAAGTGAAGAGGATCGCTACAAATGAAGCTACCTATGTAGTAGGTATATGTATGAGCCCTGAAGTATGGTCGCTATCAGACGAGGGGTTAGGAGATGTGTAGAAAAGATTTTGTGAACATTTTATTTCGGTAATGCTTTTACGATATTTACTAGTAATCAAAACTCTACACGTTTAAAAAATCTGCACATCATGGACATTTAATCTAATAACATGTAGGTAATATAATTATCTTGAAATAAAGTTGTGTTCAGACATTTCACAGCACATTGCCTATAGGTACACAATCACGAATGAAAAAACTCGATTGATTAAAAAAATAATAACACCTAAAATAATAATATGTTTTGTTAGGTTTTAGATGGTTCTGGTTCACGTATTATAACAATTTGTTCATTCTTTCCTACACTTATTCATAAAAGTGTTTAGTAATCAGAGTTTTTTTTTAAATTATGGTCGTAAATTAATTCCAATGGAATGAGGGAATAAGGATGTAAGAACATATATCCATTTGCATATAACTAATTTTAAGACGCTAAACTAACATATTAACTAACCTGATAGTGTGATGGGAACTCGAGAGACCTAAGTCAAGTAATATGCGATGCCTCTTCATTGCGCCACGCCGGTTAAGTACTTGCCTAACATACTGTGAGCTCAGAGTGTTCCGACTTGAATCGGTGACAAACTAGGTACCATCGTTGATGCAGTTAATTAACAAATTCAGAAACTTTATTTCAAAGGGATAAGGTCTATCGATAGTCGGTTAAGTACAGCCGACCTCAAAAATATGTTTACACTCTTGCATCTAACTTATTTATAGTAAGGTGCAAAAATGTAGAGAATTTCTTGACGTCGACTGTACGTGCCGCTGCCAGTCGAGTTTCAACAGCCTGACCTCATAACTATGATGAGTAAAGTTCCTGATTTTAATGACAACCTAGTTGGCTGTTACATATCATTACCTGCTAGATAGATACATGTTTATTTAGAGCCAAAAACTACAAATATATCACACGATGTGTGGAGACACTTTGAATGTGAAGGCTGTAGGGGAAGTTGTATCATTACGTACAAGTTTTAAACCTACATTTATATGAAATTAGTAGTATGTAGCTTTGAATAACATTAATATTTGATTATTACTTTTATGAAGACTAAATATATGCGACTTATACTTATATGGTATTCGACGTTTACGTAACAGTTTGATGTTGTCCAATGAAAGATCGAAAGTATGATTGAATAAATCCTAATCAAAACCCAGCAGGTACAGAACAATGATAGGCGAGCCGCAGACTAATGATCATAACGCACGGGGTCAACTTTCCTTCGACTTTGTCTGCCATTCATCAGCCATTGCGTCTGCGCATCGGTCATAGATAGCGTATCTTCCGCGAGTACTACCTAAGGAGACCAGTGCAACTGGGATCTCCGATTAGGAATAGTTGATACAGATCTCGAGTTGGCAGTTATTGTGGTTCTGAGTAGAACATTTTACAATAGTTGGTTGGTTGTATTCAGGGCATAATAACAGTCCGTTAAAGGTTCACACGATATGTATTGTCTAGACTCAGTCACACGTCATAGCTTCTAGCTTCCTGTTATTAAAATAAAATAAATTACAATAAAATAAAATGCAAGTGCATGTCCACGCTATGTTGAAAACGTTTTAATTTTAGAACTATAATATAAATGATTTGGGATTTATTCTAAATAAATAAATGATATGGGAAAACCTTACACAAACCGGCCTAGTTATATTATGGCCGGCATATTATGATGGCGCTCATACTTATTTGCATATTTTTAACCTATTTATAAATTTACGGTACGACCAGGAAAAGGAATATGTGTTTTTGTTTGTAAAGTCAACACACATATAGGTATCTTTTTACCGTGTCGCGTGGGAAAAACCATAAACATCTAATCTTACAAGACTAAGGTAAGAATTGAACGGAACCCAGTTTTTGTATCGTTCCTGACTTAAGCATTACCAATACAATTTGTACATGTACAATGTACACGGTCTCGTTAACAATCGAAAAGAAAGTGACAGGTACTTGACACGGCCTTTCTACCTCCGATCGACAATCCCAGGTCTCCCAATTGTTCACTGTGATCTATTGTCATGTGCACTTGCCAAACGAACTGCCACAATTGCGGTTTTTGTGCGTTTTTTAAAATATTACTACTATTTTTAAACAACTTGAAAAAAAGAAGGTTTAATTTGACCTAATAACATTTTTTTTAGGTTTTTTACTTTATTTTAATTCGGCTGCGATAATTAACCATATAAATGTGTGGCTAATTTTCGTAACGAAGCTGAAAAAATTAAGAATAGATTAGATAGGGTACAAAAAAAAACTCTTGTCTTTGGTTAGGTATGTCGACGACGGAGAAAAGTGATTCTAACTGCCGTGTGTGTTCCAGTAAAATAAATGTTCATGTTCAATAATTATTTAAACGGAAAACTATGTTGGGTACAAACAAACATTCCTTTAAGTTTCAGCATAGGTAATTAACATGACTTAACAAACGGCATTTTAAACGTTCCGCAAGAAACTTGGAAAGCGTTTTGCAAAATAAAAGCGCTGCAATAAAATAATGAAGTGCCAGAGAACGTGCGACAGATTATCGCGCGCCGTGAGCCTTGGGGCCATTCCGGATCACCTCACTGTTTTATCTTCGTTACTAATAAATTAAACCCCCGCTTTGGGTCGTTTCTGGTTCAACGACCATCCATTGTAGTTTTAGGGTTCCGTACCCAAAGGGCAAAAACGGGACCCTGTTACTAAGGCTCCGCTGTCCGTCCATCCGCCCGTCCGTATGTCCCCAGGCTGTATCTCATGAACCGTAGCTAATAGTTACCCAGTTGAAATTTTCACAGATGATGTATTTCTGTTGCCGACATAGAATTAAATAAAATTAACCTATACAAGCGAATTCATCAAACTATTCAGAACTAGACACAATACAACATAGAATTAAATAAAATTAACCTATACAAGCGAATTCATCAAACTATTCAGAACTAGACACAATACAACATAGAATTAAATAAAATTAACCTATACAAGCGAATTCATCAAACTATTCAGAACTAGACACAATACAACATAGAATTAAATAAAATTAACCTATACAAGCGAATTCATCACACTATTCAGAACTAATTAGATCAGAGTAGTTATACTTATAATTATACCAAAATTTTAAATATATAGAACATAAATGGCTTTCTTTTCTGGTATCTACATATGAGTCATGTGTTTGTCCGTATTGTCATCTTTAATTGTTTTCAAAATCACTCAGGAATTAACATATTGTTGTAAAAGATCAATTTTGTACATAATCTTAAGCTAAATCAGTGTTTTATATGGCTTGCACACATTCATTCATTAATATTAGTGTAGTGGTACCAATTAATACATATGTATTATTTTGTAATCAACGGATAACTGTTATTGGCCGTGATATTATGTAATTTTAACTTGTAAAATGTATATTTACGGCTGTTGTTGTCCTTAATACCAATATAATAACATAAAATATAAATATTTAATGGGCTCCCTAATATAAATACAACAGACGTTTTATAAATAATGGTACGGAACCCTTAGTGCGCGAGTCCGACTCGCACTTGGGCAGTTTTTTTAACACCATTTCTCTACTTTTTTTAGACTTAGCTGAGGTGTTAAATATACGTGGTTACATATTTAGTAGACAATATAATTTTTGAAAATTACGATTTGCTAAATGAAACAAAAAGACGTTCATAAAATACGACTTCCATCGGTTTGCTTGTTTTTGCTTTAAGAAAAAAAGAAAAGCAGAAGAAGAAAAGAAAATACAAGGAAAGGAGAAGATATGTAAAAGATAAAGTTAAATTAATCTAAATAACCCGTGACCACGAACGCTGTAAAGTGTTTGAAACGTCGCGATGTAATTTAAATTCAGTATACGCGATATTATCCGTTCAAAGTTGTTTTATTTTAATCTAAATATATTATTCTAAACCAAAACAGAGACAAAATCATCTTGGCACAGCGAAATATACCTAGTAAGAATAGCCCCTTTGGAGCACGGAATCGGGGTTGGGCAACCGCAACCGCCCTCATGGGAATCTCACGGCGACTAACTGCCACTAATGAAGATGATTTACCGGTTAGTGGGCCTGTTATTACTCCGATTATATCTAATACAGTACGAGAAACAATGCGTATTTAAATCTTCAACACGTCATTTTATATTTAGAAATATTTACGCCTCCTTTATAATTCTAAACATAGTAGAATAGTTTGGAAAGTAAAATTAGTTACGTATTTGGTTGCAACAATTTGAGGGTAAATTTAGTACGTCTAGTACAAAAGGATTGTTTTCATGTATAAAACTCTCGATTATAAGTACGATACTTATACGATAACAATAATAATAGTATTTAGGAATCATCCTTTTAAATAGTTATACACACAAGGACTATGAAAACATTCAGCAAACAGGAACAAAGTTGTTTCATTCAAATCTCACGAAAATGTTGTATGATAAAATCTCCTAATTATTTTTTATAAGGGCACAACTCTTTAAAAATAATACCAAGTAACGAAATGTGCTTATCCACTATACTTTAGGGAACGCGTGTAAACTGAAGAGGGCAGCACAGGAGACCCTGTTTTTTGGCTCCAAGTCAAAAGACACATTTAAGTTGCCTAATTAATCTACTAATAAAATGGCAAGCCGTACAACGTGCAAGGGTAGGCGAGTCAAATGTTAGGGGCAGCAACTTTTATAGGCGTAGAGTAGCCTCAGTTTTTGATATAGACTACGCACACAGTTCCTATCTACAGTCACAGTTCAGTTACTTATAATTACTCACCTACTCTACAATTATGCTCTTAACTCGGGCAAAAGCATGCTCAGTAGTTCACTGAAATACGCCACGTATGCGTTTTGTAAGTCTCTTAACAACATACATTTATAAGTTTATAACGCCTATACCATCAGCAAAAGCTCACCAGAAATCAAATTGATTGCTCCTTTGTTCTTACTAATATTGAAATCTTTAATTGATTACATCTTTCGATAATGAGTCAGACAAACAATGCTTCCTATTACATACAGTTACAGATTCAATGTGATTATTGCTAATGTCAAATTTGAATCAAATTTGTACCTTATTACATCGTTTGTAACGTACACATTGCGATTTCATAGAAACAGGCAATATTCCTTTTCCGTTTGAACATATATTATAGTATGATGATGCACTAAACGGTAGGCCGCCCGGTATGCATGGCGTAGGCGCTACCCACGCTATCGGTTTACATGGGTTGTCAAAATGTTTATTAGCGAACAGCGACACAATGAACAATTGAAATAATAGCGAAGTTCTTATGCTTCATTTTGATTGTTGCTTTTGTTCTTCTTACGTATTTTTTTTAAATCTGGGCATAAAGTATTGATTTCATATTCGTTGATTTCCTATAGCCGCCATATTGATTTAAAATACCTATATATACATATGAGTGTACTTGCACTCATGTATATAGATTTTCATACAAGGTGGCCCGTTTTTAGTGTGCTTGGGTAGAGTAAAGGTAAATCACTATTTGTTTTACGTTAATTATGTGCATTAAATATAGTTAGATAAGCATAATTAAGTGATTTGTAATTAAAAACTAAGTAAAATACAACAATCATAGCACCAAAAATTGAGAAACCTGAAGCTAAGTATCTCATAATTAGCGAATACAAACATAATGCGCACGTAACTGATAAAGTCATGAAACGTTACGCTACACCGCGGGGGCGCCTCAATGAAGCGTCGGGCGGGCGGCGAGCTTTCAGCGCCCCTCCACGAGGCGGGCGCCCGGCCTGCGCCGGCGCCGCCGCCAGTCCCTTCGCGACGCCCGCGCCGACATGTCTCCCCTGTGGATCGTGCTCACACTGCTCCCCATCCTCGGTAAGTGTGTGAACAGGTGACAAGTGAACGGAAGTGACTAAACACCGATTTCCAAGTGAAAAGGACAGTGACTTTTTTATATTTTCAGCGTGGCGTTTTTACAGTAGGGTCTGATGTGTTTCTATGGATGTTAGCGGAATTAATTGAGTGTTTTACACGGTTGTTTCGCGTGCGCATTCGTGGAAGTTTTTACGGTGCAGGATGTCCGGGCTGGGATAATCATGTAGTTATTCAATACATCATATTTGCAGCACGTTACTTTGATAAAGACTGTCTAAAACAATTGTTATACAAACTTTAGTAAAAAGTATGATAAAGATATTTTTGGCCTAAGTGATCTACCATAGAAACTTAAACAATAAACACAAAGATCGATTTTAAAATCCACGACTATTTGAAACATTTCGCAACGGTTCGCGCACTACTCGCCCATTGGTGGCAAAGTGCATGTTTATAACTAATTACGTAAACGTCCCGTGTGTGCATCTCCGCTGCACCGCCTTGCGCAACCTATGCACTTTCCATTCTGCGCCCGCGCCGCGATCGCCCATCGCTCGGTAATCGATTCCCCGGATTTGCATAAGCGTTTTTCCCACGCTCCGCTCTCCACTATGTAGAGCGATGGCTCAAGGCTCCGATTTGAGAATCTAAAATGTTTAAAAACTAATTGATACGTAAACACATTTTTAAGGCCACCTATGTGTCGTTAGGAAAGATTATGAGGGAGAACTAATTTTCAAGGTTACTCCACTTGTAAGATTAATTAGTTTGTCTAATCAAAAGGTCAGTTTAGTTATTAATCCAACGCACCTGTTTGTGGCATCTAATTTAAACGAACCGAGATTTGAAGTAGTAAAATACTACCTACCCGAAATTAAGTTAACATTCAGTAATTTATTTATTTTATGCAAGTTTTTGCATATGAGAACATTAAACTACAAGTAAACATGCATACATGTCATGTGCAATTACTTAGCCAGGGTCAAACGGTAAAATATTTTAAAATAATATTGCTAAAGAACTGTTACTAATCAATTGAGCCTTTATTTGCACATAACAATTAATAGACAATACACTTAAGTACTCGATAAAGTTTAAATGGGTTTCATAACACAGTTTAAAGTGCAATGATGTTTATCGATCGGGTCACGATGAATCGCAACACTATGGGAACTTTGCGCGCTAACCTCTAACTCAATTAAGTTAACCATATGTATTGTATACATAAAGTGTAATTTTGAATGACACTTATAAACTTGTTACTTTTCGGAGGTGAGACCTCCGTAAACGCTCTAATGTTACGCTGACTCATCACAACAATACGTTACGTAATTAACATATTCATAACGCCCATCTTTGCTGCAGAATGGAATTGCCAGTAGGTATACAGAATTGCAATAGGTCAACACTATTTGACATCCCGTGACAAGGATCGTAGTTGTAAAAAATTTAAAATGTCGTTCTCTCAAATGCACTTAATAATTTAGTCATACATTAAAGATTGAAGCTTAAAACATGAAATAACAATACATATTTTGCGTCATATGTTGAATGCCGTCTTAGAAGTATTAGATTGCGTTCTAATTAATCTGTAATTGTCTTTTTCATTAATAAACCGATAAAATAAAATAAACCTATTATCTCTTAGTAGAGCTCATTATAATTAGACGTCTATCAAAATTAGTTTTAGAATTTTAAATTATTCTCACTCGCATACATTCCAAACGAAATATTATTTCTGTTGTCATCAATATGTTGCAAGTAGGTATTCTGCTAATTTCGGTTTGATACAGATTTTACCACATGTCTTGCCCAAACCGTCATCACGAGAGACCGGAAAATCGTGCTTACAACACAGTGTCATTTCACGCTGACATAGACAATAGAGCTTTCCACGCTGCGCCTTCGGTTTCTACCTTTGTTATCTTAATACACATTGTCTGTATAAACATCGTATTACTAACATTACATTATACGTTGTTAGGTACGGGTTATAAGCGCGTTGTAATTGTTTATATACAAAGGGTTTTAAGCTAACGATATTTCTTGATGGGCTACTAAGTTGTAAGGTTGTTTTGAGCGATGGAGTTTTTTTTTGTAATGAAACGTTTTTAAATTTATTATTACCGCATTCATCGACCACATGTTATATTATATTAAGAGATAATTATCCGCTACCGTCAAACTACCAGTGCAGTCATATTATCTTAGTTACAAAAAGACCGATATTTCGTGATATTTGATAAATACGCACATTTAGAATCTTCAAGTAAAATCCTCAAAATGTCAATTCACTTAAATAACTTCTAACGATAAGTTTTTATAGCATTCTAAACAAGTATCATAAAAATAATGATAAACCTACTTAGAGTTCATTCATTATGTAAGCAGAGGGCCCAAAGAGCACACGAATGAACCCATCGTATTTGCATGCAGTACGGGTGACCTTTCGCCGAGGATGCTACGGCACCTTGCAGCGCTTGCGCAAGGCTCGCATGCGATGGTATCACCCCCCTCCCCCCACGCATGGGAACTTCGGCTAACCTCCACCGGACTGGGTATACGTTCACCCGGATTTACCGATGCTAGATCTGAGGCAATCTCATCTCATTACGTTCTACGTTGAGCTGTTTTTGCGAGTTGTCAGTATGTGGTGATGCGTTAAATGTTTCCGAGGAATGTTTAGATTGCGAGTTGCGACAGAAATTGTATGTCAAGTAGGTAAAAAGGGGCCTAATCATCTTCTCTTCGTAGACGAAATGAACATACTTTATTGAAGGTGCCATAGACAAATTGGATAATAAGTAACAATATCGGTTAATAAGTACGCCAAACGCCAAAGAGACGAAACAACTCTATTGTAACCAATACAATATATGTCACCATGTGGTCATGGATAAGGCTAAGACAACACACTTAGATGATTCAAAGATTCAAAGAATTTATTTGCATGGAACACAGTTAATATACACAGTTCTTATAATTAAAATACAGTTCAGTGCATTCGGCCTGCATGCAAGCGTGCAAATATTTTCAAACAGGCAATGTATAAGTCAATGATTAAGATTATAATTTTGAACATAAACCAAATAATTTTGTACACTGTAGAAACATTCATCCAGAAGCCAGCTAGTCATTTTTTTCTTAAAACTGTTTCCTTCAAGATTTTGATACTACCTGACTTAATGTAACAGAAAACCACAACTAAATCGGTTAATTCGTTATGGAGACAAACGACAACATTTATTTAGGTAATAAGTTAAATATCTTCTTTTGCGGAAACACATAAACTATGTATGTAAGAGACGTATAAAATATTAGGGAATACCTACGCTTCGTTGTCGATAAAAACGATATATCTTGCTATACAATAATTTAATGTGAGTTCGATTTTCATTATTAATCCCGAGGTTTCAAGCCCTATGTCAGCGCTATTTTGGATCAATATAAAAATTCAATACACGGACTTGCCGCCTACATAGTGCAGGTAGGTAGACAGGTGGCATAACGCAGCATCACCTGCCCCGCGCATGCGCTGTGATGTGACATGTCAGCGACCGCGGTAATTGGATACATTATGCAACAGCAAAGCAAACTCACAATAATATCGCATATGACTTTGTTACTAGTGTGTAAATATGTCGTGGGTTCATGTTTCTTCCTATAATAGACATATTCTACCTTAAATCTTTGTGATTTTCTGGTGTTTATTACACAGTCATATATAACTTTTTAAGCTGTATATTGCTTCATTAAACTGTTTTTGTAAATTTCACAACAGATTTTAAATTTTTCTTGTGCAATTTAATGTACTCATAATCTTTTACCAGCTCACAGGAAATTTAATTTATGGGTCTGTTTAGGTAGAAAATAACCAAAAAAACGTTACAGGGCGAGTACGTGGAACAGTTAAAAAACATTTATAATACTGTAAGTCCACACCACACACAGGTCGGCCACGTCGAGAAGCATTTTACTAAATATAAGTCCGATCCTACATATGGTCCCTATAGAGCTGGCGCGGAATGTGTATGAAAAGAAAACGTTTTCAACTCTGTAGTGCAAAGGTCAAATTGACCTGTAGTACACACGTCAGGTGTAACACACGTCACACTTAATTATTCACCTAAGTACGTAATTAATTAATCCACCTAATGAAAAAGGACGTTTCCATTGACCGTTTTATTTATAATGCGCTTCATAGCTCATTCGGCAGGAAATGTCTCTTATTATCTAATGCCATTGTAAAAATATAATGTCTGTGAAAGGTCAGGTCTAATGCTGATGCTCAAGATAACGGTTGCAACACACTTGTGGGTTTGGTGTGAAACTGTGGTGAACTGGCATATAAATGTAACTTTACATGTTTCTGTAAACGTAACGTAACCAAGGAAACCGGAATGCTTCTATCTGCGGATCGTCAAATTATCTTCATTGCGTAAGGTGCACCTTAATCTCGCAAACCGTGGTCCTACTCCTAGTGACTTGCCCACGTATCGCTCGTATGTTGGTATAAGCAAGAAGTAGGTAATATCAAAACGATATCACATAAAGGTCAGATTTTTGAAGTTCAAATGCTAAGCAGCATTGCCAGATCCCGGAAATGGCGCAGACACCGTCCGGCCTTCCAACCCAGCCAAACAGACCTATTTAGGAATAACGGGATTATTTCAGTGCCGTTCTAGGTATCAACGAAGGGCAAAATATTTTTTATTTATCTCTATTATCTCATTTAAGTTACAAAACTTTTGAATATTAGCCGAGGTTTCATTCGAATCCACGAGCTGCGGTTTTGGAGCCGAACGCCTATACCATAGCAGATAAGTAAGCTTAATGTGTTCTTCGATAAAGTATATTTGAAACATAACCTTTACCTAAATATATGTTTATATTATAAATAATGCCACTCGTTGATGTCAGTCAGCAATTGATAGAAACGACCTGTTGGTTAATATTTAGTTTTAATGAATCAGCTACAAATACACACGCATTTCATTTTATTACGGTAACCTTTGCATGCTATAATGCATTATTAACATAATCATAACGTTGTCTTGTTACATTATATGGTTCAATGATTAGATCAAGAGTTTACTTAATGCAATGTTGACGTGTTCGTTTATTTCTCTTTATTTATAACAAGCACGGTTCGATCCCAATTTAGAGCCATTAGGGACAATCACTTGAAAAATTTTTTTCAAAACGATTTGTAATTATTAGTTACGGAGTTCCGGAAAATAATAATAAAATAATACAGACGAATTGAGAATCCTTTTTGGAAGTCGGTTAAAAACAATAGTGGCGAGACTAGGCCTTACAGAAATTGACGATAGAACCAAAGCAGAAGTTCATATTGGTTCAATAAGTCAACGAGAAAACTCTTACTAACAAGATATTGTGATTGGAGTAGTTAACAAAAACTTTTTTTTTGTACAGGGGGCGCAGAAAGGTTCAATTGTCGGGGGCGCATCCTAGGCGCCTACTACGCCGACGCCAAGTCCGGCTGCAAGGCGTTCCACGTGTGCGTGCGAGTAGCGGGCGGGGGCATACGGGACTTCAGGTTCTTCTGCCCGCCCGGCACACTGTTCCACCAGGAGGCGCAGACGTGCACGGACTGGGGCGACGACGACCCGCTCGCCTGCCCCGCAGACCTCTACGACGGTCAGTTTGATCTCTACAAGATCGGATCTGGTGAGCGCTTCGCTACTAACAACGGCTACTCACTAATGTATTTAAGTCAATTGTTGGTTTGTTGACAATTATATTGTTGGCATATTATTTATTTTTTATTGTATGGGTACCCGTCACTGGATATAGATAGGCATTTCTTCTCTTGGCATGTACTTAAAAGAAGATATGGGCTGAGTGTAGAATCCTAGTAATACATAACGATTTTTGCAGAAATGTATGGAAGCGATTCGAAATATTCCATTTGAGTAATTTCATAATCGAGCTCGACGGGGACTTTTTGACTAGACTTAAGTTAGTCTTGAGAGTTTATGTAGGTATTGTATTTGACATGTTTTTAGTGAAATAAATGGATATTTTTTTATTTCATAATAACATACATTTAAGCCTTTATATTTGGAAAAAAAAATAGTACCGTTGTCAGAAAAATACCATTGACCCAATTCTTCGAGAACATAAAAATCCAATCCAAAATATTAAAGCCAGGTAAGCACCTGAGTAAATCTTATACCTACACAGGAGTATAAATATTAATTATAAACTTCATAGGGTAATAAGGCCAACTACTGCAGTTGTAGGCCTGAAGGGAAACCACTTAGTTACAGTTTTACACAAATTGTCAACAGCCCAAAGCTCAATGCATACGTAATTAAGTATCCAATTTGCATTAATATTTGATCTCAAGGTAAACATACTCATAATTATGTTTCAAAAAGTCGTTAACATTAAGTACATTTGCGAGTGATGCTATAGCAATAATATCAATCAAGCAAGTACATAACATCTAAGAGTAAATTTACATACGAATGTGTGGTCCGATGCTCTCATTGAAACAAAATTAATAAGCAACATGCAATCGACCTTCCGATTGATCTAAATATCTAAAACCCGGGTGTAATTAATGAAGATGAAGCAACTAACTACTCATTAATATATTATACATGAAGTGTATTGCCGTTACCTACAGAATGCAAACTAGAACTTCAGGTGGACCAGTGTAATTAGAATTGTGATATTCGTTATGTTTAAGTTTAAGATTCGTCATCGAAGAACGCGATGGGGAATCAGACTGTGTAATAAAAATCTAATATCAATAATGTCATTTCGTTATACATTTTACGTATTCTTTTGCATTTTAGTTAGGTATTTCAATTAAATAAAAAGACCAGGCAGATATTTTGACTCATTTTATAAATTACCTACGTCATAGATACGTTGCTCAAAAATATAATTAAATTCAGTATCTACCCACTGGAAAATTATTTAAAAGTTTTTTAAAGAAACTAATTTGACTAGCGATCAATTAGTTACATATTCTATTCCACCAAGTACGCATAAAATATTTTTTAGAGTTAAAGTTTATAATTAACAAATATTCGAAAAATTATTAACCGTTTTGTCATATAATCGTATTATTCAAAACTAAACTGATTAAGTATTCAACGTCACATAGGGTTGTTATCTATAGTGGACCTACGAGTATAATTACAACGGTGCGTCTACGATAGCTGCGCTTGGTGGAGTAATTGCAATAACACATTCTGCCAGCCTAGTAAACGCGGAATCGTATTTAATTGCACTGACATTTGTACCGCTGACCCACTCGAGCGCAGCAGGTACTACGATCGTTTTTATTGCTTCTAAATCATACATTATTTATACGAAACATACTGTTTCCTTGATAAGTGTGTTACGTAGTAATAGGTATGTGTGATTTTTTCGAGATAGCAATATAAATACGCCAGATTAGGGCATAAGTGGAGATGACCGCTTGCATCATGAGTGCTTAAAGGTTAAATCTGACTCTGTACGTTAACGCTGTATTTGGTAACGGATTGCAAAAAACTAAGCTTTAGTCGTATACGCTTGCATTGTGTGCTTGTGGTGCTTTTACAATGTGTGTTTAATAAATTATGCTTACGTTTGACAAGTGCTCTACCTACGCTATGCATTATGGCGTTACAAGTATATTTTATTTTTACACAATTTATTTAGCTTCACTCCGTATACTTTTTTTAAATTGTTATTTTTGTCATTGTTGTTAATTCAATAATTTGTAACTTAAATTTGTACCACTTCAAGGAATCTTTTGAAACTAAATTTGGTATGAATCATGTAACATGATAATGCTAAAGTACAACTAAACTAACACAGGCGATCTGATGATGCAGTCGTAAGTAGAGGGAAGGAATGCAACTATACCTTGTTAGGGCTGACTAAAAAGGTCTCTAGAAGTAACTGTTATACGTGCCAGCGCCAGCCAACGACAGAAGGAACAGTAGACAATAAAATAATGTGGACCTCTACCTACCAATAAAAAAAAATGCTGGATTACTTGCTCGTACAACGAAGCCTAATTTAGCAGTCGATACTTACTAGCAGCAGCAAAGTACAATTATATAAATGTAATCCTTAGTATATGTAAAAGAGTCAGACTGGCCTGAAAGGAAGTAATGATCTGAGATTTTAGCTAATAATCTGATTTAACAAATATAAACCAAATGTAAATGCTGTTTTCACAGGATTTGACACTAAGAAACTGTCGTCGCCTGGAGCTCGTGAGGAAGAAGCAGAATTCGGCTTGCAGCGCGCCGAGACCGGCGACCGCCGTCTTGCACAGAACAATGGAAACGCCCCCGCGTCGGACCTTCGCGCCGCCCACTCCTCAGACTTCTTCAGCGGCCAGCGCGACCGCGGCCGCGACGAGGCCGCCCCGCCCACGCCGCTATACGCCCCCTCAACCCCCGCGCCTTCCGCACCTCAGCGAATCTCCTTCAGAAGACCCACCAGCCCGAGAATCACCCCTACTACACAATACACAAATCCGCCGCCCCCACCACCGCCGAAACCATTTAACAATAACCAATATGACTCCAAACGGAAGCTCGTACGCAAACGCCCAATTCACGCGTCTACGCAAGCTCCATCGACGTTTGTACCTAGCTCTCCTCAACCTCAATTCCCAGAATACCAGCAACCTACCAGCTTTGAACGTCGGGCTCCGCAGCAGAGCAGACCGAACCCTACCACGGCACCGGCTAGCGTCCCTCCTCAGTATAAGGATGAGTACGTCGAAGTCAGTCGCGTAACCCCCAAACAAAACCGATACTTCTCTAACAATCCATCTCCCGCTCCTTTCTCCCAACCCACTACCCTTAATCCCTATTTCAGGAAAAAGGAAGGACTTGTTGAGTTGTACAATTATAACTCACAATCTACTCCGGGAATCAACGTACAAAACAACAACAAACCGTTCAAAGTGAGAAACAGCTTCAGTGTGGCAACGGATGTACCTCAAGAGCAAGATTTTGCGCGTACCAATGTAAACAAAAATAACAATAGCAGAGGCACACCCACCACAATAGATTACAATACCGCCGCCAACCACGGATTTAGCACGACTCCTGCATACAGAAACTTCAACAGCGTCTCCTATGAGCCAGAAAAGAACAACTATGTTCAACAGTCCAATGCTAAGAATTTCTTCAACAGCCCATCGACTCCGGCAACCACTACAACGCTGTATACTACTACTCGCGCAGATCCCTCATATAATCTGAACACGGTAGCCTACAATACCAACATTGGGTTCAACGTGCAGCCATCCAATTTCGCAAATAGCGACGAAGATGACGGTCAATACCGCCCGCCAGCCGGTGAAGACGACGGTCAGTACAGGCCTGAACTGTACGAACGTGAACGCGAACGCGAACGCGACCGTGAACTCCTCTCTGGAGCTCACTCGCTCAATATCGCTGCCAGCGGAAATAGATTGCCCGAAGATCAACAGAAACTACAAGGTAAAAAGCAGAAACCATCCAAACCTGTATCCCAAACTTCGGCGCCGAGACCTTTCCGGCCTGCGCCCACGGCTTCAACTACCGTCGCTCCTCCATCGACCTACGAACCCGCATACACGACTACATATAGACCACAGACGAGCACTCAGCGCGTGTTTGATTATTTCCAAACATACACAACCACTGTGAGGCCCAGCGAACCGCCAGTTCCCGTCCACGTGCCGACTACGGATAACTATGAGAACGTGCCCGTGAGGTCGTCGACGACGGCGCCGCGTACCCCTGAGTCACGGCCGACTTCGCGCGCTCCCACGCCGACGACGCCTGCCTCGCGGCCTCCGCCGACGCCCGCTACGAGGCCTCCGCCACGGCCCGCGGCGCAGTCTACGCCGCAGCAACCACCGAAGGCACCACACTTTGCCGGTTCCGCCAACCCCAAGGAGGACACGAGCTACGACTACGCGTACTACGACTCCGACCCTGGGTTTTCAGAGTACGATCACATAGAGGAATTTGGTAAAACAAAAACAAAAGCGTAAACTTGTCTTATTTAAAATTTAACTACTGCCATTAATTTAGTCGCCTCTTTAGATATTAATATAAAATGTATGTTATGAGTTCATCATAGGTGTGCTGCCTATACCACATTAAGTACAGAATTATATTAGCCTTTAGCACATGCACACCGGGTGCATAGCCAACGTGCCAATCGTTAACGCTCCGTAGTAAACGAAGCGCAACTGTCTCTGTCGCACTAATACGGAAGAGTGATAGAGAGAGAGAGGTACGAGAACGATACGCTACGGAGCGTTAACGATTGGCACGTTACCTATGCACCCTTGGCACGTGACATAATATAATTACCCATCTCCTTCCATTGTGGTGGGAGTCGGATCATGGCAAATTAGTAGTCGCGAGTAAGAGAGTACAATATAGTAACGTAAGAACTTGCCTATCTCTCAAATTAAGCGTTAAAATATTTAATTTAAAAACCACAGTTATACTTGTTAAAAATATAAATATAATGGTATCTACACACAAGGAACTTAGTACATACATACATACTAATAAAAGAAATCGAATGAGCCAGATCAGGATATTCAGACTGAAACCGTGCCAGTTGTATCGATATGTGTACTAACTAGTATATCTGAAGAGGCTTCGTAGTTACCTGCCCTAAATTATTTGTGATATTATGGATGTTTGAAGGTATTCATATCTATTGTATTAGTCGCTGTACTCCTAGATTTAGGTACTTGTCAGTGGAATAATAATTACTTATTAGTACCGGAGGATACGTGACAATGAGTCAACGAGGAGAATTATATAGAAAACCCGGCAAATATTCTCTCGTCCCTAACAAATCCAATTGAATACTTAAGTATTCAGAATAATTAAATTATATGTATTTTAAATTTAAAACGCGTTTGATATCTCTGTTTTCAAATTGTAAACTTCCATGGACGAGACAATTTTTTGTGGGCTAAGTAAACTCCTCTGATTTACTGATGTTAAAATACTTGCCAAGATTGGTATGAATTACGCAATTCGTGATTAAGAGAATCCTATGTACAATAGAAAGTAAGTTATAACGATTGATGTAAAATAATCCAGTGTAAATAAAGTTCTTAAATACAATGGTTTGCGTAATTTTCTCAACTAGCCGTGTGAAGTGGTTTGTAAATGCTTGCGTTGCCGTCGGTAACAATGTTGCATATAAGAAACTAATCACTTGCTTCTTGCCTTGGTACATACATTATCTTTTCTCATTAGGTTTAATCATAAAATTTACTGTAGGTACACTCAGCAGCAGAAGCAGCTAAGCGGGTGGGTTGCTCAAAATGACCATTACCGGCTCTTATTCTCTTAAGAGTCGCCAGGACGCTCGCGTTCCCATACAAACGTAGTTCAGCTCTCATTTTAAAACGACATGCTTTAGAACCATTTAATTTGGCATGGGCATTTTAGTAGTACAGATCTATGTCGGTAATTCATTTTCGTTGCTAAAAATTTTAATACAAAGAAAATACAGCCAGATACAGATTTCCATACAAAACTTATTTTTGCTATATTTTCTTTGTATTACAATTTTTAGCAACGAAAACTAATTACCGACATAGCTCTGTACTACTAAAATGTCCATGCCAAATTTCGTGATTCTAAAGCATGTCGTTTTAAAATGAGAGCTGAACTACGTTTATATGGGGACGCGAGTTCACGCGAGCGTCCTGGCGACTCTTAACCATCTTAACAAAGAAGTTGTGTCAAGCTCATTTTGACCACCTTACCCGCTTAGCTACTTTTGCTGCTGACTGTATTTACCTACCAACGTACACAGCGAAGTAAGATTTTCATGTTATGTAAGTGACTTCTCTCTGCTCCATGCTATAATCTAAACTTCCTATAGGAGTAACAGATTTTGACAACATAATTGCATGATGTACAGTTTAAATAAATGTAGCCAATATTTTCAAATTTGTTAAAATGCCATAAAAAAAACTTTGAAAATACGATAGGACAGTTTTATCGATAAGGCTATGGTCGAGATGCAGTTTAAAATAGACAAAATGACGCGAACTCTGATTGATTCATTAAAGAAAAGCTATAGGTAGTAGTCCTTTTGCGTCATCTTTTTTCAAAAAGGATTTATCACTTTCTTACTTTTATTTCTGGTACAGTCACCAGCAATAACTGTATCTTCCTACTAGTAGGGTTTTGTCTCAGTACAAATGCGAAAAAAATTGTGCGCATCGAGAAAAAGTTGTGAATTTTTGACCATGGATAGAGTGAGCAAAGATGAATATTTTTTAGTATTGGCGGTCTGTAAAATTTTTGGACCTTCACGTCAAAATCAGGGGTCCCGTGCAATATGTTATTACTCTCTGGTTAAGACTGCTAGGGGTTGATTGGTATCGTTTCCGTGTAAAACAGACATGCAGAATTCATTTCTGATATTAAAAATGTAAAATTTCGTATTAAAAAAAAAGTTGTGCCGCGAGGAAAAACACAATTTTATTTTTATTTTTTTAGCACGTCATATAACTAATATATATCCTTTATTAAAATACAAACAAAAGGACAAACAACAGTGTATAGAAAACTTAGACTAATTAATACTACCTAGCCTGGGCTACGTAGTATTAATTAATACTACCTAGCCTACGTGGTTTAAACTATATGTACAAATGTCCCCTATGTCACCGCTATTAGGTAAGGTGCCCATAAGGCTGGCTGCGTTACCTCGCTGAATGGCAATGCCAATGCGCTGGGCGAGGAACGAGCCAGCCCTCTGGTCAAGTACAGGCCAGGCTAGGTAGTATTAATTAGTCTAAGTTTTCTATACACTGTTGTTTGTCCTTTTGTTTGTATTTTAATAAATGTATTTCCTTTATTTCAAATAATAAAAAATATTGTAAAGAAGCATATTTAATATAGATTATAGAAACATATACATTTTATACACCTTTAATACAAAAAACTTCTGGTTTTTTTTTTTACTTAAGTTGAGTAACGGAAAACAGACGTCGCGTCGTTTGAATTGTGACGGTTTATGTTAAAGTTAAGGAGGAAAAATATGTTTTTATTTATTGTATTTTTTTATTTCTGCATTTTGTGAAGTTATTATGAATAAAATTTACTAATAACAAGCAATACATGTATTTTAAGGTCAATACGCTACGGATGTTCACGTTCACATTGATTATCGATACTTACTATGGAGAAAACATATACACCAAGAAGCAAACATTTTTTTTCGCGTAGTTTTTGTATACTATAAGCCTAAAAATTTTATATATTTAGAAACTACATTAAATATGCTCCTTTATAATATTTTTTATTTTTAGAAAAAGAAATGATATATATTAGTTGTATGACGTTCTAAAAAAAAATAAAAAATTGTGTTTTTCCTCGCCACACAACTTTTTTTTTAATAAGAAATTTTACATTTTTAATATCACAAATGAATTCCGCATGTCTGTTTTACACGGAAATGATACCACACAACCCCTAGCAGCCTTAACCATAGAGTAATAACGTATTTCACAGGACCCCTGATTTTGACGTGAAGGTCCAGAAATTTTACGGACCTCCAATACTAAAAAATATTTATCGTGGGCCATTCTATCCTTGGTCAAAAATTCACAACTTTTTCTCGATGCGCACAATTTTTACAAATTCGAGCTCTGCTATACATGAAGGCCGCAAAAATATGTGACACGCTCTTATTTGTAGGGGCATAAGAGCCTGTCACATATTTTTGCGACCTTCGGGTAGGAAAATACTATTGCCCGTGACTGTACTATTTAATAAAAGCTTTCACACATCTACTGTTCCAAATGTTACTAGTAAAACAAATTCAACACAACCGAAAAACTAACCTCGTTGTTTGAAAGTCCTAAAGTGTATGGCTAAAAGAGCACCGGAGTCCTTTTGCTTGGTCCGACATGCACTTGGCTGGGTTATTATTTACCGCTGCCATCTCTTGAAGGATAGCCCAACTACAATGTTACGCCGAACCATAACGAAACATTCAACCCTATACAACACTCATGATGCGCTACTCAACGTTAGATGGCGCTAAGTGTAACTTAATATACGTTTTAGACCTATTGTTATTTTTTATAATATAACTTAATTAGATCGAAATCTGCTCAACATTACGTGAATTACAAAAGTTTTAATATTATGTTAGAGTCTCATGAGAGTTTTAGTTAAAAATGATTGCAACATGTTTATATTTAACGGTTTATAAATTGTAGGTAGGTGGAAACGGTGCTAGCATCAGTAGATCAGTCTTTGGAGCATTTTGCCTTACAGAAGGTGGTGTAGAAAACAAGGCGGTTATTAAAAATCTAGATTTTAGACTTTGAGGGACTTTGGCAGCGATCACTGAGAAGTGCTAATGAAGAATACCTACCTAGTTTAGAATAATTTTGATAGTACAGTCGCCATCAAATATATCGGAGCAGCCAAGGTACTCAAAAATATCTGAACAAGCACTTTATTGCCTTGACAATAGAGGCGTTGTTCAGATATTTGTGACCACCTTAACCGCTCCGATATATCTGATGGCGACTGTAGAAGAGCCCATGACACTGAACCTAGTTCGATAAGTCTCCCGGATGATATATATATATAATTTTAATAGGGGAACACGAAATGCCTATGCTGATGCAATGCAAAAAGGGGCGGCATAATAATTTTTTTTATTAAAAAGAATCGTTAATATATTAGCGGGTATACGGGTAGTTACTATATTATGAGTCTATTTTATTTAATCTCAAAAGTAATTATACATGTTACTTACATAAGAACGAAAATAATTTATCACTAGCGGCGCTTGTCACTTTTTCACCACCGGTCAGACAGCTGTCTGAGCATTCCAGCGAATCTAAAATCTACAGTGATGGCAGAGACCAGAGACTATAGAGATAGACGACCACAGCGTAAGAACTTTTTGAACTTTTTTCAGCACCATCACCAGAGACTGTAGAGATATAGACGACCACAGCCTAAGAACTTTTTGAAGCTCATGTAAATTGCGTCAAAGCCACCTAAAGATACCGAAAATGTCACCTGCACTGCTACTCCACCTAGTAACAAATAGCGTACTAGTAGTACACTAGTAGCTACTAGGTGGAGTAGCAGTGCAGGTGACATTTCTCTTACATTTTCGGTATCTTTAGGTGGCTTTGACATAGATGGCGCAATTTACATGAGTTTCAAAAAGTTCTTACGCTGTGGTCGTCTATATCTCTATAGTCTCTGGTGATGGTGCTGAAGAATAGAGTAGAACTTGTGCGGAAACTAATACATTTTGCGGGACTTCTCTTTCCACTCAGATGGTAACAACTAAATAGTTAAGGCGCTACTCACAATTAAGAATACCCAATTGTAAAGAAACCACCCTCATTGACAACCGACAAAGCAGAAAGAAGCCGCAGAAACAGAAGCCAGGGCTAGCAGATGGAAACTTATAGGAGTGGGCTTAGTAAAGAGAAAACATAGATAAACACAGTCTCAAGAAATTTTAGTGCTCCTTGATTAAGAACTTTTTGAGGCTCCCAGTTTAATAGCTTTACTATGTATATAAGTGTTCATTATGTATTGTATCAGTATGTATTAAGTAGTGTTGTTGTATGTATTAAGTGTAGTGTGTAAGTGGGCGTTTTCACAAAACGTTGTTGATTTTCGTGTTTTTGAAATTTTAAGAATTTTTTGGATATTCCTCCTTAGAATCGAGAGTACTATTCATTCTGCTAGGAAACGAAAAGTGTCCCAAAATTTTCATACAATTTTTATTTTCCATTACGCTACTTTCATATAAGTGCCCATAGAAAAGTAGCGTAAGAGGAACAGGACACTTTTAATTTCATAGTGGAGTTGATAGTACTCACGATTCTGAGTAGGAATATGCAAAAAATTCTTAAAATTTCAAAAATATGAAAATTAACAACTTTTTGTGAAAAAGCCCAAGTATTCATATATATGTATATCTTATTATATATATCGTCGCCTAGTACCTACAACACAAGCTTTATTGAGCTTACTGTGGGACTAGGTTGATTTGTGTAAAATTGTCCTAATATTTATTTATTTTATTTTATTTATTTACTATGTGGCACTGTACGGCCCCATACATTATGCGATAACTCTGGTTTGCTCCAGTTCAGATGGCGCTTCAGAGTTACCATCTAGTTAAGCTATCAAACTTGGGGCCTCAAAAAGTTCTTAGACTGTGCTCCTCTATTTATACATCAAACTTTGCTCGAAGCAACGCTGGTCGCGTATGCATATACTAATGTGAAAGAGAAGGTAGCTGAACGCTAATATTCATTTTACAGAATTAAAAAAAACACATAGTATTTGGAGTCTTATTATTTATTTAAATAAGTATCACAAATTTGATAACGTGTCGTTATTTTTAATTTTTAACCTTTACCTATATATGTACATGATAATCACAAATTAAATGTAAATTTTTCGTAAAACCTTTCTACAATATGCTTGGGTTTGAATCTAATTGGGCCAACGAAGGCCAATCTAAAGGAACGCAGCTATAGATCCGTTAAATAAGCAAGCAATATTGCGATCTCGTTCCATCGTATAGCTGCGTCCCTTAGATTGGCCTACGTTGGCCTAATGAACAGACCAAATAATATCAAGCAGATCCGGGTTTTTGATACCTTAAGTAGTACCTTAAGTTGTTACACATTTTAAATAATGCGTTAAAATAAAAATAAAAACAAGTACAATTAATAGACAGACCTCATCATTTCGATAGGACCTGGACAACTAAAATGCATATTTTACGAGCATTTGTTGTGTCTAGTCTAGCTTAATTTATTTTCTGTGGCCCAATATGGGGATCAGCTATAAGTTCAAATACCGAAGCCGAAGTAGCTATTGTTCAATGAGTTAGCTAAACGAGCTATGAACGAGGTGTACATTATTTTTTAAATATGTACAATTGTCAAAGGGTATTTATGGTCAATCATTCGAGCAAGCATTGGGAAGATTCAATAAATAATTGGGCGTCTCTCTCAAGGGTGCGTTTTTAAGGCTAATTTATACACTTTAAAAGCCTGGAATCACAGATAACAGATAACTTTAGAATACATTTTAAGCGCTCTGATAAATTAGTCTTAAAGAGAATTCAATAGTTAATAAATACTGTGAAAAGAAAAATGAGAGCTACTCTTTTATAACCTTGCAACCAACCCACCACACAACTTAATGCGACTCGATATCATTATAAAACAGTCATGTTATTAAAAACTAAAAGGAAATAATAACTTTACATTACGATACGCTACGGAGCGTTAACGATTGGCACGTTACCTATGCACCCTTGGCACGTGACATAATATAATTACCCATCTCCTTCCATTGTGGTGGGAGTCGGATCATGGCAAATTAGTAGTCGCGAGTAAGAGAGTACAATATAGTAACGTAAGAACTTGCCTATCTCTCAAATTAAGCGTTAAAATATTTAATTTAAAAACCACAGTTATACTTGTTAAAAATATAAATATAATGGTATCTACACACAAGGAACTTAGTACATACATACATACTAATAAAAGAAATCGAATGAGCCAGATCAGGATATTCAGACTGAAACCGTGCCAGTTGTATCGATATGTGTACTAACTAGTATATCTGAAGAGGCTTCGTAGTTACCTGCCCTAAATTATTTGTGATATTATGGATGTTTGAAGGTATTCATATCTATTGTATTAGTCGCTGTACTCCTAGATTTAGGTACTTGTCAGTGGAATAATAATTACTTATTAGTACCGGAGGATACGTGACAATGAGTCAACGAGGAGAATTATATAGAAAACCCGGCAAATATTCTCTCGTCCCTAACAAATCCAATTGAATACTTAAGTATTCAGAATAATTAAATTATATGTATTTTAAATTTAAAACGCGTTTGATATCTCTGTTTTCAAATTGTAAACTTCCATGGACGAGACAATTTTTTGTGGGCTAAGTAAACTCCTCTGATTTACTGATGTTAAAATACTTGCCAAGATTGGTATGAATTACGCAATTCGTGATTAAGAGAATCCTATGTACAATAGAAAGTAAGTTATAACGATTGATGTAAAATAATCCAGTGTAAATAAAGTTCTTAAATACAATGGTTTGCGTAATTTTCTCAACTAGCCGTGTGAAGTGGTTTGTAAATGCTTGCGTTGCCGTCGGTAACAATGTTGCATATAAGAAACTAATCACTTGCTTCTTGCCTTGGTACATACATTATCTTTTCTCATTAGGTTTAATCATAAAATTTACTGTAGGTACACTCAGCAGCAGAAGCAGCTAAGCGGGTGGGTTGCTCAAAATGACCATTACCGGCTCTTATTCTCTTAAGAGTCGCCAGGACGCTCGCGTTCCCATACAAACGTAGTTCAGCTCTCATTTTAAAACGACATGCTTTAGAACCATTTAATTTGGCATGGGCATTTTAGTAGTACAGATCTATGTCGGTAATTCATTTTCGTTGCTAAAAATTTTAATACAAAGAAAATACAGCCAGATACAGATTTCCATACAAAACTTATTTTTGCTATATTTTCTTTGTATTACAATTTTTAGCAACGAAAACTAATTACCGACATAGCTCTGTACTACTAAAATGTCCATGCCAAATTTCGTGATTCTAAAGCATGTCGTTTTAAAATGAGAGCTGAACTACGTTTATATGGGGACGCGAGTTCACGCGAGCGTCCTGGCGACTCTTAACCATCTTAACAAAGAAGTTGTGTCAAGCTCATTTTGACCACCTTACCCGCTTAGCTACTTTTGCTGCTGACTGTATTTACCTACCAACGTACACAGCGAAGTAAGATTTTCATGTTATGTAAGTGACTTCTCTCTGCTCCATGCTATAATCTAAACTTCCTATAGGAGTAACAGATTTTGACAACATAATTGCATGATGTACAGTTTAAATAAATGTAGCCAATATTTTCAAATTTGTTAAAATGCCATAAAAAAAACTTTGAAAATACGATAGGACAGTTTTATCGATAAGGCTATGGTCGAGATGCAGTTTAAAATAGACAAAATGACGCGAACTCTGATTGATTCATTAAAGAAAAGCTATAGGTAGTAGTCCTTTTGCGTCATCTTTTTTCAAAAAGGATTTATCACTTTCTTACTTTTATTTCTGGTACAGTCACCAGCAATAACTGTATCTTCCTACTAGTAGGGTTTTGTCTCAGTACAAATGCGAAAAAAATTGTGCGCATCGAGAAAAAGTTGTGAATTTTTGACCATGGATAGAGTGAGCAAAGATGAATATTTTTTAGTATTGGCGGTCTGTAAAATTTTTGGACCTTCACGTCAAAATCAGGGGTCCCGTGCAATATGTTATTACTCTCTGGTTAAGACTGCTAGGGGTTGATTGGTATCGTTTCCGTGTAAAACAGACATGCAGAATTCATTTCTGATATTAAAAATGTAAAATTTCGTATTAAAAAAAAAGTTGTGCCGCGAGGAAAAACACAATTTTATTTTTATTTTTTTAGCACGTCATATAACTAATATATATCCTTTATTAAAATACAAACAAAAGGACAAACAACAGTGTATAGAAAACTTAGACTAATTAATACTACCTAGCCTGGGCTACGTAGTATTAATTAATACTACCTAGCCTACGTGGTTTAAACTATATGTACAAATGTCCCCTATGTCACCGCTATTAGGTAAGGTGCCCATAAGGCTGGCTGCGTTACCTCGCTGAATGGCAATGCCAATGCGCTGGGCGAGGAACGAGCCAGCCCTCTGGTCAAGTACAGGCCAGGCTAGGTAGTATTAATTAGTCTAAGTTTTCTATACACTGTTGTTTGTCCTTTTGTTTGTATTTTAATAAATGTATTTCCTTTATTTCAAATAATAAAAAATATTGTAAAGAAGCATATTTAATATAGATTATAGAAACATATACATTTTATACACCTTTAATACAAAAAACTTCTGGTTTTTTTTTTTACTTAAGTTGAGTAACGGAAAACAGACGTCGCGTCGTTTGAATTGTGACGGTTTATGTTAAAGTTAAGGAGGAAAAATATGTTTTTATTTATTGTATTTTTTTATTTCTGCATTTTGTGAAGTTATTATGAATAAAATTTACTAATAACAAGCAATACATGTATTTTAAGGTCAATACGCTACGGATGTTCACGTTCACATTGATTATCGATACTTACTATGGAGAAAACATATACACCAAGAAGCAAACATTTTTTTTCGCGTAGTTTTTGTATACTATAAGCCTAAAAATTTTATATATTTAGAAACTACATTAAATATGCTCCTTTATAATATTTTTTATTTTTAGAAAAAGAAATGATATATATTAGTTGTATGACGTTCTAAAAAAAAATAAAAAATTGTGTTTTTCCTCGCCACACAACTTTTTTTTTAATAAGAAATTTTACATTTTTAATATCACAAATGAATTCCGCATGTCTGTTTTACACGGAAATGATACCACACAACCCCTAGCAGCCTTAACCATAGAGTAATAACGTATTTCACAGGACCCCTGATTTTGACGTGAAGGTCCAGAAATTTTACGGACCTCCAATACTAAAAAATATTTATCGTGGGCCATTCTATCCTTGGTCAAAAATTCACAACTTTTTCTCGATGCGCACAATTTTTACAAATTCGAGCTCTGCTATACATGAAGGCCGCAAAAATATGTGACACGCTCTTATTTGTAGGGGCATAAGAGCCTGTCACATATTTTTGCGACCTTCGGGTAGGAAAATACTATTGCCCGTGACTGTACTATTTAATAAAAGCTTTCACACATCTACTGTTCCAAATGTTACTAGTAAAACAAATTCAACACAACCGAAAAACTAACCTCGTTGTTTGAAAGTCCTAAAGTGTATGGCTAAAAGAGCACCGGAGTCCTTTTGCTTGGTCCGACATGCACTTGGCTGGGTTATTATTTACCGCTGCCATCTCTTGAAGGATAGCCCAACTACAATGTTACGCCGAACCATAACGAAACATTCAACCCTATACAACACTCATGATGCGCTACTCAACGTTAGATGGCGCTAAGTGTAACTTAATATACGTTTTAGACCTATTGTTATTTTTTATAATATAACTTAATTAGATCGAAATCTGCTCAACATTACGTGAATTACAAAAGTTTTAATATTATGTTAGAGTCTCATGAGAGTTTTAGTTAAAAATGATTGCAACATGTTTATATTTAACGGTTTATAAATTGTAGGTAGGTGGAAACGGTGCTAGCATCAGTAGATCAGTCTTTGGAGCATTTTGCCTTACAGAAGGTGGTGTAGAAAACAAGGCGGTTATTAAAAATCTAGATTTTAGACTTTGAGGGACTTTGGCAGCGATCACTGAGAAGTGCTAATGAAGAATACCTACCTAGTTTAGAATAATTTTGATAGTACAGTCGCCATCAAATATATCGGAGCAGCCAAGGTACTCAAAAATATCTGAACAAGCACTTTATTGCCTTGACAATAGAGGCGTTGTTCAGATATTTGTGACCACCTTAACCGCTCCGATATATCTGATGGCGACTGTAGAAGAGCCCATGACACTGAACCTAGTTCGATAAGTCTCCCGGATGATATATATATATAATTTTAATAGGGGAACACGAAATGCCTATGCTGATGCAATGCAAAAAGGGGCGGCATAATAATTTTTTTTATTAAAAAGAATCGTTAATATATTAGCGGGTATACGGGTAGTTACTATATTATGAGTCTATTTTATTTAATCTCAAAAGTAATTATACATGTTACTTACATAAGAACGAAAATAATTTATCACTAGCGGCGCTTGTCACTTTTTCACCACCGGTCAGACAGCTGTCTGAGCATTCCAGCGAATCTAAAATCTACAGTGATGGCAGAGACCAGAGACTATAGAGATAGACGACCACAGCGTAAGAACTTTTTGAACTTTTTTCAGCACCATCACCAGAGACTGTAGAGATATAGACGACCACAGCCTAAGAACTTTTTGAAGCTCATGTAAATTGCGTCAAAGCCACCTAAAGATACCGAAAATGTCACCTGCACTGCTACTCCACCTAGTAACAAATAGCGTACTAGTAGTACACTAGTAGCTACTAGGTGGAGTAGCAGTGCAGGTGACATTTCTCTTACATTTTCGGTATCTTTAGGTGGCTTTGACATAGATGGCGCAATTTACATGAGTTTCAAAAAGTTCTTACGCTGTGGTCGTCTATATCTCTATAGTCTCTGGTGATGGTGCTGAAGAATAGAGTAGAACTTGTGCGGAAACTAATACATTTTGCGGGACTTCTCTTTCCACTCAGATGGTAACAACTAAATAGTTAAGGCGCTACTCACAATTAAGAATACCCAATTGTAAAGAAACCACCCTCATTGACAACCGACAAAGCAGAAAGAAGCCGCAGAAACAGAAGCCAGGGCTAGCAGATGGAAACTTATAGGAGTGGGCTTAGTAAAGAGAAAACATAGATAAACACAGTCTCAAGAAATTTTAGTGCTCCTTGATTAAGAACTTTTTGAGGCTCCCAGTTTAATAGCTTTACTATGTATATAAGTGTTCATTATGTATTGTATCAGTATGTATTAAGTAGTGTTGTTGTATGTATTAAGTGTAGTGTGTAAGTGGGCGTTTTCACAAAACGTTGTTGATTTTCGTGTTTTTGAAATTTTAAGAATTTTTTGGATATTCCTCCTTAGAATCGAGAGTACTATTCATTCTGCTAGGAAACGAAAAGTGTCCCAAAATTTTCATACAATTTTTATTTTCCATTACGCTACTTTCATATAAGTGCCCATAGAAAAGTAGCGTAAGAGGAACAGGACACTTTTAATTTCATAGTGGAGTTGATAGTACTCACGATTCTGAGTAGGAATATGCAAAAAATTCTTAAAATTTCAAAAATATGAAAATTAACAACTTTTTGTGAAAAAGCCCAAGTATTCATATATATGTATATCTTATTATATATATCGTCGCCTAGTACCTACAACACAAGCTTTATTGAGCTTACTGTGGGACTAGGTTGATTTGTGTAAAATTGTCCTAATATTTATTTATTTTATTTTATTTATTTACTATGTGGCACTGTACGGCCCCATACATTATGCGATAACTCTGGTTTGCTCCAGTTCAGATGGCGCTTCAGAGTTACCATCTAGTTAAGCTATCAAACTTGGGGCCTCAAAAAGTTCTTAGACTGTGCTCCTCTATTTATACATCAAACTTTGCTCGAAGCAACGCTGGTCGCGTATGCATATACTAATGTGAAAGAGAAGGTAGCTGAACGCTAATATTCATTTTACAGAATTAAAAAAAACACATAGTATTTGGAGTCTTATTATTTATTTAAATAAGTATCACAAATTTGATAACGTGTCGTTATTTTTAATTTTTAACCTTTACCTATATATGTACATGATAATCACAAATTAAATGTAAATTTTTCGTAAAACCTTTCTACAATATGCTTGGGTTTGAATCTAATTGGGCCAACGAAGGCCAATCTAAAGGAACGCAGCTATAGATCCGTTAAATAAGCAAGCAATATTGCGATCTCGTTCCATCGTATAGCTGCGTCCCTTAGATTGGCCTACGTTGGCCTAATGAACAGACCAAATAATATCAAGCAGATCCGGGTTTTTGATACCTTAAGTAGTACCTTAAGTTGTTACACATTTTAAATAATGCGTTAAAATAAAAATAAAAACAAGTACAATTAATAGACAGACCTCATCATTTCGATAGGACCTGGACAACTAAAATGCATATTTTACGAGCATTTGTTGTGTCTAGTCTAGCTTAATTTATTTTCTGTGGCCCAATATGGGGATCAGCTATAAGTTCAAATACCGAAGCCGAAGTAGCTATTGTTCAATGAGTTAGCTAAACGAGCTATGAACGAGGTGTACATTATTTTTTAAATATGTACAATTGTCAAAGGGTATTTATGGTCAATCATTCGAGCAAGCATTGGGAAGATTCAATAAATAATTGGGCGTCTCTCTCAAGGGTGCGTTTTTAAGGCTAATTTATACACTTTAAAAGCCTGGAATCACAGATAACAGATAACTTTAGAATACATTTTAAGCGCTCTGATAAATTAGTCTTAAAGAGAATTCAATAGTTAATAAATACTGTGAAAAGAAAAATGAGAGCTACTCTTTTATAACCTTGCAACCAACCCACCACACAACTTAATGCGACTCGATATCATTATAAAACAGTCATGTTATTAAAAACTAAAAGGAAATAATAACTTTACATTATAAACAATAATTAAACTAAATAAAAAACTATTTTTACAGGCTAAATGGCTTGATACAGTCACCGCTTTTAATTGTTGAGCCGTTTACGGTTCAAGCTGTTCTTTTGTTTATTATACTCGACAATTTTGGTATAACAAAGGAGTAAGGTGCATAAGTCTAAACATATTTTTGACGTCGACCGTACCTACCTACTTTAATGCAATTCATTTCGTATATGCAGAACGTCGGCTAACGATACCACAATGTTTACAAATAGAGGAATAGTAGAAAAATCCATGAGGCGAAACTTGAACTTTAAAGTCCAAACCCAAACACAGTACTCCGTTGACCGCATTTTGTTTGCGCCCGACCTTAACTCTATGAAATGTCATGTAAAGTGGTCTCTAAATCCCTAAATGGCTCAACAATTAAAACCCGTGACCGTACATAGGTACAACAGTATGTACAAAACCTATCAGTAATGCCTTGATAACATTTTAACGAGTACAGGCCCGGTTATGACCCGATTTGGAAAAATCCAAAGGAAACCGCTGCGTAAACGCTGGAATTTGATTTCATTTCATTTATTAAGTACATAATGCTCGACAGAAGTCAATTTAATTATCGATCAAAGAATGACCGCTTTTGGCCGAGGTCGTCAATCGGTCTCTATTTTTACCGAATGCTGCTTGATTCTTATGCTTGTAATATGCGAGTAATGAAGGTAAACGATAAGTATCAAATTACCAGCTTGTTAAGTCCTATATACGAAAACAGGAGGCAAAAATAATAACATAAATAAGTAGTGTACACAGCAAATTTTAAGAAACCATTGCACTAATACACATTTTAAGCCCAACCTCTTTACCAAATACATTATAATCGATGTAGATACCTACGCATTTTTAGCTTCCTGATTTTTTTATTGCGGTGGGGTAAGATTTATATCGCTTTGGACTTGTACTATTTCATATCATAAACGTACAGTTTCAACGGAATGGTTAGAATACACTCATAACGAGCACCGTGGAAACAGATTAAACAGTCGTCCCATTCAACGGAGTCATCAACAAAAATATTGACATCCTTCAAACGTACTCAGACGATTACTAGCAGTGTCAACACTTGACAAGTGGTATTAGCTTAGCTGCACTATTATCTCTCTCAGCAAGCCGTTCGTCTGAGTACCATTGTAAGCGTGACCTCGACATACGTCAATTATATTTATGTGTAATTGTAGATCGCACTAACACTAGTTTACCCGAGGCAAAAGGCTCGGTAAACTGTGATAATATCGGTCGTAATCATAAGGAAGATATGTTTGTTACAATATATAAGTATAATGGTTGTATAATTAAACTAATATTCAATGCCAGATTCATAGCACAGGAAATAGTAAACGAAACAATAAAAGGTTTTAAGCTTAACGAAACTATTGTTTTAAAAGGTAGTTTTGAGGTAAAAGCAATGATTTTATATATACTATTTTATTATAACTCAATGGGTAAAAGGAAAAAAAATCCAATTTCAATGTAGTCAAAAAGATGACACATAATTTGTATTTTAATACCGACATCGGTCCACACTCTCGCGGCCGACTGCTAAGTAAGCAGCATTTAGACAACACAACAAAACCGAACAAACTAAATTTGGACGGTCATCTGGACAAGTAGACAGGTATTTCCATTGACCTTACAAAGGTGTTTAGATTAATGTATAATACACGTTATTGTATAATATACATTGTATATACGCTCTAAATTACGCAGTCACACAACACTAGATTGATACTTTAACAATTTTACAGCTAACACTAATAATAACTTAACATTACCTAATTGAGCTTTCTCCATCGGGAACTCATTGAATGCGCAAAGGGCCACATGTAATGCGAAACGTCTGCCCCTTTCGCACTCCAATAGCATTTGATAAGCGAGAAGAGGAGCAGAGTTTAGGTTATGGAGTCAGTGTGCCCCCGTGGTTTCGGGTTGATTGTGCTATGCTGAACGCTCCAGCGGCGGTCACTGCGCAGCGACGGCGCCTGCGACTCGCTGCCGAACATCCCCCAGCGCGGCACCATTGCTGAACCCGTTCAAGAGTGGGTACATCATGTCTTTTGTTTCCAATTTCGCTGCATCTTCTGCTTTTTTCGCTTTGGCGATCTGAAAAATATCATGGTCTCATATATTTTCGTTGTAGACATCTTTATCCTATTTATCTTATTCTATCATCGCCAAAAGTAAGCGCACTTCCACAATATTCATACAAGGAGATAGATGCGGATATATGAAAGGGTCTTAACCTCTCTTTTCAGGGTCCTCACAATCCAGTTATATATGCTTGTAGAGTTTGTTTGGCTAAAATATTTACCGGCGAAGGTAGCACGCTACGTCAAACACGCCTACTTATTGTTAAAGAGGAACTAGTATTATAGACCAAGAGAACAGGTTACAGACAGATTACCTAGACATGCAAAGCGCCAAGGGTGCGACCCTTTACAATGTAATCGATATAAATTACGAGTATAATATAATCTAAGAAGTCGTGTAGGCGTAATGTGGCTAATGACTGTTTTTGTATAAGATGTGCAGGCTCCAAAGAAGCGTTTGAACATTTTCATCATGTTAAGGTAATTATAGTTTGACCAAAAAACATGTAATTGACCTTGGAGGCTTTGAACACAATGTGATCCAAAGGTGTTCACTCGGATTACACAAGTATAATACGTAGATGGTATGGAAATATCAAATCACAGATGATTGCGTTGGTGTGACCTTAGCAAATATTTTCGACGGTCCCACTTAAATTAATAATAATAATAATATGTTAGCCTCTATACGTCCCACTGCTGGGCACAGGCCTCCTCTCATGCACGAGAGGGATCAGGCTATAGTCCCCACGCTGGCCCAAAGCGGGTTGGGAACTTCACATACACCTTTGAATTTCTCCGTGGATGTATGCAGGTTTCCTCACGATGTTTTCCTTCACCGTATAGCGATTGGTAAATATCAAATTATATTTCGTACATAAGTTCCGAAAAACTCATTGGTACCACTTAAATTACTTCTTGTTATCTATGGTCGCACTCACCAGCGCTAACACTTTCCGTGCTTCTATTATGCTAACTTCTTCATTAAATTATCACATCGATACTTATTCCGAGAAGCACGACTTCATATGACGCCGTATAAAAGAGACAAGTAAACATTCATTTCCATCTCATTTCAGCTATACCGTGTGAACATGAAATGAAAGAAAAAAAATGACTTTCACTGGAGTGTGTATTAATTTGGGTAAACTGTTTAACCTTAACTGGTTTCCCATTAATCAAAAAGACTTCCAGGTACTCACTTTCGCTTTTTCCTTCTTCAGATAAGCTTGTTTGTAGAAGTCGGAGAAGAGGTAGTAGAACAACACGGAATGCATGCCGATCCACCAGACGAAGGCGCGCGGGTAGTCGCACTCGGTGAACAACAGCTGGAACGTGTGGATGAACACTAGCACGAACTGGACCTGGAATCATCATAATAACATGTTAGTTACTACCCTTTATATTTGTGTTTTTAGTATCGTTAATATTATATAATATACAAGTTGTAACAAAGAGGCTGTTGACCCGTAAAGCGCGTAATTGGAATCGTATTCTAATTGTGAAAAGCAAAGAAAAAATTTTTTATCACTCTGTACCTAATAGGTACTTAAGTATTTGCTTTTTAAAAATATGTACATATTGTTAAAAAGATTGACCACGATAGAATTGAGGCAGTGTATACCCAGTGTCGTATAGTGGAATGCGCAGAGTTTAAAAAAATGCTGCATAACTGTGCAACAACCATCTTTTAAGCAACAGTGTAGCTCATTATGAAAAAACTATACTGAAATATATTCCTCTTACTAATTCAAGTGCGTATTGTATTTTTATTTTGCTCCGTCATTCTTTAAAGACGCCGATTCTTTAATAAAACTTTTACTTGATCCTGGCGTTAAGTTTAGGTAGGTTCTAAACTATATTTCTCTTATAAATGTAAAGTGTTAACTAACCATTTGCAGAGCGGTGAGGTATTTCTTCCACCAGAGGTACTTCTGCACCTTGGGCCCGAGCGCGGCCAGTAGGTAGTACGAATACATAATGATGTGCACAAATGTGTTCAGCATACCGAAGAAAGTTGAGTGGCCGCCTGAAACAATTTAAAACTTAATTATAGCCATATTTATTAGTAATGATCCAAATTAATTAAAGCCTAAAAAATATAATCATTGCAAAACTACTAATAAAATTAAAATATAACGAAATATTGTATAGAAATTACCTACATCTAACAATATATCGGGACGAGTTTACTGAAAGGGTCCACTTTGTCGATTTACAAGGACATTTAATTCATTCACTAATATATTCAGTATATTGTATTTGTGTAGTTTAAACTCCACATCAACAAAATGGGACCTTTTCCCTGCACTGCAACATATATTTACCTATTCCGTTTTAAAATTATTCATTCCCAAAGGAATTTTTAGAATTCACTCCACAAGAAGAGTGGAGATTATATTACTTATTTTAAAACAACGCCAGGAAGGTTAGAACGATGAGAAATAAATAGACATAACAAAACATGATTATTTTGTCACGCGATTCATATTATCGTCTCATCTATGTCTTACCATAAGATTTGTTAAGCTCTCTATTAGAGACTAACGACTAATATTTACATGGTACATTATGAACATGTACCGACATCGTAAGTAACTACGACCGTTCTACAAAGAGTCATGAATAAACTTTATTATGGGCAGTTTCCTTAACTGATTTGCACTTTACCTTATAATACTAGCCTTACTAATGTGCAATGTTATGATAATGTATCAAAGTCATTATTTCCTCGATCCAAGAACAACTAGAACTGGTCTACATAGATTTCTTTAATCATTTCTCGGAAGTTGACTATATGCAATCAGCATGCAAAATGCATCATAAACCATTTTTTTTCTTTGGACGAGCTCGCTATGACCTACTTTACATATCGGAAGTTTACAATAATGTGACTAAAATTTCAGAAATAAAAAAATAAAATGATCATTTATTGGATCATGATTGGAAAATTTAATAAGCTACTTAGCCATTTAGAATTATACCTATTTAAAAATTGCAAGTGCAATTACCAAATAATTGAAAATTTTAACATATCAATGTAATTTTGAACATTACATACTCCGAGATACAAAGGAAGCTTGTTTTATTGACGTAACACATAGGTGCATAATTTAATACGGTGTCTCCTCAGAATACAAAAATAATTTTATGTTGATTTACGCAATCAGAAAGGTTAGATTATCTCCGAACCGGATCTATATAGGACAGTGGTGTCTTTCAGAAATATACTTAATTTATGCTTAGGATTAGGTATTCCTAATCCTAAGCATAAATTAAGTATATTACCCTGGATAGGACCCTTGCAGTTAGATTATATAAGTCTTAGATGAACTCCGACGAGACGTCAAATGTATGTGATAGAGTGTTTATGACTGCAGTTACTTCATGTACCATCGGGTTCAGAATTGCATTATCAATTTATGAATGAATTCATTGATATATTGGCCATGCAATTCTGAACCCAATAGTACATCGAGTCATTTGTTCTGTGGTTGTTTATTTATTAATATGTAATAATCTTATTTATTTTAATGTTTAACTACTTTATTTCATACAGAGTTTCTCAAAGCTTTAATAGAAAAGGAAAAATATTATTGCAACCATAGTATTACGTAGATAGCACAAGACACTCGTTGTAGCTAAGCCAGTTGCTCTAACCGGTCACAAAAATATACGAAAAACCAGAACACGTTATGCAGTTTAAGCTCTTTTTATGGAGCGGCTTAAAAAAAGGCTTAAGCACTGAAGAGTTATTTTACGTAGGTATTTAAATGTTTTCCACAATCACACCTACTAGCAAACTATTAATATTTAGGTACCTGCCAAAATCTGAATTATTTTTAAAAATAACTATGATGCGTTAATTTCTGACTGCTGTCCATATTTTGTTAGTAAACATAACTTATAACTTATAACTATGGTTAACTTATTACGATATAAGTTAACGTGAGATCAACATAAACATTTATTGACGCCAATATAAGTCAAATAAAATTATATTACGCATGTCAATTAATGCATAGGTGACGCAAAGAGATTGCTTAATTCAATCTAGGAATTCTAGGATTGCACTGCACATACTAACATTCACATTCCTGGTTGGTTCATTCATCAGTAAGAATACTCCTAGGAAATTCACTAATTAGTTAAAAAAAAATACATCGTATCGTATACATACTGATCTAAGTCTGGAGAAGATTAATATCATCGATTTCAGTGCGTACTCGTATGCCTAAGTCGACGTCAAAGATACCTTTACACCTTTGACTACGCGTCATTGCTCTGAATATATCATGTTAATGAAAGATTATATTGTCCTGAAGTTAGAATAACGTCCATCAATTTAGTAGTGCCTACGTTTAGTAAAAACACAGTATTAATTTTATCGTTACATTTACCTAAACCATTAATTTGCTTTTACGCAATCATCACACCGATGCAGATCCGCACTCCGCTACGGAACGGAATACTAGCGGGACCGCGTTGTATACCTACGTGCATCGCTGTGTCACTCATACACCGAAGTAGCATAAGTATCTGGCTGGTGCCAATGTGAAAACCGCTTAATACCGAAACGAATACGTAGGTTTCCAAAAATACTTGTTCGAGAAAAATGTGTTTGGTCCATGGCCGCGCCTGCGCTCTACAAACATCATAATTCGCAAGGCTCCTAAGCCTCCGAACGCGTTTGAGTGTCGTTTGGTGACATTACGAAAGGTACCTACGGTCACCGGCAATAGTATCTTCCTACACGAAGGCCGCAAAATACATGTGTCACATATTTTGCGGCCTTCGTTTAAGAAGATACCATTGCCTGTGACTGGTACTATCGGTCAACTTTATAAAATATTCATTTATTTTTAAATGGATGTCAATGCCTTAGAATCTTTAATCTAAGGATATTTACGAGTATTTAGATTCTGGTTCTGGCGACTGTACTCGATTTAACTTAACCGTTAGTAATATTCAGTGACGGACCAAACCAAGGTTCCTCGGGTAATTTGACACGTATCATAGGCCAGCTAGTCCTTTAAGAGGGAGGAGCACTTTGAACAATACCTATTACTTATTTTTATTTATTTATTTTTCATCTTATGTTAGGTTTTCATAATATTTTTACAAAAGTAAAATATAAAAATACATCTACATCTACAAATACAAAAAACAATAAAAACCTCAACTAGATTAGGCCTGGGGCAACAAGACAAGGCCCAGGCCGTGGGCCGTTAGGGCCGCAGAGTGAGGAACCTTGGGACTACGAGTATGCGCGCCGTGTGCAGGATTACCGCCTTCTAAATCTGACACTTTATCCAACCAACCTCGAAGGCAAATTAGGGCCGGTTGCACCAAACTGTCTGTGAACGTAAACGTAATCGTAAAAAAAAACTTGTATGAAAAGTTTGACAGTTTTCTATGGGATGACAGCTCCGTCGCCATATTTAACGTTGATAAGTCTGTTAATTATGCGTGGTGCAACCCACCCTAAGTCTCTCAAGATGTTGGTCGAAACTCTGCTCTAAATAACAACTATCGGCACAATGATCACCAAGTAAATACAGGTACGTATTTAGAGTTTAGGTACGCAGAAAAAACATATCTTTCTATTTTTTTCGCAATATAAAGCAGAAAATGTTAAGAGTCGCCAGGACGCTCGCGTTCCCATACAAACGTAGTTTAGCTCTCATTTTAAAACGACATGCTTTAGAACCACGAAATTTGGCATGGGCATTCTAGTAGTACAGATCTATGTCGGTAATTCGTTTTCGTTGCAAAATATTGTACAGTCGCCATCAGATATATCGGAGCGGGCAAGGTGGTCACAAATATCTGAACAACATCTCTATTGTCAAGGCGATAAAGTGCATGTTCAGATATTTTTGAGTACCCTGGCCGCTCCGATATATTTGATGGCGACTGTAATACAAAGAAAATACAACCAGATACAGATTTACATACAAAACTTATTTTTGCTATATTTTCTTTGTATTACAATTTTTAGCAACGAAAACGAATTACTGACATAGATCTGTACTGCTAAAATGCCCATGCCAAATTTCGTGGTTCTAAAGCATGTCGTTTTAAAATGAGAGCTGAACTACGTTTGTATGGGGACGCGAGTTCACGCGAGCGTCCTGGCGACTCTTAAGCCTTTTTGTGACACATTCAAACTCAACCTGAAATAGGTCAACCATAACATTGATAATAGCTATTTAATCATCAGTATCATCACGTATAGTTCAAAAATGTCATTAACATGACATAACTGGTTTCGGAAATGACCAAATTTTACAATTTAATCTTACTTATTAACCAAGGGGCCGTATTCTGACTTTAAAACACGCACAGACACGATCCAACTTCAATGCAATTCCAATGCAATAACAACACAACACAGCTAACACCTAAACGTCTGAATCAAAAATGACGGAATTTGGTTGAAAATTACTGCGATACAACTACAATACGACTTCAATATTGGTTGATTATTGGTTGAGTGTTGGAGTTATGTTTAAGACAGATTGTGTTGTTAATGTATTGTTTATACATTTCAAAATTAGAATACGGCACATGGGCCGTATTCTAACTTTAAAACACGTTTAGACGCGATCCAATATCAATACTTTACTCCAATGCAGTAACTATGCAATACCTGTAGCTAGGTAGGGCCCAAACGCCTGAATCAGAAATATCAAAATTTGCTTGAATATGATTCCAATGTAACTTCAATATTAGTTAATTATTTGTTGCATGTGAGTTATATTTGAGATGAATTATGTTTTATGTTTCTAATGTATTATTTAAAAGTATTTTAATTTGAATACGGCACCGTGTCTGCACTGAAGACAAGTCGTTAGAGTCAAAGCAGAATGATCGTTTAAATACGACCATGTCCATTATCGAAAATTTTCCAAATTAGGTTTATTGGAATTTTTAAAGGAATTCGATGCTAATAAAGTGAAGTAATTTAGATTGCGGTCGAAGAGTGCACGTGCTCGATTCAATAGAGAAACTAATTCCATACGAACATATGCGTATGTAGGTAACCAAAATAAAGAATAGATTTCGACATAATTGTTAACAACATTAAATGAGTAGGTATTATGCACTTTTTTTCTCTCTACGCTAATCTTTCAGATATAATGTGGGTATCTTATAGTTAATATAAATATCTTTATAAGGTACAGGGAGCCAATAAGCTAAGCTTTTCCGCTTCTGGATAGAGATGGCAATATCGTTAATTATGTATAAAACAATTGAAATTCTCCCCCTGTCGAATTTGCCCCCCTGTAACTTAGTTAAAAACATATTAAAGAATTGAAATCAATAATAACAAAGGTAGGTAGATATTAAGGATCGTAATTCTGTGTTACATTCATTCTTTTAAGAATTTTAAGTATCTATGTAGGTATATTGTCCTATCGTTGTTTTCGTAACACTTTGTTATAAAGACTACCTATCTTTTATGTTCTATTTATTCAGTAACGCCTCCGCACTTTCTCTAAAAAGTAGGTTTAATGAAGTTGTCTAAATCGGTAATAAATAAATAAATGGCAACGAACATAGCTTATATGCATTAAAATTATTAGCCTATCCTATATTTTCACAGTTACCTACAGTGAAATGTTCTCTGCATGAATTTTGCAGTGGCAAAATGTAGAGCGACTACCGTAATAGAACACTACAGCAGTGACCGGGAAACCAAGAATTATCGGCCAAGTAGATACCAAGAGCAGCGAGGCCTGGAATCCGTTTTCACGACTGAGTATGTACTTACAGTGCTTTTCTAAAATGTGCACTAAAATAAAGAATGAGATTCAAAAAAAAAAAAGTCCGTTTATAACTCTACTTATAAATTTTTATTTTTATTCTCACTTAGGTACGATAACCTCGCTGTTACTGTTACGAGACAAAAATAAAAAAATTGGATACAGGTATTTGGGTACTCTAAAGTCTCTAAACCTGCAATAATTTATTAATTTTATTATGGTGATGTTCCTTCTCTGTTTCGAGAGCTATTTTTAAGCAACGTTTAGGTACCTATACCTAAACGTTTATTTTGTCAAAAAAGCTGTATCTCCACAGCTAACACTTAACTAGTAAATAGCAAAAGTGGTGCAAAGTTGGCGTGTTCCCGTTCTCGTCTATGCTTTCAACTTATGTTCGTAACTTTAAATTTAACCTTTTCGACGCCATGTCAAACGCAAAACCTACCACTCAGACGCCACGACATCTAAATGTCAAAAATGAAGTTAAACTTTATGCGTGTGCATGTAGGTTTATTTTGCTCTGTGGTCGGAGACCGATATATCGGTCTTTGGCGTTGGATCTGTGGTGCCGATATATACGTCTTTGGCGTGGAAAAGGTTAACATTATCGATGCCATGACAGATGTCAAACCACTCCTTCATACGCCAACCCAATAATGAGTTTTAGAGTAAAACGTATGGTATTTTACGATGAATATATCCGTCGTTGGCCTTGAAAAGGTTCACGTTTATGTAAGTAAAATAAACCGTTTCTAACATACCAGGCGTAAACTTGACTCCGAACCACACCGACATGGGCATGATGCCGTGGTGGATGACGTGCAACTTCGACACGTGGTCAAACTTCTTACGCATCACGAAGAAGATCTGTAACAAGCGAGTGCGAATTATGGATACCATCAGTGTAAAAATATCTCGGCGTATAAAAACCGGTCAGCGGTCAATAATAAGATCGTTCCGGGCATTCTGGTTTTACTAAAAATAAAGTATGTAGGTACAGGTTACAATTTACATTCACAATTCGTTGGATTTAGTGGTCGAGCGAGCGTTTGGGAATTAAGGAATATTTTCTTAGCTACCTGTACTTGTTACCTACATGAAATCGTAAGGTAAAGTTGAAAAGTTGGTAATAATATAACTAAGCTTAACTTAATTTATTTCTATTACATATTTTTATTATAATTTATAACTATAAGTTTAAATTTGTTAATTATTTTACTTTGTGTTATGGAAGAGCGAGGTCTCCTGTCACAGGTATTAAATAAATACCCAACATTATTAAC
This sequence comes from Pammene fasciana, assembly GCA_911728535.1. Taxonomy (NCBI): domain Eukaryota; kingdom Metazoa; phylum Arthropoda; class Insecta; order Lepidoptera; family Tortricidae; genus Pammene; species Pammene fasciana. Next base: position 7,950,189 of record OU452279.1, read on the forward strand.
AAATAAAAATTTTCATTTTTATATAAAAAATTGTTATTTAATACTCGCAGATTTTGATAATTTTGGGTTTATTTACCACAGATTTTCGTTTCGATCAAAGTGTCCCAGATAAATTCGTTTGACTACGACACGTTAGAGTATACCTACACTTTGTGTGGCATATTAATTCTGTACAAAATATAGAATTATTTAGCACATGAACCAAAAACTTCTATAGATACTGAGTAGGACGTGGGAGGCAAAGGAACCCAAATATACACGTGTACTAAAAGTATCTCAAGGGCAATGTAAGTCTAAGGTTAAGTGAAGGAGTCAGCGCTTTTACAAAAAAGTTATCGATAGCTAATACTCGTAGCGCCTTTATCTATATAAAAACGTGGCGATTATAGCGCGTATAATACTCAAATATTTGAGTCCATTATAAACGATTCATAGGAAACGAGGCTTCTCGTGATCATTTTACGTGTACTCACAAGTCACAAGAAGGAAGCAAACAAATTCTTACAATATTGGATCGGACACATAGTCTTATGCAAACTCTGCCTTGTAGCCATGGACATAAAAAAATTAGGGACATGATGCCGCAAAGATACACGAGAAAATCGGCTAATAATGGAAGCACAGAAGTTTTGTCTTCACTGAATTATGTCCTAATATGTTATAGGTCCATAGTTGGAACCATAATTGTTGCGGAAATAAACATAATCAACAGTAAGATACCGTAGAATACCTTGGCATTGCTAATTAATGATTCTATAAGAACTATTTTTGGCATGACTGTATAAAACGATTGTAGACCTTTTCTTACTTAGGTACTTTTAAAACCTTCAAACATTAAAATATTTACCGGCAAGTAATCTTACTGTTTTGGTTTGCATTATCCTTATTTTTTCCCTGTTACTCCTATAGGCACTTCTTTAGATACCCGCGTGTTTGCGTGTATGAGTATCAGGTAATGGGTAATACCATTGGTTATGGACAGAGTTAATCTTCACCAGCCCTATTTCTTAATTAAATAATGGAATTATGCAGAACAGAATATTCTAAATAATATGCACCTAGTACTAGGTGGTTCTAATAAATACTCACAGTGTCGAAAAACTCCGTAAATTTTGAAAAATAATACCACCAACATCCGGCCGCCGTCTGTAAACAATCAAAACAGGTACACATGAAAAATATTTCTTTGTTTGTTTTATTTAACAATTTTTGTTAAGACAAATTTCTATTGTTTATTTAATTTTAGGAGAGAGGAGTCCCAAGAGTACGCTCCTACGGTCACGTCTGAAAATATGGATAGATTTAATGTAACAAAAACATGTAACTAGTATAATAGACTTTGGAGAATAGTAATAAAGTCGTGGCTACATATTTATGGCACTTAAATGTATTCAAGCGTGACTGTAATTTAGGCACTACTATATGGTGAAATGCTGTTTGTTAAGTTTGTGTGTTTGTGCGTATATAAAAGAATGATCCTTAATATTTATATATGGCTTAAATCTGATTTGATTGATGTATTCAACAAACGTTCGACGGTCATACACCAAAATTCTATGGTTTTTTTATACAAACTCGAATCACTTGAAGAAATGAAGATTTGCTCAACCCTAAAAATATTGTGTACCAGACTGCCGATTTTAATTTAATTATACATATGTGTTGTTCTATATTGAAATGAAAGCCCTTATGGCGTCTGGTGTTTACGTTATAGTCACAAGTTCCAATTATACAGATTATTACAGCAATTACCTATAATTTTCAAGAAAAAAGGCGTAAGCTCTGAGCGCTGATGGCTACCATAAGAGCCCTGCCAATGTGGATGGTCGTATATTGTGTATTTATCTATTTTATCTAAGCAGTAACAAACAACAGAAACTAGATTGTATAAATTATTTATAGAATTATTTCCATGTATCTATTTTAGGAACCTCTAAAATAACCTCGATTGCATAATTAATTCATAAAAATATTCCTACGGCTTAACACCACAACAAACAACTAATTTTGTTTTATAAAAATACGAAAGGAAATTTAAGTAGATAAACTACGTATTTTTGACAATGCTTACTACATAATTTATTTAATCGTATGGCGTATTTAACATTGTAGGATTATTACTATTATAAATACTACATAATTAAATATAAGTCCAGCTAGGTAGGTCCAATTTCGAGAAAGAGGTCAATCGTCGAATCCGTCTCGGTTGGGCAGCGTTTGGGAAGCTGAAACATATCTTTTCGTCCAATATTCCGCAGTGTCTCAAGACGAAAGTCTTTGACCAGTGTGTGTTGCCAGTGATGACCTATGGCTCTGAAACGTGGTCGCTCACAATGGGCCTCATTAAAAAGCTTAAAGTCACCCAAAGAGCAATGGAGAGGGCTATGTTAGGAGTTTCTTTGCGTGACCGTATCAGAAACGATACTATCCGTAGCAGAACCAAAGTAACCGACATAGCCCGTCGGATCGCTAAACTTAAGTGGCAATGGGCAGGGCACATTGCACGGAGAACCGATGGCCGTTGGGGCACTAAGGTTCTCGAATGGCGACCATACACCGGAAGGCGAAGAGTTGGTAGGCCCCCTACAAGGTGGACTGATGACCTGGTGAAGGTCGCTGGAGTCCGCTGGATGCGGGTGGCACAGGACCGGTCATTGTGGCGTTCAGTGGGGGAGGCCTATGTCCAGCAGTGGACGTCTTTCGGCTGAAATGATGATGATGATGATGATGAATTAAATATAAATAGGGTAAACCGCCAGTAACTGGCCACCTAAAACTAAAAATGAGCTCTATACACCTAGAAACAGAATTCATTTTCGCACGAGATTTTAATTACTGGCCACCCTTCAATAACTAGCCTTGTTATACTAAAATGAATTCTGTTTCTAGGTGTATAGAGCTCATTTTTAGTATGAGGTGACCAATTACTGGAGGGTGGCCAGTTACTGGCGATTTACCCTACTTCATTGCAATCAGTTGTTAGATTATTGACTTCAAAATTATTTTTAGTGTAACGTAATTGTATAATTAGTATTATTGGGGTTCTGTACCCAAAGGGTAAAAACGGGACCCCATTACTAAGACTCCGCTGTCCGTCTATCCGTCTGTCACCAGGCTGTATCCCATGAACCGTGATAGTTACAGATCTGAAAATTTCACACGTGATGTATTTCTGTTGCCGCTATAACAACAGATATAATATTAAAAAAACACATATTTAAGGGGACTCCCATAAAACAGACATGATTTTTTTGCCGTTTTTGTCTGTCACAGATGATGTATTGCTATTAATATAGCAACAAATACTAAAAAACTAAATAAAATACAAATTTAAGGAGGCTCCCATACAACAGACATGATTTTTTTGTTTTTATAGATAATGGTACGGAACCCTTCGTGCGCGAGTCCGACTCGCACTTGGCCGGTATTTTCTTTCCATTTTAGCACCACTGATGATGATAGACGATGTTTTATTCAAATTGGCGTCACTTAGCCGTGGACAAAGTCACCTCAATAAGTTCCACAAACTTACACCTTACACCTACGCTACTCTAAGCAAACACATACTTACTAAGTCTAACGGACATGGGACTTACCAATAAAATCACGGCCAAAGGTGATAATTAAAAGTAATGGACTATTGTATACATATGTACATTTTGAAATTTCCCAAGTACATGCCATGAAGTAATCAGATCCGGTTCTGACGTAGGAGAACCATAAACAAAACACTGTAAATTACTAGTTTTTTTTTTATATCTATCCACTTTAATACAGAAGTGTGAAACAAGATCCGTTAATTAAACGAATCAATTGAGGCGATCTGATGATAATGATGATCATCTATTGTACAAATACTTATGTTAGTAATATAAAATATTTTGTTTGAGCGGTGACGTCAAACATATGTTTACATTTTTGCACCTTGCTCCGTTGTAATAAGATGCAAAAGACTTCCTCATATATGATGCCGTCTTTACCATGATTTATCATTTTATAATACGTTATTCGAAGTTGAGTATAAATGTTGACATATCAATACAGATGTGTGGATAAGTAATTAGGACTTTGTATGATCTTTGTGTTATACTCGTGCTAATTACGTGTGATATTAAACATTGCTATTATTTAAATTTGAATATTCTTCATCAGAACCATCAGAATGCATCATCCAGGTATCATCCAGAGGCAAGAAATTAGTCGCGATCTCCGTATATTGTCCGCATTACCGATTAATAATTCGGTAACGCGGATGTCTTGCCTCTGGATGATACCTTAAAAGTTTCAAACGTTCTCTGCAGTTTTGTCTTTCATAGAAATTGACTAGTGATGTTATGTACGAGTATGAGCAAACATTCGCCGGTGTTGATCATTCTCAATGTTTACAGCGTCCGTGAATAAACTTGAAGCCTAACGTTTTTACATCCGTTCCACTATAAAGTAGTCTGGAATAGCTTTATTTTCATTCTCTGGTGATATCATTTAGTACATCACACAAGGAGTCGAAATGTCAAAGGATCCCTTAGAAAGCTCTCATTTTGCCAGCACACACCACAACACATCTTTTGCCCAAGCTGAACTAAGAACTGATTGCTGATTGGAGGCCTTAAGCTCTAGGAAACATATGTCGGGTCGCGTGTACTATCTGTAGTTAGCAGCATTGGGAATAAACTTGAAAAATAAGAATAAAAATACGTTTTATTTTTATTGAAATTGATTTGAGTAAGAATCATTATTGCACTCGCTATTTAAAATAAAATAATAGGAATAAAATCATGTGATTCTTATTTTAAATGTAGAATGAAAAAAACGGAATAATTATTCTAGGGTTGGGATTATTCTAAATCACGTTTTATTAAATTAAAATGTAAGTAGGTAGTTCATTTATTTAGCATGCCTACTAAGTAGTTCATTTTGTGGTTGGTATATTCCATTACGCACCTAGGGCGGTAAAATAAAGAACAGCACAATGAAACTATAGTTGTTCTTTAAGTGTGGGATTGCAAAGCAATGAAGGTTACTGCATTTGTTTACATTAATTTACTTTTCTAGTGACCGCGAATGGAGAAGACCGTGGACCGTGGGACGCTAGAGGTTATAATTCGTTTGTTCCGTTTATAATGTCATTAGCCTTAAAATGTGTATACCATACGCGACTGACATTGACATTCAAATTATACCGGGTGTTTCCTGTAACACCAGCAATACATTAAAACGTAGATTCTACTCCTCAAATTAGACAATATTTTTTCAGCAACTTTGAAAAATATTTTGTGGTTTAATTCTTAGTACAGTCAGCGTCAATTATATTGTAACAGTTAGAGTAGCCAAATAATTCGTCACACCATACAAAATATATGGTGTGACGAATTTGATCTATTTGATCACTTTGGCTGTTACAATATATTTGACGCTGACTGTACCTACCTACACTTCAAACTTTATTCTAATAGGCAATATTTGCGACATTGATTATATCTGTAGGGCACTGAGCTAAAATGGCGCCTACGCTTAAAGAGAAATGAAGTGCGCAAAAGAGAAACCAACAGGTAAATGAAACATTCCACGAGTGCGAAAGAGATAAACGATCATTCTCCAATCAGAACAACTTTTGACTTCCCCTTAAACACTCGAACACCCGCGTCGTGACAGCTCATTTTTTATCGTGTAAAATATCAAATAATCCAGAAAAAATCACTTGAATTGAAAAAACATAGACGTGGTGTCGTATTGTGTACCTGATTGCATCATCAAACATTAGCAAAACCCAGGCAATCACTCAATTTACAGGTAAATATGATATTGGTCGATGTTTTTGAAACAAAACTTAATTAAATTAGCGTGATACATCGTGTCGGTAAGCACTAAGTAGATACAATTAAATATTAGTGTTTCTTTTACTTTATGCCAAGCGTGGCGCGAATGGTAAACCCTACCCAAGATTATTTTGTGCAAAAATCGAAAACGTTACTTACTCTACGCTAGGGTTTGACAAAACGTCTAAGAGACTTATATCGATAACTGCTCGGTAAAAAATACTGTCGATGCGATGTCCACGTTGAGCTACAAACGCGACAATTTGCTCGCATTGCAATGGACAATAAACGGTCTACAGCTAAATTGGTCAAAGCGTCAAACTCAAAATCAAGTCGAGTATGGAACATTTAATTATTTGAAAACAATACACCCTTATTAAGTTCTTACGAATTCTAACATGCCGTTTAGCGTAAAATATGGAAATAAATGTGTCGCAATTTATCAATAAGAAAGTCAAATATCGATACATAAATAAACTGTCGTATCTGGCTACACTATTTTTATGCCCACAAAGACATTTTACATTTTACCCCACACGCTTGCATTTCTTTTTTTCCATATACCTAGATCGCTGTCAAACTGTCTTTATACAATAGGTCTGTGCTGTAGGGTTGTCACCCAAGACTGACAATTAATGTCAATAAGACGGATTTTAAGTACAATACTATTTAGTTTATTTTTTTAAAAGAGGCAATGTAAACTTGTAAAGGCTACATAGTTATTTTAAAGATGTTAAACAAAAGTATTTTTTTTGTTGGATGAGTAGAATCTAAGTTTTATTTTATGGTTCGTGTTACAGGGAACACCCGGTATATACATACGAATGTATTTGTCTCCTGTACTCAAAGAAAGAGAAGAGCGATACAAAGTCAAGGAACTTGGAAGTGTTTATTGATTATCAAAGAACATGGATGTCATTGAATAGGTCATTTACAGAATAACATTATAGGTTTCTATTTCAACGAAAATATTTTATTTTCAAATTATGCGTGTAGGTAGAAAAAAATTAATACTTTTATTATACCTGGCTTGTGTATACTTTCCTCATATTTGAAATGAAAAGTAGAGTGTTTAACTCGGGTGAAATTACCCATTTCTGCCTCGAACTATTGGCGCTCGAACGAATCGGCTAATAATCTACTATTGTACATACATGTCTCATCTTTTCTTATTCTTCTTAGTTCCGTTACAAAAATTAGCCATACAAGCTAGCCATATGGTTAGCTAATTGTAATGAAAATGATGAAAACTTAATCTCATCTTTTCTTCACTTTCGTTACGTTAATTAGCCATATAAATGTATAGGTAACTATATAATTTTCGTTTGAAAAAATTAAGGACAGATTAGATAAAGGTACAAAAAATTTGCGACTGACCCTAGTATGAACTCTGATTCTCTATTCCTATTGAATTATATATTTAATTCCTAATAATGGCTGCCCTCCCATTTTGGGAATAATATGAAACAGCACATGAACATTTCAGAAGAAGAAACAGCGCTTGCAAAATTGGGCATTTTGCAGTTGACGGTAACATTAGTATAGTACGTAAACAAAATGGATGCTTACCCTCATTGCTATCGGTGACCGCGAGTAGTCGACAGGCTGGCACCGGAAACTATGCGTCGTAAACCATCCGCTGACTATGCTCTGTCAGGAAAAAAAAAACACCATTAACCATATAGTACTTAATCCAGTCTCTGGATACAATTTTTTTTGCGCTATTTACAAGCCAATACAAGCACAAGCAAAAAGAGAATGCAACTTAATCGAACTCGCGGAGCGTAAGCGAAGCGAGTTCTTACAAACAACTCCAGACCCAACTGTCATCTGGCTACTGGGACGTCTCGGCATTTGGATGGCTTTTTGATTGAAATAGTTTGTCCGACGATAACTTTAGTAACGTTTTTCTGATCTTTATGAAATTTGTTGGGGCTGTAGCAGAGATACATAAAATTGGAGAGTTCGTATATGAGCAGGATCGATCAAGTGGTTATGGAGCTAGAAGGAGAAAAAAATCCTCCTTAGGGTCTTGTTATATTGGTCAACTCGTTTGCAAGTAAATAGCGAGTTCTCAGTTCGAGGCGGACTACTAGTTACTTTTTAATTAGAGTACATGTTATAACTGATGCTTTGTACTTTGTTTCTGGAAGGTGACTACGAGTATATGAGTTTTTTTTTAAGTTACCATTTGGCGGAAGATGCCTACGTCTTACGTTACATATTCAATATTATATTCGATTTCGATCGATCAATAAAAGTGTAAGCGCCGGCTGCTAAAATGGAACTTTTTCCGAAAAAGTGTTATATACCTATATTAAAAATAACGTAGTAACGTTGAGAGTTCGTGCCTCAGTTATTGCTTGTACAAGTACATGCAGGCTCCGTAGGTATTAATCTTTTTGGATACGAGTTGCATTTGGTCAAGTTAGGTACGAAATATGTCCCAAAACCCACATAAATCCAAATGTGGTCGTCAAAAAAACCTTGTCATTGAGACAAAATCGTCTTGTCCTTTTGAACACCGAAATAATCACGGTAGTTTTGTGATTGGATAAATAACTCCTAATATGTGATAAATTGATAATCTTTGAATTGACGGTGTTATATCGATACTTAGAGGATTCAATCAACCGAAGCGGCCATTGACAGGCGTTCCCCTCTGCCGAAAATATATGATCAGTCATACTTATTGTTTGGACTGACGTTTATCTGACGTGGCTGCAGTGCTCCCCGCAAAAATCAGCAGACTTTTTTTGTACAGAAAATGACAGACATGGCCATTCCGGTTGGTTTAATACTCTAAGAATAAATAGGATCCTAAAGTTAATAAAATATAATTACCTCATTAAATAACCAGATACTGAAAATAACTTGGAACAAGTTGTACCATATTAGCACTTGTTTTAGTTCGTAAGGTTTTCTGTTCTCCATAAACTTTGGCCCGGCTACCTGTAAAGAAGTATAACTATATAATCAATATATGTATCACTGTTTAATTGTGGAGATTACATAGTTGAAGTCCTTGCGTGATTACAGTAGCAAGATAGATGTAGTTCTTGTTATAGCTTCAATTAAGATATTACGTTTAAGTATATACATGGTGTTAAATTGTGTCGCTTTACTTCAAACTCTGATAAATCCATGTGTCAGATTATGCGATTTTGGTAGTTTGGGTTAGACGATGGGGTAGATATTTGCTGAAAGGGTCGAATGGATTTAGGTATCCGAGTTCGAAGTTAAGCGACACAATTATAGGTAATTGACAGTGACAGGAAACTCTTCAGCTTGGAAACTCTAAAAGTGTATAGAGACGTTTGTTCTTAGAAACCACACGTTCGGAATAATAAACTCTCATTTACCTAATGGTTTTAGGCACGGTAAAATCTGAAGTCAATTTGTTGAGGTGGCATGGACATTAGTCCATTACGTACTATTAAGTAATAAACAATTGTTATTATCAAATAATGTAGCTATCAGCGAAAAATGCTGAATTTTGTATACAGAAACAGTGCCCAGACCTTCAGTAATTTAAACCCGACAACTTATCTGATAGCTTTTCTGATCCATCCGTATACGTACGTGTTTTAATCCTCAAAAACCTGTCTTGTGGTTCCGAAGAACAAAATGAGGTCTTGCAGAGCATCGTTTATAGTTTCCGAGTAATTGCTCACTACTTGAGTTGTATTTTACACCCTGTAAGTATATGTACCTACTAATAGTAAATATTTTAAATTGCGTCACACCAATAATTGACATGATTCACGCAATATACGAGTATCACGTTATTCGCGTGATTACTATAGGTACCTACTCATGAGCAAGTGTTGATAATGTTTTCAATTAAAATAAAATGTACGTCATTGTTGGTTGTTGATAAATCTTCTCAAAAACCGACAATGAGATATCTATATAAATATTGGTGATTTAGGCATTGAGCTATATTCTACGAGAGCCAATATTTGGTAGGTGTTCTTCAATTTAGGCATACATATTACAATAGAATTATGAGTGCAAAATGGTGCGGCAAACTGTGCATTGTTTCCATCAATCATCTCATCATTCTCGAGTATATTTTCAATCTAATATATTGTTTTTAAAATGTAAACACTTACTTTGACTATAAATACGTATGTGAGGCAAATCGCCAGCGTGGGTAGAGGCGACGACATCATGGGCCAATCCTTAACCCTTGGATCGCTCTTGTTGTCCATCAGGTCATGGTAACCCTCCACTAACCTATTCAACGTCTCCATTTTTGCTGTAACAATAGAAAAAAAGTTTTTTTTATACTCGGCAACTATAATACCTAATTGAGATTGTGTTGGCGGAACTACTAGCGCATACTTTTCGATAGAGCTTTTATGGTCGCATATTGTAGCATCCATAACAATGACAGAAAGGATTTCCATACAATATTGTGACACTGTTGCCGGGCCCCGCGCTGCGCGCCCCGCGTGTCGAGCGGGCGCGCGCCGGCACAATCCACCGGGAGATCGAAGTTACTCCATTATATAGAAGCAGCAGGTTGTGCACGGCATTCGTCAAACTCAATTCTTACCGGCTTGCTTAAGCACTCGTAGAAAAACTATTGTGTGCAACGGTACATAATTAGGTCTTAAAATTCTCGTCAATGTGCCATTTTTATTGCCATAATTACATCATTATCGCGGTTGCATAAATCGATTCAGATTATATATTTAGAAAATACTGAAATAAATACTTAAATATTTTCAACCTCTAAGAAGTTTTTCACATTTTGTATGTTTGTGATTTAGTGCGGTGAATAGATAACAATCATTTCGAGGCTTAAAAACTGGAACTCTATATACTCTCGAGGCTTACCGACAAAGGCAGCAAAGACCATTTCTTGTACCCATACGCTTGAGAAAAGCCAATTAAAGATAAAAGATAAAGATAAAAATAAAGATAAAGATAATTTATTGTCAAAACTGTGTACAAAGGTATAACATGTCATATATTTACAATGTAGGTAGGTGTCAACAGATTGCCCATTTCAACAATTGACACAATTCTCAAATTATAATCGACTTTTGAAGACTTACGAGTCTTAAAGTTTGATTCTTCGAGTCTTATAATTAGTTTTATTCACTAAACTTATACTTGATATCTCATTTTTATTGTGCTACATTATTTATGAATAGCAATTTGTTGTTTAAATGAATTCATTATTTCGGGTATTTTGTCCAATAGATTTAAAATCGTCAGAAGGATAAAATATGTGCATAGTGTAAATTTATTCAAATTAGCTGAATAATAAATAAACAATATATCTATGTCATATTTAAAAATAACGTGAAAAACGCCTTTCGATATTACGAGTAGTGTCATTTTCACTCGTCTAAACGCTTAAAACTCTTGCAATATGACAAACTTGGCACTATTAAAATATACCATGAACCTACATATTTGAGGCGATTTACTATGTATAGTTGGATAGGTAATTAGGTGCGGTAACTAGCGACTAGCCGGGCCGAATGTCAAGACAAACTAGCTCCTAAACTAGCCGTAGGTATTTAACGTTTATTCGGTCAAATTCTGGGCAAAGCGGCCTTGTGCTCGTGAACCTATGAAGGGACTGGACTGATGAATGATGATTAATGTTTTCTTAAGTGAAGAGATAATATTCAGCAGGTCGTTGTTTAATCTGCGATGAATGTAAATTTTGGTCAAAAGTACAAAGGTCTATGCTTATGCTATCGCTATTACCTACCTCTACTTTGTCTATTTGTACATTTATTTATTTATAAGAGCCAAGAGTGTCCCACTGCTGGGCAAAGGCCTCCCTCCTTCCCTTCCACGTGTCCCGGTCTTGACCCGGTATTTGTATATACTTCTTTTCTATTCTACTTGCGTAAGTATACTTTGTTCCTTTAATTAGAGGTGTGCATTAAAGTTTAACTTTTATATGTATTTTATGCGACGCTATTGTCAATTATGGAAAGTTGAAATCAAGAGACAAATGTTAGGTGCAAAAGTGTAAACGAAATATCTTTGACGTAGACTGTAAGTAGGTATTTCTTAGTACAAATTCAGATACAAAATTTATTAAAAGTTAAATTAGCATGCAACTCAATTTGCCTATTTTTATAAAAACGAAAAGGATTTTCTGTTAATTTTAATACATTAAATCGTAGAGTGACAATCAAAACACACTAATCACTATCACAAGTTTATAGCTGTAATGAACCGTACTCGTAAAAAAACGAAGTTGATTTTATTTTTAATATTTTTTTATAGTTAGTGTTTTGGTTGTCACCTGAACAAAATAAAATATTCACGTTACCTACGATTGGTTTATTCATGAAAGCTGGCGCGAGATGTCATCATAGGGTCAATCGAAGATTTTTTATAAGTTTATGTAATCTGTTCTTAAATTTCTCAGTTAGCAATTAGCTAACCAAATAAATATAAGGCAAATTTCTGTAACGAAACCAAGAAAATTAATTTCTCCTCAATTTATTAATTACACTAATTGATAAAACTAGACAGCCAATTCGTTTTCCGTTTTTCAGCCTACTCCAACTAGAAAGACTTTTTTGAAATTCAACATCTAACGGGACAAAACGGGGTTGAAAATTTCAACGACTTAATGTTATTTAGCCGTCAAGTTGCCACATTTTCCTTAGCTTATCAGCTGCTGCATACACTGTGGTTAGGTACGTTTATGAAATAGCGAAGTTCCTAAACAATCATAATGAATCATTTTATCTATGAATCTAAACCCGCTCACTAGCCAACAAGGCTAAGGCGATATGTGGTGTTGTGGACATATTAAACGCATAACTCTTGTCAGTTATTTTTTTGAGGTATAATAATTGAAGACAATATTATTAGTTATGATAGGTTACTTATATATTTTTTTAATTATGTGATAATCGAGCTGAATGTAACAGCCTGGCTAGGTTATTTGCTTTTTGCGAACAAATCGGTAAATGTCTGGAGAAAACTTGGTACCTACATAATTAATTATATCTGCCGGAGGTCTGTTTAAAATCGGGGTCAATAGAAAAGTAAAACTATATAAACAATCGCATTTACCTTCATTGCTTCGTAATCACTAATCATGCATTTTTAAAGAACAACCATGGTTTCCTTGTCAGTTTAATACCTACACATACACTTGTTACTTGTATCCATTTTAGCAAAAATATCCCTTAATTACTTATATTTAGTAAAAAAGATGTTTTAAATAATATTTTATCATCATCTAATGCTTTTTTGCCTTGAAACACAGCCATGTTTATTAAGTACCTTATTTTATTTTTCTGTTGATGCCGAATATACATAAATATCAGGTACATTATTTGGAAATGTTTATGCCTATTTTAGATCTAAAATTGAATACGGAAATAAAAATTAATGTGTAAGAAACTAAAAGCCTAATCGAAAATCCCACGCCGTGTCGTCCCAGGCGCAAATGTACCCATCACAATTTACCCATTCAATTAACATTATTTATTTAGTATCATCAAACACTTTTTTTACTGAGATCACGAGTATTAAACAACATAAAATATACACATGAGAAGGTAAGGCTTCTTCATAATTTACTTGATTAACAAAAACCTTTAACCTAATGCTTTATTCAATTAATTTTTTTGTTAGTCCCACTTGTTTTTTGTTGTTTGTACTAAAAAAAGACAAACTTATCAAATCAGTATCCGTAATCATAAGTGGATGGATAGGGGCCAGTGAAAAGTTGTTTCCACTGTCAGTCGTGTTTGCAAATTTTCGCATACATTCAAGGTTTGACGTCAACTAAGCGGTTCATCTGGTCAAGTCAGAAAATAATAAAAACAAGATTATCAAATCGAGTTGACCTCAGCAGTGAGCTGCCGACAACTGGTTTTCGACTCGAGTCGCAAATATTTTATGTGATGCGGAGCAACGAACCTTTCTGACGCCACATCCTAAAAAAACTAACATAGAATATATGTCAAAAAAAAAATTAGATTAGCTGTCTCTCATAGTTGTAACTGTTGTCTGTCTTTAATTTTTCGAAGTTACATGCCCCCTTTTAAATAAAGTAGCCTTAAAGTATCAAACAACTTAATAATTTTACATTTAATTAAGATGACTTGGGTCATTACACTCATTACACGTTATGTGCCTAAACAAGAAAGGTTTTTATTCATAAACAAAGATTAATAATCGTATGTATATCTAATGTTATAGTAGTATATCAGTCAAAAATGATTCATTAATTTGTTTTTGTTTGATCGAGCTTACTGGAGAATGTTCTCGACATCGAGACTGACTGACCCGACAAGTAAATTCCATCCGCTGTTCTTGTTTCACGGAAAAATACTGATGGAACGGCAATTAATTACCACAAGCCTTGTTTATTTAGCAAAATACATACATACAGCTAGGATTAAATATGAACAAAAGTTTAATATAGTAGGTATTTAACGAGTGTGAGAGTTTTATACGTTGTATGTAAAATTCTGAAAATAAAATCCTTGCCTGTCTCTGTAAAATCTTTTAGTAAATTTTAAATTACATGGAAATTATAATATTGAATCGTACATAAATGTTACTTCTAAAATTGTACAGTTTTTATTTGTATTTGCTTTGTTGGATTAGAGATAATTATCATCTTTTTGCTGATTAATGAATACTTACGTATATGTATTACATAACCAAGTCACTGTAATTACCTCCATAGATTGAATAAAAGGAAAAAACCTACAAGGTCAAGTGTAAACAAGCGATTGATATACAATAAAATAATCGTAACAAGAATATGGCTTTTATTATAATTACATTAAATATTCGGATACATTTACGTCACCTCAGATCACATTAGAAACCTCTTTTTATATATATTTACGTAAATCTACTTTTTCATATACGTTGTACATTACTGGCTAAATAAGAGGAAGAGGAAGGAACTAAATGGACCATAATATTTGTACCACTTTGACCGTGACCGCTACTAAGTACGTTACTCTACCCACCCAGTATCCTTGCGAGATATTTATACATTTGCAACGGATACATAAACCTTTTTCTGAAATTGTTAATTGGGTTGGGTAAACAGATCTCCTCAACTACATAGAATACATACTTACTTGTCTTATCAATCTTATCATGTAAACAAACACTTCTTATAGACATCATCGTACCTTTCTCTGGGATTATCAGTTAAAACCGGACCGGACCGGACCGGTCATTGTGGCGTTCAGTGGGGGAGGCCTATGTCCAGCAGTGGACGTCTTTCGGCTGAAATGATGATGATGATGATGATCAGTTAAAATGCTGTTGTACCTATACTTTAAAAAAACTTACAAAGTATTGAATTCAACCAAGGAACGACTGAAAAATATAATTTCTAATAAAATGTTCTGCAATAATGGAAGTACATAATGAATAACCAAAAAAAAATACTGACATTACCCTGTCTAGATTGACACACGTTTCTTTACATGATAAGACTGTAAGGATATTGTATTCTGCATATCCAAGATAGACCATATTTATAAGACAACTGGAGATTCCACCGTAGCTTCCTCAACCGATTCTTTCAGTTGGGTCATTGGGTCCAACGTTTTTTAGATCGGTATTTATACAAATACCGGTCTAAAAAACGTCAAAATATACATTTTCAAAAATTGAGTTACAGGGATGATCCTGATGTTGTAGTATGAAGTCGTGTAGTATGCTATTCAGTTGCGCTGTTCGCAGCATGATTTAAGTAAAAATTATGCCTTTGTGTGGAGATCTCGTGTAGCGATTACAAGCTATCGACAAATAAGTAAACAGTATACTGTACTGTAGAGGTGGTGAGAAACCTCTACATTACTGGTCGTTTTATATCAAAATATTCTATATTCAAACTAAAAGTATATACAATACATTACAATGTATATAAACAATCATAAATCAAAATCAGTTGATATCAAGGCACCTTTACAGTACACACGATTATTATGATACCCGCTCATAATCAAATCAAAGGAAGACATGAATTTTCGACGATGTTCTAATACGTAAGTATGTTATTAATGTTATTATCTACGTAGGTAAATAAACATTCGAGAATAAGGTTCTAATAAATAAGTAGAATTGAAATTACATTTAAATTGCTTTAGTATTATAGGTCTTACGCTACGGTTAAATAATTCAATCAGTCGTAAAACTCAAAATTTGAAACCAAACATTACTTTTTCCATAATTATGTTAGTTGTTGGTGAACGTACTACTCAACGACTATCCGCAGTGCACAGGGCCAATTTAACTGCCTATTTTGTAAAACATACATTACTTTTATCTTTATCTAATGCCAATTTGATTTGTTTATCTATACAATGCATTCGTACACCTTTAAGTAGTTGTACACAAAAGTGCGCGCGGTTTGAAGTAATGCGATTCCAATCTAATGGAAATATATTAAAATTTTCATTTAAGAATCGGCCTCCAGGTGCGTTTATTGCGCATTGACGGGCGATGTGCGGCCGTAGCATACACACGACGTCGTTGAGGCCTCGCCCGGCCCTGAGTGTGGCCCTGTCTACACTACCCTATTATATGACACATTGCAATATTTGCAATACTTTTATCATAACCAGAAATGGACAGAATTATACTTCCATGCCATACTGTGTAAACGAGAGAAGGTAAAAATCTGTTTCGCTTGTGTGAATTCCATGTTGATTCCTATTTCCGATTCCAATCCATTCTCTCATATAACCCGTTCGCATATTTTCTATGTTTCCTTTTTCAGTTTTTTCATTAGC
This sequence comes from Pammene fasciana, assembly GCA_911728535.1. Classification (NCBI taxonomy): domain Eukaryota; kingdom Metazoa; phylum Arthropoda; class Insecta; order Lepidoptera; family Tortricidae; genus Pammene; species Pammene fasciana. The sequence continues at coordinate 7,966,768 of OU452279.1, forward strand.
TTTTTCATCAAAGTTTCTATAAATTTTATTTCCGATTGGGTTTTTTATATCCTAGTTCTAAAGAGCACCCATTAATGACTCTATTGCGAATACAAACAACGGAGACGTAAACAAATCCGATTGTAAAAAACAACTAAGTACTGTTTAGTATCAAACTGCTTCCTGTTGATGATGAATAAGATCAGCCTCTGTCGCTATAATTATAATAAGTCGCTGTTATCGTCACGGCAAGATTGAGCAACGTTAAGCACCTACTTATTGAGTGTCAATGAAACGACAGCTAATAAGGAAAGACTCTTTATAGCAAAACCAATGACTAGACATTAATTGGAATAAAATACACGGTTGTATTGTCTTCTTAAGGTTATCGCATTCTAGGCATAGACAGAATCAACTTTCAAAAAGACAGAGTTTGACCGTATTACTCGTTTAACCAAGTTAATGAAGAAAAATAAACAGCAAAACATTCCGTTTTTTTATTATTACGTAGGTCCGGTTTTGCGCGGCTGCGGTCAAGACGTTGTCCTTGAAAATATTACTCATGTCATACATTATATAATCAGGGCTTCTATATTTTTCTATTGTGTAAACCAATTGAAACAACTGCGTTATATATTTCGAAAGCAATATAAACAAATTAGCATTTATATAATTATAACTTCATCATTTGATATTATTTCATTGAAGATAATTCAGTAGGTACGGTTACCATCAGATATATTGGAGCGGCCATGGTTGTCACAAATATCTGAACAACGCCTCTATTGTCAAGGCGATAAAAGGCGTGTTCAGATAGTACCGTGGCCGCTCCGATATATTTGATGGCGGTTGTACGAGAACATGACTCTTCTGGCCATTTTTGAATATCAAATGGCTGCGATCAATTGTTTTGTTTAGATTAATAGCTTACACTATTTACATTTACCTAGGTCTATTTACATTTCAAGCCGTAAAATTTATTTGTCATACGGTATAATTTTTCAACGAGCGTTGTTATGAATTTAAACTGCCTTTAATATGTTACATACCTCTTTGTTATGTTTCCGAGATTTGCGTTACGCGCAGTCAACGAACGTTATACTAATGCTCGAGTTATTCTTGAAGTGAACACAAAGAACGACTTCATTAATTAATGGCAATTGTTGCAAATGGACTAGTTATGTAATATGTCAACTAGTTAAACCTAATCATGGATTATTACAAAATGGCGCCACAGATACAAATATATTACGAGTAATTGGAATTAATTTAATTTGTAATCAAGAATGCAGATTCATTATTGAGGAATCTAATTAATGAAATGTAACATACTGGCGCCTCTTAACTATACGAACACGCTGTATCTTTAGAAGTTGATACAATATTCCGAAATTATAACTTTGAAAGGGTTATCATCATAACTGTGTAGGTACAGCCAGCCAATAAAGTGGTCTACCACTTTTCGACTCTATTCGTCAAGTAATAGAGTCGAAAAGTGGTAGACCACTTTCTTGGCTGACTGTACAATTAGGGTTAATTAATTTTAATGTGTTAATTACTTACTACCTACGTTTTATATCTTGTATAATTCCGGAAAACTGCAGCGTATATTTGAGTAAGAAAAACAAACCATAACAGGTATATGATTCACGTATGCTAGCCGTATATTTTTTACTTTCGTTAATTTTAGCATAATGGTTAGGTACGATACGATCAAAGAAACGAATTGTAGTCTTTAGTTTTTTTTATTAAGTAATTTATTTTATGCAATAATTAGCATTATTATTAATATTATATTTTTTTAGAGAGCCCTCTCATTTATTAATTTAATAATAATAAAAATGTTGTGTACCGGAGATAGTATATCCTGAAGGACGGTACGGTCGACATTTGTCGGGCATGCCGCCGTTCCGGAGAGTCACTCAGGCATATCATCTCCGCTTGTTCTCGTCTTGCTAACGGCGAGTAGGTACTTGCACAGACATAACCTCGTAGCCAGGATCATACACCAGCAGCTTGCTCTCCTATATGGTCTTGTGGACCACGAAGTGCCGTACTACAAGTACACACCTGCGCCAGTTCTCGAAAACGTGCCACGCTCTATTGGGATCGATCTATTATCACGGACAGGACTATTGTAGCCAATAAACCTGATATCGTGGTAATAGATCGACCGCAACGCCGGGCCATGCTCGTTGACATCACCGTCCCATGTGACGTGAACCTCGTGAAAGCCGAGAAGGGCAAGTCCAGCAAGTACCTAGACTTGGCTCCCGAGGTAACCGCCATGTGGGAGGTCGATTCGGCGATCATTGTGCCGATAGTTGTTTCTGCGAACGGTCTCATAGCGAAGAGTCTCGACCAACATCTTGAGAGACTTTCGCTACGGGGTTGTGGTTGGATCAAGGGTCACATTCAGAAGGCGGTAATCCTGGACACAGCGCGTATAGTCCGAAGGTTCCTCTCTCTGCGGCCCTGACCACCGGCAGCCTGGGCCTTGCCCTGCTGCCGGCGGCACTCTAGCTTAGGTTTTTTATAATGTGTTTATGTTTTATATTGTTCTTCTTTTGTATGGTATATTTTATTTTAATTTTATATTCATATTGTAAAAAGCCTAACTTAGGAAATAAAATAAATATACGAAGATAATAAAAATGTAGTGTCAAACTAAAAGGTGACACATACGGGTGCACCAAAAAAAAATGTTGAACGTGCTAAAAATTAATGCTAATGTTATTTCGAACATTAATAATCCGAGATACAAAAGAAGCTTATTTTAGTCAAAGTCAACACAATCAAAAAGATAAAAATTAAGTATTGATTATATCTTAGAACTGGAGCTAATTAGGACACTGGTCTTTGAGAAATACACTTAATTTAAGCTCGGGAATATACATTCCTGAATTTAAATTAAGTACCTATATTTTTTTGCAATTAAGGAAATAAAGAAAAACACGATGTGAGCGGCTTGTCATGTGATTTGTTTAGTATGTTTACTTAATGAGAATGAGTTAGACCGGATAAAAGTTTTTGCAGATGGCGCAATTTATCTGTGGTTTTAACTGTCAGCCCTACCAATGCCTAGTGTCAAATTCTTCTTTTCTTTTTTTAACCTGGATATGCCTCTATAAACCGAATCCTATAAAACAATACTAGTGACAAGTGACATGTATGGGACCTGAACGCTTACCATGAGTTATGACATTGACGTTTTCGAGAACGAGTATCGAGTGTTCTATCTGTGCATCTTGCTTGTAACATATTAGTGTAAACGAGATGCACAGATGGAAAGTTCGTTACTCGTTAACGAAAAATGTTAATGTCAAACTCATGGTAGCCGTACTATACTAGCTCTATCAAACTGTTGATAGTTAAACTAACCTACATCTAAATATTATTAAATTACAGTGTGAAACTTCGAACTTATATGTCAAATTCAGTACAAATCGATTTAATGTACATAATTCTACGCCGTTTAATGTACACATATGTTTATTTTTAAGGTGTTTACAGAATTCACACTATCTTATGAGTGTTGTTTGAGCTAACAATACTTAGATAAATACAAACATTTTTAATAATTGAACATAAAAGTAAGTGTTTTTACATGGAAAATACCAAAGATTTCTTGGTCTTAAAATTCTTTGGAAAAAGGTTTTACCGGAAATTAAAAAGCAAACATTAATTGGTATCAAAGCCCGGAGTTTGCCAGCAAAGCGACGGTGCGGGTGTTTTCAATTGCAACACGAAACCGCTGCCACGGCGTCGCTTGCGCCACTAAGCCGCTCCGCCGTCGCTGGCGCATTCCTCGGTGACCAAGCTGGGGAAGTTCAAAGTCACCAGACTGGCCCTCTGAGGCGCCACATGCTTGGACTAGCTCCCCTTTGCGCTGCGCGATCCACTGCCCATCACGCAAAGTTCATTGCAATTATAATAAGGCCTTCGCTTCTTAGAATAATGTGTCCCATAATGTTTCCATTGCGCGCTATAATCGGCAGATTTCCACAGATAATTATATCTTGCAATAAAATGATCAATTAACTGTGACGAGCTTGCTAGGTACATACAAGTAATCTTTATTATTTAGTTGACTACTATTTCAATGTCACTTAATAGCTTATCCGTGTTTTCCCCCTATACTAATCCATCAAACCTAAAATACGTACAATTCATAAATAACGAATTATGAACTAATTCGTTACCTACCTATATAATCATTACAGTTACAGTTGAAAGTAACTTTCAGACAAGATACTAGATGATTGTATGTACGCAGACTGAACAAGATTTTATCCCAACATCCCAACCAAATGATTATTACAGTATTATTAAATTAAACATTAGAAGTAAACATTAACAATAAAGAAAAGTACTCAGTACAGAATCATTTGATTGTATTAATTATTGCTGCCAATTGGACTTGGCCATGATATTATACACCTGCCTTCATTCGTTCATGTTTAATATCTAATACTTTACGTGAATGTGTACTTATATAGTAGTTGTTATAAAGTACTCTATGATCTTATAAATGTTGACGTGTTGCAATAAACCACAATATTGTACATACCGACACTATAGGTACAGATAAACCGTGAGATGATGAGACCAGTTTCGGAGTTTTCTAGGCAACAAAAAACACCACTCTGTCCACCTGTCTGTCTATAAATTTTCTGTTCGAGAAAAAAAATATTGTCAGGTATAAGTACATAACCATAACCAAAAAAAGTATGATTATTTAAATTATTTAAATCTGCGATAAAGCCAGGTGGGATCAGATCGTGGCGCTAATGTATCATCGAATGATATATTGAAATTTCAAAGACATACTGAATTAACTTAATTCATACTTCATTTATTCAATAATAAAATAGGTATTATATTATATAAGTGTTGAACGTAGTAAATTACTTTTTGTAAGTAATTTTCAAATAAATGACATAATATGTAAGTAATTCAATTACAAGTATTTGCAATTACATTTTTATTGCTCAATGACTCCTGTAATTTCAATATCTCTGTAATTATACATAGGAAAAAAGTTTACTTTAAAAATATTGAGACGGTACATCAATGTATATTTTTGCAAGGAAAACACTATCGATTAATTAATATTTGAAAATTATTTAAACCCTAAATAATGAATGTCCTATCTAAAGTGGAAAATGTACCTAATTGCAAATTTCAATTTGTAATTCATTTACTTTTTGACCAACACTCCTAAACACATTAAACTTTGTACAGTATAAAAAGATTGTGACGATATCATTAATCATTGAGAACGGAATGCTAGTAGGAATGCTAAAATTCAATGAAATTATATTAATACATGTGAAGGGCAAGTAGCCCATACATACATACTCTTGCATCAATGCGTAGTAGGTACGATCTCTTCGAATGGCGAATCCAAGTAAAGGTGAATCGAGGTCCTCGTCCGTGGTCGAGGCCCCTTTTGCTTATTTAGATAGTTTATATAGGTACCTACTCAAGTAGCCGAATTGTATAACTGCTGCGCCTTTATATTTAGGTACCACAAAGTGCAATGCTGTATCAGCTTATCAATGCTATATTCTGTATAATATCAATAAAAGGGTGTAATTTATAATATAATATAATTAAAATTTTAAATGTGAAATTTTGGACATTTGAATGAATCTTTAAATATTTAGGAGTTACTTAGGTTTTTTCTTCACGCAAAAACTTCCAAAATAGGTATTCTTTTTGTTCCAGTATTCACCCTCAAAAGAAGTAAAATATGATGTTTTAAAAATAACTGCGATAGGAATTTGGAAAGACTATTTAAACTACTAATTTCATGTAACAAACTTTTGTGTGCGATTATTTTCGAGGTAATTTTTTTAAAATTCGAGCACTCGAAAGTCAAAAGTCGGCACCCCGCAATGAAACCGCTCCATATCGTGAGATCGTGACAAGTGGAAAACCCTTCTGCGAGCCCTAAGCCCAATGAGGGATAACAGGAAGAAATCATCGAGTAAAAGTGCTGGGGCGAAAGAGAGGTTCGAAAATTTCACGACACCTAAGTTAGCTAATTGTGTCGACAAATAAAAGTCAGACAACCGCGATTCATATTTAATAACTAGGAAAAAATAATTTTATTAAACAAGTATGACTTTGCATAATATACGCAGAATGATGATTCTCAGCTGCATAATTAAAACTTAAAATACGTTAGAAAAAGCAGTGATAATTCGACCTTGCAAGCATTAGCGAAGAATAGATGATGATTGAACTAAAATCAAAGAGAATCTAAAGTTCAAGGGTACCGAGCCGGGACACTACAGCGTCAGTGTCAGACGTCAATCGTCCCGAGCAGTCAGTTTAAGATAATCCGTTATTTTAATTACAACATTTTAGGCATGTAAATTTTGCCTATGTAATCGACGAACCATGAACAATACCGTCCAAAAATAAAAAAAAATTTTGCTTAAATTTTTTTTATAACTGTAGGAGTTGAACTGTAAAACGCAACTGTTATTTTAATTAGAGCTATGCTATCATTTGGGTAAATAATTAGAATTGATAGGTCATCTCTACATTTACATATAATCTAATTAAAGGGCCCAAACGGTAATTGACAATATTTGACAAGTTTTGTGTTATAATCCTACATCACCAATAGACCAAATCTTTAATAATTTGATCTTTTAGATTTCGGTTTTTTAAATTGTTATATTAATTTATTTATTATAGTATTATAACATAGTCCAAAGGCGTATTATATTATATTTGAACGTTATTTATGCTCTTAATACATATTATTGCTAAAAGCTAAGTACCTATGCATATGTAGGTACCTATGCTTATTTTCATAAACTTAAATAGATATCATATCATATACAAAGGAAAAGGTGACCAAGGCCTCCGGTGTCCAACGGGTCTACCGCAAACGTCGAAATCGAAATTTCGTTATTCCCTATCGCTCTTGCATATTCAAAAGAGAGTGATGCAAATAGATGAACGAAGGAAGGAAATGGTTCGCGATTATAGGCCAGGGGGCCAATCTTTGACTTTCGAGCGCCCGAATTCAAAAAGTTTAAGCTCGAAAATAATCGCACGCAAAAGCTAACCGCCAATTTTTTCGCATGACATTAATAGTTTAAATACTCATGATTTTAAATTCCTATCGCTGTTATTTTTAAAACATAATTTCATCGTTTTATTCTGAGTTGTAAATGTCCGTTTCGATTACTCGAATCTCAAAAATCACCCCCCAGGGCTGGGATCAAATCAGCGTCTTCTGCCTTCGCGACGGACGCCCCAGTCCTTAGGTGTGAAATACACACAAACGGGGTGTAAGGCACAACCGCAGAGCAGGCAGGCCGCTTCAAAAACTTTGTATACAAAATGTACGTCTTATGCCTTACGCCGTTTGTGTGTATTTCACGCCTTAGGCTACCCCGGTCACAGCGGCACCGATTAACAAATCAAAATATGTATGTATTAAATAACTTGTTCTTTACTTGTACTTACTTCTTTTTGTCTCTGAAATACTTAAAACTTAAGTAAATACAAATGTTTACTTTATCTTAACGATACCAAAAAGTTCTCACGAAAGTATGTTAGCAGACGAGACGGCAGTCAAGTTCAAAGATAAAAGATATGACAAATAAAGCACCGTGTCTAACGAAGAGTGCACGACATATGTGGTCCAAGACAATCATACAAATACGATTTGGACTTTCACATAGAAATCTGTACCTTGGATTTGCTATGGTATTGTCCACTTCAACGCATTTTGCATAGATACTCTACAAATACTTGTCGACACACAAAGAAACTCTTGTCCGTCACTTAACTTGTAGGCAAGTAAGAATGATTTAAACCCGAGACATCATTGTCAATAGGTTTCTTAAAGAGCCAGTATTGACTAGGTAAATGTTGAGCAATCTAGGTAAAGTAATTATTATCAATGCTGCCCATTCGTGACTATTTTCCTCATCTCAAGTTCACTAATTGTTAGTAAACAATATCTGAACGACCGAGAAAACTCGGTGAACGATATTTTTCAAGAACGAAACGGTAAGGTTATTTCAGACGTAGATAAATTTTATTTTGCAATTATAAGAGGTCGTCAATTTATGAACTTTTAAAGTAACAAAGCATATACTTTTTAATTTTAAGGCCATTGCAGTTCTGCTTAATTATGTACCAGTACTTGATACTCTTCCTATATCCGTTTCAAATTTTTTTAATGAATCACTGTCATGTTAATAACTATGTTTGTTATTATCTTGACTTCATGGTCAAGATAATTATACCGAAGTAAATTTTACCTACTCGTGCTACCAGAATACTAGTACTATAGTAGTAATGCGAGTATAGCTGTTAGCTGCTACTCTACCTACTAATTGCTACCAGTTAAAACTGCTCCATTTTGTATTGGTTTAAAGAAAATAAGTACTCTAAGAATGCTCATTTAATTGAAAGATCCATTAAAGGAATAAGGATAATGAAGTCCAGTAATAAAAGTAAAATTACATAATATCGATAATAACACCGAGCTACGTTTTGTTAATCAATATGTATAACCTAAATCTTACCTTTATTAATGCTCCAACACAGAAATGTTCACTCAAGGCACTGGTGCAATAATTCAATAATATTTAATGGATCTAGCGCCGTCGCAACGATCTAGATATGCCGGTGCGACCTGGCGCGGCCGAATGCGCGGGAGTGGACTAATAATGAGCGCGCGCGCGGCACGCCGCCGTATATATGCCTGCTCCTGACGTCACTCCCCAAGATAAGGACTCCGCAGCATCAGTCCCATAAAGAAACGTGTTTAATCGCGGATTGCCGACCGTAATCCGATAACCGACGCGGGTGCGACGCCGTCCATAGTACCTACAACTTCGAATTTTCGCGTCGTTATCTCCTATTAGACGCAACAGTAAAAACTGCTTTCGGAAACCGTGTTAATGCAATAATTTTCATGTCAATATAATCTAATCAAACGTCTAATGCTGCAAGTGACGTTTTGTTTTTTTTTTGGTTGTTTTGATTGTAACTGTATGTAAGAAGTTTGATTATGACTATGAGTACTTTTTAGTTTTAGAGTTTGTGCGGAAAGAGAAGTCTCGTGGCTTATATGGGATTTCATGAATTCTATGAGACTTGATTGATACGAAAAATAATATTTTATAGAGGAAAATACTCGAAACAACGAAAAACTAAACTTTCTTAGCTTTTCATAATTAGAATACAATACCAATTATGCTCTTAAATGGATCCAGCATTTTTGTTACACCTTGTATTACTTATGTTATGTATCGTAAAAAAAAATCATGTATGAAAACTTGACAGTTTTCTATGGGATGACAGCTCCGTCGCCATATTTAACGTTGATGAGTCTGTTAATTGTGCGTGGTGCAACCCACCCTAATTAATACATACAGAATTTATACAATACTGGAATAAGATATAAATAGCTGTTTGGTGAAGAAAACCATGATTTTCAAGCCAGGCAAAATTGTGCATCGTAGGCAAAGTGGAAGAGATCCCTTACAGGGATAAGTTCGCCTTTCTACTTTGTTTTTTCTTTTATCATGTTTTATTGTAACTTTTTTTAATGTACAATAAAGTGTTTACACACATACATACAACATGCATACATACAAAGTTGTAGCAGTTGACTGTACCTACACGATACAAAAGAATAGAAATGAATGAAGGTTTATACCTACGAAAAGTAGGAAGTTAACGAACGCATACCGGTTCTATAACCTGTCATTAACAAACCCACGTTCTATAAATTCTCTGACCTACAAATAAGAAGAAAATTTTAGCTATGTGATATATGATCTACCTATATGTTTTTGGGTAAGCTGTTGGTATCCAAAATATAGATTTTTATGACTTTATTATATTATTACTTTTCAATAAGTACTCGTTTATGTTAATAAGTTTGTAACTTAGTTAATACGTAACCAGAAGGGCCTTTTAATAAAAGTACTTATAAAAATACAGCAATAATTCGACTACAGAGCACCACACTATAAGATTAAGTATATAGTCATCTCTTAAAAAGCTAATACATATTTAAATCGCTCATACTCATTTTTTTTATTCAGATAACGATAACCGCTTCTACGAGATAGTGTAGTAGGCACTAGGGGACTGAACAGTGAACATTTTCTCTATGCTTCCTATTAATAAATACAACAATGTAAACAGGCACCCAAAAATTACCAGCTCCAATAAAACCCACAACACTAATAACACCATTATCGAATAGCTATCACAAGGTCGTCCTTCTTTTTGCGATCACTCACTTTTAAGATAGCTGCGTTGAAAGTGTTGAAACAGAGAACAATTTTATACACACCGGAAACAGGCCAAAGAGGTTCTAGCATATCTATGGATATTTGAGGCGCCACACCAATTCTATTTTTGTAGTAGCTTTTATTACCTACTTATTTTGAAATATTTCTTTGATAATTTATCAATGTGCACTGATTTTTTTTATTGTTTACCAACAACCAAACTTCGTCTACTAGTAACTTAATACTTCAGAACTATGGCATAAGCTTATTACTTACCAAAGTGTTATGTTATTTATACGTAAACTTTGATATACATCCAGTGACATGTAGCAATACGATTAAATAAATAAATAAGTTTATTAGAAAAGCACAATCCCCCTAATGAGAGCGCCACTGGACGATCGACGCACTCTTAAGGAAATTCCACGACGCAATTTATTACTATAACTTCAAAAATAACTCTTGTTAATCCAGCGAAATAATCAATTTTTTGCTGGATACTTGCGCTCATCGAGAATCAAATAAAAAATTATAGCTTGACGTATGAATAGTTGGCCCTACAACTTTACTATTGATAGTCCCGAGCCGTGTCAATTATTTCTCCTGACTTTTTTTAGTAAGATCCGTGAACGTATCCGTCCGAGGAGGTAGGTGTAGGGGAATTCCACGCGAGCTGAGTGTGTAAGTACTTTTATTTTCAATCTACCTCTACATAATAGGTATTTAATTTAACAGACAACAAACCTTAACCGCACTTCCTTTCACATTAAATTCGTTATTGGACGTTTTAAACTTCGTCAGGTACGGACGTCTTTTCAGGACACCGCAGACATAATATAAAAGAAACTGGCCAAGTGCGAGTCGCGCTCGCGCCCCGAGGCTTCCGTACATCACACTATTTTAACAATCACTGGACATTGCAGTAACGATTAGAAAAATTGGTTTGAGGGACAAACTTTGAATTGGCAGTTGAGAAACGGTTGTCTCTATTAATCGAAATAGGTAGATCTCGAGTTTACCAAATTAGTATTAGTACTCACAAAAATAATACTACTTAGTCATATGAATGTATTGGAAAATATGTAACTCTGTACAACTTCTTAACTTATTGTTGTATTTGTTGTTTCTTGTTGTGTTTATGTACATAGGTATTTGCTTTTGTGATGAAACAATAAATTAATGATTTTCGGACTTTATTTTAATAGTGCTGTAAGACCTTCCTTGCCATTATGATTCTATAAGAAAGTACACCTGTGACTGTGAAGAAGTAGAAAATAAGGTTTTAATGGCAGGTATCCTTGGATTGCGTTGCACGGCGTGAACGAGCTGCCGGCGTGCGTTCACTTGGCTGAATCGATGAAGCCCCCGTGGGACTTGGAAACAAGCTCATCTCAATTTGATAGACATAGACATAGAAAATTTTGATGATGATAATGATGACTGTCGAAGCACATGATGTTGATGTATTAGCGGATAATGTTGGAGGTTTTTGCTGAAATCGTCTCTAAATTCTAAACATTTAATTATGCGACTGATTTAATTATTTATTTTTTGTACTTATTATTCATTGTGTTATTTTTGTTGTACTTAGTAATCACTGTATGATTCAAAATGTATTCCTGAAGTACACATACACAATCTCAACAAACAAATATAACTTAGTCCGCCTCGAACTGAGAACTCACGATTTCCTTGCAAACGAATGACCAATGGTAGGTGACCGGTGGTAGTTTCTTTTCTCTCTGAATGTGCCTAAATTGAAGAATAAATATCTTTTATCTTTTTTTTTTAATGCAACAAGATTTTTTCGCGCCCTTATCGATCCTGCCAATAAACGAACTCTCAAATTTTACGTATCTCTGCTACAACCCCAACTTCTCTTCTTCTTCATCCTAGCGTTTATCCCGGCTTGGGGTCCGCTTGACAACCTAATCCTATGAATTGGCGTAGACACTAGTGTTTACGAAAGCTGCTACAACCCCAACGTCCCCAACTTTCATGAAGATCAGAAAAACGTTACTAAAGTTATCGATATCGCGGAACAAACTCTAAAAATTAAAATGCCATCGAAATGCCGAGACGTCCCAGTAGCCAGAAGTTGTTTGTAAGAACTTCGCTTTGCTTACGCTCAGCTCGTTCGATAAAGACATTAGTACTTGTATTGGTGTAACCACAGCAAAATTCTACGCGCTGATTATTTCAGTAATAGAGCTGATGTTGGTTATTTTTGATACATAAAGATTATTAGAAATTACCTATGTAACAAAATTATAAATTTGAACGATAAAAAAATTACTAAATGGCTAGTATTTTTAATGCGAATATAATTTCTTCCAAAATTTAAGGACGAATAAACCTGCCAAGTAGCTCGAAAACCACGCGACCTGCTTCGTGACCAGTGAGACCACAACATCATCAAATCACTTCTAACGGTGATGCTGATATTTTATAGCCAAAATAATGTCGAGAATCTAGATAACACGATTTACATATTTAAAAAGTAGGAGAATATATTTAAAAAGTCTTTTTCATACGTCATTTATATTTATAAGACGTTTGTCTTTGTAAGACAGAAAAGTATAGTGCATTAATTGAGTTTTAATTGAATTTATTTATTTATTTGTCCGTTATATTCTAGTAATAATTTTAGTAGGTAAGTACATTTTGGCCAGGGTCTCGTTTACCTACTTCAGACATAGACAGAGAGAATCATACTATTTCTTTCTTACGCTAGTAGCCTCGCTACTGAGTGAAAAAGGGATGAGTATAGCTTATTACTTGCTGTTATTGTTTTACATCTACTTTTCTGTTTGTAACTTGTGTATACTCTGTTTCTTTAATTTGAGCTGCAAAGTGGTTATTTGGCATGAGTGTTGAAATTGAAAGCTGCCCAAGCGAAGGAATCTAAAATTGAACCATGAGCGAAGCGAATGGTTCAAAGATAGGTTCCTGAGCGTAGCGAGGCTTTCAAGACACGAGACGCCAAATAAATTTGCAGTCATGCGGAACACACAACTTTTCACCTCACTACTGCGAGGAAAATGCGAGATGCAAGAAAAACAAGCTTAACTCGGCATTTTGTACCATTCCATTAATTCTGTAGGTGTTGAAATCATATCGTCATCGCTGCTAGAATCACAATTTTTTCATAGTTCAAAGAGTTTAACCAGGACAAATTTACGTGAATTGTGAAAACTTTCAACTTTTAAATTTTTTCTTTTTTTTCCGGGTGCGTTCAGAAATTACACTCTTATGTTTCAATTTTTATACCAAATAAACATTAAAATTGTGTTTTATTTAATAGATTAATTAGTCAAAATATGTAAATGAAACTGTTATACTATTTGTATTTGTAATAAAATCTATTTAACGTAAAATAATCTGTAGAAAAAAAATAAACAGTTAAAAATCTGTAATCATAAACCATGTTTATGAATTGATATTGTATGTGTATTTTTTTAATAAAGCGGTATCCAAATGTTGAGATTTTCTTTGGCGATCTGACCAGATCGCCCGTTATTAGCGTGCGTTGATTGGTTATTTGAAGATTTATCGACTGATGAAATCAGTCACGCGTTGAAGGAGTTTTAAATTAAAAAAGTTACATGCACCACAGAGAATTACAATCATCGTGTTCGAAATTCAAATGACTTTTGCACGCTAGCGGATAAAATAGACTTTTCCACGCAGACTTCCCGATATAAACTGAGGTTTTCAGAGCGAGTGAGGTGAAAAGAATATTTATGTTATGTTATGTTACTTCCACGGTTACTTCACTTTTTGGTAACTATTATTTTTTAAGTGTATCCTAAGTATATTATCCTAGGTGATTGCTTTTAATATCAAGTCTAAATCGATCAATGTCATTCAAACATTTGAAAACATGGATACTTATAACTTATAACAATGTGAAATCAATAAAACTTTATTAAAATACTATAAGAAAAGCACTTTACAACAAAACTATATGTAAATAGAGTCAATTTAATCCCATCAAAAACATTAAGATGTACAAAAACGCAAGTCATGCAACGCAGTTCTTCGATCGCAAAAAGTATTGATCTAATGAAAAACCAAGCCAGTGTCCATAGAACTCAATCCCTACTGGGGTTCAGTAATAATATTTCATTGCGAACGTTTCAATCTTTGATTATTTATTAAACCAACCGGATGCGAGACGCGCTCTCATTTCTATCGGAAAAAGTCAGCCGTTTTTTGCGGGGGTGGGGAACGTCAAATGTATGCGAAACGTCAAAATAGCCACGTCAAATAAACGTCAGTCCATACAATGAGTATGACCACTGGTCATACATTTTCGGCAGAAGGGAGCGTCTGTCAATGGCCACTCCGCTTGGTTTAAAGCTCTAAGGTTTCAATATTAGATAGGTATCTAGATTTTTATAATAAATAGAATGACCTGGAGTTCGATTTTTGAATCTCACCGGATGACTTATTTCGTACTAAATAGTCATCGGCTGCATACAAAAAAAGGCACCGGTGATATTCAAAAATCGAACTCCTGGCCATCGCACGGCTAAAAAAAGGTTAGGTACAGCGCTTGCCGGCCTATACAATGTGTAAATCTAATACGGGCGATAAATTAAACTAGACATAAAACTCATTAGTGTTATCATTAATTAAGATGTGTTTTTAAAATTGCACTTAACTGTGACCCTATTAATTAATTTTTGGAAATTTTATCAGCAGCAATGTACTGTAAACATGGTATTGAAAGTAACTGTCAACGAGCGTTTAGCGCGATTGTGTTTGTATTATATGTATTGCGGGCCGAATTATTTTGTATGGATAAAATTTTTATTGCAATTCTAAGTAGAAGTTATCTAATACATTTCTTATGTCCTATACCTACTAATCACCGTTAAGAGATTCGCCCGTATTAGATTTACATACTGTATTGTTGGATAAATATTGTATTACATAGTTCTATTGTTATTACGTTTCTATTTTGTTGTCATGTGCAATAGCCAAGTCATTCTATTATTATTTTGGTAGTTTTAACTTAAAAGAGTGCCATTGTCTAGCTGACCTAGCTAAGTAATTACTAGGTAATAAAAATCATGCTCAATAAATAGATTAGGCAGTAGCATTTTTGTCGAGAATGAGTTAAGTCTTGACCTAAATCTATTTTTTTTATATTACCTGTTGCTCATGACTCATGTCAAATGTAATTAGTCTAGACTAAGGGCCGGTTGCACCAAACTGTCTGTGAACGTAAACGTAATCGTAAAAAAAATGTTGTATGAAAAGTTTGACAGTTTTCTATGGTATGCCAGCTCCGTCGCCATATTTAACGTTGATGAGTCTGTTAATTGTGCGTGGTGCAACCCACCCTAAGTAACTGGTACCCTAATTAAATACTTGCCCAATTTACGATCAAAGACAATGGTTTCGTCAATGTTGAGATACTGCGACTAAGTTACGCGATGGTGCTCCTACACTGAGGATATAATAGATATTTGTGGGAATGAAGAGCATCGTAAGTTTACAACAGTGCGATACTCTTATAATTACCAAAGAGATGTATACATTGTATTTATAAATATTTAGAGGAGCACAATCTAATAACTTTTTGGAGCTCCAAGTATTAAAGGGGATAATAATAATCTTACACAAATCAACCTAGTCCCAACCCAATATATGGCGTAATGTATGCCGCCGTACAGTGCCATCTAGTAAAGCTATCGAACTTGGAACATAAACCTAGTTTGAGACTAGGTTGATTTGTGTAAGATTATTGTCCCCAAATATTTATTTATGACTATTAATACATATAACGTTATAAGGGAATATTTGTCACACTATGTTACTTGTATAATGTTAATATAACCTGTGTAGGAGCACCAGAAGTAAGACAATATGCCATAGAGAGACTTGCGCTTTTGGTAGAGATCGTATAAGACATAATAAGACCTAATAATAGATTGCACGCCTCTTTGCAAAGGACTGATCAAGTAAAAGTTCTCACCAGAAAATGGCGGGAGATAGCACAAACCTTTGACTATTCAACCAACCAGCAGGCTTATGATGGCAGTAGTTGTCCGCCGATAACTTGATAAAAAGCTGACAACTTGACACATTCACACAGCAAAACATGACAATGTGTCAAGTTGTCAGCTTTTTATCAAGTTATCGGCGGACAACTACTGCCATCATAAGCCTGCAGACCGGCCTTGTCTTTCATTTTCTGTACAAAAAGGAGAGGAACGTCAAATGTATGCGAAACGTCAAAATATCCGTCGTATAAACGTCAGTTCATACAATGAGTATGACCTCTAGTCATATATTTTCGACAGAGGGGAACGCCTGTCAATGGCCACTCCGGTTGGTTTAAAACTCTAAAGCACAAACCCACGACTACTCTGTCCTGTCATGAGTATGAATATAAGACAGAATGAAGAATACCGCTAGGTAGGTATTCAGTGTACCTACCTCCGTAATAGCTTTAATTTAATTATCACTGACACAAAACAAGTTATCGTAATTGTGATAACGGGATGACGGCTCAAATATTCATTCAAATTACTACAATACAATATTGGTAGACCTACTTTTGACTAAGGGCCGTATTCTAACTTTAAAACACGTTTAGACACAATACAACTTCAATCTATACAACTAGCTAATTTTCAAGCAAATTCTGACATTTCTGATTTATAGACACTGGCATCACCGAATGGGCCCTACGGAAAACCAGCGCCGATTTTAAAGCTGGCAATATGCTGATTTGGTTCCATTTTGTGATGCACGTTATTTTTTTTTTGGTTTCTATTGTTATTGTCTCTTAATGTATTTGTAGTGATCGTTACAAATAAATGTTAAATAAAACATTTATTTACATAACTAAATATACAGAGGTACTACAGTACAAATACTAAACTAAATTACCACTAGAGTACCATTTTGTACCTTTTGGAGTTGAAACTCTAGGTCCATGGGGTCCCAGCGCACACAAGTTTTTTGCAGAAATCGCAAAGCGTCTGGTTGATGTAACTGGTGACCGAAGAGCTGGCGGTTTCCTCGCACAGCGTATCAGCATTGCGATACAACGAGGAAACGCCGCCAGCATCCTTGGTACAATGCCGCAAGGGCCTAGTTTAGAATAAATGTTTATATTTCTGTATTTATTTTTGGTCTTAGTGATAGGTTTTTTACAATATTTTTATAAAAGTAAAATACAAAAATACATCAAAAATACACAAAAACAATAAAAAATGTTTATATTATTATTATTAAATGTGTTTTCATATATGGTATCGCTAAGTCTGTATGAGGATGCAGACTTAGTGATAGCATAATTGGTATAGGCAGAGTTAGCGTAGTTGGACTTTACGTTACTATAAAAACAGGTTCAGCCTAGGACAAACTATAAATAGACTTGAACGTAGAACATATTTTAAATCGGGTTCGCCCGTTGGATACTAAACTACGACGAAATATCCCTATATAAACCTATGCAATATCCCGCTATTTCAAATAAAGTTGTGATTGAACACCCATCTAATTGTGGGGTCATGTTTCGGAGCTAGTATGATTTTTATGCTTAAGAGTCCGGTAACGATTTCAAAACGAAAATCGCTAATAATGAAATTACTCACATAAATCGTATTTGATAAGATAGTTTGAAGTCTTTTTATTGCAAAAAAGTACTTATGGTCTATATATATATTAATATTTAATACCCTAAAACTCAATTCTTACAGAGCTTGTTTAGTGAGTACCTATGTTGATTCGTGCAATCTTGTCGTTTGACTTTTAAATATTATTTGTTTTGGCCCCTAATATGTTTTACATTATCTGAATAAAGCATAAAGTGAAAAATATTTTTTTGTTTTTATTTTTGTAAAATACTTTAATATCTTCCTAAAAATATCATCTAAACTGCGGCAATTTTTCATAAAATTACCTTACTCTTTCACCTCTCAAAGCAAAAATTGCGAAACAGGTGTTAGATTAGGGTGAATTATTTATAAATGAAACATAAAATAAAAAAATCGTTTTATTTATTCCATTAATAAAGAAACGATCCTTCATAATATGTATACAAACTAATAGAAGTGATGTTAGTTACGGCAAAACAGCATCAAAAAGTTCAGCAAAATCGAAATAAAAGTTTACAGGACTCTTAAGTATTATTTATTACCGTTCACTAGTAGTACTAGTATCAAGCCATATACCAAATGTTCGCACTTTGACCGCATTTTGACCTTGACTCTACAAGTAAGGTTCATTCCCACACACTTACACGTGTAGCTTGTAATAAATCGATTGCGTGATGAAGATGATAATTATATGTATCTGTATCATTTAAAATGTAGTTTACAAATGATTTTGTTTACGACAGTTACACATAAAATTACTAAGTGATGTGCCCGTTCGCATTTTTATAATATGACAAGATTACTAGTAACGCACCTATCCTAGTAGGTACCTAATATACCCAGTAATATGTATTGGATAGTTACTTTTTTCAGGGCAGTGTGGCTACAGTTTTTCAAGGCAGTGTGGCTACAGTTTTTCAAAGAAACATAGATCTTTTCTAGTAATGATGAACTCAATATAATGCCTAATTCGATTAAAAACCATCCAAAAATATACTTAAACATTTTGCAATAGCGAATGAACGCGGCAACGCAGCGAGCGTGATAGACATCTTTTCGAAGGGAGCAGCTTGAAACGAGTAGGTGTTATAATATGTATATTATTTATGAGTATTATAATACCTAATAAGTAATTTCTAAATATCGATTTTTTTGACAGTTACCTAGTTACCTACTACATGTACAGTGCTCCCCTAAAGATATAACTTTCGGAAATCTCACTACAAACCACAGTAAGTAGCGGCACACTAAATACACTTTGTGTTAAAATTTGATAAAGATACGTCTTATACTTTCTGAGTAAATTGAGTAAAATGGCTGTGACAAACGGCCGGACGGATGGACGGACGGAAAGACGGACATGACGAAACTATAAGGGTTTAATTTTTATATCAGGGCTAACGGGATTTATTTTAATATCAGGAACCCAAAACACAAATAAACATGAGAGAAATGCCCCCAAATTTATTCTCTTTTTTCCATGCCGTTAGGGTCAATCGAAAAAATTGTGTTCATAAGTCAAAGGACTTATCTTTTCTTGATTTTCTCAGTTTCGTTACGAAAATTAGCCATACATTTATATAGCTAATCGTAACGAAAATGATGAAAACTTAATCTCATCTTTTCTTCATTTTCTCATTTTTGTTACGATTATTAGCTATATAAATGTATGGCTTCGAATCCAGGTCAGGGCATTTATTTGTGTGTTAATCACAGATGTTTGTTCCTGATTTATGGATGTTTTCTATGTATTTAAGTAAATAATTATATATAATAGATAGGGTTCACCCTGTTTTCGCATAATAATTGTAGTCATATTTATATTGTGCATAATCGACATGATCATAATTAGCTTTACCCATAAACTGTTTTCGCATACTTATGTTGAGCCATAGATAAATGAGTAGATAGATTGCTAACTCCATACATAGCAAATCTACTTATTAGATAACTAGTAGTTCGCCCCGAACTGTGAACTCGCGAATCTTGTGTTTCGCCATAAATGTGCAATAGTAGAATTACTACAAATACCAAAAATAGGTATCGGGTATTTTTTTCTCAACTAACCATCACGGTGAAACTAAACGTCCATATTAAACTGTGCGGTTGATGCGCAAGATTATACCGCGACGATATCGCTTCAGATTTGACAGTTTTTGTCTCATCTAAATTTAAATCCACCTCTCACATGCCTCTCACTCTGTTGCTTTGACATGTCGTTCTCATCTGTGGACCACCTATATAGGTTTCGGTCACCATCATTATGTGTCTATGGTAACTCTCTCTAACTAATGTGTTAATGTCAGTATGCTGATGGCCCTAGCAGCCAAAGCTCTAATAAATTAAAAAAAAAGTCAGTTGTCAAAATATTTACACCAAAATCAAAATATAATTGAAAATATTTTTGAAATCAATTTTATGTTGCTAATTGTTATGAAACAGTAAGCAGTTAATAAGGATTTGACGAGAGTGTTAATCAATACCTTTCGTTTGATACCAAACTCAACCATACTTGCTCGTAAAAGTAGCAAATAAGATGACCAATGTAACAGGACCTCTTTACAAAACCTTTTTAGGCCTTCTAATTTCAGAACCCCCGTCTCAATCCAGCTCATATACGAACTCGCAAATTTTGTTGGTCTCTGCTACAACCCCAACAAATTTCATCAAGATCGGAAAATCGTTACTAAAGTTATCGTCGGACAAACTATCGAAATCAAAAAGCCATCCAAATGCCGAGACGTCCCAGTAGCCAGGTGACAGTTGTTGTTTGTAAGAACGATCTTCGCTTACGCTCCGCTCGTTCGATAAGTCGTATGGGAGGTATGGTTAAACTCATTTTTACTAAGTTTTAAGCACACTTAAATCGTAATACGTATTAAGCTGTAATCTTTTGAATAATAACTTTTAGCAAAGCTCGCTTAAAACTTATTATATATACGCATTTAGCCATGTATGGAGAGAACACTCTAGGTACTTAATTCTCTTTGGTTGAGCATAATTGGCTTTGGCAGATTGTTATTGGTCCGAATATTACTGGTTCATAAAGTCAATATTCCGAATCGTATTTAGGCATAAAGTGTAAGAGCATAAAATTTATTTGACGAAAATTATATTGCAGAATTTTAATTGTTTGGCATTAGGGCCAAATTGCATCATTCAAATGTCACTCCCGCTTTTTCGCAACAGTACGTTTCTGATGATATCACAGTTCTAACCCAACCTAACCCACTTTTTCGTAGCAGTTTTTTTTGTTGAGGTCGCAGTTCTAATCTAACATAACCCAAACGCAGAAGTACATTTGTGTTGAGGTCACAGTTCTAACCTAACCTAACCCACTTTTTCGTAGCAGTTTTTTTTGTTGAGTTCGCAGTTCTAACCTAACCTAATCCAAACGCAGAAGTGCATTCCCATTGAGATCACAGTTTTAACCTGAGCTAACCCACTTTTTTCGCAGCGTTTTGGTTGCTTCGGTGTACGCTAAAAAACTTTCGGATACTGAAAATTATGCCAAATACAATTATGCTTATCAAGTTTATGCGTAATAACATTCGGCTACAACAGTGGTATGCTAAATCATTTGCGGACATTAGATATTCGCCATGTTGTGAATTATACGAAATAAGGTTTCTGCTGCATTATCATTCGTCTAAAACCGATTATGCCAGGTCTGTTATGCGAAAAGCGTTTCGGATAAATAAAAGTATGCCAAATAGAGGGAACCCAATAGATAGATATAGATAAATATCTATATCTATCTATTATATATATCGTCGCCTAGTATCCACAACATAAGCCTTCTTGAGTTTACCGTGGCGTGGAACTTGGTTGATTTGTGTAAGATTGTCCCATAATATTGGGTTCTTGGCAGCGGAGTCTCTTTACACAGTGGTACAAAGATCAATTGACAGTAGTAGGTCGGCAGGTAAATACATATAGTATAACAATATTAAATAAAGTATAGTCCAATACGCCACTGCAAATAGGAGTGCTTGTGCTTACACATATTATAGTGGAGGTTTGAATATAAACCTTAATTTAAAGAACTTAAAGTTGTTTTTAAAATTAGAACCGAGGGAGTAAGAAGCACTTGAGAATGCGTACCTTTGCTCCATTTGAAGGAGTAGCGGAGAAAGGAGTGTGATTGCGCTACACTCGCTAAAGCATGGCAGCGGTTCTATTGGATAGGGTACTCCGGTCAAAGACAAAAAATAAATAATAGTAGTAGGTAATAATAGTAGGTAGGCGTCCATGGCACGACTTTTTAATGTCGGCCATAGCCGATGGTGGCGGTGAAAGGGTTAAAATGGTGCTCGGAGCTCGGAGGAGCGACCGAAGAAATGACTGCAAGGTCTTAGTTTTTCAAGTTAAAGTAATATTTTGTAGGTATCTGCATATGGAAGACACATAATTTAGTCAAAGCTTATCTTATCCGATTTTACTATAGTATCGACTAATCACTTATTTTACTTAATTTGAATGTATTTATTAAAAAGAATATCAATAGTCAATTTAATATAAATAACATGTCAAATACACGTGTTTTGAAATGACCTTATATCCGACCGTGTTTATTATATATTAAAATCGAGAATTAGTTATTTACGAGTAAATTTGTCATATCTTCAACGCAAATACTTGCAGATCATCCTACGTAGTTCAGTATTTTGTTGAGTCACTTTACCAATATTCTACACAATTCTATAATATCTAATAAATATATCTAATAAGGGGTGGTAGAGATTGTTGAGTTTTGAAGTATTAAGACGAGTAGAAAGGTTTCAAAGATTAAAAAGAACTTGGATATTATTAACGGACTTTTATTCAGGGTGTCCCAGAAATCGACGTCAAGCCGTAAATGGATGATAGACCAAGTTATAACAGTTATCAGAAAAATACAAAAAAAAATCTATCACATGTTCTTCAAAAATTATGGTCACCTCAAAAATTTACTAGAATATTCACGCCCTGGTCTCTTAACTTCTGTGTGATAGTGCGAGTTTTGTATGGGAGCGAACACGCCGCGAGTTCGCCGCGTACGAGTTTTATATAGAAATTGCTTTAAAATCGCTCAAATGTGATAAGGCCCTTAGGGCACCGTGCCTGGAGAAACAAGTGACGCTATTTTTGTAATGGGTCATTCTATAATATATAAACACAAATAATAACTGTGAATGATATAGGTAGTATAGTTGACCACTAACATCCACGTAATACATACGACATCAACGTGCGCTCAAGTTAATTCTAATCATTTAATTACCTATATACCTACATAATATTTTGGAAACACTAAAACAATTAACGCTTGCTAGGTACCTACAATATCATATAAATAGTAGGTTTTATAACCATGAACGGTACTTAAAAAGTAAATTAAACTCTGTGTAGTTTACGACTGTCGGAGTGAATAAGAAAACTTGCTTTTTGGCAGAAGTTAAGGAGATGAAATAAATTAATTAAGAATAGAGCACTAAAGAATAACCTTTGTACGATAAAAAAACTCATCACGAGTAGACGCGATGTGTGCTCTATGACGTAGCTTGTGACCTTTGCAAATATTGACAGACGATTAATTTGATGTTAATTTAATCCATATTAAATGCAGTGTGTAAATCTAATACGGGCGAATCTCTTAACGGTGGTTAGTATAGGACACAGACTACAGTGGTTGAGGTTATCTGTGGTATAGGACATAAGAAATGTCATTAGACAACTTTTACTTAGAAGTGCAATTAAAATTTTATCCATACAAAATAATTCGGACCGCAATGTAATGCAAACACACTCGCGTTAAAGGCTCATTGACAGTTTCAACACCATGTTTATAGTAGTACATTGTCGCCGATAAAAAATTCAAGAATTAATTATTGAGTCACAGTTAAGTGTAACTTAAAAAAACATCTTAATTAATGATTACACTAATGAGTTATAACTATGTCTGGTTTAATTTATCGCCCGTATTAGATTTACACACTGTATAATACCTGTATAATGTAAAAGATATGCCCATCCTTGCACGGTGCACTACCTCCCACCGTAAAAAGTTACGTGTTAGTGTAGGTATTGTATCTTGAAAATAGGTAAATATTGATTTAATATCTGTTAACCGCAGGTTGGATTATGATTTTTTTTGTCATCAACAGAATTATTATGACGTTGAACTATAATCATAGCTCGGACAATTCATCGCAAAAACGTCGCAAAACGAATATAACACCGAAATGGAACAAGATATATTAAATTTGTATTATGTACAGTATTTTAATAATATATTTTTATATTATATTCATAACCACCACCCAAAAAGTATGCATTTCGTTCCATACATAATTAATTTTTGCGATGACTTGTCCGAGCTATGACCATAATGTTGTCTCGTATTTTTATTACGGCTAAATTACGTCATGTTATAACATTTCATTTAGAGGGAGGATATATAGGATAGGATATTATTTTTTGTAAACGTCTACGCCACATTTTTGCAAAAAACTGGCTTAACTGGTTTTATGTCGTACAACATAAACTTGTTATTTGTATATTAAAAATCCTGTTATTATCTACGTAATCATTTCATTTCAAATTTTAAGGCGTAGGGATGTGACGACCCCATCACCCACTGGTTTCCACCAGCGCAATCAGTCAACGCAGGACAGCTTGTGGCGAGCTGTTGGAGAGCGGCGACTCCGCGAACCTAAGTGCCCCTGGGGTGCCCTGTTGGATGGTGGGACAGATCCTTTGCCTCTGGCTTGCATTAGCCGGCTGTCCAGTCAGTGAGGTCGCTAGAGCTGCGTTCTCGAGGGTAGATGTGGAAACCTTAGTGGCGAGTTGGCCCAGCCCCCGCACCGGTGTTGCCTTTGAGCCATCTTCGATGTCGTTTTTTATGGGGGCCCATCTTGCGGAGGGCGAGTCACCGTCTGCCGGAAATAAAATTGGATACCGTTTTATTAAGCAGGTGTCCGGTTCTTCACCCAATAGCCCAGTAATTAGCCCATACTATTCACCCAATAGCCTAATAGTACATTTTAGACTCCATTAACTCTTAATAGTCCTTACACCATGGCGGGTGCAGTCTTTGCGTGCGTCCCATGACATGGGCAGGTGCAGCATCCGCTTAATGTATCCCTCACTTTTCATTAAATTGTCGAAAGGGCCTCTGCCCGTTGGCTTCAGCTCCGCATACGCCTTCCAAAGGTCCGGAACACTATTGTTCCGTGGTCGGAAAAGTCATAATAAATAAATATTAAGTACGGGACAATGTTATACAATTCAACCTAGTCCCACAGTAAACTCAATACGATTTGTAACGTGTAATCCACCAATTTTGATTCCCCCAAAATAAGGGGAATTATAATTATTATTTAATAATTAGTTTTACCCCAAAATTTTAAGTTTTGGAATCTCAGTGGTGTCTGTAACTTATAAGTGATGGCGATACCTTGTTTTCTTCTACAGTCGGCATCAAATATATTATAAATAGTTTCTACTATTTGGCTACCCTAGCTGTTACAATATATTTGATTGACTGTGGCATGAAGTTAAGGATTTGCAAACATAATTTTTGATTGTCTTTTGTAGCACCCAAAACCGACCTCGATGTCCGACTTACGGAAATAGAAAAAACAGTAGGTACCTAAGTAGTATTTCGAGGTGTATGTGAAATTATTATTAAGTATATTTTTAAAGCATGTGTAGGGTTTCCTAATATTCAATCATTTTAGATATTTACGTAAAATATCTAAAATGATATTGAATATTAGGATACTTATACATATAATTATTGGATTTAGGTACTTTTGATAATTCAAATATTCTATAATTCGTCAATTTTCTCATGCATGACATGAAATTGCGTAATCAAATCAACAAAACAAAGTAATCATCTTTTAATGTACCTACACTGTACAGCGTTAACCATTAGTTACGTCATACCGTACAGTAGTGATCACCAAATTCCTCTTGAGCAGGCACACAGTCAAATCCTTGATATTTGCCTGATCATCGAGAAGATCCGAGAATAATGTCCGGTTTCAATCCAGCCTCTACAGTATTACACTCCAGTGGTATTGCGTTTCATCGTTTACACTAATAGTTAGGGAGGCGAATAGGGGGATTTTCGGCAATACTCGAGCGTGGCAGTTTAAGATATGAGAGATACCTTAGACCTAATAGAACAACCTTGTAAAGTA
Source organism: Pammene fasciana (assembly GCA_911728535.1). NCBI lineage: Eukaryota > Metazoa > Arthropoda > Insecta > Lepidoptera > Tortricidae > Pammene > Pammene fasciana. The sequence goes on from OU452279.1 coordinate 7,992,838, forward strand.
TTTAGCTCTATATGTAGTGACGCGCGCCTAGGATAGACGATCAGATTAGTAAAAAAAAATGGATAGTCTGAAATACTCCAGCGCGTCAGTTTAAGATATTGGGGGTTGATTTTAGTGTTTAAAGACTAAATTTAACTAATCTGACGATAAGTCCTTGACGCCGCCGAGTTATAGGGTTGCGAACTTGTAAAAAAAAACGTTAATCCGGCATTCTCGAGCGCGATTTTTATTTATTTTGTTTTGTAGAATATAATCTAAAACTTACTAAAAATACAAAATCTGCCGGTTTCCGCATGACCGGAAGTGTGGAGGAGCCATTTCGTCTTCCTAAGAACGCGTTACGGCATATAAGTCGCGAACGATACATTTTACAAAAAAAAGTTTAAATAAACAAAAAAGGTAATTTTATTTTACACAAAAAAGGTGTCTTTACATTTTTGTCCAAAGTTAAAACTTTTTGACTTGAAAGTTAAACCTTTTTCGGTCAGATTAAGAGAACCCACCAACATTTTTGTCAGATTAAAAAAATATGCTTTCAGGATACCGAGATAAACCTCCCCTATGAAAATCTGACGCGCTCGAGTATTTCAAAAAAACTTTTTTTTTTTGCATTTTCAAAAATTTATCGTAACTTATCGTCACGCCGAAATCGTCAGTTTTTTTAAAGGGAGCTTCCTTGGGGCCTACTTAACACGCGCTCGAGTAAATTTTTTTTTTTGCATTTTTGACTACTTTATATGCCTACCCCCACCACGCAAACCGGCAGATTAGTATACCGTTGTTATCAGAGGCACTCGGGGCATACGTAGTATGAATATCTGACGCGCTCGAGAATGCCCAAGTAACTGTTTTTTTTAACATTTTTGAAAAACCGTACACGCCAAACCCACCGCTAAAATGGTTTTTGCCATACGAGCTTTTCTTTTCGAAATTATTTTATCTTTCGATTTTGATAGGTCTCGACGGCGCCGTTGAATTACGCCATTTAGCTACCTCGCCTCCCTCACTATAAGGCCTTTGACTGTGCAAGGTAGGACAAGCTTTGGGACCTTACCGATAGACTGAGACTTGAAGGATTGGGACTAGTACACCTATGTGCCCCACCTATGTGTGTGTGTGTGTACTCACTAGACCCTTCTAGTGCAATTTGTCTGTGGTTTTCTGTAAGTTAAAGGTGCAGCCCCAGTCGGGCTCTGCTCCAGTATTGAGAAACACAATCTTTTTCATGTTTAAACACTTATCGATACATCGATAAATCGATAAAACAATCGAAAGAATAAGCTGATAATGCACGTCCTTGCGACGTGTCATATCAAAATCGAATCGTTTAAATAGAATACGTTAATAAATAACTGACCGATTAACCCACACAAATTTTAACACTCTCAACGCCAGTTTTGCTGTCGCCATTCATAAATCTTACTATACATATTGCTGTCGCCATTCATAAATCTTACTATACATATATGATGTTTATAAACCACTTATAATAGGTACCCCATTTCCCGTAGGGATAGAGTAACTTATATATGTAGTAAAGCAGCACAGCCTAAAGAACTTTTTGAATCTCAAGTTAATCGCGCCATCTGCCACCTAAAGGATACCTGCACTGCTACTCCATCTAGTAGCTACTAGTGTACTGCTAGTACGTTATTCGTTACTATTAGATGGAGTAGCAGTGCAGGGTGCAGGTGACATTTTCTCTTACATTTTGGGTATCTTTAGGTCGCTTTCGGGCAGATGACGCGATTAACTTGAGCTTCAAAAAGTTATTATTTAGGCTGCGCCTCTAGTCTATGTAGTCTATTACTCTATGCCGTAGGTATCTTACGGTACAAGATCATCGATCCATTTGTAAGTATGGAGCCTTGCCTTCTATGTAGTGAGTAAATATTATATTATTTGCTCCCTTCGCTGCTTCTACACATTGTACGTCACATTTTGTACGCAAATGAAAAACTATTGAACCCCACCGGCGCCTTCCATAAGTCCCATACCATAGAGTAACTTATATAGTAGACCAGCACAGCCTAAGAACTTTTTGAAGCTCAAGTCAATTGCGCCCTCTGTTTAAAAGTCCCCTAAAGATACCGAAAATATAAGAGGAAATGTCACTTGCACTGCTACTGCACCTGCACTAACACTATTTTTTCATTCCAAATTCGAATCCGCATGGGTTTTAGTAATCTCCATTGCCCTTTACGTACCTTACCAGTGGCGACGCGTCCATAGTATATATATATAGAACACGACTCCAGTTTACGAAACCTGGAGTTCGATTTTTGAATCTCACCGGGTGACTTATTTCGTACTAAATAGTCATCGGCTGCATACAAAAAAACCGGCCAAGTGCGAGTCGGACTCGCGCACGGAGGGTTCCGTAAAAACCTATAACAATTGCTATTTCTTATGATTGCGTGGACATGAAAGTTTCGTTTTGCTACAGCAGAAATATATTATAAAGCTAAATTTAAAATATATTGTGAATTCCAATTTAATTTAATACCTCTACGCGTTTACGAGGAAACAGGTAGTAAGTTTAAAATTAAAAAAAATATTTTATGTACGATTTTACTAAAAATGTCTACTTTTCGTAATTTTTCCTTTGTCTGTGCTATATGGAGTTTCTTCGTGACAAGTTTCAAGTTTCTGAGTTTACGGGAAGTACCCTTTAGGTTTTGAGTTACTTGCGAGTACTCAGCTCCAAAATATGCAACTTAAATTGCTATTTCTTTTGATTGCGTTGGTTTAAAAGTTTGGTTTTGCTACAGCTGAAAGGTATTACAGACCTGAGTATTTGATATAAATTTCAATTTAATACCTTTACGCGTTTACGAGTAAAAAGGTAGCAAGTTTAAAATTAAAAAAAAAATGTTTTTTGTATGATTCTACTAAAAATGTCTACTTTTCGTAATTTTTCCTTTGTCTGTGCTATATGATGTTTTTTCTTGCCAAGTTTCAAGTTTCTGAGTTTACGGGAAGTACCCTTTAGGTTTTGAGTTTCTTGGGAGTGCTGAGTTTCAAAATATGCAACTTAAATTGCTATTTCTTTTGATTGCGTTGACATAAAAGTTTGGTTTTACTACATCTAAAAGGTGCTATAACCATGAGTATTTGACATGAATTTCATTTTAATCACTTCACGCTTTTACGAGGAAAAAGGTAGTAAGATTAAAATTGTAAATATATATTTATTGTATGATTTTACTAAAAATGTCTACTTTTTATATTTTTTCCTTTGTCTGTGCTATATGACGTTGCTTTGTGCTTAGTTTCAAGATTCTGAGTTTACGGGAAGTACCCTTTAGGTTTTGAGTTACTCGCGAGTACTCAGTTTCAAAATATGCAACTTAAATTGCTATTTCTTTTGATTGCGTTGACCTAAAGATTGGGTTTTGCTACATCTGAAAGGTACTATAGCTTTGAGTATTTGACATGAATTTCAATTTAATAACTTCACGCGTTTACGAGGAAAATGGTAGTAAGTTTAGAATTTAAAATATATTTTTTTGTGTGATTTTACTAAAAATGTCTACTTTTCGGAATTTTCCCTTTATCTGTGCTATATAAAGTTTCTTCGTGCAAAGTTTCAAGTTTCTGAGTTTACGGGAAGTACCCTTTAGGTTTTGAGTTTCTCGCGAGTACTCAGTTTCAAAATATGCAACTTAAATTGCTATTTCTTTTGATTGCGTTGACATAAAAGTTTGGTTTTGCTACATCTGAAAGGTCCTATAGCCTTGAGTATTCGTCATGAATTTCAACTTAATAACTTCACGCGTTTACGAGGAAAAAGGTAGTAAGTTTAAAATTATAAATATATATATTTTTGTATGATTTTACTAAAAATTTCTACATTTTATAATTTTTCCTTTGTCTATGCTATATGACGTTGCTTCGTGCCAAATTTCAAGTTTCTGAGTTCACGGGAAGTACCCCGTAGGTTTTGCGAGTACCGAAAACTCTAAAATTTGCAGCATAAACGACTGTATCTTTTGATTGCGTTGGCTTTTAAGATCAATTTTTTCACAGCTTCAAGGGACAATAGACCTGAGTATTTGATATAAATTTCAGCTTAATACCTCCACGCGTTTCTGAGAAAAATGGTCTTGACAGACAGACAGACAGACAGACAGACAGACAGACAGACAGACAGACAGACAGACAGACAGACGGACAACAAAGTGATCCTATAAGGGTTCCGTTTTTTTCCTTTTGAGGTACGGAACCCTAAAAAGGCACCGGTGAGATTTAAAAATCGAACTCCTGAGCAGTTTTCCTACAACTCATGAAGAAATTTCACGCCAGATACCTCCGGCTTGCCTAAGGAAAGTTTTGACACGCCGCCACTGGTAGGTACTTACTTAAGAACCTTCAGAAAGCTTTCAGTTCGTGACGATATTATCGAAGTCTACCGGGTGAAGTATAAAAACGACCATATTGCGACGAACATTTTTCATAATGGTACCTAAGTACAGTAAGTACCTATATACCCACTTACATTTTAGTTATTAATGCCGCTGTAATTTACGTTCAAAGGCGACGGGAGCACGAAACTAGTTATATGGGGAATCCAGAGTTGAGGAGCAATATAAATTGAAACAACCAGCTTCAAGGCATGAAACCAGTTCATAGCACTGTGCAGGGTCTTTATTCCGCCGTAGGCATATGAGAGATAAACAATTAATTAATAAATACCCGAGACTGAGAGAGATGTCTTCTCTTCATGCCGTTTTGTTCCCTCAGTACTGTTCAAATATGGGGTCTTATGTGTACACAATCGGTACATCGATATATCAGGCCTATTTTGAAGAAGCTATTTTTTTTATTTTCTGGAGAAGCGTTGGTGGTCTGGCGGTAAGGCGATTATCACACTGGCGACGGATCCGCATGCGGCGCCGGTGCGCGAGCGAGATAGCGCTCTGCATGTGTATATTGTGTATAGCGCCTCCGAAGGTCTCGGGCTCGGGTCCAAACTCCGGCTCGTCCTACTCCTACTGAGTTTTTCGGATAATTATGTACGAAATATTGTTTAATATTTACCAGTTGCTCTTCGGTGAAGGAAAACATCGTGAGGAAACTGGATCTAATTTCAACCAAGGCCTAGTTTCCCCTCTGGATTGGGTGGTCAGATAGCAGTCGCTTTCGTAAAAACTAAAGTGCCTACGCCAATTCCTGGGATTAGGTTGCCAAGCGTTTCCCGGGCTCAATAGAGTCGTGGTAAAAAGCCGGAACACGCTAGGAGGATGATGTCCGGCTGATTTTATTTTTAACTGTCATTTGACCTTAGTCTCTAGCGTACCCTAGTGATTGTGAGCTCACTGATAGTCGTGTATGATAACCGCGTCAGTATAGAAATATATATGAAAAACATGGTAGTTGTAGAAGAATGATAGTAGGTATTTGTTTATTACAACGGATCTACAGTAAAACTCTTCCTAAAACACACTTCAATGTAAATTTTATTACATCAGCACTACACTACCCTCATTAAACACATAATAGAGTATGATCCTATTACCGCCATCTAGTGTCAAGTAGCGTTACAAAGTAGTTACTATGTTAAACAAAAATATCGTACCAAGGTACTTGATACTTTCGAGGCAAATGTTTACCCGTAATCTGCCTACTCAACGCTAGATGGCAGTGTGAAGCACTTTATAATACAGTGAAACAACTTTTTATATATCTATTACATAAAAAAAGTAAAAGAACAAATTATTTCAATATTCATAAAAGTATGTTTTTTCCGAATCCGCTTTAAACATTTACCATACTAGTATCCAAACACAATACAAAGCGAACATTCCGAACGGAACAAATGGAATGCAGTGGTTTTGCTATACTTACAAAATTGGTGAAACGAAACGTATGACGTACAAGCGATCCATGGAAATGCAATACTTCAATACTATACTCGTTATTTGTTTCGTACGATGCAGTAATGACAAATTGTGATAATTCTAAAAACAGATGAATATTGTTTGGCTCCCAGTTCATTATTTAAATCCATCACAAATACTTTCATTCCTGCAACTTTGACAAATGAAGCATGACAATATTGGGTTCTACATTTTGTTTCACCAAGTGACAGCTATATTTATAACCTAAATTAGTCATCGAGGAATTAAATGAAACTGGCGGCGTCTGTAATAAGTGCTAGTTATGTTCGTGAAATAAAAAGTTTGTCAATAAATGTTAAAGTACCATCTTTAGCATAAAAATCCGCTGGGATTCACTCGTCGGCTCGTCTGTGACGCTAACAGAGGTAAGAGACTTAACTTTTCTAATTCAAGAATTTATGTAGAGATTTGTACACGCCCACTGAAAGAATTTACTTGTTGAATTCAAATATAATTAAAAGTTATACCCCTTAACTAATATTGTATTTAACCAAAATTTGCTTAGGTACGTACCTATAATTAAATAATACCTATTATTGACTTATTTTTTTTATGTAAAAGAATTAAACTAGTAAAGTAATAAATATGTTGCTATGGAACACTTTGTACTCAAATAAAAAAATGTATTTGCTTGCTTGTTAACAATTTCTATAAGCATATATATGTATACCTAATCTATAAGATAACCAGATTTTATCACTGCACTGCACCCACCTTGATTCATTTCTATTTGCCCTTATATAGTTGAACGGTAGAGAATGCCTTAAGGCTGTCTGCCTTTTGTGCTTATTTTTATGTTTTTTTTTTATACAATGATGGTGGCAAACAAGCATACGGCTCACCTGATGGTAAGCAGCTACCGTCGCCTATGGATGCCTGCAACTCCAGAGGTGTCACATGCGCGTTGCAGATCCTTTAAAAACAGGAGGATTCACTGTGTTGACGGCTACAGGAACATGAGAGGTCCCTCGTCGTCAACACACTGGGTCCTCTTTGAGCTATTTGGCTGTGGTTTTCTGTAAGGTGGAGGTACTTCCCCAGTCGGGGAATATCATATAATAACATTTACACATATTTTATATTAAAATGAGTACAACAACGGTTTTCAACAGGAACCTTAAAGGAGCATAACTAGCATTAGGCACAAGCCGCACAAGACTCATTGTCATAAATCAGTAGTAATTTCAAGAAGTTTTAATTGTGAGGTTCATGAGTCTGTTCAACTGAAATATTATAAAATCCACCTCAAAGAATTAAATTATTTATTTATTCTTTATTTAATAAGCACATATTTAACTTAAAAACTAGTACATTGCCCCACAAAACTATGATAATAGTTTGACTGTGGGATTGCAGTCTCATTATATAACATCTAAGTATATATAGACAAGCTATTGTGCTAAGTCTAAATAATATTTTTTTAATCTTTTCTTAAATATAGTGTACTCTTTTATTGCTACATTCTGATATTTTACAAACCCTTCTCTTAGTGTGTAATAATGTTATTGATAAAATTGTTGTTGAATTTATTACAATATTAAATTATGTTAATCATATGATAACATATTATTAATTCAAAAGATTTTTGGAAAAATAAGAAATTATAATGCAGAAAAAAATAAAATTATATTTAATTTCAATACATTAAAAATGCAAATATACATTGTTTCAAACAATTTACTGGTACAAATATTTTAATATTCAAAGTGTGTTTAATTACATATGAATTATGTAATAGGATATTACAGTGGGGCCGGGAAAACAGGGATTTATACCAGCTTAGTGGGTATTGATGGATTGGAATGTGAAATCATGAACAGGAGTTCGATTTTTGAATCTCACCGGGTGACTTATTTCGTACTAAATAGTCATCGGCTGCATACAAAAAAAGGCACCGGTGAGATTCAAAAATCGAACTCCAGGGAGCGGATTTGAAGTTGCAATCTCAATATTAATATGGATATGGCTAGTGAAATTTATTTTCATTTTTCATTTCTTTGACTTGTAATAAAAAAAAATACTGTGCATTGTGCAGAAAAAATATTAAAGAAGAACTAAAAAAAAAATATTTCAAAAGTTAACAAACAATGTTTTTATTGTTGTCATCATAATTTTTGCCCAATATATACAAAAGCTTCCAAAAAGGTTTTAACTTTTTTGTTCTGATAAGTTACATTATTTTTGTGTGTAGAAAAAATAATAAATTATACCAGTCATATCCATATTAATACATATTGAGATCGCTACTTCAAACTCGCTCTCTAATCATGAATCAATGACTCATGAATTCATGATTTTACACTCATAATGACAAATCTTATTAAAAAATACAATTTTTTTGTGTTATGGCCAGGTATTTTTTATTAACCCCCTACGCAAAATAGGCGTGTTATAAGTTTGACTAATGTGTGTCTGAGTATCTGTCAGTGGCACCATAGCTCTAAAACAGTTGAACCTATTTATATGCAATTTTTTATTTGAAAGCATAATTTCTAGTGATCTTAGACATATCCAAATAGGCTTAGCTGTTTCAGGGGTTTTCCTAAATTACTAATATATACAGTTGATGTCAAGGTATGCTTACATTTTTTCACCTTATTACAAAAGAGTAAGGTGCAAAACTGTAAACATATCTTTGACGTCGACTGTACCTAAGAGAAGGGTGCCCTCTATTTGGCATAACATTAAATAGCCTACTTTGAAAACGCTCAACAGACCTTACAACGCATATTAAGGCCGTTTCTCGATTCGGTCAAGCCACGCCCATCCGTAAGAGACACGTTTATGGCTCCCGTGCACGAAAGAAAGAGATGCAGCGCTCTTAAGGATCAGACTTTTTGACTAAACTACGATAAATAAGCGAATCTACAAAGTTTTGTTTAATTTTGTTTCTGTGACTTTTTAGATAAACCAGAATACCATATTTTTTACTAAGTTATATTGCTTAATCTCTTTTAGTTACGTAAGCTAAGAAAAATAAGGGGAAAAAGGACCCAACTTCGGTTTTTTTTTCTATCGAGGCAACTTTCAGCAATCGTGTTTCGGCTTGTGCCATAAACTTGAGTATATAGTCTAATAATATATATTCGAAAATAAATTCAGTCCCTTTTCCCGTTTAGTCAATAGAGCGTTTGAAAAAACCTATAATTTTTCAAAGTAGCATAATCATTGAAACGCATAATCTTTAATACGCATAAAATGTGCATAGCTGTAATAAGCATAACGTATTATAACGCATACAATTTAAATGGTATAATAATGAAATTGCATAATTTGACGAAGCAAAAATTTTAATGTATTTTTTTCGTCCTTGCTGATGTTGATCTCTGAGCAAGAACGTTCCAAAAGCCTAACTAATTAAGTCTGCAGAATGCAGACTCTTATATTATTTAGTAGTATTCGAATTTCCGATCCTTAGTTATAGACCTTCATCTGTAGTTACCCGTTGAAGTCTGCATACTCCGAGTCGCGCCTGAAGGGAGAGTCGCGCGACAGCGTAAGTCATGCTAGACGTACTGATTGACCTCATAACATCATGTATACATAATAATTGTTACACATTGTGTACACACAATGTTTGTTTGCAAACTACGTAAAAACGAATACATAGAATGTTGCTGTCATAGTCGTATCTCGTATCCCATTATTTCATACATATGCTTAAAACACACAACACTACAAGTTCACACCAACACAAAATACCTAAATAATGTAAGTAGTAGCCATGCCTAAGTACTGCACAACACATAAAAAAAACGTTCATACTGATACAGAGATAGCTCCGCGTTTCCATTTACGTTACATTTTACAGGGCCCCTTATAAAAAAAACCCTAACCCCTATATAAACCCTGACCAGAAATATATGACCATGCGCCATGTTGCGGAATTTCATTGGAATATTGGAACTGAATTTTTCATACTAAATTGAAGTGTTACCAATTACACCATATACATGAGAAAAAAACGCGCCCTCTTGACAAGAGTCATAATATATTTCTGGTCAGGCTTTATAAAGGTACCTACTTAAATGCATAAATTACCGAGACAAGGATTTTATATTTAGCAACGAAGTCGGTAAAATTAAACTTGTATCCATATACAATCATCATTTTTCTCGAGGTTTCGTTTTCATGAAAGACGTCAAGGACCTAATCCAATACCGATCTATAGGTACTTGTTCGAAATCCGGCTCCTGGCGAATGATCGTGCGTCACAAAATATGCGGCAGAAACTGGTTTTCAGAAATCATTCCATTAGTATTTTAAAAAGAAACTGTGGTTTAATTTTATTAGGTTTTTCCAATAGTTTGCATTTAGAATGAGTGACCGCTCATATATAATACTTGGCACTGTCATCATGAAATCTCATGAAAAAATCCTTTTTTTAATTCCTGTATTTGAAGCACAGCAAGAAGTTTCTTATGGAGGCAAAATGGAGCTTGTATTATTTTTCCGATTTTTTGCGCAATTTTACTCAGGCCGTCCAGCCGCGCCCGTAACACCCGTTGTTATAGTTTTAATTGAATTTACGGGTGCATTAGCTTAAAATAACAAAAAAAAATATATTTCTACCAAAACGAAATGATATTCCCAGCAAAACATAAATGTACAAAATAGGCCAAGTGTTATATATAAGGAGCTCGGCAAATAGTGGTATCTGAAATAGTGCCAAGTTAAGCATTTTAAACAAACCATTTTAAGTCCTAAAGTAACGGTCCAATTGTTAGAATATTAAGGTCGTAAGAGCTCTAAACACTAATACAGTATAAAAGTATACCTACATGTATTTATAATGTATATTTGTATTAAAAGTCAATAGAAATATTTTGTAAATACGCTAGTGAGTAGCGTTTTTTTTTTCGTGTGGAAATAGACCCGAGACTTCGAAAATTTACAGAGTACATTTGAAGCAGCCGGGCTATGCATTTATTCTAGAATCCTCTTATAAACAAGTTTTTAATGATTTTTCTAATTTGGACAAAACATTTACATTCATTACGTAATTATTTACGGTTTGGAGGCTTATGTTGAATAAATATGGCAATTATTAATTAATTAGGTAAGCAATTGTTTAGCCTAATATTGTGACCCAATACTGCTTTATAACGCCAATGTTCATTTGTGAAACCCATTATTGTTGTATTTGCTACCATTGGAGGCGGAACTCACTCTTTGGCGAATTCACTACGTAAACTCGTAAGTTATTTTTGTTACATTTTACTCAATTTCCTTTTTGCGATCCATGAACACCGTTTTACAAAACGTAGTCAGTATTTTTTTACTGACAATTATATTGTATATTTATGTCGTTTCACTTCAGTTAAATTATAAAAAAAAACTGTGTTGTAATTGCAACTAAATATACCTAGTAATGCCCTCTAGGATCACTGGATTGAACAACAATAGGCTTGATAATGATCTGCTACTAAAAATGTAAATGAAAAAAATATAGATAGCGCTGATAAGTCAATAGGATCGGATAGGACCACTATTTGCAGGTAAATAGTTGCTATTACCTTCCCACGGCAAAAACGTATTTTTGTGGAAAAATTGGGCGTTGTTCCACTATTGAGCTATTAAATTATTAATTATGAACTGGGTATTTAGTCAATGCATGCTTTTGAATATTTGACAGTTGCAGCACCCATAGAAAAAAGAGTAAAACAACCATTTAGTTGCTATTACCCGCCAAGAACGACTAATTGCAACTATTGCTCCCTGCGTCTGGAATTTCTGAAATTGGATTTTATTCCTTGCAGCTTTCCTTTGTTTATGATGTTTCTATAAATGTACATTAAATCTACTTTTTAACAAATCTTTCAAAAAGTTCTTTGAGCTCATAAATAAATAATTTATAAGCGATGCGGTGAAGAAGAACTTTAGTTGTTTTTTAGTTGCAATTACCTATTAGTCTCCACCAACACAATAACTTATTTACTAAAAAACGAAATGGAATTTTTAGTAAATAAGTTATTCATATACAATAGTTTTTCAATACAATTAATGAAAAACAAATTAAAATTAACTTAAAAAATAATAACTACACTAACAAACACTACAAACAATAAAACTATACCTAGTAGAACTTATGTTAATATCAGCGCAGATAAAAAATCGTACCTACATAAAATCTAAAATATTTAATTACTAATGAGCTGATTCATTATTACTCATACGAGTAGGTACTTTTAATGATAATTTCACCGTAGAAAGCGTTTTTTTTTTCTAAAATTAAAACCGTTAGAAAATTTAACTCAAGCTCAAAAGCTTGTTCCAGATATATACTTATACATTTCCAGATATTACACTCGTAAATACATTTTAAGCCAAATTAAGCACCGCACCGCACCGCACCAAGATAATGTTTGACCCACCGCCACTGATGCTTAGTATCAATTACTTGGTGCGTCCCATAACCTACCTGCAGTCTGCACCTATCAATTTTCAACTTCCCAAGTAATTATGACTAAGTAAACATTTTAATGTCTACTCAATTATTTTGTGAACTTCAATATCACGAGGATCAATGGAGTTTTGTATAATTGGGATTTAGTATTACTAGGAGATGTCGTACTAGATCAGAATCGCGACTAGATTCAGAGACGCAAATATACCTATGAAATGAAATGAAATGAAAAACGTTTATTTTCAGGCAACTAGTGGCCCATAGATAAATACCTTAAAGACTAGCATACATATTACATTATAAACTAAAACTATTATTTTGGTGACACGACGGTTTTCTGTTGTGCCACCTGCTCTGGTGTGATATTTGGCAGCGTCCCCCGGAACCGCCGAAACACTACACCCTGATCCCACGCGATCGCAGCTAGAACAGCCTCATTCAAAAAATACCTATGAGGAGGCTGGCCGAGAGTACAATATTATTCCCTTTATACTTAGAAGCTGTCGGTTAAAATTATGTCAAAATTATATTTTTATGGAGACCTCACCATTAACAAGTAAATTGCAAGATCAAATATGAAACACCTACCTTACCTAATATGTATGAATTTTTTTCTCATTTAGTTAAAAATGTCCAAATAGTAGTAAAATAAATATACATTTTATTGTACACAAAACCGCACGAAGTTTAGGCCGAGTTGGATCAATATAATAAATAAATCCAAAAAGTCCAAAGTCCTGGCAAAAACTTACAAGTAGGTTTAAGGTGATGTTTTAGATATTGAACAGCAAATATTTAAATAAAATAGCAAGTGACGTAGTGATGACGCAGAGCCGCAGGTTGTCAGCGCCGGAGCTGCGCTTGCGCCGCCAGTCGCCTGCCGGGCTCGCGGACGGCACCACAGCCTTCCACCTGTACCTACGGTGGCACGCGAAACTAACATATCGGTTATTTGTATTCACGCGGTGCATTAATCAAGCACACTCCTTTATAAAGGATACTCGTACACTTATTCCGCTCGTCGCGCCTACAACGAATAGCTACACGTACGTACCAAAATAAGGACATTAACAATTTGTTTTTAGTTTATCAATTAGTAAGTTTATTAAAAGCGGGTAGTGACTTGGGCAATTTGGCAATAATTTTTTATATTACTTTATATGTGTCACGGTCTCACGGTGCTCAATTAATTTACTCATATTCATATCCCTAGGGACTGTCCATAAAATGTAGAATTTAATTTGTTCATAGTGGGGTTCGTAATTAATTACCAAATTCGCTGTACATTTGAAGTTAAAAATATGTTTACACTTTTGCACCTTCACCTTACGCTCTTAAGGTGCAGATCATCATCAGGCATTTGGTGTAGTTTATTTTGTTTACAAACATTTTTGACATTTTATTAAATGTCATTATAATATTATGGTCATTAAACTTTCATAGTACATAACTATTCTGGTTCATTAATAGTTGACGCGCGCAAGCCAAACCGACCATTAGCGCGGCAAGTTTGTTTACAAACTTTGTTGCGTTGTTGCACACATAACTATACTTTCAAAATTAGCCAAATGATTTCAAGTTTGTGTGATTTCGTCTGCGTTATTGCCGGTGCTATGCAATACTTTTAGTGTCGAGGACGACCGCCCCAGTATGTTTCAAAATTTAAATACCCAATGAGTTATCCTGTATAGCATGTTACTCAAATTTCTTGAGCACCAATTTTTGATTATATTTCGATTACTTACTTATATATGTGTAACATATACCGAGTTATTATAATCGATAAATTAAGTAACATAATACCTGTGCGAGTAAAGAATTTGTGTAACGATTTAATATCATTACTACTTATAGTATTTAACAGTTTAAGTCCCCTTTTATTGGCTGATTATTCAACCCTTTCGTCATCAACTATAAGTTCGTCATATATTAAAAAAAATGGTTAACCTTGAGTTAGGATAAGTAACATTGAACTTTGATATCTCAAGAATAGAAACTTGTACCTACATCGACGCTCAATCGAACTGGAATGGGGACGAGCTAATTTACAATTTGACAATTCGGTCTTCTTCGGTTACATAAGAGGTCGTCGTAGGCTTCGCGTCAAATTGATATGGCGGCACGTCGCCTTTACGCAATGTCCCAGCCTCGCGCTATTGCCTCCTTCGCAATCAATACACTCTTATCCTTGTGACATAATTACCAAGATTTAACTAGCCACCCACCCCAAATAGAACCCTGAACCTAAAGGGAACCATACAGCCACACTGGCAAGTTGTAAAAGATTCTAAATATTTAAGAGGCTGACAAGACCCAATGACCTTCAAATTGACTTTACTTAAACAGTCATATAGCTATAAGTACTTGTTTTGGAAAAGTAAAAAAAATATATGTTAATATTCATTATATTTAAAAGAACTTGGTTAATTCCAATACACGATTGGACGAAATCGGCTCGATAGAAAATAATTCCAAAGTTACATCTAAAATTAGCTTAAAACAATTGCACGTCTTTAGTTTCTTGGCTTATATGTCTGTAATTAAGAACAACATTCCACCACACTAATACTAAAAACTTCGTTGCCTTAAATTTCTCAATTAATGCATAGTTTTTTCTTAATTCATCATTTTGCAAAATTTGCAATGAGCTCCCATACTAATCGTAACGCAGTGTTTCTCTTTCACTCGCGCTGAAAAAGATAGGGAGGGAATTTAGCTCTTATCATCCTCTTAAATCATCTTCGTCATCCTAGCGTTTATTCCAGCTTAGCCACTGCTCAAATGAGCTTAGGGTCCGCTTCTAAACATTTCAATGTACCTACATATTTAGATTTACTCCCTATTCATAATATATAGCAGAGCTAGCCTCCGTTTTAGATATATATGTATGTATAGAGATAGATTATGTGTCGTGTTAGCAAACATTAATGTTAAAATGACGGATATGGATTACGGACACAAAACTTATCAACGGCATTTCAAATTCGATAGACGTTTATGATAAATATGAAAACGCATCATTGATCTCGATGTTTCAAAGTAGCTCAGGATTCTATTTAATAGATCATAGGTACTTCTTTGAATTTTATACGTATAAAACGTTTTCCCTGCATACTCGGTATTACCGTTCATCTCATGTTTAGGTTTCATTGGAAGCCTGGGTTTCATCAAGCGGAAACCCTATACCTCCACAAAAATGACTATATCTACGGCTTGCCTACGAAACAAATAAGATATCATAACACTCACACGGTGCTGTTTTCTTGCTGAATTCAAATTGGGTCTGCTTTTGCTCAATATTACATGAGCTCTTTAGTAATAAATTTATCTGATTACATTATTCTGAATATATCATTCCTAGATCACCGCGATAGATAGTCATTTTTATCGATCTCGTTAATATAAATGAACATAAACTTCATGTTGGTATTTAGCCACGATAGTATGATATGTTTTCCCTCAACTATTTATTGGTTATTCCCGCAAGCTGCGACATATTTGATTACTTACATACATCAAGACTATCAGGAGATTTTTGGATTGTAAATTGCTTCTAACACCCACCGTTTGCCCCGAATAGGCTGATTCCTAATTGCATTTTTTAACATCATTATCTTGGTCTTTTTGCCTGGGTTTTACTTACGCATCCGACCTTGGGTGTAATGTTGATTGTAGCAAGCTAACGTTGGAGAACATTCCATGGCATGCATCGGATAGTGGGGTGGCCGTCTAAGGCAGTGGGTCAGTCGGGTAGGGCGCGGGCGGTCTTCTGGCGCAACTCCCTTACGTAAAGCGCGAGCGCCGACGGCGGCTACGGCGCTGCGCCCGCGCGGGCGCCCGCTCGGTGAAAGTTGCCGAGATGGGCCTTCCTCGCCACATGCTAGGTTGTCCTCCAAGGGTGAACTGTGGACTGTGGACTTTTGCACTTGTGTCGCCGTTCGAATCGAGATCACCATTATGCTTATGCAACACTTACCGGTGAATTATAAAAGTCGACCTTGCCGACGTAAGCGATAGCCGTGATTGTTGTTTATTGATGATCGTATGCTTTACTCAAGGTCTTCGCTTGTTTTTGACAAACTGGTGCTAGTACCAGTTTTTATAAATATGACGTTAAATTTTGTCCTTAATTAAATATTCAACCTACCTATCCAAAATAGAAGCAACATTAATCGTCCTGTCGTCTAAATGTATTCGACTTGAAGTTACTTATTTTTCAATTCCAATAGGAACATTTTATAGGTACTCAATGGGTAATTTGTACGAGTTTCAAGTGTACGAGTGCATTTGCCGCGAAGATCAGGTCAAGGTCCCGCACAATAGGCCGTTGCGTAAGCGCGGCCGGCTAGCCCGCCTGCGCTGTGCCATCACGTTATTTTCGGTTAACATTAGCTGCGTAAACTGACCAGCAACCAGCCTGGAACCCATTCCATAATCTTAACTAGATTTAATACTACTTAATGATTGACTCGCAGTCCATTTCGCTCAGACTTATAAAAATTGCTACATATAGACTATTATCGAACGAGCGGAGCGTAAGCGAAGATCGTTCTTACAAACAACAACTGTCATCTGGCTACTGGGACGTCTCGGCATTTGGATGGCTTTTTGATTTAGATAGTTTGTCCGACGATAACTTAAGTAACGATTTTCCGATCTTTATGAAATTTGTTGGGGTTGTAGCAGAGATCAACAAAATTTGCGAGTTCGTATATGAGCTGGATTGAGACGGGGGTTCTGAAATTAGAAGGCCTAAAAAGGTTTTGTAAAGGGGTCCTGTTACATTGGTCATCTTATTCGCTACTTTTACGAGCAAGTATGGTTGAGTTTGGTATCAAACGAAAGGTATTGATTAACACTCTCGTCAAATCCTTATTAACTGCTTACTGTTTCATAACAATTAGCAACATAACATTGATTTCAAAAATATTTTCAATTATATTTTGATTTTGGTGCAATCATTTTGACAGCTGACTTTTTTTTTAATTTAATAGAGCTTTGGCTGCTAGGACCATCAGCATACTGACATTAACACATTATTTAGAGAGAGTTACCATAGACGCATAATGATGGTGACCGAAACCTATATAGGTGGTCCACAGAACGATATGTCAAAGCAACAGAGTGAGAGGCATGTGAGAGGTGGATTTAAATTTAGATGAGACAAAAACTGTCAAATCTGAAGCGATTACGTCGCGGTAAAATTTTGCGCATCAACCGCACAATTTAATATGGACGTTTAGTTTCACCGTGATGGTTAGTTGAGAAAAAAATACCCGATACCTATTTTTGGTATTTGTAGCAATTCTACTAAGTATTGCACATTTATGGCGAAACACAAGATTTGCGAGTTCACAGTTCGGGGCGAACTACTAGTTATTTAAAGTACCTATTAGTCCGCCTCGAACTAATAACTTGCGATTTCCTTGAAATCGAGATGAATCGCACCTTTTAGCTCCATGACCCCTTGATCGATTCTGGTCATATATAACTCATACACGAACTCTCAAAGTTTACGCATCTCTGCTACTAGTACAACCCCAAGTTTCATGAAGATCAGAAAAACGTTACTAATGTTAAATTAGTTCGATAAATAACTAAAATTTAGCTAGGTACGGTCGACGTCAAAAATATGTTTACACTTTGCACCTTACTCCTTTGTAATTCGGTCCAAAAGTCTAAACATGTTTTTGACGTCGACTGTACTAAAAGATTGCAAAGAAGCAGATGAGTTAGTTTTTGTAAGTATTTACTTATATCAAACATTACTTACAGACTCGATTTTAATATTGCTACCGCATGTAGCTCTCCATTTTACCGTCTTGTTCACCTCGGGCTATAAACTATCGATAATTGTTGCACAGCTTTATTACTGCTAACAATCATGTGCTGCCTATATAAACGAGAATAGAGAATCCCGTTCTGTACTGTACGTACAAATATAGTGGCCATATTAAGGACCTACTTAAATATAGAAAAAGTTTATCCTTCCAAGACAGCGACAAATAACGCTATAAAATGAGAAAAAAAATCAACCTCCAGCATAGACTTTGCTCCTTAGCGGATTGATTTTTGCAATGAATGGCCACATACATATTGACAGAATACAGATATGTCTAGTATATGAACAGCCACATACCTACATATTCACAGGATACAGATATCGCTACTATACTTCTCTCTCGATAAAAATAAGTTCCGAGAAGAAAACGCGCGGCTGGATTTTCGTTAAGCGAAGTAATTTCGGTTTGCTGTTAGTATCATGAAAATAACGTTTTACTGTGACAGTACTAAATGGAAAATTAATAATTGAGAAGAACAAAGGAACAATTGTTTATTGAAGTTAACTGCATGTCGGTAAATCCCCATTTAATCTGTACGTACAGTGTACATTAAAGATATTGTTATTTTTGAATTATTGAGGCATCTAACAGTCATTCTACAATACGTGTGGTTATCAATATGGTTAACTGTGGTTAATTGGTTAATATACCTTGAGTGTCATAACATAATATGTAGCATTATTACTCCGAACAAATTTGAACTGTATCATTTCCTTAGAATCGTGAACCAGGATAGCCGATGCGTCTCATACTAGGAAAACGTGACAATAGAGCGTCGCGAACGTGAGCATTAGTGTAAACGTGCTAATACCACAAGCTACCAACACCTACCAACTCATATTTGCCTTCCGTTATACCTATCATCCAATTTGTTAGGTGTAAAAACGCTACGTTTACCTACGCTTTACCTAATTCTAAGTATTGTTTTTATTGTCGTAAGTGCGATATTACGTAACAGTTTTAAATTCTGAAACGGATTAACCTTGTAATCGTAACCTAGGTTGCTTAACTTCCTATACTATAAAATATATACCTATTCCTATACATATTTCGCTAATTGTATTGAAGAAAGATTTAGGTTCATTTGTTACGCGTCGTTAATTGTACCTACAGTGTTTAGTAAAACCTATTTTTAGTTTTTCCTTATTTATTAATAATAGTTTTTACTGACAATGACCTGTCCCTCACCTCGACATTACGTCAGATTAGATACCTACGTACCTTTTGGTTATTAGGTAGGTAAGTAAAGCATTGTAAGCACTTAAGCCCATATTATATTGAATCTACTGATGTTGATGCTACACAAGCAAATCCTTTCAATTAATGTAAAATGTTGTTTAGGTCGCATCTAAATCGCTCTCGATATTTTCTAGAGAACTACGCTACAAAAAACTATTTTTTTGATAACGGAAACATACCACGTGACATTATTACAGAGATATCAGATTATTTTTATTATTTGAAAATTACAATCTTTACCGATGTTATCTCCAAACATTTTTTTCACAGTACTATAGCCTCGATCCCAGGGTCGTAGTACCGGGCTACCACTGTGGAAGAGCGAACAAGTTAAATATTCGCCATGTAGGTACCTTTGTATTTATTTGCAAGAGCGTTACGCGAGACGAGATCGACGCGACGATGATATTTCCTATTCCGCATCCGCACGTCATGTTAGTTTCTGCGTAGGCACCATATTCGCATTTGCTCTAGCAATTCTAAGTAATCAAATCATTATGGAACTCGTTTTTAACTAGTTATTATTGTATAGGTATCTACTGCATGCCAACAATAATAATCGACTGACGCATCTCTGATTCGTAAAAAATAAACAGATCGTACGACAAATACTCTTATCAACATGCATTGTCTTATCGATAGAATAGAATTTTAAGATGCCAACTCATAGGGTAGTCACGAAATACACGTTTCAAGGTAGGGCAATCAATCATTACGTATCTTCGTTGTAGTAATGGCGATAAATTCGTATTATAACTGATAGTCATGTGTAAATATTGCTTTTGAGATAACAATCTACATTAGGAGGTTAGTCACCTGTTGATATCTCATTTATACCTTGTTGACCTAAAATTTTGTATCAACTTGAGCGATTAATCAATCATCATTTATATAAGGAAAAGCCCATCAGTGTTAGGCACTGGTCCCACCGCGAGCGAGTAAACTATGAGCTATCGGCTATTTCAAAAGACAAAGGATACTCGCTCCCGTGTAAACAAAAGAGATACAAATATCATAGCTGGGCGAGTATAGTTCATCGCCGATAGCTCATAGCTTACTCGCTCGCGGTGGGACCAGTGCCTTAGTATGTAAAACAAAACGTAAATAAACCCACGATTTCATTCATTTTAATATTTTAACTATTTAATTTACTTGTTACAGATATCTGCGTAGAACAATCTTCTCAAAATGACGAGTATCTACAACTGGTACAGGGACCTGTTGGACAACAGGAGTGGTAGGTATCAGTTCTGTTTACACACACTTACTTAAACAAGTATAAACATAGTAAAAACCTCGATAAACGATGACAAATACCGTTATTAACCGTGTAAATCCACACTAGACATGTTCAGGAATCGGTATCGATAAATACCTAAATCCCGATTCTGCGACTTCAAGCTGATGATGTTTGTTACGTCGGATCAACTCCCTGTAATACAGGGATATACCGACATTTGGTCCATACGTGAATACCGGTATTTATATCTTCTTTTTCGGTCTTGGTTCATTGTTTCATTTTTAATTACTTCCAGTCAAAATTTGGCCTATGCAAAGAACGGTTCCGATCCTGCCCTGTACATTTGACTGTATGTGTAGCCTGTCGCTTCGAGAACTCTGCGCCAATTGCGAACCGCGCCGGTTGCTCCAAGGTTTACCAGCAAGAGTTTGCTCAACAAAATTACATAAGCCTTAGAATGTTCCACACTCCAACCTCGCACCGTGGCGCTGCCTTAGCGTAACGACGCCTGAGACGGAGTTATGTCAATGTTCTAAGCATCAACACATGTGCCGAACCGGCATTGATCGCAAATCTGTGCTATGACGCACAAACTATACTTCACTCCGTTATTTATTCACATTTAAATATTATTTACCTGCCGCTCTGACTCCAATTGATTTTGTATTCTTCAACGTATACAAAATCCATTAACCTTTCTGAGACTTCAAAACCGGATGTGCCAGCATTGACGTATGATTTCTTGTTTACCTAAATGCGGAAAAATCATAATCGCTGCTTGACTTGTCTCTGTAAATAAATGCAGGTCGTCCTTGTTGGTCCAATGGTCAACTAGTGCTATTACTTACAGCATACGACTTATTGTAATAGTCATATACCACCCGTTTACTATATGTGGCCGTATGATTGTGTAAAATTCGTTGCCGTAGTTACACAATTAATTAACGTATGGAATACCTTACATTTCCATTAAAATGATTGAGGCTAAACAGTTGTAAACTGATGGTATATTATATAGAGAAATTTAACGTTCCCACTTTGCGTGACCTGTAACGGTTATAACAGCGTAAATTTGAGGAGGGTCGAAAACTTTTATGCAAATGAAATAAAACAAATTTGAACGGATTATATCGCGTATACTGAATTTTAAATTACATCCCGACGTTTCGAACACTTTACAGCGTTCGTGGTCACGGGTCGACTGAGGAAAACATATTTACCCACATCTAAAAATTTATGCAAATGATTATTTATCACGCCCGCTCAATATTGAAAAGCAAAATGCTTGCATTTCAGATCCCAGGGTGAAGGATTGGGCGATGACGTCGTCGCCGTGGCCCACGGTCGCGATATGTCTGTGCTACGCCTACTTCTCCAAGTCCCTCGGGCCCAGGATCATGGCAGACAGGAAACCCTTCGAGCTGAGAGGCGTTCTCATCGTATACAACCTGTTCCAAACCCTTTTCAGCGCCTGGATATTCTACGAGGTAAAACCCCGACGTTAATACTAAATCCATTATTATCTGCCACTATATTTCCGCCTCGACAATCATGCTTCACGCATGGAAATAGGTTAACTGTTGTGACGTATTGTAAGATAATTGACCCCTAAGACGGAAAACATTGACGTAAATGTAATTAAGCAATATTCAAACCCATTTCGTGGTCTTTGTTAATCAACATTTAACGCATTCATGATAGAAATTAAATGTTCATTGGTTACCGCAAAACTGCTTTTAGGAAGTACAAAATCTGATTTAATAGATATACTTGCCTAATACCTTTACTGTACTTTTGTTTTAAATTATATTTTAAAAGTTTTAATATAATTTAAACCATTAAATAAGTCAATGTTAAACAATATACTTCAAATATTTAAAGTCATTCACTTTTAGTGTAGGTACCTACACACTGTAATTAATGTAAAGTTAGAAATAGTCTCACGTGGTTTATTTTATTTCAGTACCTAATGAGCGGCTGGTGGGGTGAATACAACTTCACGTGTCAGCTCGTCGATTATTCGCGAAGCCCAACGGCAATGAGGGTTTGTATTTAATCTGTATTTATGACTCGATATATGTATCTCGTTCTGACTTTAGAGCCCAGTGTCGGCAGTGTCCATTACTTAAACTTCCTAAAAATATAATTTACCTAAGTCTTTCATTAATACCTAATATTTATGGAAACATTTCTTTAACTGATTTTTCTCCAATGTGCTCGGAAATTTTCAGCTTACTGTAGCAAAATGAGTACGTGAAGTTCTTCATTTTTTACCAAAACGAATTAAAAAAAATAAAAATCATTATTTACCTGTTTTAGCGGCCGTGAAGTAATTTGTCAACGCCATAAATATGTGTACACTTTTGCACCTTACTCCATTGTAATAAGGTTCAAAGTGTATACATATTTTAGGCGTTGACTAGTAAAATCCATTACTGTATTGTTTTTTACCTTTTAAACTTTTCATCCGACTAACAAATATCATTTCAAACAGCCAATACTTAAGCGACGTCTATACACCGTCTGAACGGCAATCCCTTCAAACTGTAGGATAGAGCGAGATAGTTAGATCAAAAACCTTGGTTGTCTCGTTCTTTGTCATAGCACCGCGTCTGATCGTGCGAATGAGGCTTAATACAACCATAGACAAAACAACTCTTTTTAAGGTTTAATCTTGTATCTGTTGCATAAAAGGAGCATATTTAATACTGTCTTAAATAGCTTTTGACGAAAATTTCTTTTTAAATATTATTTGAATGAAAATTGGCAGTATACATAGTTCTTAATACTATAAAAAAAATTATAGAGGGAAGCTAAGTCATGACATTGAACGCTAATAACGTAACCAAAATCTGTAATTTATTTCATTTACTTTACTTTATTTCCTCGCACTTTTAGAGAAAAGCACTATATATGCCTCGGCGGGAATAGAAATTCGTGGACTCGTCTTATTTTTTCGGACTCAGCTGCGCTTCGTCCGAAAAAATCGCTCATCCACGAATTTCCCTTTCCCGTCCTCTGCAATAATGTACTATTATCGATCAATATGCATATTTAATTTCTCTAAAATCGTACTCAGTCACACGGGCACCAACTTAGTTCCCGCAAATCCCGTGACTAAGGAACTTTATGCAGTGAAGCAGAAGTGAAGTTACCAGTGGCGGCGCGTCCATAGAACACAATTCCTGTCGGCTTGCCTAAGTTTCAGGCACATGAGCAGTTTTCCTACAGCTCATGAAGAAATTTTAAGCCAAATTCAGCACACGTTGCCTAAGAATTTTTTTGACTCACCGCCACTGGAAGTTACTCCAGTCTTTTCTTTCAGTTTCACTTCTGGAAGCTTAATAAGCTTAAATTTATGCAACTAGCTGAATACTCGTCTGTGTCTTCTTGAATACAGAATTAGGAATGTAAAAAATTTCTTGGCTATCAAAATTTGTTACCCTTTTTTTATTTTTTGATAAAAGTACGGTATAATTTAATGTGTTACAAATCAATCTAACCGATAAGTAATTAAATAAATTACTAATGTTTTTCAAAGGCCTTTCAAAGAGACTCAGAAATGCCACAGGAGACCGCAGAGCTAACAGCTATTTCGCTCAATGAATCAGTCTAGCAATTCAGCGAGGAAATGCTGCCAGTATCTTCGATATCATCCCGCAGCTGCAGATACGTCTTAGTAGTAGTTTAATTTTAGTAGTTATGTTTTCTAAATATTCAAATCAATAATCAGGTTGAAGCTCATAATTAGTAACTGGTTTAATTTCCATATAACATCTCCATAAATTACCATTTTAAATCTAGAAAACGTACATACATTATAGCGTGATGTGGTTTCCAGATGGCGGCCACGTGCTGGTGGTACTACTTCAGCAAGTTCACAGAATTCTTCGACACGCTGTTCTTCATACTGCGCAAGAAGAACGAGCAGGCGTCCACGCTTCACGTGATACATCACGGCATCATGCCCTTCTCAGTGTGGATGGGCCTTAAATTCGCACCAGGTAAATATGTAGTCTTCTTCATTATTCTCTGTTCCCGTTACGCAAGAAGAACGAGTGGGCGTCCACGCTTCACGTGATACATCACGGCATCATGCCCTTCTCAGTGTGGATGGGATGGGACTTAAATTCGCACCAGATAACGACTACGAGAAGACTACGTAGTCTTCTTCTTCTCTCTGTCCCCTTTATGTAGACATCATTCTATAGGTATACATATAAATCACTGCGCAAGGAGAAAATTTGCTTGTTCACGAATCCCGAACTACGCAGACACTACTGAACATAATTTCATGAAATCTTGGATAGTAACAGCTTATACCCCAGAGCAACATTTAACCTTTTCGACGCCATGTCAAACGCAAAACCTACCACTCAGACGCCACGACATCTAAATGTCAAAAATGAAGTTGAACTTTATGCGTGTGCATGTAGGTCTATTTTGCTCTGTGGTCGGTGACCGATATATCGGTCTTTGGCGTTGGACATGTGGTGCCGATATATACGTCTTTGGCGTGGAAAAGGTTAAGGTGGTTTTTCCTCTAAAACACGACGCCGCAGGAATGGCTAGTAAATAAATGTGATTTAGAAATGGGACACAGTACCTACTCTTATACAGTTTCATCATCATCTCAGCCATAAGACGTCCACTGCTGAACATAGGCCTCCCCTTTGGACCTCCATAAGTAACGGTCTTCCGGCGACCTTTATAAGGTCGTCTGTCCATCTTGTGAGTGGACATCCTACGCTGCGCTTGCTAGTCCGTGGTCTCCACTCGAGCAATTTTCGACCCCATCGGCCATCTGCTCTGCGTGCAATGTGGCCTGCCCATTGCCACTTCAGCTTGCTAATCCTCTGGGCTATGTCGGTAACTTTAGTTCGTCTACGGATCTCCTCATTTCTGATTCTATCACGTAGAGAAACTCCGAGCATAGCCCTCTCCATAGCTCGTAATTATACAGTTTACTGAGTTTAAAATTTTAAAAATTCAATGCACTCGAAAGAAACTACCAGATGTCTATATAATTGTAACATAATTGCAACATTTATGATAGCTACAACAAAGCCATTGCGTGAACGAGAGTATTCAGACTTGTGTGAGGAAACATTATATGTACTTGCAACTTTGTTGGTTACAAACTGAACTTGACATAAAAACAAATAACCATTAAAAGATTAGTTTCTTCCCATTGTTCGTATCTAGTTATTGTGAATGTTTGCAATTGAGGCTTACAAATTAGATTTGTACAGTTACAAAGGCTTAAAGGCGCAAACTAGTTTAATTTTGTCCCTGATATGGCGGCAAAAATAAAGATACCAAATATAGTTTTCGAATCCTATATAAAAAAGGATTTATAATGGAGGTAGCAGTGACACGCGTCAAAAGTAGATAAGCCCGAGGGAATCGAGTTCCCCGCTCCCCGGCAGTGGAAAGTGTCCAAAGGAACTCGGTAATAAATAAAACAACATCTTGTCGAAATTTGGGTTCTTTTATATTGATATGAATTAGATGATCGTCTGTGAAAATAACCCTTAATTTTTTAAGTCTAGTTTTTACTTGCCTAACGTAATCAAAGTTTTTTTTGTCTGAAGGCGTGTCAGATAACAGTCACCTTTGGTAAACCTGGCGCATAAATATACCGATTATTTTGGTTAACAAATTTTTACATGCGTTTACTTTTGTTAATAGTCTGCTCTACAGTAAAAAGGTTTTAGAGTCGGCTTAAAACAATATATCATAGTGTGAGTTTTTTGTTCGACAGTCGCCTGTTTTTCATTTAAGACATGATTGCAGTTTGTTGACATTATGCCATTCATGAAATCCGAGTTTTTTATTCTCCGTCAACATGTTTAAGTTAAATTCAAATTAACAATAGGGAAGATGCAGCTATAATATTTACCATTATTTTGTGATCAAAACGTTGAAAAAGCATAAAATAATAGGCATTGTAACGTTTTTACTTTAGTTTATATACATTTCAAACAATAATTACGATTTGAAGTCACGTGAAACGGAACTTTTTTTAATCCGCCAATCAGCGTCTGGTGACGTCACACCTGTATGATGGCTAGTGGGGTTGGCAACTGTCACTAGTTTTGTTCTATGAGATTTGGCTTAAAAGGCTAGCATCCGGGTCAAAAAAAAAGAATTTGACACTGTTGGCAGGTTTGACAGGGACGAACCAAGGACGAACAAATATGGCGAGTGACATGCGAGTGACATATACATGAGTGACGTCACAGAAACTGTAGATCCGTTAAGGCGCGAAAATTTAAATTGTCAGTTTGTAACAGCATTTTTTGACTATAAATTATAGTATTTTCATTTTTTAACACACTCGTGGTCTATTCTACGTGCGATTCTTTAAAATGGAAGCATAAATGAAAACACTGCATCTTGCCAATTGTTTTGTTAAAACAAAGGTGGAGTAAATTGCAGATTGCTTATCGAGCCACGTATTTCTTCGCCTTCGATAAAAAGTAACACGAAGGCGGTGACGAAGCCCACAAGAGGAAGGTACCATCGGGTTCATAATTGCATACCGAATTTATGAATTAATTAATTGATAAATTGGGTATGCAATTATGAACCCGATGTTACATAGCTGTAAAAGAAATGAGGCATGTGAAATATTTCTCAAATTACTTAGTCAATAACACGCATAAGTTAAAAAAAGACTGTTTATTTTAAATGAAATAATACTAAACATTTTACACAGACTTCGTTAAAATCTTATACTTTTAAGATGTAATATCTAGCTAAGGACGGAAAATGAATATTATCCCTGTCATATCGTAATATAATATGCATATTAAATGGTTCTATTTTATTATATTTATTTATTATACAAGGGGGCAAAGTTGATGTTTAGCCTCTCGTGCTTTTATTTAGACCCGAGCCAGCAAAAAAATCCAAAATTGAGCGTAGCGAGTAGTTCAAAAAACGACATTTTGAGCGTACGAGGGCCTCAATGCAAGACAGGTAGAACAAATTTTGCTGCCGAGTATAATAGAAAAATTTTCACCTCACCACCACAGGAAAAATGCAAAAAATCTGTGCCAAATGAATGCTTTCGAAATATTATAATTTAAAGTCCATCATAGAATGCGTTTTCCACGTTTTCCGAGGTGGGGTAAAGAATACCTAATTATTTATTTATCTACGCTAATCAGTGTTGTTTTTTTAATAGTTATATTTTGTATGGCTTCTTTAGTAAACACGTCTTAATGTTCGACATGTTACCCATTAGTTCACATCCTGCTGTCACCTCTATTGCTAATAATTAACAATTACCAGTAATTTACGAATCGAACACATGTCCTGAAACAATGATGAAAACTCGGTCGAGTACTGTAATGTAAGGCATAAAAACGAAACGCCGTTTAGCCATGGAGATAAGGTAGTCGATCTATTTAATTAGTAACAAACAAAAAGCTGTCATTGTAATGTAGTAATTGTGTGCCGCAGCCTCGCAAGTAGTAGCCACAATTAAAACATTTGTATAAATAACTGCATAACGCAAGAAACCGGCTTAAATGGCTGTTTTAAGGAAACTTATGGTGCAATGTCGTTGTTCTTTTATTTCACGTTTGTCATTTTTCCTTTTCGATAAAAATACAATCACAAAAAACGTTTAGCCTATCTATTTTTACTTAAAAAACTAAATACAGCCTAAATCGTTAAACACCGTCAAGAGCAATCAAATTTAATGAGATCGCATGTAGCGATTAATTTGTATTCAAGAAGAATTTTAAAAACGTTTCCTTCGAATTTGCAGTCGAAGGCCAGCTCGCAATGATGCCTCAGCACTTTCTAAAACAATGTCACGTGAGTCATCGTCAGCGGCGATTGCTGATTATTGATTAACTGTTCGATTAATTAAGCAGGTGACGCAACTCGGCCACTGATGTGCTGTAGCGGTCACGGTTAACTCTGTTATGCAACTGTTTTGTAACTGAAAACACTTTGTTGGGAGTTGGGAATCGTCCCAAAGATTACAAGGCTTAGAACACTTTTAAAAAAATGCTAAAAGTAAACACAACACATAATGAAGCGAAAATATACAAAAGGTCAACATAAAATTGCGGTTTCTGTAGAATTATTCATCGTCGCATTACAAAAACGTGTAGGTACATTTTTGTTGAAATTTAAACGTAGATATATTTAAAAATTTTTTTTGTTAAACGTAGAAGTTCGAGACGAAATAAGAGATTTTACTTAGTGTTAATTAGTAAATAACATGGATATATTTTGAAAATAAGTAAGATGATGACAAAACATGCAATAGTACATTAAGGTTAACTCGGCAAAGGCCGTCACTCGGCGAAGATTGGATAGCAAGCAATTACAGCAAATTATGCATAGCTTTTTATTCTTACGAAACGGTAAAATTGTTGTTGAACTATTCTAGAACAGTTTCCATTTCGTAAAAAAAAGCTATGAAGAATTTGCTGCAATTGCTTGCTATCCGATCTTCGGTGAATCACGGTCTTAGACTAGTTGACCTGTACTACAGTACAGGCAGAAGCCGGGAAGTAATGGGTTGCCGGCAGAGTACATACGCTTGGCCGGATAGTTACGAGGCTGGCAACCCCTTTTGACGCCGAGGTATGTATAGTGCTTTTCAAAAACATGCAATGAAATAAACATGAAACTTTTTTTTAAGATATAAGGCAATGCTCTACTCGTAAACTTTTATTATTAATATATTGTATGCACTTCAGATACATTCTTACTTAGGTATTTATGTAAAATGATTCAATACGTTAGTCTAAGTACCTATATATTATATTCATCTTGTTATTAATTAATTATATTATCAACAAACTACAACAAATATCTTAATTAGACTTAAGAGTCGCCAGGACGGTCGCGTGAACTCGCGTCCCCATACAAACGTAGTTCAGCTCTCATTTTAAAACGTTTTAGAACCACGAAATTTGGCATGGGCATTCTAGCAGTACAGATCAGAGATAAAAATAATAATGTATGTATATGGTGAATGAATATTATTATCACTGTGCTTTCAAGTGTAAAATGGCTGTATGCTCAACTACAGTTTCGGAACTTGGGGTTTGGTTTGCTGTTCGATATTTTTTCTCCACTTCACACGTCCTTTACAATCCTGTGTATTGGCACGCATGTCTAAACTAAACGTGTAAAAACTTACCCAATGTTTTTAGATAAAGTAAATTCAAGATTAACACGGAATGGGCATTTGACTGTGACATTAATTAGCACTCCTATTTGTGACTAGAATCATATAAACAATAAATTATTACCACTGTGTTACTTATTCGTTCAATTAGCAGAGCCGATGCTGCAAAGTATTTGTACGATGACAATGTCCGCATTACAAGTGTATAATTACAACTGTCAATGTTTTGTAAAAATCCGATCAACTGTCAAATATGGGTATTTCTTGAACGTAGTATCGTTATATATTTACGTTATTCGTAGTTATACGTCTCATCCTCCTAGCGTTTGTCCCGGCTTTTTGCCACGGCTCTAGCTGGCCTGGGGTACGCCTGGCAACGTAATCCCAGGAATTGGCGTAGGCACTAGATTTTACGAAAGCGTCTGCCATCTGACCTTCCAACCCAAGGCATTGTTGGGATTAGGTCCGGTCAGTAGTCATTTTACGTCTGACACCTCTATATATGTATGCAACTTTGAAGATTTTGTAGATGTAGGGTGATTATGCTAGTTTTCCGTCCAGGTCCAGCTTATCGTCCACTTGATTAAACTGACATATGTAGACGGAAACTAGCACAATCACCCTATAATTTAAAAGGGAAGGTCATAGACATCGTCGGTAGGAAAATTCCCATAGTTGAGTATGATGACGATTGTTGCTAATTACTACTTTAAACCGCAATAGCGGATATCTCCGATGTCATAGATGCTAATACTGTCCTTTAATTTTTTATTATCTTACAAATTAACATCGATTCTACTTTATTATACCTTTTTTACATTTTGAAAATCATTTTTTGACCACTTGTTGGTGTCTAATTGGGCTGAAATTTAGCTACTTATGAAAGAAAAAAATGAACTCAACTGACAACAATGGAATACAATATTATGATGACGTCGATCTGATCATGGGAAGCAACGGTGGCCAAGGAACTCTCGAGATAAAACATCGAGGAGCTTATTAATGAGCCATTCGCGTTGGCTAACCGACGCAGACTCACACCGCGAATGGCTCATGAATAAGCTCCTCGTTATGGAGCGAAACATGTCGAGCAATATTGGACTTAAAAGACGTGAGTTACCCGTGTTTATTTATTTAATACATCTGAGTCTCACGGTTCATAAAAGGGTAATTTGCAGAAAAAAATCGTTACGTTCATAAAAAAAAGTGTAACGAAACTGAGAAATTATCAGTTTCGTTACATTTTTTTATGAACGTAACGAATTTTTTTGTATGTAAATTTTGGGACAGCTGGTACATTTTTTTATTCTATCAGACTCGATAGAGCTCATGATTCTGCATGGGATAGACTCAAAATATATATCAAATAAAAAAAAAGTAAAGGTACATTTTTTCTGCAAACTACCCAAAACCCATGCCAATTGCCATAACACAATGTAGTTATTTTTTCCGAATGCTCAATGCCGAATTTTTTTCTTTTTAACTCCATCAACTGAACAAGTTTGTTTTTGTGACACGATCTCTGTAAGCCAAGTCACCGATTGACGCAATTGCTGAAGTTCTATGACACTGAATTATTCAAATTACGCATATACGCAAATCTTTGTTTACCGTTGGGTTCATTTGTGATTTGCTTAAGTTGTATGTTTTATACAAAGACGGTGCCTAGCTGCCTAGCCTACTTCTATACTAGATAATTGTTCTATGATAATTGTATAGAGGTACGTACCCTTCTGGTTTTTACTTTTGGTATATAGGCAAGAATAATGCTGCAACTCTCCGAGCTATATTTCTTTTTTTCTTGTAGTAAAAACGCAATACACAAGAAAGATCTCCCTACCTACCTACGTAATATCAAACACATAATTGTTTAAATTTTAAACAAGAAGCAAAATTTCCACCTTTGTTTATTCCGCTCCATAAATAAATTGTCTGTGTTGTTTTGTTTTTCTTTAAATGGGACTTATTATCTTTTGTGTTCAGAGGAGTTTAACAGATTTTTTACGACGAGTAGTGTAGCTTTTCGAACAAAAAATTAACAAGCAGGTGTAAGCAAAACAAGTGACGATGTATCTGAATTAACCATGATGAACTATTATTACTATGAAAAGATTCGTCGTAACTTCTTTTAGTTTTAAAATGAGTGGGTATTAATATATTTTTCTGTTGTCAACAGGTGGCCACAGCACTTTCTTCGCGCTGCTCAACACGTTCGTGCATATCGTCATGTATTTCTACTACATGGTCTCGGCTATGGGACCCAAGTACCAGAAGTACATCTGGTGGAAGAAGTACCTCACCGCTTTCCAAATGGTATGTCTAACTATAACAAAATGTTCGAGTGGGATAAGACGTACCGTTTATTTTGCGCGAGGCAAGAGTGACAGTATAAAAGTTATATATGTACCTCCTTTTGCCCCGTCTGACCGGACTTAACATCTTATCATTAAAATCACTAAGCTATTACAGCGTTTTTGATTTTCGATCACTCGAGTTTATATAATTACTCGTACAAGTGCTTCCGCTATTATGCGCGCGCGGGCATAAATCAAGGAAAATTCCGACGCCCGCTACGTGCGCCCGCGCCAGACGAGGCCCTAAGGTCAAAAATAATCGTGCACCAAAGTTTTCCATGATTATTTTTTAAGACATATATACTTGAATTCGAGCGCCAAAATAACCCCTTGTAGGTATAGTTGTGCCGGCGAGAACGTTCTCGCTCTCGAGAATTCCTTCTCGTGAGCATTTCCGCACCTTACCGAGAACGTTCTGTAAAACGAGAATTACTGATAAAGTACATAAAATCTGCACAAATACAGACTTTTTATTTTTGGTATACAAAAAAAACAGAATTTGTGCAAATCTGATTTATTTTCTAACATTTACTAAAGCTCATATAACTGATAAGGAACAAACAAATTTTAAAAACAGCCCCAGAAAACATTTTAAAAGTTCAGATAAATGTGTCTAGTTAACGTATTAACGAAATCTAAAATTAGGTACTAAAATCATTGTGCCTACTATATTATATCTACGAATGTGATATTAATGGTCCGAAGCATTATAGGCCGACCAAGACACAGCAGTCTAGAGATTAATGTTTATGATATCTTATATACCTACTATCCGTCGTGTCGTATGGTCAAGTTAAAAATAATAACAGCTTTTATTAAAATTAAAATCGGTAAAGTCACTGATATCGTTTATTATTAACATTCTACCAGTCTCAGGCAAGACGCGAACTCGCGACATTTGTTTCAATCGTACTTATGCTTACTGAACTGATGTCAGTTTCAGACAGTTTCAGTGTCAGACGCAGTCTGTCAAGAAAATTTTAATTAATACCAAAAAATCTCTTTCCAAATAAAAATATCGACTAACACATCTAGCATACCGAAACAATATATACAATACAGAATACAAATACAATATGTCTCCAATTAAAGCCTTTAGTCAGTCGCCTACGTCAGGCGTCGCCTAGCCCTTTAACACGCGTAAAGGTTACTTGCGTCCATATAACATTTGCATAGGTAACAACCCTGAAGAATCTAGTTGTATGAGAAGTATAGATTAAGCTACATTAGATCACGCATTGAAGTATACTACTAAGCGCGTTCAGCTATCGCGTGACCGCACGTTATTTGAAACGTTCTGTCTCTAGCCGCATCGTTGGTCGACATCGGGTTGTAGAATAACTTCGCGTAAAGATACTTTGAAACCATTTATTATACTTTCGAGTTTTATCATAGTCCGGTAAATAAAATTAATTGGCGTGAGATGCAACTGAACTGCGCAGTAATATGGACATTCTTATGTTATTTTGTAAATTATCGTGAGTCGTATGCTAGATCTAGTGGTAAATCTGTACTTATCTGCGATTAGATGATAACTTGTTTTGAGGAACTGGTTTGCTTTCATTGTCATATTCATATTAGATCGTCAATAGATATGCTACATGTATTTTGTGACTGAATGTAAAATAGCAACACGTGTTTTATGACGTTAACGTTGCGTTAGTTAATATTATATTACATTGTATGGCATGTAAAGCTCTCTGCGTATAAGAACAGTTGTATATCATAATTATATACAATATAATAATCCTATCAAGTTTTCATAACATTGTGTGTTATGTTATGTCTGGAGTTAGGTTATCAAATAATATTGGACACCTATTTTTGTTGTTGTCAACCCGGCAAAGATTGTCAAAGAAACAGCGCCTCAAACTTCGTGATGTCCCATCATATTTTTAGGACAGAAACCTATTAAGCCTCTATTCTATAAGGTTACCTTTCCACTAATGCAGAGATGAGCGGAGGCGAGAGATGCTATTAGATGATTCCCGCACGTCACTTCTCATCTCCGCCCGAGTGAAAAGAGAGCCTAAGGCAGAGGATATATATTTCCTACCATTATTTGAGCTTTATTTCAGGGCGATAGGGTTTATTTTCGCCTAATTTCTCTCTTACACCCGTTAAAGGATTCCTATAACGTCATACGGTTTCCCTTGCAGGTGCAGTTCGTGATGATCTTCAGCCACCAGCTGCAGGTGCTCTTCCGGCCGTCGTGCCAGTACCCGCACGTGTTCGTGTACTGGATCGCAATGCACGGCTTCCTGTTCCTGTTCCTGTTCAGCGATTTCTATAAGGCGAGATACACGAAGAATGTGCAGAAGCGAACCGATGGACTGTGCATGGTAAGTCTTATATTCCTAGTGTCCGGTCATAATTACAGTACCCGCACGTTCGGACAGGCTTGCAGGCCGTTAAATATACCAAGAAGGTTATGTTATAAGTCAAATATTTTGCTCTCGTTCAGACTATAAACACCTTGGATTTGCACAGTGTCTGATGTTTCATAAAAGTTTAAATACTTGCGCAGAATACGTGTTGCGAAATGGCGTAAAGCCTCAAGGCCGCGACTACCCGGAGATACTACTTTCGGACGCGATTCGATGTGTGTCATGTTGAACGATGTTTGTTAATGTTATGCCCTGTTGCGCCACGCTTTAAACTATTCCACATCGGCACGCTTTTATGTTCATCTTGGATCTACGAGTAACATGCCAAAAACTTGACCAAATCGTTTTACACATACACGTAATCACAGAGAACACAAAACACCCGGAAAACAAACAACATAATGAGCCGAGTTAACCGATATAAAAATAGATATTGAAAAAAAAACACCATGTTTCGTAAACGTCTGAATAGTGGCGCATGAGTCTACAATGGTATGTGATATCAGTGAAAAATAGATAACAAGCTGCATATCTTCATGGCAATGAGTACCGCATAATGTGCTTTGCTTCATGCTAGATTAATTGAAAATTCAAGATGCAAGATGAACTCGCCGACAGAGCTACGTGCCTTCTTAAATTTTTGGGCTGTTGATGCTTCAATTAAATAAAATTGTGGGAAAATCTTACACAAACCGACCTAGTTCCACAATAAGTTCAGGATACATACGTATATCTACTTAGTTAAAACTTAAAAAATCAATTCGATCTGACTATGACCTGACAATTAAAATGATACATGGTATCACTTTGTAATTAGTAATTACTTTATCAGCTATGATTGCGAAAGGATTACTACGATACGCAGGAAGCGAATCATGAGCAGATTTTTTTTTTAATTTACACTGTTAACTCGCTAGGTTATTGTGAAATAAGAAGCGTGGGAGAAACGTTCAGAGAATTTGTTCCCATGTAAGAATGTATGGAAATATGTAGGTATTTAAGTTACTTTGTGAGTGTTACTGAGTGAAGACTGTTTTTATGTGGATTGTTTAAAGAAAACTTGAACATAAAAAATCGGCCAGTAGCATGTCGAGCCATGCCTAAGTGTTTAATGCAGCGGCGGCTCAAAAATATCACGCCGTGTGCCGCTCGTCAAACATATTTTATAAAAAATTGTTTCCAAAAGACACATGCGATGCTCCAAACTATAGGGTCGAGGAGAGAAAAAAATATTACCCCCACTTTTCACGTACGGAGGGTTAGGTTAGCTTAGGTATGCTAACCTAACCTAACAAAAAGTATTAAGTTTAGTTCTTATTCTAAGAATTACCTAAGCTTTCTCGTAGCAACTGTACAAAACCGGTGCCAAACAGACGAACAGTCAAATATGGAGATATTGGCGTTTGTGCCAAATTAAGAACGAAACCCTCAATGTACGTATTCAACAAAATCAGTTCAAATTTTATCGGCGTTTAAAATTAGAATAGGGTGTATAAGTCGAAAGAATTCATAGATAACGCCAGCATGGGAGTATCGGTCAACGCTACCAATAGTGTCAAATTCTTGTTTCTCTTTTCGAAATTTCTTGACCTGGATGCTCTACTTTTAAGCCAAATCTTATAGAAAAATACTAGTGACAGTGACATAATATCCAGTGCTGACGCCATCTGGCCAAATTGTTGGCTGTTGTCTTCCCTATTGACCCGTACAAAACAAATGTATGATTGTGTTTTGCATTGTTCGCAGGCGGTGGACGTGGGCGCCACTCGCGGCTACAAGGAGGGCTCGCAGGTGCCCAGCGCGTACGCGTCGTCCGCGGCGGATGCCTTCGTGCGGCGGCGGCCGGTCTCATAGTGCCATCTGCCCTCATCACTCACACCAAACTTTCTTACTTGATGTCCGACCGACACACTATTTTTGGCCGAAAATTAAACCGAAATTTTAACTAAACTATTAAAATTGCTGAGTAAAATTTAAATTACATTTATGCACTTTAAAAAAATACGTGCTCTACGATGGAGCTCCCTTTTATTATTTAAGCATCAGCGCGTCTAAAAGTATTGAAATGTGAGTTACGGTTTCGGTTTTAAAATCTGTTTTTTTGGTCAAAATAATGTTCAGTCGGACACTATTGTTAATGCACAAAATCACTGCAACGTTAAAACGTTGAATGCCTTGTAATTTCTTTAACTACAGAAGTATATTCCAAATATATTCTATGAATTGTTATCGAGACTAGATGTATAGGATATTTAGTGAGACGGTGTGGTCTGTACTTTAGTCACAATTGTAGATCTTACTTTAATTTGTACGCGAGATATCGTGGACGGGCATTGTGTATTATCAATTATCATTACCTGTAAATATTTTTGTAACTTTCGGGTCTTGGCTTACGTTTCGAGGAGGGTAGTGGATTGTTTGTAAATATTATTTTATTGCTTAGTTAGTCCCTAATGCGAATAATTGAAATACGTTACCATACAAATCTATAAGGTGTCCACTTGTCCAGTGTCCATTTTATTTCGGCATTTTAATGAAATGTATTAGTGTTTCTTTCACACCTATTTTTAATAATTTTACCAAAAAATGAACAAGTTGAATCGACACAATGTGTCGGATCTGTGTGAATACTGTATAGATTGCATTTAAGTTGTGACATTATCATTAGTACTTGTTCGCGAGTACGGATCAGCGGCGGCAGGGGCCGCTGCGTGTTAGATTATGAGTATGTGCGAGCATTTCTGGAAGAGTGACGCTTATGTAATGCTACTGTTTTAATACTGAGAATAGCAGTCGATTTTTATGTCGTGAGTTTTAATTTTAACGGTATCAGACAATATATTGACTTCCTAGTGTACCTACTCATAAGTATTAATAGAGCATTTCTTAAGCGACACTCGCTGAATGTTCCTGTAGATGTGTGCGTGGGCGAAAATTCGCCGACTAATCTTAATTATTATTTCGAATCATATTTTGGTGTATTAATGCTTTGAATGTTGTGCAATGTGAAGTGCCGGTTGCTTGTCGCGACAGATATGCTCAAATAATACTGCGTATTCACTGTTTTGCTATTCTATTTATTATTTTAATAAAGAAGTTTACAGTATTTTTCTAGTGTTGTCAATTATTCTTGTCGCACTACCATGTGTGCTGCTAATTGCTCATTGGTCCAACTTTTTATACTTATCTGTGCCCGTCGGAGTCGGCAGGGAGTATCTAGTATCAGTACCATCCAGGGCCCTAGTTAGAGAGGAAGGGTTCATTATGGGGCACTACCCTCACTATAAGAACTACCGTCGATTATTACAAATAAAGCAAATGCCCTACCTTAAACTAGCACTGCCCTATCTTAACAGCCCTGGTCCTAACTCTGCCCTGCCCGTCCCTGCCACGCCCCTGCCACGTGTGGCGCGGCGACACGAACGCACCGTTAGCTCCCAGTAAAAATACCAAAATTAGCCTACCAGGATATGCAGGGTCAACCCGAGGATAAGGATAGAGCAAGTGGAGTGGTCGCTGGTCGTCAAATAGACTAAATCCATTACTAGGGCCGGCCCACCCTAATATGCCTACTTAAAAAATATTCGAATTACCTATGTCCAAGTAGGTATGAAATGCGATACTTAATAGTTGTTGGTCAACCAGCTAATAACTACCGAGCCGCAGGACGGGCGCCAATTTCCACATGAACTTTGCGCGGCAAGGCTGGCATAATCTGCATACTATTGCAGATGATTATTAGGCTCTTGAGAAACACTTAATGTCGCCGTTTACTTATCCGGACAACTTCGGTATTTTGCGCAGACTATTCAAATTCTGGGGCTAAACAAAAATGCTCTTGTGCCAACATAGATACGAAAAGATATTCAAAGCTTAAATACAGCATTTTTGTCTATTTATCCTATTGTCTTGGAACCTTAATAAAATAAGTCGAAGGGTCATAGCACAATCAACGCCATCCCCGCTAGGGACTCCCGACTAAAGCGCCTGCCGATGCCGCCAGACATTTTCAGACGGCCCAAACACGTACCAGACTAACCGACCCTTCCGTCTTCTATCCGTCATTGGAGCCGCCGACACAGACTATCTGACAGTGACTCTGACCATTTAACAGACACGGCACTCAGGACAGTGACGACACTTTACGTGCCCGCCGGCGGGGACGGCCACCGTGGCTATACAATCCCTCTTCGATAATCTTCCATACGAACACCCGTCACCCTTTAGCTAGGAGACTTTACTACTGACATCGACATAAACTCAGTACTTAGCAGCTCAAACCTTAGCTAGCACACAAATTGACCCGTGCGCTCCCAGAGCGCGTCAATCCCACTCACAACGGTCGCTTGGTTTACCGCGGTAATAAACCACACCTAACAAAACATATTTTTCCAGTTTTTATTCTAACATTTTCTCGGTTTGGTTAATGCACATATTCAAACCAAATTTCAGCTTTCTAGTGCTAACGGTCACTGAGCTAGACCGCGGACGGACGGACGGACGGAGATGGCGAAACTATAAGGGTTCCTAGTTGACTACGGACCCCTAAAAAGCGTGTTTCTGAGGTAGAGTGGCCAAAATAAATTATTTTATTGAACGCTGGTTTGATTTCTTGGCCTTACTTACTTTTCCTTGCGTAGGTATATGCCATATATTTATTACAGTTTAAACTTCTAGTTGTTAGTTGTTACAAGTTGTAGACCTTCAAATCGTAGAGTTTTTTTTGCAGGGTAAGACCGTAAGAAGGTACCTGAATGGTTTGGTGCGGAGTCAAATCAGACGATTTTTTTTGCCCCTTAGCCTTCACACCAAGTCTCACTGTCCGCTTGTGTTGGTTCGTATCTGTGCCCTGCTGCAGCTGGGCCTTATGTCTCGTCCCGAGAATTGCCCATTTTACATACTATAATGGATACCTTTAGTTGAACAAGAGCAAGTGTTGAGACATTTGCGCCTTTGAATTAGACACTCGCAAAACCCTATGACTGTGCATTCTCTTCGTCTGCGATAGGAAAGTCAATGTCAATGGTGTTTATAGGTCTTCCATAGTGGAATCGCTATTACCCTAGCCTATGAACGCCTGCTTCTCCAGTAGTGCTGCCTGATGCGCGTTACCGATCCTTTAAAAACCCGTAAGCAAGTAAATTATTTACAATTGAAATTATTTTATAAAATTCATGCGATTCCCTAGTAACATTAACAAAAAAAATATCGGTAGGTATAGCACTCGGCTATTTATATGTTACTTACTTCGTTACTACGAACATTTATTTGTTTACGAATTTGACTCGATAGATCATTTTGTTTAAGTAATTAAATCTACTCGACGCCACGTCATGCACCGTAGACGTGAGTAGGGACAAACAAGATGGGGGGAGGGAGTCTACTTAATAAACACCCATATAGGTACCTACTTATTAAATATCCCGGTACTTACGTCCAATATCGAAAGTATAGCAATCTAACTACTTAGACGAGTTTTGTTGCTCTCATCATTGTGTCTCTGACGTAGCCAGCTCTTCGTCTATCGTAACTATTTACTTGTATTAAAATGATCCGAAAATTCCTATCTTGACACGTACATTATAATTCGGTACACTTATCGCCACACGTCACATCGCCGTGTCAAATGTTAACTAGTAAATAATTTGAGTAAGTATATGTACATACTTACACCCATCGAATCTACATACTTGATTTAATTTGAGTAGAATCCAAACATCCCGTTGACGTCAAAGCTTATTTAAATGTATATACATACGTATAGGGGCATTAATGGCATTATTATTGATTTAAGTATTTAGTGTCTGTAAAGTCTGTCTGTCTGTTTACCTATTAACTATATATATATATTTTTTTTAATTGTGATTTCTGTAGGTACCTACTTTATAATTGCCCCGATTTTGGCCACCTTAAGGAGAGTTTGTCTGTTCAGACGTCCGTCATTTTGTGTCAATAAGGAATTATGAGACTCTTAAAGTACTGAGTCATTGAAAATATGTTACTGAGTATATTTATATGAATCCTCGTCGTTAAGATTCTGGCATTAGATCTTATTTTTTTTCTTTAATGAAATGTGAGTAATAGGCCCAGGAGCCAGTATTGGCCATTTTTTTCCATGGCTCCTCCTAACAACGGAATTACGATTGATACATGACATATGACAGTTCTATGCTGCCATAAGTGACTCTAATAATAACTATAAACCATAGAGTTGTAAATTTGTCTATAACTTAATAAAGTTGAAAATGGGCCAAACCGGCACAGTGGCCACAACCGGGGCATCTGCTCTATTTGAGTTCATAATCCGGCCGTGACCCACTTTTGCAGGCGCGGTCGCAGCCTGAAATTTAGGGGGGGGGGGGAGGGGTCACTAAAGCAAAATAATTTTTTAAATTTTTGAGTGGGTCTTTTTTCAATTCGACACGTATGATTTTTGGGTTCATGTCCCCTGTGACACCTACCTTGTCTAATATATAAAAAACCATGTGACTTGGGCCATGTAGTCGAGTTGTACCTCATTGGCAAAATGACCCGAGTCACAAAAATATACTATAGTTTGTTCGTTTACATTCTTGTAACATTCAAAAATAAATAAAATAATACTCTATTTGAAATTGATTAACAAACACACAATGCAGCAGAAAGCGTAACCGACGCAATTACCTATCTGACAAAATTATAAAATACCTAAATCATTTCCATTAAGTATACCTACTGACTAGATATAGATACACATGAATCTTGGTATCCTTAGAAAACCTAAGTAGCTTATGTACCTGTAGGGTAGTTACATTGGTGCTTATTTCTGTGTCTTCCTCACTAAATTAGTAGGAATAGTCGGCCAAAAATGTGGTATACCAACTCTGCCACCCGCCATGGATAGATTGTCCTCTTAGCAGACAAGACTGTGTGTTACTAATGAGACTTCGTTCAGGTCATATCCCATTAAACAAATTTGGTTTTTTGATGAAAAAAGTTCCTTCTTCTAATTGTGATGAATGTAATATCCTAGAAGATGTGTACCATGTTATCATGGAATGTGTCCGGAACGAAGCTGCCCGTGTACAACTAGCTTATTCCAAGAATTGTCATGCTATCTCTCATGTGGGAGGCTGCAATAGCGCTCTGGCCGCCCCTTTATCGGACGCGGCCGCAGCGCTACTGCAGCTTGTTAGAAATGCTGTTGTAAATAGATATTAGATAAGGTTAGATGTAAGATATTCATGTTTTGTTGTTTCTATGGAACGACATGTTCACTTCGGGGACAAGCTCTTCAATAAAGAAAAAAAAACTCTACCACCCTATGGTTGAGGTTCGTTTGAACGTGAATTAGGTAATTCATTAATAATGCGTCCATGCAATTTTGAATATGGTGTGTGAGTCTGGTAAACTACTTAAGTATGTATAATAAAATAAATGAGGAAATCCGTTGATTAGAAATCATGGCCGAAGTTTCAAAGTAGATAAAATTAGCCTTAGTAAAATCTCAGTTAAAACTAAAAATTAACGACGGGGCTAAAATTATCGATGAAAATACATTATTAACTTAGTTGATAGGTACTTTATTGGCGTCGGTAAAAAGTAATTAAATGTGGACTTTAGTCGTCGAAACTGTTATTGTATTTTCCATTAGTAAAAAAATGATTTAGATTAATGATCATAATATCTTATTGAGGATATCAGGCTGTACCTAATATCAAAAGTCGTTAATAGCTGCTAGTCGTTTTTATCTAAATTAACTATGTCGTTTTAAAGTAAATAAAATAGTTATTCTTATTGTTAAAGCCGACGAGACGATATCTTATCATACAACTATGAGTAGGGAACAGATCAAAATATTTTTTTACCTCCCTAGCTCGGAAAAAGCCTTTTTATTCTTTGTTGATAGCAAAACTGCATTTTATTCACAAGAGTGCAAAGAATATTTGAAATTCAAAGTGTTATTACTCTTAGTTACTTTTTTAAACATAATGGCCACTCCAGGTAGGACAATGTTTGCATTTTTTGGAAATGTCTGTCTTTTTTTTTAAATTGCTTTAATAATAATAATAATTAAGCGAAGAGTCTCGATCAACACCTCGAGAGACTCTCGCTAGGTGGCTGGATCAAGGGTCAGATGCAGAAGGCGGTGGTCATGGATACGGCGCGGATAGTCCGCCGGTTCCTCTCACTGCAGCCCTAACCACCGGCAACCTGGGCCCTGCCCTGTTGCCGGCGGCAACCTAGGTTAGGTTTTTTATAATGTGTTTATTTTATATTGTATTTTGTATGTTGTATTTTATATTACTTTTATATTCATATTATAAAAACCCTAGCCTAAGATTTAAAATGAATAAAGAGAATAATAATAATAATATAATATGTTAGCCTCTATACAGTGGGACACTGCTGGGCACAGGCCTCCTCTCATGCACGAGAGGAATCAGGCTATAGTCCCCACGCTGGCCCAAAGCGGGTTGGGAACTTCACATACACCTTTGAATTTCTCCGCGGATGTATGCAGGTCTCCTCACGATGTTTTCCTTCACCGTATAGCGATTGGTAAATATCAAATTATATTTCGTACATAAGTTCCGAAAAACTCATTGGTACGAACCGGGGTTTGAACCCGGGACCTTCGGATTGAAAGTCAGACGTCGTTACCGTCAGGCTACCAACGCTTGAACGCTTTTTTTTTAAATTGCTTTAATAATGTGAAAAGATTTGTGTTACACACGGTTGCAAGGTTATTTTAACGTCTCGTGTGTTGCAACGCTCGCTACGCTCAGGATTCGGTTTTCGAACCCTAGAATCCATTCGCTAGCCCGTAGTTCAACCCTAGAATCCATTCGCTAGCTCGTGTTTCAATATCACACTCGCGGTTAAAATACAAC
Source organism: Pammene fasciana (assembly GCA_911728535.1). Taxonomy (NCBI): domain Eukaryota; kingdom Metazoa; phylum Arthropoda; class Insecta; order Lepidoptera; family Tortricidae; genus Pammene; species Pammene fasciana. The sequence goes on from OU452279.1 coordinate 8,036,240, forward strand.
TTTGCTCCCAATAACAAATAACTATTAGTAAATATTTTGCTATGTTTATTTTAAGTAGACACACTAATAAACTTATGTCATATTATAATCGCGATGTCTAATCACCGGGGCTGCCCTCGCTCTGCCTAAATGTAGAAGACGCTGGTTCGATCCTAGTCCTGGGCATCCAAGTAAATAGACATACAGGATGTAATCGATAAGTGTTTACAGGCGATTATTCCGCAAGTATAAAATATATCTAAAAAGTTTAATTTATATCGAAAGAACGTTACAAAATTAGTAAACTTGCATCAATAGCTTTTTTTATAAAACAAAAAATATCCAAAATATTAAGTAAAAACATACATTTAGTGTGACGTTCGTTAGGTACTTAAGTGATTTAATTTCTGTACTGGCATCATCCTCCTAGCATTTTCCCAGCTTTTCGCCCCGGCTTGATTAATCCTGGGGTCTGCTCGGCAACCTAAGCTCAAGGTAATTCTGGTGCAGTCGCAATGCCGCTACAATGCAGTTCTGTCGTTCCTTTGCATTTACTCCAACTGCAACATGACTGCATTACAACCAATACCAGATTGCAGTCGAATGATTCGAGAGGAAACCGGATTAGGATCCTAATTAGGCCCTAGTTTCCCTTCTCGGTTGGATGACCCAATGGCAGTCGATTTCCAAAAACTGGTGCCTGCGCCAATTCTTGAGTTAAGGTTGCCGAGCGGACCTCGCGTTTAATTGCGCCGAGGCAAAAAGCTGGGGAAAACGTCACGAAGATGATGACTGAAAATAAATTAACCACTTATCTAACGTTTGCCTACTAAATGTATGGAGCAGTTAAAGCTTCATATTTTAGATATTTTTTAGTTTTATAAAAAAGTTATCGTTTAATTATTAAGTACATTAAAGTTTTTTAATATATTTTCGCCTGTAAACACTTATCGATTACATCCTGTAAGACTACTTGGAATTTTACAGATAAGTTTATTTTTTATACTTTTTCATTATTTTGTATTTAATTTTTGATTACTTACGATCACCAATTACATTTCATTTGAGTATTTTTGGTCTATTATATACAAGGTGTAACAAAAATACTGGTGATCCTTAATAATAATTGGTATGGCATTCTAATTATGAAAACCTATATATAATTTTTTTTTTTCGAGAAAAAAAATTTGGTTTTGTATGGAGGGTTTTGTTATGGAGGACGACGTGTCCCATACAAAAAAAATTTTTCGCGTCCAAAAAAATTTTTGTTATACTTCTTCTTACTCGCAATATGACACCAATAATGCCCTTAAACGGATCACCAGTATTTTTGTTACATCCTGTATACTCGTACTACTAAACCTATCTTTAAAAATCAAAAGATTTACTCGGGTACTTAGGTAGACAGTGCAGGTAAATAGGTACTTTAATAGGTATAAATACAGGATGTAACAATTAACAGCGGAAGAAGGAGAAAACATGAAACGGTCATCACGGTGATGATAATAATGATATTTAATGACATCGAGCCTCATCTTCTAATCTATCACACCAGGCCTGAGTCGAGTTCTCCGTGTTTGTACTTAAATACCGGTTATGTAAACGTAACGACTGCACCGCCAGTCCAGTACTAAAGTGATCATTAGATTATAGTAGTGACGCAAATTGGTATCTATATGAACGGAAATTTATGATGACGTTTTGGTTACAGATTAATTAGTAGCTGTATGTAAATTTTTATATTTGTCGCTGAAACTGAATATGATGTTAATGTGTACATTAGCTAGGGATACACGCCACGTATAGATTTGCCTACCGGATTTGGCCGGCGGATATGCCTGGTGGACAAATCCGTGTCCAATTCGCGCCATACATTGACGGATCTGTCCGCCAGGCATACCCGCCTGACAAAACTCTCGGGCAGATCTGTGCATGTATCACTAAGCTATTGTCATAAAGAGCGCTGGTAACCTGGCGGTGAGACGTCCGACTTTATATCCGGAGGTCTCGGGTTCAAACCCCGGCTCGTACCACTGAGTTTTTCAGAACTTATGTACAGAATATCATTTGGTATTTACCAGTCGCTTTCCGGTAAAGGAAAACATCGTAAAGAAACCGGACGTAAGATTTTGATATGGCCTAGCTTCCCCTCTGGGTTGGAAAGTTAGATGGCAGCTGCTTTCGTAATAACTAATGCCTACGTTAATTCATGGGATTAGGTTGTCAAGCGGACCCCAAGCTGGAACAAACGCTAGGAGGAAGAAGAAGAAGAGTCTCTAAGCTAGTTGTACACCGACTTGATGACGGTAATGTGTGGCAGCGCGACTACAGGTACCTGTGACGGAAAACTGCTGAAAAGTGTGTTAACTACCAAAAAAATTGTCTGGTTTAAGAACCAAAAACTCTCTCTCTAAGAAACCTCAGCTGAGAGTTCTTTCCACAGAGTGCATTCCATGGAGATATTTTAATGTTTATCAAGGTACAGTACTTGCTTACAGCGGTACAATAATTCTTAGAAGCTTTGTTAAAGGTACGAGCACGCGCGGTCGCAGCCTGAAATTTTTGAGGGGGTCAGTAAAATTTTTTTTCCATTTGAAATGTACGATTTTGGGGGGGGGGTCATGTCTCGTGTGACCCCCCCCCCCCCCCTGGGACCACGCCTGGGTACGAGGAGTAAGTCGCATAAAGATTAACTTCTTTGAATTCCAGAGTCTGAAACCGCAGTGACTACATAGGTTCCAGAATTCAGGATATGTTTGTGGAGGCACAAAAGAAACGTTGTACGTTGAACCCATTAGTGTTACCAATATCATTTTGAACACCTCATCCGTTCACAAACTTCTGCTGATTGTATAGGTACAGCAGTGAATAACTCTGCTGACTCTTCATACAACACCTATTGCGCATCTTAACCAACTAAGGAAGTAAGTGAATGACAGACCATGACTTTGGCTTCATCTTGACATTCCGTCACACGCTCAAACGTGGAGCAAACACTTTACACCAACTTACCAATGAGCAACCTTTACATGCGTAGAAGTGTCAATAGTCGTCGGCAAATATTTAACTAACCATTATAGATAATTTACAGCAATACACAATACTGTATATAGTAAATATAGATGCGCAGTGGTCCGGATATCCTTCAAGGACTCATTGAGGAGGCGATTGGGTTTAATATTGAATAAATTCATTTAAAAAGTAAACAGAATAATAATAATTGGACAAAAGTAATTTTTTTCAATAAAAGCTCAATCGCAAATTATTTGTCCTTTTATCTTATCTTTTCTTGATATTCTCGGTTTCGTTACGAATATTAGCCATATGGTTTTCATAATTTTCTCATTTTCTTTACGATAATTAGCCATTGCGGACTTTCCTAGATTGAGTTGCAGGTAAGCCTGCTGAAAGTCACGCCGCTCTCGGATCGGTCAAGACAAGTGAAATTTGTAGTATTTGGTACCGAAACTACCGGATTGGGTTGACGTCTTTTTTTTCCTCTAATCTGCGAGGGCCACGAACCAGGTCTCATCGCAAAACTTACGACCTTCAAAAACATGTTTGGCCGCCGATCCGTCCGTTTCCATCCCATAGACCCAGGAATTTGGCAAGAAGGAAGGTTACAGCACAATTTCTAGTTCCATCACAAATAATAAATTGGGATTAAGTACAAAATTATTTAAAGTACCTAAATAATAATTAATGGGTGTAACAAAAATACTGGTGATCCATTTAAGGGCATAATTGATATCGTATAGCGATGCGACTAAGAAAAAGTAGGGAAAAATGTAAGGATGCGAAAAAAAAGTATGGGACGGGACGCGTCGTCCCAGCCCAACCGGCTAACCCTCTCACATAGAGCATACTTCTGGCGCTTCACCGCCGCTTGAGACTCAGCCGCCGCTCCAGCTGCGCGCGTCGTGCGACTGATATGAGAGGCGGCGAAGGTGTTGACACACGTAGCGTCCCACACCAAGCACCGCCCTCTCTCCCACGGCACTAAGGTTAGGCCATCAGGCCGCTTGCCGTCCGTGCGGCTTAGACCCGGAGGCTCAAGCACGGATGGAACTCCAGCCGACCTAAGCGCCCTCTGGACCATGTCATTCAAGGCATGGTGACGCGGATGCCTCCCGGCGCATCGCCGGCAGCTCAAAGCGTGATATGATATTGAAAATATATATTTTAAAAACTTTAACAGTTATATTTTTGGCTCGGTTAAGATATTTTTAGTTGCAAACAATCAAGACATATTTATAACACGGAATAAAGCTTTGTTAATGACAAACAAGCTATTATGGATAAACATTCTTGGTTATTTTAAACAAGCAAGAAAATTGAATAACCCTTCTTACCTGATTCCGTTACTTATTTTTGACAAATCCAATGGTATAGTTTTACATACATACGTTAACCAAGTTGACTTCTTTGATTTTAGCAACGAACTTTGCAGGCTCCATGCGAAGCGAGTCACTCGGTTTTAAATAGCAAAAACTTATTTATTTCTAGCTGCTTAATTTTTTTTGTGTGTGTATAGCATGTACATGGAAGATTACTATTGTCAGAGACTATAGAAATTTATTTTCCTACGATAGATACACACCCGAAAAGTTTTTTTCACCTCACTAGCTCGGAAAGCCCTTTTTGTTTGTTTAATATCTATTGTGAAAATCGCTTTTTATCCACATGTGGTGAAAGAGTTTTGACATAAGTGACAAGTGGCTTAAGTGACATTTGACAGCTAACAAAACGTAAAACGTTAAAAGTGCAGAATTTTTAACATCGCAATTAATGAATTGCATCGAGTAAAAACACTTAATACAGTCTTACGACTTTATTTTAATTCATAAATATCAGCATTCAACATTAATCTTCATTCTTTTTGTAAAAACGGATAAATTGTTCTGACAGCCGAATAAGTCTACGTACGAACAAAACGCATCTGACATTTAATAAAACCTTTTACGTCAAAACTTTTCATTTCAATTCATCCATCATATCAACGTTAAATATTCGCATGTTTTTCTAGGTTGTTTTGTTAAAAATTAGTGATTCGAGTGATGAAGAAGTATTAAACACCTGAGGAATTACGGGAAACCGAGCAAAATGCACCCTTTTTCTTATTTTCCTCGCTGTAGTGAGGTGAAAAGTTTTGTGTTATACACGGGTGAAAGTTATTTTACGTCTCGTGTATTAAAGCACTCGCTACGCTCAGGATTCTATTTTTGAACCACTCGCTTCGCTCGTGGTCAATAATAGAAACCTTTCGCTAGCTCGTGTTTCAAATAACACTCGCACGTAAAATACAACTTTCACCACTTGTATAACAAATAACTATTTCTAATTCTGGACACGATATTATTTTACAGTGTTTTTTTTTATTATTTATCACGCTGCGCTGGCATCTAAATGGAATTCAGATTCTTACCTGTCAGGTAGATGAAGGTATTAATATGTATGTGTATAATGTGTCATTAAACTCATTGGCGGACAAAAACGGCGGGCGGACAAGGCAAACCATTTGGCGGGCGTTTACGCATTTATTGCTGGAATTCAATACTGAATATGCACAACGTACGACGCAAACGCCGGCCGCCAAATAGTTCCTTTATCAAATTAATAACACTTTTATTCGAGTGACACCGATCGGTGCCATAAGGACAAAAAAAAGTACCAAAACATCATCAACTCTGCATAATGAAATTTAAAAAAAATGTGCCATAAGATTTTAACAGGTACCAGACGAGACGTTTTTCTGTGGCCTACTCGTAGTTAACTATGCTAAATAAAATTAAGGCAGTTTTAAGGAGCCAACAAAACACAAACAAAAAGCAAAATATATTCCAACATTGACGTTAATAGTAACAATTCGTGTCGAAAAAAACCGTTGAGGAATCGGTCGATAATATTTGTGTAAAAATGACCAATAATGTTTCCTCCTGATAAAGTTTCCGTTTTTTTATTCTACCAGGGTCAAGCGAAGGTCTTTAAACGTAGGCACCTCTAGAGATACGTCATTTGTCTACCAACAACGTCATGTATTTGAATTTTGCTGATCCGAAGGTTTTATATCCGCAGTCCAAGATTTTGGCGGCCGGCTTGTCCTACTCACCTTGACTGTTAAACTAATGAACGATTTCTTCATTAAACAATACCTGTAGATCAAGAGTAGGTGGAAGGCAATCCTACCTCATCGAGTAGCAAAATTTGGCTTATGAAGGGCGATGCACGATCAAATGTTATGTATTCTAGTACCTGGTAGCCTGAGCAAAAGTCGTATCATTTTGTATAGTCTTGATCTACTCCAGAAATTATGTATATGCCACAACTAGTTAACTTATCTGAAAAAATTCAAATGTAGGTTTGTTTGTAATACATACATACATTTCCTGTTTCCCAGAGGGGTAGTCAGTTTGTAATATAAATATAATATTATGTGTAATAAATACTATTCGTACTTACATCACCAGCCAAATACCTAATTGTGTTTAGGATTTCTTTATTCACCATAAAAAATATATAAATATTCTTATTTTGGATCAGCTTAGTTGTTTGTTAATATTTTCAGTCATTTATTTACTTAATGTCCTAAATATCTATTTCCAATTTTGAGATCTGAATATTCTGAATGCAGACAGAAAGTAACCTACGCTGAAAAAAAAGATACTTCGGCTATTTCATTAATTACCAAAATTCGGTAAGAAGTTAATAAAGTTTATTTCATTATAATTCAAAGTATATGTATAAAAACAAAAATGTTGGTAAGTAATAAGCCTTTTTGAAGTCCCAAAACTTAAGTTACTAGTAGACGAAGTTTGGTTGCTGGTAACAAATGATTTTTTCAGTGTAGCCGTACTCTGTTACAAGACATCGTAGTTTCATCGAGTTTGGGCTGGTCAATCAAGGGTCAACCGTTTTAGAACTCATGGTGAAACATAGTGACCGTGAGCTCTCATACCCATAACGCCTAGTATAGAACGACCTAAGTGTTGTGGTATGTATATACCTACGCTGTCATGATTTAAGGTCCATGGTTTTAAATACGACAAATTGCAGCCAAAAGTTTAAGAACACTTTGACTGAAACTTATTTAAGTAAATATGAATATTCAAAATGCTTTAAAAATTCTAAGTAGGTACCTAATACTCGTTTGGTTTTCCGCCAACCAGTTTATTTATAATATTTCATGGTTATTATTAAGTAGACATTCTTTTGGGCGCAGTTCATAAATGACATTAAAATCGGGTCACCTGTATGGAAATTTCTATTAGAAGAGTAGGCATATGATAGGATAGTAGGCATACAATATGTGTTCACACCGTCATATAAACACAGTCCAAATCCAGAATTTTCGCGCCTTCTATGCGCCTACTATGTATTTATTACACGAACCTTCAACCGGTTTTAAAAGATTAACTTACAAAAAAGATTAACATCTACACTCATATCCGAGTAAGTATGTATTTAACTTACGCGGTCAAGTTTATTTTGAATCATCGTGGGCAAATTGTAGTATCAAGTGATTAACGATAGTCTACCAATCATTTTCCTTACAAACTTAGAACCGACTTCACTTAGGCTCCGCTCTTCCGTAAGGAAATGCCCGAGTTGCTGTAAAAAATACAGAAATCACTATAGGTGTGCCTATAATAGCTGAAGAGTTCCCTCGATTTCTCCAGTATCCCATAATCTCAAGGATCCTAACCTGATGACAATGGGACAAACTGTCAAGTATACCCTTTCAAACAAAATACTAATAATTTTCCTAATCGGTCCAGCCGTCTTCGATTAAGCAGTGAACATACATTGAAAAATAGCAAAAAATAAAGATCCCGATGAATTGAGAACCTCCTACTTCGAAACTTTAAAGTCGGTTGAAAACACAAATCAGTGCTCTTACTGGGATTTGAACCCAGGACCAGCAGCTGGGCCGGGTCACTACGTTAATAAGGTTTTTAACATGACAAGCGTATAACAATTTTGTGCATAGCTTAGACGTATCTACATATATGTAGCTACAGGTACGTCGTGTATACAACAGTGTGCATAATAAAGTAATTTACTTTGTGAGCAAGGCAAATAATCACTTGTGAAGTGGTTCTCCTTACACTATACTTAATTATAAGGATGTCTACACGTTCCACGCATTTACTTAACTGCGACTTAATGATGATTCGTAGTCTAAACTCTGACCAACGCATTTTGTATACCTGGCTATATAGCTCATCGAAGGAAGCCCACTAACTGCTCGATGGGGGAAATAATTCGTGTATAGCTGAATTTTGGTGAAGTTGTAGATAAAGGTGTCTTACACAACATACTAAAAGTACCCATGGATAGGGGTGCCGCTAACGGGGTGAGGGGGGTGTAAAGGTCCCTTTTTTTGGCTTTTCGTAAATAACTCAGTAGCGGTGGCTCATACGAAAAAATGTTCTTCTGCTTAATTAATCCACAAATAATTTTCTACAAAAAAGGTTCTTTACACTTTTTTTCTGGGATCAATGTATAATGAGATTTCGAGGAAATACGATAATCACTTTTTGAAACTTTCGGAGTTATTATTTACGAAACTATAAGTTTTGTCTAAAAATTGTTTTAGAAAACCCATATTTATATTAAAAGACCTATCCAACGACACCACACACATTAGGGGTGGATTAAAAAACAGAATTTACCTCCCACTTCATGTGCTCGGGAGGTACCCTAAAAAATAATATTTTTTCAGATCTTGTTTTAAAACATTGTCTGCGTGTTCAAAACACATACTCATACGAAGTTTAACTATTATAGTACTAACCATCACTGCACAAAGCCGTGAACGGACAGACGGGGACAAACGGACAGCGAAACCATAAGGGTTGGAAGTTGATTGCAGGCATCCATAGGTTACGGGAACTGCTTATCATGAGACGGGTCGTATGCTTGTTTGCCACCCTCGTGGCATAAAAAATAAAAAGTAAAAAAATACCCTCTTCTACCTTCTCAGTGATGGTTAGTACTAGAATAGTTAAACTTCGTATGAGTATGTGTTTTGAACACGCCGACAAAGTTTTAAAACAAAATACCTCCCGAACACATGAAGTGGGAGGTAAATTCTTTTTTTAATCCACTTCTAATGTGTGGGGTGTCATTGGACAGGTCTTTTAATATAAATATGGGTTTTCTGAAACAATGTGTAGACAAAACGACTAGTTTCGTAAATAATTTCGAAAAGTGATTATCGTATTTCCTCGAAATCTCATTATACATTGATCCCAGCAAAAAAGTGTAAAGAACCTTTTTTGTAGAAAATTATTTGTGGATTAATTAAGTAGCAGAACATTTTTTCGTATGAGCCACCGCTCCTGAGTTATTTATTTTGGCTTTTCAAAAAAGGGACCTTTACACCCCCCTCTCTCCGTTAGCGGCGCCCCTAACCACGAGTACTTTTAGTATGTTGTGTAAGACACCTTTATCTACAACTATACCAAAATTCAGCTATACAAAAATTATTTCCCCTAAGTTTTCCTTCTTTTAACGGGCTAATAATAGTTAGACCCACTGCGCATTATTTTTACGAAGTTAAACTTAGGGTTTTAATTTTAGCAGGCTTTAGGTATACAGGGTGTTCCCTGTAACACGAGCAATAAAATCTCAAACAACAAAACTTTTTCATCACACCTGCTCGTAAATGGTGTTATTTCCTGCCTGTATACAGAAGGACAATGACCTAAATTGTTGCCGCGGGAGTAATGGCGAGATATTATCCCCACGGGAGTAATGACTCTCGTTTTAAAATTTGCAACTGATTTCTGAGATTGAGATTGCAACTGAGAACTGAGGAGGTATGATGTTCAGCCAAATATTCGAAAAGTTTAATTTCATCTTTAAAATTTAGCTATATTCTAAAACTAGCTGTGCCCGCGGCTTCGCCCGCGTGTGTTTATGCGGTTTGGTATTTTTATTGACTATTTCCAGACCAACACTACTTACGTTTTCTACACGTTAAATAGTAATAGGTACATTTTTGTTACAAATTATTAATTTTTTGACTACATATCACTGGATATAGATAGGTATTTCTACTCTCTGATAGTAGTAGTAGAAAAGCAGATGATTAACAAAATCCGGTGAGTGCTGCGAGGTCCAGATGGGACAGTGCAGCTGCCAAGTTTGTTACTTTTTAGCACCGTCCGGGGATCACGTGTAGGGTTGTCTAAGGTATTTCCTACGGACGCAGAGTAACATTAACTAATTATTAAGGAAATTTATGAGAAGGCCAAATTCCAAGCACCGCATTATAGTGTCCATGCACGGAACGTCGTAGCGGGATTTTTTTCAGCAGCAGCATGACAGGGCCGGGTATAAACTTAACGGACAAATGTATGATTGGTACCACGTAGGGCTCAGGGATCTATATCTGAATCCCTAAAGTTTTTTGTCCTATTTTTGTATTCCCTAATGCTATTTGTCCTAATGATCATTTGCCCTAATGCTCATTTGTCCTAATTGTTGTTGCCCTATCATCGTATCAATGATTTTTTTTCCCTAATATGTTATTACCTAATATCATTTGACCTATTCATCAGTTGCCCTAACTTTTTTTCCATAATATTAATTTGTCATAATTATTATTTGACCTAAAAGTTATTTGCCTACACCTAATTTCAAATGAACTAATATTATTTTTCCTATTATTTTATACCCTAATATTAAATGTCCTACTGGTCAGTCTCCCTAATTGTCACTTGCCCTAATGCTCATATGTTTTTAGGGTTATAAAAATAACCCTAACCTACCAATCTCTGGGAGCAGTTTTGTTTTTAGGGTCATCAAAAAAAATAACCCTAACCTACCTATCTCTGGGAGCAGTTTCGTTTTTAGGGTCATAAAAAAATAACCCTAATCTACCTATCTCTGGGAGCACTTTCGTTTTTAGGGTCATAAAAAAATAACCCTAACCTACGCCGTTATGGCAAATAAAATTAGGATATTCGAACATTATGGTAAGAATTTTTAGGGCAAATGAGCTTTAGGGCAAACATTACATTATGACAAGTAATTGTTAGGATAATTGATCATTAGGGCAAATGACAATTAGGACAAAACGGTTAGGGTAAGTGATTTTAGGACAAATGTTATTAGGAATCCCGAGGTACACCCAGGGCTCAGGCTCGGAACGTCGCAGCGAGAATTTCTTCAGCAGCAGAATGACAGAGCCGAGTATAAACTCAATGGTCAAGTGCCTTCGAAAACGCGAGGGCCGAAGACCCGAGGGTGAGCGGTAATGTATGGGAAGACCAAATGCCAAGTACCGCATAGTGCCCATCAGGTACGGAAAGTCGCAGCGAGAATTGCTTCAGCAGCAGCATGAAAGGACCCGGACAATACTCAACAGTCATGTGTCTTCGCGAATCCAAGGACCTAAGTCCCGAAGAAGCGGCGATGTATGAGAAGGCTAAAGGCCGAATACTACATAGAGCACAGGCCCAGGCCCGGAACTTCGCAGCGAGAATTTCTTCAGCAGCAGATTGACAGGGCCGGGTATAAACTCAATAGTCAGGTTCCTTCGCAAACGCCAGGACCAAAGGCCCGAGGGTGAACTGTAATGTATGGGAAGGCCAAATGCCAAATACTGCAAAGTGCCCAGGCACGGAACGTCGCAGCGAGAATTGCTTTAGCAGTAGCATGAAAGGGACCGGACAATACTCAACGGTCAAGTGTCTTCGCGAATCCAAGGGCCTAAGGCTCGAGGGAGCGGCAATGTATGAGAAGGCCAAAGGCCGAATACCACAGAATGTCGCAGCGAGAATTGCTTCAGCAGCAGCCTGAAAGGGATCGGGTAAAACTCAATGGTCAAGTATCTTAGGAAACCCGAGGACCGAAGGCCCGAGGATGAATGGCAATGTATGCGAAGGCCAAAACTACATAGGGCCCAGGCCCGGAACGTTGCAGCGAGAATTTCTTCAGCAGCAGCATGATAGGGCCGAGTATAAACTCAATAGTCAAGTGTCTTAGCAAACCCGAGGGAAAAAGGCCCAAGGGAGATGCAATATATGCAGAGATCAAAAGGCCGAATACCACACAGAGCCCAGGCCCGGAACGTCACAGCGAGAATTTCTTCATCAGCAGAATGACAGGGTCAGGTATAAACTCAATGGTCAAGTGTCTTGGTAATGGAATCTATGGGAAGGCCAAATGCCAAGTATCTTATAAGGCCCAGACACGGAACGTCGCAGCGAGAACTGGTTCAGCAGCAGCATGAAAGGGACCGGACAAAACTTAATTCTTAAGTGTCTCGGCAATGTATGCGAAGGCCAAATGCCAGGTACAACATAGGGCTCAGGGGCGGAACATCGTAGCGAGAATTGGGTAAAACTCAATGGTCAAGTGTGAAGAATAAATTGTTTATTGTATGTTGACACACTACAATTATTAATCATAACCTTAAATAGAGGTCATATACGAAGAAAAAAGTGGGATAGGCCTCCGTTGCCACAAATTTAAAGTACATATTAAGAATTATGCACGGTGTTCCGGACCGTCTCCGACACGACACTTCCGACACTTAACTACACATACAGCTGACCACGATCATGTGACTTTTCTATACAAAACGAAGTCTCGAAATTGTCGTGTCGGAGACGGTCCGGAACACCGTGCATCATCCTTTAGTCGATGACATTTATATTTCCGGTTACTTTCAACTTTCACACAATTGACTTGTTCGGAAAGAGAAGTGTCGTAGAATGTATGAGCGTCCATATAAACCACGGCACTACTCTTTCCAAACAGAGTTACTTGAATTGGAAAAAAATGTATTTAAATAAGCGGGATAAAAACTACCCTATATGTTACCTCGGGGTATAAACTACTATAATACAAAATTTCATGAAATTCTGTGCAGTAGTTTTAGCGTACATCGCGAACAAACTCACAGACAGACAGACAAAAATTCCAAAAATCATTAAAATGTATTCAGTTAACGTTTCTAAGGCCCCCTAAATTAGATTTTCTCAAATATCTTCAATGTACATTTTTTTTCTCCTTACGCGTTTATTATATGTATAGATGACATCACACACAATCTATACGTTTCAATTTCTTCATTATTTTTAATATTTAAAGTATTTATCATTAATTTTGGTAAATATTATTATAATAATTTAGCAAAATCTGGTTATTTAGCCATTCTAGTTCGAAAAATATGTCGTAATAACAAAACGCACGGAATGTTTGTACCGCGTTGCTAAGCAACGGCGCATGCATGGGGCTGAGCGCTGTCATGTACGTTCTCAACTTTTGCTGCCTAATTAACTTTCTTGAATTGATCTTTGCTTTTTTTCCTCGCAACTGTGATGAAAACCATTGTGTGTTACTCGGGGCGTAAGAATATTACAAACTCGAGTCTTTAAATCGCTCCGGCAAGCCGTCGCGATTCAACTAGACTCTCGTTTGTAATATTCATCTTATGCCCCATGTTGCACAGTGTACTATTGTTTAACAACTTTTTTAAATATGTATTTTGTGGAATTAAAATAGAATTTTCAATGTACGTTAAAATCCGTCTATCTGACAATGCTTGTCATCCAGACATAATCAATTCATATATTATTATTAGATATTATATTCAATCACCGGCAATAGTATCTTCCTATACAAAGGCCGCAAAAATATGTGACACGGAAAAATAGGAAGATACTATTTCCGTTGACTGTACTTGTAGGTACCTGGCTATAAATAAGAATGTAGTATGTGATTATGTTAGTATTTTACCTACAAATGCTTGACAACTCTTATCTACTGAGGTCTCCTAGCGCCGTAGCCATTATGTCCCTAATAACACCTTTCAGCACTTGCTGGAGTCACAGGGGGTCAATCAAACCTGGACAACAATGAACCTAGTTTTACTAATTTATGGTGGTTAAAATACTACTTGGGCCTAGTGCCAAATTATACATTATCAATTATCATAAAGCAAAACCATATGTAAGGCCATCATAAGCCTATTTTATTTAGCCATATTTTTCTCCGGATGAAACGGAGACGTCGTACGTTGTACAAATTTAAGGTTGGGTACCTTTAGTAAAATAATGTCTCATACCGTGTGTGGCCTGTAACACGAGCAAGAAATTAAAACGTAGATTCTACACCTCAAACTAAACAACGCTTGTTCAGCGAGTTTTAAAAATAACTTAGGGTTTTATTTTTTGTGCATTTTAAAGTTTACCTGCACACACAATGTACTGCCAAATTGATTATGTCTGACAAGACTGACAAGCAATGTCAATTAGACGGATTTTAACGTACATTGAAAATAATATTTAGTTTGTTTGAAAAATAGACAATCTTAAGACTACATCTTTTGTTAAAGTTGTTGAACAATAGATTTATTGTTTAGGAGTACAATCTTCGTTTTATTTTTTTGCTCATGTTACAGGCCACACACTGTATATGCATTTAAATTCAGAGGTTGTTCATTTGTTGGAATTGTGCAATGCAAAAATGGGAATCACAAAAAATCAGGTAATGCCAGTAGGTAAATTACGGTAAGCATAGTAAAAACACAGTCTTATACAAGGAAAAACACACTTAATTCACTCAAAATCTATAGTTCAATAAAGCACGTGTGCACTTACTCCTTGAGCTTCAAAACCCTTTAACACATTCAGCACCGAGTACCCGACAGTCGGGTTCTCGGTGCTGAATGTGTTAATCTCCCGTTCCGTAGCATAGACTGCTACGAATTGCTACGAAACTCGATTACGTAAGGGAGGAGCTACGAAGCGTTATCCTTACGTACGTTAGGATTAGATTAGGCGAGGACTAAACACGAATTTCAAGGATATTTCAGAAGGAAATGTCGTGTAAAAGCACGGAGAGATATGAGGAATGACAACAAGTATGACTCATGATCATCAGCATAAATGTTATACCGTGGATAGGGATAGTATGAGATATACGAAAAAGGAAGGTGGAGGATTTATGTATTAGTCAAATGATATCTTGCATCTTATAATTTACTTCAAAAATACTTCATAAACATATGCTTTCATTGCACAGCGGCAAATATATGTTCATTCTAAAACTTTTTATTTACAACTCGGTAAAAGCAACTGTTAATGCATCGATAGGCGCATAACGTAACATGAGCTTAGTATAATATGACTACCATTTTTGCCGAGTTCTCTTGTTATCAGAGGACCGAGCCTATATTTTAACATTCGAACAAAAAACATTGCGTATTATTTAGGAAACAGAAATAGTAGGCGACAAACTATGAATTACATTAGGTACCTTGTGTCATTTTGGACTAACATTATAAATGTTGGTTCGGTAAGTTTTGGCAACGATATAATCAAATTATTTATATAATTTCTCATAATACTGCATTAAAACCAGAACTCTAGGATTTGTATTCTTGAAGTGGTTTGCATTCTTTTACCTCCACCAATTTACAGCTGCCAGATGTCCGGATCTAGAAATAAGCATAGTATAGGAAACTAACGCGAGGAGTTTCGTCGTTCTCATTATTATGTCATATCTGACGTGGCTGGCTCTCCGTCTAAAAGCCCAAATGCAGTAAGTAAAGTAAGAGTATTTTAAGATGTCGGAATTCCAGGTAGAAGTCCCAAGTAAGATTCCGACATCTTAATAAATTACTACTGTAAGTATTTTTTACACAGAAGCCAGCTTTGATATATTTTACGTACTTTCAAATGAGTACCACAAAGCTGTATGTAAAACACTGACATTTATTATAACATATTTATGATTGTCATAAAACATAAGCGCTACTTTGTTTTCAATACGCCCATTCGCGCGAGACTGGTTTGTTAAAATCGTCCACTGCTGACTGACTTTTCGTGAACTTTGTTGCCAAGACGATAAAGTCCACTTTTGGCGAGTATTGCTGATGGTACTATAAGTTCCCATACAGACACGTGTCTCGGCACTCTGCCTCAGTGAACGAACGAGGCAGAATGCTGTACCCGATTACCATTATTATAATCAAACTTGTATTTGTTTGTTATGTATTCATTTACAATGTATATGATTTTAATTATTGATATGAGCTACCTCCTTAAGAATAGGTAAGATTTCACATGGTGATTGGAAGGATCGCGTATGTTTATAAAGCCTGACCAGAAATATATGACCAATGTCAAGAGGGCGCTTTTTTTCTCGTGTATATAGGACAAAAATTTAGTTCAAATGAAATTCCCCAATATGGCGCATGGTCATATATTTCTGATCAGGCTTTAGAACTCGTTAACTAGGAACTCATGCAATATTACAGTGGGCATTTAAATTGAAATAAACGGGCGGTAGCGTGTCTTTATTTTACATTTTACTGTACAATAAAAGGTAGAAAACGTGAACTTAAAATTTCAACTTAGATTAGTCTACCTAAATAACGCCCGATTTTATCGTTGCATATGCCCATCTCAATTATCGTAACTATTGAAAGATAGTTGTTTTTATTGCTTGTGTTTTCTAATAATTAGACGCACCAAACGGATGTTGCTTGTGTTATGGGACTTGGGCACCTGAACAAGACCTTATTGATAGGTACCTAACGTTTACGTAGACTTTAATTGAACATGTAGGTACCATCGGGTTCGTAATTGCATACCTACCCAATTTATCAATTAATTCATTCATAAATTGGGTATGCAATTATGAACCCGATGGTACACGTAAGTATTGTAAGTCAACATAAGAGTTACGTTAGGTTAGGCTTGAGAGCATGTTAGTGATTTTTTGTACATATATATATTTGATAGCAAATGTAAATTTAGATTAAACTGTGAATTAATGGAAGGGAGAGGGATTTCCAGATGATCGTGACGTCACGCGTTTTTAAGCGATCAAATTTCCATTGTGGTCGCTTTATACTCAGGTGGCCGGCCGGTACCGCGCGAATCAGGGGTCACTTGGCCGGTGACGCAAATAAGCCAGGTATGTGTAGGTAAATGACGGACGGGTTTTTGTAGTTTTGCATTAATTCGCCGGCCTGATTCTGCGATCGCGTGTTTTATGCTGGAACCACACTTCGGGTATTCTGCCAAATATTCGTGTTGCGTCTCTTTCTATTTTTATCGTATAGAGAGAGATATAACACGAATATTCGGCCGAATAACCCGAAGTGTGGTGCCAGCATTAAACACGCGTACCTACGTAAACCATACTTTGGACACATGATTTAAAGGAAATCACTTTTCAGAAATAGGATGACAAATTCAATTTAAATTGAATCTGACAAGCTCTATCCAAGGTTATAGTGGAAATTTAGTTATGAGTCAGGGTTTTTTGAGTAAAAATAGTAACGTACACAAAAAAAGCGCCGCAGAAACTTTTTTTACTTCACCGCAAAATATATTGCATGCCGCATGTTTTCATCTGTTTAACTATAAGTGAGTTTTCATTCATAAGTGCATTGTAATGTGCCTAAATTGAAGAACAAATATCTTTTATCTTCTTTTTTTATGTAGTACTAAAACGCGTGGATATATCATAAAATATTTCTTAGGCATCTTATAATATACTTAATTTAATAACACATATACTATGTAGATAACATTATACCGAGGGACCTACGAGAGACGTTGCCAAATACTACACCGAGCCAGGTGACACAACAGAAAACCGTCGTGTCACTAAAATAATAGTTTTAGTTTATAATATGTCATGTACCTATGCTAGTCTTTAAGGTATATCTATGGGCCGCTAGCTGCCTGAAATAAACGTTAATTTCATTATTTAATAATAATTACACCAAGATATTTATGTAGTGGTCAAGTCATTAACATCTAGAATTTTGTGTGTAGAGGCAAGTAGGAGTTAATTAAACGTGTTGTAGCGCATAATGAGCAACACGAAAATAACCGTTCCACTTTAATACGTTAAGATAGACGTTGCTAGGAACCCATAAACAACAAAATTATGATTATGAATTTGACATATTCTTTATACGTATGACGTATATTTTTGTGATTGACGCTTGAAATGTTTCTTATAGGTGTTTTTTTCTTGTTAAATTATAATCGAATGTGTTTACTATCGTGTTATTACTCAATATTGAGTGACCTAAGAGCCCCGTGCCTATAACCCTTACAATTTGCTTAAGCATGGTCCAGCTCTCCATAAGGTCGCGGGTTCCTGTTTTGTTTGAGGGGTGAAGCTATTTTAACTTTAATAAAATTAAAAACTATCGTGTGTCAAGTTGGACATTTAAAGAAACAAAAATTCAAATTCAAAAGGTTTGTAGGAACTTCAAGGTTCGTGCTGTTACTTTCGCGTTAAGGTAATTGTATTTTTAAATTGTGATTTCGAATGCGGCTCTCTTGACCGAACCAAATTTAACGTTTTTAATTAGCGATTTAGCAACATAACTTTGAAAATGTGAATAAAATTGATTTTCTCGGCGTTGCCAAAAGAAGCTAATCTTTTTATTGTGTTTGTATTAAGTAAATACTTATATGATATACCTACTAGTATAGCAATAAAAACTCCAGATGTTTTTGCTATACATATCTAATTGGTACATAAACCAAAGGTAGATAACCCTTAGATCCGGCTAAAAGATGATTTAGTTTTATTATTTATTTTATACACTACAGTTGACGTACCGATACAAAAACACGATCGAAGTTTTTTGGATGCCATGTGCTCAGTACTACATAAAATAAGACCGAGTGGTTGTTGTGTTGCTTGCACACGTTTACGCTCTGCGGGGTTTGCAACAGATCATGCTTACGAAATTATAATACAAGTGTAAATTAGTTCGCCTACCTTGAGATTCGTGAAATTTGGGGTAGTAAACACGAGTATTTGGAGTAACAGAAGCAACCAGCCGCGAAAACCGCATACGTTTTCAATCTTTGGTTTCAAGGATTGGACGATTTCGTTGTTCTCTGGCTAGGACCAAGTTTATTCGAAATAGAACTGATAATTAAGCAACTTAGGTCATGTATACAAGGCTAGTCAATTTCAGAATCGTTGAGTGTTCTACTTACGAAAAATGGTGCAGTACATGTACCTAGATACATTTCTAAATACCTACCTGAATACATATTGATCTACCTAAAACACCCAGAAGTTCATTGGTGGCCGTTTTTCCCTTGGCCTGATATTTCTAGAAAAATACACTCTACATCAATTATATATACAAGAAAATTTTGGCTAAGGCAATGTCCGATTCAATTGGACGATTCCGTAGTTTCTATAAACATAACCAATATCAGTAATAATAGCTTTCTAATACTAACAATACCTGAGCTAAGCCGCGGACAGACAGGACGTGGCGAAATTACTGGGTGTAACAAAAATACTGGTGATCCGTTTAAGGGCATAATTGATATTGCAACTAAGAAAAAATTGTAGAAAAAAATTTTGGACGCGATAAAAAAATATTTTTTGTATAGGCAAGTGGTTCCAGTTCCAGCCAACCCTCCATACAAAACCAACTTTCTTTTCGCACGGAAATTTAATTTCTTACTTTTTCATTATTAGAATATGATACCAATTATCCCATTAAAATCATCACCAGCATTTTTGTTACACCAACAAGGGTTCCAAGTTGACTACGGACGGAACTCTAAAATTGTGCGTCATTAGTCATTTTTAGGGTTCCGTAGTCAACAAGGAACCCTTATAGTTTCGCCATGTCCGTCCGTCCGTCCGTCCGTCCGGGGTTTAGCCTCAGTGACTGTTAACAGTAGCACTAGATAGCTGATATTTGGTATGAGTATGTGCGTTAATCACGCCAACAAAATAATATAATAAAAACTGGAATAATATTTTTTATTAGGGTACCTACCTCCCCTACACATGAGTAGGGGGGTCTTTTTTTTCGCTTCAACTCGGGGTATCGTTGGATAGGTCTTTCAAAAATTAGTAGGTAGAGGTGTTCTAAAACACTTTTTGGATAATGAATAGTTTCGTAAATAATAAATAGCTCTCAAAGTTCAAAATGGGGAGTCCCAACTGTTCCGACACAATGGGTTGTTAATAAGCATGTATAATTTTTAATTATATATGATAAAAAATTATAGTCTTTAGTTGTAGCTTGTCCGATAATTTATTTAATTATGTAGATACTTTTGGTAGTTTATTTCATGCGCACCGCACGCCCGCCCGTCTTCTAGCATTATTATGTACATTTTTAAAGAATGACATGATGTTTTTTCACGTCTGACTTGAAATTGCGCACTACTTAATTAAAATTAATTATGTAGATTATATTTTAGGGAGTCATTGTAATATAATGCTTTTTTTTAACAAATGGACTAAGTAAATACATTGGGTATCTACAAGGAGGTCCAAACCTTGACGTCAAAATTTTTTTTTTAGATTGCTCATGTCGTCGTGGGCTATCAGAATATATTCCACGTAAGTTAGCCGATTTTTCGTATTTTTCGAGTTATATTTTTTTTAACTTTTTTTAAGAAATTCCGGGGTAAAGCAATTAATTTATAAAAAATACTACCTACTTATTGAATTTTTTTGAATGTTTCTTTTTGTAGCATAGTTCAATTAGTCCTCTCCCTTATGGGAATATAGTTCAGATCTGGATACGGTTACCAACTTTTAGTATGTTGTTGGGCCGACACCAGGACCCCAAAACTGCCGAGAGACGGGGACGTATTAGGTGAATGTCTCCCGAGTCCCACAATTTTGACAATTTGTATTTTTAAGACCGACTTATGCTTGACCACAGACTTTTTTGAGTTTTTTTCTGTAATGTACAGGTAAAGAACTATATTATGTATTTTTTTCTAAAATGTAGGTTCTTCAGTTTCCGAGTATATTCCGAGTATATTTAACTTTTATAATTTTAAGATAAATAGTTTTGAAGTTATTCAAGAATCAAGGCGAAAATTGACCATTCCCCTCCGTCTCTCGGAAACCGATGAACCTACATTTTAGAAAATATAGTTCTTTACCTGTACATTACAGAAAAAAACTCAAAAAAGTCTGTGGTCAAGCATAAGTCGGTCTTAAAAATACAAATTGTCAAAATTGTGGGATGTATATGGAACCCTCGGAGCGCGAGTCAAACTTACACTTGGCCGGTTTTTATATTTACTATAATGGCAAGGAACCCTTAATCCTTACAAAATTGATAAAAAACTAGTCAATAATTAGAATTAGGCTCATGCCTCTCATAGTATGAGCGGATTGTAGGTAAAATAGTTAGTGTGCTTTAGAGTTTTAAGCACAACTTTTATAGTTGTTATCAAAATTTATAAATTCAAACAACTATGTTTTTAATGCTATACAAAACATTAGTGTATTGTGTTTCCTTTGGCTACAGAATTAACATATACATTTTATTTTCCTAAAAAAAAAACTTAATTTGTCAACAATTTCTAAACTATACATTATTTTCACAAATAGTATATGTATGTATTGTAGCAAATTTAATAAGCTTTCGATCGATGCTACGCACATGTGTGTATGTATCATCGTATAGCTTTAATTTACGTTTTACAAATTTCGGTAATGGTCACGTTCATGACGTCATTATTTGGACCTCAGGCACTATAGAGATGTTTTTTTGACATTAGGGGCTCCAAATTATTTGACAAATAATATAATCGAAGCTCCTGTGGATATTCTGTAAATTGAGAAAATTGTTATTTCTTCACTCTAAGGGAATAGTTCGGCAGTGCCTACATGTTTTTTACCATAATTGCCACAATTATAGCCAGATTTTAATAATTTTTATAGCAATGTATAGCTTAACTAGCCTGTTTTGTTGTTGTAGTACATTGCTTTAAAGTTCGACTTATAATTTTGTTGTAAAATGCAAATATCCGAATTATTTTTTAGCCTGACTTTGGGTTTACGTTTATAGCTGTTAAACTGTAATATACAGTAGTATATAATGTATTACAACAATATAGCGCATTTAATCTTCTTTCGTTTGATACCACACACGTGTAGGTGCAGTGCACAGTTTGGTTGATATTTGCACTTTTTGCAACGAAGCGGCAGCCATTTTGATGACGTCATTACTCGGGAGACATTCACCTACGTCCCCGTCTCTCGGCAGTTTTGGGGTCCTAGTGTCTTGCCCAACAACATACTAAAAGTTGGAAACCGTATCCTGATCTGAACTATCACTTAGGCCCTCTCCCATAACGGAGAGGACTAAATCATCATCCTCACTTGACAGCGAGTTGAAAAAAAATTAAAGTTTGACGTTCACACATGTCTAGCTTAGATTTGGCGCTTAAACAAAATACAGGCGATTTCAAGAACTTTTAGTTATTTTAGAAACTGCTAGACCCTAAGTTTTTTTAAAGGTTAAAAAAAGTGATACTTGAACGTGAAACTTTGACATTTCTCTTTTTTCCTTACTCGCAGCCAAGCGAGGATGCTTTTTAGCAACTGCGCCGTCTGTAAAAGTTTATGTTACAAAAACAAACATTAAAAAATATATAAATTAATTACTTCACCCCAGAAATACTTAAAAAAAATTAAAAGTTAAAAAAATTCATAAGTCGAAAATTACGAAAAATCAGCTAACATATATGCCATATTCTGATAGCCCACGACGTGAGGAATCTAAAAAAAATTGACGTCAGGGTTTGGACCACCCTGTATTTGCAAAAAAAAAATCACGGTATGATATTTTTTCCTGTAAGTATTTGAAAAATGTGACATATTGTACTTCGTCGGTATCTACAACAACAATAGCCATAACTCCATTTTAAGCCTTTCGCTATACTTAACCCTTTTCCTAGCGTAATACAATTTATAGATCACAGCCTTGTCAATTGAATTTCGAACCTTAGTCTTTCGCGAGAAGTGTAAGACTTTTATTGCAGATGTAGCTAAGATGCATAGGTATAAAGAATATGGTGAGATAATTCGCAGCCATCACATAAGTCTGCGAATTTTTCTATTTCATATTATATATGAAAACTTACTGTTTTTAAACTTTTCCTATTGTTTACACACGATTGGCCAACTAGATACCGAATTTTAATTTTCAAGTCACCTAGACGTATAGTCAAAGGTTTTGATGAGTGAGTGAGTCAGTCAGTGGTAAAATATTGATTTTCGGAAGTGAATATCTCTTGAACGGTACGATATTTTTAGCTGAAATTCAGGATTCAGTAACTATAAAATGTTTTGACAAGACTCATGAAATTGGAAGTGTGAAGGTCGAATAGGTTTCAAGTTATTGGGGGGTCCTAAATGGCTCGTGTAAATATACCCACGGCTAGGTGTGTCGCGTGTGTGTGTAGATTATACTAAAACAAAGTATACTTAGTGAAAACCATACTAAAAACGAAATTTCTAAATTTAACCTATCATCAAATAAATGTGAAGTCGAGTACCTAATTAATAAGATTGGTCCGTAGAATAATACATCTGCCACCGAAATTGTACCACCAATTAAAATCATAATAAATCCGATACCGTACAATATAAAAACGACTACCTAAAACTAGATTAGTCATAAAAAAAGTTTTGCTCCATTTTTAGAAGTCAGTTCTGGCGCAGTTCACATAACACACTTCTTCTCACTTCGCTCGTCATCGCACCTATCTCGACTCCGTCAAAACAATTTTTTGTTTTGGTATTTTTGTATGAGTTTGTTTTTTCATTATTCGGTGGTAGATCTACTAGTTATATTCTGGTATTACGAATGTGGTGATCATAGTTTTATATTGGATACAATACCTAGCTATCCATTAATTTGGTGTTTCAAACTTGGTGACCGTTTCCAATAAAATGGTCAGAGATATATCTATCTATTGGAAGCCTGATATTATAATTAGAGGATACAAATCTATGTTGGGGAGAGAGAGAGAATGGAGGATTCGTAGATGGCAAATCTAAACTTTGGTGGAAGAAAATATAGTTGCCATTCTTAATTAAGGTTTTTTTTAACGCCACGCCTGTAATCTGATATACGCGGACAATTCTAAGAGACTTCTGCTTCTTTAAAGGCTACAGGCGTATTTAGGTATTATGATTTCCGTTTGTTGTGGTTCTGATGCGATGGGTATTGGTGCAGGGGTCACATATGTCTTCAAGTTCTGTAATTTTAGGTTTCCGAGGTGTTGTAGCATCACATCAGCTGGTCAGCAGCGAGGAGTCAATTGAAGACGCGAGCGCATGCGATGTGATAAAAGTGCGAGGAATCGGCGCGCGCGGCCAGTACCGAGCACACCTGCAGCGTGACCGCCGGCGCGCCGCGCCTTCCGTCCTTACCGTTTACTCCACAGTTTCCGAACGTTCCGTCCCGTCACACCCGGTAGTGTATGTGCTCCCCTCTGGAAGATTCACAAACAAGCCGAGCAGTGCCGCACTCTACGCCGAGCACTCGCAGGTAATTCATATCATAGGATACCGACAGTTTAATTAACTCATAAATGCAGTGACATGACCAGGTGGCTAACATCAAATCCGTGTTTGCATTCATGACGATTTTGCCAAAGTATTGTGTGGAATATATTGCGACACTAGATAGTTTGTAAACACTACAGGTGAGTCATATAATAATAATTTATTTCAATTATTTATTCTTTTTTTACGTTTACGTACCGTAAGAAGTATAATAAAACGTACGCGAATTTTTATAAACATCTTCAAGTTACCGATCAAAAAATTATTTTGATAAAGTATCGCAATTTACTGACCGCAATTTAAATAATTTAATAAAATATTTGTAGTTTGATTAAACCATGCAAATTAAAATATTATTTTATTATTTAGTAAGTCGTTAATATGGAAAATGTAGGTAGATTGATAAAATTCAAGAAGAGCTACAGCAAACATTATAGGTAGTTAGAACCAAGCACAAACTCGCGTACCTCCGGTGACCTCGCAAAATGATCCCATCCAATATTCCAAGCGAAGTGTTAATGTGCGGTATGGGTACTCGTTCTCTTAGATGAGATGTTACGGTCAAAGGTCTACTAGCCCGTATTAGTACCGAGCTGAGACACGAGTAGGTATGTTTCTAAAGTGGAATACGAAATTGCCTTCATCCAAGAGTTATAAGTCACTCGTAGATGCATCGCGATTGCGAAATCCGGTCAATGTTGATTAAAGTTTGTCAACATAGTGTCGGAGCGAGACCATCCCGCAATTAATACGTATCCTCCGCTGACAGTTCTAACAATAGTGTTATGTTAATAATGTCAGCACAAGATTGGTTCTGATTACTAGAAAATACATCGTAGTGAGCGCAACAGCTAAGAAAGGAGCTCGGTTTTGAAGCCAAGGATCACCCAAGGCGTTCTGTTGCCGTTAGTATTCCCGCCGCGCGTGCGTGCAGCCGTGGGCGCGCAGCGTAAGGTCGCGCCGCTTGCCCATCGGACACTGACTTGGCGGGATTATCATGCCGTATACTGCATAGGATACAACGTACACGAAATTATAGTTGTTTTCACTATCATTTATACTGCCAGTTATTAAAAAAAAACAGAAGAACTACTGCTGACGCTTACTGTGGGCACTATGGTAGATGTTGGCAACCATGAAGGTAAAATCGTCTTAATTTTTAGGTTCAAATATTTGACACTTGG
The DNA here is from genome assembly GCA_911728535.1 of Pammene fasciana. Lineage (NCBI taxonomy): Eukaryota > Metazoa > Arthropoda > Insecta > Lepidoptera > Tortricidae > Pammene > Pammene fasciana. Next base: position 8,061,748 of record OU452279.1, read on the forward strand.
TAACAAAAAGGTTAAACACCGACAGATTGTTAATTTGTGCTATTTATACCGACCACCATCCATAGACTATGCATTTTCCATTTCCATACCATAATCAACGATATGTTTGTTTTATTTTGATTGTGGTGCCATCTGCTCATATTTGCGCGCTTCTCCTCAATTAGCCAGTTTAAAATATATTCTGGAGTAGGTACAATACACATATATTTAGTTCTTAAATAGCACACTCAAAGCAGTATTATCTGAGCAACGATTAATTAACGGATCAACGTCAGAGTTTTCATAAGGTATATTTATACCTAATTACATTTAGTATTAACTGCGTTGATTGGCTTGCGGATGAAACCAAATGACTTTAAAGCTAGAGCCCTCATTCCTAGATAGACATTTGATTGAACCTATTAACTACGTCATCTTGTTCCATTACCTTCTACCTACTTTATAATTGAATGTCTAATTTTTCATATTACTTATAGCTTTATACATTTACGGACATTACAAACTGGACATATGGACATATCATACAAAATTGACAAGGTAACGACATTCAATTACTTGGTTATAATAGTTATATTAAAGGGTAACTTGAACACGTGTACTTACCCTTAGAAAGTACCCCACTCGGATACTTACTAGAGCTCCCGCTACACGTGTAACACGCGGAAACGAATACCCGTGTACTTAAGACCGGCGGTGCTAAGGAACCGGTTTACACGAACCCGCCAAGATTCGGAAACGTGTCCGGGAAACGTTTCCAGGAGACGTTTCTCAGACACGTTTCCCCGGTTACACGGGTACTTAATACCGGCCCGAACGGTTCCGAAGCTCCGAAGCAGTTAGAGCTGATTCAAATAAGGTTTACTATTGAATGCTCTAATTGTGAACTGCATTATTATGCACCACACACTTGAGCGAAATTCAGCGCGGAATTCAGGCAAAAAAGCTGAATGCCGCTCAAATGTGTGGCGCTCCTTATTATATGAGGTTGAATGGATTCGTATCATATAGATTTACTTTAAAATAAAAATTCTTTACCCAACTCCACAAAAACCATAATTGTTTTGGAGTCCTTTATTACATACCTACAAGGATAATTATTATTATATAATTATATTGAATATTTACGTATGTTAAATAAAATAATATTAAAATTAATTACCATGCATATATTATATAACGAAGTTCACAATCTTACTAATTACGGCGAAAATGTTGTTGTAATTAGTACCATAGTGCACACATTTAAAGTCTAAATTCAAACAACATTTTCGCCGTAATTAGTACGATCGTGAACTTGGGTATCGATATTACAGGTAGGATTAGGTTAGGACGCGTCCAACTGAACAAAAATATGTGAACACGACCTTATACCCATACGAATAAGGTTGTGTTCACATATTAACGGATATTAATGGACTCGACTGTACATTGCCGGAAAGGAGGCAATAATTGCCTCCCGACTTTCTTATTAAAGCTTTACACAGTGATAACAGCAAATCAATATAAAATATATATTATACACTGATGTAGGTAATGTAAAAGTACCTATCTGAATTCATAGCTGTAGAGACATAATGCAATAACTAGGTATTAATTATAATATTGATATTCTCTTATTTTTATCTCTTTCTTTGTTTAACCGAGCATAAAGAACACGCGCGACGGCTCCTACAAAAATAGTAACTAGGTACGAATTTAAGTGAACGATAATATGACTTATTGGGATAAGCTTAGATCATAAAATGGGAAATCCTTTATTTTTACTTGAGTGACTTTCACGCTAACGTCCCGGCGGTCCAGGTAATAAAATTAAATGTGTCATTTTATGACATCTTTTTGTGCGCTATTTTGACCAAAACGTTTTGTTTTCAAATCTTAAATGTAATAATAGTAATAGTTTCGCTGTGGTAATTTAAGAGCACCCTCTACAATACAACTAGAATAAATAAAAATAAATATTCCTAAGAATTTTTCTAATTTTCCTAAGCATCTTGTTATTTTAAAACCCGCAATCAAAGAGGTATATTATAGAGGTATGCCCGGGCTTAAAACTAGGTAATTATCATTGAATTAAAAATAATAGAAGACGGAAATAACCAAAATATCACCATATTTAAATATGATATGAGGATTCTGGTTATTAAAAAAGTTTTGTTTAATAAATTCAACACGTCTAATAAATGTTTAACTACATAATACATATCAAACTAATACAAAATTAATTTGATAGCTAAGTTTTATTTACGATGTTAAACTTCAATGTTTTTGCTCTAGTTAGTGATCTATTTGTGCAAAATTTACCTGCTATTCTATTACCATCATAAAAAGGCACACCCACAGTAACCATTTATTAAATTTCTACTCTACGGACCTCACAATAAGATTCAAAATCACCAAACTCCCCAAACGTATCATATATTCATTCGTACCGTTTGAACGACTCGATCCGTTCGACTCTTACCGCCAAGGACGTTTCCAGATCCGCGTGTATTTAAGACACGGTTTTTTCGACTACACGTTTAACCGTGGACACGGATCTTAATTACACGTTTCTTAATTACACGTGCGAAACGGGCCAGAAAACCGTGTAGCGTGTTATTCGGACACGGGTATTCGAAACGGTTACACGAGACCCGGAAACGACCGCGAGCCCTAATACTTACTCCCTGCTCTTTATGGGAAAAAATATAACATGCGCATAACAATTAATGACATATGAAATCAATTTCATTTTAGAGATATTTGATTCGGTGGTTTTCAATCATTTTGGTAACGTAATTTGGTTCGGATCAAATATCGAAAATTAAAAAAAACTCAAGATCTTTAAACCTGGGTTATCACATACCTATGTGGACTACAGTTGACAAGATCTTATAACAAATAAACGTTAATTTATTTCGTTGTATTATCTTTAACAATAGATCAACGTAAAAATATGAACTTGTAAGTTGTAAGTTAATGTCATAGTCATAGTGTTTAATCATGAACATGAACAATACAATACAAGATTGTGTTTGAACATATAAGATACATAGATTATATGTAGGTAAATGAACATTACTTTAACATTCTAAGGTCCAAAAATAGTAAGTGTTGTGATTTATTTAATTATACTTCTAATTCTGACCTCTAAAGTTTTAGGAAGTGAATATCCTGAACAGTGCAACGTAGGGGAAGATGGGGAGGCTTCGTACACTTTTTTTTCGGAGCCTTGTAAAACAAAATGTAACAGATATTTTACAATGAAACGAATGCTATGTTATTGTCCATTTATCTGCCTATAATAATAGCGCATTTCTGGCTTGATATAAAGCAACTTGGCCAAGCTATAACGATTTTTCCAAAAAATGGGAACTGTACGAATTCACCCCACCACGCGGGGTAGCTCCGTACACTATTCGTTTCTCCCTGGGTTTCATGATTTTACCAGCTATTTCGCCAGTTTCAATCACTTTTTAAACATATCTTACTGACTTGCTTTTGCAATTATGTTATTCTTGATTTTAACTTACATGGGGTGCATTCGTACAGTTTGAAATTACATACATTTTTAGTGTACGAAGGTACCCCAATCCAACGGACCAGAAAAAAATCAAAATAAAAAATATATCGTCAATATAATCCCAAAAGTATTGTTTAAATAACAATATTTAGCATATATTTACAAACGATACTAAAGCATTTTTTCTAAGTCCATCCAAACTTTTTGGAAACAAACGCATTCAAAGGAGAATTAAAAATTACTTGCGAGTGGCGAAAACACATATCAGCTCTTTCTGGCGAAATCTTGTACCGCACTGCCATTACTTTTGGAAGGTAGCCTATGCATGTAGGTAGCCGTGTTGCATACAAATATAAACGCTTCAGCGTGTTGGATAGCCGAGATATGACCACTGTACGAAGGCTCCCAGTGTACGAATCCACCCTGTCTTCCCCTATTATATTATGTTAATCAACTTACCAGTCTAGTTTTACTTATTATTTTGTTAACAATAAAAAAAAATTGTTACCTGCTTATGGACACACAATAAAACACTGGCCAAGAGCGAGTCGTACTCGCGCTCCAAGATTTCCGTACATCCCCACATTTTATCAATGTTATATTTTCTTAGGTCTGTCTAACACAATGCTTTTTAAGGTACGGAACCCTACAACTTGAATATTATTTTTAAATGTTACACATATTTCAAAAGCCGAGCATGTCGTAAATGCACAATCCGAAACTATAGATAGATTGCAGCAATGTCCAAACAGCAATTATAACAAGAGCTATAAAAACTGAGGGCCATATTTCTCAATTATGTTAAAAGGAATAAATTGTGTTGTCCGCGATTCTTAATGCCACATCATGTAATGTATCCATTTTTTTAAGGGTCCGGTATTTTTTTTCGAGTTCGCTTAACTTTTGGCAGTAACTAACAAAGCTTCTATTAGTTTATATACATATTTTGAAAGCACGTTTCTTTTTTAATTGTATAAGTGAAACGTTTTTTTTTTAATTTTATGTTTCATTTACAAATAATTTATCCTAATCTAACACCTGTTTCGCGATTTTTACTTGGAGAGGTGAAAAGTGAGGTTTTTAGTGATTAAAATTAAGTTATACTAGTAGGTATGTAAAATATATCAATACGTTGGCAAATGAGTCGTCTGAGGAATAAGTGTGACAGTTTTTTTCATTTTCATATATATGTTTTGAAGGAGAGTAGGTTAAGCTAGATAAATTTAATGAAAAATTGCCGAAGTTTAGGTGATATTTTTGGAAAGGTATTAAAGTACCTATTTCATAAAAATAAAAATGCTGAAATAGATTTTACTACATGCTTTAATCAGATAATATAAAATATATTAGGGGTATCATATATATAATCAAGCGCTGGGAAGCGCTGGTAGCCTTGCGGTAAGATGTCCGACTTTCAATCCGGAGGTCTCGGGTTCAAACCCCTGCTCGTACCACTGAGTTTTTCGGAACTTATGTACGGAATATCATTTGATATTTACCAGTCGCTTTTCGGTGAAGGAAAACATCGTATGGAAACCGGACCTAATCCCAAAAAGGGCCTAATTTCCCCTCTGGGTTGGAAGGTCTGATGGCAGTCGTTTTCGTAAAAACTAGTGTCTATGCCAATTCATGGAATTAGGTTGTCAAGCGGACCCCAAGCCGGGATAAACGCCAGGAAGAAGAGAAAGATATATATAATCAAGCGACAAAATTGCACGAATCAACATCCTCGCGAAACAAGCTCTGTAAGAATTGAGTTTTCGGTTGAATTGAATATTAATAAATATAGACCTGAAGTATTTTTTTGTAATAACAAGACTAAACTATCTTACCAAATGCGATTCATGTGCATAATGTCATTATTGGCGTGGCGATTTTAGTTTTAACATCGTTACCGGACTCTTAAGTGGAGATAGTAATATCGAACATAAGGATTTATACCTAGTGTTATTTACTACAATATCGCGTGGGAACAATAAAAAAGAGGTAAACTTATATGTATGTACATACTAATGTCGTCTCGCCTTTTTGACTTGACAGCAAAAAAAAATCACCGACTCATGATTATAATAGCCGGTATAATATAATGAATGTACGATTAGTTAAAGTTGAACAAGCCGGGGTTTGTGTTGTGTGGGTATAGGCTAACATAATACTTAATTTTAATTTTTAAAACATTAATTACGTATATCTACTCGAACGGACCACGGCAATAAGGCTGTAATTAATATGTTATACTTAATTAGTGTTTTTTTAATCTATAGTTATATAATTTGTGTTGTTACTTATACGTATTTAGAGTTTTTTTAATATATTTGGATAACATTTTAAAGTGGGAATTAATTCTGGCTGTATTCTTCTTCGTGAAGCATGCTCTCCGATGTTATCAAATACAACTGTAAATCTGACGAGCAGCAAACATGCTTTTCTGGTAATACAACTACCTGTAACTGCGCTAATGTTACAAGATTTTAGCAAAAAATAATTTGTAACAGTCTTTTGCCGTCTATTGTGTATACCATATTTCGTTAGCAATTTTTACTTACTTACTAATTTACTGTTTAAAACATTTGTCAATTAAATTAAATTAAACTATACTCTGCATAAAGCTGAAACCAAAAAACAAAAAACTTTACTTATACTAGTTCTCAAAAGAAATTTAACTGTCTTCACCGTTCTTAAGTTAGGTGATATCTACTGTTTTTAGGTGTTCTCCCGAACATAAATATTTTGTCAATATTTTTAAAAATTTAATGTTTTACCGATTACCCACAAAGAAAGGCAATATTTCTTTAGCTTTTATATCCGTTACAGTAATTAGTTTGCGCTATATAGCAACCATTCAACTATCTATATCAGGCATGATAGCAATCATTTGACATGAACTATTAAATTAATTCCGCGGCACCCACTCTACCAGGTCCACTCTTCAAACAGGTTTACGTAACGTCAAACATGTTTTATCCAAACTCGCAAAATAGTAATCTCATAAATTTTGAAGATGGACCAACGTGGAAGTCAGAAGGTCAGCAATAATCGACCGTTACGGTATAAGCAGGAAATAGGAAAAATGAATTGATATTTAGAGCTTTACAAATGCTAGGAAATCATACAGATTTGGAAGGTTATGTTTCTCATTCCATCCTTCAAATCCAAACTTCAAATATTTGAGCTCGATAAATATAGATGTACTTAATAGATACTATAAAATGGGGGGAGAAGGGATGGCGAGGGCAGTTGGGTCATGAATGGGGAGAGTAGGGATGACAGAGGGGTGAGTTGGTTTTTAAAGGCTACTGTTACGAAAATAATATATTATTTTTACAAATGAAGCTAGTGTAATTTTAATTATCCAAAAGTGTCGATCCAACAATTTTGTCAACTCACATTAGTAGGGATTTCGTGTTTATCGTTCAAGTTATGAAATGGAACTACACGAAATCATTAAAAAACAAAAATTTATAGGGCCGGAACATTTTTTATGTACAAGAATCAAAGTGCCACAATAAAAAATATTTTTTATCAAGGTTTGAATATCCACTTTGACCCAACTCACCCCATTTTACGGAATTTAACAACTTTTATATGATTATAAATCGATTGCAACGTGATAGGTAAGTTTTTTGAAAACACTTAATAATAAATAGCGCGTTGAACTCTTATTAAAGCAATTAAAATTACAATTACGTTGGAACAACAAATCAAATATGCTGATCGATTTACGTGGCAAACAAGTAGACATTATCATTACGGTTCAATCAACATGTTTTTATACCTACCTAAATATTTTGTGACTATTAGTCAAGGCCAAGTCACACTGGTTCCTGTAACTACGATTTTATGTTTAAATGTTATGTCATACTTATAACTGCTTATATTAAGTACCTATACCCATTTTCCATAGAAAAATAAGTTCCCTTAGAGAGCTTACTTCATACATGGCAAATATACCGTCTGCAATTTGAATACCTACTTAAAGTGTATACCTAATTAAATCAAATATTTTTTCCAAGGGGCAGTATTTTTCGGCGTTTCGACGGTTATAGATCGTAAAATCAAAATTAAAGAACTGTTTACGCGTTTATGGCAATAGTTATCTTTATTTTGCGATTGACCAATGATTTTTGTACATAGTTTTTCCTAGCTTTGTCGCCGTTATCATAATGTCAACATTGGGCGCCGTGGCGTGTTTTAATATTGACTTTATTTAGTTTACATTAAGGTGGAAATCAAATGGATTAAAACAACCTATCAGTCCAACTAAATATCGTATTAGCATGTGACATTTGATCGAAGCAGAGACAAACAAGATAATATTTATCTTTGTAAGTACAAATCTGATAAAGATCAGACAATCTTAACACACTGAACTTTTCCGGTATCAAACACTTCATGATTGACTTCAACGAGTGTGATTAATCTTCCTTCCCATTAAAAAAGTGCTCGATAATTATAATACTTATAAACCTATTTTTATTAAAATACGAAACCCCATTAGTATATGACCCTATAAGGATTGGTGAAGTAAGGGAGAATATATATATTCGAGAAAATGATTTAAAACTTTTCTTTACATGTCTATGATTTGTATGTGAGCCAATTATCACTATCAGCAAGTTTGGGTAACGTAAGAGCGCTGGACAAATGTAAATATTGGTTTGCAAATGGCTAAAGACGGCAATGTTGTTTATCAACCGCATAGCCCCAAGTCTCAAATTCTTGAAAATAACTAGATTATGCTGCAGATTCTATTACCCAAGTTTTCCCCCCTTATTCATAAACGTCTCTTAGGGCTCAATTAGTTAATTTCTGTCTTCACCTTATCTGTCAGTTTGACAGTTGTATTTGTTAGAAACAGACAAAAAATATAGTATTTTGTGCAACAGTTACATAATAAGGGTTCTTAAGATTCGAGGGTCGAAGTTACAAAATGAGGCGAAGCCGAATTTTGTAAAATCAGACCCGATAATTTTAAGACCTAAGTATGTACCGTTGCACACAATAGTTTTTCTACGAGAGCTTAAGCAAGCCGATAAGAATTGAGTTCGACGAATGCCGTGCACAACCTGCTGCTTCTATATAATGGAGTAACTTCGACACGCGGGGCGGCCGGGGCGGGGCCCGGCAACAGTGTCACAATATTGTATGGAAATCCTTTCTGTCATTGTTATGGATGCTACAATATGCGACCATAAAAGCTCTATCGAAAAGTATGCGCTAGTAGTTCCGCCAGCACAATCTCAATTCAAGTATTACAGTCGCCGAGTATAAAAAATAAAATTAACTAATTGTGGCCTAAGAGCCGTGTATGAATAGGGGGTGGCGAGTAGCACCACATATAAATTAACCAGAGGTGTCAAATATTTCATATAAGGATTTTTTAACGATGACAATGGCGTTAACAGAGGGTTCGCTACAAACGGCCCTAATGATCAAATAACACGCTTGACAGTCGAGGTAAAAGGTTTTGTGATGTGTGTAGTTAGCAGGAGGCTAGCACGTCCGCGCCGGCCTCGGCAGCGCCCGCGCCTGCTAATGTTTACATTTGAACCGGCGAGGCACCGCGCACCTCGCCCGCGCCCTACGGCGGTAGTTGCAAAATTATTGCACCCGAATTGAGTTCAGGGTCGAGCGTGATGCCTCCGGGTCTTGCGTAAATTTATCGCGCACTGATCGATCTTTGCCAGATAGTGGACGCTGAAAGTTCCGAGTACTATGAAAATATTGCATTATTTTGTTGCGTTTGTATGTCCTATTCAATGATTGACCTTCGCCAGAGAGAACCCTTTCCCTTTGTTGACTAAAAATTCTAAAAAACGATGTTATAAGTATGTAGTTCTAGTTTAAAACTGCACGGGGGTACCCTGGCTCGCATCCCGTCTCCGCACAATTTGTTGTGAAGTTGCCGGCAATATTGTCAGACCCTTCCTACACGCAATGTTAGTGACAACGTTGATGGCCTAGGCCGACAATGTTCCAATAATGCAAAACAGTACTTCGCTAACAGTAACCGATTCTCATTACGTGTTTACCAATCTCATCGCTATTCCATTTCATTATCGTCTTCATATCTATATATTGTTTATTTTTATTTTACAATGAACCGATTGCGCCGTCGCAGCCATACCCATGGCCCATGCAGATCCGCGACTAAGTCAGCGAGTAGGTACCTATAGTATAAGTAGTCGTCATTTTACGTGGTGACACTGGTGACGTCAATTTTCTTTAGAAGGTATGAGATTGTGTAGATAGATATGGGCACAGTTAGTGCGTATGACTCACAATAATTGAGAGTTCAGAGACACCGTCTCTAAAAGTTAGATGTGTAGTTATGTATATTATCAACGTTTTTCTATGATAGATATATCTTCAATCTAAACGTAGGTAATACCTAGTACTCAATAGCCCCTTCTAATTTCTAATTTATGAAATGGGGAGATGCTCGCGTCCGGACTATCCTAACACTTCCGAGGTCAAGTGCAAATAGCATTCGTAGACGATTGAACTCACTATACCTGATAACTAATGTGAGTCATATTGCAACCGAGTATCGGCACAATTAGTGGGAAGAATTCAAGGTCTACCTGTTATTTCGGCCATGCGTGGCCAAATCTTTACGTAATGTTTTGACCGAATACCAACCCAAGTAAACATTTAAAACAGCCGTTGCCGGGCAGGCCGCCAGTGAAATTGTTAATTTCATCATCACAGTCCATTTAGGACAGTCTTGTTGTGATTCAAGTTTTTAAAGTCTTTTAATTTAACTTCGTTCCATTATAGGTACCTACTCAAAACTCAATGATTCCTTCGGGCAACACTGCTCATGTGTACACATTTATCATATCGCGCTTAGGAAACGGTTAATGTGCATTTGTAACATAGGCAAGTACCTATATGGAACAAGAACACTATGTATATTGCTACATACCTAATTCTAGCAAGTTATTAGGTTTAAGAATGAATAATGTTCAGTCAGATTACCTATCCATCGTTGCGAAATAAATTTAATGAGCTCATAGACTCTACTAGCGACAAATGCTTTCACGGTCGCGCGTATCTAGCTTACGAACGGATTTTCATTGAAAGTTATTACAATTACAAAACGTAATTTTCGAGGTGTAATTGCGTGCAAGCATGCGATGCGCGAACGCCAGTGTCAATGCCGCGGCGGAGACGCGCAGGCGCACTGCCCGGCCCCGGTGTGGCTGTTAACATTGTTGTCAGTCCTGTTAACTTGCTGTTCAATAACGTAACATATATTTTTATAGTTGCTGGATATGTTGATTAAATTGGCAACGAAAATTTCCATTAATATATGTATCTTTAGCAATTAATTTAATTTTTGTTACGTGTAATATGAATGGGTGGTTGACGCCCTTGAAGTCCTTGAACATTGCATACGCATGAAATGGAAATGGGCAGGGCACGTTGCTAGGTTACCTAATACAAGATGGACAAAAAGAGCCACAATCTGGAAAGGACCGCCAAACAAACGCGACAAAGGTCGGCCACAGACTAGATGGGCAGAAGATTTAAAAAAATACGTCCCAACAAACTGGCACACCGAAGCTCAAGACAGGGAGAGCTGGCGAAAGCTGGGAGAGGCCTTTACTCTCGAGGAGGTCCGCTCATTCAAATAATTATAACTTATATATTTATTTATAACTTCATTCAAGAGTCGCTATTTTAGTATAATGTAAGTTACTACAAAAGACTGTATTTTTATATAATGAGTCGGAATAAAAAGGCTTTTTTATTTTTTATTTTTATTTATTTATAATATGAATAACCAGTAAATACCTACGTACGTTTATTTATCATTTAGCACTTTTGACATTCCGAATTAGCAGCATTAACCATTGATTGAGCTTCAAATAAACATAGGACAAACAAAAATTAGCAAGCGTATGGCAATTATTTATTTAGTCAAATGTAGGTACCAAACCAAAGAATTAACGAAAAGTTATTTCAAGAATTCTCTTTGAAATAATAGTAGGTTCCATCGAGTTAGGTTAATCGTAACCCGTCGGAATTTTGCAACAAATAAAATTAATTAAAGTATAAAACTATGATGCAATATATACTGGGTGTTTCCTGTAATAGGAGCAATAAATTAAAACGTAAATTATACTTCTAAAACTAGACAACGTTTGTTCAGCGACTTATGGTTTGATTTTTACGACACTTTGAAGTTTTTCCGAACACGCAATGTATTCCGAAATTGGTGATGTCTGTAGGGTGACAAGCAATATCAAATAGACGAATTTTAACGTACATTGAAATTACTATTTAGTTTGTATGAAAAAGAGGCAATCTACAAAATACATATTTTTAAAAAGTTGTTGAACAAAAGTTTTGTTGTTTGAGGAGTAGATAATTTATTGTTCGTATTACAGGAAGCAACCTATAACCAGGCAACCAGGTATACAATATATAACTAGGTACATGTGGCAGCTATCTACAAATCCAATGATGTTATAGCATTAAAACAAGTAACCTATGCATTTTATTCTGTGTGAGAAAGGTAGGTTCATGGTTCATGTAAAGTTGAAATCCTATATTTTTGGATTCCACTTTGTTATTGTAGGACCGAATGTGTCTCGAACCCGAATATCCAAACAATTATTGAATGAGCTGTGTGACACATACATACCAATGAATCTCAAACAAAATCACGGATGTCGCGTTTATGAGATATCTGATGACCTCATAATCAGCAAACAATGTTACGGCTTACGTTACAGAAGAGCAATGTTCAAGTAAGTATTGGCATATTAGCACCCCCATGCTAATAAGTACCTACCATACACGTACATGGACTATGGCCAGCGTTTTACCATCAGTTAAGGACGTGAAGATGGGTTTTTATTCCATCCGGAACTGGGAACATATGATAAAGAGCTAAGGCTATACACGCCATAATAAAACAATTGCTTATTTAGTACTTTATGTAAAAGGCGAGGTATGTTTGCTCTTAATCTTTTATTTATGCTCGGTGGACACCGCTCGGTGACGAAGCGAGCATGGAACACGAAGGCAGAATGTCAATAACAGTCGGGCCTCCCCACCGGTTACAATAATGGGCATTTATGCATTAATATGCCACAATACCTTCTAGTCCGCAAGCTTTTAGCATGCGAATTTGAAGAAATATAATATGTGCAAGTAATTTAAATCAATGCGCTGATTCACTGATCTGATTATCTAAGTATATAATATATTTGTATTAGGGGCTTTTCTGTACGTTGTAACAAGTAGGTAATTATTTTTACAACCAGTACCTATAAAAAACAACATTAGGCAGAACAATTTTATTGATTATTAAAACTCTATAATAGCTAATTTGTACCTAGTTATATTGAAGTGTTGGATTCCGGTATTCGCAGCAATAATTCTTTATAATTGTATAATTTCAACAATATATCGGTATCCAAATATAACGTCATTATTGTCATTAACAATAATGCGTATCTACTGCAACTACTCATAATTACCTTGACCCATGACGAATGTAATTAAAGGCATATTTTTTTACCTTTCGTAGCCCCTTTGGAGTGAGTTGGGAGACGAACAGGATGACACCAAAAACACAAATCCGCCAAGAATGTTAAATAATGATATGTATTGTTTTTGTTATCCCTTCAATTTTATTGTAAACGCATGCAAAGATGTTTGCTTGTTTTGCATGGTGTATATGAAGAAAAAACATTATATTCATCTGAGTTTTTTCAGTGGATTGACATACCTACTTATTTACATAACAGTAGTCCATTAATTGGAGCATAACTAGGCTAAAGCTCTAGTCTAGAGTACTATACGCGGTTATCAGTAAAATAATATAATACGCTGTTACCGTAGTGTCTGTCTGATGGTAAGTAGTTATGGTAAACGGATACCTCAGCCTATGGAAACTTCATTTACAATCATACTTATACACGAAACCACTCAACAATCAACAAATTTATTTATTTACTAGGCGAGGCGGGGCGGGGCTAGTAACCGGACAGGTCAGTAGATTTTCCTTATAGTCTCTTTGTCAGGTGCCATCTACATTTTCTTTACTTCTTGAAGGCTGTTAAAACTACATTAAACGTTGCGACGACAGTACAGGTTAGGAATATAAATATGTAATTCCAAGTACACTGTATTCCCACGAGAGGACAGTGGTGCGAACTGAGAACATGTATCTTTATGTGTCGCAGTATTCGCAGTTACCTCGGCGTACTTGTTGATTGTTGGGAAGTGGGAACGTATGGACAGTGGAAATATCATGATTGACGTGATTCGTAATTAAAATTCACAACTAGGTACCTATGATAATAGTGTTAATATGTCTCACGAAAGTTTAAATTCAATATGAACCTATGCTTGTATTCTAATTTTAAAATATGATCTTACTCCACTACAACTCTAATTGCACATGTAATACATTAGGGTTGTTGGTATTTGAGCTGCGACTAAATCATATACAAGAACAATTATTTATATATTTGCATAGTTAAAAAAATCAATACAAGAGTGAAGCAAAAGAACTCGTCGAAAAATGGTTCGACCATATCCCACCTACCTATCTGAATAATACTACCTGCCATCTCCACTCACAACACAACACAATGACCTCGCTAAATCTATCTAGTATGCATTAGGTAACTTTTTTCGCAATTGTGTATTTATATAACAAGTAGTAGGCAGCCACAGTATCCAGTTTTATTGACCTTTAATGTATGTGAACTTGAACTGTCACTTGTGAGAAAACCTTGGAAGTGGATTTTTGGCACGCATGCATTATTTGCGATTGCTGCTCAGTCTGCTCAGCCTTTACAAATTCGTGTAGGTATTTTCACTATGAATACTTGGTTGAATTTGGAAGAGGTTCTAATCGTAGGAAGAGCGTTTAGTAATATTGGGACATCTTTACCTGTTATAAAAATACGCCTTTTGGTCTTAAATGAATTTACAACTTGCCAAAGTTTGTTCACAGATGGGAGAATGAGTTCCCATTGGTTTGCATAATTAGTATAATTATCTATTGTAGGTAACAAACCTACTTACATGAAATACATAAGTACCTACCAACAACGCAATATTCTTCTTACTAAATATTTCGTTCTTACAAAAGTTGTTAGGTAGGTACCTACTAAGTACGCGAGAACGTTAATTTGGGTATTATTGGACATTAACGCATACATTTTAATCTTCGTTGTATATTGTATATGAAGGTTTATTTTAATTTTTTTGTATAAACACAGAAAAGTCTTAAACTTTACCATCGTCGATTTCGCATACAATATACAACTCTGACGGTAAAGGTAGATAGCCCTAGGTACCTACTGGTCTAATCCAATCTTACAAGATTGCGTCAATAGATGTATGGAGTCAGACTTGCTGTTTTGAGTATCTAACCTTCGATTAAAATACTGCAGATGATGTGTCCACATAAGTCTCAGAGAAAAATGTTCAAATAAAAATATGCAAATTAGCTAATCATTTATTCATATCATAAGTATGAAACAAACTAATTACAGTATGTATAAATATACTTACAAAATTACCTATATAAAACTAAATTAGAATTATAAATAAAACTAAATTAGCTACATTCGGGTCAACATAACTAATGTATAAATAGCTTAATCAATTTCCACTATCTCCAATTATAGTTTTAAATTTTTAGGTCATGACTGAATAAAGAAGTGAAACGCATACTCATAATAAACTTTATTTACTTGGTTGAAACTTGAATGAAATGTGACTAAAAGCGAGTGTCATTGTGCGTTGCGCGGGAGCGAGCTGCAGCGACCGCGGCGGCGCGGGCGCCGTGTCATGTCAGCGGTTACATAACTCTACGTGCAGCCAATGACCCACATGATTCAATAGAACTTATCACAAAAACAAAGCCTTATTACCTATATATTTACATACACCCTATTCAGTTCTAGACTTAGCTAAGTGCGAATGTTTTTTGTTGTTTGATTACCGGAGATTACCGTTACATTAATATTTTTACTGGGTTACGCCTAGTTAAAATATAGGTGTTGTGGGTGGGTGTTCAATTAACTTAACAGTTTTTAATAGTATATATTATAATCAAAAGTCAAAACGTAAATTGGTAGGCTGTATCTGGGACGCAGCCGCGATGTACATAATAGTAGGTTAGGTACACGTGAAACATCTTCTGCGCGCTTTAGTCAGTGAGTGTCCGCAATCCGCATCTTACTTCAAAGGACCTCGAAACGCGCCTCACCGCCGGGCCTACATGTTCCAATTGTAACACACTTGCAATTCCAATTTACGATTCAACAAGTTCATATCTATATCATTATTAATATTAATTTAACAGTTTAGTTTTTTCGCCCTCAGTGTTTCTATGAAACAGCCGTTCTTTAAAATTAATCATTTCATCATCATTATCTTGCTTCACATTCGCTATTTTTAACATTTCTGAGTTCTATACATTACACAATCGAGTATCGTCCAAGTCTCCTACTAAATAATAGGCGATTAGCCGATTACTTACATTCTGGGATAGCTATAATTCGTTTAAATCGTTATTTGAATAGCATGCGCTTTTTACACAAAAACTAAAAAAAAATATACCTACTAATACTAATACTTATTGTTTGATTTGATACTTATCAATTATGTCAAGTGTATGTATGCTAGTTATTTTGTAATTAATTAACACCCGTATATTTAATACCTTTAATTTAAACTTACACTCACATTTTAATCGTGCATTAACATCACTTTAACAATTTATTATTTACTTACAATTAAATTGCAGGTTTGTTATTTAGCAAATGTAAGATAAAATCTCTATTACTTTTTACTTCGATTAGTTTGTAAACTGTAATTAGCGCCTTTCATCATCGGAGTTCGCGTTGATACATTATCGCTCAAAGCCGATTAAAACTTCAGAAGATAGATGATCAGTCTAAATGACACACAAAGTAATACTTACACACTATTGCCTGATAACATATTAATCGGTTATTATAGGTAACGTCTTATCTGCTCTTAGTCGCATGTAAAGGAAAGATAAACCGTGTAGTGTGATAATTTCTTGCTGACGCCAAATACGTGCCAACACGTCGTTTGCATCACGACCATCACGAGAATCCCGAAACACGTCTCACAGTGATAACGAAACCTTCCCATTGAGGCTTCTGTAAATAGTTTCAATGCGACCGAGTTTCGCGGAAGTACCGACGTCTCGTGTAAACTAACATTAAACACTATGTTAAACGTAAACGTAAGACTTGACATACTGACACTTTGTCAACCGTGATTTTGGGGTATCAGTGCAGTGCCGGGCAGATTGTGAAACGGTAATTTGGGGAGCAAGTTTTAAAAAGGCTGAATTACGTTGACGCTAAAAGACCTTGACAAGGAGTGCAGCAAGTGTGTTAAAGTTAAGTCCTCATTAACCAAGGTAGATAATACACTTTCTTGATTATTATTAAAACGCTTTTACGGGGAAATATTGTTTAGTTATGCATAAGCATTTCTCGTCTTCTTTTCATCCTTTTACCCACTGCTGGGGTGTAGGGCTCGAAATAATTCTTCCACTGGCTTCGATACAGTGCGGTCTGGGACACCTGCTCCCATCCCATCCCCAATACACCCATCTCTTGCTCCACGGTAGGTACACGGCGCCAAGTAAATTTGGGGCGGCCCCTATTCCGTGCATTAAGCATTTACTATGAATAAAATTTATACTTAAATAATAATTGTACCTACACATTTGTTGACATTTCACATATTATAAGTACATCTCATTTTTATTTTAAAAAAACATGTCAAGTGCAAATAAGACTTTAAAAAGAATGCTTCGTCAGGTGGCTACAAATGTAAATCCACATTACTTACAAAAAATAACAACATATTTTGATTTTATTAATTTGGTGAGGTCATTACCTACTGCAATTAATTACTTATTGCTAAGACTAACATTTTAAAATATCCCATAAAAAAAATTCTCACTAATGCAATGAAATTGTGGTTACCTATAATTAGTATATTATAAATATAGTTCACGAATACATCATAAGGACGAACGTACTTACGGACAGTGAGACATGACAAACCTATAAGGGTTCCGGTTTTGCCATTTTGGCTAGGGACAGGGACCCCTAAATGATGATACTAATTTGCGTTTCTTATGATTAAGTATTATTACGAATTTTGGATAAGAAATCTCTTAATTCATGTAAATGCAAAGACAGGAAATTTCACTTTCCATAGAATTTTATTAGATTTCGTCTTATGTTAATACAGTGATGTGATAAGAGTGACAATGATTTGTAGACTCCAGGCCGATAAGGTATCGCCAAGAGTCAGTCGTTCCAAACTAGGTCATAATCTAATCAGAAAACAAATTATAAGCACTTCACAGTTTTCAGCACACCTAGCAGATACCTACTGCGGATGTTACGAATATTCCTATTCGAATTCGCGAATATCCACATATATTGGATATTCTGATTTTTCCCAATTTTTAGAAATAAATGGTTGATGGAGAAAATGTCATCTCAAACGACGAATAAAATACGTACCTACTGTTTGTTTAGGTAGGTACTCATTTCTTTAAATATTTCCTGTAGAAGGTCCTAGAAGACTAAGAAAAAGTAAGAAAAAAGTTTTTGAGCGCGAAAAAAATATTTTTGTATGGGATAGGTGATCCCAGCCGGCAAACACTCCATACAAATACATTTTCTTTACGAGAGAAACATTTTTTTTTCTTTTTAATATTTTAATCGTGCTGTAACATCACTTTAATAATTAATTAATAATTATTTGCTTACAATTAAATTTGTTGAAAAGAAAATTACAATGCTTTCAAACGGTTTCTGTTATCTCATACGACGAATAAAATACGTACCTATTGGTTGTATAGGTAGGTACTCATTTCTTTAAATATTTCCTGTAGAAGGTCCTAGAAGGTTGACAAGGGCATAATTGGTATCGTATTGCGACATTTGCGACTAAGAAAAAGTAATTTTTTTTGTATTCAATAGGTGGTCCCAGCCGGCAAACACGTACGTACTCCATACAAATACATTTTCTTTACGCGAGAAAGAAAATTATCTTTTTCATAATTAAAATACGATACCAAAATATGCCCTTAAAAGGATCACCAGCATTTTTGTTACACTTTGTATATTTTTGTTGTTTCATGATTTCGAAAATATTCCGGTTCACAGAACATAGAAGTTTGATGGTACCTAATAAAAATCGTTTTATTAACATTTAGTTAGAAAATGTCACAGCTGAATCATTCAACTATAGGTACCACAACTT
This sequence comes from Pammene fasciana, assembly GCA_911728535.1. Taxonomy (NCBI): domain Eukaryota; kingdom Metazoa; phylum Arthropoda; class Insecta; order Lepidoptera; family Tortricidae; genus Pammene; species Pammene fasciana. The sequence goes on from OU452279.1 coordinate 8,080,550, forward strand.
TCCTTGTGCCAAGGTTATTGACCCCATATTTGCATTCGCGTTCGCGAATTTTCATCGTTACATTCGTTACATCTCTAATACCTAGTACCTACACTACCTACTCATTTGAAAAAATACGCTAGATAAATGGTCTGAAAAGTTGCATTTGAATGTGCAAGTTAAGCATTTACCGTATCCTACGGACATCGTGCAACTCCAGAGGATTTACATACGCGTTGCTTAGCTACCCTTTAAAAAGAGAACTAACTGCACTCCTTTTTTAAGAACCTCATACTGTAGCTCCTTGGGAAAACCTCGGCAAGGAGTTCATTCCAGAGCTGGAACGTTTGAATAAGGAAACTCTTCAAATAACCGATAATCACCAAATTTCTCACATAAACCGATACCGCTTCGGAACTATTTATTTTTTAAGCGGGTACTTATGTTTTAATTGGTTATAATCGAAAAATACATGATAAAACACTAATCAGGTACTTATTTAGCATTAAATTCACTCGATAAGATAACTGTTTATATCAAAGAAGGCGTTTAATTTTAGGAAACCGGCCTAAAGCGTATCGCGATTGACAATATATACCTATTAAAATGATTACTAATAAATAAGTAATTTACATCAACGCAATCAATATCAGCTTAATTAATATGTCTAAATTATTAATTTGGGATCATTATGTATACCCACTTACTAATGACGTGCTTAATATTTATTTTACAAAGAGGTGATCCCTGGAGGCGTATTCGGATTTCAAATAACTATGTATGTTAAAGATTTGATAAATTCAACGCTAGTCGCTAAGTTTGCGTCCAATTTATAGCGATATGTATTTGAGTGGAGCACCATACCAGCATGGCTAGCACATCTTACATGGTTTCGCGGCTCTCCATACTTCAAGCGCGACTCGAAGTATTAAGTGACAGGCGACAACGTAAGATATGCTAGACCGGCTTACTTACGGTCACGGTTGAACATATTACATTTAATTTGACTAAACAATCTAAACTTGTGTTCAAGACTTTACGCTTTGGTAATAGAGTCGTTTGCCACTTTAGGCTCAAAACACACCTGAGCGGAATTAAGCAAATTCGTAGGCAAATTTGTCGATGGTAGCTTAAATTTGTCTATGGCCCCCATACATTACTGCCTCCATTCGGCTCAGGTGTGTGGTCAGCCTTAAAGGACACTACTACCTGATCTGAATTCAGCAAATTCATAAACAAATTTAAGCATTTTGTCTATGACTTTTCTTAATTCAGGTCAGATGTGTTGTGTCCCTAAATGTATCAATATTTTCAGACGTCACTGTACCTACTTACCGTGAAAAGAGCGTTGTTAGAAATTAGAACCTATCATTTCAATTTATGCCTCGCGCAACGACAGACAAATGCGAGCGAGTTGCATACGTAGAGATTGGTCAAATCAATGTAATATTTTGAAAGACTGAATCCGCCTATGGTTATTTAATGCATCACTCATTACACCCGGATTAATAGTTTGTATTGTTTGTTCGCAGACACAGGCCGTGCCTGCCTGAGTGCAGTTAATTTTGGAAGTTGCCTCGACAGTTTAATTTTAAGGTGAGCAAATATTTACTTTTAATCGTTTTAATTTTATTTTATATTTAAGTGGATCGTCTAAAACTTACAGCCCTGTGATTTTCGAGCGATTTGTAAAAAGTGCCGCATTCATTTTCAGTAATTCAGGTATTATTATTACTTATTATAAGTATATTAATTTTCCATAATAATATAATATATGTAGTTAGTTATAATAGTTGCGATTAGGCGCAAACTGAGCGAAATCCAGTTATCATAGATAAAAATCTGCCGGAAGGTGGAAATAGCTGAATTCCGCCCAAGTGTGTGTTGAGCCTTAGTCGCTCCACATACCAATCCTGTCGATCATAGACAAAAGTCGGAAAAACCCAACTTCTGACTTAATTTTGTCAATGGTGATCCATACAAAAAATCAGCTACCATAGACAAATTTAAGCATTGCCAGCTGATTTTGTCTATGAATTACTGAATTCCGCTATATGTTTGGAGCGCCTTATCCTCCTCCCCGATCGCCGGTACAATCCAGTTGGCCATGGCGGTACAATATCTTACTAATAATGGTTCCCGAATACCTACATCATTGAAGATTTTATCTACCAATACATAATTATAATAAAGCTGAAGAGCACCGAAAGTCTGTACCTACAAGGAAGATTTTCGAAAAAAGGTTGGCTGGGGTTACTTAGAATAGATAACAGAACACGTTCCAACAGTTATTAGATTTTTTGTCTGTTTGTCTGCTTATTTGATTGTTGTTGTTGTTGTTGTTGTTGTTGTTCCTAGGGCACCCCGGAGGTGCATAGGGCCCGCACAAGATCCTTCCACGCCTTTCTGTCCTGAGCAACCGTCTTGGCCTCTCTCCAGTTCATTCCTACGGCTCGTAGCTCGCTCTCAATGCTGCTCTGCTTATTTGATTATCACGTGAAAACGGCTGAACGGATTTTGATGCAAACTTTACTAATCTGTCGAGTAAATCTCCGGGTTATCCATACTAATATTATAAAAGCGAAAGTGTGTCTGTTTGTCTGTTACCTGCAGTAATATGTAGGGTTAAGTCAGGGAGGGAACAGTGGCTAGGATTTTTCTACAGGCTGTGGCATAAAAAATATAAATCCCTGAAATAACTGTTGCGGGCACAAAGCAAAGTGCAATATTAAACTTCCAAATGTAGCAAATAAATTTGCTATTACTTTCACCAATAAATATATACATTCATACCATATGTAACTGAACGAAAAACATTTACTCAAACCCGTTACTGTTTAGGTCATACTGAGCATCTTTTATTATGGGACCAACCCCGAAATCGCAAAATAAAAATTGGACTCTCCCATAGGAAATTTCAAAATATGACCAGTGAAATGTATGAAACAGCCAATTTTTTTTTTGTGATTTCGGGGTTGGTCCCATAATAAAAGATGCTCAGTATGACCTAAACATTAACGGGTTTGAGTAAATGTTTTTCGTTGAGTTACATAGTGTATATCCATTAGATAAACTCTTGGACCAAAACATAAGCAATAAAAATTTCATTGGATAAGAAAAAAATTAAGTGAATCATATCTGAAAATACATAATTTTGACAGGATTAAAAACAAAAACGCATCATAACACATCCGCCTGGCGCCGGAGCGACCCGAGCGACTCAATAACTAGATTAACTAGTTCGAGCATAATGGTACCAAACGCTTCCGATTGATGTAGAGGACGTAGGTACATAAAGCTCTTTCTGTTTCTAACAACAGAACAACACATTCGAGCAACTGTTCCCACCGAGCCACTATTCCCTCCCTGATCCTAATATCTGATCTGAGATTACTTAGTTATCACACCTAACTCACCAATTCCTGAGATTATTGGCAGTAAAGTACTTACACGATTATTTTATAATAATAAACAAAACACGACAACAAGAAGGTAATCCTTGGCCAGCCGGCCAATAAAAGGCCTGCCATGAGATTAGATTGCCTACGAGTCGAATATTGAATTGAAAGAAGCTTAGTCTTCGCGCGCGATTTCGAGGCGTTGCCGTCTAGGTGGGTGCAACGAAATCATGCAACCGATGGCTCAAAAACCGCAATGTATGAAAAATCACAGGAGACTAGTCGCTTCCGTCTTCCGTCTGTAGAGAGCCTAACGGATAAAAGCGGTATTAGACATTGCAACCTGCAGGGCCCAATCTGTCAGGTTGGAAGGTGTAATTAAAGGTAGGGCCTGTAGCGAGCTGAAGGAGGGATAGGGAGAGGCAGGGTACACAACAGATTGGGCCCTGCAGGTTGCAATGTCTAATAGCCGTTTAACTAAGTCGTGGTAGGGTTGCCGAGACTTAAAAGCGGTATTAGACATTGTAACCTACAGGGCTCAATCTGTCAGGTTGGAAGGTGTAATTAAAGGTAGGGCCCGTAGGGAGCTGAAGGAGGGTAAGGGAGAGGCAGGGTACACAATAGATTGGGCCCTGTAGGTTGCAATGTCTAATAGCCGTTAAAAATTTCGCAATATGAAAAAGCGGTATTACACATTGCAACCTGCAGGGCCCAATCTGTCAGGTTGGAAGGTGTAATTGAAGGTAGGGCCCGTAGGGAGCTGAAGCAGGGGTAGGAAGAGGCAGGGTACACAACAGATTGGGCCCTGCAGGTTGCAATGTGTAATACCGCTTTTAAACACCATAAGGCTCAAAACACACCAAGCGGAATTTTGGCAGTAATGTATGGAGCTTTGTCGATGGTAGCTTAAATTTGTCTATGGCCTCCATACATTACTGCCTCCATTCCGCTAGGTGTGTTTTGAGCCTAATGGTTTTGCCAATAAAACCGGTATTACACATTGCAACCTGCAGGGCCCAATCTGTTGTGTACCCTGCCTCTTCCTACCCCTCCTTCAGCTCCCTACGGGCCCTACCTTGAATTACACCTTCCAACCTGACAGATTGGGCCCTGCAGGTTGCAATGTGTAATACCGCTTTCAGACCTAACCGTTAATTTAGAAGTTTTGTATTTTTTCATAGAACATTTTCTTATTGCTAAAAATCATCCTTGACATTTTTTTATAGTGGCAATTGGCAAATGTCCTGCCGCACTGCCTCAAGTGCCGCAGCTGTCATTTGTCAGGTCAGTCTGATTGGAAAAAATTATGGGCTGGGTTGTTCCAGCAATGTTTTATATTAAAATTCCTTTAATTGCTTCCGGTTGTGCTAAATATTTGTATATGTTTAATTAAACTGTTTACGTTTTACATATTTTATCTACGCTAAATAAGTTCAGTGTCTGAATTCAGTCAACTTGTCTTTAAAGGTACACTAACCTAGCTTATCACTTTCGTTGCATCGGCTCCGCCTACCGAAACCCCGGGTAAAATAAGTGACTATCACTAACTTGTTTCATTAACCACTATTTTCTTTTATTTTGCAGTAATCAGCAAAATGGCGCTAGTTTTAGAGTATATAGACCGCATGCATAAATTTATGGATAAATATGGAGGTGAGTTGATTTCATTATTTCAAATAATTAAGTATGGACTTAATTTAATTCTTTACCGTTAAGCATTCGGAACTTTTAATTGACATAATTAGGACGATAGATTTTATGCAAGCATTTATTATTGTTTATCTTGTAATCATTTTAAATGAGATAATAAAATTATCAATTAAAATGCAAAGGCTTTAATTAACGCCACAGGTATTAAAATATAACTACAGGTAAAAACTTTTGAAGTGAACTATTTTGACACATAGTATGACACTGCTCCTAAAATTAACAATTCAGTGTGTCAGGATGGATTCTATTTGCAGATGACCCATTAAAATGGCACCGGTAGCTCTGCAGTTTCATAATCAAACAGTTTTTATTTATTTCTGTTCAGAAAAGTTGTTTGATAATGATAGCATTTCTTTGATAATAGTTTTAAGTTAATGCAGTGTCTAAGTATATTTATTTATTTTTATTTTTTTATTTAAGCTTTATTTGATTCCACACATACATCTTTTTCTTTTCTTTTTTTTTTTTTTTTTACACTAATTATTTAAGATTATGGATTGTCCTGTGTTGACCCCCTTCGGGTAAAAGCCTCCTCCAAGGTGTTCCATTTCGTCTAAGTATATACATTTACTTATTAAATTTAAATTAATCTGGAAGCAAGTGAAACTCTATGATATGATTACTAGTGATACATTACAAACTTGAAAGTTATTACTTCAAATAACCACTCCCGGACTTGGAATCCGGTGGGGTGATTAAGCTAGTTTCCCGTCCAGTGCCAGTTTACCATCCACATGATTTAACTGCTACTAATATATGGAAAAACTTTTTAAGGTCTAATAAATTTTTTATTTATAGTTTAACTAAAGGAGATTTAAAAAAAATTTAAGCTTATATTTAGCTATTTAATTATAAGCTAATAATTAATAATAAGTATGGACGGAAAAATGACAAGTGTGGATGAAAACTCACACCATTACCCTATGTTCTCTCTACAAAAACACTGGTAATTTTTATTTGCTAAACTCACAAAACTTTTTGCCACTAAAGAAAGGTGACAGTACACTCACTGTACAGGCCAGAAAAATTATATGAAAAGCTTTATATTATCAATGCAGAATTATTTAGCATAAGCATAGAGTCTGTCCGGAAAGAGACGTGTTGTAAAATGTATGAGCTCCCATATAAAGCACACCACTTCTCTTTCCAGACAAACTAGCACAAAATAAAATCACATTGTTTATAACTGAAGTCATCCGAGACATGTTATTTCCTTATACCAAATCAATTACCTATGGTGTGCTAATTATGTAAACCAAATAAAGTATAATTCTGTTTATGGACCTTGACAACATAAGCTTTAGTTTAAATACATATTATGATGACCGGTACATTTTATCACACTTCATATGTTAATAAATGGTGCCAGTTAAATCTTTATTATTATTCTAAAAAATTTTTTTTATTTAGTTTGTATCTAAAAGATAAAAGAGACCCATCCTCTATATAGGCCTTTGTTATTGTTTTTTGTTTTAATTACTACAGTAGTATGTATGGTCTGATCTCAAAATATGGATACATTTAATGTGACAAAAACAGGTATCCAAGACTTTACGCCTTGGTGATCGAGCCACATATTTTTGCCACATTAAATGTATCCATATTTTCAGACGTGACTCTATGGTAGGCTGCAAAAATACATACCCATATTATGAATGATTTTATTCATAAACTGTGCAATTCTGCATCTGATAGTACTACTACAGAAAGTTGACTAAGAAAATTGAAACAATACTGCATTTAGTTGTCTGGCCTATTATCTGTGAATACCCTATTTTAAATTGAAATCATCCATTATTAAAATAATTCATTATTTTATTACAGATTCCCGGACAAATCCATGGTTCCTGATGAGTTCCCCATTACCTACACTAATATTATGTTTAAGCTATGTTTATCTAGTCAAGGTATAGTACAATTCTTTTACATTTAGGGTTAGTTGCACCAAACCGCCTGACACCATTAAAACTTTAGCAAAAAAATATTTAAAAAGGCGTGGCTACACCTGGCGCCCCGCCTCGCGAGGAAAATGCCGCGCGCGGCAGCTCGGCTAGTGTGAACCTGCCTCGGCCGAGACAAACGCACGCGCGGCCTCAATGCCTCGGACGAGGCACGTCCACACTAGCCGAGCTGCCGCGCGCGGCAATTTCCTCGCGAGGCGGTGCCCCAGGGTACACACGCCTAATGGAAATTCTAATACTACCCTGCCGGGTGACACTGATGAGTCCGTCAAGTGTGGTTGATGCAAGTGATGCAATAGATCCTTATTGTTTGCAACTTGTCCTTCTTTTTTTTCTTGTCTTTAAACTAATATCCATGTTTTATTTCCAGGTTCTAGGACCAAGGTTTATGGAAAACCGAAAGCCATACAATTTAAAAAATATTTTAATAGTATACAATTTTTTACAAGTGTTGTTCAGTACATGGCTGTTCTATGAGGTAAGACCACAAATTATTTCTACACCTTCCTGTCTTTGTATCGTCCTTTAAAATGATATAAAAGTCTGATGGTTCGTATGATCTACGAGGCAGGAGGGTACTGTTCTCATATCGAGTTAATTATCACTTGCTCAATGCTATTGTTCTATGTAGGGAGCTCTAATTACTGCTTGAAACTTGTGACATTGTAATAGCGCCTTAATGACTGTGACGATAGCTGCTTTATGACCAAAGCTAACGTCAACAAGAGCCTATTAACTATAGATATGTTGAGTGGTAGAGTTGAAGTAAGTACAGTCGACCTCAAAGATATGTTTACACTTTTGCACCTTATTACAATGCAGTAAGGTTCAAAAGTGTATACATATGTTTCACTTCGACTGTACATGTTGATATCGATTAATAGGATATTTTAAATACCTATGTATTAAGATGATTGCGTTACGAAACTTCGAGTGCATGATCTTAAAGCACATTTTTATATGTATTTCAAAATGTTTTTATGGCAGTGACGCCTTATTGACAAACGACAATGAGGTACCTTTTAATTGAAAATGAAGCTTATAATTTATCCTCCCACAAGTTATATGTAGGTGTACCTAGGAGACAATGCTAGTTTCTTCCGTCTCTCATTGCATCAGGGTCAAGAGCTCAATTACATATTTCATAATTCTCCCATTGCATGATTTTTATATGATACAATACATTTGGATCAACCGAATAACCATGATGGTAACCCTCCTTATCACCTATAAATCTGTTACAGAAATAATGCAAAAAAAATTATTGCTTTCCGCGTAGGTACATCGAAAATCGACAGTTCATTATATGCATCTCTATCGCTCGAATATGCCAGAACGATTAAGAGGCCAATAATCAATTTTCGAATTTCGATGTTCACAGTAGGTTAGTAGGACCTACCTAGTCTGGAATATTTGGAATATATCTACTATAGATTAGTACCGTAACACCTATTACTAAGTAGATACTTATAATCTGAATAGTTCAATTATCATTAAAATGCTCTGCGTGTAAGTATTAAAATTAATTAAGTAACAATCGATAATATAAGAACGTAAATAAAACTAGTGACTGATTACGCACATGTTAATTGATCACTAGTTTTTTTGCGAGTATAATCTAATTAACAAATACGAATCGATAATTTAATTTAAAATGCCCACGGCCAGTGCTTGATGGGAGGCTGGCTGCAATATTACAGCCTCAGGTGCCAACCAGTGGACTACTCCGACAACCCCCTAGCCACGAGAGTAAGTAGGCTACCAGCTAGCCGGGGCTACCAGGACCGACGATACTAACCTCACTGTATATAATTAAATTTGCAGGAATATTGTGTAAATATTGTTAGCTAAGCAGCAGTATTTAAGCACTTATTTCAACAATGACTACGTTAGGTGTCATCTGACACTGGCGATTTGCCGTGGATTTCTGTATCTACATTCAAATTTTGTTTTTAGATGGCGTTTACAGTCAACGTCAAAAATATGTTTATTCTCTGCACTTTATTACAAAGACGTAAGTTACAAAAGTGTAAACATATCTTTGATGTCGACTGTAACTACCAAGCTTTGAAATAAACGGCAAATTGGCAACGCTATTAATTATAGATGACAATGTCAGGTTGTTGAAATAAGTTGGAATAAGGGTCATGTTTTGACCGCCATGGACCTCTATAAGTGACAACACTTATCTAAAATTAAGAATGCACCTACAGTAATTACGATATGGTATACAATGCCGTCGTGGCGGTTAAGAAGTGAAGACTCGTCGTTGATTCAAACAACGCATAGCCGACGCAATTTATTTTAAGTTTCGATTTTTGATACTAGGCCATTAAGTTCTTGCGATTTTCATGTCTGAATCAACGACTTAATTGATTAATGAACAAAAGTACTCAGTCCAAAGATAAAGGTAATTCGCCATGCTGCGCTGAGAAACTGAGAGCTTGTAGTTCATAACTCAACTGCAGGTGATAATATAAGACGTAGAGCGCGGTCAAAATGACGCATGCCGACGCTATTTTATGTCTATGGTACTCTAGGTAATTACCGACGGTTAAGACTACCGACTTCTTGTAACTACTATCGAATTCTAGTGAACATTACGGTCACATGCCTTGCCTGTACTGTACTAGTTCAAATCACACGTTAATCCCCTGTTCATTGGTATCGAACAATAGCTCATTAGTACCGTCACCATGCGTCATTTGGATTACGGGAAAGTTATCAAAGTTATACTGCACACTAACCTGTAACAGTTGATTATGAAGACGATATAGCATGCGGCCTAAGTGCTAAGATTGTCGAAAATGTATATATACAAGTAACACAGGGCAAGGTGTCGGTATGTTGTTTCAGATCGGGATCTCTGGGTGGTTCACAGGCAGGTATAACTATCAATGTCAGCCCGTCGACTACTCCAAACATCCACAGACAATGAGGGTGATTTACCAATTCAACCTTTATATACTTTCCTATCAGATTTTCTCCCTCTTAAATTACTGTTTCTTTTGTTTCTTCCGCATATCCGCATCTCTATTCCTTTTAAAACGATTTAAGCTTTAGACCCAGAAACCCGAGAGCAAACACTCGGTGTAAATATCAACCCTTGTTGTAACATAATTTTTCCAATTAAGTAGAATCTCATCATTTATTAACTGTATATGTCCTAGCTTGTAAATGCACTCGTTGTTGTATAATTAGGAAAAATGCCTATTAAGAAAAGTTTGTGTTTTATGTTTGTCTCGGTAAGTAGGTACAGCTCGTACTACAAAACGAGTAGGTACCTAGTTGCAGTTATTTACATCGAAAGTTATAAAAAATAACTCTAATTTGTACGAAATTTCGGTCCGATTTAAATATGTTTGACTTGGTAATTTTTGAGGCGCATTAGAGCCTATTTCACCCGCTTGACAAATTCTGCACTGAAACTGACAATTGTTCCGGACAGATATGTAACCCAATAACATGTTAATACATGACAATACCTACCTACTCAGATTTACATCGAAAACCATTTATTTCTTGTCAACCGCGAAATTAAATAATTGTCAAGTTAGTAAAATTAGGCTCCATGTGTACACCAATCGTAGAATACTTTCGCTTTCCCACTGCACTTGGTTTTGCACCCAGCACTTCAACACCTTTACAAAACTGAACACTAATTCGAAATGTTTTATTTTTTTCATTGATACGTACGTACGCACCTACTTATATTAAACTTGAACCTTCTGCTTCTTAATTGGCATTTTTCAAACAAATGCATAGATTGTTGCTAAGTCTATTTTACATTTACCGAGAATTTTCGATATTTTTATGTTCCTGTTTTTTTATGTTTTGGCACCTTGTATGTCACCGTACATACCATACGTAGATATTCATATTGTATTCTAGAGCTACTTGGGTATGCGCTTTAGCCTAGGATACAAAATAACGGACGTTTTTTTTAGCAGTCTAGAAACAATTTAAGTTATTTTTACCGACGCTACATATTTTTGAATGCTACGCATTTTGCTTGAATAGACTTAACAACATTATGTGCTTAATGTAGTTCTTCTGTCTTAATTTCACAAAATGCATGAACACTGCACGCAGTTTAGCACCGAAATTCTAACATCCTTTTGGTCTTGTTCTCTATGTTTAACTATGTACCTACCTATCAATAATTGGAGTAAAATATCCGAAGATATTCAATTATTCATGCCTCTTCTCTCTTTAAACTGTTTTATTTTGTTATTTTTTTAATTTAATGGCACTGTTTTTCTATTTTCTTTTTTTTTCATTTATATTGTTCTTTCTGAGTGACTATTTACCTACATGACATGGTATTAATATATCTGAACACATTTGCAGATGGTACATGCTTGCTGGTGGTACTACTTTTCAAAATTCACAGAGTTCTTCGACACGGTAAGTGTATTTTATTACATTATCTCCTTTTATTATACAGTGCGAATAGTTTTAAACTTTAAATAATACCACAGTAACTACATTATATTATAATTAAGCACTGTATCTACTTACTGGATTGTCTCTTCATTACATCTACGTTTCAACATGTTATACCCGTAATTAACTATCGAGTAGGTACTTGTAAACCCTGTGGTTATCTGTGATTAAACGTAATACAGAAATGACCATCTGATTGAACTACGACAAGCCAGTGTGTGTCTACTAGATGTAGAAATAGTGCATAATGTTTTTCTTGTTTCTATTGTGCGGATTTGGTCAGATATTACTTACATTATTTATGATAGCACAGGAGGCCCAAATGTCCCAGAACTGAATTGTCATTTCCGTTTTAAAATACCTAACTTGACTACTTTGAGGCATAAAAAGTGTAGGTAATCATAGTAAAGGCTCTGTCAAACGCGTGTTTTGCGAGCGGGGCGCGCGCTCGGCGTGACGCGAGCATGCCGGCACGCCGAGTGCTTCTACCCGCTCTGATGGCGTTCACTTCCAATGTACCTTCATATATTTTAATTAAGTTCTTATCACCCGATAAGAACTTTCTTGCTTTTACGCAAGCAACATTAATTGTAGGACTTCCAAAATTAATTACTCGCTCTTTTTATCCCCCTACAACATGACTACCATGACAAAAAAGAGCCTATATCTAACTATCTCCATACAGTCCATATCCAATTCCAATACGGTCGGCGGCGGTTAAGGCGTGAAGGGGTAACAGAGATAGTTACTTTGGCCTTTATAATCTTAGTAGGGATATTATTGAAAGTTCACCTTTGTTTTCTGCCCTGAGCACATTGAGCTTATATAAAACAAAAAAACATTCAGCGCGCAAAATCAGAAAACCCCCTTTTGTCAAAGAAAGCCGAGCAAATTGCGGCTGTAATTCTCTGTATGTTATTAGTACAATTAAATGAGTGGACCTATATGGGTATTTCCAGATCTTCTTCGTGTTAGCTAAGAAGAACGACCACGTGTCCACCCTACACGTGATCCACCACGGCGTAATGCCCATGTCCGTGTGGTTCGGCGTGAAGTTCACGCCCGGCGGTCACTCCACGTTCTTCGGGCTGCTCAACACTTTCGTGCACATCATCATGTACGCCTACTATATGCTGTCGGCCATGGGGCCTTCGATGAGGAAGTACCTGTGGTGGAAAAAGTACCTCACCGGCTTGCAAATGGTAAGTTTTATTTTACTAGAGAGCTTTAACCTGCGACTTTTTACGCGCGTGTAATGTAATTGCTTGCAGACGTTAAATTGTTATATTTTTAATTTTTCGCCCCACTTTTTACCTCTTTAAAGGATGATTTACGATAAAAACCATCCTATGTCCGGAAAGTCAACTTATTTTTATCCAAATTCAGAATGGTCACGCGTCACGCTCCTTTGAATATAGACTATAGTAGTTGACACTATCAAGCGATCCAAACGCATGTTTGCCGACATCGTGGCATTAGTACTAACAGCGTCCATATAAAATTTGATTAGATGTTCGCAAACTAATTATTATGAGTTCTTAGCACCAACTTGGCACTTCTAGCACCTTCATGGTAATAATGATATCGTGAAGGCCAACCAAAGTAGATGTCTGGCTCAGACAACGACAATATACATCTTTATTATTTATTTACTTTAGATTTTTTAAGATGAATAGACGGCGTAGTTTTTCTGATTTTTATCGACAACGTTTTTTATATAGGCAGTACACGTAGGATAATCGATTAATCCGAAATAATAAAAGTATTGTATTTACTCATATTTTTAACCGACTTCGATAAAATATCGAATGATTTACAGACTAAGCCAAAAACTTGCCTCGAATTTAAAAGCCATACCCATTACGCAAAGGTCACCGACTCACCGTTTGAGTTCAAAACAGATTCATTCAAATCGGTACATTTGATCGTGTCGCTCGGAGCGCCGCGGGCCGCGGCGAGAACAGCGGGCAGGACGACTTGACCAAAATGTATAGACATCAATCAACTGGTTTCTGACAACACACAGCGACAGCGGCGGCCCTCGACGCCCCGCTCGCGATGTCGCAGGCCACCGGACGCATGCTTCGAGTCTGCGACCTTAGACTTTACCCCTATATGTATTGCTATTTAAATTCTCTTTCCTTATATAACTATGTACATGTGTGTTTGTGCAAGGAAAAGGCCCCACTTTACCGATATGAAGTTATTAGTTCCTAACATTATAAAAAATAATTAAGTCTATGTGTGTCGACAAAGTGGGACTTTTCACAAGTCTTCTACATGTTATATATGTACCATGTATAGTAGGTATGTAACCTACCTACAGAGATGTTAGGTTAGTTGTCTCTTACGCTCCCGTACCGTTAGGCTAGCTGTGCATTAAATGGGTTTAACGCGAGCGTACCTTTATTTTTCATAATGGCGACGAGGATAGAAGCGCTGGTAGCCTTGCGGTAAGACGTCCGATTTTCAATCCGGAGGTCTCGGGTTCAAACCCCGGCTCGTACCACTGAGTTTTTCGGAACTTATGTACGGAATATCATTTGATATTTACCAGTCGCTTTGCGATGAAGGGAAACATCGTAAGGAAACCGGACCTAATCCCAAAAAGGCCTAGTTTCCCCTCTGGGTTGGAAGGTCTGATGGCAGTCGCTTTCGTAAAAACTAGTGTCTATGCCAATTCATGGGATTAGGTTGCCAAGCGGACCCCAAGCCGGGATAAACGCTAGGAAGAAGAAGAAGAATGGCGACGAGGATGTAATGGGACAAGTAATTAATTACAATATTACAATTACAGGCTCAGTTCGTAGGCATCATGCTGCACGCGTTCCAGCTGCTGTTCATCGACTGCGACTACCCGCGCGCCTTCGTCTGGTGGATCGGCATGCACGCAGTAATGTTCTTCTTCCTGTTCAAGGACTTCTACAACCAGAGCTATGGAAGCAAGAAGCCTAGGCAAAAGGTAAGAAAAATTATGCGTCATTGACGCCACACAATCGCATTGTTTAAGCGAAATTGAACTTTACGCAATCCCGTGTAGGTCCCTAATGCATTAGCAAAACTGTTGGCTGCAATCGATGGCGTTTTTAGCACGAATTTCCGATGTCGTGCGTAGCCGATAGTGTGGTCAAAAAGTTATGGTGCCACATTTAATTCTAATTCACGCACTAAATATGAAACGGCCTTTATGTGTATGTATGTAAATGTATAGTAGGTACATACAGATACACCGTATGGATTTTTTAGGGAAGGAAAACCAAACAACGTTTCTCGATCTTTAGGCTGATTACTTAGGTACCTACGTATAATCCTGAAATTCTGTCATTGTCGGCCGATAGTCTGAGACGTGTGATTTATATGTTTAGATTAGATTCCAACCAGGCATAACTGGATATCGTCGTATGCAATATTATTCGTCTCTTTTATTACGGGCATCTAAAATATGAATCGGCTACTTTTCTAAGGCATATAATAATATAAATTGGCTGTGTATTAATATTTTAGCGACATTAAATTAAAATAAGCATCAAACATGTGGCATCAATATCATTGAAAAGCGGCAGCAAAATATAGCACACCAAAAATTATCAGGGAACTTAAAATAATAGGTTGGCATCTAAAATATTAACTTCGCATCTATTATTCAAAGCAGGCTTGTTTTAAATATTTTTTGCCAGCTATTTGTTTTTACCTAATTAACCATAATGAGTGTACCAGTTGCAGGAATCATTTTAATTACGGGAGCAGTAAAATTTCAGGAAACTGGAATATTTTTAGGGTTCTGAACCAAAATGTTAAAAAAGTAACGATTGACAGTGAAATATTGCGTGCATGATTGCAATATGTATGTACAATCCATTTTAGTATAACTGGCCAGTTATTGAAGGGTGGCCAATTTAAAACATACTAAAAAGTCTAAAAACCGACCAAGAGCATATCGGGCCATGCCCGGCCATGCCGGTTCCGTAGTTGAAGGAATGTTACAATTCATCCGTTCAAAAAGGTCGTTTGTTAAGGGATACTTGGCGGCGCTTACGTCATTATACTACGCCGCAGTCACGTCCTTTTGCTTTGCGTTTTTGAGTGATAACTCAAAAACGGCTCAACCGATTTTATTCAATATAGTTTTCATTGAAAGTACTTGTTAAGCCTCACTTTCATGATTTTTTTTTAATTTTTTGGACCCACGGTGTAAAAGTTAGATTGGGGGTTTGGGTGGACGCCCGACTTTGAACTTTCAGAGCTATTATTTACAAAACAATTCGTTTTATCCAAAAAGTGTTCTTTTTCAAACACCTCGACTATTTTTAAAAGACCTATCCAACGGATCCAATTTGGATAGGGGGCCACACGACAGGGTTGGAGCGAAAAAAAATTCACCCTTGTGAGTTGGGTCACATGTGTAGGAGAGGTACCCTAATAAAAATATTTTCCAGTTTTTATTCTATTACTTTGTTGGCGTGATTAACGCACAAACTCATACCAAATTTCAGCTTTCTAGTGCTATCAGTCACTGAGCTAGACCTTGGACGGACGGACGGACGGACAGACGGACATGGCGAAACTATAAGGGTTCCTAGTTGACTAAGGAACCCTAAAAATGACTGATTCACATTTTCTATTAACTAGGTAGGTATTTAGGTAATACCTATACAAAGTCTATATAATCAATGAAATTTGGTACTAGATATCTGACAGTAGATACCTACTTATAGGTACCAATACTACCACCAATATTCATAGACCCCAGTAACTTTTTAAGAATCCTTTTTATCTTATAATTACTGCTCGTGTAAAGTTGCCCGTTGTACTTATATTTAATATTTAACGCATTTTAATTGCTTCCTAAATATTTTAAAAGATGCTGATTTTTAAATTAATAGGTGATCGTTTTCTATTTAAAAAAGGCTTCTTAAATTGCTTCCCAGTTACTAATTCAGTTGTCAATTTAATTATTTGATACCTAGCTATAGTTAAACAATACCTGTAAAAGCATTAAAATGCAGCCCATATTGAAATAATTAGTCGCCTCGAATTAGTCGCCAACCTAATAATTTTGGTACCCATTTTTATTTTTTATAGCTGCCCAAATACAATTATTTAGCAGCCCGGTTAAATACATGCCTTTAAAAAATAAAAACTAAATTCTGTGTAGTAAGCCGGATAAGTACATACCTACCCACTGATATCGGTTTAGTAGATGAACAGCTTGCTCAACCTTTTGAACGCCAATCATCGGACGAAAAGCTTGTGCCCTCAGTGCCAGCACGTGATAGCAGGTCCAAAATATAACTGGTTTGCCTTGGCGGTCAAAAGGATAAAACAATGGATACTTCATATATTTTCTAATTTTTTTACAGCTTTGTAATTGAATTACAGTAAGGCAGTTAGATTTTTTTTTAATAACAATTAATAGTGGGGCTATTTGAAATCCTTATTTTGAGGTCAATAAAGCAGTAAGATAGACTATTTTAATTCTGCAAGTAACAAAATTAACCAATTGACTAATTTATAACGTACCGATCCTACTTACAAAATAGCGAGTCCTAAGTATTTGTTTAGTCTATGATATATAATTGTACAGCAGAAGCTTGCATGGGATAATCTTACACAAATAACCCTAGTCCCACAGTAAGCTCAATAGAGCTAATATAATATGTATTTTCTCCAATGTGCTCGGAAATGTTCAACATACTGTAGCAAAATGAGTACGTGAAGTTCTTCATTTTCTACCAAAATGAATTAAAAAAAAAAAAACATTATTGTCCTGTTTTAGCGGACGAGAAGCGTTTTGTCAACGCCATAAATATGTGTACACTTTTGCACCTTACTGCATTGTAATAAGGTTCAAAACTTTTACATATTTTAGGCGTTGACTACTAAAATCCATTACTGTATTGTTTTTTACGTTTTAAACTTTTCATCCGACTAAGAAATATCATTTCAAACAGCTAGTAACTTAAGCGACTTCTATACCGTCTGAACGGCAATACCTTCAATCTATGGGATAGAGCGAGATAGTGATATCAAAAACCTTGGTTATCTCGTTCTTTGTCATAGCACCGCGTCTGATCGTGCGAATAAGGGTCGCCACACACCTAGCGGTTTTCCTCGCGGAATTACCGGAAGTAGCGGAAATTTGTCTATGGTAGCAGATTTTTTGTATGGAAGCCATAGACAAATTTCCGCTACCATAGACAAATTAAGCATTTTGTCTATGAATTTCCGCTACTTCCGGTAATTCCGCGAGGAAAACCGCTAGGTATGTGGCGACCCTTAGGCTTAATACAATCATAGACAAAACCACTTTTATTGAAACGGGTACTAGATATTGCAACCTGCAGGGCCCAATCTGTCAGGTTGGTAGGCGTAATTAAATGTAGGGCCCGTAGCACAGAGTAAATAATAGTATAACAGAGAGACCTCTGTAATGTCACGTAACGTCACGAATCACGTTGTCCCTTCTTAACGCATGACAAGTTCTTTTTCGCACTTATGCAAACGTATCGGATACGTCGTGTCAAACTCAAATTTTTTGACAGATTTACTTTGAGTTGTACCCCCCTGCCCGTAGGGAGCTGAAGGAGGGCTAGGGAGAGGCAGGGTACTCAACAGATTGGGCCCTGCTAGTACTGGAGCCGAGAGAACTGGTAATTTATCACTTTTCTTACCGGCTGGCTTCCATATAGGATTGTAGAGCCCGTCTCGGAGATCACGAAAACATAAGTCTTAAAGGTCTTAAATGGGCGCAAGTATGTATGGCGTTAAGTTGAAAAAACGAAAAAATGACGTTAATTTATCAACGAGCTTACCGCTCCAAATTTTGAGACACGGTAGAGCCCACCTCAAATGACCTACATACCGAATTTAAGACCATTCCGGTGGGCGCACTAGATTTTAAGACCAGTTGAAAAAACGAAAAAATGGCCTTAATTTATCAACGAGCTTACCGCTTCAAATTTTGACACACGATAAAGCCCACCTCAAATAACCTACATACCAAATTTAAGACCATTCTGGTGGGCGCACTAGATTTTAAGACCATTTTAAGAAGTAATCGATTCCATACGAAAAATAGCAAATAGCTTTAAATTCGGTTCAAAAATTCATTTAAATGGTTTAACATAACGGCATATTCATATTCAAGGGTCTCATAGTTAGATATGCCTTAAAGGTATACTACATAAGTCTAAAAATTGGAAAATTCGTCTTAAGTCAGGGTGTTTTGTCCCTAAGTCAGGGTGTTTTGTACTTAAGTCAGGGTGTTTTGAATCACAAAATTCATTTTTAATTTTTAACTTAATGGTATAAATCTCGATTCAGAAAATCGGACGTAATGCTTATAGGCGTTTTCTAACAGTCACTCATAACCCTAAACAGACAAGCGTCAAGTTAGGTGCTCCTAAAATATGTAGCTGTCTGAAAAAAAAATTAAATTAAATTATTCACCTTGACGCTCCAAACCTTGAGACGCGGTCACGCCGACCTCAAATAACTTACATGCCAAATTTAAGACCATTACAGTGGGTGCATTACATTTTAAGACCAGTTGAAGTTACGAAAAAATTACGTTAATTTATCGACGTGCTTACCACTCCAAATTTTGACACGCATCACGCAGTAAAACCCACCTCAAATAATAATAAGTAATTAATTTAATTTGTACCTAAATGGATTAATATTTGTATATCTATGGACGACTGTCTATACATTCCGGTTCTTCATCCAACAGCCCAGTAATTACTCCATACTTTTCACCCAATAGCCTAGTACCCCTTTTAGACTCCATTAATTCTCAATAGTCCTTACACCAAGGTGGGTGCTATCTCTGCATGCATCCCATGACACAAGCAGGGGCAGCATCCGTTTAGTGTACCCCTCACTTCTCATTAAATTCTCGAAAGGGCCTCTGCGCGTTGACTTCGGCTCTGAATACGCCTCCCAAAGGTCCGGAACACCATTGTTCCGTGGTCGGGAAAGATCTACATACCTAATATAACACCGTTCTAGTGGGTGCATAAGATTTTAAGACCAATACGACAAGACAAATACCAGATTAAAGACCATTCTGGTAGGAGCCATTATAAGACCATTATCTAAAAATAGTAAATTACTTTAAATTGGTTTTAAATTTGTTTAACCAGCTCAAAAGTACAGAGTAGAGCAATGAAGAAAAGCTTGTTTATGGTCTTTCTGGACTTAGAAAAGGCTTTTGACAGAGTACCTCGTCGACTAGTATGGCAAGCATTAAGAAGCCAGAAAGTGCCCAAACCCTATATAGAGCTTCTTCAAGATATGTACACTGACGTCAGTACCTCAGTTCGTAGCCCGGCAGGGACCAGCCCATCCCTGTAAAAGTAGGAGTCCAGCAAGGATCAGCTCTCAGTCCCCTCATATTTGTCACTGTACTGGATTATCTCACGCGTGAAGTTCAAGGTGAGATACCATGGTGCCTCTTGTACGCTGACGACATAGTCTTGGCCGCGGAGTCAATACGAGGGTGACACTGAAAATTTTTAGAAAATCAAAAACTGAACAAACTAGCAAGTTATTAGTATTATTATATCTTTTCAAAATAGTCTCCCTCTACATCAATACATCGCTGCATCCGATAGAACCACTGAGAAAAGCATTTTGCCCACTCCTCCTTAGGGGTCTCTTCGACGGCCTTTTGAAACGCAGCCACTGCTTCCTCGGCGTCCATAAAACGTTTTCCTCTAAGTTTTTCTTTAATTTTTGGGAATAAATAAAAATCACAAGGTGCGAGGTCGGGGCTATAAGGCGGGTGACCTATTGGTTCCACGTCTGCCTTGGCCAAATAGTCGATCGTTTGCTTGGCGGTGTGCGACGAGGCGTTGTCGTGGTGAAGGAGGATCCTACTTCGAGGTCGTTTCTCCCGAACTTTTTCCAAGACAAGTGGCAAACAATTGTTAGTATACCACTTTGCAGTAACTGTTTTTTGATCCTCTAAAACAATTGTTGCGTAATGACCTGCCCTTCCGAAGAACGAGGCGACCATCTTTTTCCCCACACTTCGACCTCTCTTTACTTTAGTAGGCAACTCCTCGGAAGGAAACACCCACTCAGCAGACTGTCTTTTAGTTTCAGGATCGTAACAGTAAATCCAGCTTTCGTCACCCGTAACTAAGTCGAACACAGCATTTGAGTCGCCTCCGTTAAATCTTCGAGCCATTTCATGGCACCAATCAACACGACGGATTTTTTGGGCCTTTGTCAAATTATGAGGTATCCACCGGGCACAAAGCTGCCTCACCGCTAAATGTTCATGGAGGATTTTATGGACTTGACTCATACCGATGCCTAAGCTTGTACGAATCTGCTGATAGGTCACTCTTTTGTCAGACTCTATCATACGCCGCACAACACTGATATTATCTTCAGTCGTCGCCGTAGAAGGCCGTCCCTCACGCAAATCATCGGTGAGATTAGTGCGACCACGTTTAAATTCATTAAACCAGTTGTAAACAGTAGCACGAGATGGGGCTTCATCGTGTAAGGCCAATCGAAGTCTATCATAACTTTCTTGCTGACTTAAATGACATCGAAAGTCATAAAAAATCATTGCACGAAAATTTTCTCGCGTTAAATTCATGCCAACGTAACACAGACAATTTTCAATTAGCCGCCAAATCGTAAAACAGATGACAAATGAATGAAATAAAAACACAATAATATTAACAAAGAGTTCCATTTTCAAATTTTAAATTTGTTTTTTTATTTTATAGTTTACAAGTGGCCAGTTCTAATGATTTTCAGTGTCGCCCTCGTAGAAGAACTGCAACAAACTCTCAACAAGTGGCAGCATGCACTGGAAAGCAATGGCATAAGGATCAGCAGAACAAAATCTGAGTACATGAAGTTCATATTCGAGCAGCCCTGCACCTCGACTCTACATATAAAGCGTGTCCCTTTACCCCTGGTGAACAAATTCAAATACCTTGGCTTAATCTTGGACGGAACAGCTAACTGTGACGCCGATATAACACAAAGAGTTAATGCAGGTTGGATAAAGTGGCGATCGTTGTCAGGTGTACTCTGTGATCGTAGGATGCCTATAAAAACCAAAGGGAAGGTATACAAAACCTGCGTTAGACCCGTTATGCTCTATGGTGCAGAGTGCTGGACATCCAATAGAGAGCATGAAACCAAGCTCCATGTCACCGAGATGAAAATGCTGTGATGGGCCGGTGGTGTGACTAAACTGGACAGGATTAGAAATTACCATATTACAGGGAGCTTTAAAGTCAGAGCCATACCAGAAAAACTCCAGGAAAGTCAGCTCCGGTGGTATGGGCATGTGATGCGTCGGAAAGAAGACCACCCTGTTAAAATTGCCCTAAAATCGACGTAGGAAAACGACCCCGAGGACGCCCAAAAGCTACTTGGTGGAGAAACCTAGAAAAAATATCAAATTTAATCAAAGATGACATAAGTGACAGAGCCAAATGGCGCAAACATATTCAGAGGGCCGAGCCCAAATGAACTGGGAAGAGGCACGAAGAAAGAAGAAGCTGTCAAATAACCTCTCAACATAGAGTCCCGCTACCAGAAATTTTGGAATCCCTCACTTATATTTGAGGCTACCGCTCCAAATTTTCTCAGTAGTTCTATGAATCATTCGACAAAATAAATAGTATTTTCAGACTTTAAATAAAACAAAAAACCGTTGCTTTTATAATCAATTTTAATTTAGACAACAACATTATACTTATATATATCCATTATTATAACTACGTGTTATATTGCAATGACTTTAAATGTGAGCAATCGAATTTATTCTCCGTCGCTGTCACTATCGGTGGAAGTGCCGTCGTTAATGATGTCGTCATCAACATCATCATTGTCGTAGATATTATCAGCGACATTCATTTCTGAAAAACATCGC
Organism: Pammene fasciana; assembly: GCA_911728535.1. NCBI lineage: Eukaryota > Metazoa > Arthropoda > Insecta > Lepidoptera > Tortricidae > Pammene > Pammene fasciana. The sequence continues at coordinate 8,102,950 of OU452279.1, forward strand.
GAAGGTCAGTTTTACGTTATCTAAAATGTGGTATTGGGTATAATCACAGTTACTCCGTTATTTTGCATTTTAATAATGGATTGACATAAAAACGTTTACAATTTATGAATGTTATTTGTTCATATTCGTAAAACCCCTTAACTGATCAGTTTACTTTCTAAGAATACTATACAAAATAAAATGAAATATTTTGGAACATTTCGAATGTGAATTGAAATGAAAGAAAACTAAAAAAAACCGGCCAAGAGCATGTCGGGCCATGCTCAGTGTAGGGTTCCGTAAACTGAGACCATTAATTCAAAAGGTCGTTTCTTACGGGAAATTTGGCGGCGCTTACGTCATTTTTACTTACGTCCTTTCACTATGGGTTTTTGAAAGATAACTCAAAAACGGCTCAACCGATTTATTTCAATATAGTTTTCATTGAAGGTACTCATTAGGCCTCAGTTTCATGATTTTTTTCAAAATTTTAGGACCCACGATTCAAAAGTTAGATGGGGGGGGGACGCCCTGTTTTAAACTTTCGGAGCTATTATCTCCGAAAGTATTAGGTTTATCCAAAAACTGTTTTAGAAGACCCTAATTCTTTTTAAAAGAACTATCCAACGATACCCCACACAACTTGATTGGAAAGAAAAAAAATTTCGCCCCCCACTTCACGTGTACGGGAGGTACCCTAACAAAATATATTTTTGCATTTTTATTCTACCGTTTTGTCGGCTTGGTTAATACACATATTCAAACCAAATTTCAGCTTTCTAGTGCTAACGGTCACTGAGCTAGACCGCGGACGGACGGACGGACGGACGGACGGACGGACATGGCGAAACTATAAGGGTTCCGTTTTTGCCATTTTGGCTACGGAACCCTAAAAATGCGCATCTACCCAATACCTATAATCTTAAATTAATTAATTTATTTCCTGCTACCCAAAGGTCGTCTGGAAGAGATCGCTTTTTAGCGATAAGACCGCCTGTTGTTACCTAATTTTAAGTTTATTATAAATCGTTTTTTTTTATTATTCTTGTATTTTGGTGCAATAAAGAATATTTATTTACTTACTTACGTACTTACTTACCGTCTCTTAATTTAAAAAAAACCAGAAGGAAGTTAATCTAATCTACTATTGCTCTAATACAGCTATCTACAATGATATTTTTAAATTATATTTTTAAAGGCGTTTTACGAAATTTTTGTAATAATTATCAGAAATAAGATAATTTATTTATTTGTAAATTTTATCCAAAAAAATATTAAGAATATAATTTATATACAAAAACATGACGAATTGACCTTGAAAAGTCATGGCGTCGTGTTATCTCGCCAAATCCAGAATAGTGTGCTCAAAAATAAATGAAGTCCAAATAATTGCGATTTCAACCCCACAGTCTGGACTCAAATTAGGTATTATTATTTACGTAGGTTATATGAAGTGCCACAAATCATGTGTCAAAACTTGGAGCTATTGGATAAAAAAATAAAATATTTTTTTCACGCAGCTACATCTAGGTAATCTCAGTACATCTAACTAACTTGACCCTTATCTAAATTAAAAATGAATTTTGTGATTCAAAACACCCTGACTTAAGTACAAAACACCCTGAATTAGGGACAAAACACCCTGACTTAAGACGAATTTTCCAATTTTTAGACTTATGTAGTATACCTTTAAGGCATATCTAACTATGAGACCCTTGAATATGAATATGCCGTTATGTTAAACCATTTAAATGAATTTTTGAACCGTATTTAAAGCTATTTGCTATTTTTCGTATGGAATCGATTACTTCTTAAAATGGTCTTAAAATCTAGTGCGCCCACCGGAATGGTCTTAAATTTGGTATGTAGGTTATTTGAGGTGGGCTTTATCGTGTGTCAAAATTTGAAGCGGTAAGCTCGTTGATAAATTAAGGCCATTTTTTCGTTTTTTCAACTGGTCTTAAAATCTAGTGCGCCCACCGGAATGGTCTTAAATTCGGTATGTAGGTCATTTGAGGTGGGCTCTACCGTGTATCAAAATTTGGAGCGGTAAGCTCGTTGATAAATTAACGTCATTTTTTCGTTTTTTGAACTTGACGCCATACATACTTGCGCCCATTTAAGACCTTTAAGACTTATGTTTTCGTGATCTCCGAGACGGGCTCTAGAATCCTATATGGAAGCCAGCCGGTAAGAAAAGTGATAAATTACCAGTTCTCTCGGCTCCAGTACTATGCAGGTTGCAATGTCTAATACCGGTTTAAGGTTTAGTCTTTTACAATTGTATGAAAGGAGCATATTTATTACTGTCTTAAATAGCTTTTGACGAAAATTTCTTTTTTAAATATTATTTGAATGAAAATTGGCAGTACACATAGTGCTTTACACTTAAAAAAATATGTTATAGAGGGAAGCTAATTTATGACATTGAACGCTAATAACGTAACCAAAATCTGTAATTTATTTTACTTTATTTCTTCGCACATTTGGAGAAAAGCACTATATATATGCCTCGGCGGGAATAGAAATTCGTGGACTCGTCTTATATTTTCGTCTTATATTGTCCGAAAAAATCGCTCGTCCACGAAATTCCCTTTCCCGTCCTCTGCAATAATGTATTATTATTGAAGTTGTTATTTAAGTACATGTCTGGTTCAGGTGGCGGCCGCGGCCGGCAAGGCGACGCCGGCGACCAGGCTGGGCGCGGAGCCGGCGTACGCGAACGGCAGCGCGCTGAAGAGCGGCCTGCTCAACGGCACGCTGCGCGCGCGCACCGTGCTGCCGGCCGGGAACTGACCGCGCCCGCGCACCACGCACGAGCGTCGTCCAAGGTGTTAGTGTTCAATGTGATTTGTAGCGCTCGGAGAAGCCCGTAGACAGGATATCAATCGTTTCAAAATGTATGACAGGTGCGAACCGAGTCACGTTATCATTCCCATACATTTTGTTTTGATGGTGTTGTCGATAAACGATTCATATAAGGCCCCCTTGGTGGCAAATTAAATATAGAGCAATGGAGATATTGTGCACTTAAGTATTGTCAATTTATTGTAATGGACGACGGTGTTTGCCGGCTGTGTAACTACGACACTGATTCGGGCTAGTTTGAATTATAAAATAATCGGGTATATTTATACTTTACCCGCAAAGAATCTGCCTATTTTTACATAAAATATATTAACAACTATCATCAATCTAGAAAATGTATTACATTAATTAATTATTAATTTAATCAATCTTAAAATGTAGCTTGGCGACTCCATTGCACTCTATGTTCGGATTGCCACTGAACCTCCGGGCGCTAGTGATTTTTATCTAGTGTACATATGGTTAAGCGGTGTAAACGGTGTATATTTTATTCTATAAGGTAATGTTAAAGCTAGATTTGTGATCGCGTACAGTTTTCTACATTTACCGGACGTCTGTACGTCCGTTGTCTGCGTTTACGAAATGCTTGGTGCTTGCATGAGATCCGTGACGTTTCACTCTACGAATCGAGTACCTTGCCTATGATAATTTTAATGTAGCACTGGCGACAAAAAACAGTTATTAAATTATGAAAACTTAGTTAAATTTATTGAGATGGTATGGTATGATAGATAAATTGATTTTATAAGAATTGATGTAGTTGCTATTGTTCAAATTTTATTATAATTTAAATCCTACATTGCACATATTACATTTTATAATTTCGAGTACAAAACTGGACTGTGTACGTCAAACGTTCAATGCAATCGAGCGTTTCTCACAAAAATTGCCACTTATCGAAATTGTCTTAATAGGATAAAAAAAATCAAGTTTTTTCGCTATTGTGTTACCATTACCCTAGAAGTTGTATGACGGTAATACAAAGGAAAATCTCAAAAATATATGTATTTTTGGGACACACTTTTCGTTTGGGATGAAGAGCTCGTGATTATGAGTAAAAATCTCATAGAATTTACAGAAATTTCTACAATTTCCAAGAGGTTATTTTTTTAAGAAACGCTCAAATTATAAATAAGTGGAAGCGTAGAAAGGGTTGTGTTGGTTATTTATTGTTTTGTTTAATTTATGTTTTATTTAAGTTTACCAAAATTATTTGTACATAGGATCAAATTAGTAACGGGTTTTATAGTTGTAGCTATCAATGTTCTTCCTTTTATATCTTATTAGTCTTCCGTTTTTTTTGTACTTACACTGAAATTACAGGTGCTTTTTGGTACTCTGACAGACCGTGTTATCAGCAAGAAACAAACTCGCCATTTTAGTAAAATTCAATCACTTATAAATCATCAGTTTTACCTGTTGTTCTTTTTTATACAAAGAATCGCAAATAAATTGTAAGTAAAACCAATATATTGTTTAATTTTTTTTACCCCTAAAAATGTAGACGGTAAAATACCTATCCCACAGGCCAGGTGAATATAAATGCCAAAAAACATTGGAAGGGCTCTCCCTACTAACCTGTATAAATAAAACCCTACGGCAAATATACTAGCTTAGTTTCTTTACAATTAGAGAATTAAAAAATAAGTTAACTTCAATTATTTTATTTCAATTCAAAAATTACGCCTACTGATAATATTTTTAAATATCACAATTAGTTACAAAATCTTGGCAATACATTATATTGCTAATAGTCTCGTTATATCTACGTATGGTGGAGGTTCACTGGGCCTTCTTGAACATGAGACTTACTAAGTTACTGGTTTAGTTTGATCAACAAAATCACTTCTTCAAATTGTCTCAGTGCAAAAGAGCACAAGTGCTATAAAATGTACGGCACGTGTACCCTTTTTCGCTGCGCCAATTTAACTTATACCTTACTCACTAGGGTCACAGACAGACTTGGAAGACATCTTATAAAGTTGTTCGATATTGGTACTTAGATTAATTATGTCATATTCATATATGTGACAAAATAAAATAATTAAGTCCTACAAAAACCGCAAATATTAAGGACTAACTATATTTACAAGGAACTATTACGGGCGAGCTTTAGCAATTTGTAAAAATCGCCTTAAATCCGAAACCCACAACGCACCAGGGCCGATCTTCAAATTGATATCCCATAGGTACGTATGTATGATTTTTGATTAAAAAATCGTACATAGCGAGCTGTGAGTAGCAGTGGGCATTTATTTATGTTATTAGTCTTGTACACATTATATATATATATGTATATAAATTGAAACTTAAACTATTCACACTTTTAAACGTATTTTTTATAATCATTCACATACAGTATTTTTTCAAGAGCGACCTTATCACAATGACTTAAGAACTACATTGCCAGTTTTATGCAAAAGCAGACTCAGACCATTTTGGCCTCCCCATAGAAAACTTCGACATCTGTCCGGGTGTAATGTATGAAACAAACATACGCGATTCTCGGGCTATTATATAAATTGACGGTAATGCTAGTTGCTAGCTGATCCTCAGTTTGCATTTGCAAAGGGTGTATTGTCATCTGTACCCGCCTCAATCGCGCGCAGTATGACGATGGGGGAGACAGAATGGGACAGTTACTATGAAAAACCCAAACACGACAACGTTAGCGAGGCCAAAACCTAGCTATTCTCTTCTACTGCTACTGACAAATTCGGTTCGCCAGACCATAATTTCAAGTGAAATCGTCTGCAGAAAAAGATGGAGACTATGTTGTACGTAATAATCATCTCCCAAGTTTTTAATGTGCATTTTTTCTGTCTGTTTATAAGTGAAATACATTCTCGGTTCATGATAAGATAAGCTTTCGTTTTTACGATTATATGGGGCAACATTTTTATTTAAAACTAACACCACATGAGTTCAAAGACTTAAACTGACTTAGCACACCGGAAGCCTAAGTTTCCCGCCGAACTGTCTTCAGTGTTATGAGACCGCGCGGAGCACCTGTAGCGGTAGCAGTAAGAGCGATGGCATAAGTATGAACCACCTTTTTTCACCTTTTCTTTTGGCTGAAAAAAAAATAAAACCTTCAGTGCACTCTTAAAAGGAACCCAGAATGTTTCTATTGTATTGAAATAAACTACACCTCTAAGACACTCGATATTATTATATACCGAGTTGTTTTACTTGTATATAATAGCTACTAAGTAGTGGGCGCCACATTTCATACCTAAATCTTAATTTGTGGCAAAAAAAAATCGCCGCACTCGCGCCCCACCAGCATTGCGCTCGAGTGTGACGAAACCTTAAATTCCACTCACTTTCTTGATATTTTTTGTGGACTTTAATGCCTATATTATAAGGATGAAGGCTGGTAAATGCAGCTACCAAAAGCAAGTAAGTCATTAGTCAACCATTATGAATACATTTGGCCATACTTACTGCATCTTTGGACCAGGAGTTCTCAACCCACTCCCACACATTTCCAGCTATATTGTGCAGACCAAAATCATTTTGTTTGAACATGTTCACAGGGTTGGTACCAATGTAGCCATCTTTTGCAGAGTTGTGATTGGGGAATGTTCCTTGCCATATGTTCGCCCTGTAACATAATATATAGGAGGGATTTATTGTGAATTACTGTTTCTCCTACAGGCAAGGTAGTGTACAGTCGCCATCAGATATATCGGAGCGGCCAAGGTGGTCACAAATATCTGAACAACGCCTTTATTGTCAAGGTGATAAGGTGCTTGTTCAGATATTTTTGAGTACCGTGGCCGCTCTGATATATTTGATGGCGACTGTACTACAGCCATGTTTTTTTTTTTATCAAATTGCACTACTTTAGTTTAAGGTCCAAATAGAAAGTTGATAATAGAGAGTAGAAGTAAAGTGTACTTGATAAAATGACCACTAACATATGTGTCCTATCAGGGAACAGCTTATCTCCCCAGGGGTACTTGGTGCCATGTCTCCCACCTCGGCAAGCTGCCTCCCACTCACTCTCGGTGGGCAGGCGAGCCATACGCCACTTGCAGTATGCTTGAGCATCTCTCCATGACACATGAATCACAGGATGATCCATCAAATCTGAAATTGTAGTAAATAAATTGAAGGCAACTTAACAATCTTCTATTAACAAAGATGTTAAAATGTATAAAGATTGACAAACACTTAGCAGATTTGATAGTTAATCCAGCACAACATTTACCTTCAATATTTGAATCAGGACCATATGGATGTTTCCAATTAGCTCCATCAACTTTATACCACCATGGAGCTTGTGCCACTCTAAAGTCTTGCAATTTCTCTCTAAATGTAGCATTTAAAAACAATGTAAAAACAAAGCTGTCTCCAAAAGTTTCAGCTTCAGTCTTGTAGTTGGTAGATGAAACGAATTTCATAAAGTCCCCGTTTGAGACTTCATACTTATCCATCTGGAATGCTTCTATTTTAACTGTTCTTTGTGGTCCCTCATTATCAGTTTGGATCATGATATCATCAGTACCGTATTGGTATTCACCCGCAGGTATAACCACCATGACATTGGTTACCTCGTTATCATCATTAGCATGTATATTTGACTGTTCAGACGGGCAATGATCAACTTCTGTTTGCTGTGTTTGATCTAGGTATCGACTTTGAATGCCTTCACCTTGCGCCCGGTTAACATTACATCCACATTTAGTACTTTCATTGTAGACGTACGAAAAACTTAGCATGCTAATGAGCAACACGATCACGAACCTAAACATCGTTACAATTTCTTCTCACGATATAAACACAACTTCAACCATAATCGACAAGCGCTGTTTTATACCTTCAGGTCATGCCAACAACGACAGATATAACAAGAGAGTAAAATATTGCAATTAAAATATCACCATTCATTAACATATCATTATCAATATAATTATGTTTTTTGGAATTTGTTTACTTGTAAAAGTAATCAAAAGTAATTTTATTTAGATAGATTAAGTTTAGATTTGAGCTAGTTATTAATTTAGTTTAGTATTTGTACTGTAGTACCTCTGTATATTTAGTTATGTAAATAAATGTATTTTACTATTTTATTTCATTTGACGTTGGATAAACGTCAGTAACGTCACTGTCACACTCACGAATCTCACGATGTCATGATGTTGATTTTTTCTGGTCCAACTGGACAGGCTACAGCACTAAGCCATACAGCCTTAAATGACGTTCTAATTCTAACATTGGTATGTCATAATGTCATGTCATGTCAGTCAGTCAGTCATTCTAACATTTCGACTTCGAATTGAACCAACCGTTCCAAGAAAAGAATATTTTAATCATAAACTGCCCCCCGTGCATATGACCCGTAAAAGCCATTAGAATATTTTTATTCAGCCTTTCTTTCAAATATTTGTACCCCATCCATTCCAGGTTGCAAGTCCCATTCGCGCAACTCAGATGGTGACGGATGGTTCGTAATGGCTCCTCTACATGATGGGCCATCATAGGGACGCAGCTCACGCAGCTATAAGACGGAACGAGATCGCAATCCACAGGAGTTATTTTATTACCTACCCTCGCAAGTTCCGTAACAAACCTACGCTTGTTAGTATGCACCTTACGCAAGAGGGGAAGCCGTTCCACCCATTGTCAAATGCTATAAATTCGATCTGAATCCTAGATCAAGGTAAATACACGAGCAAGATACGATCTTCTGTTATCGCGTGGATAGCATGCTATCACAGATCATGCTCATGAGTCATGATCAATCAATACATGACAGTTATCGTGATTTTTGAGTTCATATGATAATTTCCAACCTCTTGAAGAGGTTGGAAATTCATATCTTGTAACGTACACGCCAATATGCCAATACCCAAGTAACATTTTGAGCTGTATAATAGCTGTATCCGCCATTTTTTCTGCTGTATAAAGGCTGTATTGACGGGCTTGGAGACCGTTATATACTCAAAAAGGGCCCCAAATTATACAGCTCTAAGTGTTAATATAGCTGTTTAACGACGAATTTTACAGGTCTAAGTGTTGATATAGCTGTTTAACGACGAATTTTACAGCTTTAAGTGTAGATCTAGCTGGTTAACAGCTGTATTATTACTGAGTGATGGCTGATTTACAGCATAAATAAATTCCATTATACAGCTAATACTCCTCGGCTACACTTGTTATGCCTATATACACAGCAGTAAACTGACAAAAGTCTACATAAGAGATTTTTTTACCCGAGTTGTGTTTATTCTACTTTGGAACGTCATAATTCGAAGACATCTTGTAAAATATACGCATCCATTAAGTGTACAAAAGGAAACTAAACCAAGTGCGGTAGTAAACGATATTCTGTACCTATTCTGCTTGCGGCTGTTAGTTTTATGTGAATGTATATACTAATTGTAAACAAAAAACTCACGCGCCCTCGAAATTATAGGGATAATTCAATAATTATTGTATATTGTGATTTAGTGGATCGAATCTTTTTTTTTAGATTGACTCTTTTGTGTTACTTATGCTTCTCTATTTAACAATAAAGTTATTTTACTACATGTAATTAGTAACTACTTAAGTGTTATAATTGGGAAACATAATAACAAACCCATTTTAGGTGTTTAAAGATTTGTAGGTTATGGTATTAATGGCGTTCGTAATTTAAACAGCATTAGCTCTTCAAGTACTTGATTTTGAAGCTATATGCTGAACTATGGAAAAAATTGAGTGTGTTTACCAGCCTCGAGTTCAATAGCTGCTGTGTAATAGTATTTAATTTTCGGCTTTATAAAATAGTATGAATACGCTTTTAAACAGCTTATAACATTACATAAAACTCTTGTAAAGGTTACCGCTTTATAAAGGCTTTCTATAGAACCATTATTCAGGTATTATACAGCTTCATGTAATGGCATTATAACCGAGTAGGTTTACACCATTATTCAGACAATAACATCATTGTATACTCTTATTCCGCCGTTACAAAGCTTTAGTTTTCAAAAAATGCAGTTCGCTTTTTTTAGCACCTAATTCTGTATAATGGTGTTTTTTTATGTTAATATAAAGCCAAAAGTAATACTTTCGACATTATACAGCGGTAAATCAGCCTTACTGTATAAGAGAAACCTTTTCTGCGCTAATTCAGCTTTAACAGATTTTCTACTCCGTTATTCATCAGTTTTTAAGCTCTAAGCTGTTTACTAGCGAATTTAAGCATCTTTTTAGCCTAAAATGTTACTTGGGTAATGACTAATCCATAATACTCCTACCCTACTACCTACAGAATATTTTTCAAGACAATGCAAGATTACCAAAAGGCGTTTTAGGGAAAGGAAACTACGTAATATTGCTGGTTAATTATTTAATAAAATGAACTCACGTAATTACATCAGCAATGCCGAGCCTAGCCAAATAACAGTCTGTAGAAGAATGAAAACAGCAGAAAATAAAACATGAATTTGAGACCATTCCAGAATATCAAAGAATACAACGACGGCTGTGGGATCCTGAAATAAAATATTACCTATATGTTATTATTAGGATTTTTAGGTACCTACTTGATAAGTGATAACTTTGATAAGTTATTAAAATTTGGCTAGTATTTAAAGGCACATCAAAAAAATAACCATAGCCTAACAATTCAGTATCTAAGTAATACCGACTTGCGTGGCAAAAAATCCAGATTCACATCTAAATCGCTTTGATGTGCATTCAGATTTTATTGCTGCGCAAGTTAGTATTTTTTGATATGCGGAATATAATATTATATGTGACGTCCCACGGGTGAAAGTACCTTATGGCGGTTGGCGCTTACGTTGCGAAGCATCGCATTAGCCCCAACCGCCATAAGGCTTTTCACGTGGGATGTCACATATAAAATGCTGTGGGGCTATTTGGGATCTCAGAACCATAACTTAAACAATCTTTAGATTAATTACCCGCTGATTCATAAACGTGCTTCAAACCTCATTTAGTTAAAATATGTTTTGCCTGTTTCTAACAAACACAACTGTCAAAGTCACAGATAAAGAGAAAAGATGATTTAGCTTAAAGCTCCATACATTACTGCCTCCATTCCGCTCAAGTGTGTGGTGAGCCTAACCCGTCGTTGCTTATGTGAACGGTAAAAACAACGGAACTTTGACCCTATTACGCTTTTTACATTAACAGGATTTTCTTCATCCATTAGAACAATATTGAATATCCAGTAGACTTGAACCTACTGCCTTTGCTATTTTGTGGACTCGTCGGCGTTAATCGGTCGTTACTTCCAAATAATCAATTCAATAGTAACAACTGCTAAAGTATAGGTATTATTTAGTAAAAACTATTCTCACCTTTATTATGAGATGGGTATCTTCTAGATTAAGTATCGTTTAACTTGGTTACAAATTTTCATACCAAAATAAATACTTTTCGAGTTGTCATAGAAATGTATAATTACGTACTGAAAACAAGTAAACAAAATTAATCTCAGTCGTACAATCTTTGAAAACCCATTAGTGAATTAGAAATAAACATAAATTGAATGCGAATAATAGGAGTAGAGAATTACCGGCTAGCGGAAAATGTTCCACGTACCCTCTTTATATAATGTTTAACATTGACACTATTAAAAATAAATGTGACAAAGTATGTACGACCGTGATTCTACAGTGGACTATGATGATACCACGACCGTTTAACTAGAATAAAATGAGATGCAAATTACATTTCCATATTTAAGAATATTTCTACGTGGTAACACTGGCAACAGACGGAATTTACCATCAAAATACAACGAATACCAAGGCAAATAGCGAAAGCAAGTGTCAAACGTAGCCAACGTAGGAAAGTGGGCAGCTCACTCAGGCAGGTCGCTATTCACCTCGCCGTTCGCTTACCTCGCACGAGAGTGTAACTGGGATGTTATCAAATACTGCCGAAATAAGTTAGTGGTTACTACACTACATGATAACAAAATATGTAAAGGGTGGGAATATATCTGACTTGAAATTACCTAAGAAGTGGTATGATATCCTCCTGCCTCATTCTGCCGTAATACTTTGTAATGCCATCAACATGGCCCATTCCCACGACGGCTAACACCCGTGGGCTGTTAGCAACTGCAAACAGATTAACATGAAAGTCTGATCTGAAGACTGAGATTATTTCAAAATGTAAGAAAAGAATTTATACAGGATTTTTTTCATTTTTATTCTAGATATAGACCTACGTAACTAGAGTCTATAAAATCTAGGTATTCTACCTATTCTATTTTTCGGGCACTATTCATGGAAAAGGACAGAGGACAGTAGGCACTTAACTTCCTGTCACTCTCACCAGAAAGTGATCAGCGAAAAGGTAGGGACATAACACTTGGGCCGGTTGCACCAAACCGTCAACGTCATCGTGAAAAAAAATCTTGTAAGTATGAAAAGTTTGACATTTTTCTATGGAATGACAGCTCCGTCGCCATATTTAATGTTGATGAATCCGTTAATTGTGCGTGGTGCAACCATTCCATGCACAATGTGTGGAATAGTCAGAATAAACGTCCAATATAAAATATGCCGGTTAAAGTCTGTTCCACAATTAAAAGCCCAAGTAGAGGGGCCCGACTCTAGATGTAAAACTTCACGTCCCTGTCATAATAGGAGAGGACGAATGAGCTAAAATAGCCTCACCATTACGAACACACTCTTGCAACGAATAAGCTAGACACCGATCGCGCTCATCCACAAACACGTGAAATATCTTTTTGAAAGCCGGCACGTCCCGAATGATCTCCTCGAACTGGGCTGCCACGAAGTCTTTATTTTTGTATTTCTCCAATGTGTACTTGCTGCAAATATGTACACGAGTTTAGCGAAGGCTCCTACTTTGTCGGCACACATAGATACTTCATTCTTCTATTAGCATATAGCGTATATTATTTATCTAGTATTTGGAAGTACTAATAACTCCATATCGACGAAGTGGGACCTTTTCCCCTGCACTGCACATATGAGCAAAATTTATTACAGCATTACATATGTCTGTCTGTAGCCTGTTTTATTGCATCTACCTACCTACTACTAGTTAAAGCAGTTAAATGTTACGAGACTACGGGCCAGTTGCACCAACCTCTTTTGACGGACTCATCAGCGTCATCCGGCGAAATACTATGAAAATTTCCATACAGTAAAATTTTGCGAACGTTTTAACGGTGACAGACTGTTTGGTGCAACCGACCCTAAGCCAGCATCAGCAACGAATGTATCTTAAGTTCTCATTTGCGTTCCCAATGACACTGGGCTATTATACTTGTATTCGATTTGATTTACCAGTGTATTGGTGATGTAAGTATAGCCTTCGACATCTCACAGTTGTCATGGAGATCAGTTTATAATATTAATCCCCTTATTCATAAACGGCCACTAAGGTTAAGAGATGGCTGATAATCGTTTGTCCCTTTCCCTCATATAGGTTGGACGGAAAGGGACAAACGATTATCAGAAGCCTCTTAACTTTAGTAGACGTTTATGAATAAGGGGGTTAGTTTCCCATAATGGAATCCGTAAACAATGACTATACAATGTATAAGTAGAGTAAAAGTATCGATAGATTATGTACTTAATGAGCAAATAAAATAAAAACATACTCTAAGGGTCTCGATTGACTTGATGACGTTAAATGAAATAGCACTTGGCCGAGCTCCAAAACGCTTAGAGACTGAAATGCTCTGGATATCGTTATTTGAATGGGTCTATCGCCAAGGTACAGTTTGCAACCTGGTATTTTCTGCATCTGAAATATTACAGAGGAAAATCTATTCACGACATACTCTTAGGCCGGCTCTACATGATGGGCCATCATAGGGACGCAGCTATACGACGGAACGAGATGGCAATATCGTTATAGCTCCCTCTAACGCATAGCTGCGTCCCTATGATGACCCATCGTGTAGAGGCGCCATTAGAATCAGTCTAACTAAAATATTATAATACCTACCTATCACATATGTGGTGGTGCTACCAAATCGCTGTAGGTCGACGTAGGGCCGGTTGCACCTAACTGTTTGCTACCGTCATCGCTCAGAAAAGTTTGTCAGTTTTTTACGCTACAAGATGTCACCTACGAGATGTCGTTGTACCACTCACAATAAATTATATACCTAATGAAATGATTATCGTTAAATATGGCGGTCCAGGGGGCCGATTTTTGACAGCCGGACGCTCGAATTCAAAAAATTCAAGCTCGAAAATAATCGCACACAAAAGTTTGTCGCCAATTTTTTCGCATGGAATTAATAGTTTAAATAATCATCATTTTAAATTTCTATCGCTTTTATTTTTAAAATATAATTTCATCGTTTTATTCGGAGTTTTAAATGTCACTTTCGAGTGCTCGAATCTCAAAAATCATCCCCCAGGGGGCGATTTTTGAAATCCGAGTGCTCGAATTCAACAAAATTAAGCTCGAAAATAATCGCACACAAAAGTTTGTCGTTATTATTTTCACACTAAATTAATAGTTATAATAATCGTGATTTTTAATTCTTATAGCTGTCATTTTTAAAACACCATTTCCTCGTTTTAGATAGTTTTAAATGTCAGATTCAAGCGCTCGAATCTCAAAACCATATTTAACGATAATCATTTCACCATCACCATACTTATAAATTATTGTGAGTGGTACCTACAACCCGCCCTTAGTTTAGGTAAACGGACTTTATGTTGCTTAATAATCGGAAACAGCGATGCGAACCTCCCTAAGGATCGATGATTTGGTCAAGATCTTAACATACATGTGGGAGGTTTTGTGGAGGTGATGAAAATGATGGTGACGATATAGAATAATAACGACTGACATAGCTACTAACGATCTTATTAATTATTTAGGTAATAAAATGGTGTTACTTTGCTCCAGCTTTTAAATACACTAAATTATTTTAAAAATTAAGACTATAAATGTTGACTTATAGACTTATAGATAGATGTATAGTAGAACGACTACACCTATCATTCTGCGACCGTTATATGACATCCCAATACCGTTTTCATATAAATATACAAACTTTATCTTGGGTGCCGTATTACCCATGTCTTGGGATAACTTTGCCTCCGAATAAAATTGGTTTGCTGGAGCAATATCATCCCAATGTCGAACATTTAGTTCCATACAAATTTTGCGCCGATATAACGACAGTTTTAAAGAGTGAAGACCACTAAACGTAGGTTATTTAACTTAAAGTTATTGCTTTATATACAATTTATGAGTATAATTGACTGTTACGTTGACTTATAAGGCAATGAGACTAAAATAGTTATTTGTTATACAAGGGGTGAAAGTTGTATTTTACGTGCGAGTGTTATTTGAAACACGAGCTAGCGAAAGGATTCTATTATTGACCACGAGCGAAGCGAGTGGTTCAAAAATAGAATCCTGAGCGTAGCGAGTGCTTTAATACACGAGACGTAAAATAACTTTCACCCGTGTATAACACAAAACTTTTCACCTCACTACAGCGAGGAAAATAAGAAAAAGGGTGCATTTTGCTCGGTTTCCCGTAATTCCTCAGGTGTTTAATACTTCTTCATCACTCGAATCACTAATTTTTACCAAAACAACCTAGAAAAACATGCGAATATTTAACGTTGATATGATGGATGAATTGAAATGAAAAGTTTTGACGTAAAAGGTTTTATTAAATGTCAGATGCGTTTTGTTCGTACGTAGACTTATTCGGCTGTCAGAACAATTTATCCGTTTTTACAAAAAGAATGAAGATTAATGTTGTATGCTGATATTTATGAATTAAAATAAAGTTGTAAGACTGTATTAAGTGTTTTTACTCGATGCAATTCATTAATTGCGATGTTAAAAATTCTGCACTTTTAACGTTTTACGTTTTGTTAGCTGTCAAATGTCACTTAAGCCACTTGTCACTTATGTCAAAACTCTTTCACCACATGTGGATAAAAAGCGATTTTCACAATAGATATTAAACAAACAAAAAGGGCTTTCCGAGCTAGTGAGGTGAAAAAACAGTTGGAGCACCCAACCCACCCAATTGCAAACCCAATAATAATAATAATTTGCTACCCAATTGGGGAGCAAAGTAGCACCACTAGCACCATATATTCCGAACGATATATGCGCTCATAAAGAAACACAGTAAGTATGTATAACAAAGGCGTACTTCATGATAGGCTCTGCGGAATTCGCCACCTGGCGCAACACCCAGTTCCTTCGCTATGTCAGCATATGTTTTTAGCAGCATGGCGTGAAGCATGCCAGACACAACGTTCTGCCCCTTCATTGCCTGCCTAAAAAATCAAATATCGTTACTCGGATCGAATGCTAAGTAGTTGTTGTTAATTAAATATTGACTACATAATCTACGCAACAAAATTCAAACCAGGTACCTAAATTATATTGCGAGTAGATAATAGGTACCTACACATGATATTATTTTATTACATAAAGTTGATAATTCGTCACAAAAAATCGGAGCCTATCTATGTTTGCAGTGTACTTACTTCATTTTAGACGCATCGAATTTTTTGGCATCCTCTACGAACTTTTTTTCATCTAACTCCAATAATGAAACTCTTTGACGGCACAATTCTACCAAAATCCCATTCGGATTCAAGACTTGCACTATCTGGAACAGTTAGTTATTTTATTAACAATGAAGGCTCCTCTTACTCAATATTAACCGTAAAAAAATCGGCCAAGTGCGAGACGGACTCGCTCACCGAGGGTTCCGGTTTTCGCAATTTTTCGTTTATCTGTGCTTTGCTATAAGACGTTGCTTCGTACCAAATTTCAAGTTTCTGAGTTCACGGAAAGCACCCCGTAGGTTTTGCGAGTGCCGAAAAATTCTAAAATTTGCAGCATAAAAGACTATATCTTTTGATTGCGTTGGCTTTTAAGTTTGATTTTTTCACAGCTCCAAGGGACAATAGCCCTGAGTATTTGATATAAATTTCATCTTGATACCTCCACGCGTTCCTGAGAAAAATGGTCTTGACAGACAGACAGACGGACAACAAAGTGATCCTATAAGGGTTACGTTTTATCCTTTCGAGGTACGGAACCCTAAAAAATGAAACACCTAAGTGGCAAATAGCGAGATTGTAAATTGTATGGTTATAAATGCGAGTCTGATTAAAATTGGCGCTTTATCATTATCACCCTAACGGGCATATCGGTGTCAGCAGGCTTTTAGGCATAAGGCTCCTCCACATATACCTAATAGTGCGTGATGTACCCGTGAAGGTGCGAATACCAAGCGCGGAACACGATTTCGCACAAGGTTTTGATTTTGATCCCAATCTTATATCATAGAGTAACTTATATAGTAGAGCAGCACAGTCTAAGAACTTTTTTAAGCTCATGTCTGATAGCGTCTAGATGTCATTGCGACGCAATGTCATTTTTAGGGTTCCTAGTAAGGAACCCTTATAGTTTCGCCATGACCGTCCGTCCGTCCGTCCGCGGTCTAGCTCAGTGACCGTTCGCACTAGAAAGCTGAAATTTGATTTGAATCCGACAAAATGGTACTTAGAATAAAAACTGGAAAAATACATTTTGTTAGGGTACCTACCTCCCGTACACGTGAAGTGGGGGGTGAATTTTTTTCGTTCCAACCATACGTCGTTATCGCGGGTGCAACTACGATTTGACAGAACTCAAAGATTATGATAAACAAGAAATAACAGAAGTGTCAGTAGTATCAAATACGTTTGTACCTACGAGATCAAAATTATTCAATTTTTTTTTCTAATATCGTACTTGACATGATAATTAGTACATATTAATAATTTTAAACAAAAAAAGAACCGACTTCGCTTAGGATCCGCTATTCCAAGGGGAAGTGGCCGAGTTGCTGTAAAAAATAGTGAAACCACTATAGTTGAAGAGTTCCTTCGATTTCTTCAGGATCCCATCATCAGACCCCAACTTGGTGCCAACGAGACCATCTAGGGGATATACCCATTCGATTAAAAAGAAATTTTGAAAATCGGTTCACGATTCACATAGATATCGAGTAACATACATACAAAATAATAATAATGATAATAAAAATTCTGTCGAATTGAGAACCTCCTCCTTTTTTGAAGTCGGTTAAAAAGATTAGCCACGCAGTCATAACGGCAACCTCTTCTGTCACCTGTTATTCGAAACAATTTTCATTCTTGATCGATTTATGTAGACTTGTAGATAAAAGATTATTTTAAACTTAGGAACAATTGGTTCCCCCTAAAGTCACGGTTACTCGTTATTTTCATTAAAAAATGTGAAACAAAATTTCAACTCAAAAAGGCGCACTTTAAGGAACGTAGAAAAGGCGCAAGATTGAGAAGAGTTTGATTGATCATTTCCAGCAAAAACATTGTGCTAGATATGAAGAACTTCTTAGAGGCTAAGACGCGTAGGTAGAAATACTCTGTTTATATCAAACGGACACTCTGTTATATACATTCTTCAACACATTTGTTTTTGCACCCGCGATAACGACGTATGGTTCCAACCCAGTTGTGTGGGGTATCGTTGAATAGGTCTTTAAAAAGAATTAGGGTCTTTTAAAACAGTTGGATATAACTAATATTTTCGTAAATAATAGCTCCGAAAGTTTAAAACAGGGCGTTACCGTAGTGTAGTAAAGCTAGGTTTTTCTCTTTATTTTTTTTTACCTTAAGGTGGATTTCGAGTAAATGGCGCTATCAGACATGAGCTTCAAAAAGTTCTTAGACTGTGCTGCTCTACTATATAAATTACACTATGGTAATATCGATAAAGTTATTTTTTTATTTTCGATATCTACGCTACTGGTAATGGGCCAAAACATAAGTAGGTACCTCGGATACATCCTCCACCGACTTTTTGCTAAAGTGCACGGTCCCGAGCAGCACGACCGTTCCTTTTTCATCATTTTGCAATAGAGTTGCAGATGGCGGGAGTCTTAGGGAACCGCCGCTCAAGTTTCTGGACACTGATTCACTAGGTGACGATACTGTAAGCACAATTTTCGCCGTAGTTGTTACCGCAATGATAACTCATTATCGAACGAGCGGAGCGTAAGCGAAGCGAGTTCTTACAAGCGACTTCAGACCCAACTGTCACCTGGCTACTGGGACATCTCGGCATTTGGATGGTTTTTGATTAAGGTAGTTTGTTCGACGATAACTTTAATAACGTTTTTCTGATCTTTATGAAATTTGTTGGGGCTGCAGCAGAGATACATACAATTTGAGAGTTCGTATTCATATACACAACCCCTTGATTGATCCAGCTCATAAACCAACTCTCAAATTTTATGTATCTCTGCTACAACCCCAACAAATTTCATAAAGATCAGACTAACGTTACTAAAGTTATCGTCGAACAAACTTTCAAAATCAAAAAGCCATCGAAATGCCGAGACGTCCCAGTAGCCAGAAGCAGGCCAGAAGTTGGGGAACGTACCCAAACTACGTGACCCATTTTTTTCAGTGTTTAACCCTCCCCAGGCGCTCAATTAGGGACATCACTAAAACGTCGTCCAAGATCTTTCGGGGCCCCCCTGAGAGTTGAGGCCCTGGGCACGGGCCCCGTGTGCCCTTTGTGAAAAACGGCGTTGGTCGGCGCTTCCTGTTTGGTTCAAGTTTTAACATTTACCTTTTTTCTGTTGAAGAACCTTTGTCAACGAAACATTTTCTGTTAAATGATACCATAACTTGCTGGTGTTCGTCCATATTTGATACCGCATCTCATAATTGATTCAAAATATTAATGACACGATAATTTTGGCATGTTCCGAAATACTTTAGGAAAACATGTTTATTAATTCATTTTTAGATTCATCCATACTTGTCAATTTCATAGACTCGACGTCATTTAAATGTTATTGATATGTCAGATTGATATTCAATTTGGATTTAAAACTATATTGTGCCGCTGTTTTATGCCAGTAATAAATTGTAGGGATGGTAGGGATTGGTCCAAGATTGCTATGTAATTCATAGTTCGTTGCCTACTGTTTCTGTTTTCGCAATAATATGCAATATTTTTTGTTCTTATGTGAAAATATAGTATAGGCCCTGTCCTCTATAACTGAGATAACTTCGGCAGTATTTGCCTATTTTGGTAGTACTATTCTCCAATGAAAAACATTTGCTTTTTTGAAATACGGAATTACGGATAGTACAGCAATCTAAGTAGACGGGTTTTCGTGCCCTCATTATTGTGTCATATCTGACGTGGCCAGCTCTTACTCCAAATGTCTAAGAACTTCAAGTACAGTCGACTAAAAAGACGTATCCACTTTTTCATCTTATTGCGTTGTAATAAGGTCCAGGTATATAATAATAGGTATCTAAAAAAAAACAAATCGAAGGAACGAATTGTGAGCTAGAAAGAACAGGAACGAAACCTCATCTTTGGTTCATTTGTTTACAGTCTTTATTACTAGATACAGACGCCTGGCCACTGTTCATCAGTGGAGGTCAGCAGTCATAAACTTGAGGTTTACTATTTGGTGCCAAAATAAAAATAAGTTAATTAAATCAAGTCTCTTTAATTTCTTTTTACATTAATTAATAATAACAATATGTAAAGCAGACCATGTTTGCTCACTCTTTCAACAACTTAAATAATTGCTGTGCTACAACACATGAACAATTGAACATTGCTGTAGGCTAAAGCCTATTAAAGAACACACGTGACAATTTCAACTTCACTTCACACATCACTTAAAAAGTTGCTCATTCATTTATCGCAAGGAAGCATTCAGTCGCAAAAGATCTAGATATAGTTTTAGATAGCATTTCACGGAAGGGGATGCGATCCTGTGTTTGTCAGTTAATTTGCCTAAAATCAGTATTAGTCGCTGCAATTTTTTAAGCTTTTATTAAGCTCTTTTCATCGAGTACATTTATGATTATTTATAAATTGTCATTTATGTATGAATTACATTATCTCTGTAATGGATCAACATATGGAGCTGAAAGTTACTAATTAGCTGGCAATCAACTTTCCACCGCCAAGAGCCAGCTCTTAAATATGCCGATAAATCAACTGTAATTGACACGGGCCGTATCTCCATACCTTGCATAACATAGATCTTAATCTTCAAATTATTTTTAGGTCCATTTCCAAAGATATTCGTTGTTTATGAGGCCTAACTACTTTCAGAGTTTAAAAAAGTTCAATTCTTTTCACGGTTCAGGCTAAAATACGATCTGTTCTGCAATCGTTGGGTCTCATAAACAGCAATGGACAATGTCGACGGTTATACTGTCGCCTGTGGCGACTTCTTCTCTTCGAGTGATATTTCGCTGGCCCAATATTACAGGGTTCTTGGTTGCACTTTCCGGGTACTTCAATTGAGACTTTTTGTCACTAACTATGACAATGTTCAAATTTCAATTCGATAAAAGTGAAACATAGAACGCTATAATATCGGGCCAGCGATTTGTCATTCTAAGGTGAACTAACTACGTGTATAAAATAAGACATTTGTGATTCGTGTATTTCGACAGAGTTTGAGTGACCACACGACTATGCTAGATTACAATTATTTATTACAGTGACAACGTTCTGTGCAAAAGAGAAGAACATTGATTTGATATATTTCGGCCATTATGAATGCCATAATTTGACACTGAATTTCCGTATTAATATTAATAGAGTAAATATATTTATAAGTCAAATAGCTAGACTACCTAGTGTTAAGATTGCTTTTAAAATATAAATAGTTAGACAGAGTTCACAGAGTTGATTATTTAAACAGCATGGGCGGACCAGACTAGATCCCGTGTCGCTGTGGGAAAATGGCTAATTATTTTATCACCGCTATTATTATTTGGTGCAGTTACCCTAATATCTTCAGGGAATTTGGTATTCTGAATCCGAGTCTTCAACGGTCCCAACTGTTTCAATAGTTTTTTTACATATACATAATACATGATAACAACTTTGGAGGACACAAGTTCTTGTAAAATGACCTTGTTTATATTTTAAACACAATCTCAACAAACATATATGACAAGATTATCAAAGGACACGAACGCGTATTCTTTCCTTATTTTTATAAATGGATGGAAGTTTGTCATTAATTTCTTACGTTATCACAGTCCTTATCAAATTAACATGAAGAACCGAAACAATTTCAACCATTTAACTTAACGACAACGACTATACTAATATAGTTATAAATTAAACTTAAAAAACGTATTTCTTGCATTAGGCATTATAATGTGCAGAAATTTTGACATTTTTACAAGTTTTTTACTATCTGTAAATGAATCAGTGATGTCAACAACATTTATAATGGAATCGAATACGTACGTTATTTAAATGCAAATCGCCTGAGGGCTGATCGCTAAACAAATAAGCACTAACCGTTGCGGTCGGCCTCTTGCTTTAGAATATTCTATATCTAGGGCCAAGTAACAGATATTTATAAATATTTAAAAATTATGCCGTCTTTTGAATAATATTAAAATAAATTCGTGTCGTCTTGAGTTTAGAAAAGGACTAAAATTAATTAACATGAAAATTATTATGTCATTGAGACTGCAATTCAATAATGCAAACTGAAAGTAATATCTTTATTAATTACTTATTTTAAAATATCGATTTTTTTACAAAAACAAAACAACAACATATACAAACGTAACCGAATTATGACCAAAACTTGACAGATAATCAACAAATCATTATATCAATTAGGTTCCCATTTTAGATCAATATTTTGACAAACTAAGAAAAGCTGGTGAACAAAATCCGTGTCGCTAGTAGTACTCTTTCTTAGCAATCTCATTTATATCATGTCAATACATACCTGCATTAATGCAAATGATTATTTAGTTCTTAAATACATTTTATTTTAGGCCGTGTATATAATTTTATTGTTACATACTACACATTCTTTACAAATTTTAGACCTTGAATGACAGTCCACAAGTTAAAATGCAAGGAACAAGAATTAATGTACCATCGGGTTCATAATTGCATACCCAATTGTTCAATAAATTCATTCATAAATTGGGTATGCAATTATGTACCCGATGGTAATATTTGTTTTACATTTCTCTTGCTATAAAGTAAGTCGAATAATATCTTCTCAATAAACATACGCTACAATAGTTTTAGCAATTGAAACTTTGTAATTAGAGACTCATGTTCACGTAACCTATTAAAGTAGGTACTCAATAAATCAGATAAGTGATGAGCGTGTTTTCATCCAATAATATTTACAGTTTAGTCTTCCCAAGTTTATTATATGTGTGTTACGCATGGTCCAATTAGGCTGTCTGAAAAGATGTTTTTAATGCTTATTAAATTTACTAATTTTAAAACATCTACTACGAGCCTATAGTAAAGCATTTAGGTTAGATATGTTACGTATAACGTTCCGTTAAGGTGCTCTTACACGGGCGTTAAAAAATGCCGAATTGCCTCAATTTTGACGTCACGGCCATTTCAAGCAATTCGGAATATTGCTCAATATGGAGCAATCATTGCTCCAGTATGGCGCCATTCTTGCTCCACTCAATTGCCCCATATGCTGCAATTCGAGAAACTTGGCAAATTGCCCGTATAAAGGCACCTGAGTGATGCAATGATTGCCGAAACAATTGCCGCAATATCTATGAATTGCCTCGTATTGCTCAATTAATAGCTCCAATAGTTTCGGCGACGTATCGCCGGGCAATAATTGCCCGAAAAATCGCCCGTGTAAGAGCACCTTTCAGCTATCTTGCGCTGTTTCTGTAATTATCCTTGATTTTGACTATTGTTAAGATATTTTATTAAAGTGTTTCGAGTGTACTTGATCTGTGAATACATGGGTCTGAGATCGCAACACGACAACGCACACAGTAAACGGTCTCGAAAGAGGATAATAGATGGCTATTGTGTGTGGGTACACGGCTAAAACTAGCAGCAACGTCGTTACTCCGTGATAATGGCACACGCAATTGTGCTGAAATATCGGAAATTCCAAAACACAAATGTCGCGACGGGTACGATCCGAACCCGACGTTGTCCCAATCGGATCGTGTCGCGAACGTTTAAGTAATATTCGGTCTAGCAACATTTTCGATATTTGTCAAATAGGGTACACACGAAACTTCATAAATATTCGTATTACCGTTGACTCGGTCATTTTGTCGTGTGAGTAAGTGAAAGTTGGCTGTCTCCCTACGAGAACAGAGTGAATTTGTGATAGTCCATGGCG
Source organism: Pammene fasciana (assembly GCA_911728535.1). Lineage (NCBI taxonomy): Eukaryota > Metazoa > Arthropoda > Insecta > Lepidoptera > Tortricidae > Pammene > Pammene fasciana. The sequence goes on from OU452279.1 coordinate 8,126,969, forward strand.
CATGGATTGGCGGTGACCACATGAGCTGGTCTACCGAAAGTTAAGTGCCGGCAGCCCAGTATAGGTCATGTATATAATAATGGTCAGCTATATTATGTCAGTCGATTGCGTACTCCTAACGTCTCCTAATGATAATGCTGTCGGTAGATCCGCAAAGTCAGCCAACTTTCACTTACTCACACGACAAAATGACCGAGTCAACGGTAATACGAATATTTATGAAGTTTCGTGTGTACCCTATTTGACAAATATCGAAAATGTTGCTAGACCGAATATTGCTTAAACGTTCGCGACACGATCCGATTGTGACAACGTCGGGTTCGGATCGTACCCGTCGCGACAACAAATCGTCGGGTGACAACCCAAATTTGACCCAAACTCACTAAGTACTGCCACACGTTCATAACGATAATTAACCATACAAGTAACATAACAAGATTGATTTTTGGTAGTCACCTGACAAAATATAAATGGTAAATATCCCGTTTGTAGTGATAAATAAGTATTCAATTGATGTTAGCTTGAAGTACAGTCGGTACGGTAGAGTGTACTCACGTGGTGGATCACGGCAGCCAGCGGCGCGGCCACAGCCGGTAGCCGGCGTACACGAGCGCGCCCACGCACGCCACGCGCACCGACACGCGGATGATGCGCGTCGACAGCGACTCGGGTGGTATTCTGTAAAAATGAAGCCAGCGTCAGTATCGATGTCGTGCGAATCTTCTTAGAGCGTTTTGTCGTGGCCCAAACAGAGTAGTTCTCGGGTAAAAAGTTTGGAGACCCCAGGTCTAGGGGCTCATCCGGAAATCTAGTTACATATTACAATGACGGCCTCCTCGCCCAGTTGGTAGTGATCCTGCCTACGAAGCAGGAGGTCCAAATCCTGGTAATGGCAATTATTTGTGTCACAGGCAGAACATATTCTACCGCATGACATATTTACCCATGTCACTCAGTGTTTGTTATAATTTACATCAGTGCGTAACGTAAATGTGTACAAAACTGAAATGACTGCGACTCCTACTAGCGTACTCTAGTACGGATCTGATGTGTAAAACAGTCGGTTGTTTATAGTATGCTGCCAGTCACTCTGAGACGTGTTTTCAAACTTGCGTAACATGTTCTAAATTCCTTGGGCACGCGCGCGACCGTTCTATACTAGTATATACAGTCCGTGGGCTCTAAAAAGAACCGTCGGATTTTAGAAAGAGACGTCGGATATCAATCGGCAGTGACACATGAAAAAGCAGAACAGCAATATTACCTTCGTGTGTCATCGCCGATTCCCGAAGGTTCTTCTTAAAACTCACGGATTGTAGTGTATGTTACAAGGTAGTACGTACTTGAGTAGCGGCGGGATGTCCTGGGGGCGCACTTGGCCCCAGTGCTGCACGATGCCCGACACGTGCCCGATGCCCACCACGCCCACGATGCGGCACGGCTCCCGTCCTGTCACATACCACTTTAATTAACCACATTCATGGCTTCTGGATACAGATACTTTTTCATAAGGCACCTATACTATGGCATACCTAATTCTGAAATAAGATTATGAATTCATAACCTCATGTAAAAATATAACTCTATTGGCTTGCCATTACATTAATAAAAAAAATCATAACAGTTATTATTTTTATCTCTGACTATGGCATCGAATTTTTTTTTCCTCAGTTCCGCCTTAAGTGTAAGTTCACAAGAGGACCACAGATTATACAGAACTAACGAAACCGCTTCGCCATCTCTACTAGCATATCATGGAGCACAGATTATAGAGCACTCACGGGGCTGCAGAGCCGCCACCTGCAGCGAGTGGCACAGGTACATGTCGCGCTCCAGCACGAACACTCGCTTCAGAGCCGGGAACTCCTCCGCCATCTCCTCTAGCATGTCCTCGAGCATCTTCTTCTGCTTACACTTTTCTACCTCCTCCACACTGCAAAAAAAACCTATAATGTAACAGTTCTCAACTTGGGGTTATTTAATTTACCCCCATGTGGGAGTAGGTACCTCAAATAACCATAAAAAAAAAATTATATTGCCTGTATTTATTCTTGTAAAATATTTGAAATTGAGAGAAAGCCCAGTTTCGTTGTGGTCAGGTTCAGGTCACAAGTTTAACAATAACAGTGTCATAGCAAAGAGTCTCGACCAACACATTGAGGGACTCTCACTACGAAGTTGCAGTTGAAGCAAGGGTCAGATTCAGAGAGGACAAGTCGCGCTTTGCGGTTTGTTTGTCTGCGGCTCTAGCCATCGTCAACCTGCACCCTGAACTAAACCTAGGTTAGGTTTATGTACTTAAGTTTTAAATGTATTTTTCGATTTTACTTTTACAAAAATTTTGAAAAAAGCCTAGGCTAACAAATAAAATTGAATAAAGAATAATATCGAAAATTGACACATTCACCCGGTTGAACCATGCAGTTGGGATTTTGTATTGATTATGTATGATAGGAAACAAGTATCTCACCTAATAGACTGATTGGATGTGAGCAAGTGCCATATGAAGCGAATGGTCTGCCCCCAAGTCAAGGAAGCTATGGCTCTGTGCAGAGTGATGTCTATGGCTCGGTCGCCGAGCTGGACCATGCAGTTAGGAATCTTTTTTGCCTGCAAACAATGTTTATCATTTATGAATATCAAAACAAAAGCCAGTTCATTATTACTTTGTATTTCTTTAATTTTCTATTTAATGTAGTTCTAGGAATGTTATAAAATCAAGAAGAATTAATGGTTTTCTGCCTTTTCGCCGAAAATTGTATAAGGTACTTTACCAAATTTCACTTACCAACCAACTTTTCGCAGAAGTTTTCATTTAGCAGTACGTGAAATTGGCAGCACAAGTTTCGGCGAAAGGGCAGGATACCACCATACCATTGCACTTTATTTGAAAGAAATAAGGTTTTGGTGCTTATGTCCGAAATACTGAGTGACTCACCTCGGCCATGGCTCGGCGGAACTCGCCGCCGGGCGCCATGCCCAACTCGCGTGTGATATGCGCCGACATGTTCAGAAGCAGGATGTACATTAGACCGTTGAACACCCCGTTCTGGGCCATTGTTGCCCTGAAAACATTTATAATTAAAATATTGAAGTAACTCATAAAATAAGACAAAATAGAAGGTAAAAGCTATTAAGTCCGATTTTCCTACTAATTTCAATTGTGTAGGTAAACAATAAATATAAGTATAATTGAGAAATTGCAAATGCGCAAGCAGGTAAAATAGTGTACGCCACAAAATATAGGTATTCGTACTAATATAAATACACATAAATATTCATACTAGAAAATATATCACCAAAATAGGCGTGAGTACACCTGGCGCACGCGCGCGGCCACAATGCCTCGGGCGTGGCACGGTTACACTAGCCGAGCTGCCTTGCGCGGCAATTTCCTCGCGAGGCGGTGCGTCAGGTGTAGAAACGCCTAATTAATAAACAGATATGTTAATGGCCCTTTTTATGTGCCCCAGATATAAGAGAAATCAAAGAGGGACATATTGTTTATATTTTATGAGAGTAATTAGTAAATACACTACACTTTTCAATCCTTACCTAATCTTCTTAATGTTAATATTTTTAGCTTCTCTTAAAATTATTTCTTCATCTAGCAGTAGGATGTTGGTTCTCTGTTCACACAACTCTACCATCACAATATGCGGGTTCACTTCTTGTATTACCTAAAAACATACAAGAATTTAGCAAATATTAGAATACCTTTTTTTTGTACACTGTAAGAATTACTCAATAGGCGGATGGCCGGATTATTATTCTGTGTGGATCACCACGTAGCTCAGCCTGTTTGCAACTCAAATAATTACTGTTTTGTATCTAATGCAGTCACTATTGGATTTTTGAATTCTTTAATTAATTTAGACCTTACCCTTGACACATCTTCCTGAGATTGCAAGCTGAAGTGGGCAGTTCCCACCAAATACACCTTCCCACCATCAGGCGCGTCCAGCACGGTGACAGTGCTGGGCATTCCATCATCCAGGGGCAAGTCAGGCACGCCTGAAATGAAGAAAACTGAGTTGAATTTCTAACAGAGGTGTAGCGAGGGGAGGGGTCCAGAGGGGCCAAGACCCCAGGTGGAATATGAGGAGGGTGACAAATTTGAACCAGCGCTGATGTCTGCTCTAAATTCTGGTCTTGATAATGAATGACGCAGCAAATTTTTGGTTAGCCTCAGACGCTATATCGCTGCTCTCTAAGGACAGAAGATGTCACCTAATTAAAAACTATTTCTATAAAGGTGATCCGCATCGAAAAGGCCCTTATGGCAGCCGGAGCTTACGATTTAATTTGCTGGATAATTGTATTGCCTCTGTACAAGGACTAGGTACATTGTTAGCACCTGCGACCATTTCAATATGGATTATAACAAGTGTTATAGTGTTCCTAAATTCAGTTTGTAATTTAAAAGTGGAACATTTTGCTGAAGAATTGAGGAAGGTTAAAGTGTGTATTAAATATATAAATAATAAACCAGTCAGGTAGAGACAAGAAATCATATTTAAAAAAACATAACTGATAATTAGATTTACCTTCAATATCACATTCAGGGTTAGAATCAGCTACCTGATTATCAGAAGGACTCTCTCTTTTCTGGTCCGGTGTGGATGTCACAAACTTAGGTTTCTCTGCAAAAATATTAAACATTTATTTAAAATATTACAGCAACATAAAAAAACACATCACTAAGAACTTTTTAATATTACTTTTTAAATATTTACTTCTTCTGATTGCGTTTTTTCGTTTCAAAGACATTTTTAATGTGTTATAAGTGCCAGCTGTAGCACTACTGAACTTTCGTTTAGCCAGTCAACTATGGAGCAACCATAGCAGTGCCATCAGCTAGGATTGCAAGATACACTTATTAGATTATCTACTCACACGCCTTGGAATCTATTATAAGTTTTTTGGCTTAGTGGTCTTAGTCTAAATTGTTTATTGGTTGTTGGTTGGTTGGGTATGAGTTTGCTGTCAAACCTTTTTGTTGAGTATACTAAATTTAATCAGAGATATAGTAAACGAAAGGAAAATAATATGCAGACATGTATAATATAAATTACTGTTTTGGTATATTGATTTAGACTATGCATTATTTTTTATTGTTATTGATATAATAATTAGATGTTAATAGATATTATCTAATAAATGACGAGATACTTCCAATATTATACTTCTTAAAGAACAATTGATAAAAAATATAATGACCTACACCTAATATATAATAAAGGTAACTCAACTAATTCAACACTATCTCACAGTAAGATATTTTGCATGATGTTGATTTTAACCCTTTGACCGCCAAAGCCGTCATATCACGCGCACGGAAAGTCGTGCCGTCAGTGCCAGGACGTGCAAAATATTACGGTTCGCCTTGGCGCTAAGGGTACGATTTTTGCGTCCGATGCTTGGCGTTCAAAAGGTTAAACACAGCCTACCTAATCATAGTAAGAGAATTTCGATTCCAGACTAAAAAAAAAGAAAAAGACCCAGTACATTCAAAATAGCATTCCTTCAACAATATGAATTTACAAATGTAAACATAAACGTTTTGTTAGCTATAGATACCTATGTAGCTAGTAATTATACCTATGTTACTACACATAGGTAGCTATAAGCTAGTCTATAAAATATCCTTATCTATAGGTGATTAATACCTAGGGTGACCAGATCTGATTTCCGGTTTTACGGGACAACCAAATTGAAAATACGGAGCAGGGGTAACAGGGTGAGTATGTAATGTCCCGTATTGGTTTCGCCAAATTACGGGACAGTGAAAAATTCGTGCCTGAAATACGGGACAACCCATAAAATACGGGACATCAGAGGCCAGTTTTATAAAGCTACAAATTACAATTTACAAGCGAAAGTCTTCTAACCCTATGTGATAGAAAGAGACTACCGCTTGTAAATTGTACCTGTAAATGTAAATTGTAAATTTATAAAACTGGCCTCTGGTCACCCTATTAATACCCAACCCAACTAAGGGTGCTGGGCCAAATCAAAACTATGAAGCCAATTTTGATGAAATGTAAGAGTATCAGAGTAGAACAGGTTTTACAAAAAAAGCTTATCCAGTTTGATACTATATTATTAAAAAGATAATGATTGTATTTTAGATTTACTTTTATTAACACTTTCACAACCAGGAACCCGCTAGGCGGGCTCTCCGTTCGTAGGCGCTTTCCGCTACAAAACGGGAAAATGCTAGGATCGGCTACGAGCGTAGCGAAGTGTGGTACGGAAAGTGTTAACAGTCAAATTAAGAAGATACATTACCACTAGTCCCTGGGCCCATATTTCCCGTTACATTAAGGTGAGTGTCACCCCCTCCGTCCTCAGCCCTTATGAACACCTGGCATTCATTCACCAGGTCACACTTCACATTAGGCTTAGGCTTGGGCTTCAATAACAATTCCTCTTCTTCCAAACCCTGCTTGCCAGTAGTACTATTCCTTAGCAGGGAGTCTGCAGCATCCATTTTAAATTAGAGTATGTTACCTGAAATCAGGGCTTTAAAACGTTACCAATTCACATTATAAAATAACGTTAGGTAACGGTAAAACCATAAAAATACCTTAGTACCGGTAGTAAAAATGTAACGTTACTTAATAACATAACTTTATGGTAACGTTACCCAATTAACGTTACTTTTTATCGGTAAATTTACTTTACATTGCAGGGCTGGCTAACGTTACCCAATTCACATTATAATAACGTTAAATAAGTAACACTATTTTAATCAGTAATGCTACGTTGCCACACCGCCCTACCAGAAACGCGCGCGCCGCGCTGCGCTAGTTGATTCGCATTGTTGCCACTTCGTGCACTGGCCTCCGTGACACGTTGCCGAGTCTTATACCCTACACATTTCGCTCGAGTCGAATGCGGGTGGGTATTGCGCGACGTTTTGTGTTGACTGTTGGTCGGTAACAGTTTGTGACTTGGCTGTGATTAATACAGGGTGTAACAAAAATACTGGTGATCCGCTTAAGGGCTTAATTGGTATCGTATTGCCAGTAAGAAAAAGTAGGAGAAAATTTAATGTTAGTTTAAAAATTTAATAATGTTAGTTTTAAAATCCAAGATGGCAGCCATATACTTTTTTCTTAAAAATCATCATGGTAGTCGCTTTCGAATAATTCGGGTGTGCAGATTACGAAAATAATGTCTGTTTTTATTGTTTATTTGTTTACTGTTTATTTGTTTAAAAATCCTTATAATACTTATAATAAAATTGTTTATTGTTTATTTGTTTGGTTGTTTTAAAATCCAAGATGCCGCCATCTTCGACCATTTTCGTATAAATCGTCATGGTAGTCGTCTTCGACTAATTCGGATGTGCATATTTCAAAAATAATGTTATTTTTAAAATCCAAGATAGCGGCCATATACTTTTTTCTTAAAAATCATCATGGTAGTCGTTTTCGACTAATTCGGGTGTGCAGATTTCGAAAATAATGTCTGTTTTAAAATCCAACTTCCAAGATGGCGGGCATATATTTTTCGTGAAAATCATCATCATGGTAGTCGTTTTCGACTAATTCGGGTGTGCAGATTACGAAAATAATGTCTGTTTTAAAATCCAAGATGGCGGCCATCGACCATTTTCGTAAAAATCGTCATTGTAGTCGTTTTCGACTAATTCGGGTGTGCAGATTTCGAAAATAATGTTTGTTTTGAAATCCAAGATGGCGGCCATATACTTTTTGTAAAAATCGTCATGGTAGTCGTTTTCGACTAATTCGGGTGTGGGGTGTGCAGATTTCGAAAATAATGTCAGTTTTAAAATCCAAGATGGCCGCCATATACTTTTTAGTAAAAATCGTCATGGTAGTCCTTTTCGAATAATTCGGGTGTGCAGATTTCGAAAATAATGTGTGTTTTAAAATCCATGGCGTTCATGCACTTTTCTTATAAATCGTTAGGGGTCTTTTGGATTAATTCGGGTATGTAGATTTCCAAAACAGGGACCGTTTTAAAATCCAAGATGGCGGAAATAAACAATTTTGTCAAAATCATCATGGTAGTCATTTTGGCCTAATTCAGGTGTGTAGATTTCGAAAATTAATGTCTGTTCTGAAATCCAAGATAGCGGACACTTTTTTCAAAAAAATCGACATTTTAGTCGTTTTTTATTCATTCGGGGCAGTAGAATTCAAAAATAAAGACAGTTTTAAAATCCAAGATGGCGGAAATGGTCAATTTTGTCAAAATTGTCATGGTAGTCGTTTTCGATTAATTCAGGGGTGCAGATTTCGAAAATAATATCGGTTTTGAAATCCAAGTTGGCTGTCATACATTTTTTCGTAAAAATCGTTATGGTACTCGATTTCGACTAATTCGGGTGTGTAGATTTCGAAAATAAAGTCTGTTTTAAAATCCAAGATGGCGGCCATGCACTTTTTCTTTAAACACGTTATGGGTGTCGTTTTCTGTTTATTCGTGGCTATAGATTTCGAAAATAAGGACCGTTTGAAAATCAGAAATGGAAAATACTATTTTGTCAAAATCGTCATGGTAGTCATTTTGGGCTAATTCGGGTGTTTAGATTTCGGAAATAATGTAGTATTGAAATCCAAGATGGCGGCTATACATTTCATTTTTTATCATGATGATTATGACAAAATTGTATATTTTCGCCATCTAAGATTTTGAAACGGTTCTTATTTTCATAATCTACATCCCCGAATTAATCGAGAATACCCATAACGATTTTTAAGAAAAAGTGCATGAACGCCATGGATTTTAATACAGACATTATTTTCGAAATCTACACTCCCGAATTAGTCGAAATCGAGTACCATTACGATTTTTACGACAAAAGTATATGGCCGCCATCTTGGATTTTAAAACAGACATTATTTTCGAAATCTGCACACCCGAATCAGTCGAAAACGGCTACCATGACGATTTTCACGAAAAAAGTACATGGCCGCCATCTTGGAAGTTGAATTTTAAAACAGACATTATTTTCGAAATCTGCTCACCCGAATTAGTCGAAAACGATTACCATGACGATTTTTACAAAAAGTTGGATGACCGCCATCTTGGATTTTACACCAGTCATTATTTTCGTAATCTGCACACCCGAATTAGTCGAAAACGACTACCATGACGATTATTAAGAAAAAAGTATATGGCCGCCATCTTGGATTTTAAAACAGACATTATTTTCGAAATCTGTTCACTCGAATTAGTCGAAAACGACTACCATGACGATTTTTACCAAAAAGGTGGATGGCCGCCATCTTGGATGTAAAAACTGACATTATTTTCGAAATCTGCACACCCGAATTAGTCGAAAATGACTACCATAAGATTTTTAAGAAAAAACTATATGGCCTCCATCTTGGATTTTAAAACAGACATTATTTTCGAAATCTGCATACCCAAGTAAGTTGAAAACTACTACCATGACGATTTTTAAGAAAAAAGTATATGGCCGCCATCTTGGATTTTAAAACTGACATTATTTTCGAAATCTGCACACCCGAATTAGTCGAAAACGACTACCATGACGTTTTTTACAAAAAGTTGGATGACCGCCGTCTTGGATTTTAAAACAGTCATTATTTTCGAAATCTGCACACCCAAGTTAGTCGAAAACTACTACCATGACGATTTTTAAGAAAAAAGTATATGGCCGCCATCTTGGATTTTAAAACTGACATTATTTTCGAAATCTGCACACCCGAATTAGTCGAAAATGACTACCATAAGATTTTTAAGAAAAAAGTATATGGCCTCCATCTTGGATTTTAAAACAGACATTATTTTCGAAATCTGCACACCCAAGTTAGTCGAAAACTACTACCATGACGATTTTTAAGAAAAAAGTATATGACCGCCATCTTGGATTTTAAAACTGACATTATTTTTGAAATCTGCACACCCGAATTAGTCGAAAACGACTACGATGACGATTTTTACAAAAAAATTGATGACCGCCATCTTGGATTTTAAAACAGTCATTATTTTCGTAATCTGCACACCCGAATTAGTCGAAAACGACTACCATGACGATTATTAAGAAAAAAGTATATGGCCGCCATCTTGGATTTTAAAACAGACATTATTTTCGAAATCTGCACACCCAAGTTAGTCGAAAACTACTACCATAAGATTTTTAAGAAAAAAGTATATGGCCTCCATCTTGGATTTTAAAACAGACATTATTTTCGAAATCTGCACACCCAAGTTAGTCGAAAACTACTACCATGACGATTTTTAAGAAAAAAGTATATGACCGTCATCTTGGATTTTAAAACTGACATTATTTTTGAAATCTGCACACCCGAATTAGTCGAAAACGACTACGATGACGATTTTTACAAAAAATTTGATGACCGCCATCTTGGATTTTAAAACAGTCATTATTTTCGAAATCTGCACACCCGAATTAGTCGAAAACGACTACCATGACGATTTTTACGAAAAAGGTCGATGGCCGCCATCTTGGATTTTAAAACAGACTTTATTTTCTAAATCTACACACTCGAATTAGTCAAAAACTACTACCATACCACGACGATTTTTACAAAAAAAATAGCGCAACTGAACCATTAAATAATACATTGCCAAAAAGCAAAAAAATATAATACGTGCCTAAAAAAGAAATACCTAACAATTTTACAACACCATCTTACATCTCCGTACCATAATAATATCGACGCAAGTAAAATAAAACATCACGAGCGGCAGCGGAACGGAACCCTACACTGAACAATTGAACATGGCCCGACATGCTCTTGGCCGGTTTTTAATAACTCAATTTGGTTTAATCACTCACTAGGACGCCGGCGCGGCGGCGTCGTACGTGAATGAACACTCGTTCGATATCTAACGATGGTATCCATCAGTGTATCTAAATAAGCTGCTATGCTACTAACGTTAAATAATAACGTTAAAATTATTTAACGATACCTTTGAGTTAACGTTAGCTCTATGCATTAGCTGGTAACGTTACAATTTTTTTACCGGTAAAAAGTAGTAGAAGTAACGGTAAATGGTTTAACGTTAATAACAACTTAACGTTAAATCTGTTTGACAGCTGTAACGATACCAACTTTTTAACGGTATTTAAAGCCCTGCCTGAAATACAATATGCATACACTATAATATAAGGCATAAATGTCAGATTTATGCCTTATATTTAACACATAAACCAAGAAAAAATTGTTGCAGTCAAGTGTATGACTAACTTAAATTTGCATGTATGTGTTGCAAGCATATTGACAACTCTACAAGTTTATTGTGTGTTATAACTGTTATAAGCAGTTCTAGGGAGCTCTACATTACTCACCACAAGGAAACCAAACCTAGTAAAATTACACACATAATCCCTAAAGAATACATTCTTAAGATTTTATGATTGGGGTTAATGACGTGTTTTTTTTGCAATGTTTTAAGTATGAAGAACAGAAAATAATTCAATGCAATTGAGTAACAATAATAGATGGCTAAAACATACTATAACAACGAAACACCACTCGTAATTATGAGTGATATTTTTAAGCAAGTAAACATACGGGGTCTTGGATAAAGCCATTTAAAATAAAACTTTTTCCTATAGATATGTTTTTTTTAATGTGTTTAAAATTAGGATTTTCGATAAATTTACAACACTTACTCTTTACCTCGAGCTTCATGCACATAAGCTGATTTGATATGTAGCTACAGGAAGCAAAAATATATGAAGAAAAAAAGAGATTTTGAACTCTTTTTGATTGAAAATATCGTACACGAAACGATCAACGCAACGCAACGTCACTCGATTATTTTTCCGACATGACAGTTGCATTTCCAGTGTTGCCTTGGCTAAAACTATAAATCCCTCCAATTCTTTCTAAGGTTCAAAACACACCTAGCGGAATGGAGGCAGTAATGTATGGAGGCCACAGACAAATTTAAGCTACCATCGACAAAGCTCCATACATTACTGCCAAAATTCCGCTAGGTGTGTTTTGAGCCTTACATTCATATTAATTATTTATATTAAGAGTCGCCAGGACGCTCGCGTTTCCATACAAACGTAGTTTAGCTCTCATTTTAAAACGACATGCTTTAGAACCACGAAATTTGGCATGGGCATTCTAGTAGTACATGTCAGTAATTCGTTTTCGTTGCTAAAAATTGTAATACAAAGAAAATACAGCCAGATACAGATTTACATACAAAACTTATTATTGCGATATTTTCTTTGTATTACTATTTTTAGCAACGAAAACAAATTACCGACATAGATCGTACTGCTAGAATGCCCATGCCAAATTTCGTGGTTCTAAAGCATGTCGTTTTAAAATGAGAGCTTAACTACGTTTGTATGGGGACGCGAGTTTACGCGAGCGTCCTGGCGACTCTTAATAGAATAAAGACAAATTTCATGCAACAACCATTTTTTTGGCATATGATGGTTTATCTATTAGCCAATGATATACATATATATGATATGTACATATAATGGAGGCAGTAATGTATGGAGCTTTGTCGATGGTAGCTTAAATTTGTCTATGACCTCCATACATAAGGGTCGCCACACACCTAGCGGTTTTCCTCGCGGAATTACCGGAAGTAGCGGAAATTTGTCTATGGTAGCGGAAATTTGTCTATGGTAGCGGAAATTTGTCTATGGTAGCAGATTTTTTGTATGGAAGCCATAGACAAATTTCCGCTACCATAGACAAATTAAGCATTTTGTCTATGAATTTCCGCTACTTCCGGTAATTCCGCGAGGAAAACCGCTAGGTATGTGGTGACCCTTACTGCCTCCATTCCGGGTGTGTTTTGAGCCTAAAGAGAAAGAGTAATATTTTTTTGTAAAAAAAACTGAAAAAGACATGAACTTTATATCTCCAATGAAAGGAGCTGATTCTTAAGCTGCGTCCACACTTGTATCTTTTTGCCGTATCGTATCTCCGTCGCGTATCTCCGACGCGTATCATGATCGTTAGTGTGGACGCCAAAAGATCGCGATCATGCCACGCGCCGTATCTGATCGCGCGGAATCCATGTTGCTACGCGGTGATTCAATACCCCGCACACTCGCGATCGGATACGCGTATCATGATCGGTAAGTATGGACGTGTTTTGACACTGTATCTTGATACGCGGACATGATCTGATACGCGATACGCCGCGATCCATCTGAGTTGGATTTTCGCCGATCAATACGGCGATCATACGGGGATACGGATACGCTATTAACAAGTTTGTACGTGTACAGGACCGATGACCGATCTCATCTTGTTTTCCGTAGGGACATTTGGAGTTTATAATAGATAATTAAATTGTTTTTATGTTAATAGAGCGGAATTAAGTCAATCCATAGACAAAATGCTTAAATTTGTCTATGGTAGCGTAAATTTGTCTATGATAGCGGAAATTTGTCTATGGCCTCCATACAAAAATATCAGCTACCATAGACAAATTTAAGCTACCATAGACAAATTTAAGCTACCATAGACAAAATTAAACTACCATAGACAAATTTAAGCTACCATAGACAAATTTAAGCTACCATAGACAAATTTAAGCATTTTGTCTATGAATTGGCTTAATTCCGCTAGATGTGACCCTAAAAAAGACGGCGGAACGAGTTGGGCGAGGTAATGAATCGCCTGGTGGAGGAACTAAAAGCTCCGTACTGACGAACGATCACGAAAAATGATACGGTGTTAGGATACGATGCTACGACATGATTGTGATACGGTATGCCAAAGTGAACGTCCATACTTAATGATACGGCGTTACGATACGACACGCTGATACGTTACGGTTAGTATGGACGCATTTTTTCACGCCACGATGCTAGTGATACGGCATACTCAAAGTGAGCGTCCATACTTAGGATACGGGAGCTCGATACGATACGCATGATCGTGATCGGGAAAAAGATACAAATGTGGACGCAGCTTTAGGCTGGTAACACTGGCCTCGAGCAGACTGTTCAAGACTACATTATAATCGTCGAAAATTACGATTATTGAATGAATAGTTACTTACTTTTATTTTATCTGTATTCTAACCTCGCCTCTGTCCAGTGTCCTGTCTGTCTAGTCTATGCCAATTGTTACATCACTGATCACTTGCACTTGCTGTGGAAGAAAACTTTTCAGGGAATTTTCATCACTTATCTTTGAAACTAAACATCAAAACCTTGCAATAATGAGTTCCTGGAGAGCTGTTGGTCTTAAGTGAGTTATGTTCTATCGCTGGGAAAGTGTTTGCTTTGAGAAAGAGTGTAAAATGATCAATTTAATTTTAGCTACATTAACTACTCCAACATCGCCGCTAAAGTGCTCCGTCGGGCCCTGAAACCAGAGTTCCGTGCTGAGGCATTCAAGCGAGATGAATCCCACATTAAAATCACCCCTTGGGCGAATGGCAAACCTGCCCGTAAGTATGATTCTACCCTCTAAGATTTAAGGAATACATTGTTATTTGGTATTCCCATTTTCAGGAGAGGCTCCGGGCTATAAATGCCACGATATTTATTTTTTAAATAACCAGTTCCAAATCTCAGACACCAGTTTCTTGAATGCAAAATTAAAATGTGTATTTAAATAACTGATTTTTTTCAGATGAGAAAGAATAAAATATAGGGTATTCAGAGTAAGTTAGGAGATGCAACAGAAATGTGATTAGATGCTTGATTTAATTATTATGAAATATCTTCTGGTCAGATTTTAAGACCACTGAAATGAAGATATGCATTAGCAATTTAACTTTTCCTAACTTAATAGATAGATTTTTACTAACATGTTTATTGTTATGCGCTTTGTGAATTGTCCAATTAGAAATAGCAACTATTAGCATATGCAAATGTGAATTTATAATGTTGTCTTGTTGAGTGTCCGGAATGTCCCCATGATTAAAAATAAGTGTGATTTGAAAAACTAACAAGACTTGAAGAAAATGAAAAACATTAAAAGAAAATAAGTGTTTGATTCAGTTTTGAGTCACATCCTAAAACCTCCTGGATACTTTATACCATGAGAAGTTTGCTGCTCTGTATACTAGCCAGAGACATTCGTGCAAACACAATCTAAATGTGTGTCTGTGTGTTTGTATCCTCAACTAACATCTCACTGTCTATTTAAACAGAAGTTAATTTTGTTATTTAAATTTGCAGATTTACAACAGGCGGCACCAAAGTAGATGTGATGGAACCACTGGCCAACATGCATGATGATTGATAATTATAATTACAGCAAGTGATAGTTTTAATTTATTAAAAACCAAATTTAAACACTTCTTTTATTTTATATTTATATCACAATAGGTATACCTAATTCAACTATTTCATAGAGTATTTTTTGTAGTCTTCATTTTAGCTGATGATGGCCACATAGATTTTTTATTAACTTCTTGATTCATTCTTCTTTGCAAAAACAAAACATTATAAAGAGGACATTTTCTTCCTTATTCTTGTAACTCTTACTTGTAAGTCAGCAACTTTAACATCATTCGTAATATTTTTCCCAAGTGTTGCATAAGGATCTATTACAATCTCGGAGTTTGATGCCGCACACTCCTTCTCTGACTTAAGTTTCTCAATCCCATTCCATGCTATCATTATACCATTATCTGTACATACTCTAGGTGGTGGACGATAAACTTTATAACCTCGTTTATCTCCAATAACCTTGATAGAATTAAATATATAATCATTACAGGCAACACCACCAGAAACTACAATGCTCTTATTAGAAGTTATAATTTTGTTAGCTTCACAAAATGCTGCTGCCCTCTCTGTCCTGTGTGCTATGTGTTCGGCCACTCCATGCAAAAAACCTGCACATAAGTTGTGTATCTCTGGTATAATGCCATCACCTATAATTCTGTGTTCCAATTCCTTCTCCTTTAATTTTCTTTCTACAAAGTCTTTCAGTCCACTGAAGCTAAAACTACAATCTCTTAGTTTCACTAACGGCAACGGAAACTGAAACATATCGGGCTTGTCAGCCTTTAGTGCTGCTAATTCAATTGCTCTTCCTCCAGCCACTAGTGAGTACTCTGGGATGTTTCTGAGCTTCATGCGGCGAGCAACCTTGTCCATTATTTCCCCAGGCGCATTATCTAAAGTATCACCTAGCAGAAGTACATCATCTATATCTCTGAAAGCTGCTAGAAGGCTATTGCCACCCGATATTAACAAAGCTAAGAAGGGAAAAGGAATGTCATGGTACATCCTAGCCACAAGCGCATGTGCTTCCATGTGTTGAATAGGTATTAAAGGTTTGTTATGCAATTTTGATAAATGTTTTGCATATCTTACTCCCACCTCCAGGCTGTTCATTAAACCAGGTTTGACAGTAACCGCTATAGCATCCACGCGCTCAATACCAATACATGCCGCAGCTAGTGCGTCGCTAACAGCCTTCCCAATGTTGTCACGGTGCAATTCATGAGCAATTGTGGGATTTATTCCCCCATATTTAAGATGTCTTAAGTTTTGTGAATATAATGATTCCCCTAAAATATTACCTGCACCATTAACTATCGCACAACCCGTATCATCACATGATGTTTCTATTCCCAAAATTATTGTATTTTCTGAGAAAAAGTTTTTACGGTGAGGTAACTTCACTGATTTGTTTACATGCAGTCTTCTTGAAATTAAACTGCACAAACTAAACATAGCTGTACTTTAAAGTATATACTATATAAACGCTATGAACTATTCTTTATTGAATTCGATATAGAAGTATACATTAAATTTAAATAGAATATATTATTTCATTAACCACCATTCTAACCAAAAAAATTATCATATTATTTTATTTCCTATGATTGACAAATGACAGGTTGCAATGATAAATCGTGCTTGAATTGTAGCATGTGTTAAAGCGGTATTAGACATTGCAACCTGCAGGGCCCAATCTGTCAGGTTGGAAGGTGTAATTAAAGGTAGGGCCTGTAGGGAGCTGAAGCAGGGGGGTGGGGGGTACAACTCAGTGTAAATCTGTCAAAAAATTTGAGTTTGACACAACGTATCCGATACGTTTGCTTAAGTGCGAAAGAGAACTTGTCATGTGTTAAGAAGGGACAACATGATTCGTGACATTACGTGACATTACAGAGGTCTCTCTGTATTATACTATTATTTACTCTGTGGCTGAAGGAGGGATAGGGAGAGTCAGGGTACACAACAGATTGGGCCCTGCAGGTTGCAATGTCTAATAGCCGTTTTACTCGCGCATGGCGCAATGGCATCGCAATGGGGTCTACTCACATCTAGATCTGGCGTCAATGCGACACTTCAAGGTCAAATTCATGTCAACTTGCCGTTTCGTTTCACATATGTTTTCATGTACCAAGTCACTTAAGTATATTTTTGACCAATAAGGGTCACACACACCTAGCGGTTTTCCTCGCGGAATTAGCGGAAGTAGCGGAAATTCATAGACAAAATGCTTAATTTGTCTATGGTAGCGGAAATTTGTCTATGGCTTCCATACAAAAAATCTGCTACCATAGACAAATTTCCGCTACCATAGACAAATTTCCGCTACTTCCGCTAATTCCGCGAGGAAAACCGCTAGGTGTGTGGCGACCCTTAATTATCTCTCCCTCTCACTCTGATCGGCGGAGTACTCGATTACGTGAGTAGACCCCTTATACTGACATCTCTCTCTCTCTCTTTTCTTCTCATTCGTTTCATTTTCATTTCATTGTCATTGCACCTGTGTGTCCGGTTCGGCCAGCCTGTCTTTCAGGCGGTCAGTCAATCGTTTCGTTTGTCATGTGCTAATGGTGAATCTCATCTAAATTCCGCAGTTTATTTTAGTGATACGTATTAACCTGTTTGATGGAATATAGTTACCACATTTGGTAATCGGTAAGTGCAAAAAATTGCTGATATCGGGTAAAGGTTTTTTGTAAAATATTTCCGACAAGAATAAAATCCGCGACGATGTTTTTGAACCGGAGGTTTCTGATTATTTCTTAACTAACGTTAGTTTATTTCTGCTTAGCATAAATATTTTTGTCTACTAAATAACTAAGTTAAATATTACCTACTGATTGTTATGATCTCGTTTTACTATACGTATAATTGTAGTGTGCTTATACGCCGCTTCTATGAATGAATGTCTCTATCAACTTTGTTGCTGGAAGCGGACGGAAACTGATATAAATAGCCTCCACGCTGTGCACCATGTAGCACCATGTGATCATGATATTCATGATTGACAAACTTGTTCCTATGTAATATAATACTGTCAAATAATCACAGCATGCTCATAGGATATTTAGAATAATCATTCACACTTCAAGGTTTCTGATTAACACTACGCACAAAATAAATTTTACGACTAATTCGAATTTTCTGTACATATCTTTGTTTGTACTTTGTGCTTTGTGAGTAATGTAGCAGAAATAAATTTATTTTAGCATGTTTAACCAAGAGAATACAAAGTCCAAACACAATACCTATCTTGACACTAGGTTAAAATTTTATCGCCTTGTGAATTGTGAGATACGTATTTAGCAAATCAGTTGAGTTTAACTAATGTTTATTGAGAGAAACACATTTTTTTGTATCTATGTTAAGCCAATATCTAATCTTAAAGGATTCAGCTGTAAAAATTACATACAATTAAACACATTTCACATTTTATTTGAGTAATTTTCATAAGGCAGGTGAATCAATTAAGAATAAAATATTAGATAAAAACCTTAATTAGGAACAAAAAATTGGCATATCACCAATTGCCAGATTCAACAACCTTTTTGCAACCAAGGGCCACTTACCTATTGTGATTCTTACTAAAATTATAAATACATTTAGTTTGGATTATAATTTTCTGTTTCAGATTTAATGACTGCTAGAAGTAGCTGACAAATTTGTAAAATGATAAGTTTAGATATAATTAAACAGTCAACCTTCATCCATGTCTGTTTCGCCATATCCTACTTTACATCAGGGTTGGCACTCAGCATGGTACAGGCTTCACTATGGTTTGGACTCAGGCCGTTCAACAAGAGGCTGTATAGAAAGATAAACTACTATCTGGCATACTCATTAAACAGCCGTAAGTAATGCACGCATTGATCTTAAGGCATTATTATACCTTGGCTAGCAAAAACTGCAGTAACAGCAAAAGTTCAGTGGCCGCGGGTCAAAAATATTCTCAGGCAAGCCAGAGCTTAACCTGGCTTAAAATTTCTTCATGAGCTAGCTGTAGGAAAATTGCTCAATTGCCTGACAATCGCGAATCGAGAATCGGGCACTATGGACGCAGTGCCACTGCAGAATTGATATTTAAACTATACTCATCCCTGTTTTTAGTGGTGAAGAGACTAGCATAAGAAAAAAACAGTATGGTTCTCTCTCTTAAAGTGAGACCCTGGTGAAACTATAGATGTTCATTTCATAGAGAAAAATCTCATTGATCACGTTTCAAATATGGAAATGAAATGTATTTATTTGCTGAATTAATAAATTTTTATGATAGGTATTCAGTTATAAAGTATGAAAATTCTGATTGTTGAAGTACAAGCACATTTTCTACATATAAAGATAGAGAGGGTACCTATCTCATTGACAACAGTCCATCTTTTACTTTAACTGCCTTTACCATCTAGTTTTTTGCATAATCACATTTATCTCAACAGTTGCAATTTCCCCGTTTGAGCTTAAATTAAACTTGCATTAATCATAAGCTTAAAAACAATCTGCTAAAAATTAAGCTTTTTTTCAGAGTTGGTGTTCATGTCACAATGGTGGGCAAGAACCAAAATGTCTGTATATATAAAAAAAGATGAATATGACAAGTATTATGGCAAAGAACATGGTTATCTTTTTATGAACCATAGCTTTGAAATAGACTGGCTTATGGGTTGGCATTTTTGTGATGTCATTCAAGTTTTAGGGGTAAGTTCTAGTCTAGTTTTATTTAAGGTATTTCTCATATTTGTGGAAAGGGAGTTGTAAGCAAAAACATATTGTGTAGTTTCAAATGTGGTAAGGGACAGGACCAACGGCGTACCTACGCTAAGTGGGGCCTGTGGTAAATTCATTGGGCCCTATTTACTGAAAATTTTAGCATCATCCTTTAGTCATGGCCAATCAGACTGGGGAACCCATCAGGCCCCCGGCCTGAGGGGCCCCTCTATGGTTACGCAAATATCCAAGAGAAATGTTCCTTACCTTAATTGAATTTACTGTAAAATGAGTTTTAGAATTTATCTATCAATCCCAAATAATATTAAATAAAAAAGTTTTTATTTTTTAGAACTGCAAAGCATATGCAAAGAAGTCCATTCAGTACATGCCGCCCATTGGATGGATGTGGAAGTTTTCAGA
Source organism: Pammene fasciana (assembly GCA_911728535.1). Classification (NCBI taxonomy): domain Eukaryota; kingdom Metazoa; phylum Arthropoda; class Insecta; order Lepidoptera; family Tortricidae; genus Pammene; species Pammene fasciana. The sequence goes on from OU452279.1 coordinate 8,147,292, forward strand.
GTTTGTATTTTTGGAGAGGTCTTTTGACAAGGATAAGGAGACCATTAAGACGCAGATCAAAGAAATATGCGACTATCCGGATCCAGTATGGGTGAGTCAGTTTCCATACCTAACTTTTGAGATAAGATAAGATACCTTCCTACTACTGTACCCACTATCAGGTCTTGAGATATCTCTGCTCTGGGTTCGTGTCGTATGACACACTTGACGCTCTGGCATCAAAATGTAGGCTACTAGTAACTAATAAACTAGCATTAATAATTATAAAGTAGTCACTGTCGTCATCAAATATATCGGAGCGGCCAGGGTACTCAAAAATATCTGAACATGGACTTTATCGCCTTGACAATAGAGGCGTTGTTCAGATATTTGTGACCATCTTGGTCGCTCCGATATATCTCATGGCGACTGTACGTACTTACGTAATTATTGTTGTTAAAGTTGTTATGTTTAATTCTTATATTATACGTTTTGCATGTCTTATTTACATACAATAGTATCTACTAAAATAAATACAGACGTAAACTAATTTATACAAATTTTAACTCAAATATTTCGCGGTCAACAATATAAACAAACGTAACCGAAATACGTCTTATGATTGATACCTTCTCAGCTACGTATCATTTGGATTCGAATATCTTCTCGAATCTTCTCATCAGTATCACATGTTGTATTACGTAAAGATTACTTTACCTCTTACCTGTATATACCCGTATAAGTGCGTTGACCCTAACGGCACGAGCGCTCACGCAAGCCAGACGCGGCCACAACAATTGTCCGGGTAATCGCCTTACACAAACTCGTATAACTTGGATCGCCGACGAAACTGATTAGTTATGGATCTTACGGTCAATTTATACTAGTTGAACTGTATAGTGAATTAAATCATAGATAGTGGAGCAGACTACTACAAAGTTCGCGGGTTATCGCAATCACTGCAAATGCTACCTATTATTGTATAAAACCTATTATCAATCCGTTTGTGGCGACGGCGCATTGACTTTGACCACACGTGTTGAGTGGTAAATCGGTCAATGACTTGGATTTATCTAGGTTCCGGGCTCCTAAGATTTTTATACTTAAGTCATAAATGCGAAGATAACCCCTGTCCGAAGAAATGGACCTTTTTTTAACGAGCAGTAATGCATCTAGTCCATCCCGCCTAGCCGGGGAACTAGGACGGGTATGTTGGACTCGTGGGCAAGGGCCGACACTACCAACTAAACCATCCACGGTATGTCCATCGTGGAGCGTGGGTGATGGTGCCACGTGATGTCGAACATTCACCGCGAACACCGCCTGCTGCGACAGCCGGATCTGTCCCTTTACTGGGAAGTAGCGACCTACGAAGTCCGTAGCGTTCAGGGCGACACCATACGCTGGTCCCTCATGACAGTCTCCACGTCAGGAGCGAGGTGGAAAAACCCCGGGTTCCTCTCCCTCAGGTTGCCACATACCTACTTACTATTTAACCAAACATAACGTAACAACCTAATCGGATACCTTATGTAGGTATCTTTGTAAAAACGTTAATTGGTTTATCTTATACCATTTGGCAGGCCACTATCAAATAATTTATCTATCTCACACAGGCGGAGCCGCGCGCATGGCTTATAGCATTCTCACAACAGGATATAAAATTCTACATCCGTATTTTAACTAAATTTACGAATACTTATCAGTCTTATCACCAAGAAATAATAACGAGCAAAGTTCATAGCTAGACGCACGTATGTATCAGGGATGTTAAAGAGTACCAACTGTCTAAGATATTGACTAGGTAGGTACCTATAAAAAAGTGCAAACTAGATCTAGATCAATCGATAAAGTAAACGAGAATAGATTTTGCAGATACCTACAAGATACAAGGTGCCTTTTTCCTAGAGACGATATCAATAACTATATTCATTAGAGATGGGCCGACTAGGGTTTTTGCCGACTACACAATCGGCCGACTAATCGGTTTTCAAATTGCCGATTAATCGGCCGACTAGTCGGCAATGCCGATCGTAGGTTTTGGCTAAGTTTGGGTGCAATTGGAAACGCTCGTTTCGCTTCGTCCGCCAGCCATGCCATTGTGTGCCATTGTCTATCACGCGGTAATTTTTTAACCAGTTTTGTTTACGAACCGGCGCTGACGTGTTTGATGACAAAAAGAAAACAAACACTAACTATTACTACTAATAGTAATAAGACATTTAAAACTTAGAAATATTAAATTTCATAACTAAAAAAAGGGTTAAACTTCTGCCAAGTTCTTATTTTCCTGTAGGTACTAAAGTGCCGAATATTCGGCATTTTTTGCCGACTAGTCGCCGACTAATCGCCGACTACAAATGATGCCGAATAGTCGGCTTTCCCGACTAGTCGGCCCATCTCTAATATTCATCGGCTATTGTATTACTTAATCTACACGCTTCTTCACTAGATACTATATAAAAACAATAGTTTTTGTACAACTGTAAACGATTAAAAACGACGACTCGATGAATATACCTATGACATTAGTGGTTTATGGAATGGAATATTATCCTTGCGAAAAAGGGGCTTTTTCTCGCTCGGTCGTTCAAAGGAAAGAAAGTGAAAGGGCGTTGTCGTTTTACATGGACCCCTTTTTTCTTTCACTAATACTATTTCTTTAATAAGTTTTATAAAGAACTAATATCCACATGAACAAAGTAGGACCTTTTTCCCTGGAATAACAATTTTTTTTAAATATTATCTTTAAATCTTTCTAGCTTCTGATGACTCCCGAAGGTACCCGTTTCACAAAGAAGAAGCACGAGGCCTCCCTGAAATTCGCCAAGGAGAAGAACCTGCCTCTCCTCAAACATCACCTGACTCCTAGAACCAGAGGGTTCACCACCAGCCTGCCGCACTTCAGAGGGAAGATCCCAGCTATTTATAATATTCAGCTAGCGTTCGAGAAAGACGCCAAGGTAGTTATTTTATTACAAGTAGTAGTTCGACTAAAAACTAAGAAAACTCGCGATTCTTGCAAACAAGTTGCCCAGTGTAACAAGACCCCTGTTGTAATCGCTTTTCCGCCTTCTAGCTCCATGTCTTTTATCGATCTTTCACATACTTATTTTAATTAATTTAACAAAATGAATAGACTACAACTACGATTCTGCAAAGTTAAATTTTTTTAATGAAGTTTCGTAGACTGTACGAGCTCGCATATAGTAAACTGCGACACTTCTCTTTCCGGACAAACTCTACATGCATTACACGTACTATTTTGAGTAAGTATATTATTACAGTACGAGTTATACATACAAGGTTATGTAACTGCAGTAGGTAGCAGCATTATGAGTATTATCACTAAGCGCGTCGCACTGCGTGGTGATGAATCACTGTGTCGCTGCAGTACTTACCTATGCCAGCGGCCCGTAATTAGTAATTACGGCCCCGTTACCTACTTAAAGGTCCAGGGCAAAATATGTGGACAAGTTAGTGAAAAGGCCCACTTTGTCGATTTATATCATTATTATCCATTCATTCACTATTCGATTGTATTCGATTTTATTCATTCTTTTAGTAATAAATAGAATAGCGTATATTTAAAGTGAGATTTTCCCTGGAATTACAAATAATATATGGATATAATATATAAAATATATTGAGAAATGGCCACATTTAGTATAATTAAACAGGTTTTTTTACACAGTTAAGTGAACCTTCTACCTACTATTAATAATGTCATTATTTTGGCAAAAGGTAAGGTAAGGTACTATTATAGGGTTGGCGCTTACGTTGGACATCCAAATAATGATACATTTAATTCTGTGCTCTTCGAGAATTTCAGTAATTACATAATTACATATAGATATACTGAACGTACCTAATCGCAAATTAAGTACAAAAACCGGTTGATGATATATAACGTATAAAACTGTCGAATTGTGCGGCAGTATCTGTAATGTATGACTACTGTAACTCACCATGTCGCAGCAACAACCGGTTCTTAATATAATTGTATTTACCACACGGTTGCGTACAATATGCCTTTACGTATGCCGTTCTTACAAATACCTCCACTAATTGTTCTTTGTTAATATAGCGTTTCGTTACGATAATGTGGTACCTTTTGACATAAACTTCAATTTCTGGTACATTTGACAAAATAATGACATATAAACTTATTGCGAACATGGAAGTGTTTTTGTCTTCATTATTAATTGATAGACCTATCTAAAGTAAAACATCATTGGCCCAATTCCGCAAACCAATTTCAAGCGTCTGTTCTAGAACCCGCCGACCATAACGAGCCTGCTGTACGGCAAGCAAGTCCACGCGCACTTGTACATTGAGCGGATCCCCGTGGAGACAGTACCCGAGGACGAGGCTGCGGCCTCGCAGTGGGTCCACGACTTATTCGTCATCAAGGTAGGTTTATTGAACCCGCCGACCATAACGAGCCTGCTGTACGGCAAGCAAGTCCACGCGCACTTGTAGGTACATCTAGCGGATCCCCGTGGAGACCGTGCCCGAGGACGAAGTTGCGGCCTCGCAGTGGGTCCACGACTTATTTGTCGTCAAGGCAAGTTTTTGAACCCATAAAACTCATAAAACTGATTATTTAATATAACAGAAGTATTTAAGCGGACGACGTGTTTAAAATGATTTACACTCGGCGCTCTTTTTTTGAGAGCATTTTGCGCCTCAATTTTGTGTTGTGGTGTTGTAGTTTAGTTTCTTATGGAACGAAATCGAATGATTTAGGAACATAACGTTGCCTTAAATTGTGTTATCTTTACATTATCTCGGCAGACGTGTTATTGCTAGCAACGAGATTAATTTTAATCGTAGATACTGCAGCCATAAATTTGTCATTGATAATTGGATTTAGATTTTGTTTACTTATTGGTCGAACTTCATGATTTGATATTACGTTGCGTGTCTTTTTTTTGTCTTTCGTTTGACATATTGAAGAATGAGATGCAACTAGCGGAATTCGAACATTTTCTACGAAGGTATTTGCCGCTATAACATTGTACACACCTACCAAAACAGCATACTCATCAAAAATTGCTGGGATACTGGGAAATAAATTGAAGGCACAGTTTTTGTGTATTTCACGTGCGCTCGCGTATTACTTACCTATGTACGATTTACATATTTAGCAAAAAGACATACATGGGTATATTGGGTTGGGTATAGGAAGATCTCTTGCTAATATGTAGACATAATATTTTTTTTTTATAATAAATAAACGTTGTCCACTCCACAGGACAAAATGGCGGAATCCTTCGAGAACACGGGCGACTTCTTCCTAGAGTCTGGCGTGGAACGGATCGAGCCGTTCCAATACCCGATCCGGATCTACTCGCTCATCAACACGCTCGGCTGGGCCGTGATCACGCTCACGCCTATGCTGTACTACCTCATGGGATTGTTGCTTAGCGGCAGGCTGTTGTATTTCTCCATTGGTGTTGCTATTTTCTTTGGATGTAAGTATACTTACCTTAAATTATACGCACCTCCACATCAAACCCGGGCTGGTAGTAAGATCAAGTCGTTCCAACGCCTGATCCGGATCTACTCGCTCATCAACACGCTCGGCTGGGCCGTGATCACCAGGGCTCGGAAACCAGAATTTGCTCCATGCTAAAAACCGGTTTTTTATTTCGTTCCTTCGTTACTGTTTGATATTTAATCGAAAAATCCTATAAAATGAAGCGAAAACCTAAATAAAACATCGGGTTTTACATAAAAAGCATATAATAATTAAATATATTGAGTTATTTCGGAGTTTTTTTGCTTTAACCGTTTACAAGCCCTGGTGATCACACTCACACCTATGCTGTACTACTTCATGGGGTTGATGCTTAGCGGCAGGCTGTTGTATGTCTCCATTGGTGTTGCTATTTTCTTTGGATGTAAGTATACCTTTAATTTTAGCACTAGGCATGCTTCTACATCAAACCCGGGCTGGTAATAAGATCAAGTCGTTCCAACGCCCGATTCGGATCTACTTGCTCATATACTGTATGTATATCGGAGCGGCCACGGTACTCAGAAATATCTGAATAAGCACCTTATCGCTTTGACAATAAAGGCGTTGTTCAGATATTTGTGACCACCTTGGTCGCTCCTATATATCTGATGGCGACTGTACATAAATACTGGTAAGTACGTTTGCGTCAGAGTTCTACGGCGGAGTAGGATTACAATATTGCTTGCCCCCTCTACTGTACAACTCGGTCTCCCGACTTTGGCTCCATATGTGGTGGAGGCTTCAAGTGCGCAAAATCTTTGTTACTAGACAGCAATTATCATTAGACCTGCATTTTTCTACTCCATGTATCGATCGATCACAAAGTTATCGTTTAATCAATTAATCATGTAATTAGAGGTACTTGACGACACGACAGCCTGATCGATAATATTCAACATTGTTCAATGTCATGCTATCTTTGTGCAGGACTGCACTGAAAATGTTATCTGTAGATTTTGCAAAGATCGGTAATCGTTTCATTTTCATAACAGTTGCCAATACGTGCCAATAATACAAGACAATATACGCTATCCATTACTGAAAGATGGAACTGATGGAAGTCTTATGTGTACTGACAAAGTGGGACCTTTCACTAAACTCGCCCACAAATAGTATCTAGTCTATTCCATAAAACCTAAATACATAAATATAGTTTTCACAGACTATATATGTAGTACCTTAATCATAATATTTTACGATACGATAAAACAAATAAAATTATCGTTACCTATGTCGTTTCGTCTAAGTATTAACTTTGCTAATAATATATATATGTTAACAGGCCTCCTCATGCACGAGAGGAGTTATAGTTTGGCCAGGGTTTGTTTTACTTCAAGCATAGACAGAGGGAATCGTGCAGTCTCTTTCTTACGCTTCTGAAGAAGGGATAGGTATTGCTTATTACTCCCACTGTTACTGCACTTATTGGCCAGCCAGACTATATTATATTCACTTTGCTAAAATGCACTAACATAATACCTAATTCGATTATTTATGTCTAATCATACTGTCTATGGTGATAACTGATAAGATGTCTAAAAACGCTTTAATTTTATCAACTTAATAAGCACACCTGCCGTGGGTATTATTAGATGTCTGGCTATGATTAAGCAAACCTGTCCATAATACTAGTATTATAATTAGCCCTTTGACCGCCAAAGACGTCAAATCACGCGCATGGAAAGTCGTACCCTCAGCGCCAGCTCGTGATATAAGGTGCAAAATATGTATACCTAAGTGAGTTGCTTCGCGCGCTCTGGTGCTGAGGGCTCGATTTTTGTACCAACCTCCTTTATCAAAAATGTTAAAGGCGGTTGTTTGAGTGTATTTATAAGCGCGTTCCGCTAAATGAGTTGAGATGTTCAAAAAGCCAAACCGGTTATCTTTTTGGACGTGATATCACGTCCTGGCGCTGAGGGCACGATTTTCCGTGCGCGTGATTTGACGGCTTTAGCGGTCAAAGGGTTAACAATAAAGTAGTGTTGACATCATTTTGAACACCCGCTTAGCTACACACTTCTGCAGCTGCCTGTACCATTTGACCATATTAATGTATATACTCTTTTGTTCCAGTTTACGTCATCCTACAGAAGTCCATAGGCATGTCAAAGATTAGCCATGGATCATCTTATGGGACTGAAAAGAAATGAATGTTACGTTAATATTGTTACAGTATTCACAAGGAATATTATAGTTTATACTTACTATAAAAATCAAATAACGAAAATTCTTTATATAAATAATGTTTTATACAGTTAATAATTTGCCTTTTGTAGGTGTGTTTAACTTTGTATTGTAACAGTAAGTGCTGCAATAAAAAACAACCGGTATTATATTAGTAGTCGTATTATATTCGGTGATATCGGGAAGGGCTAAAAACTGTTTATATTTACTAAACTATTGAGCGTTTAGATACTTGGGAAAATTATCCATCTATCTAATCAAGCAAGTGATCGGAAACAATGGATGCAATTAACTTTTTTTACACATTCTGAAAGCATTCCTTACATTACATGGAACTACCCATTGAACCCGTATAATGTTACTGACTCGCTACGGCAATGGGAGTACAGTCGTCATCAAACATATTGGAGTGGCCAGGGTACTCGTAAAATGTCTGAACATGCACTTTATCGCCTTGACAATACATGCGTTGTTCAGATATTTGTGACCACCTTGCCCGCTATGATATATTTGATGGCGATTGTAGCTATTAAGGCACTATAAAGGTGTGTCTTATAAGTTTTTTTAAGACAGACTTTTCGCACAATTTTTTACTTTAGCACAAATCCCTAAGAAGGGCTCATGTTAGTTTTATAAATTAAGCCATCCTTATTATATTAATCTTAAAGACTGACACCGATGTCCTGGCAGGACAGTTTTTGTAAAATATCAATGTAATTGCATCCACATAGTTTCGCAATGGGGAGAATATTCATGTAGTATTTTTTTATAGATTTGTCGTTGTAGTTTCCCTTCGATTTTTTAGAATAAGACTTATGGTGTAATTGTCCATTTGGGAACGATATTTTAACTCTTACTTGTTTTTATTATTCAACGATTTTAAGATTATCAGTCAGTTTGGTCAAAAGCCAACAGTATTTTAGAAAGATGACTTAACCAATTTGTATGGTTGGATCTGGCTGTAGTCATGTCGAGTTGTTTGTTTTTCTGAAGGTGGTTTACAAATCTTTGCGCAAATATTTTCTAATGTGTACCTAAAGTTATTAAGTAAGATAGTTTTGGCATAAATAAAGCGAAAAATTTTGAAAGAAAAATTTAGGTACTTGCCTATACCTACCTATTTTTGTAATTATGTCAGTACTGTAAAAAGCACAAGATTTGTGATAGATTATTTGTATCATTATTGTGTTTATTTATTGTTTTTATTATATGGTTACAACCTTGTATTGTAGTTTTTTATCTTCCTGAATATGTCTTACCTCAAATTGTGTAATGTAAATTTTTGGAAATCATTATTTCCTTTTATAAATTCCTTGATGACAGTCTCGTTTTATAGGATGCCATGTTAAGTTAAATTTTAATAAAAATTTTAACACTTACGAAAATATTTTATTACCAATAAAGCAACTTTAACACAATGTTGGTGTTCAACAATTTACTTCTATAAAAGTATAAAAAAATCTATACTTAAATAAATTCGATTATTTTTTACTCGCTTATGATAGCTTACAGTTCTGTCCAGTTAACTTGGGGGTTCTGAACCTTCAGTGCACAGGCCCACTGGTGGTCCCTGGAGGCACCTGAGGTACTCCGCAATAATAAAAATGGAAGAATCCTCATTGATTTTGTTCTTCAATGACAGGTATTTCATACTCAGTTGGTGGTACTTAGCTAAAAGGGAAATTTGTTGATTGGTCCTTTAACATATCACTGCAGGGTTAAGAACCACTGATTTAACTGGAATATGGTAAAAAAATTACATTATGTTGAACAAACTGTTATTAAAATAATACTTTCAGGGAATATTCATCTTGCTTAGCCTTAAAATGAAGTCTAGTAGGTACATTTGCACTTTGACTTCAATAGGTTTATTAGTGACGAAAAATCCTGGCACACCAGCTTTTTCCAATGTCACTTGCTGGTCACTCACCTGAAAAACCATCCATATTAAAAATACACCAAAAACAAAAGTATATCTCGCACAGTCACCATCAAATATATCTGAGCATCTGAATACTCAAAAATATCTGAACATGTACTTTATCATCCTGACAATGATATGGTGGTGACTGTACATGTAAGAAACAAGAAAGGAGGACTATTATTATAACTAGCTGGTGGCTGGCAACAGTAGTAACAGGGGCATATTCACTGGGTTCAGGATACAAGCAGGAAAGACCTGGGGATCTCAAAATACATCTCTGAATTGAAATATCAAGTCATCAAAATCTGTACCAGCCTTGCAAGTGACAAAGAGGCAGCATAATACTTTTGGAGAAAATTGGCTGTGACAGGCAGTCGGACAGACATCTGATCCTATATGGTGGATCTTGTTTTGAGGTATAGAACCATAAGGATGATGTTTTTGATGAGGATGATGATGGCTGTTCCACATTTTGGTACTTAATTATAAATATTTGCTTAGTCCAACTTACTTTTTGATCTAATTGGATAACAAGTTTCATATCTGTTTGTTTAATCTCTTCTTTGTGTTTTGTTAATAAGAAAGCTCTCTGCAACTCCAATTCTTCTTGATTTGGAGTACTGTTGACCATATTTTGAATTTCCACTGAAACAAAAAGAGAAGCCATTTTGGTTTTAATGAGAAAAGTTTGAAAAAGGTGCTGTTATATCAGGTTTTGGAGACAGTATGCAATGCTAAGAAAGTTAATGGTTACAAATCTTATCAATCTCAAAGACACAGTTGGGAAAGTTGCAACAGTTGTATAGTCACCATCAGATATATCGGAGCGGCCAAGGTGGTCACAAATATCTGAACAATGCCTCTATTGTCAAATTGATAAAGTGCATGTTCAGATATTTTTGAGTACCTTGGCAGCTCCAATACTCCGTACAAAGCTAGACTGTCACAGACGCAAACAAGAATTGACTTTATGTACATCCATTTGCTTAAAGATGAAATATTTCTCACATCATAAAATACAACTTACATGTATGTCTGCTTATGACTTGCAACCTTTGCTGGAATAAATGTTTTTCAGTAACATGTTGTATATCCATTAAACCTTTGACTATTTCAAAAACAGTGTCGTTCAACAAGCAGTTGGCTAGCCCCGAGAGTAGTTCAATTGGTACTCGCATCTGGTACTTGCTGCAAGGAATGAGGTTAAGTTTGTTGTTACAATAAGAATATAACATAATCAGCTTGAAATTAAGCGTGAATGCTAAGCCACTTACGGTGGGAGTTCCCTAGCCATGTCCTGTAGTTGTTCTAATAAAAAATACAGTTTCCTTTGCAAGACTTCTGGCGTCGGTTCAATAAATTCCATTGACTCCATTTTAATACATTTACTGACTACGTAAAATATATTGTCAGTATTTTACTAACAAGTAACTGCACTCAAAAAGGGTAAGACTAATAAAATAAATTAAGAATTCACGACACAAGATTAGATCACAACACAACAGAGGGCCTACCGCGAAGTTCGAAAATCGACAAAACGATGGTCCCGTCTCTATCGCTCTTGCCTATACGAAAGAGAGGGATGCAAATAGACGATTCGATGAACGAAGTGCTTCGCGGTTATAGGGTCGCCACACACCTAGCGGTTTTCCTCGCGGAATTACCGGAAGTAGCGGAAATTTGTCTATGGTAGCGGAAATTTGTCTATGGTAGCAGATTTTTTGTATGGAAGCCATAGACAAATTACCGGAAGTAGAGGAAATTCATAGACAAAATGCTTAATTTGTCTATGAATTTCCGCTACTTCCGGTAATTCCGCGAGGAAAACCGCTAGGTGTGTGGCGACCCATAGGCCAGAAGTTTTGACAGAACAGAGATCAAACTTCAAATTCAAAGAGAATTCCCCTGGTCCGAATTGCGCTCACAGCGCTCAAAGCGCGTTTATGCTCGGACCGAATCACGCTTAGGGTCGCCACACACCTAGCGGTTTTCCTCGCGGAATTACCGGAAGTAGCGGAAATTTGTCTATGGTAGCGGAAATTTGTCTATGGTAGCAGATTTTTTGTATGGAAGCCATAGACAAATTACCGGAAGTAGAGGAAATTCATAGACAAAATGCTTAATTTGTCTATGAATTTCCGCTACTTCCGGTAATTCCGCGAGGAAAACCGCTAGGTGTGTGGCGACCCATAGGCCAGAAGTTTTGACAGAACAGAGATCAAACTTCAAATTCAAAGAGAATTCCCCTGGTCCGAATTGCGCTCACAGCGCTCAAAGCGCGTTTATGCTCGGACCGAATCACGCTTAGGGTCGCCACACACCTAGCGGTTTTCCTCGCGGAATTACCGGAAGTAGCGGAAATTTGTCTATGGTAGCGGAAATTTGTCTATGGTAGCAGATTTTTTGTATGGAAGCCATAGACAAATTACCGGAAGTAGAGGAAATTCATAGACAAAATGCTTAATTTGTCTATGAATTTCCGCTACTTCCGGTAATTCCGCGAGGAAAACCGCTAGGTGTGTGGCGACCCATAGGCCAGAAGTTTTGACAGAACAGAGATCAAACTTCAAATTCAAAGAGAATTCCCCTGGTCCGAATTGCGCTCACAGCGCTCAAAGCGCGTTTATGCTCGGACCGAATCACGCTTAGGGTCGCCACACACCTAGCGGTTTTCCTCGCGGAATTACCGGAAGTAGCGGAAATTTGTCTATGGTAGCGGAAATTTGTCTATGGTAGCAGATTTTTTGTATGGAAGCCATAGACAAATTACCGGAAGTAGAGGAAATTCATAGACAAAATGCTTAATTTGTCTATGAATTTCCGCTACTTCCGGTAATTCCGCGAGGAAAACCGCTAGGTGTGTGGCGACCCTTATGGCGCTAATACGAAATGAATGAAACTAAAAGCGGTATTACACATTGCAACCTGCAGGGCCCAATCTGTTGTGTACCCTGCCTCTCCCTGCCCCTCCTTCAGCTCCCTACAGGCCATACCTTTAAGCGGTATTACACATTGCAACCTGCAGGGCCCAATCTGTCAGGTTGGAAGGTGTAATTGAAGGTAGGGCCCGTAGGGAGCTGAAGGAGGGGAAGGAAGAGGCAGGGTACACAACAGATTGGGCCCTGCAGGTTGCAATGTGTAATACCGCTTTTAATAACTGAATGGCGCTCACCTCACGGTCTTTGATTATTAGGGTCACAACACACCTAGCGGAATTAGCGGAAATTTGTCTATGGTAGCGGAAATTTGTCTATGGTAGAAGATTGTTTGTATGGAAGCCATAGACAAATTTCCGCTACCATAGACAAATTTCCGCTACTTCCGCTAATTCCGCGAGGAATTCCGCTAGGTGTGTGGCGACCCTTAGGGTCACAACATACCTAGCGGTTTTCCTCGCGGAATTACCGGAAGTAGCGGAAATTCATAGACAAAATGCTTAATTTGTCTATGACTTCCATACAAAAAATCTGCTACCATAGACAAATTTCCGCTACTTCCGGTAATTCCGCGAGGAAAACCGCTAGGTGTGTGGCGACCCTTAATGTCATTGTCTTGTCCTTTATATCTATGGTCTTGTCTTGTCAAGTTGTCATTTCCTTTGGTCATGTCGTATAAACACTACCCCTTGTGTTGTGCTATTTATGTTTTAAAATTATTTGTTTAATAACAAATGCTAAAGGAAAGCTTGGAATTTTTGTGAAATACATAGTAGCATCTGGTGGTGTACAATTCTAATTTATTTTTATGTAATGTGGATTTCCTTGGATCAAAAACATAATAAGTAGATAAATTCCGTAGTTCGAATAACAACCAAAATGTTAATAAATTACTATATTATCTTCTTCGTATTCCTCGTAAATTTGCAGTTATATAGTGCAGATGTGTCGTTGTAAGTAAGACCTGTTTTGTTTGTGATTTTAATTACTGAAGTAAACATAAGTACCTACAACAACAAAGTATGTATGTATGTATGTATGTATCACTTTATTGCACATAAACAAGTATAACAAAGTATACACAAGTACAATTTTCCTTATCACCATTCGGACCGTACATTATCCTTTTGATGTTCCTATATAAGTAGGTACAATGAGTTAATCGTACAACTAAAATAGGTGCTATTTTCTTTTTAGGTCACTCAATGCAGAAGGTGGACTGTCAAACGACTCTGCCAAATGTACAGAACTCCTGAACACATTTGCTCATTCCGCTTCCAACTTGACTATGTGCTCCATTATCTATGCCAGGCCTGTGCGGCTCTGCGAGAAGTGTGTCAATGAATATGTTAATTTTGTATTGGATTTTAATGAGTTATTGAGTGCAGAGGATAACGGTACTACATGTAGATCTTTATTTATATCTCAAGATAGATTAGATGCTGTGCTCGAGTTACAGACTCGCATAGCATCAGTTTGGGACAAAGGAAATTGTAACAGTAAGTATCACTCATGTACCTAACTTGAAAAACATCTAAGACTCTATTTAAATTTGTGAGTGTGAGTAAAAATTGAAGAAATTTTGTTTGAAACTTTATATAATTATTGTGATTGGTGGCTATGATGTAACTTTAAAACAGAGCTATTATGATTTTTGTTTATGTAAGGCTCAGTACTGTCTTTGGCTTATTTAATTTGATATTTCAGATTGTTTTGAGTGGGATGGAAGTATGCCCAGTACATCTAATTCTACAAAAAAGTTTGATAAGTTACACAATGAAACAATGGATTGTATCCTAGATAACTTAAATAAATATGGGAATAATACGGACAAAGTGTGTGAGAACTGCATGCAACTGTATCTAGAATTGGATGAGTTCTATAAGTCGCTGAGCACTGACGGCATTGGTGTTGACAGTGTTTGTATGGATGTGGTGGATTTGGTGAGATAAAAATTTCTATTTTCTGTGCATGAAACAACATTTGCATCACATTGTAAAACAAATGCTAACAGTGCATGCTCTATTTTTTTTATTTCTGTTCTTATAGACAACACGACTAACTTGTATTACAACTATTATATTATAAGCAACAAAATTCAAAGATATGTCTACAGTTTTTGTTTTCTTTCTTATGCTTCTGGCAGTTATAATCAGAAGTGATTTTGATTCTAGTCTGATATAGGTGTACTGTACTCATGTACTCAATTGTAAATTCCGATTATTAAATGTCTTGATGTATTTTATAGATGAATACTACAAGATCAGTGTGGAGTGTACAATTGGATTGTTGCAAGTTAAGAAAGGCTCCAGAAATAGTATTCCTGTGCTGTTCTGCTATTATATCAGCCCTGCCTGTACTCTTCTACTTGGCTATGAGATATTGTGGGCCAATTAGAGACTTGCCCAATGTTTTAAAACGTAAGTAAACACTATGATGTCAATGATTTAAACGTAAGTGTATAGGCGTGTTCACACGCCGAGGCATACGCTCGCGCCCCTGCAATGGTGAGGTACGTTCACACTAGCCAAGCTGCCTCGCGAGGCGGTGTGTCAGGTGTAGCCACGCCTTATTCACATAAATAATATTTTTTTGAAGTTTAAGTATAACAATACTGATATGAATAAGTGGTTGTGTATATTTCTCGACAATCAATCCCATTTTTTTTTCAGTTTTATTTTTAGTTTCTCATGCAAATCTTACTTCTCTTTTTCAGAATCCAGATTTAAGCAGACATTCATGAGATCAAGTACTGGGAGGATTAATTAACACTGCAGCCAGCAAAGCTAGCTTGGAGTGTAATTTTATTTTATATTAATAATTAGGGGACAGCATGTTATTTGTAAAATATTGCCAAAGAAATAAAAGACATTATTTTGTTAACACCTGCGTTTTATTGTTGCATTCCACAAAGGCTATCATAATTGGCAGTGACTTTAAATTAAGTTGTTCTATTCACACTGTATTGAATATGAATTGAAAATTTGTTGCAGCATAATATGAACAGTCCTAGCCACGCCGAAATAAGATTGTTCTTAGGGACAACAAACACCTGATCTGAATTCAGTTTTTAATTCAGAAATTCATAGACAAAACGCTTAAATTTGTCTATAGTAGCTATTTATAGGGTCAAAACAGACCTAGCGGAATTCCTCGCGGAATTAAGCCGTTTCATAGACAAAATGCTTAATTTTGTCTATGGTAGCGGAAATTTGTCTATGGCTTCCATACAAAAAATCAGCTACCATAGACAAATTTAAGCATTTTGTCTATGAATTGGCTTAATTCCGCTGTGATTCCGGTAGGTGTTTTGACCCTTTGTATGGAGGCCATAGACAAATTTCCACAACCATGGACAAATTTAAGCATGTTGTCTATGAAGTATGAACTTCTTAATTCAGAACTGAATTCAGCTCAAGTGTGTGGCCTTAGGCACATCATTAATACATGGAGTAGTCAATTTGAAGTTGAACATTCTATTGCATTTTTTTAAACTCGTCAATAAACTTTTATCTATGTCTTGCTTTTTTGTTATTGTTCTTCTTCACACTACTGCTACTATTGCTATTATTTAGTTTATGTTTTAATGAATTAGGTGTTGTGTCCCCCTTGTTCAGCATGCTCATGCTTGAATCTTTGTCTTTCGGGGTGCCAGGCCTGCTGTCTAGGCCAACAGCAGACAGCATTTTGCTGTCACTGCCAAACGCTTTTTGCAGCATTCCAGAAGAGGCAGCTATCTTCTGGGTAGCATTTTGTTTAGTTTGAGAATGGCTGATGACCTTTTCTATGCCATTGGTATGTTGTTTGCCGGACGGCTTTGAGGCAATGCTCTCAGTAGATCCATGAATTGTTGTATGGTTTAAACTGCCCATGTTCAAATTGGAGCTAATTTGAGTGTCTGATGAATCCTCATTTGTTTGTGACTCTGTTTCACTATGCCTTTCATCTGTAAAGAAAACAGTCATTATCTATAGGTACATAGTATTTTTTTTACAAATGTGAACTCTTTATCGTTTGTTGGTGTGCTTGCAGTGTGTTTAAACTGAACATTCAAACAGAACAGGTTGGCAACTTCTGTTTCTATGTTTACTCAATTTCTAATCTAAAAAAATACTGAAGTATTTGTGCCTTCTACCTTAACTATTATAGCAAGGTTCATAATATTGGTACACTTACTCTTTGCTTCTGCTGGGTCAACAAGTCCACTAACCGCCTGTAAACAGATTTGAGTTATTCAATTATAAATAAATTTGAATCATTGTTTTGACATAAACACAACATCAATAATAACCCAATACATGCTTCATTGCCCACACTAACCAAACCCTACCCAATAAAGTATAATGAAGAACTCACTGCCATAGACGTAATGGAAGATTTGGAAAACAGTCTTTCAGCTTCTTTGAATTTCCGATTGCGCTTGTCCGCTTTTGAATTGGTGCTCTTGTTGGTAGTCAGGTATCTGTCCCAGCCACGGATTATATTGCCATAGAGTTGAGTGTCCTCCAGGTAAGATCCCTCAAAAGCATATATCTGCCGTTCCAAGTTAGCCAGTGTCTCCTAAAAAGCAAAAGATTTATAATATTATGATTCTGATCAACCTAGTATACTTATACACATGATGAATGTATACGAACGTCAAAACGATGAAAACATTTTACAAGTATAATTAATTATGCATACTAACAGCCACTTCAGCCTTCCTTTTAACTAAATCGGCTAGTTCTGCTCTTGTATCAGCAACAGAAACAGAACTTTGTTTAGACGCCATATTGATTTTAGCAGCGCGTACACTTTGGGTTTCATCAACAGGGCTTTGCGGTGACACAACCATATCGTTATTTGGTGATTATTTACGTGTTCATAATTTAATTGCAATAACTGATTAAATTAAAACAACAAAATGATATTTCACAGCGAAAAACGATAAAATAGGTGCACAATCTACGCAGCCCTCGCTTTCACTTCACTTTGACCGATACAGACAGACAGATAAGAAAGAAATGTGACAAACTGACAAATGGCAAGAGAATGAAATGAACTGTGAATGAATTGAAACTACGTTTGACTTTGGTTTGCCTCGTTTGAGCGTTGCGTTTGCTGAGCGTTTTAACTGCTGTGCCGAATAGAACGAACGTTGACAGTGACAGTTTTCTTTCTTTGACGAGTTTCACGCTGGCTGACATAAAGATGATTTGATATGAGATGTAACTTCTACCTTTGTCAACAATATAAATGTTTCTATCAGCCCTATTAACGGAAAAAAGTAGGTTTGCATTTTGCATTGAACACTATATATAAGTGTACTGATAGTAATAAGTAGGCGTTTCATTATTATTTAGAACATTTACATCTTATAGTTTATTTCTTAGGTGTATCATATTTACAACATGTTTTTATCTTTCAGACAAACATACCTCTTAGAGATGATATAATTGATTGCACTGTTAAGAATGGCAATCAGTTACATTCCTCGGGTGACCCAGGTATAAAAAGACCAATGACGATAACATGTTTCTTTACCAGTTCTTATAGTCTAATAGTCTATTGTACCTATTGATTACATTTTAGTTGGACGCGGGCCAGTTAGATGAGCAGCTCGAGGAACTACTGAAACAACAACTCTTTAATGCTACTAAATATTTAGAGGTATAAAGTATATAGCATATTATTTGTCCTTAAATTTAATTACAAGTTTGTATTTTATTATACTAACTTACTTATAATTTTCAGCCAGGTATCCTACAGCCTGTGCTACCAGAGATAGAGCTGCTCCTCCGAACATGGATATTCAAATATTCGGTGTATGACAATAAATGCACCTTTGGACAAAAAATGTTGTCACTCAAATACAACACAAATAACATATCCAAGTCTAAACTGTACTGGTATTATGGATACACAATTGGATTAAAATATTTAAAAGATAGAGCTTTATACAGTTGGACTTCCAATACTAAAGTGCAGAATTTTGTGCACCAGTTAGAAACATTCCAGTTGTTTGGAGATATTTTAAATTTTCTGAGGTTTATACGGAGTGGCAAACACCCTGTGCTCATAGATTTCATTTTGGGTCTGGAGTTGACAGCTGATAAGCTCACAAGGGAGGACCTAACTGATTTTTCATGGACAAGAGAACTTTTGTGGCATAACTTTATTGTAAGTACTTTTTGGAATAATGAGAAATTCTTGTTGGAAAAATGTTTTTTGCCAATGCCAAGCACAGCATATTTGCTATAACTCATTCAATGGTCTATCTATGGATAGTTAGTGTGTTAGACCTTTTTCACAGATATTTTGAAGTAATACCATGATCAATTAATCCATGAATGAGCAAACATTCAGAGGTTGTTGCTAAACATATTTTTCTGGGTATATCTTTTGGTTTTACTTTAACAGCCCCTATTTGTTTTCAGGAACTAATAGGCACACTTATATCTCTAATGAACATATTTGGCCTCCGAAAACGACTCAGCAGCATGTTGAAATATGTGTGGTGGCGGCAGCATGTAAAGCCAGTGCTTAACCCAGGGCCGCCTGTTATGACACACCTTACTGTGTGCGCCTGCTGTGCTGCGCGACCTGTTCTACCTCATACAATGGGCTGCTCACATATTTTCTGCTATTATTGCTTATCGGTAAGATATTTAGTTATCTACTACTAGCTTTTTTGTATTAATTGCTTTCTTCCTTTTTGCTAACAGTTATTACTGATATCTTTTAGCAAAACACATCTTTGGATTGATTTCTTCCCCTCCACAAAATGTGTAATTTTTTTTCTATTGTCCAATTGTGGGCTGCTATTTTTTATGTCATTGCTTCATCTTGCTAATGGTTTTGCTCTTTTTCTTTCACTTTCCTTCCGGATCCAAATTGATTTAGTTAGGTTAGTATTAATTAAATCTTACAACTGAGCCAAGTATTTGCCAAGTTGTTTAACAAATAATTTTTCTAAATTTTAAATTCTAATATCCTCGTGAATCGTTGCCTCGCTTATTTAGCGCTAATCACGTACATTATCTGACGATTACTTTCTAGTTAATAAAATAAGACAGTGAAATGTGTGTATCTTGGCAGTAACTGAATTAAGTTTTTAAAGTCAAATTATGTTTTTCTTGTGTCATTGTGTGATGTGTCAATCACTTACAGTAGCATAGCACCACTAGCAGACACTGACCTTAGTCTGTAGATCTAGATGTTCTTTTATATTAACTTTTAATAGTGTCTATTTTTTTCCAGACTAATAAAATGCTAGATCCGGAGTTTGTGTGCCCTAAGTGCTATTACAATGGGAAGGAGATAAATAGATTTGTGATGGCTTAAAATATTCCAGAGAAATTGGCTGATTTCAAGAGGTTCACAATTTATTATTAAATGAGGTGGAGGTATTGTATCAACAGTGATGGGTACTAAGAGTCTTTTTTTAAATCTGTGATATCTGTCAAATATACATTAAACATAAGTTAAACTGCACCCATACACATCTAGGTTACCTGTAGAGGGCAGCACAGGAAGGTTTACTATCAAGTTTAGGTTTTCGGTTTTGGCCACAAGGTGGCACCAGGCACGGTTCCCTACATACTGCTAAGATCTATTTTTTAAAGCATATTGAACAACCTATTCAAATGAATAATCATTAAATGTGTTCATTTTCCTATTGGGTATGTGATGGATATTTGTAGGTATGTAAGTATATCAAAGGAGGGTTTATGCAACATGTTATAAGACCAAATTGTATTATAAATTTATTTATTGTTAAAAATTGTACAATATAATTTGTTTTACCAAATGCTTCGTTTTACTTAAACATTAACTTATTGTTGAGATATCTATATAAATATTGCAACATTGTATTTCATACACAATACTACGTATTACCTACAAACAAAAACATACATGAGATACATTGATTTATATACTTAGTAACTGAAAAAGAGTAGATATATCTTAAACGAACTTAATTAGGTGATTCATGATGGGCCTCGAATTTGGTAAAAAGGGCATTCAGCATTACGACTTAACTATTGTAGAGTTAAAACTAGATAAACAAGTAAGCTTACCTACTTGTTTCTCTGTGATCTCGTGTGACAAATATCGCGATGCCAGTAATTTTTGCTTTTATGCACAATTTTATCACGTTTGCAAATATAACTAGTGAACAAATCAAATTATTTTGATTTAATTTGCGTATCTAGTTAATGTTCCACTACATATTTAATATATTTGTTAAGCCCCAAATACTTGTTACTTATACATAAGAATTGACTTTAAAATGATCGAGTACAGTCGACGCCAAAGTTATGTTTACGTTTTTGCAAAAGGGTACCTAAACATATCTTTTCACCTCACTAGCTCGGAAAGCCCTTTTTGTTTGTTTAATATCTATTGTGAAAATCGCTTTTTATCCACATGTGGTGAAAGAGTTTTGACATAAGTGACAAGTGGCTTAAGTGACATTTGACAGCTAACAAAACGTAAAACGTTAAAAATGCAGAATTTTTAACATCGCAATTAATAAATTGCATCGAGTAAAAACACTTAATACAACGTCTTACAACTTTATTTTAATTCATAAATATCAGCATTCAACATTAATCTTCATTCTTTTTGTAAAAACTGATAAATTGTTCTGACAGCCGAATAAGTCTACGTACGAACAAAACGCATCTGACATTTAATAAAACCTTTTACGTCAAAACTTTTCATTTCAATTCATCCATCATATCAACGTTAAATATTCGCATGTTTTTCTAGGTTGTTTTGTTAAAAATTAGTGATTCGAGTGATGAAGAAGTATTAAACACCTGAGGAATTACGGGAATCCGAGCAAAATGCACCCTTTTCCTTATTTTCCTCGCTGTAGTGAGGTGAAAAGTTTTGTGTTATACACGGGTGAAAGTTATTTTACGTCTCGTGTATTAAAGCACTCGCTACGCTCAGGATTCTATTTTTGAACCACTCGCTTCGCTCGTGGTCAATAATAGAATCCTTTCGCTAGCTCGTGTTTCAAATAACACTCGCACGTAAAATACAACTTTCACCCCTTGTATAACAAATAACTATTGACATCTAATATGGCACAAGCCTGCCTGCACATTCAAATCCTTTACCTGTATACCTTTTCATATTTATATACATACATTACAACACATAGACTCTTTATGTTACTTACATATAAGATTTATAACGCACAATTAAAATCAGAAACTTCCCATTCATGTTTTCTTAGTGAAAAATTACTTAAGAAGGTAAGTATAGGTCGGCTAATCAGATGATTAACATTGAACTATTATGATTAAGTCTTTTCTTGGCTAATAGGCAGGACGGTGAAAAATATTTAGATGTATTTGAACTTGGATTGTAAGAATCTGAATTAGTATACCTACGCTTTATTTTATTATGATGGAGCAGTTCAGTCAGTTCTTTTCTTAGATATTTAATCATCTGGCGTAAATAAATGTGTTGTCTCGCGGGGTATCTTGAGTCAGTGATACATTTTCGCGCATTGCTTAATTTTTTTATCGGTCGATACATAAGAGCATAACAATCAATTTGATTGAACTGGTTTCTAGCTGCACAAAATCTCTTGTTGTTTAAATCGTTATATTTTAAATTATATATTTGCCTCATTATGAAACAGCCTTATATTTACCATACTTCGAAATAAATAGGTAACTGTTTGAATTATGTGTATATAATTCATACATAATCAATTCTAATTTATCATTAGAATCACATACACTGGGAAAAATGAAGCTGTAAAAGCCCTGGGTCACTATTGTATAAAACCGTCCATTTACTGTCTAGAGTTTTAGAGTATAAAATATAGAGTAGGTACGCCTCTTCCCAGGTGAATTTTTCGCTTCGAGCCTTTTATACATTCGTAACAACTAGACTTATTTGGAATGTAAGTAAATTATTATTACAGTAACTAACCTAGAATTTTGTATACCTACTTACCGAATCAACTGTAAATATACGCGAGTATGGCGGTTATCACACTGGTGCGGATCCGCATGCGGCGCCGGTGTGCGAGCGAGACAGCGCTATACACATGCAGAGCGCTATCTCTCTCGCGCACCGGCGCCGCATGCGGATCCGTCGTCAGTGTGATAATCGCCATAAATTACAGTTGGTAAATATGTACAGTAGGTATGCCTATATTTGAAAATTTATTACTGAATTAGAGTTCATTTAAATACTGTTCACGGGAAGTTAGCGGTTGTTCTGCAAATATGTAGCAGTCAAAACCTAAAGGCCTCTGCAAACGTAAGCGACTAGGCACCTGCGATTTTTAATAGGTACATTGCGGTTATTGATGCGACATTGATTTCGTTGCACATACTAGACGGCAATGTCTCGAAATCGCGCGCAAGTTTTGTGTCAAAATTGCGCCGATTGTAGGCCATAATTTTTAATTAAGTGTAGTGGCAGCTCTTGTCATACAAAGCTGTTTGCAAATAAATGTATCTATGTAAAGTTCCCTCAATTAAGAGTTCTACTTTAGGAGCTAAGTACTTTCGAATTACAAAAATCCGATCTTGACTTGTTAGTTAAGTATTTTAATTCAGATGAAGGGTTTTAGACTAAGCCGCTCCTGACTCAGTTTTGGATTGTACGGCGTATCCGCTACAGGATGAAACGGCCTATCTTACAAAGTCAGTGACGTAATCCCCCATATCCTCTATTTAGGGCACTAGTGGTGATTTTGTCTGTCGTTGCGCACGTTCGCGTGGAAACCGGTCTCCCAGTCAGCGACGTAGTCGACGGTCCGGACCGACCCGTCCGGCTCCACCAGCGAGTACTGACCTGGAAACGAGATTAATGGCAGGATTGATGACATTGCGTGGACGTGGAGGTAATTTAGAAAGGATCGCGTATGATAGATAAAAGTGTTTT
This sequence comes from Pammene fasciana, assembly GCA_911728535.1. Lineage (NCBI taxonomy): Eukaryota > Metazoa > Arthropoda > Insecta > Lepidoptera > Tortricidae > Pammene > Pammene fasciana. The sequence goes on from OU452279.1 coordinate 8,170,738, forward strand.
GGCATTAACATCAAGAAATCATTAATTTAACTATCACAATTTAGCGATACCATTACTCAGCTCCTATTAGAAAAAGAATAGTGATTGGGCACGAAGATCATTGTATAGCTACATAATACTTAATAGGTATTTTCGACTTTCGTTATACTTAGGGCGTTTTCATAAATCGTTGTAGGTGTAAATATTGTCCGGATTCCGAGAAAATGTAGGTTATTCCCAATGAGAATTATAGACTCTACTAGGACTCCAAAATTGTCCCAATTAGGTATACATAGTTCTTTCGCTTTCCATCATGCTATTTCCATAAGCCATGGGGTGCCCGGCCTTAGAATTGTCCCCCATCATATCGTCCCGTGGTTGCAGTAGGAGTCTGCTAAGGGAATATACCGGGAGATGGGCAGCAGCATCTTCCGAAAGCCTAAACAACAATAGGTAAACAAAAAAAAACTGCGCGTGCCAACCCGCCTGCCAAGCGTGGCGCGTATGGCAAACCCCCCCTTTAATGATAAGTTCCAAAAGGGGAGGCCTATGTTCAGCAGTGGACGTCTTATGGCTGAGATGATGATAATGATGATGATGATTTCCATAAGGTCCATAGAAGTCTACGGAATAGTACCTAGTGCTCTAAAACATGGATTGGGCTAGGATAATATTCTGAGTAGGAATACCCAAATTCCCTCGAAATCGAAAACTTGAACCTAAAAAATTCTGAAATGAAGCAGATATTTCGGGAGATACCTGTGTCTGTATGAGGGTGTATAAAAGTAAACTTATTTAGTGCAACTATAAATCTTACTTAAAACATCTATTATAGGTACTTTAGAAAGTAAAGCAAGGAAGGAACGTTACCCTTGACGACTTCTCCGTCACGCTGCTCTTTCTGGTGCTTGATGTCGCCGGTGTGCGGGTCGTTCACGGCGTACTCGTACGCGTAGCGGGGGTGCGCGTCCTGTCAACCACCATCATTATCAATATCTATTATATATAAGCATATGTTAGCCTACATACGTCCCACTGCAGGGAGTGCTGGGCACCGACTCTCATAGGGATCGGGCTATAGTATTTATAGTCCTCTCGCTACCCCAAAGCGGGCTGGGGACTTAATTTTTTCGCGAATGTATGCAGATTTAAAACTCATTGGTACGAGCCGGGGTATTCAACTTTTCGGATTCAGTTCAATGTGGTACCAGCATAATATTGACATACCTAATCCAAGTTACATACAAGGTGTAACAAAAATACTGGTGATCCTTTTAAGGGCATAATTGGTATCGTATTGTTATTACGAAAAAGTGAGAAAAAAATTTTTTCGCGCGAAAAAAAAAATCGGTTTAGTATGGAGGGTCGGCCGGCTAGGACCACCTGTCCCATAGAAAAAAAAAATTGTTTCGCGTCCAAAAATCTTTTCTCCTACTTTTTCTTAGTCGTAATACGATACCGATTATGCCCTTAAACGGATCACCAGTATTTTTGTTACACCCTGTATAAGGATTTTCTTTTTGGGTCAGTGAGGGCAGCTACCAGATCCCGTGCTGCTACGTGAAAATGGTGTTGGAAGACCTTCCCTCTATTTCAAATTAATGAAGAATCGCATTTACAGATTTTGAAAAAAACATACAGGGTGCGAGAAAAAGATCGTTTTTGGCGAAGTTTTTTTTGATGCCATTTGATCCCATTCCTATCTAGGATCAAAAGCTTGTAGCAGACAAAAAAAATCTGACTTTTTTGTATAGGTATGTGGAAATAAAATGATCGGTATATTTGATACTGCAAACAACTTTCAAATTAATTAGGGTTTCGAACTTTCGATTGATGGAAGTATTATATTGATGGTATACCGCAAATATATTGTCCATTTGTTTGCTTGAGTGACTTTAACTATAGGTTATAGGTAGATACTATACTCGTAATCTGTTTTCATAAACATTTTTTTTACTGTGTCAATCATATTGCTTGAGTATTTCTAGTTTCGATACCTAATAGAACCCATAGAAGTTTTTGTGGCCAAAATAACAACTCTAGGGGACTTTCTTCCAATATTATACAATCGTGACATAATTAAGAGCTTTTTAGCCGACTATCGTGTTTAGGCCACGAAGCTTGCTGAGTGGCTTAAGTAAGGTAGGTACGAGATTGAAAATTTCATTATATCACGATAAAATTTTATCGATAACTATGTCGCAGTGACATATAGCACATATTAATTTCACCTGACAAAGTATTAAATTAACCTATATGCTGAAAACCACCTATCGACGTTATGTTATGGTAATATGTTAATTTAAACATTTAATAAAAGTTTTAAAATTTAAACGAAAAATCATTTTAACTACTAAAATATAAAGGATTAAAACAGTTTTCTTAAGCAATTTAAAATAATTTTATTGTATAATAATATGTATAGGTATACAATTTACTAATTCATATCATATGTAGTTACATCATAAATCATAACGGTCATAAGGCTTTATCGACAAAAAATTATATCGTTGGAAGTCCCTACGTTCTTCAGTTCTAAGTCTGCTAATAAATATAAATACTTACTGCAAATCGCAAACAAGATTTTTTGTTAAAATTACCTAAGTACGTAAAGTACAAAATACTTAATGCCTAAATAAAAGAACTTAATTTAAATAATTTTCTATCAAAATGTATCTATAATAAAGTAAAATAAAATGTTCAACCTTTGACTTAAATCGATTTAGGTAAGTACATGCAGTCAGCAGCAGAAGTAGCTAAGCGAGTGAAGTGTTCAAAATGAGTTTGGCACGACTTATTGTTAAGAGTGAAGGTAACTTTGAACACCTCACCCGCTTAGCTGATTCTGCTTCTGACTGTACATAATTAGTTGCGTACCTATGAAACATGTACTTGGATTATTCCGGATGAATGGTGAAATATATCGGAAGATATGAAAAATTTAGTTTTACTGTAATATGATATGAGTTATTTTTGGGATTGCTCTTATTCAAATATTACCCGAATACATTTAACATCATTAAACAGTACCTACTTATAGTCCCTACAAGTAGGTACTTACTCTACGAAGAAAAGATTAATACCTACTACTATTGAAAATTAAAATGCTAAAGAGCCAGCATATTGAGATTATGGGCATGCTGCTAGGCCAATAAAACGTTCTTAAGATGCGTGAAAACCGCGTGCGAGGTTATAGGCTTATGGGCCGCCCGCGCCTGCGCATTTCGATCCACAATCCATCTCGGATAATGCCGTGGGAATGCCAGCGTTGCCAGCCAAAGTTTAATCGAGCTTTCGTAAACCGCAGCTCTAACAGATTGTTACTTGAGAATCAAATTATCGTTTCTGTTTCTTGTTACTAATTGGTTGTAAGACCCTTACCATATCATATAAGTAATTTGTTTAGTAATCTAGAAATAAAAAGGTTAAGCTGGTTCAGTGATCGTAACTAAGGCTGTCGTAAAAGGGCTTAAGTCTTCTTTCGGGTTCCGGTGTAGAATTCTGTAGCTGAAATATCAATCACCATTCACTAGGTACATTTATTTTTACAATAAGATGTTATAGCTACTGGTCTTGAGTAAAAAAATGTTTTCAATACACGCCTTGCTAGTTGCTCTTGAACTTGACCACTTTTCACTAGAATAAAAACGATGATAACATCGCTGTAATGTACCTAATACCCACCGCTTCCATTACATTATTGACGTTACCAGACATGGTTACATTATGCGCACTTTCAGACGTAATTAGAGATAAGCTCGACCGCTTAGCACTTAATCGGATTACATTGTAATTTTTTGTCTATTAATTAATTGTAACCATTTAATAAGGCTTTGTGTCATATTAATAGACTTAATAAAGTTGATTAACTCAGTCATAAGGGTATGTTACGCACGGTTAGAAATTAAAGATGAAATAATAGTAAGTGCTCTTTAGAGACCTTAGTGTCAGTTCACAGTATGGTTGTGTAAGTAACCGACTAATGTATTTACTAAGAGGAAAGTAATATAAAACATGCATAAATAATTATGTAGTAATTAGTGTGGTATACTAGGTATTCTCTGGAGTTAAATCAGAGTATAAAAAGGTAAATATTACACACCAGATACCAGGAACCTTTGAACATATTTTTACGTTCAACTTTCGAACCAGGGATCGAATAACAGTATTATTTTCATATTAATTAACCGGCATTCAATTTCAGTATCGCGGTTGTTAATAAATATTTTTGAATAATCTGATAATTTATTACGTCTACCTTAATTAAATTTCATATTATCACATAAACATTGCAAAAGTCGGGCGCCATTTCGTATTTAAGTAATATCGGTATAGATTCGTGGTTTAAATATAGGATGGGTATAAAAATGTTAATCCACCTGCTTTCCCCTTCTGGCGTCTGTTACTTACTTATTTTTTAAAAATAAAAAGGTAGTCTTTTTACTATATGCATAAGACTTAGTCTAGTCTATTCTGGATAAACATTAACCCTAGTACTATGATATGTAACAATAATTTATTAATTTTTCCATCAAAAAAAAGCTAAAGCAATTTTGTCCAAATACGAGTATTTATCCGTAGGCTTCGTTCTAAAATTTGAACATGGCATTGCTTTTTGGTAAGTATCATAAACAAGTTGTTTGATTACAAGACATCTAGTTCGATATTTGATACTTACTGGCAATGAAATACACAACAGTGTTGATATAATCGTGTTCAAGTTTTCGTAAGTTGATTTACTACTAATATTACTCGATCTTGTGGTAACTTATATGACGAACAAGTAATTAGACGCGCGCTATAGTATGTATCACTAAAACATGTCTAACTCTCACCGTAAAATAAATCTTGTATAGTTGTAGATAGAGTTGAAAGTCTTTATAAACTTTTCATGGTAGTTGGAACATTTTTGCTAACATATATGTCACGATAGTAGATTTGCTGTTATGAAATGCGAACTTGAGCTAGTTGATGTCTATTGTATGACGAAAAAAGCACTGACTTCGGATTTGAAGATCTCGTTCTTTGACCTTTTGTCTTTGCACTTTTGTTTTACGTATAGGGCAGAAAACAAATATGGTAATGTGTGTAACTCAACTCAGTTAACTCTGGTACATTATATTGTCAAATACATATGTGGTATGATTGGTATGAAGTAAGCATATGATATGACACAGACAATACTAGTCCAGTCAATGTATAAAAACTGGTATCATATGTTGCAATTTCTCGGACCCGATCAGTCGACTAAAGAGGTGAAATAAAAATTAGGTCACTTAGGGTATTAAGTAACTACCTACACGACCGAATGAGCCCGAGACCAGACAAAGAGATTGTAAAGTATAATACCGCTTTGAACCGAACCGAACATGAATCATATGTTTTGGTTTTATTTACTCTGTTATCGATGTGCCCGGCAGTTATATACGCAGGATACATTACCTACTTGATAGTTAACATGATTAATCATATAAAAAAAACGGAATATAGGCCTTTGTCTTCCCATTTCAGTTTGAAGTTCATGGTTTTAGATAATTCCTACTAAATCACTCCTAGGATTTACTTGACTATCTACAACTAGACTAGAAAGATTTGAGCTTTGCCTACGGAATGTAGGTTATGTACCTAGGTACACTAACAACAATATGTTTCGCTTAATCACATAGATGTTTTTAACCCTCGATGTACCATGAAATTACTGCAGTAGGCGTATGTATATTGTAATTGTGTAAGCAAACTCCCACATGAGCTCACAAGTAAGTGAATTGCCTACAAAAACCCAACAAAACCACATTGCGCATAAGCTCGAAGTCGCAGTAAAAAAGCGGTCCTGTGACCGCTTTTTTACTGCGACTTTTATTATTGAAATAAAATTTGCAGTTTACAGTGTGCACTTATGAATATGCGCGTCCAAAATGACACAGTCTCAATTCCAAAATGGGACAAATATTTATTAGCCTTAAAAGAACTGAACCCTTTCCCAAGTAAACACTTAGGAGGTGATGCGTCAGAACGATTGCAACACGCTACAAGTATTAACCGGAGTAATTTTGATTGATTTTTTGTGAAATCCGTGAGATCGTTGATCACATGGCCTTCGGGTACCTACCTACAAAATTCTACATAAGACAGTTCACACAGTGACATCGCCAAATTTTACAAGACAGCTTTATATGGTTGCCAAATCACGGACTCATTAAAACAAGTCAAATATAATCCTGAGATTGTTTATTCTCACGGAACTATGGTTTTACGCAGGATGCAGAATATAAAACATGATTTTGGTTCACAATAGTTGTTCACAGTACAAATAGTACTTGTTTCGAAAAAATCATTTTGTACATCACCGAGCTTTGATTTTTGAACCACCATGACTCAGGAGTTCGATTTTTGAATCTCACCGGGTGACTTATTTCGTACTAAATAGTCATCGGCTGCATACAAAAAAAGGCACCAGTGAGATTCAAAAATCGAACTCCAGATCGTTAACCGATTGTAATAAAGAAATTATGAATGGCGTGTAATTCATTCTCCTTTTTGACTGATATACATATAAATAAATTTTAATATACTGACCTAAGACCTTTCTAAATTTCTCTTTTTATTAAAAAAATTGCCCAGCTGTGGGAGACAGTATAGGCTATGAGAAAAAAAAATATTACTGGTATGTACATTATTCTTATGTTTCTAATTTCTTTTGTGAAACTCGTGTTGTTGGCGTATGTGTCGCCACTGTTTACTAGTTTTAAGTTAGGTTAAGTAGTTTAAGTAGGTTCGCACTGAAAATCAGCACCATGGCTTGCCGCGGCAACATGCTGAGTGGGTATCCTTTTTTAACGTCTCAATATGTAACTTGTATTTTTGCTACTTATATATTTTTGTAATGTATGATGTTGTGGCGTTAAATAAATGTATTTTCTTCCTTTCTTTTTTCTTTCTTTTTTATTATGTACTTATCTGAATTATTGTTTATCCATTAAGTTAATTGATTCGGACAAAACTATAAAAAGGTACTATTTTGATTTACTACAATGAAAGTTATGATCATAAAGGTAACACTACAGAATATTATGCTGATAATTTATGAACAATGGGAGATAAATTTGAATCGTGACTTATTTATTGAAATTAAGATCGATGCACGCTTGCAGGTATTGTGTGCTGATTTCAACCTTGCAAGGCAGTGCTTGATCGATTGACGAATTAACCGGCTAAGTATTATAATACTAAATGTAATTTGTTTCGGAGTCGAGTAGGATGAATGGCATGGCCGATTATGAATCATATTACCTATTAATTTGTTTCTATGGAATAGGTAATTGAATATATGTTAGATAAGCTATAACAACGTGGTAAATCCGCCAGTATACTATGGACCTTTGCTCCGGGCACACACCGTAACGGGTTTAGATATACTTAAACCTAATTATGAAATTACATTTGTACAATTGAATATTGAAGTAGTATAAGAATAATAATCGGAAAACTTATTCAATTATTATCGTATTCTTCCGCAGTAAATTTCCAACATGCGTGTACTTTGAACCCGTAAACTCTAATGTACTTTATGGCTCTGATACGTGAGATAGACGATACCCTACTGTTCAGTTGTCGTTTTCCCAAATTCATCAAGAATTAAAACAAATTAAGGAGTCCTGATTTAAAGTCCCACGATTTTCACTCAGTATTTTGTCAAAAAATTAATTTAAATTATTTTGGCGATTAAGTCCCGTTTTTGTCACAAGGAGTCAACCCCTTGATGAATTCGGGAAAACACAGAGAAAAATTATACGCATCGGTTTACCAACCTAAAAGTAAATTTAGAACCGTTTAACTAGGTTTCGTAACTGAACAATAGTAGATACCATTTCCACAATTTTCTACAATGCACGATATTAGGTAACCTTGAGGCTAACCCATAATGATGATAACTTTTTTACATTTATTAATTTCCTAGAACCGACAGCGCGACTAAAATGATTAAAACGCAAAAGTAAATCAGTAGAAAATGTAGGTATACATTGCACAATCTGCTACCACTAGAGTAATTGGTCAAGATTTTGACGCGCGCGAAACTCGTCCTGGGAGTCAAATCAAGTCGATCAAATTCGTTACGTCACCTATTAGCCGGGATATGAAGTAATATCATGTGTGCTGTAATCCGGGACGCGGTGATTAGGAACATTTGTACCGTGTAACCTCCATGTAATATTCTATCGATCATGATGGCTAATTGACAAGAAACAGGTTAATCGGTGCAGATAAGAAGATTCGTCTAATAGTAATTGGAGAGATCACCTGGTTGGATTTTTAGCCCCACGACAAGAACCTATTGGTAACAGAATTACATAATTTATTTGTAGTCACTTATGTCAGTTATGTCTTTCAGGAAAATAGATTTTTTTGTTATGGTTACCGGTTTAAGTTTGTGCTTTGATTTTTCATTATGCATAAATTGAAGATATACCTATTTATACGATTATCCCGCATTAAAATTATACTATGCTTTACTTATACCCCGTGATATCATCCTCCTGATAAAAAAATGAATTTATGATATGAGACTGATTTGCACTTAATTGGTTTAAACATATAAACCTAGTATTTATGTCATTATTGTTAGTGCTAAGAAAATGCATAAGTAATAATCAAGTAAAACTGTAAAGGACTTACATAATTCTGCAGAAAGTCGGCGTGGACATTTTTGCCATGTGCAATCCTCGCCGGTGCTGCCACGGCGATGTTGTGATTGACAGCTACCGGCGCTGCGGCGTACTGCGCGATGCTGCCGCCGGAGTGATGGCTGATGGATGACGTGGAGTACGCCACCGACTGACCCGCGTGCTGGGCGATGGCCGGAGCAACGAACTGGCTCACTGCAGGAGCGACGTGGGCTACTGCTGGTGCAGCATACTGGGACACGGCAGGCGCAAGCTGAGCACTCTGGTACTGAGCTACCACAGGCGCTCGGTACTGCGAGACCACAGGCGCTTGGTACTGCGAGACCACTGGCGCGACGGGAGTCAGTCCAGAAATCGGTGGGGATCTATACTGAGACACAGTTTGCTGCGCTACAGGAGTGTATCGCGACGGCTCGAAAAGTTGAGGACTTTGTTGTCTGAGAGCCGGCGATGTCGCATATCCAGCTGATGGGGCCGCATACACCTGTGACACGACTGGACTAGCCGTCTCTTCCGAGCTATAGGCAGCTGATGATCCTGCAGCGTAAGATGACTGAGACACAAAGTTATTTTTGGGAGCTAATGTAAATCTGGCAATCAGCGGAGCTGCAGTCACTTTGGCAATGATAGGAGCTTGAGCGTACGTCGCAAGAGGTGTCACTGTTCTTCCAGAAGATGCTGCTGCAGACAAGCCAGCGGAGGTGGCATAGCCATGATATTCTTTCTGAGCTGAGTATGCATTAGCAGCATTCGCATGAGACACTAATGATGTGGTTTGGAATGCCGGGGTGAGCTGCGGTTGAAGGGGCGCAGAAACTTGGTAGGCCCCAGCTTGGTATCCTGATGCTGCTTGGTATGCAGCCCCTGCTTGATAGTTGCTAGATCCCGAAAACTGATACGCAGGGGCTGATGAGATCACTTGTTGCGAGACTAAAGGTGCAGCAAGTTTTACTCCAGAGGTGGTTAGCTGAACTGCGGGTGGTAAATACGAGTATCCGGGACCGGAGCCCGCGTGGCCGTTGTCACAGTTGGGAGCGGCTTGCAATTGACTTAAGTGGAAGTTAAGGTCCGGATCGTGATAAGCGCACACACTTGTAAGTGTCAACGTGACCGCCAGTAATACCTGCAATAAACAGTAGTATACTTAAAGGAATAAAAGAAACGGTTATCTTCTGCCAAGTGCGAGAGAGTCTGTATTCAGGAATGAGTCCATTTTTGAGTAGTAAAATTTAATGTGCGATAAAAAAATATTTTTTTTCAGCTTACCGTATTCATTTTCGGAACTGTTTTTTGACGTCCGTGCTATTTTACTTACAAACTATATCATACAAATTTTATTTGTGTCATAAAAAATATTTATAACCGCCAAAAATATTAATGTATTAGCCAAAGTTGAGCGTAAGCCGAAATGAGAGCAAAGTGAGTCCGCTAAGACTTATATAGCGATCTCATATGTGTAAGAACGGGTCATACTTTTTCACGTTCGCCTGCACCGCCGCCGGTGGGCGCGGCCGCGTGCGCGCGCGCCGACCTAGCACAACACTCGTGCGCAGCCCGACTAAGCTCTAACACGGGTCATAGTTCAACAAAGCCCTTCAATAAACTTTAAGTACGTCCTTTGTCATCATTATCGAGGCATGGATTTTCCATTTAGTTAATGAAATCACTACACCAACTTGTTAACAATCAATTTGTATTTATGCCTTAATGAGTTACAAAAAGGAAATGTGCAATTCACTGTTTGGATTCACTAAAGTTACTTTTGTGTTATGATGGTCAAGTCAAGTCGTGCTTGGTCCTACAACCTCGCCTTATTTCTGCATTGACACGCACTGCTTTGCGTACGTAGGTATATTATTGGTAATAGGGCGCATTCGGAATATAATAAACCTAATGATTGCATTTAACGTGAATATGAAATCTAGGTTATTACGATTTTAAGAAAATATTAGTATGTGTGCAATACGTGAGACATTTATAGTGCGCAGGAGGCATAATGAAGTGAGTTTATTTATGTAAAGCTACTTGCAAAAACGGGTGCGGATAATTTAATACGCTCGCATTATCCTAATCCCTTACGATTAGACATTAATGTCGACAGATTTGTTTATACATATCAATTTTAAATACCAGCCTGCTTATTTTACATTAAGTTACTACCTAGGCGTCATACAGTTAAAAAAAAGTAAATAGGTACACTACGAATATAAAATGTATGTCATTCAGTTATTTTTATAGAATCTTTTACTATAGTCCAGTATGGTGTTAATGGGCCTATCATAATTACAAATTTATCAGAATCAAGTCGTTATTAGTGCATTGCATTTTAGAGTAGTTAATCAACAGACCTACAACATCAAATAAGTATGTATTATACATACACACAATATAAAAACTATTAGGTATCAATATAACTTTAAAGTTTAAATTCATTATACACACTAGGCTTATTGTATAACACTCCTCTTTCCGTAAGGGGGTTAAATTAAAATCTCTTATCTCAAGGAGGTAACTATGTATAAGTAATACGAAGGTGGCAAGTGGTATGAAAAAGCCAAGTTTTGAAATTCAGGATTTGTGTTTCTAGGTTGTCATTAATTTGAGTATAAATTATTTTAATTTCTTTTCGCTGAGGGAAAAACATTTCCCAACCCCAACAAGGCCTAGTTCACCCTTTAAACTGTAAGTAGGTACGGGTTAAGGGTATAAGTCTAGGATAGAAAACTGGGTAAAATTATTGCCTACATCAATTCTCGGGATGGGCCTAGGTTGACTTTTATTGAGCCGTGGCGAAAAAACGGGAAAATGTTAGGAAGATGATGTACATACTTATTCGTATGACTATAAAAGAGCGGCAAGGACACAGGGATCATGTACCATCGGGTTCATAATTGCATGGCCAATTTATCAATTAATTCATTCATAAATTGCCCATGCATTTTTGAACCCGATGGTACATATAATCCGGTAATCACTCTTGCATATCGTTACCTTATCTGCAGTGAGTTCGGAGGTCGCTCCATTTGACAGTCGGCACACAATTCAATAGCGCTTGCTCGAGATAAAACTTTATCAATTCATCTTTAAGGGCTCTTGCTACGTATTCTCACATCAAGTCCAAATTAATTAGGGAAAAACGATTTTAATCGTATTGTATGACCAATACCTTTGTCATTCATTTAATCAAGAAAACTAGTTGCGCAACTGAAAGCTTTGTATGGATTGTGAAAATCTATCTTGTTATAGTGAGACAGTTTCCTAACAGCCGAACGCACATGTTCCAGTCGGCAATTTACGTCGTTTAAAAGAGGTTTGGCGCCTTGCACAAGCTGTAGCCCCTAAGCTCTTTACAGCTTACATGTAAATTACGACACCCCACGCATGGTTGTGGAAGGATTCGGATCACATTAGCCGTGCCGACGGCCGACGTCTGAATGGTTAAAACCATTCAAATGGCGTTGGCGCGTTTGTGGTAATTGAATGTAGCGGCGAAGCGGATATTACCAAATGTAAGTATTGGGCAGGAATTTGGTAGGTTAAGGATAAAACTTATTTAGGTAATAGCCTTTAAGTTACAACTCGATACGCATTCTGTTTGATTTGTATATATACATACGCACTTAATTACCTTTTCCTTGTAGGTACCGGACGTACCTACTGGTAAGTTTGACAAAAAATGTTTTGCATTCGTTTGGTTCAATTATTAGTTGAAAATTCGTCGGTTATCGTCGGTCATAGAATTCAAATTACAAATTACCTACCTATTACCACTTAATAGTTATTTGTTATACAAGGGGTGAAAGTTGTATTTTACGTGCGAGTGTTATTTAAAACACGAGCTTGCGAAAGGATTCTATTATTGACCACGAGCGAAGCGAGTGGTTCAAAAATAGAATCCTGAGCGTAGCGAGTGCTTTAATACACGAGACGTAAAATAACTTTCACCCGTGTATAACACAAAACTTTTCACCTCACTACAGCGAGGAAAATAAGAAAAAGGGTGCATTTTGCTCGGGTTCCCGTAATTCCTCAGGTGTTTAATACTTCTTCATCACTCGAATCACAAATTTTTAACAAAACAACCTAGAAAAACATGCGAATATTTAACGTTGATATGATGGATGAATTGAAATGAAAAGTTTTGACGTAAAAGGTTTTATTAAATGTCAGATGCGTTTTGTTCGTACGTAGACTTATTCGGCTGTCAGAACAATTTATCCGTTTTTACAAAAAGAATGAAGATTAATGTTGAATGCTGATATTTATGAATTAAAATAAAGTTGTAAGACTGTATTAAGTGTTTTACTCGATGCAATTCATTAATTGCGATGTTAAAAATTCTGCACTTTTAACGTTTTACGTTTTGTTAGCTGTCAAATGTCACTTAAGCCACTTGTCACTTATGTCAAAACTCTTTCACCACATGTGGATAAAAAGCGATTTTCACAATAGATATTAAACAAACAAAAAGGGCTTTCCGAGCTAGTGAGGTGAAAAATAGATTTCGTGTCTTAAATAGGAGGTTCAGATATATTTTCGTAAAATATAAATGAAGACTTGTAGAACAAGGACAATGAGATTAGAAATGATTTACTTGAGTCAAATATGCTTTAGTAGGTATGGTTCATTATTCCACCTTAATATGCTCGCTGTACTCGCAGTTTAGACTAAATACAGGTATTAAGTGCGTATCTACATATACGAGACCGGCAACTGTCAGCACGAGCTGTTAATTATGAGGCTCGCGATCTAAGTGTTACAGAGACAGTAATAAAGTTCGCAATTCGCAGATTGGGAGATAAGGCCCGGTAACTGTGATGTACATTCGCCATCGGGCTTCTGATTGTGCGACATACGAGTTTAGCCCCGAGAGCTATACAAACCTGATTATTAGATGTGTTCCAATTATCGACTCTTTCTAAAGTAATTGCAATCAGAGAAAACCATTTACGGATTTACGTAATTCGGTGCGAGGTTCGCACAGAGATTGGGACAATTTATTGTTCTTCGAGGTCGAAACTACCAAATTAATTAAAAGGAGGGAACCTTTCAATCCGCTCGCTTTATTGACCTCATCAGCTCGTTTTGATTTCTTCGCGGTCGCAATCATATTGAATTGAAAACATTAATGTACTTTTAAGTACTCTCAGTATATATTATGCTACTGACGTCTAAGAGTCCTGATTACATAATAAATGTAAGTCTAAGTGCTAGTTGGTATTAGCGCTGAGTAATGAACCCTTGTAAGGTGTTTGATTCATAAGCGCTTTGAAGCTTTTCTGTGTTGACACACTTTTTCAACATGAACTTAAGAGCATGTGTAAAGTACCTACCGTAATGTCTATTTTAATTAGATCATCTAGACTCAATATTGTTTTCTTTTTCACTCTGTAGCAAGCACTTGCGCCTAAGTTAATCTAGTGTTCGTTTCCGAGTAATTACTTATATTTATCAGGAATTCATATCTAGAGCGAGCAGTTTGTAGTTTGCGAATTCCATGATGTAGGAACATAAAAACCAATGTAAGACAAGTACAAAATACGGTCATCTTCAAATGATCTAACAGGCTAGTAATAAGTAATAAGTATTTAATAAATTAAAGTGAGCTAGCCCTAAACAGAGCCAAACTTATACTAGGCGAAATTGTACTTTAAATAGATAATTTACACATTGATCGTAAAAACTATTCATAGCTAATATTCTTGACTATTTAGTTCCATTACTAGGCAGAGTCACTACCAACTAGGCTCCGGTAGGCCAATTCCTTGAATAATAAATCTGTTATTTGACGAAGCTAACTTACGGGTGAACCAAGCGAACTAAATAAGCGATAATTATCACTAGCACTCGAGCATGACAGGTTTCATTCCACTCAAATGCGCCATTTCACACTGTGCTCGCCATTTGAGGCTGTAAACTTAATACAAACTTACAGATGCTTTTGTAAACTATCCAGCGGTTATCGTGTAAGTTTATCAACATGTAACCAGCTCATTGGGCCGACACCCGTGATTAGCGCTTAATCCAGCTCTGTCGCAAGCCACTTCCTAGTCTACGCCTAATGGAAATTGAAAAGCTCAAACGTTCCAGTTCGAGATTTGTAGTCCACGTGCATCGTTACATAACTTAATCACATGTAATACAGAAAGTTGCATTTGGTAGTCTGAAACATGAAAATTATAAATATGTAGCTTTAATCTTATTTAATTTGGGGTCGAATATGGATACACTTCATCCCGAGGGGATCTTTTGTGTACCTAATGTACCTATTTTATTTATTTCACCTAAGTACTCAGGAGTTTACACAGCTTAGTAGCTTAGGTACTTTAGTAAGGTATATACGAACCAGCGAACCACCATTTTTAGGGTGTGACTGAAAACTATGAATATTGCAACCTGTCGCCTTTTCTGAAGTGATGCTATCAGAATTGAATGGTTTACTTTTGCTCTACTTGATTACATGTTCCTATTATTCTAATTTTTATAGAAATAACTTCTAAACGCGTTAATTTCTAATAGACCCACGATCTCAAGTTTAACGAGTCCTTGGAAGAATTGGTCAAAGTTAGAGAGAATTCTCTTATGACGTACCTAACTACGTTTATAGATTCTTATACGCAATAGTGATACTGATAATTTATAAGCATACCCCGGGGTTTTCGGTGCGGGAATGTTATACACTAGCCAAATAACAGGTGAAAACTGTAAAAAACGATACTAATTTAACATTTCTAAGCACATTTGGACCTTACTACCTACGTTTCATTCATAGTTTGGTAATTACTTTACAATAAACAAAGTTATAAATACACGAAATCATTCCCGCACCGAAAACCCCGGGGTATGTTTATAAGTTACGTATACTTTATGATTTGGTGTAAAATATCCTAATTGTAATTGAATGTGGGTTAATACGTAGCAATAACTAATTTACTGACTTTAATTACTTAAAAATTGTTTTTCGATCATTAAACGCTATTTCTGGTTTAGTCTTAATCTGGTTATCTTTTCAATTGTTATTGGATTACCTTACTACACATCATGTTATGTAGGTATGTAGATAAAATACTTCATATACTTACCTAAGTAAATTATATTAAATTTAGAACGGAACGATAATGAAGTATTTAAACGGCTTCGTAGCTAGATTCTTGTCCTATTCTGGCTAAAGGACACTCATTTGTGTAGGTATCTTTAAATGGTGTAACTCAATTTGTATGAGTTTATTCAAATGTCAGGACATATTAATGAGCGTTAAAACTGTCAGGACCCTAGAATGTAAGCACATGTTAGCACTATTTAATTTTAACGAAATAACGAGCTGTCATCGATGAAATTTGGAAGAAGGAAGATTATAACAGCATTAGGAAAATGCCAGAAAATCTTTAATTTGGTGTTCCATTCCATCCATTCCAGTTGGTAGCGAGTGTCGCGACCTTGTCGATGTATGGAGACAAGACTGTCACTGTCAAAGTTTGCAGTCAGTCAGTCATGGTGATTGTTAAAATTATGATGTACGAAACTCTCAGCGCGTGAGCCCGACTCGCGCTTGGCTGGTTTTTCATTCCGTTCTAATCACCTAAGAATAAAATATACCTATCTATTCTGTTCTGTTTCCCTAGCTGAAATGTTTGGTACTGTAGTATATAGTTAATATATATATATATATATTTTGATTATTATAGCTGTACTTCTGATAGTGTGATTAAATAAAAAATGTTCCGCTAATTCTTTGGTATGAACCTATTTTTTATACCTGCACCGCAACTTTTGCGACGGTTTGTAGATTTTTTGATCATTTTATACTTAGAATTTGTAAGTGAATTCACGTCGTAAAACAAAATTAATGGATTAAGCTTTGTATAAGATACTCTTGCTAAAACAATACTCTTAAAATCGCTTTTTACTTTCATTTTCGATTTTGTTCCTATTACCTACAAGACCTAGATTTACACGAAATACTAATGAATAACGTGAAGTTTCAATAAAATAGACAAATACATACAACAAACAAATTGTCCTTATCAGTAGCCAGTCTATATAAATTTAATAGAGCTATTTGATCTGTATCTGGTTTGCTATTATTTAAAGGCTGCATTTTCAATTTGATTTAGATACCAGCCATAAGTGCAGGTTATCTAATCCCAAGGCTTACCGAACCTTTGGCTCGGACACGCCAGGATAACTGAGAATATGATATGAAATGAAATACGTTTATTTTCAGACAACTAGAGGCCCATAGATAAATACCTTAAAGACTAGCATACATACATATTATATAGGTACTAAAACTATTGTTTTGGTGACATGACAGTTTTCTATCATGCCACCACCTGTGGCTTATTTAATAAAGCTAAAAGTGACAACTTACAAGCGGTAGTCTCTTTCTAATACATAGGGCTAGAAAGAGACTTCCGTTTGTAAATTGTCACGTGTAGCTTTATTGAATAGGCTCCTGCTCCGATGTAATATTTGGCAGCGTCTCTCGGAACCGCCGAAACACTACACCCTTCGGCCAGAAGCCCGTGCTCTCTATGATCCCCAGCAGCATATCATTAACAACTGTGCGTATTCGAAGAACGCACTTATACTGGTAAGCCAGCAAACGCTTATGGTCGGCCCAGTAAGTAAATTCAGATTAAAACATATGATATCAATTTCGGTTTGTCTTGCTTGCACTTACATACAGTCGCCATCATATCGGAGCGGCCAAGCTGCCAAGGTGGTCACAAATATCTAAACTACGCCTCTATTGTCAAGGCGATAAAGTGCATGTTCAGATATTTTTGAGTAAATTGGCCGCTTTGATATATTTGATGGCAGCTGTACACAAACTATACAATTCAAAGGCATTTCCCGTATAAACGCATGTTATTTTCTTATTGCGTTTTTTTGCTAGCCGCATACTAGTAGCCGCTTACTTATTTGAATAATAAAATAAATAATAAATAAATAATAAATAAGTAGGTATTTTAGGTGTTTTTGACAAACGAAACTTAAATAATTACCATAAACTTCGCGTTTGAATGGGATACATCGATAGACATCTACCTTGACTATCCACGTATCACAAGGGTAACACAAGGGTCATCCTAAAATTTATACCATCCTCGTATCATACTGATAAAGTTTTAATACGCTTCCAGTAAAATCAGCATAGACAGAAGGATATGCTGGAAACCTGGAATTCGTGAAATACTCTCGCTTGATCGGGCACTCTTATTACCAAGAGTGAGAGTTGGTTTCCATGCTTAACCCAAGCGGCTAAGAGGACAAGCATATCTGGAACGTGGATCGGACATGCCACCGACTGATGGATATTGAGCAACTTATCGGCTACTGAGATCTGTGCTTCACGTACCTACTATAGGTGTTAGCTTAGGTATATACTTACCACTGCCTATACAGGCATTATCACTACACGAGAAGGATCGGGGTCTCGATTACTGCATGGCCCAAGGCTTGACCGAGACTTCATATACAAGATTTTAATTTATTCGCGGATGTATAAACTGCATCCTTACCATATTTTTTTCATTACCAAAAGCGACTGGCAAATAGTAAAGGAAATTTTGTATGTAAGTTCGGAAAAACTCATCAGTAAAAGCTCGAGTCGAGACCTTCGGATTGAAAGTTGCACGACTTACCGCCAGGCTTCCAGTTCCAACGCTTATTGTAGGTGAAGAAAATTAAGAAAATTTAATTTTTACTTTTTTTCATTTTCTCAGTTTCGTTACGATAATTAGCCATACAAATGTATGGCTAATTTTCGTAACCAAACTGAGAAAATTAAGAAAGGATGGGACAAAGGTACAAAAATTCTGCAATTGACCCAGGTACGTAAGTATTTGATTGTTTTTGCAATTCTTGAAGGTATCATTGTTTGCTTGTCAGTTGTTTGGGTAAAATTTTGATTTGTACCAGTTCCTGGTGTCCAATCGAGCTGAGCATATCTGTGTAATTGGGATGACAATAGGTACAATATTTTAAGACCATCATGGAGCTGGTCTGATGATGGAGTTCTAAGGTTTATTAAGATCATCTCGTTGTGTAGTGGTTGACTCTAGTATAGTCGGCGTTATCATTTTATATTAAAAGTAAAATTTATAACAAAAATATATTCAAGTTATTTTTCTTTAATTAAAGTGCAACTTGGCCCGAGCAAAACTAGATCATGTATCTAAATGACCTGGTTCAGTGGTTTGAGTGGGAGAGTGTAACAGACAGAGTTGTTTTGATTCAGTGATATAGTAAATCCTCATAAATATGCACTTAGCAAGATAAAAGCAATTACCCCACGATAGTATCTAATTGAAGTCACTTAACGCTTCAATTAGTTATCGAACTCAAGGTTAACAATTGCAATAGAATAATTTAAATGAGTCACACTTAGATTAACCATAGTTTCATTGACACATCCTTGCGAATACTTGCGACGAAAAGCAAAGGCCAATTCAAATCTGATCGTGTGGAGTCACGCCCTTATGTTACTCAATTCGATATCTCATGAAATTCAAATATAGAACACATTACAACAAAGCGTTCCTACACACTGTTTCGGTCGTGACATTCGAATTTCAAAGACAAATAGCCTAACCGCAAAGGTTAAATATGATAAAATTGGAAAGACAATGTTGTGCAAAAGAAGCACGTACGAGTATGTCGGTGGCTTGATGAATTATCTTGTTCACGACTTGACGCCAATTGCCTACTCACCTCCTTGGATAATAATATAATTATTACAATACCTTCGCAAACATATTTCCGAAATAAAGTTTAATAATAAGATATAGGTACATTATATTTGTTAAAAGCATAACAAATATGTAATTCGTTAACTTGTTTGGCTATAGATTTGATATAACCAAATCTGGATGAAACTACGATGCAAAATTATTAGAAACTACATTTTAAGAATATGATCTTGATTTAATATTAGCCGAAACGTGACTTAATCGTGTATGAATCAACTTTAAAGTAGACACCTCCACAATTCGGGATTTACAAATATAGATAAAAACACAAAAAAAAAGTAAATACAGGTGTTAAACAGGCTGGTCATGTCTGTCGCATGCCAAATAGTTGTGGGCTAAGGTTGCCATTCAGTGGCAACCTGATAATTCAAATCGAGGGTCCGGCAGACCCCGCCAACGGTGGGGAGACTAGCTTGACTCTGTCCTGAAAGTATGGCCAGATACTGCTCAAGATAGGGAGGAATGGAAAAATTAGGGGGAGGCCTTTGCCCAGAGTGCGACACTATAGGCTCACAAAAAAAATGTACGGAACATCATTTGATGTTTACCAGTCTCTTTTCGGTGATGGAAAACGTCGCAAGGAAACCGGATCTAATCCCGATAAGTCCTATTTTCCCCTCTGGGTTGGAAGGTCAGATGGCAGTCGCTTTCGTAAAAACTAGTGCCTACGCCAATTCATAGGATTGTCAAGCGGGCCCCAAGCAGCAAACGCTAGGACGAAAAAGAAGTAGAATTATTATTATTTCTCGTAATCTTGCCCATATTCATATGTGTATCGATGCGAACGAAGTTGAACTAAGACTCATATAAAATCAAGATTTTGTTTTAAAAGTTAAAATGCGTATGCGGCAATTAGTGAATGTTCGAGTGTGTTGCATTAGCGGATATTACAAACCAAATAAATGGCCTAAAACCAACCTAGCCGAATAAATTAACGTTAGATTAACTCCATCTTAATGATTTAAGGAACTAAATAATCAAACAGGTACTACTTTTAAATTGTTTTCTGGTATAATACTTGAATATTGATTCGAGTGGGAATCTTGATGTTACCACATAGGTACATTAAAACACTATTTTTATGATATACTTACAGTCCATTCTACCTTTAAAATATGATTTGTTATCAAGATTATTCGTTTGTTATCAAATGACACCTAAACAAATTGTCATCTTACGAAATCGTTTTAAATATCACATTGACTCGATCCCAAGTAATCTCATTTTGATATCTATTTGATATGAACTTGATAACCAATAGACAACAAGAAAAACAGTTTTAACAGGCCCAAGCCTGTTTAATATCAAGGTTAAAACAAACCAATTACAAATTATATATTTTTTGTACCCTATTTGACTTAAATAAATAAATGAGTTTTCGAATACAATACCAAAGAACTCTTCATCATCATCATCATCATCATCTCAGCCATAAGACGTCCACTGCTGAACATAGGCCTTCCCTTTAAGGGGGGGGGGGGGGGGCTTTTACCATACGCACCACGCTTGGCAGGTGGGTTGGCGCGCGCAGTTTTTTTTTTGGTTATTGTTTGTAGGCTTTCGGAAAATGCTGCCTCCCATCTCCCGGTATATTCCCTTAACAGACTCCTACTGCAACCACGGGACGATATGGTGGGGGACAAAGCTAAGGCCGGGCACCCCACGGACTCTTGAAGAACTCTTGGTCTACTAATAATATGTGGCCGAAAATAGTATGATAAATTATCACTACCATAACTATTTTTTTTATAATTTCATTTGGTTGAATCACCAGATGGTATAATATCGTTTCGCCTACCTACTTTTTTTTTCACAAATTTTTATATGGCCTACGGTTAAATAAAACTATGCGAAACATTATTTTGGTAAACGTTGGTATGCTAACTGAACGTTATGGGAAAAGTTGTGTTTAAAATGAAATTAGGCGAAAGGATATTCGGTTAAATGGCAGTACACCGGGACTCTTATACAGGGTGTACCAAAAATACTGGTGATCCGTTTAAGGGCATAATTAGTATTGTATTGCGAGTAAGAAAAAATAGGAGATTTTTTTTCGGACGAGATTTTTTATTGTATGAGACATGTCGTCCCAGCCGGCCAACTTCATACAAAATAAATTTATTTTTTCGCAAGGATTTTTTTTTCTTGTTCACAATAAGAACACAATACCAATTATGCCCTTACCAGTATTTTTGTTACATCTTGTATATGTAGTAAAAGATTTAAGTATATTCCCAAATTTTTTACTACGGGGAAATGTGGATAAGATAGACCTCTTATTACCGATATTAGCTCTCCTTACATTCGGAACTTGGAACAATAGAAATATGTAAGGTTCAGAAAAGGAGGAATGTATAATAAGTATAATAAAATATGTAAAAAAGATCTACCTAGGTAATATTTTGACTTCTTTTTAGGTACATCATTCGCCTTGATTTTCTGCAGGGCAGTTCTTTGAAATTACTCAAGAATACTTAATTGAAAGACACTTAGCTGTCATGCTGTCAAACAACTTTTAAGAGACTGACCCTATGAATATAAAGCTTTAGATTCCTGTGACGTCATTTAATATGTTTGCATTGTACAGTCGCCATCAGATATATCGGTGCGGCGAAGGTGGTCACAAATATCTGAACATCGCCTCTATTGTCAAGGAGATAAAGTGCATGGTCAGATATTTTTGAGTACCTTGACCGCTCCGATATATTTGATAGCGACTGTACGGCTTCACATAGTAACTTCAAACAGAACCTCCAGTAGCTATGTGAACCTCCAGTAGCTATGTATGTCTTTAATATTCATATTGCTAACAGCGCCCTCTAGCGAAGTTGGTTCTTACTTTTTAGAGTGTATAGATAGCGACTTGTTCAATGCTGATTGAGTTGGAGTAACATAATACGTTCGAAAGTCTGCTCCACCAACAAACGTTTGTGTTTTGTTGGAAACGGCCAGATGTAGCTTTAGTCAATGAGGATTAATGTGCCAAGTGCACAGAAGGCGCTGCAATCGTTTAAAAAACATCTCTTTGCGTGAGTTAAATTCATACACCATAGAGAAAAATGTAGGTTAATTTGTGAATAGTTCAAAACAACAACAAATTGGAGACAATTAATTATGTATACTATAATTACTATAATCTGTATTTTTAACCACTTTGTAATAAAAAAAAACCGGCCAAGTGCGAGTCGGACTCGCGCACGGAGGGTTCCGTAAAAACCTATAACAATTGCTATTTCTTATGATTGCGTGGACATGAAAGTTTCGTTTTGCTACAGCAGAAATATATTATAAAGCTAAATTTAAAATATATTGTGAATTCCAATTTAATTTAATACCTCTACGCGTTTACGAGGAAACAGGTAGTAAGTTTAAAATTAAAAAAAATATTTTATGTACGATTTTACTAAAAATGTCTACTTTTCGTAATTTTTCCTTTGTCTGTGCTATATGGAGTTTCTTCGTGACAAGTTTCAAGTTTCTGAGTTTACGGGAAGTACCCTTTAGGTTTTGAGTTACTTGCGAGTACTCAGCTCCAAAATATGCAACTTAAATTGCTATTTCTTTTGATTGCGTTGGTTTAAAAGTTTGGTTTTGCTACAGCTGAAAGGTATTACAGACCTGAGTATTTGATATAAATTTCAATTTAATACCTTTACGCGTTTACGAGTAAAAAGGTAGCAAGTTTAAAATTAAAAAAAAAATGTTTTTTGTATGATTCTACTAAAAATGTCTACTTTTCGTAATTTTTCCTTTGTCTGTGCTATATGATGTTTTTTCTTGCCAAGTTTCAAGTTTCTGAGTTTACGGGAAGTACCCTTTAGGTTTTGAGTTTCTTGGGAGTGCTGAGTTTCAAAATATGCAACTTAAATTGCTATTTCTTTTGATTGCGTTGACATAAAAGTTTGGTTTTACTACATCTAAAAGGTGCTATAACCATGAGTATTTGACATGAATTTCATTTTAATCACTTCACGCTTTTACGAGGAAAAAGGTAGTAAGATTAAAATTGTAAATATATATTTATTGTATGATTTTACTAAAAATGTCTACTTTTTATATTTTTTCCTTTGTCTGTGCTATATGACGTTGCTTTGTGCTTAGTTTCAAGATTCTGAGTTTACGGGAAGTACCCTTTAGGTTTTGAGTTACTCGCGAGTACTCAGTTTCAAAATATGCAACTTAAATTGCTATTTCTTTTGATTGCGTTGACCTAAAGATTGGGTTTTGCTACATCTGAAAGGTACTATAGCTTTGAGTATTTGACATGAATTTCAATTTAATAACTTCACGCGTTTACGAGGAAAATGGTAGTAAGTTTAGAATTTAAAATATATTTTTTTGTGTGATTTTACTAAAAATGTCTACTTTTCGGAATTTTCCCTTTATCTGTGCTATATAAAGTTTCTTCGTGCAAAGTTTCAAGTTTCTGAGTTTACGGGAAGTACCCTTTAGGTTTTGAGTTTCTCGCGAGTACTCAGTTTCAAAATATGCAACTTAAATTGCTATTTCTTTTGATTGCGTTGACATAAAAGTTTGGTTTTGCTACATCTGAAAGGTCCTATAGCCTTGAGTATTCGTCATGAATTTCAACTTAATAACTTCACGCGTTTACGAGGAAAAAGGTAGTAAGTTTAAAATTATAAATATATATATTTTTGTATGATTTTACTAAAAATTTCTACATTTTATAATTTTTCCTTTGTCTATGCTATATGACGTTGCTTCGTGCCAAATTTCAAGTTTCTGAGTTCACGGGAAGTACCCCGTAGGTTTTGCGAGTACCGAAAACTCTAAAATTTGCAGCATAAACGACTGTATCTTTTGATTGCGTTGGCTTTTAAGATCAATTTTTTCACAGCTTCAAGGGACAATAGACCTGAGTATTTGATATAAATTTCAGCTTAATACCTCCACGCGTTTCTGAGAAAAATGGTCTTGACAGACAGACAGACAGACAGACAGACAGACAGACAGACAGACAGACAGACAGACAGACAGACGGACAACAAAGTGATCCTATAAGGGTTCCGTTTTTTTCCTTTTGAGGTACGGAACCCTAAAAATACCCACGACAAATTGAAAGTAGGTAACGAAATCTTTACATCAATATTCAAATAAATAGCCTTAATATTTGAACTTGCAAGTCGAAAGTGTAGGAAAACAACACAGCCTAGATCACAGTCCACCGAGGTGTCAAAACTGCTAATTTTTATACAATCGAGTTCTCTTCATTTGAGTCATGCTTGAGTCTTCAGTTTTTTCAGAATATTACAACTATTGTTAAAAACGGAGTATTTACCATGAGGTAGATACCATAGGTACTATTTTGTGAAGTCAGTTTGTAGAATTGGTAGTTTTTTCTCAAAAGTTATTGCATACTCGTAGTTCGGATAGTCCGTATATTAGTCCGCACAAGTAAGTACATACGAGTAACTACACAAACCATTTACCAGTTTACCATGTATTTGTTTTCCTAAGTTCCCGTGGTGATGGCACATGCAACTGTGCCGAGAAAACAAATATACATAGTAAATACCTACCCCGTTTTTAACAGTAGTTTGTCAATATTTTACGACCCTTTTGCTGGGCTACCACACTGACCTGCACCGATGACCAGTTGCCAGGCGTACGGAATGAGTAACAAACTCGTAGATAGTATAGCAACCAATTGAAGGGGTGTCATTGTTCTACTGAATGCCGAAATTTTCCGAACCTAACTCTTCGTCTACGCGGAATACGACGACAATAAATACGACCTTAGTTACGTCATTTATCTGTTTCTCTAATTAAAGTGGGCCTAATATAAACTATTCATTATATAAACATAAATTATTTATAGGTTAAACATGGGTATAATATTTTATAGTCTTTGATTTCACTTTTCGTTAATTAAAAAAAAAAGACATTACAAGTCCTAAAAAAATATGAATGTGATAATTAAACAACCTGACGACCAACACACTTCTGGCACCTTCCTATACTTAATTATCAAATCAACGATGTATATCCCCGATAACTATTAAGTAAATAGACTGGAAACATTTTATTACCTACTTGTACACATACGTGCTTGAATATTAAATAGACATTGTCGTCCGTACTATGATGCCCTGAAATCAACACAAGAGATTGACGATACTAATGAACATATAATGCGCCAACATGAATAGAAACCGTTGTAAGAATTTTTAGTACCTCATTTATCTTGTCGAAGGTTTGCATACAGTAACATCAGCAATTTTAATTGACAGCAGGACCTTTGTCAGTGCAAATACATCCGCCGACATCACATTGTTTCACTTATCTGATGAGATGTCCCTATAAAACGGGGGCTCTATGAGATGAGTCCCTTCAATAGAACAGTTTTCGTTACGGGTGCAATCGTTTGTAATAAGTGGAACATGGATATCGTTTGGTTGAAGGCTCGTATCATATCAATTTGGAGTGTTATAATTCCAAAAATAATGGAATCTTTGTGTGTCATTTTTTGTACGATCAAATTAATCGAAATCAAGCTCTAAATGAGCAAGTAGTACCTTATACTTGTGACATGTTAAATACAATTTTCTAGTTTCTTGATGTAGTGTAAAGGCGCCTGGCCCGCCGGAAAGAGACATGCTGTCGATCGCTGGTTTAGTGATGATAAATATTCAATTTGAATTGTTATGGCGTAAATTAATTTTTGACCCCCACTTTGCTAGGTTTAGGAAGGGCTTGGCCGACATCCTTTTCCCTCGTTTCTCTCAATCCTCCTCCTCCTCTTCAGTGGATGAATGTTAAACGCTTAAACGCTGAAATATATTTTGTTTAGTTTTTACCTTAATATGAGTTCGTGTTGTATTTATTCTGTGAATGCAAATGTTGCTTTAGTTAGTTAGTTTTTCTTCAAAAACATGTTTTATTACTCAACAATCGCTCTTAGATATTGTACCTGTAAAATTCTGCGCTTACTTGTAAAACATGGTGTGTATACTTGCTTTGGATATCGTGCTAGTTATAACACGTTTAACGCCTACTATACTATTAGAGTTTGTATGATATCTGTTAAGTGTACCTAATAAAATAAAATAAAAATAAAATCAATTCTCCTTTAAATATAACCGAATGCAATCCAAGTTCTCAGTATCTTTGAAAGTCTTTATATTTAACAGCACTTTGTCGGCAGAATGGTGTAATTTCGGTGATTCTCGACAGGTGGTGGTTGTCCTGAATGGGTGGCTGTTCATCAGGGGCTCGTCCGTGGCCATGTTGCAGCACGCCACCTCCTCGCAGAGCATCGTATTCCACCAGACGCAGCCGGCGCTGCCCGCCACTACCACCCGTAATTATAGCTAGTCTGTAGTTAACTATGACTTTATACTGGGAGTAATGCAGAACGGGCGGCTGTTGATCAGGAGCTCGTCCGTGGCCATGATGTAGCCGTAACCGGTCACTTATACCACTCGTAACTATAAATAATATATGGTTTGTCAATTAATATGCACGTTGTGTGTGATTTTGGCACGTCAATTAATTTTAAATTCTTTCATTAGATCCTTAAATAATGAATTGATGCATATTTTATAATATATATATTATAATATATGCTTTATTCTTTCAGCTGTCTCTTCTCTGGACCAGTACAGCAGAACTCAGGTAAGCGCATTAAAAATAATATTCAAGTACAGAACATTTAATGTAAGTACTGTTGTTCTTAGTCCACTATAAGAGATCACCTTTGATTCGAGGTTTGAAAATAAATAATTGATAAACATGATACATAAGTATTATAATAAGTATTTATATAAACGCCAGTAGTGTCCCAGTTCTGGGTATAATTCACTTCATAAAAATTTATTATTTTAGCCTAAATACGAGTATAAGTATGAGGTATCTGACCATCAAACGGGCGACAGAAAGAGCCACTGGGAGCGACGCGAGGGTGATAAAGTGCGCGGCGCGTACTCATTGTACGAGCCAGATGGTGCGCTTCGCACCGTCGAGTACACCGCGGACGCCGTCCATGGGTGAGCTGATTTACATTCTTGTACGAGTAGTGACGGAGCGTGAAACGGCAACAAAAAGAGCCATTAGGAGCGACGCGAGGGCTCCTAAGTGTGCGGCGCATAATCACTGTACCAACCCAATTAACCGTACCGTTGACTATACCACGGTCGCAGTATATGTGTGAGCTTTAATTAAACTATAACCCAGGGATCATATTTAAAGCCCGTCCAGGGATTAGCTGATATAACTAGATTGAATGATAGAAAGGCTTACTTTGACGTGCTTGTAAAAAACTGCCTTAAGCAGTAAGTTAGCATAATTTACTTTAGGCCATTTACCTTACCTAAATCTTTTATACAAGTCACATAGTAACATCAAGTCGTAGTCGAATAGGTAATGTGATTCCTTACTGAAACTGCAAACTTTCATTATGTTATAGTTAATGCTGTTTAATTTAATTTCAGATTTAATGCTGTTGTGCGTCGGGAAGAAGCACTCCAGCCGACCAAGCTCCAGCACCCTCGCCTGCCCGAGTCCCGCAGCCGAGCCCTGACTGGCTACGGTCATGACGGCCAACAGTACCTGCCGGAGAAGAGCCTGTCCACCAGCCCGCGGTACCCCAGTGCCAGTGCCAACAACGTGGGCTTCAGTGTCAACCATGTCTCGGGTCCACAAGGGCATGAGGAAAACTATAATTTTTAGAGACCACTACGACAGCTAATGCCATTGTATCAAGCCGAAAAAGAAAAGAAAAAGTACCGTTGAAGTCTTTGTAAATATATGTTAAGCTATACGTAGGTATATTTCACATGTTATTAATAAATAACTACACGGGGTATGGGCAGTAGGGGATGAAGGAAATAAGAAGTTTTTTTATTAAGTCCGTTTAGTTTAAAATAAATTAATTGTACCACTACAGGACTTGCAGGGATTAAGTCTTATCTTTTACTAGTATTTATTAAATGTATTTAAAGTGACTATTAAATTTTCTGGGAAAAAGTACTGATTTGATAACCATTAAATACCTATGGGGAGACACAAAATGACACAATACACAAACCCGGTGTTCGGTGTGGTGGAAGAGAGTCTTCAAGAGATTCGATAAAGGTGAGAAGAGAAATGATATTATCGTGCGTGCATCAAACGATGCTTTTGAGACGTCATTTGCGATTGCGATCAAACAACAATTGCAAGAAAACGTAAAAAAAGTAATATATAGATTTCTTCGCCGGATCTGTCAGGCAGTTGTGATACTGCTACTTATGGCATTATACAGATCTGTCCGCAGATACATTAATGTTCGTGTTCAATTCGCATACATACGATCATACGTGTCTGCCAACCAATACGTGTCAACAGATTGCAAATGATGTACGTTGTGTCTAAATCTAGATGTTAAAAAAGTTACACTGAGGTGTAAATTTATGAATACTTCTTTTTATAAAACACTTACCTATTAGTGCGGAAAATCAAAGTTTCCGCACGCTAAATGACTGTTTACGATCAAATAATTGAAAAATAATGTGTATGTCATATAATATTACCTAAAATTGGAAGAAAATAAAACAATTAAATAAAAAAAAATGTTTTTTTAATCGTCAGCGCTGGCGTTCTAAATGTGAGGGAAAATGCAGAGACAGAATCGCGACTTGCAGTCATTTCGGCACCGAGAGTGGTGCCTAGGGAATGCAAACCGGTTATTTTTTGTATGAAAATAACCGGTTATTAACCGGTAAACCGGTTATTTTCATACAAAAAATAACCGGTTTGCATTCCCTAGTGGTGCCAGCCTGACAAGAATAAATAAAAGCCAAGGTTCTGGTCGAGATCTAAGGGTTCGGCGGGCAGTGGAGTCTAATGGTGGTGATGCAAATGATGCAAATGATGATGGGCCGTTGAGTGATGAACATGAGCATTGAATCTGGAATAAATAAATGAATTTAGAATAGCAAAAGCCCATTAGGTAATGTAGTAGCTAAAAGATAATTCATAATAAGTTAACAGAATATTAACTATAGTTGATACGATGTCTAAATTATATTATTTACCTAGGGTAAAGTTGTTTTGAATCGCTCTCATCTCCCTAGAACGATCTTATAAGTGTAAAATCTGTATGAATGAACTTTTGACACTTGATTATTGACGTAATTAGTGATGGGGCTAAGATCGTAGTGTATCGTTTGTCAAATTTAGCGATTGTTTATGAATGGTTCGAATTAATTTAACTGCAACCGCCCCCACCGCCCCCCCCCCCCCTAGCTACGCCACTGGCACAAGAGAAGCCATAAATAATGAAAACAAAATCATACAATTTTAGTATGGAAAATAGGGAAAATTAAAAAAAAAACAGTGAATGCAGTTTTACATTTTAGGAAAAACAAAACGTTTCCTTGCAGTGAATTCAGCTATCTCAACGTTTTAAGGTAG
Source organism: Pammene fasciana (assembly GCA_911728535.1). NCBI lineage: Eukaryota > Metazoa > Arthropoda > Insecta > Lepidoptera > Tortricidae > Pammene > Pammene fasciana. Next base: position 8,200,565 of record OU452279.1, read on the forward strand.
TTTCCCTCCAGGGCCCGACTTATTTTTCCATCCTGTATATTGTCTATTGATTACATAATCGATTTTTATCGAGTTACGAAAATGTTATATGAATCGGAATAGCAGACATGGCCACAACACTAAATTTAAAAACAAAAAGACCGTAACTGTTTGCATGCTAAATTGTTATAGTAAAATATTCATTAACTAAGATATGAAAAAAAATTACGTTCATTAAGCTATGTTTATGAAAAGTGAAATATTGGGTTTACGTACATGACAAGCTATAATGTCGTTATGGGATGTTGTTTATAATTTCAAAGTGTCTTCGCGTTTACGTTCTCCGGGCGTTGCGATGTGACAAAAGTTCATTCTTACAGATTTTACACTTATAAGAGTGTTATCCATATTTTTTACACAAGTATATTATCATTTATAAAAGTGCTATGATTTTTGGAAAACTGTGTTAAATGACCCTACTACGTCTTAAAGGTGTGTGTGAGATCCTCAAACGCTATAGGCTCAAACCATTTTGTACAATTAGAGAAGACCCTGCAGTCGCACGTATACAGGGTGTAACAAAAATACTGGTGATCCGTTTAAGGGCATAATTGGTATCATATTACGACTAAGAACAAGTAGGAGAAAAAATTTTTGGACGCGAAAAAAAATTTTTTTTTCTATGGGTCAGGTGTGGTCCCAGCCGGCCGACCCTCCATACTAAACCGATTTTTTTCCGCGCGAAAAAATTTTTTTCTCACTTTTTCGTAATAAGAATACGATACCAATTATGCCCTTAAAAGGATCACCAGTATTTTTGTTACACCTTGTATAGGATGTAACAAAAATACTGGTGATCCGTTTAAGGGCATAATTGGTATCGTATTGCGAGTAAGAAAAAGTAGGGGAAAGATTATTTGGTCGCGATATTTTTTTTTGTATGGGACAAGTCGTTCCAGCTGACCAATTTTTTACATAATTAGAATACGATACCAATTATGCCCTTAAAAGGGTCACCAGCATTTTTGTTACACCTTGTATATTAGACATGTGATCATCATCAGTGATGATGATGAAACTTACCCGCGGTGGTCATCGGCAGAGTAGTGCACGGAGCGCAGGTTGCCGTCGGGCTCCACCAGCGAGTAGGCACCCCTTACGTGGTCTCCATGCCTGGTCTCATGCTGCGACTTGTGGTCACCGGTGTGCGGGTCCGAAACGGAGTACGCGAAGTTATAAGCGGGGTATGCCCATGCCTGAAAACACGAAATGGGCCAAATAACAAAGCTGTTATTGGTGTTCTGTCGAATTAATTTTAATCCGGCTTAAGTCCAAAGTCATGAAACTGATAATGAAATAACAAATTATTACTTATCGTCGCGTGACGACCAAAAACTCGCTACAGTTCATAGGCATAATGAACCGTGTTAGTAACAAAACAAGGTTTAATTTAATATATAAACTAAAGCTAAATGTTTTTCTTCAGAAGTAGTTTCCATATATGGTACAAATTTAATCAAAAGTTAATTAAATTAAAATGATACAAAATAAATAATATCTTCTTCTTTCCCTAAGCCTTATCCCATTATCTGGGGTCGGCTCTCCTTGTCTGTCTTTTCCATTGTGCTCTGTCTTGAGCTACGGTGTTATCTACTCCTATCTCCTTCAGATCCTTCTGGACCGTCGTCAACCAGGTGGCGGGTCGTCTTCCAGCGCCTCGCGCTGTAGCTGTAGCTGGTAAGCTCAGGGCAACTCGCACTAAATGGTCTTCAGGGCGGCGGAGTACGTGTCCATACCATCGCAGGCGACGTTCTTTGACCTTGTCGATTATGGGCGCGACTTTATAACTCCCTCTGATGTGGACATTGCGCACTCTGTCCAGCAGTGTGACACCCGCTGACCAGCGTAACATGCGCATTTCTGTCGTGTGTAACTTAGACAGATGCTGTTTATTAGATGCCCAGCACTCGAAAATAAATAATATAGTAAAACTAATAAAAATCTAAAAACTCGGTGAAAGCCTGTACCATGGTTCACTCCGCTGACAGGTTAGTGGTGGTGGTAATATATTATATATTTCCGGCTTTCATTTGTTAAAATGTGTAGATAGATATTACTATGTATGAAAAAATCTTACGTCATGGCCATGTTGCCAGCTCCCGTGGTGTCCTCCCAAACCTCCCAAATGTCCGCCCCAACCGCCTAAATGTCTACCCCAGCCGCCAAAATGGCCGCCCCAGCCGCCAAGATGGCCGGCGTGGCCAAGGTGGCCAATGTGACCAAGGTGGCCGAGGTGACCAACGTGGCCTAGGTGATCCACGCGGGATGTGTGGGATACGGCGACCGGGTGCGCGTACGCAGCGGCGAGTAGGGAGAGGGCTACGATCTGGAATAAGGACTTACCTAATTAATTGTACAATTTATAAATTATGGAGCCTTAGAGGAACATTGAAGAAAAAAGCTGTCATTTCATATCAGGCTTGTACTGAGTGGACATTTGGACAATGGATGGATTTAATTTTGTCACTCAATAATACAGAATATAATGTAGGAAGGTGTATTATGTAGGAACTACATAATCTCTTCCCATCGTGAAAAATGAAAGTTGGAGTTCATAGGTTTTAGTCAATTTCAGTTTAGGAAGTATGGAGAGTGGTAATTACTTAACACGTTCGCTGACAGTACTTCGACAGGAGGGGTACTTGTAGGATTAACGACGCTTTTTAACTCTAGAACTATCAGCGAATAGTGTTAATTTAGAGATTCGACGTAACGCTTTTGTTATTAGTATGGAAATGTCAACAAATAAAACGATGACTTTCGGACACGTCAATAGCGTTCGGCAGTATTCGTAAATTCCGAGAGTAGGAATATGAACTACATCCTGTATCTGCTGTTTCATTCCTAAAGTGACTACGATGACGTCGATGACTCAACATAGATAGTGACAATGTAATGGATAGTAGGTACCAATTGAGAATCTGTTTTGAAAATGTCTCTTCAAGCCTATAAGTAAAAATTATAAAACTCATACAATACGATACCCTGAACAACAACGGCGTACATACATACATACATACATACAATCACGCCTATATCCCAAAAGGGGTAGGCAGAGATCACGGATTTCCATTTGCTACTACCAATGCAGCAAAACGGCTCTCCGTGAGCCACTTCTCGCCCCCGTGAAGAACGTGACGTGAGGGGTGGCGAACCGCATCGCCGCCATGCGGATGACTATTGATTAAATAAATAACCACAGCGTTCTCACGAGCAGTAGGGATCATAGGGTCCCCTTATCCCTTAACGGCGTACAGTTATTGCAAATTGTAAGTAGAGTATTTTAAAACTTATCCAGATACTATATTACACTTTTTCCTTATTTAGGTATATACTGACTGTAATAATTATGGGATGTGTGGAGTTAATCTACACACGTCAGTCAATTATGGAAGCACGCGATTGTTATTATTAACTTTCAACCAAACGATGAACCACGACTTTAACGAAAACAATAACTTTTTACGAGTCAAATTATACACAACAAGCTAACCTGGGACCACATGTTGACTTGGACTCGTCTAATTGTGTGCAGAAATACAACTACCAAAAAGTGGACGTACCGTTACCTTATAAAGGAGTTTGCTTGCCAAATTTGTGGAGCGCTACAAATGAGTAGGGACAGCTAATTAAACCCTACTCCAATTTATTTGCGTTATTACAATCGCTCACCGACAACATGCAAATCAATACTAAGACTTCGTGCACACTAGAACCATGCAATTTTGCTTAGGAATGCCAGGAAGCCGTCCACCGCCGCCGCCAGTGTGTACTTAGACCAACGAAACGAAAATGTGAAAATGGTTCATATAGTAACACTAGTCCATCCTTAACTTGGCTTTGATCAATAAGCAATCGCAATACAGCCAATAGATAATTAACTATAACGAGCTTATTCCGTGAAATCCAGGTCTCGTCTTCGGCTTCAAGGTCCCGTTACGAACCGTTAAGCAGTTTGATTATTAACCATTTATAAGTGCGTGTAGGTAAACAAACCGGCGGCGCCGGTGTATGTAGTATTTGCAATTTTCAGCAATTTTATGGATTATATAGAAAGTGTTGTAAAGGTTACAAGAATACGGTTATACTATGGATGTTATTCGTCTTAGGCATCGTCCTAATGAAACGCGAATGGGCGATCATCGTAAGTTCGCGCGAATTTTACTCGTACGAACGCACGACCAAACATATTGAACTCGAATAGATGTCCTAACTGACAATCGCACAATCGCGCGATTCGCACGATTGTCAGTTAGAATTAGAACACCTATTCGAGTGGTGGACTATATTATCTTATTTTTATTCTCTGGCTTGAATAACTTATTGTATAGGTACGGCCACGACCTTAATGTTAAGCTATTTACGGTTTAAGCTATGTATTTTATTTGTTTAGTACTTACTCTATGAAATGTCCAAGTTAATGTGAACCCTAAATGGCTCAACCATTAATGCACATGACCGTACTTCCTACATTCCGTAGATAACTCTTGATCTAGCATCCAGGCGAAAACGTGCGGAATATAAATCGGTACTCTTGGATTTTAGATCGTTAATTAGTCAATAGTCTGTCACTGATACCTCTCAATATTGGGTACCATATAATCCAAGTGCGTGATAAGTCAACCTTATCGTTTTTAGGATTCCTTGTCTGAGATACGATGAACAGACCTTGTTTGTTTATATCGCATGTAGCTTAGGTATTATGAAGTTTTTCTAGCACCTAAGTAAAATACGTCATTATAAACGTTTATCTAGTTGTGAATTACAAAAATAGGGAAAAGTTCTAGTGCTTCACACGCTTGCCCAGCAGTTGACACTATGCCAATAGTGGACGTCATTAAATTAGGTAACTCCAGTACGCTTAGGTACTACTACTCCTCTGTCAAAAGGATAGGCAGTAAAATCATATCCGTTTATAAAAAACTAGTTTAAAAATCCATTACATTAAAACGATGACCGAAATGGGTGCATTTCGGTCATCGTTTTCAGTGGATGGAGAGCTCCGTGAAAAAGTCGTTATGTGCTGTTTTTGGGTGTAAAAAATGTCCAATTCTAAAATGGAAATTTCGCATGCAGATGTTTTTGCTTAGTACAAAAATTACATAAAAAATGTTCTACTACGACCGTCTAGTTTACAAAAAGTTGGAATATAATTTCTCAGGTAAGTATCGTTTTACGTTGATACTCATTATATATGTTCGCGATAAACGATAATTCGAAAGTCAAGTTTACAGAATCGATTTATATTTTGGCGGGCAGAGTGACTATTTTGACATTCGACCAGAGGAGTATTTTAAAATTTGGCGCCCCGGGCCAGAGAGATTTGCCGTAACAGTTTACTTCACGAGACAAAATATTTAAATTTTCTTGAGACTCTCTGAACCCTTAGTTTATGGGCAAACACTGAAAAACACTCTGTTGTTTACTTAACTAAAACATTAGGCCGTGAGGATTCCTAAAAACCACTTACTTAACAGTAAGCCCAGCAAGCTGGTCATTAGACGTGACGATGAAAGCTTATTTTTTAGCAAATTTCCGTTCTCAAACGCAATTACTTGTGTATTTTACCTGCAATTAAAAGCAAGAGCATCCTCGGAGTTTATGAAGCGTAAGCCAGGAAAAAATTTAATGCCTAATAGCTAGGGATACGCGGATTTGTCCGACACCCGGCGGACACCGTTCGTGTATGGTGCTATTCAGATGTGTCCGCAGACAAATCCGTGTCCAATTCGCGCCATACACGCACGGATTTGTCCGCCGGGCGTTCCAGGCGATAACTTGTGAAGTGGTTAAGGGCGATGTTTAATGAAGTTACCTGCAACTCCTGCAAGTCGGTGCACTTGTTGTATATCGGACGAGGCTCTGGCGAAGGTTTTTCCTTTAGGGCTGAGAGGTCAGACGGCCGTCGTTTCCGTAAAAGTCAAAAATATGTCATTCAAACATACAAGGTTCCAGAAAAAAGACAAGGTATAGAACGCTGTATCAAAACGGCACCTCAAGAGACCCGCACAACTCCTGCTTGAACCCAAGCCAGTGGGCTTACTAAAGAGGATGCCAAAATGCGTGCCATGTGGAGGAGAAAATATAGTAAATCGGACCCAGGGCTGCGAGATAGTAGTTAAGGATGCAACCGGGATGAACGCTAAGATCATAGTGCTAGGTGTACGCAAAAAAAAACCGCAAATCGATGTACAGTTTAGCCGTTTGGTACACACATACAAGAGGTCAAACCAAAGTTCTTAAATTTCCCTTAGGGGGGTGCTGATTATTATTTTTTGTATGGAAAAAAATGTTTTTTCAAAAACCTATCGTGTGTGGTAATCATATGAAATGCTAGTAGAGGCGGCCAAATGGCTAATAGAGGCGGTTCTAAAAATATACAACATTATTACATTTCAGCCATTTTTATTTATTTATTTAAACTTTATTGCACAAATGAAAATCTTAAAGTACAAAAGGCGGACTTAATGCTATAAGGCATTCTCTACCAGTCAACCCCACCCAGTTTTTTAAATTAAAACAAAAATGTTTATCAATACATATCACGTTTTTTTGTACAAAATATACTGAAGTTAGCGTTCTACTAGAGTTCTACTCCAGTACATTTTGTACTGCGTTACTTGATAATATTGAAAAATTGAAAAAGTACTAAATTCAATTATTTTTAAAATTGCTTTCTTGGGGTTAGATATGAGGAGATCAAGTATCATTTGTAATATAGAACCAAAAAAAACTAGCCATATCGTATCTGGAGGAGCCCAAACTTGGTATGTTTTGAAAATTATTTTTGTTTTAATTTAAAAAAAAATGGCTGAAATGTAATGATTTGGTATCTCTTTAGAACTGCCTCTATTAGTCATTTCATATGATACCACACACGATATGTTTATGAAATTTTTCCCATACAAAAAAAAAATGAATCAGCACCCCCCTCCTAAGGGATTTTTGTAGAGCTGCGGGTCAAAAGTTTTGTTTTGACCTCTAGTATGCGTGTGCCAAATGGCTAAACTGTACATTGATTTGCGGTATTTCTGTAAAATTAGGCTCATACACCGTGTACTATCAGGAGAGATTATAAATTGCGACAACCGCAGATTCTCAATGATTAAATATTCTACTGACTGAAAACGGAAGGTTAGTTAAATAAGTAGGCAATAGTTATTTTATCCTCCATTTTAGGAAAAAATGCAGTTTACTTTATGTGCTACCTACTGGGTATTGGCTGAGATGGAAAGGCAGCACGGCTGTCCCAAATCATAACCTAGCAAGGGATATACTTTCGTAAATGCACTTATTAAATAGGTTTTGATTTGGGACAGCCAAGCCTTAATAAAAAATAACGCCCTTCGTGTTATTCATATTAAGTAAGTGTACTTATTGTATGTTTAAAATTACTAAGTAAGGTAAACGTCCTAGTCATTGACATGCTAATGCCCAATAGTTGCATGCAGACTTAAGTTTAAGTACTTTAAATATGACATGTAAGTACTAGGACAGTGACACAAAGGAACTGAAGATTAGAGGTAGGTAGCGAATAATTATCAAAACACAACTTTGTTTTTTTATGTAACAGATTTATCCTACAGTTATGTTAATAACATTATTTATTATTTAATTCAGTGCCATGAATTCGTATTACACTAGTAAGTACAAAAATGAATTGATTTGAAATTCACCTCGAATAATGCTTCTACCTATTTTTCAGAAACTAATGTACTCATACTAGATAGACAAAAATCTTTTTTTAAGATAAATTAGTGGGTCACGGGTGGGATCAAATCAACATATTGATTACACCCGTTTTTAAAATTACTAATATCCGTGCGGTTCTCTTTCGCGGTACTCTCTTCCCAGGTTTATTTCGTGTCCCAAATTTATTTCGCGATCCAAATGTTCTCCATGTCCATATTCCTCCTGATGTCCATGGTCATGTACATGGTCGTGTACGCGGCCAAACCTGTGCTCATGCGACCTCTTCTTTTGTTCGGCTATCAACCTCAAGCGCCAATACTCGACCAAAGCATCGTAGTCGCCGGTTCCATCGCCCTTGTAATGCTTGTAGCTCTTGGGTAGAATAAGGACCTGGCCACCCGGCCCACGCGTGTACCTTCTGCCACCTGACTTTAGGAATCTGTAGTCCAGAACCCAAATAGGCTCGTAAAACGCGGGACTGTACGTGAACTTGATGATCCTGAAAATAATAGAATAGCATGAAATTTCATCAAATGTCACGTTAGTATCTAATACAAGTTAAGAATCCTTGTTTTGTGATTGCAACAAGGTTTTATCGACTTTTCTGTTTTAATAGCAAACCTGAGAATTTTATCGCCCTAGTTATGTGACCTACAATATTTTTTCTATGAGGGTAAAACATTTATTTTAAAGAAAAAAGGAAAGAAGTGGCTGGTATTTACGTCATTATAACAATGGTGATATCAAAATACTGCTATACGTGTTATAGTTGACATTACTTTATAAGTCCCTAACGGTTGCATTACTAGTCTTTTTTTTTCGTTAGCCTATTTAGTGTCCCACTGCTGGGCAAAGGCCTCCCCTCTTTTTCCCCATTCGACCCTGTTGGTTGACATTTTCGACCAATCTTTACAGTACGCGTCCAAGTCATCTCGCCATCTCTTTTTTGGTTTGCCTCTGCCCCGCTACTATCATACTTGCGCTTGTTATCACACATTAACACTAGTTATAGTTATGGTAGTAGTATTGTTATCAGTCATTAACACTAGTTTATTTAGATAGGTAATATAAATTAATATACGTACTCGTCCTGTTCAGCTATATTAGCGCCACGTCTCTGAAATAAGACATATATTCATTAAATGCTTAGCATAAACATAATTACATATGAATTATTTTGGATGCCAAATGGAGTGTATGCAAAATCTATTATTAAAAATATATTACAAAAAATAAATTTACTCACAAAATATGAAATTGCATAAAGTTCTAAAAATATATTAATTTAAGCATAAAAAAATCTTGCAGTTGAGTGGAGGTTGCCAGCTATAAGTGAGCCTTTTGCCGCCCATGAGGCCGCCCCGTCTAGCTTAGTAAAATTTCACTCGCAAAATATAAAACGCTAATAGTACATTACGTATCTAGGGCGTACGTAACGTAGTACGTAACAAGCGATCTGAGACCTTCTTTATTACCGCCCGTGGTGCGTACACAATTTTACGTCTCCTCGTGGGTGTGAAGTGAGATTTGCCGCTGCGCTCTAGGGCGGTAAATCTCACTTAGCGCCCAGAGTGACGTAAAAAAAGTTTTTCGGTTCGGGCCACAAATACCCGCGATCTGAGCCCTTCTTTATTTTACCGCCCTAGGTACGTAATGTACTAAATATTAAACTTTAGCATTAAGAAGTAAACGTACAGAAGGGTGGAGATTGCGGGCTATAAGTGGGCCTTCTCGCGGACCGTGAGGCCCGTCGAGCTTAGCCTTGAGGTAGAGATGATCGCTGCCGTCGTGATGGTGGAGCCGGTCGCGGTGCTCATAGTCGTCGTACAGGTGAAATGGTGCGGACTCCGCGTCCTTCATCACATTCTTTTCTGCGCTTTCTGATGCTTGCGTTTCAACGGTCACTGGTTCTGCAGCCGTTTTCACAGGCTCGGCCTCTTGGGCAACTGCCGTTGACGCCAGGAGCGCGAATAGTAATAGCTAAAAAAGTACATCATTACAATTCAGATACAGAACCCATAGGATTACAATGAGGTAATGAGAATTTAATTTTATGCCTCCAGATCAGAGATAGCTCCGAATGATCGCTCTTCTTGCTTGATATAATATTTATATTTTATGTAAAGAGATGACCCTGATTCATATCTGTCGATAGCCGCGGCCCTGCAGCGACGGGTGACGGATCAGTTCGCCTAGCAATCTTAGAGCTTGAGGATAGAGATCTTAAGCTCTTCGAAACTTGTCGCACGTAGCACAGTAACTACTGACTAAATCCAAGCAAGCGAGAAAAGTGTATCCATATGCATTAGTAATGCAATTACTAGAAAGAGAAAATCATGACTTCGAGGCACAATTTTACCACCTATAAACTTCCGTTGGCTGGCGTGGCGGCGCGAGTACTATTTTCTTACTTGATAGATAGATGTATGTTTGTATGTATGCATGTGTATTTATTTGTCACAGACATACACAGAAGTTCATGCAATTTTCCCGCAATACTGCACAACTTTATCAGATGAATTTAACGTTAACTCACCTGCAACATGTTATTCAGCTGAGGCCGTCTGAACTAATGTCTGAATCACCTCATGTATTTTGTCCGTTCATATTGCCTATTTAAGTAGTATCTCCGGATTGCATCAATTATCACATATCCTTCGTTATTTCACATTTAATTTGATTAAATTGCCAGTAAAACATAGCGGTACGCGTAATTTTTAAATTAAACATATGTTTTAAATGAAATTAGGATGTAAGTACATTAATTATATTGAGTATCAATTAGGTAGGTAATGTTTAGATTACAGGAAAACTAATAAGAAAGTTATTGTATTAAAAGAAACATGACATTGGTTTACGAAACACTTATGAAAACACTTCTTGAACGTGTCTTTCTCGGAAACAGTTTGACGTATAAAGTTGAAACTTGGAATAAGTATAGAAAATGTCGGCTGTAACAAGGCACTGAGGACTTAACTCCTTATATTTAATTTAATGAGGAAGTTTAGGAGGATTAAGGGGAAAGAGAATTTTATTTTTCATCTATAAGATACGTGTAACAATAGAAAGCTTGCTATAAAATAGGACAGCTCATTTGGACTTTATTTTACGTGCAGTAGTTTCGAAAAAAAGGTATTTGAAAATGCAGTTTTTTCATACAAAAATTATGGCTCTGTCCCCGCCTTATTTTCAGAAACTATTAAAGCTAACTAGAAACTGAAAACTGAATAGTCCACTATACAGACCCTGGAGATGACGGCATAATTATTTGGTACACCTTTAGCTTTAACAGTTTTCAGACCACAGCCTGACCTTAAGTTATTATAGGACTCAATATGTCTCTGTTACCTACAGTCAATTTACATACTACAGGTAATTTCCTATAATTAATATATTGAAAGCATAAGATAATAGTACATTAAACTTTTCTCGAACGGTTATAAGTTTAAATATCGAACGAATCTTTCAACCCAAGGAACTCCACTTAGGAATCTTTCGGAACGAATAAAGAACTCCATACTTAATTATCGTTTTATTGTTTTCAACCGAGTTCAAGATTTCGAAGGAGGTTGGTTATCAATTTGTCTTTGGTTATTTTTTGCAATTTTTTTATGCTTATTCACCGATTCTTCGAGGACGGCTCCACCGATTTGAAAAATTATTTTTTTGTTTAAAAGAGTATACTTCACAGTTGGTCCCATTGTCACGAGGTCCAGGTCTGATGATGGGATCCTGGAGAAATCGAAGGAACTCTCCAACTATTATGTCTATAGTGATTTCATTATTTTTTACAGCAACTCGGCCACTTCCTCTTGGAATAGCGGATCCTAAGTGAAGTCGGTTCCTTTCAACCGACTTCAAGATTTCGAAGGAGGAGGTTATCAATTCGTCGGGATCTTTGTTTTTTTTTTTGCTAATCCTTTTTGTTTTTTTTAAGTAAATGTATTTTCACCGATTCGAAGACGGCTGGACCGATTTGGAAAATTCTTTTTTTGTTTGAAAGAGCATACTTCACAGTTAGTCCCGTTGTCACCAGGTCCAGATCTGATGATGAGATCCCGGAGAATTCGAGGAAACTCTTCAACTATCATAGTACATAGCACACCTATAGTGATTTCACTATTTTTTACAGCAACTCGACCACTTCCTCTTGTAATAACGGATTCTAAGTGAGGTCGATTCTTTTTTGTTTTAAATAATTATGAAATAAAGTTATTGAGCAAGAATGTCGTAGACAAACAAAGTAATTTAATAAATATTTATTTAGTGCGGATGTAATTAATGACACTAATGACCAATATGTATATTGGTTTTCACTGTCACTGTTGTGGATACAGTTGGATTAAAAGCCTTATTAAAAATAATGATCCACATATATCTAGGCATATGTATACATAAGACGGTAAGACGCAAATCTGTCGAAATTGCTATTATACCCAGAATCGGTTCGGTTATTTGCTAAGGCGGTTAGCAGAATGCTCTGCGAAATAAAACTGTTAGAACGAGAGGATTTATCCATTATTTTATCGCAGTTTTTATTTTTAACTGACTTCAATTCCATTGAGGAAGGAGGTTTTGCATTCGGTTTGGTGTTTTTTTTTTATGTATGTTCACCGATTACTCCGAGACCCGTGGTCCGATTAGAGTAATTCTTTTTTTGTTTGAAAGGATCTACATCCAAGGTGGTCCCATATTAATATGGTGCTGTTCTGATGATGGGATCCATGAGGAATTGAGGGAACTCCTCAATTTTTAAAGGCACATGTATGGTGATTTGGGTGTTTTCTTAAGCAACTTAAGCATTTTCTCACGTAAACCGCCATTTCGATGCAGTGGAGCTGATGATGATGATTGTTTTGATGATAATGATAAAGATTTTTTTATGCAGGATGTTCAGCGATTACTTCGAAACCCGTGGTTCAATTTGAATAATTTTTTTTGTTTGAAAGGAACTACCTCGAAGATGGTCCCACATTTATCTGGTGCTGTTCTGATGATGGGATCCATGAGAAATTGAGGGAACTCCTCAATTTTTAAAGGCACATGTATGGTGATTTGGGTGTTTTCTTAAGCAACTCAAGCATTTTCTCACGAAAACCACCATTTCGATGCAGTGGACCTGATGATGATGATTGTTTTGATGATAATGATGAAGATTTTTTTAAATGTAGGATGTTCAGTGATTACTCGGAGACCCGTGGTCCGATTTGAATAATTCTTTTTTTGTATGAAAATAACTACCTTGAAGATAGTCCTACGTTAATCTGGTGCTGTTCTGATGATGGGATCCATGAGCAACTGAGGGAACTCCTCAATTTTTAAAGGCACGTGTATGGTGATTGGGGTGTTTTCTTAAGCTACTCAAGCATTTTCCCACGAAAATCACCAATTTGATGGAGTGGCCCTGATGATGATGATTGATTTGATGATAATGATGAAGATTTTTTTAAATGTAGGATGTTCAGCCATTACTCGGAGACCCGTGGTTCGATTTGAATAATTCTTTTTTTGTATGAAAATAACTACCTTGAAGATAGTCCTACGTTAATCTGGTGCTGTTCTGATGATGGGATCCATGAGCAACTGAGGGAACTCCTCAATTTTTAAAGGCACGTGTATGGTGATTGGGGTGTTTTCTTAAGCTATGAGCATTTTCTCACGGAAACCACCAATTTCATGGAGTGGACCTGATGATGATGATTGATTTGATGATAATGATGAAGATTTTTTTAAATGTAGGATGTTCAGCGATTACTCGGAGACCCCTGGTCCGATTTGAATAATTCTTTTTTTGTATGAAAATAACTACCTTGAAGATAGTCCTACGTTAATCTGGTGCTGTTCTGATGATGGGATCCATGAGCAACTGAGGGAACTCCTCAATTTTTAAAGGCACGTGTATGGTGATTGGGGTGTTTTCTTAAGCTACTCAAGCATTTTCCCACGAAAATCACCAATTTGATGGAGTGGCCCTGATGATGATGATTGATTTGATGATAATGATGAAGATTTTTTTAAATGTAGGATGTTCAGCCATTACTCGGAGACCCGTGGTTCGATTTGAATAATTCTTTTTTTGTATGAAAATAACTACCTTGAAGATAGTCCTACGTTAATCTGGTGCTGTTCTGATGATGGGATCCATGAGCAACTGAGGGAACTCCTCAATTTTTAAAGGCACGTGTATGGTGATTGGGGTGTTTTCTTAAGCTATGAGCATTTTCTCACGGAAACCACCAATTTCATGGAGTGGACCTGATGATGATGATTGATTTGATGATAATGATGAAGATTTTTTTAAATGTAGGATGTTCAGCGATTACTCGGAGACCCCTGGTCCGATTTGAATAATTCTTTTTTTGTATGTATATAATAACTACCTTGAAGATAGTCCTACGTTAATCTGATGAATTCTGATGATGGGATCCATGAGCAACTGAGAGAACTCCTCAATTTTTAAAGGCACATGTATGTTGATTTGGGTGTTTTCTGAAGCAACTTAAGCATTTCCTCTCGAAAACCACCAATTTGATGGAGTGGCACTAATTATATATACGTGGAACTTTCCTTAGATTGACAAGGTGTATTATGAACTTTGATATATCTTTACCGATTATTACGAGACTCGTTGTCCGATTTTGATAAATATATAACCACTAAAAATGGAAAAATAAAAACTTTTTACAAAAAAAAGATAACCGACTTCAAAAAGGATAAAATGAATAATTATATTATTTATATGCGCTACTAACTGATATGTTTTAAGTCGGTGCCAAGCCAATAATTACAAAACCAGTCAAATCAGCTTCAAGTGTGAACATCACAAAACATCGGTACTAATAATGCAAAGGTGAATGTGATTTCTTTCCGTTACATTTTCATGTCTAAACTACTAATCCAATTTGGATGAAATGTCAGCCGTATATTTATACTCTGATAATACACATCTACTTTGTCAATAATCAGAAAAAGGCACAAATTAAAAAAAATGTAGACGCGTAAGATTGGCCTTCCATCGAAAATTTGAATATCGTGCCTTTTTTCACTGACACGGCGGATGTACTGGGTGTATCTGAGTATTCTGAGTATAGAAAAATTAATCTAGCTATTCAATTCCTTAAAATTTCGAATTCAACCTTATGAAGAAGGATAAATAGTTCAAACCGAACCACGGGCTTCGTTCGAGGTACGGTTAGTCCGAACAGTGTGTTAACAAAAATAAGACGCAAGATTATACTTTCGGTACCTACTTGCGTAACAGTTAGCGCATGCTTGAAACGAATGTATACCTACGTGCAATCCATACCGTATTTATTAGATATACGGTAAACACATCGCCTCGTTCGTATTAACTCGTCTAAATTTGGCTTGGCACCGACTTCAAACATATCAGTTGGTAGCGCATATAAATAATATAATTATTCATTTTATCCTTTTTGAAGTCGGTTATCTTTTTTTTGTAAAAAGTTTTTATTTATGACTACCTCCAGTCTTTATCAACCCAAACATGGTACCAAAACATTAGATTGTCATCTAACTTACTCTAGTATGCTAAATTTCAGCTCAATCGGAAATCAGTAACTGGTTCAAATCTGGCTTGCAAGATTTTATATATACAACAAAATAACTGTCATTGTAAGTAAAAAAACCGGCGAAGAGCATGTTGGGCCATGCTCAGTGTAGGGTTCCGTAAACTGAGACCATTAATTCAAAAGGTCGTTTCTTACGGGAAATTTGGCGGCGCTTACGTCATTTTTACTTACGTCCTTTCACTGTGGGTTTTTGAATGATAACTAAAAAACGGCTCAACCGATTTATTTCAATATAGTTTTCATTGAAGGTACTCATTAGGCCTCAGTTTCATGATTTTTTTCAAAATTTTAGGACCCACGATTCAAAAGTTAGATGGGGGGGGGGGGGACGCCCTGTTTTAAACTGTCGGAGCTATTATTTCCGAAAGTATTAGTTTTATCCAAAAATTGTTTTAAAAGACCCTAATTATTTTTAAAAGACCTATCCAACGATACCCCACACAACTTGGTTGGAACGAAAAAAAATTTCGCCCCCCACTTCACGTGTACGGGAGGTACCCTAACAAAATATATTTTTCGCGTTTTTATTCTACCGTTTTGTCGGCTTGGTTAATGCACATATTCAAACCAAATTTCAGCTTTCTAGTGCTAACGGTCACTGAGCTAGACCGCGGACGGACGGACGGACGGACGGACGGACGGACATGGCGAAACTATAAGGGTTCCGTTATTACCATTTTGGCTACGGAAACCTAAAAAACGCTTATAAAAGCATAAAATTTTCATGCTAAATATTTCTACCGGGACGTGGTATCTGGAAAAAATTATGTGTTTGTTTTTTTTTTTGATGTAATTTCTAGACATAGGTACAAGCTGTAACGGGTGCGTCCCATAAGATATAACTACAAAATATATAATTTCATATTAATAACGTTCATAAGATATAATGAACGTTTGCTATAACAACAAAATCAATATTTTTATTAGGAATAACGGTCAATTAATATAATACTCATTTTGTATAATAACTTATCATATAACACTCAAATACTCTAAATTTAGTTAATATAACATACATAACGTATATCGATCATAATATATACTATCTTTTAATATAATAATTACAAAATATAATAGCGTATGATATACTAAACTCCATTCCAACCTTTTTCCCCAAAGTGTAATGTTTTCACGGATATCAAACTAAATCAATAGGTAGGTTAGGTTCGTTAGGTAGCTTCAGATGCCCGAAGGGCAAACCGCCCGGAAATAGGAGCCCCGCGAAGCGGGGCTCCGTCTAGTCTAGTTAAGTTGAGGATTCAACATCTTGAGAATTTCAGAATAGCTAATTAGACGAGCTGCTACTTAAAAAATCGTGTAGACCAGCTTTTAGGTAAGTTGATATGTACACGAGCTGCGATTTAGATAACCCGTTATTCTATACGAGCATTATGTATATTTTGGTGTTAGATGTATTGAATATTATACATTATAAATCTAAGGTATTATGAACGTTATACATTATGACCGTTATATACAACGATATTATACTTAAACAACGTTATACTTAACAAAATTAGATATTTTGATGTTATATCAAACGTTCATTATATACTTTGAACGGTATACAAAACAAGCTTATACAATATGAGCGTATAGAATATGAATATTATACAATAAGTTCTTATATCTTTTATTACTTACCCGATCCGGGTGCGTCCCATAAGATATAACTACAAAATATATAATTTCATATTAATAACGTTCACAAGATATAATGAACGTTTGCTATAACAACAAAATCTATATTTTTATTAGGAATAACGGTCAATTAATATAACACTCATTTTGTATAATAACTTATCATATAACACTCAAATACTCTAAATTTGTTTAATATAACATACATAACGTATATCGATCATAAGATATACTATCTTTTAGTATAATAATTACAAAATATAATAGCGTATGATATACTAAATAGGTTATAAACTCCATTCCAACCTTTTCCCCCAAAGTGTAATGTTTTCACGGATTTCAAACTAAATCAATAGGTAGAATAGGTAGGTTAGGTTCGTTAGGTAGCTTCAGATGCCCGAAGGGCAAAACGCCCGGAAATAGGAGCCCCGCTTCGCGGGGCTCCGTCTAGTTAAGCTGAGGATTCAACATTTTGAGAATTTTAGAATAGCTAATTAGACTAGCTGCTACTTAAAAAATCGTGTAGACCAGTTGCTTTTAGGCGAGTTGATATGTACACGAGCTGCGATTTAGACAACCCGTTATTCTATACGAGCATTATGTATTTTGGTGTTAGATGTATTGAATATTATACATTATAAATCTAAGGTATTATGAACGTTATACATTATGACCGTTATATACAACGATATTATACTTAAACAAACAAACTTAACAAAATTAGATATTTTGATGTTATATCAAACGTTCATTATAGACTTTGAACGGTATACAAAACAAGCTTATGCAATATGAGCGTATATAATATGAATATTATACAATACGTTCTTATATCCTTTATTACTTACCCGTCCGAGCCGGCCAACCCTCCATACAAAACCAAAAAAATCTTTCGAGTAAAATTTATTTTTCTTAGTTTTTCATAAGCAGAATACAATACCATTTATGCCCTTAATAGGATCACCAGTATTTTTTATTACACCTTGTATTAAAAAAATCATCGGGATTTTGATGAAATATATTCAAAATCGATCGCGATGCTCCTAACTCAAGCTTGCGATTTGCGATTGCGCACTGAGCACATACATATTAAATTGTAGGATAATGGGGAAAGGCATAAAGAATTTGAGGGTTAATGAATATAACATATGTTTTTATTATTTAAAACACATTTTAGGAAGCATTCCTTTATTTGCATACCCATTGATAGCATTATTGTTATTTAACAATAATTTTTTTCTGTTGTGCGGTACATGCTTCCTTTAAACTTTGAATACTACCTAGTTCGTTTTATTTCTATTGTTTATTCGTCTTCCATCAAGACAACGCTACCGTGACTCTCATTCCTAGTGCTATGAACTATTAAGTTTAACTTTGCTTTTTTAGTCACGGCGGTGTTGATGACGATGCGTGTGTTCAGGGAGGATGATAGGTTTGTGCATACGCTGGAGCTGCACGCGAGGTTCATGGTGTCTGTCGGATCTTTCCTCAATTCGTATAGGTCTACGCTCTTCAGGCTTTCTGTGTTTTTCTGTTAGCTCGTGATGACGCTCGATGCTAAATGGACGCAACAATATAGGTAAAAGTTCTACCTGCTCATGTTTTTTGTGACTATGGTGATCTTTCCAGCCATGTACTTCATTGCGACCTCGTTGTTCTTCACGGACTCTTTCTTCTTCACGACCTCGCTGTTCCGCACGACCACTTTGCTTTTCACGATCTCTTTCTTCTTCGCGACCTCGCTGTTCCACACGGCCTCTTTCTTCTTCGCGACTTCGCTGTTCCACACGGCCTCTTTCTTCTACGCGACTTCGCTGTTCCACACGGCCTCTTTCTTCTTCGCGACCTTGCTGTTCCACACGGCCTCTTTCTTCTTCGCAACCTCGCTGTTCCACACGGCCTCTTTCTTCTTCGCGAACTCGCTGTTCCTCACGACCTCTTTGCTCCTCTCGAACTCGTTCTGAACGGCGATTTTCTATTTCCTCGCGATGTCCATGGATTTCATGATGGACGTAAATCGATTTCGGTATTTCGTGGCCTTGATGTCCCTTGTGAATAGGATGATGAATTTTCGAATAGTGTTCGATATGAACTGGTTTATGGTGTTTAACTTCCCTGCGAGGTTCCCCTTCTTCTTGGATGCGAGCTTCTAGGCCAGATGTGACCGCAGTTTCCTCTGAGCGACGCCATTCTCTACGTGTGGGTTCTTCGTGATGTTTTCGATATTTATGATTAATGTAGTACTCGATATGCACTGGCTTATGTAGCTTATGGTGCCTAGTCTCGGGGCGTCTATCATTACGCTCTTCAGCTTTCACAGCATCTTCATGTGCGGCTTCGTTTACTTCAGGTTCACCTTGCTCTGCTGAGCGTGGGGGTTCCTCATTGACAATCTCTATTACTGGTTTAATGATTTCTTCAACACCAGGTTCCTCTACTCTAGGCTCCGCTACATGAGGTTCTTCTTCACGAGGCTCCTCTTCTTGACGCTCTTCTTCACGGTGTACCTCTTCACGAGGCTCCTCTACATGAGGCTCCTCGACACGAGGCTCCTCTACATTAGGTTCCTCTACGCGATACCCCTCTTCACGAGGTTTTTCTACATGGGGCTCTTCACTGCGAGGCTCCTCTAAACGGGGCTCTTCAATGTGAGGATGTTCGATATGTCCATGATGCTTAGAGTAGTGGACATGTGCTCTAAACCTGTTGAAAACCAAACATGTTAAACTTAGGGACTCTTTAAAATCAAAATATTTGGGCCACTTACTAACGAAACTAAAAATATGAGAGTCTGGCAGTATACTACATTGACTACATACCAACTAAACAAATATTATGAACGATATCTACTTTTTTGGTGTGTCCTACCCGTTTATTATGATTTCATAGCATCTTAGTTTCAATCTTAAATTACATTCGTTGTCAAAATACATTTAAGATGGAGTTTTAAAGAATTTAAAAAGTCGATATAAGTTATGAAATGGAATCTGACTCAGTTATTCGGACATTAATTGTAGTCTGCGCCTAAAACTAGGTACCTAGTCGGTTGTACGAAAAATAAAAATACGTACCCTTTATGCTTATTCGCGTGGTACTTGACAGTACGTATCTTACCATCTGGCTGCAGGAGCCAGTACTCGCCCCTAACTTCGTCCCCATGCCTTGTTTCATGTTGACCTTTGTAATCATGGGTGTGGGGGTCATTCACTTTGTAAGAGAATTCATATGACGGATACGCCCAAGCCTAAAATGTGAAAATATAATTCATTAATGTGGTCTCCTCGTAGTGAACTCATGATTTTCCAAAAAATACGGTAAAATCGAGTTCAAAGCAGTTTTAAATTTAAACTTTTTTTAAATTTGAATAGCGATATCAAGATGATAAAAGAAAAGGATCGAGATAGACATTTCAGATTTCGGCGTATGTAGTAATTTAACAAAATTTGTTATTTTCAAATTCATTGATAAAGGGCTCTTCATTTGGCCAAGATAACATGTTAAACTATGATCAGTGTTCATGTTGCTATACCGCATTAGGCGCATAGATCTCGCAGAACAGAATTCCGCTAGCTACCACCTAGAGCCACTTACAGCAAAAAGTATAGTATTTCTTAATGACATTTATATTGAGTGCATTAGGGTGATTCTGATAGGAGAAAAGTGGCAGGTAATTCCGAAAATTAACTCTTATTACGATAGAGGGGATACGAGGGATATATTCGGAATTACACGCTTTGCTAAATTACTCCAATGCACCCTTTATAAACTGATTGTATGATGATGTTGTAACATGAAGAATTGTTTTACATGCTTGCATTTAGGAATTTTACCATTGTATTTCTTGCACATTACATTTACATACACATACATACAACATGTGTATGTATGTGTATGTATTTCTTGCACATTACATTTGTTTTCTTTTTATTAACTGAAAGTGCAGCAATGCAGCAGTTTTATGTCATTGTTATTTTCATCCACTTAAATATCTTTTTAATCCGTAAGGTACAACACGTAATTCAGACTTACGTATTCTACATGATGCTCGGGTGTGTGAGATCCGATATGATCGAGCTCACCGTGATGTCCATGATGGGGTACAAACTCCTGCTTCAACTTTTGCTCCGAGGTGGCATGGCCCTGCGCATACAGCGCAAGGGCTAGCACAATGACACTGTGCGCCTGCACAAGATAACAAAAGCTTTACTTTGGAGTTTATAAATCACGAGAAATTCTAACATGATCGAAATATTATATTCATACATTTCAAATAAATAACCACTCAATAAAAAATGGATTTACTCATTAAAAGCACAAAACATCGGGAGATTTGAAAATTAGTGCTAATTTGCGATTCATCCGTTTAATTGTAACAACTATAATGAATCATCATCGCGGCAACAAAGGCAATAAATTGTACGACTCGGTACACATTATATGAACGTCACACTTTTGCACTGTAATTCCGATTTCTAAATAATTATCACTTGTAATTATAACTTAGTATGTGAACTTTCTACTGCTAATTCTTTTCAAGGGAATCTTTCGTATTAAAATGACATTTCGGCACTACTTTTTATATAATGATTTAATGATGTTACCTTCCAAAACATGATCGTGTTTCACTCAAAGAGTAAAACGAAATTGATACCGATTATCATGATCTTTACCTATTTATACACTATATCGTTATTTATACCAAATTGACGGTTTCCTTCGTTCGTTTATTTTTTCAGTGCTCGTATGATTGATAATTCGTCTGTTACACGCCTTAAAAGGGAAGCTGAGAGTGTTTACGTTACTGTTTTTAGATCGGCAGTTATCAGTAAAGGGATTAACGCGGGAAATACAGAATGTGTGCCGGAAGTTTGCTATTTGAGCTAACAGCAGAAGGTTTGGGCGTGGCTGCATCGTGTCTCGGCTCATCCAGTGACTGGAGAAAAATGTAGGTAGTACCTACTATTTGTAGGTACTTAGGTAAGTCGTCATTTGGTTAAAAGTCAAAAACAACATACATGTAAGTACTAATAACAGCGTTGAGGCCAGCAGCTCAAGTTATCAAATCTTTGCATAATTTTACTAACAACATTTTCCGAAGTCATAGACAGTTTCAAAATTCTGCACTCCAGTGTGTTTCAGATACGTACAATAAAACAATATCTAACTATCAGCGCCAAAATCTACACGTCAGACTTTTGTATTTAAGTCGTTTTATCAGTGTTTTGTCTGTACACAAGAAGCAAGCGCCTGCACATACTGTCGAATTTAGCAATTCTTAGAATAAACATTGCTCTTTGTGTATGGAAGGAATGAAAATGTTTGGTAAAAGTAACGCGTATGTATAACAGATTTTTATTCATATTCAATATAGTTTTCATTGAAAATATCAATCATGGGTCACTTTCATGAATTTTCTTATATTAATAAACCTAAAATGGTTCAAAAAATAGCAGGAGGTACCTACACAATATATTTTATTTTTGTTTCTATTATTTCCGAAAGTACTGACTTTAGCAAAAATAGTTTCTTAACCTTTTGAACGCCAAGCATCGGACGGAAAAATCGTGCCCTCAGCGCCAGCGCGCGCGAGTGCGCAAGACACACCGGTTATATTTTGGACGTTATATCACGTCCTGGCGCTGACGGCACAACTTTCCGTGCGCGTGTTATGACGGCTTTGGCGGTCAAAGGGTTAAGACCCCTATTATTTTTTAAAGACTTATCCAACGACAACTCAGACAAAAAAGTTAAAGTGAAGATAAAATTCACCCCTACTTCGTATCTACAGGAGGTACAGTCAGCATCAATAGTATCTTCCTACACGAAGGCCGCAAAAATATGTGACACGCCCTTATTTGTAGAGCCATAGGAGCGTGTCACATATTTTTGCGGCCTTTGTGTAGGAAGATAGGTACTATTAATGCTGACTGTACGAGGAACCCGAAGAACCCGAGGACTGTAGGAGGATTTTTTCAGTTTTCGTTTTTAACACTTTGCTGGCGTGATTAATTAATTAATTAATTATTACTCATACCAAATTTCTATTTTCTGGTACTAAGGATCACTGAGCTAGGCTGCGGGTGGACGAACGGACTGATGGACGGATGGACGGACGGACAGACCAGACGGGCAGACGGACAGGCCGACAGACGGACAAACGGACATGGTGACATTTTTAAGTGTTCCTAATTAATTACGGAACCCTAAAAATACCTCTTTTAGACAGTCCTAATACCAATAGTAGTAAAATATTGAAAAAAAGATATTGAAACATATCTCAGGTTTCTCTATCTTAAGTAAAATATTTGTGTTTTTTCAATAACTATCTATATAACTAGCTATATTGTGAGAGGTGATTAGGTAAGTCGTACTGAACGTCTTTTTCGACGGGCCCAACATAAAAATCCCAAAAAAAGTTGGCCTCCCCATAGAAAACTCCGACGTCTGATAGGCCTACAATTAACATGGGACCTCCCATGGTAAAATTTGTTTAGTTAGCCTATCAAATCTTGTTGCACAATATGACTAGTTATTGAAACAACACCCTGTAATCCTGTATATACCTACTTACACAAAATTAAACTGTTAATAGACATGTTAAATATAATATTAGCTTTTTATTTGAATAAAATCTAAATTATTTTTAATTTAGCTTTAGTTGAGGTTTGCTGACATTTCATTATGATATTATAGGCAAATTTTCCTATACAATTTGCTATATTGCTATATAAATATAATTTTGCACAAACTTTTATGTCATAATATAAATTCATAAAATCGACCAAGTATACTATTATTTCGTGCTCAGATTTGCGTGCTTATTTTTTAAGAATACTTTAATATATGTACTGCGTTTCACATGAAGGTTCTCATGGCACATAACAACCTTGTAGGTAGGCACTTACTCACTCTTGTTTAACAAAAATCTAACAATTAAACGTCGACTCTATTTTAAGATTTGATATAGGACCTTATTGATCTGTCCAATTGTGACGTTTTCGTTTATTCATTATCATTTTCTCGTTGTTATCAAGTTTATGTCAAATAGATTTCAAAAAGACTTAGCGTCAGTACGATACGTCAAAGTGTGTTCTTGTCACTTATGGTAAGATTGGATGTCAGAATCCCATATGTTTAGAATCCCATTTTGACGACAAAAGAAAATCATTTTGATAACAGATCTGGAACAAATCATGTTTTAAGTTAAAATACCGCTGCTGCTTAATATTGCCTGAGAGTAAAAACTTAAATGAGTTTACTCGACACTAGTTTACTCGTATAATTTCTTCTTTAAATACGCTGATCGTCAAATGTATAGGATTAAAACACAATTATAGCGCTAAATTACCAGTTTTATTTTTAATAAAGTTATCAGTGTATAGACATGATTCAGTCTTATTAGTGCGTAGGTCGGTCCTTAGGGGCGTCCTTATTCTACTCCACCGTTTAGATGTGGTGATGAGCGAAATGAACATGATGATGAGGCGACGAGTGATGAACGATGGCATTGAAACTGTAAAAATAATATGATCATCATTAACTTTATTTATAACAAATACACATTGTTATTACATGACATGATTTACTCATGTTTTCTGGCTCTTACGGAAGCAATTGTTCTTATTGATATTATTGATTGTATTATTGTACATAACCTGTAGATTATTGTACGTAGTGTTCGATGAATACTTGATTTTATATACTTCTGGGTCCAGTGAAATCAGTCTTAATTCGTTTAGGTGATCGTATTTAATTTAAGTTATTAATTAAAAGCGAAGTGAATAGTATAAAGCTCATCATTTTAAGCGCTGTATCATATGATGGGCCGTCTAGTTCCGCCAGCTCGTAGCCACCGTACCAGGTCCCCGTGTCAGTACCTAGTTACCTACCCAGTGTGGTCATCAGCCTTGTGCTCGACCTTCCTGAGGCGGCCGTCGGGCTCCACCAGCTCGTACCCGCCCTTCACCAGGTCCCCGTGGCGGTGCTCGTGCTGCTGTCGGTGCCTACCCAGTGTGGTCATCAGCCTTGTGCTCGACCTTTCTGAGGCGGCCGTCGGGCTCCACCAGCTCGTACCCGCCCTTCACCAGGTCCCCGTGGCGGTGCTCGTGCTGCTGTCGGTACCTACCCAGTGTGGTCATCAGCCTTGTACTCGACCTTCCTGAGGCGGCTGTCGGGCTCCACCAGCTCGTACCCGCCCTTCACCAGGTCCCCGTGGCGGTGCTCGTGCTGCTGTCGGTACCTACACTACCTACCCAGTGTGGTCATCAGCCTTGTACTCGACCTTCCTGAGGCGGCCGTCGGGCTCCACTAGCTCGTACCCGCCCTTCACCAGGTCCCCGTGGCGGTGCTCGTGCTGCTGTCGGTACCTACCCAGTGTGGTGATCAGCCTTGTACTCGACCTTCCTGAGGCGGCCGTCGGGCTCCACTAGCTCGTACCCGCCCTTCACCAGGTCCCCGTGGCGGTGCTCGTGCTGCTGTCGGTACCTACCCAGTGTGGTCATCAGCCTTGTACTCGACCTTCCTGAGGCGGCCGTCGGGCTCCACCAGCTCGTACCCGCCTTTCACCAGGTCCCCGTGGCGGTGCTCGTGCTGCTGTCGGTACCTACCCAGTGTGGTCATCAGCCTTGTACTCGACCTTCCTGACGCGGCCGTCGGGCTCCACTAGCTCGTACCCGCCCTTCACCAGGTCCCCGTGGCGGTGCTCGTGCTGCTGTCGGTACCTACCCAGTGTGGTCATCAGCCTTGTACTCGACCTTCCTGAGGCGGCCGTCGGGCTCCACTAGCTCGTACCCGCCCTTCACCAGGTCCCTGTGGCGGTGCTCGTGCTGCTGTCGGTACCTACCCAGTGTGGTCATCAGCCTTGTACTCGACCTTCCTGAGGCGGCCGTCGGGCTCCACTAGCTCGTACCCGCCCTTCACCAGGTCCCCGTGGCGGTGCTCGTGCTGCTGTCGGTACCTACCCAGTGTGGTCATCAGCCTTGTACTCGACCTTCCTGAGGCGGCCGTCGGGCTCCACCAGCTCGTACCCGCCTTTCACCAGGTCCCCGTGGCGGTGCTCGTGCTGAGACTTCACGTCGCCCGTGTGGTGGTCGTGCACGGCGTACTCGAACTTGTACTCAGGGAACGCCTTAATGTAAAGATGTAAATGATGTATTTTGTTAAGGTGATAGAAATTAATATTACCGTATGATTTTTTTTTTATATATAAGTATATTTCGGCATTTTAAGATTCCGGCCTTATCACTTTTCTAGCTGAGCCAATGAAACTTATCCGAAAGTTTAGATAGATTGCACCTTACTAATAGTGACCTATAGACGTAAGTATGCTCTAAGACTAAGAGTACCTAATTACTACCCTACCGTAATGTTTCATAATCATGATAATTATCAGTTATAATGCGCTACCCCGCTTTAATAAAGAAAAAATACTTTCTCGGGTAAGATTTGCACTCAACAATGACTAAATAAAACAATTTACCTTCGTATTTACATTTTTTTCTTGACGTATACCTAGTACGAATCATACTGACAAGTCAGTATTTAATCGGTTGTTGAAAGTGTACAAATAAGTGAAATAAACGGTACGGTAGCATAAGCAGTTCTTTACTACCAAACTGGTCGCGAATTAGCGTCTTGGCTTAATATATTTTAAAAGAACTAGGGCTTGCTATTTGTTTACTGCTAGAGAAAACGAATCAGTTGTTTCGAGTTACTATCTCAGGCTTTTCTATTACAAGTCTGTTATGACACCCTTGTGCTGTTTCATTCGCGGTTAAATAATTAATTACTAGACTAGTACCTACGATTAGTCACACCACTGATTTGCAAACCTGTTGAAATTGACGGGAAGTCGAAAGATTAATAATACCGCAATATAAACATAATTTATGATCCAAATATGTTAAATTGGTTGTTTGCCGAAAGGAATTATTGTAAAGTAAGAAACTTTTTGAATATTTTAAGAGCCAGAGTCTTTATCAGATTTTGAATTGCAACTAATTGATTGTTAGTAAAATGATTTATTGAATCGCTTTTAATTCGATTAGCTACAGTAAACAGCGATATTGTGACTGATAAAATATTTATAGTTTAAATTATTAATATTGTTTTACGACATAATTTGTAAACTGATTTGTATTAAAACTAGCAATTTACAATTCTGAGTATATGAAATACATTAAGCTATTATTTAGTTGGTACACATTGCTGCCAGTTATGGTTTTGGTCTACCCACACACCATAGTGATCTACCCTCTTGCGAATCGCTTTCTGCGTCCGTTGTCACTGATACTACTACCGTTCGCATTTTCACATGGAACTCGATTACCAACTCCAAGAAAAAATACTAGGTAAATATAGATAAGTTCCCCATTTCTAATAGTACCGATTTATAACGTTAATGTAAGCTTGAAACCGTATATTGTGACCCGTTACTTACATAATGGTCATGATGCGGAATGTGGTGGTGAATAGGTACATGGGGCACGGGCACATGGTGATGCAGCAGCGGTACGTGGTGGTGAATCGGGATGTGGTGATGAATGGGGATGTGGACGGGATGGTGCGGCCCGTCGTGTTTCTGCAGCTCCTGGTGGGAGATCGCCGGGTGGTGGTGATGGTGGTGGTGGAACGGGAAGATGGCTTGGCAAGCCGATA
Organism: Pammene fasciana; assembly: GCA_911728535.1. Taxonomy (NCBI): domain Eukaryota; kingdom Metazoa; phylum Arthropoda; class Insecta; order Lepidoptera; family Tortricidae; genus Pammene; species Pammene fasciana. The sequence continues at coordinate 8,228,185 of OU452279.1, forward strand.
TCAGAATGCAGGCGGTTACCACCTGAAATTAAAGCTTTAGGTAAAACCACCAAACTGTAGTCCAGAAGTTCATTACGTAATTAAGTATTAATCTTTCTTTTGTTTTTTCTAAGGGTTTTAATTAATTAACGAACATACCTTACCTAAGAACTGTGCCATTTAAATAATAGTTATTACCTAACTAAACGAAGGCAGACATACTCGAGATTAATTATGGTACATAGTTGGGACCTTTTGGACTTTCGCTAGGTGGTTTTACTCTAGCATTAAAGTTTGTTATTAAATAAATACAAACTTTGAAAACACTGAAAAAATAATCAACCCAGCAGGACTTGAACCTGCATCGATACGCCTTGCCGGGGCTCGATCGCTTTACCAATTAAGCTATGGGTTCAGTTGCTAAGCTGACGAAATTTCCAATGTCTTCAAACATCTTTTTGCATTTATTTTACATCGGCTTTATAGCAGCCGTAAGCGACATCTAGGTGCTACCAGAAGTAAACAACTGCAGCAGCAGCTGCTGCTGTGCAGCTTAGCAACTGAACCCATAGCTTAATTGGTAAAGCGATCGAGCCCCGGCAAGGCGTATCGATGCAGGTTCAAGTCCTGCTGGGTTGATTATTTTTTCAGTGTTTTCAAAGTTTGTATTTATTTAATAACAAACTTTAGTTTGAGTGGAATGCACCACTTTAAAAACATATAAAAATAATTATTACTCTAGCATTGTATTTATAATGATTTTTAAAAACACATATGTTCGGCTGCTGTATTGTACTCGCAATTATTTTGTAGGCTTTTTTCGTTCAAATATAAATCGCATCAAGGAGGTATTTATATGCATGAAGTACTTGTCTTATCGTTTCCATCGAATCACGGAGGTACACTACAATTTAAAAACAGATCATCTGCACCTTTGTAACCGATAAACTACTTAGAAAAATCTAGCTCTTCTCAAAACACTTCCTAGTGACCTCAACTTCACACCTTGCGCACAATTACTTGTTATTATTTAATTCTAGTATGTTCATAATTCTTTCCATATTTCTAGGCACTTAACACTTGAACTCTCAAAGCAACTTACGCGAGATAACATCTTGGCCGCGGATACTGTATGCTTTGTCTAATGAATATAAGACAATAGTGCACACGGCATGCATTGGTTCATTAGCTTATATAGAGACTTTAATTGTGGGAATTATTAGAGCAAAAATCTATTGATCAATTTCACAGGGTTTGCTAACGGCCCTATCGTAATATCTGTTTTGTGTAGTGCATAGGTATGCATACCTGCACAATGTTGCACATTTTTTACCAGGGACGTAATTAATTCAGTTTGAGAGCTTTAAACGGCCTCCTAGCCTAGGTAGTAACCCTGCCTACGAAGCACGAGGTCCCGGGTTCGAATCCTGGTCATGGCATTTGTTTGGGTGTTTATCACGAATATTTGTTCCTGAGTTATGTGCGTTTCTATTAAGTATGTACCTATTTATTTAAGTACTTATGTATGCCGTCGCCTAGCATCCATAGTACAAGCTTTGCTTATTTTGGGGCTAGGCCGATGTGTAAAAAATTGTCCCCCAATATTTATTTATTAATTGCTATCATATACACCTGAACGAGCAAAGTATTCACAAACATCTGAATACAACCTTTGTCTCGCATTATAATCTATCAATTAAATGGCTGAACTGTACTTATATATTAAAAAATATTGTTTATGGTGATTAATAAGAACATTGCTAACGATGGTCATATGGATTTTTATAAATATTATAAGACACCTTGGGTTATCCTCCTTCACAATTCTTCGGAAGATTGAGGTTACTAAAATGTGTAGAGGCAGCAGGTTATAAGACGTTAATCGAACTCAATGCTTACTGGCTTGTCTATTCGTAGCTTGTCTCGTAGAAAAAGTAATGTATACTATAGTAACATAAGTAAACTTTGTAATCTCGTACCTTACTCCTTCGTAGCTAATACTGTACTCGATTGAAAAGCTATTCATTAAGTCACAATTGTACGAATAAAATACTATATCGTCAAAGAATTTAAAACGAGCTTGCATAGTTCGTATCATATTATTCTACATGATAATATACGATAAATTAAGACAGTTTTATATCTTTATAAGTTATTAGTATCGGAAATTCCTTTTACTGGTATGCGATTATATCGACGGAGTGAAGCGTGAATCCGCTGTAGTAACTCGCGCAGTTAGGTATTTAAGGCCGATAGTTTTGTATCAAACTTAGTAAATATCCAAATGCCGTACATACCTTTAGATTTTTTAGTAAGCAGGCATTAATTATCTGAAAAAAGGTATTTTTAATTCAGAAACGTAAATAACGGGATACGCAATGCAATGTCATGAAATACATACATACATTTAATAAATTATGTAGACAGTTTTCAATCATCAAACATCACTAAAAATATCATATTTCTGAAGTAGTGTTTAATTAACTAAAATACCTCTCTGATACTCATATATTTAATAATATTTTGTGTCAAAAATAACCCAGTCTTCAAATAGGTATCTAATAGATTTGACATTAATCGAGTTTAGTCAAAGTAAGCCGATTTAACAGTCGACATTAAAGTTAAGGTAATAAACTTGTTTTTTATGGACTTATTAAAAATCTTCAAAATACGTAATTTTTAGACCGTTGACTTTAGATGCACCGTGCTCTTACATACTTAGGTCAGATGCATAAAATTATAAATACACAGTAGGTACTAAATAAAAAGTAAAACTCGTATGGATTACTAAATAAAATGTATATTGTGAAGTCATTAACAATTATAATATATAGTCTACGATTATGTTAAGTATTTGAGTTATCTAACTAATTTAGTTAGATACAAGAGATCAGTGATACGTTGTTGTGTGAACGTTCGGGCCGGTTCGCTCCACCACTGCATTGAATCTGAAAATGAAAATAGATGATTTTAGTATAGGTAATAAATGTAGTAATCGTTGAAAATCACGATAATTATGTAAAATATGAAATCAAAATCTTAATGTCATCAATATTTTAGTATGTCGTTGGAAGTCTCAATGGTAGACAAATAGCTAATTTGCTCCGTTAATGGTTTACAGGTACGATTTTATAACCAACAGATAATCTTACAACGCACATAGACTTATCGTATTTAGCGTGATAAAAACATGCAAATAGCTCAAACGTTGCCTAACTGGTCCCATTTAGATTGTTATAATACGTGTGAGAATGTGCTCGATGTGAAAAATCTTGACAATGTGACGAGAACGTACGTTAACGTCGTTAGTAGCGTGTTTGGGAAGTGAGACATTATGCTTATTGCAACTGAGCTCTACATACAATGCGTAACATTTTATATCTATAAAATGTTAACAATATGGATATAAGTAGTAATACATATTGTTAAAATCTTGAGGTACGAGTACTTACCTACATAATTGAAATGTTAGCAAGTGTTAGGGTGATTTACAATAATTATTTATACTATATTATATTTTGGGATGGACAGTAGGGATCTTGCCTCTAACTAGTTTTATGACATACGTACTTATAACTTTTATCTGGTGAAATACTACTTATTAAAAACTAAAGGCCTACCCGGGCTGGCGATGAAGTACTTCAACGGGAACTCCAAAAACTTACGAAAGAAATAGAAGACGCAATAAATTCACTCTCTTCTAAGCATGTCGCCGTTATATCCTAAGCAAATTAGTTAATCAAAGCATAGTTAATATAATATATAACTGTAAAAAAAAACTCATGTTTTAGTCACTACTCTGAGCTTGCTTTAATGTTGTTTAGTAAATAAAACGTTTCTCAAATTTTATTTGACTGAAATCTATTTAGCCACGAATTTTTTAATTGGACCTTTTGGTAATTATGCGAATCAGAACAGTAATGTAATGGTTAAGCTTTATTACCTGCCAAATTACAACAGCCTACAACTGAGTTTATGCCTCGGTAAAATAAGTAAAGTATCCAATTAAAATTATAACGAAATTGTTAATTAGTCGTTAACATAATGCCACTTGAAAATGTCGTTAAATTATAAATATAATGTTTCTTTAAAAAAATGTTTGATCGTAAATTAAATGTGTTAAAATATTCCAAAACATTAATATTAGTAGTTATCTGCACTCTGGACCAATTATCATTCATTACTCATTATATTACCCTTGCCATAATTACAAACGGAGACAAAGTGTACGAGTTTTATACAAATAACTTTATGTTTTAATAATGACATCGTCAATGCATTTACAAGGTAAAAAGTAATCGGAGAATTGCTCTGTTTGGGTATCATTGTTATTATGTAAGCGAGTAAGTAAGGCGAAGCGAATCGGTCAGACGTTCTTCGGTCCAAACTGATGCCAGTATCAAGGCCAGGCTCCATCAATGACTCGATTCATGTCAATAACTGGGTTACGTTCTTTTATTTCTGCGCCCAATGGACTGTTGTGGTCAGCCCAAGTGCACATTTAAAGGTCGTGGGTTCAAAACCTTGCTGTTCCGGTATAGATTGTCTTAGAACTGATTTATTATCACTTTAAATTTGCAGTTATTCAGTAATCATATTAGAAAATTTATTAAATGCCGTGTCTTGTGGAAAATTATGAATTAACGTATTTTGCTAAATCTACATTGTCTGATTATCTTTTAGCTTTCCTGTTTTTATTTCTCTAATAAAAAACTACTAACAAATGTTCTCTAATAAGATGTAGTGTTAAAGTGTCGATAGCTACGGATAAATATATGCACAGATCTGCCCCCCGGATTTGTCCGGCGGATATGCCCGGCGGACAGATCTGTCCATGTATGGCGCGAATTGGACACGGATTTGTTTGAATAGCGCCATGCATGGACGGATCTGTCCGCCGTGCAGGACAGGTCCTGCGTGCAAATTTGTGCGTATATCCCTAGCTTATTACCAGCGACAGTAAAGATTTATCTTTAGCTGATTATTAGGTACGAATACATTATGTATAAAACAGTAATATTTAAGCACCTAATAATATATCCCATAAATATTTCTGTTTTATGAGCTCCGAACAAATCATTATCATTAGTAGAACGACTAGGAAACGAAAGTGGTTCAAGAACTTTTCTCGATGATATTGTTGGGTAATCCGCGAAATTACATAAAGCTTGCTCTAGTAGGCTCAAGGGCCGGATTCTGGTCCATTAGTAGCTAGTCTAGGTTTTCCGTGACATGATTTATGTGTATGCGCAATGATTCTGAAACCTGGATTTAGATACGAAGTAATTAAGATTACCTAAGGGTGTTGGGAGAGCTAATCGTAGTCATATGATAGGGTAAGGCTAGCTGTAGACGAAACTAAGTTAGTAATGTCAGGTTAACACTATTTTGCACTTAAATAAAATCACGACTTCGACCTGGTTTAAATGGTCTCAACATATATTGTAGTAGGGTTTGATTGGAGCTATATACGAGGTACCTACATATCTTTGAATGTACAGCCCATTATGAGCCCTTTAAAATAATAATGATCATCTTTGTAAGTCTTAAACGAGCGTTGTTTTTGTTGGCTTAGTAAAACTCGCGAGTTCTCAGTTCGAGGCGGACTACCAGTTTAATTGTATTAACGACCTAATTTTGCCTATGACGTCAGAAACTTTTGCACTACTATTATGTCTTGATTACAACTAACATGTACAGTGAGGAGACAGCGAAATACAGCTCGGTCGATGTGTTTACACCTAGCGATTACTCGGTCGAGAGCACTGACTGTCTGCTGTACTGGTTAGGTTAACATTTTACCTCCGACAAAGCTTAAAGCAAAAGTTACCCATTGACGTCGTCAGCAGTGTAGTGCACGGTGCGCACGTTGCCGTCGGGCTCCACCAGTGAGTACATGCCCTTCACGACGTCGCCGTCGCGCGCCTCGAACTGCGATTTGTGGTCGCCGGTGTGCGGGTCCGACACGGAGTAAGTGAAGTGGTACTTCGGAGGAGCCTGGAACATTACATCAGTACTAAACAAAATGCGAACGGTAATGAGCTTTTTCGAATAATTAAAATTGACATACAATTTTAGGCTAACATAGTTAAGGTATTTATAAGCATGGTAGCAATTGTTGATAATGGTCCGTGATATAATAGCGTATAAAACTATACCTAAATATCGGAAAATTGACAGTCTCTTCAATGTCCTTTGTCAATATTTTAAGCATAAGTATAACAAATACATTAGGTACGTTCCGCTAAAATACAAAGGCAATCCGGTAAATTGACTGAGAAGAACAGGTGGACTTCGCTATTGTTGTTAGTTGGTGCTGTATGGTATGTACACAGCGAAATAGGTGGCTATGATTAGTTCGGTTTTGTTTTGTCATACGCCATTGTAAGACGCGTACGTTGCTCAATGTACTTGGTGCACCAAATACAAAGTAGTACCTAGATTATAATTGTAATACTTCGTTTTCAGGTCAATGTCCAACCGAGAAGGTGAACAAAAAGTGCGGTCCGGCCGACGCCACCCGCGAGTGCGGCTACGCACTGTTACTTGTACAGCTTACGACACTATAAAACATATAAAATTCCTTTTATTTAGCATTGGAGTGTTCCGTTTCACGGTCGCCTCTAGTTATCGTTACGTGGCTATCGTTAACCGCAAGCTATTATAGATAATTTCTTAAACGCAACTAGATTAGCCATATCCTACACGATATTTGCTACTCGGCTGCTAATGAATGATTTGTTCGAAATCCAAGGTCATCAGTTTGATTTTTAAGTTAAAATATTTCCGAACACGTAAAAAAATACGCCCCAAACTACGTAATAAAAAGCACGCCCCTTCTTTGTGCTTTAAGTGGTAAGTAAAGCGTGTGAGAACAGCGGCCAATTGTCTGACTGTTTGTACGAATAAGACATTTACGTCAGTAATTACTTGCAAGATAACGATTTCAATTCAAACACTGTAATAGAAGCCTACGTGTTAATCACAACGGCCTATAATTTTGATAAGATTAAATTGTCAAATTATCGTTTTTTCTCAGAAACAATGCATATATTACGAATAAGTAAAATTGTATGTTTAGTTTCACGAGATGGATGTTGATTATATTTGATAGGAAGGTATTAAATTAGGAGTCGATTGTCAGCCAGTAAGTTACCCCGTACCTAAAAAGTACCGTAAAAGCTACTTACGTAGTTATTGTATCCGGACGCGTAAGTTGCTAGCGGCTGGTATGCTCCATGAAGTTGACCAGAGGAGTACACCTCATAAGCCTCGTTCTGTCCCTGGTAGTAATTATCCGAGTTGTATCCTGGGCTTTGGTATGCATACTGAGCTTCATCGTAGCTTGATTCGTAGATGGGAGTACCATCTCCGACAGTATGTGTGGGATGTCCGGTATATGCAACGTGTCCGTGTTGCAGTTCGTCGTGGCGAACTACAGATTGTGACGAGGTGGCGCCCAACCCTATGTAACCTGCATGGCAGACTGCCATTACAGCACTAAGGCTAAGAAACACCACCTGAAAAGTACAGGATTTGGTTAGGTGATACGGAAATTCTGCAAGCTTATACACTAAACACTTCACTAGGACTATTAGGAGATCGCTATCTTTTATTAGTAACCAGTTGTGAAGTGAAACACTAACTTCTCAAAATGAAACCATATCAGCCCTGAGTCATAATATTAGGCGACTCATCATAAGTACTTAGTGGCACTTTTTTGTTGTCTTGAGCAGCAAGTAGAGAGATGAAGGCGCAGGGCAAAACGGATCAAGTTAAGATTTTTTTTGTTTATTAGTTCATAGCGGGTAGCCCGTAACCACGGACAGTTAATTAGCCTCCGGTTTTGGTGTTGTCCGTATCTGACCGCACGTCGCGGTGACGGCCGCCATGGCATGATAAAAATGCTTGTTCCGTTTCTCCCAGCGATCTGATTCTGCAATTCCAGTCTACCCTAGGTAGCGTAGTATGGCTCCTGCACTGGAAGCGCTCATAACTCCGTTGCTTTTGGTCACTCCATGAGGTCATAACTGCCTTGCCTTGACTAAGTGCCCACAAACATCACTTTTTATACTAGCATAAAACTAGCACCACTGTTATCACTAATAGAGAGCTTAGATACACTTATCAAGTTAGAGCTTAGAGACACTTGTCAAGTTATCACTATTATTCCAAATATATCACTTGATCAACCTACTTTGAGACACATAGTGCTGAAGCGCCGATGTCTTGATTAGAGGGTGTCAGTACAATAATGATACGGTGGGTGAGTATGTTGGTTTTTATATTGGTATCTATTTGCAATAATATACTTAACAGCTTGTGACTACAGCGTGAGTTATGGTAGAGTGCATCTGCTTGCAGAGGTTACCAACTGAGGGGCTGCTTTACTTATATTACTTTATACATATTTAATTTATAATTTTATCCTGCCCTAAACTTAACTAGTCAGATTTCCATACTTAATTCCTAGAAAGTACTAATTACACACAATATCATTAAGATGTGTGTGTCAAATAAACTCACAACGACATCCATTAATCGCATGAACATGTCAATAACTGGGGCCTACTTATAGTTTCAAATTAGTTTCTTATGCTTATAAACCTAAAGTTATTTTTTTAAAGTCTAATAATATATTAAAAGTATTCTCATCAGTATTGTGATTTAAAAAAGTATTTTTTATAGTTCTATGTAATGTTGAAACTTAATGTAATTACTATTCTTTGTGCTGAGTTTATGAAATCTAGTGCAAGCTTAACAAATTTTTTATGTTTGTAACCCCTGCCTCATAAACCTAGGCCTCGTATTTTCTGTTTTGTTGGTTGCCCTTGTTGTTTCATCACTCTCTTTCATCACGAGGCGCTTCCTTTGAGAAGAAACTGTCGATCCTAATTAACAATTTTATTATCTGATTAACTATTTAATTGAATTAGCGGACAACTTTTCGCGACCTAGTTCCGCCATCTCTGTTTTATCATCGAAAGCCAATCCAATCTAATCTCAAGCATATTTTACTTTTAAAATTATTTTTGGTGAGTGTCTTTTTTGTCTTTGTCTTGGTGGTTTTACATGTGTTTTCTTTTATCTTTTGGGCTTTCGGTTTTTGTCTTTGTGCCTTTGGGCTTGTCTTTAGCCCCTTTTGGGTTTTCCGTCTTTTGTCTTGCATTAATTAGTCTTTGAGTCCTTGTACTTATCTTCAGCCTCTAGTCGACAGTCGTTTTCTTTTGTGATTGTGTATATCTTAATTCTCTGCACGCATCTCTCGTGTGACGCTTCGGGTCTTCGGCCCTACGAGTTTGGCCTTCAGTATTCCTTGCATCTTTGATTTGCATAAAGAGAGTCAGAGTGGAATATGCTTCAGCTGTATTTTGTAACAAATACGATATAGTTAATAACTATGTTAATTTGTCATACCTATTTCTTCATTGAATAATAAATAACTTCTTACTTCCCGCTATGAGAGGTTTGGTCCGTTTTGTAAATACCGTGACCAATAACTAAGTATACTACGAATGCCTGTTTGAATTGAAAAGGGTCAACATTTATAGTGACTTCACGGAAAAAATAGTGTGTTAGCAAAGTACCAATTTGGCTCGGTTAAAATATTTTTGGTTATATACAACCAAGTCTTATTTAAATCACGCAATTAAGCTTTGTTAATTACAAACAAGCAATTATTGCTAACTATTCTTGGTTATTTTTACCAAGCACTTATTTAAATCCAAATAAGTGTCCTAGTAAATATAACCCTTCCCTGATTCCCTTATTTATTTTTAACTAATTTAATGGTGTAGTTTCACATACGTAAGTTAGCCAAGTTGACTTCTTTGATTTAAGCAACGAACTTTGCAGGCTCCATGCGAAGCGAGTCACTCGGTTGTAAATAGCAAAAACTTATTTATTTCTAGCCGTTTCATTTTCTCAGTGTTGTAAATACACCAGAAAAGAAATATTGTTCCTTTAATTAAGCTATCTGCCGAAATACAATCATCCAATCGGGATTTCTCGAACCTATCTAATAGAAATACTAATGAAACACTAATCCGGCCCAGTGTGACACAAATGCATTAAAATGGTAGGCAAAAAGGGCCACGGCACGAATACCACTGCACGATTCTATAAAATCTGCTCTGAAATGTTCACGTCCACTTCATATCCATATCTCGGCCAGTCAAGCTTAATAAAATTAAAGTTAAGAAATATTAATCTAAAATATCTCAACCAATATATATTCGGACCTATAAATGCCGACGGTTACCAATTGCGATTACTATCATTTAAATATCGCCGTCTGACTGTCTGACCCATACTGGTGTAGTGTAACTAAGTTGGTGGTAGTTACTTGCACCGTGAAATATGTAGATTTCCTAGTATTGACATATACCTACTCAAATATAGAGAACACAAATAGGTAGACTTATTTTTAATACATAATGTTTTTGTCACATCAAAGCGTTAGGAACCAGGAAGAATGGTGAAGTGTCCTCTAAAAATCGTAATAAATTACTTTTTATAAGTACGTATCTAAAATGAATAAATAATTAATGGAAGTAAAACGCCAAAATGCCAAAATGTCACCTTTCATTTTTATCATCAAAATAGATAAATAAGTAAATTCCGACGCAGAGGGAACACCTACATACATAAGTAGGTAGAGTTTGTCCGGAAAGAAAAGTGTCGTGGTTTATATGGCACTTTTCTTTCCGGACAGATTCTAATAAGAATATAAATAAATATACATAAACCGCTTTGCGGTTACACACAAACTATAATATTACTTCCACAGTAGCTTATCTCATCCAATTTCACTTTCTCGCTAATACTGTGCGGTAGAAAAGCGAAAATAGCTGCTTGGTCAGGCGGTCAGTGTGGTGTGGACTATTCGCTCGCGATGGTATCTGCACAAGGTCGCCGTTGCGCGCCTAATGCGATTGATGCGATAACAAAGCTTTGTTGTTGTTTGGATTGTGTTGTTTGGTTTGAAGTGGTGGTTGCTTAAAAAGAACTGATATTATTTTTTGACCTGGATTTAGACCTTTAATACAATTCCCAAAGAACAAGAATAGTGACACTGGCGCCATCAGACCAAACCGTTGACAGTTGCCTCTCCCATTAAATACACTGCAAAACCTTTGCTTGTGTATTAGCAATTTTTAAGCTTCATGAATATGAGAACATTATGAATGACCTCTAAGTTAAAAAAAGGTGCATTTTGTGTACGCTAATGCGACTGCATTAGTTAAAGAAGGTGACATACATTACTTTGTAAACAGTCTATAATTATATTTGACGGCATTCATCTTATATTATTATATTATGTTGTCCATACGCTTAGTTATCTCTGTATTCTGCTCCACTACACAATTTATGCCGGTCATGCATCGATACACGTTTTTATTTAGTACCTACAGTTGTGAAAAAATTACAAAATTTCTAATATTGACAATATTTGAGGTAACTTTTGTACCCATACCTTCCTCTACAGTTACGAATTTTGCATAAATTCTCCAGTTTGAAAATTTTATGTACTAAAAATGGATGCAACTGTATAAAAATTAATCATTTACCGTGTTCTTTGACAAATTCCAAATTGCAATTCAACTCGCTGTTACGACAGTTATGCGTAGATGTCAATAGTTTTGTTATTATTTTTTCAACACACTTGCTTGTAACGAGGTACTTATTCCACCGCTTTTAGGCTCATAATCCTAGATATTAAACACGCGTGCTTTTCACGATAATTATATAACTAGTGCTATAATGTAATAAATCCCATCAAGTGACGTTGGTATTCTAGTACCAAGTCTTATGTGCGCAGACAGAGGCGATTAAATTTAGACGGGTATTATTTTTATTTTTTCTAAACTGATTAGGAGTTTGCATGGCAAAAAAGTAAAAATAGTACACATTTACGAGAAAATACAAATTATAAAATCCTAATTGTGAAAAATAATCATTTCTAGTAATCATTTTACTCATAAATCTCATAATACACAATAGATTATGTTTTAAACACAAATTATGTTTTAGTATTGGCTGTTTGTCATAAACCTTTGCCTCAAGGTGCGCGTGAATGCAAAAAAATGGGCGCCATATTAAAAGTTTACTTGAAGTTAGAGTTTATTTGTTAGATTTTTCTAGTTGTGTTTTATTATTATTAATTTAAACAATTTATACTTTAAATGAGTAAAAAACCAACTTAGTGTTCATTTAACCTCCGGGTCCGGATATGTTTTCAAAATGTCATTCCTACAGACTAGTAAAATGTTGTCATAAAAATCGAGTGAGAAATACATGTAAGGAAACATTCTAACTTATTTGACAATAAATGTGAAGTGTTGGATTTTATGAAATGCTTCGAAAAAGAGTTCCAGAGAAATAGATCCAGTCAATAACATCAAAAAACAGGTTAGTTAATTTAATTAACAAAGTCAGTAGGTACCGCTATCCTGTAAGCATTCTGAAAATCAATGTATTTATCAAAAGTTATTACTTACAGTTTTCTGTTTTTTCCTCGCAAGTGTGTTGAAAAACGTCGTATGAAACGCGTGTGCCTGATCATTACATAGCTCGGCTTCCTTGTGCACACTCACTTCGTTCGTGCGCACAATAGCGCCTCATATGTAATGATCAATTTAGCACACTTGTATCATAATGTACTATTAATGGATTGATGATATCTAAGTAAGTATATGATAAGGTCTGCATTTCCTTTTACGTATGACTGCTGCTAAAAATAGTGCGTATGGCAAAAATTATATGATTAGTGCATGTTGCAACCCGCTCTCAGTCAAGAAGGGAACGGGTACTGGGGTGGGTGTGCAAAAAATAAAAAGGTAAGTATTGTGGTTTCTAACAGCATGATAATAGATTGCTCTGCTTTCGTACGGCATAGCCAACGTGAGTATAGATCAGGTCTACGTGACACAGGTACGTCGATGTTTCTACAGCTTAGGTACGACCGACTGTAATGACTAGGCTCCGCGGTGCCATTTCGCAACCTAACCTTTGTCGGCTTGTACCTTTCGAGACAATCGTGGCAATTTGTATCATTACCACTTCTACTCATATTGTGATTTGTGTGTAAGCTTGCGAATTGGAAGTCGTTAGTCGTGATTGCATTTAAATTGGCTTTATTGTATAAGACAAACTCGGTGCAAGGAAATGTGTATAAGTAATACGTCAAAGTTAAAAGTCCTTGTCGCAAAGGTCAGCTTCTGTTCAGAAAAAATGATTGATAAAGATTTGACTGAAATGCTCCTACATAAGTTCATTCATAAACCCACTAGTAGATAAAAGACAATTAACCGCATTCGTACGAGTAATAAAGGTTTTTCTAGGCCGCCGAGCATGCGTAGTAGCAACCGTTTATTTCGCAAGTTCCCATATAATGTGTGTAATTATCTCGCCGAAACTTCACAGCCAGCGGGGCACGCAACTCGCGTCCTACAAGTAGCTTAACAAATTATTCTAATACCTCAGCTCACCGTTCAAGGTTAATGTTTAATTATTCCCACCCAGCTTGTAATATATAATAACTTGAATGCCGAAATAATGACAAATTGTTTGGAATGTGCAGACGTGAGGCTGTTTAAACATTGAACAGAGGCATGAGAGGCTATGATGATATGCTCATGTGTTTAGACACTTATGACCTGAAGAAGAAGGCGTAACGTAGAGGTATCTGGTTTAAAAGTACCTCACTTCAGTGGCAGTTGAATAAGACAACAGAGTACTGTTCAGCAGCTGAGTATTTATTTACAATTGAGTATAAAATCACATTTCTCATCATCATCATAATGCACACATAAATATCACAATCATCAGTCATCCATCACGAGAATAAAGCTAAGTCGTTTAGTAGTGGTGTCCATGATAGCCATGCGAAAGGGGGGCAATGGCGATGTGCGCGAGGGGGGCGGCGTGGACCAGGGGAGCATGCACCACGGGGGCGGGGTGGTGGCCGGGGGTCTTGTGGACGACCGCGTTGAAACTGGAAACAAATGGAAACCCTTCAGTTGTGGGACATTTATGATGGTGAGCTATTCAAGAAATTGGTTAGCCGTGATTTAGTCTGCTGTACGGCTTGCAACCAATGATTTCGATTCCTTCATGACTGTTTAACAGTTTTCTAGGATATAATAACTAAACTAAACTAGGTGTACGTATAATAACTAGATTGCAGTATGTAGTGAAATGCACGAAGTACCTAGCAAGTTTTTTATATGCGCATTTACAGAGATTTTTAGAGATTTCTGTTTGGTGCCTAAGATATACTCGTAATGCACTTAATACAGGTATTCGCAACGACAGGCATGCTGGATAAAAATACTATCAACAGAAATTTAGACTGAATGTTACTTTGGGTAGGAACAGCAAACATTTTGTAGAATCCTATTTAGAATCAGATTCATAGCTTTTAAACGTCAAGAGATATATTGTTACCCGTGGTGGTCGTCAGCGGTGTACTCGACCTTGCGCACGGAACCGTCGGGCTCCACCAGCGAGTAGCTGCCGTGCACGGCGCCACCATCACGGCTCTCGTGCTGGCTCTTGTGGTCGCCGGTGTGGGGGTCGGCCACGGAGTACGCGTAGTCGTATTTGGGGTGGGACTGCAATTACGTTATATTATACGATAAAATATTGACATTCATGGGAACCAAAGGTAACCAGGTTGTATTATGCGCATACCCCTATTGAATAGCTTACACAAATTATAATACTTACTTATGTCAACCCCCATGGTTTGCAATGGTTAGCATAAGTTTTATGTTACTTGAAAATATTTTGATTGCCCTTTGAGCACTGCAGCGGCGTCCGCGCCCTTAGAAATAATAAATACTTACGTGCTCAAGATGGATGGGGGCAGCGTGGACAATGGGGGCAGCATGGACGATGGGGGCAGCATGGACAACGGGGGCGTGGTGGATCAGGGGAGCGTAGGCATGGTGCGCGATGGGCGCGTGGATGTAGTGCGCGGGCGCATCGTGGCGGACGATGCTCTGCGACGAGGTGGCACCGTGGTGCAGCGGCAGCAGACCGGCGTTGGCGGCGACCAACACGGCGCTAAGGGCGACCACCTGTGACCAGATACTCGTAGGTTAGCTCATTGATTTAACAATAATAATTTAAGTTTTGTTTTATAATTATTCGGTTTTTTATATTGCGTAAAATAATGGTCAAATTCGACCACTTTTCTTATTTACGTTAGCCCAGGAAAACATGAAAATAAGTTTATTTATTTTCATTATACAGGGAACGCATGATAAAACAAAAGTTATATTAAATAGCAAGTGTTTTAAACTATTTTACCTACTACAATTCGAAGGGTCTTATCTTATCTTCCAGATTAACAACAATTAAGTAGGTAAATAAACAGTCGTTTTGTATAACAATAACCAGGAAAACTTGTGGTTGTGGATAACCCACTGGCCACTTCGAATGGGACTCAGTGAATTAGTTGGTTGCAATTAAGTAAGTTTATGGCTTGAAAAAGCTAAGTGAAAGATGTTTTCTGGGTACCTACTATAAAATAATATGACCAAATAAGTTCCCATTTTTTTTATATTGGACAATACGATAATCATATTACGATATATTTAGGTATTCCAGAATTCCAAATTTGTTCTTCTGATACCTACTGTCACTTGGTATTTGCATTTTGTTGTTTTACGAAACTCTAAGGACTCGATATTCAAAATACACAAAATGCCGACTTACTTTGGTAAACATTTTGCACTTAATCGGAGCAGGTGACTGATACTATTATCGGCTCGGACTATGTCTTTTATATGAAAAGCAAAACCGTCGTTGTCCTAGGGAGTGGGGAGGGCGGTCACTTCAGTTCCGTAACTTTGACACCGCGAGGTCGCGCATACCTTCGATAATTCACCGCCCTCCCGCCTGCGCCCTCCGGCGACACTAGGACTAGGTACTAAGTAATTATTAAAGCCCGATGTAAAGTAATGGAGATGATAGATCCAGATTTGATACACTAGAGGCCCTTCCTTATCTATTTTATCGTTAAGTGCATATGCGTATACGGCCGCAATTTGAACTTTTACGTCAGTTTTGTGATACCGCGGTGACTTTACCAGCAATCTTTTAACTGTTGTCAAGTGTAATAAGTCCTTTTGAGATAAATAAATAAACTTTATCAAAGAGTAAATGTAAGGATACGAATGAAATATTTCAAAAGATTGACTAGGTACCTACCTATTAGCTATGTGAGTAGTGCGCGGTGCGGGAAATGCATAAAGAAGAAATGTAAGCTATCGTAGGTCAAACATTACATATACAAGGTGTAACAAAAATGCAGATCATCCGTTTAAGGGCATAATTGGAATCGTATTCTAATTATGAAAAACTAAGGGAAAAAATCTGCGAAAAAAAAGGTTCTGTATGGAAGTTTGGCCGGGACGACTTGCCCCGTACAAAATGAATTTATGTCTATGATTTAAAAAAAAACAAGTTATAAATAGGTAATGGAGCGTCATATTAAATGCGTTATATTTGATTTGAGCTGCATTAACATTGTAGGTACCTTCTGTTCCCATTTTTTTAATTACCGAAATGTTAGCACAGGCCCCCTTTTTTGGTAAGAAACTCAAATATCAAGATGAAGAAGTTAATGAATGACTTATTTTTGCTCATTTAACCTTTTTTATTTTTGCAGAACTAAAAAGTGTTCCAAAGATTTTTGTATCGGTATTGCAATATTTTAAACTTGAAAATATGGCTACCTACTTAGTATGTATAATAAGTAGTTGGGTAACAATGAGATCCAATTATGGTTCATTAAGTGGTTTGCGAAGGTAAAACTTTACTAAATGTCCACAGCGACCCTCTACTCTGAATATTTGTGGCACAAAGATAAACAAATATGCAAAAAATCCTTACTTAAAAGAAAAGCACCTAAATTAAGGTTACCGCGCATATTAATCAAAAACCGAGCCTAGTCGTTAAAGTCAATCATTAGGGTAATTCATGCATGCCATAATCAGAGTAGTTCCGAAGATGTCAAGCAATTTTTTATTGATTAGGTACTTAAATTCTACGTTTTCAAGCATCTTAATAAACTTTTTAAAGCCAATTTTACCTTCCGTTTGCGTAAAATTAATTTAACATTAATAAGATACAAATTGCAAGCCTTAACCCTAGCATAAATACATTTTGATTTTAAAGCAGCGATTTGCAACAATGCAAAACCTATTAGCTGTATTAATTGTTGTTTTAATCGAAAATAATTTACTTGTGCAGCAATAAATTAAATACAATACGTATGTAGATAATAGTCTGCGTAATTAACAAAAATTCTGCCCTTGTGTGATCAATATTTGTGAAACAGTTAATAATAGTATTACAATATGTTGTTGCGACAATGTATCGAATGAACTGCGTCTTAATATTGAAGCGGGATACTATTGAGATAACTATTTCATACACGGAAAGGTCTCTATAACTATCTTTGTTATTCTCAAGGCGGCCGGTAACTTATTGAAAGGTTTAATTTGAGTTCAGAGGTTACTCACCCGCGCATAATTGACCGTGACATCGTGAGCCATTCATTTTCTCGTCGTTCTTTGTGGGCTGCTCGTATTTTAGATAATCTCATTACGCACCAGGATTTGAATTTGATTTGTGTTCATGATTGATTTACTACCTGGTGTTAGCACATTATTGGGCGGAGGTATGTAGAGTTCCAATTATAAGTACTTATTGTAATTCATGTCCGTGTTTTTATCAGTTTCATGATGCGTAACATATTCCGGATATAAACAATATACAAATAAGTTTTCGCGTTTTGCATATATTATGTTATGATTTATGATACGATTGAATTGTAATATAAAGTTGAAATTGGTCAGCTTTATTGATGAAATTTTGTAAACTTAAATACAATTAATTTGTAGCTATGTTAGTACCTACTTATCACTTAATAAGATTTGTGATCGATCTAGTGCCACGTAGAGTAAGTAGTACAGTCGACGTCAAAGATATGTTTACACTTTTTCACCTTACGCCTTTGTAATAAGGTGCAAAAGTGTAAACATATCTTTGACTTCGATTGTACCATAGGTGACAATACCTACGTAAGTACCTACACCTAGTATATACCAGTACCATCGCCAACACTGTTAACTGATCATGTGTAATCCCTATTGTAACGGCATAAGGTCTATATATGGTCAGTTAAGTGTATTGCTGTTTGTACATTTACATTATTTAATTTATTAACTATTTACCTAACATTCATGATTGCATCAAAGCCGTTATGGTAAGTACTTGGATACGAGTAGGAATACTGAACAGCGTAAAGTTTCAGATAAGTAAGTTCACAGTTGCCTTATCATTAATCCAGCCGTGGGAAACATAATTGCTATCTATAGATATTAGCAATTTGCTAAAGGTTATATATGTAGTGTTATTCAGTTTTGATTTGAGTATACATATTTCGCCAATATTTCCCAAGAGCCCGTCGGCTCAAAATTAAACAAAGAAAATAATTTGATTTAACATTTCATAAATTGTTCTAGTCAGAGAAAGAGCTTCGGAAAGAAGAATGCAAGATATACTAATACTTGTAAAATCATCTAGTATTTAGAGGACACAGTTCAGGTAAGAACAAATATCAAACGTATTGCGAAGCAGTCAGATTTGGATTTTATTTTTATTTTTCATTTTAATTACACAATAGGCAGGTACTTGTCTGTCTCTCAAGCTGTTTTGATATGCCTTCTTTAAGAACTACGCATTATTGTATATAGTGTCTTTAATGTATTAGCATTACTGTTTTGAAAAAATAAGTCCCGCTGAGTTTCTTGCCGGTATAAGTAAGTAAGTAAGTAAGTAAGGTTTTATTTGTAAATATACAGGGTTGGGCAGAGTAACTGTCCTAGTTTAAAAGTTGTATAAAAGTTTAAAAACAATATAATATGAGATGTTATGTTATTAATTATATTTAACACACTCTATATATTCCACATTAATTGATATGTTTTATTCTCTCTTCCTTAGCTTGTATAATTTTAAGCATCTTGCCATAAAAGGAATTTCACGCGGCACGCAAGTCCTCTTCTGCCTAGTCGTCCCATATTTGACTACCCGACCCTAGAATAAACCCAATAACTAGCCTTATGTCATCTTAATAAAGCTCTGCATATATCCTCATACCGAAATATCGATAGTTAATTAGTTCTCTAAGGATACGTATAGCGTACTTTGTAATGTAAAGAGTCAGCCTCAAATTCCGACTAATGTGGTACATTTCACCATGAAGTTATACCCTGACTGCCTGGCTTTTTGGAATAATCTTATGGCTAATATATCCTCCAGGGTATCTCTTAATAAGACACTATACACTCCATTAGTCTGTCGCTTGTCGATCTCCTGTAATTAAAACGTATTTTCTTTGCATAATGCACGGAAAAAAAAGCTTCCGGGATATTCTCAATCCAAGACATTATTATTATCTTGGAAATATTTCCTCGTGACAAGTATTTATTTCCTTTGCCAAAAATATGATTCTTTGCTTAATAAAACCACGTTTTCTTAAAATAGAAATACAAAAATGTATTGTTTCAAGAGTATATTGAGTAAATAAGAGAGATTGTACTTTAATCAAACAAGTATTATCTTAGGTAAAAGAAAACTAGAAAATCTGTAAGAATATATTCGCTTCGTTATATTTAAAACTTTATTTTATTTTTGTTAAAGGAAATAAATGCTTGTCACGAGGAAATATTTTCAACATAATATAATATTGTCTCAGATTGAGAATATCCCGGAAGCTTTTTTTTCCGTGTGGCTGCCGTGCCGCGTGAAATTCCTTTTATGGCAAGATGCTTAAAATTATACAAGCTAAGGAAGAGAGAATAAAACATATCAATTAATGTGGAATATATAGAGTGTGTTAAATATAATTAATAACTTAACATCTCATATTATATTGTTTTTAAACTTTTATACAACTTTTAAACTAGGACAGTTACTCTGCCCAACCCTGTAGGTAATTACAATGGTGGTAAATTTATACATCGTTTCACTATATTTTGCCATGAGGCGTACAAAAAAGTTGATCTTAAATCTAAACAATAAAGGTACCTACTTATATTTAAAAAAATTATATATGTCATAATAATTAAAAAATATAGTTAATTTCTTAATTGTCATATTTCATTCTAAATTATCTTTAAAATAATCTGCAAGGGAATAATAGCATGTATTGATTAAGTAATACTTCTCGGGTCAGAGGTGTAGGGTTAGAACCGGTGGTAGTTTCTTTTTCTCTTTGACGTTCATAAGTGCATTGTAATGTGCCTAAATTGAAAAATAAATATCTTTTATCTTTATCTTTTTTATCTTAAAGGACGTATGATGTAAAATTTACTAGACCCAGGAAACATAATACAAGAAAGATAAATTGCGTTAACGTGTTTAGCCACAAATCACACATTTTCCTATATTATGGATTATGGGATCAATTATCTTGCAGCAACACAAGTACTTAAACTAATAAAACTTTGTAATAATGTTACCTATTAGGAAGCCCTCCATAGAAACCATTTTATTTCGGCAGTCGGGTAAAAACTAAGCTATTTCGGTCGTTTCCAAGTACAGTCACCATTAGATATATTGGAGCGGCCAATGTGGTCACAAATATCTGCATGGACAACGCCTCTGTTGTCAACGCGTTAAAGTGCATGTTCAGATATTTTTGAGTACCCTGGTTGCTCCGATATTTTGATGGCGACTGACGCGATGATACCTAAGTGGAATAATTCAATTAGGTACTTGGTTGAAATATTTTATAAATAACAGCTCATTATCATTCAAAATTGCTAAATCATGGTAGTCGCTTTCTGTAAGAGGCCTAATAAGAATTAAATTATTTAACAAGCTAATAATTGCTTGGTTAATAGGGAATATTACGCAAAACTCTGCGTAGGGGGCGGCACTAGAACAAACGAAGGGCCTACCGCGAAACGCGAAAATAAAAAAATTAGTTACCTGTTTCTCTGTCACTCTTACATATTCGAGCGATAGAGAGGCAGATGTCAAAATTTCGATTGTCTCGTTTCACGATAGATAGGTAAACAAACCACCTTGGTTCACAAATGACATATTTATTCATTATAAATGATCTACCTATGAAAACTTGTAAAAAACTGTATGTATTAAGAACTCTATGGTTTGCCGATGTGCTAGTGCTGCACTCTGGCAGCAGAACATTGCAGTAATATCCCCTATTGAAGTTATGTAGATAATGTAAACACGCGGTTGATATTTTTAATGACTCTTTATTTATTGATACTTGTATTACTTGTGTAACGGAACATTGCTTGAACGGTTACTACCCGCCCTTAGATTAAAGCATGAGTACCGGACCTAAGGGCGGCCACCGACAATCAGTCCGCCTGTAGTCCGCCTGACGATATCGGCCTGTCCGTTGTTCGGAGAAAATGCATTTCTTTAACGATATTTAGTCAAGTGTCAAATGCTTTTCTTGCCTTGAAATGCAGATATCAGTCAGCCATATTTGTTTGCCTTATTTTAGTTTTCTATTGATCCCGACCTTAGGTATGTTTATTTAGGCCTGGTATCGACGAGGTTTTGTTTCTTAAACTACCTTTATAAATTGATAAGGTTTCAAATTGCCGGTAAAACTTAATTAAGGTGTTGTAAAAGGTGCATATTAAGAAATGCTCTAGTCCAGATAGTTGCGTGTAGTCTCGATAGAGTATCTATTAAAACAAGTTGTTCAAATTAGGGTGTCTATCAGGCATGGGCGTAAAACGCGAATCTGGACCAGGATTACTTAACGACCCGACCTAGAAACTTAAACTTTCAACATATTTAGACGTAGGTAAACTTCCATGCAGTTTAGCATATTTTGTAGACGAGCGGTAGGTAAGGAAAGCGGCTTACAACACCGTTAGGCAATAATTTTGGAGACTACGTACGAAATGTTGTGTAATTAATAATCGTGTAATTTAAAACAAAGGGTTTTATTGATAAAAGAACCCGTCTTACCCCACCTTTCACTAATTCAAAAGTGTTATTGAAGTGCCCAAACAGCATTAGGATAGAGGGGACTTAACTTTTGGTTGTTTAAAATAAATAAGGTTACACACTACACACTATGATAAAGAAGTACTCATATTTTCAAACGTAATGCCAAAATGTGTCAGAAATGGAAAACTTTATTTAAATTTTATTTATTTTTAATTTTTGCTTCGTGTAAATTCATACTTTCTTTATATTTCCGAAAGTTTAGCACTTTACGCAAAAAATAAACATCAAATCAGGCCTATAACAGCTAACTACTTCGTTCTTTCGATCGTCCATTTGCATCACTCTCTTTCGAATATGCAAGAGCAATAGAGAGGGAGATAAGGAAATATCGATGTTTTAAGTTCGCGGCAGGACCCCGCAGCTTCAGCTTGCCTACGTATATTTTCGCCTCTCTATAGCGCTTGGCAGTGAAGCGCTATCTATATAAACAGTTTATATTGTACATTAAGGTAGTCGATTATGAAAGTAAGGCAATAAGACTAGGCAGTTAAACTAGATATAGATGTAGGTGAGTTGTAGAATTTCATTGTGTATTAGTGTTGTAAACAATTTAGGTGTGATGAAATTGTATGTCCGTCAAGTAAATCTCCATAACTATCGTATTTAGTCAACTGAGATTTGTTTGTTCTTGAATAGTATCGAGTCATGATTGATCGTGTCGATGCAACTATGTATCGAGTGATCGATTTGATAACTGGAGCAGTGGAGTACCTAAAGGCTCGGTTAAAACGCCTATGACAGCTTGTTGCAATGTAAGAGATGAATTTTAATAAACTTTCGCAACTACGTCAAGTATTAGCCTCATATCTGGTTGTAGGTACCTATAACTATTTATATTGTTATAGCCAAGATGATATACGCATGGATTGACGATGTCTATACGAAATTATCATAATATAGGTATATATTATTCCGTAGTTCAGATACTAGCGCCATCAATCGTTTCACAACGTCCATGCAATTTGGTCTCAGTTTCATACATTTTATTCGGTGATTAGCACCGTCAAAATAACTCAACTGCAGAGTTGACAGGTAGCGCTGTGGCACTTAATACTGAAAGTAGGTAGACGTAGCAGATGTTCAGCCTGAAGTTTGGAAGAACGCAATCCTGTACAGTCATTGCCAATCTGATGCTTATATCATCCTTGCTGCCTAGTTGGTCGTTTATTATTTCCCTTCCATTTTGTTATAAAAGAAAAAAAACGAAGAAGACACTCAGAACTCAAAAACTGAAGTTGCCAAGGGAGCTAAGTATTCAAAACAAAATTGATATAATCTTGATTTTCTTAAAAATATTAAGGTCGTACCAAAATCATTTTTAATAAATACCCTGCCAGCTTAGCCATTTCTACTGTGGATTGAGGATATTAATTCAAAAGAAAATTATGTTTTTTTAGTAGCCTATTTCAGTAAGTATTACATCACTCTTTCATAAAAATAAATATAGGTTTTTTTATTATTTAAGTATCTTTAATGACTTCATTGCATTAAAAAATAAAAATAAATAAACAAGGAACAAGTGTTGTTCGTAAAGCTTATCCAAAAATGAGAGATCTAGTAATGGTGGTGCTGAGAAGAGTACACGTGGTGACTAGGTCCAGAGTTCTCGACAACCGCGTTGAATCTGCAACAAAATGGGTGTTTTTAAACCAATGACGATAATAAGGGGTGGCACTCCTGAAGATATTGACATAGGTATTTACACAATTGCAGAGGTGCAAAATTATTACACGATAAAGTAGCTTAAAGCCCAAATTGGTTATTCCGCCGTTAAAATTGTATATATCCTCGGCATCTCAGGTAATCTGATTTATGATACAATAATTTAGTGCATAAGTCCAATAGCCCAATTCGACAACCAAAGACTGGCAGTCGCTAAAACCCTAGACCTTAAAACTAAAAAATGTTCGAACTCGTTTGTTATTATACCACCTGTTCTAGCAGCCGACGACGCAGGGGTCGCGTGAGGTCATTACTCATACGGTAGACACCGGAACGTGCGCGATACCGGTTTTACCACCATATGATAACATGTAAACATGTGCCAAAGTTACGACCGTATTACGTACAGAGCTTCCTGGGAAAGCAATGTCAAATATGACCAGCAACTAGTTAATTGGTTGTATTTACGCAATTTGGGGAAAGTTGCAATATCATCTGCTTACGCTGGTCATTGCGTAGAATTTAATGACTACGCAGAGGTTAAGTAGGTATACATATAAGATACATAAGAATGCATGAGCTGTAACAACGCGTCTTATTGTTAAAATGCCCTTGCTGGTCAAATTGTTAATGATAGTAATCGCAAAATTAATAACCATTGCGGAGGTTGGGAAAAAGATTACTAATCACAAGGTCGCATACTTGTACTAACATTGTTTTAATTCTTTGGATTTTTCTCAGCTAAGCCGACTTCAGCAGTGGCCTACGATATAGAACTACGATAAACGGTAAAGAAAAAAAAACTAATAAAATTCTTACCCATTATGGTCATCAGCGGTGTAGGTGACCTTACGCACGGAACCATCGGGCTGCAGAAGGGAGTATCCGCCCTTCACGACGTCCCCATCGCGGATCTCGTGCTGGGACTTGTGGTCACCAGTATGGGGATCTTCCACGGAGTAGGAGTATTGGTATTTGGGGTGAGCCTACGAAATAAATGATTTATGTAGTAGGTTATTTCAGCATGTTACATCAGGAATACTGAGAGAAACTTGTGGTTAATACTTACATATGTGTCATGGTGTTCGTCGTAGTGGGAGCCATAACCGTGTTGGGCAACGGGGGCGATATGGGCAGCATGGGCGATGGCGGCACCATGCGCGATAGGAGCAGCATGGGCGATGGGAGCGGCGTGGATCAGAGGTGAGGTGTGGAGCAGTGGAGAGGCACCATAGTGAGCATCATGAGCCAAGGGAGCAGCGTAGTGGCCACCATGGGCGTACGCATCATGGCCAATGGGGGCGTAGTGTGCTTCAGGAGTGTAGTGGGGATGGTGGACTACATTGTGCTGAGATGACACCGAATATCCGTGTCCGTGCCCAATACCTTGGCCTAGTCCAAGAAGTCCAGCCTGAGCGGCCGCCACCACGGCACTCAGAGCTAAAATCTGTAACAGATAAATAGGTTAAATTACGATTTAACTGATTTGAACTGCAAATAAATTGAGGAAATCAATTTGGTATTTACTATAAAATTATTAACTTTGGCACTTTCAAACACAAAATCTAGTTTAAGTAAAGTCAGTAATTCGGTGCAGTGTAATTACTTTACTCTTATCTGAGATTAGGTATCATTTAATTCTATTTACTGAGTTATTTCAAGCCAAGCATGAGCTAAGCTTGCATTAACCGCAACGATTAACTTGTGGCTACTTAACCCTACTTAAGGAGCTAGTGAATATTGCCGACTCACTTTGGTGAACATGTTTTTTTAGATACAGATGTGCGTGACTGACATACTTTTGATAAGCAGCAGTGGTTTTTATAAGAAGTGGTGTTAGCCGGTGGGGCGTGTGCTCTCGGCGCGTCCCCACATCGCAAGGTCGTCGCTTTGTCTTGAGCTCTCACATTAGCTACTATCAAGCGACTGATCATTACTTAACGAAAAATACGCCCAACCGAGATAGTATGAACTCTGATAAGAAATCGCAGTAACTTTTGTGAGCTTCGAATGTAGTTACTCTGTTTTTGTTTAGAACTCCACCTTGTTATTGTAGGTCAATGAGGGCTCAGAAGCATATGCGATCATTCGATGTTTGCTTCTGATATTATTAGGTGTTTTTGGACAGGCGCGTGGTGTGAATACCTAGTCTATTGTCACTTATGACTACAGATAAGGATATTGTTATTGATTAAATGGTAGGTAAATATAAGTGTACCTAATGATATAGGTAGATAAAATATTTTATTCATTAAGCGATTAGTTATTAGTGATTAACCCAAAAGTGCTTAAAAAGCTGTGTGTAAATTATAAGTTTTTTTATACTTTTGTGAATTTAATTATTTTAATATTTGCATTGTGTACACAGTTCGTTGCAGTTAGATGACAATATCGTGGATGGTCTCCTGATAACTCAAAACTTTGAAAATTTGTGTGGAGCACCGTTCAATCCTTGCCTTGCTACTAATTACTCGTGAAAGTTTTTTTTTACATCAATTCACAAAAAATGTTGATTTTGTAAACTTTGTCGTGTTGTATACGTTGTTTACGTTTCGTACATCATATTGCAGTTTGCAGGTACACTGAGAAAATGAAACGGCTAGAAATAAATAAGTTTTTGCTATTTACAACCGAGTGACTCGCTTCGCATGGAGCCTGCAAAGTTCGTTGCTTAAATCAAAGAAGTCAACTTAGCTAACTTACGTATGTGAAACTACACCATTAAATTAGTTAAAAATAAATAAGGGAATCAGGGAAGGGTTATATTTACTAGGACACTTATTTGGATTTAAATAAGTGCTTGGTAAAAATAACCAAGAATAGTTAGCAATAATTGCTTGTTTGTAATTAACAAAGCTTAATTGCGTGATTTAAATAAGACTTGGTTGTATATAACCAAAAATATTTTAACCGAGCCAAATTGGTACTTTGCTAACACACTATTTTTTCCGTGTACTCAGTACCGTCAAACGCGCCAACTTTACTACAATTTTACTCGAAAACTAAAATATAATTTAGATAAAAGCAGGTATCTAAAATGTGATTAATTGTATGCGGTAAGAATATAGCGAGAAATAATTTATGTAACAACAAGTTAAATATACCCACAAAATATTATATTATGGCGGTAAAATGAACACAGGTAAAGTTGACACATGTTTGGCATCGTTACCTACTTACTTACCCGATTTCACACAAGAACAATTTTACCATTTCGTAAAAAAAGCTATGCAAAATTTGCTCTAATTCTTTACGGTCTTCGCCGAGTTGACCTTAATAAGTAGTTTTTCCTCTCCTCCGGGAATATCAAATCGCACGAAACCAATACCTGCCTATATCGCTACTAAATAGTAAATTTAGAATGTGTTATAATGACTGTAGAGATTAAAAACGAAATATAAACCTTATATTACGAAATGATGGGACTACCCTAAGAGGACCGATCATTAACAAATATAAAACGCTTAATTACGATCAAAAGTTGAATAATCATATTTATTTATTAAACTGAATATTTTACTTTACTTGTTTAGTCATAGACTAGTGAAGTTTACATTTGTGTAATATAAAAATAAAACGTTAAAAATACTTGCTTTAAAAATCTTCGTTAATTATTATGCTAAACTGTAAATTATTTGTAAATATGTCTTGTATTAACCTAACAGGTATTTGCATCTTTAGTTGTCCAACACTTGAAATTAGACGTGATATATTAGGTGTGGTAATGTAACTATGTTGTAGTTACGCACTTGTAGCTATGTTGTAAAATTTACGACCTGTTGAAATTACGTGAAACTAAAAAAACATTTTGGGGTACGTAATTATAACTGTTTTAAATGTCTCGTTTAATCTTCAATGTAAGACAGGTTTTGGACATATTGCTAAGTCTATATGGGTTATCACTAGCTAAAGCATACAGTCAGCAGGAAAAGTAGCTAAGCGGGTAGGGTGTTCAATCAAAATGAGCTGGACACGACTTTATTGTTAAGAGAATAAGAGCGTGTGTAGGTCATTTTGAACACCCTACCCGCTTAGCCACTTCTGCTGCTGAGTGTACAATACTATTTTATGCAGCCTACATACTCATGATTTGAAGTTGAACCGTACGAGCCTTGGCATTGAAAATATTTTAAAAAGAAAAGTAGTTTGCTTCCTATGGGCTAGCCAATTACCATCAATAAATTTATAATGATCAAATTACATTACATATTCTGATAATTGAATCAGTACATTTTGCCTTATATGTAGATAACATACTCAGTGAATGTGTTGAAATACTTATTTTAGATATGCTCAAAATCCCATCGGATATTTTCAAAATCTTGAAATACCTACACTAAAGTTTTCGTTTTGTTTTTCACACGGGACGTATTTTACTAACGGAAAAAGTTCCTTGAAATAGGCAGGGGGTACAACTCAGTGTAAATCTGTCAAAAAAATTGAGTTTGACACGACGTATCCGATACGTTTGCATAAGTGCGAAAGAGAACTTGTTATGCGTTAAGAAGGGACAACATGATTCGTGACGTTATGTGACGTTACAGAAGTCTCTCTGTATTATACTATTATTTACTCTGTGAAATAGGTAGAGTCTGTTTGGATCGGAATTAGGCTTAATTTGACGTAAGGCAACCTTCGTGGGGATTCAAGGATGAATAAGTTAAAACAATAAAATTGCTACTACTATGGTATTGTATCAAATGAATTACAATAAATTTCTAGTACACGCTCAAACCCTTTAGGTACTGTATTAGTTAAAAGTAACCGTTGGTACTTTCAGTAATGCGTACTTAACAAAATTGGTAAAAATCATTAATAGTAGGTAACCTAGGAGATTACTTCAGTATCTATTTGCCCGTCTATCTAAGGCTTTTTGAAATTTAGAAAAAAAAACCATTATTGTATCCGGCTGAGCAGATAGTCTTAGGAAATAATAAATAAATAAAATAAAACAACTTTGAACGGATTATATCGCGTATACTGAATTTTAAATTACATCCCGACGTTTCGAACACTTTACAGCGTTCGTGGTCACGGGTCGACTGAGGAAAACATATTTACCCACATCTAAAATTACAATGTACAAAAGACTACCCACATGTATAACATTAAATGCAAACAAATAAAGGTGAGTGTACATGCCAGAAGGGCAAATAAAGCTAGTTCTACAATAGCTAATTATCGATCTACTACAAACTTTAATTAATTAATTTAAAAGGTAGCAAACAAACTGTTAAATTTAGAAATTAATAGGTCTACATTATTTTACAAAATAGAGCAATATATGTTAACACTATCCAACGCTATGGCCTCACAGTCGTGTGACCGGCTGTGGCCGTGTGGTGGTGGCTGTGGTCGTGTGGCCGGCGGGTGTGTGTGTCACCGGCTTGGGATCCAGTGGTTCATTTGATCAAAGAGCAAGCAGGACTCACGACTGTGAGGCCATAGCGTTGGATAGTGTTAACATATATTACTCTATTTTGTAAAATAATGTAGACCTATTAATTTCTAAATTTAACAGTTTGTTTGCTACCTTTTAAATTAATTAATTAAAGTTTGTAGTAGATCGATAATTAGCTATTGTAGAACTAGCTTTATTTGCCCTTCTGGCATGTACACTCACCTTTATTTGTTTGCATTTAATGTTATACATGTGGGTAGTCTTTTGTACATTGTAATTTTAGATGTGGGTAAATATGTTTTCCTCAGTCGACCCGTGACCACGAACGCTGTAAAGTGTTCGAAACGTCGGGATGTAATTTAAAATTCAGTATACGCGATATAATCCGTTCAAAGTTGTTTTATTTCATGAATAACTATCGCGGCAACCGTAGAAGATATTAAATAAATAAAAGTTACATTCGTTGTATAAAATATTTAATAAATTATTATTAACAATTCATCATTTTGTTAAAAGTATCACAACAACACTACATACAATAGGAGAGATCATCTTAATAGTGGCCGTGGTAGGGCTCAGGGTGGATGGACGGGGCTGAGTTGTGCACGACCGCATTGAAGCTGAAAAAAAACATTGTTATACAATTTAACCTGTTTTGGAATAACTTCGTGTCACTGTGTGAATAATATAAGAAGTCAATGCAATGAGAGTAATGTGACCCTTATTTGTTACCTACAATATCGTGTACGTAAAGGTAGGAAAGTATACCTTTCTCTGCCCTAACTCATTAGTTTTTTTATAGTATTCTTGCGCAATAAATTCCAAAACCATTTTTTTATGTATGTTATGTACGGCGCTGATGACGCCGCGGCGTCATCAGCGGTAGAAAAAGCTTAGCGGATTGAGGTGATCTAATATTACATTATGCATCTAGGGCGTTAAAATAAATAACGGCTCAGATCGCGGGCATCTGTAAACAAGCCATTCTTCATTACCGCCCTGCCCATGTTGCGTACACAATGTTATTTTACGTTTCCTCCTTGGTGTGACATTGAGGTTTGCGCGCGTGGTTCATCTCACTTAACGCCCAGAGTGCATCGATTTAGGATGCCATCGATGCCAAAGTGACGTAAATGATCTTTACAGACTCTTATTTCCTTGAAAATAATATGCTGTCAAGATCATTAAGCTGCTTGCCCGCTTAGCTACTTCTACCGCTGATAGTTTTTAAAGGCATTATGCGTGATATAGCAGACCTATTATCGTCTGTCCGAATACAACTATTTTTACTTGATATTTGATTATTCAAAACAGTCACATCATACTAATTTTAATGCTTTTCAATTTAGATAACATCATGATGGGTTAATCTTTGTTAAGCTCTGACTTGTTATGATTGTTTTCATACAGGTTTTGTCTTTATTTAACTGCGTAGAAGTTTTTCAGTGGATCGTATTGATTATTGCTGATATTAATTACTGATTGTTATGTGTCCGATTGCATTAGGGCGTGCTGTACTTTTAATGTAACTCCGATATTAATTTAAGCAGACTTTGCAATATGCCCGGTAAGCCTAAGGCAATAATATCAATTAGGTAGGTACATGATTAGTATGGTATCTTTTTTTATACATCTACTGGCAGCAATACATTTCGCCTTTTTGTTCAAAAATTCATGTTATCTCGTTCTTTACAGTGGCGTAAAAGGCACAACACGAATATTTGAACATATACGCTACGTGGGCAGCCGGCCTAAAGCAAGTGATGAGTATGAAATGTATATTGCATGTACGTATTCTGAGTCCTTTAACCATATTACAACCGCAATATCGGTAAGAATAATTACTTTAAGATTTAATTGATCAAAATTAACATAACTGGGAATTTACTTTTCGCTATTTTTGGATTGGTCTCATAGTAAAAGTAGTAAATATCTAAGTAATTCGGCTATTTAGGCACCAAATTTAAAATAATTTTATGTTGCCCAGCAGTGGGACACACTATTAAAATTTTATGTTCATCTTTAAGCTGATTTGATGAGATGAGATGATGTTTAAAAACCGTCGGGGACCGCTGGTGTCCTGAAAATGGCGTTTAGGATAGGCACATTTTTGTGCGGGAATCGATTCCTACTGATCTAAGAACTAGAAAATGTCACTCCATGCATTAATTATTATTACTTACCCATTGTGGTCATCGGCGGTGTACTCGACCTTGCGCACGGAGCCGTCAGGCTGCACCAGCTCGTAGTAGCCGTGCACGGCGTCACCGTCGCGGGACTCGTGCTGGGACTTGTGGTCGCCGGTATGCGGGTCCGACACCGAGTAAGCGTAGTCGTATTTGGGGTGGGCCTGGAATAGCCAAGTTTGAAATAAGTTTGATGAAGTATTTCAGATTGTCACACTCTCTGAATCGATTGTATTATCGTGAATATTGTCAATTCTTATGTGGTGAGTTAAATTTGACATGTTCAGCACGTTCGCCGGGTCAAAGCATAACTATCTGCTAATAAAATTAAATCCAAATATCGGTTCTGCTCGGCGCGTTGTTCATTATGTATATATACATTGAATTGAATACCTCTATTATAGGTTTTTATTTAAAAACTGTTACAGAAATGAATTAGAGGATAACTCGTAAGAGCAACACGACAACAAAAAATTATGCTGAGCACTGATATTTAGAAACGGATTGTAGCTAGAATGAATCACGGATGTCATTTGGATGAATATAATCTATTCTTTTTTGCATAAAGAGCAAGTGTCAGGTAGTACACGAACTGTTAGCACATTTCTTGTTAACTTACATATTCATCATGCCCCTCGTATCCATGACCAAAGGCAACGGGGGCAGCATAGTGAGCAAGGGGTGCGGCGTGGGCCAGAGGTGCGGCGTAGTGAGCGGGCGCGGCGAGGTGACCGTAGGCGTAGTCACCATGGGATGCGTAGTCACCATGGGGCGCGTAGTCGCCGTGGTGCACGATGCTCTGGGAGGACACCGCGTGTCCGTGTCCAGGGATCAGGCCGGCGTAAGCGGCTGCGACCATGGCGCCAAAAGCTACGATCTGGGAATTGAAATTAGGTTAGAGAGGATATTTTTATTATTACGATGAGGCCAGATATACTTAATGCATTCTTGTTATGATTTTAGCAATGAATATGAAGAATACCCATAAGGTCAGAGTAGTTTCGCTTAAAATAATGGTATGGATAAATGCGTGATGGGTTTCAGACCCAGCAGGCTGCCAATGTCAATGCTCTTTACTTCATTAAAATAATTTTTTTTGGCATTCACAGTGTTTTTTTTATTGTTTTGCAAATATACGTCAACTGCATGAATTAAAATGAGCGTCATTAATTAACTCACTTTGCTGAACATTTTGCTCTAGTTAACTTCAACGTTGGCCGCTGATTGATGTCAATACCAGTGGCCGCTGGTTTTTATATTAATTTAACACTGGACGAGAACAAGTGGGGTTGCAGGCCGCGGAGCGCGACAATAGACAAAGGTCGAATCAAAACCATTATGGAATTGCAATATGTGTCATGGTATCAATATCAATTGCTTTTGGACATGCGAAGCTGCTGAAGCGTACTGTAACATTGAAAAAGCTCCCAAAAAAGTGTACTTTTGTTTGACTAACTCTACCCCAATGACAGGTGGACAACTGATCTGAATATCAATATTTGGACTTTTATTCAATAAAATACGTAAATATTCGGGTTGATTCCGATCTAAGATCTAAATTTTGTAAACCGGGTAAACCCAAAGCAAACATTTATTCTTCGGTAAAAATGTACCACCGGGTTCATAATTTCATACCCAATTTATCAATGAATTCATTCATAAATTTGGTATGCAGTAATGAACCCGATAGTATTTAAGTATATGCTGTGAAGTAGGTATGAAAGCTGTGTCCTTTAGACCAAATTTTGTCTTCAAAAACTCGAAATTACATCGTTAGCAGCAAAAACAAAGGGTTTACTTGAACTAATTTTAAGTCTTACGAATGGTAGTATCAGGTATCTATATAATAGCAGGGAGAGAGACCAAATACGGGAATTTTGTAGTCTTATCAGTAGTTCAATGCGGTGGACAATAAGAAGAAGAATATCTAATACTTATTGTATACGGTTGCCGCGATGCTTATTCATGAAATAAAACAACTTTGAACGGGTTATATCGCGTATACTGAATTTAAATTACATCCCGTCGTTTCGAACCCTTTACAGCGTTCGTGGTCACGGGTTGACCCGTTAAAGTTGTTTTATTTTAAGAAGAATATCTAGTTAGTTAACTATTTGTACTGTAGTGCCTCTGTATATTTACTCGTAATTATGTAAATAAACGTTACTTACGAGTTTTTTTTGTGCATAGAATCAATTTATGATGATTAATTAGATTAGATTTGGTCCTAAGGGGAGGCAGTGTTCAGCAGTGGACGTCTTATGGCTGAGATGATGATGATGATAAATTAGATTTAACTTTATGAACCGGCTCCAAGATTTTGAACGAGTTTGTCAATTCTTCGGGATCTTTGATTTTTATCTTGTTTTTTATGCACAAAATTTACATCACAAAAACGTAAAATAGGATAAAAAATATGCTTGATGACTTTAATATAATTGTCTTCGGTTGCCGCGATAGTTATTCATGAAATAATTAGTGAGCTAACCAGTGAGAAATTTGTTCGAAACGTCGGGAGGTTATTTAAATTCAGTATTAGCGATACAATCCGTTTAAAGTTGTTTTATTTCTTGATGACTTTGTTAAAGCAAAACATATGTAAATGTAAGGTTTTTACTAACATAGGAGGGACTATAGTTTTACTACTAATTTTACACGATATTTTAACGATCTACACCAACGATCACTTGCGTCATGGTCAATAGGTTATACGGAGCATTAATTTTAATTCCTGTAATTTGTCTGCTTTGATGGATTATCTTATTTAACCACAATTATCTCGGTTTAATTACTGATCAGCAGCGGAAAAGTTAGTCTCATTACACAGGATGCGGTCGGCTATACCGCATACCGATCTGGATTACTACTTAATTCATTATTGCAATACTTTATTCGCTTCATATATAAAAAGAAGAAATGCTACGGCCTTGTGGTTAGGTATAGAAGGAACAATTGAGATATGATTTGAGGTCAAATAATGTGTATGGACATTTTTATGGCCTAATAATTTTGAGAGACTAGTCTCTTTTGATGTATTTGAGAGATGCAATACTTATAGCATAGCTTTGTTCTAGATTAACAAATTAAATCATTAGTAAACCTGAAGTAACTAAGATGACTGTCTTAGTTTAGATAAATTACTGGTGTCAATACTAATCCCATATTGAGAACTACATTAAAATGACGATAAAAAACACTTCGTCAGATGACAAGCAAAACTCACTTATTACAAAAAAACCTTGTTATGTTAGTGAGTTTTGCTTGCCACCTAAAGAATTTTGATATCTTTCAAAAGCGAACTTCCGGACACTGAATTATCTTTTTTTCCCCGTATTCGTCAGTGTTCAATGTCAAAGTCTTAAAACTTTTTAATTTAAGTAAGCCAATGAATGTGTATCAATGCTTCAACCTTTATGTAGGCAAAGTCCTAGGTTTGCCTAGTGGACTAACAGCTGGCCACGTCAGATATGACATAATAATGGTAGCAACAAAACCCATCTAGTTAGATTGCTGTACAATCCTTATTGCCAATAGATCCGGACATCTTGCAGCTTTCAATGGGTCGAGTTACAGACTAGCATTATTTTTGGAAAGTAATACTACCAAAATAGGTAAAAACTGTCAAAGTTATCTCAGTTATAGAGAACAGGGCATATATTTTCACGTTAGAACAAAAAACATTGCAATTATTGCGGAAAAAGAAACAGTTAGGCGACGAACAATGAATTTCATTATACATCGTTTGGCACTACTTTCCCCCAGCAGAAACTTTTGGCAATGGTATAATCTAATTATTTATATAATTTCTCATACTACTGCAGTAAAACCAGAACTCTAGGATTGGTACAAGACCCAGATTACGCCCCTCAATGCGATGGACTGATCAAGTGAAGGCCCTCACCGGATCACGCTTAAATCTGTGCGTGCGCAATGCACTAAGTAGCGAAGAATGGCGGAAAACTATAAAAAATGCCGTACAACGACCTCAATGACCACGACTACTCTGACAAGAGTATACGACTAAGAAGAAGAAGAAGATTGCTGAATTTTGACGAGATGAAGTTTTGAAGGAACATCTTACCCACCGGCAGGAATACAACACTATGAGTAGGGTCGAGTGCTATTTGGCTGTGGTTTTCTGTAAGATGGAGGTTTTACCCACCGGGCTCAAAGATTATCTATGCCTAACACAATAAACTGGGGAATAAGGTCATAGATATACTAAGAAGCTGAGCACTTCCATAGAGACGGCATAAAACGTACCTAATTATACCTAGCATTAATGATCTTACGCAGTTTGCCTAATTTTTTTTGATAATTTATCCTTAATTGTGGTACTTCAATTTTAACGTTTTAAATTATATGTATAAGGTTGCCATTTTTCTATTTCGCGCTATCGTTGACTTGTAGAAAAAGCCTTAAGGCATTAAGCACGTTTTTTCTGTACCCTTTTTGTCACTTTGATTTCAAGGTTTGGGAATCATTTCTTATCACGATTTTAAGTGATTGTGTAACTGGATGAAATTAAGTTCATATTTTGCATCAGCATTACGCAAGCAACCTTCCTTTTTAAACAAATATTTGTATCCATAATTGTAGATACATATTTTATGATGACGGTAGGAAACCAACTGGTATTCAGACTTATTCGATATAGTTATGTGATTAATATTTATGAGATTTTCGAAACCATTATTTGATTACTATGCGAATGTTTTTTGAACGGTTTACTGAGATATTGTCAGCATTTACATTAATAGGCAGGTAGGGAAGCCGGAGCTAATTTGGCTTTTCGTTTCTAAGAGAGCCATCGTAAAAATACGTTGCTGGTTGAAATTACGCAAACCGGTGGGAGCTGAGTAATGTGGACGATATGACACAGGGGCCCAATTTAACAACCGAAATAATTATGATAGTCCAGCGACTGTCTATACTACAACATTCAAACAAGTAGTGATTGATTATTTATGGAATTGGGGTAAATAGAAACAAGCAATGGTTACCTACGTGTTTCCTAGTATCAGAAAATTCAACTTTAACGATACAGTTTGTAGGTTCCGCATCCTATTCTGCATCCTAACCTTAAGTCCGAAAGCACGCACTATCAGCAAAGTCAAGGCGCACCGCGCACGCGCATTTCTCCGTCCGCCCCACCACGCACGTATCGATCTACATACCTATATAAAATCTTACCACGGTGCCATTGACATCAATCAAGTACAGATAACTTAACAATATACAGCCAAAATGTTTAGCAAAGTAAGCGCACTCGCATTATATTGAATACTAGCGGCCCGCCCCGTCTACGCACGGGTGCAATTATTATACATATAAACCTTCCTCTTGAATCACTCTATCTATTAAAAAAACCGCACCAAAATCCGCTGTGTGGTTTTAAAGATATAAGCTTACATGCAGACAGACAGCGGAAGCGACTTTGTTTTATACTATGTAGTGATAGTGATAGTGACTATTAATAAAACAATCTACCTAGGAACACATAATGTGTGTTACTTGGTAGTGGGTAGTATTGCATATCATCGTAAACATTTTTATAGATAAAATTCGTTTTTTGTAAAGGTCCATACGGATACCGGAAAACTATTTTTTTTTCTTCAAAATAAGCACATATTTTTATTTAAAAACATTTTGCAAGAAATACCTTATTATTTACAATTTCCTTCTAAAACACCTGAGTACCCTTGTTTAAATTTTCTTTTTTTTGTTTTAAGATCGTAGCTTTCGCTGCCCTCTTGGCTGCAGCCAGCGCTGGCCACCTCGGTTATGGTCACGCTGTGTCCTCGCAGAGCATCGTCCGCCACGACGAGGGTCACTATGCCCCGGCGCACTATTCCGCCCCAGCTCACTACGCCCCGGCCCACTACGTCGCTCCTGTAGTTCATGCCGCCCCTGTCGCTCACTACGCTGCCCCTATCGCTCATTACGCCCCAGTGGCTCACTATGATGGCCATGATGAATACGTAAGTATTATTAGGCCCACAATAAATTGATATTTAAACGTATCCAATCGCCAACCGTCTGGCGGTAGCACACCTCGCAGAGACGAGGCACCCTAAAAAATGTCGCACCTAGTGACTATACAAGAGTGAAATCGTAATTTATTAAGATATTTAAAAGCCTTATTTTGTTGTTGTTGTTCCTATGGTACCCCAGAGGTACAAAGGGCCTTTACGAGTTCACGCCTCGATCCCTAGCCGCGCTCCTAACGCCTAAAAAAGCCTTATTTTAAGGGTGATAAATCTGATAAATATCATTTTCCAGGCACACCCCAAATACGACTACGCTTACTCCGTGTCGGACCCGCACACCGGTGACCACAAGTCGCAGCACGAGTCCCGCGACGGCGACGCCGTGCATGGCTACTACGAGCTGGTGCAGCCTGATGGCTCCGTGCGCAAGGTCGAGTACACCGCTGATGACCACAACGGGTATGTAATGTTTAATTATTCATAGACCGAAATATGTACTTTCCTCCTTATTGTTCATTATAGTATGTATACATATTAATTTTGTTTATGTAAACCATTTTCTTTTATAGTTTCAACGCTGTCGTGCATAACTCAGCTCCCACTATCCACGCTGCCCCCGCCCATGACTACCACCATTATTGAGAAAAAGAATAATCAAATGTTATTTATTTGAAAACTATTTATATTTTTGTAAGGACGTGAGTGTGAGAGTATGTAAACAAATAAAGCGTGATTTTGATAAAACTAATTACAAACAGAATTTTTTATTGTATCCCTCAATGTGACAAATTATAATTTTTCTGGTGGCTAGTAAATAGGTAGCTCTTTACTAGCCACCAGAAAAATTATAATTAATAGGTATTTATCTGGATTTCAAAAGAATAATTACTTTCAAATGTGTGTACTTGCACAAATATGGCTGGTACAGAAGGCCTTATGGCATTAAGTCCGCCTATTGTACGTTAAGTTTTATTATGTGTAAGCAGTTTAATTTATTTACAAAATATACATTTTACAAAAATTTACCCGAACATCTCGCTCCCAGCCGCTCCCGGCACGAAGGTGCCCATAACACTTGCGGCATTACCACGTTGGATTATTATGGACAGCCTTTGTACCAGGAACGACTCGGAGCGAGGGTCCTCGCCCTTTTGCCGGAATCGACGGCCCAACTCGCGGATAAATCGCTTTGCGTCAGCCCCCCAGCAGCCCGCGGTTTCCACTGCGAAGGGGACGAAAATGTACCCTGACCCTAAAGGAGCGTATTTTTGGCGCTTTAAGGCCGCTTGTGTCTCGGCAGCTGCTCCGGCCGCGCGTGAGGTACGGCTGATGTGAGAGGCGGCGAAGGTGCTGACACATGTAGCATCCCACACCAAACACCGCCCCCTCTCCCATGGCACTAGTGTCAAGCCGTCAGGCCTTTTGCCATCCGTGCGGCTAAGACCTGGCGGCTCAAGCATCGAAGGCACACCAGCCGACCTAAGCGCCCTCTGTATAGTGTCATTAAGGGCATGGTGACGCGGATGCCTGCCAGTGCATCGGCGGCAACTCAGTGCGTGATGGCTGTCAGCCCCCACCATGGCTCCGCAAATGCATGTATGAGGTTGGCATACAGTGCAGCCCAGGCGGAGAGCCACAGCCACGCGCAGCGAGGTGCCGTCGAGCAAAGTTCCCAATTGAGGTGAAGGCAACGCATGCAGCCATGCCCCCGATTCTGACCGCGATGCTGCCAGAAGCCTTGCACGGTCCACTCCTACTGCATTTGCAATAAGGCCTTCTACTGTCGCTTTGGATCCCGTGTCATCCCACGTGCGCTGGACTCGTGGGTTCTCCGGCACGGACGTTCCAGGATTGAGAGCCGACCATGCATTCAAGGCGTCGGCCATATAAGGTATGCTCGCCCTGTCGCCATTTACATATAAAATTTTAGCAACAAGGTCTGCTACCCCATGGGCCGACGCCAAAAAGGCCGGTAGGCTCACGTCCTGTACACGCCGCACGCCGAGGCCTCCATGGCGGACCGGCAGAGCCGCTTGAGTCCACTGGGCATCGTTTAAAGACACGTTGACTACGGACTCTAATGTAGACTTAAGAGCTGCGTCAAATAAACTGATGTCGTTGGGGAATAACCACACCGGGGCCGTACGTAGCAGGTAGGTCACCTTTGGCACAGTGAAACACTTTTGCAATAGAACCAGAGCTACGTGCGGATTGAGATCTTTGAGGCGATCGCCAGCGAGCAGAAGCAGCTCCTTGCGCGTTAGCAAAGCCTCAGGAACTGCAGAGGGAAATATTGGTGCTCCAAGTAAACTAAGAGAGTTGAAATTAAGTTCCCTGAGGCCAGGCAATAATGATGAGAAGGTTGGTAAAAAGAAATTTGACCCAGGCCCACAGGAGAAAATCTCACATTTGGCAGTATTAACTTCCAGCCCCAGATCCCTAAGGCGCGGTAACAACATAAGAAGATCTTGCTCTACTTCTTCTGGTTTGCCCCCAATGGTACCATCGTCGAGGTACCAGATGTTGAGTGGGGACTTGAGCTCGGCAATTACCTTTTGGATGGAGAGGCTGAAGGTTAAGGGGCCAAGTGGGTCTCCCTGCTGAGCACCCACCTGAGACATAATAGGGTTGGTATCGTAGAAGAGGTTTGAGGGAAGGTGATAGACTTGGTATAGGAATGGATAGAGCGTTGGAACTATTTCCTTAACTTCGCTTAATAAAGTGTCCCTTTCAACACAGTTAAAGGCATTTTTTAAATCAAGCTTCACTACCACGTTACCTCCATTTTGTGGGTCCATGACGAAAGTTCGTAAAGCGTGTATTGCCGCTTCACATCCTAAGCGAGTCCCAAAACCTAGTTGAGTTGGCTGAAGGTAGGAAGCCATTTCCTGTCTTACCGCGCGGCACCCAAGCTTTGCGACAAGGCGGCGGAAAGTGCTCCCTACGGCTATCGGCCTAACACCTCCTTCCTTTTTTCTTAGCGCACAAAGAGTAGCTCCGTACAAATAGGGACAAACCTCAGGATGTAACTTTCCACTTAACAAAAAATTGCAAAGTTTAGTGAGGGCCTCCATTAAGCGCACACCGCTGTCTCCTGCCGCGCTAGATGTCAAGTCCTTTAAGAGGTCTGGGCGAATACCATCTAACCCCGCTGCTGAACCACTATGAAAGGAGCTAACTGCCATTGTCACATCCTCTACTTTAACAGACAAAGTTGGGCAGTTCTGATCCGGCTCCATAGGGAAGTGAAGAGGACGAGATGGACTCGGGTGCTTGGATTGTAGTGCTGCGAGAGTGTCCGGACTTGAAGGAGCGACTGTGTCCTCGCTCATAAGCAAACGAACGGCTCCCCGTAAGTCGCCCTCATGAACCTTGGATTCAATCAATTTAGTAAGTGACAGCGACCGAGCGGTCGCCGTACAATCATCTGGTGATAAATAGGAGAAGGCATCTATGTTGGCTTTAACCTTCGCAGTGAGAGATCCTGCACTAGCCGTTTCGGGTGTTCTTAACGCCCTGTACGAAAAAGACAGGAGAGCGCACCACTCGTCCAATCCATTAATAGCTACACAACGGTCAATAATGCTGCACAACTTACTAGCGGCCATATTTCTTGCACCTTTTGGGATGTGTCGGAGAACTCGCACTGACTTCTTTAATGAGGCGAGTTGGTCTAGGGTGCAGCCGACCGTTTGTGTATTTGGTGTTGGTGGCGAGGAGTTAATGCGTACGGCGGCACTGCTGGTGGGCCGCGGGACTGTTGTGCGTGGAATATCTTTATGTATACGTGTAATATGCGTCTTAAGCCCTCGCGACGAAAAAACTCGCGATGAGCCGACACAATGAGGGCACGTCGACTCAGACAGGGAACTCATTACAAACACAGTAAACTATGCTAACATTGAAAATACTATAACTAATTAAATTATTACTACCTATAACAAACACAAAACACAGTGTAAATAAATAATTTCACAATGAACGTTTGTCACGGCTGTCAACTTTACTGCAGTCTGCGTTGCGTAGTGCGCCGCCGCGGCCGGCGGCAACACGGCAGCTAGGTCTTTTGCCACCTGTGTCGGAGCGCTGGGACGCGCTTACGGAGGCCTCACGGCAGACGAATTTTGTTACTAAAAATTCTTGCATCGTCCATTTGACATATGTCACAAGGCGGTAATATATAACAGAAAATATTTCCAATTTATCGTTACATTTTCATATGAATAATATACGATTAGGTGAATAAGTCAAAACTGTTCCCAAAATCACAATTTGGTGGGTTTATCAAACATGTATATTCATGTGAATGTATTTTTAAATACGAAAGAAATTTTGCGTGGCAGCTGTCAGTTTTTTTTTGTTATGTGTAATAAAGATTAAATAAATAAATATCCTACGCCCTGAAATGTTTGAATATTCCTTTGTTTATGAATTATATAAATTAATTAATACCAAAACGTTGTATCTGAAGCCTATGAAGAGAAGTTTTTTGGAGATAAGTCAAAAATGACTGTACCCATAATATTCAAAATGATATTAGCAGAAAGTATGTGATAAAGCGCTTATTCTCATTCTTTTTCGTATTTTTGGACTTACGTTTCAAAAGTTACAGGAGGCGGGACACAATTTTTCTGATTTTCGAAGCGATTATTTATGAAAATATTCACTTAATCACAAAAAACTTTAATGTTATTTTAAAGATTTATCGATTGATGCGCGACATGCTGATATTAAGTAAAAATGTATTTTTAGAATTTATGTATATATCACTTTATTGCACATAATCAAGTTTAAAAATATTACAACAGTGAAAAAAAAACAAGATATGCACAAAGGCGAGCTTATCCCTAAAGGGGTTTATTTATGGCCTACGGACAGATGGCAAAAGACCTGATGCTTTGACACCGGTGCCGTGGGAAAAGGGAAGTGCCTGCTGTGGGAGGCAACGTGTGTAAGCACCTTTGCCGCCTCGCATCTCGAACACACAATGCGGATAGCTGGCGCAGCCTCTGAGTTGGCTGCCATACATAAAAGAC
This sequence comes from Pammene fasciana, assembly GCA_911728535.1. Classification (NCBI taxonomy): domain Eukaryota; kingdom Metazoa; phylum Arthropoda; class Insecta; order Lepidoptera; family Tortricidae; genus Pammene; species Pammene fasciana. The sequence continues at coordinate 8,270,516 of OU452279.1, forward strand.
AAAAGTATTCGGCGCTCAACAACAACCTTTTTGTTCCGCTTGCCTTCGAAACGTCAGGTGTATGGTGCGAGGAGGTAAAGCTGTTTCCCAGTTGGGGCACCGCCTACGAGATAGGGGCCTTGACCCCCGCTCCGGGTCGTTCCTGGTGCAGCGGCTATCCATCGCAGTCCAACGCGGCAACGCAGCGAGCGTGATTTTTGATTAGGTTTTTAATTCTTATACCTTCATTTTGTATTTCAATAACAGCATACAAAATACACTTATGTCTAAATTTTATTAAGAAACTTCTTATAGTTTCCGGGTAAAATGGCTGTGACATACGGACGGACAGAAGGACACGACGAAACTACGGAATCCTAAAAATTGTGTCCTCTCCCCTGTAATTTTGAATAAGAAATCCAAAACTATGAAAAAATAGAAAAGATAGAGTAAGACTTTTATAAGATATCGGAATTGTAGGTAGAAATCCCTAGTGCGATGCCGACATAAAAAAAAACTACAAAATTCTTTCAACGAAAATGATTTTGAGCATTATCGGTAAAGCCGTCCACGTCCCCGTCGAGTTATATCCAAACAACTTCTTCCTTAAGTAGATACGACCTTTTGATATTATTCCTTATGATGTTTTTCCTTATTAATTGAAGGTATATAACCCTACATTATGCGTGCATACGTACTTGGCCGGTTCTTCACATTTCTTTTAACTACCTATAAGTATACTAATCTTTTCCTTTTTTCTCTTCGGTGGATAGCCAGAGGTTGACCTAACGGAACAATCGAGCCAATGGTATTGCATGAGACTAAAGTATCTACAAACAAGGTCATTGCTACTACTACCAAACTGTTTTAACAATCTATGATTTTGGAGCTATAAAAAATATAATATATTTATTCACTTACACAAACAACACAAACAATTATGTACATTATTGCAAGAAATGACCAAAATTGCGTAGGGCAGCGGTTCTCAAACTTTTTTGGTGACGGAACCCGAAAAGCGTAATATAATATAACGGAGAGATTAAAAAAAAATATATATGCTAGTCAGACAGAAGAGCTGGTTATTAATTAGTTTTTCTCAATTTTAGAAGTATTCACGCGGAGCCCCTAAAGAGGCTTCGCGGAGGCCTAGGGGTCCGTGGAGCACACTTTGAGAGTGGCCGGCGTAGGTAAATGGATGGAGATCCAATATAGTAGTTAGCATTTTTCAAATGAAATTAAAACTGGTTAGATTACATCACACTTTATTTACAGATTTTCATATATGCATACAAAGATATAAATAGTCTTCAAACAAATAACAGTCAGCATTCATTCATTAATTTAATTTAATAGTGGTGGTAACCGTGGGCGGGAGCGGCGTGGATAGCAGGGGCTGAGTTGTGAACTACCGCGTTGAAACTGAAAAGTATATTAAATTGAGTTACCTTCAATTTCAAATTATCTCCTTTCTTTTATTTTCTTTATTCCAATTTTCTGATTGATTGTCTATGTAGGTACCTAGTAATTAGTGCGAGCCAATTTGATTAAACTACATATAAATACATATCTTCAAAACACAACAAAATATAATTATAATAAAGTGTACAATTTATTATAATAATATTAAAACAATCGAGTCATTTGCTAGCATATTAATTTTGTTTTAATATTTTCATTACCTACAATATTATTACGTATAGGTACTGTCTTACCCATTGTGGTCATCAGCGGTGTACTCGACCTTGCGCACGGAACCATCAGGCTGCACCAGCTCGTAGTAGCCGTGCACGGCGTCGCCGTCGCGGGACTCGTGCTGCGACTTGTGGTCGCCGGTGTGCGGGTCCGCCACCGAGTAAGCGTAGTCATATTTAGGGTGGGCCTGGAATCAATCGCAATTATTAGTTTTCGCTTTTTCATTTAGGTACCTACATTTGTAGGAGGTAAGTACCTCAATTTCTCTTAACTTTATAAAGCGTCAGACTACAAGGTAACTTACGTATTCATCATGATGGTCGTAATGAGCAGCAGGGGCGTAGTGAGCGATAGGTGCAGCGTAGTGAGCGACGGGGGCGGCGTGGACTACGGGAGCGGCGTAGTGGGCCGGGGCGTAGTGAGCCGGGGCGGCATAGTGCGCCGGGGCATAATGGCCCTCGTCGTGGCGGATGATGCTCTGCGAAGACACGGCGTGACCATGTCCGAGAAGGCCGGCATTGGCTGCAGCCAAAAGGGTGCCGAAAGCGATGATCTGAAACATATGTATTTTACTACTACTAGCATTTTTTATAAAACGCGTACCTATATTACTCGTACACATTTCAAGTTCATTATGTTATTTAGGATTTAGGAAGAGTTAATAACAGTTAAATTTAACATATAAATATAATAATGAAAGCATTAATAAATTAATTGATTAAATTAATGAACGCTCAGTCAGCAGCAGAAGTAGTTAAGCTGGTAGGGTGTTCAAAATTATCTACACATGCTCTTATTATCTTAAAAATAAAGTCATGTCTAGCTTATTTTGAACACACAATATTATACCGAAACAATACTGTTAGTAATAACCAATCAAAATAAACCTTCCGCACAAATTCAATTTAGCAATGAAAATAATGCGTAAAGACGATAAAATAAGTGAATAGTCAAATATGTATTAAACTTTTTTTGATTAACTGTTATTAAAAACCCCCAAGTGTATGTCGACACACTTACTTTGCTGAACATTTTGGGTGTATTGTTTAACAATCTGTTATTGATTGGTGTCGACAATCCAGTTGTATAGGTTTTATAGATCATGCGCGTGCCGCCGGTGGGGCGGCCAATGCGTGTGCACCTTGACTCTGTAGCTTTGACATGACGCCAAGGCCGTTCCGATACTAATGTGAAGCGGTTAATCATTGTGTCCGGTATGGTTTTCAGCATCGATATCCACCTACTAATTAAGCTTTGTTATGCCTTTTATTGTTTTCTTAAAGTTAGCGGGTGTTGTTTGCGAGTATTGTGTATCGATGATCGTGATTATGGTTATTAAATTCGGACTAGAAGCATATACACTAAGCATTCATTATGTGATCATGTTTTTCATGTGACTTTATGTACCAACTATGACTGTAACAACTAGTTTTTATAGCCCATACGAAAGCTTCTTTAAAGGGCTCAATGGGGTAAAATGATTAATATACAAATAAATAAATAAATTAACCACACTTGAAATATTAAATATAATCTACCATCGGGTTCAGAATTGCATACGCAATTTATGAATGAATCCATTGATAAATTGGACATGCAATTGTGAATACCTTCATATACCTTAAAACATAAGAGGATTTATTTCAGTTGAAGGAAGTCAAACATTTTGTTTCTAATTCAATCATTCATTGATTGGCACATCATAGGTAAATGCTAATATATTTTATGTCAAAGATCAGTAATATTAAGTCACATTAAAGTTTTATTATAACGATAAGTCCATCATACCTTATTTATGATAAATAATAAAATAAATATGTTTTATTTGTGACAAAATGGAGAGTTTAGGTACTCACCGAAATAATACAATTTAAGAATATGGATGAACATACTCGTACCTAGAACCATTCCCGTTGCAGTTCTTTCGCTTCCTATCCAGTCACTTGGGAGATTTAGCGACCTTCACAAGTTTCAGAATAGGACAATTTCTAAGGGGCACCCATTAGAGAGGAGCGCGGAGTTCAAATTATGCACAGCTAAAAGTTGAAATTCAATGATAGCTGAATTTTTGTAAAGAAAAATTTCCGGTACCATAGACACATTTCTGCTTTTGTCTATGAATGGCCGAATTCCGCTCTAATGTGTGGTGCCTCTAAATCAAGATATCATTGTTGTGACCTGACTTGCGAAGTGGTAACGGGTTTTTACCGTTTTTAAAGGTGTGTGCTGTGTGTACCTTCGCATATTTATTTTTGCACGCGCTGCAACCTAACAGATTATATCTCTTAATAACAGTTTAATGTAAGTAGTCGAATATTTAAAAATAATTATTCCTTAATGAATTCAAAACACATCGTAGTAAAATTGAACTGTATAATTGTATATGTATGTATAAGTAATATTCTAAAATAGGTATCGAAGCGACTAATTGGACAAAAATATGTGTCGTCGACCACTATATAAATAAGGTTGAGGTCATATATTGTTGTAAGCTATACATGGATTATATTCCCTAGTTCGCAGTTAGTGGTCTTCGTTCGGTGAGCTATTTAGGCGCTAGCTGTACTGCGTTGTTAATGCATTGCAGGGCCGTAGCCAGAATCGCAGTTAAGATAGGGCAGTGCTAATTTAAGGTAAGGCGTAGCGAATTTTAAGTTAGGGCATTAACTTTATTTTCATACATTTTTGACCCGATTGTAGTTTTTAAGGTAGGGCATTAGTATTTTAAGGTAGGGCATTGCCCCCTAATGCCCCCCCCCCCCCAGCTACGGCCCTGATGCATTGTAGTTGTATTGAAATTGGATCGTTCCTAAATGTGTTTAAAGTTAAAATACAACCCAATGTATATTTGTAGCGTTAGTCGCTGATACCCAGTTTTTGCATTTGCATGATTCAATGACATTATTAATTCGTTTAAACGGAGTCCATTTATTGTACTGTCCGTGTGAGTCCTTGAAAGATTTAGATCACTGTGTTTCGCGGTAAGTAATGGGGAAAACACAAGTCTGCTAAAATTAACATAATTAGACCTTGTCTTGTATGTTCTTAAGAATGTACTCGTAACTATACAAACTATACTGAAAGTATATTTTTGTTAAAACCATTTCAACAGTTTCTAAAAATGTATCGCTGTTTTACAACGAATTAATTTACTAATTAAGATTTAGCCATATTGATTGATCAGATATTTAACCCAAAAAAGTTGCCGACATTGAATTTTAAAGGCATTAGAATTTACAGCTGGTACGTGACATGACCAGTGGTGCTTTTAATGAAATTTGGCTATCACAATTTTATCGCAATCAATCTGTTTTAACTACATTAATAGGTAGGTATGTAAAAAGGTTTGACAAGACATTGATCGATCTGCTAAAATGCAATAGTGTATTGCTTTAATGTGCGATTACGCACTGTTAACCTACATGTAAATAAACTACAAAGTTATACAAAAATGCACATTTGTTAGTTGTCAAAAGGTTATATCTACTCTTGTTTTACCTCTACTTTCCTGTTTGTAACTTGTGTATACTCTGTTTCTTTAATTTGAGGTGTGCAATAAAGAATATTTATGTTATGTTATGTTATGTTTGTTGTTAAATTTAGTAATAATAAAAACGTACAAAGGTTTTTGTTACAGATTTAATTTCAGTAACTATTTTTATGTCATTTTATAACACAACTTCAAATGAAAAATAGAGTAAGAATTTAGTAACATCGGTATAAGACTCGAGACTAGACAGAATTGTCAAATTTGAAAAAAAGTGACAGTCGCATTTAACAGGGCTTGTTCAAGATAATGTATGTTAGTGGAGAAGCCATCGGTTGCTGCACGTTAGCTCGATTAATTGCAGATTGTATGCACCTAATGACGTCGTTGTAAGACACCAATGTGTCTGTATTGCTCGGTAACACTTCAGTAACTTGTATTGTCCTTGGTTCTTTCTCTTTCTTCTGTTCACCTCCATGTTCCTCGGCACTGTGAGTTTCCTCGTCGCTCTTCGGTTCTACGTTTTCTGCGGGAGGTGCGTGTTCTTCGTGTACTTGCTCCTCATGTCCCTTAGGTTCTTCGTGCTCATCGTGACTCTCAGGGGCAGCGGGTTCTTTGTGAATTTCTTGTTGCTCATGTTCGCCGTGCTCTTCGTGACTTTCAGGGTTAGCATGACTTTCAGGTTCCTTATGCTTTTCAGGCTCTGGATGTTCTTCATTTTTAGGTTCTATATGAGCCTCGGGTTTCTCTTGGCTTTCACTTTCATGGCTATGTTCTTCTCCGTGTGCTTCAGGTTCGAGATCGTGTGCTTCATCTATTTTTTTTGTAGCATCTTTTATTGGTTCATTTTTGACTTGGGGACATGGTGGGGTGAATTTAGCATCTTCCTCGGGTAAAAAGTTTTTGACGACTGCATTGAACCTGCGACAGTGTTATATTTAGGATATTTCTTGGGAAATTACCAAATAGTTAAATATTAAAATTAGTTACTTACCCTTTAATATCGTCGGCAGTATACTGCACCTCTCGGACATATCCATCGGGCTGAATTAGTGAGTACTGACCCCGCACTACAGAGCCGTCACTTGTCTCTTTTTGAGCTTTTTGGTCACCGGTATCCTCATCATAAACCACATATGAATATTCGTAGCTAGTGGCATCCTATGTAGGAAAATAGAAAAAAATATATAATCACGAGTGAAAGAAAGGATAAGTGTGCAGCACTAACAAGGTCACATGAAAATTTAAATTACTTACGTCATTACTTGGCGCTACAACTACTGGTACCCTTATCGGTGATTTATATGTAACAAAATTGGAACTACTGGTTGCTACTGGAGTCAACGCAGCCACTTGTTGACTTGGAATAACACATGGTGAAACACAAGGTGGTAACAAACTTGACATTAGTGGCGCTGACGACAAAGGTGCAAGCTGGGCGCTTCGTAAAGCCGCTGGACCATATAAAGCCAGACCCGGACCGCTTTGCACGTATACATTTGAGTAGGACGTGGCTCCCGCAACTAACTTTATCCAGGCAAAAGTGAAGACTACAACTGCCACGAAACCCTGAAACAATAAAAAACCATTATTGAAAAAGAACACTGCACATGTTGACAAATTCAAATAGGTACCCGCTTACTTTTGGAATCATCTTTCCAGCTGATCGATGGAAGACTACTGACATTTTTCTGAAAGTGTCTCGTCTTATAAAAGGTGCTTTGTTTGTCTTAAAATATGCTGTTCGGTAATACCGAAACAAACCATCAATGTCATTACTAGATGAAAAGAGGTAAACAATTAAAATGTAAATGAAGATTTTAACACTAGTACTTGTCTCATCTCCTGTATTCAGCTCACGAGACTCACAATTAGTGGGTAATATAGCGTGGCATTTGCTTTTGTCTTAGATAGTCCGGCTAGTGATGAAATGTGACCGGGAACAACTGCAAGTTATTTCTTTATCCCCAATCCGTGCTAATCTTTCAGCGGCCGTGAGCTTTATGACGAGGATAACTCCGACGATCATTCACTCCATACTTGTTTATGTTATATTACCTACGTTTCACTCTGCGTCACATGCAAAGTTGCAATTTATGCTTAATAAGTTGTTTTTACATATATCTTGTTTTATTCTGACCCCCTTCTTACATTAAATCAGGTTGGCATACAACTTACCTTGCATTAGGATTGTGTCTGTAGGAAATATTGAATACAAATAAGTTCAACTAATTTCGTGTCAAAACTTCTTTTACGCTCAGCTCTATTCGCAAATCAGTATGTTAATAGGTAGGTACATGTTGTAAGTATATAGGGAGTGTAGTGTAATTTTGAACGGAAATACACAAAAACTATGTATTTGTTGGGTGTTATTTATTGACGTATCGGCAATGTGTAGGTATAAAAATGCCCAAAAATTCTAATTCTAAAGATACCAATCTATTACGCCTCTTTATATTTTTTACCTGTGACAGACTGACGGACAGGGAAGCGATAATTATAGGTTCTATGTCTACAGAATCCTGAAAATGTTGATGTTAATATACGATAGCGCCTGCATAGAATGTCTGAGCGAAGAATTCAATTTATGCCGTGCCGTAGTAGTAATACTATTAGTAGGTAAGTAGTTTTCTAGCCGCTTTTTAAATTAAGAAATGAGCGAGACTTTCAAAAGTTTCAAAGAATGATCCACGTAGATTTTATGTATTTACTACCTAATGATAATCATAATGTGCTTTACTTACAAATTAATTAAAACGTTTTGTGAATAATTTATATTTCAGCTAAATTAATATAATTATGCCCAATTTCGTAAATTTTGCTTGTGATAACTATTTCCACAGCATGGTATCAGAGGCATGGTGAAAGAAAGCTTTCTCTTATATTTCAAATAAGTAACTTTCATTAAAATACCATCAAGTATGCAGTTTGAAGAAAATATTTAGCTTCTCTCTATCCGTAGTATTGGTGCTGTCATTTTAGTTCAGGCGCTTACTTTAAGTGGGCTCCCTCACCTACATTACAGAAGGGTCTACTATTCTGAGTCGGCATGTACCTACAAGCAAGTAGGTTGGCAATTTCAGAGGCCGTATTCTACTAACTTTAAAACACGTTTAGACACGATCCTACACTTCAGTAACACTCCAATACTTTAACTATGCTATACTGCTAGTGCTTAAAAACCGTCTGAATCAGAAATATCAGAATTTGCTTGAAAAGTATTCCAATACAACTTCAATATTGGTTGATTATTTGTTGTGTGTTGCAAATTCCAGCGGTGTGACGAGCGCGATGCTGATGCTGACCATATACGAATATGTATATTATTATGTACTTATAGAATTAATTGTGTTGGCTAGTTATAGTGATTATAGGCCATAAGTTTAGCTCGGATCAAATAATACCTAAAATAACAATGTTGATCCCCGGAAAATGTGAATGTGACATATCGTCAACAAAATCCTTTCATTTTGTTTGCTACATTATTCTTGTTTCTACTTAGATCCATGCTTCTGGCAGCTATTCATCAGTGGAGATCAGAGAATAAAAATAACTTTAAGAATACAATTTGTCTTACATCAGATCAAGCGTGGCTGTTATATTAAATGTTAATAGTAATAATGTTCATTATAATGGATCCCATGCACAGGAGGGCACCGAGGCAAAGATAAACGAAAAAAGAGATGGCGGGATGACTAGGTTGCATTCTGTAAAGAGTGGTCGAAAATTTCAACCGACAGGGTCGAATGCGGGAAAAGAGGGGCGTAGTACCTACTACTCTTGCTACATAATTAACCATTTTTGAAGTGAAAACTTCTTTAGCCACGTTGGGCACTTTTTGGTAGGGGAAAATCTTAGTGAGCTCGCGTCACCGACACCATCACGAAAACAAAAACGCATCACAAGATTTTCCTTGGATTGGTAGGCTCGTTCGATAGTTAAACTTATAACCGTTCAAATAAAGTTTGATTTTGTTAGTAGTATTTTTCTCTTATGCTTTTAATATATTAATTATAGGAAATCACCATTGTATTGTAAATTGACTGTAGGTACATATTAAATCCTATATAAACCTTAGGTCAGTCCGTGGTCTGAAAACTGTTAAAGATAGGTCTACCAAATAATTATGCCGTAATCTCCAGGGTCTGTTTAGTGAACTATTTGATTCTCAGTTTCTAGGTAGCTATAGTTTCTGAAAAAAAAAGCTGGGACAGAGCCGTAATTTTAGTATGAAAAATTGCATTTTCATATGCGTTTAGATCGAAACTACTGCACATAAAATGGAGTCAAAATCAGTCAGCTGTTCTAATTTTTGGCAAGCTTTCTATTGGTACGCAACACGTGTCATACAAATGAAAAATGACATTCATTTCCCACTTAAAATATAATTAATCCCCCTAAACTTGCTCACGAAATTTAATAAGCTTCGGTGCGTTATTACGTCTACCAAATGTCAACTCAATCGGTCTAGCAGTTTTGGAGTAATTTGGCTGTGAGGTTGTGACAGACGGACGGAGAGACAAGCGACTGATCCTATAAGGGTTCCATTTTTCCTTTTTAAGGTACGGAACCCTAAAAACATATAAACATGCATATTATTATAATTGTTGCTCGGAGTGTCAATACATGTGAAAACCAGATTGATGTTGATGATAATGTTTGATAATAGTTTTCACTTATTCTATCGGCAGTCCCTATAACTGCCATTTTTTTAAATCTTCGTTGAATGGGGCTCCTGGAAACGATATAATAATCGAATTAATAACCCACTTTCCCACAATATTGCATGAAATAATTCTTTAAGTGATTTGTATTATTTTACCTCCATCAATGCCAGATGTGTCATTCAGACCAAAGATACGGCCATTTAAGCTTTCATTTCAGCACCGTTCGCATTGGAACCAAAACCTATCGGGTACTTCCCATTTGGCAAGAAGGAAGGTCTTATAGCATAAGTAAGGACAAAGTCTAAAAATTGTTAATTTGTTGTTCCATATAGCACACGATTTTTTTTTAAATTACAGACTTACAAAACCTTAGGGTACTTCCTATAGAATTAAAATCATGAAAACTGGCAAAAAGGTACGTACAGCATAAAAAGGAAAAAGTCTAAAAATAGGGAATATTACGCAAAACTTTGCGTAGGGGGCGGCATTAGCACATCCAGAGGGCCTACCACGAAACACGAAAATAAAAATTTCGTTACCTGGTTCTCTGTCACTCTTTCATACTCGAGCGATAGAGAGGCACATGTCAAAATTTCGATTCTCTCGTTTCACGATAGGCCCTTTGTAAACAAACCGCCTTGGTGCGCAAATGACATATCTATTCGTTATAAACTATCTATGAAAACTTGTAAAAAACTGTTTAAGGCCTAGTATGTATTAAAAACTCTATGGTTTACCGGTGTGCTAGTGCTGCACTCTGGACACTCTGGTGGCAGAATATTGCAGTAATATCCCCTATTGTTTAAGTGTTTGTTGTTCCATAACAAACAATATTTTTGCGTATATTTTTTTTTACGCTTAATTAAATTTTTCTTTTCATTTACCAATGTGCGATGATTGTTAAAATAGTCTGATTCGGAAGTGGTGGAAGTGTTATTTTTATTAATTTACAATATTTGCACAAAAAGTCATTCTAAGAAACATTCTAATTTCGAAAGTCGTCTACTGGAAATTAGTCCCCATTTTGCTTTGACTGTTCTAAAATTCTGCCTTTTTGTACCAAAATTAACATACGTACTTCGCTGCTGTCCCTTTTCCAAATTTCAAAATTTATTAATACCAATAGATAACTTGATCAAAGCTAACGTGGAATCTATTTTAAATTTACAGTTAAGCGAAGAGTCCTGGACCCAAGCCTCCCTTCCTATCCGTTATGGTGGGATAGGGATACGCAAAATTTCAAGTGTTTCTGCACCGGCGTTCTTGTCTTCCGTTCATAGCTCGGCAAGTCTCGTAGGAAAAATTTTAAGGGCCTGCCCTTTAAACTATGAGATTGCCGGCTTGACGGAGGCCAAAAACGCCTGGTCTATTGCCTGCCCGGGTAAGGATTTTCCCGATAATTTGACATCCCAAAGGACCTGGGACGACATCCCATGCAAAATTATTTACGACACTCTCCTAAGCCAAAGTACAGGCTCCGAGCGTGCCAGACTCCTGGCTGTGGGTACCAAAGAGGCCGGTGCCTGGCTGCACGCTTTCCCATCCGTGCATACTGGCACATTTTTGGAACCCCACACTCTGCGCGTTGCGTCCTGTCTGCGGCTCGGCGTCCGGGTATGCGCACAGCATAGAAGCCCCTGCGGCACTGACGTAGATGTCCTCGGACACCACGGGCTGTCTTGCCAAAGAAGCGCAGGGCGCTTCTCCAGGCACGCCGCGCTTAATGACATCCTGCGCCGGTCTCTTGCCAGCGTTAATGTTCCGGCTCTTTTGGAGCCCGCCGGCATTCTCAGGGACGATGGCAAGAGACCGGATGGGATGTCGTTGGTTCCGTGGAAGATGGGTCGGGTGCTGGTGTGGGACGCCACATGTGTAGACACGCTAGCCCCTTCTCATCTCCACGGAACTTCCGCCAGAGCCGGCGCGGCTGCAGATGCTGCCGAAAAATCAAAAATAAACAAATATAGGGGCCTCGGCGTCGAATATAACTTCGTTCCGTTCGGCGTCGAGACCCTTGGCCCGTGGGGTCCCAGCGCACATGCTCTCTTCAGAGATATTTCTAAGAGGTTAGTGGATGCCACTGGTGACCGTAGAGCTGGCAGCTTCCTTGCCCAACGAATTAGTATTGCCATACAAAGGGGAAATGCTGCCAGTATCTACGGTACCATGCCGCGGGGGGATTTTTTAGTTTAGTGTTTTTTGATTTAAGATAGCTTTTAATTTATATTTAAGTTTTTATTTATTATTGTACCTAGTTTTAACGCTTATATTTACCAAATAAAATTATTAATGAGAAACACATGTACAACAAACATTACATACAGGTTGTAACAAAAATACTGGGGATCCGTTTAAGGGCATAATTGGTATCGTATTTCGAGTAAGAAAAAGTAGGAGAAATGTTTATGTGACACGGGGTCACAGCTAGCCAATCCTCCATCCAATGCCATTTTTTTTACGAGATTTTTTTTTTCTAATTTATTAAGGTTTATATCAAAAGCAAGGTTGCTTGCTGGCTGCTTAAGCTACATTTAGTCGGTCTACTATGAAGTTGACATATTCGATATTTATATACTTCACTTATTGTTTGACGCCTGAAAATGTTTTTCTTGTGAATTATAATTATTATATTTACCATAGTGTTATTCCTTAATTTTAATAACCCAGATGAATAGGTCTCCTGCGCCACTCTGCGCATAGCCCGTACAATGGTTATGAGGCCCAGGGATAGATTGCAAAACTTGCAAAGTCGATTGAAGTGAATGACTACGAACATTTTATTTTAGCTGCTATAGAAGAAGTGAACTAAGATGAGCACCATACGTATTGATGCCTTATCTAAGGAAAATTACGAAAGCTGGAAACTGCAAGCGGAGGCTATTCTCATTAAAAATGACTTGTGGAAATATACAAACGGTAATGTAACTAAACCACCTGTAGCTAATGCGGAAGCTTTAGAAAAATGGTTAACCGAGGACGCCAAAGCTAAGGCTGATCTAATACTGTGTATCAGTTCGTCAGAACTACGCCATGTTAGGGATTGCCAAACGTCAAAGGACGTATGGTTACGACTACAGTCTATTTACGCATCTCGCGGGCCTGCTAGAAAGGCGATGTTGTTAAAACGACTATTAATGCACAAAATGAGTGAGTCTGGTGATATTCGCGACGAGATTGGCAACTTTTTTGATGCAGTGGACAAACTGGAGTCGATGGATGTGAAGATCCACGATGATCTCCTATCCATAATGTTGTTATATACCTTGCCATCTAGCTTTACAAATTTCCGTTGTGCTATCGAAAGCCGCGATGACCTACCAAAACCAGAGATTCTTAAGGTAAAAATCCTAGAAGAATACGAGTCTAGGAAGGTAAATACAGCCGAAAATGACGTAATGTATGTACGTGACAGAAAGAAAACTTGGAACAATCGGAGAGTTAATATTAAAAACGAACCAGGTGCGTCTCGATCTCACGATCACACATGGAACGACAGGACCGATGGAAATGAAAGGAGAGTACTGAATTGCTATCGCTGTAATCGCCTTAGCCATAAAGCTGCTGAGTGTCGGGAAACCAACCCGAAACCAAGGCATTATGGCAACAATGTAGATGAGGGACTAATGTCTTTAAACGTTTCAGGTTTACAGGAATGCAACGTTGTTGATAATTTGAGACAACAGTGGGTGCTTGATTCCGGGTGCACGTCCCATTTATGCAATGACGTCCACTTATTTGGGGGTACACTTACAGAGTACAATGGTAAATTGAAGTTGGCTACTAACACGAGCGCGGAGGTTCAAGGTAAGGGCTTAGTTAGACTATCGGCAATGGCAGAGAGTTCAGCACAACCTATTGAATTTAAGGACACCTTATATGTACCAGATTTAAGAACCAATTTGATGTCCGTGGCAAAAGTCACAGACAATGGTTACGATGTATATTTTACGCGTGAAGTGGCCGAAGTACTAGATAAAAGTGGCAACGTTCGACTTACTGCGAACCGTAGAGGCAATCTGTATTGCCTTCAAGAATTTGAATCTGCAAATGCAGCTATGGAATCCAAGATAGACCTTCGTCTTTGGCACGAGCGCTTAGGACATCTTAATGCAAAAGATGTCACTAAATTATTACAGAAAACTGGTCATTATATTGATCACAAATCGACAAATATTAACATATTGCGCGACTGTGATGTTTGTGCAAGAGGGAAGATGTCTGTATTACCGTTTTCTGAATCGAGTGGCCCATGTGATGAGATACTACACATCGTTTATTCTGACATTGTAGGGCCTATGAGGTGTGAATCAAAATCTGGCGCTAAATATTTTATCACTTTCATCGACGACTGTACTCGTTGGTGCGAAGTATATTTCCTTAAGTCTAAAAGTAAAGCTCTGGAAGCATTTAAACTTTACAAAAATTACGCTGAGAACTATACAGGATTAAAGATCAAATATTTTCAGTCAGATAACGGGCTTGAATACTGTAACTCTGATTTCAATGACTTTTTAAACCAAGAAGGGATCCAAAGAAGATTAAGTGTGCCGCGCACGCCTCAGCAAAATGGAATAGCGGAAAGAATGAACCGCACCTTAGTCCAGATGGCTAGGTGCATGCTCTTAAACAGCGAGTTGAGCATTGGTTTTTGGGCCGAAGCTGTAGATACGGCATGTTACATTAGGAACCGCTGCCCAACATCTAGTCTAGGAGGTGAGATACCCTACGAAAAATGGACCCACAAACAGGTAAAGATCCACTATCTACGAAAATTTGGGGAGAAGGTTCATTTTTTGAATAAAAACCCAAATAAAGACAAATTTGAGGCCCGTGGGATATCTGGTGTATTCACGGGTTATCCAAAGACTAATAAAGGCTTTAGAGTGTGGGTTCCACAAGAAAGAAAATTTATAGTCTCAAGGGATATCAAATTCAATGAAAATGTATCCCATGAAACAATGTTATCAAAAGACGAGAAGGACTTCATTGACACTGTTATTCAAAGAGATGCTGTAGAGGCTCATGATACTAAGACTACTGATGAAAAGCAAAATAAGATCGAAATTACCTTTTCTAAAAAGACAGAAATGCATAATGATTTTATGAACTTGCCAATTATGGCAGAAAACGTGGAAAGAGGAAGAGATCTCATACAATGTTCACAAGATATGCTAGAAATGGATATGAATTCTCCAGTTATGTCAGAGAATGTTGATAGGGAACAACAATTCACTAGACAAACAGGGGAAGATATGGATTTACCAATTATGATAGAAAATAATGAAGGAGAAAGGGAACCTGTCCGAGAAACAGTAACGCCAAATAGAGATCATGAAGTTATTTTGAAAAGGGGACCTGGCAGACCGAAACTCTTACACACTGGCCAACCGGGACGACCCAAAAAAGTCTATAATTATATTGAGACAGAAGTATCTAACAGGGAGTTAGATGAAGAAGACACAGATGAGTACAGGGACTGCATAGAGTTTGCAGGTGTAGCCATCGGAATGTCATTGGATGACGCCCTACACGGCGAAGAAAGAAAAGAATGGGAAGATGCAATTCTATCTGAAATAAGAAGCCTAGTGCAAAAAGGGACCTGGATTATTGTGGAAAAGCCGTTAAATGTAAACGTCGTTGGCTGTAAATATGTACTAACTACTTACTAAACTTAATATAGATAAAACTACTAAGAAAAAAGCCAGGCTAGTGGCTCAAGGATTTAGCCAACGATTTGGAGTGGATTACGATAAAACGTTTGCGCCGGTTGCTAGACTAGAAACAGTACGACTATTGATGGCTCTTGCTGTGGAGATGGACTTAAATATTCACCAATTGGATATTAACACTGCCTACTTGAACGGTTATCTAGACGAGGAAATTTATATGCGTGTTCCCCGTCTGTTAAAAGAATGCTTAATAAAACTAGCGTATAACGATAATGAAGACCCTTTGGTAATGAAAAATGCGAAGGATATGCTTCAAAGTATGGAAAGCGGTGGTGATACGTGTCTGCTAAAGAAATCTTTATATGGCTTAAAACAAGCCGGTCGGCAATGGAACATACGATTCGACAAGAAGTTAAAAGAAATGGGATTAGTGCAAAGCCTCAACGAGCCATGTCTTTATGTGAGAAATGTAGAAAACCAACATTTGTTTGTCCTGGTTTTCGTTGACGACGTATTGATTGCATCCGAATGCGAAAATCGGATCAATCTATTTAAAAGTGAGTTGAGAGAAGAGTTCGACCTAAAAGACTATGGAAAGGTTAAATACTTTTTGGGAATTGATATAAAGAGAGATGACAATGGCATAACGCTGTCACAACAGGGATATGTCAAGACTTTATTAGAAAAATTCAATTTATCAAATTGTAATTCTTGCAAAACTCCGTGTGAGTTGTCCTCTGTACTTATGCCGAGTGAGGCTAGTGAAAGCAAAATCAAGGAAAAATGGCCATACCGCGAGTTAATAGGGTCACTTATGTATTTATCGGTAGCGACTCGGCCCGATATTACGAATACGGTAATCAAGCTCGCTCAGTTCGTAAATGATCCGAACTCGAGTCACTGGAATGCTGCGAAAAGGGTTTTACGATACCTCAAAGGTACGGCAAACTATGGCCTTATGTACAGTAAGACTGGTAAGTCAATTCAGGCATACTGCGACTCTGACTGGGGAAATTGTCCTATAGACAGGAAATCTTATTCTGGATACTCTTTCATTTTAGGAGGAGCTAGCATTTCTTGGTCCTCTAAAAAGCAGAGAACCATAGCCACTTCAAGCTGTGAAGCCGAATACTATAGCCTCGCGGAGGCCATGAAAGAGGGCCTATATCTCCAAAGTTTGCTGACAGAGATGGACCTACCAAGGTATGCTGATATCTCTCTAAACACCGATAGTCGATCTGCCATGTTTCTTGCTCAGGACCCCGTGTTTCATGGTAGAAGCAAACATATAGATATAAAATATCATTTTATACGGGGTGTTTTGAAAGATAACAAAAGAATAGTACTGGGACATGTACCCACGGAATTAATGTTGGCAGATGTGTTAACAAAACCACTACCCAGCGTAAAACATAACAAATGTATATTTGGTCTGGGTCTTAAACCATGTTAATGCATACTGCTATTTATTTGGTTAGAATTGTTCTTTAGTTCTTATGTCCTTTTCACGTGTTATCTTTTCTATTTATTATGTTAGTGTATGCGAGACAGCAAACTGTTGCTTTTGAGGAGGTGTATTAAGGTTTATATCAAAAGCAAGGTTGCTTGCTGGCTGCTTAAGCTACATTTAGTCGGTCTACTATGAAGTTGACATATTCGATATTTATATACTTCACTTATTGTTTGACGCCTGAAAATGTTTTTCTTGTGAATTATAATTATTATATTTACCATAGTGTTATTCCTTAATTTTAATAACCCAGATGAATAGGTCTCCTGCGCCACTCTGCGCATAGCCCGTACATAATTCTTTCATAATTAGTATACGATACCAATTATGCCCTTAAAAGGATCACCAGTATTTTTTATTACACTTTGTACATTTAGTTACAGAATAAAAAACTTGTAATGAGTCAAATATTGAAAACCTAATATAATAATTAAATAATTGACATTGTTATAATGTAAAAAAACATAAAGATCAGTAAATATCATATAATATTGATTGTAAAACTATACCAATTATGTTTTATACCAAGTCTATGACTTAACCTTACTTATCCAATTACGGCCCTATTATCTTTACGTCACTCTGGGTGGTAAGTGAGATATTACGCCCACGGGCGTAGCGGCAAAACTCACTTCACACCCAGGAGAAGACGTAAAATTGTGTACGCACCACGGGCGGTAATAAAGAAGGCCTCAGATCGCTCGTCTATGGCCCTTACCTTCGGTTCGGGCCACAAATATCCGCGATCTGAGACGTTCTTTATTTTACCGCCCTAGGTGCGTAATGTACTATTATCGCTAGTGAAATGACTTATTGTTTTTAACGAAGAAATTATGTTCATTCAGGAACCAATTGTCTTACATGATTTGACGGCTGATATTTACGCTTTCTGAACAATCCGCAACTCTTCCTCGGTAATGACTTTTACTAATTAATGTGATGATAATTTATTAGACCCTCATGTTTGATTGATTTTCAGTTTTAATTTAGGACTTCACGATGAAATGTCACCGGAGTGAGTTTTCTGTTATTGACTGAGCGTTTCTTAAAAAAATTGCCATTTTTAGAAATGTTGTTATTTTCTGTAAATTTCATGTTTTTTCTACTCAGAATCACGAATTATTTTGATTCTAATAGGATAGAAAAAAGTTCAATTTTTTTCCTATTGTGTTACTATTTACCATAAACATTGTATGTCGGAAAAGATATTAACACACAGGAAAATCGCAAATTTTAAATGTATGAAAATTTTTGTACACTTTTTTTTGGGATGGAAAGAGCTCGTAATTCTGAGTAAAAATATCTTAACATTTTCAGAAAATAATACATTTTCCAAAATTATCAATTTAAGAAAAAAACGATTACTTATTACGTAAATTATGTATACTATCCGTAAGACTCTTAGCTGAGCTGAGTATAAATGAACTTTGCAGCCTTGCTAGACTGAATTTTAATTTTTTCGTGTTTGTTTTATTGACGGTCCTTCACTGAGAGAAATTTGCTTTGTGAGTCTAACCAATTCGACTTGTTGCGTGTTTATCAGTTTGAAACTAAAGTAATCGATTACCAATATTGATAAATACAAGTCGAATTTGTACGAACAACAAGGGAAAAAGTTTTTTTTTTTTGGTTTTATATAATCGAGTTGTTGATTTAAAGTGATTTAAATAACACTTAAACTAAAATGACAAGTAACTTGTAGAATGAACTAATTAAACTTAACAAAATCGAACTTACATTGTAAACCAAAGAAAAAGAAAGTAAAAAACAGTTTTTCAAATAGTTTATTTTCGCCGCAGTCTTATAACAATAAAGGTCGTCGACTAAAGACTATCTAATTAAGTATTAAAGGTATAATATCACATTGAGAGCACTGGCTAAGGGCACCACGTTTAGTGGTATTCATGGTGCGCGGGCGCAGTGTTGTGTACTACCGCGTTGAAACTGCAAAAGAAAAAACACATCAACATTGTATTCATTAATTGACGATGCAAATGATTTGGCATAAAATCGTGTGGCAAGCAAGTAGTGATCTCGCATTGATATCAACGTGTCACAGTTTGGAATAGAGGTCCAGCATAATTTCAGTAGTTGGCAGCCCGATTATCAACTCTTTTAGATCATGGGGCAAGGTCAAGAAATAGGCTTTTTTTCTAACAATTTTTTTACTACCTACATAAAAATAATTACGAACAAAAAAATTGTCTTACCCATTGTGGTCATCAGCGGTGTAGGTGACCTTGCGGAAGGAGCCATCAGGCTGCAGCAGCGAGTACTCGCCCTTCACGACGTCGCCGTCGCGGGCCTCGTGCTGGGTCTTGTGATCACCAGTGTGGGGGTCGGATACTGAGTAAGAGTAGTCATATTTGGGATGGGCCTGTTGAAGAAAAATTTCGCATAAGTAGGGGAAATATCACAGTAGCATGAACTAGGCAAATGACAAATTCTAAGTTTAGTAGAGCAAAGTTGAAATATCGATGCCGTTTCAAAAGGTCAAACGTTAATGCTAACGCGCTTAACATTTAGTGTCGTGATAGCGGTTCATTAAAATACTGAAGATTGAACTTTGCAATGACCTACATATTTAGGTATGATCTATCTATACAGTGTACCGGGTACACCTATGACATTCCCCATTGTAACACCTAATGTACGTTTCAACCATAGTGTATAAATAATGTAAATTCCCGCAAAACAAAATAGCACTGAATTTAGTTGTTTATGTTGACGGACGCTCGTTTGTCATGTAGTTGAATCACTTTTGTTTCACAAGTGCGTTCACATTTGATTACCTACGGAATAGCAGATGCATTAGAGACTGACATTGTCTATAAATGGAGTGTCTATTTGTTGTATAATCAACACCACAGTTACATTGACTTTACAAGTGGAAACTGTAACGTTTGCCATTGTTTCAGATCAGATAAGCTCGAATGGTTCACGGAGTGCGCAAGAAACGAGTTAAATGAAAACTGCGCTTAATCCAGATTAGTGACAAAGTAAAACTGTCAAATCGTGAGAGCTTTTACGCAATCGCGAGTATATTTAGGTCAGCATCGGCCGGCAATGATTCCACATCTACCATTAAAACAAGCGTGAGAGCACGCGCCGATTTATGTAAACAACGGTCCATTTTCCCTTGTATCATGACAGTCATTACGTCCCGGAGGCCTCGTGATTTGTGGGCGCTAATGTCGCAAGCGCCCTGGGAACCGCTCTGTTATCGGCCTTGCAGTCACGACCGGGATACTAAGTTCTATGCAAAACTGTTATGTAACCCACTTTATATCATATTATTACCCGCGGTGCCCGACTTATGACTGAATCATAAAGACTAGCGACAAGTCGACAACAGACTGCACCATGAATTATCTTTGAGTTACACAGTCCGTTAATTCCTCCGTCGTGAGATATTATTTATGTCATTGCCTAATAGTGCAGACTATGTCGAAAATCGTATTTATGGTTACTTAGATGCTATTTAACGTAATCTTCTTTTGTTAAGAGTTAATAACCCGATAGGTACTAAATTTCACACGTGAAAATATCTTAAATGGTGTCCTAACATAAAAAAATCCTTTGTTATTCACTTAGTGGCTGTAAGACGTCGTCTTTCATGTGATTTATGACAGATTTTCCGACAATTTATTTCACATGTGCATTATACTGCATAGGAAACGAATTTGTACGCTAAGGTTGCGTCTGCGTGCGTTGAATTATTCAAAGATTGGTTCGTTTAAGGAAGCTGAATAATTTTACGTTGTTAGATATATTGATTCAGTTTATCGATGCAAAAAGAGTGTGACGCAAGCTGGACACAGGAGGGCCGCGGGCGCCATCTCCAGGAAACGCAGTCGATTGTGTTGGACTGGGCTACAACACGCGCAGTTTATGCAAGCAATCAATTAGGTCGTTACTTCGTATTACGCCATCGTCGGGTAACATAGGCCCAGGGAAACAAAACCAGCTTCATTGCTCCACTTGCCACGAGATATTAGCGTTTGTTTATTCGTAGCGTAACAGCTTTAATTAAGAGAAAATTGGATCTGTTATGTTAGATTTTCATGCGTGTTGAACGCTGTCGTTGGGTTATAATGGTTATCTAATTTTATTGTGGCTGGCTTTTTGAATTAGTAACGTGTAATAATGTAACAAATTGTTGGTAGTGTAGCGGGTGTTGTAATTGTAACGAGCTTTGCGACGATTACGCACGAGTATATGCTCTTGCTGCGCGGAACGGCCGCGATGTTCATTTGCTGAAGGTTAATGTGCGATATAATGAAATGAAACGACAAGGCATTAAGTTTCACGGGATTTGGAAATCTGCCCGCCTTGCTGATACATATCTTAAGTTAGGTGTTGCAGAAAACAATTTAGGTCACCCCTTAAGATAATAAACATATTGGTGTTGTGTGGATGCCTTTCTGATAAGGAAACTAGTTAGATACAGCCTTTAACTATGACCAAAAATGAATAATTCAAAATAGTAGAACAAAGACCTAAATAAAGCTTTAGAACCGTTTAGTTTTAGAAAATATATTTGCTCTGTTTGATGAACGATGAGAAAACAATGTTCTATTTTGATATCAGTTTGACTTTTTCAAGATGAAAATTTGTGGTTTATACGAAAAAGGCTCTTATGCTCATATTTGGTTGGGGAATTTTTTATTGTAGTAGCGTATTCAACGTAGATTTAGGATCCATGCTTAACTCAAAATTGAGCATAAGGCACATATTACTTTTCTACGCTGAAAGATAAGACAACTCCAGATGTTTGCGCTTGTTGAGGATCCTTTAATAACCTATGCCCAATTAGAAAAACGAAACTGACAGGTGGTAGTGAGATCACTTTGAAACGTTCTAGTACCATCGCCAACACCATCACCATTAATTATAATGGCATAAGGTCTACCGATGGTTGATTAAGGCTATTTCTGTTTGTACGAGTATATGTTTCAAACACGTACAGTGAGTTTGGCATGTCGAAATTGTCGAATACGGAGCCTGTACAGTCGACGTCAGAGATATGTTTGTTACACTTTTGTACCAAACTCAAAACTCAAACAATTTATTTGTAAAACATAGGTACATTTAAAAGAGGTCTTACAGGATGTTGGTAGGTATCACTATGTTCCACCATGTGGTATACAAATAGCTACAGTAGGGTAGCTACCTTATTACAGTAAGGTGTAAAAGTGTAAATCTCTTTGACGTCGACTGTACAATCTGTACATAGACATTACCGGTGCAGTTTTTAGCACAGTCAGCAGCAGAAGCAGTTAAGCGGGTGAGGTGTTCAAAATGAGCTTGACACGAGTTTATTGTTAGGAAAAAAAGAGTATGTGAAGGTTATTTTGACTACCTCAACCGCTTAGCTACGTCTGCTGCTGACTGTACTGAATAAATGGATACATTTAATGTGACAAAAAACCTTACAAGGCGTAAAGTCTTGCATACATGTGATGAGTCGTGTCGACATATTTTTGACACATAAATGTATCCATATTTTCAGACGTGACTGTACACGAAAATACAAACATACTCTATGCTGTATAAGATTTCTCCGACATATAGATAACCTGTGTACCTACTTATTGTATTGGTTATTAAATAGTTGGGTATACTGGCAATAACGGGTATTTCAAGCGTCCATAGTCTATGTTATCCTCTTGCCAAGACCCTTACCTGAGGCGAGTAGTGTGCTTTTTTAATACTAAGATACCTAGTGAAAAACAATCATGCGATCTGCCTGTAGATAAGTCACATCACAACAGGCCATCGTTTAAAACTCCAGGGATTCGCTGTATTGAAGGACGCTTATTTGTCACTACGTGGAGTTAAATGAAATATTTCATTTACCAGAAGTCCAACAGGAACTTTGAACATATAGCAAGCTGTAAAATGGCCTGGACAAGTCATGAACGGATTCACTTGTAAAGCATGCAAATTTGCAGCAGGATGGATGAGGGGGATCTTACATGATAGTCGACGTGGTGGTCTTCGTGTCCGCCATAGTGCGCTACGGGCGCTGCGTATGCGACGGCCTCGTGGCCGTACTCCTCGCCGCCGTAGTGGCCCAGCTGGATGACACCAGCCGCTGCCAACGCGACTACGGACAGGACTACTGCGGCCTGCAAGAAACAACAGTTATAGTACAACTTGATACCTTAAAACAGCTGGAGAGCTGGGACACTGCCTATGCAAATGCTTGTTATAATTAAACTGATTAATCTCGATTAATCCGTTTCATTATAACAACCATAATTCATATTATAGCGGCAAAAGAAGACAATGCTTATGCAAAGTTTATATCATAGGTAGGTCGATGGTAAATGAAAGCTAGTTGTTGTCAACATAGACAATAAAGTGACTGATGAAGTGGAAAATAATGGGAAGAGCCCGATGATGCTTTAATACTTAGTGTGTTTTTTTAAAACAGGACTTTTATTGGGATTATTTACTTCTTAACATACGTGATTGGATCCTTGCAAATCTAAAACCATCATCAGCCTGTGTGATGGAAAGTAAATACATTTGCCAAAGATGTCATAAGGTAGTCTATAGGTAAAGGGGTTGCCAAAAGGCGGCGTTTCCATATGAGATATGCGAGGATGCGTATCGAGGGATGTGTTTGTTGATAGCCAATACAATCACTTTATTTATCTATCCTCGCTGAAATGTAGTTCTTACAAACACATCCCTCGCAACGCATCCTTGCACATCTCTGGTAGAAACGCCGCTTGAGTCCAGACCACTAAGGGCTAACGCGGCGCGAACAATCCTTTCACTTAGTGAATCACGGGCACTTACTTTGGCGATCATTTTGCGTTAGAATAAGGTTTGCTTCGTCTGAACGACCACACACGACTGGTGGTGAAGAGCGTAGACGCCGACTTTTATATTGGTTTAACCACCGAGATGCGACGCAGTGTGCGTTGTCTACGCAAGACTACGGTAGTTGATAATGATAAAGTAATTACGTAAAATTACGTAGCCTGGTTCAAGGTGATACATATGTTAGACAATAGACGTAGAAATTAGAGCATTTTGCCTCCGTTTACTTTCTACTAAGAGTTTGCTAGGGTTGTTCAGCGCATTGCACAATGACAGCGAACACATAGCGATGTGACAATGATTATATTTTACGACCCTTTCTGTTTTCTCTGCTCAGGATATCTGATTAGATACTACGTGACCACTGCTGTTTCCCAAACTGCCACGGAACTTTACTGTTATATCTAAGTTTATTGTCATTTTAACCCATTGTAAGGGAAACGTCCTAGTGCTCGACGCACCACGGTCTAATAGTTGACATCTCTGCAGTCACTTTTATTGCTAATTACTTATGTATGAATTACTGAAGAACTGTTTGACATGATGCTCACGGCCGCTTTTTAACACTGCACTGTTCGCCATCGGGTCAGCAAGGCGTTCATCCTCACACCCTGCAGCTTAAAGGGTCGCGTAACGTGAAGTTTAAGGGGAATTTTCACCCGCAAACGCTCTGGCTACAGTATGATTCTTCAAAGAAAGAGTGTAAATATAGACAGGATCTTAAAGGGCAACAAGCATGCGATTCGTCTAGAGTAGCAGACATCTATAGGCTACGGTAACTGTTTACCATCGTAGGCTTTTTTGTCCGTAGTATTAAAAAAAGTTTAAAAATGAGAGTAATGAGCACTACCATACCCAAGCACATATCTTAGTTCAGATAGTATTTCAAAATTGCACCTCGATAGAAGAAATCCATTGAAACACCAGATTTAATTAACAAGTCGAAGAGTAATAAACGCAACACTTTCATTAACTCCCAGCAGTACTCTTGAGGATTGAACTGTCTTGTTAACGTGTAATTAGATGCCTGCGTAGAGTAAGTAGAGCGTTGCCAGCAAGCAGAACATATGCAAGAGTGGCTAAAGACAAAATAATGACCGTAATAATGGCGACCTTGCCCGAGACAATTTAAATGTGCAACTTTATCACATTCTTCACTGCATATTTCATTAGGTAACGTTAAAACAAAAAGACTTTGAATTGTTTAGATATGACAATGAACTACATATCTATTCTATGTATGCGGTTATTTAATCTCGGCTTTTTGTCATTAATTTATCTAGGTGGTATACTTGGATAGGATTTTATTTTTATGTTAGGTACTTAAATAAAATAAACATGCCGAAGGGGCCCAATTTTTTCGATATTTTTTAGTTTTATTTAATTCTAGTTTTTAGTTAAGGTTTATTTAAATTAAATAGGTAAGTTTTATTTGTTTATTATTTATATAGTTGTACCTGCCAATAAATCACATTGTGTAAACATTAATTATAAAGCGGGATATTGCAAGCTTTCAGCAGAAGTGTAATTTTAATCAGAAGTAATGAATCAATGAGCTTTTTAAGCTTCAGCTTTTATTTATTATAAATATTATAATATAAAATAGTCATAAGTACAAACAACTGGTTGGTCAATAGAAAACAAAGCTGACCATAGGATCTCTTATTTAATAAAACACCGTTATCTTATCGAATTTTGGGTTCGTTGGTATCTGCACTAACGTAACGTAAAGTGCTAACAAAGTCGGCTTTGTGAGATATTATGGATATCTAAAGACATGTTAAATGAATAACAAAAGTTTGTAACAATTTTTTTTTAAATATTATACGAGTATATAAATATAACATATTCTTTTTACATTTCAACAATTCAGATTTTATTATATATCATTAGTTGTTTTTCTTTCTGAGAAATTGTAAATTTTGGGGCTCTTCAAAAGTGTACAAGATTCTGTACATCGCGTATTAGGCAAGCCGTACTCTTGTTTGTCACAGTCGTAGTGTAAAAAATTATAATTGTATTTGGTTGAAATTTTAAACATGTTTTGTTTGATTATTGTTCTAATAGCTACCCACATTTGCTTAAGTAAACGTAAATGTAAATAAAGATGTGTTGATAACTAATCAGGAGCTTAATGCCATAACTGTAGCCAGAAGTTATTAAGTTGCAATAGATAACTGCATAAGTTGCGGATTATGTCATTTTTGAGTGCCATTTCCGTCATCTGATAAAAGTTGACGCAAGATCTCGGAATCCGCATGTTGAAAATATCCACATTTAAAGTGAAGTAAATTGGACAAGTTAAAATTACGACATGCCATTCAAGATCAGGCACATAAATGACAAAACTATCGAGGAAAATTTACAATTGTACATTTGTGTGTCATTCCACGAGTTGTACCGTTTAAACGCGAGTGTATCTTTGTCATTAGAGTTATCTTTGCGATTTTAATTACAATATTATATAATTCTGACCATAATTTTATTCTATTCTCAGAGAAAAAGGAACTACAAATCTTACAAATTTTCCCTGGAATGCTCGTTGTATGTTGTTCTTATAATCAAGAATAACACCAATATATAAGTAAATCTGTTTCGAATTTTGCCTTTCGTATGCATCTATATTATCTATAATTGTATAATTCATCGAGATGGTCAAAAGTTAAAATATCCATTTAAGGTCATACAGTCATATCAAATTGTGCTTTCCAAGGTTTATAGGGATGTTTATAATAATACAAAAGTTCACTCAATTTCTCCAAGATTCCATCATCTGATGCTAAAGATTAACTTTAAATAAAAGACTAGCCATAATCGCTAATATAAACAAACATACCAAAATAGAAAGACAACACGAAGATCACGGCGAATTTAGAAACCTTTTCTTGCAAAATCATGGAGTTGGTTAATAAAAGTCCATGCGATGCGACAGTAAGAATAACAACCAATGCAACAAATGGCATTTCTAGCAAGTTGTTACGAAGCATCCAGTAATTTCAATTAATAACCATAAAAGTATAGTTTAATAAGGTACCTAGTGATTATTCTCACTTGTGATAATATTATTTCGAAATGATACCTGTAACTCTTGGGTGCGAATGGTTTGTCTATTTAAGGTTAGATCACCATGGTAAAATATTACATTGTCGTCAGCTACTTAGAAGTCTGAATACTTTTATAGAGTATTCAGACTGGCTATCGCAAAAATATAACACGAATAGAATCATATTTAGGTATGTACAGATATCAGTTTCGTATTATATTCCATAGACAGGCGCAAATCAAAAGTTGGTATTTTGTTTTTTATTATTACAGTATTTGTTTTTGCGTTAGCTATCAGCTATTTAAAAATTAACACCAGTCAGCCACTTGATGGCCTCGTCGCTAAGGGTGATCGGGATCTTCCAGGAGGTCCGGGTTATGGGGCAATCCTGATCGACGCGATGATGTGCTGGATTGTTTATACTGGCACCCCACAGGTACTACAGGGTTCAGAATGTTACGAGTCGCCTAAATCCACATAGAAGCAAATGTAACATCAATATCCTAAGAATAACCTTAAACATGGCAATGTGGAATCAATTAGCCGTAGGCAATTTTCAATCTCGTTCAGAATTGAATAAAAAAATTCATTCATAAATTGGTAATGCAATTCTGAGCCCGATGGTACATGCCGGGGGTAAATGAACAACAACAACAAGTTAAGCGGTCCAGACACTGTCAGTAATAATGTCATTATTTCTGTAGCCATCCTTCTCTTCTTCATATACATAGAAAAGGACGGGAACAGAAATAATGACATTATTACTGACAGTGTCTGGACCGCTTTACAAGTGGCAAGTTATGTTAAAAATTCAGTGTCACCAGTACCCCCTCCCCTATCCTTTGCACCAGTGATGCCATTGAACTGTTTTTGGTATCGCTTTTTAGGGATATTTAAGAGAAAGGGATATTGATATATTTTGTGGGAAGCGAGTTACCGCGTGCTACAGTTTGCCGGTTGCGTCTGGTTTATACTAAATTTCAATAGCCCAGTACATTGAGTAACAGGAAATGACATCACTAAGAATTTTTTAGTCCCAAAAGTCGTAGTGAAAATCACTACAAGTGTATACTACTCTTTGATGCCGTCACAGCTGTCAATCGTCAAACATGGCGCACAAAATTTATATACACATTAGTAGAATACATAATAAATCAATGGCCCAGTAGTTATATTATCCTATTCTCCCATTAGACTCTTAGTAGTCCTTACACCCCATCGTACAATCGTGGGTGATATGATGAAATCCTTGCGTGCATTATATTGCCACGGGCAAGGGTAGCATTCGCTAAATGAAGCTACCCCATACTTTTTATAAATATTTTTACGTTATAGATATAAATATTTTTAATGCTTACATTGATTACACTGAAAGTTACTTTTTGTTCTTGGTTATTAAGTATCTGCACGTAAATGTATTATCCATTTTTTCACCTGTTAGGTGTAAATTATTTATTGGTTGGCCGTTCCCAATAATGACTACTTATTGTTGTTACTCAACGTGTTCATAGAGCGTTCCCGCGTGAGATACGTAACATTGTAAAAACGAATCTCAATATCAGTCAATTTTACAGTAAATCATGCTTAAACGCATTAACTAACCTTAGTACGAAGTCATAGTAATATTTTGTTCAATGTTAGTCAGCTTTTCCTGAATCATATTATTATGATTTTTAACAGCCTCCTAGCCCAGTTGAAATTGACCCTGCCAACGAAGCAGGAAGTTCCGGGTTCGAATCCTGGTAAGGGCATTTCTTTGTGTGTTTATCACGAATATTTGTTCCTGAGTTATGGGTGTTTCTTTATATTTATCTATATAACTAGGTATATCGATCGCCTAGTACCCAAGGTACAAACTTTGCTTAGTTTGGGACTTTGGGAGGAAATTTTCCCTAATTTTATTCTTTTAACCAGCTTAAAAATGTAATTTATTTTTGTATTAAGCAGAACGTCTGCTAACGATACCACAATGTTTAGAAATAACAGAAAAGTAGAAAAATCTACTGCCTCAGGCGAGCATCTAAACATTAAAAATGTAAGTTTCAACTTTGTACTCTGTCATAATTTACGAAGGTGTCATTTACGTTCACATTGCCTCATATATCAGACGATAGCTGCTAAAGGGTTAAGACCGAATGTTTTGGGATCGACAACTAAGATAATTTAGTTAAATAAAGTTTGTTCAATATCTGGGCATCAAAATAATGCTACAGTTAGTCCGTTAGTCGCGATTACTTAATCTTAATGATATTTTGCATAAGGACCTGGTAAACCATCAGTGCACTCTGTCTTCACATAAATGGTAATAGTTAAGTAGAAACCTTCAGACTGTTAGAACATTTCTCAGGCGATGGTCAGTATGACATAATAATGGAATCGGTACAGGTGGATTTAACGCGAAAGTATTTCTATACTACAACTGGAAGCTTTATCGTTGTCGTTGGAGGTTTGCTGCGGTAATATTACATTATAAGATTGCATAAAACAATAATCGACGTCATAAATTTGCTAAGTTACTGTTTTCATAGTACAAAATTGCGGTAAATATGTACTTAAGATACTTGTGTACGTAATTAGTAATGATCGATGATCGGGCGACTTGTAGCAATTCAGAAACCCTACGGCGAGTAATATAAATGTACAACCGTTTTAAGTGGACATGACAATCCTGGAGTTACGATGTAGGTACCTATCTTTTCAGTGCTAGAAATTACTCCATCATAACATTAAGGCAATGTAAGGTAAGGGACACCACACACCTGAGCTGAATTAATAAAATTCATAGCCAATATGCTTAGATTTGTCTATGGTAGCTGATTATTATGGAGGCCGTAGACAAATTTAATCATTTTGTCCATGAATTTTCTTAATTCAGCTCAGGTGTGTGGTGCCTCTTAGGGTGTTTCCCCACAGGATGGTAGGATTGGCTCATACAAAATCATATCGATTCGATATCAATCGACGGCGATGTGGTAACACCCTTTACAAAATAAAGCTAGAAACATGCAAATGAGAGTCAGGAATGTGTATAAATAATAACAATATTTATTAAATACGTTAATAGTGAGCAAATTTGAATGGTATTTAATGGTGGTACGCGTTGAGGACGAGTCCATCGTGTTGGGCAGGCGCATGCTCGTGCACCGTCGGCGCAGAGTTGTGCACGATGGCGTTGAAACTGGAACAAACAAGTGAATAACATGACATTTGTAACCCAAAAATAGTCATTTTCTGTAACTGCTTTTTCTTCTAGCAAGTCCAGAGTTCTTGAAGTTAAATGATTGAAATATTATTAGTGTGTTTTAGTTATATCTATAGGTACCGTCGGTATCGGCTATGAATGAATTTATTGATGAATTGGCCATGAAATTTTGAACCCGATGGTACAGTCGCCATCAAATATATCGGAGCGGCCAAGGCACCTACTCAAAAATACCTGAGCATGCACTTTATCGCCTTGACAATAGAGGCGTTGTTCAATTAGATTAGAGAGAATTAGAGATTAAAGAGTTTAAGTAGATAAATCAATTTAAATCGATACGTGATGCTACAGTTAGTTGTTGGTTGAACCGAAAAAGCAATATAAATTAACGTTTATGAAATGTGTTTTATACATACGTTTTGTGATGGGAAAATAATGCCTGCAGGGCAAAATGTATTTTTTTCGGCTACTAGCTATTCTGCCCCACAACCATTGGAAAATACATTCAATTATCCGTCGTATTCTCGTATAATAAATTCCAAATTTAGACGGGTTTTCTTATGCCCATACGGTTATTATGTCTGGTGACGCAGTATTAGCCGAGTGGAGTATGTCATAACTAGTAATTAGGCACTTATGTCCTACATCGTCTAACGCTGGTGTGCAATTCGATCATTGTGAGAAATGCGCCGAGTGCAATTTAACACACAGTGTAGAAAACGTCAAATTGCAGTATTTCTGTACAGG
This sequence comes from Pammene fasciana, assembly GCA_911728535.1. Lineage (NCBI taxonomy): Eukaryota > Metazoa > Arthropoda > Insecta > Lepidoptera > Tortricidae > Pammene > Pammene fasciana. The sequence goes on from OU452279.1 coordinate 8,301,349, forward strand.
TAGATGAGATGCTATCAAAGTTATGGACCGAAAAACATGCGTATTTAGATAAAGAGATTTAATAGATTGCACTGTCTATACAAAAACCAATTAGTCTCGCCAGCCTCATCTTGGCCTTAACAGTGGCGGTTTCTTTTATATAACGCGGCAGATGTGTACATGTAGTATGCTCGATATGAATGGGATATACATACATCTTCGCTTGAATAAAATAAAGATGAATGATTTGATGTCTAGGTCATCATTAGCTAATTCACTACCGCATAGTAAGTAAATTCTTTTATCTGCAAGGTACATCCGGTGTGCGATGAGTTTTTTCTAATGACACATGCTAGTTTTGTTGTTTTACCCATTGTGGTGGTCGGCGGTGTAGGTGACCTTGCGAATGGAGCCATCAGGCTGCAGCAGAGAGTACTCGCCCTTCACGACATCGCCGTCACGGGTCTCGTGCTGGGACTTGTGGTCGCCGGTGTGAGGGTCCTCCACTGAATACGCGTACTCGTACTTAGCAGGGCCCTGAAAGAAAATATAAACATGAAAATAGATAAAACTAAATTTTGTCTTCATCGGCTTAGACTAGTTGTCGTAAATAGTTACGAATGCGCTAATCTTAAGGAAGCTTTTTCTTCTTGGTTTAATATCTTAACAGTGATTGATTAATAATGATTTAGACCAATTTGATTTACGCAAATAGTGAGTAATATTATATTACTACTTTATAATGGAGTGTTTGATAAATAGATATTAATCCGAATCGCAGCATGATAGATTGTCGATGCGATGTTACAAAACTTTCTATAGTCTTGGAATGACAAGGAGCTTACACAATAAACATTTAATTGGGTTGTACTAACTGATCTCATTTTTAATCATATTACTAGTTGGCTTTGCCTTTCACTTTCTTTATGATACTTAGTACTCGTATGCTTAGGTGCGTGTTTAGGCAATGTTCTGCGTAAATAGCCTAAACATATTTGTTATATTTTAATGAGAGTGGAAGTGATTGAAGTTTGGATATTTATTACGAAGCCTATCTTACGTGCTCGTCGATGTGTTCATGGTGGTCATGTCCTAGGGCGATGGTCGCGATTGGGGAAACATGTTGCACGATGGGGGCGTGGTGGATCTGAGCAGTTTGATGGAGGATGGGGGCTTGGTGGATCTGAGAAGTTTGATGGAGGATGGGGGTGGCGTGGACCACGGGGGTGGCATGGACGATGGGAGAGGAATGGAACAGAGGAGTGCTGTGCTGATAGGAGTGTCCCAGGTGGGAGCTCTGCTCAATAATAGCGGGGGAAGAATGTACGAGGGGAGCGGAATGTTGGTAGATGGTGTGGGCGATGGGAGTCGCGTAGTGACTGTCGTGACTCTCTACGTGGTGGGATGGCTGGTCGTGGCGGATGATGCTCTGGGAGGAGACGGCATGCCCGTGTCCATTGTTATGACCATCATCGAGGATCAAACCCGCGGAGCAAATCGCGACCAGGGCGCTAAAAACTGCTATCTGTGAAGAATGTATTTAATGATTATTAAGGGAAATTGCACCTAAAGAATTGAAGGCACGTATGCCTTTTGACTTTGAAGTAATTACGAAAGTGTATTATAATAATTTTATATATTATGATCGATTTAAAATGCAAACCAGGGCATGATGATAATTAAAACGGATTAAACACTATAAACTTTAAAAATTGTAATAAAAATTCTCACTTTAGAGTACATGTTGATGGTGTACCGATTTGGAGTCGATTGATAAGGTCCCTGCAGGGTGGTAGGTTTTATACTTGGGGCGCTGGTCGGGCGCAGGTCACCCGATACTCAAAACCGGCCCGACATGCGATTCCGTCGTATTCGGTTACCTTTAGGTGTGTTACGTCATTGCATTGACATTTTTTAAGATTCTTTCAAGGTTACGGTAAAGCTCTGTCTTCCAGCCCTTTAAAAAGCTAAATAATTATAGTTGGTGCAATTTCGAAGAAGAAAATCGGAACACAATAACTCACAATTAGTACATATCACGGCGTTCAATGATTAGAAATTAGTAAGCTAATTTATTCCCCTAAAAGTGCATGCGGTAGTAGGTAATAAGCATTTCTTTGCTTTTAAATTATGAATTTGTATGAATTACTGACAATGTTATATTACTCACGAGATTGTTAGATATTATGAATTGGTCTAACCTCTTTAACCACATCCAGCCGGCGCGAGCCTTGCGGCGAGGAAGGTGCGAGAAAATCTATCATTAAGGTAATTATTGGTGTCCGTTTTCTAGTTTGTTCTTAATTACTAATCACTTTAATCGAAAATACCCACGTAAAAAACTGATTGTAAGCTATTGTGTAGGTGAGTAGGTATTAATGTGGAGATAAACTGCGGAAAGCATTTTAACGAGCCAATAGGTATGATAATGATCTAGAGGATTGTAGGTACTTACGCTACAAATGATTTACGTTACGAGTGTATTCATAGATGAGTACTATTTGGTATTTAATTTTTTTGACTTACGGTTGGCCGATATGCAACTAGGCCAGTGTAAGTGAGTGTAAGGATGTGCAAAACACTGAAACTTGCAGAAAAATCTTTTTTTTAAATAGAAAATCACAAGTAATGTATGTAATTTAAAATTAAGTTTCCAATATATATTTTCGTTTAAAATTTTGGAAAATTTCTGCCAACATATTTGTAGGTCAGTGTGGACTCGGCCGAGGAATATCGGCCGGCAAGAAAGTACCGCTTTGGGTTGCACCGAGTGCTCCGGTAAACTTGCGGTTGCGCAATCAGGGCCTTGCTACACTTAGCTCATTATTTCGTGAAGTAATGAAGGCTTATTAACGCATGAGCCATCGAATTTTCTTTGAGACTATTTTTTCATTTACCAGAACAAGAATGACATAATTTAATTTAATATGTAAAATAACTGCATAAAATTTATTAAAAAATTTGTTTGTCTTTAACAAAAAACATGTTTCAGCAGTGATAAGATGGTTAACATCATAAGTGCCGGTCATAAATTGAATAGGTACTTGATAGAAATTTTAGAGTGTATCGGTATTATACACGGAGGTCACTTCCTGGCTCTATTATCAGCAAGAAGCCAGCCTTATGGGCACCCTTCCGCAGGTATGTTTATTATTAAGTTTTACTTTAATATTTTAAGTGCCATTTTTAAGTATAGTTTCAGTTTGTATTGAAATTGTATCTATTAGTAGTATAGTTAAAATTAATTCATCATTTTCATTCTTCTTCTTAGCGTTTGTCCCGGCTTGGGGTCCGCTTGACAACCTAATCCCATGAATTGGCGTAGGACTTAAATTAATCTATCATATTTAAATAAAACATAAATGTTGCTCCAGTACCCGGTGTATCGCCGGCCTGCGCCTGCGCAGCTCTGCATACTTCCCCGCGACGTAACCGAACGTTCGCGTAAACAGCTGCCTGTCCGTGAAGGTCACACTGCTTTGCACCTATGCATCCATTACTCACATGAGTCATTGCAATCGAAATAAGCCCCTAAAAGTTTCAGTTTATAATATAGAATACAATAAAAACTCTTAGGATTTATGTACAGTCGCCATCAAATATATCGGAGCGGCCAGGGTACTCAAAAATATCTGAACATGCGCCTTATCGCCTTAACAATAGAGGCGTTGTTCAGATATATATGAGCACCTTGGCCGCTCTGATATATCTGATGGCGATTGTACTTCTATTCTACACTATTCGTAGTGCGTATTTAATGAAACCATACTGTTGTAAAAATAAATGGTGTATGGGAATAGGCTATATATTAAAGCTATGCCAATGTAATTCATAATTTGATAAGTCACCTTGTATTGAAATTTCTATAGGAAGTTACCCGTTTTAATTGTATTAACATCCATTTTTCAACTTTGAATGTTTAATTATTATCTTTGATGACTGATAAAGATTATTTCATCTACTTATAATTATAACACAAGATTTGATTATTTGACTGATTGATGGTACTAGTACTCAAATATATTTATTGATATTGCATCAAATTACGTATATAAAAAATAACTACCTACATAATTACCAGAAAAAGTGTAAGAAATCGATTTCATAATTTAATTACATTAACCTATTAATAACTTTATAAAACCAGGTATATACTATTGTATACTAATTTTATTTATTATTTATTTAGGTAAGAGCCAAAAGTTTCCCACCGCTAGGCAAAGGCCTCCCTCTCTTTCTTCCACGTATCCCGGTCTTGAGCAGTCTCCCACCAGTCAGCATGAAAGGCGTCGAGTTCGGCTCTTCATCTTTCCTAATATATGCATATACTAATATAAAGGAAAATAATCTGTTTTCAGAGTTGTTTAATGCTAATGGAGTACGTAAAGTTACAAATAGTTTTGTTACCAAGTAGTTTAGTGTATAGTTTACTTACTTGCGCACAGTTTTTATTGTAAACTGTAACACAGAGCTAATTCAAGTGGCCAATGCTTACTTTCATAGATCATAATACCTAATAACTATAAATACATTTTCTTTTTTTTACTCCACACTTTCATTTCTTGGTAGGCACCTGATCTATCCTACCGCTACGTCACAATGTACCTATAAATATGCAGTTTCTGCGATAGTTGACACGCAATACGCAAGGTGCTGGCTAAGGATGTTGCGAAAATGTGCTCCGCTTGTCACTCTCCTCAGGAACAAAGGTCGTATATAACTAGATGACTATCGTCACCTACGTCTTTCTTACCACAAAGCATTACTCTAACAAACCGCGTAGGTTAAGAAGTACGATCTAAGTGTCCAGGGTATGATACTGCTTACGTTTATTGCAATTTATTTGACAATAACGCTTACATGTACACATACACAATCATCATCATTAAGGGAGTAGCGTGAGATTAAATGACCCAAAACAAAAAACATTTCAGATGTCGCTCAACTCGATATCTACTAATAAACATAAGCTCGATAGTAGTTTGATACTATAGTATTTAACAAAGGAAGCCTAATAAGCTAAAAACAACTAGGGGTGCGTTCTAAATAAATAAAAAAAGATCTAAGCTACAATAAGTTAGACTAGCTAGAATAAGCTAGAGATGATATTGAAAATTTAATTTATGTGGCTAAATATTGCAGATCTATCCGCTATTAAGTATTACCTATTTATGACTACAGTGGCGGCGCGTAAAAAATATTTATAGGCAAGTCGTAGCTAATTTGGCTTTCCTGCTCTCCATTATCTGTAAGGAAGTTACCCAAGCGCCTAATACTTAGGGTAACCGGTGGGTATCAAGTTCTATGGACCCGCCGCCACACAAGTCATATTAAATAGTGATATAACCATTTCGAAACTAAGCTTTTGATCTTGCTAGTCTAATGCTTTGTAAGATTTGTATTCGTAAGTGTGACACTTAATTTTTTAAACTTAAGTATAATGTCTCTCTAATTATACTTCTTCGAACGAAGTGTAACGGTAAGTTATCTTATTACGTTCTATCACGATGCGTCCAACCTTGCCTCCGTGACTGATTCGTATCGAAGCTCAAGCCGGCTGCCGACGTTGTGCCGCTCACGCAATATCAAATGGATTCAAACGAATTCCAATGTCATTGTTGTATTACTTAATTGCTCAATTGAGTTGTTCTTTTTGCCAAGGAGATGTATGTATGTAATTGGGTTGGTAGTTTTTTTGTAAATTGGTAAGAACAAGTTAACAGTCGCGTATGTGGAGTTCATACATACATATACCTATTAATAGCAATTATAAGGGATGTCGTCAGAAAAATACAATATTTATACTCGTAAAGGGCTGAATCATCAGATTGATAACATACCAATTAAAATATGCATATAGGTTATTGCGTACAAAACACTGATGAATAAGCAATACGAGAGTTAAATGGATAATTTCGTAAATCAAATTAAAATATAAGTTGAATTTAATTCGCAGTTTAGTAACTGTGAGATAACTGTACGAGTAGTTAGGCGAGTAATAGCAGGTATATGTATAGCGAGTACTCAATTTTGAAATGATTGTATGTAGCTACACTGTTCCATGTTATTTACCATAATTTTTGATTTCGCAATGAAAAGCTTTGGGTGGCATTTTTTAAGACTTTAAATCAATATAGTAATCATATTCGTCATTGTAAGAGCAAATTGTTCATTCAAATGTTAATATGTAGCTACTAAGTTCCTGCTTAATCGAAGAGATGACTAAAACTGTTGTTTTATATACAATAATAGCTAGGGATACACTCACAGATGTGCCCGCCGGATTTGTCCGACGGATGTGCCCGGCGGACAAATCCGTGCGTGTATGGCGCGAATTGGACACGGATTTGTCTGCGGATACATCTGAATAGCGCCATACACGAACGGATCTGTCCGTGTATCCCTAGCTAATGGTATGTTTTAGAATGAGACGTCATAATAATCACAGTATATTTATTTTCATCATGATAGAAACTACAAATCAGAAGATCTCCTCAGACAAGCGCAAAGTGTGTGTGCACGTAAGTTTGAAGCATAAATTATGTTCTTGAAGTAAGTATAAGGTCAGCATGTTTATAGATATGCCATAAGTCTACCAAGTGCGACTACCTACCATCTATTTTCTCACTAATACTACTAACTAATTTACATTGTTAATGTTAATAAATTACATGAATAGCCAGAGCCAGAATCTGCCAGAGTGCCCTATTTAACTGCTGGGTCGCGTTTTATAAAGTTACAATTTACAATTTCGCTGTTTGCCTCTCTCTCTAGCACACATATTGGATAGAAAGAGAGGCAAAAAGCGAAATTGTAAATTGTAACTTTATAAAACGCGACCCTGGTCTCAGCAAGATCAAAATTCATAAATCATGAGCGAGGATTTGGCGTGAATACTCGTATATTTCTCTAGGAATAGCCTAAGCTATACGCATTTACGCATACAGATCTGCTCAGCGGCCATGATTAAATATTTTACTTTTACTTAAACATATATTGTTAATAAGTTTTCAAGGTATTAGAAAATTTGTTATTTAATAGAAATTGTGATGATATTGAAAATTTAATTTATGTGGCTAAATATTGCAGATCTATCCGCTATTAAGTATTACCTATTTATGTAACACGCAGACGTATTTTTGACTTCCTATCAGTAGATTCAGTTGGTTAGATATGCCAAATCGACAACATTTATTTACAGTGCATCATTGCTACCGTTTGAATTGTTTCAGGGAATATCATTTAGACATTGATCATTGAAGCAATATTGTCTCTTTAACCGTCAATACAGTGAATTCTTCTTTTTATAAAGGGTAGGCCGAACGTGCATACATCTATAGTTGCAGATTTCCGTACACTTCGATGGCTACTTAGCATCAGGTGGGTCGTTTGTTCCAACCTCAAAAAAACTTAAATTTTGCAAAATTGTGCGTGCATTGTAACCCCGAAGTTTTTCCCATGTCCACGACTTAATATTTATTACCACATTGCACGTTAATTAGTTTCTAGGATATCGCAGAGATCTCGATTGCGGAATGTCGAAATATTGTAATCTAGTAAAGGTATGCATAGTTTCACTGCAGCAGCGCCGGCGCAGGTCCCCGACTTTCACTCCTTATTTTGGATCGCACATTGTATGCTAATGCGTTGATATGCATTTTGGATGCGATCTGATAGTTCCCACGCTCCACTGCACTGTAATTTCAATTAGCTGCATTGTTGAAAACAGGGATTTATTCAAACATACTTTGAAGAAATAATAGCGTTGATTATTTTAACCATTGTGTCGAAATAAGAAATAAGATTATGTATCAACATCAATTTTATTTGCTACATTTTGACTAATATACCTAATGTACAAAAAAGAGGTATTTATCTATTTATAAAAGCATCGAAGACATAAGTGGATCCATATTTAAAAGTGATGACCGTATATTCCGACCAAAAGGTGTAGAAATTAAAACGTGGCAACATCGTAGTGTCGTCCCTTTCAAATCAATCTAAGAAAACGGGACGACACTACGATGTTGCCACTTTTTAATTTCTACACTTTTTGGTCGGAATATAACTTAAGGCCCTTAAAGTTTCTAATGATGAAGTACTACGGAATATAACACTGTAAGAATAATAAGGGCGTGTCTACATTAGATATGCGGGTCTTTGTAAACCACCTGCTACAAGGTAACATAATACATAATTTCACAACAAAATATGATACGCACTAATGGAAATGAGAACATTCGGAAGACTTAGGGACTGGACTTAGCGACAAAACTAGAACACATTAACACTAATATCACAGATGGGTAAATGGGCTTTCTTAATGATGATGGATGACCGGTGGGGTGTTGTGCACCACAGCGTTGAATCTGCCGAGAAACAAAACAATGAACATTTTAACAAAGTAATTATATAAACTGCGTTCACAGACACGTGTATTGATATAATACGCGATAACGTTAACAATGCAAAATTGCAAGCCTAGAACAAATATATCTGGATGTTCTCATGGATTGCTGCACTTGTAGCACTTTTACAATCATTATATTATTAGAGTCGGAACAAAGCGATATATGCAAAAGTTGAAAATAATGTAATTTACCCGTTGTGGTGGTCGGCGGTGTAGGTGACCTTACGGAAGGAGCCATCAGGCTGCAGCAGGGAGTACTCGCCCTTCACGACATCGCCGTCACGGGTCTCGTGCTGGGACTTGTGGTCGCCGGTGTGGGGGTCCTCGACGGAGTACGAGTATCCGTATTTAGGATGAGCCTATAAGAACAATTCATTGTAATGAATTTCAATAATTAATTAGGCGGTATATAATTTAGGGTTGATAATGCTCATATGCACTTAACTTTTAATATATTTTATGAACCATTTTTTTAATGATGAATAAATATGAATAACTCACGTATTATAAAATAAAACGGTTACGCGCGTTTTAGTGCGCTACAGGCCGGTTCAAATAGTGCTTGAAAATGGAGACCTAGGCTCTCCGAAACATGTCGCGCGAAGTAACTAAAGTGCCGCGAGTGTAACTGTTTTATTTTATAATGTTAGTATGTCTCACGAAAGTTTAAACTCACGTATTCATCAACATAATGTTCCTCCCCGTGGTGAGCAGGAGCGGCATGGATGGCATGGACGGCGGTAGCTTCATGGATGGCGTGGATCGGAGCGCTGTGGATGGGGGCGGCATGGATGGCTGGGGCGGCGTGGTAAGCCGGCGCGGCCTGGACGTAGTGAACCGGGGCCTCGTGGTGCACGCTTTGTTCATGGTGCACAATGTTCTGGTGCGACACCGCCGGAGCGTGGTGCAGGAGACCAGCCTGGCACGCCGCCACCAAACCGCACAAAGCTACGATCTGTTACAAAACAAATGTTCCTTTTATAACATCGTTTTTTTGTACGATTTTAACTATCCTTTGATATACTTTGACAAACTCTTGAGATATTATGTATAATAAATTAATCTGAATTGTTAACCAGGAAATAAATAAAAAATGTTATTCGTCTAAGCGAATATCCTATAGGTAAGTTACATAATTTTATGAATGCGAGCTTACTTTGGAGAACATTTTGCTGTATACAAACGCCTGTACCTGACTGGTATAGCTCAGATAGAGCACTCTTTTTATATAACAAACAAAACATAAAAGCGGTGGAGGGGCTCTGTTCCCTGAGATATCGGATCGGATCACAGCAATAGCCGCGTTGCCAATCTGCTCACTTTATAGGATGTCGCAACCTGATATGGCTATAGTATGGACAGAAAAATGAACATTAAGTGAGAGGCTGATCAAACTGATATCGATGCATTATTGTTATTTTTTTAAGGAGACAATCACCTAGGTCTACGTTTTAAAAATATTTTACACCTTATATTTTCGAAGTCTATTTAAAAGGTCAGAGTTATAAATCAGAATCAGGATACTGTTGATATCTCGTAGTATACAATAACAGGAATCGAAGTAAATCCCGGACGTGTTACGCTATTTAGTCTACTTTATCGTTTTACATAACCATTACTGATATTTATGTAAGTTTTATGAAAACCATAATATCAGACATCGTATTTATTTGTTCCTAACTCTGTACATCAACCTGTTTTCTGCTTTCATTTTGTCTTCAGAAATGTAACTTTACAATACACCTACTTCAAATATTAGTATAAAAAAACTTTTCCCTTGGGTCATCCTTAAAAAAATTTGAATGTTCGGTCTTCCAATTAATTTGAATATTATTTTAGCGCATACTTAATATCAAAATAATGGATACTTTTTTCCTCGATATTTAACGGTAAGTAAAGAATCAAAATTTGGGATGAACTAAAAAGTTGAATCTACCTAAAAGCTCAAAAGTTAGCTCGTTATTTTTTATGGTAGGCATCTTTAATCGTCGTAATTGGCATAAAAACTTTAATTAGTTTTTTATGAGTTGCATTCGTTGCAACCTTGACCTTGTGGATAATTGTAGCACAATTTATTGGATTTTATGAATATGTTGTGGTCAGAATTATTATAGTTGTTTTGTAAATACTAAGAGCATTCATATTTTGGGCCTGAAATGCAAGTATCAAAGTGGGTTTATTTACCTACCTGTGTAAAGAATACAAATTGGAAACAGACATCCATTATAGTGAAAAAATCAACCATGGAGAACATTGGGGCCTGACAGGATTCGAACCTGAGACCTTTGGATTGCCGGTCCGATGTGCTTCCAATTACACCACAGTCTTTCCAGTTCAACCCGGCGAATTTTATCATTATTATCTGTGAACAAGTCACAGTGACATATGGACCTTAAGTTTAGAAGGTTTACAACCTTTGAGCCACCTTCTTATCATCTTTTATAAATAAATTAACCCCAATTTCTTTCCCATAATTTGACATTTCTGCCGTACATTTCTACTGTTTTATCTCTTTGGTAAGTTCCCTTATGACTGAGGGTCTTGGTCATCAGCGGATGATCTGTACTTTGCCTGTATGAACCGTCTCCATTCCATCGGCTTCTAATATTATAGAAGTTATATACGTTGATCGCAGTGAAAAATTATCAAAGAGCAATAAGGTTCGTTCGGATTAATTTTCTAAAGAAAATATCAACTATACCTTATCCATCCTTATTTGTCTTATCGTGTAAACAAACATGTGTCACACTAAACCTAGACATCGTATAATGTCATTTATTTTTCGGGTTGTCCGTCCGTTAGTTCGATTATCGAAGAAAATTATATTAAAAATGTTTTGTTTTCAGTGGTTAAGTAGAAGCCGAGTGGAAGTTTACCTACATCATTTTTCATATTTATATTTAAAATCATATTTGTGTCATTATTGTTATAGCTTTTGCCGTTTTGACACGGCTCAGTTGAGCCTGGGCAACCTCCTATGAAAGCGACTGACCTTCCAACCCAGAGGGGGAAAAAATAGGTCTTATTGGGATTAGGTCTGGTTTCCTCATGATATGTTCCTTTACCAAAAAGCGACCGGAAAATATCAAAATAAATTGTTTAAACATTAGTCGGGTTTAAACTTTAAGACGAACAAAAAGTTTTTTCAGTAACTTATGGAATCAGGCGTTACTTTGCGGAAATCTATATTATCAACTACGATAATATTACTTTGCTATTATATATTATGAAGTAATATTATTGTAGTAAAAAAAATAATGCGCCAGTAGCCTTCCGACAACCGACGGTAAATAAGACATCTGACTTTCAATCCGGAGGTCTCGGGGTCAAATTTCAGCTCATACTAAGTTACTGACACTGCGTTTTTCTAGAAATATCATAATCAAGTACATATTGAACAAAGTCTAAATGAAAACATAATCGCATACTAAATTGGCCACATACGGCTGAGAAAACGCAAGTCCGAAATATAATTATGTCTTACAAATGATAAACTGTTGGCATTTCTCATTGTCTAAAACACAAAGTATTCACGCACTATATTTGCAATAGGCAACCTAGTCGCTAATTGTGGCTTGCGAAACTATATTATAACTATAAATAGTGACACCACAGTTATACATCTAAATAGTAAACATGCACAATGTGTTTCTATATTTTTAACAAAACTGATTAGTCGCCTTCCTTTGCAAAAGATTGATAAACAGAAAAGTTCAAAACTTAATACTGTGCAACTATAAAACTGTCGCGAAAAGGTCTTAAAGGTGTTAAAACACGAGTAACGGCTTCTTTAAAAATGACTGCCACTTTGTAACTTTAAAAGTGCACATTGTGCTCAAAATGCGTGGAGTGTTCAATTAAATGCGACAAGTAAAATAAATGTAACTTATGTGAATATTATGAAAGATACCCATCTAACAAATATTTGTAAAAAATCCAATTACTTCGTATTCCCTTTGTCATTGCTAGGCGAAAAGCTTGATATATCTAGGTTCGCGGGATCTTTTTCAAAATACAATGTGTAGATTTAATACGGGCGAACCGTTTAACGGTAGTTTATATAGGTCATACTGAACAACTTTCACTATGGAGCCTACCCCGAAATCGCGTTTTTTTTTTGCCACACTCATACATTTTGTCGCATGGTTGTCGACATTTTGTATGAGGAAGCCAATATTTTTTTTTGAGATTTTGGGGGTTACCTCCATAGTGAAACTTGTTCAGTATGACCTATGTAAACCACCGTTAAAAGGTTCGCCCGTATTAAATTACTGTATATCTGCGTAACGAACATATGGCGTGGCGAACTGGGGAGTTTATAATGAATGCACAAACGCTTCTAGTGCTACGTCTTCTACAAACACATCTTGCAAAAAGTGCTCTGACTCATAAGTCATTGAAATAAAATGTATAATTAAGTTTTCTGTAAAGCATAATTAGATATACGCAGCTAAGTAGGTAGCGTTTTAACTTTACAATTATGTCACGACACTGATTACTGGCAAAATGTTGAAAGACTGAGTTGTTAAGTGGTTTGCCTATTTCTATTAAATAAAACGTTGTGAATGACGGGTTATATGGTGAACAAATCTATAGTTAACTTGTATATGTATAGTCTGACAATGAAAGATACTGTATAATTTTTAAAGAGGAGCTACAGTTTTTTCAGACACTTAGAGGCAGTTATATTTACTTTACCTACTCTTTTAATGGTAGCCCGAGTAGTCATTAGCAAGGTTCAGTGCAACCTACAAACATTTTTAAATGAGTATAACACATTTTCTTTTCAGTTTTTATTTTCTTTTAACAGTTCTTTTATATAAGTAACAACTAAATATTAACACCTGGAAATTCTTATCATTTACTTCCAAAAAAAACAATACACTTAGGCCTGCTACTTTACATGACTCTTGATCTTACAACCTAACTACAAATAAATAAAAACCAGTAAAGGTCTAATTAATATCTTAAGAAGTAAATTCTTGACTGGTAATACGAGGAAGCCAGTTCCGAGTCAGACATGGAGTTTTCATTCTTAGCTGATGGTTCTTCGGTTACTGGGGATTCTTTTACGGGCATGACAGCGGGTTCTGCAGCTACTGGTATCAAAACCATACCTTCCGTAGCTGGAATTTCAGCAGAGGGAGCGTTTTGCACCATCATTGACACAACAGTGGGCATTTCGTTAACGGGAGTATCTTTAGCTTCTACCTTAATATCCGATTTAGTTTCGTTCTCTGTTACTTTGGCATCTACTAAAACATTATCTTCTCCTTCATTTTTGGAACCTGCGTCACTCTTTTCAGACTTTTCTTCAGTTTCTGGCTTGATATTCTCCTCAACCATTTCATTATCCACGTTCTGCGTTTCATGGTATTTGTAATCCTTGCCAGGAAAGTAGTGGTTAATTTTGACGCCGTGACCAATAGGATAGAAATGTCTAGCGTGGCCACTGTAGGACACGGCATGATCTCCGTGCATGTTAAGGGTTTTAGTGACAACAGCGTTAAACCTGAAGAAAACAATTACTAATAAATAATAATAGACACAATAACATATTTAATGCCTAATCCACATATTGGCTCAACATTGGCCAATTAAAGGTATGTAATTATACATTAGTTATATAGCAAGTGTCATAGTCATGGCTGAGAACAGCCGTCACCGGTGATCCAATGTGGGGATTTTGTATAAGAATTAGGTAGATACCTAACCTAACAGAGTAGTTACCGCATTTTCAACGTTGTTACAGATTAGATCAGCAATATATCAAGTTCTAGTTATCTTCCGAAAAATAAACACTCGGTATGGTAAGATTTTTTGAAGATGTCCGAATTGTAGGAAGAAATCTCTGGTAAGATTTGGACATCTTAAAAAAAATACTACGATACCCACCCGGTTCTTTACAATTCAAATAATAAGAAAATTACAATATAAGTAAGTTGACATTAAGCATGAAGACTCATGAGTAGTCATGTGTCTTCATGATAAATGTCTGAGAGATTCAAACTAAATCTCAGTTTTTTGAATCCAGTCCCTGACTTCTGAATTGACTTCATTTGTTTTGATAGAACATTTTTATCGTCATAATCGATAGTTTTACGGACTAACTATTATACAGTGTACAAATCTAATACGGGCGATAAATTAAACCAGACATAGAACTCATTAGTGTAATCATTAATTAAGATGTTTTTTTAAGTTAGACTTAACTGTGACCCATTATTTTTTTTAAATTTAATCAGGAACAATATACTGTAAACATTGTATTGAAATTAACTGTCAACGAGCATTTAACGCGAGTGTGTTTGCATTACTTTGCGGGCCGAATTATTTTGTATGGATAAAATTTTAATTGCAATTCTAAGTAAAAGTTATCTAATTACATTTCTTATGTCCTATACTAATCACCGTTAAGAGATTCGCCCGTATTCGATTTACACACTGTAATTTTAGGCTATCCACATACATAGCTCCAAAATAAATACTTACCCATTATGGTCATCGGCGTCGTACTCCACTTTGCGCAGGGAGCCATCTGCCTCTACCAGACTATACTCGCCGCGCACGCGGTCACCATCCCTGGACTCCCTGTGGTGCTTATGGTCACCAGTCTTCTTATCCGACACCGAATACTCGAAGTTATATTTAGGATATGTCTGAAAGATAAGGTTCGTTTTATTGAAACGGTTAGAAATTAATGACCGAGAAATTATGAGGTGAGGAGGATGATTATGTCAGATCGGACATACCATCGTTACATGTTTCAATCAGTTATAAAACTATATCTTGCGATATCTTCAACTAATATAATACTTGAACTAATTGAAATCGGGTAAAATAAGTAACTACCTACGAATCACAGATTTGTTACGGTAAATTATGGGTTACATATGGTTAGATGCGTCGGCAGACAAATCCGTGTCCAATTCGCGTCATACACGGACGAATCTGTCCGCCGGGCATATCCGTCGGAGAAATCTGGCTGGTACATTATTCTGTGCGTGTATCCTTAGCTATTAGGTGTAACCTAACGGTACGTTCTATTTGTATGTACAACCTCAGCGTCACTGCGGTTTTAAGAAAACTAAACCAAGAAACAGAACTAATAATCCCAAAGGTGTAGGTGTATATAGGTTTACCACAAAATGGTTTCGGGGAAATTAAATATTTTAATAAAAAAATTAAAATTAGTACTTACAAAATAAGAGTCATATTTGTAGTAGTCGTGAGATCTCGGGGGATGATACGTCTTCACCATTTGCCAACCATTAGGGCTGTTCAAGTCAACCTCAGATCGTTTATTCCCACTGGGTGTTATAAAAATTGCGGCCACAGTGCTTACGAAGCAAATGAATATTAAGATCTAAAACAAGAAATATTTAGTAAAGTAAAATTGCAAACTTAATTTTAATGTAGAGTTTTGTATTAATTTTATAACCACCTTTCCAGACATTTTGTTTCACTTGATTAAGAACCGTCCCTAGCGGAATGGAAGAAAGAACTGTTGACTGTGCATAGATTTTTTAACCAATTTATACTTTTCCAATTCCTATTGTAAATAAAATTGTTAAATCTTTGTCATCGAGCGGCGATCAAGATGAAGATAGAATAGCATGGATCAACCGTTACGTCAGTTCGAGCTTCGAAAAAAGCTACGGCATAAAAATAAGAACGATTAAAATACTTATTGGCGATATATTTTTCAGACTTTTACAACATAATCTAAATCATATCGCATCAATTATCATGTAAGCTGATGCTCGTATGTATTTATATGACGCATATAACCAAACGGATAAGCTAGGTGCTCAAAGAGGACCCAGTGTGTTTACAAATAGGGACCCTTTTGTAACTTTAGTCGTCAAAAAATACTTAGCTAAAATATAACCATCAAATGGGCATCAACTTTGAATTGGTTCCCAGTCAAATTATTCTCGTTCCTCCTGTTGAAATGTAATAGATATTACGTACTGAACTAGATATGATTCAGAGCGACCAATGTATGTCCTCTCTTGCAAACAACGCCCTAAATTTTTGGAAAAGCAGCGTGCCATTTAACCCCAAGGCCCAGCTGCCTCAACAGCCTACCGGTGAAATGTGATAAGCGGTACGTAAATGAATTCTCAGCATTCAACTTTCTTACTTAAGGCTAAACGTTCAAACGTAATAATCAATTATTTAACTAAAGTTTCTTTGCGCCACTTTGTGCAAAGCTCACTAACCAGCAGATCCTCAACATAAGTACTAAACCTGGCAGAGCTAAAAATAATAAAATCAAATGTCGTATCCACGTAGTTCCATCCGGAACATGAATCGTATCGTATCATCACATTACATTTCACAATGGAAAAGTAAAGGAACCATTGACACAGCTTTTGGGGACAGTAGACCAAAATGGAAATTTAACCAAACGCTTTACCAGAAAGCTGAGGATTTAACATAACATAACATAAATATTCTTTACAATGCATAATAAATGCTCAGAAAGTGCTCTTTTGTATATGTCCACATATGCATAGAAAGTGCTTCTTTTCCGCACATGTGCTTTTTAATTTTTCATCCTAATCTGTCCGTCTGTCCTAATTACACTTGAGGTACTTATACTTGAGATAGTAATTTGTAACAATTTTTTTTTTGTTATAACATACCGAAAAATACATAATTTAGTCTGATTTAATACAAATAACAATTATTTCAGGACATGCTTACTTTATCTAAGATATATTAAATGTTTTTAATTAAGAGTCGCCAGGATGCTCGCGTGAACTCGCGTCCCCATACAAACGTAGTTCAGCTCTTATTTTAAAACGACATGCTTTAGAACCACGAAATTTGGCATGGGCATTCTAGCAGTACAGATCTATGTCGGTAATTTGTTTTCGTTGCTAAAAATTTGTAATATGACGCACATTTGAAATATGACGTGAGCAGTTTTTTTCTTAGTCTTGCCAACAAGACATTATATTGGCATTAAAAAGTTGGAAATAAAAATTAAATAAATAAAAAAAACCCGACTGCGTAAAAAACTAAAAAGCCAAAAACAAGGCCAATATACATAATTAATTCTAATGTAGAACATAGCGACATTAAAACAGTCGGGACCCATTTGAAATCTACATTGGCGCAAACCTTCCCTAAAATGGGTCCCGACTGTTTAATGTCGCTATGTTCCACATTAGAATTAATTATGTATCTTATGTGAGTAGCGATTTAAAAACATTTTCTTTCAATGATGTAAATATTTAATATTTTTGTTTGGGGTGCAGCTTCCCTGCCGTTAAAGCTAAGGCAAAGCTTTTCAATATCACATAACAAATTTGTAACGTATATTGGCCTTGTTTTTGGCTTTTTAGTTTATTACGCAGTCGGGTTTTTTAAATTTTTAAATTTAATTTTTATTTCCAACTTTTTACTTATCAGTTTTGCCCTAACATCCTCTTTCCGATTCCGTGTCTAATAGTAATTATTATTACACGAAAGAGAGCGGATTCTCGCGAATGTTATCAGTATATCGCATCACCACAATTCAATGGATGCCTCAAATTCATTGTCCTAGTCAATTCGTACCAATTCAAATCGATATTTGCGGTTTTAATATCTTATAAAAAGGTGGTACCTAAAATAAAATTGGTTTCTACGGCTGTGCTAAGTAAGTAGCTGGCTGTGGGACTATACCTTCTTAGTTTCTGCAATTTACTTACCAAACAATATATTGTCAAGCGTATGTAGTCTTGCTTTGTTATAAGTAGGCTCACTCAGCTCTATCAGTAGATATAGCATTAGTAGGGCAAAAGGGTGGATATGAGTGCCAATCGCCTTATATTACTGGGATACGAAGATCTTGGTTCAGAGCAATAACAGAGCTTTTGACCGGGATCAAAGAAATAAGTAAGGAATTTGGTGTGTATAGTAATGTGTGGTGTTGATTGTTGGCTCTTTTGTAATCAGAATCAGAAAATGGCTCGGTTTTTCCTCAGCAGTTTAAATAAAAGCTTAATAAAACGCTGTAATTAGTAAATGTATAGGTTTAATAAATATTTTAAATTAAATATTTTAATCTACACATTTATCGACTTAGTGGTGGTAGTAAGAGGGGGCAGAGTAGACGACGGGAGCGGCCTTGACGACCACGGGGGCGTGGGTGGGAGCGGTGTTGTGCACTACCGCGTTGAAGCCGTTGTGGGGGTCAGCGGTGTACTCCACGGTGCGGATGGAGCCGTCAGCCTCCTTCAGGGAGTAAGAGCCCTTTACGACATCTCCGTCACGGGTCTCGTGCTGGGACTTGTTGTCGCCGGAGTGACCGTCAGCAACAGAGTAGGAGTACTCGTACTTGGCTGGCTGGGCCTAGAATAGAAAAATATCTGTTATTACAGTCATTTTCAAACGCATTGTAAGTAGTTTCTCATCGAGTCTAAACTCAATCTTACTTGTAGATTGTGGCAACATAAAAAAGAACTTACGATTTCCTCGTGAGCGACGACCTTAGCGATGGGGGCGGAGTAATGGACAGCGGGAGCAGCGTGGTAGGCGACGTGAGCGGGAGCAGCGTGGTAGGTCACGGGAGCGGGGGCAGCGTGGTAGGTCACGGGAGCGGGGGCAGAGTGGTAGGTCACGGGCGCGGGGGCAGAGTGGTAGGCGACGGGAGCGGTCTGATAGGCGATGGGGGCAGCCACCAGCTTGTGGCCCAGCTGGGGTTGGTCGTGACGCACGATGCTCTGAGAGGAGACGGCGGCGGCTGAAGAGTAGTGCGGCTCAACCAGGAGACCAGCCTGGGCTACAGCCGCGAAGGCGCAAAGGGCTACGATCTGCAAAACACATATATGATTAGTAACTATTATTAATGTTAACCCAAAGAAAATTTCGAATATTACTGAATTAAATTATTTATTAATTAAAGTTATATTTTTATCATCCTTCGAAACTTACTTTGGAGAACATTTTGTTCTTTGCTCAGATACGTTTCAGATGTAAATGATAATTTTCGAGAGTCGAGCCCTAGTTTTTATACATGTGAATTGCAAATGGGTAAGGTCATGTTCGAGTATGAGACAGCGGCTAAAGTGGTCAAACGAGCTTTTGGCACAACCTTGCCCGGGTTACGCGTGCGCGAGCGCACATTCTTCCTAGAAAGCACCTATGTTAAGAATAAGCTGGGTGAGGTGCAGATTAGCACTTATACAATGATATCCTTAATAAATCTATCTAAGATAGGTAAATTTTAAATAAAAGTATACGTTTTATTTATAGAATCTACCTATACTACGAGTGTTTCAATTTAGTACTTATAATTTCACATAAACCACGATTTATGGGAAACGGGTAAATTCCTATCGCACAACATGGTTTTGTAGTTTGTAGGATCAAGATGGTTTTGTAGCGGTTTTGTTAAATCAATCAATTTCTAGTAAAGTCAACCGAAAAAAATCAACCGAGATCATTTTCGTAAAATCAACATGTAGTACGTGTTTTTTCAGTGTATTACTATCCCAAAAATATATGTCCCTTGCTGCAGTGCAAGACAGTGCTCATTGAGTTTTAAATAGGTACAACATATTCTTATTAACAACTTTCTCTGACTCTTAAAAATTATGGCTTATTAGCTCATAACAAAAAACTTCGATAGATAATCTTTTTAAACTTTATTTCTAAAAAAACACAATTTTTACACAATTGTGTATAATATTTATTTATTTATTTATTTAAACTTTATTGCACAATAAAAGAAGGTACAAATGGCGGACTTAACGCATTATATCATCTTTGCGATGATTTTAAATTTTAACACGAAAACTGTTTAATATTTTGTATGATTCTTACTCAAAACTAGGCGTTGTACTATGTATAGAGATAGTTTTTTTAGACCCTTCGCTTCAGGTAAAAAAGAGGAAGGATTTTTGTGCTCCAAACATCGATATTCAGGTCAGTGGCTCCAAATTAAATGTTTGTTATTATTTAAGGCGCAAATGAAGTTGCGGACTACAAGCTAGTTGTAATGCAACATTAAATCATTACGATTTTATGAGTTATTAGGTACATTTTACCCAGAGTTACTTAAGTTTATTTGATGCTGTATTTTTTTCAGGTTGTGAATTGGGCAGTATATCCATTTGTAACTTTATAAAACTCGAATCTGAAATACTTATCGTGAACATCAACATCGCCCCTGTAGGTAAATCAAAGCAAAGCCTCCGTTAGTTATCTCTGTTTGGGTGAATTTAAGAAGGATGAAAAATATAATTTTTATTTGCTATGGCAGCATAGCAAGCAAAGCAAGAAAACATTGAAAAAATAATTATAATAGACATTTAGTCCATTATATTTAAGGTTATTATACGTTTCGAACGTTTGTAAACTGAAATTATACACAAAGTTCGTGTGCATTATGTTATGTTACGCATCCGTTCCACTTTATCTAATGTCACATTTTTAGATGAAAATGCTTGAAAATGGCTCGAGCCCCGGTAAGGCGTATCGATGCAGGTTCAAGCCCTGCTGAGTTCTTAACTTTTTCAATTCAATGTTATCAAAGTTTGTATTTATTTAATAACAAACTTTAAATGTCTACTTTCAATACACTAAATGCCTATTTAAGCTGTATTTCTTATGATGGGATCCATGAGGAATCGAGAGAACCCCTCAAAAGTTAAAGTGGTTTTAGTTTATTCATCAAAAAATCAAGCAGTTATATTTAAGAGTTATGTTTGTTAAATCTTATCTTTCAATGCAATAAATAGTTTAAATTGAAATTTTCTTTAATTTCTTTTTTAAAAGAGTGGTATTTGATGAAGCGGAACAGACTGCTAATCAAAACGGAACTCTTTTACAATAATCTTTCACCGGCCTCCCCCATTGAAGTAGTTTTTTTTCTTCTTGATCCATATGATCCGGGGGAAAGGAAAGGGTTCTTGGAAAATTACAACCCGGGGAAATGGTAAGCGATCTCTTGGTGAACTCCAAGGATTTCTAACCGGAGCTACCTTGTCAGGGGGGAATGGGGGGTTCCGCACAGGGAGCACTTTCATTGGGGGAGAACTCCTGATTGTTAGCTGTAGTAGTGGACGGTGTACGAGCCTATTTTTACAGAAATACCGCAAATCGATGCACATTTTAGCCATTTGGCACACGAATAGGTACTAGAGGTGAAAACAATTTTTTTCACAAGTTCTTAAAAAAATCCCACACAAAAAAAAAAAGAATCAGCACCCTCCTCCTAAGGGATTTTTTTAAAGAACTGCGGGTCAAACAATTTGTTTTGACCTCTAGTATGTGTGTACCAAACGGCTAAAACTGTACATCGATTTGCGGTTTTTTTTTGCGTACACCTTATACCACTATAGGGGGCTGCCAGGGCGGACTGTTTCGGCCGCAGTTAGGGGAAAAAATACATGCTACACGAGCTACATGTGGTCGCGATCCTCAGCAATGAGGGAACGAGAAAGAAGAAGGGAGAAAATGCTTGTAACCCGATTAAGTTAAAGTTTTCCTGTTTTCTAATATTTTTTGTTAAATAAAGTAGTCTTCTTTACTGACGTACAATTTGTCATAATCGGTTGATGCGTAGAACTTTAACCCCCTTATTCATAACGCTCCCACGCAATTCATTTATTTAAGTTGCAAAAAGACTGCATCCGAACACTGGTTAATATAAAGATACCGGCGAGCTGCGTGCCGCATTTCATACAACAAAAAATACTTACATTAGCCTCTATATACATCTTGGAAACAGGCGTATTTGTAAAAAATATCTTTCTTCAAAGATGGAAATGATTCATTCGGGCCCATTTGCTATGTCAGTAAAAATACATAATAAACTACCGAAATCCATCACAAAAGAAAATAATTTAAAAAAAATTAAAGCCCCATTAAAGGATTTCTTGATAGAAAAGTGTTATTACTATGTGGACAATTTTCTAGATGATCCGACATTAGATTAAAGTGTAAGTCCCGTTTAAAAAAATACTATGTCAAAATTAAGTTTATTTTTTAAATAAGTACCTAGTAGTAAGTTAAATGTATTTAGGCCTTGTTCACAAAAGCTGGCCCGAGATTAATAGATGACTATAAAATTAACATCTCCATCATAAAAAATAATGCCAGCTCTTGTGAATTTACCTACGTACGAACTAGCTATAAGTATATAGTTAAGTATACATTTAATTTTGCGATGCCCTTGCAGGGTTCATGTGTCACTTCAATGAATGTAACATCTTATCTACCATGAGTGCAATAAATAAATGAATATGAATATGAATAAACGTTTACTAAAGTTAAGAGGCATCTGATAATCGTTTGTCCCTTTCCGTCCAACCTATATGAGGGAAAGGGACAAACGATTATCAGCGATCTCTTAACTTTAGTGGCCGTTTATGAATAAGGGGATAAATATTTTTATCAGCATGCAACACGCAATACTATCAACATGTACAAGTACTTCTACTTTCAAATACAACTTGTCCAAAGAATTCCATAACGAGTCTAACTACCACAAAAGACTCAAAAATATTATGTATATTATGATCCGGATATTAATACCGATGAAATATGAATTATACATGGAACATATTTATTTCACACATTTAAAATAATCTTAGTCCACACGCATTAAGGTTTTTATTATAAAATTTCAATTTGATTTCTGATTTTAGACTTAAAATTAACCCGGCGGTGTAACAATGAGCCATTTCAACGAGCAACTTGTAATTCCCCGAAATCATCTACTTCGGAAGTATGTGCCTCCAGTTTAATTGATTTTTTGTAAATATAAAATATACTTACGAGTCTATATGTAGATATCTGTTTCGTAATGATACAAAAACTATTTAATACGGGATATTTACCATGTGAGTTTTTTACCACATAAATATTAAATAGTTTTTGTAATGTTAATGACCATGTTAGCTTAAAATCATATATTCTGTTTCGTAATGTTAATAAAAATTCAAAATCATTAAATGCATGTTAGCTTTACTCTGTATATTTTTCCCGTTTAGTTGTGTTCTGGCGCTTGGAAAGCATATAGCTAAATTATAGACGCCTGATCGTTTCCTTATATTTTTCCTATATATTTCACAATTTTTTTCTAATCCTTCAGGCTGCAATGTATTCTAACAATAATAATTAAACAACAGGATAATATTTTAGGATCAAATAAATACAGTAAATATTCTTAAATTTATATTTGCAATAAATTAACTAGTCATCATTAAATCGGGTTTTTGGTCGAATTGTTTAGTGATGGTAGTAAGTGGGGGCGGAGTAGACAACGGGCGCGGCCTTGACTACGACGGGCGCGTGCGTGGGGGCGGTGTTGTGCACCACCGCGTTGAAGCCGTTGTGGTCGTCAGCGGTGTACTCCACGGTGCGGATGGACCCGTCAGCCTCCTTCAGAGAGTAGGAGCCCTTCACGACATCTCCGTCGCGGGTCTCGTGCTGGGACTTGTTGTCGCCGGAGTGACCGTCAGCAACGGAGTAAGAGTACTCATATTGGGGGTGGGCCTGCAGTAAAAAAAATGTTAAAAAAGCTTAGATCACAAATAAATAACATTAAACAGAATCGATTATATAATACCTAGTTCTTAAAAAATTTAAGTACGAGAGTTTTACTTACAATTTCTTCATGAGCGACGACCTTAGCGATGGGAGCAGTGTAGTGGACGGCAGCAGGAGCAGCGTGGTACGCTACAGGGGCAGGAGCAGCGTGGTAGGCGACGGCAGCAGGAGCGGCGTGGTAGGTCACGGGAGCGGGGGCAGCATGGTAGGTCACGGGAGCGGGGGCAGAGTGGTACGCGACATGAGCGGGAGCGGCGTGGTAGGCGACGGGGGCAGCCACCAGCTTGTGGGCAAGTTGGGGCTGGTCGTGGCGGACGATGCTCTGCGAGGAAACGGCGGCGGCTGAGGAGTAGTGCGGCTCAACTAGGAGACCAGCCTGGGCTACAGCCGCGAAGGCGCAAAGGGCGACGATCTGTAACAACACATTTTTTTTTGTTTAATGGCCGAACAGGTATAGTTATTATGTAAATCATTTAACCCAAATAAATTAAAAATATATTTAATGGATGTGAATGGTCACAACTCACTTTGGAGAACATGTTTGTTTGTTTCACAAATGCGAATGATACATGTGACAACCTGTGATCTAGTTTATATACTCGCAATTTACACTAAGGAAGGTCAAATTTAAGCGAATTGAATCAGTGCAGTGGGCGCGGTCTGGCGGGCTTTCATCGCAACCTCGCCCCGGGTTAAAGCGCGGCGTGCGCTTGCGATGTGCTTTACGATAACTCAGACTAATTAGTAGGCTTTTATTTCCGGTGTAGTCAGTGAGATTTTCACATTTAGATTCCGAATGTATGAGTTAACTCCTGAATATGAATGAAATATTGACGATTTGTGTTTGTTTCACTTCTTGATTCAATTCTCATTATTCAAAAAAAGTGCAGCATTTATTATAAACGCTATGCATAACCTAAGTGAATCTGCCCCAGCTAGTTTGGGCCTATAATTTTTATGGGTGATGTAGCTCTACATTAGTAGCAAAAATGTAAAATTAAAGCCGCCATAACTTTACAGCGCCAACTTTTTGACTACCATGTTGATACCATGTTTATTAAAATATATAATTTCTATTCAAAGTGTATTTGTTCAAGTATTCCAGTGCATGATTGACAATACTATAGATAATCGATATGAGTCCACAAGACGAACGACGGGATGTGTTCGGAAATAAGTGAAATAACACTCACTAGGATAGGTAGGTTTATGTCGTTCATAGTTACAACTAAGATTCACTTATCTAAGTTACATTTGGAGAAATGTTTAAAAAAAGTTAATATCTTTTTTTATACCTAATAACATTTTTTCCATTAAGGTAAGTAATTTAATAAATGATATTACGCTAAATTATATGTATTCACTGTGTGCATGATTGTGACGCCATCTCTTGGGCAGGTGCTCAATCTCTTTTTTTCTTTTTTATAAATAGGTTGTACTCATTGCTTATATGAAATGTCACTGGCTTATTCAATATTTTGACAGCAGACAGGGGCTTTTGCAGTTCCATTTCTTGTTACATTATGCACTGCGATCGTTCTCTTTACCCCCACCATGCACTTAGCACATAGCGAATACGAGTGTACGATCTAGTAACTACAACTAACATAAATCTAAATAGTTAATTCTAAAAATAAAACTAAACTAAAACTAAAATAACACATAATTATAAAACACAAAAGACTTAAAAATCTGTACATATTTACAGGTAAAAAACTGGCTCAAGTTCGGAGCCCGACGGGAGGGTGCCCAGAAGGCTGGCGGAGTTGCCACGCTGAATGGCGATTCCTATGCGATGGGCAAGGAAAGCGCCAGCCCTCTGGTTTTTAGTTACTTTTAATTGAACCATTGATTGAACCATATTTATTTTAATAAATTCTTCCTGATCTAGTGCAAGTAAAAGAAATGTCCTGCCGGTTAGTTCTTTAGTATTTTTATATTGTATTGTTCGGCCGACGCCAAAAAATGGTTTTCATTTTTGCGCCTCACTCCCTTTGTTTTAGACGTAAATATGTAAACATATCTTTGATGTCGACACAGTACATCCACAGTTTTTGCTGTTGTTTTTATTGTTGATTTTGTGGTAATTTTGTACACTCTAAAGATACAATTTTAAGATAATGAACTGTACCAATTTTCACTCTTGCTCTTGTCTTTGCCTACACACAACACTCACACAATCGATGGTTTGGAAATGCAAGTATTTCCACGCTTACCTTTGCTGATCACTGGATTCCATGAAGACGAAATCCCGTCCCTAGTTCTGGTTGAAATTTTTATACTCCCAATAATTTTATAATTTCAATAGCCTCTCGTTAAAAAGACTAAATAATCTAGCGTAAATCTGAATAATCAAGACCAAGTGTGGGTAGTTCGGAAAACCCGCGCGGCTAGGTGATAGTGATACTATTCCTCGCCGGTCTGCCTACGATATGCTCGAAACGTCAGGAAAATAATACAAGTAAGTGTACGCGATTAAGTCTCGTTTTTGTCAAAATAATGACTGAAGATCGTGTGAGTTTAAATCAGTACAAAAACATAGATAGTCAATACCTAAGCAAGTTTTATTTTTAAGGTTCGGTACCTAGTTAACGTCTATCAGTTCACGGCCTAGTGCAGTGATCGTTAGTACAGTCGCCATCAAATATATCAGATCGGCCAAGGTACTCCAAAATATTGTCTTCAATTTTTATTATTATGCTCTTTATTTATTTTTCGTCTTAGGTTAGGACCTTTTATAATATTTTTACAAAAGTAAAATACAAAAATACATCAAAAACATACAAAAACAATAAAAACATTATATGTATAAAAACCTAACCTAGGGTGCCGCCGGCAACGGAGCAAGGCCCAGGCTGCCGGTGGTCAGGGCCGCAGAGAGAGGAACCTTCGGACTATTCGCGCCGTGTCCAGGATTACCGCCTTCTGTATCTGACCCTTGATCCAACCACAACCTCGTAGCGAAAGCCTCTCAAGATGTTGGTCGAGACTCTTCGCTATGAGACCATTCGCAGAAACAACTATCGGTACAATGATCGCCGAATCAACCTCCCACATGGCGGTTACCTCGTGAGCTAAGTCTAGGTACTTGCTGGACTTGTCCTTCTCAGCCTTCACGAGGTTCACGTCACATGGGACGGTGATGTCGACGAGCATGGCCCGGCGTTGCGGTCAATCTATTACCACGATATCAGGCTTATTGGCTACAATAGTCCTGACCTGTCCTTGATTATAGATCTATCCCAATAGAGCGTGGCACGATCATTTTCGAGAACTGGCCCAGGTGTATACTTGAAGTACGGCACTTCGTGGGCCACAAGACCGTATAGGAGAGCAAGCTGCTGGTGTATAATCCTAGCTACGAGGTTATGTCTGTGCAAGTACTCGCCGTTAGCAAGATGAGAACAAGCGGAGATGATATGCCTGAGTGACTCTCCGGGACGGCGGCATGCCCGACAAATGTCGACCGTACCGTCCTTCAGGATATATCTTATTATTATTATTTATTAATGAATGTAATATTTTTCAATTTTTCCCACTCCTATCGTAAGTTTTGTGGTATGCCCTTGCCCTCCATTCCACATCCGACGGCTTCTTTTGACACATTAATTGGTGTTAGCTCTTGCACGCAATATTTTTTTAGAAATATTTTTATCACATGTCATTCTTGTCGCTTTTACGAAAGACACCCATGGTCATACAACTCGGCAAGCTGCCATCAAAGTAATGCTAAAAACCTTTTAGATATCCTACAGGCTTGTTGTTTAGTGGAACCTCAGAGTCTGACAATTGTTTATTCTCAATGCGGTTATCAGTGATCACAATAATATGTATAGGAAAATGTCAGAGCTAAAAGATGTATGTGTCCTCCTGTACCTACTATCCAAACGGCTAACGCTCAACGATCTGGCTCAACATTCACCTATTTATATATAACGCTGTTTCAAATTCTGTGACCTAAAAACTTGCTCTTTTAAAAAAGTCAAATCATAATTAAAGAAATGGTTTGCAACTCTATCCTACAATAACACAGTAGACATACCTAGTTAATACGCACTTACTCTTGGTCTGTAGTCAGCTAAATTATTATCAGCACACATTCACGCCACACACGCACACATCACATCCATACCCACATACACACTTACACAAACAAATACTTAATTAATTTTCATGTTTCAAACTCGTAACTGCTACAAATGGTGCTTTCCAAGATACAGAGGCTCGCCTAGTTTGGATTGCACCTTCAATTACTTTACAATATCGTTCAATTATGTTGGATCAAGTTTTTAGGCTTGGTTTAGAAGGCATTGGATTAAGGAAACTGATAGCCTCTTTACATGCGAAGAAATTGTCTTTCAGTAATTGATTAAAAGATTGTGTTTGAAATTATTAGTTTTACTCAGTTGAGTCACCAAGTACGAGTGTCAACCTTTTGACAGCAATTTGGTGGATATTGATTTTCGACGTTAGCTTTAGTAATTTTTTGCGGTTATCTAAGGATTCACGGAAACAAATGAGCGTTAGCAAAGTACAGTCGACGTCAAAGATATCTTTACACTTTTGGACCTTATTACAAAGGAGTAAAGTGCTAATGTGTAAACATATCTTTGCCGTCGACTGTACCAATTTTGCTCGGCTAGGATATTTTTAGTTGCATATAACCAAGACATATTTAAAACACGGAATAAAGTTGGGTTAATGACAAACAAGCAATTATTGCTTAACGTTCTTGATTATTTTAACCAAGCACTAATTTGAATCCAAATAAGTGTACTAGTAAATATAACCCTTACCTGATTCCCTTATTTCTTTTTAACAGACTTAATGGTATAGTTTACATGCATCCGTTAGCCAAGTTGACTTCTTTGATTTTAGCAACGAACTTTGCATCAGGATCCATGCCAAGCAAGTGACTCGGTTGTAAATAGCAAAAACTTATTATTTCTAGCTGTTTCAATTGGAGATTTTGACAATTTCTGTGGTGGAGTGTATAAATAAAGAAAGCTAGAAAATATTCAAGAAAATGCACTCTGAATACGGCAAAATTCAACCACATCGGGCGTTAAATATTTTTTACAATTCCCTAAATCCTATACAATATGATCGCACCTAGCGTGGTCCTCCTGGCAGCGAAAGTGTTAACCAACACGAAAATATAATAGACACCTAATAATTATATTAATGTATATATATTTAACGGCCTCTAAGCCTAGTCGGTAGTGAGTGTAGTGACCCTGCCTATGAAGCAGGAGGTCCCGGGTTCGAATCCTGGTCAGGGCATTTATTTGTGCGTTTATCACGGATATTTATTTGTTCCTGAGTTATGGATGTTTTCTATGTATTTAAGTATTTATCTATATCTATCTATTATATATATCCTCGCACAGTACTCACAACACAAGCCTTATTGAGCTTACGGTGGGACTAGGTTGATTTGTCTAAGAGTGTCCTATATTTTTTTAAATTATTATTTATATAATAAAGCTACGTAGGTAGGCACGTGGCTTAAACAGGGATACTTAATAAGGTAAATAAATAATAGGATCGAAAATAAGTTGTAAAAAGTGTGAGTTCATAAGTTTGTAATAAATATTTTTTCGGCTAGGTACTTAATGGTGGTAGTAGGCGGGAGCGGAGTAGACGGGAGCGGCCTTGACGACGACGGGCGCGTGCGTGGGGGCGGTGTTGTGCACCACCGCGTTGAAGCCGTTGTGGTCGTCAGCGGTGTACTCCACGGTGCGGATGGAGCCGTCGGCCTCGTGGAAAGAGTAAGAGCCCTTCACGACGTCTCCATCGCGGGTCTCCTGCTGGGACTTGTTGTCGCCGGTGTGTCCGTCAGCCACGGAGTAAGTGTACTCGTATTTGGGATGAGCCTGAAAAGCAAATGCATATAAATTAAATATACTTAGTGTAATGCTTTTTACACGTTTTGAACTTTATTACAAGTGAGGCTGCTCACAATTAATTTTGTGACAACTTACGATTTCTTCCTCGTGGTGGGCAACAACTTTAGCGATAGGGGCAGCGTAGTGTACGGCAGCGGGAGCGGCGTGGTAGGTCACGGGAGCGGGAGCAGCGTGGTAGGTCACGGGAGCAGGGGCGGCGTGGTAGGTCACTGGAGCGGGGGCGGCGTGGTAGGCGACGGGAGCAGCAACTAGCTTGTGGGCCAGCTGGGGCTGGTCGTGGCGCACGATGCTTTGAGAAGAGACGGCGGCGGCCGAAGAGTAGTGCGGCTCAACCAGGAGACCGGCCTGGGCTACAGCCGTGAAGGCGAAAAGGGCTACGATCTGTAAAATACATATATGATTAGTATTACAGCAGAAAAAAACAGTTTGTTAGCAATAGTCTAGCCTAACCTAATCCAATAAACTTGGATCCGCTGGAAAACTATATCGGCGTATCCATTGCGGCATTTTCACGGAAGCAACTGCGATTTGACTTTCAACCCCGAAGGGAAACTAAGTTTTATTGGTATTAAATTTCACATCTACTCGTATCACAATCAAATGATAAGGTAAATTTGTCATTATGTCGACAGTTTTGCCTAGTACGACGACAAAACTAACTGAGTAATATAAATTTTTATTCAGTGCATGTTGCTGAACTTACTTTGGCAAACATTATTGCTTTTGCTTCAACGTCTGAAGTCTGAATGATGTCTGTATCGTATTGGTAATCTGGTTTTATACTTACTCGCTATCTGCATGCGTGAATTACCAATCAGGTTGTATTGCGACCTTGCCACTGGTCAGATTCGCGAGCTTACGTATTAATTCATTGAAGATGAGTGAGCGTGACATATCTACCTAATACGGCGAATTATTATATAATTCGCCGTCTTTTGATAAATTGGACATTGGATTCCTTGGAACATATATTTAAAACAGTTAAGTTAGTGTTTAAGTTCAGGCTACTTAAATACTTGAATTTTTAAGGTTTAGTTCCTAGAGGTTTATGTGTTTGATTTTATTTTACTATTTTTAACAATGTAAATGATTTTGAAATATAAATTACAAAAGTTTTAAAATTAAATGTTGTCAGAATTTCATTTGTATTTAGGTTTAGCCTTAAAATATATATGAAATATAAATGAATTGATTAACTGCCGAAAAAAATAAAATAAAAAGCTAATAACTTTCGAGGGTTTTTGAAGAGGTTTTTCGTTCGGCTTTGATAACCACAGTCGTTCTTTTCCAAAATCTATTCACGAGGCCTTTCAAGTTGTTTTTAATACGGATTCCAGTATACTTATCAAATACTCTACTTTTTTTAGGGTTCCGTCTGGTTCCGTAGCCAAAATGGCAAAAACGAAACCCTTATAGTATCGTCATTTCTGTCTGTCCGTCCGTATATCACAGTCATTTTGCTCGGAACTACTGCTACTTAGTTTTGGAGTGGAATTGCAAAATCAATATTTATATATGTAAAAAAAAACTTTTTTTTACCAAATGTCAACATGACGCTAATAAATCGATAGGTCTTTCATTTTTTTTGATTAAGTGTCTGACTGTGTCAAAAAATTTAAGTAAGTCGATACATGTTTAAATATTCTTACCAAAAAAATATTTTGAATATTATCGGTTAAGGCATTTTTGAGTTATCTCCAAAAAATTACGTACCTACGTAGGCAGATACTACGATCAGAGACATTTACTTTTATTAAAATTATAAGTAGGAATAGACTGAAAGCAACAACTTTCATTTATGTGTTTCCAATGAAAGTAAAGTTTAAACCTACACGCATTACATATTTGACCTGTCGCAAGGTCACGTTGCGCTATAATTCGATTGATAAAATATTCACGACGTCAGTAGATGACTAACAAGTATAAAACTAGAACCCGGCTCTAGACAGGCATCATTTACTCATTAGTCGTAACTGAATCATAACCAATTATGTTCTTCAAAGTAAGTATAGCTAGCAACACTGAAAATAAATATGATACCGTAAATTATAAACATGATTTAGTAATAAAAATGCTGTTTTTCCAGATCGTTGCTTTGTGCGCCTTTGTGGCTGTAGCCCAGGCCGGTCTCCTGGTTGAGCCACATTACTCCTCGGCCGCTGCCGTATCCTCTCAAAGCATCGTGCGCCATGACCAGCCCCAGCTGGCCCACAAGCTAGTTGCTGCCCCCGTCGCCTACCACTCTGCCCCCGCCCCGGTGACGTACTACGCTGCCCCCGCTCCCGTTGCCTACCACGCTGCTCCCTCCGTCCACTACGCCGCCCCCATCGCCAAGGTCGTCGCTCACCATGAAGAAGAAATCGTAAGTTACATACAAAGTTAGTAATAATTACTATAAAACGACATTTAATAAAATTACAATACTTACCTTTTGCATTATGTTCTATTACAGGCTTACCCTAAATACGAGTACACTTACTCCGTGGCTGACGGACACACCGGCGACAACAAGTCCCAGCAGGAGACCCGCGACGGAGATGTCGTGAAGGGCTCTTACTCTTTCCACGAGGCTGACGGCTCCATCCGCACCGTGGAGTACACCGCTGACGACCACAACGGCTTCAACGCGGTGGTGCACAACACCGCCCCCACGCACGCGCCAGTCGTCGTCAAGGCTGCTCCCGTCGTCGTCAAGGCTCCAGTCTACGCCGCTCCCGCCTACTATCACCACTAAACTAGTCAATTATCTTAATGTATCAAAGCACGATTGAAAAAAAGATGTTTGCGATTATTATTTATTGAAATAAAAATGAAAAAAATCACTAAGTAGTTTAAATTCTTATCTTAGGTTCTGTATTTTACTGCAATCAATGGTAAATTACTTTATTGTGCACTTAATCGACACGGGTTGCTAAGAGCTTGAAGCAGTAAGATGATCCTGGTTATTGTTAGATTTAAATGTTTTGTGTATCGAATAATGTCTCCGGGTGTCCTGAATGAAGCATAAACTTTATAATCCTAGTAAACTTAAGGTAACGCTGATAGTGGTGGATTATAGGCGTGGGAATTCCCATTTGGTGGTCAAATGTTCAGCCCCTAGCTAATAAAAGATTGCGTATAAAACCTAATACCTCTAATGTTCAAAACCTGCCTTTGTGTATTTATTTATATTCATGGAACTAATGTAAGATAAGATTGTAAGGAATCCAACATGATCCTCTTCCGTCACTACACACTTCCTAAATATCTCTAATAATGGCGAATTAAAAAAAACTGATTTTTAAAACTTCAATCCAATGTTTGAAATAGCCGACCTGATATTCTGATCGTAGAATAATAATTCAATATTCCGAACAACGAAAGGGATGTAATATTTAAATTCCGAAACACATCACTTTCAATTAGACAATTCCGGAGGAATAAAAGGTTCCGGAGGAATAAAGGGGGGTTGTCTTCGCCGTTGCTCTTCAACCTGTACGTGAACGGGTTGATAGGTGAGCTCAGCAGCGCCGGAGTCGGATGTTCAATCGGTGGTAAGTTCGTTAACAACATAAGTTACGCCGATGATATGGTGCTGCTGGGCCCATCAGTCAATGCTCTGCAAAAGTTGATTAACATCTGTGAGAAATATGCCGTGACACATGGACTCAAGTACAATGAGACGAAAAGCGAGCTTCTTGTTTTTAAGGCAGGTAATAAAATATATTCGAAAGTCCCACCAGTAACGCTCAACGGCAAGCCGCTTGTTAGAGTAAGAAAATTCAAATACTTGGGTCACTGGGTCACGGATGATCTCACAGATGATCTGGATATGGAAAGAGAGCGGAGAGCGCGGGCAGTACGCTGCAATATGCTGGCACGCAGGTTCGCAAGGTGCACTAAAGAGGTAAAAGTTTCATTGTTCAAGGCCTACTGCCAGTCCATGTACACTTGCGCCCTGTGGACCAGATATACGCAGAAATCTTACAGCGCTCTCCGCATCCAATACAACAATGCTTTCAGGGTGCTGATGGGGTTGAGGAGGCATTGCAGTGCATCAGGGATGTTTGCGGAGGCTCGGACGGATTGTTTTTACACAATAATTCGTAAACGAGTCGCATCCCTGATGCACAGGGTGTGGGACAGCCCCAACAGCTTCCTGAAAGCCATTGCTGAAAGATGGGACAACCCTATCTTATTTTTCTGGGTGAAAATGCACTCATTATCCAAGTGCATCCCCCCAAAAATTTTATTATAATATGTAGAGAGTGTTTAGAATAGTTTTACTAACCAATAGTTAATAATTTAATTTAATAATAATGATGTAGGTATATAATTACTAACAAAAATATGGATCTTTTATAATCTGAAATAAATATTATTCATTCATTCATTCATAAAACACCGAAAGTAGCATTCTGAAATTATGAATCCCATTACCATTATTGAATGTACCGACCAAATGTACACGGAATACGCAATTTTTCTGCTCATGTGGTGCGTATATCTACGATCAAGTACGACCCGCCAAGGTGTCGACTGTCGATGACGCCTTGACGCCTCGTTTGCTTGCATTCCCGCTCTGAGGCTGCCTCTACATGATGGGCCATCATAGGGACGCAGCTATACAACAGAACGAGATCGCAATATCGTTAGCTCCCTCTAACGCATAGCTGCGTCTCTATGATGGCCCATCATGTGGAGGCGCCATGAGGGACACAAGGTGACTAATAGTTGCGTTTGCACATGACACAAAAAGGTCAAATGCAGCTTTTCGTGAACAAAAGATTTCCTTTGGCATGATGATTCCTTAGAACCCAAGGATGGATTTGAGAAGTGGAGCCACCAATATTTTTAATGTACATTTTAGGGGGGATGCTCTCGACTTTATTTATTGATATCTACATCAGTTGAGCTACTAGGCCACGCTCGGTAAAAAATATTTTCGAAAAAATGCTATCGGAATGTTATGAATTCATCCAAATTGCATTAGATTTTTAATAACAGTCGACAAAGTTCGAAATTATAAAAATTGCGATTAATGAAATTTAGAAAAAAAAATGTTGTGTGTAACAAAAATGCTGGTGATCCTTTTAAGAGCATATTGTAATTGGTATCGTATTCTAATTATGAAAAACTAAGATAAATATATTTCACGCAAAAAAAAAAATTTGATTTAGTATGGAGGGTCGGCCGGCTGGAACCACCTGTCCCATAGAAAAAAAAAGTTTTTTTTTCGTGTCCAAAATTTTTTTCTCCTACTTTTTCTTAGTTGCAATACCATAACTAATTATGCCCTTAAAAGGATCACTTGTATTTTTATGACGCCCTGTATTTGGGTGTTCCTAATCCCATTTTCATCTAATTTCCCCGTATAGGCTGGAATTTCACTGCCAAAAATACAACCTCGTGAGTAAAAATATCTTATGATCGTTTAAAATTAAAAATAATCATTTTAGAGTCTTACTTGATAAGTTTGATAACGTAAAGGAGCACGTTAAAATTTTATATTATTACTTTCAATATTAGTGAATAAATTTTCTCTTTCAATCTTCAATCAATCTTTGAACGGATAAAGCGACATTTTAAGCGGGTGTGGTAAAAAAGTCTTCGAAAGTACGTCGTGTAGTACATGTTAATATGTGATCGACTGATCGAGCACGCGGCGTGACTCTTTGTAAAGTGGTGACCGGCGTACGGGCATCCGTAGCCTCCAGCAGTGGTTACACTGAAGAATTAAGCCATCATAAACTGAAATAGATGTTATATACTTCAGAAAAAGTGACCAAACCCTCCGGTGTCGGAGGCCAGATTCGAACTGGCGTCTTCAGCTATCGCGGCTGACGCGCTGACCACTACACCACCCGGTCACCCGGTCAGTTCGAATCTGGCCTCGGACACTGGAGGACTTGGTCACTTTTTCTGAAGTATATGACATCTATTTCTGTTCATAATTTTCATAGTAGTGTTACTACTTAAAAATTGCAAATCGATAAATATTCAACAAAAATAATTTGATTTGCTTAGGCCTTCATTTAAAAATTGTATGATGTTTCTGTAGAAATGTAACTAACTGCAAACTTAATTTGGTTGAAAACCTTTTCTTCACTTGTGTATAACGTTCACCGACATTCAATGGGAAAAATAAATTTTCCAAAAAAAAAACATAATACCTGAAGAACAAATCAAATTATTTGTAATAATTATGATTTTGTACTTATATGATATCTTATATAAATTTATCATAATACCCTGTTATATGTTTAAGGAGCCCAGTTATTATTAACCTCTTGTGCTTATACTGAGACCTAAGCAACAGCAACGACTCCAAAATTAATCAACGAGCGTAGCAGACCGAAACCCAGACAGTTTCCATAAAAAAATATTTCCTAGTTTATTACATACTTAAAGAAGAATTTCAGGGGGTGGAGGCCTGGAGGGGTCATAACGTAAACTATAATAGGTAATTGTCTTCTGAAGTATCTATATTAACAATAAATAACAATTCTTATTTATATCAAAATAATATTTTAGTGATGGTAGTAGACGGGAGCGGCCTTGATGGCGACGGGCGCGTGCGTGGGGGCGGTGTTGTGCACCACCGCATTGAAGCCGTTGTGGTCGTCAGCGGTGTACTCCACGGTGCGGATGGAGCCGTCAGCCTCATGGAAAGAGTAAGAGCCCTTCACGACATCTCCGTCGCGGGTCTCCTGCTGGGACTTGTTGTCGCCGGTATGTCCGTCAGCCACGGAGTAAGTGTACTCGTATTTGGGATGAGCCTGAAAAAAAGATATTTGCTATATATTCATGTTGTCCTTACATAAAATAGCGTGATTTAATTTAAGTTTCTATTAAAACTTACGATTTCTTCCTCGTGGTGAGCAACAACTTTAGCGATAGGGGCGCTGTAGTGGACAGCAGCGGGAGCAGCATGGTAGGCAACTGGCGCAGGGGCAGCGTGGTAGGTCACGGGAGCAGGGGCGGCATGGTAGGCGACGGGAGCAGCCACCAGCTTGTGGGCCAGCTGGGGCTGGTCGTGACGCACGATGCTCTGAGAGGAGACGGCGGCGGCCGAGGAGTAGTGCGGCTCAACCAGGAGACCGGCCTGGGCTACAGCCGCGAATGCGCATAGAGCGACGATCTAGAACAATTTACATTATAATTTTTAAATCATGTTTATGATTTCTGCTATTAACTATACATTTTACTTCAGTGCTTATGGCTATACTTACTTTGAAGAACATTTTTGATTATGCTTCAGTTACGATACATGTGTAAATGATGGCTGTTTAGTCTTGAGGTCTAGTTTTATACTTGCTATCGATTGATATATCAACCAGCTTGTAGCGCAACGCAACCTTGCCTGAGGTCAAATATGTCATGTGGACCTAGGTACAGATTTTTACTTTCATTGCGTGCAAATTCGAAAGTTGATGGAGCTTATTTCATTTAGTAAGTTATTGGTGCTACTGGTTTATTTAGAATAGCATAAATTTCTTAGTTTAGTTTGGTGATCCCGCAATTGTTTCGTGAATCAACTTTGCATTAAATAAATGTAAGAGCTTTTTCTGACACCATTGTTAAAAATCGATGTAGGTACTTGCTAAGTAGATACTTTTCATGTTATGCACTACAGAATAATGCTAATGAAGCTATAAAACTATAACGATATATGGAGATACTGGAGCTGATAGTAACAAATTGACATTTGGCCCTGAAAAAACCCAGATGATAACAAATACTCCAAAAGCCAGAAACGCCAACATCACAATGAAAATCCTCCATGCAAAAAAAGGAGTAAAGAAAGCATTCAACATTTTTACAAAGCTGTGCCAGACTTGGGGTATCCACTCAGCCAACGTCGACATTATTTATAAATATGTAATTGAAGCGTTGGTAGCCTGACGGTAACGACGTCTGACTTTCAATCCGAAGGTCCCGGGTTCAAACCCCGGCTCGTACCAATGAGTTTTTTCGGAACTTATGTACGAAATATAATTTGATATTTACCAATCGCTATACGGTGAAGGAAAACATCGTGAGGAAACCTGCATACATCCGCGGAGAAATTCAAAGGTGTATGTGAAGTTCCCAACCCGCTTTGGGCTAGCGTGGGGACTATAGCCTGATCCCTCTCGTGCATGAGAGGAGGCCTGTGCCCAGCAGTGGAACGTATAGAGGCTAACATATTATTATTATATTAACATATTAATTGAGACCATTGTGACCTATGCTACAGAAATATGTGGAGAAGCAGCAGACAAATATAGAATTGTCCAGGATACCCTAGGGCCTTATCACACTTGAGCGACTTGAAAGCGATTTCTATACAAAACTCGTACGCGGCGAACTCGCGGCGTGTTCGCTCCCATACAAAACTCGCTCGCAAATCGCGAATACGAGTGTGAATACACTCTAACTCCTACATAGCAAACTTAAAAAAAACACGTTTCGGATACTTCGTACCTACTCACTCACCTACCTCTACACGTACTACAATTTTGGTAATCACGTTAAAGTAACTTTTCAATTTGGTGACTTTTTGCAAATGGGACTACCTAATTCCTAATGTATTTAGAATCATAGGATATTTATTTAATATGGTGGCCCGTTTCTATTGATGCGCTACGGTGTAATCAATTTGCTGGATAAAGCTTATTACCGTAATTAGTGTTAATTATGAAGCAGGTAAGTAAATCAAGTACCTAGTAGTTACTATAGCTTGACCACAACCGCTGTACCCAAGCTATAGTATGCATGGACGAAAGAAAATATTTACTATATTTGGTTTTCAGTGAATCAACCTTGTAAATCATTGACTAGTTGTACTTACTTGGTGTGCAGAATTGGTCAAAAAAGGTGTCGATACCTTCGACTTGCTAGGTACTTGAACTGGACGACGTCGAACCGGGATTTTATAACATGATCTAACCGATTAGATCATCCAAATGATTTAAAAGCGAGCACGTTAAGCAACCCGAAGATCGTGGGTCCATATAATATACAAATAAAATTGTTACATACAAACTTTTCGGCGAAGAAAAGCACCCTGAAAAAATCTATGAACCCCCGTAAGTATGTAACTAAATTTAATCCTATTCAACTATAGATTCAAAGGTTATTACATATAACTATATTAGTTATTATTCTTTTTCTCCTACTTTTTCTTAGTCGCAATACGATACCAATTATGCCCTTAAATGGATACCAGCATTTTTGTTACATACACCCTGTAGATTACTGCGATTAGAAAAGGTAATTTATTTATGTTAGTTATAATATATATTGTTCTCGTAGGGTCACTATTAAATGGACGTCACATCCGTAGGTATGTAGGCCCAGAATCCCGGATATTACTTATTTATTGTAATAAAAATGGATTGGCTATTTTTATTGACAGAATTGTCACGCTATGAACTATGAATTGGCCCACCAAAAACTACAATTTTATTCATTTCTTTCTATTTCTGTGTACCTAAATGTTATCAACAATATTTTACGAGTACGTGCCTATTACTCGTAAATCGTAATGTGCCATACAAGGTGTAACAAAAATGCTGGTGATCCTTTTAAGGGCATAATTATTGGTATCGTATTCTAATTATGGAAAAGTAAGAAAAAAAATTTTTCGCTTAAAAAAAAATTGGTTTTGTGTGTAGTCCAGGAGGGTTGGCCGGCTAGGACCACCTGTCCTAAACAAAAAAAAATTACGTCCAATTTTTTTTCTTCTATATTTTCTAAGTCGCAGTAGATACACGCACAGATGTGTCCGCCGGATTTGTCCGGCGGATATGCCCGGCGGACAGATCCGTCCATGTATGGCGCGAATTGGACACGGATTTGTCTGCTGATGTGCCCACATCTGAATAGCGCCATACACGGACGGATGAGTCATCCGGGCATATCCGACGGACAAATCCGGCGGACACATCTGTGCGTGTATCCCTAGCTAATGCGATACCAATTATGCCCTTAAACCGATCACCATAATTTTTGTTACTCCATAGTGTGATGGTGATAAGTTCATAACTATACAGCAAGAGATCTTACAGGTATCGGTACACGATCAAATCCTGTTTGATTTAGAACTGATTGAATAGATTTCTTATTTCAAAAGTCATAGGTAGAAACGTGTTGTCGTAAGACGTAATGCATATCTATGTATCGATAGAGATCTATCTTGTTAGTTAAGCAGACCGCTACTGGTGATCAGAATGGTTAGTAATACCAGATAATATATATAATAATAGACAGCCACAGTCTAAGAACTTTTTGAGGCTCCAAGTCTGAAGCGCCATCTGCACGAGAGCAACCGTTAATGATAAAAAGTGTTACTACGGTAC
The DNA here is from genome assembly GCA_911728535.1 of Pammene fasciana. Classification (NCBI taxonomy): domain Eukaryota; kingdom Metazoa; phylum Arthropoda; class Insecta; order Lepidoptera; family Tortricidae; genus Pammene; species Pammene fasciana. Next base: position 8,341,521 of record OU452279.1, read on the forward strand.
GCTACTCTTTAGTAGATGGTGCTGCGCTGCAGTGCAACGTCATTTCCTCTTACTATTTTTGTATATTTAGGTTTCTCTCGTGGAGATGGCGCTTCAGACATGGAGCCTCAAAAAGTTCTTAGACTGTGGCTGTCTTTTTTATCTATTTAAACATTATTGCACAAAATACAAAAACAAAAAATAAATAAATGGCGTACTTAATGCCAAATGGCATGTCTATTATTATTTATGCCACACCTGGCCATAAAGTGGCTTTTTCCGCACGCTGCGCGTATGGAAAGAGACGCTTTCTGGCCAAGTGTAGACATCAAATGATGTACACAACACGAGAGGTAATAAAGAAAGCCCTCGATCGCATATTTACGTCCCTCGCTTGCAGCTCGGGCCGTAAACTTCTGCGATCTCGGCCTTTCTTTGTTTTACCACCCTAGTTGTGTAATGTACTATTATAGTAGGTATAGGCATGTCTATTATGACTTAATGATAAACTCAGGGTGCCGTATTCTAATTTAAAAATTTATAAACAATACATTAACAACACAATCTGTCTTAAACCTAACTCCAACACTCAACCAATAATCGACCAATATTGAAGTCGTATTGCAGTTGCATCGCAGTAATTTTCAAGCAAATTCCGTCATTTTTGATTCAGACGTGTAGGCGTTAGCTGTATTGTATTGTTATTGCATTGGATTTGCATTGAAGTTGGATCGTGTCTGTGCGTGTTTTAAAGTTAGAATACGGCCCATGTTATAAACTGTCTTTAATAAAATGTAAGGTTTGGGTAGGTGACGCATAAATGAATGCGTTCATTAATTATATCATTTGTTTAAGAGCCCATAATAAATCATTTACGTTGTAAGGCTTACCAGGAGAAAAATGTTTAAAGTAATAATATGCATATTAAATTATTGTAATTTTTTAATGTTCAGCATGAAATAAATATACGATTTTAAGCTAACATGGTCATTACCAGGGCTTTAAAACGTTACCAATTCACATTATAAAATAACGTTAGGTAACGGTAAAACCATAAAAATACCTTAGTACCGGTAGTAAAAATGTAACGTTACTTAATAACATAACTTTATGGTAACGTTACCCAATTAACGTTACTTTCTATCGGTAAATTTACTTTACATTGCGGGGCTGGCTAACGTTACCCAATTCACATTATAATAACGTTAACTAAGTAACACTATTTTGATCAGTAATGCTACGTTGCCACACCGCCCTACCCTACCAGAAAGGCGCGCGTCGCGCGGCGCTAGTTGATTCGCATTGTTGCCACTTCGTGCACTGGCCTCCGTGACACGTTGCCGAGAGTCTTAATATAAACCCTACACAATTACACATTTCGCTCGAGTCGAATGCGGGTGGGTATTGCGCGACGTTTTGTGTTGACTGTTGATTGGTAACAGTTTGTGACTTGGCTGTGATTAATACAGGGTGTAACAAAAATACTGGCGATCCGCTTAAGGGCTTAATTGGTATCGTATTGCCAGTAAGAAAAAGTAGGAGAAAATTTAATGTTAGTTTAAAAATTTAATAATGTTAGTTTTAAAATCCAAGATTGCAGCCATATACTTTTTTCTTAAAAATCATCATGGTAGTCGCTTTCGAATAATTCGGGTGTGCAGATTACGAAAATAATGTCTGTTTTAAAATCCAAGATGGCGGCCATCGACCTTTTTCGTATAAATCGTCATGGTAGTCGTCTTCGACTAATTCGGTTGTGTAGATTTCAAAAATAATGTTAGTTTTAAAATCCAAGATAGCGGCCATATATTCTTTTCTTAAAAATCATCATGGTAGTCGTTTTCCACTAATTCGGGTGTGCAGATTTCGAAAATAATGTCTGTTTTAAAATTTAAGATGGCGGGCATATACTTTTTCGTGAAAATCATCATGGTAGTCGTTTTCGACTAATTCGGGTGTGCAGATTACGAAAATAATGTCTGTTTTAAAATCCAAGATGGCGGCCATCGACCTTTTTCGTAAAAATCGTCATGGTAGTCGTTTTCGACTAATTCGGGTGTGCAGATTTCGAAAATAATGTTTGTTTTGAAATCCAAGATGGCGGCCATATACTTTTTGTAAAAATCGTCATGGTAGTAGTTTTCGACTAATTCGGGTGTGGGGTGTGCAGATTTCGAAAATAATGTCAGTTTTAAAATCCAAGATGGCCGCCATATACTTTTTTAGTAAAAATCGTCATGGTAGTCCTTTTCGAATAATTCGGGTGTGCAGATTTCGAAAATAATGTGTGTTTTAAAATCCATGGCGTTCATGCACTTTTCTTAGAAATCGTTAGGGATCTTTTGGATTAATTCGGGTATGTAGATTTCCAAAACAGGGACCGTTTTAAAATCCAAGATGGCGGAAATAAACAATTTTGTCATAATCATCATGGTAGTCCTTTTGGCCTAATTCGGGTGTGCAGATTACGAAAATAATGTCTGTTTTAAAATCCAAGATGGCGGCCATCGACCTTTTTCGTAAAAATCGTCATGGTAGTCGTTTTCGACTAATTCGGGTGTGCAGATTTCGAAAATAATGTTTGTTTTGAAATCCAAGATGGCGGCCATATACTTTTTGTAAAAATCGTCATGGTAGTAGTTTTCGACTAATTCGGGTGTGGGGTGTGCAGATTTCGAAAATAATGTCAGTTTTAAAATCCAAGATGGCCGCCATATACTTTTTTAGTAAAAATCGTCATGGTAGTCCTTTTCGAATAATTCGGGTGTGCAGATTTCGAAAATAATGTGTGTTTTAAAATCCATGGCGTTCATGCACTTTTCTTAGAAATCGTTAGGGATCTTTTGGATTAATTCGGGTATGTAGATTTCCAAAACAGGGACCGTTTTAAAATCCAAGATGGCGGAAATAAACAATTTTGTCATAATCATCATGGTAGTCCTTTTGGCCTAATTCGGGTGTGTAGATTTCGAAAATTAATGTCTGTTCTGAAATCCAAGATAGCGGACACTTTTTTCAAAAAAATCGACATGTTAGTCGTTTTTTTATTAATTCGGGGCAGTAGAATTCAAAACTAAAGACAGTTTTAAAATCCAAGATGGCAGAAATGGTCAATTTTGTCAAAATCGTCATTCGAGTACCATTACGATTTTTACGACAAAAGTATATGGCCGCCATCTTGGATTTTAAAACTGACATTATTTTCAAAATCTGCACACCCAAGTTAGTCGAAAACTACTACCATGACGATTTTTAAGAAAAAAGTATATGGCCGCCATCTTGGATTTTAAAACTGATATTATTTTCGAAATCTGCACACCCGAATTAGTCGAAAACGACTACCATGACCATGACGATTTTTACAAAACGTTGGATGACCGCCATCTTGGATTTTAAAACTGTCATTATTTTCGTAATCTGCACACCCGAATTAGTCGAAAACGACTACCATGACGATTATTAAGAAAAAAGTATATGGCCGCCATCTTGGATTTTAAAACAGACATTATTTTCGAAATCTGTTCACTCGAATAAGTCGAAAACGACTACCATGACGATTTTTACCAAAAAGGTGGATGGCCGCCATCTTGGATGTAAAAACTGACATTATTTTCGAAATCTGCACACCCGAATTAGTCGAAAATGACTACCATAAGATTTTTAAGAAAAAAGTATATGGCCTCCATCTTGGATTTTAAAACAGACATTATTTTCGAAATCTGCACACCCAAGTTAGTCGAAAACTACTACCATGAAATTTTTTAAGAAAAAAGTATATGGCCGCCATCTTGGATTTTAAAACTGACATTATTTTCGAAATCTGCACACCCGAATTAGTCGAAAACGACTACCATGACGATTTTTACAAAAAGTTGGATGACCGCCATCTTGGATTTTAAAACTGTCATTATTTTCGCAATCTGCACACCCGAATTAGTCGAAAACGACTACCATGACGATTATTAAGAAAAAAGTATATGGCCGCCATCTTGGATTTTAAAACAGACATTATTTTCGAAATCTGTTCACTCGAATAAGTCGAAAACGACTACCATGACGATTTTTACCAAAAAGGTGGATGACCGCCATCTTGGATTTTAAAACTGACATTATTTTCGAAATCTGCATACCCAAATTAGTCGAAAACGACTACCATGACGATTTTTACGAAAAAGGACGATGGCCGCCATCTTGGATTTTAAAACAGACATTATTTTCGAAATCTACACCCCCGAATTAGTCAAAAACTACTACCATACCACGACGATTTTTACGAAAAAAATAGCGCAACTAAACCATTAAATAATACATTGCCAAAAAGCAAAAAAATATAATACGTGCCTAAAAAAGAAATACCTAACAATTTTACAACACCATCTTGCATCTCCGTACCATAATAATATCGACGCAAGTAAAAGAAAACATCACGAGCGGCAGCGGAACGGAACCCTACACTGAACAATTGAACATGGCCCGACATGCTCTTGGCTGGGTTTTAATAACTCAATTTGGTTTAATCACTCACTAGGACGCCGGCGGCGTCGTACGTGAATGAACACTCGCTCGATATCTAACGATGGTATCCATCAGTGTATCTAAATAAGCTGCTATGCTACTAACGTTAAATAATAACTTTAAAATTATTTAACGATACCTTTGAGTTAACGTTAGCTCTATGCATTAGCTGGTAACGTTACAATTTTTTTACCGGTAAAAAGTAGTAGAATTAACGGTAAATGGTTTAACGTTAATAACAACTTAACGTTAAATCGGTTTGACAGTTGTAACGATACCAACTTTTTAACGGTATTTAAAGCCCTGGTCATTACCATTACAAAAACTATTTAAAACGGGATATTTACCATGTGAGTTTATTAGTGTGAGCTTTCTGATATTTCGGCACACTTGCATGTGCCATTATCCCGGAGTACCATATTTAATGAAATAAATAACTATTCAACAACCTATGTTAAGTTTCGCTCTGTATTCTTTGGTATCAATTTCACATGACTATTTTAGTGATGGTAGTAGGAGGTAGCGGCGTAGACGGGAGCGGTCTTGATGGCGACGGGCGCGTGCGTGGGGGCGGTGTTGTGCACCACCGCGTTGAAGCCGTTGTGGTCGTCAGCGGTGTACTCCACGGTGCGGATGGAGCCGTCAGCCTCGTGGAATGAGTAAGAGCCCTTTACGACGTCGCCGTCGCGGGTCTCCTGCTGGGACTTGTTGTCGCCGGTGTGTCCGTCAGCCACGGAGTAAGTGTACTCGTATTTAGGGTGAGCCTGGAAAACAATGTTTGGTAAATATCGTCTCTCGCGATAAATGACATATTACTCGTATAATTTAAATTGTTTACATGACAACTTACGATTTCTTCCTCATGGTGGGCAAGTACTTTAGCGATAGGCGCTGTGTACTGTACGGCTGGAGCAGCGTGGTAGGCAATAGGTGCGGGAGCGGCGTGGTAGGCGACGTGAGCAGGAGCTGCGTGGTAGGCGACGGGAGCAGCTACAAGCTTGTGAGATACGGCCTGGGGCTGGTCGTGGCGAACGATGCTCTGCGAAGAGACCGCGGCGGCCGAAGAGTAGTGCGGCTCAACTAGGAGACCGGCCTGGGCTACAGCCGCGAAGGCGCAAAGGGCAACAATCTGTGTAAGAACAACAACAAAAATTGAGCATAAGTGTCAATCAATTATTTATTAGGTACTCTCATGAACTCTAGTTGGTCTTTTAACTTACTTTGGAGAACATATTGAATTAGATATGTCTGAGTCGTGAATGATAAATGTCAAGCATTAACTACTTATTTTATACTTACGTCTGTCGTAGGTGTCTTGGAATTCAAGAGTGGAGTAAGTAGTAAGACAAGTTTTTGGCACAGCCGACCTTGCCGCGGGCTACATCACTTATGCGGTGTATTGCTCCAGATACAAGTCTCAAACTTGTTTTTATGAAGAGCAGTGAGTGGTTTAACCATTATGGTCAAAATTATTTTTCTCAGCTAAGAAGTAACTACATCACATTTAGGTTTATAAGACAAGACATTAGTGAAAATTCAATACAGCGTTAAAGAAAATTAGGCGTTGAGGTGCCCGTCTCTATTCTATTCAAGAATAGAGACGTCTGTTTGTTGAATATTTTTTATTCAATCGGTACTACGGTAAAGTTGCCACGTTTAACAGTACATATTATTTGTATTTTTGAATATCACGTAAGCTAAGCTATTAGGTAAGTACATTTTCTGGTACGTTTGTCATTCACGTTGGGCCTCTTGGATGTAGACAACATTTAAAAATAAATTGAACCTAATAAACCTACTTTTATTAACAACCTGTATTTAAACAACTGTTTCAAAGCAAAAATGTTTTCACTAATAGTTGTTACATAACTGGGGGGTGATTTTTGAGATTCCAGTACTCGAAAGTGATATTTATGTGTATAGTGATATAAAACGATGAAATTATGTTTTAAAAATAACAGCGATAGGAATTTTAAATCATGAGTATTTAAACTATTAATTTCATGCGAAAAATTTGGCGGTAAGCTTTTGTGTGCGATTATCTTCGAGCTTAAACTTTTTGAATTCGGGCGCTCGAAAGTCAAAAATTGGCCCCCTGCTCGCAAACATTATAGAAATTGCTGCTAGGTAATAAGGATTTCTTTAGGAATTTCCATAATACCTACCTTCTAAAGATTTTACAACAGTAGTATGCAGCTTGATACCCTAATCCCATGAATTGGCGTACACTAGTTTTAAAGCATATTTTAGAGTAAAAACCAAAATATAGAACTTAGGTTCCTACTAGAAATTCTAATTAAAAGATTACCATAATATAAGAAAAAAACTTATGAATCTTTAGGAATTATGCCTACAAACTACGGAATTGAGTAGGTACTAGGTACCTATAAAGATAGTTAGGTATTTGATTGGGTAGATTAGATACTGGCTAAGTTGCTCATCACTTATTAGTACATATTTTGTAATAATGGATCAGCATGCATTAGCTCCTGCGGCACTTTGACCCGAGGCAAGGTCGAACAGTGAGTAGCAACGGTTGAAACTAGTTCTTTTAATAAGTATAAAACGGTCGAGCACAATAGTTTAATTATCATTCACTGTTCATACACAACAGAGAAAGCAGCAAAATGTTCTCTAAAGTAAGCCAACATTAAAATAATTATGAAGTTCTATTAGTTCTATTACTATTAGGCATATGAATAAATTCCCTTTTAATTTCTTCAATTCCTTAGATTTGTAATTTATTTCAAAAGTCAATTATTAACTTCATTTACAGATCGTGGCTCTTTTCGCCTTCGTGGTGGTTGCCCAGGCTGGTTTGTTGCCCCAGCCTCAGTACTCCCACACCGAAGCCGTCTCCTCCCAAAGCATCGTACGTCACGATGAACAGCCCCATCACTCCGCCAAGCTGATCGCTGCTCCCGTCGCCAAGCTGGCCGTCGCCGCCCCCGTCTACCACGCCGCTCCCGCTCCCGTCGCCTACCACGCTGCCCCCGCCCCCGTGACCTACCACGCTGCTCCGGCTCCCGTTGCCTACCACGCTGCTCCCGCTATCCACTACGCCGCCCCCATCGCCAAGGTCGTCGCTCACCACGAAGAAGAAATCGTAAGTTTTTATGAACTATGTAAGTTTATTTGTATGAACTACGTATGTTTATTTATATTTTTCGTTTTTTATATATGTAAGTATATTAATGGTCATTTGCATTTGCTTTTGCAACACCTACTTATTTGTTAATTTACAAAGGTTTCCGCTTCCCAAAAGTTGTCTCGAAGAGATCGCTTTTCAGCGATAAAACCGCCAATTGTTTTGCCTTACTTTTCTGTTTGTAACTTGTGTACTTTGTTTTTTTAATTTGAGGTTTTATTATTACTTACGTTTTATATCACTTTCTGTAACAACAGGCCTACCCCAAATACGAGTACACTTACTCCGTGGCTGACGGACACACCGGCGACAACAAGTCCCAGCAGGAGACCCGCGACGGAGATGTCGTGAAGGGCTCTTACTCTTTCCACGAGGCTGACGGTTCCATCCGCACCGTGGAGTACACCGCTGACGACCACAGCGGCTTCAACGCGGTGGTGCACAACACCGCCCCCGCGTACGCGCCCGTCGCCGTCAAGGCCGCCCCTGTTGTCGTCAAAGCTCCCGTCTACTATCACCATTAATTAAGTTGTTATTTTGATTTAGGAAATGTTATTTATTGTAAATAGATAGATACTTGCCAAAGTTTTTTTTTGTTTTTAACACCCCCTCTACAATCCATGTTTACAATAGTTTTTATTTATTGAGCGAATTAAGGCCGTTCCTCGATTCGGACAAGCCACGCCCATCCGTTAGAGACGCGTTTATGGCTCCCACGCACGAAAGAAAGAGATGCAGCGCTCTTAAGGATCAGATTTTTTTACTAAACTACGATAAATAAGCGAATCTATAAAGTTTTGTCTAATTTTATTTCTGTGAGTTTTTAGATAAACCAGAATACCATATTTTTTACTTAGTTATATTGCTTAATCTTTTATAGTTTACGTAAGCCAAGAAAAATAAGGGGAAAAAGGACCCAACTTCGGATTTTTTTTCTATCGAGGCAACTTTCAGCAATCGTGTTTCGGCTTGTGCCATAAACAAGAGTATATAGTCTAGTAATATGTATTCGAAAATAAATTCAGTCCCTTTTCCCGTTTAGTCAATACAACGTTTGAAAAAACCTATAATTTTTCAAAGTAGCCCCTTAATCTTACACCTCGTGAATCGTGAAAGCATACATTTTGTTCCGGTTTAGTTTTTTTCTCAATGTACGGCGCTATTTCGTTTTGTAGTCAAATTGCTGAAAAAAATAATGTTTAGGGGGGCATTCCCAATATGTAAATCTGATATACATTTTTTTATTACTGTAAAATATTTATCCTTCAGTTTAGCACTGTAACAATTAAAAAGGGCACAGCAATCATCAGCACATACACCCTCGGGCGTTAGTCGGACAGCAGTATAATACTCCCTGCTATTACCCCCACTCTGCCGGGTCTGATGTCTGCGCTTGAGACGGTTTATATCAAGGACCGGAACCGGTTACCAATGAAGGGGTATTAGATAGGGTATTCGTTACGGTTGTTTTTACAAACCCTATCAACTTGGTAAGCACATTATTGGCTTACCCAAAGGTAAGCGCTTACCGAATCGAAAAACCCCAATGAGGTTACCCTACCAAGTGTTTTTAGAATGCAATCAAGCTATTTTAAACTCTATCGTTAAGACGTTTCGATAGCGATTCCACATTGAATATTGTTAACCCTATTAAAACGGTTATCGTAACGAAAGGTAACCCAATGATAGGGTTACCCTATCGAAAAGATTAATCAAATGAAGGGGCTTTCCGGTCCCTGATTTATATATACATCTATAAAGTACACTTACCAAATATCAATATTAATGATGTACGGTCGACGTCCTTACTCCTTTGTAATAAGGTCCAAAAGTGTAAACATATTTTTGACGTCGACTGTACTGCCGTGTCATGACAAATTGATGTAACTATAGATACATCAATTAGTGCTAACAAGGTTCTATGGTATTTTTTTAGTCATATCTTGCTACCTATCAAGAAAAAAACTCAAAAAACCTTTTAGATTACGAGAAAATTCAAATGTCTAATTGATGTAACTAAGAATTTCCCGGTTGTTGTCATAACTATTTATTGTATCTCTAGTTACCTGATTTCGTCGTTACAGAACGTTGGCAAATTTAAACGTCAATCTGCTGTATCTTGTAGTAAACATACTTAGATGTACACTATACTACACTGAACGGAACGTGGAAAATAAAATATCTAATATCTTACCTGCATATGCAGTCTACTCCATGCAGTCTGGCTCATGCAATCCAGTTTGGATGATGGTAGACAGTTTATAATAAATAAATTACTATTACTATAGTAGACTGTATATCTTGGGTAACATTCTGTTAATTACTTATTTTATTTTAAAACTCTCGCAACAAAACAAAGTTTTGAAATAAAACAAAATGTGTATTTTGAAACAGATCAGATCAGGGGCATTCATCTATAATTTTAGAATTCTAATTACCCATTTCACACTGTTCATACCTATTTTTCATTTTATAAACATTTTATTTTTGTTTCGAGTAGAGAAGTTTGGTATGTTTGATACCAGGGCAAAGCCTATTTTTCGTTTTTCTTTTGCAGTTTCTAATTTTGAACATCTATAAGTATAACTGCTTCTAACCATATTGTTATCAGTACCTAAGTAATGTTTTGTCTTTTCCTCTGTACCTAACCTGTTTTATTTTCGCCACAGGAAAAGCCTAGTCTAGTGTGGGGATCAGCATAAATACATTATAACGTTGTGTAACTTTAGTTCAGAAATAAACTTTTTGTATTTGTATTTCGGAATATCTAATTATACTGATGCGGTTGCGTTTATTAACTTACCGATGTGATATTATGTATGTACACTATACAACTATTATTTTGTTTACTGTAGTTTATAACAGTTATTATTTAAAGCACGTCTCCTGAATTGTTTGACAAGCATTCGTATTGAGTCTATGTTCATAGACTCAATAATCTCAAGGTAGAAAAAAATTGAAAACTAATTTACAAAAATCATTTGTCAAGAACAAAACAGATTTTGTTATGTTATAATGCTGTACTCTATTCACTTATACGTAGTAAATACCTTATACATATGTTTTGGTACTTTTATAAAAGTATTCAAAAATTAATTACATAGTTGAGTATTCGGTATTTCATTAAAACTACAAGAAGCCATGCGCTTAGCGAGGGAAAAACCTGGTCTTCAACAGAATGACATGATTTCATGATCCTCAGCTCTGAGGGAACGACTAATGATGATGATGATGATGATTTCGTATTCAAAAAGCTGTTAAACATACAAAAACATTGCTGTAACTATAGTTACCATAATTTGCCATGACAACGTTTGTACTACACAGTTGTCATGACTAACTGCTGTAATCGATATATATCAATTAATAATAATAAAAGTGCTAAAAAAAACATACGGGCGCATTAAACCATGTACTGTCGAACATCTTTGCATAAAAATATTTTGTATTAATTTACAAGGTACTGATATATCTCTAAAAAACGAATCGACACTTCAAAGTCGATTTCCCACAAACTTGGTTTTTAGAGATACAGCATTTTGTCATGACACGGCAGTGTACCTACGTATTGTAACTTTCATACACGTATAAATATAATTATTAAATATTTTAAATTATTGTAGTCTTGTGAGATTGGCAAATTGCGAAATAGTACATTTCGTCGTCCAAATGATTCTTACAATTAAGCATTTATTCAACATAAGTGCAAATTCTTCGCACTAAGCGTCGTTAATTTTATTTTGGTATTTTAAATTAATCAATTGAGAATCATAGAGACTTAATAGAATGAATTGAGGTTGCCGTAAGGTCTTTTGATTAAATATGATTTGATCTTCGTTTAAAAACAACTAACTCATCAGTAACTTTTATGAATTTAAAGTCTAAAATATTGATGCTATTTTCTGTACAAAATTATGTCAAAAATTGTGTTTGAATTGTCTTATTCAATTATTATTTTACTGGTGGTATTTTTAAATAAGTGGAGTAATTTTAAAGCTCCCGCCTTACAAATGATCCGGTCAAAGTACGTATTTTGAAAAACAAACTAATAAAGCTAGGTGAAGTTCAAGAAAACTCAGTCGTTAATCTAATGAAACAATTCGTTATTTTCTAAATTACTATTTATACAAAAATAAAATAACACATAAAATATACACATGAGACAAGTTTTTTCATAGACTTTTATCCCTAACTATAATATCGTTGTCAAAAAACTAAAAAAACTGTAAACCGGGATACTTTTCGTGCTCAGAGGAGGGTAGCGTCAGGGTGAGAGGAACGGACGATAGTGTGCGTCAAACACTATACCTAAAGCTATGATGCTATAATAGTTTCATAACTTTATTAGTTTGTTTATCTACCCCATACATTGAGAATAAAACTAAACCGGATCAAAATGTATGCATCACGAGGTGTCAGATTAAATCGCTCAATAAATAAAAACTATTGTAAACATGGATTGTAGCCCCTTCGACCACGGCACCTAAACGTATGATGCTATAATAGTTTCATAACTTTATAAATTTGTTTGTTTACCCCATACATTAAAAAAACATACCTGGATCAAAAGTTACATGCTTGTATTCCAGTGGCTTTCAGATTAAATACTTCACTCAATAAATAAAAGCTACTGTAAACATGGATTACAGGGGGTGTTAAAAACAAAAAAAAACATTGGCAAGTATCTATCTATTTACAATAAACAACATTTCCTATATCAAAATAACAACTTAATGGTGATAGTAGACGGGGGCCTTGACGACAACGGGAGCGGCCTTGACGGCAACGGGCGCGTGCGCGGGGGCGGTGTTGTGCACCACCGCGTTGAAGCCGCTGTGGTCGTCAGCGGTGTACTCCACGGTGCGAATGGAGCCGTCAGCCTCGTGGAAAGAGTAAGAGCCCTTCACGACATCTCCGTCGCGGGTCTCCTGCTGGGACTTGTTGTCGCCGGTGTGTCCGTCAGCCACGGAGTAAGTGTACTCGTATTTGGGGTAAGCCTGTTGTTACAGATAATGATATAAAACGTAAGTAATTTTATGAAATCATGTCGTGTTCATCATCATCATCATCTCAGCCATAAGACGTCCACTGCTGAACATAGGCCTCCCCTTTGGACTATCATTAAAGAGGGGGTTTGCCATACGCGCCATGTCGTGTTAATGGATCTTATTTCTAAATTTGTAATCCTAAAACTTACGATTTCTTCTTCGTAGTGAGCGATGGGGGCGGCGTAGTGGACAGCGGGAGCAGCGTGGTAGGCAACGGGAGCGGGGGCAGCGTGGTAGGTCACGGGAGCAGGAGCAGCGTGGTAGGCGACGGGAGCGGGAGCGGTGTGGTAGACGGGGGTGGCGACGGCCAACTTGGCGACGGGAGCAGCGATCAGCTTGGCGGAGTGATGGGGCTGCTCATCATGACGTACGATGCTTTGGGAGGAGACGGCTTCGGTGTGGGAGTACTGAGGCTGGGGCAACAGACCAGCCTGGGCAACCACCACGAAGGCGAAAAGAGCCACGATCTGTAAATGAAGTTAATAATTAACTTTTGAAATAAATTAAAAATCTAAGCAATTAATGATATTAAAAAAGAGGTATTTGTATATGTGCCTAATAGTTATTAGAACTCCATAATTATTTTAATGCTGGCTTACTTTAGAGAACATTTTGCTACTTTCTCTGTTGTGTATGAACAGTGAATGATAATTTGACTAATGTGCTCGAGCATTTTATACTTATTAAAAGAACTAGTTTCAACTGTTGCTACTCTCTGTTCGACCTTGCCACGGGTCAGTGCCGCAGGAGCTAATGCATTTATTCAATTATTACAAAATACAAATGAGTGAAGCTCAACTTATGGTGCCACCAAAAAGAGTAGAAATTAAAAAGTGGCAACATCGTAGTGTCGTCCCGTTTTTTCTAGATTGATTTGAAAGGGACGACACTACGATGTTGCCACTTTTTAATTTCTACTCTTTTTGGTAGCTTTGTACCTTATACCTTAGTTTGTACAAAAATTTCTGAAAGGTAAATCGGTAGTTTTTTTAAAACGCTTTTAGTAATATATCATTTTTATCTTTTGGTTTTCACTATAAGTATAATTGTAACTATGTTCCTACTATTCTTGTTTAAAAATACGCTTTTAAGATTTCCAACACTACTACTGTTGTGAAATCTGTTATAAAAGCAGGTATTATAGAAATTCCTAAAGAAATATTTTCGCTATACTTCCAAAACATGATAAGTGACAAAATGGATGACCAAATATGAATTTGAGTTAGATATACAATTTTATTAGGTTTTTCTTACTCTACCGGTGAGTGTTATTTTTTTTGTATATTCCTTCTAGTTTCAAAGATCTGGCGTGTAAAAACATACTAAATGCTCAAAATCGTTAATTTCTAATCTGCTAAAGAAATATAGCGTTACTTATTACATTTTACGTGTTACTCACTTCAATCAGCCAGACCAAAATGACCACTAATAAGTGCATTTAACTGGTTTTCAGAGCCTCTAGTATGAGTCAGGTCATAAATTTTGCGTATCTGTCCTCACACCTTCAAGTATAAACGGGCTTCGAATCGTTTCCCTCACGTTAGTCACGTTTTCCATCAGTTTCGACAGCAAGAAATACAAAAGCTCTATGGCAGCACAGGTTATTTTCGATAGGTTTTATTAAAACGGTACCATGAGACACAAATTTGACTAACGTCACCGAAAATTACTGTATCGACTGTAGAAAACTCTTTCACTACCAAATTCTATAGTGAGATGTCAATGAGATGTCAAAACATGGTGAAAACGGTGAAATACATTCGTATTTATTGTGTTATATATTGTTAGTTGACGAAATAATATCGACAAAGCCTTATTTTAAGTAAAAATTGTTAAGAAGACTGCACAGTTGAATAACTGGAACTAGAAAAAGAAACCGTAAAATTCAAGCCGATATGTGAAACTGACACTTCCACATCAATACCTACTTCAGTAAGAATAATTTTAGAAAAGAAATCTAGACACAAGAAAGAGACTGCGGAATATATGTAAGATTTATTAATTAACAGACAATGAAATTGATTTAAATCGACATAAAAATACCAACCTATCTCTAACCTCAAAATGAATACAAAAGGTAAGTTGTTAAAATTTGATGTCATATTCAATTTCACATTCAATTTCCAATCATAATAGCTTCAATGAAACTGTGAAAAATAACCAATAATGTTGAAACATCTTTTACAGGTTCTTGTGCAAGTTGTGCATCATTAATATATGATTGATTCAAGGCATACCTACCATTTTCCCCAGAAAAGTGTATTGTTTTATATTCAAGACAAGAAGTGACAACTGAGTTACACGCCGGGGTCTTCGAATTATTGCATCAAAACCCAATACAATACTTTGACTTCATTAAAATCCAGATTTATACAGGGCACTTTGAAATTATAATGTACATAGATAGTTATATTAAAGATTTATTTATTGTTAAACAGCCTTTTATACAGTAACACTTTCACAAACTAGAATCTTATAACTACCTACCTATTAACAATTACATGTAGCTGATAAATAGAAATAAAGCGGTATGGGCATACCGCCCGCGTCGTGTTATAAAAACCGGCGGCCAGCAGCAATGGCTTCCCCTGTGCGTTTCTTAGTGGTTTCTTAGTAATAGTGTTCCCCTGGTCGTGAGGCCGTGGGGCTCCGGGCCTCTTGATTCACGGATCAAATACCTCGACGCCAACGACAGCTACGACAGCTACTTATATATGTTTCATAGGTGGTAAATAAATGAAAACCTTCGCCAACATGTCGTAGCGCAAGGCTTATTTTATAGTTTGTCAGCGACGTCCTGAAAGCCCGGCAGATATATTCTTGTGATCATACAATAAACCTTAAAAATAAGGAAAAAACCTATGATCACTGAAAGTCGAACTGACATTGACAAAATAACCAAATAAATTAAGAATCACCTAACACTTTACATATGGACGTAATAGTTCTACGTCGTTTTAAACTAGAAGTGTTATTTGTACTTTTTCAGATTTCAGATTTGGCTTTCTTTATATCTACGACGAAATAAATATATGGACGGATGGGCGGAGTCCTAACAGTTATCGCTCTCCGCCTCCTTCCTTGGCTTTGAATATGACAAAATACCTATACATATACAGTGTGTGGCCCAAAACACGAGCGAAAAATTCAAACGTAGATTGTACTCCTCAAGCAATAAAACTATTGTTCAACAACTTTAAAAAAATATGTAGTTTTTAGATTGTCTCTTTTTCATACGAAATAAATATTATTTTCAATGTACGTTAAAATCCGTCTAATGGACATTGCTTGTCAGTCTTGTCACCCTACAGACATAATCAATTTCTCAGTACATTACGTGTTCAGGTATACTTTAATATGTACTAAAAATCAAACCGTAAACTATTTTTAAAAGTCGCTGACCAAACGTTGTTCAGTTTGAGAAGTAGAATCTGCGTTTCAATCCTTCGCCCGCGTTATGGGCCACACACTGTATACTACATGATTTCTCTGTTTGAAAAAAAGTTGGGATTGCGATGTTTTGATTGACTAAAATAACATTTCAAGCAATAAAAGTCATGCACGCTTTTACTAAAATAAATAGCTTACTATCATAGCTTGTAAGTATTTCCCGGCTACATGAACCGTAAGCCAGAAACTATCCAATCCATGACCAATCGCGTCCCATCAGCTGCCGTATTCTAATTTCAAGATACATAAACAATTCATTAAAATTAATGATTTATCGCAAACATAACTCCATCACACAGCAAATATTTAACTAATAATGAAGTTGTAATATTGGAGTTGTATTGGATTTTGAATAATTTTCAAGCAAATTTTGATCGTCTGATTCAGACGTTTCAGGCGCTGAAAAATCGTTACCCGGCTGTATCGGGTGTATCGAGGTATAAAGACCGTCAGCTGTGCTGAGGCCCTAAAGATCATATATATATAATTATGGAACACTAACACTGATATATATATTCATATGACTAGTTGAGGGTCTATTCAGTGCGATACAGCCAGCGGATGATTTTTTTAGGGTTCCGTAGTCAACTAGGAACCCTTATAATGTAGTTTCGCCATGTCCGTCCGTCCGTCCGCGGTCTAGCTCAGTGACCGTTGGCACTAGAAAGGTGAAATTTGGTTTGAATATGTGCATTAACCAAGCCAACAATAGTAGAATAAAAACTGGAAAAATATATTTTGTTAGGGTACCTCCCGTACACGTGAAGTGGGGGGCGAATTTTTTTTTTCGTTCCAACCCAGTTGTGTGGGGTATCGTTGGATAGGTCTTTTAAAAAGAATTAGGCTCTTTTGAAAGAGTTTTTGGAGAAAACTAATATTTTCGCAAATAATAGCTCCGAAATTTTAAAACACCCCCCCCCCCCCCCCCCCATCTAACTTTTGAACCGTGGGTCCAAAAATTTTGAAAAAATTCATGAAAGAGAAGCCTAATAATTAACTTCAATGAGAACTATATTGAATTAAATCGGTAGAGCCGTTTTTGAGTTATCACTCTAAAAACCTATTGAAATGACGTAAGCACCGCCAAATTTCCCGTAAGAAACGACCTTTAGAATTAATGAATTGTAACGGGCCTGCGACTACGGAACCCTACACTGATGATCATGACCCGACATGCCCTTGGCCGGTTTTTTAAACAAACAGTTGACAATGAATATGCATTAAGGTCTAATACAGAATCCTATTTATCCGTAATTTCTTTAAACACATGATACCACTATTAGTCAGAGAAAATATAAATACATACAATTTATACTTTAGTTTAACATTATTTCGAAGGACAATAAGACTAGTGGTTCTGTGAACCGTAGACTTCGGAGAACATAAAAAACGCGACAGCAAACTTCCCCCCTTTTCCCCCCATTTTCCCCCCAATCAAAAAAATGCCTCATCAATTTTTGGAAAATAAATCAAGGAACGTACATGTCAAGTTTCATCAAAATCGGACGAAAAATGCGACCTCTAGACCGACACTAACCAACCAACCAACCAACCAACCAATACACACACATCAATCTGCCAAATCGTCGTACCAGTGAAAACGGAGACGTTCGTCGCCTCGCTACGCTCGGCTCCTCAGTCAAAGAATATACTAGTATTAAATATTTTTTATATTTGTAATAGCATATTTAGTTTTATGTAGGTTACTACATAAAACTAATTTCTATTAGTAAGCATATGTAACACCCACAAAAAGTGGGTACATTTTTACGAGTTCCATGCGAGTTATTATTCACTGCTCATTTTATTTTCCTGGAGTTCCAATCCTTCAGAAAGAAGGTTCTATAGGTACTTACTAAACTGAAGCAAGTACTGTCAAAAATACCAACACTTAATGTAAAATTGACTCTGTTAATATTAGTTTTAGGATTATTTTAGCTCGACGAAGTTTAAGTAGGAAAGGAGATAGAGGTACATTGGAGCAAGGGCCTGACACCACAGAGTAAATAATAGTATAATACAGAGAGACCTCTGTAATGTCACGAATCATGTTGTCCCTTCTTAACGCATGACAAGTTCTCTTTCGCACTTATGCAAACGTATCGGATACGTCGTGTCAAACTCAAATTTTTTGACAGATTTACTTTGAGTTGTACCCCCCTGCTGACACGCTTTTATTTAACATTGAAAGAGAAAGATAGCCTAATTGCGATTCCTACAAGAGGAAATAGAAAAGAGTATCATGTTTTGTCCTTATCACCGACCGGACTTTTGTTCATGGTCGGGTTATGGCACACTTCATACTTTGATCTACTCAAGTGAACAACACAAATTGGTCGTATTATGACGAAAAGTAAACAAAGGTTTTGTCGAATAATTACTTATTAATTACTTGTAGAAACAAGTGCTAGAAAGCACATGAGCGGCCAAATAACAGATGTGTGGTGTTTGTTTGTGCTTTAAACAATGGTGGGATGTTTGTGTTCTGTATATTCGTCTGCATTCTGCAAAAGCCGAACCGATCAAAAAGAAGCTAATGTTACATTTCATGCGTAAGTACAAGTTTTCTGTATTTTGATCACTTATTTCCTTCTCAAATTTCACAAGAACCAAGTTGCTGAGTTAAATCATTAGTTGTATCATAAAAAAACTTGATAAAACACGAAAAATCTATAAATGATTTTCAAAACAACTTCGTGACTTTTGACATGCAAACCGGTCAAATTGCGTAGTACAGATATATTAGACAGCCAGCTTAGTATTATACAAGTCCAATAAATTGGTCAGATTATAGGGTTGCCTACAAGAAGAAAAAAAAAAACCCTAAAAATTTCCCCATATATAGGGGTATTTCAAGCAATTTGATATTTGCAGATTTCCAACGGACGAAGAAACTTGCAAAATTTAGATTCCTGCACGGAAGTGTTGGCGCTCGTCACGCTGTTCGTTGTGTCCGGGTGTGAGGAACTAGCTCCTGTTCGTGTCGCGGTGTTCGCAAGTGCGATGCTTAGAATTTTTAATATTTGTTCTTGTTGCGCTTATTGAACGCTCAAAAACTGCGCGAATTGTTCGGCGTCTATCTCATCGCCAATAAAATAAACTCAATTTATTTACATGTATCGCTGTAATTCATTGACAATAAAATGAATGACATATTAGACGTTGTTATTATTTGAAGGGTTTCTAAAACTAAAGACTTAAAAAGAGGTTGGATATTACAGATACTAGCTTGTGTGAATCTGTATAAAGATGTTCGGATCATTTTATTCTTGTTTTAATCATTAGTCCTCGTGATTCTTAACGCAAATTACCCAAAACTTGACGATTTCAAAAAAGTCATTTGTACACCCTCTTATACTCGTAAGCGTAAATTGGCAAATTGCATTCAAAGCCAAATTATGCAAATAAAACATTTAAATAGTCAATAATGAAAAGTAATGTTTTAATTTCAACAAACCAATTGTGCAACACCGAAATGCAGCATTCTATTGACTCGAGAGCTCGAGACTAATTATTTTCGCGATTATTTATGTTATGATCCTATGCCAAAATGGCGACTCACACATTGCAGTCACTACGGAGTCAAGTACTTGCAACGGTTTCGACGACATTTTAGTGGAATTTTTTTTGCAACCCTGGCAACCCCATATTTGTGCACAGTATGACTTAGTAGTTAGTAGTCTTTCTCATACTCCCGGTCGCTCGGTTGCACATCTATACTTGTATATACTATATCTATGCACTGGAGTATACTCTGCGGCCACAAAGTGAGGAAAGAGAGCGCAATAAAGGAAACTGCGTCTCGTTTTGACTAAGGCGTTAATGACCTCGTAATGACGCCATCTGAAAATCAAAATGTCAATGTGTATCGATAGTAAGCATGTTGCTACCTAATGGGATTAATTTTCCTCTTTGACCTGAGTCGAGCCGAGCGAAAATAAACGAAAAAACCGGCCAAGACCAAGTCGGGCCATGCTCAGTGTAGGGCTCCGTAAACAAAGACAATTAATTCAAAAGGTCGTTTCTTACGGGAAATTTGGCGGCGCTTACGTCATTTTTACTTGCGCCCTGTTTTAAACTTTCGGAGCTATTATTTCCGTTAGTATCAGTTTTATCCAAAAACCGTTCTATAAGACCCTAATTCTTTTTAAAAGACCTATCCAACGATATACCACACAACTTGGTCGGAACGAAAAATAATTTCGCCCCCCACTTCACGTGTACGGGAGGTACCCTAACAAAATATATTTTTCACGTTTTTATTCTACCGTTTTGTTGGCTTGGTTAATGCACATATTCAAACCAAATTTCAGCTTTCTAGTGCTAACGGTCACTGAGCTAGACCGCGGACGGACGGACGGACGGACGGACATGGCGAAACTATAAGGGTTCCGTTTTTGCCATTTTGGCTACGGAACCCTAAAAAGTACCTAAATTTAATATATTTGTACCACGAAGTTATAATGACTGGTACTCGTTCGACTTAGGAAGTAAAACCTTTTTGGTTTACCTACAATCTGTTTCGGTCTTTGATTATTAAACCAACCGGATGCGACACGCGCTCTCATTTCTACCGGAAAAAGTCTGCCGTTTGTTTGTTGCGGGGAAGGGAACGTGAAATGTATGCGAAACGTCAAAATAGCCACGTCAAATAAACTTCAGTCCATACAATGAGTATGACTACTGGTCATACATTTTTGGCAGAGCAGAACGCCTGTCTATGGACTGACGTTTATCTGACGTGGCTATTTTCACGTTTTGCATACATTTGACGTTCCCCTCCCCCGCAACAATCGGCAGACTTTTTTTGTATAGACAATGACAGGTATGGCCGGTCCGGTTGGTTTAATAGTCAAAGGGTGTGAAGGATGTGAAGCTTATTGTCATGTCACGTCACTTTGTAAACGATTGAAATTTACATTAACGACTTTCCGTTAGCGAATAGCGTAAAGGATAATTTGACTCATGGTATGGCAGTAATTTTTAGTTCTATAAGTGACCGCTAGAGGCTCTGCACAAAATCACCATACAAATAATTGACGGATACGTGACCGTCTCCCGAGTTGGGCTTATTTGGGTGACTCGTGGTCGAGCCTCTGGTCTGTCGTGTGAATGGATTTCGAGAAAATCTTTTTGTTTATTCAATACTAGCTTTTGCCCGCGACTTCGTCTGCGTGGTATTAGTACTTCCCCTTAAGGAATGAATTCTGTATATCAACTACTTATTCTATAAATCCTTCCCCAGAGACAAACTATCTCCAGCGGTCAACGGTTATTAATTCCCCATAAAAACTTTCAACCCCATTTTCACCCCCTCTAGGGTTGAGTTTCGGGATGAAAACTATTCTTTGTCGTTTTGCGGGACTCAAATGATCTCCATACTAATTTTCATCTAAATCGGTTCAACGATTAAAAATTCTCCATACAAACTTTCAACCCTCTTTTCAACCCCTCCAGGGCTGATTTTCAGGATGATAACTATTCTATGTCCTTTCCCTTAAACTATCTTTATACAAAACTTCATCAAAATCGGTTCAGCCGTTTTCACGTGATGCGCGGTCAAATAAACAGACAAACAGATAAACAGACAAACATACAAAAATTCTAAAAACTGTTGGAACGTGTTTTGTTATCGATTCTTAGTATGCCCAGCCAACTGTTTTTCGAATATCTTTCATGTACAGACTTTCGACCCTCTTCAGCTTTATTATATGTACATATATAGAAGACCGGTCTGTTGCCACTATTGAGCAATGTTTCGTACAAATTGTATGTCTTTTGCTATTAAGTTTAAAATGGTGGCAATTATAGTACACACAAATTAACGAAGGGGTTTTAAAATTCAAAAAGTAATATTTTTGTTATTTTTAAAATGTATGTAATTTTAAATGATACTTAGAGAATAGAATATTTCAATTTAATTAACAAATTATTTATTGCAATTTGTCATATTGCTAAAAGCAAAACGTAATAAGTTATATAAACCATGTTTCAATATACAGACAAAACATCATAAAGGATTATTTAAAGCCAATATATCAGTTGTTTCTTCTTCTATGAGTTGTTTGCGGTGGGTAATAGGTTTCTTATAACTTTAATGAACATCAACCCTGTTAGCCTATTGCATAAATGTAAGTATGATATGAAGGGAAAAATAACTAACTTGTACATACTGCTAAAAAATTATTAGTACACCTCTAATATTTTTGTCTGGCGTAATTTTCTATTTTCGTGCTACCAAATTTTTATTTCATCATTTATTGATATTTTTAATACCCAAAATTTCAATTCCGTACGCTTAAACTAGCAAAAGACGGTTTACTTTTGACACAATGACATATCAAACTTTCAAAACGTATTTTCTCAAAACGTGTGTTGGTCAGTTATCATGTTTTTGAAGTATACCGTCGATATGATCGTTTATTTAGTACCTTCATAATGTTCGTGATCTGATTCGTAAAGATTTCGGACACAGCCTGAAATCTCAAGAAGATACTAATCGTGTAAATAATAATCTAATGATATGCGGTGCCTTGGTGACCAGCACCAGACTATTACGGTTTCGTCATGGTATATGTATGTATCTTTTGTTGAGTTTTTTGGTCAGTACTGCTTTTATAGAGTTCTCAATTTTACTCACCTACAAAAACAATGGGAAAATTATGTTACAACTTGTAGTTAAAATCTATCTATCTATACATATAATAAAGCTGAAGAGGGTCGAAAGTCTTTACATGAAAGATATTCGAAAAATAGTTGGCTGGGGATACTTAGAATCGATAACAGAACACTTTCCAAAAGTTTTTAGATTTTTTGTCTGATTATCTGTTTGTCTGTTTATCTGTTTGTCTGTTTATTTGACCGCGCATCACGTGAAAACGGCTGAACCGATATTGATG
This sequence comes from Pammene fasciana, assembly GCA_911728535.1. Lineage (NCBI taxonomy): Eukaryota > Metazoa > Arthropoda > Insecta > Lepidoptera > Tortricidae > Pammene > Pammene fasciana. Next base: position 8,364,560 of record OU452279.1, read on the forward strand.
ATATTTTGTACAGAGATAGTATAAGTCCCAAGAAAGGACATAGGATAGTTTTTCTCCCGAAAATCAACCCTGGAGGGGGTGAAAAGGGGGTTGAAAGTTTATATGGAGAAATTTTAACCGCTGAAACGATTTAGATGAAAATTAGTATAGAGATCATTTGAGTCCCGAGAAACGACATAAAATAGTTTTTATCCCTAAAATCAACTCTAGAAGGGGTGAAAAGGGGGTTGGAAGTTTGTATGGGGAATCAATAACCGCTGAACGCTGGAAATAGTTTAAGCTCTGGGGAAGGATATAGACGAATAATTGATATCCAGAAGTAATTCCTAAAGGGGATTACTAATCCCACGCAGACGAAGTCGCGGGCAAAAGCTAGTACATATAATAAAGCTGAAGAGGGTCGAAAGTCTGTACATACATGGAAGATATTCGAAAAAAAGTTGGCTGGGGATACTTAGAATCGATAACAGAACACATTCCAACAGTATTTAGAATTTTTGTCTGTTTATCTGTTTGTCTGTTTATTTGACCGCGCATCACGTGAAAACGGCTGAACGGATTTTGATGAAATTTTTTATAGAGATAGTTTGAGTCCCGGGAAAGGACATAGGATAGATTTCGTCCCAAAAATCAACCCTGGAGGGGGTGAAAGGGGGGTTGAAATTTTGTATGGAGAATTATTAACGGGAAACAACATAGGTTAGTTTTCATCCCGAAAATCAACCCTAGAGGGGGTAAAAATGGGGTTGAAAATTTGTATGGGGAATGAATAACCGTTGAACGCTGGAGATAGTTTCAGCTCTGGGGAAGGACAGAGAATAGTTGATATCCAAAATTCATTCCTTAACGGGGATTACTGATTCCACGCAGACGAAGTCGCGGGCAAAAGCTAGTATAATATAATGTTGTTTAAATATAAGCTGGGCAAATAAGGGTATAATAGATAATATACTTGAATTTTAAAACGTAGTCTACAAAAGGTAAAAATAACAATCCACAAACATACACATGTCTCTCAAATCTCCACCTACACATTATAGTAGCAAAAGCAGCTACCAAGTTTTCGCACATTTCCGTTGTTATGTCTGTAACGGTGTCTTACATATTTTGTTTCATCTGTTAAACCTATATCGGCTTGTCAGCATAGCCACGTGGGCCGTATTCTAACTTTAAAACACGTATAGACACGATCCAAGTTTAATACAATTCCAATTTTCAAATGCATTTACAACGCAATACAGCTAGCGCCTATACCTACGTGAATCAGGCCTATAACCGTGAACCAGTTCGTTCGTCGAATCGTCTGTTTGCATCACTCTCTTTAAAATAATATTAGAATTAATAGAATTTTCTGGAAAATTATTCCAATGCAACTTCAATATTGGTTCAAATTTGTTGTGTGAACGTGTTATATTTGATATAGATTGTATTTTTAATGTATTTTAAATTAAGAATACGGCACACGTGACTTCGGGAAAGTCAGAATTTGTAATTTAATGTAAAAAGTTTGCCAAAAAGATTGAGGTTAGGGAGACTCTACTCAAAAGTAGGTGCAATTTTGTTAGACCTTTTACAGTGCAAGAGGATTAAGTAAAATGTTTGGATAATTTAAACACGTTGCTTAAGCATAAAACGTTTCCTTAACAAATTATCGTAGAGTACTAAATGATGCAACAATAAGATGAAATAAAAAGTTTTATATTATATTAATACTATTTACTATATATGATTCTCAATTAATTAATTTAAAAAACTAAAATCAAAATGACGACGCATAGCGCGAAGAATTTGCGCTGATGTTGTATAATTGCTTAATTGTCTGAATCATATGGACGATGGAATTGACTATTTCACATTCTCACAAGTCACAAGACTACAATAATTTAAAATATTATTATTTTTTACTTGTAAGAAGGTTACAATAAGTAGGTAGGTACATCATTATTATCGATATTTGGTAAGTAAATAAAAAAAAAGATTTACATGTTGAAAATGCCCCTCTAAATATTTATTTCTTCAGTGTTTGGACTAAAAAAGGCTAAAAAGGTAGCGGCAGGTATTGCTACGGAGCTACGGTGCTCGATGGACAATTTTATACGAATAAAATTTCTTGTACCTATTCCGAGTAAAATTGCTGAGACATACGGACAGATGGAAGGAAGGACGGACTAACGGTTTGACGGACATGTCGAAACTATAAGAGTTTAGCCATTTTGGCTACGGAACTCTAAAAATTTCATAAAAAGTAGCCATTAAATTCCTTCATAATATCTGTTAATACATATCACCATTAGGCCTATTCGAAGTCTCAACTTGATTTTTTATTGATAATAATTATAAGAAACGATTATATAAATAATGTCAGTGATTCTACCATCGCTCGCTAATTTAATTAATCACTTTTATTAGGTATGTAAGAAACGAAATTCATATGAATTACGATGTAAAACAAAACGGGATGTTTATTTGATGTAAAGTCAGCAACAGAAGCATTTGAGATATTCATAATAAACTTGTATTGTAAGGAATATAACGCGTCTTATTCCTGAAATGGGAGGAAAGCGGCCATCTCAGGGATAATATATAAATACCCGTTTGGTGAAGAAAACCATGTTTATCAAGCCAGGCAAAGTTGTGCATCGTATGTAAAGTTGTAGCTCGAAATGGTACACGAACTATCATTAACATAGAGCTAAAGGTGCTCTTATACGGGCGATAAAAATTGCCGAATTGCCGCAATTTTGACGTCACGGCCATATCGAGCAATTTCAAGCAATTAGAAATATTGCTCAATATGGGGCAATTATTGCTCCAGTATGGCGCCATTCTGGCTCCATTCGAATTGCCCCCCCCCCCCATCTAACTTTTGAACCGTGGGTTCAAAAAATCCGTATAATTCACGAATGTGAGGCTTAATTAGTACTTTCAATGAAAACTATTTTGAATAGAATCGGTTGAGCCGTTTTTGAGTTATAACTCAAAAACACATAGTAAAATGACGTAAGCGCCGCAAAATATTCCTTAATAAACGACCTTTTGAACAGATTTATTGTAACAGGCCGTTTTCCCTCCCCCTACACCTGGACCGCGCTCGCCCTACTAGAAAAAGAATGGGACATGCATATATGTGCGTACGGGATAGAAATACAAATTGCCTTGAATTTTCCAATCGTCTGGATATACCGGCAATTGTAGTCGGCAATACAGAGCAACACGGAAATGAATGGAGCAATACGGGAAATGATTGCCGAAATAATTGCCGCAATATCTAGAAATTGCCTCGTATTGCTCAATTAATTGCTCCAAATTGCTCCATTAGTTTCGGCAACGTATCGCCGGGCAATAATTGCCCGAAAAATCGCCCGTGTAAGAGCACCTTAACTTTGCAAATGACACAGTGTGGACGAGCTTCACACATGCCTTTTGAAAATTGAGTTTGAAAATGTGACATTTATGGTAACAGCGAGCGTGGTCGTAAGTACTTCAGATGTGCGAGATGCGGAATTTTCCAAAACATTCTCGAAAAGTAGAAAAAAGTACACAACAATTTCAAGATTGAAGAGGATTTTTTTTTATCAACAAAAATCCTTATCATTGGCAAGTATCTATATTTAAAATAAATAACATTTCATATAACAAAATAATAGCTTAGTGGTGATAGTAGACGGGGGCCTTGACGACGACGGGAGCGGCCTTGACGACGACGGGCGCGTGCGTGGGGGCGGTGTTGTGCACTACCGCGTTGAAGCCGTTATGGTCGTCAGCGGTGTACTCCACGGTGCGGATGGAGCCGTCAGCCTCGTGGAAAGAGTAAGAGCCCTTCACGACATCTCCGTCGCGGGTCTCTTGCTGGGACTTGTTGTCGCCGGTGTGTCCGTCAGCCACGGAGTAAGTATACTCGTATTTGGGGTAAGCCTGTAATGGAACACAATGTCAAACGTAAGTAATTTTATTAAATGTCGTTTTATGGTAATTATTTCTAACTTTGTATGTAACATACGATTTCTTCTTCGTGGCGAGCGACGACCTTGGCGATGGGGGCGGAGTAGTGGACGGCGGGAGCAGCGTGGTAGGCAACGGGAGCGGGGGCAGCGTGGTAGGTCACCGGGGCGGGGGCAGAGTGGTAGGCGATGGGGGCAGGAGCGGAGTGGTAGACGGGGGCGGCGACGGCCAGCTTGGCGACGGGAGCAGCGATCAGCTTGGCGGATTGCTGGGGCTGCTCATCGTGACGCACGATGCTTTGGGAGGAGACGGCAGCCTGGGAATAGTGAGGCTCAGGCAAGAGCCCAGCCTGGGAGACCACCACGAAGGCACAGATGACTACTACCTAAACAAAATCATAGGTTATTGTTTGTTTTGTCGCAAATATTGAAATTTCATTTGTACACCAAGAACCTATAAGTACAGGCGCCATCAAATATATCGGAGCGGCCAAGGTCCTCAAAAGTATCTGAACATGCACTTCATTGCCTTGATAATAGAGGCGTTGTTCTGATATTTGTTACCACCTTGGCTGCTCCGATTATCTGGTGGCGTCTATACTACTTACTTTGGAGAACATTTTACTAGTATTCTCTGTCGTGTATAAACAGTAAATGATAAATGTTAAATTGTTCTTGCCTATTTTATACTAAAGGTAGGTACGTATAAAAGCAACCCGTTTGAACTGCATGTCTGATTAGACATGTGTTAGAACTTGATTAATTGACCTTGCCCCGGGTCAGTTTACTCTGTAAAAAAGATAAAAGATATTTATTCTTCAATTTAGGCACATTACAATGCACTTATGAACGTCAGAGAGAAAAGAAACTACCACCGGTTCTAACCCTACACCTCTGACCCGAGAAGTATTACTTATTACCGGCAAGAAACTCGGCGGGACTTATTTTTTCAAAACAGTACTACAAATACATTAAAGATACTATATACAATAATGCGTAGTTCTTCAAGAAGGCATATCAAAACAGCTTGAGAGACAGACATGTACCTGCCTATTGTGTAATTAAAATGAAAAATAAAAATAAAATCCAAATCTGACTGCTTCGCAATACGTTTGATATTATTTCTTACTTGAACTGTGTCCTCTAAATGTTAGATGATTTTATAGATTCTGGTTTGGGCCATGCATATATGTCTGTCATATAGTCCTCGACCCTGTAATAACCCTTTGCATTAAAGTTTTTTTCAAGTATTTCTTAAGAGCGGGAAATGATAGATTCAAAACATCGACGGGTAACTTGTTATAAATATGAATACCCTGGCCAAAAAATGACTTATATGCTTTGCGGACACGACATCGTCTGGTAGCAAGCTTGTTTTTATTTCTAGTGTTATAGCTGTGGATGTCAGAATTCTTCTTGAATGTGTGTATATTCTTTACAACAAAAATAATATTATCATAGATATATTGGGACGCAAGAGTTAAAATATTAATTTCTTTAAATAATTCTCTAATTGATGTACCTGCCTCTAAGTTATACATAAAGCGAATGGCTCTTTTCTGTAAAACAAAAATAGTCTGTATGTCAGCTGCTTTGCCCCAAACCAGAATTCCATATGACATTACACTATGAAAATAACTATAATAAACTAAGCGAGCTGTCTCAATATTAGTCAGTTGTCTAATTTTTCTAACGGCATGAGCGGCTGAACTTAGTCTAAGAGCGAGTTTTTTTATATGAGGACTCCATTGTAAATTTTTGTCCAACGTTGAACCAAGGAACACAGTTTTATCTACTATATCTAAACATTCACCATTTATAACTATATTAGTGTCCATTGGTGCCACGTTTGGCAAAACAAATCGAATACATTTAGTTTTCTTAGCATTAAGTAACAGATTGTTAGTAGTAAACCAGTTTAGTACGCCAGCTAGTGTATTGTTAATTACAGATAAATCATTGGATTGCCGTTCAACTTTGAAAATTAAAGATGTATCATCGGCAAACAAAATCATACCACAAAGGTTTTGTACTACACAAGGTAAATCATTTATATAAACCAAAAACAGGAATGGGCCCAGAATGGAACCCTGTGGCACTCCTAATTTTACTAAAGTCCCTTTAGACTGGGTTTTACTGGGACTGTCTGTCGTATATTAGACTAATATTTTTAGAGACGGTGTTACCGTTACTTATGTTTTTTTTTATCTTGACGTGTTATGATGGCCATAAGCTCGATCCTTTTTTAGACGTTTTGATGACACCGGTCTAATTACTTGTAAAAAATGGGGACACTCGAATTCAACAATTGATATGAGCATAGCATTTAAGGTTTAACTAAACTTAGTAAAACAAAACTGATCCGTAAATGAAAAGTGGTTTGAAAGGCGCATCTCATCTCACATAGGTACTTATGTCGAGGCAGAAGACCATTCTTCTAAAGAATTAATAAAATATCAGTAATATATAATATTATTACTTCCCAAACAATTATATTAATAATTTGATTAGGGGAAATCATAAAATGAACAGACGCAGGAGCCCAAATTACAATGCTTATTGATGTGGATAATGACTGCAATGAGTTCAATTACATACTTTCTTAACTCTATTATTTATTATGTATCCAGTCATTATGGAACGTCATCATGCTTAAATCTGAAGTAAAGCAGACCTCGACTTGGGAAATACCTCCACCTTAGTGCAGAAAATTACAGGCAAAAAGCACAAGATCTCGCTGATAGAGTTCTGTTCAGTTCCTGAGATGAAATGCACTAGGAGGTATCATATCGTACCCATATCGTACTATTGGTTACAATAAGATATAATATGACTGATGATGATGATAAGATGTGTTACAACAAAGTGTGCGTGTCATTGAATTCAAACAAAGGGATGAATTGACAACTTTTATTAATACAAATTAATTTTGATAATACTCTCAATACAAAGTCAAGCTTAAATTTTATCGATAAAAAGATGCTTATTGGTAAGTAGCTGATCGATCAAGTAGATAGCTCTTTTGTTTCCTTAATGCTTCCTTCTACGAACAATTATAATCACAACTCGACGACGCTTCGGTTTTGGACTTCTCCTTTCACGTGGGTGAGCTTCATATACTTTGTTATCCACCATCTCTCCAGTGACGTCAAGATTTCTTCTATGACGAATACCACCAAGACTATCCCCGAGGTTACTTTTGACATAAGGATTCCAGTTTGAAATTATTACATCCCGATGTGTTGGTTCCCTTATTCCTGGGATGTCACGAGCTGTCCTCGCTAATATAGGAACGCGTTCTGGGATGTTAGGATGCGGGAATATAGGCTTTGGTTGATAAGGATTTAGAAGTTCAGGAAGTCTTACACTTCTAGCATTGCGTCTGTTGTAACCCGGGTGCAAAGGACCATTGCTCCTGCTGCCACTAGATGTTCTGGCACTGCTTCCCCCTCTCTTGGCACTGGGTGAATCAACACTACGAGCGCTTCTTTGGCTACTTTCGTGATTAATACGTTCATGCTCATGGTTATTTAGTAAACTTGAAACACTGGGTGACACATCATGTACGGTTGCTGGAACATTGGTTTTTGACGATGGTATGTCACCTGCTTCTCTGGCGTAGCGAAGTAGATTTGGGCCTCGATGTGGTGGCCGATACGTTGGCAATATAATACTGGGTATAATAGGTTTGAACGTAAGACGGTGTGGTGGTTTGTATGTAGGTAGAATTATATTTTGGCTAGTTGATCCGAACACAAATACTATAAGGAGAACCCCCAACACAATATTTAGGTTTAACATCTTGAGTGCTCCTTAGATACGGGGCATAAACTGAACATTAAAATCTGAGTGCTACGTTTTATACCATAGAATAAGGAAACGTGGGTACTTACCCGGCCAATTACTCATGATAAAGAAAAGGGGAAGACCTGCAACTTGTTTGCATATTATATTAGTAACTAAGATGATTAATTTAATCCATACCACTGAGATGCTTACTTCTTTATCTAAAGGTGGTATAAGATTCGCTCATGCCGTCAGTCTCGGTCAATATTTGCTGACGTCATTGTTTTCAAACAACGGGACTTTTCAGAGATAGTACTTATAGAGTACCTACTCATATGTACAAGATTGCTGCGTTAGTATAAAATAAGTAATATATATTATGACGTTACTTGAAAATATTAATGAAATGAAAATCTTTAATTAGACAAAGTTTAAAATAATATTGTAAATTGCAACACATAATATATAATCCCAGTGTAATTAATACAGAAAACAATTAATTAAATAAAATTAAAACAAAAATAAAACACTAAACTGCTACTTTGCATTTGATCATCTACATACTATATTAGTTAAGAAATAAATCTAAAATAACATTATAGCAGACGTATTATAAGCAACTAAAGGCTCGTAATTTATTTTCTTTTGAAAAATCTGGGGAAAAAATGTAAAAGGAAAGATAAATCACTGACATAAATATGAACTGATTAACCGCAGTATTATAGTTATTAAAGCTATTTCAATTTGGTACAGAGGTGTTATCAAAATTACATCTAAAAGATGTTGTTATCTGTAAATGTTTAAGTTTTAGTAGGCATCTCATTCTACTTATAGTTAACATAAAATTGTTAAACAATTGATAACAAGGAAAAGATTTTCTGGATAAGCCTATCTTTTCTGAAGGGTAAAATCTTGAAAATACAGAATCCTCAATATTTATTTAAAATACAGGATTCACAAAAGATCAACACGACTTTGGTACATGCAGCAAAATTTTAAATTTATCAGCCTTACATACTTGTTCCTGAGATACAGCTCGCTGATGGATAGATAGATAGCCGGAAAGAAAAACAGACAGCTGGGTCTTAGTAATTCAATAATATCTGTTTGCTAAACAACTTTACCTACGGCGTATTTTTTTTTGAAAAATGGGGTTAAAATTTCTCTAATATAAAAAAAATACATTTGAGATTGCAGTCTATTTTATTATACCTTAATAAATTTTACTTCATAACTTAAGTAACAACACATGTAAAGTTCCATTAATAAATAAGTTGATTTAATTATTTATATAAAAATATTATTATAATTTAATGTTTAATCAGTACATTTGGTTTAAACTGAATCGCATCTAGAACACCCGAATGAAATGTATTCAAGTGTATCGGGTTCTTTCGTGTGGGTGATTGCAGTACTCCTAGGTTTACGGACCCAGTGTTGAATTTGTTATGATAAGCTAAACGCGGAATCGGCTGAAAATACTCATTTTCATTCAACCGTTGAGATATTGCGACGAAGGGATTTTCCTGCCTGTAACAACATAATTACACTAAAAAAATAATTTCTTACTGTCACACAGTAAAGTGATTTTATTTATTTATATATTTAACCTTTATTGCACAAAAGAAAGTCTTAAAGTACAAAAGGTGGACTTGATTTTCATTAAGATTAACTGTTTTGTACCTACAATATCAATAAATCTTTGAAAAACAGTAAAGTACAGTCAGCATTAATAATATGTATACGAATTTGAGTCTTATCCACAGACACATAAGTGCCGAAATGTTTGCATATTTTTGATGCTGACTGTACAAAACAGTAAAATGACTGTTTGGACATTACTTATTATTAAAAAAACCATAGGTTTAGCTACTCAAAACAGTAAAATTTACTATCATTCTTTAATGTTTTCGGAACAGTAAAATACAGTGTGTAAATCTAATCTAATAAGGGCGAATCTCTTAACTGTGATTGATTAGTATAGGGCATAATAAATGTAATTAGATAACTTTTACTTAGAGTTACAATTAAAGTTTTATCCATACAAAATAATTTAGCCCGCAAAGTAATGCAAACGTACTCGCGTTTAAAAACGCTCGTTGACAGTTATTTTCAATACCATGTTTACAGTTCATTGCTGCTGATAAAATTTTAAAAAATAATTATTGGGTCACAGTTAAGTGTAACTTAAAAAACGGCCAAGTCGGACTCGCGCATGAAGGGTTCCGTACCATTATTTATAAAAACCAGCCGTAGGTAGCTACACTAGCTACTATCGACTAAATTATTATCGCAAGGTCGTATCTGCCTAAGTACGTAGTTTTTGGAGATAACTCAAAAACGCCTAAACCGATAATGTTCAAAATAATTTTCGTTGAAAGAATATTTAAAGGTGTATCTTCTTGATTTTTTTTCATAATTTTTGGACTTACGGTTCAAAAGTTACAGGGGGGAACACAATTTTTTAGATTTACGGGGCGATTATTTCTGAAAATATCCACTTAATTAAAAAATGTTTAAAGAAACCGCAATGTTATTTTTAGAGACCTATCGATTTATGTGCATCATGTTGATATTTGGCTAAACAATTTTTTTTGACAATTAGTTACATGTATGGAGTGCCCCCCCTAAAAATATTTTTTTTTGCAATTTCTCTACAAAACTAGGTAGCGGCACACACAATACAATAAAAATGTGATAATGATACGTCTTATAGTTTCCAAGTAAAATGGCTGTGACATACGGACGGACAGACAGACAGACATAACGAATCTATAAGGGTTCCGTTTTTTGCCATTTGGCTACGGAACCTTAAAAACATCTTAATTAATGATTACACTAATGAGTTCTACATATGTCTGGTTTAAGTATAATTGATCGTTATGCTCCCCTGGAACTATTTAAAGCAGTAGACGTTACGGTTTATCAGTGGTATTCACCGCTTATTTTTCTCAGTGTATATTAAATACTAATGAAATATACACACAGCTTTTAAATATGTAACATAGACTTCATGAATCAGATAATATTATTTTTTGTTCTTCATCAGTTTTTGTTGCAATAGACAACTTGACCAGATTTTGTTTTAGTAAATCAAATGCATAAGTTCCTGTAAAAATTACCATAAACATCATTGAGTGCCTTATTTGCTTAATTTATCGAAGATGATTACGACAATGGAACCATGAATAAACCATAAAGTTATTTCAAATTATAAAATTATTTTCTAAATCGATAGCCATGTTCGATTATAAATTAAAAGTTATAATTAATATTAAGATACACTAATTTGATGGAGTGGATCTAATGATGAAGTCAACATGATTCGTGGAACTTTCCTTAGATTGAATGAGTGCATAATGAACATTTTGATATATATTTACCGATTATTCAGAGACTCGTTGTCCGATTTTGTTAAATATATAACCACTACAATTGGAAAAATAAAAACTTTTTCCAAAAAAAAGATAAACCGACTTCTAAAAGGATAAAGTGAACTGTTATATTATTTATATGCGTTACCAACTGATATGTTTGAAGTCGGTGCCAAGCCAAAAGATGAAGACCTTAGATGAAGAAGGATAAATAATTTAAACTGAACCACGGGCTTCGTACGTAAGATACGGATAGTCCGAACAGTCTGTTAACAAACATAAGACGCATGATTATACTTTCTGTACCTACTTGCCTAACAGTTAACGCATGGTAGAAACGAATGGACGAAACCTACGTGCAATCCATACCGTATTAGATTAGTTATACAGGGTGTAACAAAAATACTGGTGATCCGTTTAAGGGCATAATTGGTGTCGTATTGCGAGTAGGAAAAAGTAGGAGAAAAAATTTTTGAACGCGAAAAAAATTTTTTTTTGTATGGGGCGAGTCGTCCCAGCTGGCCAACCTTCCTTACAAAACCAAAAAAATTTTTCGCGAGAAAATTATTTCTTCTTAGTTTTTCACAATAAGAATACGATACCAATTATGCCCTTAAAAGGATCACCAGTAACAAATCGCCTCGTTTCTATTAACTCTTCCAAATTTGGCTTGGCACCGACTTCAAACATATCAGTTGGCAACGCATATAAATAATATAACGATTCATTTTATCTTTTTTGAAGTCGGTTTATATTTTTTTTGTAAAAAGTTTTATTTCTTTTATGGTAAGTACGAGTAAACATGCGCACCACTTACTTTGGAAAATTTTTGACGCCAAGATTAAGTCTATTAGATATTTTCGGATTCTTAGCCGTTGTTGCAGTGATGTGGTAAGGCTGCTGTTCCAGTAGTCGCTGATGTTTGTGGTAAACGGCCAATTGATGTACGCCTGCCTGTTAATAAAACATAAATAATCTCATGTTTGATGACATGTTTAGTACTGACTGTACATTTAATTATTAAAATAGCCTTCATAGTACCATGTCATATTTTGGTGTCGAGATTTCGTTGAATTTTGGCCAGAGACGTGAATGATTCTCATCATTATGATACATTTTAATATCATGGTTCAAATGAGGCCTATAGGTAGTAACACCAATGTTCTGCTCTTTTGATTGAATGTTTGCTTGCTTTGCTGTTTGGTTTGCTGATTTAGCAGGATTCTCATTTTGTTTCAATTGTTCGTTTCTATAGGCTGGATCAGACACAATTGAAGTATACAAGACGGGAGTTGCTGGATATGTATTTTCTCTTGAATTGAAGGGCAGCAGACCAAATTGATGATTTCTCACCAGATAAGTGTTTGGACTATTTTCATGCCACTTCTGAGTATCTTCATGCCCTTTCGGACTGTCCTCTTGTTTCTTTGACGTATAATCATGTATTGCTCTGTATTGGTAAGATATGGGAACATCTTTTCTTACAAAACTTTGTGAATAAGTAGCTTGATTAGAATCTGTTTGTGGATAACGCGGGGGTGCTCCAAAACACATAGTTATTATTGTAATGACAAACGTAACCTGAAACAGACAATGTAATTAAACTAAAATTGACGATATCAAATTCTTTGGTGTTATACATATGTAATTTTAGCATTTAAATTTACTTTAAATTTAATTTGAAGCTCACTTTTAAAATCATCTTGCAAGAGTTTCGTCTGTAGACCACTCGGAAGTGTTCGTGTCCGGATGCAAAGTGCTTCACTTATTTATAGGCACGTAGTTAAGTACAGAGAGAAATTACATGTTATATAACAATGTTTTTTCTGCACGTAGAGCAATTGTTCGCCTGTTCGGTAGCCTCCGGCGAGCGACTCCTGTAACAAAGCCGATGGGCTCCGGACCTTTCACCTGTTTTTTTCGATTCAGAGGTTGCTAGAGAGACATTGGTTGTGGCGAATGCGAGTCGACTAACTGGACTACTCGAGGGTCACTTGCCAATTGTACGCTTTGTTTTAGATATAATGGGATCAATGTGTTACTTCCTTCCAATTGTGTAAAATTATTTTGGGAGGATGATCTTAGGTTGTCCATGGGAATCGGATTTGTTATGAGTCATGCGAGCGAAACAATTGTCGGTTGTACAAAAACATATCGTGTGCCCCTCTCATTGATCGACATCATGCAACTTCTCCACATTCTACTAAGATGCTACTATTGGGACAGTTATGAACCTAAGTGATGTATATCATATATATAAAAAAATATCTGGCCAGTCACGTTTAAAGTGCGTTCGTAGGTTCTTTTCATGTGCAATTTTTACACAATTCGTGATTTACATTATTATGACGAAAGTAAATTAATCTGAGATTAGCTAGGTATTTCTAATTCAATCCGCACGGTGTGGGAGGCAAGTTGTTGACACTCACGTGGAGGCCAGTGCCCGAGGCGTCGCGGGCAGTATGGTGTAAGTGATGGGCATATGGCGATGTGTGGTGGTGGGGAGGATGTAGATATTAGTGTTATAATAGATTCAAAGTTTTTACTATTGCTTCGAAAATAGTAATCTGAATAAATCGCGCGACTACAACCACTGTCGACCGTCGAATTAAAAAAAAAACTAAGTTTATTTTTTTAATTTTTTTTAATTCGTCAGTGGTCGTAAATATTTAGTTACGTGCAACAAAATGTGAGGCTTCCGTACACTTTCTTATTTTGTATACAACGACGATGGCATAAAAGCAAACGGCCTGCCTGATGGCAAACAGTTACCGCAGCCTATTGAACCCTGAAACCCCTGAAACTCTAAGAGGTATTAAATTTGCGTTTCAGAGCTTTAAATTCTCTTAATTCTCATAAATTCATTGATTAACACTTTATTCTCAATTGTTATTGTTAACAATCTTATTCAAAACGGTATTTGTTAAGATTACACCGTGGCGGTTGGGGTTCTAAAGGATCATGTCGAATTTGGCCTACACTTCAACAAGCGTGCTATATATACGACAATTTATAGCAGATTTTTTGCTTAATCGTCCATATAATAAATTCCAACGGACACTTCTTAATTACTCAAAGCAAAAATAAAGAACTTATAGTCTGGCAAACCAAAAGCGCAGTAACAGTCAGAGTAACATGCTATACCCATCCCTTTTTTAGTGGTGAAAGTACTAGCATTAGACAAAGACAGTATGATTTTCCCTGTCTATGCTTGAAGTGGAACAAACTCTGGCCAAACTATAAATCGAGATATGGGTCTTTCCTCTTTTTTCTATTACGAATGACACATTTTCCTTCCGGTTGTTATGTGTGCGTTTTAATTTTCAGTATTTTAGCCATCTATTTATAACGACTACACGCAAATAATTAAAAAGTACTCCATATTAAATCCAATTAAATCATATAAAAGGAAGAGACTTATTTTTTGTTCATAATTTACTTAATCTGGCATTGTATAGTTATTTTATCGTTTTAATGTAGTGTCAGTATTTATAGGATAATGCAGCAACCAAACGCTTATTTTATCTTTTGCCACATGAACTGAACTGTCAATTCTTACATGTTATTGACAATGTAAATAAACGTTGTTTTGATTTTCCTTACTAAAGAATAAAGTGTGAAAAAAGCAAATAATAATAATGTGCTTTTAACCAAGAAAATCTATAAACCTCAAAAGTATCTTCACCTGATTAGACCCAGGGTACGTCAAAAAGAAGCATAAGTACGAACAGTTTCAAATAAGTTAGCGCAAAGAACGGACGGGACGTTTCATTCATGGCTGGCTCGCATGTCTAAATATCGAAATGGTAAGTGCGAGATTATTTAACTACCTACATACCTACGGGGCTATCATGAAAACTAAAATGATATTACATTATTTCAAAAATTATATTCTATGTATGAAATTGTAAATGAATCAGTTTGTAAAGAACAGTGTTGTACTAAGGTACATTTTAATTATCGATATTATATGTGTGTTCATTTCACAGGACGAGACTCACTTCACCGCAATGATGCTGCAGTCGTCTAAGAACGGATTTATTCCAGAATTGGAACAAGGAAATTGTACATCGCACTGTGTTTCTGAAGATTATTCTATGAAGTATCTGCTGTCGTCAGGTGGCAATAAAAGATGTGGTTATTAAGATGTAGCTGAATAGTTGCAAAGCAATTAAAAGTAATAAAATAATTAAATAGTATTGTTTTATTGATACCGTTTTTGACGATTCTTCAATATTATAAACACATGATATCCTTCATAACAATTATTTTATCGATATCGATAAAGTGTAGCTAACAGGTAGGTACAACGCTACATACTGCTGTCATTACATCGGTCAATCCGTGCTTTTGCAAAACCGAAATGACGTAATGTCATACAAGTTCCATATGACATACGACTTTTGAATCAGGTGAGGTCAGGTGACGACTTAACTGTTATTATGGCGATTCTAACCTCAAAATCTTAAAGAAATTCGGCTTTTGCGCTTTTCTGTGAAGTGTCCGTGGATTTCTGTTAATTGCCAGGAGTTTTATTTTATATTTGGAGCCTAACTATATACCCCTCATGTTTGTTGAGTCTGGTGCCAAGCTTGTATGGAAGCGGAACATCATCCTTTTCCCGGTTTTTGATATACAGGTTTTATATATACTTTGATGCTAATATTTAAGACATAATGAACATTCTTTTATTTAATTTATGATTAGTTGATAATTTGAATTTTATTACCTCTCGACTATCAAAAATGATTTATAAATTCTAACAATTGAGGTATATTTCATTGAACGCTCGATAGAATTTTATAACACCAGATTTTATGACTTGAGGCATATATAACGCATGAATACAATAATGTGTTATAATGTCTCGAGCCGGTCAACTATGCGGTTATCCCTGACCTTACACGAGCCACAAATTCGACGCAATGCACTACTTGCCTGTCATTATATTATTGATGGCTTCGAAGCTGATATATGTATTACTCTGTCAACTGACTAATTGACAGAGATAAAGATTTAACCCAATTGTAATAACATTGTAATCAGTGTCGTTTTGTAACGGCGTCTTTAATGCGATCTTTTGCGTAGGTACAGCTGTGTACATTTATTTTGTGATGTAATATAACCTAAGAAGAAAGACGAAGATTTATCGTATTAGAAAGAATAACTTTAAAAATTATGGAACTGTTGAAACTATAATAAAAAATATTAAATGGATTTATTCCCCTCGCTGCTACCTAGTACCTAGAGGTCTATTGTATACCTAGTAGGGATATGTTTTACAACTACCTAGTTCTAAAAATTTCCATACGTACCTATTTTTAAACTTATGAGGTACCTATTTAATACTATTTCGTACCTACCTGATAGGTAGCAGCATCTTCCGAAAGCCTAAACAACAATAAACAAAAAAAAAAACTGCGCGCGCCAACCCGCCTGCCAAGCGTGGCGCGTATGGCAAACCCCCCTTTTTAAAGGGGAGGCCTATGTTCAGCAGTGGACGTCTTATGGCTGAGATGATGATGATGATGATGATGATGATGATGATGATAGGTAATAGTGAAGAGAGGAAACTTTCACAGCGACAGTCACCACGTGGTCACCACATAAACACTTGCTATTTTACCTGTGGCTCTGTGTCTTTTTCATTATTGTATTTATTTTTAATTTTTATTAATTTGATTCGCCGCTTTTTAAGCATACAGGTTTAATTATCGAATAAATCACAGACAATCATAAACTTAGTGTTACCGACGATAAATTATTGTAGCAAACCAGACAAACTTGAAACCTTGAGTAACAAATGATAGTGAATTTCATTGATGCGCTCGAGTGACTCATCTTCATTCATCGATACTAGTAGGTCGATAACCTCAAAGTCCGTGACATGAGGCAATTTATGAAGATGCCTAATACCTATTAACTAACCTAATGAGCTCAACGTGTAGTATTATTTAGGAAGGCTATAAGTACCATGTTTGCTTTATGTAGTTTAGGTAAAAACAAAAAAAAACATTTGTAATATTGATCAGGTATAAAACCAATTAAAAAAAAAGACAAAGTAAACTTTTCACCTGAAAATGCGAAACTCGTAGATGGCTAACGTAATCGAGTTAAACAGTTGTGTGTAAATAATTCTATCAATGGTGCACCGTTAAGAATTATGTCCAAATTGTAAATAATGTATATATATAAAAGATCGTGTGACCGTGTGTCACCTAATCACGCAATTTTAATCATTATTACATGTGTACTTACTGCACCAAAAAAGTTTGTTATATTTGACCCATAGTCAATACCAGACCACGCCGCGACCCGACGACCTTGTCGCGCCCAAAAACCGAGCACTATAAAAGGCACACGTTACACATCCAATGCATCAGTTGATCACTAGTCAACAAACAATATGTTCTCCAAAGTAAGTCATGAAATAATAATATAAGTGAGAAAATAGTGAAAAGTTTAATAAGTGAAAATATTAGGGAAAACACCAATGGATTGTACTAAATATTGCCTTTGTTTATAGATCGTTGCTGTGTGTGCCTTTGTGGCTGTAGCCCAGGCTGGCCTTATTGCCGAGCCCCACTACTCTCACGCTGGAGCCGTCTCATCCCAAAGCATCGTGCGTCACGATGAGCAGCCCCATCACGCTACTAAGCTGATCGCTGCTCCCGTCGCCAAGCTGGCCGTGGCTGCCCCCGTCGCCTACCACGCCGCTCCCGCTCCCATCGCCTACCACGCCGCTCCCGCTCCCATCGCGTACCACGCTGCCCCTGCCCAGGCTCACTACTCCTCGGCCGGTGCCGTGTCCTCCCAGAGCATCGTCCGCCACGACGAGCAGCCCCATCATGCTACCAAGCTGATCGCCGCTCCCGTCGCTAAGGTCGCCGTGGCTGCCCCCGTCGCCTACCATGCCGCGCCCGCTCACTACGCCGCCAGCCCTATCCAGTACGCCGCCCCCATCGCCAAAGTGCTCGCGCCCGCCCCTAAGCTGATCGTCTCTGCCCACCACCAAGAGGAGGAATACGTGAGTATCTTTATTCATGAAGATATACAAGATTAGTACAATGAAAACTAAAATACAAATTGCCAAGTTATTAAAACTACAAATCACTACAACTAAACGATTCTCATCACTTTTTGCGTTTACAGGCCCACCCCCAATACGAGTACTCTTACTCCGTGGCTGATGGGCACACCGGCGACAACAAGTCCCAGCACGAGACCCGCGACGGCGACGCCGTGCATGGCGAGTACTCACTGCTCGAGGCCGACGGCTCCGTGCGCAAGGTGCAGTACTCCGCCGACGACCACAACGGCTTCAACGCGGTGGTCAGCCACTCAGCGCCCGCGCACCATCACTAAATCCTTCTACCGCAATTGCTGATTGTATAAGTTAGGAACACGGAACTGTAAATAGTCAATAATATTTATTTTTATAATAATAAAAGCAAATTGTTGAAATTTAAAATTCTCTTCTTATTATCTCCAAACGCATCTCATTATTCATGAAGATTGTCATGTCATGTCTTAATGGTAACTTTTACGTTTGACGTTGCTGATAAGAAAACAATTCAAACTACTTTTTGATTCAATGCTATTTTTGTGAAAATGGAAAATTAAAGAAAACCATATATATTATACCTTTGTATTAACGAAATATTACTAATTATTACCGTGGATTGCTAGTAATAGGAATAGGTGTAGCTAAATATTTAGCAAAAAGAGGAAAAGCAACATTAGACCTGTAAAATTTGCATCTGTTGGCGTTACATGCACTGCGCGCTGCAAAAAGATAAAAATAATGAAAGATTTACTGCTGATACAGATATTTTGGGTAAAAGATTTTCAAATTTTTTTCAATTGGTCAGTAGGTAATAATTATTCGTTCATTAAAATTAGGGGTTTTAATTACAAATTCCAACTTCGAGAAAGAGGTCAACCGCCGAATCCAACTCGGTTGGGCAGCGTTCGAGAAACTACGTAATGTCTTTTCGTCCGACACACGTCAGTGCCTCAAGACGAAAGTCTTCAACCAATGTGTGTTACCAGTGATGACTTACGGCTCCGAAACGTGGTCTTTCACTATCGGCCTGATCTCAAAGCTCAAAGTCGCTCAGCGAGCTATGGAGAGGGCTATGCTCGGAGTTTCTCTACGTGATCGAATCAGAAATGAGGAGATCCGTAGACAAACTAAAGTTACCGACATAGCCCACAGGATTAGCAAGCTGAAGTGGCAATGGGCAGGCCACATTGCACGCAGAGCAGATGACCGATGGGGTCGAAAAGTGCTCGAGTGAAGGCACGGACTAGCAAGCGCAGCGTAGGACGTCCACTCACAAGATGGACAGACGACCTTATAAAGGTCGCCGGAAGACGCTGGATGCAAGTCGCTTCCGACTGATACTTATGGAGGTCCAAAGGGTAGGCCTATGTTCAGCAGTGGACGTCTTATGGCTGAGATGACGAATGATGATGATGATGATCTCTTATGAGAGATGAATTACAAATACTGATCCTATTGCAACATTTTTTTATGATTAGGAAATTTAGGAACCCAAGAACTAACATTTATTCTATTGTATAGGTAATGTTCAAGACCAATTAACTTAAGTTACTTTTTTCAGAATATATGTACGAAATATTTATCATTGAAAAACATGAAAAACATCGTGATAATACCGAATAAAATCCCCTCTCTGACCAACTCAGAAACAAGTCTGAAGGCACTCGCTTTCGTTAAAACAACTAAACTGCTCACGCCAGTTTTATGGATTAGATTACTTTCCTAAGGGTGCGTTTCCACCAGAGCTGTGCGAGGATGCGTTGCGGGGAATGGGCTTGTAATGAACCGATAGAAACGCTTCATTTACCTAATCTCGCTCAGCACAGCACGCCTAGCACATGAGTGACGCGACAGTATCTCGCGCGCGAGATAGACTACCCGTCTCTTTTTAATTGACACAGTCAGAAAAGGATGGATAGACTATCTCGCGCGCGAGATACTGTCGCGTCACTCATGTGCTAGGCGTGCAGCTCTAGTTAAAACAGAGAGAGGTTTTTGTACATACAAAACAAAAGAAAGATGTGTTGCGAGGTACCAGAGACTATAGAGATATAGACGACCACAGCCTAAGAACTTTTTGAAGCTCAAGGCTATTGCGCCCTCTGTCCGAAAGCCGCCTAAATATACCAAAATTGTAAGAGAAAATGTCACCTTCAGTACTACTCCACCTAGTAACAAATAGCGTACTAAGTAGTACACTAGTAGCTCATTATATTACATATTCATTTATTGTAGTGAATTGGGAATTTGGGATCAAATTATAAATATTTTGTAATAAACCACTACTCAGGTAGACGTTTTCTTTAGGTTACCTATTTCTCGTCGTTGTTAGTTATTTCATATATATGTTAACTCCCAAGCCTACATATTTATACATACAGATTTAACCAGACAGCAAATAGTTTTTTTTTATATAACTACCGGAGGCCTTAATCACTTTTTATTTCGGATAATTATAACATCTACTTATTTCTGTTTATAATTTAGAATAGTATAATATTTTTTATCACGTACAACCATATCTACACATGCAAGAAGCAACAAAATAAAAACATCTATAGTACCTAAAGCAGAATAACAGACAGTGTGACAAAAGAGATGCATTCAGCGTTTTTTGTGGCGCAGACTATATTTAGTTTTTTTTTAAATTAGAATTCAGTAAACATAGAAACAGAAGTTGCCAACCTGTTCTAACCTGTTCTGTTTGAATGTTCAATTTAAACACACTGCAAGCACACCAACAAATAGAAACTACAGCGCTGGTTTTCAGTTTCTATTACACACAGATTAGCCTAAAGATTAATATCGTATTTAATCGATTAGTGTATGAATGCCTTATAATATTTATTACAGCCTATTTCGTGATACCTATGATTACATATACATAGACCTACTTGAGTTTTGGAATAAATACACTTTATTAAATATGTTTTGTCAACCACATACCAAACTATTGCCCTTAAGATAAACTTTTTACAAGTTTTCTATAAAATAAATTGAGTTCTTTTAAAATTAAAAGGGATTATTGCAGACTTTTGAAACCTCAGTTTAACAGTAAATTTTTTAATAAGAGACGATTTAGATTTCAACATTTTGCTTTTATTAATATAAAAATAAATAATATTGACTATTTACAGTTCCGTATTCCTAACTACTGCAATCAGTAATTGCAGTTGCAGAATTTAGTGGTGGGCGAGGAGAGCTGGCGCATGCGCGGCGTGCGCGGGCGCGGAGTGGCTCACCACCGCGTTGAAGCCGTTGTGGTCGTCGGCAGAGTACTGCACCTTGCGCACGGAGCCGTCGGCTTCGAGCAGCGAGTACTCGCCATGCACGGCGTCGCCGTCGCGGGACTCGTGTTGGGACTTGTTGTCGCCAGTGTGGCCGTCAGCCACGGAGTAAGAGTACTCGTATTTGGGGTGGGCCTGTAAATGTAAAATGATTAGAAACGTGTTGTATAACCTTACTTTTTTCGAGTAATTTAATGTGATATTTTATTTTATGGTATTGCTACGACGGAAGATACTCACGTATTCTTCCTGTTGGTGGTGGGCAGAGACGATCAGCTTGGGGGCGGGCGCGAGCACCTTGGCGATGGGGGCGGCGTAGTGGACGGGGCTGGCGGCGTAGTGCGCGGGCGCGGCGTGGTAGGCGACGGGGGCAGCTATGGCGACCTTAGCGACGGGAGCGGCGATCAGCTTGGTAGCATGGTGGGGCTGCTCGTCGTGGCGGACGATGCTCTGGGAGGACACGGCACCGGCCGAGGAGTAGTGAGCCTGGGCAGGGGCGGCATGGTAAGCCAGAGGAGCGGGGGCGGCGTGGTAGGCGATGGGAGCGGGAGCGGCGTGGTAGGCGACGGGGGCAGCCACGGCCAGCTTGGCGACGGGAGCAGCGATCAGCTTAGTGGCGTGATGGGGCTGCTCATCGTGACGCACGATGCTTTGGGATGAGACGGCTCCAGCGTGGGAGTAGTGGGGCTCGGCAATAAGGCCAGCCTGGGCTGCCGCCACAAAGGCGCACAAAGCGAGAACCTGTAAATATTATAAATTTAATAAAAATTGTCGGATTTATCACGCCGTATTGTGATTTTTTAGGGTTTATTTTCACTGCACTTAACACTTATTATCACGTGAGTATGCACTAGCACTTACTTTGGAGAACATTGTTGTTTGTTTAGTGAGTTCACACTGATACATTACATATGAGGAGGGGTATTTATATAGTTATTTGGTCGGGGCAAGGTCGACAGGTCACAGAACCATTTCGTGATTAATTATTGTCGCTCGATGAGAAATTTGACCGTAGGCTGAGTTGAAGTAGAGCACCTTGAAATTTGGACGACTTTTACATACTTCTTGCAGTTTAATAACATTTGGCATCCAGACTCTATTATTTTAAAGTCAGGAGTTATTTTACTAGTTTATTCTCAAAAAAATAGTTTTGCGGTGGAATTTTCAATAAAGGAAAAATTCACCTCAGCTTCATTGTCACTGTTTTGTATTTTAATATTAGGTACCTATTTAGGTGTACAAACAGCAACACACTTAACTGACCATCGATAGACCTTATGCCATTGCAATAGGGATTACAAATAGTCAGCTAACGGTGTTGGCGATGGTATTACACCTAGTGACTCAAGCGAAATTATTTATTCGCACTAAGAGAGTTAGAAACACACTGAAGTAGTATAATAATGGGTCAGTTGGTATAATAATGGGACAATCTGAGTCGAAAATGATTTGCTTTGTTTGCCTTTGAGTATATGTATAATTGTATATAGGTAATTGTATGTACCGCTACACATGTCCAAAGTAGTTCAAGATAAAAGTCAACATTTTGAAAGGATAATTGGAGTGAGTGAGTGGATTAAAAAAATAGTTACAGATTTTGATTAAGTTCTACATACTTTATTTGCTCTTAAAATAAAATGAGGTATTCAACAATAACAAGTTCTTAACAATTAAACAACCGATAATTTATGGTATTAGTGATGGTGGTATTTGGGTGCAGCGTGTTGCGCGTGACCTTCACGCTTGACCTCAGCATTGAACCTGAAACAGAAGTGACAATAAGATAAAGTTACAAAAATTATTTACCTTATTAAAACGGGGTACTTACCCCGTTCTTGTGTTGATTGATGTTAAATAGCTTAAAATCGTATAATAGAGGCAAGATAATGTATTATATTTTAGAAGTGAAGTAAGAAATTTAAGTGACTTGAATATTGAACGCAATGCCCTATATTTACGATAAAATTAAACAAGAGATCCTACTAGCTTTTGTTCTGGCTTTTGCCACGGCGCAACTTATCACTTGACTTGGCTTTTTTCTAAGATAAGTGCAAGCAAAGTTTCATGCTTTCTTTCTTATTTCGAATGACCCCCGATTTTTTTTTATTTGTTAATGATGAGACCAAAGTGCAAAAGGCAATGTGAATAACAGAAAACTATCTTACCCGCTGTGCTTATCGGCGGTGTAATGAACGATCCTAACAGTGCCGTCAGCCTCGTGCAGGCTGTAGTAGCCCTTCACGACGTCGCCGTCGCGGGACTCGTGCTGGGACTTCTTGTCGCCGGTGTGCGGGTCCTCCACCTTGTACTCGAACTCGTATTTGGGGTGCGAGTAGTAGTCGTGGTGGCCTTCCGGCGCCTTGCCGGGCACGTCGTGGCGCTGGATGTTTTGTGAGGAGACAGCGTGGTGTGATTCGAGGGCGGGCTGATGATAGGATACGATATGAGCCGGCTCGTGGTGTGCTTGGTTGCCTTGTTCGTGTCCGTGGCTATGATGAGTCTGGTGTAAAACGATGCTTTGAGATGAGTATGCATGCCCGTGCTCTTGCTTCTGTTGCTGCTTATACTGGGCGGCAGCTACGGCAAGTGTTACGGCGACAAAGATGACCTGCAAACAAATAAAAAATATGTTTATTGTTTTACGACTTTCAATCTGGAGATCTTGAGTACAAAGCCCGGCCCAAAAAATTTTTTGAAACTTGTACTCATATTAACGGAATATTTTTTGATTTTTAGCAACTACTTTTCGGTGAAGGAAGAATCGTGAAGAAACCGGACCTCATCCCAATAAGGCCTAAATTCACTTCTGGGTTAGATGGTTAGATGGCAGTTGCTTTCGTAAAAGCTAGTGCCTACGCTAATTCATGGGATTAGGTTGTCAAGCGGATCCCAGGCTCAATTAAGCCGTAGCAAAGGCCGAGACAAACGATAGGAGAATGATGATGATATAATAACTTTTTATCCCATTATGCTTGTTATTCAGCTAATAATTCATTAAATCCAATATTAAAACAATTTTATTTACCTTTGTATACATGATTGGATATTTGTTATCACTTTCGAAGTAAAACACAACTGATAACTGGAATATGTCAACTACAGTATTTTATAGTAATACTTTTACAAATGTTTCGTAAGGACAGGACTTCGAACAAACCTGAATTATTTCAATTTCATTCATTTAGCGAGTAAGTGTAAGTAAACAACCTTGTATTTTTTTCGTTTTGATGTAAATGCTTTCATTTCTGTTACCACAGTTCCCATGCAATATAAATACGATAAATACTGACGAGACAGCTCTTGACTGTGATAATTTTGACGGAAAGAATTAGGATCTTAGGTTTTGTGACATTATTTTCTTGTAGATTAATTAACTGATGATGATTCTCTTGCTCTTATTTATTACTTAGCGTGCCTTTGTCGTATCGGCGCAGCGTGTCTTTTTCTCGATTATTTTCTTACCTAATGGTCAACTGAAATTGAAGTAAATAAAACGGTTTGTAAACTGATATAATTGTTGGTCCTCAAAATGATCCATAATCCATAAATACATGTAACATGTTTAAGGTCTAGTCATATGAACTCGATCAAATACTTAGTTCGGTCAAAAAGTGAGGCTGAAAGAGAAGTTTATCTAGGGGAGTGTGTCTCGTTTGACATAAGGAGCAGTGGCGGCGCGTCTAAAATATTTTTAAAGATTAAGATTTAAAGATTTTAAAGATAAGGCATTTAAGGATTTTAGGCAAGCCGAAGCTAATTTGGATTTCTTTTTCTTCATTGATCTGTAGGGAAGTTACCCAAGCACTTAATAGGTAGGAAAGCCGGTGGGAATCGGGTTCTATGGACCCGCCGCTACTGTTAATTAGGTAATGACGTCATTAGACAATCAAAATGTCAATATGTGCATCAAATGTGTCAATTTTGTAACGAGTGCGAGTTAGACACCGCTGGCAGGTTTATGCTCTCTATCGGACCGTTTTTACTACTTTTTAATAGTCTTGAAAACGACTGTTTTGCTCAGCAATAAGTTTCAACTGTGGTTAGGGAAAAAGTGTAAGAATTAGATCCACTTCATATAAATTCATGGGCCTAGTCAATACGGCCAAAAATTACATACATTGACAATGTAAACATAGAATGAACGTTTTAAGAAGGCAGCTTTTTTATTGAAAAATCTTCTCTTAACGTAATATTGTTTTTTTTTTGGATCGATCCTAACAATTATTTTTCTGAATACCAATGAATGAAGTGCCTAAGGCGTTACTTTTAACAAGCAAGCAAGTCGAAAAAAACACACGCACACAAATTATTGCAAATTAATAAATCTTATCTCATTGCGATAGTTGACAGGTGGTAAGATCTTTATGTAAAGGATGAAAGGTAGGTATATATATATGTATATTAATATTAGTACCTAGTATAAAGATCCCTTTGGGTCGAAGTGTATCTATATGGGCCCCCAAATTCAATAAGATAAGATAAAACCTAGTACAGTCAACGCCATAAATATGTGTACACTTTGGACCTTACTCAATTGTAATAAGGTTCAAAAGCGTATACATATTTCAGGCGTTGACTGTACCTACTCTAAATCTGTAAAAGTATTTAGGTACCTACTCTAATATCTTAGCAATCACACGACAAAGCATGTAGGTACGTATTGGGCAGTGCCACTAACTAATAGATAAATTACTATAAGTATGTATTTTATTGTAAACAATGAAAAATGTACTTCTTTAGAAATTATCACGATAATATTCATAGGCAATTTTATGCACCTATAAATCCTATAATATATGTGGCATATTAAAGTACCTCAGTTAATATTTTTTTATGGTTTTCCGAGTTTCTCCTTTCTCTGCGGTAACTATGGCTAGTATGTAAAATGTTTGAACCCCTATACATGCAAAAACAGTCTTTAATATTTACTACTCTTTCTTTGCAATAACTTACCTGGTTACAAATGTTTATATAAAAAATCGAGAAAACTTTTTGAGAAAATTTAGTGTAAATTTCTACGGTTAGCAATAAATAAATGTCATTTGCATAATATCGTGGATTCGCTAAAAATAATTTTAAAATATATTATATTATCATTAGGAACTTACATTATGTGTCGCACTTTATCTTCTAAGAAAAATAAAATACATTTTGCACACTTGAAATTATGTAGGTAATCTAAACACAAATACCTCGATAGGGACACCCAGATTCAAGGCCGTCTTAATACATGACGGGGCCATAGGGCACGTAAGGGGCCCTCAAGACCTCTATTAAGGCCAAAGTTCAGTCAAAAAAAGTCGTTTCGCTCCGAGGAAGGCCCTCGGCACTAGCCCCCTTGTGCCCTAATGGTAAAGACGGCATTGCCCAGATTAAAAATTGCATGGAATATTTATGAATGAATGAATTTATAATGTGTCCATACAATTTTGAATCTCACTGTACATCGTACTGTTAATCTACTTATTAATAGAGAATATGCCAATAGGCGACACTGCAAGAAACATTGTAACGCCTGATAAAACGGTAATGCTACTTGATTGTATCATACTGGTGAAAATTTTTTCACTCAAGTACCTCAGAATGAAGGTAGGTAATACTCGTAAACAATAAGCGATTGTTCATGAAATGATTTGATATATCGTCATAATTCGTCTTATTTGTTAAATAAATACAAAATATTATGTTTAAAGTGTGATCGTTTCCCTTTATTAATTTTGGTAAGCCTTTCAGCATCTTATTGTTAAGTTTCAATCTCCTGATCCTATTATACGAGCAATTAGTTTTGTTTATGCGAAACCTAAATATTCGTAGTCTTGTTTAAAAACCGACTACTGTGAGACGTATTTATATAATAGAGGATGATGCTGATGTGTCTTTATTGTCCAATTATCGCTAATGACAAATATTCGTCTGCCCCATGCTAGAACAAAGAAACCCGTTTCGCCCAAAGTTTCAATAAGTGCTTAAAGCTAAATCTAGGCTTTTGTTTTTAACGTAGGTAACTAAACCCTTACCTAAATAACTCAAACGTAAAACAGTTAATACAACTTTACGAGTAAATATGTCGACATTTGTTGAGAGAATTCCATTTATTTTTAATGACAAAATATAATCGTATTAAAAAAAAACACATGGTTCCGTAGCAAATCTTTAAGTTAATTCCAATCTAAAAACGATATTGGTCTTGATTGACTTGTCCTTATTTTATTTTTAATTTAAAATAATTATTAATTGTTTTAACTTCTGTAAAAATCTGCTATACGAGTATTAGGTAAATAAACTTCAATGAATAAGTAATTTTTAAGTACTAACTATCATCATTACCAGTATCAGTCTACTGTAACTATATCATCAAAAACTAAGAATCATAACATAATTATCAACAGCCTGTATCGGTTTACTGCTGAACTACTAGTTTCACTGCTCGGTAGGCCTCTCTCTCTCTCTCGCTCGGTACGATCTGCAGCTCTTCTCCCAAGCTGTACCCTCTGCCTTAAGGGAAATCATCGCCCAACCTATGTAGTTACAGAATTAATTTATCCTTTTAGCGATTGTACCGGTTTTTTGTCACGGCTCAATTGCGCCTGAGTAACCATTAGCAAGAATGGGAATTCATTTATCTTTAGAATTAAGTATTCTCTGTGTTTCTATTTTCTATTCCATGCTTTGCATTCCTTTAAATATTTTTTTTCCACTAGACCCAGTTTTTGTGAAATTAGAAGAGAGAAATGCAGAGTGGAAAAGAAACCAACAAAAAGTTTTAAGGTAGATAAACAAAGACTTTCTACATTGCTATAACATTTATTTTAAAATATTTACAATAACATGGGTAAGGTACACAATAGTCAACAAGTTCTACAAAATTTTGTCTCTATCAATGATGATGAACTGGTACAATATGTTTCGCGTGTCCTTCACGAGTAACTATGGCGTTGAACCTGCAAATAAGAAATATTTTTATTAATTACCAAATATACTAATATTGTGTTAAAATTTATTAAATCAGTAAAAAAAATTGTGTGTTGTAATTAAAAATTGCTTACCCGCTGTGCTTATCGGCGGTGTAGTGTACGATCCTGACAGTGCCGTCAGCCTCGTGCAGGCTGTAGTAGCCCTTCACGACGTCGCCGTCGCGGGACTCGTGCTGGGACTTCTTGTCGCCGGTGTGCGGGTCCTCCACCTTGTACTCGAACTCGTATTTAGGGTGCGAGTAGTAGTCGTGGTGGCCTTCGGGCGCCTTGCCGGGCACGTCGTGGCGCTGGATGTGCTGCGAAGAGATGGCGTGGTGGTGGGAGTCGTGCCCGTGTCGATCCTGGGGCCGAGCCACAGCGACAGCGAGGGTAGCAGCTACGACGAAGATCTAGAAACATAATTCAATTCCAATATTAAAATAATAATTTAAAGAAATGTTTTAAGCATGAAAAAGAATAATCTATTTGTTTTTATAAGTACCTACTTTGAAATGCATGATAATAAATTAGCAGTTGTTAATCAACTGGGACTATAATTGTAACTGATAAAATATCAATACTTTAGGCACTTTATATACGTAAATAAACTTGTTGTGGGGGCTCGTTGTTTTAAACCTGTTGACCGCGACCACGTGCTACACTAGTGAAATTGTACAAGTAAGTATACTTTTTTAATTTCGACACATTCTTTTATAGTTTATTATTTGTATCTACTCACTCTGTAATGTAAGTTAAAATAAGAGGTTAAAAAAATTAATTTCTTTCTGGTTGCGTTTAATGTTTGTGAATTTAGTTTGAGATTCTAATTTTAAATCGTTAACTATGTACTTTTTAAGCAACAAACAGCTAGGACTACATAAAACATTAAAGTATAACAATTACAAGTGTTATTTGCTTGCTTTAGGTACTTTGCTTTACTTTCAGGTTGGACTGGAAATATACATATAATTAAACTTAAGTATATTTCAGGTGGTTTTTCAAAATGTCATTAGCGATAGCGTAGTACAATAAAATATGTGTCAGTTCTTAAATATGCCCCTTTCCTATAAAATATGTAAAACACATCTCCAAAATGTATTTATTCACTGAGAAGTTATACTAGTTAAAGTAAAAAAATATTGGTATTTATCCATTAAGAAAAGTCTATCTACGCTACATGGAAAGTAATCGACGCTGAAAGTTATGCACCTAACCAAAGCACAAGGCCGCTCACACTTAACTTGTCAGTTGGACAAATGAAATATTCTGGTTTGCTGGATTTTTGTCTCTTACGTAAATGTCGATAAAAATGGTATATAACATTGCAGTTAAATTAACAAGATATCATTCAAGAATTGTTCGTGAACGAAAAACAACAAAAATTAATCACTATGAACTCGAAAGTAAATAAAAACAAAGCCCTTTATTTATACAAATGAACAATAACAGTTTATATTCATCAAAATTTATTAAATTAATAAAATAAATGTAAATTTTTGGAATATGTGTGTTTGTAGCTATGTTTATTTGTGACACCTTGTTTTTCCGTTTGATTTTGTATTATAATTGACTAGTTAGTTTAAGTTAGATCTATTTGTGCTTACTTTAAAGTTGATTTGTATTTGTATTGTATTGACATTTCTTTATTAATAAAATTCAATCTAAATACTGATAGTAAGCAGCTACCGGAACCTATGAACGCTTACAACTCCAGAGGCGTCATATTCACGTTGCCGGCCCTTTAATATAAAGATTAGAGAAGATTAGGTGTTAGACCGCTAAAAGGACAAGAGGGTTTTCTGTCGTCAAAATACTGCACCCTCTTCAACCCTCCGGCATTCTTACTCATCGGCAGGAACATAATAATTTGATTAGGGTCTATTTGGCTGTGGTTTTCTGGAAGTGGGGGTTCTTTCCCAGTGAAATACATGTCTCATTTTGGATTACAGATTATACTTGCTGCTTGCATCTTGGCTGTAGTGGCCGCTCGGCCGCAGGAGGGTCACGGACATGGACATGATTCCCACCACCATGCCGTCTCCTCGCAGCACATCCAGCGCCACGACGTGCCCGGCAAGGCGCCGGAAGGCCACCACGACTACTACTCGCACCCTAAATACGAGTTCGAGTACAAGGTGGAGGACCCGCACACCGGCGACAAGAAGTCCCAGCACGAGTCCCGCGACGGCGACGTCGTGAAGGGCTACTACAGCCTGCACGAGGCTGACGGCACTGTTAGGATCGTACATTACACCGCCGATAAAAAATCTGGGTAAGCATTACGTATATTTACTTACAAGTGTAAACTGGGAGGTTATAATTTATGATTATAATTGATTCTATAGGTAATACCTTTATATTTTTTTAATAATAAACAACATGTGTTTTTTCAGATTCAACGCTATTGTCACCCGTGAAGGACATGCCAAGCACATTGTTCCTACTCATCAATCTCATCACCATTGATTCTGTGTTAACAATACTGTGATTATATTTTTAAATTTGTTAACTATTGTATAACTAGTCTGATTGTTAAAAATTATTAAAAATGCTATAATTTGTAATATGTTATTAATTTTCTTACATTACCCGATTGCGCGTAGAAACGCGCATCGCCTTAATGCCAAAAAAA
Source organism: Pammene fasciana (assembly GCA_911728535.1). Classification (NCBI taxonomy): domain Eukaryota; kingdom Metazoa; phylum Arthropoda; class Insecta; order Lepidoptera; family Tortricidae; genus Pammene; species Pammene fasciana. The sequence goes on from OU452279.1 coordinate 8,395,599, forward strand.
TCTGGCCAAGTGCTGGCTTCGAGCCCCAACAGCCGTTTGTGGAAGTTGCATATCGAGATATATAGAGTTTTACCTATATTCAGTGTTCCTAGTCAATCTTTAGTATGTTAATGTTGATAGTTTGTCGGTAATCTGCGATACATTATATGCGCTGTTGGTTTCATCATCAGTACGCCGCGTAGTGTGGCGACAAGAAATAAACTGGAATCGATAATGGACCAATTATATTAAGACTTCAATGTGTGTAGGTACATATAATGGCGTTCCATAATTCTGGTCAACGCACTAGAGCCATCTTTCGCGTTACTAACACAGCAGCTCTATGTCCCATACATTTCGTTCGACGCTTTAAGGCCCTTCCTCGATTCTTACAAGCCACGCGGGTGGGCGTTAGAGTTTATTGGCATTAGTGTGCATAAAAGAAAGATATGCCTAAAGAGGGACCTAGACAAAAAATTATGGCGGTACGCCGTTTTGAAAGAGGCATTTTAGCCCTTGTTTAATTGACTTATACCGTCACGTGCTACAACTTTGCCTACGATGCACAACTTTGCCTGGCTTTAAAACATGGTTTTCACCTCACTAGCTCGGAAAGCCCTTTTTGTTTGTTTAATATCTATTGTGAAAATCGCTTTTTATCCACATGTGGTGAAAGAGTTTTGACGTAAGTGACAAGTGGCTTAAGTGACATTTGACAGCTAACAAAACGTAAAACGTTAAAAGTGCAGAATTTTTAACATCGCAATTAATGAATTGCATCGAGTAAAAACACTTAATACAGTCTTACAACTTTATTTTAATTCATAAATATCAGCATTCAACATTAATCTTCATTCTTTTTGTAAAAACGGATAAATTGTTCTGACAGCCGAATAAGTCTACGTACGAACAAAACGCATCTGACATTTAATAAAACCTTTTACGTCAAAACTTTTCATTTCAATTCATCCATCATATCAACGTTAAATATTCGCATGTTTTTCTAGGTTGTTTTGTTAAAAATTAGTGATTCGAGTGATAAAGAAGTATTAAACACCTGAGGAATTACGGGAAACCGAGCAAAATGCACCCTTTTTCTTATTTTCCTCGCTGTAGTGAGGTGAAAAGTTTTGTGTTATACACGGGTGAAAGTTATTTTACGTCTCGTGTATTAAAGCACTCGCTACGCTCAGGATTCTATTTTTGAACCACTCGCTTCGCTCGTGGTCAATAATAGAATCCTTTCGCTGGCTCGTGTTTCAAATAACACTCGCACGTAAAATACAACTTTCACCCCTTGTATAACAAATAACTATTTCTTCACCAAAGAGCTATTTATATCTTATTCCTGAGATCGGAGAAAGGCCGCCATCTTAGGAATAAGATATAAATAGCTGGTTGGTGAAGAAAACCATGTTTTTCGAGCCAGGTAAAATTGTGCATCGTAGGCAAAGTTGAAGCTGTTGACGGTATATATAATCGTTAATCCAATTTGTAAATATTAATTATTAATTTTTCTTTACTAGTTTAATACGCCAAAGCCGAAGGAAGAATTATGAATTATGGAGAGTTTAACTGTCTGTAATATGGATATGTAGGTTTACGAGTATATCTCTACCGTAGCGTCAATACTAAGCCGATTCTGACGGATGGGGTCAATCAATTTATTTACTCAAATAATATCCCATCCAAGGCTTCACACTGGCCTATTATTTACTTTTATTAAATCTTCTGAAAATTAAGGCGTTATAAGCAAGACGTTAATATTTCTGATATTCTTATTGTACTCGTGTGTACCTATACGGTAGGTAGTTAGGTGAGTAAAGTACTTTAATAAACTAGTTTTTTTGTTAGATTTACGTAGAGATTTGTAATATTTATCTATTATGTAGGTAACTAGAAACATGGTTTAAGTGGTATAAAAATATATTTGGTAAAAATATTTACATGGTTGATAACAAAAGGTACAAAGATCACAGATTCATACGTAAAATGTTATAACATTGAACAATTCAGTAGTGGTGGTGGTGTTTCTCAGGCACGATATGGTGGGTTTCGTGTTTCACATCAGCATGGAATCTGCAAAAATAATATTTCATTACAATCTCGTACTTAGGATACAAATCTATAACTTTGCAAAATAATCAGTTTGGTCTATAAACGAGCACGCACTTGCATATTGTTATACATATATGAAACTCGAACTCGAAAAAACGGAAAAAAAGGAAATAATTATATGAAGTAACCTGCAACCAAGTCTCAGTAGCTCAGTTAGTAGAGCGGTAAGCTGTTGATATCCCAGAATCCAGTTTGGTTGCATTTATTTTGTATAACAACAAAGTGATGAAGGATTGTTGATTTTGTATATTTGAATTAAAATTAAATTAAATCTATCGGTAACTGGCAAGAACGACGAGGATGATTTTAAAACGCTTTTGCATCATTGCGGCAACTTATTAACTTACACTCATTGAATTCCCCACTAATGTAACATAATCTTACCCAGTGTGCTTATCGCCGTGGTAGTGGACGTGTCTGATGGAACCGTCGGGCTCGTGCAGGCTATAGAAGCCCTTGACGACATCACCGTCGCGGTGCTCGTGCTGGGTCTTATGGTCACCGGTGTGCGGGTCGTCTACTTTGTACTCAAACTCGTACTTGGGGTAAGCCTGTGAAATTCAAATAAAGTAGGCGATGAGACATAGTCAAACATGACCTAAATACTTTTGTTAAAAGAAGTTGGAAATTACGAGAGTCTTTCTTAATATCTGTATTTTTTTTTAGTTAACTGAAAAGCCCCGCCGTCAAAAGAAACTTTCAGTCGATAGACAATCATAATTTTGGTTCATGGGCATCACGAGACACAATAACTCACGATTGTAACAACGATCTAAATTTATAATAATGCATGGCGGACTAGAAACCACGTAAACAAGGACGATCTTTCCACACTTACGTAGTAGTCGACATGGTCGTGACCGCCATGACCGTGGTCATGGCCATGGTGACCGTGACCGTGGATGGGCACGACGTGCGCGGGCCCATCGTGGCGCGAGATGTGCTGCGAGGAGAACGCGTGGCCGTGCCCGTAATGGGCGGCGGCGACCGCCAGGAGGGAGGCAAGGCACAGAACCTGGAACATTAAAATTAAATTTTAATTATTCATTAAAACGGGTCGCAGAGTATGCAATTTTCCTATGTCTTAATTTCCTATATATTAATGGCAAACAATATGTTTGCCTGTCTGATTGCTGTTGGTTACTGTATTCTATATTCTTACAATCCAGGGTTGTCACATTTGAGCTACACTGTGAACTATCCTTTTTTGAACTACCCCAATGTCCTCCGGCAGTTTTTTGAAATAACTTCTGTTTAGGGAGGCAATTCATTTACTGATTCCCAGCAATCAGGGCATATCTTTGTTTTATATTATTAAACAGGGGAATCACACCAAATGAGAGTATTTATCGTACAAATAAAGGTTTTGAAAATTTTAAATTCTTGACTATGACTTAATTCAAAAATAAAATAAGAGTAACGATTAATAATTAAGAAAACTGTTAATTAATTATATACCTTCGAGTACATTGTGAATTTAGGAATATTTTGCTTTGTCCTGATAGAACTAAGCACAACCGCTAACTGATACATATCTGCCAAATTCCGCGACTTTTATATTGCCGATAAGGGTATCAAGGCAATATTGATTTCACTAACTCATTCACTGTTAAGTTTGCTCGCCTACTAAGTCATGCATAGTGTTTGCAACTATTTCGTAAATTTATTGTTAGCTATATAATTTGTAATTATAATCAACACGCACAAAAAGTAATTTTGTGGTGAGACAATTTTAGATTGCCGTTTGATAAGTCATTTATACTTGCGTAGTTAAAGATTTGTCATTGATGTATGTATTGTAACCCTTTTTACAGGGTGATTTAAACATAATTGAATTGAGTAGATAGTGTAGATACTTGATACGAAGTTTATCAATAGCCCGAGTCGAAAGTTCGAATTTCATAAATTACCCCTCATCACATCATTTCATTTCATCAGCCTTTTTATCTCCCACTGCTGAGCATCACAGCACCAATATTTGCAAGGAAAAGAGCCGTTATTGTTTTGAGATTTATGGAGCGTTTTAGTAGAAATGCAATGGATACCCGGCTATTTTCCATGGTTTTGCCACATGTATAAAAACGGAAATATTTGGTTCAAAATCTAAAATAGAACTTATAACAAAGTTACACATAAATTATTGTACCCCTTCGAGATATGGAACATTGTATAGGTATGCCAGGTGTAAGATTATATTTATAGTAAAACGAACACATATTACGGAAACATTTATTAACAATAACCATCAAATATATAACAAGTATTTGAATATTGAGTTTTAATTATGATGGGCGGGGATCACATGCTTAGCGTGGCCTTCCCTCTTGACTTCAGCATTGAACCTGCAATGAAATAAGTTTTATAAATTATATATCATTAAACAATCTTTCAACAAAACAATATTTCGAAGTGGAAATAGCCATAAATAAAAATATGTATATGTACATATATTTGGTATCTCTTTACATTTGTCAAATCTAAAACATCAATACAATCGTACGTTACTATTTATTACTACACTTACTCGTACTACACTTTTAGATACTATACTTTTCGATATGCTGTTTTGCAAATAGATATGAGTGCTAAATCCCTTACCCGCTGTGCTTATCGGCAGTGTAATGCACGATCCTGACAGTGCCGTCAGCCTCGTGCAGGCTGTAGTAGCCCTTCACGACGTCGCCGTCGCGGGACTCGTGCTGGGACTTCTTGTCGCCGGTGTGCGGGTCCTCCACCTTGTACTCGAACTCGTATTTAGGGTGCGCCTGTAAAATGATATTTGATTGAAAATTCTTATAACGAATTGCATAGATTGACATCAAAAACCATGATTCTAATTGATTATTACATAATAATCATGATGATGCTCCTCATGTGTTTTATCGCTGCCAGATTGGTGGTGAGCAGAATGTTGTTCATGATGTCCATGTCCGTGCTCTTGTCCATGGCTCTGGTGAAGAACGATACTCTGAGAAGAGTATGCGTGTCCGTGTTCGTGGTGATCCTGAGGCCTAGCTAAGGCCTCGGCGAGGATGATGGCGGCAAAGAATACCTGAGGATGAAAAAAATTCACCGTGGTATACTAATAGTACGTATGACTTTTTTATCCTTAAACCGCCGAACAGAGTAGTTATAACACATTCAAACAATTAGAATTTGTTTGTTGCGCTTTAAGCTCGGACTTCGAATTGCAGGGTGGGTTGTTGTTTTCGGTTCCGAGTAATTTTTTTTACACCGGGGATTTAGGTTCAATAATTACGATCTTTAAGCAATGGTTATAAAATTATAATCACAAAGTCCCTTTAGTGTGTATTTTCTATGGTCTAGACCGCTAGCGGTTAGTTTATATAAGTAATTTAAAATTTTGAATGACAGGTGCGAAAATAACATACCTTTGTGAACATTTTTGGAGTATGCTAAGTTGCTAACAGCTTAAAGTCTCAGAATAAATTGATAATGACCGAGTGTGTTTCTGATTCTTAAATATTAACACTCATGAGTCTTTACGCAAGATCATATGTTTAAATATGGTCAAACCAGTTTATTAACGATATACTTAATGCACATTATGGATTTACGATATTGGATAATGTTGCAACCTTGAATTTCTGCATTGTTAGGGTTCTACGATTACCCAAAAGGATAAAGGCTGAACCTCTGTAACTCTATGAGATATCATTTATTTATTTATTGTTTAAGTGTTTTTCAGTAGGTTTACATTAACTTTGGGTAACGAGTTCGTTAAGTACATAAGTGTAAATGTGGTATCTAGGACTATTTTGATTACTGTTCTTTTTAAAGACAGGTAATCGCGGAGAATGTCTTGTCTACAAGAAAGTTTTCCTCTCTTACTCGTTCTTTCAAAACGTCGTCCCTAAAAATAAATCACTTTATAATAAGTTCGCCTTTGTACTTTTCTCTGATGTTTGTTTTATTATTTTCTTTTATGGACAATAAATACGTTATATAGTAGATTGTTCAACAAGGGACTAAAACAAGCCATATTGACACGAGATATTTAGCCACCCGAGCGTAGCCCACCCTTTGTACCATATTCTAAGAAATAAACGATTGATTGATTGATTGATTGATAGCGAGGATATAGTTCGAGGGTCATTATGGTTGTTTAGTCTCGCGTTAAACACTCTACTTTTCACTTTGAATGCGAGGAAAAAATAACGACATTCTACACAAAATCTCAATATTTATAATGGCAAAAATTTAAATTATCAATAAAAAAAATTTAATCGAGTTTGTTTAATATTTTCACACAGTTGTCACGCACAGTTGTTATTTTTAAGTTATATGCGTGGTCCAAAATTATCTATGCACAATCACTAAAAAGGGCGGTAATCGTCCATTCATAAACACCGTGAGTGGCTGTTTAGGGGTTTCCAAAGTAAATAAAAAAAAATGTTTTAGTCCCTAGAGATTAATAAAGAGTTTTAGTCCCGATCTGCAGAGACTAAAGTAACATTTTAAGAGCATGAGAAGTGAAAAAATATTTATTATTTTCAACATAATGTTTTTCAGTTCGAATTGTATTGTTAATAAAGAAGTGCAGCACTAATATGTACGGTTTTTACTCTCTTGCCGGTTTTGTATCGTGTGAAGTAACGGAACCCTCTACATGTATTTTGCGTAGTTCGGCATGCACTAAGGCGATTATCACACTCGTGCCGCAACCACATACGTGACAGCGCTATACACACTATATCGCTCGCGCACCGGCGCTGCATGCGGAATCCGCAGCTGTGTGAAAGACGCTTAGTACTCTCCTCACTATATATCTTATCATTGCAATTAATATGTGGAAAGTTAGTTTAAAAATGGCGTATAGCCACAAGGAGCTTGATCAGGTTATTTTTGGATATTACCATTGTCGCATCAACGTCGACGAATCATACTATTTTGTAATTTACACCTAAAATTCAATGAACTTCATGAAAATGAGTCTCCAGCAACGTTTTACTATTGTCATCTCTTTTTTCAGAAGCAGTAATATAGTTGCCATGTCACAAGCACTCAATGAAAGAAGTCAAATCGAGCCCTCACGTATCACGCGCCGCCGATGACCGAACAACAGTCAGTGTCGCGCAAAAAGTCTAGCCGCTGTTGCGTGTCGGCTTTGACAGGGGTCGCGGTCGGCTCGAACACTTTCTATATTTGCATATTTCTGCATAGTTGACAATGAAACATATGAGCCAAGCCTGAAATCTGAATTCTGTTTCGTTTACAATATTTTTTCTAGACTTTGATTGCTTACCCAAGCGGGATTAGAAATTCCAAATATGATTTGACATTTTACACAATATATCTCGTATTTATATATTGGTTCGAAGATGCACTGCAAATGGTATCAAATTGAATTTACGAGTACCTATCTTAGAATTATTTATATTGAAATATTACTTATCGCTGATGATTCTTTAGCTATCTACACAGATAGAAAAAATCTCTTCAACCAAAGAAACCTATTTGAATCAAGAGATATCCAGTTTCCCATATAAGGAAAAAATAAAATTCTTTATTTTAAGATATAACATGTTTCAAAGTTTATTACTTAACCTAATAAATTCAATACTTTATCCGAGATATAAAAATCTTCTTTTTAAAATAGCTTAATATTCTCACGAAGGGCGTTTGAATTTTGTTTTTGTATTGTATTTTTTTTAAATTGAACTTTATGTGTCTTAGTGCAATACATAAAGAACTTAAGCCAAGAAACTTTGTTTCTTGGATGAAGACTCATAGTTTAAATTGAGAATTGAATTTCTCCACGGAAACAAGAAATCGCATTAGTTCAAGAGCATGTGTTACTTGATGTAAAATTTGATATTTTCACACCAAGATCTAAAATTTCTTGGCGTATGAAATCGATTACTTGAAACAAACAATAACATTTACTAAGGCGGTTATCACACTGGCGCGGATCCGCATGCGGCACCGGTGCGCGAGCGAGATAGCGCTCTGCATGTGTATAGCGCTATCTCGCTCGCACACCGGCGCCGCATGCGGATCCGTCGTCAGTGTGATAATCGCCTTAGTGTCTCAGTGCACTACTTAAAAACCTAGTAGCAGAAACTGTGTTTCTCGGAACTAATCCCAAGAAAGGAAGTTTAACTAAAAGTAGATAATACAAATATAAATTATGATTATTTATATACTCACAATTTATAATCGTATTAACTAGAGCTGAGATTGCTATTGTGAATCTCAAATAAGCCCGGGTAAAGCGGCGAGGGTCATGAAGTTACGTTGAACAAACGTTCGCGTGTTCTAACCTACACGCAGAGACATATATTGAGGCGCAGGGTAACTAACGTCCAAGATTTAAATGTTTCAAAGCAAAAATTATGTGCTTCTTCTTTGGAATAGCTGTGGCTCTTGATTGTAAGTTGAAAACATCAAAGCAAAAATTAATCTCTCTTGCCTAAAAACTTAAAAATCTCAAATCTAACTTTTGGTGCTACTTCTTTAAATTAGCTTTGGCTCTTAGCTGTAGATTGAAAACATCAAACCAAGAACTAATCGATCTTACGTAAACACATAAAACTCTTAAAGGAAAATGTTGGTGCTTTTTTGCCGTAAATAATTATTATCTTAACTCAAATCATTACTATTCGCTTTAAAAATAGGTAAAGTTAAAGCTAAATAATTTTAAATCTTCTTTTAAAAATCATGATATTTTTAACTCAAGTCATGTTTATTGGTCTAAGGTATTTATTACTCTCTTTAAGAAACCGCGTGCAAGAGAGTTTTGCGTTTTGAATTAAGATATTATTTCTATCTGTGTACTTTGCACAACCTAGGTAAGGTACAAGGAGACAATTTCAACTAAGTCGCAATATCTCGACCCCCTGTATCTTATAGAAAAAGAAATAGTTTATTCGTGAACACATACACCTGAAAGGAGATAAAAGGAAAGAAGACATAAAAACTAGAAAGTGCCACGAAATGGCCTCATCTCAGCATAATGCTCTTTTACGGTATTTATCGTCAAGACCACCGGCTCAATTCCTTTACGTTGTTTTATTACAGATTAACTTCGATTTCCATCGCCAGGCTAAAATAAAATATCCAACTAAATATCAGTGTTACATTGGTATAGAAAATTAGAAAAAAAACAGGCAGGATATGATCTGATTTAAACAAAGTACCAAAAAATTACAATTGGATTAAAAACTTGTGAAAATGTTAGCTTTAATCTTGGTGAAATGTGATTCAACTGTAACGTTGTTGCCGTCGTAACTTTTAATCAAATTTTATATAACTAAATTATAAGTATAAAGGCTATAAATTTTTTTACGGATATTTTAAGGTAAATATAGGTATGGTAGTTTTTTAAGTTTAGTAATGTTATTATAACTATAGTATTAATTTGAATTTATTTTTTACATTATTGAATTGGTAGGGTACAAGGGAGTAGCTAATACAATATGTAATAAGAAATGTGAAAATGCAAAAGAAATATTTATAAATTTTTTTATTTGGTATAAAACATATCAAAGTTGAACACGAACACAGTATCAAACAACATCGTTAACATTTCAATAGTGGTGGTGGTGGGGCACGATGTGGTGGGTGCTGTGCTTAACGTCAGCGTGGAATCTGAAAACAAAAAAATTAACATAAGGATTAATAAAAGCAAGGATATTTGATAATTTTAAATATATTTTACTTAGTTATTAAAAATAAAGTCAATAGTCGTCAAAAATGCGTTTACATAAGAAAGCTTGAAAAACGTCAAATATGCGGCACTCCATGTAGCTGCTTAGATTTTCATAGGTGAACTTTTTTGAAATAAAATTAAATGACCAAATGTAGGTATTATACATCAAATATTGCGGACGTATTGTATTGAGTTTATAAGAATTTACTCAGTATTCTGTTAAAAGCCATTATTTATGAGTAGGTGGGTTCGTAGGAGCAGCGGCGCACTGTTATGCGGCGCGCGATATGCGATAGAAGGAGACGGCCATGTTTAGGCACGTTAACATACTTAAACAGGAGTCATTATGAGCTATTAGTGTCAGTAGGTAATACACACTTGCAATATGAAGTTAGTTTGTTGAAGACAAACTGCGCGTATTTGAAGTAAAAACAGGTTGCATATGATTTTGTCTTACCCGGTGTGCTTGTCGCCGTGGTAGTGGACGTGTCTGACGGAACCGTCGGGCTGGTGCAGGCTGTAGAAGCCCTTGACGACGTCACCGTCGCGGTGCTCGTGCTGGGTCTTGTGGTCACCGGTGTGCGGGTCATCTACTTTGTACTCGAACTCGTACTTGGGGTAAGCCTGTCAAACAAAATTATGATACAACTAGTGATCCGCCTCGAATTAATGAAAAATTCTGTAAGCACTTTTTAGGCCATCTCTAAATGGATGTTATGTTAAGGTGGGTAAAGCATCTCGGTATACCAAATAGTATGGGTTTTCGAAGGTCCTAGTGCTTAAATCAGTACTTGAGTTTATTCTCATAAAGTTAGGGTTTCTCGTACTTACGTAGTAATCATGGTCATGGTGTCCGTGGTGTCCATGAATGGGCACGATATGCGCCGGCCCGTCGTGGCGAGAGATGTACTGCGATGAGTGCCCGTAGTGGGCGGCGGCCACAGCCAGAAGGGTAGCGAGGCAAAGAACCTGTACCAAATAACATAGGTTACAATTACGTATGCCTAGTTTATTAAAGTCATTGACCTTGCAAAGATCATGCTTGCAACAGTAAGAATAACACATGCGGCATTACCAGTCTGTAAGGTGATTCACTTGCTATTTTGGGTTTTAGAAGATTATCAATATGGAATTATCAGCAGGTTGTTTTACCCTACGAAACTATTTGTCGCTATTTAAATTTCAAATTGTAAAGATGCTCTGGCGATCTTACTTAGCTGCGTAGCTTAGCGGTAGAAAGCTCAAATCATTAAACTATCAACTTTTTGACAAGAAATTTGACACTTTTTAACTGATAGTGAATTTCATATTTCTGTATAGTTAATATTACTCAAATAGATACATTAAGAAAAAATTACCTTAGAATACATTTTGTGTTGAGGTATGTTTAGCTTTGTCCTAAGCCCAACAAGTAACTGATACATACTCAGAAAAATCTACGACTTTTATATTGTCGATAAGGGTATCAAGGCAATATTGATTTCACTAACTCATTGGAGGTAAATTTTTGCTCGCCTAAGTCATGCAGTGCTTGCAACTATTTCGTAAAGCGTTTGTTCACGATACACCGCACGCGCGGTGCTACGTTGCATACTTTAGACGTAAATTGTCTATTAATTTAAGCAATGCAGTCTATTTTATCTAAGTAATCAACCTGTTTAAATAGTTTTATCAGACATGATCATAATTAACTAAGAGTTGTTTATTATATTATTTGACGTAGGTACTTAATGGCTAGAAATTGCGATGTAATTTGAACTGGCTTTTCTTAGTGTGGTATTAGTATATATGTATGTACAGTCGACGTCAAAGATATGTTTACACTTTATGTTTGCACCTTATTACAATGGAGTAAGGTGAAAAAGTGTAAACATATCTTTGACGTCGACTGTACAAGTTTATAGATCTAACTACTAACTACCTACCCTATAAAGAATAACCCCCTTATCCGTCGTGAGTTGAAAAGTTCAAACCTACACGAGATATCCGACTCGTGGGTCTTTGACTTCTATGTGCTCATCTAATGCACGGACAAATAACGCTCAACCCTAGAATGAACGGCCCAATAATTCACGTCTATTTTTCTTGTGCTGTTCATTATTGGGTTGAGTGTTATACTCGTAGGTCCGAACAAGGGTCGCGGACTTATCCGGAATCTGTTTGCTCCATCATGAAAGAAGTGTTGAGGATAGGTACTATCAAAAGCAAGGTTTCTTGCTGGCTGCTTTGTTTACCGTTTAGTATAAGTATTATGAAATGAGCAATTGATACGAGTACTTGTATGGTTTTCATGTATATTATAGCTAATGAGTTTATTATTTATTGTATTTACTTATTATGAATGCAACCTAAACATTAAATCGCTTGCGCTGCTCTGCCCATAAACTCAAATTGCTTTTAGCATATAACAGCCATTGGAAAACTTAATTTCAAACTGATTTTCTAATGAGTAAGTAGGTATTATGATAGCTAAATTATGCATGCTGGAGCAAAAACATTTTTTGGGGCCGTGAACTGTGTATGAAAATAAGTGCTGGTTCGTCACTCTCAAGTGGTAAAATGTGCCGTGACAAATGTGATATTCCAGAAATATCTCTTAATTTGGCACAAAAATGAGAAGGTGTAAGCTTCCTTGGCTCTCAATTGACCTTATGACTTTTTTGGGAAATAACGAAAAAGATTATAAATATATAATATGATTATGTTCGTCATGAGGGTAATTCGACAACCGACATTTAGAATATTTCGAATATTCTTTGCAGTATGATTTTATTTCAATGAAGTCTTAGCATGATAATGTTCACCTGTGTAATGTAACAGATTTACAAAATCCAGTCTTTATAAACCAATATCTATCCAGGCCACGTTAATAATATTTTGACAAAATTGAGCAGCATTTGTATATCGTAATCTTTATGCACTGAATTTGTTCAAGTAAGTAGTACAGTAATTATAATTATTTTATTCTGCAATCGATATAAGAAAGTTTTTAGGGTAGACCGAGGAAAATTGAATCGCAGGGCGAAACGGGTCAGGTTTTTCATTTTTGTCATACCACGGCGGCCGCCACGCGTGCGGGAAGTTCAAAACCCAATACGGGACGCTGATTAGCTGTACTTAGTTACTCGCTTAAATAGATCAATTTCACCCTGTGACTATCCTATCATGAAGAGAAGTCGAAGATCACATGGAGTTCTTTAATTCACCCATTACAGTTTTTGAAGCCCAATAACCCCCCCCATGTTCCTGCTCAGTGCCTCCAAAATATTCATTTTCAGAAGCATGAAAAAATTAATGGGCCGCTATGCCGCTAACAATGTAACAACATTGCTCTGCCGTTTATTTATTAATATTTCTAACGGCAAAAGTATGCCATACGACTGAATAAGATAATACTACACGAGAACGCGTTCCATTGCATAAATTACTTAAGACAATAATGTTTTAGTGTGTTTAAGCCTTTGCAATCATATATGTAACAAAACCGTTACCAACCACTCCGATTTTGGCATTATTGTCTTAAAAACGATTAACATCGAATGAAACCAATATGCTTTGAGTGTTTACCGTATTATAAAAAGAACAGTTTTTTTATGCAGCACTATCAGTTCACAACTGGATTTTGTTTAATTAACACTACTATATCGTAGAATTTGCAATGATTTCTAAGGTAAGTTTTTGCTTATTTTTATAAATAACTAGTCGTCTATTACAAAATTAAAGTATTCATTAATGTTTTACTAATAAAATCATATTGACAGGTTATATGTACAGCAGTAATTCTGACAGTGGCAGCTGCACAGCATTGGCATGAACATAAAATTGCTCATTCATCTCAGCATATCTCGCGCCACGATGGTCCTGCCATAAAAGCGACGATACACGCATACAAACCCGAACATCACGGACATGAACATAATCACGAGGAGCACGGACACGAGCACTGGCAGCCGCATATCCAAGAACACAAACATGAGCATAGCCATGAGCAACTTCACTGGCATGAACTGAAACACGAGCATAGCCATGAACACGAGCATGAGCATGGATTCGAGCACTCGCACGAACATAAACATGAACACGGACATGAGCATAGCCATGAGAACCAGCATGAGCACGGACATGAACACAAACACGAACCTGCGCACTCCTCGCAGCATATATCTAAGCATGACGGACATGCGGAAATAGTTACCATCAATAAGGATCATCACGGACATGAGAAGCACATCGACTACTACGTAAGTATTTTGTAAATACTTTTATGATTACCTAGTGTGTATTTGATACCGATATGATTATTTTGATCACAGACGCATCCTAAATACGAGTTCGAGTACAAGGTGGAGGACAAGCATACGGGTGACCACAAGACGCAGCACGAGCACCGTGACGGCGACGTCGTCAAGGGCTTCTACAGCCTGCACGAGCCCGACGGCTCCGTCAGGGACGTGCACTACCACAGCGACAAAAAGACCGGGTGAGCTGTTTTTTTGTTACTTTTTCATTTTGGTATTCATTGTAGTTATTTATTATTTATTTATTAGCCTGTAGTGTCCCACTGCTGGGCAAAGCCTCCCTCTCTTTCTTCCACGTGTCTCTGTCTATGGCAATATCAGCCCAATCACCACGAAAGACGTCAAGATCGTCCCGCCATCTCCGCCTAGGTTTGCCATGCCGCCGTTTCCCGTATATTTATTGTAGTAATTATGAATAATAAATTATTATTAAATAGTATTATTAATTTCATCTACTTATGTAAGCTTGTTTTGTCATTTTAATAACATTGATTTAATTTTAATTTGTTCCAGTTTCCACGCGGACATTAAGCACAGCACCCACCACATTGTTCCAGAGCACCACCACCACCATTAAATTAGTTTGTTTCTTCCGTTTTCGTTAAATATTGTTTAAATGCGGTTGGTACCACATTGCGCCTGAGCAACATCATCATCATTGAATGCGCTGAGTAATATGATCACGTCGGCTCTTCATTGCCATGTACTTACCCTGTTGTTGTTACTTTGTATTAAAATGTTGTGTTTTTGTTAATTTCAAATAAAACTGTTGTTTTCTTAAAACAATTATTGTTATTTTCTATTCATACTTACACAAATGTCTAACAATTTCCATAACAAATTTAATCTATACTGTTGTTAAAGAATTACAAAAGATAAATAATGTTCACATTGAGCTTACTTTAGTCCTACACCTACACAGTCAGGAATTTTTGCATGTATTTCACCAAATAATAAACGCATTAAATTCATCTAGTTATGTTAAATATTCTCTACACACCAAAAATTTATCAGAGCTATCCATTTTATACAGGTTGGTTTAAACCTTGACGTCAAAAAAGCTTTTTTTAGATTCCTCACGTCGTAGGCTATCAGCATACTCGTTTATCCCATGTAGGTACATTAGCCAATTTTTCTTAGTTTTTAAATTACGATTTTTTTACTTAAAATTTTTGTTATGAAATTCCAGGGCGAAGCAATGAATTTATAAAAGAAAAATATAAAAAACTGTGTGGAATATTTCTTTTTGTAACATAATCCTTTACAAACGGCGCAGTTTCAAAAAAAAATCAACATCCTCACTTGGCTGCGATTTAGAAAAAAAAGACAAAAGTCAAAGTTTTACGTTCAAGCTCGTCAAACTTAGATTTTGCGCTTAAATAAAAATATACAAATGATTTCAAGGACTTTTAGTTACTTTAGAAACTGCTAGACCCTTTTAAAGGTAAAAAACTGACACTTAATAGTCAATAGCTGCTTTTTTCGCAACTGTGCCGTTTGTAAAGATTATGCTACAAAAAGAAATATTCAAAAAAGCCAATATGTAGTTTTTAGGGTTCCGTACCTCAAAAGGAAAAAAAACGGAACCCTTATAGGATCACTTTGTTGTCCGTCTGTCTGTCTGTCTGTCTGTCTGTCTATCTGTCTGTCTGTCTGTCTGTCTGTCTGTCTGTCTGTCTGTCTGTCTGTCTGTCAAGACCATTTTTCTCAGGAACGCGTGGAGGTATCAAGCTGAAATTTATACCAAATACTTAGGTCTATTGTCCCTTGAAGCTGTGTCCCAAATTTTAGAGTTTTCGGCACTTGCAAAACCTACGGGGTACTTCCCACGAACTCAGAAACTTGAAATTTTGCACAAAGCAACGTCATATAGCATAGACAAAGGAAAAATTATAAAAAGTAGACATTTTTAGTAAAATCATACAAAAATATATATTTAAAATTTTAAACGTACTACCTTTTTCCTCGTAAACGCGTGAAGTTATTAAGTTGAAATTCATGTCAAATACTCAGAGCTATAGGACTTTTCAGATGTAGCAAAACCAAATTTTTATTTCAACGCAATCAAAAGAAATAGCAATTTAAGTTGCATATTTTGAAACTGAGTACTCGCAAGAAACTCAAAACCTAAAGGGTACTTCCCGTAAACTCAGAAACTTGAAACTTGGCACGAAGAAACTTCATGTAGCACAGACAAAGGAAAAATTACGAAAAGTAGTTTTTTTTGTAAAATCATACAAAAAAATATATTTTAAATTTTAAACTTACTACCATTTTCCTCGTAAACGCGTGAAGTTATTAAATTGAAATTCATGTCAAATACTCAGGGCTATAGTACCTTTCAGATGTAGCAAAACCAAATCTTTAAGTCAACGCAATCAAAAGGAATAGCAATTTAAGTTTCACATTTTGAAACTGAGTACTCGCGAGAAACTCAAAACCTAAAGGGTACTTCCCGCAAGCTCAGAATCTTTAAACTTGGCACGAAGCAACGTCATATAGCACAGACAAAGGAAGAATTATAAAAAGTAGACATTTTTAGTAGAATCATACAAAAAATATTGTTTTAAATTTTAAACTTACTACCTTCTTCCTCGTAAACGCGTAAAGGTATTAAATTGAAATTCATATCAAATACTCAGGTCTATTATATCTTTCAGCTGTGGCAAAAACAAACTTTCATGTCAACGCAATCAAAAGAAACAGCAATTTAAGTTGCATATTTTGGAGATGAGTACTCGCAAGAAACCCAAAACCTAAAGGGTACTTCCCGTAAACTCAGAAACTTGAAACTTGGAACGAAGAAACTTCATATAGCAAAGACAAAGGAAAAATTACGAAAAGTAGAAATTTTTAGTAAAATAGTACTTAAAATATTTTTTTTTAATTTTAAACTTACTACCTGTTTCCTCGTAAACGCGTAGAGGTATTAAATTGAAATTCATATCATATACTCAGCTCTATAATATCTTTCTGCTGTAGCAAAACGAAACTTTCATGTCCACGCAATCATAAGAAATAGCAATTGTTTTAGGTTTTTACGGAACCCTCGGTGCGCGAGTCCGACTCGCACTTGGCCGGTTTTTTTTAATATATTAAATTAATTACTTCCCCACGGTACGTATTATGTTATGAAAGAATTCATAACTCGAAAATAACGAAAAATTGGCTTACGTGTATAGGGTATATTTTGATAGCCCACGACATGAGGATACTAAAAAAAATCGTCGACGTCATGGTTTGGACCTGTATAAAATAAAAACACTCATAAAATTGCAATTTAATCGGTGGAAAAGTAAAAAGCACTAATGCAATAAATCGACCATTTGCACACTAAACCACTAGGTAGGTACTATAGTAGAAAAGTCATTTCTTTTGTAACTAGTGGTTAAATTTCGAGAAATAAAATTGGAATAATAATCTTACAATGATAATTTTAAAGATGACGGCAACTTTTTTAAACTTTCGGAATACAATTTTTGGATAAAACGAATACTTTCGTAAATGATAGCTCCGAAAGTTTAAAAAAGTGTTTATCATAAATATATCCTCGATATCTCATTAAACATTGATCCCAGCAAAAAAGTGAAATTTTCTCTCGCTCTCAGACAAGTACAATGCTACTCATGTCCGAGATGCTCATGTTCGTGGTGATTTCTGTGAGTCTGATGTAGCCCGCTATACTCTGCGACGAATATGCATGCCCGTGGCTATGCCCTTTCTGAGGGCGAGCGAGCTATGTACTGTTAATAAGGCGCTTTCTTTGGAATTAAATGTACATATATTTGACAGGTAGTCGACATGTATTCTTATCAATATTTTGTTCAATATTATGAAAGTAATGATTTTGACACAAACTTGGGCAAATAATTATTAAAGGCACTCTAAAGTCAGACAGATGTTTATCAATAACGCCATAAATGACGATTAGTATAGTATCGACTTATTTAAAATTAATTAATTTGCAATACATTTTACACTGAGTTGTTAATTAGCAAGTGATAAATTACATATTTGCATTAAGTAACGGCGCTTTTAAGTTTTAAACAGGTGGCAACTTTGGTACCTACGTATATTATGCTTCTTGGTCTGTCCAAACTCTGAAACCTGTTTATTTAATTTGGTCCATAACCTGCACAACTGCACTTGAATTACGTATTTATTCGACCTTGAATTTATTTATAACTGCATAAATGGGGTCTTTCATGAAATAATGAATATTATGTATCTACTTCCATTTGTAGAATCAAAGCTTTTTTTTTGAGATCTGTATTATTTATTAATTAGATTTACACAAGGTTATTGGTACATGGCACTAAAAAGAAATAATAGTACTACACATAGAATGTTGATCTCTTATGAATGACATGAGAGACATATAACACTAAAAAAGACTATTTTTTACGTTACGAATGCCTTTGCTCAGAGGCGATTTTGAAGGATTTTACACTATTCGTAGTGTTTGTTGATATACAGTGTGTAAATCTAATACGGGCGATTAATTAAACCAGACATAGAACTCATTAGTGTAATTATTAATTACAACTGTGACCCAATTTTTTTTATCAGCAGCAATGTACTGTAAACATGGTATTGAAAGTAACAGTCAACGAGCGTTTAACGCGAGTGTGTTTGTATTACATTGCGGGCCGAATTATTTTGTATGGATAAAATTTTAATTGCAATTCTAAGTAAAAGTTATCTAATTACATTTCTTATGCAAATCTGTTAAGAGATTCGCCCGTATTAGATTTACACACTGTATATTTTCAAGTCTGTATAAATATTCATTGTCGATTGATGTCGGATGCATGCGCTAACGTGTCAATCTTGCTTATACGAAGTGTAGTAAGAATGTCGAAAATAGTTAAGTGCAATGTGTGTAATATCGTCATTGACGAATTACTTGCGTATATACAGAATAAATTGTCACTTGTGGATGATGAAACCTTAGTGCGCCTTTGTTCTAGTGCATTTACGAGCGATGAAATTAAAAATTCGAAATCGTTGCTGTTCGATTCCGTTTCTACAGAAAGGCGGAAAATATCAAGAAAAAAGCAAGGAAAGGAGACACGGGACCTTGATGATATTGTGTCGTTACTGAAATCCATCGATTCAGAAAAGGTACCAGTGTTCGTTGCACGAAATTTGGAAAGGCTACCGCCATTATCAGTAGACCACTTGGACTGTACAAAGCTTTTAAAGGACCTTGCCAAGATCCAACGAGAGGTGGACGCAGTAAAAACAATGTATGCAACAAATCAACAACTTGATGAGCTACGGAATGATATTCAAATGATGAAGTATGCGTCATTGCCACAATCTCCCTTTGGCAACATAAATACAAGACGCGGAGCTTGGATCAACGACAGCGGGCCATCAGGGCTATCTATTAGCCATACGTATTCTTTGAAAGACAAAAGCGTTTCTCCAAAGAATAATGCATCAAATGATATATCTCAAGAGTCGTTACATCGGGATTCGTTTGAAATCAAAAATGGCAATGACGTAGTGAGTGGCAGTGCTTCTGCGTTCCAAAAGTCTGAAACACCGATTTTAAATAGTAATAACTCAACAAATCAAGATCATTTTAATATATCATCGCATCGATCACCGCATAAAAACGACAAAAACAATATACAAAGGGAGGGTGCATCAGCTGAGACTATCGTGACGTCAGCGCCAGCGCCGGCTGAGAACCAGACCGGTTCGCTTATCGCTAGGCCGGACGATCAGCTGATGGCTGCGCAAGTACCTAGCCGCTCTGATGTTAATAATGAAGGAGATGTAACAACATTTCAGCGTACATCTTTTGCAGATGTTGCTAAAAAAGATGGTGAATGGAAACTCGTGGGGGGGTCGAAACCAAAAGTCAACAAGCGCTTCCTAGGCAAAAAAGGTTGTGCTAGTGTGAGTAATGGAAACTTTCGAGCCGCTGACTTTAAGGTACTTATGTTTATAACTAATGTGCACAAGGATGCCAGCGAGAAAAATATAGAAGACTATGTCTACGATAAGACGGGGGAAAATATTACGCTCCAAAAACTTTCTATAAATAAAGAAAAAGATCACTGTGCATATAAATTTTTAGTGGCGAATAGCAAACTCGATTTATTTTTAAATGAATCGTTATGGCCCCGGGGCGTAATATTTCGAAAATTCGTAAACTTTAAGAACGCAATTACGAAAGGGCCTAGCAGCTCACGCGGCAATAATATCAGACAATTAAATGGATAACAATAATTATAAATTTGTAAGCTTCAATTGTAAGAGTGTCAAACGCTCAGTCGACAGTATACGGCATTTATGTCAATCGTCTGACATCATAGCTCTTCAAGAGACGTGGTTGTCGCCTTGGGATGTCCATTTTCTCGGTAGCATCGATGACTCCTTTGGGTACACTGGAACATCAGCAGTGGATGCGGAGGCCGGCATGCTACAAGGACGACCACACGGAGGAGTTGCAATATTATGGAACAAAACAGTGTTTAATAGTGTATCCGTAGTGCAGTGTGGTAATCCGCGAGTGTGTGGTATTCACATCACTATAGGTCAAAGGTCGTTGTTGGTGTTAAACGTCTATATGCCGACGGATAAGTTGGATAACTTAACGGACTTTACGGATTGTTTGGCTGTGGTAAGTGCGATTGCTAATAATAATACTGCGGAGTCCGTGTATGTACTCGGTGATTTCAACGCGCACCCTGGTGAACTTTTTTATAAAGAACTGACTTGTTTTTGTGCTGATCAACAATGGACATGTGCCGACGTCGATGAGTTAGGTTTAGAGTCCGGAACGTATACTTTTATTAGTGACGCGCACGGGTGCAAAAGATGGTTGGACCACTGTGTAGTCACGAAAGCGGCCGCGCGTTCTGTCGTCAACGTACACGTCAAACTAGATGTAATGTGGTCCGATCATTGCCCCTTAATCATAGAGTGTGATTTAAATTTTGTTAAACCTAAACGTTTGTCGCAGCCAAATAAATTAGTTAATAAAATTGTATGGGGCGACAGGAAGCCGGAACAAATAAAGATATACACTGAAGAATGTACTAAAAATTTAAAAGTAATTGATTTTCCTGACATATTTCGCAATTGTTGTGGCCAAATGTGTAACGATTTATATCATAAGTTAGCCATAGATAAGTTGTATAATGACATCATAAATGCCTTAAGTAACGCCGCAACTATAAGTTATGACCTTGAGCCTAAGTCGTCAAAAAGGAAAAAACCAGTTATAGGGTGGAATAAATATGTAAGCGGGGCTCACATGGACGCTAAATTAAAGTTTAAATTGTGGGTATGGCATGGACAACCCAGATCGGGTCAGTTTTATGACGAAATGTGTGATGCTCGAAGGATTTTTAGGTCTCGTTTAAAGTGGTGTCAAAAACACGAAGAGCAGATTAAAATGGATATCATTGCGGAACACCACTCTAAGCGGGACTTTAGTCAATTCTGGAAGTCTACGAATAAATTGAATGGTAAACCGGGCCTGCCTGTAAGTATCGATGGAGTGAGCGAGAATGGGTCAATAGCACAGTTATTTAAGGAACATTTTGCGGTTAAATCACCTTTGGGAGCACCACACATGACTGGTGCTGGAGGCTCTGGGTCGGGTGGACAGGAGATGAGTACCATGTTTACTTCTAAAGACGTTAAAGAAGCCTTAAGTAGTATCTCACGAGGGAAGTCTCCTGGCCATGATGGCCTCAGCGTTGAGCACCTGCATCATGCCGGCCCACACCTGACTCGGGTACTGGCGATGTTATACACCTTTTGTATGCAGCACACTTACTTGCCGACCGACATGATGAAGACTGTGGTGGTCCCAATAGTGAAGAATAAAACTGGTGATGTCAGTGACAAATGTAACTATAGACCTATTTCACTCGCTACTATAGTCGCTAAGGTACTTGACTGTCTGCTGAACTTCCAAATAGACAAGTATGTAACGGTTCATGACAACCAATTTGGTTTTAAACCGGGGTTGTCTACCGAGAGCGCTATTTTGGCACTAAAGCAGACCGTCAAGTACTATACAGACCGACGAACAGCGATTTATGCGTGCTTCCTAGACCTGTCTAAGGCATTTGACCTGGTTCATTATGATATCCTGTGGCAAAAGCTGGAAGATTTAAATATGCCAGCTGAAGTGAGAGGTATTTTTAAATACTGGTACCATAACCAGGTCAATGTCGTAAGATGGTCGGACGCATACTCGCAACCGTATGGACTCCAGTGCGGTGTGCGGCAGGGCGGGCTCACCTCACCTAAACTGTTCAATCTCTATCTTAACGCACTTGTAGAGGAGCTCAGCAACACTCGTGTCGGTTGTCACATTGACGGAGTGTGCGTCAACAACTTGAGCTACGCTGACGACATGGTGTTGCTGAGCGCCTCAGCGTGTGGACTCGCCAAACTTATTTCTATTTGTGAGAGGTACGCAGCGAGGCATGGGCTGGTTTATAATGTAAAAAAGAGCGAATGTATGATTTTTAAGGTCAAGGGTAAATGCTCGCCTATGTTCCCAACTGTAAAATTGAACGGTCAACCGTTAAAAATCGTTGAGCAATTTAAATATCTCGGACATTTGGTTAACGCAGACCTTAAGGATGATGCCGATATTGAGCGCGAACGCAGGGCGTTGTCCGTCAGAGCCAACATGATAGCCCGCAGGTTTGCTCACTGCTCTAAAGATGTAAAGATCACCCTTTTTAGGGCTTACTGTACGAACTTCTACACAAGCAACCTGTGGGCTGATTACACTCAAAAACGGTACAGCGCTCTGCGTGTTCAATACAATAACGCGTTCAGGGTGCTGATGGGGCTGCCCAAATTTTGTAGTGCATCAGGGATGTTCGCCGAGGCGCGGGTAGACTGCTTCTACGCCACAATTCGCAAGCGAGCCACATCCCTGGTGCGCCGAATTCGCGGCAGCCCCAACAGCATTTTGAGAATGTTCTCTGAACGTGTAGACTGCATGTATCTCAACCACTGTTCGATGTTACATTTAAACCGAACCGGCAATTTATAGAATTTAAGTGAGACATGAAACTTGATTGAAATGACATTTTGTTTTTAAGTACGACATTTTTATAAATATAATACATTTATTTACAAATTAAATATACGGAGGCACTTCAGTGCAAATACTAAACTAAATTGACATTTTACATTTTAATTTTAATATATTTTTTATTTCATATGTAATGAATTTCAATCTACGTTTAATGTATCTCTTAGACTATGGCCGACATTTATTTATTTTAATTGATTATAGCTAATTTAATTATTTGTAAATACTAACAATTTATTTTAAGCATCCGTACCTACTAACAATAATGATCCAAGTTGGTCTCTGAATAAATGAAATTGAAATTGAAATAAGGCAATCACAGTCTATAATTTACAATTTCATACAGATGTATATATTTAAAGACATTTTAATGTAAGTGCCTTACCAGTTTAGAATGAATAATGCTATAAAATACTGATAAAAGCAGTAATAATCAGTCAGTTAAATATATTCTTTATTTCATCAATAAGTAAAATACCAAAAATATGATATATAACAAAGAAATGAAACATAATTTAGTATAAAATAAAAACAAATGATTTATTGATATAGACAACGACAACGATAATAACAATCATTAACAAACAGCTTTGACATCATACAATAACACACGAGCTAAATTTAATGATGATGATGATGATGAGGAACGATGTGGTGTGTGCTGTGCTTAACGTCAGCGTGGAAACTGAAAAACAAAATGCAACGTAAGAACTAAATTAGGCAACTTGTTATACTTATTGTTTGTTTTCTAATCGATTACAAAATAATGTTTGATAAACCACAATAACTAAAGTTATTTCGTAATCCGAAAAAAGTATACAAACCCACTGCATAGAGATATATGTATCGCAGGAAAATTATTAAATCTGGGATTTCATAAAAATCGGGAACATTTCATCATTTCGGTAAGATATTCGTGATTTGATCAAATCTCTCGTGAATGGTTTGTGAATGATGAAATCGGCCATAAAGTGTAATACTGATTTAATTGATTAATTTAGTAAGATATGGACTAAATCAGGGACGATAGCAGAAATAGATAATACAACTTGATTTGCCATTGGGCTAGAAAACTTGAAAGACATGATAAAAGCTCAACTCGGTTACAAGATGGAATGCTATAGTAATTAAATAATTTCATTGAGCTGGGTCACTGAAAATACAAGCGTTATTAACGTTTTACTTGAAAAATAAGTAACAGTCACCATCAGATATTTCGGAGTCGCCAACGCCTCCATTGTTAGGAGGATAAAGTTCATGTTCCGATATTTATTAGTCCTCGGCCGCTCTGATATATTTGATGGCGACGACGGTAACTAATGCCATCAAGACTTTTTGAATCTGTAAGTATTGGTGCTCACCCGGTGTGGTGGTCGCCGTGGTAGTGTACATGTCTGTCAGAACCGTCGGGCTCGTGCAGGCTGTAGAAGCCATGCACGACATCCCCGTCGCGGTGTTCGTTCTGCGTCTTGTGGTCACCCGTGTGCTCATCGTTCACTTTGTACTCGAACTTGTATTTGGGATGAGTCTGGTAAATACAAAAAAATAATTGATCGCCCTGTCCCACATCCAAGGAAACCGCTCATTAGCCAGCGCTGCTGCTGATCAGGCCCAAATTCTCAAGCGCCGCAAATACTCCGTCCTCCTCAAGGATTACGAATTTGCGGCTCTTGCACTCGAGACTTTGGATCCCTGCAGACATGAAAACTTTTATGAACCCTTTGGTCCCGATTAATCCACACCTCAGGAGACTCCAGGGCCGGCTCATACCTGTCACAACGACTGAGCCTTGCAATACAAAGAGGAATCGTCTCTAGCGTGATGGGGACTATGCCACAATCGAAGCTGCTGGACAGGGTATTCTTTCTTTAACTGTGGGTTGGTAGATAGGTGTATTATTTTTCTTGTTTTTATTTAATTTTATATATAAGTAGTTCATTTTGAATATATATTGTAATCAATTTGTATCTCCTATTTATAGTGAATAAATGAATTCGGATACAAAATATAAAATGATTATGTCACTTTAACTTACGTAATAGTCCACGTGCTTCTCGTGCCCGTGGTGGTCATGAATGGTGACCTCTTGAGGATGTTCATCATGTTTGGAGATGTGCTGCGAGGAGTGTGCGTGGTGCCCATGCTGAGCAGCCGCCACAGCGATTAGGACGAAAATACAAAAGATCTGCAAATTAAAACTTTTCAACCGACTTCAAGATTTTGAAAGAGGAGGTTCTCACCTCGTCGGAATCCGTGATGTTTTTGTTCATCAATTATTTGAAAACGACTGGACCGATTTGGAAAGTTCTTTTTTTTTGTAGTAGTAGTAGTAAAACACTTTATTGTACCTACAACAAATGTAAAAATACATAATATTTTACAGCAGCTCGGGAATTTGCTCTTGGAAAGGTTTTTCTTTAAGACAGATTTATAAAATATAGTGCAAGATTATGCGTTAGCGCCCGGAGGGCGGGCAGCAGCGCACTCCGTGTAACAAAGCCATCCTACTGCGATCGCCAACCCGCATGCCAAGCGTGGCGATTATGGCATTTCCCCCCCATGAATATTAAAAATAAGCCCAGGCCCCTAGTGCCCGGCAGTCCTGCGCTTCCTGGCTCCGGTAGCGGCCAGAGAAACAGGGCAGGGGGTGCTAAAAATCACCGGTACCTATCCGGCTACCACACCAAACAACAACTGGCCCTGGCAACATATAACACGCGTACACTGCGGACCGACGAAAAGATATTGGAACTAGAGGAAGGATTGAGCAAGTTGCGATGGGACATAGTAGGGTTATCGGAAGTCCGAAGAGAGGGGGAGGACACGATAACTCTCAAATCCGGCAACTTGCTCTATTTCCGGGAGGGCGATCAACAGTCCCAAGGAGGTGTCGGGTTCCTCGTCCACAAGTCCCTCGTGAACAAAGTGGTGAAGATCGAGAGTGTGTCGAGCAGGGTAGCGTACCTTATACTCAGAGTATCAAAAAGGTACTCGTTGAAGGTTATACAGGTTTACGCACCGACCTCGGCACACTCCGACGACGAGGTGGAGGCTATGTATGAGGACATATCTAGAGCCATGCATAGTTCCAAAACCTACTTCACCGTTGTGATGGGGGACTTCAACGCGAAACTGGGCAAGAGAGACGGTGACGAGCTGAAAGTGGGGCAATTTGGAATTGGGAAGCGGAATCATCGGGGACATTTGCTGGCCGGCTTCCTGGAGAAGGAGGGACTCTTTATGATGAACTCCTTCTTCAGGAAACGTGAGCACAGGAAATGGACCTCGATGAGCCCCGACGGTGCAACAAAAATGAGATTGACTTCATCATGTCGACGAAGAAGCATATATTCAATGATGTATCTGTGATCAACACAGTCAAAACTGGGAGTGATCACCGATTGGTAAGAGGCACATTGAATATATGTATCAAGCTAGAGCGCTCTCGACTGGTGAAGTCTACGCTCCGTCCAGCACCTACCGAATACCAAAATCCCGAGAGCTTTCAGCTGGAACTTCAAAACCGTTTCGATTGCCTAGGCGGCGATGTGGACGAATATAACGACGGGTTCGTAGAAGCTGTCCATTTCACTGGGTCCAAGTTCTTTAGAACGAAACGCACCAGTAGGACTAAGAGGCTCTCTAACTCTACTCAGAATCTCATGAAGGAGAGGAACGAAATGGTTCTAAAATCTTCAGTTGATGCGATACAACTCCGGCAGCTTAATAGACGGATCTCCAAGTCCATTACCTGCGATCTTCGCTTATTTAATACGAACCGTATTCACGAAGCTATCGAGCGGAACAAGGGCTGTAAAGTATTTTCAAGAGATCTGTCTATTGGGCAAAGCCAGCTCGCTAAATTACGGACTGAAGATGGTAGAATGGTTTCATCTAAACCCGAGCTACTGAGAGAGATAGAGCGCTTTTATGGGCAGTTATATAGATCAACTCGTGGACCCGAAGTTAGCCTGGCGAATGACCATAGAGCTAGGCTTACCCGACACTATACCGATGACATCCCGGACATCAGCTTGTACGAGATCAGAATGGCCCTGAAGCAGCTCAAAAATAACAAGGCGCCAGGTGAAGATGGAATTACAGCCGAACTCCTGAAGGCGGGTGGAAAACCGGTCCTTATGGCCCTTCAGAAGCTGTTTAATTCCGTCTTACTTGAAGGGAGAACGCCAAAGGCATGGGACAGAGGGGTGGTGGTGTTGTTCTTCAAAAAAGGTGATAGCACCTTGCTGAAGAACTACCGACCCATCACACTTCTGAGCCATGTCTATAAGCTGTTTTCTAGAGTCATTACAAATCGACTCTCGTACAGGTTAGACGACTTCCAGCCTCCCGAACAAGCCGGTTTCCGAAGAGGGTTCAGTACCGTAGACCACATTCATACGCTGCGTCAGGTTATACAGAAGACTGAGGAGTATAACCTGCCCCTCTGTTTAGCGTTTGTGGACTACGAGAAAGCCTTCGATTCGATCGAGACTTGGGCTGTACTACAGGCTCTCCAGAGGTGCCAAGTGGACTACCGTTATATCGAGGTAATGAAGTGTTTGTACGAGAACGCCTCTATGTCAGTCCGACTCCAGGACCAGAACTCGAGATCCATACCGCTGCAGCGGGGAGTCAGGCAAGGAGATGTAATTTCTCCAAAACTGTTCACCGCTGCCCTGGAGGACATTTTCAAGGGTTTGGACTGGGGAAGGCTTGGCATCAACATCAACGGCGAGTACATCACTCATCTTCGATTTGCCGACGATATCGTAGTCCTGGCTGAGACCATGGAGGACTTAAGTACGATGCTCGACGACCTCAGTAAAGGCTCCGAGAGGGTTGGTCTAAGGATGAACATGGATAAGACGAAAGTCATGTCTAACGCCCATGTAATACCAACCCCTATTACAGTCGGAGACTTTACGCTCGAAGTTGTAGACCATTATGTATACCTCGGACAGACAGTCCAGCTAGGTAGGTCCAATTTCGAGAAAGAGGTCAATCGTCGAATCCGTCTCGGTTGGGCAGCGTTTGGGAAGCTGAAACATATCTTTTCGTCCAATATTCCGCAGTGTCTCAAGACGAAAGTCTTTGACCAGTGTGTGTTGCCAGTGATGACCTATGGCTCTGAAACGTGGTCGCTCACAATGGGCCTCATTAAAAAGCTTAAAGTCACCCAAAGAGCAATGGAGAGGGCTATGTTAGGAGTTTCTCTGCGTGACCGTATCAGGAACGATACTATCCGTAGCAGAACCAAAGTACCCGACATAGCCCGTCGGATCGCTAAACTTAAGTGGCAATGGGCAGGGCACATTGCACGGAGAACCGATGGCCGTTGGGGCACTAAGGTTCTCGAATGGCGACCATACACCGGAAGGCGAAGAGTTGGTAGGCCCCCTACAAGGTGGACTGATGACCTGGTGAAGGTCGCTGGAGTCCGCTGGATGCGGGTGGCACAGGACCGGTCATTGTGGCGTTCAGTGGGGGAGGCCTATGTCCAGCAGTGGACGTCTTTCGGCTGAAATGATGATGATGATGATGATGAGTGCAAGATTTGTACTATACTGTCAGAATTTTTATAAACATTTCGTGCCAGCCCTGTAAAAACTAGTACTGTACTGTACCTTAGTATACATTATTATATTTTTTCTTTAAAATGTTGCTGCGATCGAGTTCAAATAGAAACTGATATTTTTACCAGAAAAATCAATTCTTTTATAACAAAAGATAACGGGGGCAATTATCGTTGCATTATTTTATTGGCAGTTAAAACTCCCCGAACGCGGAATGCAGATTAATCGATTTCGTAAAACTATTTAACCAAGACTAAGCGTGTGTGGTACG
Source organism: Pammene fasciana (assembly GCA_911728535.1). NCBI lineage: Eukaryota > Metazoa > Arthropoda > Insecta > Lepidoptera > Tortricidae > Pammene > Pammene fasciana. Next base: position 8,424,595 of record OU452279.1, read on the forward strand.
GTTACGTTACGTTACAATTTTCTCACTAAGTAATTATGCAAAATACTATACTAATTTCTGCTTAAGTGAACATAAACGGTCTTAATAACATGCAACATGTTAAAGCAGTGGTAGCGAAGATTTATCAGGCGTTTAAGAAATTAACCAAGAAAATTTATTATTATTTTGTATCTGCGGATCGCATGGAACAATAAATTTTTAGTCCATATTGTAAGCTATTTAAGAAACTCTTTCCACAGTTAGGTATCATATTTACAAAAGGCGTTTTTTTATTTTGTGTCAAAAGTTTGGGAGCTAAAATGACACAATGTATAAGTAGGTATATTTTAATAGGCTACCTATATGTTTAAGCCAAAGTAATAGTGTTATTATTGTTTATTTTGCCTTCTTGACAGATAAAGCTGTGGAATTAACTGAAGCCAAGGGGCTACAAAATTGTATATATGTTCTTAAACGGTCGGCAACGCGCATGTGGATCCTCTGGAGTTGCAGGCTACGGTTTTCTTAGTGCACTCGTATATATTAAGATTCAGTTTGAAACGTATAATTTGGCTGTAGGTTTTTCAAGATAAGTACATATTTTTTTATAATAAGTTATGGATTTTTCCTTGTGAAAAAGGGAATTTCAAAATAAAATATTGCTTTTTATTTTTCATGTGTTTGCTTTGAAATGGTGTCAAAATCATGCCATAAATGAATTCAGCATCCCGATTTATATAAAAACGGTACTAAATTTGGTCTAGTAGCTTAACTGATTTAGATATCAAGATAAAGTTGAGAGCCTCCCCACAAAATTTACATCAAAAATATTGGTGGCTCTACTTCTCCGTGTTCCTAAGGAATAATCATTGCCAAGGAAATCTTCGGTTCACAAAAAGCCGTATTGGGCCTTTTTATGTCATGTGGGAACGCAACTATGAGTCATGGATGTTTAGGAATTTATGTAAGTAGCTACTTACCTTAATATTAGTATTAAAACAAAGTGGAAATTAATATATGGGTCCTTGAATGGAAGTAGTACCTTAAATCTTTAAAATACTTAGTTAATTCTACTTTTATTTTTTTATTTTTAATAATAAACAAACAGCATTCACAGATTTCTCGACAAGCTTTTTTGAACCAATAAATAGACCAACTAATACAAACTTGCTATTTTACTCAACTAATCTAAGCTGTCAATAAGTATTAAAGATATAATTCCTTAAGTAACATTAGGTCTTTACTTACCTCGTTCGTCTATCGTAGGTACAATATATCAATGAAATCTCATATGTAGAACAAGGTATTTAATTAACAGTTTGTAATTTGACTTTTAATTGTTCTAAAAATGTAATTTAACCTGTTTGAATGAATAAATGACCCTATATTAACAGTACCCTGAACTAATCGGGAAATCTGTACTTAAATTTTGGATTAAAATAAAGAATCAAAGACTTAAATACAGTTTTTTTGTTGGTAGCGCTGAATTTGCTGCGAGGACATGACGTGGTGGTTGAGAGAGTCATGTTCATAGATTAGATTAGATTTGTTTTATTTTGCAAAAGACAATTACATTATAAGTTTACATCAACAAGCAAACAAGCAAGCAAGCATTGCGTTTTTAGGGTTCCGTAGCAATAATGGCAAAAACGGAACCCTTATACTTATAGTTTCGCCATGTCCGTCCGTCCGTCCGTCCGTCCGTCCGCGGTCTAGCTCAGTGACCGTTAGCACTAGAAAGCTGAAATTTGGTTTGAATGTGTGCATTTACCAAGCCGACAAAACGGTAGAATAAAAACGCGAAAAATATATTTTGTTAGGGTACCTCCCGTACACGTGAAGTGGGGGGCGAATTTTTTTTCGTTTCAACCAAGTTCTGTGAGGTATCGTTGGATAGGTCTTTTAAAGAGAATTTGGGTCTTCTAACACAATTTCTGGATAAAACTAATACTTTCGGAAATAATAGCTCCGAAAGTTTAAAACAGGGCGTCCCCCCCCCCCCATCTAACTTTTGAATCGTGGGTCCTAAAATTTTTAAAAAATCATGTAACTGAGGCCTAATGAGTACCTTCAATGAAAACTATATTGAATTCAATTGGTTGAGCCGTTTTTGAGTTATCACTCAAAAACCCATAGTGAAAGGACGTAAGTAAAAATGACGTAAGCGCTGCGAAATTTCCTGTAAGAAATGACCTTTTGAATTAATGGTCTCAGTTTACGGAACCCTACACTGAGCATGGCCCGACATGCTCTTGGCCGGTTTTTTTTTTTCAAAGTTATAGGAATTTCTATCATGATCATCATAATAAGAAATATAAGAATAACAGCAAAATGTACAATAATCATTTTAGTATCTCCCAATAAGGATTGTCAAAAAAAAATACATGTAAAGCAATAAAATTCCAAATTCGTGACTCTCTTGTGGCGACGATAGCGCAATAAGGAAAACTTATTTTTAGGGTTCCGTAGCCAAAATGGCAAAAACGGAACCCTTATAGTTTCGCCATGTCCGTCCGTCCGTCCGTCCGTCCGCGGTCTAGCTCAGTGACCGTTAGCACTAGAAAGCTGAAATTTGGTTTGAATATGTGCATTAATCAAGCCGATAAAAAGGTAGAATAAAAACGTGAAAAATATATTTTGTTAGGGTACCTCCCGTACACGTGAAGTGGGGGGCGAAATTTTTTTCGTTCCAACCAAGTTGTGTGGGGTATCGTTGGATAGGTCTTTTAAAAAGAATTAGGGTCTTATAAAACAGTTTTTGGATAAAACTAATACTTTCGGAAATAATAGCTCCGAAAATTTAAAACAGGGCGTCCCCCCCATCTAACTTTTGAATCGTGCGTCCTAAAATTTTGAAAAAAATCATGAAACTGAGGCCTAATGAGTACCTTCAATGAAAACTATATTGAATTCAATTGGTTGAGCCGTTTTTGAGTTATCACTCAAAAACCCATAGTGAAAGGACGTAAGTAAAAATGACGTAAGCGCCGCCAAATTTCCCGTAAGAAACGACCTTTTGAATTAATGGTCTCAGTTTACGGAACCCTACACTGAGCACGTCCCGATATACGCTTGGCCGGTTTTTTTTATATAAGATATTTTACAAAATGTTGAAAGACTTTGTATAATATATATTTAGTTAAATTGCTTGTGGGTTTGCGGTAAGGATATTATTCACCTTGGCTTTGCGTGGATATGTATGACTTTGTTTTTTTCAATGTAGACATTAAAAAAATGGAAAAGATAGACCTTTACTTTCTGTTAGACCTTTGTGTACATGATATGCACAAAGAGTTGTACGTTCTGAAGTGGTCGAAAATGTATTGATACGGAGCGGCCAAGGTGGTCACAAATATCAACATATAATATCAACGCCTCTATTGTCAAGGCGATAAAGTGCATGTTCAGATATTTTTGAGTACCTTGGCCGCTCCGATATATTTGATGGCGACTGTACCAGACTTTTATACACGGCGCACATTTTGACTTACTGCGAGTATCAAATCGTAAAGTAGCTCTGCCTTATTAACATTGAGGTTTTGGTCGCTAATTGCTGCTAAAAATACACACACGATAAAATTCAATCAGTGAGTAGGAATCAATTTTTTTAATTCAGTTGTCTATAGTGATCATATTTTTAGCATTTGGGACATTTTTTATTTAGGTGATTTCGATTCAGAACCACGAGTTCTTTGGCTCTTTGCAGGAAAAAACTTGAGACAGTATTTAATTTGTATTTTTTTAATTTTGCCAATTACTAGTTTATAAATTTGCATTCATTCGTTCTCCTAGCGTTTGCCCCGATCTTGCCACGGCTCAATTAAGCCTGGGGTCCGCTCGGCAACCCGATCCCAGAGATTGACTTGAGTACTAGTTTTTACGAAAGCGACTACCATCTTTCCAACCCAGAGGCCTAGGCATAAATTAGGCCTTCCTAACAAGGCTTAGGTTCGGTTTCCTTACGATATTTTTCTTTGACGAAAAGCGACTGGTAAATTTCAGGTGATGACTTCGTACATGAGTTCCGAAATACCCAGTGGTACGAGCCGGGGTTTGAACCCAAGACCTCCGGATTGAAAGTGTAACATTCTAGCGCCAGGCTACCAGCGCTTCTTACTTTTCTTAAACATATAAAAAAAACATTGTATGGTTTACTATAGTTTTATTCAAAATCGCTCATAATAACAGAAGTAACAGAACATACAAATCAACTACAAGTATCACAGTTTTAACATCGTTCCTGCAAACTTATATTAATGGTGATGATGATGATGCTCAGGAACAATGTGGTGGGTGCTGTGCTTGATGTCCGCATGGAAACTGGAACAATAAGAAATAAAAGTTAATGTAAAAATATGAATGTAGCTGGAAATCGCAAAGGACCTAGGCAAATGGAAATCGAGGAGGAAGAAACTTATACTATATAAATATTTAGGTAGTGTTATTACTCCTCCTCGGCCATGTATCTCGACTATAAAGTTGATGATGCTGTTGTTGGAAGTTATCATGTGCTACCAGTCACAGCTACTCATACTATAATTACATGAAAAAACATGGAGCACAAAATGTGATAATGATAATTACCCGGTGTGCTTGTCGCCGTGGTAGTGCACGTCCCTGACGGAGCCGTCGGGCTCGTGCAGGCTATAGAAGCCCTTGACGACGTCGCCGTCACGGTGCTCGTGCTGGGTCTTGTGGTCACCGGTATGGTGGTCATCTACTTTGTACTCGAACTTGTATTTTGGATGAGTCTGAAATATACAATAACTGTAAGTCTAATACTAAAAACCAACGAGCCATGCAATGCGAGCTTGTTACGCTAGTCGCAAATTAGATGGCTCTGTATCTGCGTGTACATCGCGCTAACATTTGTCTGTCGTAGTACACGTAGTTTTATGACGCTATGAGCAAATTAACTCATTACTGCAAGCTTTTAACCTTAACCATGATTAAGTATCGTAGTGTCACCTCTCTAGTACGATAATGCTAGACATTTTATGCGCCTACCTTGTTACGTCTTAGCAGAGACTATAGAGATATAGACGACCACAGCCTAAGAACTTTTTGAAGCTCATGTCGATTGCGCCATCTATGTCAAAGCCCCGAAAAGATACCGAATATGTAAGAGAAATGTCACCTGCACTGCTACTCCACCTAGTAGCTACTAGTGTACTACTAGTACGCTATTTGTTACTAGGTGGAGTAGCTGTGCAGGTAACATCTCTATAGTCTCTGGTCTTAGCCTACACTGTGTCTCCAGCTTTTTTCATCTTGATTCTATGTAAGAACAGTCCTTAATCAAAAACCACACATTTTAAGTTTTACTCACGTAGTAATCGACATGTTTGTCGTGTCCGTGGTGGTCATGAATGGTGACCTCGTGAGGGTGGCCGTCGTGCTTGGAGATGTGCTGCGAGGAGTGTGCGTGGCCGTGCCCGTGTTGGCCTACTACCACTCCCAAAACGGCAGCAAGACACAGAATCTGTCAGGAAAATAAGATCGTTTAAGAAAAAGTAAACACTAACAGAAATTTCGTAGTTCATCAAAAAAAAATCTTAAGCGTCGAATAAATATCAGCCTCAAATGCAATACAGAACTCAATTGCTTCGAAAATTATAATAGATGGTGATTTTTATTGAAGCTAATAAAGTGAATCCTCCGATAACGAGTGCCATCACTACCACACGAATTATTGTGCGCTTGCGTGAAATCAACACTGCAACCAGCTAATAGCTTAGTAATGATAGGAAGCGAGTGCTTAGCCATGGTGAAGTATTTAAGCTAATAGAAATGGTTTCAGTATATTTTTTTATTTACCTTAAAAAACATTTTTAAGTATATTTTAGTAAAGAATGTTGAGGTGGATAAGCCTAAGACGTTTGTCGGTAGACTGATACCTCTAGAAAACAAAACGGTGTTTTTATAATATCTGCCAATAGCCACCTCTGCAATAGTAATTGAACAGTAATATGTTGACCGTAAAAATTAAAACGAATATGGCGATTGTTGCAAAAGTTTGCAGAACATTGTCCCCCAATGCAACATTATCTTATCGCAGCACGAGATGCCTTGGCCTAGAATTAGTAAACTTTAGTCTGATTGAAAAAAAATGTAGGTAATTTAAAATGGTATAGTCTACGTTCTTAAGTAGGTAATTTACCGACTCGCTCTCGATACTCTATCGACTACGTGGATAAATTCAAAATGAAATAATTGTTATGCTCCTTATCTGGTGTATCATTCAGATTCATAAATCCCAACATGACTTATAAGTTTACTCGCGAATTTGTCCGCGTCCGTTTGGGAGCTTTTGTCATTTTCATTTAGTTTATTCTAGTCTAGTTTCATTTAGTATATACTTTCTACGTTTAGCCGTTTTTCTTAGCTAGTGTTTAGATGACTATTAACGACTCTGTGTTTGCTATACTTACATTAAAAAAAATACAATTACACGAGGTGTATACACGAGGCGTGCAAAAGACTTTAGTTGCTATATATTATGTTGGCAGAGGAAATGTATTTTGCGACACACTCTATGTTACAAAGTCGGCGATTGGCTGTGGCTTACTTTTTAATGATCAATAAATTACTCCAATTTAGATTATGGTATGCTTTTGGTATTATAAAAAGAACAATTTTTCAGCTTAATTTATCAGTTCACATTTTGACTTCATTCTATCAACTGCACTGTTCTATTCTTATTTAATTTGTGTAAAATGATGCTCAAAGTAAATATACTTAAAATTTAATAATATAAGTTATAAAAAAAAAGAAATTGTAACCTTTAACAACTTTTAGGCCTTTGTGTTCACCCCATCTTTGTATCTTGTGTTGTTGTATCTTGTGCAACATAGTGAACATACCTAAATGACTATTATCCTTTCAGGTAGTGAGTTTTCTGGCCATGGTCGCTTTTGCGGTGGCTCAGCACGGCCATGGCCACGGGTATTCCTCCCAATACATCTCTAAACACGACGGACACGCGCAAGTGGTCACTATAAAGGATCACCATGGACACGAGAAGCACGTTGACTACTACGTAAGTAAAAAACAAGTCATTTAGTTCTATTTTTGAGCGAATAATAAATAAATAAGTGCTTTGTTCAGAAGGCTATATCCTTATAATTTAATATAGGTAGGGACATTTTTTTGTATTTTTTTCTGACACTGGCAGTTATTTCAAGTACGTAACATATGGGTGAAATGTATTATCAGTACTTAATAAATGTATTTTGTATTATAGACTCACCCGAAATACGAGTTCAAGTACACAGTGGACGACGAACACACGGGTGACCACAAGGCGCAACATGAGCACCGCGACGGGGATAACACCAAGTCGAATTACCACGTCGACGTCAAACACATCGTCCCTAAGCACCATCACTAAATGAAGATAACTAGTGACGTATTCTAATACTAAAATTCGTTAAAAAGACAATCAATCTCAAACATATACAGGGTGTAACAAAAATACTGGTGAACCGTTTAAGGGCATAATAAGCATCGTATTGCAAGTAAGAAAAAGTAGGAGAAAAAAAATTCGGAGGCGAAAAAAATTGTTTTGTATGGGACACCTCGTTCTAGCCAACCTTATTTCGCGAAATCTTGTTTTCATAGTTTTTCTTTATTCAATACGATACCAATTATGCCCTTAAAAGGATCGCCAGCATTTTTGTTACATCTTGTATAAATCCAACTTACGACATAGGAATATTTTTTTAGGCAAATTCTGATATTTCTGATGCAGATGCATAGGCGCTAGCTGTATTGTTAGGTAATGCAATCGAGTTGTAGGTATCGAACTTGGATCTGATCTTAACGTATTTTTAAAGTTAGAATACGGGCCCTAGCCAATGGTCACTTGTTTTGTATTAAAAATGTTACCTAGTTTATAGGGTAAAAAGATCGACATGTTTTTTTTAATAATTATACTATATCAATAATTTTTAGTACTTTTCTTATCAATCCAGTATAAAGAGAGTTTTCCTTATGAGATGATATTAGGCATCCAAAATTAAACCAATACTCTATCACCTGTATCCCTTTAATCCCACGAATGATTGAATTAATTTATCTGAAAATAATAGCAATTAATATTTTAACTAGTAACCCACTTTCAGGGACCTTACAAAGTTGAGATAGCTCAATTTACAGACAGGGCACATTCTTTTATTTTTCTTAAAAAGTAAAAATGATATTAATAATATTTGTTTCTTTGAAAATGTAAGTTTACATTACGTAGTAGCACTAGGGTTGGCAATGTAATATTGAAAAATATTATTCTTTATTCATCTTTTTTAATTGCGAGGGCTTTTATTATTACAAAACGATTGTAAAATATTTATAAATAACAATCCTTTCAGCATAGTTCCCAGAATTTCACCACCCGGTATATTCTTTTCAAATAATTAAGTTCGAAGCTATTTAAAAAAATCGGCCGCAAGCATGTCGGGCCATGCTAGTGTAGGGTTCCATAGTTGCCGGCCTGTTACAATACATTCGTTCAAAAAGTCGTTTATTAAGGAATATTTGTCGGCGCTTACGTTACTTACGTCCTTTCACTATGCGTTTTTGAGTGATAACACAAAAACGGGTGTCACCCTCTTTCATAGACAGAAATTTCATAGAATTTCGTTTCCCAGAAATTGTTTCATAGATTATTTGGTTCATGTACTTTCTGTTCCAATATTATTGTTTCATAGACTATGGTCTTATCGAGAAATATTCACAAATCAATGATGCAAACAGACTTTCAATATTTTTATTTCTTTTCAGGACAACACTAGTCTTGAATAAGGGTACCATATATAAAAAGGTTACATAACAGAAGGCCAATAACAGTTATCCAAAAATTACATTCTACATAAAAAAAATGTAAGCACCTATTATTGGTAGGAAACAGTGCAAAAATTACAGTGTGCACGCCAAGTAAAATGCTCATCACAAGTAAGATAATTATCTACATAAAAAAACGTTATACCTTTATAAACAAGATATGTTTGCACTATTACTGTAATTAAAGAATTGTAAGTCTGTACACCAACTTTATAATGTTTAACTAGATTTTTATTGCACCTGGGCAAATATAAACCTTTTAAATTAAGCTGCGAAATATGCAGATTTAGAAACTGCCAGCTTTTATTATTTAGGCATATTCATGTAATCATATATGAGAAGGCATAGAATCACTTAAATAATAGTCTAATCTGCTCATTGTCATACTTATTATATTTATTAAGCTAATAGAAAGCATGCAATAAAAAAATGCAGTAAAATCATGAAATCACGACCACAAACTTATTTTTTCTTTCTTATTCTGGATATTAATTTAAATTTTTAATAACAGTGTTACACTTTATACTGGGTGTTTGGCAGTACACTTTAAACCAGACAATGTTTGTTCAGCGACTTTTAAAAATAACTTATGGTTTGATTTTTAGGACACTTCAGAATTTATTCGAACAAGCAATGTATTCCAAAACTGATTATATATCTAGGGCGACAATTGGACGGATTTAAACGTACATTGAAAATACTATTTTGTTTATAGAAAAAAGAGACAATCTACTAAATACATATTTTTAAAATATTTTTTACAAAAGTTTAAAGTTTTGAGGAGTAGAATTTGCGTTTTAATTAATTGCTTTGGGCACGGGTCGGCCTTGCTACGGAACAGCGTGAGTTAAGTGTTCAAATAATACCAGAAAGTTATGTATATACTTTTATTCAAAATAAAACACAACGTAATACTTTATGAGGTACGTAAGGATAAAAAACAACATTATTTTATGCAGCATTTTTGTGGCAGTCAGATTCAGTAGTGGTGGTGGTGATGCTCGGGAACTATATGGTGGGTGCTGTGTTTGACATCAGCATGGAAACTGAAACATAACACAATATTAGTTATTAAATTTTAGCTCAATATAAGTAGAGTCCCCGTCAAAAATACGTTTACAGTCTTTTGTAATAAGGTTCAAAAATCTATACACATTTTCCTGCAAATATCCATTTTGTTTACAACGCGTATGAGTATAGAATGATTATAATTACCCGGTGTGCTTATCGCCGTGGTAGTGGACGTGTCTGATGGAACCGTCGGGCTCGTGCAGGCTGTAGAAGCCCTTGACGACATCACCATCGCGGTGCTCGTGCTGGGTCTTGTGGTCACCGGTGTGATGGTCGTCTACTTTGTACTCGAACTCGTATTTAGGGTGAGTCTAAATAAAAAAATACTGTTAGTCTTTGTATTCCTTATTTTACGTAACGTATAATCAGATATTCGCCAGGGTCCTGCGTCTATTTTTATAAGCCCGTATTCATTCATGACGACATCCAACCATCGCTGCTTTAGTCTTGTGATCGAGAGCCAGATCAAGGCATAATTATGTTCCATAAGTGGCCTTGAAATAATTCCAAAGAATTATTTCAAAATATATATCCACTTTTTATCTGAACTCACGTAATAGTCGACGTGCTTCTCGTGTCCGTGATGGTCGTGGATGGTGACCACATGCGGGTGTCCGTCGTGCTTAGAGATGTGCTGCGAGGAATGAGCGTGTCCATGACCGTGTTGGGCGACCACCACTGCGGCTAATGCCAGAAGACTCACAACCTAAAATTAATTGGTCTCTATATTTATGTTTTGAAAACTTTCATTTAAGTGATTTCACACTATTTTATACTGATCAGGTTAAACTGCTAAATTGCAAATAAACAAACTATCTTGTTATTACCTACCTTAATAAACATTGTTCTGTTGTAGTTCGTCCAATGGAGTTAGACTGTAAACTGATACGTGTAGCAAAGAAAATTGCTCTTTTATATTCTCGAAGACATGATATTATCAATTTCAATATTATTTATTAGTAATTAAAAATAAAGCCTCGACCAAACGCAGGCATTGTTATGCAAAGTTTCGCAAAACATTTTGCTCTGCGAGCGTTCTCGTAAAACGCGGTGCATGGTGTTGCAAACTTTCATTTACAAAATTATTGTTACAATTAACTAGCTATTTAGAGCAATATTTTCTGAGTTTAGGAAATATTATATTATAAAAACATTGATATCTTACGATTAGGTATAATATTTAAAAAACCAGCCACAAGCATGTCAGTCCATGCACAGTATTAGGGTTCCGTAGTTGCTGGCCTGTCACAATACACCCACTCAAAAGGTCGTTTTATCCACTAATATTGTATCCCACTAACATTATAAACGAGAAAATCTACGAGTTAGTTGAGAGAGGCAATATAGAGAGTAAGTACTATTGTAAGTTAGTTGGAAGATGTATCTATAGAAATGACGTTAATAACTTCGCAAGTGCGATGTACAGTCAGCATCAGAAGCAGCTAAGTCTTAGACTATTCAACCAACATGAGGGGTACACTAAGCGTGTCTATGCTGCCTTTGTCCGTGTTATGGGATGCACGCAGAGACATTAAAATATAATAAGGAAAATATACGCAATCAAGTTTGAGCAATTTCTTTATTTGTACAATTAAATGTAAAACTAATAATAACGTAGTCACGTCAAGTATCACAATATCTAACATAAATCAAAGAAAATAATTATAATATAGGAATCATAATACGGGTTAATGATGATGAACGGGTACTGCATGCTTGGCGTGTCCTTCTCGCTGAACATGGGCATTAAATCTGCGAAAAAAAACAGGTTGATAATTGAAAAATGTTTACTATCCTAAAAAAATATTACGTGTATAAAACAAACTGCCTTAACGGTTAAGTAGGTAGCGATAGTAAGGGCCGATTGCACCAAACCGTCTGTTAAAAACTTCATCGTTAAAAAAATCTCGTATGAAAAGTTTGGTAGTTTTCTATGGGATGCCAGCTCCGTCGCCATATTTAAAATTAATATAACAAAATCCCAATTGAGTGTATAAATAAATAAAGTAAAGTAAGTAAAAATTCTTTATTGCACCAAAACAGAAATCGTTACAGAGTACAGTTACATACAATTTAGGTAACAACAGGCGGTCTTATCGCTATAAAGCGATCTCTTCCAGACAACCTTAGGGTAGCAGGAAATGTTAACATGAACTATGAGACAGGCAGTGCACTATTCAACACAGGAGTTTAAAAAATAAAATAACACACTTGTCTAGTTTATTATTATGTTTTAAATATATACGTAACAAAAATAAAATTAATAAATATATAAATAAATATAATATATATATATATATATATAGAGATACCATCACGGTAAATGTTGATCTTTCGAGACGTACGATCAGTTAATTGTTGATCCAAAAACAAATGTTGATCCGGAGGCCTTATGTTGATCTATTACGCTTTTTCTCATACTGATGTGGCTCTGATCGGATCAACATTTGGCACTTTAGTCACATGACCTGGCTGAAAATAACGCTTGTCAAATGTGGCTCCAATATACAAATCCGCTCCGATAAATGTTGATCCGATTCAAACGGACCAATCAGGATGAAGCACTTTATGACTTCTTCTGTGATTGGCCGATGGAAGTCAATGCAACGTTGCCGTTCTGCTTACTAGAGTTGTTGATCCATTGAGAATCAAAAATCAAACTTTTTTACTTATATTAATATAAGAATGCATTGGTTTGAATTGAGTTAATAAAAGGCGGTCATTAATTGGATGGGGGGGATTCGGCGGAACGAGTGATTGGATGGTTGGTTGTTTGGTATGGGTTGTATGGTTGGTTGGGATAGGTTTCCACATCTTTTTGGAGTCGAAGTAAAGGCCCAGATGAAATATCTGGGCCTCATGCTAGACATCAGGTGGCGCTTCAGCCCGCATTTAAGCGGACTGTCGGCGCGCCTGCTGAAGGCCGCGGACGCTTTCTCCTGGCTCCTTCCGAATCTGGGGAGCATGGCCCTTTATGGGGTCCCAATCTGGGCGGACTCCCTCCATAGGAAGGAAAATGCTATCAGCCGTCCCCAAAGGGCCCTTGCACAGCGGGTGGCGAGGGCTTACCGTTCGGTAAGTTTCACGGCCGCGTGTGCTCTGGTCGGCACCCCGCCTTGGTAGCTCGAGGCGTGGGTGCTCGCCAGAGTATACGAGTGAACGGCGGCACGGAGAGCGCTCGGGAGTGCCCGGCCCCGGAAGAGCGGGAGGCCGTTGGGCAGGAGGCTGGGAACGCATTCATCCGATACTGGGTGGATGACCTCACTTCCGCTACTTTCGGCCGCCGGACATGTGGCGCTGGGGCCAGTCCTACAAGGTTGGCTCGAGCGGTCACACGAGCGGTAATCAAAGAAACGTACGTTCTTCATAAAAAATATCACAAAAATCCTTCCTATTCCTTGCTTACGTTATAAATTATGTCTACTGTGAAAATTTTAAGTCTCTTAGTTTAGTAGTTTCGGGTCACGGGATGAACTTTACAAAACACTGAAAATGTATGTCTTAGTTTTTAACTAAGAGTCTTAACACAAAATATCACATCCCATGCCAAAACAAACGCATGTTTTCCATACAAAAGATCACAAAAATCCTTCTTTATTCCTTGCTTACGTTGTAAATAAAGTCTACTGTGAAAAATTCAAGCCTGTACGTTTAGTAGTTTCGGGTCTGCATTGATGTGTCAGTCAGTCAGTCAGTCTGAGTTTAATATATTAGAATCTTAAACTGTAAAAAGATATTTAAAATAAATGATAAGAAGGCGAATCTTATTTATTTGGAACTAACTGAACCTGCCAGAAGGGACAGCAATTGTTGATCCGATCGGAGGTGTATGCAAAGTCATACATTAGATCCACAAAAACTCGCGGATCAACAATAGTTGGCAAATAGCGAACGGATCAACAATTAACTCACGCCACAACCCATCTGATCAACATTTGTAGGGCATTTGTTGGGGCCGGCGGATGGCGGCGGCATTTTGCCTCCTATGGAAGGAGTCCGCTCGGATTGCGACCACGTAAAGGGCCATGCTCCCCATATTCGGGAGGAGCCAGGAGAAAGCGTCCACGGCCTTCAGCAAGCGCGCCGGCAGTCCGCTAAAATGCGGGCCGAAGCTCCACCTGCTGTCCGGTATGAGGCCCAGATACTATACTAGTAATCCGCCTCGAACTAAGAACTTGCTCGTTGACGTTTGGGGTCTTATGGCTTCACAACCCCTCGATTGATCCTGCTCAGATTTTAATGATGAAATTTTGTGCTCCCCAGCTGTAACCCTACCAAATTATGTAAAGATTGGAAAAATAATACTCACCTCCGCTACTTTCTACCGCCGAACCCTGGACGCGCTCGGGTTAGTCTTACAAGGTTGGCTCGAGCGGTCACACGAGCGGTAACTTAAAGAAACGCACGTTCCCCATACAAATTTTAGCCCCTGTTTAACCCTTTGACGGGATGAATTTTCCAAAACGCTGAAAATTTAATTCTTAGTTTTTAAATAAGAGCCTACCCACAAAATACCACATCGTTTGCTCATAGAAACGCACGTTCCACATACAAAAGATCACAAAAACCCTTCCTTTTCTTTGTTTACGTAAGTTAGGTCATCATTTATAATGTCTACTGTGAATATTAGAGTCTCTAGGTTTCTATTAGGTCTCTCTAGGTTTAGAAGTTTCGTGTCCGCATTGATGTGTCAGTCAGTCTGTCAGGGCTTTTCCTTTTATATGTATATAGATGATCATCATCCAACCTGGACAAGTTCAATGGCCTCACCGAGAAATATAATTTGACTCGACAAATGTTGATCCGATGGGTTGTGGTATGCGTTAATTGTTGATCCGTTGGCTATTGCCAACTATTGTTGATCCGAACAGTTTTAGTCGATCTTATGTATGAGTCTGCATACAGACAGATGTTGCTCCGATCGGATCAACAATAGGGGTGATGACACATGTTGAATTATGCAATGAAATTTAGTTGATAGGATGCAAAATGATCAAAATATCCAAATAAAGTAAACATTAAAAAAAATATTGAAATGGTTCAAAGATGTCGGGCTTAAAAGTTTCAAATTTTTTCGATTTTTGAAAGTACGAATTGTACGAAATTTAAAAAACCAATGATACCATTCGATTTCTAACATTTTATTGTGAAATAAATTGTATAGCAACCATATACATAAACTCAACATTTCACTGTAAAAATAGCAATTTCATAATTTTTCCATACTTTAAACAGGGCAAATATGAAGCCGTGACGTCAAGGCTTTATATCATTTTGTTAGGAGCGTTTTGAGAAACAAATGCAAATCTCAGACTTTAAGTCTTTTTCCTGTCTTTTATGTTGATTTAAGGCAATTGGCCCCATATAGACATTTGATCCTCATATCAAAACGAATCGATTGATACCATGCATGAAAAACATTCATCTAGCCTAGGTTAAATTAGGTCCAAATAAATAAGATTCCCCTTTTTGTTCTTATAATTTATCGAACGAGCTGAGCGTAAGCAAAGTGAGTTCTTACAAATGACTTCAGACCTAACTGTCACCTGGCTACTGGGACGTCTCGGCATTTGGATGGCTTTTTGATTTCGATAGTTTGTCTGACGATAACTTTAGTAACGTTTTTCTGATCTTTATGAAATTTCTTGGGGCTGTAGCAGAGATACATAAAATTTGTAAGTTCGTACATGAGCAGGATCCATCAAGTGTTTATGGAGCTAGGAGAAAAAAAATCCTCCTTAGGGTCTTGTTATATTGGTCAACTCGTTTGCAAGTAAATAGCGAGTTCTCATTTCGAGGCGGACTACTAGTTTATTTGGAACTAATTGAACCTGCCAGAAGGGACAGCAATTGTTGATCCGATAGGACCTGTTTGCAAAGTCATACATTAGATCCACAAAAACTCGCGGATCAACAATAGTTGGCAAATAGAGAATGGATCAACAATTAACTCTCGCCACAACCGATCCAAACAAACAGGATTCGCAACGAGGAACTGTGGGCCCAGTGTAGACAAATCCCGATGGGGCAAGAAATCGCAAAGCGAAAGTGGAGTTGGATCGGGCATACGATCCGCCGCGGCGATGATAATATCGCATGCACTGCCCTCAACTGGAAAACCCTAGGAGGTGTACGTAGATCGGGTCGTCCCGTGCAATCCTGGAAGCGTTCTGTTGAGAAGGAGCTACGTGACATCGGGATGAGCTGGAGTGACGTTAGGAGCGCTGCTGGGGATCGTGAGACGTGGCGTGACCTCGTGAAGGCCCTTTGTACCTCTGGGGTACCATAGGAACAACAACAACAACAACAACAACCGATCTGATCAACATTTGTTGAGTGAAATTATATTTTTATTTTTTTTATTATTTATTATTATTACATCACAGTACAGAAATTAAATTTAGGGCAGTTTCCTGCAAAACTGTTTTCACAGTTTGTCTGCAGTTTCACAGTTTGTCTGCATTTGACCGATCATCTATCTATACATATACTATAGATGGCATGCTGACATTTATATCCTCTTAACAGTATATATATAAATATTCTATATCTATCTAATGGTATTCAATGATTTTTCTTTCAAGTATTCTGTGGCCTCGGGTGCCGTTTCGAGTTTATTGGGTCCTCATAAATTTCACAAAGATCATAAAAACGTTACTAAAGTTATCATCAGACAAACTATCGAAATCAAAAAGCCATCCAAATGCCGGGACGTCCCAGTAGCCAGGTGACAGTCCGGTCTAGAGTTGTTTGTAAGAACTCAATTCGCTTACGCTCCGCGAGTTCGAAAAGGAAAGGTCCTGTCCTGACTGAGTGACTGACTGAAACATCAACGCAGACCCGAAACTACTTAACTTAGAGACTTGAAATTTTCACAGTAGACATTATTTATAAATATTGAAATAAATAATAATGAAATGAAAAACTTTTATTTTTAGGCAACTAGTGGCCAATAACAAAAATCCGTCCTTTTTGCTTGCCTACGTTATAATGTAAGCAAGGAAAAAGGAAGGAATTCTAGAATCTTTATTATATTATAGTTAAAAAAGTATTTAAATCATAGTTTCAGTTTATAATGTAATATGTATGCTAGTCTTTTAGGTATTTATCTATGGGCCACTAGTTGCCTAAAAATAAAAGTTTTTCATTTCATTATTATTTATTTCAATATTTATAAATAATGTCTACTGTGAAAATTCCAAGTCTCTAAGTTAAGTACAGTCGAGGGTATAAATATGTGTACACTTTTTTACCTACTCGAATGCGGTCGCTAACAATTTGTATGCAAACGCATTCGACTAGGTAAAAAAGTGTATACATATTTATGTCCTCGACTGTAGTTTCAGTCAGTCAGTCACTCAGTCAGGACAGGACCTTTCCTTGTCGAACTCGCGGAGCGTAAGCGAAGTGAGTTTTTACAAACAACTCTAGACCGAACTGTCACCTGGCTACTGGGACGTCCCGGCATTTGGATGGCTTTTCGATTTCAATGGATTGTCTGATGATAACTTTAGTAACGTTTTTCTAATCTTTATGAAATTTATGAGGACCCAATAAACTCGAAACGGCACCCGAGGCCACAGAACACTTGAAAGGAAAATCATTGAATACCATTAGATAGATATAGAATATTTATAGATATACTGTTAAGAGGATATAAATGTCAGCACATCATCTATAGTATATGTATAGATAGATGATCGGTGAAATATAATTTCACTCAACAAATGTTGATCAGATCGATTGTGACGAGAGTTAATTGTTGATCCGTTCTCTATTTGCCAACTATTGTTGATCCGCGAGTTTTTGTGGATCTAATGTATGACTTTGCAAACAGGTCCTATCGGATCAACAATTGCTGTCCCTTCTGGCAGGTTCAATTATTTCCAAATAAACTAGTAGTCCGCCTCGAACTGAGAACTCGCGATTTACTTGCAAACGAGTTGACCAATATAACAAGACCCTAAGGAGGATTTTTTTTCTCCTAGCTCCATAACCATTGATCGATCCTGCTCATATACGAACTTACAAATTTTATGTATCTCTGCTACAGCCCCAAGAAATTTCATAAAGATCAGAAAAACGTTACTAAAGTTATCGTCAGACAAACTATCGAAATCATAAAGCCATCCAAATGCCGAAACGTCCCAGTAGCCAGGTGACAGTTGGGTCTGAAGTCATTTGTAAGAACTAACTTCGCTTACGCTCAGCTCGTTCGATAAATTATAAGAACAAAAAGGGGAATCTTATTTATTTGGACCTAATTTAACCTATCCGAAGGGACAGCAATTGTTGATCCGATCAACATCTGTCTATATGCAGATTCATACATAAGATCGACTAAAAGTGTTCGAATCAACAATAGTTGGCAATAGCCAACGGATCAACAATTAACGCATACCACAACCCATCGGATCAACATTTGTCGAGTCAAATTATATTTCTCGGTGAGGCCATTGAACTTGTCCAGGCTGGATGATGATCATCTATATACATATAAAAGGAAAAGCCCTGACAGACTGACTGACACATCAATGCGGACACGAAACTTCTAAACCTAGAGACTCTAATATTCACAGTAGACATTATAAATTATGACCTAACTTACGTAAACAAAGAAAAGAAAGGATTTTTGTGATCTTTTGTATGTTGAACGTGCGTTTCTATGAGCAAACGATGTGGTATTTTGTGGGTAGGCTCTTATTTAAAAACTAAGAATTAAATTTTCAGCGTTTTGGAAAATTGATCCCGTCAAAGGGTTAAACAGAGGCTAAATTTTGTTTCTTTAAGTTACCGCTCGTGTGACCGCTCGAGCCAACCTTGTAAGACTAACCCGAGCGCGTCCAGGGTCGACGGTAGAAAGTAGCGGAGGTGAGTATTATTTTGCCAATCTTTACATAATTTGATAGGGTTACAGCCGGGGCGCACAAAATTTCATCCTTAAAATCTGAGCAGGATCAATCGAGGGGTTGTGAAGCCATAAGACCCCAAACGTCAACGAGCAAGTTCTTAGTTCGAGGCGGATTACTAGTATAGTATCTGGGCCTCATACCGGACAGCAGGTGGAGCTTCGGCCCGCATTTTAGCGGACTGCCGGCGCGCCTGCTGAAGGCCGTGGACGCTTTCTCCTGGCTCCTCCCGAATATGGGGAGCATGGCCCTTTACGGGGTCGCAATCCGAGCGGACTCCTTCCATAGGAGGCAAAATGCCGCCGCCATCCGCCGGCCCCAACAAATGCCCTACAAATGTTGATAAGATGGGTTGTGGCGTGAGTTAATTGTTGATCCGTTCGCTATTTGCCAGCTATTGTTGATCCGCGAGTTTTTGTGGATCTAATGTATGACTTTGCATACAGCTCCGATCGGATCAACAATTGCTGTCCCTTCTGGCAGGTTCAGTTAGTTCCAAATAAATAAGATTCGCCTTCTTATCATTTATTTTAAATATCTTTTTACAGTTTAAGATTGTAATATATTAAAGATCATTTATTTAACTAAGTTTTAATGTAAGCAAGGGAAAAGGAAGGAATTCTAGAATCTTTTGTATGAGTAACTTTGAGCAAGCGATGTGGTATTTTGAGTGTAGGCTTTGAGGTAATTTAACCCTTGAAGTTTACCTTATCGAGAAATATAATTTCAATTAACAAATATTGATCAAATGGGTTGTGGCGTGAGTAAATTTTTGATCCGTTCGCTATTTGCCAACTATTATTGTTGAATGTAAAACTGCATAAATACAATTTAAAATAAATTATAAAGAGGTGAATCTTATTTATATGGACCTTTTTTAGGGGGGAAATGCGTTACGCATACCATTGTTAGCTATTGCCAACGATCGGATCAACAATTGCTGTCCCTTCTGCTAGGTTAAATTAGGTCTAAATAAACGAGATTCGCCTTTATATCATTTATTTAAACAGGTATTTTTACAGTTTGACATTAAAATAAATTAAAGATCTTTGGACGAGTGCGCGGCAGCAAACGAAGTTCTTTAATTCAACTGTTAGCAAGCCAGTGGGACGGCCGTGCATTTCGATAACATTATCATTTCGATAGTTTCTTTATAGATGATCACTCATCCAACCTGTACAAGTTCAATGGACTCACAGATAAATATAATTTCACTCAACAAATGTTGATCCTATGGGTTGTGGTATGCGTTAATTGTTGATCCGTTAGCTGTTACCAACTATCGTTGATCCGAACCGTTTTAGTTCATCTAATGTATGACTCTGCATACAGACAGATGTTGCCCCGTTAGACGATAACTTGAGAATCATTTTTCTAATCTTTACAAAATTTGGTAAGGTTACAGCTGAGGCGCACAAAATTTCATGACTAAAATCTGAGCAGGATCAATCAAGGGGTTGTGAAGCCAGACGACCCCAAACGTCAACGAGCAAGTTCTTAGTTCGAGGCGGACTACTAGTATAGTATCTGGGCGTCATACCGAACAGCAGGTAGCGCATCGGCCCACATTTCAGCGGACTGCCGGCGCGCCTGCTGAAGGCCACGGACGCTTTCTCCTGGCTCCTCCCGAATCTGAGGAGCATGGTCCTTTACGGGCCCCTAATCTAGGCGGACTCCCTCCATAGGAGGCAAAATGCCGCCGTCATCCGCCAGCCCCAAAGGGCCATCTTTAGAGCCACCAAATATAAACTTTGCATCTTTCTTCATCAAATCAGTTTACGGTTCTGATCCTGACGCTCTCCGCAAAGATGTGGAAATCTATCCCAACCAACCTTACACCCATGCCCATACCAAACAACCACCCATCTAATAACTGACCACATTTCATTAAATATCCGCCTGACAAATCCTGGTCTTGGTTAAATATATGATCTTTAATATATTAGAATCTTAAACTGTAAGGGACAGCAATTGTTGATCCGATCGGAGCTGTATGCGAAGATTGCGAAGTCATACATTAGATCCACAAAAAGTTGCGGATCAACAATAGTTGGCAAATAGCGAACGGATCAACAATTAACTCACGCCACAACCCATCTGATCAATATTTGTTGAGTGAAATTATATTTCTCGGTGAGATGAACCTCAAGGGTTCAATGACATCAAAGCCTTCCCTCAAAATATCACATCACTTGCGCAAAGTAACGCACGTTAATCATACAAAAGATTCTAAAAATCCTCCAATTTCCTTGCCAAGGTTACAAATAAGAATAGCTAACGGATCAACAATTAACGCATACAACAACCCATCGGATCAACATTTGTTGAGTGAAAATATATTTCTCGGTGGGGCCATTGAACTTGTACAGGTTGGATGAGTGATAAATAATATATACATATAAAAGGAAAAACCCTGACTGACTGACTGACTGACACATCAATGCAGACTTGAAACTTCTAAACCCAGAGACTCGAATTTTCACATTAGCACCGAGGAGCCTACAGAGGGGTTTTTAAAAAAAGGTCCATATAAATAAGATTCATCTCTTTATCATCGAACTCGCGGAACGTAAGCGAAGTGAGTTCTTACAAACAACTTTAGACCGAACTGTCACCTGGCTACTGCGACGTCTCGGCATTTGGATGGCTTTTTGATTTCAATATTTTGTCCGACGATATTGATTGTCTTTATGCAATTTCTTGGGGCTATAGCAGAGATACATAAAATTTGTAAGTTCGTATATGAGCAAGATCGATCAAGGGGTTATGGAGCTAAAAGGAGAAAACACGTCCTCCTTATGGTCTTGTTATATTGGTCAACTCGTATGCAAGTAAATCGCGAGTTCTCAGTTCGAGGCGGCTACTAGTTAATTCAAGTTTTAGCAAGCCAGTGGGACGGTCGAGCATTTCGATGGCATTTCAATTTTGCTGAAAATTCGAGTCTCTAGGTTTAGAAGTTCTGAGAGGTCATTGAACCTTTGAGGTTCACCCTCACCGAGAAATATAATTTCACTTAACAAATGTTGATCCGATGGGTGTTGGTATGCGTTAATTGTTGATCCGTTAGCTATTGCCAACGATCGGATCAACAATTGCTGTCTCTTCTGGTAGGTTAAATTAGGTCCAAATAAATAAGATTCGCCTTTTTATCATTTATTTAAAATGGTATTTTTACAGTTTGACATAAAAATAATATAAGTTTATTGGACGAGTGCGCGGTAGCGAACGAAGTTCTTTAATTTAACTTTTAGCGTACCAGTGGGACGGCCGTGCATTTCGATGGCATTTCCATTTAGCTAGTTTGTTAGACGATAATTTGAGTACCATTTTTCCAATCTTTACAAAATTTAATAGGATTACAGCTAAGACGCACAAAATTTCACCATTAAAATGTGAGGAAGATCAAACAAGGCGTTCTGAAGCTAAAAGACCCCAAACGTTAACGAGCAAGTTCTTAGTTCGAGGCGAATTATATGTAAGTATGGTATCTGGGCCTCATAATAGACAGCAGGTGGCACTTCGGCCCACATTTTAGCGGGCTGTCGGCGCGCCTGCTGAAGGCTGCGGCCGGTGTCTCCTGACTTCTCCCGAATGGGGGAGATGACCCTTTACGGGGTCCCAATCTGGGCAAACTCCCTCCAAAGGAGGCAAAATGCCACCGCCATCCGTCGGCCTCATAGGGCCATCTTCAGAGCCACCAAATAAAAATTTTGCATCTTTCTTCATCAAATCAGTTTACGGTTCTGATCCTGACGCTCTCCGCAAAGATGTGGAAATCTATCCCAATTACCCATACATACACCCATACCAAACAACCACCCATCCAATAACTCGTTTCGCAAAATGCCACCCATCTCACAACTGACCGCATTTCATTAAACATCCGCCTGACAAATCCTGCTCTTAGTTAAATAAATGATCTGTAATATATTATAATTGTTGATCCGATCGGAGCTGTTTGCAAAGTTATACATTAGATCCACAAAAACTCGCGTTTCAACAATTAGTTTGCAAATAGCGAACGGATCAACAATTAACTGTTACTAGCCTATATTATTTATTATTATTAGCATTTTGTTTGCCGACTCGGTGCTAATGGGCGGGTTTGCGAGAGCTACCAGGCACACTACCGCAACTCCTTCAGCGGTTGTTCCCACAGCGGACTCTTCTGTGCGAGCATTTTCTCCCTATTTCCGCTCTAAGATACGAACCGAGAGACTTAATCGTTCGCCTTCCAGCACAGGGGCCCATGTGTAGGCAGCAAACGTCCCCGAGTCTGCCGCCCACAATCACCGTTAGGTTGGCAGTCTGCGATCGTAAGCCAGCCGTCGCCGCCCCACATGCTTGCGACGCATTGGGTGGGAGGCCGGATCTGCCTCCCTTACACGCTCCGCTGTCTCCGTCTGAGCCATCATATCCTCGCTGAAGAAGACCACCGCTTTCCAGGCGCTGTTGATCATGGCTTGCACCACGGCAGGCAGGGAGAGGTAACGTCCCACAACCACCACGAGTGCGGCCTGCTGCTAAGCCCACGTCGGGCACACAGCCAGCGTATGTAGTGTCTTCGGCGTCGTCGCACCCGTGGCATTCCGCCGTTTGTTGCCATCCCGCCACCCTTTCACAGGTATTTGCCGAAGTAGCCATGCTCTGAAAGAATCTGTGTGAGGTGGAAGGAGAGAAACTAATCACGTCTTTCGACCCATTTCTCCAGAAGATTTGCTCCGATGGTCCAATGGCCAGCACTGGCCTCCTTGAACCTCCTCTTTCATTTTTCTAGGAGTACTCGACGAGAGTCTAGCCTCCACCGTCTGACCTCTGACCTCTTTTAGAAGGAGGAAATTTCCTACCGCCCGCGCCTCGGTGACACGCCAATAAATATTGACCAGAAACGTGGCGTCCAGGTCCCAGGGAGGGGTTCCCGCCAGTACGCACGCTGCCTCGTAGGAGACGATTCGGTATGCCCTCGCCATCCTGACCGCGATGACCCGTTGCGGCCTCCGTAATTGGGCCTGGTTTAGGGCGGTCAGGAACCCGGCCCATATGGGCGCCCCGTACAGGGCCATCGACCGTACCACCCCTGCGTACAGTCTCCGACATCCGATGTTCATACTTAATCAGTGTAATGTCGTTAGTCTTATTATGTAATGTTGTTATTATTACACTTTTAAATATATTTAGTTACGCGGCGCATTGGTGCACCTATAATGCCGAGTCAACATATTGTTGTTGATAAATAAATAGAAAAATAAATGTTCGGCCCAGCGACATTTGGCTAAAGACGGCTAATAGCCACCGCTGCCCCGATCAATTTAGTAACGTGCGTTACTTTGAGCAAGCGATGTGATATTTTGAGTGTCGGCTTTGCGGTCATTGAACCTTTGAGGTCATTGAACCTGTACAAGTTCAATGGCCTCACCGAGAAATATAATTTAACTCGACAAATGTTAATCCGATGGGTTGTGGTATGCGTCAATTGTTGATCCGTTGGCTATTGCCAACTATTGTTGATCCGAACAGTTTTAGTTAATCTAATGTATGACTCTGCATACAGACAGATGTTGTTCCAATCGGATCAACAATTGCTGTTCCTTCTTATAGGTTAAATTAGGTCCAAATAAATAAGATTTGCCTTTTTAGCATTTATTTAAAATGATTTTTTTACAGTTTCACAGAAAATAAATTAAAAATCATTGGAAGAAAGTCCGCCTCGGGTAGCGAACGAAGTTCTATAATTCTACTTTTAGCGAGCCAGTGGAACTGCCGTGCATTTTGATGGCATTTCATTTCTATAGTATGTAAGACGATAACTGGAGTATCATTTTTCCAATCTTTACCAAATTTGGTTGAGTTACAGCTGTGGCGTACAAAATTTCACCATTAAAATCTGAGCAGGATCAATCAAGGGGTTGTGAAGCCAGAAGACCCCAAACGTCAACGAGCAAGTACTTAGTTCGAGGCGAATTATAAGTATAGTACCTGGGCCTCATAATAGACAGCAGGTGGCACTTCGGCCTGCATTTTAGCGAGCTGTCGGCGCGCCTGCTGAAGGCCGCGGCCGGTGTCTCCTGACTCCTCCCGAATCTGGGGGGCATGACCCTTTACGGGGTCCCAATCTGGGCGGGCTCCCTCTATAGGAGGCAAAATGCCGCCGCCATCCGCCGGGTCCAAAGGGCCATCTTCAGAGCCAAATATAAACTTTGCATCTTTCTTCATCAAATCAGTTAACGGTTCTGATCCTGACGCTCTCCGCATAGATGTGGAAATCTATCCCAAGCAACCATACACCCATACCAAACAACCACCCATCCTATAACTCGTTTCGTAAAATCCCTCCCATACAATAACTGACCGCATTTCATTAAATATCCGCCTGACAAATCCTGCTCTGATATAATAAATGATCTTTAATGTATTAGAATCTTAAACAGTAATGTACAGCAATTGTTGATCGGATCGGTGCTGTATGCAAAGTCATACATTACATCCACAATATCTAGTGGATCAACAATAGTTGGCAAATAGCAAACGGATCAACAATTAACTTACACCACAACCCATCTGATCAACATTTGTTGAGTGAAATTATATTTCTTGATGAGGTACCGGACAAAGCCTACATTGAAAATATCACATCGCTTACTCAAAGTAACGCACGTTACTCATACAAAAGATTCTAACAATCCTTCCTTTTTCCTTGCCTACGTTATAATATCTACTGTGAAAATTTTAAGTCTCTAGGTTAAGTAGTTTCGGGTCTGCGTTGATGTT
Source organism: Pammene fasciana (assembly GCA_911728535.1). Taxonomy (NCBI): domain Eukaryota; kingdom Metazoa; phylum Arthropoda; class Insecta; order Lepidoptera; family Tortricidae; genus Pammene; species Pammene fasciana. The sequence continues at coordinate 8,450,160 of OU452279.1, forward strand.
TCAGTCAGTCAGGACAGGACGTTTTCTTTTATATGTATTGATATAGTTTTTAGTTTTAGGTATCTTTATTTTCTTTGTAGTTATACTTTTGTTGTTATAATAAATAAATAAAACCTGTATAGATAGATGATCGGTGAAATATAATTTCACTCAACTCAACAAATGTTGATCAGATGGCTTGTGGCAAGAGTTAATTGTTGATCCGTTCGCTATTTGCCAACTATTGTTGATCCGCGTCCGCGAGTTTTTGTGGATCTAATGTATGACAGTACAGCTCCGATCGGATCAACAATTGCTGTCCCTTCTGGCAGGTTCAGTTCAGTTAGGTCCAAATAAATAAGATTAGTCTTTTTATCATTTATTTTCCATCTATTTTTACAGTTTAAATTTCTAATATAACTAAGAGCAGGATTTGTCAGGCGGATATTTAATTTACCCACTAAAAACCCCTACACTTTCCGCCTCGGTGCTAATGGGCGGGGTCGCGACAACGTCCCCGAGTCTGTCGCCCACAGACGCCGTTAGGGTACGTGGCAGTCGGCGGTCATACGTCAGCCGTTGCCGCCCCATACGCTACCGAAGCATTGGGTGGGTGGCCGGATCTTCTTCCCTTACATAAACCACTGTCTCTTTCTGAACCATTACATCCTCGCAGAAGGAGACCACCGCTTTCCAGGCCTTGTCGCTATCGACCAAGGCTTGCATCATAGCAGACAGGAAGAGGTAACGTCCTACAATCACCACGAGTGCGGCCCGCTGCTCCACCCACGTCGGGGACACAGCCAGCGGCACTACAATTAGTGCCGTGTGTTCGACGTCGTTGCACCCGTGGCATTCCGCCGTTGGTTCCCATCCCGCCACGCTACACAGGTATTTGCCGAAGCAGTCATGCCCAGAAAGGATCTGTGTGAGGTGGAAGGAGAGAAACTTATCACGTCTTTCGAATCATTTCTCCAGAACACTTTGCTCTGATGGTCCAATGGCCAGCACTGGGCTCCTCCAACCTCCTGTTTCATTTTTCTAGGAGCACTCGACGAGAGTACAGCCTCCACCGTCTGGCATCTTCTAGAAGGGGGAAATTTCCTCCCGCCCGCGCCTCGGTGACACACCAATAAATATCGGCCAGAACCGCGGCGTCCAGGTCCCAGGGCGGGGTTCCCGCCATAACGCACGCTGCCTCGTAGGAGACGGTTCGGTATGCCCTCGCCATCCTGACCGCGATGACCCGTTGCGGCCTCCGTAATTGGGCCTGGTTTTGGGCGGTTAGGGACCCGGCCCATATGGGCGCCCGTATAGGGCCATCGACCATACCACTCCTGCGTAGTCTCCGATATCCGATGTTCGGCCCAGTGACACTTGGGAGAAGACGGCTAAGAGCCAACGCTGCCCTGATTAATTTAGGCGCCATGGCATTTAAAATGCTCACGAAACATCCAACGACTGTCAAGGACTGCCCAGGTACCTTATAGTCGACAGTATACACGATAGGTGTTGTCTCACTTTAACTTGAAGTAGGAACGTATGTTTGTTTCATTTGCACAATAGCGCGACGTTGCCGTACTTACCCTTCATACTCAGCTCCGGAGCCACATTTACCACTAAGTCGGATATAAATCGGAGCCACATTATGCGCTTACGTATAATTTTTTTGACCGTTAATGGATCAACGAATACCTTAAAATTTTATGACAAGTTTTTCGAAAATGGCTAAATGCACATCCACTGACGTCACACGCTGATTTCATATATTCGAGCTATACAACCGTATCTCTATCCGGAGCGGAATGTACGCACAAAACAGGTGGATCAACATTTGTTCTAAAACAGTACTGGATCAACATTTACCGTGATGGGTTGATTATATATACATATATATATATATATCCAAGCTTTACTCCCTCACAATCTCATCATGAAAAACACATTATTGGCTATATCTGTGACATAACTTTCCCTGGTACAGGTTAAGTTTAAGTTAAACTACAAGATCTATAATTAATAACTACATATTATGGAGGCAGGCCGCTGAATCAACCACCTGCCGTTCCAACTTTATAACAAAAGATACATGTTACACGGGGTGTTCCCGGGGAAATACAGCCTTTAAACAAGGACGGTCCGTTTACAATTAGATAAAATTAACTTACAGTTTTATCCGGCTAATAAAGCGGTGATTATTTAGACTACGGCATCTTACAACGAATGCTCGATGAACCGGGGATGCTCTTGGATAGCTGGGGTGCGTCCGGCCATCAGAGTGTAAGTCGTCAGTGGGCCAATCCCGAAAAATAGGAACTCGGCTAGGGATACGGAACCGTATCTGGAACTTGAGTCAGGAACAGAAACAAAGAACTGGAACCAGAGCTCGAAATAGGAACCCTGGAATGAAAATATTCCAGTTATAAATTTGTTGCAGGCGTTTACAGAATTAGTATATTTTCCTATTTTATTTAAAAACCGGCCGTCGGTGGATTTAACACTTACCGTTACGACGATATTGACGATAATGTTAACGCGGTTTGCCAGATAGATAGTCAACAGTCGAACTTCAGTTGCAATATAGGACAAAACCTGAAACGCTTATACCTAATGCATTTTAACAAATTATCATATCATAATAACGTTCAATAACTTATATAATTTAGTACTATTAGCGAATGTCACGATTAGTTTATACGAGTATGCGTTCCACTGTTATACCGTGAGGTTCCGAAAAAATGATCGCTAGAGAGTAGAAGTATTCATGAAGTCATTAACCCATAGTTGTTATCGCAATATGATGGATCTGGGCTCACCACGTTTCGTTTTTTTAGACTAAACACGTGAATATTTATTAAGATTAAGCAATCTTTATTAGCAGACATGTTTTGAGTCAGTTCTCGATATTCGATAGAGCTGATTTTATGCAGACCTATACGTATATATATAACTTGGATGGCGATTTTTTGTAAGTACCACGGAGCTGGTCTGATGATAGATAGCGAAAGTCTTGCATCAAAAAAAGAAAAAACTATCTACCAAACGTTAAATGAAAACAGGAAGACGAATTGTTTTTATTTTTTATCTATTGAAGAGAATAAAAATGACAACACGTTATTACAAACTGGAAAGCCCCACGTGCGTATACGTGAGTGATAAGTTTGTTTTGTTTGTCTTATAAAACTTTTATCAATGTGACTCGGGGTCAAGAATATGCAATCTATAGTTCAGACATTTGTATCTATTTTAAAACATACATCAAATAAAAAAATATAGCAAATCTCATTTCACAACACGAATATCAAAATTACGGAGACAGGGACAAACACAGACCAGAAAAGTCATGTACAGTAAGCGTCAGAGATATGTGACCCCCCTCCAGCAATAGACAAATGTGGTCGCTAGTTCGAACCCCAGCATAAGAATCACACTTTTTGCTTTTTTTTTACTTTTGTTTTATAATCCTGGTTTTAATATTTTTTTACATTACCACAAATATTTATTTTATACGTTTTGTTATTCCTTATTACCTACTCAGTTATTAACTCGGAACATTAAAATTACCCTTTTAATCAATTTTTAACTAGAACAATAATTTCGTTAACTTCACAAGAGTCCGTGCAGCGTGATGGATAGTGTAACAGACTAGTAAACACTAGGTTCGCGGTTCGAATCTACGTAGAGGATACTTTTTGTATTTTTATACTTGTTCTTTTTTATTAATAATTTATTAACATCCTATTTAATATAGTAAGTTTAATTAAAATAGAAGTTAAAATCTTTTTTTTAAGGACTAATAATGAAAATTCCATAGTCACTGGTAACTTTTTATTAACTAAAAAGTAGGTATTTAAATACTATTATATTAAATATTGTTTAGTAACTGAATAATGGGGGTAATATATATATATATATATATATGACAGTAGATATATTATGCGTGTTCTGTAAACTGATTACTATATATTTTACAGCTAAATATTTACTAGTTAAATTATAATGTGTAGTCAATTATACATCAGTGAAACTTAAAGTTAACAAGTAAAATACCTTTAGCTTAACTCTTACTGTTTAAAATTGTGGTATTGGTGGTCTGCATGCTGTTAAACTTTATAAGGCATTACACTTTGGTTGTTTACTTTAGATTATACCTACATTTTACTTCATTGAGTAGAACCGTAAAAACAAGTCGGGTCATAACTTTTTTTATAAGTAATACCAAACTACTCGGTTAAAAGTGAAATGTATAGTTTCCCTTTTCTTTGATTATAAATTAATATTCTTATTGCATTTAACACAATTTTTCAGTTATACTTTAGACAGAGATGGCGGGACACAGCGGTGGGAGTTGTGGAAATTGCGGGAAGAGGCTTTTAAGTATAAAATGGGCTATTCAAAAAACAATTTCAAAAATGAGTATATGTTAGACCGCCCCTCGCCCTATTAGTCTGTATGCCATTATCAATATGTAATACGTAATCTAAACCAGCTATTTAACGTTGCAAAGAGAAACGACATGTTATCAAAGATAACAATAATTCATCTCTAAGCCCGTTACCAATGCAATGCAACCTTACCACAATCTTAGTAAGCATAGGGTATTTCTCCACTAATTAGGTCGAATTCAAACAGCTCCCATTAAAGTTACATTGAAATTTCCTATTAACAGAAACACTTTATTCAGTCATGTCACATCAAATTGACTTGAAATAATACTAATGAAGAAGAATCCATGTTAAAAAAACTACATTAAATGGCTAACAATATGTATGGTTTTTAAGGTAGAAATTAACGAGTTACCTCTTGGAAAAGCCTACTTGTTTAAGCACTATCTTGTTATTTGCAAAAAAACAATAGAATTTGTTAGACACTACTTATACAATAGCATTATACCTACTCATTATTTTAAAACTTGCATGGAGTAAATATTTGCCCAATAATGGAGAAATACCAACAACACATTTTTTTTTACAATTTTTACTAATAACATAGAGGAAAACCTTTTTTATCTTCTACCTGTTTTAGCCGGCTTTTCATGCTTGAAACCATGTTTGAACATACATTGGTGTTCCTCATCAATTCCCACTTTCTATAAACTTCTTCGTCTAAGTTTTGTCTTGATTTGACTTGTGTAGGGTCCCAGTTAAGCACCATAAATTCTCAATAGGATTAAGGTCAGGGCTTTTAGAAGGCCAATCTAATACAGTGATGTCTGTTTGTAAGGCTAACCACTCTTTCACTATACGGGAACGATGCACTGCACTATTGTCATGCACCAATGATTTATGTCTTGCACTAAATAAATTTGTCCTTCGGGATAGGCGACGCGAACGGAAGGCAACATGACGTCACGTAACACTTCGAGGTATCGCTCGCTGTTCATTCGGCCTCCAACTTCAACGAGCTGCTCGGGCCCCATAGATGACATCCAGCCCCAATACGCTAAAAAAAAATATCATGAGCATACCATAACTTGAAAAACGTAAAACTGAAATCACAGTTTTTTTTTAAAGTGCAGGTAATGAAAATTGTATACTTAATATAATATACCCACCTAATGATATCCTTCCGCTTGTTCTAAGGTCTAGCATATTTTTGGGGTCAAATCGCTCTCCACTTCTGCGCCACAATATTTTTCTTCCATCTTTGTCTGACTTAAAATATTTCTCGTCAGTAAATACGATATAACGAATCTCACCCATCTGCGAATCGTATTTCTCTGCAAGTAAAAATAGTATTAAATTTGCTCGTTTATGATGATAAAACTTAAAAAACTCAAATAGCTTTAAAAATAAACATGGCTCTAAGACTATACCTATTACTTCACATAAAAAAGCTGCCGATTAAAAGACTTTTCCGTTAAAAATATTTTTCTATCTTATCCCATATATAGGTAAACACACGACAGTAAATCCTCACAAACAAAATCTGGTGGCTTAACTTATTGATAACATTTTACTTTTTTTACTAAAAAATAAATGTCCCAATGGAGTCACAGGTTACAAACTTACCGTTATATTCAGTACTCGTGTGCTATTTGTTTAATACTTTTGTTCTCTTCCCAAAGAACCACAATTTTATCGAACCATATTGTCATTGAAACACAAAAAAACGGACGGGGGCAGTTATTCAATTGCTTGAAATGCAAAAGGATTGTCGAGAGATCGTAATTGCGTTGCGACACAGGTATGATTCGCACACGCAAATTATGACTTACCCTCAGACAAATTTTCTCCACGAAATAACTAGACGCATTTACTCCAGTAAATTAAACCTTAAAATGTAATTGGTAAAAGTCGTTGTTAGTCGTCTGTGGAAATAAAATGAATAAAAATGAGGGTAGGAAAATATTGATAAACCAAAGACATTACTAATATGATCCAAGAGAAGCTTGCAAAACAGGGACGAGTATAGATATAAGTAATAGTTGGAACAGAATATCTATGTTAAGGGACCTCGATGTCGATGGCGCTTACGCCATTATCAGCGATGCTCCAATAAAAATGCAACGATGCGCAACCCGATGCGGCGTAAGCGCCATTGACAATAAAGTCCATTTTTATAGATTTTGTCATAGTTCTCTATTGCCGGTCGGAACTGATGGTTCATATTTTTGTTCTGTAGTCCATGTGTTACGATAGCCCAGCGGAAAAAAGCCGGACTAATGTATCAGTGAAGCGAATGAGTGTGAGCCGAGGCCCCAGGATCGATCCCAGCTTAGCTGACAAGCAGATTTGAGATATTTCATTTTTGAAAGAATTAAATGACAGTGTGGTAAATGCCGATTCTCGTGTCGAACGAGAGTTCCAGTTTTACACCTAGGGGGGTCACGTATCTCTGACGCTGACTGTACCTATGAGCCGTAGGTATGCTGTATGTGCGCTTTGCACTCCGTCACCGTTAGTCTCAATTTGAGCTTTGCACAGTAAACATTCTCATAAAATGGGTTAAAAACAACATTTTGAGTTGTATATATTAGAACCACAATTGAATAAAAGGAATAATATTTAGGATTGTTAAAAATATATATATATAATGTGGGCAATAGTGATGTAACGCAATGATGGACGGCATAAGAATATGGCATTGTACGATTCAGAGACGAGATCTATGAAACGCATGCCATACTTTCAGGTCCTTTTTAATTTTTAAGTTTTTGTTCTGAGGGTTCTGTTTAAATGGACAGTTTTATATAAACGGATTAGCAGTAGAATCCCAAAAATAAACCCATTATTATACAAAACTTGGTTATTGTTACCGTTTGTGTAAATCCTGATGATTATTACAAAAAAAATCATGAAAATGTCTGTAAAATTATCGATCTACTAACATGCTATTTTCACAGATATTTGACGGGTAAGACCATTATTTTTCAAACATGTCGACATGGGTGATTTTCATATAAAATAACGTATAATTTCAGTATTTTATGGGGCAGAGATAAGCTAAAACCTCCTTGATGATCTATGGAACTGACCGAGAGAAGTCCGGGTCAATGGCCCTTACGTAACATGTCAAATTGTCGAGACTTTGGACTGGTTTAAGGTCTGACATGTTGATTCTGATTTTATTAAACCTTTTAGGTAGGCAGATATGGTGTCGGTTTTAATTTATTATCATTAATTAAGTATAAGTATAAAAAGGGGGAAACTGTCTTAAAAAGGAGTGAAAGGAATATTTGGGTGTAGCTACTTTTTAAAGTTATTCGTTGACATGATATATATATATATATATCTGTACCACATACCGTCCGGAGTTGTAGCCATTCAAAGATATAGTTTTTCGGAACTTATGTACGTACGGAATATCATTTGATATTTAGCAGTCGCTTTTCAATGAAAGAAAACATCGTAAGGAAACCGGACCTAATCCTGATAAGACCTAGTTTCACCTCTAGGTTGGAAGGTCAGCAGTCGCTTTCGTAAAAACTAGTGCCTAAGCCAATTCATGGGATTAGTTTATCAAGCCGACCCCAAGCCGGAAAAAAACGCTAGCAGGAAGAAAATAAGATTTACAACGTTATTTATTATCGTTAATTAAATTTGCAATTTGTATCCCTTATTGGGTGTAGACCTCCTCCATCTCCTTCCAGCGATTCCTGTCCTTTCATAGCCGCATCCAATTCTCCCCTGCTATTTTCCGTATGTCATCTGCCCAATGTGTCCTGCCTCTTTTTTTCTTACTTAGCCAAAAAGAGATAATCAAGTTATCGTTGAACAAACTTTCAAAATTAAAAAGCCATCGAAATGCCGAGACTTCTCAGTAGCCAGAAGTTGTTTGTAAGAACTCGCTTGGCTTACGCTGCGCTCGTTCCATAAATAATAACTAAAGATACTTACGTTAATTTATAATAATATGGTTCAAGTACATATTATATTAACAACCATTTGGTTCAACAGTACCAACTGCCGTGACAATAACAAAGGCGTGGTTACTAATAAATATTGATATCGATCTTGTATAAAAACAATTACGAATCAATAAGTCCACCTCGTCACTCCTGTCTTATTAACATGTTGACACCCGGATAACGATAAAACAAACAATGGCCTGTCAACCTGTCAAGCTGTTCATTATTAGACAAAAAATAGGTTTACAATGAACGTCAAAAAAGCTTAATTTGCATTAATGGGTCATGTTTTTAAGCGACTTATAAAAAAGGAGGTTTAGATTATCTCGCGTTTGTCTGAACTGATTTTGATGAAATTGAGGAAAGGTGGTGTAGCCAAGTGAAGTTCAACGATCTTTTGCTAGAATCCTAATATTATACGTACTCGTAAGAACTAAATAAATATGTTAAGTAACTTATGTTACATCAGGGGGGTAACATTACGCACACATATACACTGATGAAAGAGATGTGCGCATACACAATCCTACGCGTGCAAATGAGATGCAATGACACATTTTCCGTCCCTCATCGCGTATGCGTTTTTTTTGCCTGCCATCGGGTGTCTGCCATCGAACTGTCACTGTCGCTGGCCAAGTTTAGGGTGGCCAGTGCTTTTAAAGTGACTTTACCCATCAAGTTGGGTAATTATTGTGTTACCTACGTAATATTGAAAGTTTAAACTTTAAGTGTGAGTGAAATTATTGAATTTCACGAAAACTCTGACAAACATTTAAATGAATATGTTTTACTAAAATAATTGTTATGTTAGATAGTTTAGGTAGTAACTTAGACATATATCTAGCTTTTAATTACTTTGAAGGTCAGATTGGGCTGATTAAAAGCGGTATTACACATTGCAACCTGCAGGGCCCAATCTGTTGTGTACCCTGCCTCTTCCTTCCCCTCCTTCAGCTCCCTACGGGCCCTACCTTCAATTACACCTTCCAACCTGACAGATTGGGCCCTGCAGGTTGCAATGTGTAATACCGCTTTAAGTCAGATTGCCCAGATTGAGCTGTCATTTTAGTATCTGGAGAAAAAAATAATAATATTAAAACTAGAATTATGGGAATATAATGGGGGATTTTCTTTACATGTGGTATCACAAATCTTAGCTGTCAAAATATAGCTGTCCCTGTCGGGTATACGCTGACCCTCTGTCTATTCTATGGTAGGTCTATGGTTACATTCAATTAAAATTGGTGTACAGTATGTCAAACCTGAGTTGTTAAAACGTAATTTATTTTGGAGCTATCAAATCCCACCTGTTCGAAAGTAGATTCAAGATAGATTTTCTACATAACCAAGAATAGTGCTCTGAGGACGAAGACAGCTTATCTTGCCATCCGCCTGGGTTTCACATACGACACGTGATTGATAAGCTGGACCCGAGTATAAGAGCGACCCGAGCCATTTCTGAGCATAGTTGAATTCAGCAACTAAAGAGCAAACATGTTTCTGAGCAAAGTGTCTATGGTCCTTCTAGTCGCCATCTTGGGGACATCATGTAAGTATATATATTTTAATTTGTTTATTGTATACAGTGTGTAAATCGAAAACAGGCGAATCTCTTAACGGTGATTAGTATAGGACATAAAAAATGTAATAAGATAACTTTTACTTAGAATTTTCATTTACAATTTTATCCATACAAAATAAATCAGCCCGCAATATATTGCAAACACACACGCGTTAAACTCGTTGACAGTTACTTTCAATACCATGTTTACAGTATATTACTCCTGATTAAATTCTCAAAAAATAATTATTGAGTCACTGTTAAGTGTAACGTAAAAAAACATCTTAATTATTGATTACACTAATGAGTTCGATGTCTGGTTTAATTTATCGCCCTTATTAGACACACTGTATAATCGGATACATTGTTTAGACATGATTAAATCTAAATCTCGACTCGAATTCCTTAATGTCAGCAGATGTGAACATGTGAACAAATAATGTGACGTTTTCAAGCAAAAAATAATGGTATTGAAAGTAACTGTTAACGAGCGTTTAACGCGAGTATATTCGCATTACATTACGGGTTGAATTATTTTGTATGGATAAAATTTGAATTGCAATTCTAAGTAAAAGATCTAATTACATTTCTTATGTCTTATACTAGTCACCGTTAAGAGATTCGCCCGTATTAGATTTACACACTGTATAATGTAATTTAACTTCACATACCTACTATCTAATGTACTAATAAATTCTAATGTACTTACACATACAATTGCTTTGACTCAGTTGTTGTTGCATATGTCATTTCTAAATATGCTAAAGTATTAAATATCGTTGTATCTTCTGCAGGGTTTACGAAGGATGGATTTGTTTCTGCGAGTCCGTTGCCACAAGGATACTCTCAACAGATGCCACAATACCAATCAAATACTAGAGTCGCATACGTTGACCAATACGGACAACCAGTCTATTCAAGCTATCCATCACAAGTGGTTTACATCCCACAACCTACTCGTGGTAACTCTGGAAACGGAGCTCCTCTTTTACGTACGTGGGATGGTCTTCATGATTGGGCCCAGAATGTTGTCCAAGGCGTGCTCGGACAGCCCCCTCCGAAACATGAGTCTCAGGAAGACGTAAACATGTAACTTTTCTCAATAATATTGTACCATTGAATAGAGTTTGATTTTTATTGTCATATTCTCCTCCCAAGCATAGGATTAATACACTTCCGTTGAATTGGGACAATGATAAAATAGGTCCAACTATCAAATGCAACAACCAAGTGGTTACTATCGACATAATTTTAATATTAACTCTAGAAACCTTTAAGAAACCCGGGCCTTTGATGTTTCAGGTACCCCGCCATACAGTGAAAAAAATGAATGATTGGCCATTACTGAGCAGAACTCTTTAAAATCTGTATGGATGAAAATTAAATTTACCTTTCAGAATAAAAAGATGTTTGTTTAAATTAAATGGTAACTAGTGATGTGCCGTTCCCAGGAATATTCCCACCTCGAGGGAATATTGGGTGATTTTGAAAATATTGTATGGACACAATATTGTATTTTCGAGGAATTGGTAAAAACAAAGGCCACAAAACTCTTTGTCAGGACATCAAGCACAGCAACTCTACCGGAAAAGTAAACTCTTAATATTTCCGAGAAAATACCCAATATTCCCTGAGTTTTTTGCAAATGTTCCCAGGAATATTCCCTTTGCTTAAGGGAATATTTCCATAGTTGCTAGGAATGATCCACTAATAGCAATTTTATCAAGTATAGAAAAAAAAATGGAAAAATGTAATAAAAAAAACCAGCCATGTTCAGATGAGCATTGGTTTCTAGACGAGACCGATCGTACTAGATACCTAAAAAAACCGATCCCTTATAATGCAGCAACTGACAAGGCCTCTCACGGGGGCTTGCGGCACCGCATTGTCGTATAGTCCTAACTCTCCTCTGCTTCGAGGAATAAAGGAAACCTTAGAGTAATAAAGGAGCCTTATCGTACTAGAAACCGTTTTTTTATTCTTTAAAAAAAAAAATTATGCCGCCACTTTTTTTGCATTGCAGCATAGGCATTTCGTGTTCCCCTATTCAAGACGTGACTAATTCTAATTATATCACCTGGGAGACTTATCGAACTAGGTTCAGTGTCATGGGCTCTTCTAAGTACCTACTATAAACAAAAGTGAAACAAATACCAGTACGTCTAGCACTAGTTGCATAACATTCAAAAGATCTGCAAGAGAGCTTCAATAGAACTCACTACCATTGCAGGAAACCATCCCAACCATGTCTACGACGTTAGACCAAACATCGCCGAGAATTTAGGCTCCAGGTAGATTTCCTGCATTAACCTGGATTATTATTGGCTAGAAACAGCAAGATGTTCCATGGCTTGATGCGGAAGAGGTGTGCGCCGATGCCAAAATCATCGGCGACGGCGTCCGATCGTTTTTTGACCGGCGGCGGCGGCGTGATCGGTTTGAAATCGGCGTGGTATATATTTTAAATATTATTGGGGAAACTAACAAAAATACCTTTTAAATTTAAGCCTACTGAGTATATATAAGTAAAAACCGCGTAAATAAAACTCAACAAATTTTTTAAAATTTATGATTGCCAAACATTGCACATTTTAAATACAAGACATGGTTTTAGAGAATTTTACAAACGATAGACTAGTTGTGGTTCATATAGGGTAATCGTTTTATCTGTGTAGGACTGGCTACACCACAATAGGATAACACAAAAAGTTCCGGAGTTAATAAGTGCAGACCTAACTAATATCGCATTTGTAATTTGTGAGAGAAAATTGTGTTTATTCTAAGTTCTAAACGACAAAGATGTCATGAAGAAGATGCAACATAATACCGAGCATCCTTTACTGCACCGATACCGTATCCACAAGTCAGGAAGCAGCCTTAAATAATTCCCTCGATTTATCAAGGACCCCATCAAGTCCCAACATCAAACTTGCCTCAATGAGAATGGGCTATTTAAACAAAAAAGAAGCAAACTGATTCAGCCATCTTCGTAAAATCATGGAACGAACAAACATTAAAAAAACAACAAATGAGAACCACCAGCTTTTTTGGCCAGTTAAAAAATAAATTATAGATATATCAGGAAGGACGGTACGGTCGCTATATGTCAGCCATGCCACCGCCCTGAAGAGTCACTCAAGCATATCATCTCCGGTTATTATCATCTTGGTAACTGTGAGTAGTACTTGCACAAACATAATCTCGTACCTAGCCAGGATTACACGCCAGCAGCTTACTTTTACGTACGGTTTTATGGACCGAGAAGTGCTGTACTACAAATAGACACCTGCGCTAGTCCTCGAAAATGGTCCTACCACGATCTATTTGCATGGATCACTACTATTGTTGCCAATAATCCTGATATCGTGCTAAATAGATCGAAGGCAGCGCCAGGCATTGCTCGTCGGCATCACCGTCCCATCTGACGAGAGCCTCGTGAAGTCAGAGGGCCAAGAAGGACAAATCCAGCAAGTACAGTCAGCGTCAGAGATATGTGACCCCCCTCCAGCAATAGACAAATGTGGTCGCTAGTTCGAACCCCAGCATAAGAATCACACTTTTTGCTTTTTTTTAACTTTTTTTTATAATACTAGTTTAATATTTTTTTACATTACCACAAATATTTATTTTATACGTTTTGTTATTCCTTATTACCTACTCAGTTATTAACTCGGTAACATACCCTTTTAAACAATTTTTAACTAGAACAATAATTTCATTAACTTCACAAGCGTCCGTGCAGCGTGATGGATAGTGTAACAGACTAGTAAACACTAGGTTCGCGGTTCGAATCTACGTAGAGGATACTTTTTGTATTTTTATACTTCTTTTTTATTAACAATTTATTAACTTCCTATTTAATATAGTAAGTTTAATTAAAATAGAAGTTAAAATCTTTTTTTAAGGACTAATAATGAAAATTACATAGTCACTGGTAACTTTTTATTAACTAAGTAGGTATTTAAATACTATTATATTAAATATTGTTTACTAACTGAATAATGGGGGTAATATATATATATATATATATATATATATATATATATATATATATAATATATATATATATGGGTATAATATAAAAATGCACTAAAAAGGCAACTAAGGCTAAGGGAGTGATAGGAAATATTGTATGTAAATGTCAAGCAATATAAAGTGGAGAAGAAAATTTAGAAAAACAATTAGTTGAATTTTACCCGGTCTTATGGTCCGCTGTGTAATGCACAATCCTGACAGTGCCATCAGCCTCGTGCAGGCTGTAGTAGCCCTTCACGACGTCGCCGTCGCGGGACTCGTGCTGGGACTTCTTGTCGCCGGTGTGCGGGTCCTCCACCTTGTACTCGAACTCGTATTTGGGGTGCGAGTAGTAGTCGTGGTGGCCTTCCGGTGCCTTGCCGGGCACGTCGTGGCGCTGGATGTTTTGCGAGGAGACAGCGAGGTGGTGATCTTGATGAGACTCGGTGTGGATGGGCTGGTGATATGACACAAGTTGTGCGGGCTCACGCTGGACATGGCCAAGCTGCACGTGGCCAAGCTGCACATGGCCTAGCTGAATATGACCAAGCTGCTCATGTATGGACATGAGCGTGGCCATGTCCGTCGCTTTGGTGTAGGACGATGCTCTGAGACGAGTATGCGTGCCCGTGCTCAAAATTGTGTCCATGCCCATCCTGTGGCCGAGCGATGGCGACAGCCAGAGTAACGGCAACGACGAAGATCTAAGATAAACAATGATGATTAATATAGTAAAATGAACATAATTTAATATTGTCTACGGTTGCCGCGATAGTTCTTCATTAAATGAAACATCTTTAAACGGATAATATTACGTAACCCGTCACCACGAACGCTGTAAAGTTAAAGTGTCCGAAACGTCGGGATGTAATTTAAATTCAGTATATGTGATATACCTAATCCGTTTAAAGTTTTATTTCATGAACATAATTTAGTTAATTAGGTTAGTTGAAAGTCTAAGTTATAACTTCACCTTTGTTGTTTCTTAATCTTTTCCTGTATTTTTATCTAACCTTATAATTATGTAATTAGTATGAAGGTTAGTAATGTATTATTAAAATAATACTTACCCTAGGATACATTTTTAGGTACTGTTGATCGTTCGAAAGTGCACCGAAAATTGATATATGAAGTTGGATACTTGCGGCTTTTATATTTTTTACCCACTTTTAAACCACATTAAAATGCAAGTATAAGAACGAGTTTAATTGAAACACAATATGAAGTGCAGTATTACAAGGTCGTTAGCCCTTTTTGATACATGATACGTCCACTTCGTGATACAATCACCTTTGCAAATTTTTAAGCAGATATTATTGACGAGAGCGCTGGTAGCCTGGAGGTAAGACGTTCGATTTTCAAGCTGGAGGTCTCGGCTTCAAACCCCGGCTCACAATAATTAAGGCAAATAATTTAACTCTAAGGGAACAATGCAATGTATAGGGTAAAAATAATAGAACTGTCTATCATTTTACCTGACTATTTTAAACATGTGTGAAGTGAAGTGAAATAAGCAGGCAGGACTAAATATTCAAAATATTTTTACCGTATATTATGTGATATGTCCGAATATAGTTTAGCTGGGGTTTGTTATACTTCAACTACTTCAAGCATAGACAGAGAGAGAGAGAATCATACTGTCTCATTTTCAGGCTCGTACTGAAAAAGGGATAAGTATAGGTTATTACTTCCACTGTTACTCTACTTTTTGGCCAGCCAGACTATAGTACTAAAAACTGTTACAATAATTCCTATATCTTAAAAAATCGAACTATACGTATGCTAAAATAATATTATTTAATTTAGCCTTATTATTTAATTTACCCTTCTACTTACGTAAGTTGTATTTTTATTAGCTTAGGCGGCTTTCACACTGCTTAGATAGCGCTCACGATTGCACACTGTCTCCACATGCGGTTGCGGTGCCAGTGTGATAATCGCCTTAGGCTTTATTCTATTTTCTGTTTATTTCTGATGTGATCATTGTATTATTTTATATTAAATTGATGACGATACCACTTTACGATAATATTTAAAACCAGCCAAGTGCGTGTTGGACCACGCCACGCATAATGGAGTGTTCCGTACCTACTATCGAAAAAATGAATACCAAAAGGTCGTATCTGCCTATGAAAGAAGTTTTTGTAGATAATTAAAAAAAGCTTTAAAACAATTAACATTGAAAGTATATAGTGTGTAAATCTAATACGGGCGATTAATTAAACCAGACATAGAACTCATTAGTGTAATGTAATTATCAATTATGATGTTTTATTAAGTTACCCTTAACTGTGACCCAATAATTAATTTCTGAAAATTTTATCACGAGCAATGTACTGAAAGTAACTGTCAACGAGCGTTTAACGCGATTGTGTTTGCATTACATTGCGGGCTGAATTATTTTGCATGGATAAAATTTTTATTGCAATTCTAAGAAAAAGTTATCAAATTACATTTCTTATGTCCTATACTAATCACCGTTAGAGATTCGCCCGTATTAGATTTACACACTGTATAGAATGAAATAATTTTTGGATCTGGGGGAGTCACAATGTTCTCGCCTTTCGGGGCGACTCTTTCTAAAAATATTTATTGCACTCATTTTTATTTTTAAAGACCTATCGATTGATATACAACACGTCGATTATGGTAAAATAGTATACATATGATACAATTGTGATATAATTAAGAGCTTTTCAGACTAGCACCGTCTTCGAGTAAGTAAGTTACATACGAGATTGAAAAGCTTGATTATGCCAAAATTGTAGGGCAGATGCCCCGGTTGTGGCCACTGTTCCGGTTTTGGCCATTTTCAAATTTATCAAGGTATAGACAAATTTACAAGTCTATGGTTTATGGTTAATATAAGAGTAAAAAATGGCAGTACAGATGACACTGTCATGTATAAGTTGTCATTCAGCTGTCAGGGGCCATGAAAAAAAGTGGCCAAAACTGGCTCTTGGACCCGTTTCTGACATTTCATTAAAGAAAAAAAATAGATCTAATGTCAGAATCTTAACAGCGGAGATTCATAAAGTAATATATTTTCACTGATTTAGTACAAAAAATCATAATTCCTTATTGACACAAAATGACGGACGTCTGAATAGACAAACTCTCCTTAAAGTGGCAAAACCGGGGCATATGCCATATACAATACTTTTTCTACGACTGTTCAATATATGCAAGCTGGTAAAAATTGAGTTCGACGAAAGACCCCTATACCCGGCTATTTATAGAATTTAAGTGAGACATGAAACATGGTTGAAATGACATTTTGTTTTAAGTATGACATTTTTACATTTTAATTTTTAATTTTATTATAATTTTTATTTTATATGTAATGAATTTCAATCTATGTTTAATGTATCTCTTAGACTACGGCCGACATTTATTTATTTATTTTAATTGATTATAGGTACCTAATTGAATTATTTGTAAATAATAACAATTTATTTTAAGCATTCGTACTAACAATAATGATCCAAGTTGGTCTCTGAATACATGAAATTGAAAAAAAAAATACAATTTAGTAATTTCAATCTTCACAATCCCCCGGCGGATTGTGCCGGTCCCCCCTTGCGACCGCAGCGGCGCTAGTAGTTAGTAGTAGCTAGTAGTTCCGTCTACACAATCTCGATTCAAGTATTACAGTCGACGAGTATAAATTATTTTTTTGATATTTATATAGTTTACGTACATACGGACGGACGGACGTACAGATGTACATGACGAAACTAAAAGTTCCGTTTTTGCCATTTTGGCTATGAAATGGACCCTAAAAACTATAGGTAACCATTTTGATTTAAAAGTGACTATTTACTACACTAATCTAGAAATTACTTTAAAATAAATTACATTAAGTGAAATATTTACACAATCTTTATAACTTTAAATAAGTAAGAACATGGAAACTTTGTTATATCCACACAAACATAGCCTTTTGGGTAAGTCCAAAATAAGCTAGGGATACACGTACAGATATGCCCGCCGGATTTGTCCGACGGATATGCCCGGCGTGTATGGCGCGAATTGGACACGGATTTGTCTGCGAACACATCTGAATAGCGCCATACACGAACGGATCTGTTCGCCGGGCATATCCGTCGGACAAATCCGGCGGACACATCTGTGCGTGTATCCCTAGCTATTGTCTATATTTTGTATTTTTTTTCTCTTTGAATCATGCGTTTTTTACTGGACTTATGTAGTATTCAAAATTGTAATTATAGGTCAGAGCAATAATTTATATGTTTGACAAATAAAAATAAATCAGTCAGGTTTAAGTATATAAAGGCTTTATTTACATGAACTTAAAACTAATAACAATCTAATCATATATCAATAGCCCAAACAAATCAAAAACAATGCAGAAATCACACACAAATAACACACAAATCAATGATGATGAGTCGGGACTACGTGCTTGGCGTGTCCTTCACGTTGTACCTGGGCATTGAATCTGGAAACAAAAATAAAATGATGTCACAATTATATCACCCAGAACCTCCTAACGGTTTACTAATATGTGGCCGAAAATTTATGGCAAATTATGACTTCCCAAAGTATTTTTCCCATAGTTTCATTTGGCAATATCATCAGATGGCAAAATATCGTTTCGCATAGTTATATTTGGCAAAGTAACCTAATTTAACCTATGCCAAATGAAAATTCGGCCAAATAAAAATATACGAAACAATAATTTGGTAAAGGTTTGTATACTAACTGAATGTTCGATCATTGTCTGGGGAATAAAATTATGCTAACTGATTTTCGGCGAAATGGCAGTATTACCTCTTAACTTTAAAGGTATCATCGTAATTCTGACTGCATGCGCTGAAAGAGACTGCTGTCAAAAACCTAGGTTTAGTACACATTCAAAGCTCACATCACATGTTATGTTTTTTTTTTAGGTTCACTCTGTATTGATGAACAGAAATTTAAAGGATACTATAACAGTAGGTAAAAATAAACAACGGAATAAGGAGAAACAAATCCTTACCCAGTTTTGTGGTCAGCTGTGTAGTGCACAGTCCTGATAGTGCCGTCAGCCTCGTGCAGGCTGTAGTAGCCCTTCACGACGTCGCCGTCGCGGGACTCGTGCTGGGACTTCTTGTCGCCGGTGTGCGGGTCCTCCACCTTGTACTCGAACTCGTATTTGGGGTGCGAATAGTAGTCGTGGTGGCCTTCCGGCGCCTTGCCGGGCACGTCGTGGCGCTGGATGTTTTGTGAGGAGACAGCGTGATGATGGTCTTGATGAGACTCGGTGTGGATGGGCTGGTGGTATGACACGAGATGCACGGGCTCCTGGTGCACATGGCCGAGCTGCACATGGCCTAGTTGAACATGACCAAGCTGCTCATGCCCATGCTGTTGGCCGTGGCTTTGGTGTAGGACGATGCTCTGAGACGAGTAAGCATGTCCATGATTGTGCCCATGTCCTTCTTGTGGACGAGCAAGAGCTACGGCCAGGGTTGCGGCAACCACGAATATCTACAGACAAACGTGATTAATAGGTATGTATTTTATTAATAGCTTAATTTAATTGTATTTAATTACTTACCTTAGAATACATTTTTTTAAAGGTGTTCAACGTTCGAATATGAATTGGTAATTGATGTATGAGATCTAGTACTTGCGGCTTTTATATATTTAACGACACATTGAAATGTAAGCTGAAGAACCAGTTTATTCGAAATACTTCAAGTGCAGTGTTACGAGGTCGTTTGCCCTTTGGGAAATAATACCTACGTCCTTGCACGACACTCACATTTCAAATTGGTCGAGTTAAATTTTATTAGAAGAGTCATTTTGTAAGTTAATTGATAATTTGTTTTTTACGTAAATTTAATAATATGACCCAAGGATAATTTAAAGGCAAAAGTAATATACATAAACATAATTACGTCTTTCACTCCTTCCTCGTTCCCCTTCCTTCCTTTTATCCTTCTAAACTATTAGTGGTTGTTTATAGTATTATCTTCTCTGTATTCCTTATGGTTATTCTTTTCTCTTCAAATATGTATCTACTTAAATTTTAAAGCTTCTTACTACTTCTTTGCGTCCACATAGGAATGATGTGAAAGAATAAAACATAATTATTATTGTTCTTACGACGATCTGTTTAAAATAGGCCAACGTAATATATTTTAGGGATAAGAAATAAATGTATATTAAATAAAATAACGTTGTTAATTGCTTGGTAAAATATATATTATGCGTTATACATTCATTTTGTTCTTGATCATAAGATATGCTTTTGCATAGTATTACTTGCTTCTGCTTTCTATGATTTCCTCTGATACTTTAAAGTATATGTACTTAAAAATATAACTTAGTGACAGTAGTCGTAGAACGTTCTGAGTAAGTCAATCGAAGTTAAGTTTTGCAATTAATGGTGACTATGATGACCATGATGATGATGATGCGTGGAGTATTTTACGTCAGCGTGGAAACTGTAACAAAAATATTTTCAAATAGGTATTTGAACGGTAATAATGTATTTTTGACATGTGTATTTTTTAAAAACGTACGTTAAATAGACATGATTTCAAAACTAAATAAAAAAGAAAAACATCCAGACCACGACAATTTCGAGAAAAAAAAGTGACAAGATTTAACTAAGAATATTTTTTGTTAATACTTTATCGGTAGCAAATCTTACCTACTTATTTTATGAAAGCTAAATGAATGAGTAACTTGCTTTTGAACTAAACCACAATTAAAAAAAATAACACTTCTGTATTGCTATTTGCTTTTTTTATCTTTAATGTATCTAGTTCTTAGAACTCCTTAAGTAAATAATAAATAATATTTTTGTAGCTTTTATACAGTTTAATATTTGTCTATTGCTTTCACTAAATGTATCCAACAGACAGTGAAGGAGTATTATACTTTCAAAACGATTCCGTTTTCTATAAGAATAATAAGTACTATAGATAAAATAAAGAACTAGCCTTGTAAAACAAATATAATGTTTGAATACAAAAAATAGTAAAATCCAATTTTAAAATACTTTTTTGTGCATATTAAGCTCAAAATTTTCCGTTGCCTAAACGATCTATTTTTTGCTTTCTAAAAATACTAAGTCACTTACCCGGTCTTGTCAGCGTGATACTCCACATGCCTGACGGAGCCGTCGGGCTCGTGCAGGCTGTAGCGGCCCTTGACGACGTCGCCGTCGCGGTGCTCTTGCTGAATCTTATGGTCGCCGGTGTGAGGATCGTCTACCTTGTACTCGAATTCATACTTGGGATGAGCCTGCCAAGTTTTCATTTGATGTTATCAACCTAACGTTAGTGAAATTGCAGAATGAATATAATCACATAAGCCCTATATATAGTTTCCAATTTTTGTTTCGTTAAAATGTATAAAAAAATATGTACAAATTAATTTGTCAACATAATATAAGTGGTTTGTTTTTTTATATTATGTGAAATCCACAATGCAATAGACTCGGAATAGACTAATGTTAGTTCTATTTCAAAATTCCTCAATTTTATTCCATAACTTAGTAATATTTAAGTTTATTAAAACACAAGCAGAAATATCACACCCTATTACACACTTACATGGTAATCGATGTGGTCATGTCCGTGGTGTCCATCTTCGTGCCTTACCACCTCATGCGCTGGGCCGTCATGGCGTGAGATATGAATATGAGAGCGGGCATGTCCGTGATGTTCATGACTATGTATCGGGTGCTCATGGCCCGCATGGTGCACCACCGTATGTTCCGGGCCATGATGCCGGGATATGTGAACTGACGAGTGAGCTGGGCCGTGGCTGTGGTGTCGATGCTCCTCATGCTGGGCGATTGCCACAACTACGAGAGCGGCCAAGCAGAAGACCTAATCAACAAATAATAATAATAAAATTCCTGCTACTTATAAAAATATTTCAATGTCCAGGTGAGTCCAGGTTATTCCGGGGTCCAGTCTTTATAACACCACCAATGTAAACACTATGTTCTAGCAATAAAAAACCCCACAGTTTACCCATTTATAAATATCTCAAATATAAGTTTGTTTATTTTATTTCGAGTTTAGTAGGTATTTACCTTAGAAAACATTTTGATTATCAGTCTTACTATAATCCTAACCAGAACAAACGCACGATGTAAACTGATAATATTCGACTAACATCATTCTTTTATGAAAATTTGATCAAGGTAATATTGATTTCACTGTAAATAAAGGCTGAAAAAATTAAAACAATTTTCTAATTATCTAAAATCTTGGTAGCTCATCTTGCATTTAAAATAACTGCGCAAAACAAAGGCCATGTCTAGAATTAATTTGCGTTTGTAAATTCAAGTCATTTTGACAATTTATTTATTAGTATACATATGTATGAACGATAAGATTGTTTATTGCAAAACTAATATTAAAACGTATGATCATCATCATCATAGTTATATATACAGTGTGTAAATCTAATACGGGTGATAAATTAAACCAGACATAGAACTCATCAGTGTAATCATCAATTAAGATGTTTTTTTTAAGTTACACTTGACTCTGACCCAATAATTATAATAATAATATGTTAGCCTCTATACGTCCCACTGCTGGGCACAGGCCTCCTCTCATGCACGAGAGGGATCAGGCTATAGTCCCCACGCTAGCCCAAAGCGGGTTGGGAACTTCACATACACCTTTGAATTTCTCCGCGGATGTATGCAGGTTTCCTCACGATGTTTTCCTTCACCGTATAGCGATTGGTAAATATCAAATTATATTTCGTACATAAGTTCCGAAAAACTCATTGGTACGAGCCGGGGTTTGAACC
Source organism: Pammene fasciana (assembly GCA_911728535.1). NCBI lineage: Eukaryota > Metazoa > Arthropoda > Insecta > Lepidoptera > Tortricidae > Pammene > Pammene fasciana. The sequence continues at coordinate 8,472,854 of OU452279.1, forward strand.
CGGGACCTTCGGATTGAAAGTCAGACGTCGTTACCGTCAGGCTACCAACGCTTAAACCCAATAATTATTTTTTGAAAATTTTATCAGCAGCAATGTACTGTAAACATTGTATTGAAAGTAACTGTCAACGAGCGTTTACCGCGAGTGTATTTGCATTACATTCTCAGTAAAAGTTATCTAAGTACTTTTCGAATGTCCTATACTAATCACCGAACCGTTAAGAGATTCGCCCGTATTAGATTTACATACTGTATATTTAATTAGATACGTCTTAAATGGGTGAACACGAAATGCCGCGAGACTTATCGAATTAAGTTCAGTGTCATGGGCTCTTCTACTATTACGGTATTTTAGTACGTAGATCCTCGAAACTCATCTGTATGTAAATATGAGTAGGTACTAGTTGCCTGTTATGAAGTTAGTACATAAGTGAAAAGGTAATTAAAGAATCATGGATAATTCTGCAAAAACTGTGTGTAATAAGCGTGAAATGAGGATAAATCATCAACTTACGGATTAACATCCCGGATATTTTTCAGACATTATAATACCTACCTATCCGAGAGTAGTTATCAAAACACCGGCCAAGTGCGTGTCGTATCACACATAATTGAGGGTCCGTACCTTCAATTGAATAAGAATCAAACTAATGCAAGACGGTATCTATCTGCCTATGAAAGAAGTTTTTTGGAAATAGCTCAAAATTGTAAGTATTGGTCAACTCGTTTGCAAGTAAATTGCGAGTTCTCAGTTCGAGGCGGACTACTAAGTAAAATAAATAAACCTTATATTGTCTTATAGTTTCAGAATAAAATGGATGTGGTATATGGATGGACAGACAGACGTGACGAAACTATAAGGGTTCCGTTTTTGCCATTTGGCATACGGAACCGTAAAAACACAGTTCTTACCTAACCTAACCCATTCCTTGACCAACCATTCAGGATGGTAGAGGTCACAGTTCTCGCCTAACCTAACCCATTTTTTAGTAACCGTTTGGGCTGGTTGCGGGTGACAGTCAGTTCTAGTCTAAGCTAACTCACTTTTAATCAGATAGCTCTTTTTATAGATTGTGCAAATATAGTTATAATTATACTTCATGGATATGGTTGTTGTTAAGGGTTGTGTTACTTTACATCAAATTCGGGATTGGTGATTCTTTTAATATGTTAATAGTTATGAAATAATTATGTTAGGCAAGAGTTTTTTGATGGGCTTTTACGAGTATTTAATATCCCACATGTGTATGTGCAATTTACAATTTGGGTCCAATTTGGACTGTTCCAAATAAGGGGATTTGATAACATCATTACCTACGGAGAGAGTTAACTGGATTTAACCTTATCTCACATACAACCCATTTAAAATACATATCGAAAAACTTTGAAGAGTTGTTTCTCGAGAACTATGAAGTGTTTGTAAACTTAATTAGGCTCATTATCATTATACTAGTATTACAAATATAGTTTACTATAAAGTATCTTCGGGAACTTTTGTCCTTTGTTTGAAACCAAAAATAACTCGAAAATTATGGCGTGTTTTTTTAACATTAACCCGGTGTGACTCGTAGATCGGAAAATCTTGTCTAACATAAGTGCTTCATCACTATTAACATATAAGAAATCAGCCATACATAATTTGATGTAAGGTAGAATGTAGCGTTTCAATGGATCATTACTATTTCTTAGCATTCTTCATTAGCATTACTCACCTACAAAATCTCATTCCAGCTTTATAGTCAACGAGTATATTTATAGACGTTTATTCCACTGCAGATAACTTACTCATAATTAATATTACGTAATCGATCCATATTCAATTATTCAGGTTACTCCACTTAAACCAGAATTGCAAAAATGCATATCGTATGTCGGCTTCCGAAACTGTACAAACCAGTTTATAGTAAATTAATGCGATGTATAAAATCGAGAGCTTTTGTTGAGGCCCAGTTCATTTTGCAAGTGCTGTAGGCTAGTTGACATCATCATGATTACAAGGGTATGTACGTGAATTAAATTATGTTAATTGTGTCATACATTTGTTTTTAATGTTAATTTTTAGTGAAGAGTGCGACAAACAATATAACAGAGAGATTTCCCATACAAATTTTATGGGAAGTTTTCCTCGATTGGTGGCTTTTCTAGCTGGACATTTTTGGTCCATACAAGTTTTTCATCCTGGATTGGAATGGGATCAATAGGCATCAAAAATAAGTTTGTCAAAAATTACCATTTTTTTTCTCTCAACCCTATATGGTTTTTCCTACATATTTTTTTTAATTTTGAATCGTGAAAGTTATAGATTTTACTTCAATAAAATATAATGTTGTGTATTTTTGCGCAGGTACTGGCCGTTTTGGCTATATTGGCAGTGGCTCATTGCCAAGAGCATAACTCACATTCATATTCTACCGTCATCACACATGAAGCACCAAAGAAGATCGAGCATCAAATCCCATTGCACACCACTTATGAAATCCCGTCCCATCATCAATCAGTTTCATCATTTTCTGCTCTCTCATCAGTTTCATCTAACAATCAAATTCCTAATTATCTTCTACCAACTGCCGAAGAGGTCGATAATCTACCGCCTCCAGTAATCCGAACCCATATTCCTTCAGAGCCCGCACCAGTCCACCAAAACCAAGAACCCCCAGTGCCTGTTGGGAATTTGTTCACGCCTGTCCAGTTCCAAGCCAGTAAACCTGTCCAGAGTGTCCAGCCAGTGCTTCAACCCATTTCTGTCCTTCATCAACCAGTGTCCTTGAATCACCAGGCTCCCGTCCAACCGTCCGTTTCTCTACACTATCAGCCTCCCCCAACGCTTCAAACAGTTTCAGTGCAACGTCAGCCTACGATTCAATACGAGTCCGCTCCATTACAATATGAATCTACTCCCTTGCATTACGTATCTGCTCCTTTACACAATGAGATTGGTTCAGTCCTACACGAAGAACAACAGTTTCAAAATGAACATCACCATGAAGATTATTACGTGAGGATATACTAATTTATATACATACTCGTAGCTTTTGACAAACAGTCATTAAAAAAACTTGACAAACAGGACCTCTGCACATAAATATGCAGAGATCTTGAGAGATTTGTAAGTATGTATATCATAATCATTATCTTAATAGATGGTGACAAGTTGTAGCGATCTAACAATGATGTCCAAAAAAATTCAAAACTTAATAATGTTTTAGAAATTTAAATCTATATTGTCACGTAAAGTTAATTTTAAGGTTAATTGTATATTTTGCTCACTTATTTTTTTAATACTAGGCACACCCCAAATACGAGTTCGAGTACAAGGTGGAGGACCCGCACACCGGCGATAAGAAGTCCCAGCACGAGTCCCGCGACGGCGACGTCGTGAAGGGCTACTACAGCCTGCATGAGCCCGATGGATCTGTTCGCACTGTTCAATATTCCGCTGACAAACATAATGGGTAATAATCGCAATTATTTTTTTGGCTTTATCTATATTAAGTCTTCTGTTTGATACCTTCAAACGCACAATAAACAAATTTTATTTTTAATAAAAACGGGACTTAATCGCATACACTTATCAAACTGCTCATTTACTGTTGGCTGCGACCGTGATTGTACAGTCAGCAGCAAAAGTAGCTAAGCTGGTAGGGTGTTCAAAATGAGCTGGACACGACTTTATTGTTAAGAGAATAAAAGCGTTTGTAGGTCATTTTGAACACCAGCTTAGCTACTTCTGCTGCTGACTGTACGTCACGTTCGAAACATCAGGGGATATTTTAAAAGTTTATGATTTATTCCCGGGTTTACATATTAAAATAATAAGTGTGAGTATTTACTTATTTGCGTAATTACGTATAAATTCAAATTAAGACTTGAACTCTTACGAAATTGAAGATTATTTAAGCAGGAGTATAAACTCGGTGACTAATAAAGAGAAATCGACTAATGACGAACTAGTTCAATATCAGCCTGCCAGTGGTCACGTCGATTTGTGGCACGCACATCCGAAGGAGAGCACCGGACGTGCGCAGACGCACTAGCCACTACAATATGAATACACATGTGGTTGGTGGCGCCTTTTCATTTCGTGGTTTGTAACCAATATTTGCTAAAATGATCGTGTTGCATCTCTTTCCTTAAAATGGAAAATGAAAAGGCAAGCAGACTACGCTAATGCAATTAACGGAATGAACTGACGCCATCAGATAATCGTGATGATGTAAAAATCGTGTGAGTCGGCGTAGGTGTAAAAGGTTTTCCTTTCTATTTAGACAAACGAAGAAAATAAAAAATCGACAAAGAGTTATTAGATACCTAATAAATAAATAAACAGACAAGTGACGAACAACGCTGAAGTCTAGTGATAATGCTTTTTAATCTTCTATTTCTGACAACCTTTAAGCCGACCTCTTGAGTATACTCACGGACAATGAAATAGATGTATGGAAACTATGCAATAAACTGACCCATTTGCATTGACCTTAAGTGTAGTTGATGCTCTTGACGACTGGGTTTCATAATTTGTCAGCTTATTTTTGACTCTGTCAAACGGACAGAGGTTGAATTAGAAATACCTAGGTACCCGAATAAGCTTAAAAATAATAGGCAAGATGCAGTATTTTCATTTATGCTTCCATTTGAAAGAATCGCACGTAGAATAGACCACGAGTGTGTTAAAAAATGAAAATACTATAATTTATAGTAAAAAAATGCTGTTACAAACTGACAATTTAAAATTTCGCGCCTAAACGGATTTACAGTTCCTGTGACGTCACTCAAGTATGTGTCATTCGCCATATTTGTTCGTCCTTGGTTCGTCCTTGTCAAACTTGGGACAGTGTCAAAAGTGTCAAATTCTGTTTTTTTTTGACCCGGATGCTAGCCCTTTAAGCCAAATCCCATATAACAAAACTAATGACAGTTGCCAATCTCATTAGCCGGCATACAGGTGTGACGTCACCAGACGCTGATTGGTGGATTAAAACACGTTCCGTTTCACGTGACTTCAAATCGTAATTATTGTTTGAAATTTGTATAAACTAAAGCAAAAACGTTACAATACCTATTATTTTATGTTTTTTCAACGTTTTGATCACAAAATAATGGTAAATATTATAGCTGCATCTTCCCTATTCCGGGGCAACTCTAGTATAACTTCAATATTAGTTGATTATTTGTTGCGTGTTGAAAGTAATGATTGAGAAATATTGTGTTTTATATATTTTAAAATTAGAATACGTCAAGAACTCCAAACTTATTTGCACCCTATGTGAGGGACGCCAGTCATCAGGAGGGCTGCAATCATTTTAATTTTAAATTTAAATAATATTAATTTTATTTTTCTTATTTTAGGTTCAATGCAGAAGTGAAGAATGAGTATCATCAGAGCCATCACTAATTGCCCGCTACCTGCAACACTATTTATTAAATACCTCGTACTTCAGTACTATAGTTATACCTATTAGTTTTAATTAAAGTATTAATTTATACCTATATTTGTTTAATTTAAATTGCCATTGCTAAAGGAGTTATAGACGATATATTTAAATTTAGAAATTGATGTTATAACATAACATATGTCATGTCACCGTCATTAATGAATTAAAATGATGATAAATCAGAACTATAAAAAAAGTTACATCATCTCAATGATGTGATGAACCGTGAAAATGTATTTCCGCGGTTAAACTAGTTGCCTATACAGTACCATCTAATTAGCTAATTAACCTACTTTTTTACATTCAGAAAAAAAAGTTACAAAAAAAACAGTTTAAAATTCTAAGCTCATAATATGAAAACATATAAATAGTAGTGAAAGCTGACAACCGCCGCCGTACAATGCATAAAAAGTGTATAAAAAATTTACTACATTTAGAAAATTTAGAACACAATTTATGCGCAAACGCACTTATTCAAGGATCTTCTAATTCACTAGGAGAACGCACCTACCTTATACTTTTTTTTTCCGCCTAATTTAATAACTTTTATTTACATAACTAAATATACAGAGGTACTACAGTACAAATACTAAACTAAATTAATAACTATACTTGAAGTGAGAACATAAAATATTAGTCATCCATAACTAGTTCTCTCTTTTTTTGGTACAATACTCGTAGGATCCTACTTTGACCTTCATAAGTACTTTCTAATGTGCTAAAATTGAAGAATATTTTTAACTATTTATCAAACCGTATCTTTATGCTTTATTTTTAGTAAATTCCAAATGAGAGATTGGTATCTATCCATATATTTTTTAATGGGAAGCTACCAATTTCATCTGTAAGTAACAGGATGACCTCCTAGCGTTTACCCCAGGTTTTGCCTTTACTAGTATAATGTACTGACGTAAAATATTAATATAACTATAATTTGAAGTGGAGGCGTTATAGGCCTCTACAGGCCTTTTTACTTACCATACCTTATCGTATTTTATTAATCCGTTGAAGTTTTTTTAATAATAATAAAGCCATATATTTCGAACATATAAACATTATATGTCCCTAAGTTCTGTGTGTCGTAAAGCATAGGCCTCCTCCAACTGTCTCCATTGGACTCTGTCTGCTGTAACCCTCATCCAGTATGGGTCAGACTAATGTCACCTTTCCACCTTGTAATTAGATGGGCTTATCTACTTATGCGGCCTCTGGGGTACTTACCATGGAGTACCTGTTTCTTCCATTTGTCTAGTTAGTTTAGTAACTTTAGTATTTATTAATGTTTAAAACGACTGAGATCCTTAAATATTACGGTTAATTTCAAGTATTTTTGTCACAATTCTTTTAAAATATATGTTTATTGTAAAAGGCAAGCGTCATCTTATTTTTTGGGCTTCTAAATTACTATATATTATTTAAACTTTAAATAGGTACCTTCAGGGTGTTTCCCGTCATCATCATCATCATCATCTCAGCTATAAGACGTCCACTGCTGAACATAGGCCTTTGGACCTCCATAAGTATCGGTCGGAAGCGACTTGCATCCAGCGTCTTCCGGCGACCTTTATAAGGTCGTCTGTCCATCTTGTGAGTGGACGTCCTACGCTGCGCTTGCTAGTCCGTGGTCTCCACTTATCGTTTCCTGTAATAAGAGCAATAAATTAAAACGTAGATCCTACTCGTCAAACAATAAAACTTTAATTCTAGAAATTTAAATAAATATGTATTTTGTAGATTGTCTCTTTTTCATGCAAACTAAATAGCATTTTCAATTTACGTTAAAAACGTCTAATTTTGACAATTGACATCGTACATAATTTATTTTGGAATACATTGCTTGTTCGAATAAACTTTAAAGTGCCCTAAAAATCAATCAATAAGTTATTTTTAAAAGTCGTCGAACAAACGTTGTCTGGTTTGAGGAGTAGAATCTTCGTTTTTATTTATTGCTCCTATTACAGGAAATACCCGGTATATCGTTCTGTAAAAAGTTATCATAGTAGCTGGGTACGCATAGCTAGCTGTTTTTTTCTTCATATATTTTGATCGAACGCACGCTATTTATTGTATTACTTAACCAATAATTAACACTTCTTTGCAAACGCATTGTCATTTTATATCCACTCTCACGTGTTCGAGTGGGTACCAGCGTCTGTGTTACATAATTATTCAAAAATATATGTTCATTCATCAGAGCCTGTTTGTATGTTAGTAGAAAGCAGGATGTCCTCCTGTTTTGAATTTTATAGTCTTTCGTTGGTATAATTTTTGCAAACACCGCCCGCCTGCATGCTCAAATATATATACTAAACAAAATAACTGAGAAGTTACTTCGCAGCAAAATCTTATTCGTCATAGTTTTTTATTCTTGATGTAATAGGTCCTCACGTCAGCATTACAAAAAAATATATTATAAGAAGCCATCCAAGGAATAGAAGGCATAAGGCGTAATTTTGTAATAGTAATAAAATGTCCACTATTAATTAGCTAAAGAAGGGCATTTTGGTAATGATGTTTGCAAATAATTCGTACTGCACTAGTTTACGGCCTTACAGCCTTCACATTGGTTACATAAATTACGTCATACAATGGCAACGCCAGGCGTTACGAACATGATGTCCGCAGTAACAAATTCAATCAATTCGCTCTTGTAACATCTGCGGTATATATTGAGCTTATGACTATGCTAATTCATCAGTTCCACCGCGGAAGTGAAAGAAGAAGGATCGAAATGTTCGCTAAAGTGCGTGTTCGCCGTTGTGTAACATCTAGCTCGATCATAAATACTCGTGCGTATAGAAAGTGTGTTAATACAGTGATTCTTGTTTCAGGCTTTAATCCTTGCCCTTGCCGTTGGGGCATCTTACTGTCAGGAGCATCACTATGATCTTAAAACATTAGTGCACCATGAACAACCTAAGGAATACACCCACCAGGCTGCAGAGCACGCGACGCCCAAGGAACCAGCTCCCATCTATGAAGTGCGATATCAAACTTCTCAGGAGAGCCAGGAACAGGCCATGCCATCGCAAGCCATTCATCAGCCTGCTGCTGATCATGAAATCCAGTTTACCAGCGCAAAACAAGCTGAACCACAGTACATCTATGTACAGCAAGAAAAACAGCCAGTCCATTTCCATCATGGAATTTCTCTCCAATCCCTGTATACGCAGGCTGGCGCTGCTCAGAAAGTCCCTGTCCATAAGTACCAATCTCTCCATGAACCGTCACACTACGAGTCGCACTACAGCCACGAGGCTTTAAGCCATCACCAGGCTGCTCAGCACCATGCTCCTCAGCATCACGTTCCTGAGCATCATGCTCCATCCCACCACGCAGCCCATTCCGAGGAATCCCACGAAGAGCCTATCGACTATTACGTAAGTTTACCAACATCAGAATGTTAAGTGCTATGTCACTAAGCATCCGGTTCGAAATCAGCTTTCTATCTTAAGTGTTCTGCTCATGCATTTTAATCAAGATTACCTAGTCTTACGCATTCAGATAGGACGATTAAGGACGTAGCCAACGTTTTATGATTCTAGGCTCACCCTAAGTACCAGTATGAGTACAAAGTAGACGACCCGCACACCGGTGACAACAAGTTCCAGCAAGAAATGCGCGACGGAGATGTCGTGAAGGGCGTTTACAGCTTCCAAGAGGCCGATGGCTCCATCAGGACTGTGGAATACACTTCCGACAAACATAACGGGTAACATTTACATACATTTATAATGCTAATTTACATAAGATAGCTATTAAGAGCTATAAAATGCTAAATTGTAAACTAAAACTTAGATAATTTAAATAATGCTACGTTTAGGTTTACATAGTAAATATGTACATGTAAATGGATACTCACTTACACTACTCATAATAATTGGGTTAATTGGGTGTAACAATAATTGTTGACATGCAATCCGAACTTTCGAAGCTACATGACGTACAGTCGCCGGCAAAATATCTTCATACGCGAAGGCCGCAAATACATGTGACGCGCTCTTATTTGTAGGACCATAAGAGCGTGTCACAGCTTTTGCGACCTTCGCATAGGAAGATACTATTGCCGGTGACTGTACTACGCATAGATGTTAATGAACAGTAAGTAAACTAACCATAATCCGTCGTTACAGATTCAACGCGGTGGTAAAGCACACGGCGCCGAGTCATCAGGGACACAAGCAACACCACGAGAACTGAGAGAGAAGCTTTATTTAGTTTATTGTTGTTACATGTGTAATTAAAACTTAATTTATTAATCTTTCTTTACTTGTTCTATTTTAGTTCTTATAAATAAATTTTAGAGTTCGTCTTGAAAAAGTCCATTATTTAATAATCTACAAGCACACCATCAAATTTAAATATTGGACCATGAATTAATATGACGCATCGCTCAAATCAATATCTTAGTACAAACGAATGCGAGTAATATGAAATTAAAATCCTATTTTTATAGTATAAATACCCCTTTAGTATACTTACCAGTGACGTAAAATATAATTTTAGTAATTGGCGCTTTACAGGTGGTCCAAACCTTGGCGCCCTATGGCTTACCCCGTGCCGATTTTTTTTGTAGTTTTCAAACTTAGGGACTTTTTAATAATTTTTCCTTAGACATTAAAATGTTAGGTATAAAAGTTGGCTGTTTACATTATGTTTACTTGAAATGTGCTTTTATCTGTATTTATAGCTATCAGATTAAGCAAATTTGACTCTAATAAAAATCACAATATTCATCAGCTGTATTCTGTCAGCCCTTTAAGTCTTGACGTTCGTTTTAGAAACACCAAATATTGGCTAATGTAAAAAAGTATACCTAATATGTATTATACATATTATATAAAAAAAAAACTAAAAAAATACTAAAAAGAAATCAAAAGGAGTTGGTTTAAATTCGATTTCTACAGAAAGTTTTTGTTAGTTGGTTGTTATATGATTATATGGTGGAGTGCAATGTGAAGTGGGACAATATTGCATAAATCCACCCTTTTCTACAATCGACTTCATATTGTGACTTATGTGTAGACACACTTAAATAAGATATCCATTTTTCAGGAACGCCATACATGCTATACTAGCTCTACCTACCAGAAATCAAACCCAGGAGCACCATTACTCATTGGCAGGGTTATTATCAACTAGGCCAGACTGGCGGCTATTCGTATATAATATGTATAAAACTTGCTATTTACTATATTGCGAAAATTACCTAGCATATAATTTTAATGTTATTAGGGTCCACAGTTTATAGGTATTTAAAAATAATAATGAAACAAACATAAGTAATTATAAAAATTAAAAGCTAACAATTAAAAAATAAACTTAAGAATAAACTATAGTAAAACATTTGCCCCAAATCGCCGTCGATTGGCAGCGTGCCCAGAAGGCTGGCAGCATATGTATTGTATGCATGTTAATAATTATGATGATTATGGATATTAATGGTTAAGGTCCCTCGTCGTCGGGGTCGTCGATATTTTTGCTTTTTAGATAAACAGTTCTTAAATACCGGGGCAGCCGATGTAAAGTTAACGTGTACCATATACAGTTTTTAATTAACTGATATAAAACTATTAAACAGCTACAAAAATAATAAGAACAGAATTGGAAATAAATTTTGTTGATATAACGATATATTGCAAAGCCTTTCATGAGCAATAGTCAAAATTTAAATGTCAATCACCTCAAAGGAAGACTGTATTCCGGCCACATTTTAACATTTGTCGGTCAGTTGGTTGTCAGCTTTGATTGAAAATGATGTAATTCGTTTTTAATACTGCAGCTGGATCCACATTGTTGCAACTTGCGTGCCGAACCTACTTTGTCTAGTGGCAATCATTTTGGAATAATTTATCACGACACGAAAGAAGAAAAACTCGATACTAAGTATAACTGGTTAACAAATCAGTACATAAATTGTAAAATGTCCTACTAAGTAGTGCTCGAAGATGGAGACCTAGGCTCTCCGAAATATGTTGCGGAAAGTGACTAAAGTGCCGTAAGTATGTTATTTTATAGTGTTAGTGTTTTTTTCTTTGAAAAAATGAGAGTAAAATCTCAAAAATCACAAAAAGCAGAAAAAATAAAATCTTTTATTGTATGAAACTGAAAAATTGGCAGATTTAATTTTTTTCTGCTTTAAAGAAGCCTTATTTAGAAAATTGGTATATAACATTTTTTATTCCTTACATCATTTTCAATCGAAAAGCATTTTTTTAAATAGCGTTTTTAAAAAAAATGCGAATGTCCATTTTTTTCTGTTTAATAATCACATCCAGCATCTAAGTTTTAACTGCGACCTTTCGTGTTTATAGTTAGTGTAGGATGAGGCATAATTGTTAACAATTCCGGTCTATTTCAGCTAACCGTTTTTATTTGTAAAAAAACTTACAGGCTAACCGTTTACACCAAAACGTTTGTAAGATAAAATACACTAGGTAGTTACATATATTAAGTACTGGTAATGTCCACTTGCCTTGTGTTACCGTTGAATATTTCATTACAATTACTATTTAGGTACTCTTTCTTTAATAAGTAATCTAAAAAAGTGTTTATTCTGATAACACGCTTGGTAATTGTAGTGAATTTTTGCACCATTGAATTGAAAAAAGAAGTGTGCCTACCTGTGCTGTCTTTATTATTCGAATGTTTTATATTTCTCATTTCACTTAGTCACCCTCATTCTTTATGCATTCGTTTGCATATTTTTTTTATAATTCGAATGAAATTACAATATTTTTTATGGATTTATAAATGGTTTTATAAGTCCATAAAAATAATTGTAATTTTAGTATTCGTGTCCGCTGCTGGACATATGCTTCTTTCATGGATTACCATATTGTTCTTGATGCGGCGGCCCTGCCGTCGTTTTATAGTCTAGTTCCGATTTTCAAAAAATCCATGTCGAGAAGCAAACGATATTACTTTTGGGCAACCGGGCTTTTTACCTTATTTAGACCCTGCTGTATCCGAATCGCCGGTTGCCTTCAAAGAAAATTTGTCCGGAAATGAGATATTCAAGATGGCGGCCAAAAAAATTACCCATTTTTTACTTTTTCTTAAATAACTCGTAAACCGTGACCCCTACTGTAACATAACTTATATACCTACTTACCTGAACTATCTATAGCTGCTATTAAAATCAAAATGATAAATAGTCCGATGTATTTGGCTTTACTTTTATAAATGTGATCGTCTAGTAATTAAATAGGACCCACTTTACGTTGTGTTAAGGTAGTAAATAATAAACCCATAAATTAAAATTAATTATTCGACAAGTTACACGTTAATGAATATTTGATAAACAATTCCGGAATAATATAAAATTGATAAAACCACGAAAAGTACCTTACGAATAAGAGCACATTAATTTAAACAAGATTGGCATATTAGGATAAATAAAGCGTAAACGAGCAAGCAACAAATAATTAACTTACACAAGAAGTCTTAATGATAATAACATGAAACAATAAATATTTTATCAATATCTGGCTCGATGTTAACAACGGTGCTCTAAAATTTAAATAACCGACAACAAGGGACCTTGGAATGGAGACCGTTAGGTCTTGAAATAGGGGACCTAATTTGTTATTTAGTTTTGAGAAGTGAGCAGACTCCCATCCAACCTAGCATCTGCTGCCATCCAACAGAAACCATCGGGCTCAAACCTACGACATTCAAACCGTCTCACCTACTCATTCTTCAACATCCATCATTTTCTATCATACTGAAACTAATTTTTACGCATAATGCAATTAAATTATTTACGCTAAGCATTTACGCGCTGCAGTATTTATGCTTGTCCCTACAACGTCATGCAGCCCGCGGTATTTGTGAGCAGGGACCGGAACCGGTTACCATAACCTGGGTATTTCATAAGGTTATTTTTGAGGTTGTTTTAAAAACCCGTATCAATACGGTAACCTTATGATGAGGTAACCGTATTGATACGGTTACCGTATCGATCAGGTTAACCTAAGGTAACACTAACCGCATTAAAAACCCAATCAATTCGGTTACCGAATCATAGGGTATTGAGGCAGCTCAAACGAATGTGATCTTTACGAACACTCAGATTAGGCTCATTATTAAATTGCTGTAGTGGCTTTGAGCACGGGGCTGGTCAACTAAGCTCCCAGTACAAACAAACAGGTTTTGCCGGAAACGTCGCGCGTCGTTTATTGTGTTCATCTTTAACAATATTTGTACTTTTAGGTTGAATTGAAATTGGAGCGCGGCTGCATTTCGTTTGGTTATTTTGTTTTTACATTATTACTATACTAACTTTGGAGAAATTACGGATACGGATTCGTGCATAATGTGCATATGAATTAAAATGTATTGTTGTATTTATCAAGTATGTACATGTATGTGTACAATAAAATATGAATGTATATATATTTTCTCCAATGTACTCGGAAATTTTCAGCTTACTGTATCAAAATGAGTACGTGAAGTTCTTCATTTTTTACCAAAACGAATTAAAAAAAAAACATTATTTACCTGTTTTAGCGGCCGTGAAGTAATTTGTCAACGCCATAAATATGTATACACTTTTGCACCTTACTCCATTGTAATAAGGTTCAAAGTGTATACATATTTTAGGCGTTGACTAGTAAAATCCATTACTGTATTGTTTTTTACCTTTTAAACTTTTCATCCGACTAAGAAATATCATTTCAAACAGCCAAAACTTAAGCGACGTCTATACACCGTCTGAACGGCAATCCCTTCAAACTGTAGGATAGAGCGAGATAGTTAGATCAAAAACCTTGGTTGTCTCGTTCTTTGTTATAGCACCGCGTCTGATCGTGCGAATGAGGCTTAATACAATCATAGACAAAACAACTATTTTTAAGGTTTAATCTTGTATCTGTTGCATAAAAGGAGCATATTTAATACTGTCTGAAATAGCTTTTGACGAAAATTTCTTTTTAAATATTATTTGAATTAAAATTGGCAGTATACACAGTTCTTAATACTTTAAAAAAAAATTATATAGGGAAGCTAATTCATGACATTGCACGCTAATAACGTAACCAAAATCTGTAATTTATTTCATTTACTTTACTTTATTTCCTCGCACATTTAGAGAAAAGCACTATATATGCCTCGGCGGGAATAGAAATTCGTGGACTCGTCTTATTTTTTCGGACTCAGCTGCGCTTCGTCTGAAAAAATCGCTCATCCACGAATTTCCCTTCCCCGTCCTCTGCAATAATGTAGGTACTATTTTTTTATTAAAATAAAAATAAAATAAAAATAGAGTAAAAATAGAATAAAAATAGAATAAAAAAAATAAAAATAGAATAAAAATAAAATGAAAATAGAATAAAAATAGAATAAAAATAAATTAAAAATAAAAATAAAATAAAAATAAAATAGTATCAAAATAGAAAATAATAATAAAATATAATATAAAAAAAGAATAAAATAGAATAAGTAAAAAATAAAATATTGTGTAATAAAATTTTATTAAAATATATTCAATGACATGCAATAGAAACAAAATTTTAATTTTAATTTTATTTTTATTTTATTTTTATTTTATTTTGATTTTTATTTGGCACATTTTAAGCAGATTTATGTTATGTACAGTGGTTATGTATATCATAACATGTTTGTGAATCATAGCTTATCATTTTTATTTTATTTTTATTTTATTTTTATTTTATTTTTATTTTATTTTTATTTTATTTTTATTTTATTTTTATTTTATTACAACTAACAAATCTTAAAAATAAACTAATACTAAACTAAACTAAAACCTACAAAATAAAAGTTACAAATAAAAAATGGGCTCCAAATCAGTGCCAAACGGAAGGGTGCCCAGAAGGCTAGCGGCATTGCCGCGCTGGACAGCAATGCCGATGCGTTGGACAAAGTATGCCCCAGCCTTCTGGTCACCCGTTGCGTCAATTAGGCGCTTGGCTAGGTCTTTGTAGATACCATGAGCTCCTGGTCCCCGCGGTCCCAGTGTTTCCACCCCAAACGGCTCAAACATGCAACCAGTATGGCTGCATATTTGCGCCGCTTGAGGTTTTCAGCCGTATCTGCGGCAGCCCCAGCCTTTTTATTTTATTTTTATTTTATTTTTATTTTTTTATTTTTATTTTTTTTTATTTTTTTATATTTTTTTTTTATTTTTTTTTTATTTTTTTTTTATTTTTTTTTATTATTTTTTTATTTTTTTTTTATTTTTTTTATTTTTTTTTTATTTTATTTTTATTTTATTTTTATTTTATTTTTATTTTATTTTTATTTTATTTTTATTTTATTTTTATTTTATTTTTATTTTATTTTTATTTTATTTTTATTTTATTTTTATTTTATTTTTATTTTATTTTTATTTTATTTTTATTTTATTTTTATTTTATTTTTATTTTATTTTTATTTTATTTTTATTTTATTTTTATTTTATTTTTATTTTTTTATTTTTATTTTTTTTTATTTTTTTATATTTTTTTTTTATTTTTTTTGTTATTTTTTTTTTATTTTTTTTTATTATTTTTTTTATTTTTTTTTTATTTTTTTTATTTTATTTTTATTTTATTTTTATTTTATTTTTATTTTATTTTTATTTTATTTTTAATTTATTTTTATTTTATTTTTATTTTATTTTTATTTTATTTTTATTTTATTTTTATTTTATTTTTATTTTATTTTTATTTTATTTTTATTTTATTTTTATTTTATTTTTATTTTATTTTTATTTTATTTTTATTTTATTTTTATTTTATTTTTATTTTATTTTTATTTTATTTTTATTTTATTTTTATTTTATTTTTGTTTTATTCTTATTTTATTTTTATTTTATTTTTATTTTATTCTTATTTTATTTTTATTTTATTTTTATTTTATTTTTATTTTATTTTCATTTATTTTTATTTTATTTTATTTTTACTTTACTTTTTTTTCATGCTTGAGCAACGCGACTACTACGATAATAGCTCTATACGGGTAGTTAGCTAGTTTCATTAAATGTTAAATCTCGACATTAGCTTTCAATAGTATTCAAATGTAGGAAAGAAAAAACAACCCAGGTTACAATAACCCAATGAAAACCCTTAACAAAAACCCTATCGCGATGGGGTTTTGAGGTTAACCGTGTTAGAGGTTACGGTTACCGCTTCAATACCTGTTACCACTATGATTCGGTAACCTCATGATACGGTAACCGTATCATGAGGTTACCAAATTGATTGGGTTACCGAAATGATAGGGTTAAGCCTAAAGAGGGGTTTTCCGGTCCCTGATTACAACCTTGTATTTTGTTGGAGAGAGCCAGAGTATGAGATATATGATATGATAGTAAGCTTCTCCTTCAAAATCACAATGCTGCAATGCCAACACGCTACGCAAGCAGTAGTTGACAAAGTAATACTAATAGTGTTTATCGCACTTTCATACTATCTGAATTGGTCGTTACTAAATATATGAACCTAATTGGACTATAAGAGCCCCCTAGAATAGTCGGCATCTCGTACTCATCCGGGAATCCCGATGTATTGCAGAAGCGATTAAATTAACCTAATTTCAAACCTAGCCTAACGAATGATTAAGCTCCAGCAACTTGAACCTAGATAAAACAAAACCGTCCGACGTGATCACCTAAAGGACCAACAAACATTAGGAAATATTAAAACAATAAATTTAAAGCTTATTTAAGTACTCCCTGTATTCACTGACTCTAATAAATAATTACGTTAAACACTAAACTAAATCAATACAATAACGGAATCACTTAGAAATCTCTATAAACATGTCACTATTTTAAATATAAAGAACACTATCTAAAATAAGTATAACTTCACTGTTTTTATACTGTCCACTTTTGTTACGGTAGCTTATAAGAATCTCTAAGTTTATTAATTAACTTTTAAGCAATATTATCCCGAGGCTAATTATTCATTTCGCCTTCCTCTTAGCGCGGTCCAACCCCAACTAACTGTCCCTCCCCATCCTTGATTTAATTTCCTTTTTTGTTTATATCCCAAGTCTCGCACAAGTAAAGCATCTTTACTTCATAATAAGTAGTCATAAATTTCCTAACTAATTGCTTCCATTTGTAGAACAAACATCCCTTGCAAACCTCTTGATAACCGCTCCTTGTCTATGGCGCCAGACTCAGACCCCTTTTTTTATGAACACCTAACACTTGCTGCAGCTCGAGGACCTCTCTTTAGAAATGAACCCATAAATTTCAAAACTAATGGTTTCCAATGCATGAGAAAATATTGTGTCTTTTACTTGGAATTTTGTACGGTCATCGAAAATATTTTAGGGATCAATGTCTAATCTTAAGTAAAATAAATTAAAACTGTAACCTTTCGGTTACAGAACGCCCTTTAAATGGACGATACAATTTTAGGAATCGAAGAGAGTGAAATTTTGAGGCCATTTTAATAGGAATTTTCTTTTAACTTGTTTATTACAACCAATTATTAAGACGTATGCTTCTATTTTATGCTTATATTTTCATACTGTAAGTAATCGCATTTTTAAACACAGAATAATGCAGGATTCGAACCTGCGCCCTTTACTTTTTTATGTCTGTAGGGTATTTCACCTGTTTGTAATAAATAACCGGCCAAAACATATGAAAATATTCGCAGGAATCGAACCTACGCCCTTTCGTTCCCATAGCCTTTATTAAAATAGACGTTTTTTTTTCCACTCATCTTACTATTAAAACACAATGATATCATAAGCAGGATTCGAACCCACTTCCTATCGTCTTAAACACCAAATCCTTTATTCCTATAATATCGCAACCTCATAGTGAATATGATATTCAACATATGATAACACTTTACCTACGCAGGATTCGAACCTACGTCATGTTTCATATAATCAAAATACTTCTATAAGTACTTTAAAACTACTGATAAAAATAGTAAGTATTTTAGTAGACAAAATTAATGCAAATGTGAGTAGAACATACGCCCTTTATACCATAAGACCATCGTCATAATAAATATACCTTGACCGTCAATAAGACAGCAAGTAGGTATGTACTTTAAACTCATGTACTAATAAATTGTTTAACCTAATTTTTAACTGTAGGAATATAGTGCGAGTAATAAATGAAACATTTACATATGTACATACTCACATGATTTCACAATTTAATACAATCTAGCTAAATATAACTATCCGGCTCAGACTACGAAAATATGCCACTTAAAATTTCTAATATGACATCTCAAATTTCATCAAGATTGTACACATCTGTAGGTACTTACATAAACACTTTAGACAACCGATTCTAACTAGATAAATAAATATAATGGAACATTCTGATTAGATACCTAAACAATTTCACATTTTCTAACTAGATACCTAAAGATAAGGGAAAATTCCAACTAGATGCTTAATCATCTCTCTATTACAAAATTATTTAACTCAGGTTCTTTTCAAGTAATTAAGTCAAAGGTTGATTTAATTTTTAGTGACTTGTATCCTGGTCACACGGCACCACTGTAACATAACTTATATACCTACTTACCTGAACTATCTATAGCTGCTATTAAAATCAAAATGATAAATAGTCCGATGTATTTGGCTTTACTTTTATAAATGTGATCGTCTAGTAATTAAATAGGACCCACTTTACGTTGTGTTAAGGTAGTAAATAATAAACCCATAAATTAAAATTAATTATTCGACAAGTTACACGTTAATGAATATTTGATAAACAATTCCGGAATAATATAAAATTGATAAAACCACGAAAAGTACCTTACGAATAAGAGCACATTAATTTAAACAAGATTGGCATATTAGGATAAATAAAGCGTAAACGAGCAAGCAACAAATAATTAACTTACACAAGAAGTCTTAATGATAATAACATGAAACAATAAATATTTTATCAATATCTGGCTCGATGTTAACAACGGTGCTCTAAAATTTAAATAACCGACAACAAGGGACCTTGGAATGGAGACCGTTAGGTCTTGAAATAGGGGACCTAATTTGTTATTTAGTTTTGAGAAGTGAGCAGACTCCCATCCAACCTAGCATCTGCTGCCATCCAACAGAAACCATCGGGCTCAAACCTACGACATTCAAACCGTCTCACCTACTCATTCTTCAACATCCATCATTTTCTATCATACTGAAACTAATTTTTACGCATAATGCAATTAAATTATTTACGCTAAGCATTTACGCGCTGCAGTATTTATGCTTGTCCCTACAACGTCATGCAGCCCGCGGTATTTGTGAGAAAGCTAGTGGTTGTTGTTGATTTGTACAAAGTACTCTGAATATTATTTGTATGCTATAACATACACTGTACTGCAAACCCTTAACTTGAAAACAGAGCACTTTACCTTCACACAAGACTCAGATGTCAAGGGTCGGCATATCAAGTGGTTGGATTCCAGGTCTACAGAGCGAAATGTTACAGAACATATAAACAACTCAGGCCTTGCTTGTGTACCTGGCGTGTATTGTAGGCTTCGGTCCTTTAGAACCCTAACCCGTTAGTAACTCTAAGCCAAAGCCTGTTCAGCGCCCAGTTACGCAGGGGCTAGTCCCATCTACGCAACCTTCTTCCGAGTATACCTAAATGTGTGTGACACTATACGACTAATTTCGTGGTGTGTTCGCTATGTTAGATGTAAGTGTACTGTTGGAAGAATCTAATGTATGTTACAATATAGGCCGCAGAAGCACAGACTACATTGGGTGGAAATAATAATTTTTTATTGTAAGTCCTCTACCTTGTCACAAATAATATAATCAAGAAGCAATTTAAAAATATATATATATGTCATTACAACCTTGTATTTTGTTGGAGAGAGCCAGAGTATGAGATATATGATATGATAGTAAGCTTCTCCTTCAAAATCACAATGCTGCAATGCCAACACGCTACGCAAGCAGTAGTTGACAAAGTAATACTAATAGTGTTTATCGCACTTTCATACTATCTGAATTGGTCGTTACTAAATATATGAACCTAATTGGACTATAAGAGCCCCCTAGAATAGTCGGCATCTCGTACTCATCCGGGAATCCCGATGTATTGCAGAAGCGATTAAATTAACCTAATTTCAAACCTAGCCTAACGAATGATTAAGCTCCAGCAACTTGAACCTAGATAAAACAAAACCGTCCGACGTGATCACCTAAAGGACCAACAAACATTAGGAAATATTAAAACAATAAATTTAAAGCTTATTTAAGTACTCCCTGTATTCACTGACTCTAATAAATAATTACGTTAAACACTAAACTAAATCAATACAATAACGGAATCACTTAGAAATCTCTATAAACATGTCACTATTTTAAATATAAAGAACACTATCTAAAATAAGTATAACTTCACTGTTTTTATACTGTCCACTTTTGTTACGGTAGCTTATAAGAATCTCTAAGTTTATTAATTAACTTTTAAGCAATATTATCCCGAGGCTAATTATTCATTTCGCCTTCCTCTTAGCGCGGTCCAACCCCAACTAACTGTCCCTCCCCATCCTTGATTTAATTTCCTTTTTTGTTTATATCCCAAGTCTCGCACAAGTAAAGCATCTTTACTTCATAATAAGTAGTCATAAATTTCCTAACTAATTGCTTCCATTTGTAGAACAAACATCCCTTGCAAACCTCTTGATAACCGCTCCTTGTCTATGGCGCCAGACTCAGACCCCTTTTTTTATGAACACCTAACACTTGCTGCAGCTCGAGGACCTCTCTTTAGAAATGAACCCATAAATTTCAAAACTAATGGTTTCCAATGCATGAGAAAATATTGTGTCTTTTACTTGGAATTTTGTACGGTCATCGAAAATATTTTAGGGATCAATGTCTAATCTTAAGTAAAATAAATTAAAACTGTAACCTTTCGGTTACACTACCAAAAAATGTTCTTCTACCTTAATAATTCACATAAAATTCTCTATAAAAAAGGTTCTATACAGTTTTTTGCTGGGATCAAAGTTTAATGAGATATCGAGGGTATAAGATAGACCTTAAAAATATAGACTAATTACCCTTTTCCCGCGACTTCGTCTGCGTGGGATTAACATTCGCTATAATACATTTATGAAACACCTTAGTGAAATCTTATAGCAAATATAAATTTAACGTACATACTTTTTTACGTCTACAGTGAGCAACAATTCCATACCAAGTTTCACCCCCCTTTTCACCCTTTCAAAAGATGATTTCTGAGATAAAAACTATTTCATGTCCTTTTCCATAACTCAAACTATCATCATGCCAAATTTAAACTAAATCGGTTCAGCGGTTTAAGCGTGAAGAGGTAACAGACACACTAACTGTTTTAAGATAAATTATATTTTAAATACTCTGGTTGAGGCTGCTAGGGGTTGTGTGGTATCATTTCCGTATAAAACAGACATGCACAATTCATTTTTGATAGAAAAAAAATATAAATATATATTTAAAAAAAGTTCTGCGAAGAGGGAAAACTCTCAAATCACATCAGAGGGGATTTTGACGTGAACGTCCAAAAATTTTACGGACCTCCAACAGTAAAAAATATTCATCGTGGGGCACTCTATCCATGGTCAAAAATTTAAAACTTTTTCTCAATGCGCACAATTTTTTCATACTAATATTATAAATGCGAAAGTGTGTCTGTTACCTCTTCACGCTTAAACCGCTGAACCGATTTAGATGAAATTTGGTATGATGATAGTTTGAGTTATGGAAAAGGACATAAAATAGTTTTTATCCCTGAAATCATCTTTTGAAGGGGTGAAAAGGGGGGTGAAACTTTGTATGCAATTGTTGCTCACTGTAGACGTAAAAAAGTATATACGTTAAATTTATATTTGCTATAAGATTTCACTAAGGTGTTTCATAAATTTATTATGGCGAATGTTAATCCCACGCAGACAAAGTCGCGGGAAAAAGCTAATTAGTCTATATGTTTAATGGCTGTCTTATACCCTCGATATCTCATTAAACTTTGATCCCAGCAAAAAACTGTATAGAACCTTTTTAATAGAAAATTTTATGTGGATTACTTAAGTAGAAGAACATTTTTTGGTAGGCGTCACGGTTTACGATTTATTTAAGAAACAGTAAAAAATGGGTATTTTTTTGGCCGCCATCTTGAATATCTCACTTCCGGTCAAATTTTCTTTGAAGGCAACCGGCAATTCGGATACAGCTAAGTCTAAACCAGGTAAAAAGCCCGGTTGCCCAAAAGTAATATCGTTTGCCTGTCGCATCGAAAAGGAGAGCGATTTTGAAATTTTGTGCCCTGTCTATTAATGTCATCCGACCATCTGGCTCGTGGCTTCCCGTCATTTTACTTTTACTTTGTATAACTTTACAATGTTCCCCATATGACATAGACTTTATTTTTCACCCATTTATGATTTTCGCAATGTATAGTATACGTATATGTATGTATACTGAAAGTTTAAACTCAAACATATACGTAAATTTCTGTAACAAGAATGAAATACTTACCCATTTCAGAACGACGCCCACTAATCTGAATAGTTTGTAATTATCTTAATTCAATGTAAATTTTTAGTTAACACGCATCAGAAATAAAAATTTGCATATATAATCTTTGCGCAAAAACTAGGCAAAGGAAATGAATACGATGTTTTTGGTACCAATTTCAGTGTAACAATTGAAGGCCTAACTATTGTTACTCGTATTACATGTGATTACAAGAGATTACTAAAAGCATTATTTGGTTCACAATTCAACTGACTTTACATGTCATTATCCTCGCGGTTGCTATTGCGGCTGCGTGCGCCCAGGAGCATGGCCACCACGAGCACCGCGGCGTAGCCACGCCGTGTCCTTCGTATGATCCGGTCAAGTTATTTTTCAATGTATGGGGTATACAAACAAATTAATAAAATTATGAAACTTTTATAGCATTATACCTTTAGGTATAGTGTTTAACGCACACTACCGTTCCACAGTGGATCAAAATGACAAAAAAATGGACATTCGCTTTTTTTTTAAACCCTATTTTAAATAATGCATTTCGGTTGAAAATTATTAAGGAATAAAAAATGTTATTACATAACATTGTTATTTTTAACCAACCGGAACATTCTCCAAACCACTAAAAAGCCTTTTATTTTTCTCTAGTAACCTATGTTTCAGTTAAGACTCGTAAAAATAAGTTTTGTGGAATGGGCCCTTGTTTGTATCGCAGCCTGTATGCAGAATATGATAATTACCTACTACATATTTTATTGGAATAAAAAATGCAACAGAAAGAAAAAAATATTTTTAAATGGTTTTATTTATGTACAAGTCAACATTTATAGTAATCAGTCCTTTGGAATAAGTTAATAGTCAATAACTTAATGATGGTAATGGTGTTGCTGGGGCTGGATATGCTTGGAGGGCTCGGAGTGCTTGACGTAGGCGTTAAAACTGAAATTAAACAAAACAAAAATATTCAAAACAAAGTTTTTAGAATATGAAGAGAAGACTTTAAAGCTCACAGGACACTTTAATGTAATGAAGTAAAATTCTTGTGTGCTCAAAATAGATATTGTGTGTTCTCAAAATAAAATTCTCGATTAAAAATGAATTTGAAGTGGATTTGTGTTATATTCGTGTGTTTGTAGCAACAGTGCGAAAATTTTAGTGAAACTCACCCGCTGTGTTTGTCTGAGTCGTATTCGACGGTGCGGACGGAGCCGTCAGCCTCATGCAGGCTGTAGACGCCCTTCACGACATCGCCGTCGCGGGACTCGTGCTGAGATTTGCGGTCACCGGTGTGGGGGTCCTCCACCTTGTACGAGAACTCGTATTTGGGGTAAGCCTGGAGAAATATTAAACAAAATTAATTCGGTTCTAGTTGTTCTGTATAAAAAAATGTTGTTCTGTTTAATTTCATTGTGGACTTACGTAATAATCATGGTGCTCCTCCTCATGGTGCTGTTCCTGGTGAGCGGGAGCTACTTGGACGTGGTGGTATACGGGAGCAGAATGTTGGACAGGGGCAGCGTGGTGCACAGGGGCAGCGTGGTGCACAGGGGCAGCGTGGTGCACTTGGACAATCTGCTCATGGTGGGCAGGAGCGTGGTGGACGGGGGCAGCCTGGTGCTCATAAGTAGCGTGGTGTTCGGGAATGGCGTGGTGCACTTGGACTAAGTGCTCATGATGAGCGGGAGCCTGGTGGATGGGAGCAGCATGGTGCACTTGAACTTGCTCGTGCTGGGCGGGAGCGTGATGGATTTGGTGCTCCTGGTGGGCATGATGCACTTGGTGCTCATGGTGGACTTGTACGGAATGCTGCACGGGAGCGGCGTGATGCTGCGACTCGTGGTGTGCGGGAGCGTGGTTGTAAGCGTCATGGTGGGAAGACTCGTGGTGAGGTTGGTGGACTTGATGGAGTACGAAGGACTGGGAAGACACGGCGTGTCCGTGACCATGACCCTGCTCTTGGCCATGTCCATGCTGGTAGTGGTCCTGAGCACACACCGCCGCTAAGGCCGCAGCAACGATTAGGACCTGAGGAACAAATCGCGGCACTAATTAACACTAAAGTTGGATACATTATTTATCTATCGTATGGCTACATGTCACTGGATATAGACAGGCATTTCTTCTCTAGAGTAAGTAGTAGTGAGAAAGCAGATGATGAAGAAAATCCACTGAGTGCTGCGAGATCCAGATGGGACAGTGCAGCTGCCAAGTTTGTTACTCTATACATTAAACACAAGCTGTCACTATGTAGAACACTTTGGGTAATGACCCAATACAATGGTATACGACTATGATGTAATTGTTCGTAAAAACTCTTGTGTTAATAAAATTAAAGACATTAATATTTTCAAGAAACTCACTTTAGAGATCATTTTGAGATGTGTATGCTCTTGTGGAGTATGATGTTGAATGATATTATCTCATAAGTACCGTTGCTTTTTATACTCAAAATTTGAGCTTGAATTTTTGACTGGATGAACAGGTTAGTATACGTAATAAGAGGGCGGGAAACGAGTTTTGAGTCAGCGTTACGTTTCATTGAGTAATTGTAAGGATTGAGTACACTGATTGCTCATTACTTAGGTGTCGCTCGAAGCATTTTAAACACGCGTTGCACTTAAAATAATATTTTAAGTATGACTTACTTAATCACCTCTTAAAATATGGCTAGTTATTGCAAAAACAACCTATATAGTTATCATTAAGTAAAAAAAACACATTACGTTGATGGCAAACAAGCATATAGCCCGCCCGATGGTAAGCGGTTACTGTAGCCTAAAGATGGTTACGACTCCACATTTAATATGTCAAGAACGTGACAATTATCAGTTCAGTTCAGTTCAAATATATTTATTTCTCTAAGATTACAAATCACTTAAGCGAGGAACAAACAATAGCTTAGTAAAAAACATTAATTACAAGTAAACCACAAGCGAGCGTAACATTTACTTATAATAAAAATTCATGTCGGTATTTTTAAATTCATTTTGTAACAAACAATTACGCGCAGCGCAGTTGTTCGCGACGAGCATGCATTGAACCGGCTCAAGCAACTATTATAAGGCGGGATGCACACTAGACATAGTTACTAGGTTAGTAGCTAAGTGTAATTATACTTACAAACAATATTAATTGAATTAAGTGCTAGACTTATTAATATTTTGTTAGAATATTTGGAAATTATTTTAATTGTTGTTAAATACCTAATTCATTATTGTTACATTATCGATAAATAAATATTTTAGTTTAAATCCATAAAAAAGTTATATTAAATATTATTTTATAATTAATAATACCTGTTCTTTTTTTAAATTATTATATACCTAGATTTGAGGATGTCTGATTATATTAAGTATATCTGAAGTATATATTCAAATTATTAGATACTTATTATTATTTTCTAACGCTAGTATTATCAGCGTGGTGAAATATGGGCCAATTCCGACTTTGTTTTCAAGGGTGCAGATTGAAATAATAATTGTGTGCATTGTCAAAGCTTAACACATTAAAATTATGTTTCTAATAATTGGAATTATTATAAGTACAGATTTATGGAGGGTAGAACACCTGGTGTCTACTTGATTGCGCAAACAGGCGGACTCCAGGTCATCATCTCTGCCATAAGACGTCCACTGCTGAACATAGGCCTCCCCTTTAAGGGGGGGTTTGCCATACACGCCACGCTTGGCAGGCGGGTTGGCGCGCGCAGTTTTTTTGTTTATTGTTTGTAGGCTTTCGGAAGATGCTGCTGCCCATATTCCGGTATATTCCCTTAGCAGACTCCTACTGCAACCACGGGACGATATGGTGGGGGACAATTCTAAGGCCGGGCACCCCACGGCAAATCCTCCAGGACTCCAGGTGAAATAGCTATATTGTGAGAATCGAAACATGACCACAAAGTCGAGCTTCGCGTTCGCAGTGTACCTATGTACAAGGTGCGCGTCTCTTGTCAGGTGCACATCAGACATATTTTTTTGTACACTCATTTATTCAATTTGTTTGTGCATTCCTTTAAAATGGCCTGGGCGTGGGCAGGTAAGGTAGGTATCTAAGACAAGTATCGGTTATGTGCCATTACATATTTTTTTAATAATTACAAAATAATTTTATATTAGGAGCGAATTTACTATATGTTTCCCGCTAATTTCCGTTATATTATAGACCAACCACAATAAATAATGTATTGTGATATTTGCATTTCTTTAAAATATGTACTTAATTGTACTTATACATTATATGGATGTACAGACGGATATGCCAAAGTATAAAAGTTTCATTTTTGCCATTTTGGCTACAGAACCCTATAAATTTTACGAACGTGAGCCGACTTATAAAAAAAATATGGCTGTCTGTAAAGTCGGTTTCCGGACGATAATTTTGCGTGATAACGTCATTACATTGGATTAAAGTTACCTTGGAGATCTATCCACAACGTTACCATGGAGATCTGTTCACAACGTGACACTTTTTCTTGCATGCTACCGGTGTTCATTTATAAGACGTTATCACGTCAAAACTGGCTTCTCGTGACAATAAGTACCATAATTTTTCTGGTCTTTAGTAAATTGAAATGCAATTCAAATTGATTTTGCATCTCACAAAAATTACATTGCAATACAATGTTTTTAAGTAAGTATTCCGTCTATTGATCCATGATCATCATTCATCATCATGAGATTCACTTTGTCATTATCATTACTTTTGTTTTATTTTAAGAAATTAAGCAGTATTTATACAGTACGAAAACCAACTGTGAAAAGAAAACCCTGGACTCCTTTGAATATTTTTATTATATTTTAAGTGAGACTATTTCCACAAGAAAGCGTGATTTATCTGAGTATTAATATTTTTTACCCTTAGAGCATAATATACCTATGGATTAAGCTTAGGTACTACATTTCCCCTCTGTCAAAGTTATTAGCAGGAAAATGTAATACGTTTATAAAAACTATTTCAAAAATCGATTACACGCATTTCGTTCATCGTTTTCAGTGAGTAAAGAGCTCCGAGAAATTGCCTTTATGTATTATTTTTAGGTGTAAAAAATGTTCTACTATGTCTAGTTTACAAAAATATCAAATATAATTTCACATGTAATCATAGTTTTACTTTTTTTATCATTACTATTCTGATTATAAAATTAATCCATATCGAAAATCAAGCGTCGTTTACAGAATCGATTCAAAGATAATCGTTTATTTTCTGACGGGCAGTAACTATTTTGACGTTTGACACTTATGCATATTTAACGTCCCTAAGGATTGCTGCCTTCTCTATTTTGTTTGAAAATACAAGCAAAAATGATCCTTAGCATTTTTGTTTGACATTTGCAAGGACTGCATCCGATAATTAACCATATTTCAACATATATAAAGTCGACTATCTGTTGCTCCATTTAGTGTCGTGACTTACTGTCAAATATGCGTGATATTTTCAAGTCAAAGGTACATCATTATCGGTTATTAATAAGGCGATGCTGCCATAAAAATTCATTTAGAAATAAACTTTATTAACAACCGACAATGATGTACCTTTAAATTGAAAACGCCATATGTATGCTACCTCGCCCCCCTCAGATTTTGGCAGACTTTTTTGCTTGGAAAGATGAGGCGATGCGTCCTCCAGGTATAGAGTTTTATGTTTTTACCTGACGGTATGGGTTATACCAAAGTGTAAGGGCAAAGTCGATAGTTAGGTCGAACCGTAATACTCTCATTCGATATGGAATCACACCGTTAGAGTAATAAGTATAGACATAGTTAAAATACCATTGTAAGAGTGAGATAGCGAACCGTGAATAAAGAACACTTCCAATATGTCGTTGTATCAATACAGATAACCTTACTAAAGTTTTATCTCTTTCTTGCACAAATATGTATTTCTCCTTTTGTTTCTGATCCAGAAAATTACAGATAAAGTGGAATTGCCATGTTAAATTGAGTCAAATCGATTCAGATAATCGATTGGACCTACCTAAAGTTTGTATTTGAAGGAAAATACCTTAAGGTATCTAACTATCTATCCTAATTTGAAATTTAAGTGCCAAGATCACGCAGTTGATTATATACATAGGTATGTTAAAATAAAATGTATAGAAAATTTTATAGCCGTTTTATTTGTAAGTTAAAGTTAAAGTCGCGTGGACAAGTTTTAACAAAAACAATAGTCTTATAAATAAAAAGTTAAAATTAAATCAAACAGGGAATATGTGGACTAGGGCATTTATTCAACAAGTTTAACAACATAACAATCACATGTACACGATATCCAGTCATTCGATTAATGGTGGTGGTGGTGGGGCTGAACATGCTTGATGGGCTCAGAGTGCTTCACGTAGGCGTTGAAACTGGAAACAAAACACAACAGTTAATTTTATAATCTATTGTAAACTGTAACTTAACGTGTACTCAATTATGTATGCAATTCTGAACCCGATGGTACATTTAGATCATGGACTATATAATCCTGAAATGACTGACACATATACAATATCACATCCCTCCAAATGTCAGGCCTCTGGTTTCAGTATCAGGTGCCACAACTCTATCTATTGACAGGAAGTTGCATTTTGACAGCGTCAAATGAGGGTTTCTGATATCTCGGGTGGCATTGCAACGAGAGATTATGACAGTCTACATTTTACACACAGAAAACAGACAAAAAACCCTCATTGCCAAACAAAATATATGAAACTAAGCCTTGCTGTGTTACTGACGAGATAGATTCTAGTGAATTTGCCAGAAGTAAGGTATTTTATGGTGCTAAATTAGTTATTTTCTTTGCTTACCCGCTGTGCTTGTCTGAGTTGTATTCGACGGTACGGACGGAGCCGTCAGCCTCATGCAGACTGTAGACGCCCTTCACGACATCGCCGTCACGGGACTCGTGCTGGGACTTGCGGTCACCGGTGTGGGGGTCCTCCACCTTGTACGAGAACTCGTATTTGGGGTGCGCCTGGAGAAAATCATGAAACATAAGGTCTTGGAACATACTAGCTTACAAAATTATACAAAAGGCATATCGAGAATAGTTCATGGGAACGTACGTAGTAGTCATGGTGCTCTTCTTTATGTTGTTCATTGTGAGAAGGAGCGGCATGATGGACAGGGATAGCATGGTGAATGGGAGCAGCTTGCACAGTCACGACGTGCTCGTGATGGGGAGCGTAGTGCACTGGGGCGGCGTGGTGTTGGTCCTTGTGCTGCACTTGGTGGATTACGAAGGACTGGGAAGAGACAGCGTGGCCGTGCTCATGGCCATGGCCGTGTTGCTCTTGGGCAGACACCGCTGCTAACGCCGCCGCGAAGATGACGATCTGATTAAAGTTAGGACATTGTTATTAATATCTTTTAAAGTTATTTTTTTATAAAAAATGTTTAAATTTGGAATTCGGCTTTAATTCAAAGTACCGTCACCTCGGGCTACTTTGGCCAAATCCAGGATACTTTGGCCCATATAAAAATCACATATCTAAGGGTCTAATAAAAAAGATAAACACGTTAACGGTTAGTTTTAATCAACCTCATGGCAATGTGCCACTAATTCAATGCATTTATAAAACCTGAACCAAGTAAATTCCAAAGGCCAAAGTTACCCTCCAGGGCTAAAGTACCCCGAGGTTACGGTATTTTATTATTGTTTTTATTATTTATTTCAAGTATTTTATTAGTATTTTTTTTGTAAGTTTATCCTATTTATAGATTATCGTTAAATGATTATAATACTTACTTTGTTGAACATGTTGTGTATGTTAAGTCTTGAGAACTTAGTAAATGAATGATATTAATTTGTAATTGCCTTTAGTTTTTATACTTTAAAATGAAAACTTGAATTACTTTCAGGTCGACAGGTTATGTCAAACGACCACGTAAGAGCATTGTAAAGGGGTGGCGAACGAGTTTTAATCCACTATCACTTTTACACGCACTTGGTGTGACAAGATTCGGACATGTCGTAGGTATTTCGCATTTTAATATCGAAATAAAATATGCAGACTTTATGAAAGTATAAGTAATATTTATTTACGTCATTTCAGTCACAAAAACCGGCTCTTAACAGCACCTCGTAGGCATTGTGTCGTGACGTTTCATAAACTGTATTCAAATCGATGAGTTTTGTACATCACTAAAAGTTTGAAAACGAAAGACTTACAACTACAAGGAAGTATAATACAAAAGTTTAAATTCTAATGTTGGGGGATGACTGATGATAATACTAATTTGGGCCGTCAAGTCCCAGGATGGATACACCTTATGAAACGCATAGCCTCTCTCATGTTTGTCCAGTCAGCAGCAGAAAAGAAAATCTACACACGCTTTCGTTATCTTGACATTACTGTCAAGATAACGAAAGCGTGTGTAGATTTTCTTCTTTTTTTCTTGATGTTACCATCAACATCGTGGCAAGATCATTGTGAGCTTCTGTTGCTGACTATTCAATAGACTGCCCGTCTTTGAACGTTAACCGTGAAGCATTCTCGTTTCGTTGTCGCATTCCGTCCGTGCTTAAGCTAGGTATTAATTAATAAATAGGTTTCGTCGAAGGCGGAGGGTGCTTAGCCGTGGAGGAGGCCGTGTCCGTAGGCGGGGGCTGCGATGATGGCGGGTGCAGCATGCGCGGCCGGGTGCGCGGCGTGCCCTTGTCTGCTTACCACCGCGTTGAAACTGCAAAAGCAATTTTCCATTACACACATGCCATATGATTTAATTTTAATTATTAAGTGGGATTTTTAAAGTTTCTTCTTCCATCATTCTCCTAGTGTTTGTCCTCATCGTGCCAGGCTCAATTGAGCCTGGGGTCCGCTCGGCAACCTAATCCTAGGAATTGACGTAGGCACTAGTTTTTACGAAAGCGACTGCCATCTGACCTTCCGACCCAGAGGGAAAACTAGGCCTTGTTAGGATTAGGTCCGGTTTCCTTACGATGTTTTCCTTTATCAAAAAGCGACTGGTGAATATCAGATGATATTTCGTCCATAAATTCCGAAAAACTCAGTGGTACGAGCCGGGGTTTGAACCCGACACCTCCGGATTGAAAGTCTAATGTTCTACCTCCAGGCCACCAGCGCTTCTGAGGTTCTTTCTGCATTGTAATTTTTTTAAAGATAATATGCATTTATACCTACCCGTTTTTAGTTTAATGAATTGACATTCGTTAGTGCAATCAATGCAATCATTGTGATGTGCTTAAAATTCAAGCATATAAACATTGTTGTCTTGGTCTCTGTGTAATGTTTGGAAGGCAACAGACACAGATTGTCTGTGATACATTTTTTTTACTAGTATAAGGACTACGGTCCATTTTAAAGCGGCATAATTAAGTACCTGCAAAATTTTTACCTTTTAATAAGGACTCAAATTTTATACAAGCATACCTACTTGTGTTTTAATTTATATTCTTAAAGCATTATAACACCTTATTTAGGTTACGTTCCCTGTTTTGGCAAAACAATAAAAAAAACACGCGACATAGCGAGAAACCAATACACATTTAATGATATCTAGAAAATACTATTTATTCAGCTTAGTCACCTTGAACAGACTACAAAAATTGCACTAAGACCAATTTCATAAATTTTCCAAAGTTTCGAATCCTATCAAAATTAATACAATATTGTTAAATACAACCATTTAACACGCACCAGTTTTTTCCGGCCATTAGCACGCTTCAAGTCTAGAGTCATTGAACCGAAAACCAAACCACAGTGTCAAGGGCAGCGATTATCGCCGCGGCTTTGAGGCTAAGCCGTTACTGCCGTTACACTTTTACGAACTTGTAATAGTTTCCGATTTGTACAATTATCTAATTCAATGATTGGTTTTTGTTATTTGCTTATTTTTATCACTGGTTGCACTATTTATCTCTTCTGTTTCATGAGCGCTTTGCACAAACAATGAGGTTAAAAACACCTGGGCTACAATTAGTTTTATGCCACACCTGGCCATAAAGTGGATTTTTCCGCACGCTGCGCGTACGGAAAAAGACGCTTTCTGGCCAAGTGTAGACATAAAATGATGTACACAACACGGGAGGTAATAAAGAAAGCCCTCGATCGCATATTTACATCCCTCGCTTGCAGCTCGGGCCGCGATCTCGGCCTTTCTTTGTTTTACCACCCTAGTTGTGTAATGTACTATTACTGCCTCTTGATTCAGAACCTACAAGTTTACTAGTTGTCTATGGTGATTTGATATAGTCAAAACGCCATTCTTTATAATCGCCGAAGGAAAGGGAAGGGAAGCCGGTGATATTTTGGCTTTCGTTATACCCATGAGCCGTTGTAAAAGTACTCAACTAGCTGAAAATAAGGGAAGCCGGTGGGAATCGAGTTCTATGGACCCTCCGCCACTAAAATTTACCCATCATAAGCTATCAATCAGCTGAATATTAGCTGAACAACTTAACAGCTACTAACCTTTACTATGTGACCGTCGCGGGACTCCCACTGGCTTTTCTGGTCGCCCGTGTGGCCAGCCGTGACGTCACAGTTGGAACAAACATGAAACCTATCCATTATGGTCATCAGCTGAATAGTTGACGGTGCGCACAATGCCGTCGGGCTCCACCAGCGAGTACTGGCCCTTCACGACGTCGCCGTCGCGGGATTCCCACTGGCTCTTCTGGTCGCCCGTGTGGCCAGCAGAGATGTCATAGTTGAATCAAACATGAAAGGAGACCTACCCGTTATGGTCATCAGCTGAATAGTTGACAGTGCGCACAGTGCCGTCGGGCTCCACCAGCGAGTACTGGCCCTTCACGACGTCGCCGTCGCGGGACTCCCACTGGCTCTTCTGGTCGCCCGTGTGGCCAGCGGAGATGTCATAGTTGAATCAAACATGAAAGGAGACCTACCCGTTATGGTCATCAGCTGAATAGTTGACAGTGCGCACAGTGCCGTCGGGCTCCACCAGCGAGTACTGGCCCTTCACGACGTCGCCGTCGCGGGACTCCCACTGGCTCTTCTGGTCGCCCGTGTGGCCAGCGGAGATGTCATAGTTGAATCAAACATGAAAGGAGACCTACCCGTTATGGTCATCAGCTGAATAGTTGACAGTGCGCACAGTGCCGTCGGGCTCCACCAGCGAGTACTGGCCCTTCACGACATCGCCGTCGCGGGACTCCCATTGGCTCTTCTGATCACCCGTGTGGCCGTCGGCGACGCCGTAGTTGAATGTGTAGCGGGGGTGGGCCTGGAGTTATAGATGGTACGCTGAATATAAATCCCTTATAAATTATGAAGGGCTTGTTTTGTTTTTGTTCACTTCTTGAACTTTCTTTCACTCTCAGCACGGAACGAAAGCACGAATTCCAATTTTGAACAGCCTACTTTGATATTCATAAGTAAAGTAGGCAATACTAAAATATAAGTCTAATCGTTAATTAATAGAGTTGAGCAGCTACGAAAGGCACCATATTTTCTTGACAGCATTTTTGATAGCCAATTATTTCAATTACTTATTAGTTGGTACTTACATAAACCTCAACAGGGGCTGCGGCGTGCGCCAGACCGATGGGCGCGTGCAGCAGCGGCGCTCCGTGCGCGACCACCCCGCCGTGCCCTGAAACCAACAGTAGACAAAATGAGCAAAACGAACTCAAACACGGTATGGTGTACAAAAAAGATAGAGTTCTTATCAAAATGAAAAAGCAATGCAGTATGTTCACCGATTATTCGAAGACGGCTGGACCGATTCGGAAAATTATACTTGACAGTTGGTTCAATTGTCATCAACTCAGGATTTGATGATAGAAATCTGGAGAAATCCAGGGAATTTTTCAAATATAATGATATCAGTATTTTTTTACTGCAGCGCCGGCATTTTTTTTTTTTTTTTTTTTTGTTGTTGCGATAACTATCTTTTGTTTCTTCTTCAATAACAAAAAGGTTTTGCAGCGTGTTTAGGTCAAAAGCAGGACTTAAGCAGCAGCTACCTTACCATATCCCAATCCCAGCGCTGGGGCCGCCAGTCCGTGGCCGTAACCGCCGAGACCACCGAGGCCGCCGAGCACCAGGCTCGAGGAAGACAGCGCGCCGTGCGGGCCCGCGATTAGGCCTCCACGCGCCATGCTGATCAACGCACAAGTGAGGATTACCTGCAAGTCAACAAAGACAACAGTACTTTAGCTTAGGTCCGTCTACGACGCTGATGGTGTAGTTAGACATTATTAGTATGATAAGATATGATATGACAAATGAGAATGAGAGGTTGTACTCATGTGCCTGTAATATATTTTCATATAACCACACTATCTCTGCATGAACTTTTCAGCCAAAATGTGGACTTGCCATTATAAAACTTAAGTTTCACATTTTGACGTTTACGCTGTCACGTTTACGCTGTCTCGTCTACACATTGCGCTTTGAAACTCGGTGCAAAATTAGCGAAATTTGGCTATATCTAAATATGAAATGAAATATGAGCTCTACGGAACAGCTTGCGTTAGGTATACTTCAGGCCAGAAAAACTAAATTTGAGGGAAATTAAAAAGGGTCAAAAAAACGTTTGACATTTACATAATTAATATTCGCAGTGCTTGTTCCTTTAGTTACCTATATCCCGTAACTACTTTATCTGAAGTTGAAAAAATGTTATGGTATTATATATTTTTATTATATATTTTTAGTGGAAAGAAAACAGTATGTAAATAAAAATACTAAAAAAATAAAAAGATAAATCAAAGATGTACTCCGCCGATGCCGACATGATAACTTCAAGTAAGGTAAGTTTGGTTATTCATTGAGTAAACAAAAATCCTATTTAGTCGTCAAAAACTTTACAAATGGGTAACTTGTATATAAAACTGACGAGTAAATAAAAATATATCTCCATAAATGCTTTAATTTCTATAGCTTCTAATATTTAAGTTCTCACCTTTAAAAACTTTAAGTACCTTAATAGGTATTGCAGTGATATTGTCGTACTTACATTATAATTATATTTCTTAATATTCGTACTACTTACTTGTATTCGGTTTTTAATCAATATGTATTGCATGCATGCATTCTCTTTTGAAGGAGATATTGAAAATTAAGTCAACCATAGATAGCGTTGAAAGCTTATACCGAAATCGAAGACGGGTTAATTTAATCCATTTCATACATAAGTAGAGGTTACATCGTTTAAAAAAGGGATTAAGTATAATTAGTAAGTATGTTACCTACCCTTGGACACAAAATGTAATTTAAGATATTCGTAATACGAAAAATGTTTAGCTTTCCAATTCAAAATTGTTAAATAATGCTATTTTAAAAAGGAAATATTACAAAACGAACACGTTATCAACACACTAGAATTTCTTATCACTAATAACTTCTAGTCTTAGCCACACCTTTAGCACAATCTCACTGAAATACACATTACCTTGGCTATCATTGTGGGAGCTTAGTCTAGGACGTTAATTCACTGTAAGCTAGGGCTTGGTTTGTGCCAAATTGTCAGATAACGGAGGCTTTTATACCGCAGCTATATGTCCTATAGGTACAACCCAAAGTCCCGCTTGGCTATACCTGGTGTACGTAAATGTATGTATGTGCCTTGTGGGCGGGGCCGCATTGAAACTAGATCGTGAGACTAGCCTGGACACGCTCAGCGCCAGACCTCACTGTGGTTTCATGTAATTTGAACTTTTCTCCAAAATACATAATAAGCACTCCTAAATTACGCCATTTGCGAATCATTGAACAATGCGACGATGTCCGAGATTTTAGAGGTTTATTATCCAATTTAGCTACATTGAATGAATTTTGGTCTAAAAGGCGGTTGCTGTAACTGTCTGTAATAAAATTTAACTTGTATGAGTAACAGTAACAAGACATTTATTCTATGTTACTTAACCTACTGAATACCTTTTTGTTATAACTAGTTTTTCTTAAATTTGCCTAAACATTAGCCTAGATTTTATAAAAATGAATGCTTTAAGTTCTGTTTAAATGTACACTCTTTAAATGTCCACTCTTTTCTAATGCTAATACTTATTGCATATACTCACGAAATTGCTTTGGTAGTAGATATATTACAGTTGGGTATAACTTATAAGGAGTTACACGTTAAAATTTCTGATTCAGTTTAATGAGCAAATACAATCTAAAATTAATATTGATTTAATAGACAATAAAACACGCTTTATTACTATTTCTGATACTACAGTTCCGTAAGCATGTCAAGGCTGCAGCACAATTGTATCCCTTCGAAGATTGTATAACCTAAAACTAAAACATTGTAACCATTTATTAGCATATAATTCATTGTAATAAAACAGGACGTATCAGCGACGGACAGCGTCGACGGATACAGAAGATTCCCTTCGTAATACTACCCTTATTTAGGTATGTACTATGTTGAACGTACCTATGTAAAAGTAGTCATCATCCACTATCGTATTCTTAGTATATTTCAGCCTGGATTCAATTCAACTAAAGATCCCCAAATTACGGGCTGCCAGCGTCGGCAGGGTAAACTTATAGCGTCGCAGTGAAATCAAGTCGTGTGCCACCCCTGAAACGAGTTGTTGTGTTGTTGCAGCCTATAGTGTGTCCCACTGCTGGGCAAAGGCCTCCCGCCTCGATTTCCATCCGTCTCGATGCCATGCGATTTTTGGCCAGTCGTTAATAAATGCATCCAGATCATCCCGCCATCTCCGACTGGGCCTGCCCGCCCACCGCCCGTCTTGCGGCACCCACTCTGTGGCTAATTTGGCCCACCTCTGTGGGTGCATGCAACAGACATGGCCGGCCCAGTCCCATTGAACCGAGTAACCTATCTAATTACCTACCTAAATTCAGTTATTTGTTTTGACAGCAATCTATTTGTCGCTAAATCTTGTTTTTAGCTACTGCAGTCAAGTACCTACGTGAGAGGACGGTGAATATTAATGCAGAGTAAAGGATGGTTCACGGTGTAGCGGTCCAGGTCCTACAAGACACTTCCAAAACTTCATTTTGTATACAGAACATCACGTGACCTCCGAAGATCACGTAACGTTTTCTAAACAAAATAAAGTGTCGGAAGTGTCGTGTAGGACCCGGACCGCTACACCGTGAACTATCCTTAAAATTAAAGCGTCTTCGTTTTTTTGTGCAATTAAAATAAAGCATGAAAAGTCTAAAGTATCTGAAGATGTAATTAAATCCTTGTTTTGAAAATGTTCTAATGAAGACTATTCATGTATTCACGACTTGTAATATCTTGAGATCTTATTCCAAAAATAGTTGCGCCTAACCCAAAAGTCTGGGGCTACATGGTGGTTTGATAGCGAGGTGATTAACATAACAATGGTTGAATGCGCGCACGCCGCATGCCTCGGAACAAAGCACACGCATTTCTAACGCCTCCGCATACAATTATGATTTAGGCTTTGTAAGATTGTACTGCAGGCTCTACAACATTCGTACGTGCTTTTATGCTTACGAAATAAATAATTAACGTTACATTTCAATTGGGTTAGGTTATATAAACGAAAAGTTCATTTTATAAGCTTTCTTTATAATGTTTTACTTATTGCGTCCTATTGTATAGGAGCCCACGGACAGGAACCGGTATTCGAATTCCGATGCATCTCTATATTAAAACCACATAGTATCAAAAATAATATGTTAGCCTACGTTCCACTGTTGGGTAGTCTGGGTACAGGCCTCCTCCAGTGTATGAGCACAAGAGGGACCGTGTTGGAGTCCACGCTGGCCCAATGCGGGTTGGTGACTTCACATACACCTTTGAACCTGCATACATAGGTTTCCTCACGATACCTTCACTGGATAGCGATTGGTAAACATCAAAGTATATTTCGTACATACGTTCCGAAAATCTCATTGGTACAAGCCGGGTATTGAACTCGAGACCTTCGGATTGAAAGTCTGACGTGTTACTGCCAGGCTACAAACATAGTATCAAATTAAGTTTTTATTTTTGAAGTTCAAATGCGACTTCTGGGTATACTTTGTATCTATGTTTACCTTATCAAGTATTCTATGTTATTAATTATGCAGCCCAGAAGTTGAAATCCATTATCATTACCATGCTGAATGTCGAGGCAACCTGGAGGTGTGTTGGTTGGCCAGATATCTCGCTGCGCCTTGGCAATGACTCATCTAGCCGATGCCTTTTGCGATGCCTCGATGTCGTTAACCTCCGACTGGCTTCGCGAGGATGGCCGGCGGCAGGTTGTTGAGATGTCGAAAATACTTATTAATCTTATCAAATACATCATTCATATAGTCTGTTCGAGTTTACAAAATGACTGTTTGTATATAGATCGATACGTAAATTCTGTATGTGGATAATTTATGGCAAATGAGGAAATACACCAATTTTAATGCGTGTACAGCATCAGTTTTTAATGAATTGGTGCTGAGTGTAGGTTTTTATCAAAAAAAATTGTTACCGCATTTGTATTATATATTTTTGTGAAGTATTTTACGTCCTTCTTTTCAATTAAAAGTATATAATTAATTATGTATTTATGAGATACATATAACTTCATAATTATAAGCTTAATTCCTCTCGTAGGTTATTAGTGGAGGTCTGAGCCCATCAATGGAACTTTAGGGTTGTTACGATAAAGATGATTAAGTAGAGTGGAATATAATAGCCTACCTATTGTAACACAATAATGTTGAAAACAAGACAGGTATAATCAACGGTCTTAATGTAGGCAATCAATACTATTAGTAACACTACACCTCCGGGTATTTTGCGTAGACTATTCTTTTGTGAGACGCTTTGTAACGGAGTGTTACACAACGCCAGGTGTACGTAGCTAACGAGAGGAAGCCAGGATCCATTCATATGGAGTGGGTTTTTGTGCATTTGTTGCCGGATGTTTCGTTTGCATGCCAATAATTTATTTAATAGACTAAGAATATATACGATGATTACACAGTTTGATGATGCACCAGTTTTATAGAAGGCACTGAAAAGTAGAGCTTCCGTTCTCTGATTTTTTTTTGTACTAAATACCAGGAGGAGGATTTGTACTAAAAACAATAAACTCGAGATTGGGTTTACCTTATGGTATACACTACACTTTATAAATTAGATTTTTTTCTGTTCATTTTTGTATGTTACTAAAGCAGGCTATACTTATGACTACCTACTATAGAAAGAAAGACAGGTATCTGAAGTAGATATCGAACTAATTGAAAATCATATTGCCCGCAATCGTTAAGATATGAGTAAGTGTCGTGTTAAAATTCTAAAATGCCGTGTGCAATATCGTAATACTGTACCTGCTTTATAAATGAGGAATTTATTAAGGGGACTGCTATCATAATAGTACATTACGTACCTAGGGCGGTAAAATAAAGAACGGCTCAGATCGCGGGCATTTGTGGCCCGAACCGAAGGTAAGGGCCATAAACAAGCGATCTTAGGCCTTCATACCGCCCGTGGTTCGTACACAATTTTACGTCTTCTCCTGGGTGTGAAGTGAGATTTGCCGTGGACGGCAAATCTCACTTACCGCCCAGAGTGACGTAAAAGTATGAATTAACTAACAAATATTTTTTTACGAATGAATTCATTCATAAATTGTCCATTCAATTTTGAATCTGAATACACAAGTTACGTATTTTATTGCGCAAATTATGTTTCGTAGGACATACCTACACGTGCTATGTTATCATAATAAACTATTAAGCTTAATAATGAATATTACGCAAAACTCTGCTTAGGGGGCGGCACTACACAAATTAAATGATTTTATAATGGTTAAAACTTTTATAACCTTTTACTTTTTTTGTATTCATCATATAGTATTATGACGTCACAATATTAGTCTCCCGTATAAACTTAACATAAAAAATTGTTTTGACGTTTCCTAAAGAGTAGCTGATTTGACTTCATAGGACAGCAGCCTATTACATATCTATTCGTTACAAATTATAAGTGAAAACTTTTCAAAAACGATTTGAAAAGCAGTATGTATAAGTACTCTATGGGTTACAATATGTGCGAGAGCTGCACTCTGGCGGCAGAACATTTCAGTAAAACGCTATTATACACGTTCTTAGTTTGCTTATAAAATAAGTAACAATTTAAAACAAGACCATTTAAATATCAAGTGTCAAAATAATAAAAGTGTAAAGGTTAAAATACTTTCTATTTGGAACTTCATATTGAATGGCCTTTTAAAATTACGTCGAGACCAGCAATCCTTTCATAACATGTAATGGCAATGGCATTTTTATTTTACACTGCAGTAAATACTTAATATTAAGGATTCTAGTTTATAATTTTGGTAGTTAGAATGGACTACAAATATTTAGCTACGTGAAAAATATATTCAGAGTACTGAGTAAGTTTTTAAAAGTAACTCTTAATAATTATAAATTAAAATATATATGAAATTAAAAGAACATTATACGATTCTTTTTTAACATTACACGATTGGTCTTCTACTTGAATTCTAACTGCTTGAAATTATATTCAAATATCCTCGGAATGAAACTAGACCAAAGCTGCTATTAAAATAATTGTACTGAATATGTATGTCGATAAATTATAGCAGGTCTTTCGACTCATAATTTCAGGGCTCACGTGTGGAAGCGAATACCTAACTGTCGCTGTAACTAAGGATTTATTTCAACCTTAAATAAACGTATGCGCAAGTATTTGATCTGTACCAACAAGGCTTTTAAATTGCAATCCTTGATCTGTTTCGTCCTAATAAGATTTTAGTGTTAAACGTGACAATAAAATACCTAAAATTTATTTTATTTAACGTTCAAGCGGGAAAAACTTAAACACTTAAACTTAACTTGTACAAAAACAAGTACTCATTAAGTCATACCTACCTAGCAGATACAACCTACTTATTTTAGTTAATTGATCGTATCAGAAAGCTTTTATTGCTTTTTTCATTCTATTAATTTAAAAATAATAGTCCCTCAAAGCTGCGTCAAATTATTTGCCTCTATAAAACTATACCTTGTGCAACCTGCAAAGCAGTTTTAGATACCTGTCATCTCAGTACATTTTATAACCTAAAATCGATTTTAGGTTATAAAATGTACTGAGATGACAGGTGTCAAAACCGCTTCTTAAGTGGCACAATGTATAGTTAGATTTTTTTATCGTATCGTTTAATTCAGTTTAGATTATTTAAATGTTATTCTTATATAATAACGTAGTCTGTCAGTCGATGTTAGGATAAGGATATCGGATTAGTAAGGCAACTAACTATAGTGGACAAATCGAAACACAAATCTACAATTTCGAAGGCGCGTGGCAACCGTAGTGTTCCACTTGTGGTCGTTTTTTTTGCGCCTTTCACCGTACGGTTAGTTCCTAGTCTACAATTAAGTGCTGTGAAATTGCATTTAAATATCATGACAATCGTTCATTAAGATTTTAGTCAGATATATCAATCTCTTCGCGATAAAATAATATGCTGCCACTATTTGTGTCATTTAAATGAGTTATGCGAATTGTATTTAAAATATCTGTGTTTTAATTTAGGCAACCAAGAATTAGTTCCGTTCGTTTGGTCGTATCAGTTTAGTTCATCTAAATTTTCGAAAATAAACTCACTATGATGCAATTAATTTGATAATTTATTTTTTAGGTTCTGTTAAGTTCAAGGGTACATTCCTGAGCTTAAATTCACCAGTATTCTAATCATCTCCATTTCTGAGATACTCTATCTATAGTTATTTTTTATTTGATTAGACCATTCCGAGTGTGTACACTGCTGTCAGATATATAGTCCGAGACACCGCTGCAAAATGACGGACCCTATCTCTAAGGTCAATTAAATATGCCGTTAACGAAAATTATAATATGTATGTTGCTTTACTAAGCAAAACTTGAGCGCTGACTAGCCTGGCAGCAAGACATCTGGCTTTCAATCTACATAAGATAAGATAAGGTAAATTTTATTGGTAACATCCAGGTATACGTCAAGTAAAGTTTCTTAATAGTATTGTACTCGTAATAATAAAATAAAAAATATAATGTACATTTTGTATAAAGTAACATAATATTATTATTTTCACATAGTGGTAGTATAATAATTTCACTAAAGATATATTTTTTTTTGTAAGCAGCCATGATTGTAGCTTATTTTTTAATGATTGGTGAGATGTTGCGTCTCGTATATTGTCTGGGAGGTGGTTGTATATCGTAGGGGTCCAGAGATGTCTTGTACAAACACCGACTCATAGCTACGAATTTTTTAAAGTTATATAATTCATCATTTATATTTAAGAGTCGCTTTGTGATGTAAATTTCGCGAGTTAGCCGCACAGGATCTATGGCACCTTTAAAAATAACTACATGTTGTTTATGCCAAACCTAGGTATTAGGTTGCTAATTGGACCCCAGGGTATATTGAGCCGTGGCAAAAGTTACAAAGACGATGACCTTACCAATTTTTTGCATTTTGTTGTTTTATAGAGCAATTTGTTACAAAGATGATGCCTAAAGTAGGTATTTTTCGTGTTTATATTTCTAGAAATATTATTTGTGATTAATATAGATGTAAAATAGGGCTTAAATAAATAATGACATGTTTATTTTAAGTATATCGTTTTTTTTTCTTCAATTTTTTCATCAGAATGATGTTCATGAACTAACAAATAAAATAAAATATTTTTGTATCTCGGTCTATTAACGTTCGAAATGACATTGAAATTTCATAACATTCAATTGGTTGTCTGAGTTAATTATAATACTCGTGGTTACGTTAGTGTTTATAACATTTAATTATTTTGTATGAAAAAATATATATTAACAATTTATTAAAACTGACTATTCCAGTTCGTTTCCTTAATTGTACCTAACCATTATGACAAAATTAAAAAAAAAGGTGTATTATTTTATAAGCACTCCCTTTTGGCGACTGTTGGCCTCGCGTCGATTTCTTTTTCATTTCGACAGCGCGTTCACCGATATATATCTGTCATTACGAGCCCTACTAAATAAATATTAATGCCTAACTTATCTGGAGCAAAAACTGAAACTAGAGTGGAATACACCATTGCGACAATGCCGGCCGTGTCACGGCCGCGCCCACCGTGCACCGGTGAATGTCCAGCGTGCGTGCGCGCACCGAATACATAACCGCGAATAACCGCATTAACGTCAACTCGATCACTTTCTTATTTTTACTTAATTCCCAATTACTCTTGCGCAATTAGGGTTGCTGGCTCGGGACCGTGATGCGAAGACAACTTTACCTCTATAGTCTGAATCCCCACGAAAATTTAACAATTGAATTACCTAAGAGACGGCCACTGATAGGGATGTTTTGTTTTAGTACTGTTTTAATTCTGATATTTTT
Organism: Pammene fasciana; assembly: GCA_911728535.1. NCBI lineage: Eukaryota > Metazoa > Arthropoda > Insecta > Lepidoptera > Tortricidae > Pammene > Pammene fasciana. Next base: position 8,517,015 of record OU452279.1, read on the forward strand.
TTTTCTTTCTATTACTAACTTAGTAACAATTTTTTTATTGCGTGATCACAGAATGACGAGATACATTACATTATGACCGCAACCTATAAATCTTAACAAGCAGGCCTCGCCAACAGCACTGACAGTACTTACCAACTTTTTAAACGGTCGCTGTCGCTGATATGGACGTGTTGTTGAACATAAATTTTGTTGCTACAGTTAGGATAAATTGTAAAAGATTAGTGATTAAAACGCTATGGTTGTGTTTTGCTAGTTCTATTATTTTCTTAATTTGCAATCACGAGAAGTTACATTTTGCCTCATTGTAAGTATTGTAACTTATCGTGATTCAGATGCCTTATTGCTACTAGGTATCTTGTTATTCCTTCTTCTAAACTGACCTATAGTGAAATCTGTACCTTGACCTAGAAGTACCTATATTAAAATATTAAGCTGTGTATAAGTAGCAACTTGATGTTTCCTAAAGGCATTGCAACAAATGCAAATAAACAATAAAGTTACAAATATTTGGCCATCACTCACGTTTACAATCGTATAATTTATAAATGCATTCCGAGCCTATTTACTTTTACGTAACTCTACGCTCAATACTCACAGCTCGCAAAAAACATCATCAATCACAAATGGCATCTAAGCGACCTACATACTTACACAGGTGTTAATCATACTCCGCCAGCTACCAACTATTTCCTGGTGTTTTTGATACACTTTTCTCGGCTTGAAGTTTTTGTAGTCAAAGACCCCTATAATATTTTTTTAATATACAGTATTTATGAACAAGTCTTAGAACCAATACTTTTCAATCTACTTGCCGACTTCGGATTAAACTGTCCCAATTTATTTTTTTGATACAAACTTAGTTATAAAATTGTATCCTCATCCTGTTTACCCATCCATAACAAATTTCAAGTCAATCCTACCATTCGGAGCAGGTTTAATTCGACTTCATGCAGGGAACTAACAAAAAATTAGATTATCTATTAAGGTTCTTCAGTAAAAAGTTAGACTATTTTTTTACCAATGCGGCTAATGAAGAATATGAAATTAAAAAAAACCTGATTTATTTAAATGTTTTTTTTTTCTAAAAGAGCAAAACCGTAACCTTTTCAGGCTAGGACATCTGTTAATAAAATACAATGAAGTTGATGAGATCAAATACATTTTTTGAATTGTGACTATTAATGTTTAGTATTAGTTAGTGCCAAAGTTGGTTTGATTTTGAAGCACGATCAAGCTTCCCTCACCGATCTATTTAGGACATACAGGATAGGTACGCACCTACTTAAATCAAGTTTAATTCGATGTAGTTAGTATTTTTCTTCTGTATTCGCCTGAAGTAGGCTGATACGGTTTATAAAACATAACAACTAGGTATTAGACATAGACATACACCGGATCTACTGTCTAGCCGGAAGTCAGATTGGTGCTAATTATATTTTGCAAACTATGTAATATGCGTTACTTAGTTGTGATGTTTGATCGTTCTCATACCGAAAGATAATATGTTGAGGATTTCCTGCTAATTATGTAGGTATATTAAAACGGATCATCTACCGATTAGTAGACTGTAGTGCAGTATTCGATTATGATATGGGTAGGTACTTTAACCTCATCAACTCTGAAATACGTATGTATGAAATAAGTATTGTAGACGTCCATAAAGTATATGTGATATTTTCAAGTCGAAGGTACATAATTGTTGGTTGTTAATGGAGTTTATTTCTAAACGTATATTATGGTAATAACGAACGCCTAATTGACAATCAATAATGTACCTTTGATTTGAAAACGTCACGTATGGAGAATAGGTCATTATAATTAGTAAATGGTTACTATTACATGTTTTTTGGTACCCTGAGTCATAAGAATTTCTTATTCAAATATTGAACTCATAAAAACACCCACCCAGACCCAGATTTACTGACCCAGTTTCTGATATTTCATTTGTTTGCATTAAACAAAAAGACCCTTTCGAGTAAGTAAGCAAGTTATAAACAACCCAACGTCCTTGTGACGTAACGTTCCCACTCGTGCGCCGGCGAGCACTTTCGCTATCATTGAAGATTGTGCAAGAGCATAACCGATACTATTCGCCAAAAATCATTAATATCACATTCAAGGAATTGTTTAATAACAACCTGTGAAAATGTACATTTCAAGAATGAATAAAATTATTGTTTTGCTTTTTTATTTAAAATCATCAATCAATTCAACATTTTTAGTTATGCTGGTACAGTAGCACAAATATTTCGTTAATAATACGTTTTCCGTTAGGAAGCATGAGAGTTCATATTTAAATAAGATCAGTCTAAGATATATAACTAGTGTAGTTAACTTACGTCTGCATCTTTTAAAAAAAATTAGCTTGTAATTTTAGTTATCATTTGTATAAATTATTTAAAAAAAACCTATAATCCGTATCATTATTTTAGTGGCAAGGTGTTGATTTTCAATAAATTAGGTACGTCACAACAGCCTATGCACACTATAAATGCCGTAAAAAGTTTATGCCAGTGATCTACTGGGTCAAATAACTAAGAATACCTACTAAAATAAAACCAGTTTTATTAGTATTGGCTACTTTGTTAACTACCTTCCTAGGTAGGGTAAGATACATAAATAATAATAAAATACACTACTTTCTATTTTTGTTTTATTTACATCGACGTTATTGTATTACTTACTCATGAAAATGAAAAATAGCATCGTATATTGTGTATCTTTAATTCTGCTCAGCTAATCTCTAATACAAACGTTAGGAGTAATGTAACATATAAACATCACAATAAATATGTTATTTCTCAATACTTAGGTTTAATACTTTGGTATTTTGTAAGTCGTCCAAATGCAGCAAAATTAATCAGAAATTCATCTTCTCCAAACAAATAAAATAAATGTTTTCAATAATCACAATAATATTGCGCTCAGTCATAAAAATTATCAATCTGAACATAATTATTAGTATTCTTTTTAGTATGTACTTGTGCATATAATATCTTACATAACTGACGTCACAGTAAATGGGAAATTACAACAATCCTTATAACAATTTGAATGTTAATTGCATTTCGGTCTAAATGTTTATCAAATCATCAGTTAACTTTAAGAAATTATCGTAAGCACCTTTGTAACCTAGTTTGTAATTAGAAATACAAAATTAAATATCAAGGATATCTAATAAATTAATGACAGGCTTCCTCTTCTTTATTATTTTACGGACGATTTTTTTCTCGCCCTTGTTCGGTTGGTGTCGTCGGTCGTCGTCTTCGTCATCATCGTTTGAGTATTGTGGGCGCTCGTAATCCTCCTCCTCTTGTCTGTAATCGTCAGGGATCCTCGTTGGATTCTTAAACTTCTTTTTCGGCACAAGTATGTAATCGTTTATATCATCACTAGGATAGTTATACTCTGGAATCTTCGATGGCCTATTTTTCTTTTTGGGTCGCGTAGGAAAATCATCAGGATAATATTTATCTGATGTCGGTATATCAGGTATAGGGTAGTGTTCGTTTTCATAACTTGGACGGCCTTTATATTTGTTTGCTAACTGTCTCAAATCCGCATCTGTCAACGGAGGGTACTTGAACTGTCCATTGTAACCGAAAGGACTGAGGAGTTTCTCCAAATCGTAGTTGGATGGAGAATTTTGCGAATCGTCATCGTACGATGCTGGTTGAAAGAGTTTATTAACTGGGTACCTTTTGCTTAAATCAAGGTCTACTAAATTCGCGTACAAATTGTTCGGTTCTTTGTGTTTGTTTTTGCAATTTGGGTCGTAATTAATGCCTTGGTGACTATGTGGCTCATTGCCTGCTTCATCAAGTGGGTGCTTGATAGTAATACTATGAGTGAAGTCACTTGCTTCTAAATCTTTTGGATACTTTGGCCGTTTTTTTAAAGAATAATCTTTAAAAAGCGATTCGAATGGATGTTTAGCTCTTTTCCTATCAGGTGGCAGATAAGAATCTCTTTCGTCATCTGAATCTTCAGAAAAGTCATAAAACTTCCCAAAATCTCTTTGGGATTTTTCTTCAAACAAAGTACGGCCTTTTTTCACAGCCTGCTCGCCATCGTTTTTTACTACGGCTGTAAAACCAGTATCAGGACCGGCTGAGTACTCGACCAATCTCATAGAACCATCTGGTTCAACAACACTGTAATGACCTGTAAATAAATGGCTCATGATTATTGCAATTAAGTGATTATTACAACAAAAAGTACCTTATCATGTATCACCTTTAACAGTGTCACCTTCCTTGGACTCCCACACCGATTTGACGTCACCGGTGCTTGCATCGGAGACTCCGTAGCTGAAGGAATAACTAGGATTTCCCTGAAAGCATAGTGTTTTTACCAAACCATTAATTAAATTATTAAGAACATAAAAAAGAAGTAAAGAATGTGTGAATTGATAGCTCGCGTGAGCAAGAGCCGTCTTTTACTCATTATGACAATTCATCGCATGCCTGGCGATTACAGTTTAGTATGCTGAATAATAAATTATCGGTTTAATGATTTCCATAAGAGTGGAATGTGAGTGGTATAATGAAGGTAATTGATTGTGGGCGGGAGCCATTGCGTAGCTATCAACAATAGGTAATATGGTACATATCGATAACACATGTTGAAAATAATTTAAAACTAAAAAAATAACATTAAAGTTAACTTCTTGAATACCACACTGTAAAATAAAAATTATTATTACTTTGTTAATGAAACAACACACTGGAGATGATTGTGATCTGTAGGTAAGTCATCCATATGAAATTTCTAATTAAGTGTTCGTATAAATTAATAAGAATGCGCATTAATTCACAGCTTTGAGGTTTCTTTTTCGTTATATGTTTTTGTGGTGTTTTCAATAATTATGTGCTAAAATTTTACTATAACGCTTAATGGCCTATTGTTACTAACTTAATATTATGCTCTTTATTTATTTTTGTTCTTAAATTAGGTTTTTATAATATTTTTACAAAAGTAAAATACAAAAATACATCAAAAACATACAAAAACAATAAAAACATTATAAAAAACCTAATCTAGGGTGCCGCCGGCAACAGGGCAGGGCCCAGGCTGCCGGTGGTTAGGGCCGCAGTGAGAGGAACCGGCGGACTATCCGCGCCGTATCCATGACCACCGCCTTCTGCATCTGACCCTTGATCCAGCCACCTAGCGAGAGTCTCTCGAGGTGTTGATCGAGACTCTTCGCTATGAGACCATTCGCTGAAACGATTATAGGGACAATGATCGTCGAGTCAACGTCCCACATTGCGGTTATCTCGTGAGCCAAGTCTAGGTACTTGCTGGACTTGTCCTTCTCGGCCTTCACGAGATTCTCGTCATGGGGGATAGCGACGTCGACGAGCACGGCCCGGCGCTGCGACCGATCAATCAGCACGATGTCAGGCCTATTGGCTACAATAGTCCTGTCCGTGATGATTGATCGGTCCCAATAGAGCGTGACACGACCATTCTCGAGAACTGGCGCAGGTAAGTACATGTAGTATGGCACTTCGCGGTTCACAAGACCGTATTGAAGAGCAAGCTGTTGGTGTATAATCCTGGCTACGAGGTTATGTCTGTGCAAGTACTCGCCGTTAGCAAGATGAGAACAACCGGAGATGATATGCCTGAGTGATTCTCCGGGACGGCGGCATGCCCGACATATGTCGACCGTACCGTCCTTCAGGATATATCTCCGGTAGTTATTCGTCATGATAACTTCGTCCGCAATTGCACAGGCAAAACCCTCGGTTTCTCCGAAGAGGTCCCCGAATCGTAACCAGTTCACCGAAGCGAGCAGGTCTACGTCGGGCCCCATGAGGGCCTTGTAGAACCGCCCGTGTAACTCCTTACTCTTCCATACCATCTTGCGATCCTCGGTGCTCAGCACCACAGGTTTGCGCCAGTTCTCATTCGCCAAGGAGAGCGGCGTGAGGCCCTTGTCTACTGCCACCACATCACGATGCATCCCACACTCGTTGTTAAGAAAATAATTCCTGAGATTGTACACCTCACGGTTGTGGAGATTTTTGGCGTTTAAAAAGCCGCGACCTCCACACTTCCGTGGAATGTACAATCTCATAACAGACGAGCGTGGGTGAAGCATACGGTGTGTGGTCAGCAGTAGACGGACCCTCCGATCCAGGGCATCCAGCTCGGTCTGTGTCCACCTTAGTATGCCAAAGGAGTATGTGAGTAATATTATTGAACTTAATATTATTATTATTATGGATTGTATACCGGTCTAAAATAAAAAAATTGAATTTGAATTTAATCTTGGCAGTCGCGAGCCTCAAAATCTCATTAAATTATTCTTCATACCTTTTTTATAAAATATTAGGTATGTTTACTTAGGTACGTAAAAAGTTCTAAAATATCAAGTACGTAAATCAAATAAGTAACCTACCTAACATATAAATTATATCAACCAGAACCCGTCTGTTTGTCAACAGACGTTAAATGTCACTTGCTCGTCTCCAAGTTCAAGATGAGCCGGCGCGTGCGCGGTGTTACTCAATGTCAATGACGGATCGCTTTCGTTTATCTTACTTTCATTTTCATCCGTCTGCACTGTTTTGTAATATTTACATAATAGGCTTAACATAATGTATAGGTTAACGAAAATAAATGATTGAAGGCTTAATTTGACAGGTATGTTATACGTGAGTTCTTTGTTTGTTATTGAATGGTAACTTCCGAGTTAAAGAATGTTTAAAAATAGAGCGTAATTACGTATGTGAGAAATGTGTTACAAAATACGATTTTCTTTTATTAGCAGGTATTGTGTTTTGATATGATTACGAAACTATTTATACTGCTTTAATTACAAATATCTGCGATTCGCTCAACTCCATTTATTTATTCAACTCCATTTGAATAAATACTGTCATAGTCAACAGCTGTCATATTGCAAATTATAATTTAAGGGTCAGACATCTACCTTCCGACATTAAAAGAAATCAAAAGTGGCCGAAACTGGTTGGCGGAGTACTTAAACTGGGCCTAAACGAGTCGGGTTGCATAAAAGTGGGTGAGCTACATGGCGGCAATATCGATCGGTAGAGTTGCGACAACCAAACACTATTTTCCATAACTATTTGTGCATATGCTGAAGAAATTATAAAATTAGGGAAATTGATATTGATATAAATTCAACTTGCTGTTTTACGGATAAATAAAGTTCATATTATAATATAGTAGCATTTCATATTTAAGTATAAGTATATTGGGCAATGGGTAATTAGTATAATTTTAGATGTATCGGTAGAAGATGATTCATTTTGACCAACGTTTATTTTATCGTCATAATATGTATTAGCTAGGTACATTTTAATGGAGTTATAACAATCTGCTGCTGCCATAGCTGCTGATTTATGGGATTAGGTTGTCAAGCGGACCCCAAGCCGGGATAAACGCTAGGAGAAAGAGCTGCTGCCATAGCGTTTATTTTATGCTAAGTTGGTTTATTGGACAAAATTGGCGTTGTGATTTAACGATATAATAGGCAATAATCTTGAACAAATTCTTCAACTCTATTCATAATTTTAACAAGTTCTAGTCAGCAAAATTAGGGCTTTTATATTTCGTTTTTATCAACGTTTGCACTGTCAATATAATTTGAACATTTTCGACAATTTTACTATGTCTTTGTGCGGATTTAAAAAGAATCTTATTGAGGTAAATCAGAAAAAAAAGTATTCATTTTTTTATTAGATGAAAGAGACTTTTACTTAAATCTCTAACTCACAAAAAGGAGATTAAAAAATGTAGTTAGTCCCCTAGGAACAAAGTAGGACCTTATTACGGTAAAATAATCATTTTTACCACCTTAAATAGCCTTTATCAACTGGAGTATTTTTAATTCCATCTCGTTTTAAATGCAGACACTTCAAGAAAAGGATATTACGCGAATGTGGCGCTTAGCGGTTTCGTCACAGCGAGCGGACTGTAGCGGTGCTGGTATTAATGTACGTATTTAAACATGTAATATTTTCTTGTGGCTCTTAAAATAATAAGACTGATGTCGCTTTACGGTTTATTTATTTTATTACCAAGTGTTCTTATGAACCTTGAATTTTTTAAATACCTATTTGATATTACGGAGTTATTGAAAATTATTATTATTATTTATAAGAGATAGGTGTTGTCTTATTTTATTACCGTCGTCATCATAATGGCTATTATTAAAATGGGCCAAAACATTTCTAGATATAAGTACCTCAAACGATTTTTAACAAGTAACTGCGCCGTAAGGTAATAATAGAAAAAGTAACATTAACAAATATATATCTATTGTTTCGTTATCTGTGCTAAATATCTTCAAGAATAAAACATTAGTGGAAATGTGTGTGCAATAATAGTAAAAGGTTAAACAAGGAAAAACAACTATGCAATACTAATTCATAAAAACTAAATCGACGAAATTCAATGAAAGTAAAGTGTTTCCTGAATCAATTACACTAATCGACGTTAATTTGTAATTTACATATATTGCGGAACGGACACAGTAAAAAGTTAAAACCAATTAGATAAGCAGTCAGGAAGAGATGGATAAAAAGCACTGCAATAAAAATCGAGCAATTATTAACTAACTTTTTACACCGCCTTTAAAGTTATATTTTTTTGAGACAAAAGTAATTAATATTTAATACTCGTACCCACTTGAAAGTCTACAAAAGTCTCAAATACGAGGAAGCGAATGGTTGTATGGCAGTAAAAAGAAAAAAAAAACCTCCAAACACCTGCAAATTCAGTGTGGGTCGGAAGGTGTAAAGATTTATTTGGCTTTAAAGGAGTCGCATGATAAATGAGCTTAATAACACTGGTCAAGGATATAAATGAAGTGCATACAATTAAGCTACACTAAAATAATGGCATTTTAACTACTCACTTGACTGGCATCGTGCTCTTTCACTTCCTCCCCCAAGACATCCGTTTCTTCTTGGTATGTTAACACTAATAGATGCGCCAAGAGGGCCTAAAAAGATTGAAACATATTTATTTTATTTTATATATAATTTTATATTACTACACTTTACCTAATGCATCCTACCGCTACCTACCAGCAATGCAAGCGCTCTCGCCATTGTCGACATTCAATATCCAGGTAACTTGTCACCACCACAAAAACAAAATCACCAAACTTTTCTATTTATTTTGTTTAAATTTACATTTTATGACGTAATTTTTTTAACGTGTCCATATCCAAGGTTGCGAACGTGAAGACGCCCCACATTGTCCATTTCTTACCTATATATAAACGCACCCAACCGCACCTCCCGAGCGTGCTCATACACTCACACATGTGCAACTGCAGTCACCGATAGGATGCACTTACAATAAATTGCAGAGCAATTCATTTAATATCAGTAACATACATTGGTTCCAGGTAGATAATTAAATAGGATGTTAAAACTGATGCGGAGGGCAAAACTAATTTTGTGCATGTATTTGTAAATTTGACTGAATCATGAGGCCATTCAGAGGCGGAGGAATTAAAATGTTATTGGTTTGATTTTAATCTGATTTGACGGGATCGACCTCTGAGAAGCGGCGTTAAGCTCATTCAGTGATCTGAATACACGTGTGGTTATCGTTGATTGATTGATACTGTTGATAGATACAAATCAACGATCAACCACATACATATGTATTTTAATTAATATATATATTATGTATATGTATATTAATAGCAAGGATCTTGTTCTTCCATAGGTACCCATTGTTAAACGTTTTGGTGTCATTGGTTATCAGATATGTCAGAATAATGTATAACAACTTGTTAAGATGTCATTTGGATGACGAAAAGAGATGTTATTAATAACACATCGGTTACAAAACAAAATTTTATAGCCAGAATACAGCTTAAGCCCATCAGATAACTATCATGGACCCTACATTTCATATGTGAATACAAGAAATGCCGTTACCAGTGGACCAGTATTTTCTGGAGTATTTGTCGTTTCGCCTCTTACTACGGTAATTTACGTAACGAAATTAAACAAACAGTTAAGAAATCGATTACTATTCAAATGATGCACGTGATTCAGAAAAATGTTTACACACAGTAACTGCTAATGAAACTCGGCATGCAAATCAATGAAAGTGGACATGAAACGAAGATGTGACATTGGCGTGTGACGCGCTTTAGTCAAACAAGCCGCCATTATTTACCTAGAATCTACTCGTACAACAATTACAAAAAACTAACACATTCATCTGAGAACTTGTTACGTTTTTAATATCGAATACTTAAGTATCTTAATGAATATTCAATAGTTAATTGATATCTACTCAGACTCTTCTTCGTACTCTGATGACGTCGTCGTATTTTTATGACGTAACAGAATAATATTCGCAGTGCAGTATTAAGATAGGTTTTTAAATGTCTAAAATAGTCTGAGGGGTAAAATGCTTTTTAATAGGAAACATTTGAACATCATACTTACTACAACTAATTGTAATTAGTTATTCAAAGTTCTAATAACTTAAGCTTATTGAGGCATTTAGTGTAATATATTTATCTTACGATTTTTTCTTCTTCATCCTAACGTTAATGGTGACAAACAAACAAAAAAAAATGTTGTTTCCACTTTTGACTGTTCGGATAACCAGCAAGTTACCATTCAACATTATTTTTCGGCATTTTTTTGATATCTGGCATGTTTACTTACCTATTTGAATTTATATCAAGTCATTATTCATTTAAAGTATGTATACTCAGACTATTCTACATAGGATTTAGTATAACAATAAAGTCTGATGGCCTGGGATCTGAAATGGCCTAATATTAAAGTTATGTTGGTTTCCGGATTTGGATTATTTTTATTTTATTAAGGTATTATTAGTATTTTATGCAACCGTTGTATAAGAGAGGTCAAAGAAGACGAGTGGGGTGGGATATAGATCTTAAAACCAAGTACATTTTAACCATTTTGCATTGAAATTCCCCATACTGACACGTAATGCGATTATCTTGGGTTTGTGTGTTTAACTTCACATTCCAGAGTATATTCATATATTTATTACGTTCTGCTTCAGTTTTAAAGATTAAAGCTCAGGTATATTATTAGCATTTCGTCGGGTCAAAAGCAAAACCAACTATCTGCTAATAACTTAAAATCCAAATAAGTCGTTCTGTTCTGCCTTTAACCCGGCAATCTCAAAATGTTGTAACTACCCATGTTAATACCCATAACCCATAATTTAACCTGCAACGTTTTTTTTTTTCAAAGTATATAAATTAATATTATCTACAGAAGCAAAATATTTTATGCCTGCTTTCTACTTTAGTTTACGAACAATTAGTTTAATCGGGCACTTGCGCTGCGATAGAAGTGGTTCTATGCAAGTGGATTATCAGCAATGGCGGAAACTCAATTTACGATTGACGTATGATAAGCTCCATTAAATGTACAAAGCAAGCGTGTAGTGTAGTTACAAGTAATAACATTGTGAAGGAACAATGAAATATGTCGACAGCCGTCATATCAACGCCAAGTTTTAAAAACAATGGCAAACTTTCTTCTACTCATAAGTTATTACCCAGATAAGTCGGTGAAAATTACATTAGTATGCGCTCTTGAAGATGATTTGCTGTCGTAAGCTCATTCGAGCGTGACGACTATGTAATATTTTAGACACTAAACCTAGAAGCGTATTCAAAAATAATAATTTGTTATTAATTTGATTTTAATAAATATTATATTGAACGATACTTTCTAAAGTTACGTTTTGCCTATTGAGATCAGCATGTTTTATGGTCAATTGTGGTTATCAAGTTAATGTCAAATAATAGCTTAACGTTAGTACGATTCCTCACGTGTCATAGTGATATTTATTGTCAGTCGCAATATATTTATACGTGATTTTAATGATAAAATGAGATCAAATTGATAACAAATCTATTTCAAATTCACATTTTAAAGTAACAGTACCCTCTTAATTTATATTCATATTCCAACATTTATTAATCACCACTTAGTGATGTTTCATGCACGGCTTGCTTTTTGTAACAATGATGTATTATCATCAGGAAGTGGCTGGTATCGATTTATTAAATCTTGATTGTGACATCAGAAGTAAAAAGTAAAAAAATATAGGTATCGTTTTAACGATTTATTTCTTCCGTCTAAATGTATAAAACAGCATTTCTCTCATAATGCATACCTTCTCATGCAAACAATAATAAATATATACACTGGTTTCTTTATTATTTACATTCAATATTATTTGATTGTGCTGCAAATGATGCACTATTAAATATAGTATAAAGGCAATTGCATTCAGATCTCAACAATATTTGAGAGTGCTATGCGGTTTCCTATTTTTCACACTAGTATTTCACTAAAAATAACAAATAGAATCCAGTTTCTATCACAGAACGTCATTCTCAAAAGGTAACTCGTGCGCCTATTCAAATACTCTTAACGCCATCTATAATTCCTCATCGTTACTATTTGGTAAAGCGGTTGATTGATTTCAGCGCCATCTAGTGGTATCCGTAGTGACCGGGTGCTTCGTGACCGTACACTTGCGGGTGGTGAGCATGGCCGATGCGCTTGACTACTGCGTTGAAGCCGTGGTGCTTGTCGGCGGTGTACTCGACGATGCGGGTGGTGCCATCGGGCTCGGCGAGGGAGTATGCGCCTGAAATGATTTTATTTTATATGTGAATCATCTCCTCTTACTTTAATCTCTAAGAAATGTTTGTGTTCCAAGTTTGATAGTGCTACTAGAGGGCGCTAGAACAGCCCCAAAGATATATTTTGCGGTAACTCCGTTTGTTGTGGTTCAAATGGCGATTTAGAGTTTCCGCATAATGTATTGGGACCACAGCGCCATCTAGCAATTAAAGCTATCAAACTTGGATGGAGCACAAAAAGTCTTAAAATGTACCACTTTATTTATACATTCTCTTTGTTCTTTCTATCTCACCACTTTTAAAATTTAATGTCGAGACGTTTGAATAAAGTAAAATGCAACGAATTACCTTTAACAACATCGCCATCGCGAGTTTCCCACTGTGTCTTGTGGTCGCCGGTGTGGGGGTCCTTCACGGAGTAGTCGAACGCATATTTAGGATGTGCCTTAAAAAACGTGTTTAGTTTTTAAAATATGTAAATATAATTATTTTTAAGAGTCGCCAGGACGCTCGCGTGAACTCGCGTCCCCATACAAACGTAGTTCAGCTCTCATTTTAAAACGACATGCTTTAGAACCACGAAATTTGGCATGGGCATTCTAGGTTCTAAAGCATGTCGTTTTAAAATGAGAGCTAAACTACGGTTGTATGGGAACTAGTGTCTACCTCAACTTCAGTATTTTTTTAATTTTCTATGCATAACAATATAAATTGTGTTGAACATCGATTTCTTACATTAATAAATATACCTATTAAATCAGTCTTAAGTTCTAAGATTAACATTGCAATGCAATACAAGTCATAACAATCCATAATACCTACATTAAATTTTCAAAACCATAATTAACAATAATAAACGATTAACCGTCTAATATAAAGTCTTCTAGAGAGTAATAAGAATTCTGCAATCGAATTTTAAACCAAAATAATATTATATAACCTGTGTTACAATGGCCTTACCGCTAGCATAATATGGTAGTGAGTTTTTATCGCCTGTCACCATAGCTGTCACGTTCTAACAAGTTTGTAAGTGCGAAAGTGACGCATGACGCCATAGGCGATAAAACGGCAACCATGATAGCCGTTCTGATAATAAAAAAACATGTCGTGTGAATTAATTTGAAAAGAATGTTTTTAATTTATTTATTTTTATGTGCCTACGCTTTATAATTATCAAAAGCAGTGCAGACATTGGCAAATATGCGATTACCATTTTGCAAAAAAAAGAAATATGGGAGTTTATTATTTTCTCAAATAGGCTGCAGGTGCAGAAAACTAAAATGAATGAACGAGACGAGTTGCATATTTTTATTCAGTCCAAATCATACAAAATTAAATTGTCGTAGTTCAGCCCCAGAAAGAAAGAACTCATTGTTTCCATAAGGCTGGCGACATTTCCGTACCAAATCGCAATAGTAATACGCTGCCCAAGGAAAGAGTCACCCGTATCGTCATAATAAATTGCCAAACATACAATCACCCCGCCGGCTTCCTGCGTTGCATCCGGAACATAATTCGCATCAAGTGCGCTAATGATCATTAGTATCATTACATTACTGTCACCGTGACGTATATTTTGACGGACACTATAATTTTAAGGAACAATGCCAACGATGGATGATTGCCACTGTAGCTTTTTTACATTAATTTCGACTGTACGGTTGAATTTGAAATTTATAATCAAGGAAATAAGCTTGAAAGGGAACTACAATAACCGGCTAAGTGCAAGTCAGACTCGCGGACAAAGGGTTCCATTCCACACCGTTATCTATAAAAACGGCAAAAAAGACATGTTTGTTGTATGGAAGCCCCCTTAAATATTTATTTTATTATGTTTTTTATTATTTGTTGTTATACCGGCAAATGAAATACATCATCTGTGAAAATTTCAATAGTCTAAATATCACGGTTTATATGAGCATGGTGGCCGACGGACAGACGGACGGACGGACTTAGTAATAGGGCCCCGTTTTTACCCTTTGGGTACGGAACCCTAAAAAGAAATATAAATGTTTCAATAACCATAAACACGTAAAGAAATGCGTAGATAGCGCTTCAATGAAAAAAAAAAAATGTTATAATAAATAACTACTTTGAATAATTATGTCAAATTGAAAGCATACTTCTAACGGACGGTTGCATCAAACCGTCTGTAAATGTCAACGTCATCGTTAAAAATACTTGTATGAAAAGTTTGACAGTTTTCTATGGGATGACAGCTTCGTCGCCATATTTAACGTTGACGAATCCGTTAATTGTGCGTGGTGCAACCCGGTGGGATTTGATGGAATGTACCCATTATTTTTCCAAGATTACTGCGGACTTTTTTCGTTTAGATTATACCTGTGAGGCTCAGGAGATTCGAGGATAGCTGATTTAAGTTAATCAAAATAATTGAGCTGAGAGCTGTGTGGCTTTAGAATAGTGCCACCTCGTCTCTTCCCTCGGGTGTCGTAAGAGGCGGCGTGGCTATGGTGATTCATTTAATTAATAATCATCCATATGGCGGCGATGCGGTTCGTCACTCATCACGTCTCGTTTTTGACGGGGGCGAGAAGCGGCTCACGGAGAGCCGTTTTGCTACTAATCGTAGCAAATGGAAATCCGTGATCTCTGCCTTCCCCGTTTTGGGAGATAGGCGTGATTGTATGTATGTGTATGCAAAATAATTAAAATTAATTAATTAAACACTGTGAATCGTCTATGTGTTGTCTCATTATAATTTGTAAATTAAGTAATAAAACGATATGAAATAATGTTTTATTAGTACCCAGTAATTAATCAAACCAGTATTAAGTATTTTTTTACTTATTTTTGCGGTTTTGTGTACACAAAGGAAATTGAGTCTATGAAGAAAAACCTACCTCAGTGTTGCCGTTTTTATGTAATCGTTTTCATTCATATGATTGTTGAATATTGTATTTATCTGTGAATGGTCTTTGAAATATTGTTAGCATGCTCCATTGAACCGAAACGAAAAAAAAGACAAATTCATTCCAATCTATCTCGTTACAATAAGTGCTTGTTAGTTTGTTTATTTGAAAAAGGTGCTTTATCAAGTATTTCAGAAATAGCATGTTTGATTTAGCACTTTTTATATTTTATGGTACTAAGATGTCCAGAATTACAGAAAAGGAGTATTTTAATCACCCCTACTCAACATATTTCACGAAAAATATATTTGACAACAAAACTTTTTTCAAAAGTTTAGGGTAAGTATTCGTTTTCTGTCAGTTTCTAGGTGGCGCTTTAATTAAATATTATAAGTAACAACTTACATAATAGTCTCCATGGTGCCCATCATCGTGTGCAACAGCGTAGCCCCCGTGGTCTCCATGGCCTCCGTAGCCCCCGTGGTCTCCATGGCCTCCGTAGCCCCCATGGCCTCCGTAGCCCCCGTGGTCTCCATGGCCGCTATAGCCTCCGTAGCCTAGCCCACTGTAGCCGCCACCGCTATAGCCGGCATAGCCATGGCCGCCGTAGCCTGCATGGCCTATATAGCCAGCGTTAGCAGCGGCGTAGGCGGCGACTAATATGAATACCTGAAATTGTTTTGATACATTTTTTAGTATGTTTGATACAAATAAAATAATTATTTATTTATTTATGAGTCTCATGAAAGTTTCATGTTCGAAAATAATTATTGTAAGTCAGTATCATGTATATTTAGCAAATGGAAAAAAAAATATTTTTGGTGAATTTATGTTACAAAATAATACCATTTTGACTGTGCAGGCCCTAATCACACTTTTTTTACGTTGGTTTGAGTATAGTGTTTGAAACGAACATTCATTCATTCATTCATTCATTTAAAAATATTTTTCATTCATAGAGCGACAAAAAAAAACATATGACACGAATTTAAGGAACAATACAGTATTACAGTATTTGTAAACGATATTGTACTTCAGAGGTGCATTTTTAAATTTAATTTTTGCGGTAAGTCTAAAACTCCGTAACATTTGTCGTATACCTTTATTCAAACATAAGTAATTATAAAAATTAAAAGCTAACAATTAAAAAATAAACTTAAGAATAAACTATAAGTAAAAAATTTGCCCCAAATCGCCGTCGATTGGCAGCGTGCCCAGAAGGCTGGCAGCATTGCCCCATTGAATTGCAATGCTGATCCGTTGTGCTAGATATGACCCAGCCTTCTGGTCACGCGTCAATTCAACTAGCCCACGGCTACACTCTCTGAAGACCCTGTGAGCGCTTTCTCCCCAGGGTCCCAGGGTCTCAACCCCAAACGGCTCAAATATCCAACCACTGTGTATGGTTGCATATTTGCGCCGCTTGAGGAGCTCAGCCGAATTGGCAGCCGAGCCAGCCTTTACCGCTTTTGTCGAATACCGAATTAAAATTTGTAGTATATTTCGTATGTTTAACAGAGGTTTAGACACAGGCACTCTGCAAAGTAAACCTATAACGAATTAAAATGACAACCTTGTTCGTTTTTAGGAAAATATTTGCGTTTTATACGAGACATTTCCTTAAACGTGACATTGCCTTACTATTCCTGTAGGCGCGTATAGCGTAGTACAGTTCTAAGTATAGCTTCCATGTAAAAGACATAAACGAGCGCTGACGACTTTGAATTGTAGTTAGGACCAGCTAAATCGATAATATTTTTAATAGTATTATCCTATTAAAAAACAGTGTATTGCTTCGAATAAAAATTAAATATTTTCTTAAACAGTATTTTGACTTTAACATACCGATTTCTTAAAGTAAATGTAATTCTTATGTCTGTCACTTAAACTGTTAGTGACATTTGACGTTAATAAATTAGTTTATTTATCTAAATATGTTTGATAGTCTAATTGAGGACAAAAAAGATGTCCTGAATAAGGCAAATATCTCTCTCGCCATATTCAATCCTGATCTAGTATCAAATTAATTACAAATTAAATTATTTTGAATAGAACTTTAGTTCACCCACTTACAAGTATGTAAGCCACCGTTGTATGTAACACGCAAATTACCAACAATCAAAATTTGATTTGCATTGTTATCAAAACCACCTTAACCTTGGTACAGATTACAATACAAACAGAGGTCACACTGCAAATATTAGTTCACAACAAAACAATGCTCTTCCCATACATAATGTGCCCAATCTCATAATCTAGAACAATAGGTTTGTAAACAAAAGAAGGAAGCTATATCAAAGGTATAATTTTCCGGTTGAAATGTACTCGTTTATGGGTTTTGATGCATTTCCTACAGTTACGTTATTAAAGTTATGCGATGAGGGATGCGACACTTGAGTGCAGGTTAAGTAAACCAGAACACGTATTGTTATGAATATGATGTACAAGTTGCTAACTTTCAAAATATTTGGAAATATTCTCAAAACCTTCTTGGAAAATTCACAAAAATTACAGGAAACTGGATATTTAAGAAATTGAAAATTTGCATTTTCATACAAAAATATTAGAAATTTTCTTTATGAATTGAATTGAATTATTATCACTGAATTATCATTATTTTGTATAATACACGTTACCATGGAGATCCGTTCACAACGTGGCCGTAACGTTGCCATGGAGATCTGCTCACAACGTGACACTTTTTCGTGCTAGCGGTGTACATCGATTTATAAGACGTTATTATGTCAATACTGGTGATCCGTCTAAGGTAATTGATATTACGAGTGAGAAATTTTTTAAGAAAAAGTTTTTGTGTTGTTGTTTGCGAATGCGTACATGTCGACAAAGCCGGCCAACTCTCAAGAAATGACCAATTTTTTTTCTTATTTATTTTTAATTTGCTTATCAATTAGGCCGTTAAAATGATCACCATAATTTTGTTACACCTTGTATTACTGAACTGCGATGAGAATACGATTAATATAGCCGTCATCTCATACGTACAAGTCGACGACAAATACATATATGTTTACACTTTTGCACCCTACTCCATTGTAATAAGGTGCAAAAGTGTAAACGTATCTTTGCCGTTGACTGCACACATAATTTTGACCTAAATATGTATACGACAGATCTGTCAACTCTTATTTACTTCCTTGATTTTCAGTCTCTCACAATCCGAAATTAAAAATGTAAATGAAAACACCTTTAGTTGTTTGATTTGATATTTAGAAGGATTTACCCTTCGCGGTGGGGGTACAATGAAACCGATTTCCCCTACATTGTAAATTTTTTCATGAATGAAGATTACGCACAATACTGTAATGTGCTAGTTTATCTACGTTTCAACAACTTTTAACACTTCATCGATCATCAAATAATTTTAAGAAGATTAACTGGTGTACTCCCGATCTCACCGTTCCTAAATGTTTATTTACTTAAATGGCCTATAACTTTTCCCTACTTAAACAGAAAATAATACACCATACCGTAATACTTATGGTCGAATGATGAAAGCCACAGTTTCCAACATTGCCAAAAAAAAGTTAACCATTTTTTTATCATTTTTGTCCACTGTCTTACTCACTTGGAAGGCACGCATTGTATCAATGTCCACTGGGTCACTTTCGTCCTCTTCAGCCCCGCCGACAGGAGAACTGACACGACGGCTCCCGGCACACGCACTATTTATAACGACGCTGCCTCACAGTTGCGAAACGGTGCTGTTGTTGTTTTCATGTTACGTTTTTACATACCCTTGATAAGTGCTGATAGTACTCCTAGACAAAGTTTTGAATATATTGAAGCATGATGCACTTGTTATACATATGTACTTTTTTAGCTTTAAAAATATGAATGAAATATATTTACAGTGAAACTCGCTTAAGACGATCAAAACGCTTCTTATGCGGTAAAACGTATTATGCGGTACTATCTTGCTGGAGCTGAGGTTGCAAGGACCAAAATAAAATGGCTTATTATACGATAAATATAAACCATGATCGTATTAAGCGGGTTCTATTGTATACACCTGACAAGCTTTAGAACAGTCGACGTCAAAGGTATGTTTGCACTTTTGCACCTTAAGAGTCCGGTAAACTTTTTTTTCGAGTTTGCTCAACTTTTTGACGCTATTTTGCAGTAACTAACATAACCTCTATAATTTTGTATACATATTATGAAAGATCGTTTCTTTTTGGATGGAATAAATACAACGATTTTTTAATTTTATGCTTCAATTATAAATAATTCACCCTAATCTAACACCAGTTTCGCGATTTTTGCTTGGAGAGGTGAAAAGAGTAAGGTTTTTATTGATTAAAATTAAGTTATACAAGTACGTCAAATATATAAATACATTGGAAAATGAGTTGCCTGAGGAATAAATGTAACAGTTTTTTTCATTTTCATATATATTTTTTAAGAGAGAGTATGTTTTGCTAGAGTAATTTTGCTAAAAATTGCCGAAGTTTAGGTGATATTTTTAGGAAGACGTTAAAGTATTTTACAAATATAATAATACAAAAATAAACTTCGCTTCATGCTTTATTCAGATAATATAAAACATATTAGGGTTCATAACAAATAATAATTTAAAATCATATGACAAAATTGCATGAGACAACTTCCTCACTAAACAAGCTCTGTAAGAATCGAGTTTTTAGGTATTAAACATTAATATATATCGACTTAAAGTACTTTTTTGCAATAACAAGACTTCAAGCTATGTTACCAAATGCAATTTATGTGCATAATGTCATTATTAGCGATTTTCATTTTCAAATCGTTACCGGACTCTTAAGTAGTAGATGAGTAAGGTGAAAAAGTGTAAACATATCTTTGACGTCGACTGTATAAACTTATGACATAAGTAGCCGTCGAGCTTGGATATATTTTGTATTAATCATGACATCTCCTTCCTCCTTTACCGCTTAACTTCTATGTATTACAACCTTTTAATAATTATTTTGATTAATCATGGTCACATAATATAAAGTATCTGTATGTGATATAGCATCTATCAGTTGTTGTATATCATACATTAATTATAGAGAGAACTAAGTAGAAGGAGGTTTGTCAAAAAAAAGTTCGTCTGTACTGATAAGCGTAATACCAACCTCCCTCGATATTTAGTTAAGTTGTTACTAAAACTATTTATTTAAATGAATGGAATCACTAAGTATTTATTTCAATTTAAGCCCTCATACAGTTTTACAAAAACCGGCCAAGAGCATGTCGGGCCATGCTCAGTGTAGGGTTCCGTAAACTGAGACATTAATTCAAAAGGTCGTTTCTTACGGGAAATTTGGCGGCGCTTACGTCATTTTTACTTACGTTGAATGATAACTCAAAAACGGCTCAACCGATTTATTTCAATATAGTTTTCATTGAAGGTACACATTAGGCCTCAGTTTCATGATTTTTTTCAAAATTTTAGGACCCACGATTCAAAAGTTAGATGGGGGGGGACGCCCTGTTTTAAACTTTCGGAGCCATTATTTCCGAAAGTATGAGTTTTATCCAAAAACTGTTTTAAAAGACGCTAATTCTTTTTAAAAGACCTATCCATCGATAACCCACACAACTTGGTTGGAAAGAAAAAAAATGTTGCCCCCCACTTCACTTATATGGGAGGTACCCTAACAAAATATATTTTTCGCGTTTTTATTCTACCGTTTTGTCGGCTTGGTTAATGCACATATTCAAACCAAATTTCAGCTTTCTAGTGCTAACGGTCACTGAGCTAGACCGCGGACGGACGAACGGACGGACGGACGGACATGGCGAAACTATAAGGGTTCCGTTTTTGCCATTTTGGCTACGGAACCCTAAAAAAACATGTAAGTATTGGGTGTCTTGATCTTAAAATAAATCTCTTGTGTACCTTTTTTACTTACATTTAAAAAAAAGAGTTAAAACCATTATACAGTTCTTGATTGACCAAATAACGATAGCGCTCTCCACATACCTAAGTACGTAGGTATTTTAATACCTAACTACTTACCCTTATACTAACGATGATTGTATTGCATACAAAGCATTCATTCATTAGTAATTTAGTACGAAGCACTCGATGCTCCGGGCGATGCCCAATGCCCCAGTTCTAATGGTTTTAGCAAACTCTTGTTACACAGTTTGCAAAACTAGGCACTGCAACTGCGTGATTCATACGAGAGTAGCGTATGATTGAGTTTATATGCAATATTGTAATTGAATGTTATTGGAGAAATGAAAGTGGGCTATTATAGTATTATTGATAGGCATATTATAACCACGCATAGTAGCTAGGTTTTGTATGGTTTTGCTGAAATTGTGTAAGGTGGTGGAGAACAGAATATTAATTTGGACGAATTTACATTTTGCTCTGCAAAACTTCTTTTCTTTTTTTTCCTTTGAAAACAAATGAATGTGCAAATCAAATCGAAACTACCAATTGGAACACAAATGTTTATATTTTACTGGTAAAGTCACTATTAGTAAATAATGTATCAACATTTATTATTGTTAGCAATACTGGGTTCTAATTAGCTTTAAGAACTTAAATTAAACATTTATTGATACAATACTTCAAACTCTCATATAGTGGAAAGTAAATTTAGTAGGTACTTATAACGTGTTGTATTTGGTCCCATCATCAAAATGAATTTTGTAAGAATATACACAAGTAGCATTTAGAAGTCTGCCCATTATGAATCCAAAACTGTAGGTATCTAAAGCCTTTTATATTAAAATTATATGTGTTTAAATAGTTGTGTGCCCGAAAGGAGTCAGGGAAGGGTGTATCAAGGACACTAGATTTAATTAAAAATAAAATTGCCTCTTTTTGTATATTATGTATAAACACTTTCTTGTACATAAAATTAAAGTAACAACACGAACATGACAAAAGAAAAAACAAAATACAAAATTTATACCTGTAAGGGATATCTTCCAGCTAACCTTTGACCAAATGAGAGAAAACTATAAATGTACTAATGTGTGTCACGGTTTTTAATTTGGACGATTGATATTTCGATCTACTTAAAAACATATGTAAAGAAAAAACAAATATACCTACTACTCCTATTACAATTCGTTATCTTGAAATTTTTGATTGCGCAAATATCCCTTTTATTATCATTTGTTATAATTGAGTGAAGCAGAAAAAAATGTCACGTTCGTATCAGCAATAACTTTTTTCCATTTTTGTTATGATTAGCAGTATCACGGTTGACGAGCTATCTGTGCTGCCCATAGTGACCGGTAGGATCGTGTTCCATACAAACACATTATCTAACATTACGGAGACTATTTTCTGGAGAAACTGAAGTGCTTATTTTATTTTATTTTTCTAGTTTTTAGTATTATTTGCCGAGGTAAGTTCTTTAGTTCCTATTGGCCTTCCTATATATATATATATATATATATATATATCTTAGTGTTAGATCTGCGCATTATTGTACCAAGTACCTCTTAAACTCTTCTTGTACAGTCACCGGCAATAGTATATTCCTATTTCCTACACGAAGGCCGCAAAAATATTACTAAATATAGTATTTTTGCGGCCTGATGTCATTCCAGGCACTTTTGGAGCTGTCTACCTGTTTATGTTCTCCAATTTTAATATGTATGTTAGTTCGAAAACTACGAAGAAGCGGGCGTACAGGGCCCTCAAAGGTCGGCAACGCATAAGCGGCTCCCTTGTTGTTGCTTATGTCCATGGGCGGCGTTGACCGCTTCCCATCAGGCGGCACGTCTGCTCGTTTGCTAATAGTTCCATAAAAAAAAAACAGGAAAGACATGGAAAAATTTGCTATAAGGCACATATATGCACGATGCTTCTCTGTTTGGCCTAAAGGTTGACTGGTAGAGAATGCCTTACGGCATTAAGTCCGCCTTTTGTAACTGTATATTATATACTGTGCAATAAAGTTTAAATAAATAAATAAATAAATATATGTAGGCACCAGCGCCTGATAGAATTTAACCAATTTCTAGCGCGTAATACCTTGTAGTATTGTAGGGACAGAGGCGTTGTCATCGATTATGAAACGGTTACAAACTATTATGTAAAACGGGAAAAGTAGATCAACTCCTAAGATAGATATCACAGAATTATGGGCAGTTAAAATTATACATGCTTCCTTAATCTTAATGTTCCTAGGTGCTCTGATTTACATCATTTGTCAGTAATAGATCTCCGTTAGTCGGGTTCAACAACCATTTCCAAGTAGTAGGACTTTGCAGACTTCACACTTATGGTTGTAACTAACAGGATGTGAGGATTGTAGGGCGTCGATTGAACTCTGTTCATGCTGGCTTGCCTAATTTTTTACGTGTCCAGTACAGGTATTTGCAGATTATACTAAAGCCTTTAAACATTATGTCTAAGTATGTCTCCTAAAAGACAAGATATTGTAACCAGAAATGTCCGTAAGTAATATTTTGATAGTTATCCGTAATACTAATCTAACCTTGCCGATATTAACAAAACATGACAACCGTTAACAATCTCATCCTATCCTTGACTTTCGGAAAAGATGGATGAGGTTGATAGTTCGTAAACTAATTAACGGTCATTACTTCAACAGTTTTTGCAACCGTTGACAACTTCAACTAAAAGACAGGGTGGCGTTAATGTGAGCCGAGGTTTGGTCACAGTGTAGCAGCAATATCGAAATGCCATGTCATTAATGAAACTCTGTCGGTCTGGCAGGTCATTGCGTTACGGCGTTGGCATTGTGCGAGGTACCTTATGATTACTGGACACGGCTACAAAGGGTACTTGGCTACGAGTAAGTACTAAGTACGTACTTACTCTCACCAAATTCTTACGGATCAGACTATTCGAAACATAAGATAACGGCTTGATGTGCATGTGCACATGTGTATGTGCCACAGTAAGTACCTATAGTCAGTTTCATGAGGCAAAATAGTGGCCCCGTACTTGAGTTGCTTAATGGTAAGCGTTACACAGTTAGGTACCAAAAGTAAGTTGTAGGCACTAGTAGTAAAATATACTTATATATACATCTATATAATGTACTGGTTTGTATTTCACTTTTAGTAAGCTTCAATACTACGATCTGTTACTCTATTGGCAGCACTAAATAATCACAAGTACTCTATCATAAAACTTAATGAACACATACTTAATCGAATAGAGATTCCACAGGCCATAATTTGTACGTAACTAGGGTGTATTGGGGTAATTTTAATTTAAATAGTTAATTCCGAAAGTTGACTCTTATTACAGTGGGATATATACGAGAGATAATTGAATGATTTTCGGAATTACCCGCCTTTCGAAATTACCCCAATACACCCTACTTTGTTTTGGTATGGACCAGGAATGTCCAATGCACTATATATCTTGTTGTATGAGTTACTATCTTTAAAAGCTTATTTAACGATTATTGGGTGTGTTTAATCCTTTGGCCAAGTTATATGTAATAATAGAATATAGGTATTAAATGTATGATCTGTATAAATAAATAAATGCATTCTAGTGATACAATGCAGAAACATAAAATATTTTATTACAGGGATAAAATAACTTTTTGGTAAGAGTACCTGATACACGTCTTGTGCTTAAAGACACTCATAGTCGCAGAAAAAAAGACAGTGTAAATCACTCTACTGTAAACTGTCTACCCACTTATTTCGCAGAATATACAACTTATTTAGTTAGGTAAGTTAGTCTTTTTTTCAATGAACTATAATAATTAATAACTTAGGCGTCACCGTAAGATGCATAAAGGATTTGGTGGATAAATATGCAGCCTTCAGGTAAGTCTCAGTAGCTCAGTGACACAGAGCGATGGGCATGTTTCCCACAGTCGCGAGTTGGAATCTCGCCTGAGGCAGTAGGTTTTTCTACTTTTCCTTTATTTCTATACATTGTTGTTTTATTTGGTTCATTTGATGGACTTGGTCTATTTGGACAAGAGAAATAACGGTACCCTTAATTAAGTCCTTATCGAATCTGCATAACTACCTGCGTTTATCAGAAACCACTATAAATCTAAATCACTTAGCAGTGGAAAATGCGGTCAAAACATCATAATGGCTAATTACTAGTCAAGTATCCGATAAAAATGGCCAATATTCCGGTTGCAGAATTGGTACGAAGCACTAATGCAATAGTGGCCAAAACCCTTTATTAAAGAAGTCGATTGTAGAACAAAGAGGTTCTATAATTGCAAATCGATTATCTGCTAGCTACAATCGATTTGATTTGTATCACGCGCGAATACTGCACACGACTTAGGTAAGGAAACATGTAGTCATAGGTGCTTTACAAAAACATTTTCTAGTTGAATCCAAGCGCTTACCTAAAAGAAACATATTATAACAATGGGAATAAATGAGGACTTTTGAAAAAATATATACTTTAGAGGAACTCAGGTATATTTTTTTTAACTTGGCAAGCCATTAGGAACAAATTTATTTACGCTTCGCTACTGATAGACTTACAAACTAATTGTGAAACTGAAGTTCTTCATGTCCACCGTAAAAACCCGCCACATTGAGTCGGCCAAGGAAAGAGATATAATAACCACGTACTCGTTTGACCGTCACGCTTCGTTTGATACCGTAGCCTGCACCATGGTAACTGATCCGTGATCCGTCTTTATGATATCATTTAAAAAACTATTCAATCAAATCAAATCAAATTATTTATTTTGCACGAAAAAGGGTTAGTTTACAGGTGTTATTATAATATAATGCACTCCTTAATCAACATTCATAGCATGCAAAATATTACTATAAGTCTTAATACTATTTACATAATATACATAATTTTAAACAAAAAAAGAACCGACTTCACTTAGGATCCGCTATTCCAAGAGGAAGTGGCCGAGTTGCTGTAAAAAATAGTGAAATCACTATAGGTGTGCCTATAATAGTTGAAGAGTTCCCTCGATTTCTCCAGGATCCCATCATCAGATCCCGACTTGGTGACAATGGGACCATCTAGGGGTTATACCTGTTCGATTCAAAAAAAAATTTTGTATATCGGTTCACGATTCACGGAGATATGGAGTAACATACATACAAAAAAAAAAAAATTATGATAAAAAAAAAAAAAAAAAAAATTCAGTCGAATTGAGAACCTCCTCCTTTTTTGAAGTCGGTTAAAAAGACATTATAATCTCAATCAAACAAGGGAAAAAAAATTTAACTAGTCAATTAATTGTAATAAAATATAATTATAGTTACAAGTCAATATTTATCAAATACTCTATCAAACACAAAAAAAAATCGAATGCCGCAGTGCAACGTAAACAGTTAAATTCAATACGAAAGTTCTTAAGACCTACTTACATTGTTTTCTAGCTTTTATTTGCTTCAGGTTAAGGAGTCTGCTAAAAAAAAAAAATTCAGTCGAATTGAGAACCTCCTCCTTTTTTGAAGTCGGTTAAAAATATTTGCTACAGGTTAAGGAGTCTGCTAAAAATGTGAACACAGATAGATACAGATATTATATATATCTCTCTCCATTATACTGAAGCAAACAAGACCAAACAAACAAGTTAATATCCGCCAGTAACCGGAATTAGATATACAAGGTGTAACAAAATCCTCTTATGGAAATTTAAGAAATAAAAATACGCGCGAAAAAAAATTGTTTTTGTATGGAGGGTTGGCCGGCTGTCCCATACACTTTTTTTCGCGTACCGATAATTTTTAGCCCTTAAATGGATCACCGGTATTTTTTATTAAAGTATGAGTTATACTATACTTCTTATGAATAAAATCAGTTCCATTTTCTTGACTTGAATGAGTTTATCATCTCTGTATCCTCAAATAAATGTAACTAGCAATGGCAAACAAGAATGTTGAATACACAATGTTTCTAATTTCGGTTGCTTGATATATTAGCACATTTGAATGAAAGTAGGACACACGTAAGTAGATAAGTTCACACGGTAGACCATATAAGCTGACCTTGGTACCGTATGGTAATGGAAATATGACACTGAATCATGGACACGGAACAGTAGTTTGTAAAACAATTGTAGTGAATTTACAGTTTTAACACAAATGGACTTAACGTCTTCTAGACAGAAGAATCGATATACCTATTGTTATCGTGATATTTATGACGATATTTTTAATTATATTAAACAAAATATTTTTAATTATCATAGCCCTGTTACCTTTTCAACTTTTGGAAATTACTAAAATGTTATTAGTAGAATTAGTAGGTTTCCACTGATCAAAAATAAAGACAGTTAATTGTACTAGAAACTGAGAGACAAAAAAATATTTGATATTTAGGTTGGATATAAAACGGTTGGAACAGGTAGGTCCGAGTTTGATTCCCAAAATATTTTGCTAGTTAATTTAACGTTTCTCAATTGTTATTTTCATATTAACATAAGTAGAACAAATAATAAAAACATGATTAAGTATAATTTACGACTAATTCTACAATTAATAAGATCTTGCCTTTTAATTGTGTTAAACTTGACCGCGTAAATCGGTCAATGAGATCGACATTAGAGTACTGAAAACGACAGGATGCAATGAAGCATAAACATGAATCAGAACTCCTTAGGCTACGATAGCTGCTTACCATCAGGCAGACCGTATGCTTGTTTGCCACCGGCGTGATATGAGAATATAAATAAACAGAATGTACAGTTCAAGTTTTTATCCGTATGTGTTAACCACTTAATACACTATGACGTTTGCCTTGCCTACTTAGTGCAAGATAAATTGAAACTTGCAATTTCTTAACATTGTAATTACATTGTGCATTTGATCTATCAGACCGGACCTTAGGACGCTGCAATGTGGCTGCAATGTATAAGAAATTGCATTGAAGTTCGATACCATTTATGGGTCTAAGATTTGCAAGTGTCAGTTGGCAGATACAAACGCCATCTAGGCCCTCATCGGTAAACTCGTTACCTACGATACCGCAGTGGCTAGAATGGTCCGCGTTGCAAAGTGAATGGTTTAAATGTATTTCAGTTGTTTATCGGCTTTCTTGTGTAAGAAATGTTACTCTTAAACTATAGATGGCGTTGCTTTACTTAAAGTGCATCATGAAATGAAATAAGTTTATTTCAGGCAACTTAAAACTGCATAACATAATATAAACTAAAACTATTATTTTGGTGACACCACGGTTATCTGTTGTTTTAATGCATTATCCTACACTCTTCGATCCTCGTATGTCTTTTTTTTATCCTTAAGAGTCGCCAGGACGCTCGCGTGAACTCGCGTCCCCATACAAACGTAGTTCAGCTGTCATTTTAAAACGACATGCTTTAGAACCACGAAATTTGGCATGGGCATTCTAGCAGTACAGATCTATGTCGTGGTTCTAAAGCATGTCGTTTTAAAATGAGAGCAAAACTACGTTTGTATGGGAACGCGAGCGTCCTGGCGACTCTTGAATGTTCGACAAAGGCCTACAATAGTATTATTTGTTAAGACCTAATTATGTACCACACAATAGTTTTTCTTGTTTTTGGTACACAGTTTTATTGCTGACTGTACCTAGTAGCATTGTCACGTAAACTACGGAAGTAAACCAAATTTCAGCTCAATCAGACACCGGGAAGTGGTTGAAATTTAACTTACAAGATTTGATGAGTATAAACAAAAAAACAAATAAATATACGGGGTCAAGCTAAATAAAACTGTGTAAAAACTGTGTAATAAAACTGTGTAGTAAAACTGTGTAATAAAACTGTTTAAAAATGTTTATCTCATAACTAAGAGAGTATCCAACAAAATATGAAAGGGAGCATTTATAATATTACTAAATACTAAGGTTTTTAATTTTATGTTTATGGATCGGAATATTGATTTATTAATAAAGAATATTGATTTTTAACAAAACACCCCTTCATTTTAGTTATTTATTCCGTCTAAAGAAATCCAATAAATAAACATTATAGATACGAAAATTTGAGAACACCAATTTTCTGGATTATATATAATTAAATTTGCATTTGTTTGCTAAAATTCCGATTAGGACAAAAATACTTTTTTTAAACAAGTATTTTTATTGGCATTTAGTTTACTTGAGCTATTTACAGCCAGTGCTATTTACATACACGGTCAACGTGCACATTAACATTTTGTTCAATATTGACTCTATTATTGAAGGCGTGTCCATGGACATATTAACATAAATATTAGGTGAAGAGAACTAGTTCAATTATAAACATTCACCGTAATAAAGACACCGACTTATTCATGTGAATAAATTTGTATTACTAATGCTAAACTGTTACAATATTCGGTAACGTTATGTGTAATTGCGTAGGTAGTAGCCTATACACAGCGAGAGATTTTAACTGCAGTGTTTTCCTGATAACAATTAAGGACTGTATCGTTAATTATGGGTACAGATAAAACCTGGTCTAACGGCTAGCATGTGTATTATTTTGTATTACTATGTTCTAAGAGTTTGATCTGAGGGTATTTTTAAGCAATATCTGGAGTTCGATTTTTGAATCTCACCGGGTGACTTATTTCATACTAAATAGTCATCGGCTGCATACAAAAAAAAGCACCGGTGAGATTCAAAAATCGAACTCCTGATTTAAGAAGGTTTGACATTTTTTTTATTTTAGGGACTTCATGATGCTTTTAATACCGTATAGCAAATACAATCTGGACAAGCCTATAGAGCTGAATTTGAGACTATTTCACCGACTCTTTGGTACGATTTAAAGTAAAAACAGATTAATAGGCTACCAAAACATGTTATCCAAGTGTCCTCTTCATGATTGTTCAATTGAGCAGCTGCGGAATAAATGTGGTGAATTTTTATTTTTACGAAAATACGATTTTTCACCCCACGTTTTGCAACCCCTTCAATTTCTGATGCAAGCCAAATGAAAGAGACAGCTAGAAAAATAAGCTAAAAACCAAAGCCTAACGGACATTCATGGCGTTGATCCATCGCTAAAGCGGGTCGATAGAAACGCTCCGTGATAGTTATATTAGATGTCAAAGTCAGAGTTGTCGCAAGTAACATGCCATATTCTCTAAAAGGCCACCATGCACAGACCCTAAGCTTTTTTTTTAACGAAAAAAAATGCTTAGACTATGTCCAGATGTTTCGCTATACAAATCATGTTTAATTGCTGTTTACATAGTACGATTTTTTTATTGTATGATATTATCTTGTTTGCAAACCGCAAATTGGCTTGTAGTATTTGTCCAAAATCGTTATTGTTACTCGAGAGGATTGGGTAAATTTCGTCCAAACCATATGCTTTACGTCGAGCTCCCATGACGAAATGTGTACCTTATTAAAGCACTGATTAAACACATGTGTGATTTTGAAATAAAAATATAAAACTAAAAAAAAACGGCCAAGTAAAGTTGTACCCATAATAAACGATACAGTCCTTAGAGACTAAATTGTCGTATAAACTTTTCTGGAATTCGCCTAGTTTCAGAGTTACTACCAATTATTATTATTTTTAATTATGACTCAGTGCGATTTCACCCTTTATGGGGTTCTAGTCTAGACATCCTTATTGATAGATATCAAAGTACCAAAGAGTACTTTGCATAAACTATTATTTACGAAAAAAATATCCATATTTTATTTATATTCATAGTTTTGCCAATAACACTTATTTTATATGTTCAAAAGTAGGTATTACTAAAATTCGAAAAAATTAGTTAAAAAAAATATTGTTTTGAAATAATTGACCTAAATTCATAATATATAACATGTATTACTCCTTATGACCTCAGGAAGTCGTGGTTAAATGCTCACGGGCACCGTGTATAATATATTGCCGACGCCGTACGTATAAGGCGTTACATTTAACCTCCGTGAACACTATCCTCCATCCAAATTATGACCGTGCCTGTACCGACGTGCAATAAGGTATTCTTTGTATGAATAATTATGAAACTTTGTCCACTAGACCATTCCGGCACAGACCAACACCGAAGCGTGCATAAACATGCCGTCCAGTACAATTTTTTTGAAACTAATTTGCTGGTGCTGATGCCCATTAAGGCGGCCACCGACTATCAGTCCGCCCTCAGTCCGCCTGACGATCTCGGCCTGTCAGTTAAAACAATAATTTGCCGGCTCCGAACAACTGACAGGCCGATATCGTCAGGCGGACTGCAGGCGAACTGATAGTCGGTGGCCGCCCTTAGTTCTAACCGCGTATGCTCCTAGGAGATTTTGGTTTTGTACGTAATTTCAGACATTGCGTTCCAAACGGGTATAATACCAATATTACAAACTCATTGCATATGCATTGTATACTGGTATCTTACGGGTATAAACCGCTTTTGATACGTTATATTGGGCAAAGCCTAGCGAATAGCGCTTTTTTCCGTGCTTGGCACTTTACAGTCACCATCAAATATATCGGAGCGGCCAAGGTACGCGAAAATATTTTAATATACAATTTATTGCCTTGACAATAGAGGCGTTGTTCAGATATTTGTGACCACCTTGGCCTCTCCGATATATCTGATGGTGACTATACTAGAACGGTCATGGTTTAAATGGAACAGTAGGCCCTGACCATTATGGCTCCTCTACCTGATGGGGCATCATAGGGACGCAGCTATGCGTTAGAGGGAGCTAACGATATTGCGATCTCGTTGCTTTGAATAGCTGCGTCCCTATGATGGCCCATCAGGTAGAGCAGCCATTAAACATAAGATAAAAGCGATATAAAAGTTTTAAAATCATGGTTTATTACGAATTTGTTAATAAAACGAATATTATTTTGTCGTCAAAACAACTCAACAAATTGTAATGTCTGATGCGAAACCTATTTCCTCAAACACTTTGACGCATCGTATGCACGTTAAGCAATATCTGCTTGATATTATACTATTTTTATGTAGATACTTGATACTCAAATAATAACAAAAAAAAATTATGAATGAGTTACTTTGTGTAACAGGTCCGGTGCAGTTCAGTATCAAATATAAATCGAACAGATTACAGATTCATATCTTTGAATAGGGCCCAAGTTATCATTTCAATCACCTATACATTAGCAGTTATACGAATACGGGAAACTTACGTCTCGCATACGTAAGTGACTTAATGAAATTGTAATGAAAACGTATTAATTTGTAAGCGTTTGCTTGCATTAGCACTAATCCAAATACGTAACTGCATGCCATACATATTGATAATTAAATCGAATCTTAACTCATATTGAATTCA
The DNA here is from genome assembly GCA_911728535.1 of Pammene fasciana. NCBI lineage: Eukaryota > Metazoa > Arthropoda > Insecta > Lepidoptera > Tortricidae > Pammene > Pammene fasciana. Next base: position 8,549,701 of record OU452279.1, read on the forward strand.
AATTGTTGCTGCTGCAAGTATTCAGGTGTGCCCATTATTCCGTTCAAACTATTATCGTACCCGGTATCGGCACCCCGCAGTGCAACCCCGACGAGTTCTAACCGTGGATATTCTGCTACCACCAATACTGAGCGGTGTTTTTAGCTTACGATCATGATTTACGTTTCAAACGGTCATCAAACGCGTTGTGTAAGTGTTAGTAAGCCCAGTTGGCGACGCATTTTTCTGTGCTTGATGCGGCCCTAGAACAGTCAGGGTAAGTGGGCACAGACCTAAAATGTGTCGCTGTACGGACAAAGGAACCACTTTGTCGATATGGAGTAGTGCTTTCTAAAACTACGCAATATGCGCTATATATTAGTAAAAGAAAAAAAGCGTCCTTGTAAATCGACAAAGTGGTCCCTTGCACTAAACTCGTCCACAAATGTTCTATTTTGTATATTGTCCCGCGGTTGTGTACAAGCAAGCTGCTATGTTTTGTGTTCACGCTACAAGAAAAACTGTTGTAAAATTCAACAGTTTGCGACTTTTGGTCACTACGACTACACAGTCGTAGTGACCAAACTGTGAGTCTGCACTCTAATATGGTACGAAGTCCAATGAAGTCTCCAAGCCTTGCATCAGAACCGGGTTGTATGCTAAGAGCATTTTCAAGAAAAAAGAAAGAAAAAGTGCAAAAAATTGTGACACTGCAAAACGGAATAAACTTTTATAGAAATAGTTTTTATTCAGAATAGGGCCAGATACCTGTTTCCAGTATGCAATTAAATTCTCTTCCCGGCGAGACTGCACATAAAAGATGATGCAACCTTCAAAACATGTTACGACATGTCTTCAAAATGTCAAATCAATGTATTTTTTTCGATTTTTATTTCAGCGCTACGTTTTTAATTAAGTACATTTTATTTAATATTAAGTCGGTTAAATTAATGTAACAACCTTAAATTAGGCTTGAAGTTGCAAAAAAAATTAGTAAATCTCCAATAACTGGCCACCTCATACTTAAAATAAACTCTATTCACCTACAAACAGAATTCATTTTAGTATAACGGGGCCAGTTATTGAAGGGTGGCCAGTAATTAAAACCTCATGCTAAAATTCATTCTGTTTGTAGGAGAATGGAGCTCATTTTTAGTTTGAGGTAGCCAGTTACTGGATGGTGGCCAATTACTGGCGATTTACCCTATGTTTTAATTGAATTTAAAAAAGTGAATATTTTATATTGAAAATTTATCTGTGCAAAAGTCTTTGTTCAAGGTTTCTTTTGTTTATAAAAAGTATAAAAACGTAGTTTCATTTCCGACAGTAATCTTTTATTTATTAATATTTATACGTGTCAGTCAACATCAAAAGGTACCTGCGTAATCAACTTATGTCGAACGTTGTGCTAATTCAATAATGAATTCAAGCAATAAAAGATTGAACACTGGCTGCCAAATGGTACCTTTTGATGTAGATTGTCACATAATATATGAATACGTATATTCAAAAGTAGTAAAATCATAACATATATATTATTTTAGTATATTCTTACTGTATTATACAATGAAGTACCAATCATTGTCGATAGGTACAGTTTCATTAAAAATTAAGTACCTATGTCACTTTTAGCGCCGGTAGCTGTGAAAATCTGGTATTTACCCAATACTTACTACATTTCTAAGAAATAAATACGGGTTATATGATTGGCGAAATGTCTAACCACTATTCTCTTGACATTTATAACTTGTGCAAAACAATCAATGGTTTATAGCCATTGTTACTCAAAACGTGTTGTATAGTTATTTTCAAATAATATTTAATTGCAATGCAAAAGCAAGCTTCAATAATTGATTAAAATTAAACCTAATTGTTTTATGAGCACTATTATAAATTGATCTTTTTTGAAATGTAATATAGGCAAAATAGGCAATAATATCGATGCATAAATACAGACATCCATGATCAATGATCACTATTTAAAAGGAATACCGTCAAAAACCTTTCCAGCAGGTTGAGTCAAAATGTCAATTAAAAGAGTCGAATTTTAGCCTGTAAGAGCAACCACTGTACTCTAATTTTCTTAATAGATTATTTGTATTGTATTGCTATTGTACCTATTTTAAAAATGTCACGTCGGCAGGGTGTTCATCCTCACACCCTGGAGCCGAAAGGGTCGCGCACTGCACGGTTTAAGAGGAATTTCCTCCCGCGAACGCTCCGACTATGGAATGAACTCCCTGCCGAGGTTTTCCCAGAGGGCTACAGTATGAGGTTCTTAAAAAAAGGAGTTTATATGTTCTTAAAGGGTAGCCAACGCGCTTGTGAATCCTCTGGGGTTGCAGGCGTCCATAGGCTACGGTAACTGCTTACCATCAGGCGGGCCGTATGCTTGTTTGCCGCCGTCGTGGTAGGTATAAAAAAAACGTTTCATGTTAGACTGCAAAAATCTTAAAACAAAATTTTATATTTTAAAATATTGCTATTGTGTCCCATTGATTGCAATTTGATTGCAATGAAAGGAGTCTTGTTAGTTGTTCTACGCCTTTATGCTTATTGCAAAATACTTGAATAGCACATCATTGTAAATTGGAAAGGTAAATCCTTTGAGGAGATTATTGAACTATTGAGGGATTTATTGGTAATGAGATAAGTGTGAAGTTTACGTGTTTTGTTAATTAAATATTTTCTGCTGTTCGTATTATTTATTAGACATTTTTATTATTACAAGATATTCGAGTTTAAGTTGGCTAAAATTATTGAGAATTTACTCTAGGCAGGCAAGTATTCTTAACAATATATTATGTTATGTTATAATTATGGTAACAACGATGGACCGGATAGGTTCTCCTTTTTTGTTTCATGGTACTTTTAGCTTTCCAATTATTACAACAACAACATATCCAATATAGCAACCAACCCAAAATCGACAGTTATTTGTAATGTCGTAAATTAACAAAAAATAAATAAAACCGGAATAATTTTTCCGCTTAAGATAGATGCTCAACCACTAATTATATTAAACTAATATAAGCTTTAAACAAGAATGAAATATTTCAAAGCGTCGATAAGTAATTGCATCCGCTGTCAATAAAACACCCAATTACTTATGCATAACTTGTAAATCCAACCGACACACTTGACCCATTGACATCAACGTCCGATGGAATTCCGACGAGTAATTAACCATCGGATAACGTCTTTACTTGCGAAATTACATGTACATATAAACAGGTCCTTGACCCGTCGAGGCGTTACAAATAGGTGCAAAGATCTACGTGATAAGATAGATGAGATCTTAATTTGTGCAGTGTGAGTGCTCAAGTGAATGTGGAAAGATTATCTAGTCTTTCAATAACATTAAATGCACGTATTTCTACGAGAAAGAACACGACCGAATCATTTTTATATGTTGCGCTATATGTACATCACTTGAGTTTTGAGCCAATTATTTTATTATGGATTGAGTAAACCAGAATTAGTTGAAATTCAACGGGATTACTATAATAAAGCGGTATAAGTAATCTTCAATCTAGACTTCAATCGTATTAGTCAGTACTGTCAGTAGCGTATGTCAGTAGGAAATGTTTTATTATATCCTTTTTGAGGTCGGGGTCCTTTTTTCAAAAGATTTTCTTTGTCCATTTTTAGTTTTTAGATATGCGCTTTAAAAGTGTTAACAAGTGTAATATACATTACAGAACACGTTTTTCCATTCAGACCAACCATTCCTGTAACAAAAAAACACACTAAAGTTTAATATAATGAAATTTAATTAAATGGACGTCTTAGATCATCTCACGGTAATTCCAATGAGCCGAAACATGGCTAGGACACAGTGTTTTGTCACGGAGTTCCGTAGATAATTTCTACCATGCCAAGACCTACTCCACCTTTCCGAGAAAAAATGCCCGATACTAGCTGTAAGTTCTCACCAAGATGAGTAGTATTAGCCAAAATAAGACCTGTTGTGACAATAATATAATATACTTATGTTATTTTCTTTCTCCATTAAACTATACTTGAGACAATGAAGGACACTTCTAATAAGGATCAGCAAATATTTCCTTTTAATTGTGTTCGTCTTAATCTATTTTATTATTATTATAAGTATACTTACATACGTACTTACCTACAGCTCAGTAAAACAGGCTTGAAACTCGTTTGCCTCTGCAGATGCGACGCACCGCATAATTGTCACGTTGATGTGGCATATATTCTGAATGCTCACTAACCGCAAGTGTATCGAACGAGTAGCCCATCCAGTGTAACTGTGACCTCGCAATGCAAAGCGGCTATTAGAATACAGATATAGTGGTTTTTTACACAGTTCGACTTTACCGGTCTACTTAGTGATTGGACAAAAAACCTCTGTACCTCCATTGGTCTCGAGGTTAAATACTTGTGATGTTACGTCCAATGCCTCATCATGGTTATTATGTGAATATTTAATACTCGTGGTTGTTAACCGGTCAAGGGTGTGATCAGATGAACCATTTCTTAGATGTCATGTTGAGATCCGTTTAATAACACGTCTTATTTCACAGAGGTATTAGTTATCTCACTTATTGAAATTATTAGGTATTAGTTATCTTAGCTATTTAGATACCTACCTATAAGTTTTTTTAATGGAGAGCAATAGCGATTCAGATATTAAGGAGGCTTCTGGTTGGGAGGCGCGGCATTTGTGATAATTAAATAAGCGTCATCTTAGGTTCTGTCTTCACTTTCCATCAGGTGAGACTAGGGTCACCCGCTGGTCAGCAGCTCATAATAAAAAATAAAAATATACCCCATACCTACACCAAGCGGGTCCCTTCTGAAAAAATCATATCAAACGTTAGATACATTTTATTAATAAATTAATGGTCGGCAATTTTCATTCATAAAATAGGTATTAGTGACATAAAAAATATACTCTATTCTTACATAGTAGGTAATAACATTCAGCTTTATCACATGCAAAAGGACAATATTGTTATTACCACTTCAATATACACCTTCAAAGGTTATCATCAACTCTGCCCTTTCAGCTGGTACCAATTTACTACAATGTATTATTATATAACCAATTAAAGTAAAACGAAATAAACTAAAGCACAACATTGGTTTAAATTACTGACTCGACTGGATCGTTTATTTATTCGCTGTGTGCATGACTGTGGCGCCGTCTCTTGGGCAGGTGGTCAATCTCTTTTTTTCCTTTTTTATCTCTTCTCTTCTAAGTCGGTCCCTCACTGCTGAGGATCGTGACTCCGCTGACTAATTTTCTTAATGGCAGCTCTCCACTTCTCCCTATCGGTTGCTTTGCGGAAAGCGTTGCTAAGATTGATGTCCATTTGGCCCGATACTTGATCACACCACCGCGTTGGGCATGGTCCTCTAGGCCGTCTGCCGTCCACCTTTCCCATCACCACAAGTCTCTCCAAGTTGCCAGGATCTCTGCGAGCTATGTGGCCAAAGTATTGCAGCACTCTTTTGAGGCAAATGGTGGATAGTCGCGGTTGCTTTCCTAGTTTGAGCTGGGATATTATTGATACGTTAGTGCGGCGTGCGGTCCAGGGGATTCGGAGCATTCGCCGCCACACCCACATCTCGAAGGCATCAATCCTTTTCCTTTTTTATAAATAGGTTGTATTCCTTGCTTGTATGAAATGTAACTGGCTGATTCACTATTTTGACAGCAGACAGGGGATTCGCAGTTTCATTTCTTGTCACATTGAGCACTGCCATCGTTCTCGTTACCCCCACCATGCACTTCGCACATAGCGAATATAGCAAGAAAATTGTACCAATGTAGAAGAACATACATCTCAACACCTTGAGACATTACTTAAGAAAAAAAGAAGATAAATCTAGATAGCTGTTTTTATGAGTATGAGCGTTATAAAATGTTAGTGCCCCTCACAGCAGTGTATAGTTTTATTATTTTTGTGCCATTTTTTTACTCTATCAAGACAAGATCAAGTTTTTCAGTGTTTTGTATCTCCTTATTCCTTGCTTGTTAAAAATCTACTTTAGCAGATCGAGTTTTGTATGGGAGCGAACACGCCGTGAGTTCGCCGCGTACGGGTTCTGTATAGAAATCGCTTTCAAATCGCTCAAGCGTAATAAAGCCCAATAGGCCCATAGTTATTTGAATTTTTTTCAAAATTTATTTTAGTCATCACTTTGAGTCAACCTCTAGGGTATCTTACTCATGGCATAACAATCGTGCGTACTTGAACTACATACAGGATTGCCTGTATATACTTAGTATGTCTTTTTCGGTGTCAATATTCTTCATTAATATTTACTTCAGCGTTTAGTATCAGAGTTTTAACCTAGATGATGAAATCAGTATACATCAATCATTCTTTTGTAGTATTTAATGTATAAAATCGAGCACCTACCAATTTTCGTCAAGATGACATCGTGTTTCTTTATGTAATTTTTTTCAGCGATTCGTTTCTCCTTGGTTTGGACTTGTTTAAATTTTTTAGGTCATCTCTTTTAGCAAATTTCTAGGCTCTCTTGCTCTTGGCATAACTATTGTACGTACTTCAACGTAACAGCGATCATCTCAAAATGTTTGATTAGTAATTACTTCAGCATTCACTAATTATCACAAATTGTTCCTTGATGTCAAAAGTCATTCCTTTGTAGCATTTTATGTAGATAATAAACTGAGTATCAACATGGGTCACATGGGCGCACATGGGTCAGAGCGATAAAAATACAACAATATGCATTTTAAAATGTTGGCGGCCGAACCTTATCATGCCTGCAGCCCATCAATGTCCTTTTACGTGTCGCCTAATTATGCAACGCACGCTTGCTGGCCACAGGCGACGGACCTTGGGCTTGTTTCTATTGTATACGAGCTAGTGACAGCTTTATGTTAAGATGCCCCTTTGGATTAAAATATTGGCAGTTTTACGTTAAGGTTAATAACATGGAGTCTTTCTAACATAGTCAGAAGATGCTATCTACTGGGTGTTTCCTGTAATACGAGCAATAAATTAAAACGTAGATTCTACTCCTCAAACAAAAAAACTTTAGTTCAACTACTTTTTAAAAATATGTATTTTATAGTTTGCTTCCTTTTCATAAAAACTACATAGTATTTTCAATGTAAGTTAAAATCCGTCTATTTGACATTGCTTGTCACCCTACAGCCATAATCAATTTCGGAATACATCGCGTGTCCGGAAAAACTTTAAAGTGTCCTAAAAATCAAACCATAAGTTATTTTTAAAAGTCGCTGAACAAACGTTGTCTGGTTTGAAGAGTAGAATCTACTTTTTAATTTATTGCTCCTATTATAGGAAACACCCGGTATATGAAACGATTATAACTGAAATAATGTACTGTATTTACTATTGTTTACAATCATGTTAACGATCGTCAAAGATCGACTTTATATCAGTTTATTAAAATATTTTATTACTTACTTTTTAATTTCATCCCTTCGTTAAGTAGGGAAACTTTTTAGATGCATCAAAACTTACTTTTTATTACAGGTGAGTCCTCTTAACATGACCGGTTTTGTGATGATTACTTCATTTATATGGATGTCATTTAGGCTATAATCTGTCATAAACTATGGGATTGACTTAAATAACTTACAAACATATTATTATATATTTACTGCCTACATTAAATCAGTTAATCTCAAAAATATGCCAATAGGTTTAGAATTAACCATAAGTAACATTTTGAATTCCTGATATTTTGGCACTAAGTACTTAGGCAGTTTGGTGTGCCTATAGTATTTTTTATAAATATTTATTTTGAATGCAAAAATGTACAAATTTATTCTCAAAAAACAATAGAAGAAAGAAAGGAGGATAGTGCTAGTAACAAAATAAATAAATCAATAATCTATTTGCATTCTCCCTAATTTAATTTTCATCGACAATGTAATTTTAATTTCCTTCATTGCATTGTAAATTGTGCGTCCATCCGTCCGTCAGGGAAACAGTTACCTCGCAACTAAATTACTCCACAACTGACGTCACAGTACCGAAAAGTGTGATAGTAGGTGATATGTATTTGGACCACTATCACTTTCGTTGTGCGATGACGCGGTGTGAAAGTACTACGTCACAATGGCTGGCGTCACATTTGGCTGGTCACGGCCACTTGCACTATCGATGAAAGTGAATGTGCGAAAGTGAATTTGATCATACGTCACTCAGTGACGAATATTTTCGTCAGAAGAATGCCGTGAGTGATACAATACAATACAATACAATACAAATACTCTTTATTGAACACCTCAAAAACAAAACCAGTACAGGAGAAAAAAATAAAAAAAAATTAAATAGATTGATAGTATGAGCACTACCATTTTTAGTACACAGCAGCTACGGCGCTCGGGTTTACCTAGTTACCTTTATGGAATACCGCGACGCTGAGGTCCTCGAGTTGGCAGGCAACGCCGCACACGACATCAAGATAACCAGGATCAGGTAGACATCTCCGGCCATCCGCAACGACGAGCCTTTGTTTTAACAAATTAAGTAAGACCGTTGAAATTGACTCTTTCTTTTTAGGATGATTCTCTTGAAAGTAGAACAACTGCTGCTTTCAAGAAGATAATGTTTAAAGTTACTTGGACAAGAATCACTATACAGCGCAACATAGGGCAACATAGGGCAACAAGGGCCAATGATTTTCTTCAAGAGTAAAGGAAACGCTATCCAGAGTGTATTATTGTTTGTTATATAAAACTGACCCACACGGTGTTTAAGTAGTCGGTGTCACGACGATGACCTATGACAGAGTTGAGGGAGGTAATTGACATCATTGATTTATTTAGTCCCTGTAAGGTAACAGCAATAACGTAATGCAGTGATATCATCTAAGATTCTGATAGTCATTGAGCACTTGTTCATACTGTGGATAAAAGATTACTTACGTGACGTTAAAAAAATTTAGTTACTTACTTGTGTATTCATTTCTTAAGTGAAATAGTATGATATTAATTACTGTGGTTATGTTTTCTTAAATTAAATTACTCTTTCGGATTTTATATTAAATAAGACATGCGTTATCAAATCAAGGCAATAGATCCGGTTACTTTGTGGGAAGGAATGCTGACACAGATAGGAAGACAATGGTGATGTGCGGGAAATTACTTAAAAACAAACATTCAGAAATTATAGTTCCTACGTGCATAAGTACTTATCCCGATATATATCGGGATATATGCACGGTTATTATGTACTTATTAGGTACCTAGAAGCTTGAGCGGTGGCCCCTATAATAATAATAAATATTAACTTTATTTCGGACTAATATCCATAGGGTAGGGTAGGGTAGTAGTTACAGACTTATTTACTAGTGTAGTATATATTAATGAGTTTAGTAGTAGTTGTGATCCAGATCATTACAAGTGAAAACAAGTATGTAACCAAAAAAATATGATTGGATCGGATTTTGATTATTTGCGTTCACTGGTAATATTTTAGTGGTTAAATACATAAATAGAACATGTCATACATTAGGACAATTAATGTTATTCAGTTTATTAAAACCTGAGACGATTCTATATCTATAAAATGTAGTTTATTATTTTCAAAACAAAACACAATCAATAAAACAAAATTATATAAATGAATCTATATTCAAATACAAAAATTAAAGGAGATGATACAACTTTATTAAGTACAATTCATTTTTAATTATGTATGCATAAGTAGCATTGATAAAAAGACGATGCACCGCGATGAACTCGTTTCCCACTAGATGAATGTCGAACCATAGAAAAAAGTAGCATAAACTAGAACGTGGGCTTAGAATACAATTACTATCGTTATCTAGGGGCGCTGGTAGCCTGGCGGCAAGACGTTTGACTACCAATCAGATGGTCTCGGGTTCAAACCACGGCTCGTACCAACGATTTTTTCGGAACTGACCTACGAAATATACTCGTACTTTGAAATTTACCAAGCGCTATTCAAACCTGCATACATTTGTGGAGAAAGTAAAAGGTGTATGTGAAGATCCCAACCCGCTTGTGGCCAGCGTGGGGACTATAGCCTGATTCCTCTCGTGTATGAGAGGAGGCCTGTGCCCACCAGTGGGACGTATATAGGCTAATGAATAAAAAATATTTTTATTTATTTTAGAAGAAATCAAACGCTAGTCACTACTCTCTTCAGTTACAGTAATCGAAATAGATGTTATTCGTTTTATTTGTTCCGCAATAAAAAAAGATATCTATCGTGAGAAGAGAAGCCACAGCGATGACCACACGCAAGCGTACACAATGGGATTGTTATTAAGGATGATTAGTTGCAGGATTACGGATAATTGCACAAAAACCGCGGGGTCGTCGTGTGTAATCCACGGAACTCGTGTTACAACTGTTTTCAAGAAACGGTGCGAGGCTCGCGGGCGGCCATGCATGAAACATCATTTTTGACAGTTGCTGTAATGGTTTAATATGCACATTCACATTGGAATCTAATGAATTATTAATAAAATGAAAGTAAGGAAAATGTACTTACTTAATTTTTGCCAAACTATTTAGACTCATGTCTTGTAAAGTTGGTAGCAAAGGTAGGTACGCTATGATTGACAAATCCACGAAAATTCTCTTTTAAATCAAACCAAAACAGGTACCTATGATATACCAACATATTAATAGAACCACACCAATGACAGGGTCAATTGGCCAGGAATGCATAATGTAATGTTTAATGCAGTGATAATTTAGCCACATTACTATGTAGTAGGTTAAAATTCAAAGAAACAGTCGTCAATATACATCAATAATTTATCAAAGTGCAATCAAATAAGACTACCTACGATAGGCGAATGCGAAATCGGTAAGCGATTAAGGCAATCACCTCTTGAATATTCACAAACCATCGTATTTACATTGCATATATTATACAGGGTGTAACAAAAATACTGGTGATCCGTTTAAGGGCATAATTGGTATCGTATTGCGACTAAGAAAAAGTAAGAGAAAAAAAAATGTTTTTCTATGGGACAGGTGGTCCCAGCCGGCCGACCCTCCATACTAAACCAATTTTTTTTTCGCGCGAAAAGTTTTTTTTCTTACTTTTTCGTAATTAGAATACGATACCAATTATGCCCTTATCACCAGCATTTTTTTTTTACACCCTGTAGGACAAACATTAATATGCCACACAAATATAAATACATAAACTACAGAAGCAAAAAATAGGATTTATTACAAAGAATTTTGTTTGTACATTCCAATTATAAATGAATCTTTTAATTTGTGGGAAAATAAATCGTCAACGATATAGGCTCTAACGAGCTTAGTATTAATTGTGATAAAAAAATATACGTACTGACCTGCCGGACCGTTCAATTTTCCACATTTCTATCCATAGTGAGCTGATGTCGGACCTATTTTGTTACAGAAAATGTAGGCCAATTAAGAAAATGACAGCACAGCTATTAATGATTCGCAATCTACTTAAAATCGGATCATTCCACTGTAGCGGTTAATTCTTAGAGCTCCACTAATAAAATAAATCTCTCTAACAAATAAATCTAACTCAGGGTAGGCATAAAATAACCCCAACCTTATATTCGGATACCTACGAAATGTTTCAAAAAATAATTAGCAAGCAAGTTATTCGTTAGCAAATTTCCTCATGTTGCAATCTTTCTCTTATTAGTTTTTGTTTATATAAGCAATACAAATTTAAATTACCTACTTTTAAGGACTGTGTCTACTAACTATTCCGTCCAAACCGTTACCGTGCCATAAACGTGCCCGTCCCGACAAATTCAAAAAAAGTATTATTGTGTGAATTACCATGAGGCTTTACCCACTTAGACCGACCAACACCGTAACGTGCCATGACCGGGCCGTCCAGCAAACTAATTGAAAATATTTGTCGTAACTTACCGTAGGCAGAGATCGCGGATTTCCATTTGCTACAATCAATATAGCAAAACGGCTCTCCGTGAGCCACTCGCTCTGGCAGATCATAGAATTAAAGTCAAAGATATTCTCCGTTATTTAGTATTTGTGTACAATGGGGTAGTGTTGCATTAAGTACTTAACAAAATAAATATGACTAACATTTTCGCATATTTACTTTCAGCAATGTTTTTGTCTTAAAATTGTTACTTTCTTGTCGTGGAGCAAACTTAGTTGATAATGTTATATTTTTTTATAATTTATTTTATTTAATTGACGTTAAAAAGTCGATTTTAATATTGATAAACCTCCACAAAACTAGGTTTAGATAGAATGTGGGTTGAATAACTGAACGGTGATCATATTCAATAATTTGTTTGCTGTTATGTGATGATAATTTAATGGAATAACTTATGGCCTAAATACAATAACAAAAATATTTGTTCACGACTTTCTATATACATTATATTTATAGCAAGCGATACGATATGTTTCTATTGTAGATAAATACAGAAGAATCTTAATTTTTAACAACGAAACTTGTTCACTAGGTCACTAATTAAGTAACTCTTAGACGAATGTTGTTAGCTCACTCATTGTTTTGGTTGTTTGATATTTAGAAACAAGAAACATTTATACTGCTGCAATAACGAGTAGAACCTAATTACGAGGTAAAATGGCTTGGTACCGGCTTAATAGCCGCGGTAATCTCTGCGGAGAGTTACTGTTTGCGTCTCAATGTTGCGTCGACTTGCTTTTGTGCACACGTGCGTTCCTTGCATTTAGTAAACCTGCGAGCTAGAAGTGGCTTTTATCAGTTTATTTCTATTGGCTGTGTGCATTCTTGGCCAGGTGGTCAATCTCTTTTTTTCCTTTTTTATAAATATGTTGTATTCCTTGTTTATATGAAATGTAACTGGCTGATTCACTATTTTGACAGCAGACAGGGGATTCGCAGTTTAATTTCTTGTCACATTGAGCACTGCGATCGTTCTCGTTACCCTCACCATGCACTTCGCACATAGCGAATACAGATAGCCTGTTAGTTGGGTAGGCTGAAAATTCTATGTTACACTCGAGAGCAAACATTTCGGGTCAGTAACATAAACTTTCATCATCATTCTCTTAACAGCTGGGCTCTTGTCGGTGTAGCTTGATGTAGTAGTCTCCATCTTTGTCGGTCCGAGGCCAAGTCCTTGATGTCCTGGTACGACACGTCGTTTACATGTTCCTTTTCACCTCAGCAGTTCGAACAAGCCTACTTTCCTCACTCCCTGGAGTGACGAAAGTGCGACTTTCATAACTCCAGGGAGTGAAATTTTGGTTTCTAGAAGCTTTTCGTCATAAGTCATAATGATGATGCCTTTCATTCGGGAATGTAAATAAAAGTGTTTTTTTAACTTTAATATGTTCTCACTACTGAGGTGAAAAGTTGTATGTGTCACACGAGAGGAAAGTTTTTTTACATCTCGTGTTCTTGAGATCCCTCGCTACGCTCAAGATTCAAACTTCGAATCACTCGCTTCGCTCGTGATTCAATTATAGAATCTTTCGTTTACTCGGGACTCAAAATCAACACTCGCAAGAAAAACCAACTTTCCTCTCTTGTTGCACAAATAACTATTATCTGGTTCATATAACTTTTCCTTGGTCTTCCTCTCCCTCTCTTTCCGGTTTCTTTCCGTGCCGTAGCAGGTGCCCGAGCATTTTTCCTCTTCTGTTTTTAATTGTGCTCATCAGGTTTCTCCTCTCATTTATTCTATTTAGGACAGCTTCGTTTGTTACTCGTTCTGTCCAGCTTATAAACTTTAACATCTTTAAAATGAATATCTTTAAAATGAATATCTTTAAAATGAATATCTTTAAAATGAATATCTTTTGAGATATTAATTTTAAAGAAACCTTTGCTCTCGAGTGTATAATAATAACTTTGGTTGTTCCAATTTCAATCCGAAGCTCTAGGGTTCTAACCCAAGCTCGTAGATAGTAAGTTTTTTGGAAATGATATACCTAGTATACCTACCTATATTTACTAGTCATTTATTGGTGAAGGAAAATATCGTAAGAAAACCTGCATAAATCCGTAAAGAAATTCAAAAGTTTATATGAAGTCCCCATTATTTTATATTCTGATCCCATTCATGCATGACAGCAGAGTGCAGTGTGCAAAGCACTGCAGAGGGACTTATACCTATAAATAGGCTAACATTCGTAATTATTATTATAAGACTATTCGATAATGCCAGACAATTCTTAGTTACTATTTATAATACCACTATTTTGTATATAGTACCAACTTACACGACCAATTTTTAGTTGACAGAAATTCGACGTGGTCACAGTCAAGCCTTCGTATTTATTCAGTGTTACAGTTGACGTAATTAAATAGTATGAATTAAAAAAAAAGCTAATGAGCCAGAAGACAAGCACTATTTTTTGTACTAGACATAAATAAATAAGTAGCTTACTTACTTCTTTTTGGTATTAAATATGTATGTTTAAAAAAATAGATTACACACTCTAATCATACATTAGTATGATTTCATTCCAGTAATAACTTACGCCACATTTGCTGGTAATTTTTATCTGTAGGAAACAAATCTCGTAAGTGCTTGTTAAAAATTGAATTAAGTTAGGCAACTAACCGTAATAATAGTAAGAATTTCTTAAATTTCTGAGTGACTAATAGCCGAGTACGTCCAGTTTGGTTTCTATACACTAAAATGGCTACCTAATTAAATATTATACTTGTTACACTTTTTATGTTGTTATATGTATTGCACTTAATACTAATTTGTAGGTAATATTATTACTTACTACACTAGAAGGCAATCCTTTCTGTCATTTCCTTCTATGTAGTCTCATGTTACCAGGAAATACTTTGACTGAACCCTTTCGAGATGATACTTGGTGTAATGAGCATATCTATCTCGTGGTGCAAGACAGCAGAGTTTTCATAACTACATATCTTCTTTAATAAGTTACGTAAATACGTAGTATGTTTCCTGGTCTAGTCTTTAAGATTCTAGGTAAGTAAGTTAAAATGTGTACGGTTATGTTTAGTGAATCGAGCGACTCGAATGCGATACCATGAATCTTTGCCTGACTATGATTTGTAAAAATTTGGTGCTATCTACGTATAATTTACGTGCAACACAACCGTTCATGGACGGAATCACATCCTACACAAAAACTACGACTGCTAAATTACTAAGTTTCTAACGCAGTTCCTGACGAAGTCGTGTGTATGTAGTATTTACAGTTTGGATCTCTTCGTATCGTCGTTTCGTTCTTTTGGCTCGAAAATCTTAATATAAATGGGTATTTGGGAAAAGGCAACTCTCGTTGGCAAATAAATCACTTTTAAATAACTATTATCTTAAAATATGATGGTGACATAATAAAGAAATCTCAGATAATTTCATAATTCATTATTCAAATTTCGCTTACTTTCAGATGTTTTCAAACCACATACACGCAGCACGCTCCAACTCGATGAGATTAAGATTACGTCCGGTTTGTGCCATACTTTATCATGCTGTGCTTTGTTACGTTTCATGCCACGCTATTACATACTTACCAGTGGCGGCGCGCCTATAGAACACGATTCCCGTCAGTTTTCAGGCACCTGGGAAGTTTTCCTACAGCTCATAAAAAAATTAGAAGCCACATCAAGCCTTGCAAGCCTGCCTAAGAAAAAAAATTACCCACCGCCACTGATACATACCTTGTTTACTCATCTGTTTATTCGGCGTGTTATAAAACATCTGTATTTATACACAAATAAAGTATGGAATGAACCTTGATATACTGTTATTAGTCGACAATGGAATAGATCTGATGGTTGGAGAGCGCTGGGAGCCTGGTGGTAAGACGTCCGACTTTCAATCTGGAGGTCACGGGTTCAAACCCCGGCTCGTACCTACCACTGACTTTTTCCGAAGTTATTTACGGAATATCATTTGATATTTACCAGTCGCTTCTCGGTGAAGGAAATCGGATCTAACCCTGATAAAGAGGAAGTAGGAATAGATCTGATGATTCCAATTATATTCAAAAACAAAAGTATTATACTAATATTATAAAGCCAGATGGAAAATTGGTACCTACTCTATATGTGTAAAGAAAACATCAAAAAATATTTCAATATTTTTTATTTATTGTACATATTTACAAGCGTTGTAGTTACAGCTAGAAAACACAAACAAAAACAAACCGAACAAATAGGAAAAATTAGGCGAAGTTACATGGTTTCAAGAAAATCTATAAACTAAAAACAGAATATTAAATTATAATCATATTACAGAATGTCCGTGTAACCATTGCTTTTAAAATGTTTAAAGGTGTAAAAAGAAGATACACAACACAAACGGAGGAACAAACGATTAATTTTTACCCCAATAAAATTCGTTCGTCTTGGAGTAGTTTCTAAAGCCTGGTAATTGAGAAAGCTTAAGGAAAGATACGTACATTGATACAGTGTGTAAGTCTAACCACGAAGCGTAAGCGACGCGTTTAAGGCGAGATATAGGCCTGGGCGTACCGCGTACAATACGCCGGGCTACATCGTACGCCTGCACGGGTAGTATTTGTTTGAGCTGGGCTAGCACTATCTCGCACATTTATGATTTGTTTTCGTAATAGTTGTACTTTGATATATTTTCTGAAGAATTAAATGTGTAAAAATATGTCATATCATATAAAAAGGTAGCTGAGTTAATCATAATAGTTATACCGGGTGTTTCCTGTAATAAGAGCAATAAATTAAAACGTAGATTCTACTCTTCAAAACAGACAACGTTTGTTCAGCGAATTTTAAAAATAACTTATGTTTTCATTTTTAGGACACTTAAAAGTTCTTCCAAACACGCAATATATTCTAAAAATTATTATGTCTGTAGGGTGACAAGCAATGTCAAATAGACGGATTTTAACGTACATTGAAAATACTATTTAGTTTGTATGAAAAAGAGTTATTCTACAAAATACATATATTTAGAAAGTTGTTCAACAAAAGTTTTGTTGTTTGAGGAGTAGAATCTACGTTTTAATTTATTTCTCGTATTACGGGAAACACCCTGTATATGCTTTACCTTTTACGAGTAGGTATATATAGTGATTTTATGCAGGTGATATATGTATAATTAGTCTAAATTGGTAGTATAATTTGGAGGTGTCTGATGGCGCGAAAATTATCAAGTTTAGATGTGTTTAAACAAGAACGTTTCACGTTGTTCACCAAAATTCTTTTAATATAATGGGAGAAAATGTAGCTTACGCTACGCTGATGATTCGCTTCGTGGATACACCTTTATATGCCTTATTATTCTTT
The DNA here is from genome assembly GCA_911728535.1 of Pammene fasciana. NCBI lineage: Eukaryota > Metazoa > Arthropoda > Insecta > Lepidoptera > Tortricidae > Pammene > Pammene fasciana. Next base: position 8,566,905 of record OU452279.1, read on the forward strand.
ATATGTATTTTGTTCATACTCCTCACTACCTGCTTACTCGTAATGAACGTTTTGAATCCCACTTATGTATAATTTCTAACAAAAGAGGTATAGAACCTGGCGGTCACACATGAATGCAAAAATGTAACAGTCTAGCTATAAAATTGTATCATCCGTTCTCCGTAAAGCACAAAGCAAATAATAGCTAAAGAATTTGTTACGCAGTTGAGCACTTTTTGTAGTTTGTGGAGCTCAAAAAGTCATTATCATAATATGATTTCAGTCCATCCATAATATATTTATTAATGACAGCGAGACCCAGGTTAACGGACCGGAGCAAATGGCAGTAGCATATTACAGGTTACATAACGGCTGGCTTTGAAAATTATAGTAATTAACATAAAAAATAACATCACTTACCAACACTATATAATTTTAAATCACTCCTACAAAGTCATTCGAGAAATTTTCAAGAAGGTTACATTCTTTTTCTGTTAGTATTTGTATAGGATAAAACGACGCTTCACCAAAAATGTGTAATTATTTTTCTATCGCTAACTTTAGTACATATTCAGTACTGACCGTTTCAATACTGCTATGAATTATGAAAATCTCAAACAATTCGTTTCTTCATCTAATTACTCTTTACTAACTGTTGACCGTACCGTGTATATCCAATTCCACACACGCATGAGTTCCTTTTTTCTAGGAGAGATTAATTGGCAACATTCATAACGCATTAGCGTTAAATACTTTATCTTCTGGCACTTTTATCTAACACTACGATATAATCTAATGACATCACAGTATTAAGTTATCCGCTCTGCGGTTCTCATTTCAATGCGATGGTTTTTATGTTTATTAGTAACTATGCACCTAATGCTTCATGAAGCGTGTACGTCGACTGTATGATAATTATGAAAAACGTTACTAGCACGTTGCAACAATCAACAGCTAATTAGTTTTGAAAATAACCTAATAATTGACTGCCCATTAAAAATATTCTGCACCGCTTGAAATAACAACCGCAAAGCTACACGTGTTATTGAATAGTCCTGGTAAATTCAATAGAACTGCGATGATACTGCTAAAACTTATTGTTAAATTATTTTACTGATGCCGAGACACGTGGGCTGGGAACTGGTAGACGTAGGGAACTGCTGCCTGTTTGAACAAGACAATTTATATAATTAATAACCAAATCGTAGGTTATTAATAAAAATACAATATCCGATTTGAAGCTAACATCATCAACAATAAAAAACTTTCTAAAACGGGGTATTTATATATATTTGTACTCCATTATCGCGGAGTATCGGAAACTCATAAAAACAAAAATACATGGTAAATACCCCATTTAAATAGTTTTTGTGGTAAAACATGTTGTATATTTAAATAAAGTGGTAATTATTTTTTCAGTGCAGCTACCAAAAATAAGAAATAAGACTCAATGAAGGCTTGGTTGGGAAGACTGACAATGACAAACGAAGAAGGGTTATCATTACATAATTCAAGTGTTTTCTAAGAATTACGTACCTCTTGCGTGTTTCTCGTGTTCCTCTTAGTAATATCTTTCTCGAACTGCCATTGCAGGTCGCTAGATGCGTCTCTTCTGTCATTTAAATGATTTGAATCAATAGCATTCAGTTTAGCGTCTTCTTGCCTAGTTTGTTTAGGCTGGTCATCAGGGTTGTAAGTCGGAAGGAAGTATCTCAGACCGTAACCAGGTAGGCTTTGCGAGCTCAAAACCTGGGAAGGAGTGAAGTAGTCTCCGGGTTGAATTGGTTTCGCTTGTATGGGTTGACGTATGGGTATGTACGAGTTGACGAATCGTTGCGCGTTGTTTAGCGGCGGCGGAGAGTAGACAACTTGAGTATATCTCGGTTGTGGTATGAAGAGTTGAGGTCTCCTGTTGAATAGAAAAGTAGTACAATTAGTCTTCGCTATCTTGATTGTAACCTGCATACCTAACCCGCATAACAATTCGCACAACTAGAAGATGTCGACACCGATTGTCTTTAGATGGTAGTATTAATAGTAGTAATAGATGTGTAAAGTCATTAAAAATTAATAAGTTTAGTTAGTACCTCTATACTCTACCATCAAAAGATTCATGAACGTTATTTGAGTCTTAAACTTAGCTTATTTGCGTAATCATTAAATTAGCATAGTTAGCAAATACGTGGGAAAATCTAAAAATAAATTAATTCTTTACAATGATGGCACAATCATGCAATGTTGAAGAATAAATCACAATAACCTTGTTTTTGTAAATTAAAACCTTTCACGTACTTTAGATTACTACTTATTAATTTAATCTAGATCTCACGAAACCGAAAGCGTCGAGGATAGAATATTCGTTCTTACAGTCAATGAGAGAGTATGTGTTTCATTCAATATTTTTTTATTTGCGACTTGAACCGTCTGGTCTGGTTTGTGGAATCGGAGGATCTTGGTCGTGTCACTGTCTCTCGTGGACTGTCGGTTGGCCGGTCTATTGTGTCGTCGTGTATCTGTTCCAGAAGAGAACGTCGGTCGGCCAGCCGGTCAGTCAATGTCTCGTCGGCAAGGAGGTCGGACGCCCCGACACGACTGTATCCATGCCCATACTCTTCAGTTGTAGAATCGTCGATGGTGTTTTGAGATCATCACATTCATCATTCATCGTTTAGTACTAAGATCATTATCTATCAATCATACAGAAATGTCACGGCAGGGTGTTCTTAAGTTTGAGGCTATATCTCTCACTGAGCATTAGTGTCAAGCATGTAATTAAATTGTTACTAAGTATTTATGCTTCTTGATAGGAATGCAAAAAGACTGTGAACGAGGTAATTGATGCGTATGAACGTGAGCTGTACCATCGGATTCAGAATTGCATTACCAATCTATGAATGAAATTATTGATAAATTGGCCATACATTTTTTTACCCGATTTGACATTTGATCATCTTTATGAAACAGGTTGCTATGCATTTTTTTAAATTTCAGATAATGTTTAGTGAATCTGCAAACTACAATCATCAAGTAAATGTATATGAATCTTAGGAAAACAAGGAAACTCATAATATTTAAGTATGTACTTGTACAACTGAACTGAAAGGATGTGAACCTTTATAAAAAAATATGTCTCAAAACTTAAACCTACAACCTCTGGAATTATTTCTTTAGCAAAGTTAATGAGATGCACCGAGATGTGGTGGCCTGATGGCAGTATAAGAACGTCATGCCATTCTCCTTAGCAACGAGAACTGGCGCAATCTAGTGGTCCCAACCACATAAAGGAGACAGGAAAGTTGACGATATTTTTTTGTTGGTGAGGGTCACCATATGCTTAGTTTATCATAATATCTATGACCCGTCATACCATTGAGCATTAGGGTCGGGTGTGTCGTTAGATCGTTCCTCCCACACCGGCGCCGGAGTCCGGAAGGGCTGCACGGGGGGCAGGTCGCGCTCCGGCGGCGGCGGCTCGATGGGCCCGTCCTTCGTGCCGAACTTCACCATGATTGCTTGTGCGCATGTCGCGTACAGCACCAGGCAGGTCAGCAACTGGAAATATTAGGCTTTAAAGCAATGCCGCAGTGTCACGAGGTAATAATTTTTAGGGCTAAATAGGAGTCGGCACGTTTGGATTTGCACGGTAGAGGAAATATCAAAAATAGGAACAAATCAAGTAGGTATTTTGAAGAATAAGTCCAAGCTCTTTAACTAAAAGTGTTTTTTCAAGGATATCTTAGTACAATATTGTGAGTTAAAAAACATGATATCTTGAATGTGGCAGGTTAGTTTTGTATAACATAGGCTACATAATATATTTACAGAGCCGCGCAGAACATTTGTACTAACTATTTACACTCGAAAGTTTCGGGTCACTAGCATTTTCTTGAATATCTCAAAAGATATCTGTAAATTTTAAAGATATTTAAGTTTATGTTATACATAAAACATATATAAGTTTATGTTGCTGACCCGAAATTTTCTCTCTCTCGAGTGTAAATGTAATAAATGCTATACTTAAAAAATACTTCATAAATATTATTGAAATAGGTAACATTTTCCAATATGGGTTAGGTTAGTCTATGAAAATACAATGCAAAAAATAGATCGTATGAGGAACGAGCTAACCAAAAATTCAATCTGACGTAATAACACATACGCACACACATTTCACATTTAACATGCTCTCGTGTTGCAAGAGGAGGACTGGATGCAAGCGGACGTGTCCTGTAGGTATGTCACATAACAGTCCTTTACAACTTTACACCCATAAACAGTAAAACTGTCGTCCATATACAGGTGCGTAAATTATCTCCGCTGTAATTTACATAATTAAGTAAAACATGATAGTGATGTTAAATAGGTGGTTTTCTTAGAATGACATAGGAAAAAAATTCGCTACGTGAGGTTACCAATTACAAACATTACAAATGATCAAAGATATAAATTACTCCATACAATAAACATAAGTATAAACATAATTTACACACTTAAAAAAATAACAAATGCTATGACAAATACAAGAGATACCTAAGAAATAAATACGACTATGCTATGACTAAAGAAAGAGTCGAGTGTAGGTATATATGAGAAAAGATAAAACGCCTTTGCCAAGAATCTATTTTCGCATCGAACCACAGGTTAAGTTACAAATATAATCGGAGCCAAGTATTACACATACAGTTAGAAAAATAGTGACCATATTCACTTGCATGACGTACAAGTTACTTACTTATAATCGTTTTCCATAAATCAAGCGAGACCTAAAAAAACTGATGGATAAATGCACCGATTTGTCGTTTAAAGTAATCCTACAGACCTGGCGTAATTCCATGCACATTTCTCATGCAGGTAATTTAAATTTCAAATTAACTGCATAACTGTTGTCTCGTTCATAGATGTCTAGCCAAGTACTGTCAATTGTGCGCAATATGTGTTTAATAAGACTTAATATATATTTTAAAAACGTTCAAAAAATTAAAAAACCAATGCTTCCGCAACCACCTGAGCCATTTCTGAGATAAACGTAACATTATTTTTTTATGCACAGACAAATACCCTCTTAACCTAAATGTGTATTCCAACGTTTCTCCGTTTTATTGGGGGGTATTTTATTGGCGGCCTAAAGGAGCTTCATCACCTTTCCCTATAACCAGAGGACTGGTTAAAAAATCAAAGTCGTAATAAAACGGATTTGTGAAGAATGCATCGAAATAAAGCCATATGACAATTATTATGTTGATTATGGGGTATGTACCGCCACGCGCAACATAATTGTACCTAAGTATGATTGATATCAAGAATAGGGCTCTAGATATATAGAGAAAGTTGAAGGCACGAGACTTAGAGGCCATCCCCCTGCAAGATGGTGTGCCCAAATTACTGCACCCATGCAATTAAAACTGCGCGAAGCCATGTGCGTAGCAAGGGATAGAAGCCTGTGGAGGAACCTGATCTTCAACAGAAGGACATGATGTCACGATCCTCAGTTTGAGGGAACGACTGATGATGATGATATAGAGAATAAACCTATAATACACCTTTTTTGCCTATAATGACAGAATTAATGTTTTTGTAAACAAAAGCTTTAAAATAGCAGTGAAAATGGGATAGTTTTTATGCAAAGGCATTAAATAAACAAGAGAAAAAACTTATGTACAGTCAGCGTCAGAGATATGTGACCCCCCTAGGTGTAAAACTGGAACTCTCGTTCGACACGAGAATCGGCATTTACCACACTGTCATTTAATTCTTTCAAAAATGAAATATCTCAAATGTGCTTGTCAGCTAAGCTGGGATCGATCCTGGGGCCTCGGGCTCACACTCATTCGCTTCACTCATACATTAGTCCGGCTTTTTTCCGCTGGGCTATCGTAACACTTGGACTACACAACAAAAATATGAACCAGTTCTTAGCAGGCTGACCGGCAATAGAGAACTATAACAAAATCTATAAAAATGGACTTTATTGTCAATGGCGGTTATGCCGCATCGGGTTGCGCAGCGTTGCATTTTCATTGGAGCATCGCTGATAATGGCGTAAGCGCCATCGACATCAAGGTCCCTTAACATAGATATTCTGTTCGAACTATTATATCTATACCCGTCCCTGTTTTGCAAGCTTGTCTTGGATCATATTAGTAATGTCTTTGGTTTATCAATATTTTCCTACCCTCATTTTATTTCCACAGACGACTAACAACGACTTTTACCAATTACATTTTAAGGTTTAATTTACTGGAGTAAATGCGTCTAGTTATTTTGTGGAGAAAATTTGTTTGAGGGTAAGTCATAATTTGCGTGTGCGAATCATACCTGTGTCGCAACGCAATTACGATCTCTCGACTTCTTAAATCCTTTTGCATTTCAAGCAATTGAATAACTGCCCCCGTCCGTTTTTTTGTGTTTCAATGACAATATGGTTCGATAAAATTGTGGTTCTTTGGGAAGAGAACAAAAGTATTAAACAAATACCACGAGTACTGAATATAACGGTAAGTTTGTAACCTGTGACTCCATTGAGACATTTATTTTTTAGTAAAAACAGTAAAATGTTATCAATAAGTTAAGCCACCAGATTTTGTTGTGAGGATTTACTGTCGTGTGTTTACCTATATATGGGATAAGATAGAAAAATATATTTAACGGAAAAGTCTTTTAATCGGCAGCTTTTTTTATGTGAAGTAATAGGTATAGTCTTAGAGCCATGTTTATTTTTAAAGCTATTTGAATTTTTTAAGTTTTATCATAAACGAGCAAATTTAATACGTATTTTTACTTGCAGAGAAATACGATTCGCAGATGGGTGAGAATCGTTATATCGTATTTACTGACGAGAAATATTTTAAGTCAGACGAAGATGGAAGAAAAATATTGTGGCGCAGAAGTGGAGAGCGATTTGACCCCAAAAATATGCTAGACCTTAGAACAAGCGGAAGGATATCATTAGGTGAGTAAATTATATTAAGTATACAATTTTCATTACCTGCACTTTAAAAAAAGCTGTGATTTCAGTTTTACGTTTTTCAAGTTATGGTATGCTCATGAGATTTTTTTTTTAGCGTATTGGGGCTGGATGTCATCTATGGGGCCCGAGCAGCTCGTTGAAATTGGAGGCCGAATGAACAGCGAGGGATACCTCGAAGTGTTACGTGACGTCATGTTGCCTTCCGTTCGCGGCGCCTATCCCGAAGGACAAATTTATTTAGTGCAAGACATAAATCATTGGTGCAAGACAATAGTGCAGTGCATCGTTCCCGTATAGTGAAAGAGTGGTTAGCCTTACAAACAGACATCACTGTATTAGATTGACCTTCTAAAAGCCCTGACCTCAATTCTATTGAGAATTTATGGTGCTTTGGGACCCTACACAAGTCAAATCAAGACAAAACTTAGACGAAGAAGTTTATAGAAAGTGGGAATTGATGAGGAACATCAATGTATGTTCAAACATGGTTTCAAGCATGAAAAGCCGGCTAAAATAGGTGGAAGATAAAAAAAGGTTATCCTCTACGTTATTAGTAAAAATTGTGAAAAAAATGGTGTTGTTGGTATTTCTCCATTATTGGGCAAATATTTACTCCATGCAAGTTTTAAAATAATGAGTAGGTATAATGACGCTATTGTATAAGTAGTGTCTAACAAATTATATTGTTTTTTTGCAAATAACAAGATAGTGCTTAGACAAGTAGGCTTTTCCAAGTGGTAACTGGTTAATTTCTACCTTAAAAACCATACATATTGTTAGCCATTTAATGGGAGCTGTTTGAATTCGACCCAATTAGTGGAGAAATACCCTATGCTTACTAAGATTGTGGTAAGGTTGCATTGCATTGGTAACGTGCTAAGAGATGAATTATTGCTATCTTTGATAACATGTTGTTTCTCTTTGCAACGTTAAATAGCTGGTTTAGATTACGTATTACATATTGATAATGGCATACAGACTGGTAGGGCGAGGGGCGGTCTAACCTATACTCATTTTTTAAATTGTTTTTTGAATAGCCCATTTTATACTTAAAAGCCTCTTCCCGCAATTTCCACAACTCCCACCGCTGTGTCCCGCCATCTCTGTCTAAAGTAAAACTGAAAAATTGTGTTAAATGCAATAAGAATATTAATTTATAATCAAAGAAAAGGGAAACTATACACTTCACTTATAACCGAGTAGTTTGGTATTGCTTATAAAAAAAGTTATGACCCAACTTGTTTTTACGGTAAGTAAAATGTAGGTATAATCTAAAGTAAACAACCAAAGTGTAATGCCTTATAAAGTTTAACAGCATGCAGGCCACCAATACCACAATTTTAAACAGTAAGAGTTAATCTAAAGGTATTTTACTTGTTAACTTGAAGTTTCACTGATGTATAATTGACTACACATTATCATTATAATTTAATAAGTAAATAATTATTTAGCTGTAAAATATATAGTAATCAGTTTACAGAATACGCATAATATATCTACTGTCATATATATATATATATATATATATATTACCCCCATTATTCAGTTAGTAAACAATATTTAATATAATAGTATTTAAATACCTACTTAGTTAATAAAAAGTTACCAGTGACTATGGAATTTTCATTATTAGTCCTTAAAAAAAGATTTTAACTTCTATTTTAATTAAACTTACTATATTATAGGAAGTTAATAAATTGTTAATAAAAAAGAAGAAGTATAAAAATACAAAAAGTATCCTCTACGTAGATTCGAACCGCGAACCTAGTGTTTACTAGTCTGTTACACTATCCATCACGCTGCACGGACGCTTGTGAAGTTAACGAAATTATTGTTCTAGTTAAAAATTGTTTAAAAGGGTATGTTACCGAGTTAATAACTGAGTAGGTAATAAGGAATAACAAAACGTATAAAATAAATATTTGTGGTAATGTAAAAAAATTTAAAGTAGTATTATAAAAAAAAGTTAAAAAAAAGCAAAAAGTGTGATTCTTATGCTGGGGTTCGAACTAGCGACCACATTTGTCTATTGCTGGAGGGGGGTCACATAACTCTGACGCTGACTGTACTTGTATTTTGATACCTTAACTCAGACCTTCTTAATTATATTCTGATTATGTCTGTTTGCGATAAATTCATATCATACACACTTCAAGTGACTTACTAACATGAAACCTCAAAGAAATGTTAATAATCAAAGCATGAAACAGACATGGAACATAATTTCAAATGGCTCATTGCTTATTCACTTCCATTAGCGGTTACCAATAGCATCTATATTGCCAATGACTCCTACTTATATTTCCAATAAAATTATTCATCCATAAAAAGCTAACACTGTTTAAAATTACAAGATAATTTACTGTGCTAACTTTCCTAAACAGTACATGCTACCATAATGTTATGTAAATGTTCATATCGTTATTTACATTCACATATTTTTCTGTTTACGCTGGCAAAAGTGTATATTCGTCCTTTTTGAAGTGTATAATGCTACTCATTGTTGAAAGCAACAACCGTCAATATATTTTTCGTAAGAATCTCACGCTTTTTCCGACAGCATCAATATGCCCTCTGTTTTCTAATATCTTATTAAATCCGTAGAAAACTGACAACGAAGGTAATTCCAAGTGGTGCACCGCTTTATAAAAGTATCATATTTTCGAAGAAGATTCAGATTAATTTAATTTCAATCTAGACCATCAATCTCAGCCTTGAATGACGGTTTCAGCGACTATTCCCACGTGAATTATCGTTGTAATTCTGCAATGAATGTAGTGTTACTGTAAATATACATCATTTTAGCAAACTAAAATGTAGCGAATTACAGCACCGTCATTTCGCTCGCCATTGTTAACTGATTACGAATGAACTTTTGTAACCTTCCACTCTTTACAAGAATCTAATTGAGATTAAGATGGTTCGGACGATCCATTTAAGATTTGATTAGATATGGAAAATGTGTTAATGGCTTTTAGATTAATTAAACGATACATACCTGCAACCTTGCCGAGAACATCATGTTATCTTGCTCTCAGGTAGTCTACCTTTTCATCCGACTTGATTCTGTAACAAAAATAACAAATGATATAAAAAACTGATAAACAACGCTCAAGGTGAGGCCGCTCAATAATAAACTGAATGAAAATATAATATTAGCAACACATCAGTCTTTAGGTACATTACAGAAATATAAATATTACAAATTGAATACTACCATTAAGCCGCCAAATGGCAGCAATAATGGTAGTATTCAATTTCGAAAGGCTTTGCCTAGTTGCTGAAAGTTTAATGTGCATAAAAAATACGCCAAAACAGTTTTCGTCATAGTTAAAAATTACCTACAGGGGGTATAATGCATAAATTGTATTTTAATGATCTGATATTGTTTGGAAATGTGTATTGTGAAATTGAAAAAGGTGAACAGGCCTGGCTAATCTTTCGCACACACAACAATGGTTAACTTAAATAGAGCTTGGCATTTAACTACTGACGCTACCGCGGTTGTTTAATGTGTTTAGTAGGCTGATTCTTTATCGCATGGGATGACACAGATTGCGATAAATTGAGATCAAACATATGTTTACATCATCTTTTTCGTTTAGGTTACGAACAAATTACATTTATTATTTATTACCATACATCGTAAACTGCGAGCAAAATTCATTGAAGTACTAGGGTTGTTATTGGTTGTCATACGTCATTTCAATGGATTTCGCTCGCAGTTTACGATGTACATATGTTTATTACAAATTACATATTCTTATATACAGTTTATGACTGAAGAGGTGATGGCTTAGAGGTTGCACCTTAGATTTATTAAAAAACAACGCTTAAAATAACATAAGGTCTTTTTTTAAACTTATAACATAACAAGAACGTGAATGACACGTAGTTATACGTAATTCTTTAAACAGCCCAATGTTTTTTCTGCCTTTTCGCCGAAAATTATATCGCCAAACTTCACTTGCCAACCAACGTTTCGCAGAAGTTTCATTTGGCCGAATTTCATTTCCCAACTTTACATAATCCAACCTAACCTAACCCAACCTAGTAGGCAATGATTGCGAAATAATTATTTTGTAAAAGTTATTCGGCCAAATGAAACTTCTGCGAAAAGTTGGTTGGCAAATGAAATTCGGCAATACAATTTTCGGCGAAAAAGCAGGATACCGAATATTAGTTGTTATCTACCTTCATTTCCCTACTGAGGTAGGTAAATTAGGTAAGAAAGTAAAACGCTATCAGAGAGTGCAAAGTTTAAATAGGTAATCAAAGATTTATACAGGATGGATAAATGTTTTAAAGCGGTTTGTTTTCTATATATACTGGTTTAATATATCAAACATTATTTTATTTTTAAAAACAATCAAATTTATTCACGTTTTCGAACAGTTCTAGGTAATGTTGATTAAGTCTCTTGCACTAAATAATGAGATTTCATAAATGCACTTCAGACGAGTAAGATCTAACGTTTAAATTGACTAGTGAATTAAAATATCAAGTCTTAATAGCTGGTTCCATTCCAGGTTAGGTAAGCTTGTCTAAAAATGTCTTAAAAATACGAAATATTTCATTTATATACATAGAAATAACTATTTATGGTAGTTCCTTCCGGGCGCATAGATTTTTCCCCACACTATATACGACAATGATGTTTTAATGCTACTCTTGGCATAACTCAAATACCACACGAGTGATGAAAAAAATCAACCGATTGCTACGCTAGTTGAAATATTTATGTTTCACAGCTTTGCATTAATAAACATAAAGCTGTCCTCATATTACTCAATACGGTTATAGCAAGATATTAAATATTATTATAAAGAGGTTAAAAGAAATGTCGTCGAATTGTATAAAACGTTATGTTCGCACACGATCTTCAATTACTGTCATACGGAACTTTTTTTATGTAGTTACCTACTTGATTGAACAGCTTATATTTAAAACGTAAAGACGAAAACAAACAAGCCCATTTATCAGGCTGTACATTTTTGTCAAATTACCCCCAAAAGTTGTTATTATAGGGATATAGGTAAGGGTATATGTATCAGTTAAATCGGTCCAGTACTTTTAAAGCAAATTGAATTTGTAATAGAGACAGACAGACAGTTACACCATAAAGGTTCCTTTTTAGGGTTCCGTACCCAAAGGGTAAAACGGGACCCTATTACTAAGGCGATTATAACACCAGCGCTGATTAGACAGTTGAAATTTTCACAGATATATTTATGTTGCCGCTATAACAACAAATAATAAAAAACAAATTAAAATATTTAAGGGGCTCCCATACAGCAGACATGATTTATGCAGTGTTTATAGATAATGGCACGGAACCCTTCGCGGGTTCGACTCGCACTTGGCTGGTTTTTTACCGTTTTTGGTACAAAACCCTATTTTTTTTTCGACTGTATAGCAATGTTAAATGTTAGCAAAGCAGAAACAAATTATATTAGCAGACAAATATGTTATGAAACTGTGTAGCGTATACTAAAAAAAAAAAGTTTTTGAATAGGCAGCTATTATAAGATAACAAATGTAAATAAATAAAAGTAAACGCCCGAGTTTTTCAGTTTGGAATTATAGCAGTTTTATCAGCCATTAAACCCTAATTTATCATGATTAAATAGCGTAACAAACTACATTTCAAAAGTAAATCGTTGGTTACGTACCCTCTTCGGCTACATGTACCTAACCAGTCACATAAACCATGGTAATTTCAAAACTGAAGCCTAATTCGGTTTCAAATATAGTATCATTATCGATCTTATCTCTATTTGCCGAGATTTACGATGCTATTTTATGTCAAACGTCATTCACGGGAGTTATAATAAATTAGACGGCTGTCGCCGGCCCGCGTCGTTGCCTAGTTGGGCATTTTATTTCCCTAACGGTGTGAGGGAATTTGTCATAAAGCGGAGCTGCATTCCGGCGGCACAGGCGGCTTTCTGCAATAAATTAGGAACGCGCCCGCCTCCTTGTACGGGACAAGTATGAGTTGTGAAATGCTTTTTTGCTTGCCCACTCGCTACTTAATTTACCTCCAGTCTGTAATCGCTTGACATATGATGCTCTCTTACAATGCGTGGAGAAATGCCTCAGTGACAGCTCTCTTATATGCAGCCACCGTGACCACTACGGGTTGGATAACGCCGAAGAGTGATCATATTTTTTTCTAACGTAAATTTAACTCGTAACACAGCATTAGGTACTATTATCATTACTTAATTATGAGCATAATCGCTAGAAATCCATGCATAACTAACACTTAGATACCTTTCTGTATGCATATTAGGCTATTTGTTTTCCCTCAAATATGCGGTATAATTTGCATTATAAAAAGGTGTAATTTTATACCTAGGCGTATCTTGGAATAGCTGCATAGACAATGAGGACAAACATGCAGAGTTTAACGAGCCTAGAGCGCTGCTCGCTCGGGCAGCCAACATAATGGCTCTCCTTGGCTCAGTGCCTTGACAGTGTGTCAAATAACAAAGAGGCAACATTAGTCAGGACAAGTAATGCAAATTTATCACACCCACTTATCCAATGGATCGTGATTCGCGATGTAAATTTTGATTTGTTGCACTGAACTTGGTTGGCATGACATCGACGTGACGTGATAATTTTAGTGAATAAATTAAAACCTACGTTTGTGTAATTGAAAAAATTAAATATGCAACCATTAAATAGTATTTTATACAATCGTGACATAATAAAGAGCTTTACAATCGAGTACCGTGTTTAGGCCACGAAGCTTGCTGAGTGGCCTAAGTAAGGTACGAGATTGAAAAGCTCAATTATGTCACTATTGTATACAATACTTTTTCTACGAGCACTCAAATTAGGCAAGTCGGTTAGAATAGAGTTCAATAAATGCGTAACAATCTGCTGCCTCTATATTGTGGCGTGCGCCGCCCGGCCACGCTGTCGCGGTCGGGCGGCGCTCGACACCTGAGAGAACTATAATATTGTAAAGTAGTAATTATTTAAGATGTCGGAATATTACTAGGGATTTCTACCTACAATTTCGACACCTTAAATAAAACGTACTATATGAAAATCCATTTTAGTTTTGTCGACAAAACTAAAATAGGTGTCAAGCGCCTCCCGGCCACGCGGCGAATATGCGACCATCGAAATGTATGCGCTAGTAGTTCTCTGTACTAAGTCTCAATTCAAGCATTATAGTCGGCGAGTAGAAAAAATATATTTAATTCAGAAAAAAACATTTACATAGACAACATATGAATTGACTGTACATCATAGGCTGCACCATTATCGACTAGGTCATGTATCAATTGGATTTTATACTTCTACTTCTATGGCAGTTCCCAACGAACGCTCAAAATGATGACCCAAACATGTTTTCACATCTTTGAACCTTCAAATAGAATTCCGCGACTCTATTTAATACTGAATTACTCGTAAGTGGCTGATTGCCTGTTTAAGTTTAGTAGCTAATAAGAATCGACAATTATTTGGTAATTGGACTGAACTTGCAAATTAGCCATTATTTCCAGACCGCTTTAACACGAATTAGACTCATAATTGTACAGTAATTTTCCTGAGTGTGAAATCTGGATCTTGTCAGTTGGCAGCGGTAGTACTAGCCGCTGATTAAGTGGGTGACTACTTAATTACTCCACAAAATTGCTTTACGTGATTCAGCTGTTATTGTTTCTTTTTTTATTAGATGTTTGTTTGTTTAAGTAACATAACAAGTTTTAACTGTCACTACTCGTGTAGTATGTTTATTTTTATTTTGTTTTGTATGTTTCGATTTTGTAGGGACAGATTAGCTACAGAACCTAAGCTCATTCATTCATGACAAAAAGTCGTGGTTTACAGTATGTTGAGTGCTTTATCTAATAATAATAGTAAGAAACTATTGGTTTAAAGAGGTTGCACTTTTTACTCACAGTTTTCATAATTAATCTCATAAGTTATTTTTTTATTTGGCATAAACCCGATTATCTTAAACTTGTATCAGTAACTATGTAGGGTAAAAGTCTAATGCTGTGCGAATTTCCTTAACATACAAGGTATTATATGACACGAGTCGTATGTTACGTGTCCGCAGGTTGCGTGTGACGAGGAAGGGCCAGGTACTGCACTGGACATGCCCATGCCCTTTCTCCTCTATACTAAAATATAGGTTTTACTTTCCAATGTAGTACAATCACTAATGTAGGTATATGTGTGATAATCATGCGTTAACTGATTTCTCTTCCTATGCACACTTGTCAGGATATACAGAAAGTTGAATAAAATATCTATAAATACCTTTATGGAGAGAGAGAAGTGAACAAAACTTCAGATTTTCTGGACTATGTAAAAAACTATTCAAAAATTTTCAAGAAGGTGTGTTTAACTGCTAAGGCGAACTATACTAGTGCAAAAATAAAAATGTCGGACAACAAGGTGAAAACAGTGTGGAATATTATTAATAAGGAAGCTGGTAAATGTAAATCACGCGATTGTCAAGTCAACATTGTCTCGGAGGAACAACAGGTCATGTCAAATGACGATGTTGCCTCGGCATTCGAAGATTATTTCTCTAACATAGCATTAAATACCACAAAATGCCTACAATCATCTTCGTCTCAAGCTCATTCCTTACTTTGCGCTAATATTAAGAAATGTAATACGATCTTTGAATTTGACCTAGTGGATTCCGAAAAAATTGTAAAGTCATTCAAATCACTCAATTTAAAGAAAACTGAGGACTTATGGGGAATATCAGTTGTAGTCATCAGCAATATCATAGACGACATAGCGCCTTACTTAGCCATCATTTATAACAATTCAGTTTCACAAGGTGTTTTTCCAGATCTAATGAAATGTAGTAAAGTCATACCTCTATTTAAATCGGGTGATTCTAGTGATCTAAATAATTTCCGACCGATATCGATACTTCCTGTACTAAGTAAAGTCTTTGAAAAGATAATGTTAAATGATCTACTGGGGCACTTCAACAGACATGGACTGCTTACAAGCAATCAGTTTGGTTTCACAAAGGGACGTTCCACAACCGACGCTGCTGCAGAACTCATTAAACATATTTTCAATGCTTGGCGAAACAAACGTTATGATGCAATTGGTATATTCTGTGACCTTTCAAAAGCTTTTGATTGTGTAGATCATAGAACGCTCATTCTTAAATTAGAACACTATGGTCTTTCAGAAAATGCCCTGAGTCTCATGTCTTCTTACCTTAGCAATAGAACACAAACAGTTGTTGTAAATAAAACCCAGTCTAAAGGGACTTTAGTAAAATTAGGAGTGCCACAGGGTTCCATTCTGGGCCCATTCCTGTTTTTGGTTTATATAAATGATTTACCTTGTGTAGTACAAAACCTTTGTGGTATGATTTTGTTTGCCGATGAT
Source organism: Pammene fasciana (assembly GCA_911728535.1). NCBI lineage: Eukaryota > Metazoa > Arthropoda > Insecta > Lepidoptera > Tortricidae > Pammene > Pammene fasciana. The sequence goes on from OU452279.1 coordinate 8,583,241, forward strand.
ACATCTTTAATTTTCAAAGTTGAACGGCAATCCAATGATTTATCTGTAATTAACAATACACTAGCTGGCGTACTAAACTGGTTTACTACTAACAATCTGTTACTTAATGCTAAGAAAACTAAATGTATTCGATTTGTTTTGCCAAACGTGGCACCAATGGACACTAATATAGTTATAAATGGTGAATGTTTAGATATAGTAGATAAAACTGTGTTCCTTGGTTCAACGTTGGACAAAAATTTACAATGGAGTCCTCATATAAAAAAACTCGCTCTTAGACTAAGTTCAGCCGCTCATGCCGTTAGAAAAATTAGACAACTGACTAATATTGAGACAGCTCGCTTAGTTTATTATAGTTATTTTCATAGTGTAATGTCATATGGAATTCTGGTTTGGGGCAAAGCAGCTGACATACAGACTATTTTTGTTTTACAGAAAAGAGCCATTCGCTTTATATATAACTTAAAGGCAGGTACATCAATTAGAGAATTATTTAAAAAAATTAATATTTTAACTCTTGCGTCCCAATATATCTATGATAATATTATTTTTGTTGTAAAGAATATACACACATTCAAGAAGAATTCTGACATCCACAGCTATAACACTAGAAATAAAAACAAGCTTGCTACCAGACGATGTCGTGTCCGCAAAGCATATAAGTCATTTTTTGGCCAGGGTATTCATATTTATAACAAGTTACCCGTCGATGTTTTGAATCTATCATTTCCCGCTCTTAAGAAATACTTGAAAAAAACTTTAATGTCAAAGGGTTATTACAGGGTCGAGGACTATATGACAGACATATATGCATGGCCCAAACCAGAATCTATAAAATCATCTAACATTTAGAGGACACAGTTCAAGTAAGAAAGAATATCAAACGTATTGCGAAGCAGTCAGATTTGGATTTTATTTTTATTTTTCATTTTAATTACACAATAGGCAGGTACATGTCTGTCTCTCAAGCTGTTTTGATATGCCTTCTTGAAGAACTACGCATTATTGTATATAGTATCTTTAATGTATTTGTAGTACTGTTTTGAAAAAATAAGTCCCGCCGAGTTTCTTGCCGGTAATAAGTAATACTTCTCGGGTCAGAGGTGTAGGGTTAGAACCGGTGGTAGTTTCTTTTCTCTCTGACGTTCATAAGTGCATTGTAATGTGCCTAAATTGAAGAATAAATATCTTTTATCTTTTATCTTTTTATCCTGCCAATAGAATTTTAAATGTAGAAACACCCATTCAGAGTCAAACGTGCTTTGCCCAAAATAAAATTAAAAGTGATTTAATATTGAATATCTATGAATTGTACATATGTCTTTCCCACCCATTCATGGTGAAATAAGTCCGCACCTCTGGCAGGTGTATGTCGAAGCCAACGCGCAGATTCCTTTTCAATAATTTAATGAAACGCACTAAGCGGATGCTGTCCCTGCCCGTGTCATGGGACGCACGCAGAGACAGCACCCGCCATGGTGTAAGGACTATGGAGAGTTAATGGAATCTAGAATACTAGGCCTCGGTGAAAAGTATGAACTAACAACTGTGCTATTGGATGAAGAAACGGACGCCTGCCTAATAAAACGGTACCTATCCATTATTAGATGCTATTATTATACAAATGTTAACGCAGTTTTTATTGTTCTGAATTACAGTTATAAATTTAATTGTAATAAGCAATTTATTATTAATATGAAATCGTAGATTATCCTTAGATGTAATCTAGTATTATTACAAATGGATTTCTTTAGTTGAAGGTTAAACATGTTTTAGACAGTTTACCAAAAAAAATGGATATAAATATGTAAAAGTTAATAAATAGAAAACCCTGGCGCCTATACTCATGAAGCATGACTCTGAAATATCGTATGGCTCTAAGCTAGCCGCACTCATGAGTGATGAGTGTGGTGAGCTTGCATTTGTCAAATGACATCATGAGTTACATGGGACAAGGTTAGTTCGTCCATTCCTCGTGGATAGACGTAAGGTGACATAGTTGACACCTGATGATTTACAAGCATCATATGATATTCACTGTAACTAATTCTTCTAAAATATATAACTCGAGAGTCGTTTATTGCTCTTAACGACTTGTATAACACACATTAAAACTAATATTTAATATATATAAAAAAGTAGGTAGTTATCTCGAGTTGTTTATTTAGAGGAAATTTGGAGGGATTACTTATGAAATCAAGTGATTAAACGAATCTCCCGCAATCTTTCCAATGCCTAAACTACCTACATAGTTCGATTCATTAATATATTTAAATAATAAACAAAATGACTGTTTTTAATAATAATTGTCATTTGGCATTTGTTTGTTTTGTTTGAATTTGTTGGTACAAAGGCGCGTTTTTCAGATAAACTAGTTATATTCTTTAAAATATCTGATAAATAACGGAATTCATGCTCGTATTATCTGCACGATACTAAAACAATAAATCATTATTTTATGGCAAACCGTAAAGGTAATTTAGGTTACTTAAGTATATTAAGTATAAAAGATAATCGGACGCGTTATTGGGGTCAGAAACTTTTTGGTGCCTACAAGTAGAGTACGAGTTAAAGTGTTCAGATTTTTTTTTTAATTTGATACATTACAATACACTTGTGAACGAAAAAAAAACAGTTAAAGTTATCTTTTCTGTGGACATTATAAAATAAATGGACTTAACAAGCCAAAAGCCTAATACAATAAAAGTTGAATTTTCTTGTTAAATTATTTTTAACACAAATCTTCCGTGAGAGTCGAAGATTGCTTGTGTTTGATATTTCCTGTAAAATCTTTATCTGTCAATGAAAATCGTTTTCTTCGAATCTGTATGTATAGTAAAAGCATTAATATAATAATAAATACCCAAATCGTTAACTTTTGTATTATTCACAGAATTGTCGCCCGTTTTCGTGAATGTTATCTGTCACAGTCAGTACCTAACTTGTAGATAGAGGAGAAAAACTAGTGATACAAGTAATGCAGTACGATAAGTAGTGGTAATGTAAAGTAATAGCTACATAGATAGTGTTAGTAAGCTAAAATATATATATAGCCTAACCAATACAATAGCATAACAAATATACTAAAATAGACGCAGACAAGAAACAATAGAGGTACCAATATCATAGTGTGTAAATCTAATACGGGCGATAAATTAAACCAGATATAGAAATCATTAATTAAGATGTTTTTTAAGTCACACTTAACTGTGACCCAATAATTAATTTTTGAATATTTTATCAGGAGTAATTTACTGTAAACATGGTATTGAAAGTAACTGTCAACGAGCGTTTAACGCTAGTGTCTTGGCATTACATTGCAGGCTGAATATTTACTAAAAGTTATCTAATTACATTTCTTATGTCCTATACTAATCACCGTTAAAAGATTCGCCCGTATTAGATTTAGACACTGTATAAGTTATTATTCTCGTATATTTATTTTCTTTCTTAAGTTAGGCTTTTTACAATATGAATGTAAAATTAAAATAAAATATACCATACAAAACAAAAACAATATAAAACATAAACACATTATAAAAAACCTAACCTAGAGTGCCGCCGGCAGCAGGGCAAGGCCCAGGCTACCGGTGGTCAGGGCCGCAGAGAGAGGAACCTTCGGACTATACGCGCCGTGTCCAGGATTACCGCCCTCTGAATCTGACCCTTGATCCAACCACAACCCCGTAGCGAAAATCTCTCAAGATGTTGGTCGAGACTCTTCGCTATGAGACCGTTCACAGAAACAACTATCGGCACAATGATTTTTATACATTATGTTTAACTTAATTAGCTTTAAAAAAATTGTGGAACACATTTATTATTAGGTAATAGGTTTAAAAAGCAATATCGAGGTCGAAACCGATTACTCGAGTTTTTTTTTTCACTTTAATGACAACTCTACGTAAGTCACGTTCACGCGGTTCTAATTTCAAAAACCATTTTTATACCGACCGGATGTGTCTTCTACTTCTCGATAGCTTGATGTAATAAAACACTATACATTGATAATACTAATGTTTATTCATGATAAATAATAGGCATTTGTTTTTACCACAGCTGAGTTACACATCCGCTTACACGATACGCGTATCAGAGTAATTAGAAGTCTCAATAAATTCATTAACTTGGCAAAAACAGCCACTGCATTGCATATCCATGGGTATAAACGGTTATTGTTATAATAACAAGCCATTGTTTAAGGAACACGGTAATTAATACCTACGTGGAAAACAAGGAAATAATAAAGTATGGACTGACATCTGTAAAAGATGCTAATCACAGGATGCATGGTGCAAGGGCAAGGTAGTAATAAATTAACTAGTGGTGGAAAGATGAAGATTACTAGTAATTATTTAGTAAAGATTTAAATCGTTGTTTGTAGTAGTGCCTTTAGGAAAACAAAAAAAAAAACTTTAAACTGCTAGTTATTAAAAAGTCAAGCTAAGTCGGATCGAATATTGCTCTTACTCATTTTCATCATATTAACGTCATAATAACGGCCTTCTAGCCTAGTCGGTAGTGACCCTGCCTATGAAGCAGGAGGTCCCGGGTTCGAAACCTGGTCAGGGCATTTATTTGTGTGTTTATCACGGATATTTGTTTCTGAATTATGGATGTTTTCTATGTATTTAAGTATTTATCTATATATCGTCACCTAGTTCCTCCTAGTTCCCACAACACAAGCCTTATTGAGCTTACTGTGGGACTAGGATGATTTGTGTAAGATTGTCCAATTCTATTATTTTTATACATGGTTTCAAAGTAATCCTACATATTTATATCGTACTTAATACGTAGGTATATCGTAGGAAACCTAGATTAGGTACTTACTGACTGTACAAGTCAAGTACCTACAATATTACTGATGGGATGGGAATATCACGTCACGAGCTTGAATTTACCTTTGTACTGATTATTCATATTTTAATTCACTATTTGTGTTTGATCGTAGCATAGAATGAATGTCAATATTTATACTTTCGCGTTCTTGTGTTGTTGATTTCACTTTTTAACAATAAACATACTCTTCTCTTGGGTAAATTCCTAGTTGTAAATATAAGTTAGTGGCTCTGTGAGGTTGTAGACCTCGCCAGCATATCTAAAACTTTATACACAGATAGAAATAATATCTTAATTCAAAACGCAAAACTCTCTTGCACGCGGTTTCTTAAAGAGAGTAATAAATACCTTAGACCAATAAACATGACTTGAGTTAAAAATATCATGATTTTTAAAAGAAGATTTAAAATTATTTAGCTTTAACTTTACCTATTTTTAAAGCGAATAGTAATGATTTGAGTTAAGATAATAATTATTTACGGCAGGTACATGAGTTATTGCCTGGTGAATTTCAGCGACGGAAAATATTCACATCTTGATTTAGCCCCAAACTAAGCAAAGCTTGGACTATAAATGTACTAAATCTAAATCCAAGGGGGGTGATTTTTGAGATTCGAGTACTCGAAAGTGACATTTACAACTCAGAATAAAACGATGAAATTATGTTTTAAAAATAACAGCGATAGGAATTTGAAATCATGAGTATTTAAACTATTAATTTCATGCGAAATATTGGCGGCAAGCTTTTGTGTGCGATTATTTACGAGCTTAAACTTTTTGAATTCGGGCGCTCGAAAGTCAAAAATTGGCCCCCAAGACTACTTAGGTAACCGCGATCATTGCTCATTAAATAAAATCATAGTAAACATTAACGTACAACCCTACCTTTTACTTTTGCTGCACTATGGGTAGACGCTTTAACTTGAAAGCTTCTTTCAAGATCAAAGACAAAAAATATAGACTTAAAAAACTTAAGAATACACCGCTATTTCCCCGACTGCGCGACGCAAAAGAGGGGATAGTGTTTAACAGTCTATATATGTATGTTTGTTCCTTTGTGGCACTCTAGAAGCAAAACGACTGGGCCGATTTAGATGATTCGTACGTCAATCGATTCGTCTTAAAAGCGCGAGTGTCACTAAAGACAAAATAGCAATCCAAATTCAATATGACGGCGGTCAGACGTCATATTGTAAAAAAATTAAAAATAAAAATTGACGTACTATGCCGAGTAGGGTATCATTGTTTAGAACTTTGAAAAGTATTATGAGGTCTCATTCATCATTTTTGATTTTGAATGACCGTTTAGGAATTATTATAATTTAAAATTGTTTAGCAACCATCTTACTTAAATTTCCATTTTATTAGGTATTTAGTTATAACAAAAATACGACGAACATATTATAAAGGTTGTTATTATTAACGTGAACATAATAATATGTGAATTTCAAATAAAAGGTACGGTCGACATCAAAAATATGTTTACACTTTTGCACCTTACTCCTTTCTAATAAGGTCCAAAAGTATAAACATTTTATGTGAATTTCAAGTAATAGGTACGGTCAACGTCAAAAATATGTTTACACTTTTGCACCTTACTCCTTTCTAATAAGGTCCAAAAGTATAAACATTTTATGTGATTTTATGTGAATTTCAAGTAATAGGCACGGTCGACGTCAAAAATATGATTACACTTTTGCATTTTAGTCCTTTCTAATAAGGTCCAAAAGTGTAAACATTTTTTTCACGCCACCTGCTCGGAAATGTGGCAAAAGAAGATCAAAATCCAAGCTGGAAAGTAAGCAATTGCTGTAGCATCTGAACAACTACTACAAGAATTGCTATTTTGCAGCAATGAAATGTCATAGTAGAAAAGTAAAATCCAGATGTCATTGCATTGGACCCGCCAATGAGAATCATTTAAATCATTAAAAAGGTCTTTTTTTGGGACCACTTTTTCATTCTAAAATAAAATAAGGTTGTTTATCGAACCAATTTACTTGTTTAAAAAAAAGAAACGTCAAAATCATTCAGATCACCCTTAAGGCGTTTTTACCTTTTTAACCGTTTGTGGTTTTCTATCAAAAAGTGGGTAAGGAGTGAACCGGCTATTAGACATGGCAACTTTCAGGGCCCAATCTGTTGTGTACCCTGCCTCTCCCTCTCCCTCCTTCAGCTCCCTACGGGCCCTACCTTTAATTATACCTACCAACCTGACAGATTGGGCCCTGCAGGTTGCAATGTCTAATAGCCGTTTGAGTCGGATTGAAGCAAACATCGTAAAACGCTTCTTAAAAGTGAAAAAAAAAAGTAATAAAGGTGGAGCGAGAAAAATACATATTGAATTGGATAATGTTTGACTGAAAAACAAGAAAGTTGTATTTATGCAGTAAAAATGAGTTCAATAAGTGTAGAAAATGTTATTAATACGCTGGCGCCCACCGAAATTCAAGAAACTGCACAGGCGTAGAAATTTGTTACCAGTGAAATCGCATCCTAAATAAGAAGGCCCATGAACAGTGATATTTTGTATACAATATAATATCCGACGAACAATTCATATTATGGAAGGATGGCGAAAAGAAGCATTTATTTGCAGAAAGTTACATGGTCGTTTACTTTATCGTGCTTGTTAAAAGCATATGAACCGTCAATATACCTATAAATAGTATCTATTAAAGTGTTTGTATATGCCAATTAATTTTTTATTTTATTTCCTCACAGTAGTCGTGAAAAGCACTATGTAATGTCTCGGCCGAAAGCGCTATAGGTGGACTCGTATCTTCGAGGGCCTCCCCTGGCGGGTCGGCCCTCGAACTAACTCGATCCACCTATAGCTTACTTTCCAGCCTCTACAACAATGTACTATTTGACGTCGACTGTACATCAAGTTAATATTTTGTTCAACTAAGAGTGAAGGAGCTGGTATGTATCCTCTGATATGGAGACTATGACTTGTCGATGATTAATCAATGATGTGCGTCAGAAAATTGACATATTTTCAATAACTAAGGGTAGTTAATAAGGGTAATGTTTTCATAAGTATTATTAAAGATGATTATAAGATTATCTATACATCTATATCTATCTATCTATATATATCTACCTATCTATACATATAATAAAGCTGAAGAGGGTCGAAAATCTGTACATTGGAGATATTAGTAAAAAAATGAGTTAGTAGCTCTTAGAATTGATAACAGAACACGTTTCGACGATTTTTACACAGATAGAAAAAATCTCTTCAACCAAAGAAACCTATTTGAATCAAGAGATATCCAGTTTCCCATATAAGGAAAAAATAAAATTCTTTATTTTAAGATATAAAATGTTTCAAAGTTTATTACTTAACCTAATAAATTCAATACTTTATCCGAGATATAAAAATCTTCTTTTTAAAATAGCTTAATATTCTCACGAAGGGCGTTTGAATTTTGTTTTTATATTGTATTTTTTTTAAATTGAACTTTATGTGTCTTAGTGCAATACATAAAGAACTTAAGCCAAGAAACTTTGTTTCTTGGATGAAGACTCATAGTTTAAATTGAGAATTGAATTTCTCCACGGAAACAAGAAATCGCATTAGTTCAAGAGCATGTGTTACTTGATGTAAAATTTGATATTTTCACACCAAGATCTAAAATTCCTTGGCGTATGAAATCGATTACTTGAAACAAACAATAACATTTTCTAAGGCGGTTATCACACTGGCGCGGATCCGCATGCGGCACCGGTGCGCGAGCGAGATAGCGCTCTGCATGTGTATAGCGCTATCTCGCTCGCACACCGGCGCCGCATGCGGATCCGTCGTCAGTGTGATAATCGCCTTAGTGTCTCAGTGCACTACTTAAAAACCTAGTAGCAGAAACTGTGTTTCTCGGGACTAATCCCAAGAAAGGAAGTTTAACTAAAAGTAGATAATACAAATATAAATTATGATTATTTATGTACTCACAATTTATAATCGTATTAACTAGAGCTGAGATTGCTATTGTGAATCTCAAATAAGCCCGGGTAAAGCGGCGAGGGTCATGAAGTTACGTTGAACAAACGTTCGCGTGTTCTAACCTACACGCAGAGACATCTATTGATGCGCAGGGTAACTAACGTCCAAGATTTAAATGTTTCAAAGCAAAAATTATGTGCTTCTTCTTTGGAATAGCTGTGGCTCTTGATTGTAAGTTGAAAACATCAAAGCAAAAATTAATCTCTCTTGCCTAAAAACTTAAAAATCTAAAATCTAACTTTTGGTGCTACTTCTTTAAATTAGCTTTGGCTCTTAGCTGTAGATTGAAAACATCAAACCAAGAACTAATCGATCTTACGTAAACACATAAAACTCTTAAAGGAAAATGTTGGTGCTTTTTTGCCGTAAATAATTATTATCTTAACTCAAATCATTACTATTCGCTTTAAAAATAGGTAAAGTTAAAGCTAAATAATTTTAAATCTTCTTTTAAAAATCATGATATTTTTAACTCAAGTCATGTTTATTGGTCTAAGGTATTTATTACTCTCTTTAAGAAACCGCGTGCAAGAGAGTTTTGCGTTTTGAATTAAGATATTATTTCTATCTGTGTAGAATTTTTGTCTGTTTGTCTGTTTAGATGGGGAGAGTTGGAGTCAAAACGCCCGAACCGATTTCGATAAAAACTTCACTAGCCGGTTTAACAGACCTCTGGTCAGGACATAGGCTATAAAAAATACGAACTTTTTGGATTTAAGGGGGTTTAAGGGGGGTTTAAACTTTGTATGGGAAATGCCTTTATATGGAAAATAAATACTTATGCCTTTGTATTTCAACTATATATTTTTTAAACCACGGCGGTGGCAAACAATCATACGTCCCGCCTGATGGTAAGCAGTTAGGGTAGCCAATGGACGCCTGTCACTCCAGAGGTTTTATATGCGCGTTGCCTCCCTATAAGAATCTTTTTTTATTTCCACACAAAACTGTGAGACCAAACGGCGGACATCATAACAAATGGTATTTTCCACCAGTCAACCATTGGGCCTATACAACATACATGTACAAAAGGTGCAAGAATAAAAGTTAAATTAACTAACTATAAAAAAAAAACAATCATTTTGAGTAATAAGTGTGCTAAGTTCATGTGACATATTGATATTGGTTCATTTAGAGACATTTCAAAATAATGTAGCTACTTTCCCATTCTTCATGAATTACAACAAACATAATACAAAAAAAAACGGAACATAGTGAAACACGGAAATCGAAAAGTACCCATAGCGAACTGCAGCACATCGCCGTCACTGAGCAAATCACCTGATAATAAGAAATAGAAATACAAGACGGAATAAAAATCTGTTTTGATGTTTACGTAATACTTATAGATTGTAAAGGGAGCATGAAGACAAATAGTTGGATATTTCCAACATTTATCAGGGAGTTGAATATTTGAGATGAGAGAAAAAGAGTTTAGATAGAGTTCACCGCGCGATGGGCGCCAAAGAAAGGGGGGCTCGGGGGGCGGAGCCCCCCGCAAAAAAGAAAACAAACACCATACTATAGCTAATTATACCAAAAATTGTTACGTTGAATATTTGAGATGGGAGAAGAAGAGTTTTGGTAGAGTTAATCACGTGATGGGCGGGAAAAAAGGGGGACTCGGGGGGCGGAGCCCCTGGCATAAAGAAAAAGCCTCCCCCCCCCAAATAAAAAATAACGATAATATTGTAAATTATACCAAAAACTGCTACATTGAACAATTGAGATGGGAGAATAAGAGTTTTGATAGAGTTTACCACGTGATGGGCTGCAAAGAAAGGGGTCCTCGGGAGCGGGCCCCCGCATAAACAAAAAACACGCCGTACTATTGCTAATTATACCAAATATTGTTACGTTGAACATTTGAAATGGGAGAAAAAGAGTTTTGATAGATTTAACCACGTAATGGGCGGCAAAGAAAGGGGGGCCAAGAAAGAAAAAACACACCGTACTATTGCTTATTATACCAAAAATTGTTAGGTTGGACATTTGAGATGGGAGAAGAAGAGTTTTGATAGAGTTTACTACGTGATGGGCCGTAAAGAACGGGGGTTCGAACAAAAAACACACTGTACCTACTATTGCTAATTTGCCATGTCTGACACAGTCAAATCTCAGACGCTTTCAGTCGATCTTTTGGGATGTCGAAGTTATATGCAAGAAGTCAATTTTAGCTAAACTGCTAAACTTACTGTATCAAATTTGACATGTAGAAAGCGATTAGCAATGGACTGTTGAGGGTAACGAAAAGTGAGAGAACCAACTGCAACGCACGCGAGCGAAGCCGCGCGGGTACAGCTAGTAAAAAATAAATTAAATAATTGTATTACATGTAGGTACTTTTCATGATACTAAAAAGTAGGAAATAAAAAATAAATTAAAAAATTAAAAAAACCCGCCTGCGTAAAATACTAAAAGGCCGTAAACAAGGCCAAAATACGTTACTAATTTGTTATGTAGTATTGAAAAGCATAAGATACATATTAAATTCTAATGTGGAACATAGCGACATTAAACAGTCGGGACCCATTTGAAATCTAGATTGGCGCAAACCTTCCCTAAAATGGGTCCCGACTGTTTAATGTCGCTATTGTTCCACATTAGAATTTAATATGTATCTTATGCTTTTCAATACTACATAACAACTTAGTAACGTATATTGGCCTTGTTTACGGCCTTTTAGTATTTTACGCAGGCGGGTTTTTTTAATTTTTTAATTTATTTTTTATTTGGTAACTGGCACAGAGACGGTGACGTATCACAAGCATGTAAAACGAATGAAGATGTTACTTTCCGAATAACTAAAGTCAGAACTAATGACGCCTTACATAACTAAACATAAAAATCCGAACAAACGACAATCGTAATCATAGAGCAATTAAGGTACTTAATAAATACTCCTGTCTCCTCAACCTTGTTTACTAATGTCGAGTGTAGTTCTCTAACAATGGAGGGAAGAGATCAATTAATCACACATTACTGGTTACAGATTCACATCGCTTACCGAGCGTAAGGCATCGCCCAACCAATTAGTGAGATTCACGATTTCAATCAGGGAGTCTCCACGTCACCGTTTACTGGTTTTCCTCAGTCACCTTTAGTTAGCATGTGCACAGAACAGAACACTATTATCGAATTAGCGGGCGATTTATTAAAATACGAGCAGGATCGATCAAGGCGAAGATTTGTGTGATTGAAGCTAAGATTGAAAATGCGAATGTGACTCTTAGTCATACGAACGTTATTACGAAATAAATCATAAGTTTCCATCGGTAATGAGTTAATCTTGTAGAAATTACTAAATTGTGTTATGATTAGGTAAATCATGAGAATCTGTTTTACGAGTTGCAGCATCTACGTTACAGTAGCTGCTTATTTTTCACCGTTATTTACCTGGTATAAAAATATTAGCTGGTCATCTGGTTTGCAAGACAGTATGGCCCAATGGCCAATGGCAAAGTCAATACTTTTAATCAATCGCGACTTCTCAGTTCGATTAAAACTCGTCGAGAAAAAGGCTAATCTAAAGACTCTATTGTTTTTACGTAATACGTTTGGTACAACGCACAAGCTTTGGAGTTCACGGCCATGCTTGCGTAATCGTTATGACTGCGCCAGCGCAGTGTAAATGACATATGCTAAATTTCTTATGGGTTCTGTACGGCATTATTTTTTTTGTTTGATTTTGTGCTACACGCGAACTTGACATGGATGTAATGTATCTGATTACGTAATTAGTAGCTTTAGTTGCAAGCCGATATTGACCTAGTTAGAGATATTCCATTGAGCCGAAATTTAATACGGTTACAGAGATCGGATGACAACATAAAATGATAGTGAGATGTTTGGCTTCCATTGTTTAGGCACCGTGCCTCTAAAAACAAAAGAAATGATTCTAGAATGTTGTCTTATGGCACCAAGTCATTTTGTGTATTGGGTTTGTGTAGTATGGTTTGTTTTATTGATGGAAAAGATTCAACACGATTGTTTTGGCAAATACTGGTACACGAAATGAATTAGCGCCATTATATGTAAGTACCGTAAAATGGGGTGCGTAGTATAGCGACGAAATCGAAGTTATACCAAGAGTTATGGAGCTAGAAGACGTGAAACAGGGTCTAAAGATAAAGGTCTTTACTATATTGGTCAACTCGTTTGCAAATAAATCGCGAAGTCTCAGTTCGAGGCGGACTACTAGGTACATAATATATATAGAATAAAACGTCAGTTTATTACTTTAGGGTTTATTTTAACTGCAAACCAATCGCATTGACTTCTTAGTGTAGGTGACTTTTTTACAACAATTTATGCTTTTTTGGTCATTATACAAATTGAAACCCGCTTTTTAACTTCGCAAGACGAGAATTTTATGAAACTAAGTCTAGCGCCAGACATATATGTGTATTTTACACCATCAAATATATATTGAAAAAAGCCATAGATCATTGACCCAAACGTGCGGACAAAAAGTTTTACAAAGAAAAATTGCGATCACTTTTACGTGGCCACTTAGACTTCGACAAAGATGAACACAATAAGTATTAAATAATGTTCTATTGTAGACTGGAACTTCATTATATCACTTACACAATACCTCTCCATCGTACCTAATAGAGGTTAAAGAGTACGTTACGTGTGCCTTACGCATGGTCACGCAATGTTTATTATTTAACTCAGCCTTCAGTCATGACTGCAGGTCAAACTACCCTGTCAACACTTCGCCATTTCTCTAAAGAAGATTAGGACAAAATCTATTAGGCAATACGACTGTTGCAGTGTTTCTTTCGAAATATAAAGGAAGAGTGAGAAAATAATTTACGTTCTCTAGAGTCTAGACCGCAATTCATCTGCACTATCATAGTTTATAAAACCGACGGTGTGCTGTGCGTGACATCAGGAGATGGTGCTGTCTCGAATTTAATGTGTCTCGCTGAATGAACGTCGGCGTGTTGGCAGAGTTTATACTCATAGAAGAGTAAGTCACATTTTATTTTATGCTTGCCATGCATGTCTATCTTACCTGTAGGCATCGCAAAGCATCATCATTCATCGCAAATTTTAGCTTGCCTTATTGGCAAGCTAAATTTTTCAGCACATAAATAAAGGAAAGAAATAGAATAGAACTTAATAGAAGTGTTTGATCCAGATTTATTACCTTACTGGACTCTAACCCCGTTCATAAACGATACCTGATCAATATCTATTGAAGTTTCTATTATTGAATATTTTTGGGAAAACTCACATCATAGAAATGTCTCTGTGTACCTTTATGACGACGGTGGCAAATAACCATACGTCCCGCCGGATGGTAAGCAATTACCGTAGCTTATCTATTCCTGCAACACCAGAGGATTTAGATGCGTGTTGATTTCATTAATTAAGTCTGTTGTTTATAGGTTACCAAAACTATGGTACTCTGGTTTTTATTTGAAAATGTATAATTTTCTTACCTACTTATATAACAACAATAGTTCGGCCTCTAACTCTTGCGCAGAACTTGCTAACAAAACCCGTTCGGAGATGCTGATGCCCAAGTGCACCATTGATCCTACAAGATACCAGTTTCACGGATCTACGATGACTTATGTTTTGATATCATAGACTACATCAATCAGGCTTATAACTGCAAACCATTTCGTGCGTCGAATCGTCTATTTGCATCACTCTTTTTCGAATATGCAAGAATGATAGAGACGGAGATAACGAAATGTCGATTTTCGAACTTCGCGGTAGGCGCACTGTTTACAAGGCCAGCTATTTGTCACCGTTGTTACTTCTGATCGCTTCCACGCTACGTTTTGATGTTGCTTTATTGATACAGATTTTATGGAAAATCAGTCACGTTTTATAAACACTTATACAATGATTTAGACTTTATTGATGTAATAATTTAATTACTTAAGTGAACAATTAAAATGAGTAATAACAGGACCACGTTTGTTATATTGATCGTAAAACTTTAGCGCGTTTTAAAATGAAAAGTTTGATACCATATCATTTTAATCAGTACAGCATTTATATTTACGAGTACAACATAATACATAATAGTATGAGTACAGGTAAGTCTATTATTAATAATGAAAAATGTAAAAACTATTCTTATAGGTAGTGTAAGAGGTAAAATGTGGCTTAATTACCAATAATAGTTTTGTTAGTTAAGGAAGAATCAGGGCTGACCGAGGTGGAGCGAGTGCAGCAGGCACCCTAGGTTAAAAAAAATAAAAATGCATTCTTACAAAATATTTAGAAATGTCTACGGCAAATTCAAGTATTATGATGTAACAGTTTTAAAGACGTGCAGTTTTAAATAAATAGAACATTCAACGTGCAAAATGCAAACCATCAAACCCAATTACGAATTAAACATAAACAGCACGTAGCGTGCATTATCGGTGCTGCAACCAAATAACCCATGGAATGATCGTAGCTCACAAAAAACTTTTACCTATGTCTTTTTACGGGTTGAGCCGGCGGTATACTTATCGGCCATGCACTACGCGTCCATCCTTCATTTTACCGCAACGTTTTACGTAACACATTGACTTATTTTGCAAGCACGATCTCAGTTTTGGTTCCACGCCACAGCTTTGTCCCCAAAGACGATGGAACAAATGCCCGTTGACGCAAGATCCTGCCAAAGAGCACACGACACCAAGAGTGTTGTCCCTTACGTAAAACTGTAGTAACCTCGCATTATTAGAATCCATTCTATCTGCGCAATGTTGTGTCATAATTTGGTTATCATTCTTAATTTGATTGGTCAAAATGGTATTAGCGCAATAAGCCGGAAGGCAATCTCATGATGCACTCACTGCTCGAAACTGCGGCGAGTTTACCAGACTTAATTTACCAGTTTTATTATATATTGAAATGTGTCCATCAGTGTGTTTCTGCCGATGTTTTCAGTTTTATAATAAATCTAACAATTTCTCAGTAGATCTCGACATAATGTCACACTCAAGTCCAACTAACAGTACATTTGCAACCAAAATGACAGACGAAACATCATCATCATGTACTTACCATCGGATTTATAATGGCCAATTTATCAATGAATGCATTCATAAATTGCCCATGCATTTTTGAACCCGATGGTACCTACTGTGACTTATGTACGTTCTTACTATGCTAAGGGAGTTTTAATGTTATTTATAATGATACTCAATAGATATTGCATGTAATATGACTTGCTAAATGTAACGAACTTTGTTACTTGGCTAAATAAATGAACTTGAACTTGAACATTATTAGGTGTAAAACGTTAAGCGCTAAATTCTAAATATATAACTATAAATAAGAAAAACTTTTATCTGCCTTTTTGAAAATAAGTAAGTTTAATAAAAGTTTAAATTATATCGACCTAGGTATTGCATAATAGACAAATATTGATAAAAGTACTATTTATCTTTAGTGTAAAATATTCTGCAAACCTTTAATTATTCTGCAAACAATATTAGCCAAAAAAATAGGAACATGCTTTCTAAATTTAAGCAATTTTGCGTGTCGTCTTCCAATTAGCATATAATGGGTACACGGGTCGTTCTGTGCAACGAAGGAATCAGAACAAGTCGTTACATGGGCCAGGTTAAGTAATCCTATTTACGTTACTTCTAAGACTTAGCACAACACAATGCTTTGACATGAAGACGAGTATTTGGATAAAACTAACTCAATAATTTACTTACTTTAACTTTAAAAAATATATAGATTTAGATTATGATTTTTGACAACTGCTTTGGTAATTTGCGGTACTTTATGCACAAAATTATCTAAGTCAACAAATTTTTTTTTCACTTGTACCATAATAAGTACATACCAAATTCAGTAATTGGAACTAAGTATATTGATTTATATTATGATTTTTGACAACTGCTTTGATAATTTGCGGTACTTTATGCACAAAATTATCAAAGTCAACAAAATTTACATATTTTTACTTGTACCATAATAAGTGCATATCAAATAATAAATATTTTTACAACTATTCGTAATTATTATTTAATTAGGTACTGACATATTCTTGAGGTATATACGTTAAACCTTATCTTACTTAAGTGCCCGTTTTATGTGATTAGATCACTTAAATAAGATAGTAACCACACAGGTAAATATTACAATTTTATAAGCATTCGTCAAGCAAATTTAGTATTAAAAATTGCATTATACCACGTAACTCCATGAAATCGGCCCTAGAAATTTGATGCAACAATTAGCAGATTGCATGCGCCTAATGGTAGCTGACATTATCTTGCATCTGGAAGCCCTTGTTTAAAACAAACTATTATCATCTATCCAACAATAGATCGTATGTTAAGGTAATTGCTTTTAAATAAGGTTTGTAATTTCTTAATGTCTCAGTCTGTGCGAATTTACTGTAAATAAATGCAGTTTTAACATCAAGACTTGATGGTTCCATGAAACACAGGTCACGAATATCCTCAAGCGATATGCATTACTATATTAGGTACTATTATATAAGCGCATTTGGAAGTTATTCCAATGAATCTTATTAGAATAAGTATTAACTTAAAAAGGAGGTAATATTGTAAATATCCTCCGGTTTGTATATTACAGCGACTGTTAATAGTAGATTATTTGACAAGGGTCTAAAGTAAGCCATATTACCACGAGGTGGTTATTAAAATTGTTCGAGTGGTAATATGGCTTTTAGATCCAAGTCATACCTACAATTTTTCACTTCGATTGCGAGAAAATCATTAAATAAAATAAAATAATGTTTATTTATTTACGCACAATAACTAATCTAAGGTAAAAATTTGGTTTAACTTGACCGAATTTCGTAAAGTCTGCTCTGCACGCCGCCCAGCCCATCGCCGCGGGTCCCGGCTGGGATGGACTGGGCGCCGTGCAGACTTTACGAAATTAGACTTTAAGATCATAACAATAAGAACTATAAAAAAATATTTATTTCAAGCTATTCGCTCATATCAAGTGAACTATGTGAAGCGAAATTATGTATACATATTAGCCCTAGGGGTTAAATGTACTACTTTATTCCGCCTACGTAAGCCTAATACGACAAACTTTTTGAGCATGAGAAGTGAAAATTGTTTTATCTAAACTGCATCTTCAAATGAAAGAGACCATGCCGATATAATGTACATTACCTATATCAATTTTTGCTTCTTCAAATTTATTATTCGATTAAGTTTTTTAAAACATAGGACTGAGTTGAAAAGTTCACTGCATGAAATGAAAAGAAAATGTTACATCATATGCAAACTAAACTCTCCCGTTCCGTTTATATTTAGATAAAAAAAAATATTCCACATAATTTAAATACTTACTACAGATAAAAGAGCTGCGCTAAATGGTTATTTATTTCCCGCTCTATTCATTTCGTGTCAAATAGATTAATGTTACGTTAAAAAATGCAAAAGTGTGCTTGCACTAGTCGTCCTTTGTGGTATTGACTATTAGTGTCATAATTACGATCGTTAAAAAAATCGTCAAACGTCTTTGGTTGGTATTTAAAGATCATTCATTTGTCAACAATCTACATATATCTGGTTAAGTAATAATCTTGTTATATTACATATTTATCATGTGACCTCTGTGTATCTAATAAATACTTAACAACTAGCAATTGAATTTGCATACCGTCAATGGTACCGTCAGAAATGTTTAAGCAGGCTGAGCTGTAGTTTACTTTATTTATTTCATTTAGGTACAGAAAATCGAACATGTGGCAATCGATTGTAAATCGCCGATTCGATCGCCTTTATGTACCGTAAAATGAGGTGAGTAGGTTTCTCGGGGAAAGTTGGGTTATGAACGGGGTGAAAAGGGATGACCAAAATACTGTATTCCAATTTAAAACGCATAATAAAAAAAATCGATCCAACAATCTTCCAAAACCAACTTTGTATAAAAACCCAGCTCACCCCAATTACGAGGGACTACGGGGTGAGGTGGGATATCCTGTTTATCGTCAAAGTTATGAAATGGAACTACCTAAAATAAAATAGAAACCAAAATACAAACATCTGGAACACTTATTATATACACCATTTAGTTTGCATATGTAGAAATAAAATTTTATCCCCCTAGCCTAGACCTAGACCCTAGTCATCCTATTTTACGGTATGCAATATAGACTTGTATGTAGTATACTTCGAAAAATGGGTTTATGATATTTTACAGTTTGTTCAATTTGCCTAAAATGACAATCGGGGCTCCATGATAAATTACGACTGGCAGCTTTCATTTGCTTTTATTAAATATATCTACATATATTTAGTCTTTCCTAAAGGGGTTGATGACATTAAGTGTTTCATTCAGTATTTCTAAAATGGCAATCGCGGCTGATAGATTCAATATTTTTCTGATATAAAGCTGTATCGACACTACTTTGAAAAAAACTTGTATCTTTTTCTGTCACTGAAAAGAAAAATCTGGTAACTATGTATGTGATACATATAGAGTTACTGCGTTTCAACTTAGAGAAGAAGTGTGATATACGAGTTTCTTTCAAAGTAGTGACAATATATTATAAGGTATCCATGAATTTCGAAAAAGGTTTGATGACATTCAATATTTTATTCAATTTGCTTAAAATGGCAATGGTGGTTCCATGATCGATTACCAATGGACAGCGTGGAGAACTTGTCGATGGCAGGCCAGATATATCGAACGTACGACCCTTTATTGGTAAATACGATGCAACCCGATTAAATAATGTAGTTATTTCTTCACCGTTGTCAGGCATCAAATTTTTGTCAACCAGCTGACTTAATGTTTAACAGGCGTGGAAAGCCTTACGGAAAATAAACTCCGTACCGTACTCTATTAGCCACTATGATTTATAAGTACTTGATTATTGATCTAATCTAAAACATAATTTTTTCAATTTTTCATAATAGAATAGGTTTGATAAGTTTAAAATTAACAAACTAATACAATTAAAATGCTTGCGCTTGGATTTGCAACGTATAAACAATGAGTAATATAATGGAAATAAAAATACTTATGTTTTTTGTACTTACAGAAAATATGTGACTGTTAATCGTTTTTAAGCTATACAGTATCAGATTTAAGCATCCACGAGTATGAATGTAGTATGTAGGTACCTACGTAATTGTGACACAGTAATAGCCCTAATTAGGCTCAATAACCGTAAACATTTTACACGCCAACTTAAAAACTATAAATTGATAAATGTATTTAACTAAATATACTCGTGCCTTACTTATAAAATTAAGGCAATTATGGCAGAAAACTCCGTGATGAAACCTTACCTAAACCCAATAATTCATAGTTTTCCCCTCTGGGTTGGAAAATAAGATGGCAAGCACAGTTATAAAAACGTATGCCTATCGAACCCTATGCTCAAAAGCAAAAAGCCGTAAACCACAGCAAAAAACAGGGATAAAACGCTAGGAGGATGATGAATGAACAAACGTTGTACCTAAGTATTACTGGACCGCGATTAGAATGGGATTAGAGTTGACAGATTTTCCATATGCTTACGTCAAAATTTGTATCGATTGACAGCTAACTCAATCCCATTCTCATCGCGATTCAGTAATAAGTGGAGAAAGGAGTGCACTCGGCTACCTACTCATAATGGCCAAAGTGAAATGCAACCAATTCCTTATTTAGAGCTTGGAAGCCCTGCCTCGGAGACAGATGTCAAGTAGAGATACCATGTGCACAAAGGACCGAATCGGTTTATATGGATTATGACCAAATTTGGTGTGATGCAAATGAAAGTTGAGTTTATTCATTCCCGCAAGCTCAAAATAACCCGTGAAAGTTTATACTCGAAACAATCGTTACCACTAAAAGTTTATTTTAATCTTCACGCATGAATATTATCATAAATCTGTGTCATAAACACATCATTATTGCATTCGAACAAAGTTATTACCATCATGTATTGATGGCAATGTGCTGTAAGTAGGTCTTGCAACGCTATCGGCTAGCCATCTACACATAACAAGTATGACTGGAATTGTAATGAAGTTATCAGTATAGTTGGAGTTGATTTAACCTAGGAAGCCGAGACAGCGTATTTGTCATCATTATTATACCTACATAAGTAACGCAATTATTTGAAAACTTGCTTAGTTTATTTATACAACACATTGTTTATGAATGTCAGTGTTATTAACTGTATACTGACGAATGAATAAGCAAAAAATGCGTATTGTATATAAATTACCTGCGTATTTTTATACATATCAGGAGCAAGACCGAGATTGCTTGGATAGTTCATTTGGTGAGCAAATTAAGTTTGCTATTAAAGGCGCATTCTTAACGCGTCTTTTTAATGTACGTTAAAAATCGTCTAATTGACATTGTCTTGTCACCCTACAGACATAATTAATTTCACAATACATAGCGTGTTCGGATAAACTTTAAAGTGTACTAAAAACCAGAGCCTAAGTTATTTTTAAAAGTTTCTGAACAAACTTTGTTTGGGTTGGGGAGTTCTACGTTTTAATTTTTTGCTTCTATTGCAGGAAACACCCGGTATGCAAATGCGGCAAAAAATGCGGAGTCTGCACATCCCGCAGCGCCCGAGCCATTGAGACCATGAATCTGTTCGAAAAGAAAAGTGTCGTAGATTGTATGATATAAACCACGAAACTTTTCTTTCCGGACAGACTCTAGTAAGATTTTAAGCAAACATGATGACTATAATAAGTATAATAACTGTTAATTATTCTGATGAGTTGATGACAAATCTGTAATTATAGAGACTACTTAATACATATCTTTTAGACATCGTATGTTGATTGAACATTTCCTTATAACTGATCATTTTGCCAATATTTTGAACGGTTATATATTTACTTGGTGATCCAATTTGTTGCAAAGATCCTTAAATAAGTAGGTAATTAAGTTATTTTACCAAATAGTATTTTTTTCCTTTACATACACAATGAATATGAATACTTGCAAGCAATTGAACGAAATCATGTAAGATACATTCTGAAAGTTCCAGCAACGCATTTGCCCCACTGGAGTACCAAGCATTAAGGACATTGCAAACCGAGAGCGCGGGGCGGTAGCGGCGCGGCGGCGGGCGGAGCGTGCGCGGCGCGCTGTATAACATTGAATTAAATACAAACAAAATACATTGAATTCACACCGACCCGCGCGGCGCGCCACGCGCGGGCCCGCCGCGCTGGCGGAGTGAATCACCGTATTTAATTCAATGCTATACAGCGCGCCGCGTTCGCTCCGCCGCCGCGCCGCAACCGCCCCGCATAGGTCGCGGTTGCTATATTGTATAATTTAATCAAAAAAGAACTAC
The DNA here is from genome assembly GCA_911728535.1 of Pammene fasciana. Classification (NCBI taxonomy): domain Eukaryota; kingdom Metazoa; phylum Arthropoda; class Insecta; order Lepidoptera; family Tortricidae; genus Pammene; species Pammene fasciana. The sequence continues at coordinate 8,605,374 of OU452279.1, forward strand.
CTATAGCGTATACTAAACCATTAAAATCAATAATTTAAATTGAATTGCCAGTTTAATCAATTCAGTTAACCGATAATCATTAGCGACGCTCTGAATGTAGATTATGTAAATTAATATTCGCAAACATCACTGAGTGAATGTCTGAAAAATAGAGATTACGGTACTGACCCTGCCTATGAAGCTGGAGGTCCCGGGTTCGAATTCTGGTCAGGGCATTTATTTGTGTGTTTATGACGGATATTTGTTCCTGAGTTATGGATGTTTTCTATTTATTTAGTATTTATGTCTATCTATTGTATATATCGTCGTCTAGTACCCCCAACACAAGCCTTATTGAGCTTACTTTGGGGCTAGGTTGATTTGTATAAGATTGTCCCATAATATTTATATTTATAATAATTTTGACTTGTAGTCGTCCTTTCCTTGGTATCAGTAATTGGTTATCGAGTAAAATGTCAAGATTTTTAAGTTGTATGCCGTTGCTACTAAAACATCAAGACATACCTACATTCTCAAATATGACTAATAACTAACCTATCTCTTTAGGTTTTAGAAGTATTATGTCCTGATAAATTAAAGACCTATGACTGCAGCGATATCTGTAATACAAAATATAATAAAATGTAATAAAAAATTTTTTGGTGATCATTTGAAAGGCATAATTGGTATCGTATTCTAATTATGAAAAACTAGGAAAACAAAATTCTCGCGAGAAAAAACGCTTTAGTATGGAGGGCTCAAAGCAAGCATTAACTAGAGCCCGCACACGTGTACCCCCGTATGGGATAGATATATAGATGCCCATAATCACTTCTACAGCATAAAACAGAACAATTTACCAATCTTTTCCTTAGCCGACACAACTTTCTAGGAAAACTAACAGCTTTTCTCGTAGCAATCACAGAAATTCTTGAAGAAATCGCGCATTATATCTGTTTGTTACCCTCCACTGCTAGAAGTAACGCGTGGAGGGTAATAGAAACTATGACAAGGACCAACGATAATAGCACCTCTCTGCCGTATCTATTGAAAGTGTAATAAGACCATCCCGTTCTATCTTGGTATTATTAGTTCCGTGTCAGATCTATGGGTGGTATATCTATGATGGAGGGTCTGCCGACTGGGATGACTTGTCCGATACATTTTTTTCATCCAAACAAATTTTCTTCTACTTTTTCTTACTCTCTATGCGATACCAAAAATTTGCCCTTGAACGGATCACCAGTATTTTTGATACAACCTGTATTGTGCATTCATGTAAATAAAATTGATAATTTATTTGAGTGTCAATTATATATTCCAGGTTAGCATTGACTTTAAAACCATTATACAATATGTCATCTGTAATGAAGGCACGGCAAGGTGTAAACGAGTCTTAAACCTTGGACTTATATTCTTCAACAACTGGCATTTATAGATTAAATTAATTGCCGGAATTTTACTAAGTGACTTCTACAATATTAGTTGCGCTAGCACGCGACATAAAAAAGTCAAATACGGCTTTTCGTGAACCAAAGATTTCCCTCGTCATGATTGTTCCTTAGGTCCCAAGGATGGATTTGAGAAGTGGAGCCAGAAAGATTTTTAATGTAAATTTTTAGGGGGGGGAGGGGGAGGCTCTCAACTTGGCCTAGTAGCTACATCAGTTAAGCTACTAGGCCAAGATTGGTATGATGTCCGTATAAAACGGGGATGCCGAATTCAATTTAGATATCATTTTGACACCGTTCCGAAGCAAAAACATGTAAAATAAAAATATACTTAATTTGTAATTTCTTATTTCTCAATGAAAAAATTCATAACTTAAAAATGACTATGAATTATGAAAAACTAAAAGATGCTTCAGAGAGTATTCTTTGACCTCCGCCACTTAACAGCTGCCAGATTTCCGGATCTAGACATAAGAAATATAAGCATAGTATAGCACAGCATAGCATAGTAGTCTCCGTATATATATATTTTTATAATATATAAAGTTACAAGTGTTCGTACAATTCTTTATTTTCCGTGTCGCAATTAAAAACGATCTTGACGTGAAGAATGGTGAACTACCAGCAAGCGTTATGTTTAGTTAAATTAATATAACTAGAGACTGACAGGGCGTTGACCTCCACGCATCTTTAACTTCGAAGGACTTTTACCGCCTCTTTCTTCCCTTTTACCGTTTCGTTGTTGCACAAAGCACAGTGCTTAAATGAAAAGAAATAAATAACCAACATGAGTAAATTATACAAAACACGTTAGGTTTTGAGTATAAAAATATATACAGATTGTGGCCTGTATTACAAACAAAAAATTAAAACGTAGATTTCCTTAAACGATAAAACTATTGTTCAATAACTTTAACAAAATATGTAGTCTTATGATGGTCCCCTTTTCATACAAACTAAATATTATTTTCAAAGTAGGTACGTTAAAGTCCGTCTAATTGACATTGCTTGTCAGTCGTGTCACCCTACAGACATAATCAATTTCACAATACATTGCGTGTTCAGGTAAACTTTACTGTATGTATTTACTAAAAATCAAACCGTAAGTTTTTTTAAGGCACTGAACAAACGTTGTTTAGTTTGAGTAGTGGAATGTACGTTTTAATTTTTTGCTCGTATTACAGGCACAGACTATACATCTCATTTATTATGCTTCAATGTCAAAGATGAACCTTTAAATTATTTTAACGACCTACAAACGTCATTCAATAACTAAGTAAAGCAGAGTTTTTTTCCCACAACTATTTAATATTCATATGAAACGCTGTAAATGATCAAATCTTGCCCATAATGAATTCCATTAACATCGTTTTATTTTAAATATTTCACTAACATCGACTGATTTATTGAGAAAATTAATCGAGTCAAATTATAAATAATAATATTTATCATCCTTGAAAGTTATTTATAGCACAACTTGTTATTACTAATTGAGTCATTTATGTGATGTCTAAAATTATAGGGTAGGTAGGTAATGTATTTTTTGCTCAAAAGCCAATAAAGGTAAATTCACATCACATAATGTCGAAAGTGGGTAAATAAATTAATTCCTACTTGAATAATGTTCCATATCTTTTGCACAAAATTAAGGCGATTATAATAATTTGCATGTTTTTACAGATAACCGGAGAAAGTATAATGGATTGCATACTTATACAAATAAATACTTGACCATGCCTATAAGTAATTACAGTCAGAAGCGCTCAGAGATAGGGGTTAAAACCGCGCGATTATTTCATCTTACGGTCTCTACTTGCATATGCCACTTCATGTTAATGTTACACAATTATGTAACGGCTGTTATTACGATTCACATTTTCTTAATTATTATACAGACGTTACCCACTTTGCTAGTTTTAACATTTGCAACTAGAACTGTTAGAACTTTTATTATATCGGTTATGTGGGTATTGTGGGTATTACTCAATAGAGTTATAATTACTTTGTTATAAATTATTATTAACGAAGATTTGACATCATATACTAAAAAAAACTTGAAACAATACTTTGCAATCATAGTAATAAGTAGACTTAATTTTTCTTGCGCATCAGTAAAATTCAATCTTGTCCCTTAGTACTACATCAAGTTACATATAAAGACCTGTAGAGCAGTTGCATCCCTGAACTGAACATAAATTCATACTCATATCAATGATCTCATCTAATCCTGAAAGAAAGGGTGTATAATTCAAACACACGCACCCTGTATAAAATCACCAGCTCGTATCACGGTCCACGGTTTGTTTATACCAAGAGCACTAAAACGGTCACTGCGCGGATGTGTCTTCCTCGCGGCGCGCGAACATCAACTGACGTGCGCTCGCGCTCCTCACCCGGCTGATAACAGATACGGATAAGCTTGCTAAAGTTTTGTTAATGACTGAAATTGGACGAAAGTTGTGAGGACCTTGGTAACATATATGGGATGGCAGATTTATGTTTAATGTCAGTTATTTTTGCAATGTGCATGTATCTGAGTTCAAACTTCGTAATCGATTTCAAGGGGTCAAGCTTTTGCCATATTGTGGAAACTGTACGCAGTGCGGCAAATCATTTCTTCATAGAGTTGTGCTATTGCAACGTAATAAGAAACTACGTAGGTAAAAATAAAGTTTTCGTTATTTAGTGGAAGTTATCCCATACTTATACAGGGTGTAACATAATAATCGTATTGCGTCTAAGAAAAAATAGAACAAAAAAAATTTTGAGGCGAAAAAATGTTTATTTTATTTGGGGCGTCATTCCAGTTGGCCAACCCTCCATACAAAGCCATTATTTTTACTTGGAACCCATTAACCCCTTAAACGGATCACCAGCATTTTTGTTACACCTTGTAGATGTCACAAAACAGTTTTATAACTTTGATAGATCAGCACATTCCGTTAAGGTATGAACCTGGTTTGTGCTTTTATTATCATTGCATAATGACATTAATGACAAAATAACAAAAACAAACATTTTGATACGCAATCTTCACAATATATAGTAGTTATATGTACATCACTACTAGCGGGCAGGAGCGCATTCATCTACCAACGCACCTAAGCCGGTCACACATTGGATACCTATAAGTACATTGGTTTCAGGCCGTACGCAATCATTACATACTAATAATCAATCTAATCTAAAAGACTCACACTAAGTACGTTTAACCTTCGTGAAACGAACAGTACTTTGAACTTATTTTTTTAGCACGAAACAGAAAAATGCGTCCAGAGAGCACAATTCAATTATGTTAAAGGTTGGAATTATCCCTCCTTTCCCTCTTTAGTTTTCTCAGTAATTTCACATTTAAACTTTTGCAGTGTGCGTTGGGCCTTAAAGTCAAAGGTTATCTTTTGGGCGGATTACGTATCATTGTAAAGATAAGTATTTTATTATATTGTTTAATTACATTCTTGAAACTCTAGAGGACTGTATCAGTATTCATACTATAAACTGGTTTTAGAGACATGCATTCTCATACCGTTTTCACTTTGTTCTCATATTGTTTGCACTTTGTTCTCGGACACTAGTTGCGTTGAGGCTAAAGATTCTTAACACATAATATTACATATCAATGTACTTTATTAAAGCACAAAACAATTTTTATTGTTATGAATGCATAAATAATACAAGACAACTATGATTAGACTCCCTCATTATATCTACGCTGTTATCGTTTTATTTGAATAAATTACTTAAGTTTAAACTTACGAGTACATACGTACTGCAAGAAAATGAGTTACCTTAAAAGTCAACTGTATCATCTTCGTAACTTTTATGACATCTTAACTACTGTTAATCTAATTAGATTTTGACTGAATCTACTAAATAATTGTAAACGTATAGGTACAAAGAGTATAAGTGTAGACAATAGTATGGGATACACGCACAGATCTGTCCGGCGGATAAACTCGGTGGACAGATCCGTCCATGTATAGCACTATTCAGACGTGTCCGCAGATAAATCCGTGTCAAATTCGAGCCAAACATGGACGGGTCTGCCCGCCAGACAAATCCGGCGGACAGATCTGCGCGTATATCCCTAGCTAATACTAATTCATTGCGTTGAATTATTACATGCATCATTTAATTACAAACATACAACAAGATAATAAATCTTTAATGGTTATACATTGTATCCGCTACTAGGTAGTGTGTAGCGATAATACAACGCGCATTTTATGATAATTACTACGTAGATGGATGAAAAATGCGATCGGAATCAAAGCAACCATCTCTATACGTAATAGAGTGTGTTTTAATCTGTAAATCGATATAAATTAGTAAAATATTGATTAACAATGAGAAGGGACTTAAAATAATGATCGAGTATCATTCATAATAAATTAACTTAAGCATAGGTATGTATATCAGTAAAAAATATATTTACATAGGGTTACTTAAACTATTAGAGGTAGTTTAAAGAATGAGGTACATGTTAAGAAAAGGTCGATTACGCCGTATCTAAGACTCCCTGGAATTGGAGTTGGGTTCATTAGGCTACGGTGACAGTTCCATCAGGCGGTCGGTATGCTTGTTTATCAGTGGTGTGGTATAAAAATGTCAGTAATGACACCAAAACGAAGCGCACTTTTTTGGATCTAATAGAAAACAAAAATATTACCCATGATTATTGGAAGTAGGCAAGTGGAAAATTAGCTTTCACAAAATGTCACCGGATATACCGGAATAGACTAAGATTAGATGGTAGTGCACCCTACCTAATCGGGTAGCAAGATTCGGCATATATAGGGGGTAGCACCTTAAAAAGTTATGACTTTTAGTATGGGACACTATGAGCCAAACCTGGAGCGTTCGGAATGCAGCCAACTTTTCGGGTACCAAAAAAAGTCAGAAAATACCTCATCGGGTAGCAAGATTCGACATATACAGGAGGTAGCACCTTAAAAAGTTATGACTTTTTGTATGGAACACTATGAGCCAAACCTGGAGCATTCGGAATGCAGCCTGATTTTAGGGTGCCAGAAAATATCGAAAAATACCTCATCGGGTAGCAAGATGAAACTAATGCCAAATGAAAGTACTAATCATCCTGTTAATAAAAAAAATTGGTAGTCGGTCCTAAACCTGGAGCATTTCAAATGCAGCCAACTTTTGTGATCGAACAAAAAACTCATCTGATACCATTAGAACGTAGAAATGGCCCCAGATGATGGTTCAAAAGACATAAACAAGTTTAATTTGACAGAATTTATCAAAAAGTGCCAAAATATTTCAGGTTTACTCACCCAAACTTATCACTTTCGTGATTTGGCTTAATTTTAGGGTACCTGAAGATTTAAAAAAATACCTTATTGAGTAGCACGATAATATGTATGCCAAATGAAAGGACTTATCATCCCGTTAATAAAAAAAAATAGCAGCGGATCCTAAACCTGGAATATTCCAAATGCAGCCAACTTTTGTGATCGAACAAAAAACTCATCTGATACCATTACAACGTAGAAATGGCCCCAGAAGATGGTTCAAAAGACATAAACAAGCTTAATTTGATGGAATTTATCAAAAAATGCCAAAATATATTAGGTTTACTCACCCAAACTTATGACTTTCGTGATTTGGCTTAATTTTAGGGTACCTGAAGATTTAAAAAAATACCTTATTGAGTGGCACGATAAGATGTAAGCCAAATGAAAGGACTTATCATCCTGTTAATAAAAAAATATAGCAACGGGTCCTAAACCTGGAGCATTCCAAATGCAGCCAACTTTTGTGATCGAACAAAAAACTCATCTGATACCATTACAACGTAGAAATGGCCCCAGAAGGTGGTTCCAAAGACATAAACAAGCTTAATTTGATAACATTTATCAAAAAGTGCCAAATTTATTAGGTTTACTCACCCAAACTTATCACTTTCGTGATTTGGCTTAATTTTAGGGTACATGAAGATTTAAAAAAATACCTTATTGAGTGGCACGATAAGATGTAAGCCAAATGAAAGGACTTATCATCCTATTAATAGAAAAAAATAGCAGCGGGTCCTAAACCTGGAACATTCCAAATGCAGCCAACTTTTGTGATCGAACAAAAAACTCACCTGATACCATTACAACGTAGAAATGGCCCCAGAAGATGGTTCAAAAGATATAAACAAGCTTAATTTGATGGAATTTATCAAAAAGTGCCAAAATATACTAGGTTTACTCACCCAAACTTATGACTTTCGTTATTTGGCTTAATTTTAGGGTACCTGAAGATTCAAAAAAATACTTTATTGAGTAGCACGATAAAATGTATGCCAAATGAAAGGACTTATCATCCCGTTAATAAAAAAAAATAGCAGCGGGTCCTAAACCTGGAACATTCCAAATGCAGCCAACTTTTGTGATCGAACAAAAAACTCATCTGATACCATTACAACGTAGAAATGGCCCCAGAAGATGGTTCAAAAGACATAAACAAGCTTAATTTGATGGAATTTATCAAAAAATGCCAAAATATATTAGGTTTACTCACCCAAACTTATGACTTTCGTGATTTGGCTTAATTTTAGGGTACCTGAAGATTTAAAAAAATACCTTATTGAGTGGCACGATAAGATGTAAGCCAAATGAAAGGACTTATCATCCTGTTAATAAAAAAATATAGCAACGGGTCCTAAACCTGGAGCATTCCAAATGCAGCCAACTTTTGTGATCGAACAAAAAACTCATCTGATACCATTACAACGTAGAAATGGCCCAAGAAGGTGGTTCCAAAGACATAAACAAGCTTAATTTGATAAAATTTATCAAAAAGTGCCAAATTTATTAGGTTTACTCACCCAAACTTATCACTTTCGTGATTTGGCTTAATTTTAGGGTACATGAAGATTTAAAAAAATACCTTATTGAGTGGCACGATAAGATGTAAGCCAAATGAAAGGACTTATCATCCTATTAATAGAAAAAAATAGCAGCGGGTCCTAAACCTGGAACATTCCAAATGCAGCCAACTTTTGTGATCGAACAAAAAACTCACCTGATACCATTACAACGTAGAAATGGCCCCAGAAGATGGTTCAAAAGATATAAACAAGCTTAATTTGATAAAATTTATCAAAAAGTGCCAAATTTATTAGGTTTACTCACCCAAACTTATCACTTTCGTGATTTGGCTTAATTTTAGGGTACATGAAGATTTAAAAAATACCTTATTGAGTAGCACGATAAGATGTAAGCCAAATGAAAGGACTTATCATCCTATTAATAGAAAAAAATAGCAGCGGGTCCTAAACCTGGAACATTCCAAATGCAGCCAACTTTTGTGATCGAACAAAAAACTCACCTGATACCATTACAACGTAGAAATGGCCCCAGAAGATGGTTCAAAAGATATAAACAAGCTTAATTTGATGGAATTTATCAAAAAGTGCCAAAATATACTAGGTTTACTCACCCAAACTTATGACTTTCGTTATTTGGCTTAATTTTAGGGTATCTGAAGATTCAAAAAAATACTTTATTGAGTAGCACGATAAAATGTATGCCAAATGAAAGGACTTATCATCCTGTTAATAAAAAAATTTTGCAACGGGTCCTAAACCTGGAGTATTCCAAATGCAGCCAACTTTTGTGATAGAACAAAAAACTCATCTGATACCATTACAACGTAGAAATGGCTACAGAAGATGGTTCAAAAGACATAAACAAGCTTAATTTGATAGAATTTATCAAAAAGTGCCAAGTTTATTAGGTTTACTCACCCAAACTTATGACTTTCGTGATTTGGCTTAATTTTAGGGTACCTGAAGATATAAAAAAATACCTTATTGAGCAGCACGATAAGATGTATGCCATTGTATGCCAAATGAAAGGACTTATCATCCTGTTAATAAAAAAAATAGCAGCGGTTTCTAAACCTGGAACATTCCAAATGCAGCCAACTTTTGTGATCGAACAAAAAACTCATCTGATAAGCCAAATCACGAAAGTGATAAGTTTGGGTGAGTAAACCTAATATATTTGGCACTTTTTGATAAATTCCATCAAATTAAGCTTGTTTATGTCTTTTGAACCATGTTCTGGGGCCATTTCTACGTTGTAATGGTATCAGATGAGTTCTTTGTTCGATCTCAAAAGTTGGGTGCATTTGAAATGTTCCAGGTTTAGGACCCGCTGCTATTTTTTTCTATTAACAGGACAATAAGTCCTTTCATTTGGCTTACATCTTATCGTGCCACTCAATAAGGTATTTTTTTGAATCTTCAGGTACCCTAAAATTAAGCCAAATCACGAAAGTGATAAGTTTGGGTGAGTAAACCTAGTATATTTTGGCACTTTTTGATAAATTCCATCAAATTAAGCTTGTTTATATCTTTTGAACCATCTTCTGGGGCCATTTCTACGTTGTAATGGTATCAGGTGAGTTTTTTGTTCGATCACAAAAGTTGGCTGCATTTGGAATGTTCCAGGTTTAGGACCCGCTGCTATTTTTTTCTATTAATAGGATGATAAGTCCTTTCATTTGGCTTACATCTTATCGTGCTACTCAATAAGGTATTTTTTAAATCTTCATGTACCCTAAAATTAAGCCAAATCACGAAAGTGATAAGTTTGGGTGAGTAAACCTAATAAATTTGGCACTTTTTGATAAATTCCATCAAATCAAGCTTGTTTATGTCTTTTGAACCATCTTCTGGGGCCATTTCTACGTTGTAATGGTATCAGATGAGTTCTTTGTTCGATCACAAAAGTTGGCTGCATTTGGAATGCTACAGGTTTAGGGCCCGCTGCTATTTTTTTCTATTAACAAGATGATAAGTCCTTTCATTTGGCTTACATCTTATCGTGCCACTCAAAAAGGTATTTTTTAAAATCTTCAGGTACCCTAAAATTAAGCCAAATCACGAAAGTGATAAGTTTAGGTGAGTAAACCTAATATATTTTGGCACTTTTTGATAAATTTTATCAAATTAAGCTTGTTTATGTCTTTGGAACCACCTTCTGGGGCCATTTCTACGTTGTAATGGTATCAGATGAGTTTTTTGTTCGATCACAAAAGTTGGCTGCATTTGGAATTTTCCAGGTTTAGGACCCGCTGCTATTTTTTTCTATTAACAGGATGATAAGTCCTTTCATTTGGAATACATATTATCGTGCTACTCAATAAGGTATTTTTTTAAATCTTCAGGTACCCTAAAATTAAGCCAAATCACGAAAGTGATATGTTTGGGTGAGTAAACCTGAAATATTTTGGCACTTTTTGATAAATTCTGTCAAATTAAGCTTGTTTATGTCTTTTGAACCATCTTCTGGGGCCATTTCTACGTTGTAATGGTATCAGATGAGTTTTTTGTTCGATCACAAATGTTGGCTGCATTTGAAATGCTCCAGGTTTAGGACCGACTACCAATTTTTTTTATTAACAGGATGATTAGTACTTTCATTTGGCATTAGTTTCATCTTGCTACCCGATGAGGTATTTTTCGATATTTTCTGGCACCCTAAAATCAGGCTGCATTCCGAATGCTCCAGGTTTGGCTCATAGTGTTCCATACAAAAAGTCATAACTTTTTAAGGTGCTACCCCCTGTATATGTCGAATCTTGCTACCCGATGAGGTATTTTCTGACTTTTTTTGGTACCCGAAAAGTTGGCTGCATTCCGAACGCTCCAGGTTTGGCTCATAGTGTCCCATACTAAAAGTCATAACTTTTTAAGGTGCTACCCCCTATATATGCCGAATCTTGCTACCCGATTAGGTAGGGTGCACTACGACCTAATCTTAGTCTAGAAATATACGTATGTCCGATACGGTCTAATAACAAAGCTTATTATTTTTGGCTTAAGAACATAAAGTACACGTATTCAAACTACACTCTTATATTACTTGTTTCTATATCTATTACATTAAAATATATGAAACGGATCTAAGCAAATTAAATTAGGTTTTGATCCTCTTTTACGTTACGTTACGAATGATGTAAATAGATAAAGATCTGGTGTAAACACATTTAAAAAAATACCTACCCAAGTAAGCCGTATATCGCAGCACCCCCTATAATTGCCTGAGAATATGCCGTCTTCGTGTATGCGCTAAATGAACCATGGCAGTACTTCCACATTACATACAATTCTTTCCAATATTGGTTATTTATGGATTTATTAAGTTCCTACTACATTTTATAGCAATAACTCTACTTAATGATCTACTATGATACCTTGAAATTAAGGACAAAGTCGTAGCGCTCTGGACTGAGCAAAATGCACACTACCGCACGGTAGGGCGCACATTTTTAAATGCAAGGCAATATGTTTAAGAAAAACGGCAACAACAGTAACAAGTCAACAAAATAATCAGTGATTAAGTTTCCATGCAATTCACATGAAAATGCTAGCAAGTACAAGTACTCTTTAGGATCAAAACATCGGGTAACCTGTTTAATACAGAGCACTGATTTTTTATTGCTTCCTCGCTATTAATTCGGCCTGCCTACTCGTCCAACACCCACATTCATAAGGAGTCATGTTTAAATTTACGAACCGGTAATCGGGGTCCTGCGAGAAATATGACCGATACAATGGTAGGTGAAATTTCTTATTACGAAATGTAAATTATTTTGTGAAGCGTTTCTGTAAGTTATGACTTTCCTGAGATCATAATATTTAAATTCATTATATTATCAGCATCCGGTTCATCAAAAGAAGCCTTCGCAAATCAGCGTAAGTACGTGTTGTAAAGTACTGAAAAACGGGGTGACATAAGGAAACTTTGGGGCTATTTTGATAGATTTTAATGGTCATGAATACAGTATTGATAAATAATTGATGACTTTGGTAAACAGCTCATATTAAACTTTTAAGAAGATGAGAAATCAGTGCTTCGATTCATTAATTATTTTTAAAGTCGCCTGTAAAATTAATATTTTGAGTCGACATTGGTAAAAGCGGAAGCCATTGTTAGTAGCCTTTGACTATTCAACCAACCGGGCCGGCCATGTCTGTCATTTTCTATACAAAAAAGTCTGCCGATTTTTGCGGGGGACGGGAACGTCAAATGTATGCGAAACGTCAAAATAGCCACGTCAGAGAAACGTCAGGTCATACATTTTCGGCAGAGGGGAGCGCCTGTCAATGGCCACTCCGGTTGGTTTAAAGCTATAAGTTAGTAGCCGTATTTAGAATAAATATTGATTGGCTATAGGAAACTACACCGCTTTAGCACAACATATTTTAGTCAAACCCAGTATTAAAAAATACATTTATAATTTTTTAAATTCTCGGTATTTAAAAAAAGTCGCTTGCAAATATTACGCATATTTATGTCACTGAGCCACTGAACCCTTTATGTTTCTACCGTGTTACACTTTACACAATATTTCCACAACATTGATCAAATAAGATCGAGTAAAGAAGAACGTTCGCCGAAGCATTCAAGGTGAGTGTTAACACTACAGAATCTCCCTCGAGGCGTTGTCGTTTCCTGGTCTATTAACACACGATGGGGTTCCTTCGATTGTTTTGTTGATGAGGAAGCGTCGAATGGTTTGTTAATTACAAGTGTGTAGGGAACCTTTCACGCACATTTACACTAGGTGTTTAGGCACGCAGAGTCAGCAGAAAGTGGCTAATTGAACAAGGTAGTGAAAATGGTCTGGACACATTTTTGTTGTCTTGACTATTCGTATCAAATTAATATTGAATACTTTGACCAACCTACTTCTGCTGCTGATTGTACAGTCAACGCCATAAATATGTGTACACTTTTGCACCTTACACCGTTGTAATAAGGTTCAAAAGTGTAATACATATTTTAGGCCTCGACTGTACCTATACCTATGATCAGATAATAGGTATTCGTCGTTTCTTTCCCGATGTATAATGTAAGTCAGTATTTTTACGGAAAATCATCACTATTTTATTAAAAGAAAAGTAGCAACGAGTTAGAATTTAGTGGTTATTTGTGATATTCCACGAGAAAAGGTACCTTATGGCGGTTGGGACTTACGCTATTTCTAACGACGCTGCAATACTAATGCGATGCTTCGCAACGTAAGCGCCAACCGCCATAAGGTACTTTCACCCGTGGGACGTCACATTTTAAGGTTATCTAAATAATATAAAAATATAAAAAGTGCGAAAATTTCGTGGTTTCTCGAGTGCTGGAAAGTTAGCACAGGTCTTTTGAAGTTACAAACTTGGATATACGGTGCTAGTAGGGATCCTAACAATATATTATATAAAAACCCGAAAAATAAATTCTAAATAAAAAAAGTGGAATGTACAACTTTAAATAAAATGGTCCAGCTATGAGACATGAGATAGATTAACGATAAGTTTATAAAGTAGATAGAGATACTGCTTTAACATTACAACCGGCCTACCGCGAAGTTGGAAAATCGACAATACGTTGTCCCCGTCTCTATCGCTCTTGCTTATTCGAAAGAGAGTGATGCAAATAGACGATTCGACGAACGAAGTGGTTCGCGGTTATATGCCCGTTCCCGTCGATAGTGATAGGTACTGTACTCCGATAGTTTGACGAGCACCGCACAGCTCTGCTAGCGCCCTTGAGAACCAACCGTCGCAAGTTCGGTTCATTGACTTCATTGTTTACTTCACTGTATTTTTTCTTATTACCTACGTTTTATAGTTTACAGTTCAATTATTTAAATAAAACAGGTGCAGTCATATGTCATGTTGTACGTATTTTACAAAATATAAATTAAACTCATATTCTCTATGTTTGTATAAATAAGATTATGCATACCGAGACGCCAACTAGGTGTCCACAATATTTTTTACACGATCTCGGTTGCCACCATCCTAGTACAAAAAAAACTTACCTGAGCCATAGGTACACAAGTATTTATGGATAGGTACTGCTACACATAATTGGGCCAATCAACATTTTGACCGACACAAATCTGTCCTCAACTTTTAAATTTCGTTTGAAAATTTCACCTATAAATAATGACTTTTCTGTGTTTCTCTTTATGTTGTATGTCGAAACAATAGAGCCCCCACCTATTAAACCTAATAAACAGAATCTATTTATATTAGAAGTCCGATTTCTTGGTAACTCCAGAGACATTTTGAGTAACGCAAGAGACACTCAAAACTGTCGGTCAAAATGTTGATTGGCCCAATTAAGACATGTCAATATTAAGGACATTTGGTGTAGTTTTTTGATACGTAGTTAGAAATAAAGAGGACATTTTACACTGACTAAAAGGGTCGCGAAGCAGTTAACTTATAGCATCTTATAGTTATTTATAAAATTTCATGCACATTCCGTTATGACTCATAACTTATAATACATATCGCAACATTTCTAGGGAGCTTTAGTTCTGTTAATGATACAATCAACATTAATAATACTCACATATATTATATATATTTGTAAGTAGGCATGATTTTAATACGCTTAGAAAATAAAAAGTTTTTGTTTGATCTCCTACGCAAGTAATAAAAAATAGGCTTTCAACTAGGCCTAGGCTTTTCAACATTGCTTTGTATGGCATTCAACATCAATGCAGCAGGCGTTTTGCTTTTGACGCCCTCCCACGATGTCACTCAATCATTCTGACACCCAAATTTTGTACGAAGAAACGTCCAATCAAATCTGACCTTTGCATAAAAAGACAGTTTATACTCCTCTTAACAAATCTCGTCTTGATTTGAAAGAATCAAGGTCTGGTTTAAAATGGTTGGTTTGATTCTTGTTGTATAACTCTTGAGCCTACCGAGCGACCCGCGGTTGACATCTACCACTCTTAGATTTATGGAGCAATTATACAAAAAGGCTTCCATGGGCGGTGATAATTTAATTAAAATGATGTAACAGAACTACACTGTTGCCCAAGCGGGATGTAGGCTGTTTAAGCTGCAATGCCTAAAGGTTACAGCAGATGATTTAGCTTCACGTAAATATCGCCTGCATTCTGTGCGCATGTATGTAATCGCTTTTACACCTTTTACTAGCTCTGCATACACTATAAGTAGAATTTTCTGCAACATACAATTTATTTTAACAATATATTCATGACAAAACATTACTCACATTGAATACGGATCTTATTAATCATATCATCTTCCGCGCGCGATGTTCGAAGTCACCGACATGAGTAATTATATTGAGTGATGTTCTAAGTCATGCGATCTGACATACCAAGAGTATCTGATCTTCAATTCAATAGCCGTGTCGTAATCGAACTCCAAAGACAGAAAAGCCACGGCCAAATGCCATCAAGATTACTTTCGTTGTATAATTTATCAAAGACAATTTTTGATACCGATTTGTAGCTTCACAGCAACCTTCGTGGTAGAATCGTGCCTTACAGAGGCTCATTGTATGATAATATACTCGTAATCATAATCAAATTTGAACCTCCCATTTAATGCTCGCCCATATATTTGAGGAACATGACAGTGACAATGTCCGCCCACCTCGATAGTGCGTGCACTGGTTGGTAGCGCAGCATCACTGCGCAATTATTGCACAAAGATCGTTGCATACGCATAATATGTCGCTTGTAAGCGTTACATATTTATAACCATTAGCAATAAGGGCATATAATTATTGTATCGAACGTTCACCATACTTTGTAGCAAAGAAACGACTAAATATTTTCCCAAAATAAATGCCTTCTTGAGTATATTTTATTTTAATACTTAGTCCTTCGTTTGCTGCTGCTTGGTTTAAGTTTAGCACATTTCAGAATCAGATATACTTTTATAAATTCAGATATATTCGGCCATGTGCATGTTTTGGGTCAGATGTAACGTAATGCGCGTTCTTATTTGGCAAAAAAGAGATTTATTTCTGAAGAACACCAGTAGCGAGCCGATTACAAATGATTTTATTAAAAATCCGAACGCGTACTCCGAGCGATGGGTCAAATGCTAGCTGGTTGTTTATTAGGTAATAGTCTGCTTGCTGAAATTATGTTGTTCTATACTCTTGCGCAAGAATATGTTTAAAAACAATGCTATTAAGTACCATAATATACATGACGACGAACATTGGTTGTTGGGTATCGACCTACTTAAAAAGTAAAAAGTTAGTATATGAACAATACCTATTTATTAAAAGGCGAGAAAACATTTTTTCTATCGAAACAAATTTTAAGTTTTGAGTCCCACTAAATGATAAAAGTATGGCTCCGCAAAATTACCCATTTTTTGTGACTGTTCATATGCCCTCGGAGTCGGGGCATACCTACAAGCTTTAACAGCAGGCCAAAATGGCCCTCTGTTTATTATTTACATTTGTTAACTCTTATAATAAGTATCTGTTCATCTGAATAATTTTCACGTGTTTAATGCGCCATTCTTACAAGCCAGCAGGCTATGTTTTCTGAATATTAATATTTTGTTATCGTCCGGGGCTCTTAATTAATGCTCCAGATGCTCTGGTTTGGTACGGAAGGGTGCTAGAGTTTTTAGCAAAAGCAGCTAATGTGTAATTGTTAGCGTGTCAAGATTTGTCATTTATAACGAAAACACAATTTTGTTATAAATAAAATTAAATACATTTGTGATAACTCCGATTAGTAAAGTACACAGGCCTGCATTAGTTTTGTACAGGTATAGGTCTGCTTAGCTAACGGCGAGAGATCGTTAGTCTGTCATTATTTAATCAGCCCAACTACCACCTTAGACGTTTACAACACAATTTGATGCTGATTATTGTTATTAAAACCGGGAGCAAACACGGACCAGTAAAAGCAAGTGCCCTTTCCCGTAACTCTGAAATATTATTTTTATTACCTATTTGGTATTACAATATAAAATTATAATTTTTACCTATGTATGTTTGTATCTATGTAAACTTTTTGATTATTATTATAATAATAAGTAAATGAATTATTGATTTTAAATTTTCGTGAGACATACTAACACTATATTCACATTATTACAGCTGTACTCACTTGTATTTACATTTGACTAAATACAAGTGAGTACAGCCGTATGAAGTCTATATACCTTGTTCCCTAACTAATCTTATTTTATTATTTAATACTAGTTAGCCACAGTGTTACCTTTGTATTACTTATGTAGCAATCATCTAATGCCCACTTACTATGAGAAAAGGCTTATTACATTTGCTATCATCTATCAACCTATAGCTGTAGAACCTTGCTAATACGATAGCATTAAAGGAATAACTTACTTTCAACAAAATAATTGTTGTCGAAACCATGATTGCAAATATCAAGTAGGAAATATCGAGTTTTGACGCTACTTGACCGTGGTGACCTGTCTTTTACTGCTGCAGTTCGGTAGGGCAATGGGGTTAATCTACTAACCATTTTTACAACAACTTCGTTTTTATTAAACTTTGACAGTCGTTTTTGGTATTTCGATAATACATAGATGGGACACGACTTTTACATTTTTTTTTCTTGAGCTATAAACCTTGCCTAACTTAAACGTAAAAGCAAATTAGGAATATTACATGCCAACACCTCATAATATGGGAATTGCTTTCTCATTCTTGTTATGCAAACATCACAAGTCATAAGTCAATAAGAGTTTGTAATTCACAGTTTTGTAACCCACAAGATGTAGTTATATTCGAACTTTACAGAGAAAATACGGAGTGATCGTTAGTGCTAATAACAGAGCCTCTAAGATCAGCAATCTACGCAATGCAGAATAAATGGAGCAAACCACAGTGGGCTAAGTTCTGAAGGTACTCTTTCGTAAACTAAATTGCATGCAAAATCTATCGAGTAATGGATGAATAAGCAAATTACGATGCATCTCTTGATATGCAATGGGGATTGGATAAACAGATTAAGCGGCAGTTTAATACGTGTTACGCATCAGGGTGGCCAAAAATTCCCGTTGGCTATTGACCGGCGGCGGTAAGTAATGGCCATACAAAAGTCCAAAAATCAAATCGATCTGAGAGGTTCCAAAACTATCTAGGGAAGATTGCTTGCGCCCCAAAACCTTACAGCCAACGGGAATTTAGTTATTTTTTGGTCACTCTGTATACTGAACATTGGCATATTTTTTCAATTAAAGGGACTTAATTTATTGCTTATAAACTTAGCTTTCGACATCGTGAGATGAAATCGTACTACTACATTACTCACACAAAACTGATATGAGTCAACAGTAAAATGACGTGTTGACAGTTTTACAATTTCCTTCAAATGCGTTCAGTGTCCCTAGGCTCACTAAATTGGCAGTATTTTAAAATGAAAGGATCTTAGTTTTATTAGTTTACCAGAAATTACTACCTCGTAAACGTCAGGAAACGACTATTAAACGTTTAAGCGTTCGTGACGATTGCAAGGTTGTACAAACTAGGTTTATGATTTACTATGATGATGCGGTCATCCACTGCTGGTATCCAATTAGTAAATACTACAACTACGGTAGGACACTAAAAGCAACTAATAATATTTTTGTTGACCAATCCAAGCCAGGTACGTACCTAATATAATACAAAATATTAGTTTTTTCGTACCCGTAGAAATTTTGTAGAGAAATGTCTAATCAAACAACAAGCTGTGGATAGTTTATTTAGAAAATATCTATCAAATAAGTATAAAAGGAAATATTTAAGTTATCTATAAATAAACAAGGAAATGGGACAATCATACACATATCGACCTAGTCCCACAGTAAGCTTAATAAGGCTTGTGTTGTGGGTAGGCGACGATATATTTTATAGTTAAATACTTAAATATACAGAAAACATCTATATTTCTGGGACAGATATCTATGATAAACGCACAAATAAATGCCCTGACCAAGATTCGAACCCGGACTGCCTGATTCGTAGGCAGGAGGTATACTCAGTTTTTTCAAACTATGAACACTAAAAAACCAAATTAGCCACCTACATAAATTATTAAAGGCGTGAAAATGTGGCCATGATTTTTTACAGTTAATTATTTCGGACTACATTTGTAACATTTGTAAATTACTGCAAATGCTGTATCGTATACCATTCAGTTAAAGTAATACTCGAACATCTACTTAGGGCTACTTTACTTCAAACTTAACGAGAGCGCGAATCTTCGGTGTTGAAACTATTGCAAGAAAAGTCGTGACAAATTATAATAAACTGAGGCCAACGCCATGACTTTGCATACCATGAGCAACCGATTCTGCAAATGATATGTGTTTATCACCATATTAATAACAGGGTTTTAGTAATATTCGATATTATATGCTTCGATAATTCAGATAAGCGCTGTATAATTAGTTCATAGGTGATTATTACACATGTTGTCGTAAGGTACATTTTGCTACCAATTGGTGTCCAAAATAGGCATTTCCTTTATCTGTTTTTTTTTTAAGAATAGGTATTGTTTAAATTTTATAATTGCTCCAATTGTTTTAATACTGTCTTCTATCGATGTAGTGGCCTATAACATTTTGTCACAGATATTTTGTATCTAAATGTCCTCATTTGCGGAAATACTATTATTTTGTCTATCACTTCAATGGCATTTATGCTTTTTATGACCATTACCCAGGTTGTTCAAAGATGTCTCTTCTTGTCGTAGCTAACGCACGCGCCTCGTGAGGAAGCAATCTCGCACCGCACGTCTTCCCTGCACGAGCTTTACCCGTGATAACACCACACCAATAATTGAAAATCATTCATTCACTCAACCTCGACTTGCAACTTACACAGTAACTCAACCGAACGATCGACTCTCATATTAAATTTACCCAATCCTTTAATTACATCTACACCTGACGCGTGCAATTATTAAACACGGTGCATAAACATAAACGCAGATAATGTAATACAATTTTAATGTCATGGTCCGTTAGACCAGCTTTATGCAACCAATCAGTCTTCCAGTTTGTTTTGATTTAAAGACTTGTCCTCAAGATAGCAAACCAGACAGCTATCGGCACCTATTATAATTATCTACATTGTTACATTGCTTGGCTGGACACATTTATTATGAATAAAACATGCTGCTTATATGGAAAATTAGAACAAGGAAATAAGTTTTTGCTTTGTTTTAGTTAAGTCGCAAGGACGTTGCGATCAACGTTATGAACAGACGGTAATTATTATCTTTAAAAAATCTACTCTACATTGTTAATGTCGCTATGAGATGTTTATTTAAGTAATTTACACTCCTTAAAAGCTTATCTTCAATATTCGGTACCATAAATGTATAAAGTTTCAAGATCATCTGATGGACACTGCCCCAGTAAGTTTGACATATAATTATTTCCAAAATGTTGGTTTTAGATTGATTACTTAACCTGCACTTAGTGCACTTATTAAATCCTTAACCGTGAATAATGTGTAATGTTCACTAAATAATCAACCTGAATTTACATTAACTCCCTGTTTTTCAATCTAGCGCGTCGCTAATCAACAAGCTCTCAGCAAAAAAAAAAACAAATACTTAGCTAACTTAATTTTGGTGCCAAGTTACACTAGAAACCAGTTTTCAGTAGAGCACAAAGTGCTTTGTTAATAAATAGTCCGAAGTCGATGTACCTAAGACGAACAAAAAGCTGGGCCGCTGCGAAGGCCAACAAGTGGACGTAACACAATTATACATGCAAATAGTTCTTCATCGCCATCTGATAGCAGCAGGCCATGCAACTCATCGTTCCACGTGTTTGCATGCTTGCAACATTATCAGCCTGTCAAGGCTTGCCCTATAGTGGACCATCTTGTTCTTTATTGCCTTTTACAACATAATGTAGTCACAAGAATGGAAACTGGCCTTTATCTGATCTGAGTGATCTGCACTTGATTTTTGATTCTTCTTGGGGGTTTTTTTTAGCCCTAAAAATAAATAAATTTGTCTACCTACCAAGGAACTTCTAAAGTGGTTAGTCTGGTATTCGATTATCTGATTTCTGTTGTTGCATTGTATTTTTTATAGCTACGGACGTTTAACATATTATACATACTTATACGTATATAATATATTTCCGGGAATCATATATATAAATGGTAATTTTATTTGTTTAAATATTAACGAGTATTTGACTCTTTTCAATATCACAAATGAAAGTGACGATGCCATTTTTCGGCCATCACAGAAGAACTAATTGTGTCGTGAGCATGTTTTTTTATAGTAACTAAGTATCTCTGTGATTTTTAAATGTCACTAAGACTACTTTTTGTCAACATTTTTTTTTATTAAATATTGAATAAGATTGATCGTATCACGTTACTTAGGACGAATAGGTTATTTTTTTGTAATCCTGCTGATTACCTTTGTAAGTTTTTTTGTGTGCAAGAAAACTAAACAATAAAACATTATTTTAAAATAAAGTAAATAAGTATTATTTCTTTGAACTTTCATTATAAATTAAATAACAAACAGTTTCATCATCTCATCATGATGAACAATTTAGCTACACTAAATAAAAAAATCATTCCTCACATCACGTGTGTACATGTCCATATACTTTAGGTGTTCATATGCATACGTTTTACTTCAAAAAATTACAAAATATGCAGAAAGAAAAAAACCTGAATAAATAACAGATTACCGATGTATTTATAATTATAGACCACGCTGTCAATTTGTCAAATTAAAACGCAATGTAGTTACATAGAATGGCGCTGCCATCGACTGCTGTTTGTTAACGATATCATCATTATTTTCATTAGTGTTGCGTTCGAGCAACATAATGTGCCTGAGTAATCGTGTGTCTAAAGTCTAAACGGATACAGCATTGGTCAATACGAGTGTAGTATCCTGGACGTACGCGTCCTTTTTTTTGTCAATTACTGAGAGTTCAGGGAAACAATTACGAGTCTTAAAACGGAATTATATTAGCCTTTTGAGCTGTCAGTTTTGTCCATATTAGCTTACCATACCGCTTTGTTGTTTATTTAATAATAATTTGCTAGTCTATATACGTTCCGCTATTGGATACCAGTCTTCTCTCATGCACGAGATGGCTCTAACTATAGTCCCCACGCTGGCTTGATTACATATACCATGTTAAATAAATATCAATGTGGAAAAGTGGCAAGTGTGATGAATGATGATCAACTTAGTGGCCGGTATAACTTTTGTTGGAGGGTGAACTGGTGTGTTAAGGTGTTAGTTTATTTTATTAATTTACTTGTTTAAAGCCTATTATTATACAATGAACAGTTTCGAAATTGCATATATACAAAGTGTAACAAAAAAACTGGTGTTCCTTTTAAGGGCATAATTGGTATCGTATTGTAATTATGAAAAAGTAAGAAAAAAAACTCGCGATTTTTTTTGGTTTTGTAGGGAGAGCTGTGATGACATGTCCCATACAAAAAAAATATTTTTGCGCCAAAAAAATTTTCTCCTACTTTTTCTTACTCGAAATACGATACCAATTATACCCTTAAACGGGTCACCAGCAGTATTTTTGTTACACCCTGTATAAATGATCAGATATGTTTATCTATGCATCTTTTCGTTTAATCTTCAGTTTCTCTAATCCTTTATTTTAAACGTACCAAGTAAATGTACAATTGTTTAGATTGTTGTGATAACCTGCGCGTTACCCTTACACAATAACGTGTGAAAGGGAACTGTAACGTTATTAACTTGTAGGTAATAATGACCATATAATTTTGGCAAGAGTCATAAGGAGGCCCTAACTAGCTTAAGAGTCCGGTAACGATTTGAAAACGAAAATCACTAATAATGAATTTACTCACATGAATCGTATTTGATAAGATAGCTTGAAGTCTTGTTATTGCAAAAAAATGGTTTTGGTCTATATATATTAATATTTAATACCCTAAAACTAAATTCTTACAGAGCTTGTTCAGTGAGGACGTTGATTCGTGCAATTTTGTCGTTTGATTTATAATTAATTTTTGTATTGGACTCTAATATATTTTATATTATCTGAATAAAGCGTGAAATGATATTTATTTTTGCATTTTTATTTCTGTAAAATACTTTAAATAACTTCCCAATAATATCGCTCAAACTTTGGCAATTTTTCATAAAATTTCTCTAGCAAAACATACTCTGCTTAAATATATATATATAAAAATGAAAAAAACTGTTACATCTATTCCTTAGACGACTCATTTTTCAACGTATTTGACGGTTACCAATAAAAACCTTAATCTTTTCACCTCTCCAAGCAAAAATCGCGAAACAGGTGTTGGATTAGGGTGAAATATTTATAAATGAAACATAAAATAAAAAATTCGTTGTATTTATTCCATTAAAAAAGAAACGATCTTTTATAATATGTATACAAACTAATAGAAGTTATGTTAGTTACTGCAAAATAGCATCCTAAAGTTGAGCAAAATCGAAAAAAAAAGTTTACCTGACTCATAAAGAATGGTTAAGTCATGACTGGTAACTGTTCTGAATAATGGTATTTTGGTGATGTATGTAAAAATATCGTAGGCTGAACTAATTTATACTAAGATAAGATCCTTAAACTATGCGGCCGCTACTTTGACAGCTAAAGTAGATAGTGGTGTACCCACGTTTTGTACTCACAGTAAGTAATTGAATTGTCAAAGGTAAGCGCTTGATAACACAATAATTACCGCGTAAGGTACGGCACCGTACAATAATCTACCTGCAGTCCCTGTAGACTGCGCCCAAAATTCTTAGCAAGCTCCATTACATTTTTCAGGAGATTTAACATTTTTTCTTTATTTCATAACACTAGCTGATTGTCCGTTTGTGAAGCCAAATTGTACAGAAACAACTAAATATTCCGATAGATCTGTTACATACAAGCTGCCCTAAAATTGTCAACTTAAAGAGCTGATATTTTGCTAATATAAACAAAAATATTTTGTTTTTTTTTACGATCAAATTGCTTAATCTGATAGCCTATCTCCCGTTCTATCAGCCCTTTAAGTCTTGACATTGATTATAAGGATAACCTGTATATGTAACCCAAAGGTGAACATTTAAAGCCAACAACAGTTTTACAACGCCAAACGCCAGGCATGATCTATACGATCATGAATGCGGAAAGATACTGCGCAACAACGCGACAACTAGGTATGCACTAATGCATTGGTCATTTGAGGCAACCCTAGCACTAGCAGAGGTGAGACTTTGGAGATGACGCGATGATCATGAGCTCGTCTGCCGTCGATCACACTCAGGGCCGTCCGCCACACGATCTGAATGAACTGCACTATATACATACGAGTAAGTAGTGGCCTCTAAGATAGCGCCTACTGTTTTAATAATATAATCCTGATATTATAATAATTGAAGAACACAAGGGATGCCCAGTGGGTTTCAATTATATAGAAAGTAACAAAAAAAAACTATTTATTAGTAAAATTGCTGAGGTTAGGAGCTGCTAAGATAGATAGATATTTATACATACAATAGACATAATATTCGAGACCACTTATTATCATTGTATAGAAATAAACAAGAAAGTACGCTTTGAACTTATGTATCCATCTGTGAGCGTTATAATTTCTCAATAGGGGATATTACTGCAATGTTCTGCCACCAGAGTGCAGCACTAGCGCATCGGTAATCCATAGAGTTCTTAATACATACTAGGCCTTAAACAGTTTTTTACGAGTTTTCATAGATAATTTATAACGAATAAATAAGTCATTTGTGCACCAAGGCGGTTTGTTTACAGAGGGCCTATCGTGAAACGAGAAAATCGAAATTTTGATATCTACCTCTCTATCGCTCGAATATGTAAGAGTGACAGAGAACCAGGTCACGAAATTTTTATTTTCTTGCTTCGCGGTAGGCCCTATGTTTGTGCAAGTGCCGCCCCCTACGCAGAGTTTTGCGTAATATTCCCTATTGGGGCAAAACAATTAAAACAACAAAAACTAATAAATTAAGTTTAAGTCTGTAATACTTATACCCATTTTTTTTAAACGAAAAAAAACACTTGAGTCACTTTTATACGTATGTATCGTTCGATTACCTATCATCTTAAATGACAAATGGTGAAATTGTCTCATACCTTAAATGACAGTACCGGCATTTGTCATAGAAGGGCCTACTTGATCCTTATTTGTTGCAGCTTGCATTGACTTTAATTGATAGCAGGGTGACATTTTGAAGATGAAATACGTACTCGGCCGCTTCCGCGTCGCGTCTGACGAGTAAGTGAAGTATACGGAAGCAACATGGCCGATAAAGTCTTCTAGACTGCCTTGGATGTTTATTATCAAACCATTTATTTTGAGAGAAACGGGCCATATTTCAAACATTGTACTCACTTTACAACATAATATTTTTTGGATTAATAATATTTAATTAAAAATATTTTATTAATGTTTTGTAAATAATATTCGTTATGTAATCAATATGTTATTTTATTCAATGTATAAAGGTTAACTATACAGGATGTAACAAAAATACTGATGATCCGTTTAAGGGCATATTTGGTATCCTATTGCGAGAAATAAAAAATGTTTTTGTAAGGGACACGTCGTCCTAGCCGGCCGGTCAGCCTCCATTCAAAACCAAAAAATTGTTTCGTAAGTAATTATTTTCTTAGTTTTTTATAGTTAGAATACGATACCAATTATGCCCGTAAAAGGATCACCAGTATTTTTGTTACACCTTGTATCTAAACCTAAATCTGACATAAAAAAGAAAATATTCTAAATTTTATTTAGAACAAATCAATGAAATTGCTTATTATTTTACTTTTTTTAGGGTCCATGCAAACGGTGGCATCTTAGGTAGTTGATGTGACTGTTAAAAAATGTGTAATTTTTCTATGAAGTGTGGTTAAGAATGCTGTAAGTATATTTAACAATGTCATATTAAGCAATATATAATTTGTACTTAAAGTAATTATAACCACAATGAAATAGCAATTCAGAAAAATGTTGTCTTAAATTAAAAATAAAGTCCGTACCTACATTATTCATATTGATGAAAAAGTACTTCAATGAAAGTGGCATTTTAGCTATCCATATGCTGATTCCTGTTAATATAATCGTGATATTATTTTTACTGAGCATATACGTGCAAGAATAGCACGAAAACGCGAACAGGTAGCGTAATGCAATCTTATAATGATCCATTGCTATAAAACAATGGTTAAAACATGCATAATATTTAAAATATACAAGAAAATGTTTGTATATAGCGACATGATAATTGTTAAGTATTCATTTATTCATATCATAAGTATGAAACAAACTAGTTACAATATGTATTGTATAAATATACTTACAAAATTACCTAAATCAAGTTATAAATGTTATAATTATCTATCTACACAACACCGCATATTATGCGAGTAAGTAAAGCTACACCTAGTTGAGCTGTCAAAACGACAATGTACGACAATGTTTTGATTTGAAAGGGTAAAAACGGGATCTTATTATTCAGACTCCACTGTCCGTCCGTCCGTCCATCCGTCTGTCCGTCTGTCACCACGCTGTATCTCATGAAGTGTATGAGTTAGATATTTGAAATTTTCACAGATAATGTATTTCTATTGCCGTTATAACAATAAATATTAAAAAACAGGATAAAAAGAAATGTTTAGGGGGCTCCCACAAAACAGATTTTTTTATAGATAATACGGAACTCTTCGTGCGTGAGTCCGACTCGCGCCTGGCTATTTTTTTCAAATCAGATGTAAAAATAGTAGATTGTACAACAAGTGCATAAAACGCACCATTTTACGCGAGGCGTTTATCCATACGAGCGAGCTTGCGAGCGAGGATGGATATAAAGTACGAGCGTAAAATGGGTTTTATGGACGAGTTATACACTCTACTTTTTACTTCGATTGTGAGGAAATAAAAAGAATAGGAATTTCTTTCATAAGTGTTTATATTTATAGGCGGACTAAAACTCAATTTTATGCACAAGTGCATAAAAAATTGACTTCTTCTAAGGCTATTTTGACAATTCAATTTTTTATGCACTTGTGCATAAAATTGAGTTTTAGTCCGCCTATACCCAGCATAAAGTGAAACTTTACGAGCATGAGAAGTAAAAATACTATTAAGTACCTACTTCACTTCATTGCATATTTCACAACTCTAAAAAACCTACTCAACTCTGTAGTGGACTTAACAAGTTCGTGCCAAATTAGCCTCTAACGACTTCTAGGGTAAAATTACTTACTCCCGGTACTATTCGTTACATGAATAATCAGCTTTAATATCTTGTATTTCACCGTATTGGTTTCGTAATTCTAATGTAGCTCAGGCTGATTAAAGGTTGCCTGCGTTTAAAATGTACCACGTCAGATCCATAACGCATTTGATTGTTTTGAAACTCCGTAAGTGGTAAACACACTTTGCTATCATCACGAGCTGAGAATTTTAATTCTTCCGTTCTAAAATAATCCATGACCCGGATTTAATTTGCGATTGTCAGTTACTATGAGTAACTAAATGGTGGGTACCTACTATTAACATTAAAAGTCAACTCATTCATACGCAGCAATACGCGAAGATCCTAATCCGCATCCTATTAGAAGATGAAAAAGCGTTTTATAACTTAGACGCACGCAAACCTAATTGAGCTGATTGTATTTGGTCTTAATCAAAGATACGAGTAATTACTGATTCAAGACTACATCGACACCAATTTGTTAGCCAGAAAAAAGTCAGTGTTTAACAAAAATGTTGAATGATGGTTGACAGGCTGAGCGTGTCCCAATAAGCACATTGAGTTACTACCAGCATTTGGCGACATAGTGCGCATAGCAAAGCCAAATATGGTTGGGCAACGCGTAAAAGGCCGGGTTACTTAAGCCCGACATCTCATCGGTAACGGCTGGTCGGGTGACAGACGGCCGTTGCTACGTCATCGGCCTATTATTGTCGTCGCGTCGGAAGCGTCGGGAGGCAATCTTTAAAAGTCAAGGGCGGGCTGATACTGGACCAATGTTAACTGGTGTTATTTAAAGAGCATACTAGCAGCTAGAGGGACTTTCGAAAATGTATTTTTCCTCCACTCGTTACATCAGTGCGTATTACACTTTAATAGCATTTCAATTCGTAGAAGCATTACTTAGCATTACTTATTAATAAACGCATATAAGGTGTTGACGTGATTTTGCGACCCCGGCACGAACTTGATCTGAAAGAGTAAACGCTACATAAGTTATTGTTTTTCCGGGCAAACATGAATAACAGAGACAAATAACTGTAACTTAGCTTAATTTAATTTAGTAGGCAGCAATCAAAATAGTATGTAGCAATTAGACTTAAATATTCAGTCACATACCTAAATCGGCACTTCCGGCATTAAGATGCTTAAAGGTAACTGAGAAGTGTGAAGCGATCGGTTTTATTGAGATTTAATTTATATAAGGTTAAACAGGGTTTGCAATGTATTATTTGTCTAAAAATTAGTGTTGTACCTTCTTTTATTTGAGTTACCTTTGCTGATGGGAAAAATTGATGGTACAGGTACATAACAGTAGGAGAAAAAAATATAAGCACCCACATAATATATACATATATACTTACGCACAATTGACAACATCCCACTCCCTGGAACAATAAATAACTTAAATTGTATACGATTTGCATGTCGTGTTTTCGACTGGATACGGGAGGCTAATTTTTGACTTTCGAGCGCCCGAATTCAAAAAGTTTAACCTCGAAAATTATCGCACAAAAGCTTACCGCCAATTTTTTCGCATGAAATTAATAGTTTAAATACTCATGATTTCATATTACTATCGCTGTTATTTTTAAAACATAATTTCATCGTTTGATTCTGAGTTGTAAATGTCACTTTCGGGTACTCTAATCTCAAAAATCACCGGTGATACATGTTTTATCCTACTGTCATCTTCACGACACACAAATATTCTAGCAAATAAAGAAGTTCTATTATATTCTATTCTAACATTACAATAAACAAGCACCACAATGTCAACAATGCTCCATTAATGGTCCAAAACAATGCAAGTTGTAAATACTTACTTGAGAACACCTGCCCCTTTTACCTGCTCTCAGAGACTATCCAATTTTCAACAAAGCGTAATTGGTAGATCGAGTGGCTGATCGATCGGTATCATCGTAATTGGCTCAGTAAACTTGGAATGGAGGTATATAATTATAATCTAAATCAGAAAGGAATGTCAGAGATCCGAGTAGGAAGTCAAGAGGAAGCACCTTCACGTAACGTTACATCTCTTAAATCAAAAAGATTGGTTACAATTTATGTCGATGCGATCAGTGATAGGAACAAGGAAACAGTTAACGTTCTCGTAAAGAGTTTTACTTTTGTAGATTAATTTATTGTTACTTTCACTTAATATGCCCTATGTGTTTGTCAGTTTTGAAACAACATTGTATTGATTTTCTTAATAATTGCTTTACCAATTTTATATAGTTTTTGTTTCAGAACAGGGGGGTGATTTTTGAGAATCGAGCACTCGAAAGTGACATTTAAAACTCCGAATAAAACGATGAAATTATGTTTTAAAAATAAAAGCGATAGAAATTTAAAATGAATGATGATTATTTAAACTATTACTTCCATGCGAAAAAATTGGCGACAAACTTTTGTGTGCGATTATTTTCGAGCTTGAATTTTTTGAATTCGAGCGTCCGACTGTCAAAAATCGGCCCCCAGACTCGTCAGTTCATCAGTTCTTAAAGTAGAAAAGTGCCGACTGAGCCTAATAACATCCATAATTGTCAAATAACAGTTGATTATTATATGTACGTTGTGTAGCAATTTTATATCAATAAACAGTGTGTAAATCTGATACGGACGAATCTCTTAACGGGTGATTAGGACATAAGAAATGTAATTAGATAACTTTTACTTAGAATTGCAATTAAAATTTGATCTAGGTATAGAAAATAATTATGCCCGCAATGTAATGCAAACACACTCGCGTTAAACGCTTGTTGACAGTTACTTTCAATACCATGTTTACAGTACATTGCTGATGATATAATTTTCAAAAATTAATTATTGGGTCACAGTTAAGTGTAACTTGTAAAAAACCATCTTAATTAATGATAACACTAATGCGTTCTATGTCTGGTTTAATTTATCGTCTGTAATAGAATTACACACTGTATTAAGAAAAACCGGCCAAGAGCATGTCGGGTCATGCTCAGTGTAGGGTTCCGTAAACTGAGGCCATTAATTCAAAAGGTCGTTTCTTACGGGAAATTTGGCGGCGCTTACGTCATTTTTACTTACGTCCTTTCACTATGGGTTTTTGAATGATAACTCAAAAACGGCTCAACCGATTTATTACAATATAGTTTTTATTGAAGGTACTCATTAGGCCTCAGTTTCATGATTTTTTTCAAAATTTTAGGACCCACGATTCAAAAGTTAGATGGGGGGGGGACGCCCTGTTTTAAACTTTCGGAGCTATTATTTCCGAAAGTATTAGTTTTATCCAAAAACTGTTTTAGAAGACCCTAATTCTTTTTTAAAAGACCTATCCAACGATACCCCACACAACTTGGTTGGAACGAAAAAAAAATTCGCCCCCCACTTCACGTGTACGGGAGGTACCCTAACAAAATATATTTTTCGCGTTTTTATTCTACCGTTTTGTCGGCTTGGTTAATGCACATATTCAAACCAAATTTCAGCTCTCTAGTGCTAACGGTCACTGAGCTAGACCGCGGACGGACGGACGGACGGACGGACGGACGGACATGGCGAAACTATAAGGGTTCCGTTTTTGCCATTTTGGCTACGGAACCCTAAAAAATGGCCACTTAGTTCGTAATAAATTATCAAACCCATGTATAATATAATATGATAGGACCATTTTAAATTAATTGATTTTACACGCTGAATATCGGTAACTTACTAAAATGACTGTCTCAGTTCATTTAACGTTGTTGATCTTTGTTTTCAAGTTAAGTATTTCACGAAAACTAGGTCAGTTTTAAAGCCTTATTTAAAGTATGGGCAGACTAGACCAATTTAGCAATCAACAAACTTCAAACAATAATCTCAGCAGAATTTGCACCATGACACAATTGGGCAATTAAAGTTAAAGTGCATCAAATCAACAGAAACGAAACCACAACTAATCAATATTGCTATCGATACACTCGATGTGAGTAAGACGAATTCCCGATGGCTGTCGTAGCAATAGTTTACAAAAGGTCTTTTGGTTCTCATAGTTTTTAATGTCAATAGTCAAATAACGCCCGGAGCTTAGAGCTTATGACAGATTACATGTGACGCAATTAGTCCTGCGATCTATTATTAACATGCCTACATTAACACCTACAGACAGATCGCATTATGCATGAAATAGCCACGATTTTTTATTGGTGCTCAAAAGATACATGTATGCATTTGTAATGTCGGTTTCATTCGAGGACATTTATTATTGAGACGTATTAGGGTAATACCGAAATGAATGGCGGACTAATTCTAAAATGGAGTCTTATCTCTATTACCTGTAAAGTAGTAGTAGTAGTAGTAGTAGCACTTTATTGTACACACAGAAAAATACAAAACAATTTTAAGAGATATAGGTACAAAGGCGAACTTATCCGTATAAGGGATCTCTTCCAGCTAACCTTAGAGTAACTGAGTGGAGAATGTTAAGAAATAGATAGAAAAAATATCAACGTACAACAAGTGTGTCGAATATCAAGTTATAATAAATAAAATTTACATATCTCGTTGTTTAAAAAATAATGGGTTCCGACAAGAGACAGACATGATTGGCAAAACTTTTGAAAGCCTCAAGTTCATTTTTAACGCACGACGCAGGAGAACGAAATTTTGTTTTTACCCAATTTCCGGTTTGACCATCTTTCGGAAATTATAATCGGTAATTGCTTGTCAGTAAACGAAATATGCACGTATGCAAAGAACCAGGGTTTGTAATTAAGTATACCATATTTGGTAAATGGAATCCAATTACAAAATGCACACTGAAAGAATTGAATGTTTACAAAAGCGTTTTACCAGATGTTTTGGCCATCGCTGTATAATAAGCTGCCAGTGGTTTGAAACCCGGCTCCAACAATTTAATTTGACCTCTCGTAACGTAGTATGCTAGACTAAGGCTCAATTGCACCAACTACTTTTGACGAACTCATCAGCGTCACCCGGCAAGGTACTATGAAAATTTTCATACAATAAAATTTAGCGAACGTTTTGACGGTGACAGATGGTTTGGCGCAACCGACCCTAAATGTTCTTACATAAAATATTAAACAACAAAATGGACTGTATGGTAATTGTTAACCAGATTGGGTTGAGAGTGCCGTCCCGATTACCACGTTACCCCTGTGCTTAATTTTATGTGCTTCCTAGCCGAACTAACCTTGGTGCCTCGCCTGGCTCACCTATACAACAAGCAAACTAGCAGTGTCACCGCTAGATGTACTGCACGACAATGAGAAAATAATAGATATTATATTGTTTTAGTTTTAAGTAAACATATACTAACTTCAATACCGACTTATTTTAAATTGACAATACATGTAAGCTTTTAATTACTGAACAACTGAGTGTTCAATATTCAATGTCCTACGTATGCTGTTATGGCCAATGTAAGTAGAGAACCAATTGCAATGATCAAAACCTTTGCTTACTATTTAAACTTGTATTGTATTTCCTGTTGGTAATCCACACAAATACATAAATAAACAAATAATTAAGTAATTAAATGTCCTGTTAGCAACCATCATTTTACCGAGTCCTCAAAATTGTTGGTTTGTTTGTTTATGTGCCTTCCTTTCATCTTGATTTATCTATGTCCTTAGTAATGTTGACTGTATACTGTCTTTAACTACATAAAAAACAAGGAAAATCCATATTAGTATATTGGTTATGTTTTGTATTATGTTGTACTTTCTCCTGCTGGAGACATAATCGGCTTAATATTGTTGTAAGGAACCTGACCGCACAATGGACTTCTGCACAAAAGAGCTAGACCACTTAACCCAATACATTAGAAAAGGAATTAAGGAAGTTAATGTGCACACTCGTACCTGCCGGAAAATTGCAGACATTTTATAGAATTCTATGCAACAAACGGGACAATAGCTAGCCATATACGTACGGATTTGGACATGTCCGTAGGATAAATCTGTTAATCTGAGGCGGGAGTTGGGCATGGATATGTCTACGGACAGATCTTATTTGTCCGTAAGACATGCCAGCCAGTCAGGTCAAATTAAATGTGCTCAAAATTAAAAATTAAAATGAACAGATATGGTAAATTTAAAAATACTACTGAATAACGCGGGTGTATTGTAAGTCTAATTTAATCACAGTTAAAAAGCTCTGCAGCTGCACTCTAAAAACATGTGCTAAAAAAATTAATACCTGCTTATGGTTTATTTCTTTTTTGCATAATCAAATCGTCTAGCATACATAGACGTCAACAGAAAGATGAGCGCCCCAGGCACTATCAATCAAGAAAAAGAAAGATGATTTGACATTTGACCTATAACGTAATATATGAACATTATGATCCATCAGTCCCATCACAAAATTTTGGTAGTCTTACCTAAGTTCAGAGTACAGAATGTACACCCACCCGTACAGAAGATTTTAGGTCTTTACTATAGAAAATTAGGTACCTATTAATATATTTTACGTCACTCTGGGCGCTAAGTGAGATTTACCGCCCTAGGGCGCACCGGAAAATCTCACTTCACACCCAGGAGAAGACGTAAAATTATGTACGCGCCACGGGCGGTATTAAGGAAGGCGTCAGATCGCTAGTTAGTAGGCCTTAATTTATCTATTTTATCTATGCTGTGTTACTTATCTAAAATACTTAATAAAATAAGATAAAAATAGCTTAAGTAACTTTGACAAAACTTTTTCTAAACTTATATAGATGTAGGTACATAGGTACAAAGGAAAAGTGACCTAGGCCTCCGGTGCTTAGGGCTGGGATCGAAATATCGTCTTCTGTATTTGCGGCAGATGCTTTAACCACTTGACCACCCGGATCACAGCAGCACCGGTAGAATTTTCCCGTGTATAATGCAATCTTTGTAAATGCTAAGGCGCATTTGGCCAATACTAATAACTTTTAATAACTTTTTTTGTAACTAGGTGACACGAATTTTGCTGATGACATACTAGGGTATATTGTACTCAGACTTAAATGTTAAAGTTAGTGGGTAATAATAAATAATAATCACTCGTTATATATGGGCAGCCGTGTAAAAAACTTGTCAAGCCACACACAAGATGCAAATAACTTCGTCTTATACTTAATTATTTCGAGCAATTAAAAAACGTGAAGCTTAACAGGAGTTTTAAAAGCTCTTAACTGAACCAAATTACGAGTAGGTACTTGTAAAATACAGTTGATTTCACTATTTCGTTTTTTAAGGAAACAAAGGAAAATACACTAAGGTAATTGCTAACCTTTCATTGCGTTACTATTCCATTACAGGTGGGATACTGAAAACGGTCATCCAATATGTTAAAATATTCAGCATAATCCGCACTCAAAGTGCGTGATCTTGCAGAATTCTTCGGAAATCGTGGTGCGATTGTTATCGAATTCCTTTTGCTCCAGCGGTATGAAGTTTGCCATCATTATAGGTCATGACCTCACAGTATAAAAGTTTACAATGTCTGCAATGCCTGCCATGAAAGGAGGATTCGATATTGATAGTGCTTTATCATTTATATAAAGTAATTACAATGTTTATTTTGCAGGTTATTATCTCTCTCTCTCTCTCTCTCTCTCTCTCTCTCTCTCGCGCTCTCTCTCCCATGCTACGTTCATTAAGGATATAGCGAATTTTCCCTTTAGTAGGAATTCACTCAATAATTTTCTGTTGGCTACATTAATTAAACAAATTATTTATAATATGGCATTTTGGCGCACTATTTTGGTGTCAGTCGGAATTGTAGTAAACATATCATACCTATAGACCAAAATAAGTTTCCTTAAAAAATAAAAGTTTATTTCATAGCTTGCAGAACTAATATTCAAAGAAATACATGTGTAATCAAATTGTTCATGTTAGTTACAGTTGCTCGTTATATTATCGGGTTTCTGAAATTTAGAAACTCGCGTCCAACGTTTGGCTTGCAAAATGGCTGCGAAGCTGTAAATGTTTATTGGGTGAACAATTAAATTATTAACACAAGATTTCATAACCAACACGGTATATTTTGATTATGAAATCTGCGTATATCCATTATTATAACTTATTGGTACTTACCTACAAAAACTTTATATCAATGAAGAGAAAGAAAAAAGAGTAATTAAAACGAAAATAACGACAGGCAGATATTAGACCTGAACTCTAATCGCCTATTTCTACTCACTCCTGAAGCAAATCTCTCACCGCAAAGTTTTTGATTGAGCCTGATTATAAAATATATTTATGAATGAAAACTCTTTTTACGAGCTTTTATTTATTTTCACCTAACCCGTTGTCTGTAATAAAATTTTGCAAGTTAAATTTGACCCACTTTCCGGTTTCCGAATGAGCTGAAATTTTACACGCATATGTAGGGTTCACTTTAAATTTGACATTTCATAGAATGAGTACTAAACAAAAGAAAGTAGCTTGAACCGTAAATGGCTCAACAATTAAAATACGTGACTGTATATCGCGTGAAAATGCATTAGTGCAAAGTTGCCATAAGGACTCTGTGATGAGACGACGCAACCCCATCGAGTTTGGGCTCGTATAATTATAATTCGTACTTCGAGTACATTGTCTTGTACTTTGAGTACATGGTATCCAGGATCTGGTGATGGAGTTGAAAAAAGTACAGTCGGTGTTAAAAGCTCGTATTATTATTATTTTCGCCAGAAACGTTTCATTTGGTACCTACAGTGTGCATTTTGCCCTAGCTTCCAAATGTTCTAATGCCATACCCATAATCGATTAATACAGATTAATACAGACACCTCGCGGCAGATGAGCTTGCATTCGATTCCGGTTTCAATTATTCTGAGTCACGACTTGATCTTGAATTAACTCGCATACCGTGCATACATTGTTTTTGGGTTACTGGGACTTTTTGCTATTGCGTTATTTTAATGTAGGGTTAACTACTTTAAGCTAAGTAAAAAGATTTTAATTATTAATCACTGAATGTCCATTTGTAGGGTACACGGAAAGAACATGTCTAGTCCCTTTTTTCGTAAAATGAGATTTTTGTATCAAAATGTAGAGCAATGAACTATTAGCAACAACTTCTGTAACAGCTGGAATTTTTAACATAAATCCACTTTTTAACTCATAAAAACCATCTAGTTACGAAAATAGTATGGTTAATTGAATCGTTCCAAACTTTAAAACCGCTATAAGTCAAAATGTTGTCAAAGTGACTAAACATGTTCTTTCCGTGTACCCTTTCATTTGTTAATGTAAAAATATTAACTTTAATCTCAACTATATTGTGTACTCAATAAAATGTATAATTTAACGGTTTTCAAAATTATCTACCTAATTTAATATCTAAACACTGATTAAAATGTTTTACATTAGAATAAAGCATTCGTATATACCAAAAACAATGTGTACTTAGTCCCACTTTAGCCATCTACTTTGTTAATTAAGCTTTTGTATTGTTGGATTCTAAAAAAAGGTTACTCCTACTAATTATTTTAAAGACAATTGATTCTACTAAAACACAAAAAGAGTCCCAATTCGTTCTAGTATTCGGCTTAAATTCGTACTAGTATTCGGCTTACAATGAAAAAGGAGGTGACAATGAAAAAGCAGCGTTATCGTGATTGAAAATATCAGGACCTAAAATATCCCTGAACTCTGTAAATTTCTTACGTTACGTGACGTAGTAAAACTATAATCGCAATTAAATCGCTGAGGTTTTTTGAGACTTGCAGTCCCGTTCTTTGAAAAGGAAGTAGGTATGTATACAGGTTTTTAAAGGGTCAGCAATGCATGCTACTGTAAAATCCTTCCAGTTGCAGACGTCGAGGTGTATGCTTATGGGTCAGTATTTGCAACTTCTGTGTCAAAAAAAAGCAAAGTAGTTAAAAGTTGGTAAAAGTAAACTTCGTAGTTTTATTGACACCACGCTGTTACCGTTGCTATAGCAATGATGAGAGTATTGGACTTGTCGTAAGTATTATTCAGGCGTTGTATCGGAACTAAACTCATAGACTCGAATTTAGATACACAGACCGCTCTTTGCCTTTCGTTTCCCGTGAGGCGTTGATAAGCGTTAGAAATAATTATAATGCATTATCTTTTTGACTACTGAAATTACTCTATAAATAAATAAAAATAGTTGTACCTTATTTTATTAGTCAAATTATAAAACCACATCGTGTTTGTTTATATCAAATATTTAAACGAATCCTTCATTATTATTAATTATACAGTGTGTAAATCTAATACGGGCGAATCTCTTAACGGTGATTAGTACAGGGGCCGTATTCTAACTTTAAAACACGCACTGACACGATCCAACTCCAATGCAAATCCAATACAATAACAACACAAGACAGCTTACGACTACACGTCTGAATCAAAAATGACGGAATTTACTTGAAAATTACTGCGTTGCAACTACAATACTACTTCAATATTGGTTGATTATTGGTTGAGCGTTGGAGTTATGTTTAAGACAGATTGTGTTGTTAATGTATTGTTAATACATTTTAAAATTAGAATATGGCACCAGGTCATAAGAAATGTAATTTCATAACTTTTACTTCGAATTGCAATTCAAATTTTATCCATACCAAATAATTGGGCCCGCAATGTAATGCAAACACACTCGCGTTAAACGCTCGTTGACAGTTACAATACCGTGTTTACAGCACATTACTGCTGATAAAATTAATTATTGGGTCACAGTTAAGTGTAACTTAAAAAAAAAAACATCATCTACACTAATGAATCGTACGTCTGGTTTAATTTATCGCCCGTATTGGATTTACTCATTGTATAATATTATATGCTTGTATTTAGTAGACTTACGTGGGGATACGAATCCAAGACGCAGACGTCCTTTGGAGAATTTATCTATGTATTAAACTTGCTAGAACCCACGCACGTTATCAATAGGTAGATAGTGTAGATACGCGAAATTGTTGATACATTCACTATCAGGAAACATGATCAGAGAAATATTATCTAGATGTAGTAGGTATATACTTTAGGTCTTAAACTTTAAAATAGTTACACTATTGTCTTAGGCTTAGCACCTGTAAAAATAGTTGTAAAATGAACTCAATGATGACAAATATACATTGTATTTATTTATTTTACCATGTTTAGCAAATAAACGATTTCTATTTATGAAAAAAAACTTTTAAAATGTGCTCTACCGGGGCTGAAACTCCTTTATTTCAAAAGGTGCTACTATTTACTGTCATATGTCTGTTTTTGATATAGGTTATTTTTCTTATTTTTTGGAGTCAGAGATACCTACTATTTATAACCGTAAACATCATCAAAATATACGCCAAATGTAAAAATGTTCTCCCCAATGTTGTTTGTTACAAAAACTCACATGTAAAACTGTTATGACTTATGACAATTGACCGTTTGTTTTATAATATTTAATACACCAAAGATTTCATTTATTACTCAGTTTGCTCAAAACCACAAATAATTAAAATACTAAGACATCTTTACTTTACCAATCCTGAGCGGCATCTAGGTTATGAAAACCTATTATTAATTTAAAACCATTGGTTCAGTATATTAGTAGAGGTAAAGTCTCATACAAGATTTACTGGAAATGTAGCTCTTGAAGATTTGTAACCGCCCAGTCTTATCACTGACTAAAGTCTAATAAAACTGACCGAGAAACTGTTGTACGAGTCGTTCTTACAGCACTATTGTGGGTGTTTGGGCTGATTGTTCTTTATACATATATTGGTGTTTAAAATTGATACGCGTATTATATATTAAATTTTACGAGTGTCATAATATATTAAATCGCCCCCTCAACAATAATTATTATAGAACGAGAAATGGGCAACTCCATGGAAGTGTAACGCCAGTTACGATTTCATTCATTATTTATTTATTTCTGACGCTATTGTGAACGATAATTTATCGCTAGGTAAGAATAAAATAGATGCCTAGATATATTTTCACTTACATTTGTGCCATAAATAAAACAGTGAGCGAATAATTGGTAACTGGCGTTACGCTCTTACGTGGATTTACCCAAATATAGAAAGTAATAACATATGAATAGGTACCAAATTGAAATATACTTTTAAAATGTGAGCGCTGCATAACTTTTTATTATCATAAATAAGGAATTCAAACAAAGGGTACCACTATTTTAACCAAACTAGGCAACAATTTAATAAAATCAAAACAAAAAATGTATCGAATAATTTAATATTACTTATCTACTTATAATTACAACTTTATCCATCTACTGACTAATCAAACTGGTAGGGCAGTTCGTAATCGTCGATGCCAAAGCTCTCGTAGTCGGGAAACTGCGGGCCAACCTTGACAACTGCAAAGAAACATTCCTTAGTAAACAATACAAATGGACACAATAGGATTTCGTATTGTATCCCGCTAATTGCATCTGATATGCGTAACGTGTTTGTTAATGTTTATGTGGTGTTAATGGGTTGGGTGATCATTAGCGAAATTGAGCAATTAATCGCTTTTTTTAATGTTACTAAATATTTGGAAACTAAGATTTAAGAAACAAAGTCTAGATCGATCCTTTATGCAATAAAGATGCTGTAATTATCCTTTGTACAGATGACTATCTACGTAATAAAATATATTATTATTGGATTATTGTTTATAGATATGTCTTTCCCGTCCACGGAACAATGCGGTTGCGTACATTTGGAAGATATATGCGGAGCCCAAGCCAACGCGCATAGGGCCTTTCAACAATGTAATGAAATCTTCTGCCTTGTTATTACCGTCAACTGCTACAACTTTGCCTGGCTTGAAAAACTTGCTCGGTTTTCTTCACCAATCAGCTATTTATATCTTATTCCTGAGATGGGATAAAGGCGGCCATCTCAGGAAAAAGATATAAATAGCTGTTTGGTGAAGGAAACCATGTGTCAAGTCAGACAAAGTTGTGCATCGTAGGCAAACTTATAGAAGTTGACGGTCCCTAAACAATTCCTATTAACAATGTTTTATTTCAGATCAAAGCAACTATACCTACGTGCATCATTGATAAGTATCTTTCGGAATTTATGGTTCTACTTTTACATGTTCACACAACCAGCACTTATAGTTATACTCACAAATACTCACAAATAGGGCCACCATGTCCAAATATTCGCCTAGGATAAACATCTACAGGGACAGGTACAGGTTTCTCCAAATAGCGTACAATTGGTCCTCGCGCGACTCCGCCTTGAGCTAATCCATGAGGTATTCCCTGAGATACGCCATGTGAAATTCCTTGGGTTATTCCTTGAGGTATCCCATGAGGTATTCCTTGAGGTATCCCTTGAGGTATCCCTTGAGGTATCCCTTGAGGTACCACTTGAGGTATCTCTTGAGGTATCCCTTGAGGTATCCCTTGATGTATTACGTGAGGTATGGCATGTGGTACGTGTTGATGATGATGGGGTGACGCGTGAAGACTTGGTCCACTTTTAGAGACTACTGCATTAAAACCGTGGACTGGGTCTGCCGTGTAATCCACTGTTCGAACGGACCCATCAGGTTCCACTAGGGAATATTGTCCTGAAATTTAAAAAAAGGCTTTTAATGAAATAGAGAAATGCAGTAACTCCATAATTCAAAATCAAATGCCTTTTACATTAAAAGATAAAACCCGGTCTTTAAACCGTGAAAACATGTAATTTTTTTAGTACCATCATCAGTCATCATTAAAAATCTTTAACCACACAAAAACGTCTAGCAGGTTGTTTGTAGACAGGGTAGGCAAGGAGTATAAGATGTATGTGTGTACTTATTTGACTATAAGGTACTGTTTTCCCATGCAAAGAGCCTTATTCCATGTAATTTATAGCCTTTTCCTTAGCGCGGTATTGTTTAATAAATCGGCGACTACATAGTTTTGCAAACAATGCCATGACTTCTAAAACAGTCGGAGATTAAGATAAAGCAGTTAAGGTGCCTCATAGGTAATGCTCTGGGAACTACGATTGTGAGCCATGTACCTACATGTCATTACTTCTGACCTGCATAATTTTTACATGTTTTTCAGTTTTGACCTCTGATAAAAGGTTTAACATGTGGTAGATATGTTTAAAATTTAGTTTAGTTGTATGGTTTAACATTATGGTTGTACATATTTAATGTATGTACTCCTCTAGGAACGATTTCTAACACACCGGTCACATGTCAAATTTATTTTTACTTTCCGACATACGGACGGATCTGTCCGCCAGGCATATCCACCGGACAAATAAATATATATAATATAATATGTTAGCCTCTATACGTCCCACTGCTGGGCACAGGCCTCCTCTCATGCACGAGAGGGATCAGGCTATAGTCCCCACGCTGGCCCAAAGCGGGTTGGGAACTTCACATACACCTTTGAATTTCTCCGCGGATGTATGCAGGTTTCCTCACGATGTTTTCCTTCACCGTATAGCGATTGGTAAATATCAAATTATATTTCGTACATAAGCGTGAAGCGTTGGTAGCCTGACGGTAACGACGTCTGACTTTCAATCCGAAGGTCCCGGGTTCAAACCCCGGCTCGTACCGGACAAATACAGCGGGAAAATCTGTGCGTGTATCCCTGGCTATAGACAATTGACGTCAGCATTAGGATGATTTTAACGCGAAAGCATGTTTCATAAATAAATTCACCTGACAAGGGCAATAGAATAGATTAAATAAACAAATGCGATAGAAAAATATCTATGCCGTGTACTTAATTAGATATTTAGGGTCCTATAGATAATTATTCTTCTCCCAACCTTCTTTATCCCGACCCTTTATGGGTTATAAAAATTTACCTTACCATTTCCAGTTAACTAAACCGTACCAACCGACTAATTTAGTTCAGTGTAGATTGCATAGTCCGGAAACCCGAACTTTTCAGTAGCTCTCGCCTATTTTTGGGGTGGTATATTGTACCAACCGGAGTAAGAAAAAGTTTTTCTTTGACATACCTTTGACAACATCGCCGTCTCGTGTCTCGTGCTGTGACTTCACGTCACCAGTGCTGTGGTCAGCAACTCCATAGTTGAAGGCGTATCGGGGACGATCTTGCTGAAATCCAAAAATATTGTCTAAGTTATTTAACCATTAGTGTATCGTGTGAAAATATGCCCTACGAATCACTATTATTTCACATGGACGTTTATACATGAATGCACATCTTCAGATACATAAGTATGTTAATTAAATTCAACGCTTATTTATATGCAAATTTTATTTTTACCAATATAACACCAATTCCTTTTTCTATAAAACCAGCACGGCTAGCACATCTTACGTTGGTGCGCGACTTCAAGCGCGACTCGAAGTATGAAGTGACAGGCGACAACGTAAGATATGCTAGCCGTCCTGGTTTTATAGAAAAAAAGAATTGGTGTTAAATTGGTAAAAATAAAATTTGCATATAAATAAGCGTTGAACTCCTAATGCACATTTCATGGTTACTTGTACCGACTTTAAACGAAATTCAACCAACACTGATTTTCCTTTTGGTTTGTACTAGTATTCAATTTTTTTTAGAGGAAAGTCTCTTGAGAGCTGCACCCCGAGGAAAAAAAGTGGCAAAAAATATTGGCAAGGAACAGTTAAAGTTAAAGAAATTTGAGTCCTTTAAACGAATAAGATTTTTTTATCTTTATTTGAATAAAACCAATTGATGAAATTAGGCAGGTACTTAAACTTTTACTTTATCATAATCAAACACTCACTATAGCTCAAGAGGAGGCCGTAGGCAACCCTGCTTCATCGAGTTGCAGAATTAGGCTTAGGTAAGTATCTATTTAGGGCAATGCACGGTGACAATTACTTATTTTAGTACTTGAAAGCTTGAGCTAAACTTGGAGCATTTTGTACAGTCAGCAAAACATCATTATAAAATCTACCCCATCGAATAGCAAATTTCATGTTATGGCATTCTAAATCACTAATTATCCTGGTAATAACAACAAAGATCAAGAACTACTACATATAAATAAACACTTACATAATATCCTTCATATGCACCAGCATCGGCAGGCGGCTGAAAAACAGCTTTAAATTTATGATTAGGCACAGCCTGCGCTACTGCAGCAATCACCACGAACATTACACACTGCAAGCGACACATTGTACAAACACTACTCAAACGCGACTGCTTAGCTGGATGACTGATCCCTGAATAAGACAATAGAGGGTTCACGGGTACTTATATGTGGCCTTATTTGTCAGTGAGCGCCAGCCTTGGGCTCGGCTTCCGAAAATGAAGTTTCCTTGCGCGGACGCAGCGACTAATTGAGAAAATTTTCGCAGGCCACAATGGCCGCATGTAGATTACGTTGCAACACCATATTGCCTTTATGGGTGCTGTTCAATCTCGGGACAGGTGCATCAGCGTGGCCATATTTTATGTAACGAGATGTAGATTCCGTTGTGGTTTTCAAATTAGGATCATGACTATATTTTAACACTAATTGGATAATATTAATCTATTTTGTTTTTCTTACTAAGCTAACTGTTGCGATTGTATTGAAAAATATTATAACCCGACTATACCGGGTGTACAATCCAAATGGGTCAGTATGGAGAAGTCGGAAACTATGAGAGATAGCGAGATCTGAGGGCCGATTTTTGACAGCTGGACGATCAAATTAAAAAAATTCAAGGTCGAAAATAATCGCACACAAAAGTTTGTAGCCAATTTTTTCGCATGGAATAAATAGTTTAAATAATCATTATTTTAAATTTCTATCGCTTTTATTTTTAAATTATAATTTCATCGTTTTATTCAGAGTTTTAAATGTCACTTTCGAGTGCTCGAATCTCAAAAATTACCCCCTGTTCTTAGGAACCATGACGTCGATTTTAGATTTAATAATAATTACATTCAAACTTTTTTATTAACTCTCATACATGACCGGGAATCGAACCTGGTCAAAATCAATGTGTATAAATTCTGCAAGTCGCAAGAAGCACAACACTAATGGAATCTTGTTTAAATAATTGAAAGAAAAACCCACCAATAAGATAATTATTTTATTTCAGTAAATATTCAAAATGGTAGCCATTTGACTTGCAGAATTTATACACATTGATTTTGACCAGGTTCGATTCCCGGTTATGTATGAGAGTTAATAAAAAAGTTTGAATGTAATTATTATTAAATCTAAAATCGACGTCATGGTTCCCCTTAGAACAGATCTCGCTATCTCTCATAGTTTCCGACTTCTCCATACTGACCCATTTGGATTGTACACCCGGTATATTTTTCTTTGTTAAAATATAAGTTCAAATACCTAAGATAAGAAATGGAGCATTTTTTAAAACTATGAAAATATAACTGTAGGTGTCTCTAAGTAAGTAATTAATATTATAATTCATAATTCTTAACTGGGTCCCGTCATACAGTTTGATATAAGTGAGTATATACTTACATGGCGTCACACGACTTTTT
The DNA here is from genome assembly GCA_911728535.1 of Pammene fasciana. NCBI lineage: Eukaryota > Metazoa > Arthropoda > Insecta > Lepidoptera > Tortricidae > Pammene > Pammene fasciana. The sequence continues at coordinate 8,650,232 of OU452279.1, forward strand.
CCCATGGAGGGTAAGTATTTTAAATACTGTGGATAGGCAATTTTAATGAAAGAAGAATTTATTTGTAGTTTTGTAATAAAACGAAATGAACTGCATTCAAATAATTTTAAATAATCGCCTGTCCAAACCGGGAATTGAACCCGCTAAACGTGGTAATGAAAAACCTGTTATTTTACTATAGGTACTGATCGGAACCCTCAATCGTAAAAAATATGTCTTCTCAATAACGTAGCATCTTAAATATTACAAAAGATAAAAAAAAACACACTTAATAAACTCATATCAGTACAATTAACTGCTACTTACAATACATTTTGTTAATTAAATGCTCAAAATGTGTGTATGTGTCGTCAGTATGTAAGTGTGCAGAAGTTACAAACTGAACTTAGAAATATTATTTTAAACATTCACCATGCAAAAATAAGTAAATCAACAGCAAACAAAATTATTAAAAGAGTTAGGTATATTGTGTAGAGAACAGGGTGACTCTGTAATTTTACAAATAATTGCATATTTCAGCTTTATTGCACTTTTTGTATCATCCTGCGCAAGAGGGGCTTCAGAGTTCAATATCCTTAACAAAACAAAACACTATTTTTAAGTGCCTTCACGGTGATTAGTCAAGATGTTTTTTCGATGACACAGGATATCCTAGCCTTTAACGCCATCGCCACACGGAATTGTTCATGTTTGACTTTGGCTAATCATGAATGACCAAAATTAGATACGTTGTTCTGTTGTTTTTCAATCACTAGGATATAATACCAATGTTTATTTATATTGTTTCAGAGCGTTTTCACTTTTTGTTGTGAATTAAAGGGTTAGTCATTTTACGAGAAAATTTTACTTGTTCTGACTCCTAATCCTAAGCATCTTTGATGTCACTCGGATACAAAAAAGAGACACCAATTTATGCACCGTATTTTCGAATTTCCATAATGTTACTCCCAAACGAAGCCAATGAAAAAGTAGCGTTATTAGATTCGAATAGTGGAATGAATAGTATTTACGAGTCTCAGAAAGCAAACCCATTTTTTCATGAGTGGGAACAACGCAACGCACTGATATTTTTTTTGTTACCAGCAACCAAACTTCGTCTCTAAGTAACTTAATTTTTGGGACGTCAGAACTAAGGTTTATTACTTATCAAAGTGTTTTGTTATTATTTATACGTAAACTTTGAGTTATAATGAAATTAACTTTAGTAACTTCTTACCCTTTTTTTACCAATTCATGTATTTGCTCTGCAGCTGCCCTATCTGGAAATTTCCCTATATATTATCATCCATCGACACCTCCCTACAGACTACACTGTCCAAAATTTTAAATATCCAGGTGACCCGCACACAGGCTGGCGCTGCGGCTGACCAGGCACAGGTTCTCAAGCGCCGCAAATACTCGTCCTTACTTAAGGACTATGAGTTTGCGGCGCCTGCATTAGAGACACTGGGCCCCTGGTCGGCCGACATGAAATGCTTCGTGAGGGCCCTGTCGGCCCGCCTGGTCGAAACAACAGGGAACTGCGTATGGCAACCCCCCCCCCCCCTTACCCCTTTAATGACTCCAAAGGGGAGGCCTATGTTCAGCAGTGGACGTCTTATGGCTGAGATGATGATGATGATGAGGTTTATTTTTATACTCTTAATTAGTTTGTTAGTATACTTTTAATTTTTAAGTCTAATTTAAATTTTATTACATAATTATTGTATTCTCCTTTAAAGTCAAATAATCTGATAATAAATCTATATACGTTATGACTAGGAACTTTATTAGAAAGAAAGAAAAGGATATTTTATCTGCCAATAGATAATATTTATATTAAAAGATCTGATAACGATCACGCAACAATAGAGCTTACAAGTTTCTATGAAAACAAGTCCAGCAATGATCTTTTGTTTGCCGAAACATTGTGTTTGTATAAATATCTCGTAGTTGTACACTTACCGCTAAAACGGACCCTACTTAGAGGTTTGCGCGTAGTACACTCAAAACAAAGGGGCAATAATTTATCAAAACGCTATTATTTGGACAACACCATGAGGACAGCCTTCGTAGGTGTTTGTAGCTACTCAAAATCATTATCTCAATGTAATCTTTATGGTTTCATTGTTAGCTTTGGTTCCGTGTAGGATAACTACTTAGCTTGTGCCATTTTATAAATACAATACAATTTACCAAAGAAAGTATAAAAAAATTACCCAAGTTTTCAGTCTTAAGACTAATTTCAAATGATTGCGTGAATATGCTGTAACAAAATCTTTAGTCCTTCTATTAAGAAATTGACTGGTTTACGTAACAGTACACAATACAACGTTAGTACCTACTTAATCATTCACTAAAATTATCGTGTTAGACAAATTCTTACAGAATATTTGTGTGTGATCTTTGTCTGTAGATTGTACTGCAAATCTTCTTTTTTATTGCTGATAACTACTGCTGCGTGATTACATATCTTAGTTAATTTTGATTTAAATAGAAACGTCTGCGAACGATACCACAATGTAATTACACACACAACAAGATATAACGGAAAATTAGAAAAGGAAATGTTAGGGGAGGACGTTTCAAATTTATATGAAATATGCATTAATACCTATTTATCCGGTATTTACTTCGATTAGTGGACGGCTAGATTGGGTAAATATAAATACCGGCAACCTATCTCTAGCGGCGACGAGGTTTAGGTAGACGAGCGATTATAATTAATTAAAAAATAACTCTCCTACACATTTTATTTTAACACATAAATCTTCAATCACTATGAAGCAAAGAAAGGTAAATGTGAAGCAAGTGAGCAAAAACTCTTTGTTTACGATCTATTCCACGTCAAAAGCGACCCGACACCGCCATTCATAACACGAGGCTGATACAATCGTGTTCCATACTCATGCATTGCATGCTGACGTATCAGCCATCTACATGAATAAATGCAGGGCCCAGTGACGCATTGCTGAATGCGTTCTAGAGAGGGAAAACAGTAAGTTCCGTAATAAATTTCGTTTACTCAAATATGCGTAGAAATGTTGTCCTTACGTTCGTGAAAATAGGCTCGGAAGCATCACATTTTGGGTGCCTTACTGACACTTCATATAGTACGGACAGCGGCCGTAGGATCTGCTACGTAACGTGATACAAAAATAAGCCCTATGGCACATGTTCCTAAAAGTAATGCTGAGTTCCGAAAAAATAGTAAAAAAATTAGAGTTGGCCGAAAGTACAAATAAGTACCACTTCCGGTTTTAATTAAAAATGGATGGTATTTACCTACGGCATTAGATACTAAGATGATTTTTGTGGCAACAAAAGTAATTTTTATTTAGGTACAGAAAAACCCAGTCTGCCAGTTTCTGCATGGCCGGAAGTGCCCGGCAGACTGGTTCAAATGTGACGTAAATTTGGAGTCAAATTCACTACTTTTAAACTAGTCTGCCGGGAGCTTCTGGTGATGCAGGAACTGGCAGACTGGGTTTTTTGGTACCTAAAAATAAATTTTATTTTTTTGCCACAAGTGTTATCTTTATATCCAATGACATAGCTAAATACCATCCATTGTTTACACCGAAAGTGGTACTTTTTTGTGCTTTCGGCCAATTCAATTTTTTTTTAACTATTTTTTCGGAATTCAGCTTCACTTTTAAGAACATATACCACAGGGCTTATCTTTGTATCATTTAACGTAGCAGATCCTACGGCAGCCGCCCGTACTAATATGAAAATGATTGCCTGTAAAGTAGCTGACGTCCACCGCGGTCTGGCGGGCGGTGCCGGTCACTGCCGGGCGGGTGCTGGCCGCGACAAACACACAACGGTCGCTCGGTTTGTCACAACGGTCGGTCGGCTTGTCACAACGGTCGCTCGGCTTACTCACAACGGTCACTCGGTTTGTCACAACGGTCGCTCGGTTTGCCGCGGTAAACCACGCCGTTACTCAGAACCGCCGTTGCAGTCCCTTACGGACTACGGTTACCGCCAAGCGTCAAGAAGAAGAAGCCGAGACACCGTACCTACATTATATCGAGAGACCCTACGTGCGAGAACGTTTTAGAGAAATTTATTGCATTAATATCATTGCCATGTTTAATACATCATAATAATACAGTGTGTAAATCTAATACGGGCGGTAAATCGGGTAAATTAAACCAGACATAGAACGCATTAGTGTTATCATTAATTAAGATGTTTTTTTTAAGTTACACTTAACTGTGACCCAATAATTAATTTTTGAAAATTATATCATCAGCAATGTACTGTAAACATGGTATTGAAAGTAACTGTCAACGAGCGTTTAACGTCAGTGTGTTTGCATTACATTGCAGGCCGAATTATTTTGTATGGATATTTTTTATTGCAATTCTAAGTAAAACTTATCGAATTACATTTCTTATGTCCTATACTCATCACCGTTAAGAGATTCGCCCGTATTAGATTTACACACTGTATAAGTTTACCTATACTTGGTAAAATATATACATATAGCAGGTTTATGGTTAAAATAAAAACAATTTAGTATAGCCTGAGAAAATTAATAAAATCAGGGGAAATAATTCGTGTAGTTTTGTAAATTGGTACAGTTATACCTTGTGGTGCCCACGTGACTATACTAAAAGTCCTCGGGGGTGGGGGTTGTGCTGAGGGTGTAGGGGGGGGTTGAAGGTACCTTTGTTCAGATTTTTGGTCATATCTCGAATATCTGTAAGAATATCACACTATAGTTACTTCGAACAAAAATTTAAACATAAAATTTCGTACAAAATTGGTTATATTCATTTTTACTCTACGATTAATACTTTAGGAGCTACAGGGTGTTGAAGTTAACGAAGAGATTAAAAAATAGTCGATTTGAAAAAAACGTCGTTTTTTCTTACTTGTTCATCATACCTCAGATTTTTAGCTTAGTTACCTGCTGATCGAACATAAAATTCCCGTGTTGATCATTGAAAACACTAATGCAAAAATTTTTTTTCCAATTTTTGAGGGGGTCAGTAAAAACATTTTTCCATTTTGAAATGTACGATTTTGGGGGGGGGGGGGGCATGTCTCATGTGACCCCGCCCCTGGGACCGCGCCTGTTTGTGACACGGTGGTAGTGACGTCTATGAAATAATCTAATAAATAAATAAACATGCCTTCTCATGCCTTTTTAAGAGTCGCCAGGACGCTCGCGTGAACTCGCGTCCCCATACAAACGTAGTTCAGCTCTCATTTTAAAACGACATGCTTTAGAACCACAAAATTTGGCATGGGCATTCTAACAGTACAGATCTATGTCGGTAATTCGTTTTCGTTGCTAAAAATTGTAATACAAAGAAAATATAGCAAAAATAAATTTTGTATGTAAATCTATATCTGGCTGTATTTTCTTTGTATTACAATTTTTTGCCACAAAAATGAATTACCAACATAGATCTGTACTACTAGAATGCCCATACCAAATTTCGTGGTTCTAAAGCATGTCGTTTTAAAACGAGAGCTAAACTACGTTTGAATGGGAACGCGAGCGTCCTGGCGACTCTTAAAATGGTGTCAGAGTAAATCTGGTAAACATAATAAAAAGACGTAAGGTTGCCAAAGAGCTCAAAGAGGACCCAGTGTGTTGACGACGAGAGGCCTCTCTTGTTCCTTTAGCCGTCAACACAGCGAATCCTCCTGTTTTTAAAGGGTCGGCAACGCGCATGTGACACCTTTGGAGTTGCAGGCGTCCATAGGCTACCTTAGCTGCTTACCATCAGGTGGGCCGTATGCTTGTTTGCCACCGTCGTTGTATTAAAAAAAACACGATAATTTAGTATCTGCTTATTTCCTTAAAAATAAAATTCAAACCTATTCATTACGAGTATCCCACCAAGTACAAGAGTGGCTGGGTAACAAAATGCCTCCTGATATGTGGGGTTGGAAGCGAGGAGCTGATGGAACCCTTGAGCCAATTATGACCGCTGGTCCTCCAGCTCCTGACACCGTGCTAAATTCAATTTTTTGTCGCTGCAAAAGCGGTTGCACTGGAAATTGCGGATGTCGAAAGGCTGGTATTTCATGCAGTCAAGTATGCACCGGATTGACCGGATGCTTGGGTTCATGTACAAACGGTATAGCCGTACATTTTCTAGAAAGAGAAGACGAAGATTACGGTATCGAAGATGATGAGTAAAATAATAATGACGATCTCATATGTTTTTTCTATTTTTAAATATATATAATATGTTAGCCTCTATGCGTCCCACTGCTGAACACAGGCCTCCTATCATACCCGAGAGGGATCGGGCTATAGTCCCCACGCTGGCCCAAAGCGGGTTGGGAACTTGGAACTTCACATAACACCTTTGAATTTCTCCGCTTTATCTATCTATATATCTTTGTTAACTTAAACACCCTATAGCTCCTAAAGTATTGATCGTAGAGTAAAAATGAATATGACCAATTTTGTAGGAAATTTTATGTTTAAACTTTTGTTTGAAGTAACTATGATGCTATTCTTACAGATATTCGAGATATGACCAAAAATCTGAAAAAAGGTACCTTCATCCCCCCCCCCCCCTACACCCTCAGCACAACCCCCACCCCTGAGGACTTTTAGTATAGTCACGTGGGCACCTCAAGGTATAACTGTACCAATTTACAAAACTACACGAATTATTTCCCCTGATTGCCCATATTCGGCTTTATTTTCTCAGGCTAAGTACGACACTGGTCGTAATCGAGCCAGCGCCTGACACTACACTCAGAAAGGTTAGTCTCGGCAAAACAGCTTTGCCTAGTATTTTTAACCGATTACTGAACACCATAAAACACGTATTATTCTGTATTAATTTATTCACAGTTATTTGTAACAATCGCAAGTAAACATACTTAATACAACATTATTACGTAAACTGAAAAGGCTTTATACATATTACCTTGTATTTACATAGGTACATCAGGATATCAAAGAGAAGCATTTTTGTGGCAAATACTAAGTAGCATATTTATTATTTTATTTTATATTTTTTTAGTATTTATCAACATAGAACTCACTAGACATATAAATTGTGTATGTCTAGTGAGTTATAAAACGTCAGGTACATCTTGTGGAATTAATTAAAATAAGGAATAAATAAAAACAACGACATAAAAATATTTCTTACCCCGGGGCGTAGGCAAGTTTATCTAATTAACTATAACCTAGATTTAAATAATGATAACACTTACAAACTTAGCAAACTGGAAAACAAGGCCTTGAGACACAGTACGACTATAAGAGATCGTATCCAACGAATTCATTATGAATTTAGTAATTCTATTCTCGGCGACGTTCGTTTGTTTTTGATTAAATTAGTAATGTTAACTTAAATCAACGCAGGTGTGAGTAGGCGGATGCGTCCTGGGTCAATTGCACAATTTTTGTACCTTTGTCCCATCCTTTCTTAATTTTCTCAGTTTCGTTACGAAAATTAGCCATACATTTGTATGGCTATTTATCGTAACGAACCTGAGAAAATTAAGAAAAGTAAAAATTAAATTTTCTTAATTTTCTCCGTTTCGTTACGATAAATAGCCATACAAATGTATGGCCATTTTTCGTATCGAAACTGAGAAAATTAAATTACTACTGATTTATATTAACATTTTAACATGGTTGTTCATTAACTTCAACATGTTAATATTGGAAATGCTACAAATATTACACACCCATCGTAACTTATGTTTAATTTAATATACAGCTGTAGAAATATTTGACCCGTTGCTTAATTCCTTCTTTGCAGAAAGCGTCAACCGTTCTGCATTCGGTAATAGTTCTAATGCGTGCCACAGGGTGCACAAAGAAACACTCGAAGTAAATCAAAATTAGGTATGTGACATTGCAGCCTGCTACATTATTGCATTACATTGAGTAACAGTAGCGACCCGTCCCATTGCCTTTTTCGAATGTCACTTAATTTATCAAAACCTAATATCCCGCAATTAAATTCGTTAATTAAAAACTGTGTCAAATTCAACTCATTCTTCAACAAAATGGCAATCGATATGCTGATGAAGAACTGCTAATCTCCTGCGTTGATATAAGTAGGTAAGCTATTTATTAACAAAACTAAACGCTAATGATGGTGTAGGAGGGCGGCTTCGTGCTGGGAAATGGGTGCAGTCTTGTGTACAACTGCGTTGAACCCGTTGTGTTTGTCGGCCGTGTAGTCCACTGTGCGCAGGGAACCGTCCGGCTCCACCACTGTGTACTGGCCTGGAATCGACAAAAATATATGTTAATTTGTGACAGGACTAATAATATGATGATGGTTTTTATAATTTAATTTAAATGAGGGAGTAATTTAACAGTAGGTAGGGTATTAATTATTGGGTCACAGTTAAGTGTCACTTAAAAAAAATCTTAATTAATGATTACACTAATGACTTCTATGACTGGTTTAATTCATCGCCCGTATTAGATTTACACGCTGTACTTATTTCAGTTATAATGAAGTCAAAGATGCACGCCATGGAAAGTAATATCTGAACTTTTACAGAAAGCTATTATAGTCTTTCACCTTGGTTCTACACGTGATACTGATTTGATCCATTTAGGTCAACCACTTAATAATATTGAAATTTGATATCCCTTTAAACTCTAAGTAGGTACTAACTAGGGCGTTGGGATTTTTAACTAAAAAAAAAAACAAAACAAAAAAAAATTAAAAGTTCCTTAAGGTCTTCACAGAGTTGCGTTGAACATAGCGTCGACTGTGGTTGGTGTAACTAACCTTAAGTTTTAATTTTATACTGATACAAACAAAGATCTTACCTTTGACTACATCACCATCGCGGCTCTCGTGGTGAGTTTTGATATCACCAGTGTGGAAGTCGTTCACCCCATATTTGAAGACATATTTTGGATACGCCTGAAACAGATAAACACACGAAAATTTAGGGTTTTTTTTATATTTAAATGAAAATTATTTTTTTAAGTATTCCTTAACACTTCCTTTTTTACAGCGGGTATCAGATACATTATTTTAATTCTAAGATACATACAACGATATCCATTGCTTTTGAATGCAATTTGATGTTAAATATCTTTATTTTGGAATTTTGCATTATTGTTTTATTTTTATTTTACTAGAATAAAAGAAAAGGAAAGGCTGTTAATGATGCTACATTCCACAACTTCAATGGTTAAGTACGCGGCAGATGTTGTTTGGCTCTTCCGCCAGATGTCATTATGCGCCTCTCTAACTAAGGCGCATAATGCGCATATGAAGAATATGGCTGAGGAATTGAAGCCAACCGATACATAGTTCAGGTTGGAGAGCGGCAGGCTAGTTTCCCGGAGTCTCAAGTTTGAATCTCGCCTAAATGAGTGTTTCCTTATTTCCATTATAAGTAGATACTTTTTCATTTAATAAAAAATCATGTACTTAAGTGATTAAAAAAAATCAGACAGGGTATTGAATAATCAGAGTTTAAGAGATGGAAATAAAAAAGCAACACCAATTGAAATAGAATTGACACCTCTTTTGTCCTTTTTAACCGACTTCAAAAAGGAGGAGGTTCTCAATTCGACTGTTTTTTTTTTTTCTTGGAAACTCAGACAAGCTCATCCTTATTAAAACAAATGCCTGCTGTTAAAATGCCATCATTCTGCGCACTTTTCCCATCCATCGTAATACTTTAGAAGTGTAAACTATGATTACATAAACGATGTCACAGCTATGGCTGCACATACTAACTAGCGCAGATCCTCACAGATCGTTCTTTTATCGCAGTGAAACGTTTTACAAGTGACGACTATTACACAAGCTCTTCCGCTCACGCGCGTGTGTGACGAGAGAGGAGCGAGAATACTAAATTAGTATTATGTTTTGGTCATTATAGATATTGGGTAGGTAGCTAGACTTTACGACATTCCCTGTATAAATTAATAATTCCTTTTTTCTTTATAACATGAAATTTTATTTCATGAGTTTCTAGAGAATATTTGTAACTGCACGTGATAGGTAATTTGTTAGTTGTTTTTTCTGTACGGGGTCACTTGTTTGCTAAATGTATTTTTATATGTAGAGTCTCATGTACGCGACTATGATATGACTGATTTTCTGCGTTAGTTTATTTTCTTCTACGAACCTGATTTTAAAAAGCCCGAAGTCTTACTAACTACTTAGATCTTGCTCTACAATCGCTTTATCGCCATCTCTTGCTCCCAATACCAACGCCAAAAGTTTGCGAAGAGGCGCGTGCGACTGTCAACTCGCGGAATGCGACACAGGAAGTACCGTTTGTATGAGAATTCCTGTTTATTCATAAATGCAAAACTAGTTAATAAATACTCTTTAATGTACCGTGTTCGGTGTTATCAAACATTTTCAACATTTTTGTTGCCAATTGATAACTAAACTATGAGTAGACGTGAAACATGTCTGTGACTGATTCAGCGATTTTTTTTTACTTGCTTCTCAATGTTTCAAATTTTATCTTATTGACTTAATAATTAAAATGTACAATATACTAATAAATCGCAGTTAGACTGTACTTAACATTTCAATAACTGCTCACATTAATATGCTATACATACTTAGATGGTAAATTTAAATACATTTTACTAATTTATGTATGATGGTAAAATGAAAGTATGGTTAGTGGAATAAACAACACTTACTCGTGACAAATAATTTAAATACGTATTTGTAAAATCTTTCAAGCATGAATTAAATATGATACCTATTACCTACCTACACTGTAGGAATACAATTTTCCACGCATTACTGTAACGCTTCGGTTGTCGAATATTTCATTGGCTTCATTTTTATACCCCGCCGAGTTGCCAATTCGCACGTTGCTTTCTGTTTCCGTCAATTTGGTGATATATTGTATCCGTTAATAATTTAAGTATGTCACTGTTAGTTTTAATTTATGCTTCGACACATAGTTAGATAAAAGATGAAGTACGGCACTTAATCCATACTATGTAAAAAGTAAATAAACGTATCAGGCAGTTAAGGAGAAGACAAAGGACTGGTGGCCGATTTTTGACATTCGAGCCCTCGAATTAAAAAAGTTACCTCGAAAATAATCGCACACAAAAGTTTGTCGCCATTATTTTCGCATGAAATTAGTAATTAAAATAATCATGATTTGAAATTCCTATCGCTGTAATTTTTATTACATCAAATCATTATTTTATACAGAGTTTAAAATGTCAGATTCGAGCGCTCAAATCTCAAAGATCGCCCCTCAGAAGAAGGAAAAAATCGTGACCAGTCGGGTTAAAGTATCAATTATCAAGTAATATTTTCTACCTATACTATTTTTTTTCTCATCTATATTATCGATATGAATAGGCCTGTTGTAATAGTACCGATTACTAATTACTGAAACTTGATGTAATGTATATTTATATAATTTTTAACTATCCATAAATATTCAATGATATTTGTGGTTAAAGAATATTTATTTTCTCAAAAGAAATATACATTTCACTTAAATAGAGAAAACATTTAAAAACTTAAAATTATATTTGAGTGCGCATGCAGTTACGTAACTAATTAAGTTTATTAACAATAAAAATATTTTACTTCATTATAAGAGCCAATATATAATTAAAAGAGCCAAACAATTAATAAAAATAGAGTATGTAGGTAGAATTACGAATAATATTCTATATCACTAATCACTATATACGTATGTGGGTATGCCTCACTACAACAAAATGTTTTATTATTTGAAGAAACTACAACGTGTTGATAATGTTAATATTGAAATTTGGGTGCAATGCATTATCTACCCTAAATACCTAATGCGTTAAATATTTAATATTATTTAATGCGATGAAAAGGTAATGTTAAGTTTATTTAGGTCATAACAAGACTCGCATATTATAGCAGTTTTACGATTGAACGTTTAATTTAATGGCTCTGGTTTGTTTCTTTCATTAAACTTAATTTATACCTATCATATTTATATATAAGATATAATGATGATAGTTAAAAGTGAAACAGTGGTATATTGAAATGGTAATGGAAAGTCATTCCAATGAAAGTGGTAATTGAAGTGTAATGTATTGGACTAAGCAGTGGGACAGTATGGGGTATGACTGACTGCACTACTAGCACTTTAAAGACAAAGTCTAGTTTGATCAGCCAAATAGGTTAACTTGGAACAGAGGGATAGCAACAGACAGCAAATGATCCATATGTACTAATGGTAGTTGTTGATTCAAAAGTTAACAGTTCAGTAACTACTATCAGCATGTTTCATATAATTGGGCCATATTTCCTTAGTCCATTATCGCACCTCTCCCCTCAGTCTCCCCTGTCAGTTACTCCATTTGAATTACATTAAGTTCAGATTATTTTAGAAAACAGTGGTAGTTTTTTTGGCCGATCTTGGATAGTGTGCTATTTATAATTTAATTTCTAAGCCAATTCAATCATTTAATTGTTGTAGCCAATTCAATCATAATTCCTAACTACGTATTGGAGGAAATAACTTATTTTATCCCATTTAATCGACCGAGCGGTCCGGCTGTTCTCTGCACGTCATCATTTCTCAGCCGATTCCCGTGAAATATATTCAAAATGGTGGAAATTAGCACAAAGTCTACGGCGTTAAAGACCATTGCAAGTTCGCTAAGTTATTGTATAGGCTTAACAAGATGATGGAGCCATACATCTATCCGGTTTAGCTACGCTCGCGAGGTCTATTATCTCACAGCTCACAGAACCACTAGTTTATTCAGAAGACATAATCCCTTACGTAATAGTCGACGTGTTCGTCCTCAGAAACGTGGCTGAAGCCAAGGCGGGGCTGCGCGCGCTGGATGGCCACCGCGGGCTTGGACTCCACCGGCCGCACGTACGTGAACATCCGAGCGTGCGCGCACGCCGCCAGCGCCAGAGCTACGATCGCTAACTAAAAATACAACAAATAAAATATATTTATACAGATTTTTTAATAATGGTATGGTCACTATTATACGAGTGGACTTCATGTGTGTGATATGTGTTCAATGCAAATTAAGTACTTACAAATTATTATGATCAGAGAACTTCCTTGACAGCTTAATTGGTATACATACTCGTAAATATAGTGGCCCTTTTGCGAATAAATTAATTTAAAGCGCCCTAATTTTTTATTATTTTTGTAATCTCATATATAAATCGTAAATAAAAAAATATATATATTCATAACTCAGTCATAGATGGGTAACTTATCTACTGATTAAATCATAAACTAAATGTGATAATCCAAATCAAAAGGGCCATTAAGGCGATCAGCGCTTGCGCTTTATTGCTCGACGAATTACACTGATAAAGAAATGGATAGATTTGTCAATTCAATACCAATTAATTACTTATTTTTTTAAAACTAAACGACAGTGAAACTACAACTCTTGATTCATTCACAAGCCGATATTAATAACACCAGCTTAGAAGTAACAATGCATATTGTATTATCAATAAAACATCAATAAAACAAAGGCAGGTTTTTTCGTTGTACTCCCACGAACTTTCAGATGATGCCGGTTATTGTCATTGAAGTTACGTGGAATGTTTTCTTGCTATGTTACGACTTAAGTTCACTTTTGTTTTCACTTTGGCAAATATGTATCACATATCCCCTGAGGCGGCTAGCTACCTCGCATGGGACGCCCTCTACTATGAATGAGGTAAGCTGCATAAGTTTGAAGTAAAAACATCAAAAATATCAAAATTAAATAAAATACAATAAAGTAAGAAAATAATATAAAGTAAGATATTATAATATAACACAACGTATACTTATTAAAAAAATATACAACCAAATTAAGAACCTCCTCTTTTGTTTTTACACAGTTTTATTTAGTTTGACCCCGTATATTTATTTATGTCTTTATACGCATCAAATCTTCTAAGTTAAAGTCAACCACTTCCTGGTGTCTGATTGAGCTGAAATTTTGGTAAAAATTGGTATACTTCCGTAGTTTACATGACAATGCTACCAGGTACAGTGAGCAATAAAATTGTGTACCATTTTTTTTGGCAGTTACTTGTTTAATATTTAAGATAAAAAGAGCTGCTCTTAATTTTGTAGTTCAACTACATATATGTAATTCTAAGTTTAAGCTATCGATGGATATCCGCCAAACCGCTTAGTGCATGATGAGCTCGCTAGCTTATAATTAGAGTGTGTTAAAGCAACGACTCATTTAATTTGCTTCGATTTATAGCAACCGGGAAGGAAACATAGCTTATCATTTAATCAGATATTGGCTTCCATGTTGCAGCTATTAGAAAATTCTTTTGACATACTCGTACATAGCATAACATAACATAAGCACTTCCGAACATGAACATTGTCGACTCCTCATAGATACAACATTGTAATAATTAGGTAGAATCTTTTTAATTTAATTATTAAGTCAGTCACATGGTTTTAATACTTAAGGATACTTTTTTGTTCCGATAACAATGACATCTTAATTTTACTGTGTGAAATCTTAGTGGGATTTGTGCTAGGATATAAGCTGTAAGTACCTATTTACCTTTATAGTTTATTATTTGTACGTGTTGTTGGTTTGTGTCTGTTTGTTTTTCAATAGAGAAAAAAAAATAGATAAATTGAAAAATTAATTGGACAAAATTTGAGTTGTACTTTTAGTTTTGGTAATAATGATAATGTTATGCTTATTTAAATTTTTGACCAAATATGATATATGACTTCGATAAGTGGAAATCTTTTGTAACTCAATGGTACAATTATTATAAAAAATAACAATAATCACCTTGAAGGCCATTGTTCTTCGAACCACAAATGCACAGAAACCGAAAAAAATGAGTACGCTTTTCGGTAGCAAGTCCACTAATGTGAATAGTGAAACCACACGGAGTCTTTATATGAGGCGCGGTGGTGGGCGCCGGGCGCCGGGAAAACTCGAGATCAGGTAACAGAGGCGTAACCACCGCACCCGATGTTACATTTGGACATGTTTTTTTAATGAGATTTTTTGGACGTTACGCGTTGAATTTGGATCAATTGAGGAAGTAGCAAAAAGCGTATCTAGAAAGTTTCTAGTAGAAACTAGTACTTACTATAGCAGAAAAGGCGTTAGGAATTTGCAGTTAATTATTCCCGTTGGTAGATCTTCGATTTTCTTTATTTGATAATTAGTACCACTCAGTAGTACTAGTAGGAAATTCTCACAGGCTAATAAAAAAACTACTGCCATATGTACATAATTTATGCAGCATGCAATGGTAATCTTTATAGCAATGGTTCTTAACCAGTGATCTCGAATCAGCTGAAATAGTCCATGAATTTACAATAAGAAAAACCCTTTAATGATTGGTTCAAAATAGCTAGTTTCACTTCCAACATTTTTATTATTTTATGACTGTAAAGTTAAGAACTACTGTTCAAAGAGTGACACACTGAATACAAAACACTCGGCAGCATACAATAAAACTAAGTAATATTTAATTTTAATGAACTTTATGATTATTCAAAACTACATAAATAACACTTATTGATCTATAGTTTCTGTGTTCGAAACAATCATATTTTTGCGTAGTTATAAATAAATCAAAATTGTGAAAACAATAAACAAGTTCGGTCTCGTTTACTTAACTAACTATTTTGGCTCAACGATCCAAAGAGAATCTTGGCCTCCAAAATGAGAGCACGCCACCTATCCCGATCCTGCGCAACTTCTTGCCAGTTGTTGACTCGAAGCTGCAGCAGATCCGCCGCCACACTGTCTCCCCAACGATATCTGGGCCGACCCACCGGACGGCGACCAGTCGGTCGTCCCAAGAACGCTCTCTTGACAGCCCGATCCTCACCCATTCTCTGTAGGTGACCGAACCAGCGAAGTCTGTGGGCTTTTGTTTCGCCTATAATTTAAAAAAAAATCCTACGGATCCTCCAGGTATCGTCATCTCTCTTGATAGGTCCCAGGATCTTACGGAAAACTTTCCTCTCCGCTACCAAGAGCTGGCTTTTTTTTGGTGTTTACTTATGTATATATATATATATATTCCTTTCCCTTTTATTCAGTATTACCTACTAACAATAACACATGCTAATACTTACCCAGTATTTCTTTGATAAAATAAAAGAAGCCTACAATTACCATTCCTTATATCATTCCTAACCCATATACATAAATTGTTTCTCCAATATACGAAGTTATCAGTGGGAGTCTGCAATTTGACATGCAACATTACACTGCTAAGTGTAGCATAGCGTAAAACTCGGTCTAATCACGTATAAAACACAACTCGACTGTCTTATATCTCGTTTTAACTAGTACTGTGTATATGCGATAGAGATATTTAACTTAATAATAGAATAGAACACTCGGTGCTCAGTAGATCATTGAATAATGTTTGTATGATTATGATTACGGCACTTGCATCACTTTACATGTTGTAAAAATCGACTCCGGCCATAAGCGTTCCTATTACGAGAAAATTCTATAATTTCGTTTTTGCATATATGCTGAGGTCACATATTTATTGATTTAATATGATACACTCTTCGAATGTAAAATTATATTTGCAGTATCTATCTAGCCACGCCAAGACTATAGTTGTAAACCAAATCAGGAACTGTATAAAAAAGGAATAAAAAATCCAGTCTGAAATTAAAAAAAAATGGTTGCCTAGCTTCACAGTGAGAGATAATATTCTACTAAAGAAAATGATAAGAAAATTTTAAAAATAGGTAAGAATTTTATAATTACATGTTATTTCTCACAAATAATAGACTAAGGTAACAAAATACATAGATATTGTAAGATTTTTTTAAGAAGTTGGAAATGAACTTAGTAATCCCTAGTATTTAATATTCCAACATTTAAAAAAAAATACTACCTTACCAGATTCGTGAGACGTGAAGACGTAGACGGTCCCTCGATATTTACGTCCTGGGAAAGGAGTCAGTTTCTTTATACTAAGTATTTATACAACAATGGTTATTTACATACATCGAAAAGCTTTTATTGTATTTTAAGACAATTTCATATTCCTTTGTTTAAATCATTCAAACATGCAACTTACGTATTGTTTAAA
Source organism: Pammene fasciana (assembly GCA_911728535.1). Classification (NCBI taxonomy): domain Eukaryota; kingdom Metazoa; phylum Arthropoda; class Insecta; order Lepidoptera; family Tortricidae; genus Pammene; species Pammene fasciana. Next base: position 8,667,241 of record OU452279.1, read on the forward strand.
TATATATAGTTTTTTTACGAGTTACCTCGGCCTAAATGGCTAGTTATAGGTTATAGGTATGCCACGCTGATAAGTGTAGGTACAGGTACATTAGTATCTTTAAGTTATTAAAAATATACCAGAAAGTCTGATTAAAGGAACCGCTTTGGCCTAATTATTTATATTCTCAGGCCGAACAATAAAATAAGACATCAACTTTTCAACATTTGGAGACATCGTTATATGAAATCAACAAGCGCGCGTTGAAGTCATTGTCTAAAGTGGTTACGGAAACTCAATGGTTTCACATAATATATCCACTACATATTGTATCAACTTTGCTGTCCCCTGTTCCATTCGCTAAAATTTGATGTTTGCGCTGCCAGAGATAAGGTCTATTTTGCAATTTATTTTTAAATTGAAACGCGGTTTCATAAACAACCGACCATTTTCTCAATTTTAGTGTCCAAAAGTTACATTACAATATGTCACTAATACGCGAGAAGAGTTACATAACATAAGCAACAAGAGCTATTGGTCTACTTACCAGTAGACCAATCGCTCAGTAGTAAGAAAAGGTATGTGAATACTTGTAAGACTATACCAGTTACGCTTGTTCAAAATTAAAGTGGGTTTTACTGCTAGTCATTTAATGTGACGATGCTAGCGCCTAGGTACGACACTTTGTGATGATCTAATATTATTCAAGCATGGCCGTTCCGTAGGGTTCCGTAGCCAAAATGGTAAAAACGGAACCCTCATATTTCGCCATGTCCGTCCATCCGTCCGTCCGTCCGCGGTCTAGCTAAGTGACCGTTAGCACTAGAAAGCTGAAATTTGTATTGAATATGTGCATTAACCAAGCCGACAAAACGGTAGAATAAAAAGTATAAAAACGCGAAAAATATATTTTGTTAGGGTACCTCCCGTACACGTGAAGTGGGGGGCAAAATATTTTTTCGTTTCAACCAAGTTGTGTGGGGTATCGTTAGATAGGTCTTTTAAAAAGAATTTGGGTCTTATAACACAGTTTTTGGATAAAACTAATACTTTCGGAAATAATAGCTCCGAAAGTTTAAAACAGGACGTCCCCCTCCCCCCCCCCCCATCTAACTTTTGAATCGTGGGTCCTAAAATTTTGAAAAAAATCAAGAAACAGGTCTAATGAGTACCTACCTTCAATGAAAACTATATTGAATTCAATTGGTTGAGCCGTTTTTGAGTTATCACTCAAAAACCCATAGTGAAAGGACGTAAGTAGAAATGACGTAAGCGCCGCCAAATTTCCCGTAAGAAACGACGACCTTTTGAATTAATGGTCTCAGTTTACGGAACCCTACACTGAGCATGGCCCGACATGCTCTTGGGCGGTTTTTTATAACTGGGATTGCGACCCGGGTTTTTTAGTATGAAGAAACCCGGGTTTCCGGGTAATACCCGGGTATTTTCATACTAAAAAAACCCGGGTTGCATTCCCTATTTATAACCGACTTCCAGATTTTGAAGGAGAAAGTTCTCAATACGTAGGGATCTTTTTTTCTTTTTTTTAATGTATATAGTATCTTTAATGTATTTGTAGTACTGTTTTGAAAAAATAAGTCCCGCCGAGTTTCTTGCCGGTAATAAGTAATACTTCTCGGGTCAGAGGTGTAGGGTTAGAACCGGTGGTAGTTTCTTTTCTCTCTGACGTTCATAAGTGCATTGTAATGTGCCTAAATTGAAGAATAAATATCTTTTATCTTTTTTTTTATCTTTTGTATGTTCACTGATTATTCGAAGACGGCTAGACCGATTTGGCAAATTATTTTTTTGTTTGAAAGAGTATACTTCACATTGTCAACAGGTCTGGATCTGATGATGGGATCCTGGAAAAATCGAGGGTACTATTCAACTATTATAGGCACACCCATAATGATTTCACAGCATTATTTTTTACAGCAACTATATGGCACTTCCTCTTGGAAAAGCGAAGGGAAGTCGGCTCTTTTTTTGTTTAAAATTATTATGTTCAATTAGATGATGAAAGATATTAAATATTTCAATAAAAAATTACCAAGCAATATTTATTTTATTTAGGTACCTATTCGTATTTTCAACTGATTTCCTAAAGTACCTACATTATGGAAAATTAGGACAGTCATCTGTTTAAAATAAAGATAGTCTTCAAATATGTCTTAATTTTATCCGTTAGGAAAATAAATCTCACGTATGCTGGTAGGTTAAAATGTTGCAGGCTGAAGATTACATACGTCTGCTCAAAACGAGTTTGTGTAAACGCTATCAACCGTTACGCTGAATATTGCACAATTTCTAATTATTAAGTATAATTATTGGTAGTTTAACTTTACTATCACTAAAGCTGGATGTGCTACTGAATTGAAAACATGCGTAAAAAATATTTATTCACCTTCAACAATATCGAATGAATTAACGTATTTATTAAGTGTAAATCAGCTATTATTTTCGATCTTTTTTTTACTTATCCATTGCAGTTTAATAGCGTAAAATATCAGATTTTTTTAGGCCCCAACTCAATTTTGAGTACATTTTATCTCATTACTTTCAGTCTAATAGGAAACCTATGTTAAACACAAAACTTCCGTGAGAATCAAACATATTAAATAAATCACGGGTTACTCACGTATTTTAAGTCGAATATTGCTCGACATGTATGCTCCATAACGAGGAGCTTATTCATGAGTCATTCGCGTTGGCTAACCGACGCAGATATTCGACTTAAAATACGTGAGTAACCCGTGATTTATTTAATAGGAAACCTATGTACCCAATTAAATGCATTCTTACACATTCACACCTCAAATGAATATAGGTGTTTCCAAAGACATATTTCATCCGTAGAGATATCTGCAGCCAGGCGGCCTGTGACGTCACGTGCCACCCGTTTTTTTTAACGGCCTTTTCGATACACATGCAAACGCTCGACTTTTTGCATTTTGTACGTTTCTAGGCTACAATAGACAGTAGGTTTAACAATATTTTTTTGTATTTATAATTTATAAATTCATGTTTAAACTAGTAGTTCGCCCCGAACTGTGAACTCGCGAATCTTGTGTTTCGCCATAAATGTGCAATAGTAGAATTACTACAAATACCAAAAATAGGTATCGGGTATTTTTCTCAACTAACCATCACGGTGAAACTAAACGTCCATATTAAATTGTGCGGTTGATGCGCAAAATTTTACCGCGACGACATCGCTTCAGATTTGACAGTTTTTGTCTCATCTAAATTTAAATCCACCCCTCACATGCCTCTCACTCTGTTGCTTTGACATGTCGTTCTCATCTGTGGACCACCTATATAGGTTTCCGTCACCATCATTATGCGTCTATGGTAACTCTCTCTAACTAATGTGTTAATGTCAGTATGCTGATGGCCCTAGAAGCCAAAGCTCTAATAAATAAATAAAAAAGTCAGTTGTCAAAATATTTACACCAAAATCAAAATAGATTTTGAAAATATTTTTGAAATCAATTTTATGTTGCTAATTGTTTTGAAACAGTACGCAGTTAATAAGGATTTGACGAGAGTGTTAATTAATACCTTTCGTTTGATACCAAACTCAACCATACTTGCTCGTAAAAGTAGCAAAAAAGATGACCAATGTAACAGGACCCCTTTACAAAACCTTTTTAGGCCTTCTAATTTCAGAACCCCCGTCTCAATCCAGCTCATATTTTGTTGGTCTCTGCTACAACCCTAACAAATTTCATAAAGATCGGGAAATCGTTACTAAAGTTATCGTCGGACAAACTATCTAAATCAAAAAGCCATCCAAATACCGAGACGTCCCAGTAGCCAGGTGACAGTTGTTGTTTGTAAGAACGATCTTCGCTTACGCTCCGCTCGTTCGATAATGTTATGATGAAATAACTAAATTGTTCGTTACTTTACTCAAAATGTATACATTTATAAATATATACTAGTGTATATTAATTATTGAAAATAGTATTAAGGCGTCTAAAGCAAACATCTTCCTTAAAACTTTCGCTTACTGTGTATATTTCCTTATGAATCATTTAAAACAGAGCACAGTTCTTAACTTATTAGCATAAATCAGCATTTAGAATAACAATAGACTAACACTACAATCCTCATAGTACATTCAAACAACACTCGATACATTAGTACATTACTATCAGTAAAGTAGTCCATTGCCTGTCACTATAAGTATTACCTCACATGGGTTGGCTATCTTTACTAACTTAACTAAACCGTATCAACTAAACAACTATTGAACAATACAAGTTACTTACGTCATCTTATAGTGTAATACTTACCGAGTTTTCTATAATGTATAATACGTCATAGTAGCAGTTATCTAAAGTACAAATCTTTGAGGAAGGAAAATCGAGAACAATTATGGAAAATGTGAGACGCTCTATATCCGATGAAGTTGACCAAGTCTGTACTCCAAGTAGGTATATTACTCGCGTGCAGCGGCGCTACCGCGAACGCCAAAAGTGGACATATATTTATCTACATCTCTATCACACTTGCTAATTCAAAAGAAAGAAACAGATAATAAAAAATTTACCGTACAAGGGCACGTACCTGCTCTACAGACTATATGCATTTTCCTAATGTTGAAATAATCGTAATGCTCCGGGGTATTTGCAGCAGTAGTGTCCTAAAATGATGGTTCGAAAAGCCGGATGATTTCACGTCGAAGAAATATTGTCATCTAAAATCTGATTAATGATAATAATGACTCCATTTCAGTTACTAACATAAAAATTAGGGCTATGTGATTTGATTGTTAATTTAAGTGATTAAAATGATTGGCAGCGTTTCTCCGTATGGAGTGCTAGTGCGCCTCTCTTAAAATGTTAACTAAATCACAGTTTGAGGACCATTTACTGTAAAGTAACTGGTATAATTGCTCTGACCGCAGCAGTTAATTTAGCCGCAGCTAGATTATTTTTCCTAATAATTATTTTAAACAATTTGCTATATTTTTAGCTCCACTACAATTAAACCAACAACCATCAACCGACTCCTTTACTCCCATGCATAGTATAAGAAGACAAGTATGGCACTCACTACGTGACAATTATAGTAGATTGTACAACAAGTGCATAAAACGCACCATTTTACGCGAGGCGTTTATCCATACGAGCGAGCTTGCGAGTGAGGATGGATATAAAGTACGAGCGTAAAATGGGTTTTATGGACGAGTTATACACTCTACTTTTTACTTCGATTGTGAGGAAATAAAAAGAATAGGAATTTCTTTCATAAGAAGTTTCACTTTATGCTGGGTATAGGCGGACTAAAACTCAATTTTATGCACAAGTGCATAAAAAATTGACTTCTTCTAAGGCTATTTTGACAATGGCAATTTTTTATGCACTTGTGCATAAAATTGGGTTTTAGTCCGCCTATACCCAGCATAAAGTGAAACTTTACGAGCATGAGAAGTAAAAAAACTATTTCATTCTCATCACTTTAAATAGCCGGCTTAATCTTTATGATGTATGGCTTATAAAATAAATGAGATTAAAAAGAAAAACACTTTAAATATTCGGGTAATTTTAATTAACTAACCTTTCTTCTTATACCATGCCCTTATTATCGACTCACTATAATAGTCGACTCTAATAAATGGAGGGCATAAAAAACGCTTCCTTTCTTTTATAGGTGTGCGGATGCAAAGCGCGGAAATCATTAAAAAACCTCATGGAAGCTAACGCGTTCCTATTCACCACGTTCGAAATCATAAATCAAAAGAAAATAATATGACAAATCCACAAATTGTAAATGGAGCTTTTTTTTAAGAACCATTTTCGCGTGGTTTAGAGACTGTACCATAAACTGCATGGTTTTGACATCGTACAAAACATAATGGTCTAAGAGCTGGCCACGTCAGATGTGACACAATAATGAGAGGTTTGTAATCAGTCCAGTTAGATTGCATAACCATCCTTATTGCTAGATCCGGGCATCTGGCAGCTTTTAATGGGTGGAGATCAGAGTGACAGACCAACAAAGTTTTTAAGTTGAAAAAAGGTAATACCGAAATAGGTAAAAACTGCTGAAGTTGTGTCATTTATAGAGAACAGGGCCTATATTTTAACATTAGAACAAAACAAATTGTGTATTATTGCGCAAACAAAAACAGTAGGCGAGTAACCAAAAATTACATTATACATCATTTGGCACTACTTCCCCCAACCGAAACTTTTGGATATAATATAATCTAATTAATTACATAATTTTTCATAATATTGGATCAAAACCAGATCTCTAGATTTTATTTTCTTCAAGTTATTTGCTTTCTTTTACCTCCACCACTTTACAGCTGCCAGATGTCCGGATCTAGAAATAAGCATAGTATAGCAAACTAACTAGAGGGGTTTCGTTGCTCTCATTATTGTGTCATATCTGACGTGGCCAGCTCTCCGTCTATAACAACCAACAAGGAGTTTTTGCAATTGCGGCGCCATCTGAAGAGAACATCAAACTTTGTGCTTTTGTTTCATTAATAATACGCATTGCTAATTTTACGCCCTAAACTAAGACCTCATTCCCACTTGTCGGATGTCGGGCCCGGATTTGAATCGGATGTTCCAGAGGCAGAACATTTTATATAAAGCTATTCCTACTTGCGTGACACAATTTTGTATGAGGCGCCGACACCCGATTAACCCTTTGACCGCCAAAGCCGTCAAATCACGTGCACGAAAAGTCGTGCCCTCAGCGCCAGGGCGTGATATCACATCCAAAATGTAACCGGTTTGCTCGGTTAAAATGCGGGCCCGACATCGGACAAGTGGGAACGGGGTTTAAGCCGCATTGTAGTTGAGCGTTCATAGACCTCAATTCCCAACGGGAATTCCCTTGCCAAAAACTCAGCCAGTTGGACCTTTTTACGGTGACTCGTGGAGAAAAAAAGGAATAGGAGACCACAGTTAGAAGGATCATGTTATATCGAAAGTTTTCTTAAATAATAATATTGTTTCGTTCATGTAAGTACACAATATTATATTGCAAATTGACTATTTTTATTTAAATGTGTAAATTCTAACTTAGCAGGTTAAGTACTTTGGTAGCGAGCGTCAAGATGGCGGATCGACCTCGGAAAGTTTAACTTGTTGTTTATTAAGTACTGTATGATCAGTGTTAAAAGTGAATAAAACCAGATAAAATTTAATAATTAATAAACTTCGCAAGCTTTATAGTTTTTAATCCCTTTCTATCTTTGATTATAGCTCCACCTATGAATAAACACTGTAACTAACACCTTACGTGAATGAACACTGATCGCTTGTTCTCTTTCCCACTTCTACAAGAAATAAAATGTAGATGGCATTATCGGAGTGTTTAATTAATACATTGTACATTCATCTGATATCAAATTAAGATAATTCCTTTATTGTTTTCTACTACGAATAAACTTTAAATATCAGAATCGTTTACCAAATATGTAAATTATGTACAGTCGCCATCAAATATATCGGAGTGACCAGGGTAGTCAAAAATATCTGAACATTCTGAGCACTTTATCGCCACAATAGGCGTTGTTGTTCAGATATTTCTGACCACCTTGGCCGGTCTGATATATCTAATGCCGACTGTACAAAGAAAATTAATACATTCTGGTTTTATAAAGTCCCTAATCAGATGTATAAACTTTTGCTATAAATATAAGCTGTGGCTAAAAAACTATTTAAAGAAGACATGATTATATACTTATCAAAAAAACCTTATACAGTTACTAGTTACTTATTTTTCTCATTAAAGTATTTAATGCCCGCTGAATCCTTCTGATGGTTTTTTTCTGAGTCTTAGTCTTCCCGAACCTTTTGACGGTGGGTGTTTTTAAAACAGAACTGTCAATACCATTATCTTCTGGCTGGTCTTGATTTTCATTCCGTTCAGGCTCTTGTTTGTTATTGATAGTAATATCGTTAGTATAGTTGCGCGAGTTTTCAATTGTATATATGTTATCGACAACGGGGAGTTCTAATTTAAGCGGTACCAAAGTATCTATCTCAGTACTCGTAGTTGGTTTAGCTGCTGCGGATGTTAAGATTGAATTCGTCTCCTCTGCCACTTGCGGCATCCTTTGTCCTTGTAAATTGATGCTGTAAAAAGATTTTACATACATTGCTATTTTCGAAAACCGTCAACTTATGAAACATTTCCCTGTAATGTGCTCAACTTTGCTTGGCTTGAAACGCACGATGTTTATATTTCATGTGACGGGGGAAAGCCGGCCATTAATAAAAAAATTAATACGTATTCAGTAGAGAGGTTCACTGTTTTTGAAGCGAGACAAAGTTGAGCAAACAAATAGCGTACTAGTAGTACACTAGTAGCTACTAAGTGGAGTAGCAGTGCAGGTGACATTTCCTCTTACATTTTGGGTGCTTTTGGACAGAGGGCGCAATTGACTTGAGCTTCAAAAAATTATTAGGCTGTGCTGCTCTACTATATAAGTTACTCTATGACCATACATCATAATTCATATGCAATAACGTCACTCACACGCCAAGATCACGGACGCAAGCGAGCTAATACAAACCTTACTTGATTGTATGAAGCTTACTTTGACAGCAATACGCCATAACACTTGGAGTTATTGGCGCTGTGGTCACGACTACTCATGACACTTTTAATTATTCTTGGCGTTCAAAAGGTTGATATACCTACTATTTTAAGTTCAATACATTAATAACACCTGTAACTATTTCCATCAGCAAAGTATTTCACATGCACCTGGTTACCCCGCGCGTCTTCATATTGATATGTTCCAACAAGCGTCCCGTTGGGAAATATTGTCTCGTCTCTAGCCTCAAGGTTTAAACCTGGTAAAAGAAAAAATCAGACAATCCGTTTGGAAGAGAAATGCTCAAAAGCTTTTATGTTTAAGCAATAAATGACCTTACATTTAACAATCGTGAATAGAAACAATGACGCGATATTTAAAACTCGTAGAACCATTTTCCTAAAATCACGTGATGTTTGAAGATAAATACAAAGAGAATGATAAATATTTCATGACATGACAGTTAAGTATTGCGCAAATGTTGTAGTGATTCTATTCTTTTTGGTTGTCAATTGAGATATACATCAAAAAGATTACTACCGCACGAAAAAGTTTATCACCAATCAATCACGGTTTGTGCTCTTGTTTTGTCCCTTTTTGCCATAAAGCTCTATACCTGGAGGAGCCATCGCCTCATCTTTCCAAACAAAAAAGTCTGCCAAAATCTGAGGGGGGCGAGGAAGCATACGTATGGCGTTTTCAATTATAGGTACATCATTGTCGGTTGTTAATAAAGTTTATTTCTAAATGAATTTTTATATTAGCATCGCCTTATTGATAAAGGACAATGATGTACCTTTCACTTGAAATATCACGCATATTTGACAGTAAGTCACGACACTAAATGGAGCAACAAATAGTTGATTTTACATATGTTGAAATATGGTTCATTATTGGATGCAGTCTTTGCAAATGTCAAACAAAAAAGCCAAGGATCATTTTTGCTTGTATTTTCAAACAAAATATAGAAGGCAGTAATCCTTAGGGGCGTTAAATATGCATAAGTGTCAAACGTCAAAATAGTTACTGCCCGTCAGAAAATAAACGATTATCTTTGAATCGATTCAGTAAACGACGCTGGATTTTCGATATGGATTAATTTTTTAATCATAATAGTAATGATAAAAAAGTTAAACTATAATTACATGTGAAAATATATTTCATATTTTTGTAAACTAGACATAATAGAACATTTTTTACACCTAAAAACAATACATAAAGGCATTTTCACGGAGCTCTTTACTCACTGAAAACGATGAACTGAATGCGTGTTATCGATTTTTGAAATAGTTTTTATTAACCTATTAGATTTTCCTGCTAATAACGTTGACAGAGGGGAAATGTACCTAAGCTTACTCCAGGTATAGAGCTTTATGCTTTTTGCAGGCCACTTGCGGGCCGATCACAGATCAACTATAAGCACTAAAGAGGTCGGTCCTCTGTGGGGCCGATTTTGTTCAAAATAGGTATTTTTTAGCATGGAATTCCCTTGAAATGTTATTGAGTAACTCTCAACTCTCAAGAGAATCACCGCAAGCAGTCCCAGTCCCTGCAGAAAAAGCAGCAACTCAAGGTGGAACACGTGACGTGACGTCATTAGCTAGTTATAGCCACTTTTTGCGTTAAAAATTTCATAAGGGATTAAATATTTTTGATATTTGAATAAATTGAGTAAAGAATTTGACTGGACCAAAAATTTAAAAAAAAATGTATTTTAATTTTAAAATAATTTATGTTTTCAGACTTAACTTCCACACTTTTTTACAAGTTAAATATAATATTTATCCAGAAATGGAATTATTTTATTTCTTCTTATTTCTGGCCTAGCCGTAGTACGGTACGGCTTCTTCCGCTTCCAAGTAATCGAATCTTCCTCAGTATTCAATATGGTGTTGGGGTTGACTATTGGTACTGTATAAGGATTGGGGCGGTCTCGCATTACCCTGAAATGAGAAACAACAGCATATAACCCCACTACCTTTTTTTGTACATCGACAGTGACAAACAAGCATACGGGCTGCCTGATGGTAAGCAGCTAACGTAGCCTATGAATGCCTGAAATTCCAGATATGTCACATGCGTGCTTTTTTGTACTCCAGATTTGAGCGAGATGACATTCGCTGAGCTGTGCCGTACAATGGTGTAAAGTAAAAAAGTGTAAACATATTTTTGACGTCGACTGTACTAAAGACAGGCATGTATGGCAGGCAAAATTGTCTGTATATGATAAATATTTATTGATCAGTTTATATTCTTTGGTCCGGGGTAAGTTCACTCGCCAAGTACCACGATACCCTAGTACCCGTCACATATCATCAGATAATCACAGCCAATTCCGTGCAAATTTAACGTGTAGATCTTTGGCCACTAATTCATTTCTTGGGAATCCTAAATTCTTTTACCCTGTATTTCTGTAGTTATACTGACCTGTATCCCTTCTCATCAGCAATATACCGGTACCGATGTGGTCTCCCCGCCGGGTCTAGGTACCCATAACTGCCCACTACGGTACCGTTGGGGTACCGCTCTTCATTCCGGTACTGGGTGTTCCCCGTAGCTGCATCTAGCACGTCGTACCCGAAAGAGTACGTACCAGGGTAACCTGGTTAATATTAATTACACATTTTAATAATTAAATATTTTTTAATAATTAAGTCGTGGTATAAAAAAACAAACTCAGGGAATAGAACAACAACTTACTAATAGTTATACTTCTTGCTAGTGTTTTCTGTAATTAATGGCCAACGTAACGACTAAAGGATTGGATTGATTTATTTATTATTCGAAAAGTATACATCTGTTTCCACGATTTGTCTGAGGATGCACGTAGTAGCATTCCGGGTACTACACGACACTTCCGATACACTTAATATTGCATAGAAAATATCACGTGATTTCCAAGGAGTGACGCTTTCTATAACAAAATTAAGTGTTGGAAGCGTCGTGTAGGACGCGGAACATTACTGCGTTAACCATCCTTAACTATGTAATTTCTACTGACTTAATAGTTTCACACACATTGCTCCTACTAGTATATGTGTATGTATAGGTATCGAAGGTAAAGAATAGACAAGTATTTACTAGTAAAGAAAAAAAGAAAACATCCATCTTACCATCAATGTTGTTGTAAAAGTAGCTAGGCATCGGCTCCGCTAGGCTGAGCCTGGGTTGCCTAGGGGCTGATCGGACCCAGCTAGGAGTCATCCAAGAGAACAGCATAAGAACCTAAAAAGTATCAGCAGGTTTACAAAAGTATACCTTACGCTTTAAGGTTGACACGGGCTGTATTCCGCAACTCGACGTATGCGCCTAATTTGCGTGCTGGGTGGCCTCATTCGTAACAAATAAAAGTATAAGCATTAGTTATTTGTAAATCTTTACAATCATAAAAATTATAAATAAGAAATGGTCTGAACAAACACTATTTATGATTGAGTACCTATAATCATTTGGTAAAAGGAAATTGTTTTCATCAGAGGCTCCTAATTTATATTACGAGCTACTTAATTGTTTTTCATTTTCATGTTTTCTTCCTCCTCCTACCTAACATTTATTTATTGTTGCCGTAAAATGTGCTACTTTAACAATAAGGTTTTCCAAAAATCATTCAATTATCTCTCGTATCCCACTGTAAGAAGAGTCAACTTTCGGAACTACCTACCACTTATTTTATATCGAAATTACACCCTATTAGGTATCATAATTAATAGAACTTAATAATAAAAATTTAATAGTCTTACAATAAATGATATCCACTCCTACAGGTCTAATTTAGCAAATCTTCGCGGCTGTGAATAATAACCACAATCAATCTTAAGTCATAATTAAGATGCCAGAAACAAAAAACTGCTCATTAAAATTATAAAGAGCAATTCATTTTCAAGGAGATTAATTATGTGACATTATTTTGATGTTATATTTCGAGTAAGTGCTAAATTCGAGTAAGTTTAAAAGCTTAACTCACACAGTATTTATCAACTACCCCTTACTAGTCTACTACTTCTACCTTAGGTACAGTCATCGTCAATAGTTATTTATGCTACGAGTGCAGAAAACAAGTAATTGCCGAACGAGTGGCGGTGTGAATTAAAACACGACCGAAGGGGGTGTTTTAACACCGACACGAGTCGCAATTACTTGTTTTATACAAATGTAGCATACAACATTTTACAATGCATTATGCAAGGAAATAAAATACCTAAAATACCTGTGTAAGAAAGAGGCGGTTTGTTGCTTTTGGTGGTTCTTGTAAAATCTCGGGTTGCGTTTAGCATTTACATCACGGCACTTGAAATTATCACTTATTGAATCCTAAACTACACTAAGATCGTACAATCGAGCGTCTCACGAATTATTAGATTTACAATATTTACCCAAAGTCATGCAACGTAACATGAAACTCATTAACGTAAGTTCATGTAAAGAAAAGATTTCCCGCGGTCAGCCAAATCTTGGGTCAAAACATTGACGTTAAAATGTAATAAAATAGATTTAGGCAGTAGATTTAAATATCATAAACTAAAAAGCAAAGCAATGATTATTACAAATAAAATCAGTAAGTATAAAACATAAGATAAAACTTTTTAAATTTCAAAATAAATGTTCATGTCCAACGGTCCGAATTGAACAAGGAAAACTTATGTAAGATAAAATATGTTTTATTATTATGTTTGTATCTCCTTTGAGAATCACGGGCCTTTACATCCCGGTCTTTTGGTAGGCTTACGTGGGGATACAGATCCAACACGCAGAGGCCCTTTGGATAAATTTGCTATGTATTACACCTGCTAGAACCCATCATTCACGGGTACATCAATAGATACCCGTGAACCGGTCCCAGCAGGCGTTGGAGCTATTGCAAATAAATGGAAAGAGTTCTGGGCTATAGTATTGAAGTTTGGTTGGTCAAAGATTGGGCTATTGAAAAGAGGTCCGGACACCTGCCATAACAATGTTGAAACACGTTATCGAGGCAGGCGGTGACTCGCCGCCGACTAGATGGGCCCCTGAAACTGCCGTCGCAAGGACGGCCAGGAGCAACATCGGTGTGAGCGGCTCAGGGTGTGGAGAGGTGTGCACCGTTTTCTGCCAGTGACTGTACGCTGCCAAGCCAACTGTACCAACTCGCGATTTATGCATATTTCACTTCCAACCTGCGAGCATATAGCTCTGAGGGCTCCTCTCTGGACGGCCAATTAAGGCAAACCAGAGCCGAGAGTCCTGCGGGTCCCTTTGGGGTCCACTCCGACCGACGAAGACACGCCGGAGACGGAGACCCTGACCGACTCTCTGGAGCACTCGGGTCCGCGGGGTCGTCACTTATTACTAATATTGTATTAATCATATTTCAAATAAAATAATACAAAACCAGGATGTTATACTTTCTTTTCGCTTTGGTTGTCTTTATTTTTAATTGAATTGATGTAACAAAAAATACAAATACCACGATATTATTTTTTAAACATTAGTTTGGACCAGACGTGCAGACCCAACTAGCGGAGCGCGGACATGCGCGTTGGACGGTAGCGAGCGGTCCTAATTACACCTGAGACATACTTGAGATAAAAAAAATTTAGAATATTTTTGTTTATAACTTTCCGGAAAATACATAATTCATTCTGGTTTAATACAAATAGCATTTATTTCAGGACATATTGTTTCCTTTATCTAAGATCTACTTAATTAAATGTTTTAAATGAAGGTACCAACGTAGAGGACTAATATTTCGTTAGGAATCAATAACTCGGGTTGGACTCAATAAATGGAAAATTAAAAAGCTACTTTTCCGCACGTGTGCGGAAAAGAAGCACTTTCTATGCATGTGTGGACCTATACAAAAGAGCACTTTCTGAGCATATGCATTGTAAAATTAATTTCTTTACTTCCTGCTACGCAAAGGTTGTCTGGAAGAAATCGCTTTTTAGCGATAAGGCCGCCGGTTGTTACCTAATTTTTAAGTTTTGTAAAACTATCTCTTTATTCATTTTTTGTCTTAGTGGTAGGTTTTTTACAATATTTTTATAAAAGTAAAATACAAAAATTCATCAAAAACATACAAAAACAATAAAAACATTATAAAAAACCTATCCTAGGGTGCCGCCGGCAACGGAGCAAGGCCCAGGCTGCCGGTGGTTAGGGCCGCAGAGTGAGGAACCTTCGGACTATGCGCGCCGTGTCCAGAATTACCGCCTTCTGCATCTGACCCTTGATGCAACCACAACCCCGTAGCGAAAGTCTCTCAAGATGTAAAACTATTATTATTATTCTTGTATTTTGGTGCAATAAAGAATATTTACTTACTTACTCACATTTGCACACTTTCGGGTAGGTATATTTGTGACCCTATTTCGGAAAATTTGACGGGCACCATTAGATCTAGACAATCACATTTTTACACTATTTCCACATTACCTACCTTAATGAAAAAATCTTTGTTTGTCATCTTCGATTCTTTCATTCACTGATATATTAGATTAAATTAAAAGTCCATCGAGAAGCACTCACACCGGAGGTGTTGAACAACGGCCAAGGAAACAAGTGTTGACGGACAAACATGCGATGGCCACATGCGTGGACTCTTTTATGAACGACTCCTTTTAGTGGGTTTTACTTGACAAAAAAGCGTCAAGCGTGAGTTACTGTTAACCAAATGATCTGCAAACATTGGCCGCTGAGTTGAAGCTCGCGATCTATTTTTTTAAAATCGAACAGTAACTTTAGTATCGTTTTTCTGATCTTTATGATTGTTACAGATTTAAAAGGAATTTACCAAGAAAAATTTGAGAGTTCGTTTATGAACATGATCGATCAAGGGGTTATGGAACTAGAAGGCGCTGAAAAATCGTCACCAAGGTTTTGTTATATTGGTCAATTCAATTGCTAGTAAATCGTGGTTTCTTAGTTCAAGGCGGACTACCATAGTTTACGCTCAATAATTGTCTTAATAAATAAATTAAACTTTGATAGGTATCTTATATCCGCAAATTAGGTATTCTGAGGGTACCAACAATAGTCACTGAACCCTAAACGTGAAGCGTTTGTTTCTCGTAAACATTGTGGGTGAAGGCAATTTCGCCCATATCCGCTACACTGATGTCATGCCATTAGCAAGAGTAGGATAAGGAATAGCCTTTTGGAGGTACGAGAGCTATTTGTATCATTGTAGGAGGTTAGTGACACTTCAGACAGTAGATAAAAATATAATATTCATATCTCGATTTATCATATTTTAGTTAGGATATTTTGTGCTACATTATTTACAAAACATCGATTCGGTATATTATCCACATACTACACTTAAAAGCAATGAAAATGTGTCACTTTTATGAAAATTCTATTCCTGCTATTGAGTGTAGAACAGTGGCGGTACTCGCTTCCTACCAATTTTGCCAATTTTCAACTGCTTGAGCGCTTTGCCAATAGCTCATGTGCCTATAAATAAGAATTTTGACGCGCCGCTACTGGTGTTTCAAAGTAATCGAATAATAGGTATGTTCGGATGTAGTGAATAATCCTTTCCGATCATGTTAACTCAGAATTCACGTATATTTCCGAACGCCATTGATGTGTCCTTAACTTATACTGTTTTATTGTTGCCTTTTCTATATTGATTAAATATGAAACTTGATATTTAAATTATGCCTAACTGTCAAAATAAAGTTTTGAAACTTACCACTATTTAACCAACGTGTTCAAATTACATACAGAAACGGCAAATTAAAGTCGTAGGTATCACGTAATAGTAGTTTGCAGCGAATATCTAAATTAACTAATAATTAACTCTTCATGTTTCCTAAACTGAATTTGACTACTTAATTACAACATGGCAAACTTGAACATGTTTGAGCTTTCAAGATCGAATATGATTTTTCACTACATACAACATACAATTCATACATCTGTAACAGTATAGATATGTAACTCAAATGTCACTTGATTATTTTTGTCAGAGTCACTTTTGTTTTTGTCACTTGATTACTTACCTGCACCTTAGCTGCCATAATTTCTAAGCTGTATAAATTTATTATTATTTTATGACTTTTTACTAAATTTGAAAACGCATCAGTTAATTTGCGTTGAACGACCGCGACCTTTTTAATACGCTAAATATATAAAAAATACACAGTTTTAGCTGCGGTTTTAGATAAAAGGCGTGAATATTCTTTTTTGGTATTTACGACTGACACAGTGGGCGTCAGAGCCTTTTTATGAAATAACTGTTAACCTGATAAAATCACATTAAACTCAATTTGACTATCATACAAATTGTTCTTATTCATTTGTGTGTTTGTTCTTAATTTTGTACGTTCAATTTAGATAGTAGTATTCGTCTGGTGACAAGCAAAACTCACTAAGTTCATAGCCATAATGAATTGTACTGACAACATAACAAGGTTGATTTTCGTTTAAAATTTTTTTGTATTATATAGGCTCATGGCTCAAAAAACAAGGATTTAACTTGCCCCCTTGTTTGCTATTTTAACATTATATATTCTTTCAATTATTATAAGAGTTATGAAGCTTTTAAAGACTACTTAAGTACTTATTCATTTCAAAACCTTCTGATTATCATGAACTGAAGTCATAAAAAGGCCACAGCAGCTTTTGAAAAAAGTTTGAAAATGCCAATCCAATATTTTTTGGCTTATAAATAAATATTTGACTACATTTATATAAAGAGGCCGTCGTTTTCTTTCCTCTTAACGGGAGGGCTGTATTAATAAAAAAAAAAGTTTTTTGTAAAGTGTAACACATTGTCATAAAATTCAAAGCCCAATTGCTTGTTTTACTTTTTACGTAAAGATACCACGGTTTGGGGCTTCCTCAAAAAGGGATGTGTGGTTATCATATATTATCATCAATGAAATTATCATATCAGATGACCCACTTACTTTGTTAACGCTAAGGAGAATGTATCGGTACTCGACTATTAATAAGTAGGTATTTCAAAGTTTTTTACGACCAATGCGACGTTTTAGACGATCAAATTGATTTTATAACAATTAATATTAAGGTAAAATAATTATTCATAAGTAAATTAAATCATGTTTATCTGATACTGATCTGATCTGGAGTTCGATTTTTGAATCTCATCGGGTGACTTATTTCGTACTAAATAGTCATCGGCTGCATACAAAAAAAGTCACCGGTGAGATTCAAAAATCGAACTCCTGTACTCAGATAAATATGATACATTTATAATTCCCCTAAGTGATTATAAAAAAGCTGACAGTGACTAAAATCACAACTTTATTATTTTAATAATTAACATTTCCCTTAAAACTCATCAAATATCGCAGGTTCGCATAAATAAAACATTACTTGTAACAGTTACATATAACTTCAGTATAACTTTTCCTAGTTTAAAGTTAACATACTGAACTAAATTAAACCGGTTAAATATTTAGCGGGTCTTCAAGCAAAAACTATCATCGCATACTAGGCATATACATACCTGTTGTGCCATACATTGGTACCTTTACCTTAATCCTTTCACGGAGCGCTATGTAAATCCTTTTAAGATTAGAAGCGCGTAAATGACGTGTCTCCATAAACGGTCCTGCCCGAAACTCGTTCCTAATTTAGTTTATAGAACTCATAAATTTGGAAACTAGTCATAAATATAAAAGAAGAGGTTTTTGAACTATCTTGTATGTTGACTATGACTAAGAGCCTTATTAATTTTTATTTTTTAATATTTGTTGAAATTGATTAAGCTATTAACGACTTAATTTTCTGCTAATTTCAAAACATTATGCTTAAACTCACTTTTTCAACCGTACCCATAATATTCAATGTTAATGTAAATATGAGTAACGGTAAATAAAAATAAATTTTAAAATATTTTGACAACTCCCTAGCTATACTAGTATGAGTGCGAGTGTGTATTATTTATACTACTATACTGTATACCGGCATGGGAATTGTAGAGTTAAATTCCTCTCTTTTGCGAGAGAACATCATCTAGTAGTAAAACATATTAATGAAAATACTACTGAATATAATATAATAGAACAATATTTATTCAGGCAATACATCATTACAAAAACACATACGCTAAATGGAATAAGTTGTAGACATAATAGACAGATCAAGATATAATATGAGGTTGAATTGGAGTGATTTGCATTTGAGCGACATATCCCTACACGGTAGCTGCGTCAAAAAAATAATAATTCAGTATCACATTTGATTCACCACGCAGTACTTAGCCAGATAAAACAGCAATCTACTTAATATCAGGCCATTCGTCATGTGTGCTTTGACCCCGCCGGGCCGTATTTATCTTGTTTTCTATTAAGGCCCGCTGCGAACCACCAGTGTTTTATATTGCTACAATTTTTCTTTTCAACGTACTCTGTCAGGAGGCCATTATTTATGTATATGTACGTGCTCGGGTCAGTCTATGTGGGGCTTTAATTTTGGGTTGTTTGCGTTAGTTACCGTTTCGGTGTTTTTTTGCTTAGTAATTAAGACTACTTCTGTCTATCCCGTGACGACGGGCGCTGTAAAAAGCCCTTTAAAAAATAATTAATCCGTTTAATTGTACTAATGTCTTTAATTTTTAAGGGTTGGAGTTCAGTCAAACATGATACCATCTGAAGGCCTGGGTAGCTTTTTCTAAAAGGATTTAAATATAGGTATATTTTTTAATTTAAGAAAAAATCAACAAACGCAAGCTATTCGCAGTTAGTTTACCGTTACTTAGTAGTTTGGACGTTATGCAGTTCCAATAAATATTTATAATTAGTTTAGTATGTAGGTATAGGTATAAATATATATTAATGCGATAAATAATCTTAATGTGTACAACAATAAGTTATACATGTTTTGCCTTATTACAATGGAATAAGATGCTATTCTTACCATTTTTTTTATCGACTGTATAACGAAGCAAAATTATGAATAATACATTTGAATTTACAAATTAGTTTATTTAAAAACCTGTCGTCGAGTTCACAAACATCAATAATATACATTATAAAACAGATATACGAAAAATAAAGTTCAATAAACAGAAAACATAATAGATAGAGCAAATATTATCTGAGATCAATAGACTAAATATTTATAGAGGCAACGAGTCGTGTAGTAAAATAGATGAGGAATATTGAATAAACATCGTTATACTTACATACAGCTCATAAATACTAACTAGGTAAACAAATATTACAGATATATTAATACATTAAAATAACTCATTACTTGTACTCCAGATGCTGTCATTTCATTGGTAACACACAGAGGCAAATCTAATAACCCTTTTTACAATATCATTCATATATGTTTATAGAAAGTATATTTGTTGTATCACCTGTAAAATACACTATAAAGGAATAACATATGTATGTATCTTAGGTATAAAATAATCCCCCTGTGCGTACCACGAATATGTATACATAATTTAATTTAATTCTACAATTATGTCAAAACCTTGCGTCTCTTTAAGTTTTTATACTCACACTTATACCTTGTTTTCCTTTATCCCACACCCGTGTTTACAAATTCCTTATCAATTAACATAAGTACCTACATAACATTCGAAAACACTGCTCAAAATCCAAACACCAACCAAACAATTGATCCAAACCATCCATATCTTGAGTGATAATAAGTATAATCGATTAATTACATCATCTAAAATTCATTAAGTACACTTAAACTATAGAGTATTTGCTAGCGCTACTGAGTTAAGTTTAAAGAACACTTTACCGGTTTTATATCTCGCTCGAAAAAACCGATAACGTGTACTATAACCTAATTATTTCCCATTTTCTGCTAAAGCAAACGTTAGCATATTCGTAGTCAAGTTAATGTAATCCGTATGGTGATAAGGCGATCGCAGGCGCAGCGTAGTGGGGAGCCACTGCTATGGGCTGTAAAATATAAAATAAACTATTAATCTAAGTACGATTGAAACAACATAACTCACAAGAGTAACAAAAAGGTTTATACTTAAGGTTAAACATATAGTGTTTCATTAAAATATATATCAAGTAATTATTTAATATAGGGATATCGGCGCCGAATACAACTTCAATCCATTCGGCCCGTGGGGTCCGTGTGCCCATTATTATCAAAATCGGTGACCGTAGGGCTGCCAACTTCCTTGCCCAACGTATTGCTATTGCGATACAGAGGGGAGATGTTCCCAGCATCTGAACGGCACCATACCGCGGGGGGTTTGTTTATTATAATTATATTTAAGATTGCGTTTCAGTTTAGACATAGTTATTTATAAATTGTAATTTTTTTGTGCTAAATATTTTTCTTATAAAAAAGTAACACCTGTGTTATGCCTGCAACCAGGAATCTTTTAGCAATATAAAATTCAGAAAATTATTAAAACAAAATGAAAACATATACCTACCCTACGTGTAGTACATAAATAGTAAAATAAGATTTATTTGATTTTACAGGAGTTCATTAAATTAATCGTATGTACGAGGTTACAAAAGCAACGTCTAGTAATGAGGCGTGTCAATTTAGTTCAAGATCACGGGGTACTCGAGCGTGACCGTCACTGGCCATTATTACGCACTTTCTTTTTCATTGCCAGGTTGCAATAATTCATTTGTTGTATCCATTATTTTATGGATAAATTATATTTACCCCTATTTCATTTAAAATTGGTTGTTACTAACAACAATTAATTTAATTACCAGAACGGTACAATGCACTGGTGATTAAATATTATAGAATTACATGCAGTTATATACGAGTAGGTAAGTATACGCTATGCCTTATGGGCTAATTAAAAACACTGGGACAGTCAGTAATTTTTTGTGTTTATCATCATTATCATAATTTTGCCAAAAATAGGACCGTTTTACGATTGAAGCTTTCAGATAAAATAAAATAAAAAATCTTAATAAATAATAGAGTAGGAAAAGCATCACATATAGCCGAATCCAGAAGAAACTACATCCATTTTAAAAGTCTGTAATTAAAAACAAACTTTTAGAACTATCGAAAAGTTTGCCATAAACTTTCGCCTATTTGCAGATTTTTTTTACCTAAATTTAGCCATATGATATAAAATATTGGCATTTATTTGACATTATTAGCAGTGCACACCGCTCGCTTTAATTAAGTACACGGTACACCTACGAATATATCGGTGCGAGCACGGGGACTAATATATACAGGATGGTTTTTTTTCAATAACTATTTGATAAGGTTATTATTATTTGATAATTTGGTTTGATAAGCAATACTAACAACTTTTATTATGGGAATACGACGAAATCCCGAAAAAAATTGTTTGGATCATACATTTTGGCCCATCAGACTTCAAGTACTGACGATTTAAGGCTGAATTCCACGGACACACATTTTTCCAAGATTCCTTTCCTTACGAAGAAAATTCGGTGAAATATGTTGTCCAAGTTCTACCTGTTTCCTTATAAGCCTACGTGCCATTACCATTAGCCTTGCGCAAGCGCGGATTGCAGAGAAATCGAGTTTGTGTAATGTTGCGCCCCCTAACAACTTATCTAGTTGTCCAGTCTGTCGCGGCGAAACGAATTATATCTATGGTTTTCTTGGGAAATAATAAGACAGTTTGAACACACGCGATTCATTCTACTGGATACGTTGAAGACTAATGAAAAACCTTCGCATTTCGTAACATCGGTTTACTACTTTTGTTTTGGATTTTCAACGTCTTGTAAACGACCGCGTTAAATCCGTTTTGATCGTCCGAGTACGCTACGGTGTGCGTCCATCAGTCAGGCTCCACTATCAACTGTCTACCTAAAGTAAAGATGTGCCATCTTTGTTGAAGATGAAGAATAATTAGTACAGTCACACGGGGATGAACAGCGTGGCCGGTCTTATGGACGACGGATTAAATCTGTTGTGATCGTCACCGTCGACCCGTCGGGAACCATTGTCGAGCAAGATCGAGCAACCTGAAGATATGGCATTAACGATAAATTATACTCAATATACTCACAGCGGGATGTACAGCATGGCCGGTCTTGTGAACAACGGCATTGAATCCGTTGTGGTCGTCGGCTGAGTATGCCACTGTCCGCGTTGACCCATCGGGCTCCACTAGCGAGTAGCTGCCTGGAGATGAAACAATTACATGATAATTAAAATACAGGTACGATGTTAATATTATATACTACACTACATATAAAAGTTTACTCTTTAACTCACGTTTAGTTTATGTAGTCAATATGCGCGACATATTACGGAGAGTCTGGTACAGTCGCCATCAAATATATCGGAGCGGCCAAGGTGGTCACAAATATCTGAACAACGCCTCTATTGTCAAGGCGATAAAGTGCATGTTCAGCTATTTTTGAGTATCCTGGCCGCTCCGATATATTTGATGGCGACTGTACCTACTCTATCTTCAAGAACTAAGAAAGCTAGAAACCGACTGGCCGGTCGACTCGATTAGTATAATAATAACCGAGTAAATATTTTTAAACTTCTCATATTTCACTCATTACAAAAAAGTTGCTACTCATATTTCCTCCAAGTTATACGAAGGGTTATATTAGTAACATTGTTACATGTGAAAGCCATATTCTTGCATTAACACGAAATGTGGTGGTATACAAGCATACAATACAACTTACCTTTAACGACATCGCCATCTCTCTCCTCCTGTTGCGACTTGATGTCACCTGTGTGAGGGTCTTTTACGCCGTAGTTAAACGCGTACTTTGGGTAAGCCTGTAAAAAATACATTGTTACGAAAATATATGCAATGTAAGCTTGTCAATAACAATGCCATTCTCCCTGTTGAACTATGACATCCCCAGTATGAATAGTGGGATAAAAAATTTAAATAATTTCGGGGCGTTTTCATGAAACATATTTCTTGTAAAATAATTCTGTAATTACATTTCACCTTAAGCTAATATGTACTTAATTTTATAGATAGCGCATTTATTAGGTATATACATAGATTTAGTCGGTTTGTATAAATAAATAATTAAACAAAAATTACAATTAGCCTTCTTCAAATACTATAAGCGGTAACTTGTAATATCTGGCTTCGCGTAAACGTTGCGCCAAAGACCATAATAGTATACTAATATTTGCGCGTATGAGCATCCAGCAGTGTACCCTGGCGCTCAGCTAGCGTTCTTAGGGTACAAACTGAACCCTAGTGTATACGCTTAGCTTACCATGAGTTATGAGTGACATTGACATTTTCGAAAATGAGTATCGAGTGTTCTATCTGTGCATCTTGCTTGTAATATATTAGCTTAAACACAGATGCAGAGATGGAAAATTCGTTATTGTTAACGAAAAATGACAATGTCAAACTCATGGTAGCCGTACTGAGCTGAGAGGACTTTAAGCGGGGCATCCGGCGGTACGTCCGTCGCGCCGAAAGAACTGCGATACCTTCGCCATGTATTCTGTACCCATACATTGCTTAAAAAAAATGAAGGCGTACCTAGTAGGTAAAGTGACTCACCACAGGCTCAGCGTGCACGACGGGCGCGTGGACGAGCGGAGCGTGCGCGTAAAGTGCGCCAGGCAGCGCGTACTGTGGTGCAGCGCAGGCAGCGCTGACGCATGCTAGTAGTACGAGTACCTTTGACATATCAACAGCATTAATTCAATTTTCCCCAGAACATCATTACGTCATTTTTGCGCTTTTGCTAGATAGCACGTTACATCTACTATTACTGACGATTAAACGCCATTTGTACCATCTTGTATTGACCAAAGATTAAATAAATAAATAAATAAAAGCGGCCATCATCCCGCAGAACGGAAGAGATGCGCCTTAATTTGTATTTCCACTTTAAATCTTTGTTAGATTATTTTGTTTTTGAACATGAAACACGCATCAACATCACATAAATTGATTTTTTTAGCTGTAATAATAATAAACAATAAGCTTTAGCTTTGGGGTAGGTATTATCTACATTTTATTTTATTGTCCTACTTAAATTAAATGTATAAATCAGTCTATCGTTTAATATTTTGTAATAACATAAAATGTAAAGATAATTAGACTGGGAGCAAAATCTCAAATTCGCTCTCCTTCTCCATGCGACAGGCAAATGATATTACTTTTGGGCAACCGGGCTTTTTACGTGGTTTAGACCCTGCTGTATCCGAATCGCCGGTTGCCATCAAAGAAACTACAACCAGAAGTGAGATACGGCCAAAAAAAGGACCCGTTTTTTAGCTTTTCTTAAATAACTCGAAAACAGTAGCACCTACCAAAAAATGTTCTTCCACTTAAGTAATCTACATAAAATTCTCTATAAAAAAGGTTCTATACAGTTTTTTTGCTGGGATCAATGTTTAATGAGATATTAAGGGACTAAGATAGACAATAAACATATATACTAATTAGCTTTTTCCCGCGAGTTTGTCTGCGTGGGATTAACATTCGCTATAATAAATTAATGAAATGCCGTAGTATAATCTTACAGCAAAAATAAATTTAACGTATAAGCTTTTTTACGTCTACAGTAAGCAACAATTCCATACCAACTTCAACCCCCCGTTTCATCCCTTTAAAAGATGATTACTGGGATAAAAACTATCTTATATCCTTCCCCACAACTCAAACTATCATCACACCAAATTTCATCTAAATTGGTTCAGCGGTTTAAGCGTGAAGAGGTAAGAGACCCACTGACTAGTCCAAAATTATTAAACTCTCTCTCCTTCTCGATGCGACAGGCAAAGCATATTACTTTTTGTTTACAGAAGGGTCCAAATAGGGTAAAAATCTATTTGGACCCTTCTGAGTTCGAAATTTAAAATATTTTTTTACCGGAAGTGAAATATTTAAGGTGGCGGCCAGTATAAACCTAAGCGTCGAAAAATCTATGTTCCTCGTATGGATATTCATTATGCTTTATTTTTAACGATTGTTATTTTTGGGAATAACAGTTGTAATTATAATATTTTGCAATTGCCATCAAATAATGTTAGACCGGAAGTAAAATATAGAAGATGGTGTCCAGGTCCAGCAAGGCTTCAAAAATGTACTATTCTTTTTTTGGACGGAAATCTCTCGTTTTTTTTATATATTTGTAGTGAGCAAAATTAGTTGAAAGGGTAGTAGTAATAATACACATCTTATATGGAAGTTTCGACTTAGGGAGTCTTAGATTACAATACTCAGTCCTTCAAAGGTAAATCAGATGGGTGCTACACTGATCTTACAGTATAACCGGTGTCAAAGCGACCTATTTGTGTTATGGCTCTAATTAGCCTAACGGCCGATAGTGATGAGGCGTGGGCGGCAGTAGCCACCTTCAGTGTCACAGTTTTGACCCAAAAGGAGGCTGCGGAGTATATGCGCGAACATGACGTAAACTCACTCCTGCAGAAGACCAGGCATGCGGCGATGCTGCCGCCTTTACATTCTTTACACCCACTCTTTACACCTTTACAACAGCTCCATCATTCGCCTGAAAGGTTCCGAGCTAGAAGGCCCTCAAGTATTCCGAGGTGCCGTCAGCGGAGGAGATTGCACGAGCAGAATTACAATGGGCCCATAAGAGCAACGACGACGGGGTACCGGAGGTCTGCAGACGTGTTCCCAAAACCCCGTCCACAAAGCGCGTGGTGGAATACAGTGTTGACGGCGATTTCTAACTTTAAAGACCAGTATATTTGGAACCATTGCAAATAGGTAATCTTTTTTTTTTTTAATACGTGTCATTACAACTGTTATTCCCAAAAATAACAATCGTTAAAAATAAAGTATAATCAATGGGGGTATCCATACGAGGAACATAGATTTTTCGTCGCTTAGGTTTATACTGGCCGCCATCTAAAATATTCCACTTCCGGTAAAAAAAATAATTTAAATTTCGAACTCAGAAGGGTCCAAATAGGGTAAAAATCCGTGTAAACAAAAAGTAATATGCTTTGCCTGTCGCATCGAGAAGCAGAGAGAGAGTTTAATAATTTTGGACTAGTCAGTGGGTCTCTTACCTCTTCACGCTTAAACCGCTGAACCAATTTAGATGAAATTTGGTGTGATGATAGTTTGAGTTGTGAGGAAGGATATAAGATAGTTTTTATCCCAGTAATCATCTTTTAAAGGGATGAAACGGGGGGTTGAAGTTGGTATGGAATTGTTGCTTACTGTAGACGTAAAAAAGCTTATACGTTAAATTTATTTTTGCTGTCAGATTAAACTACGGCATTTCATTAATTTATTATAGCGAATGTTAATCCCACGTAGACAAACTCGCGGGAAAAAGCTAATTAGTATATATGTTTATTGTCTATCTTAGTCCCTTAATATCTCATTAAACATTGATCCCAGCAAAAAACTGTATAGAACCTTTTTTATAGAGAATTTTATGTAGATTACTTAAGTGGAAGAACATTTTTTGGTAGGTGCTACTGTTTTCGAGTTATTTAAGAAAAGCTAAAAAACGGGTCCTTTTTTTGGCCGTATCTCACTTCTGGTTGTAGTTTCTTTGATGGCAACCGGCAATTCAGATACAGCAGGGTCTAAACCAGGTAAAAAGCCCGGTTGCCCAAAAGTAATATCGTTTGCTTCTCGACAACGATTTCTTGAAAAAAAAAACCAGACTAAATTGGTAACTTAAAGATATTGTTAATTGTTCATCTAATTAGTACATAACCAAGAAACCTAAATGTAGAAATCTAGGTTGATTTATTGACACAAGTACTACTTGTAGTGTAATTCAGGTACATATTAAGTAGAGTTATAACCTTATACCTATATGTTACGAAAATTAAGTAGAGGTATAACCCTACACTTAAATGTTACGTAAATAATATAATTAGGTAATTATTTGTAATAAACTGACATTTTGACCTGAATACTTTTTTCCATAACATTGACTGCAATTCAGTTTAAATTTGTAGTATTTTATTTAGATAATTATAGTTAACATGTTGCACAAACTTACCCACATGTTCTCTCCGTACTAGCTAAAAGCTGCACTCCGGGCTGCGGGCCCCGTCGCCGCTTGCTTATAAATATAAGGCCCCACTACACACCATAGATGCACCCAGGTGCATACCACTTGGGTCTTTTGCTCGTATGCAACAGATGTTACCTTAACAATTTTTTGACATGTCAACAAATGTTGAGAGATTGTTTCTTAAAACCAAGTAAGATTGAAATGTCAAAGGGTTAACATTCTTTTAAAAACGTACTTTACTAACAATCACGATACATAAATAGTTTCAACCCCCTTGTAGTTTTAGGGCGGTCTCATAAAAAAAATTACCGTGAATGTAACCTATAAAGGCTGGGTGCCAATTTAGAAAATTTGTTCAGTTTCTCGAATAATTTGCTTATCTTATCCTAAAGTTATTTATGCTACAAGTACTTATAGAAAAGAAGTAATTTCCGAACGAGTGTAGGTGTGAATTAAACCACGACCGAACATAGATATACCACCCATAGATCTGACACGGAACTAATAATACCAAGATAGAACGGGATGGTCTTATTACGCTTTCAATAGATACGGCAGAGAGGTGCTATTATCGTTGGTCCTTGTCATAGTTTCTATTACCCTCCACGCGTTACTTCTAGCAGTGGAGGGTAACAAACAGATATAATGCGCGATTTCTTCAAGAATTTCTGTGATTGCTACGAGAAAAGCTGTTAGTTTTCCTAGAAAGTTGTGTCGGCTAAGGAAAAGATTGGTAAATTGTTCTGTTTTATGCTGTAGAAGTGATTATGGGCATCTATATATCTATCCCATACGGGGGTACACGTGTGCCAGCTCTAGTTAATGCTTGCTTTGAGCGACCGAAGGAAGTTAAGTAGGTAGTTTTAACACCGACACAAGTCAAGTATTTACTTGTTTTCTACAAATGTAGCATACGACATTTTACTATGCATTATGCGAGGAAATAATTGGATTTAGTGTAGTATAATTATAAATATAACTAGGACTGTGCAGAGAAGTCTGTGCGTCGAGTCGCGGGCGGGCGGCGGCCGGTGAGCGGAAAAGTACTATACAAATCCTTTGCCGCACGTGTGCGGAAAAGAATCGCTTTCTATGCACAACATTAACCCTTATAATTAAATATGCCGAAAGGGCAAGGGTTGGAGGGGTGGTTTTAGGTAAGTGTGTTTTATTTTATTTTTAAATTAAGATTTAGTTTTAATAGTTTTATTTTATAAGTATTTAGTTTTATTTGTATACCTTATCCTTGTGAATTATGTAAATAAATGATATTTTATTAAATATTAAATTAAAGGTTGTCTGGAAGAGATCGCTCTTTAGCGATAAGATCGCCCGTTGTTTACCTCTGCTGTATTTTCTGTACTGTTTCCTTTTTGAGGTGTTCAATAAAGAGTATTTGTATTGTATTGTATTGTAAAGGAAAATCATGGAGTGATAATAATAATAGTGAACAAAAGATCAATTCATTGCGGGTAAATCCGTCTGCGGAGAATTTCCGAAGAACGATAGACTACAACGTTTACTTTTAACTGGAACTTTGTCAATTAAATGAGTACTTCATCTGAGTAGCTGTGTATTCATATTTCGTGAGCGAATCAGAAAGACCTAGGTGGAATAAGATTGAAAGATTGAAAGTATTTTCAGCGACTCGTATTAGGTAGATACATTTTGGTTTTTTATATTGGACAATTATAGGCAACGGTTTTAAAAAAAGCCCAAAATCTGTTATTCAAATATTTCCTTTAAAAATATCATTTACGTAATAATGTTCGCTACCAGTACAATTTGTTCTTTTGTTTTAAATTAAAAACGTTTCAGACACCTTTGTGTAAATGTATTTATACTGCGATTTGTAGCCCTGGATTCGTTTTAGATATTTTGCCGTTTTTCTTATTTTAGCCCACACACTTAACACTTTGGATACATTTTTGCTAGCCTAGTCTAGATTGTCGCAATGTGGCCGACATCACATGAGTTATTAGAGTGAGTTTACGAAACCCGATCAGGGCCCACTCGGTACCCATTGGTCCTTTAGAAAGTAGTCGATTTAGCAGCTTGCGTTTGTATCTGTTTTTGCAACAGGAACACGTATTTATAGAATCGTACTAGAATTTTAAATTTCAATTCATACTTATAATTGGCTATCCTTCGATGACCAGTGAATATATTACTCATTCTAATTACAAATACATAGTAGATTTAATATCACACTACCGCATAATGAACTTCTATATTCAGAAAGCATAAATATGAAGTGAGATTTGCCGCCCACGGGCGCAGCGGCAAATCTCACTTCACACCCAGAAGAAGACGTAAAATTGTGTACGCTCCACGGGCGGTAATACAGAAGGCCTCAGATCGCTTGTTTATGGCCCTTACCTTCGATTCGGGCCACAAATGCCCGCGATCTGAGCCATTCTTTATTTTACCGCCCTAGGTGCGTAATGTACTATTATCAATAACAGCCATTAAAACAACTTTTATAGATTAAGGTACTTTGACTGGCAATAATTCTTAAAGTGAATGTTGAAATTCAAAAGGATGGGACGGCCGTGCCTTTGTTATTTGTTTTGCTCGACTTGGCGGGGGCACCACCGTGCCCCCCGATCTGGTCGGAGCTGAATTGCAAAGTTCAAAACCGAATGGTATAGCAGCGCACAAAGGAAGCCTTCTGACCCGTCAAGGGGGCACAGGACAATAAGTCAAAAGTACTAATAATAACTAAGAATCAAGTTCGTTACACGAGCTTATTGACTTCTGACTCATGAACTTTCTGTTTGATCTCGCAGCCTATGACTTTGTGCCCTTTCTATAAAACGTGCTTATATCTGATGTTTATCTACTACTGTATTCTAAAACAGTTGGTCTTAGTTGGACTAATGAATTGGGTAATCAGTACAGAAAGTAAAATCTTTCAACCCTTTGCCCGCCAAAGGCGTAAAATCACGCGCACGGAAAGTCGTGCCCTCAGCGCCAGCACGTGATATCTCGTCCAAAATAGGACCGGGTAAATAGCTGAGGGCACGTTTTTTTCGTCCGATCCGCGATTGGCGGTCAAAGGGTTAAACATTACGGTCTCTATTATTAAATTGATGACACGCTATGGTAACGACACTACGTGCAAAAGGTGCATGCAATTGAGACTGCGTCGACCGTCCAGTGGCACCCTCATTGGGGGGATTGTGTTTCCTAATAAACTAATCAATTGTAGTCATACTAATTAGACAACTTACGATCTATGTGATACAGTTTTATATCACTTATTTTTGGCTTCATAACTTAAATGGAAAAAAGTGGCCAAGATTTGCTCGGCGCCACTGGACGGTCGATACATTCTTAAGGAAACGAGGTCCTAAGATAACCTTCAAATACCTAATTGTAAACGTATGCACAAAAGAATAATAAATTAAAATATATGTAGATATCATTCATTTGTCTTCATAAAATACGAAGGATCAGTTTTCTCAGACTGTAGTGTTTAATTGTTAGATTAAAGGTAAAGAAAAGGATGCAGAATAGCTGAATTATGTTGTGTAAGCAGCCTGCCTAATCGTAAATTACATGCGTAGGATTATTTGTTTGGAACTTTAGACTGTTTTGATCAATTGAGGCTGTACGAGTATAGCTATAGGCTTTCGAACTAGTACTAGCGGATTATTCGATAACCGTAAAGTCAGCCAGCTTTACTGTAATTTACACGGCTTACCGAGCATTGTCGACGTCAACTCTGAAGATTGAAATTTGAAGAACATTATCTTTAAATATGACTAGAGAACCAATCAAATTATTTTAATAATTACTTTTTATTGTTTGTTTATATTTATTTATTGTGTCTATTTTAGAAGAAAAAATGTTAGAGCTTAAGATATTCACTGTACTTATGTAAATTGATGATTTAAGGTATATAATGTAAGTATAATAATTTTAATAAATATTTTGATTGGTTACCGGAGGCCTTCGTCACTTTTTCCTTTGTATATGACATTAATGTATTTAAATTTATAACGTTATCTATACGAATATATACTTATATATACATGCAAGTCTATAGAGATGCAGATAGTCGACTTCTATTATATATTCACAGTAAATTTCGAGACAAACCAGTAAAAAATCTACGTGATACACCTCGCTCGGTCTCATGTATACTAATAGTAAGTAACTACTATTAGTTGAGCGAAGGCAAATAGTATGTAAGCGATTGTAATAACTGTAGGTACTGCAATTCCTACCTTGCTATTATAATATTACTGACAATAGACGTCGATAAATGTTACGTAATATCTGTAAGGAGCGAATGCCAGCAATTTGTCTTGTAGGCCACAGCTTAGTCTATTATATCATGGTCATCTAATCTTATACTTTGTGGACATATGAGATTACGAAACTGCTTCCTACTTAAAGAAGAGATTTATCAGGGGAGTACCTACAAAATGACTCAAACATTTAGTTATAAGTAAGTAACTAAAGACTGCTAAAATCATCATACCACAAGTAACCGAATAAAACGAAAACAAAAAAGGATTGTGCACGGTGTTGCGGATCGTCTCCGACACGACATTTCCGACACTACACTTTGTAAACAGAATATTGCGCGTTACGTGACCTCAGAAGGCCAAGTATCGTGTCGGAGACGGCCCGGAACACCGTACACCATTCTTTACTAGAAATCTTATCTCGAAAAATGTATGAACAAGCTTTTTAATAAATTACTCTTCCAAGCGTCCAAATCCGAATGTACTTTGGACCTTATAACTAGCCAAATAAAAAAAAATTGCTTGAAAATTACGATAAACAAAAATCTAACAACAAAAACACGAGGGGTGTAGATGTGACACGAGCACTAAACATTTAAACCATTACGCCGTACCTACTGACCAAAAACGATGTAAAACTATTTTTAATTCAAATTAATTATTTCGTAGAACTTAAACAAATGAAGTACATTCTGTTTGATAGTGCAACTAATTTCCCTTAACAACATAACTTTTTTATGCTTAAATAAATAATAGTGTAATATTTGGACATTATTAAAATTAAATACATACGTAATAGGTCACTAATATAAAGTAACACTTTCTTCTAAGCACTAAACATGGTTAAGTAAATATAGATTTACTTGAATATGAAACTAAAACTGTTTGTATTTATAATCATATTAAAAAAATGTTCGCCCAGGAATGTAAATCTAACTACTTACATTCATGCAGTGGCTACTCAGTTCGAGATAAAAAATGCGAACCGTTTACCATTTGAGGACTAATAGTACTTATAACTATGCCATGAGAATGTATGGAGTGAACCATATACCTACTTTAGATAAGACAGAATAATTATAGTATCCTAGATAGTTGAGTAATATTTTACAAAGTAGGTTAATATGTATAATATTCTACGCCTTTGATGAGCATTTTGCCGAGATAATTTCATAACGGCTGATTATACATCTACCATCTGCGCTGTACTGTACATACAGTTGACTGTACCTATGATTTCCGCCCTTAGAATTTTATCATACCATTCGGCTTCGAGATGTATTAGTTATTCGGGAAAATCAAACATGAAACAAGATGTTCTTTCTATGGCGGCAATAATTTTAAGAGCACTAAAACGGGTCCTTTTAGTGTATGTACACTTACCGCTGTTGTTACCGTTGTACACTAAAGGTTTAAGTATTAAATTATTTTCAGGCAAATTATTTTCAAAGGGGCAGCGGCGACTCAATATGCGAAGTAAACGCAGCTTCATTTCAATAATCACAAGACGACATCTATTATGCAAATACTAGTACTTATATACCGCATTTATCCTTACTTGTCTTATAATGTAAACAAACACTTCTCAAAGACATTATCACACTTTACTCTGGGATGATCACTAAAAATTATACCGAAAGAAACTCTCAAACTATTAAATTCAACCAAGATCTATAGAGAAGAACTATTAAATACAAAGAAACCAAGCAAAAATTACATTTCTCTTGAATCATTTCTTCAATAATAGAAGTAACAAACGAATGACCCGAAAAATAACTAACATTAGGATTTCTAGATTGACACACGTTTATTTACATGATAAGACAAGTAAGGATGAATGCGGTATACGTATATACACGAATAACGGTTGCACCAAACCTTAACCAAAATGAACTGAATTTGAGTTCTACTAGATTCCTACTCCAGTACATTTTGTACAGCGTTACTTGATAATATTGAAAAATTAAAAAAAAAACTAAATGAAATTATTTTTTAAATTGCTTTCTTGGAGTTAGATATGAGGATATCTGGTATCATTTTTGATATATAGTACCAAAAAAAACAGCCATATCGTATCTGGGGGAGCCCAAACTTGGTATGTTTTGAAAATTATTTTTGTTTTATTTAAAAAAAATGGCTGAAATGTAATGATATGCTATATTTTTAGAACCGCCTCTATTAGCCCTTTCATATGACACACACGAAAGGTTTTTGAAAAAAAAAAATATTACTATACAAACAAAATGATGAACCCTCCTAAGGGAATTTTTTTGGATGTACATCGATTTGCGGTATTACTGTAAAATTAGACTCGTGCAGCGTCGACTACTAATATGATTTTCACTAATTTCCAGACAAAGAAAATATGAGTAATGTTCTGAACTGTACAAGACAAAGCACATTAATTAGTAGTGGTTCAGAACTTACTGATTGATGGTCGGTTACACCAATTGACTGTCACTTTTAAAACGTTCGTTAAAAACTATGGTAATTTTCTCAGTTACTGTCATGACAGTATTTCGTAACATGCTACTATTGAAGATTCTACATACAGAAGTACCTGTATGTAAAATCTTCATCGTCATCTAGTTGTCATCGTCAATAAACAACATTTAAAGAAAGTTTCGGATAGATTAACACCTTCCATATTAATTTCTCAGAAATAGCATTGAAACGTAGACGAGTGAGATCAAAGATACTGTTAATGCTTAGACATTAGACATTGCCTCGAAGTTTGACAGGGCAGTGACCTATTTATATAGTGATGTTTGCTAACTGTCGCAGTCGCGATATTAAGCTCCAGAGATAAATGTTTTTATCAAACCCCTTAATTTCAGGCTAATAAGAACTATATTCGCATGGCTATTAATTTTATCCGCATTATCGGAGTACATGCAAACCTACAATTATTTAATGGAACTGACATATCCGGCGTCTATGTTTGTTTTTGTCAGAGTTTTCATTGCAATTCGTCTCCGACGTCTACTAGGAAATGAAGTTAGGTTAATATGAGACATGCATGTTTAATTAACTCCCGCCAGAGCCGGCGCGGCTGCAGATGCTGCCGAAAAATCAAAAATAAACAAATATAGGGGCCTCGGCGTCGAATATAACTTCGTTCCGTTCGGCGTCGAGACCCTTGGCCCGTGGGGTCCCAGCGCACATGCTCTCTTCAGAGATATTTCTAAGAGGTTAGTGGATGCCACTGGTGACCGTAGAGCTGGCAGCTTCCTTGCCCAACGAATTAGTATTGCCATACAAAGGGGAAATGCTGCCAGTATCTACGGTACCATGCCGCGGGGGGATTTTTTAGCTTAGTGTTTTTTGATTTAAGATAGCTTTTAATTTATATTTAAGTTTTTATTTATTATTGTACCTAGTTTTAACGCTTATATTTACCAAATAAAATTTACTCTATATTAACTCCCATTATTTTGGTGAACGTCTTAATATTTGACTGGAAATATTTGTGTTGACTTCAATACAACTGATTCAACAGATCCATACATGACAATATAATTTTACCACAAATTACCACATTGAAACATTACATCATTGAAAATACCACAAATTGGAAACAGATGTCCATTACAATGAAAAAACTAACTGCAAAGAACTCTGGAACATCAGAGGATTCGAACCAGCGTCCTTCGGATTGCCGGTCCGACGTGCTTCCAATTACACAATTTGTTTACTACCAATATAATAGTACTCGTATGTGAGTTATTGCATCTACTTTTTGTGTCAGTTATGATGACTTTAGCCCGCAAAGGGTATCTTACTAAAACAAAGTAAACTACACTTGATACAAAATCTAAACAATTTCATGACCCTCATAAAATTATCTAAACATCCTCTAATAAATTGCATGCAGGCGCAAGCGGCTTCACAAATACCTAAATCCCACAATTAGGATCATCTCGCGGCGGGAGCGCCCGCGCCGACGGCGCCGTACCGACATGGCTGAAAGTGCGTTATTTATTTATTTTCAACATCCTCACTTGGCAGCTCACCTTAGTATCCATATAGCCACCGATAAGAAGACACTTATAAGTAAAAATTGTCACATGCATGCGCGTCACTCTGCGCTTCTCTCGCCACATGGATTTCGGTTGCTACGACAAGAGCTCTGGCGAAGTGGAGTGCTACCTCGAAATACGTAAATAATTTTTACTAAGCGCTTGCACCCGGTGATTTAGCAGCTTTATTGTTGTTGTGGAACATCGCATTGTAATTGATATTTTTAGTTGGAATCGGCTTTTTGGGTTGTGTAAACAGGACGGGCTCTTCTGGCAGTAGGTCCGTATGTCAGCGCAGTCTGAGCTTGTTTGCCGAGTCAAACGCTGTTATGAGCATTAGTTGTTATAATATTTGGAGTAACAATAGTGAGTGAAGTTAACAGAAGATGCGCACCGAACTAAGAACGATGAGTACTAGACGTGATAATATACCCAGTCGTAAGTACTTATCCATAGGTAGGCTTCGTTATCTAAGATATAATAAAGCTCTAATATTTACGTCTGAATATTTTAGATTGCGATACGGGTACCTCTTGCGCAATCACGATACAAATGCGTAAGTACTGACCTCAGTATCCTGTTTGGTTTCATAACAAGAGTGCATTATTAATCCCTATGTTTTGACGTAAGAAATTTAACTGCATCTTTTTTTACATATCGTATTGGCAACGGTATTACGCTTTTAGCAGAAAGTAGCATATATATTTTGATGATTTTCATATTTAATGTATTCTTCGTTTTATCTATGAAATATTATCTTAACTTTTCATTGCACATGTAATTAAGCAATTTAAATCTTTATTTCTTGGTTCAACTATAACTTAAGTTTGATAGGTAGCAATACGTATTTTAAATGTAAAATTAATAGTAATATTAGTCATGAAAGCAAAACCATTGCCCAGCAAAACCATTGCGCATTGCCCAGGCAAAGCGTAAAAATGTATATGTTGTGAATAACGGCCATTTCTTTTTCGTTTCAATTCACGAACATTTTATCGACACGGAGTCGGCTCGAGTACAGCCGTTCAAAAAGGACACTGTTCATATTTATCAAATGAGCTATAAAAACGACTTTCAACTGTTACATTTTCATTTGGACAGGCGGCTCGACGCGCGACGTCGGCCGCTAAAATATTTTTTTATAGGACCTACAAAACTTCAATACTCGAGTCGATTGCCGTGTATCATTTGCCTGAGGAGGATATGTACTTGAATATGTGAATGGGCTAACGTAGGTTTTTGTCGGCGGCAGCCAACCCGGAGGCAGTGGGCTGTGTGGAGCGGTTCGCGACCTTCATGTCCCTGCTCCTGGTCATCATCACATTTCCGTTCTCGCTGTTCCAGTGTTTTCAGGTAAATGTGTTCAATTATATCATGATTAGCATTTTATATACGAGTAGGTAACATAATGAAACACCATTTTACCATTTCGCATTGTAGCAAGCTAACAAGTTTGAAGCGCAACTTATTTGAAGCGGAGAGAGGAGGCTAATAAACAAATCGTCTCCAGAGCAAAAGAGAGGTATCACAAAAGCATTGCAGCCATGGGATATCTTTTAGTATATCGTACCAAATTTTGTTCACGAAACACTTATAATTTTTACACAGACACTTTTAATGTTTTTCTATTCAATTTATTTAGGGAAAAAGACGCTCAATATGATATAATTAAAATTATATTATACGAGAAGCCCAGCAATGGGACGTGATGATGCAAATCCAAATATGAACACATTCTACCGACTTCCAGGTGGTGCAGGAGTTCGAACGAGCCGTTATATTCAGGCTGGGGCGACTGAGAAAAGGCGGCGCAAGGGGCCCCGGATTGTTCTTCGTACTGCCTTGTATAGACACCTATAGGAAGGTGGACTTGCGGACTGTGTCGTTTGATGTGCCGCCTCAAGAAGTAAGTGCCTACTTATACAGTAACACACACTTAGTATATGTCACAACTTGTGACGCAAAAGTGACAAGTCACGAAAGAAAAAGTTACCAAAGCCTCCATGTTCCATGTATCAGTGCGGGTGCCGCGTTTCC
This sequence comes from Pammene fasciana, assembly GCA_911728535.1. Taxonomy (NCBI): domain Eukaryota; kingdom Metazoa; phylum Arthropoda; class Insecta; order Lepidoptera; family Tortricidae; genus Pammene; species Pammene fasciana. The sequence continues at coordinate 8,705,009 of OU452279.1, forward strand.
AAAGATTTGTTCCATAATTAAATAGTATACTTATTTTACACGATGTCATGGAAAATAAGTCCAATATACAGCCTTGGCCAGAAGTGTTGAGCACCAATGCGATTTTCATACAAAACTGGAAAGTTTAGTCCATCGTTTCCATCTTGTTTAAGTTATTTTGTCAATTAATTTAAACCATAGAATATTTGCAATATGTCGCACCGACTTAAATTTACATTTTTGGTAAGTACCTTCTGTTTTCATATTTTTTAAGTAACTTGAAAGTGTTATTAAGTGAAGTTTTCTATATTTATAAATAAAACATAACATTTACCGTTACCGTACATTGTTAGGATAGGGAAATAATGCTTAACATCAAAATTGTAAACAAAAAACACCTATGCTCAAAACTTCTGGCCAAGGCTGTATACAGACCCCTGGTATAACATCGTTGGTACTTCTTAAAAACATAACACAAACTTAAAATAGATACATTTAATAGCATTTAAATATCATCCCAGTACCCAGACTCAGTCAAAGACACCAGGCATAACATCAATGGAGCAGATTGTCGTATAAATATCAGCGACCGTATCTTATAGCACTGTAAACGTTTCCTCAGAACATCACGTAAAAAGGTAAACGCGTCAATGATTTTTATTACCACGAATCCAGTATTGAAAACAGTTAACCCCATTCCTGCTGAGATTAATTGATGGGCCTCTAAACTATCAATCAACGGTTTACGGCGCACAAACAATCGTTCTTTGAATCCAATTGTCTAATAATAGTCGGATTAGAATTCTGTATGATATATTTTGTCACAGGTGACGCGAACTCAGCCTAATTTAATACAATAAATAAGTTACCAATTGCGTGTCATACCATGCATAATGAAGTTCCGTACTTTTAACTATAAAACTTTCGTGAGACTCTAACGTGAGTAACCCGTTATAAATATTTTTAATATGAAGTTCCGTACCTTCAATATAATAAGGAAATCTAATATCAAAATAAAAATAACTCAAAAACGGTTTAACCGTTAATGTTCCAAAACATATGCCATTGAAATTCTATATAAAGATTTATCTCTTCTTAATTTTTTTCATAATTAGGGATGGCTAGTTTTTTAGATTGCAGGGCGCTTATTTCTGAAAATATTCAATAAAGAAAATAAAATCAAACAAACCTCAATGTTATGTAAAAACCTATCGATTGATTTTAATTGTGCCCGAATAAACTGATAATTAATTGCCCTAAATTACGTTTGAAGTAGTAGTAATATCGAGTAAATATTGTGAATACTTGCTATTTCAATTTTAGTTATATGAAGGGACCGGTACATATCGGTCCCGATTTTGGGTAGTTGCTCATATACTGAAAATCGATTATGATACTTAAACGCAGCTAAATGAGTTAAATGAGTCCAGCTTAATAATTGCGGTGCGCCAATAAATGGTCAATATCATAAATCGGTGCGCACGCGTTTATTTTGACACGCGGAATATGCGCGCGGGAACGGACGGATCGCAGATCCGACCTCAATCTGCAGTAATGTAAACGGAACTGGGATTCTGCAGTGTAGCAGTTATTGATTCTACATAGATTCCAGATCTCTTGGTACTGTTTTGATAAAACATTCGTAATGAAAGCGGCATTGCGGATCGCTATTCGATTGCACGTGACAAAATAATATGGCCATTTCACGATTAACTTTTATGTATAATTTTTACTTATATTTGCAATAATAACGTTATTAATTGTCAGAATGAATATATATTCTGTAAACAAATAGCAATAGGAGTCACTTATAAAAAGCATAGAAGACAGCAGATTAGGTACTTTTATTATGAATTGCGATGTCGGATACGGAGCCCAAAAAATAAATAAATATAATAAAAGAAATATTACAATACACCAATAATGTACCTTTTTTATGGGTTATGCACATTTAAATTTAATCACAAGTAATAGATTAGAGCTTCGAAGCCTAGGCACAAGCTAGGTAGAATCTAGGTATGTACTAAAGATATACAGTTCGCCTGATGACATTTTCTAAGTTCAAATGTCGTGGGAAGCTGGCAGGCGCATGCGCCTACGTGTTATAGCCTTGACACCGCTGCTGCTTAGAAACGCAATCTTTAATTAATAGAAAGAATGAATACTACTTAATCGTAAGTATGTAACAAAAGGGTAAACTAGGGTGTTTTTGGTCAGATTGACTTCAGTCGGTCAGTGTACAGGATGTTCAAGACTCAGGTAGGCAAGAAAAAACCGGCCAAGTGCGTGTCGCACGCATAATGGGTTCCGTCCGTAATGCGTAACTACTATCGAAAAAAATTATATCGCAAGGTCATATCTGCCCATGTACATAAGTTTTAGGAGATAACTCAAAAACGCCTTAACCGATAATGTTCAAAATGTATCTTTTTGTTTTTTTTTTTTATAATTTTGGGACTTTCAGGACTGTTACAGGGGGACACAATTTTTAAGACTTTCGGAGTGATTATTTCTGAACATAGCCTCTTAATCGAAAAAAATTAAGAGAAGCCTCAATGTTATTTTTAAAGATCTATCGATTGATGTGCATCGTTCTGATATTTGGTAAAAACATTTTTTTTGACAAATATGTAGAAAGTTACATGTACCTATGGAGTGCATCATACTGGGACTTTAAATGGTGTAATACCATCCGGACGGCGTGTGGCTCCATGTAGAGCGCGGCCCGTATGGCTCTCGCCGCGTCATATGGAGGGACATCACAGTTGGTCACGATCCTTAGTCATGAGGGAACGACGAAGAAGAATAAGAGATCTATGGAGTGCGCATCTGAAAATAATTCTTTTCTGCAATTTCACTACAAAACTAATTAGCGGCATACGGAATCACCTTAGTTTTGCAATTTAAGCAAATAGATAAAAGCCTCATTTGCTTAGTAACTTTTGTGATGAGTCGAGTGACAAGGCAAATAGCGCGCGTGCTCGCCTTGGGGAGTTAGTTGTACGGAGAGACGATTATCTGAACGGACATTCGTGTTGGCACTCGTACTCGAATGATTCGACGAGCACTAACGCGAGTACGAACACGATGGTGTAAACGCCGTATGACACATAGGTCTGACAATTATGCTACGCTCAATAACATTGGAAATATATCCACAAATAAATGGTTATCCGTATCCGTTACAGAATTTTTAAAACCTACGCTCGCCTTTATTTCAGGTTTTAACAAGAGACTCTGTGACAGTAGCAGTGGACGCCGTAGTTTACTACAGGATAAAGGAACCTCTGAATGCAGTCGTCCGGGTAGCGGACTACAGGTAATTACTTTGGTTATTAAACCAACCGGATGCGAGACGCGCTCTCATTTCTATCGGAAAAAGTCTGCCGTTTTTTGCGGGGGAGGGGAACGTCAAATGTATGCGAAACGTCAAAATAGCCACGTCAAATAAACGTCAGTCCATACAATGAGTATGACCACTGGTCATACATTTTCGGCAGAGGGGAATGTCTGTCAATGGCCACTCCGATTGGTTTAAAGCTCTAAGGGTAATTACCTAGTCACCAATACATACTCGTAATAGATACAGTGACAAATGTCACGTTTTCAAGTCACAGGTCATCATTATCAGTTGTCAATAAGTCGTTACTGCCATAAAGAAATCATTTGAATTTTTTTTCAGCAATTTTCTACTTAACTAAGTAGTGGCTTACAAAATACACCTTATGGTACAATTTTATTATTTAAGATACGTCTTATAGGTCCCGAGTAAAATGGCTGTTACATACGGACAGACGGACTTGACGAAACTATAAAGGTTCCGCTTTGCCACTTTGGCTACGGAACCCTAAAAAGTTAATGTCCTAATTTTATCTAAGCTCGCTCACTTTTTGATACGGTTTTTTTTTAATTCCATCCATCAGACATATACGTAAAGATTTGATTTTTATGAGATACATAGTATAAAGCACAAAAGGAGTAATGGAATAAAAGTGTCTAGACGGCTTCTTCTTAGTGATATTTTCTGTTTTAAGAATATAAGAAACTCGACGCTTTGTCACGGATTTTCTTTACAACGATGCGACGCGTTCATGGCTGAATTCTATCAAACTTATTACTAACATCAACCCTTAAATGTGTGTGATGTCTCAAGGGATAACTTTGCAGTGCTTAAATTCCTAACAGTATGTAGATATTCTGTAATATTACAAATCTTTTATAACATCGTAATTGGTCTATCAAAACGTTTGCGATCTAGCAGAAAACAAGTCACTTTTGGGTTAAAGAACTTTTGGCTAAGTAGAATTTGTTGTAAAAAAGCAGATAATCGGTAACCTCGGTCGATGATCGGTAAAATACTGTAAAATATAACTCGCGGAAGCAACTTGGTATTGACTTACCCGACTCTAAATACTTACCCGCCTTATTCATAAACGTATTTCAAACCCATTTCAAACCTCATTTAGTTATATTATGTTTTGCCTGTTTGTAACAAACACAACTGTCAAAGTGACAGATAAGGACAAACGATGTTTTAGCACAGAATAATATAATAGTATTTCGTTTTAGTTACATGAAATTTGAAGCACGTTTATGAATAAGCAGGTTAGTGTTTTCCTATAATTCTTAATTCTTTATAATGTATAGTTTCGTCCATTTCTTTGGCAAATTCTACAATTTATATCTAGGTATGCTTTACAGTGTATGACATAGATAGTCAAATTCTTATGGAAATTAATTACCAATAGATTAAAGACCTATGATATACATATAATAATAACAGATGGGAAGCACGCTCCAAAAGTGAAGCCCTTAAAATGAGTGAATTCAAACAATTGTCACTAGTCGCGCACCGGCAAGCGAGAGATGCGGATGCGGACGTGCTAATGAGCTGCCGTCGCCAACGTGAGAAAGAGACAAACTATAATTTTCTAACAATGAGAGTGACAAAGATGTAATGATCGTCAAAATAGATTAATATAACGGAATCATTGCTAGGTTATGAAATAAATTTGGAAGTATTTTTATGCACATTTTGTTAGAGTATAACCCACCTATCCATAGTAAACATCATTGTTATAAACTTATATAGATGTCATATGCAAAGGAAAAAGTGACCTAGGGCTGCTAGGGGCTAGGGTGATATTTATTAAAATTAATTTGATTTGTTCTTCAGTTGTAACAATAGATTGCTGTACTCCTCATATTTTAAAGCGTTAATAATCCTACCCAGTGCATCAACGCGACTGTTAGCGGCGACGACACTGCGCAACGTGCTGGGCATGCGCGACCTGGCGCAGCTGCTGTCCGACCGGGAAGCCATCAGCCACATGATGCAAGCCAACTTGGACGAGGCCACGGACCCGTGGGGGGTCGAAGTGGAACGTGTAGAAATGTAAGGGGGCCCAGGCCCACCAACTATGAGTCCGCCTGACGATATCGGCCTGTCAGTTAGAACAAAATTTTTACAGCTCCGAACAACTGACAGGCCAATATCGTCAGGCCGACTGATAGTGGGTGGGCCCCATAAGGATGTAAACTGAGTGGCCGTTCGAGCCGTGACACGTGCGACTTTTGTCGCGGTTGGCGCCGCATCCACGTTAAACAAATACAAATGTATTGGAATCACTTCAGTGCACGATGCTCAAATCCCTTGGTAACTCGATGTAATGCTAGATGCACCGCCAGACCCTCTCTACTAAGGTCGTACAATAATAAGACAATAGTTTACTTGGGCTTTTGGCACACCTGTGGTACAGTCAGCAGCAAAAGTAACTAAGTGGGTAGGCTGTTCAAAATGAGCTAGACACGACTTTATTGTTAAGAGAATAAGAGCGTGCTGCCTAGGTTAGTACGGCGGAAATTGGCCTGTTTGGAGATACGTCGTCGACATCTCTTCTAAATACCTAAAACTGGTATGGATGTGTTCCCCGTAGTCTCCTGAATACGAACTGACCGGTTTTAGTTTATGGAGGGGGGGACGGGTCGGTAAAAAGGGGGGGAAAGATGGCGGCTGACTGTTATCGATATTTGTTTACATCTCGAGTCCTATGAGACCGATCGGTTTGTATGAGATGTCATTTGAAAGACTATTAAATGTACTACAATTGTTTATAGATAACTGTAGTCATCACTTTAGTCCTTTACAAAATATTTGAAAAAATATGATTTTTTTACCGTGCATGTTTGCGTAAGTACTGATAAAACATGCTTATAACTCAATATATTATAACTTTACCGCAATCAATGTTATTATAAAATATACAGGAAATATTATGAGCTTTCGAAAAATATAAGCCTTATTAGTAAGTAATATTATATAACCGAGTATTGATGAATTTTGTTCAGCATGGGTCACTGCGATTCCTCGTAGAATGGCAGCCGACCGACATCGTATTTTTATTATTTCTCGGAATCTATTTTACGGATCAAATCGTAATTGGTATCATTTGAAAGCATTTTAAATGTACTTTAATCCCTTCTTTGAAGTCTAAGATGCAAAATTGACAGTTTATTATTATTTTTAGAAAATGTAACACTTTTACCTAATAGACTGGAAGAAACAGGCTTGTTTGGAGAAAAGTCATCGATATTCCATCTAAATACCTAAAACTGGTATGGATGTATTCCTCATTGTTTTCAGGACATGAATTGATCAGTTTTATTTTATAAAGGGGGGGACGAGTCGAAAAAAAGTAGGGGGGAAAGATGGTGTCCGCCCGCCATCGAAATGTCATTGAAATTCGTTCACATCTCGAGTTCTATGGGACCGATATATTCGTGTGAGACGTCATTTTAAATATCATTAAACGTACTATAATTGTTTTTAAATAATTGTAGTCATCACTTTAGTCGTTTACAAAATATTTGAAAAAATATTACTTTTTACCGTGCATATTTGCGTTAGTACTGAAAAAACATGTTTATAACTCAATAAATTACAACTTTACTGCAATTAATGTTGTAATAAAATATACGTAAAATTTTATGAGCTTTCGAAAAATATAAGTTTTATTTATATATAATATTGCATAACCAAGTAATGATGAATTTTGTTCAGCATGGGTCACTGCGCATCATCATATGAATGGCGGCCGACCGTTGTCGTATTTTCATTATTGCTCGTAATCTATTTTACGGATCACATCGTGATATATATCATTTGAAAGCATTTCAAATGTACTATAATCGGTTCTTTATAGTCTGAGATGTAAAATCATCCGTTTATATTTTATTTTTAGAAAACGCAACATTTTTACCTAATACATTGGTGGAAACGAGATTGTTTGGAGAAAAGTCGTCGATAGCTCTTCCAAATATCTAAACTGATATGGGTGTGTTCCTCATTCTTTCCAGGATATGAATTGACTATTGACTATTAAATCAAAGTTCAATGAAAATACTACGGCGGTCAGCCGCCGTTCATATGACGACGCGCAGTGACCCATGCCAACAAGATTGATCATTAATTGGTTATATAACATTAAATATAAAAAAACTTACGTTTTTAGAAACGTCATAAATTTTCCCATGTGTTTTATAATAAAATTAACTAGGATCAAGTCATAATTTATTGAGTTATAAGCATGATTTATCAGTACTTATACAAACATGCACGGTAAAAAAAATCAATTTTGATCAAATATTAAGTAAACGACTAAAGTGATGACTGTAATTATTTAGAAGCAATTGTAGAACGTTTAATAACCTTTCAAACGACATCTCACACGAACCGATCGGTCCCATAGGACTCGAGATGTGCATAAATTTCGATGACATTTCGATGACGGTCAGACGCTATCTATCTCCCTCCTCCTTGTTTTCGACTCGCTCCCCCCTCTACAAAAAAAACCTGGTCAATTCATATCCTGGAGACAATGAGGAACAAAACCATATCAGTTTTATGTATTTGGAAGATCTGTCAACGACTTTTCTCCAAACAAATCTGTTTCCTCCAGCCTTTTAGATAAAAATATTACGTTTTCTAAAAAAAAAACTACAAACGGATAATTTTACATCTCAGAGTTCAATAAACCGATTATAGTAAATTTAAAATGCTTTCAAATGATACCTATCACGATGTGATCCGTAAAATAGATTCCGAGCAATAATGAAAATACGACAACGGTCGGCCGCCATTCATATGATGATGCGCAGTGACCCATGCTGAACAAAATTCATCATTACTTGGTTATGCAATATTATATATAAATAAAACTTATATTTTTCGAAAGCTCATAAAATTTTACGTATATTTTATTACAACATTAATTGCAGTAAAGTTGTAATTTATTGAGTTATAAACATGTTTTTTCAGTACTAACGCAAATATGCACGGTAAAAAGTAATATTTTTTCAAATATTTTGTAAACGACTAAAGTGATGACTACAATTATTTAAAAACAATTATAGTACGTTTAATAATACTTAAAATGACATCTCACACGAATCTATCGGTCTCATAGGACTCGAGATGTGAACGAATTTCAATGACATTTCGATGGCGGGCGGACACCATCTTTCCCCCCTACTTTTTTTCGACTCGTCCCCCCCTATATAAAATAAAACTGATCAATTCATGTCCTGAAAACAATGAGGAATACATCCATACCAGTTTTAGGTATTTAGATGGAATATCGATGACTTTTCTCCAAACAAGCCTGTTTCTTCCAGTCTATTAGGTAAAAATGTTACATTTTCTAAAAATAATAATAAACTGTTAATTTTGCATCTTAGACTTCAAAGAAGGGATTAAAGTACATTTAAAATGCTTTCAAATGATACCAATTACGATTTGATCCGTAAAATAGATTCCGAGAAATAATAAAAATACGATGTCGGTCGGCTGCCATTCTACGAGGAATCGCAGTGACCCATGCTGAACAAAATTCATCAATACTCGGTTATATAATATTACTTACTAATAAGGCTTATATTTTTCGAAAGCTCATAAAATTTCCTGTATATTTTATAATAACATTGATTGCGGTAAAGTTATAATATATTGAGTTATAAGCATGTTTTATCAGTACTTACGCAAACATGCACGGTAAAAAAATCATATTTTTTCAAATATTTTGTAAAGGACTAAAGTGATGACTACAGTTATCTATAAACAATTGTAGTACATTTAATAGTCTTTCAAATGACATCTCATACAAACCGATCGGTCTCATAGGACTCGAGTTGTAAACAAATTTCGATAACAGTCAGCCGCCATCTTTCCCCCCCTTTTTACCGACCCGTCCCCCCCTCCATAAACTAAAACCGGTCAGTTCGTATTCAGGAGACTACGAGGAACACATCCATACCAGTTTTAGTTATTTAGAAGAGATGTCTACGAAAATCGTGAAGGAGACGACTTTTGTTTAATTTGCTCCTACACTAGGTCATTTTGAACCTGCTGCTGGCTGTACAGTGTAGTTATCTAAAAAAAATCTTCCGTCTTGTAAAGTAGTTTAAAGTGTATACGAGTATACGTATGCATTTGGGACACTTCGCAACTTAAGAGACGATTATAATTTGTTATTATTTGGTTATTTTTTGTAGGAAGCATACACAATTATTTGACTCAAATTTTAGTAACCAACCCTAGTTTTCTCTACTGTCTAGTAAAGACGTGAGACTGCCAGTGCAACTGCAAAGAGCGATGGCAGCCGAAGCCGAAGCGGACCGCGAAGCACGTGCTAAGATCATCGCTGCCGAGGGCGAAATAAAGGCCTCCAAGGCGCTGAGAGAGGCCTCACTAGTCATGGTCGATAATCCTATGGCCCTCCAGGTTAGTAACTAAGTTATTATATCTACAGTCCAGCAAAGTCGTTACAATATTAGCACAAATGCAGAAGCCCAAGCAGAATGCGAGGTGCGTGGTGCGCGTAAATATCACCGCCAACGGCGAGATTACGAGGATGATAAGAGCTACATTCCCTCCCTATCTTTTTCAGCGCGAGTGAAAGAGAAACACTGCGTTACGATTAGTACGGGAGCTCATTGCAAATTTTGCAAAATGATGAATTTAAAAAAAAACTATGCATTAATTGAAAAATATAAGGCTTTGAAGTTATTAGTGTGGTGGAATTTTGTCCTTAATTACAGACATATAAGCCAAGAAACTAAAGACGTGCAATTGTTTAGCAAGCTAATTTTAAGATGTAACTTGGAATTATTTTCTATCGAGCCGATTTCGTCTAATTGTGTATTGGAATTAACGAATTTCTTTTAAATATAATGAATATTAACATATATTTTTTTTACTTTTCTAAAACAAATAGTTATAGCTATATGACTGTTTAAGTAAAGTCAATTTGAAGGTCATCGGGTGTTGCCAGCCTCTTAAAGACCCCAACCACAAAGAGAGCTTTCTCTGGTAAACCTGACTTCAGTCCAATCCACAGAGAATAACAGGATATTTTTAATGAGTTTATTTTTCGTCCTCAGCTGCGGTATCTTCAATCACTGAATACTATTTCGGCGGAGAAGAACTCTACAATAATATTTCCGTTCCCAATGGACTTTCTGAAGACATTCTTAGGAGTTCCTGGTCCAAGCCATCCGTCATTACCCATATAATTTATTAAATATGTTTACGCGTTATTTCTGTGTTTTTACTGTATTTCCTAATCTATATGTATGTACCTACTTTTTAAAGTAAAAAAACTGAACTTGAATAAAAGATACTTTAAAGATACTGATATAGTAGTAACCTGGAAACAAAATGCTCCAACTTTGGCTCAAGCTACCAGGTACTAAAATATTTAACACTTTACCGTGCATTGACTCAAACTTTAGTAAATTACATACATACATATTACTGAATCGCGATGAGAATGGGATTGAGTTAGCTGTCAACCCATACAAATTTTGACGTAAGCATATGGAAAATCTGTCAACTCTAATCCCATTCTAATCGCGGTCCAGTAATACATTGCCCGACACCCAATGGTCGCTTTTATACTTTTCCGTGACGTACCACGGCACGGGGAACCCTATGGTTTCATTAGTAAATAGTAAAAAATCTATAGCCTATTGTCGATTAATGAATGAAACCATAAAGCTATACCATGCCGTGGCACGTCTTAGAAAAGTATAAAAACAGCCAACAATAGACGGAGAGCTGGCCACGTCAGATATGACACAATAATGAGAGCAACGAAACCCCTCTAGTTAGTTTGCTACACTATGCTTATTTTTAGATCCGGACATCTGGCAGCTGTAAAGTGGTGGAGGTAAAAGAAAGCAAATAACTTGAAGAAAATAAATTCTAGAGTTCTGGTTTTGATCCAATATTATGAAAAATTATGTAATTAATTAGATTATATAATATCCAAAAGTTTCGTTTGGGGGAAGTAGTGCCAAATGATGTATAATGTAATTTTTGGTTACTCGCCTACTGTTTTTGTTTGCGCAATAATACACAATGTTTTTTGTTCCAATGTTAAAATATAGGCCCTGTTCTCTATAAATGACACAACTTCAGCAGTTTTTACCTATTTCGGTATTACTTTTTTTCAACTTAAAAACTTTGTTGGTCTGTCACTCTGATCTCCACCCATTAAAAGCTGCCAGATGCCCGGATCTAGCAATAAGGATGGTTATGCAATCTAACTGGACTGATTACAAACCTCTCATTATTGTGTCACATCTGACGTGGCCAGCTCTTAGACCACAATGGCCCGCCAGTTCGCGGGACAGTTGTCTATTCTCGCTTCATATCACATATCTGTGCTCCATATTATACAGGATTACTGGAAAATTAACATGTTTATTTATTTACGGTTTGCTTGTCAGGGGGCCGATTTTTGACAGCCGGACGCTCGAATTCAAAAAATTCAAGCTTGAAAATAATCGTTCACAAAAGTTTGTCGCCAATTTTTTCGCATGGAATTAATACTTTAAATAATCATCATTTTAAATTTCTATCGCTTTTATTTTTAAAACATAATTTCATCGTTTTATTCGGAGTTTTAAATGTCACTTTCGAGTGCTCGAATCTCAAAAATCACCCCCAGGTCGCCGTATACGGGTACCAAATCAGGGCACCTGAAGGCGCAATGTCTCATACTAATTGCCAGAACTCCGCACAAACACATTTCTACCCCAGTAAGGTTCTGAGGTTCAAAGTTCAAAACCTAACATCCGGTCAAAAAACTTCAACGGTCTTGCAGTGTGCGTGTGGCATTCGGTCGGGTAACCGAATCAGGCTACCGTACCGGTTACATGACGTATATTTGTAGGTTCCAAACGCCTTTAGTACAGGCGTAAGTAAGTAATTACTTGCAAAAGAATAAATCCTCTTACACCATTATCTATGACTGTCATTCACTTCATTATCATTTCATCACTGAGTCTCATCAACACCAACCAAGTTTACTCGTGTCCTGTAATAATATTGATACAATGTACAACTACATCGATGTCCGATTCTAAAGCACATGTTACAGTCTCAGTAGGACCAGAACAAACATCAACAAGAGGTATTTTGAACATTACTCTAAACTAAAATATAAGCATGCAACGCCAGCTCACGGTTCCGTGGTTCAAAGCCGTGTGGTGTGGTTCCTTAACCTGACTATGAATACTTAATTATGTCAGTATTTTATACAATACTCACTTTATTCGGAATGTTCAAAATAGGTCATCTCACCTGACGGCATTTTGGCTCTACAATTACGAGTCTACATATATTTCTATTGTATGGTTTTTCATAATATAATGAACGGCGCGGTGGGAAAGGAACCGGCGGGGTTCCGTAATCAAACATTATTTCATTACCTATATTTCAGTGATACTGAATTCCTTTAATAATATTTTGTCACTTGTGAAAACCTTTGTTTGCCTAAATACCATAGATTATGTTTGTGCTAAATACGCAGCCATATTGCATAGTTGTTTACATAGAGTATATTGAATATAGTATTATTAGTTCTTATACAAACATAGCCGAATATTATACAAACAGCTGAGTCTACTTAGGATTCCAGAACTCGAATATTTTTTAACACTAGACGATACCCATCTAGTAACCAGCAAAACGGTATCACTTGCCTGAATAGGATACATACGAATAGGTACTTGAATATGGATACATATGTGAATGAGCTAACCTAGGGTTTTGTCGGCGGCAGCCAACCCGCAGGCGGGGGGCTGTGCGGAGGGGGCCGTGACCTTCCTGTCCATATTCCTGGTCGTCATCACATTACCCTTCTCGCTGTGTTTTTGTTTGATGGTAAATATGTACTTCATTACATCATATATACCGTCAAGTGCTACAATATTACCTACGATGCTCAACTTTGCCTGGCTTGAAATATGGTGTTCTTCACCAAACAGCTAATTACTTATATAGGTATTATTCCTGAGATGGGAGAAAGACGGATATTTATTATGAGGAATTAGATATTTATTCGGTAGGGATAGACATCGTATGCAAAGTTGTAGCAATTGACGTTATTAGATTAGCTAGACTATTAGCAATCGGTAAAAGAATTAAAATACTAATTTTACCACAGCGCATTGTGGCACGATAAAAAGTTTGAAGCGCACCTTATATGAAGCAGACTGCGGAATTTATGTCACATAAACGTTTCCATACCATAACATATATGCAATGTGTTTTGTGAAATAATTATTTATGCAATGGGATATAAAGTTTGCTTAATGTTTTTCTATTCAATTTCTCTAAGGAGGAATAAGGCTTTCAATATGATTTTATATTCCTCAGCTCCTCATTGAATAACATTGTATGAAAAGCCAAGCAAGGGAACAGGCTAGCGATGCGATCATAACACACTTTACCGACTTACAGGTGGTGCATGAGTATGAACGAGCCATTGTATTCAGACTAGGGAGGTTGAGAAAAGGTGGCCCGAGAGGCCCGGGATTGATTTTTGTGCTACCGTGCATAGACACTTGTAGGAATGTGGACTTGCGGACTGTGTCGTTTGATGTGCCGCCTCAAGAAGTAAGTACGTAATCAGAAATAAAAATGGTGTGATGTGGGACGTAAAGGCAAACACTTACGTTGGAGTAAAGGTTTATTCTGATACATGATATCTATGCTAGGCTATATATACGGTACATATGAGAGAGTGTGTGTGTCGTATATGGCGCACACTACACCTCCATTCCAAAAGAAAAAAAAGATTATTATAAATTTCAAACAAAATAATCTTTTTTTATAATTCATGCATACATGCGTTTACATAATGTGGTTATTGTTACGTGGGTATACAATTTATAACATAAAAGTATTACGAAACACATTTAAAACAAAATTAAAATTATATTCTAAGGAAAAAAAATGTTTTACCTTGCAATTTTTAATAACAAGGAGAAAAAACAACAAATCAAAATGAAAAATAAAATACTTCACTACCGAACCGACTATATTTTTTTTACTTTATGTTCGACTTACTTTTAATAAACACAAATTTTACCCGCTATGATGACAAAACGAACTTATAACATTACTAGATTAAACAGCTATTTTACTTGCTATAAAACTTATAAAATAACTTAAAATAATGTTATGAGTACAATATAAAAAAAACATCAATCAAACAATGAACGTATCATTGTTGTTAAAATTATTTTAGTCTATTCAGGACACATGTGTATATTTTGACAATTCTAGGTACCTTTTTTTAATAGTCTTTAAAACTCTCATGTCCATGCATGGTTTTACATAGTCAGTGTAACTTGCAAGACGGCTTTTATGACGTCTTAATTGATAAATTTCACTTAATTTATTTTACATATTACTTTAACTCAAAGTGTGCATCTTAAGTGCATCACTTGCGGCAAGGGTACACAACGCATTACATTTGTGGTCGGCCGACCTTGATACACATTTATTTATTAGCTCAGGACACAAGATAATTATTATTTTTATCGCGCATACGTACATTATATTTATTCATTCAGGCAGTTCTTTTAACACAATCCATTCATCAAAACCTTCCGTGTGTCCAAGGGTCTCCACGATTGATGCTCGATCGAATCATGGTCAGACGCCAAGGATTCCGTGCCTGTCTTGTGTCCTGGCGTAGGTACCCTTGCTATAACCTAATCGCTCCAAGGTCGCCTCTCGGGCACCGAAGACGCGATAGGCATATTCATTATTATTTAATTTCATGTATTCATGCCTCTCTCTTCCCAAAGAAACATTCAAATATGCAATCAATTCACTCTAACACCGTAAAACTTTAACATATAAGATTTTCAGTAACTCTTAGGTGATCAGTCTAATCGTCATTTGAAAACTTATTTATTTCAGTTTTCCCAAACACACTGCAAATGCACTTTCCAAACATCGCGCAAATTCCATCGCCCAATGTATCAATCTTATATCAAACCTCTTATTTCAAAACTTTCCATAACCAGACCTTTCGCAAAACTTTTACAAACCTTAAAATCCAACGTTAAATCTTTACATAAACTTTACCTTACCTATGAAACATGTTCCTATCCAAACATAACTTTTTTTTTTTTTTCTTATTATTCGTAATCATAAATCATTCATAGTATTTCATTTCTATCTTTAATCCATTCCTTGTACAAAATGTCAAATCCTTGTAAAATTAAAATCAAATCCGTTACACGTTACGTATTGAATAAAAATGAGTAAATGTATAATTAGTAATAATAATTCTAAGTTAAATATACTACGAACTTAAAAATAACTAATATGTAATTATGGTTAAAAGCCGGTTGCGTGACATATTTTTGCATAATTTTTTTTTTGTGCTAATTAAGTATGAATTGGTATAATCTGATTTCATTACAATTAAATTCTAGTGATCTAAAACAGTGCAGAAAGACTATGAAATTTGAGATGTAATGATAGACGTCGCATTCCAATCCTTATACGGAAGGCATGCGCCGCCGTCATGCTATATCAGTGAAGGATGAATGTACCTATGTCATGTTACCTATCTATATAATATGAAGTAATTTGAAAAAAATGTTTTATATGTCTAATATGGAGTAAGCTCATTTGCAAAAACATTTTATATCTCTAGAGGCAAACTAATAAAAACAAATTTAAAAAATAAATTGTAATATCTACTAGTATTAATATCTGAAAATTAATGACTTAATTAACTTTTTCTATTAAATGTTTCGGCATCAAGCGGAATCTATTATATATTAATATAAACAAAACATTTTTATATTTAGGTACATTTAACAAATCGACCAAATCGTATATACCGTTCTCGCAACTTTACGTTATAATATTCGGATCGCTATCTTACTACATTTTTACCTGTTTCATAAACTATTTAAAACACATAGACCTATAAAAAAAACATACCAGTTACCTACTTACTTAGAAAATAAAAAAAATATAAAGAACACGAATAGAATACCGAACACGATTGAACGAGAGTATTAAAAGATTTAGAAAATAAAACAATGTCCGTTTTTGTAATAATTCCACACCATATTTCATTTTGCTATGATGCGCGGGACCTCGTGTCTCGATCAAGGACACCAGCAACTGCAGACTATGCCCTTATCCACCGACACGAACAGCTCCCGGCAGCAACCAACCGTTTATTTTTTTATAGCATTTAACCAAAGACCAACCAATTTATGTAGATATTTATAAAAGTTCATTTTTTTCGAAGAAAATTTTAGATAGAGTCCACTATTTTAGATTGCCGCTTTTGTTTTAAACACGTTGTTTTTACTTTTTCACTTTTCCACTTCTTTTATGTGTATTTATGTGAATAGTTTACAAGTCGTCGTCGTCAATACGTCACTGATTTTTCCTTGAAACGTTTTACTCTACTCCACCACGAAGGTCACTACGTTTTCTGGCTGGCGCAGCGCGCCGCCAGTGCAGCACGCGGCCGCACTGGCAGGGTCGCCATGTGATGTGGGACGTAAAGGCAAACACTTACGTTGGAGTAAAGGTTTATTCTGATACATGATATCTATGCTAGGCTATATATACGGTACATATGAGAGAGTGTGTGTGTCGTATATGGCGCACACTACAATGGTTAGCAAATATTTCACAAATTATACCTGTTTGGTGGTGAAGAGGGTTGAAAATTTATATAAATGGTTTATGGTTTAAGAATTTAATGCGAACATAAAAACAAGGAATTAAAGCAAAAAAAGGAAATTTAGTGTCACATTACATTCATGTATTTAAAATGCCATTTATTCCATTTTAGGGTTCCGTAGTCAACTAGAAACCCTTATAATTTCGCCATGACCGTCCGTTCGTCCGTCCGTCCCTCCGCGGTCTAGCTCAGTGACCGTCAGCACTAGAAAGCTGAATGATGTGTGGTAGGGCACAGCACAGCGAATGTCATCTCGCTCAAATCTCGAGCAGAGCCCGACTGGGGAAGTACAGTCGCCATCAGATATATCGGAGCGGCCAAGGTGGTCACAAATATCTGAACAACGCCTCTATTGTCAAGGCGATAAAGTGCTCAGATATTTTTGAGTACCCTGGCCGCTCCGATCCGCTCCACCTTACAGGAAACCACAACCGAATAGCACCAGACCCTACTCATAGTGTTGTGTTCCTGCTGGTGAGTAAGGTTGCCAAAGAGCTCAAAGAGGACCCAGTGTGTTGGAGACGAGGGACCCTCTTGTTCCTTTAGCCGTCAACACAGTGAATCCTCCTTTATGTAAAGGGTCGGCAACGCGCATGTGACACCTCCGGAGTTGCAGGCGTCCATAGGCTACGGTAGCTGCTTACCATCAGGCGGGCCGTATGCTTGTTTGCCACCGTCGTAGTATATACTTAATTAATACATGGTATAAAATTATGTTTTGTCACAGTTTTTAAAATGACTCGTGTTTATTTCAGGTTTTAACAAAAGACTCTGTGACAGTTGCGGTAGATGCCGTAGTGTACTACAGGATAAAGGAACCCCTGAATGCAATTGTCCGGGTAGAGAACTACAGGTTACCTACCAATACATATTCCTAATATAGTGTTTGTACTAGGGCTATAATTAATAGTGATCGGCGAAAAGGATGCCACACCGCGGGAATTCAACTAGACATAGTATTATGGATGTGCCGTTTCGCCTGCGATACCAATTAAACTGCTCGAAAATATAAGTGAAAAGATCATTTTCGGCTTATAAATGGATATTACATGTCAAACGACACAGGCTAACATTACAAAATATTGAAAAAATAATGGTTTGTTTTTTTAATTTTAGAAACCAAAAAAAAACAAAAAATAATATGCGAAATAAATAATTTCATTAAAATACTTAGTTACAAATGTTTGTGAAAATTACTGTAATTTTATTTTTCTATCCTGAAAATGTCGCGGCATATCCATACTAGCATAATGATTGACGTCATTCACCCCGTGTGGAATCCTTTTCGCCGATCACTGATTAATTAAGCTGAAACAATATACTAAACCCACTTTAATATTGGTACCTCTCTGACCTAATTTAACAGATTTCTACGAGTATGGAGGGTATACATTTTCAGGGTAGTTAAATTTAGGAAAGTCGCGCACTGTAACTTTTTGTAGCGATTCAGGAACGATGCAGTAGGAAAACGGCCTCGATACAGTCGCAATGCAGCCACTGGCCATGTTCCATCACACACGTAAAGGCGATTCTGCATCGATAACTATTAATATTAAGAGGCTGACAAGACCCGATGACCTTCAAAGTCAGAAAGCCCAGAAAGTCAAAAAGCTATAACTATTTGTTTTGGAAAAGAAACAAAATATGTGTATATATTCATTATATTTAAAAGAACTTGCTTAATACCAATACACGATTGGACGAAATCGGCTCGATAGAAAATAATTCCAAAGTTACATCTAAAATTAGCTTAAAACAATTGCACGTCTTTAGTTTCTTGGCTTATTTATATGTCTGTAATTAAGGACAACATTCCACCACACTAATACTAAAAACTTCGTTGCCTTAAATTTCTCAATGAATGCATAGTTATTTTTTTAATCCATCATTTTGCAAAATTTGCAATGAGCTCCCATACTAATCGTAACGCAGTGTTTCTCTTTCACTCGCGCTGAAAAAGATAGGGAGGGAATTTAGCTCTTATCATCCTCTTAAACCCTTGCGTTGTTGGTTAGATCCATATTCATATATTTCACATACACTTTAAATTCTATCATAACTAACCAATAAAAGGTTTCTGCTTCATTGTTTCTCATTCCCATCCCACTAGATATTTTATATTATCACAGAAAACTATTCATTAGCAAGTAGGTATAACAAATAAAAAGCTCGGCAAGGTTACTAAAATTCTCAAGGGAATAGCACTAGAACTGATAAACGCGCCCGTCGCGTTCGCACGTTTGCATCGATGCAGAAGCGCGTTTGTTATCGCTAGGTCGCAATGCTAGGTCACGATATCAGGCTATATTTTAAAATGTTCATAATTTTACCCAGTGCATCAACGCGATTATTGTCGGCGACAACACTGCGCAATATGCTAGGCAAGCACAACCTGGCGCAGCTGCTTTCAGACCGGGAAGCCATCAGCCACATGATGCAAGTCAGCTTGGACGAGGCCACGGGCCCGTGGGGGGTCAAGGTGGAACGTGTGGAAATGTAAGGATGAAATATTCAAATACAACTTATTCGGAAGCCGTCTACACAAATATAATATGACCTAATTTTTAGGGTTCCGTACCTCAAAAGGAAAAAAACGGAACCCTTATAGGATCACTTTGTTGTCCGTCTGTCTGTCTGTCTGTCTGTCTGTCTGTCTGTCTGTCTGTCTGTCTGTCAAGACCATTTTTCTCAGGAACGCGTGGAGGTATCAAGCTGAAATTTATACCAAATACTTAGGTCTATTGTCCCTTGAAGCTGTGTAAAAATCAAACTTAAAAGCCAACGCAATCAAAAGATACAGTCGTTTATGCTGCAAATTTTAGAGTTTTCGGCACTCGCAAAACCTACGGGGTACTTCCCATGAACTCAGAAACTTGAAATTTGGCACGAAGCAACGTCATATAGCATAGACAAAGGAAAAATTATAAAAAGTTGAAATTTTTAGTAAAATCATACAAAAATATATATTTAAAATTTTAAACTTACTACCTTTTTCCTCGTAAACGCGTGAAGTTATTAAGTTGAAATTCATGTCAAATACTCAGGGCTATAGGACTTTTCAGATGTAGCAAACCCAAACTTTTATGTCTACGCAATCAAAAGAAGTAGCAATTTAAGTTGCATATTTTGAAACTGAGTACTCGCAAGAAACTCAAAACCTAAAGGGTACTTCCCGTAAACTCAGAAACTTGAAACTTGGCACGAAGAAATTTCATGTAGCACAGACAAAGGAAAAATTACGATAAGTAGATTTTTTTTGTAAAATAATACAAAAAAATATAGTTTAAATTTTAAACTTACTACCATTTTCCTCGTAAACGCGTGAAGTTATTAAATTGAAATTCATGTCAAATACTCAGGGCTATAATACCTTTCAGA
Organism: Pammene fasciana; assembly: GCA_911728535.1. Classification (NCBI taxonomy): domain Eukaryota; kingdom Metazoa; phylum Arthropoda; class Insecta; order Lepidoptera; family Tortricidae; genus Pammene; species Pammene fasciana. Next base: position 8,725,438 of record OU452279.1, read on the forward strand.
TGTAGCAAAACCAAATCTTTATGTCAATGCAATCAAAAGGAATAGCAATTTAAGTTGCATATTTTGAAACTGAGTACTCGCGAGAAACTCAAAACCTAAAGGGTACTTCCCGCAAGCTCAGAATCTTGAAACTTGGCACGAAGCAACGTCATATAGCACAGACAAAGGAAAAATTATAAAAAGTAGACATTTTTAGTAGAATCATACAAAAAAATTTTTTTTTAATTTTAAACTTACTACCTTCTTCCTCGTAAACGCGTAAAGGTATTAAATTGAAATTCATATCAAATACTCAGGTCTATTATATCTTTCAGCTGTGGCAAAAACAAACTTTCATGTCAACGCAATCAAAAGAAATAGCAATTTAAGTTGCATATTTTGGAGATGAGTACTCGCAAGAAACTCAAAACCTAAAGGGTACTTCCCGTAAACTCAGAAACTTGAAACTTGGCACAAAGAAACTTCATATAGCAAAAACAAAGGAAAAATTACGAAGAGTAGACATTTATAGTAAAATAGTACTTAAATTTTTGTTTTAAATTTTAAACTTACTACCTGTTTCCTCGTAAACGCGTAGAGGTATTAAATTGAAATTCATATCATATACTCAGCTCTATAATATCTTTCTGCTGTAGCAAAACGAAACTTTCATGTCTACGCAATCATAAGAAATAGCAATTGTTTTAGGTTTTTACGGAACACTCGGTGCGCGAGTCCCACTCGCACTTGGCCGGTTTTTTTTTAACCAGTCTTCGTTTTTTCCACTGTTTAGAAAGGACGTGAGACTTCCATTTCAACTGCAAAAAGCGATGGCAGCCGAAGCCGAAGCAGCCCGCGAAGCACGTGCTAAGATCATCGCCGCCGAGGGCGAGATCAAAGCCTCCAAGGCGCTGAAAGAGGCCTCCATGATCATGGTCGATGACCCTATGGCCCTCCAGGTTAGTAACTGAAGCTTTTGTTATAAATATATATAACGCAACGTCATGACGTGACTAAGCCTAGTTATATCCATAATTGGATGTGTGACTGCCAGTGCAGTGCAAAAAGCAATGGCGGCCGAAATCGGGGCGGATCTCGAGGCATGGCAGTGCGAGATCGTGTGTCCAAGACGCTGAGTCCTCTCTGGTTATGATTTATAACCCTATGGTTCATCAGGTAACTAAGCCTAGTTATAGGTACCTATAGTTCATCAAAGCCATCATACCATATCGTCGGGTGACAACCAAAACCCATTAACTAAAAGTTCACAGCCATAATGAACCGTAGTATTATGAAAACAAAGTTTTCGTTTTTTTTGCAATTAGTGTTTTTTTTTCATCTGACCTGAGCGAAGAGGCTTAAATTTTTGGGCATTATTGCACTTTGATAATAAATATCTTCTATGTATATTATATGCATGTTTAATTTAATATCTACAGCTTAAATATTAAAATACATACCTAATATCCTAATCTTTTTTGTCTTACTTACCTATTCAATGATTTTGCTATTGCTCTCAATAGTCTCAATATTGCTGTCCCTTTTGCTTTTTACCAATATAATATTATAATACTTTGTTAACATATTTAAATGTTGTTATCAATACGAACATGTTCTTACAATATATGTCAGAAACGTCTATAAGCTCAAAATAAATAAGAAATAAGTATATTTATATCTCTATGTTAGCGAAACAACATGGTGATATCTACAAAAGTAGATACCCAGTAGGGACAGTTACCTCAGGGGATCGTTAAGCCACTTGCTTTAATTCGAATGACCGATGTTATCTGACAGCTAGTGGGTACCATCGGGCATTCATTACACGGCTAAATTACAATCATTGGCAAGTGGCTCAACATTCCCTTGTGATGACTGTAGCTAACTCTATAACCGCAGATAAATAATCAACAGGACAACTTTTAATAGTTTTATTTTTCGTCCTCAGCTGCGGTATCTCCAGTCACTCAATACCATTTCGTCGGACAAGAACTCTACAATAATATTTCCATTCCCAATGGATTTGCTGAAAGCATTCTTAGGTCAAAGGTCGTGAATACATTTAATAAATTATTAGCGTGATGTGATGGGTGCTAATAATTGAAGGGATGTTTACAAAAACTACATAACTGCTTAGAGCGGTTGACACTTTTTTCAGAACATTTTTAATCATTTCAGGTGTAAACCAGTGTAGTCAGTTATGTTGTTTTTGTAAACATCCCTTCAATTTATTAAATATATGTGTCAGTGCATCTGGAAAGTTTTTGTGGAAGCTGGTGAAAAAGTGCCAAAATGAGTTTGTGTTATAATTGGGTTATTTACATTCTAAGGAACAGGTGTGTACAAGAATATCAGTAAAATTATGTTTTTTTAGTATATTTCTCCAACTATAGTTTAGTAGTCAGGGTACCTTGTCACGCCATGTCTTAAAAGCCTGTATTTTGAATAATTTTGTCAATATTTCCATCGCGGGTCGTCAAATACCTCTTTCTAAGATAGGGTAGGATCGGTCTATAGCAAAATGATTTAATGAACCTAAATAATTTAAAACAAAAAAAGAACCGACTTCACTTAGGATCTGCTATTCCAAGAGGAAGTGGCCGAGTTGCTGTAAAAAATAGTGAAATCACTATAGGTGTGCCTATAATAGTTGAAGAGTTCCCTCGATTTCTCCAGGATCCCATCATCAGACCCTGACTTGGTGACAATGGGACCATCTAGGGGTTATACCTGTTCGATTAAAAAAAAATTTTGAAAATCGGTTCACGATTCACGGAGATATGGAGTAACATACATACAAAAAAAAAACATAATGATGATAAAAAAAAAATTCAGTCGAATTGAGAACGTCCTCCTTTTTTGAAGTTGGTTAAAAAATACTTAATGTTTTATATAAGAAAACATTCAACTTGCATGACTCTTGTATGAAATATCGAAATATGAAATATTGTATAAAAATATATTTCCTACTAAAACCATACCAAGGTCGCGTCACGAGGTGTTTCTGTATTAATAATAATTTGTTGATCTCGAATTAAGTCAATGAAAAATTGAGCTGTGATTTTAGTTGTTTGACGTATATAATTAGTATTATAATATTGATTGAAAAACGGATAAATCATAAATTAGGTGCAGTTATGTACACAATTGAGTTGTTAATTTTTCTAGTATTACTCCATTTATGTAAGATAATGACTTAGCGTGACAAGGTACCCAGTTTAGTAAAATGCTAAACGTTATGTCTTACACGACTAAAACAGAAGTTTTTATAAATAAGAATACATTAATATCCGCTATATATATATATATATTTCTTGCATTATAGGTACTAAAACAGTGATCTTCGAATTTAAGTTACTAAAGTTTAGTAAATGTCGTGACAAAGTACCCTAGTTACGTTTTTATACAAAAGTTTCGACCGAGTCACTAAAATTTATTGTTAAAAAAAACAAGCAGCAGCAGCAAGAACACCATTTCTATTATACCATTGTGGTACACCGCGCTAAATACCATTTGATCTTGTGATATCGCATGAATATACAAATTATTTTGTTGAGTTTTAATATTATAAGTGATATTTTCTGTAATTGTTAAAAATGCGGTAATTATTAAATTTCTTTATGATTATGGAATTTTCTTTCATTCAATTTTCCCAAAATGCCATAGAATATGTAACTATGATGAGAAACTAACAGTTTTAATCTCATTGTTTTATGAATTGGGTATAATTAACACTTTCGTGGTTCTTCCACCCATGTTCAACCTAAGAAATCAGAATAATTAACATGTATTTTTAGACAATTCAATAATATATTATATTTCATTAACATCCAAAGATTATGATTATGTAACTTTACTTTACTTTACCCTTCACTATGTAACTTCGAAGTAGAAGTGTGTTGTTTGCCACTATAAACTTTAAATGCAATTTTCTCAACTTGTTCGGAAGTCGAAAATTCAAAAATTTATTTAAAAATGGTGGTTCCATCTACAGTCATTATTATTTTTTGTATTGATAGCAAAAATCTACTTTTTGGAACTATGCATAACTCAATACCTCCAACAAGGTACTTTTCCATGTGCACTGACACATTCACGCGTTATTTCTGTATTTTACTGTCTTTTCTGCTTTATGTACTTACTTGTAATGTATTAGTTCAAAAGAATAGTACCTTCCAAATCACGACAAAAATACGCATAGCAACATTTTAATCAAACACAAGTACATAAACAGATAAAAAAGTGTACTCGCTCTCTTCTCAGACTCCCGAGTATGAAAGGGTCTAGCAGGCTAAGCGAACAAGAAGTGCCCCCAACGACGGATTTGGTCATTCTTTCAGGTCCTGTGTCCTGGCAGGTCCTAAGAACACCCCATGCTTAATATCAGTCCTCGATCTTCTTTTGTTTTAGAGTTATTCAGGATAATGTAAAATAATCAGAGATTCATTGAAAGTGTCATATTTTGTAAACTGTTTAAGTTAGAGTAACGTGAAGTAACCAAACTAAATTATATTTAACAATTACAAAATTAACTACTAAATGCATATTTTTAACCTGCTTCATGTTCTTATACTTCATTATAAAAAAATAAAAAAATATTTTTTCCTCTATTTTCTAAACTAAATTATAAACTGCTTGAAATAAAACACTCGGGTAAATAAAATATTTCACTAAGAAACCATTACAAATCAACATCATAGCTGACAGGCAAATCAATCAAAATGACATTATACCATAGAGATTAATATGCTTTTTGAGTATACTGAACTGTTGCCATATAAATGAGCATAATAGCGCCCTTTTGACAATGGTCATATATTCCTGATCAGGCTTTAGATCATGGTAGATTCCCTGGAGAATCCAATTATTCTTTTTCCTCCTGGTAAGTAGGTACCAATATGTCCATGGTACATAGAGTACATAGAGTCTGTCCGGAAAGAGAAGTGTCGTAGAATGTATGAACTCCCACGACACTTTTCCTTCCGGACAAACTATACATCCGGTATTTTTGGTTATTTTATTAAGGGCCCAGGCAAACGTTCGGTTTGCATTTCAGGTCGCCGTATACGGTCGCCGCGTCAGGTCGCCTGAAGGCGCATTTCTCATACTAAATGCCAGTTCCCCGCACACATACGGTTCGCCGCCGTACGGCATAAAAACCTAATGTCATGTCAAAATGTCACAATCACAACCGGACGTGTGCGTGTGTGATTCGGTCAGGTTACCGAACCAGGCAGCCGTGCCGTCCACCGTACGTTTGCTTTCACCCTAAGTTTCATAGGAATAAATCCTTCATATACCGTTCTCTCCTCTGCGTAGTCTAAAGATATACGCTACCTTCTAGCATCAAATGAGCTGTCAAAATCACACTATATATCACTCGTTTATCATCAAGTTTATTTTTTTCTATATCATATTTGATGCAAAGTGTAACCACGTCGATGTCCCGTTCTATATCACTTGTGTCACGTGCACAAGCACAACCATCATTAACAGGTATTATCGTAACTTAACTAACTCCAAAAAATAAGTACCTATTTACCTATGCAATGCAAGCGTCGGTCACAGTTAGGATTTAGGATAAACCGGATGGAAGCCGACCTCCGGGCATCCTATTCATCGAGGTTCGAGCGGCTGGACTAAGCTGGTACGAGGCTAGAAAGCTCGGTGATGATGGGAAGGCATTGTGAACGCCCCCTGCATCCTTAAACTAAACTGACTAACTTCATTGTTATGCAGTACAACTGAGCATATAACAGGCGAAAAAATATTTTCGTTTCTCAATATGATATGTAACTTTGATGTCATACATGTCAACCCATTTTCCTCAATAGTTCAATTTTTTTTCTAAAAATCGTTTTTAATTTAAAATTAGGAGTGAGAGTGCCAAAATATCTCATTGGAATTAGACAACTTTCATCCCTTAGTTAACTACCTACTATTATAATTTATGATAATTTCAGATATTCAAAAGGCAACATTGAAGGAAACAGTAATATTAATATTGGCTATTATATTAATTATCTTGTGCCCCTTATCACTGATTTGTTGCTTCAAAGTAAGTTACATGCAACTTTTTTACAGTAACGAACTTGGTGGCGCTATTTTAAACATCTGACCATTACTGAGCTCCTCGTTTCCCTTTCCGCTGCTGCTGCTGCTGAGTTAGGTCCCGTTTTCCCTCTATCGGGGAATGAGTTATGCATCGATAACATGCAAAAAATCGAACCCATGGTCTTTACCCCCGATGTCCACTCTTAATAGAAATCTCAAAAAATGTACCGAAGCTAATACAAATGCGGACGAGTTTACTCGAAATGAAAGGGCCCACTTCGTCGATTTACAAAGACACTTTCATTCTTTCACTAATAGTGTGTATTGTGTAATGTTAAGAAGTAGGTACCTTTAACTGCTACAACTTTGCTTACGTCGTACGTCGCGTCGTAGGCAAACACCAGATATCTGTATAGGCAAAATTGTAGCAGTGGACGGTATGTAGTAATAACTCCACATCGACAACCTGGGACCTTTTTCCCTGGTTTTTTTTATGTAGCATAAGTTATCGATATACAGGTAGTAAAAGAATATAGACGAGCGGTGATCCTCCGTTTTGGAAGAGTGCGTGGGGACTCTCCGGCCGGACCGGGCCTCATCTGGGTGGTGCCGTGTACAGACACCGTCATTCAGATAGACCTCAGAACTCGGTCTATCAATTTGCCACCGCAGCTGGTAATTTATTAAATAAACATCATTAGTATAATACTAATCTGAGGTATCGAATCTACTTATCAAAAACAACTTAAAGTATATACACTCCGTGAGTTTTAAGAAGAACCTTCGGGAATCGGCGACGACACACTAAGGTAATATTGCTGTTCTGCTTTTTCATGTGTCACTGTTGATTGATACCCGACATCTCTTTCTAAAACACGAAGGTTCTTTTTAGAGCTCACGGACTGTAAACAAATTGATAGCAATGGTACTTAGCCATGAAATACAGCATATAGCTCTTATTTTTTATGTATTTCAAAATTATTACACATTGATTCCCTGACATACTATCTAGTAAATAGTTGGTAAGTGGCTTCATACGTATAGTGCCTGCCAAAGTCTTACAAAAAATTACACTTATTTTTAATATTTTCAGATACTAACGAAGGACTATGTGACTGCTGATGTGGGCACCGTCGTAAGCTACAGAGTTAATAAACCCCTCCATTGTTTATTAAACGTTCAATCTCACACGTAATGTATTATTGTTTTTCATGAACAATTAATTAAACTATCAAATTTAAACTCTCGTTACAAAATTAGTATAATTGTTATAAAATAAAACAGTAACACTCACGGCACTTTAGTCACTTCGCGCGACAGGTTTTTGAGAGCCTAGGTCTCCATTTTCAAGCACTACTACTTGAACTGGCCCGTAGCGCAGTGCTACATGTCACGCGAAGTGACTAAAGTGCCGCGAGTGTTACCGTTTTATTTTATAACAATTAAACCTGAAACTCAAAAATAAATATGGAAGGTCGTGGACGCGTAGGCTTAATATAACTTTTGTGTTTTTTTGTTATATTCATACCACTTATTTTTATAGATATGCGACAGAGATGTTGACCATCTCTGTGTTAAGAAACATTATATGCAAACATGCATTAATGGACGTTCTTGCTCTTCGCGAGTCCATACGTCTGCAGGTGAAAAATGAAGTGGGTAAATCAGCAGCAGAGTGGGGCGTCAAAATAGAACAAGTGCAAATGTAATTAGTTAATTACTTTTCATATTTGTTTTATAATAATAATTTATCCGCCATGCGTGCTACTCGAATACTAATTATAATATACTAGCGACCCGCCCCGGCTTCGCACGGATGCAATTATACATATAAACCTTCCTCTTGAATCACTCTATCTATTAAAAAAACCGCATCAAAATCCGTTGCGTAGTTTTAAAAATCTAAGCATACATAGGGACAGAAAGCAGGAAGCGACTTTGTTTTATACCTACTATGTAGTGATTTTGTACTATGTAGTTATAACTGATATGTCACCGTAAAATTGTCAAAACCGTTAGTTTGTAATCTAACTAGAGAGATTGTACACTATCGAAAGATTGTGAACCGTAACATACTACTTACAATTGGGGATATTACTGATATGTTCTGCCACCCGAGTGCAGCACTAGTACATCGGTAAACCATAGAGTTCTTAATATATACTAGGCCTTAAACATTTTTTTACAAGTTTTCATAGATAATTTATAACGAATAAATATGACGGAGGGACAAGCAGCGGCTTGACGCAGAGCTACGCCGTACACATCATACCTGCTAGAATTATGATATCTTGTTGTAATAAGTTACCTTTGTCGATCTAATAACGAGTATGGAAAACGACGAGCTAAAATGCTCGGTAGTGGTCTTAGTTTGGTCCGTGCAGGTAGTCATTAAAAGTAACGTTTCGATTTACCCACTTTGTAAGTAAGAAATGCGCCGGTAGTCATTAAAACTTGCGTTTAGATTTACCCACCGGGTGACATTATAAAAAGCGTACGTACAGTATCTGAGCATTCATTAATCCTTGGACAGCCGAGCAGTCAACATCGGCTTAGTTGTGACTTGTTGTACTGGAACGGGTGGCATTTCGTGTAGCACGGACGCAAGCTAGGAACTCTCCTCGTTTTCACAGTTCAAGTGTTTAACAGCCTTGTGATTTGAATTCAGTACAGTTATTAAACCAGTGCTTATGTTTTATTTCGTTACCATGCGTCCGTGTGTAAGACGTTAGGTTAGGTTATCCTGATAGTGTCAGTTTTGAGTTCCAAATCACCCCTAAACCACCCTTCTGCCTTGCCCTCGGCGGTCCTCGACGACATCAGAAGCTGGGATCTTCGACTTTACGTCCCGCATACGTAACTCTGGATTGTTTCGTCAACTAGACACTTGAGTGCTGCAATGGACAATTAACGGCTACTGGTATGGTGGGGCCTTGAAGGGAGTTCACCTGCAGCCTGAGCCTCCACAACGAGCGGATGTCAGCAACAAGGAAGCTACGCAGTGGCTTCAGTGCATTGGAGAAAAAAAGGGACAGGTTTCGTTCCAGTTACTTTATACATTGAGCCAGAGAATGATAACTAAAGCACAAAATGAACTTTTTTTTTAAATTCTTTATTGGTTAAATTCTTTATTAATAAACAATAGTCAGCGCCATTAGCAATCCAGTCCGTAAAGTGTCACGTGTTTAATAAATATTTTCTTTAAATCTGGGAGACATCGTGGTCGATTACAATGATTACACTCGTGTGTTGTATTGTTGGTTGGTTCAAACTGGTTTGAATTGGATTTAATAAGAGATACATTTTTTTTTATAAAGTTCCCTTTACATTACAAACCGTATTTTGTTTTCACTGTAGACGTGAAGCTGGTGTTTCGACATACTTTGTTATTCGAGATATTACGTGGATATTTAGTCAAATCAAACATACTCAAAAAAAAAAGTTTAATCAAATAAAAACATCATAATTTACCCTTAATAAATAATGTCCAATAATTAACATTCAAACACCAGGGTTCTTTTGTTATGTTATGATGACAACTGATGCTACACAAATTTCATGTTTCCAGTCTTCGTATCCGGATGGCGCGCCAGGAGCAGCGGTGACTGGTGTCAATGCTAGCTTTGCTTTGGTGCACAGACGGCGCCACACGTGAAGTTCAGTTGTCAACCCGGTGAGCAGTTCTCATTTTGTTGGGATTTTTGAGCCTTTATTTTGAATTCTTGATGAAGTAGAAAACGATTGAGTGTAATTTTGATAAAAAAAAGTCCGACAGTTAATATACTTGGTATGAAATCAGGAGTTGCAGATTTATTTACTGTTATTTTTAAATATTGAGTTGGAATTTTGGTAGTGACGAATTAGTAATGCCAAAAGTAATCTTTTTATAGTGATTTTTAAGTTTCGAGCAACAATGTAAGGAAGTTACGAATGCAGGCAGGATTTTCTGAAAATTTAGCTCGTGAAAGTTTGTGACCAGCCGGTCTTGTACCGTAGTAAGGCTGTCAGAGAAGGTACCGCGCGAATCGTTCTTGCGATACTATTTTGGGGTAATTTTTTAGGCTGATTTTGTATCCCTAGAATTATTTAATTGGTGTTTTTAAGTCTTACTCAGCGTAACAGTATTTTATTTGATTCATAACTACTCGGGGGATGTCCATGGAGTTCGGTTGCCCTTGATTTTTCGTTTCGGTCGTTCTTAAGAGCTGTCCATGTTTTGTTCGGTCGCTCTTGAGGTTCGTTTCAGTCGTTCTTAAGAGCTGTCCATGTTTTGTTCGGTCGCTCTTGAGGTTTGTGTCAGTCGTTCTTAAGAGCTGTCCATGTTTTGTTCGGTCGCTCTTGAGGTTTGTGTCGGTCGTTCTTAAGAGCTGTCCATGTTTTGTTCGGTCGCTCTTGAGGACTGTCCATGGAGAGTTCGGTCATTCCTTAAGAATTGTCCAGGAAAGTCGGTCGTCCTCTTGCTGTCCATGGGGTTCGGTCGCCATTGAGGATTGTCCATGGAGTCGGTCGTCCTTGAGGACTGTCCGTGAATATCGGTCGTTCTCAGGATTTGTCCATGTATTTTGAGAACTGACCAGGAAAGTGGGTTGTTCTTCATGGTGGGCTCATGCCCTGGGACTGTCCAGCAAGATGAGAATTTAGTCATTTTAATGTAATCATTAGAGCAAAGAGTTTGAGAGCAAAAATGGATGGATTTTTGTACCTAAAACATGTCTCACAAAAAAAAATGTTGTGAATAATAACAAAAAAAAATCCGAAAAAAAAAGCTTTATTTTTTATTAACGAAATATTTTTTAGAATTTGATGTGTGTTTTATTCTAATCTTGGTTCATCCAAAAACTTTTCAGTTTTCTCTTAACGCTTGCAATTAGTTTTTGTACATCAAGATCTATGATAAGTTTCGAAGTTTCATTCCACATTCGTTTGAAATTATCAACGTGTCAGTAGCAATTAAGTTTTAACTTTTAAAAGTTTTTGATTGATACGAGCCCAGTATTTTGCAATAGGTGGTACTGGTTACTCAGGGCTATTCGGAGGATTTTGGTGTATTTCAACATATTCGATGTTATTGGATTTTACCACTTGGATTTCTTCGTGTAATGCACCGTGGCCAGATCAGGCCACAACAGAACGGGCTTATTATGTCTCCTTCTGAATGGCGACAAACGATTATTCATCGCCATTTACAGTTCGCTAAACTACATTTGCCACATGAACAAATCGCCTGGCATACGAAAACCGTCTACGCAATTTTATCTGTTTTAGTCATATTATACTCGTCACTAACAGTTTTCCTATCGGTCCCAGTATAAAAATGATGTCCAGGTATTGATTGAATTGAGGTCAAGCTATCAACATGTTTCATCGAACATAACAGTTTTTTTTTTGTGTGAAGTTAATTTAGAATAAAGGTTTTTCTTGCAATTAATTTTGTATTAAGCAAAACGTCTGCTACACTGAGATAAAATTACAAGTAAAAATATTAATAGTTAGTGGACTTTGGTGAATCCCAGGACAATAGGAGATTATTATACTAACGGTTATAAACGATTTGTATTTCGTATACTATGGAATTAATAACACTTCCTTGAAGTCAGTATAGATTTCTATTGCCTAGAAAGGAAATATCAAATTGATGGTTTGATATTCCCGTCTTTTAGATGTCGGGTTTTTGATTCGAATATGTTTTTATGTTTAATGTGTCTCGCCTGAGGCAGTGGATTCTTCTAAATACTTTTCATTTATTTCTAAACAAAGTTTTCTTGATCTGGTTTTAGCTTCAGTTTGGTTTCTTGCATTTCTGTTGGGTACTTTAGCTTGTTTATAGGATTTGATTGACTGTTTTTTATTTTCCCTTCACCCGTTGCACCGTTGATTTCGGTCACTTCCAGGCTTCCTACTTATGTATACCGCCAGCGTCTCTAAACCTTATTAAACACCCTTTGAAAAGTTTTGATAAACTTATGGACATTGCCACATTTTTCACAGTACTACCCCAATTTCCAACGTATTTGTGTACAAATGTTTTTTTTTCATGTAGTTTTTCCTGGACCGACGACATTTTTGAAATGTAACGATAACAGTTTTTTTTCTTGGTTAATGAACAAATACCAGCCCTGTTCCATACTGTTACAGTATATTGAAACCCTTTTTATTGAAAACGAATTTATAACGACCGCAAATATTAGGGTCATTTTTTGCCGGGATGCTTTATTAGATTTTGAATTTATTGGTTATATCAGTGTCAGTTTTTAATTTTATTTTTGTATTGCTGATGTAAGTTACCTGTAACTAAAAAGACATTACTTTGTGGCACGGCCAACTTTATTGGATTTTTTTTACTTTCATGGTCAGGTTGGCCGAGCAAATGAGAACTTTTACTTTTGAATCTTTTCTCCTTGCAGATTACTCACACTGGGACGTGTGAGATGTCAGGATAGCCGTGACGGAGGGACAAGCAGCGGCTTGACGCAGAGCTACGCCGTACACATCATACCTGCTAGAATTATGATATCTTGTTGTAATAAGTTACCTTTGTCGATCTAATAACGAGTATGGAAAACGACGAGCTAAAATGCTCGGTAGTGGTCTTAGTTTGGTCCGTGCAGGTAGTCATTAAAAGTAACGTTTCGATTTACCCACTTTGTAAGTAAGAAATGCGCCGGTAGTCATTAAAACTTGCGTTTAGATTTACCCACCGGGTGACATTATAAAAAGCGTACGTACAGTATCTGAGCATTCATTAATCCTTGGACAGCCGAGCAGTCAACATCGGCTTAGTTGTGACTTGTTGTACTGGAACGGGTGGCATTTCGTGTAGCACGGACGCAAGCTAGGAACTCTCCTCGTTTTCACAGTTCAAGTGTTTAACAGCCTTGTGATTTGAATTCAGTACAGTTATTAAACCAGTGCTTATGTTTTATTTCGTTACCATGCGTCCGTGTGTAAGACGTTAGGTTAGGTTATCCTGATAGTGTCAGTTTTGAGTTCCAAATCACCCCTAAACCACCCTTCTGCCTTGCCCTCGGCGGTCCTCGACGACAAATATGTCATTTGTGCACCAAGGCGGTTTGTTTACCTCTGTAAACAAATCGCCTTGGTGCTTTCTTTTCTTCTTCTTAGGCCCTCTTGCCTTTCGTGAAACGAAAGAATCGAAATGTTGACTTCTGCCTCTCTATCGCTCTAATATGTAAGAGTGACAGAGAACCAGGTAACGAAACTTTTATTTTCGTGTTTCGCGGTAGGCCCTCTGGTTGTGCTAGTGCCGCCCCCTACGCAGAATTTTGCGAAATATTCCCTATTACATGTGCTTTTTATATATACCTCATAGTCATGGATTCCCTAAAAAATTAAGGCTATTTGATAAAATCCCTTTTTTCAAGAGTTTTTTAATGAATTAATTTGGCCATCTCTACATTTTCGACGATATTGAAGGCTTAATAAAATATTTCCCTAGGCACCTTACTTATAAATAAAAAATACTAGTTCATAGTTCACACAATTTCAGAAAAGACATTGGATTACCCGCGGAACTACAAATGGCGATGGCATCTGAAGCAGAAGGTAGACGAATTGCGAAGGCAAAAATTATTGCTTCCCAGGGAGAAGTGAAAACAGCAGAATACTTGAGAGAAGCATCAAGAATTATGGTGCAAAATCCACAAATTATGCTGGTAAAACCGTTGTGCACTACTGGCATGCCTTGTTATATATATTCTTGTTCAGTCACTGGCAATAGTATCTTCCTATACGAAGGCCGCAAAAATATGTGACACGCTTTTATTTGGTAGGGCCATAAGATCGTGTCACATATTTCTGCGGCCTTCGTGTAGGAAGATACTATTGCCGGTGACTGTTCGATAATTCTTACATTGATTTTTAAATTTAATTTGCACCAAGTTCATAAAATAGAGTTGATCATTAAGTTGCAAAGAACTTCTTCAAGTAAGGAAATACTACAATTATTTTTTTTTACTTTTATCATAAACTGAAATCTATATGAGAACTTCGTTACAATAATAATGAATAATGCAATTTGCGTGCTAAGCAATATCAAATCCGTCTGATTCTTCATTCAAATGTATATAATGCTTTATACCACACCTGTAGACATAATTGACATAAAATGTACAAGTGTAGACATAAAATGATGTACACAACACGGGAGGTAATAAAGAAAGCCCTCGATCGCATATATACGTCCCTAGCTTGCAGCTCGGGCCGCAAACTTCTGCGATCTCGGCCTTTCTTTGTTTTACCACCCTGTGTTTTGTAATGTACTATTATGTATTTTGCGTTTTCAGCTGAGATACCTCCAAACTCTAAATACAATCACAGCGCAGCAACCAACTTCTATTATTTTCCCGCTTCCTCTCCAAATACCAGAAATACCAGATTAGAAACTTTTTTGGAACAAATCGTAATGCTTTATTTTTTTTTCTTAAATGTCATTTTGCGTTTGTATGTCACATCCAGTCACATCCTTCATTAATCATTACAAAATAGCGTATTCGTTTATGTTCAAAAAAAATTCTCTCTAGTTCTATTTACTAACAACATTGATTGAATGATTCATTATACAATAATGGAATCAAAAACTGTTAGTACTGAGACTGAGATTTATAAAGATTATACGAGTTCACCACGACAACGCAAAGGTTTTATTTGCCAAGGCTGTAACCTATTAGTATTATACTAAGTGTATTGATTTATTTCAGATTCTGAATTTTTATTACAATTATTTTATTCGTTTTCAGAAAGAGATCCATTAATAGAGGTGTTTTCCGTATTATTGAGCATACTATTAGTAATTATATTTTTTCCATTCTCTCTGCCGACCATTTTTAGAGTGAGTTGAGTTATTATGGAATTGATTTTTTCGTCTGCTTATTTAAGATAATTCGAATTTTGTTATTACATTCTAGAGTGTCCGTCAATTCGAACGCATAGTAATTCTAAGGAACGGCAAGGTTCACGGTAACCGTGTATATGGCCCAGGACTAATTTTCTACTTGCCTTGTATTGACAATATTAAATACATAGACCTTAGAATTATGTGCCATGCCGTGCCACCAGAAGAGGTAAGAACAAAGGCTCATCAATTTCTGATTTAAGGATTGGAGTTATTAACACATTCACTGCCCCCAACGCACATGTGAGTTGACCGTCATACAAGTTTGTTCCTAGGCCACGCCCCCTGGCAGTGAATGCGTTAATTGGATAGCTCAATACCAAAATGCTAATTTGATTTTACATTTCACTACAATTACCTATTATTAGGAAAACTTTTCTAATTTAAGTATGCTTTTTTAACTTCGTCATAAAATATACCCAATCTAACGTAAATATTTAAACTAATGGCTCTATTTGTGATACAGTGTCTAACCCAAGATTCTTTAACTCTCACTGTGCAAACTGTGGTTTACTACAAAGTAATTGACCCGTTAGGGTCAATAATCAACGTGGCTGATTTTCAGTAAGTTGACAATTAATCGTTTATATCCCCCACCAAATGTGTTCATAGTGTCTACGGTATTTTAAGTAATTTAAGTATGGCATTGTAGGTTTCAATAACAATTTCAAACGCTCTCCAGCAGTGGAATGAACTCCATGCCAAGGTTTTCTAAAGTCGCTACAGTATAGGTACTTAGGTTCATCTTCAAATACAAATCTTTAATAATAAGGAAAAAAAGCAGTTCATACAGCGTGTAATTTTGATATCATACCTCATACGCCGAGGGTAGTTAGTTCCAAAGTCATATTTGTATGAAGTTGTATAAAAAAAGCTGTGTTCTTAATTATCTGGCCACCAAATAAAAGAAAAAAGTTAGGTGAGGTACAGGCGAGCCCTCCCGACTTCAGGGAAATTTTATTAATCTAAATCACAAGATCTTCCGTATTATATGATTACCTATATAGTGCTCTCCCTTATGGGAATATAGTTCAGAGCTGGATACGGTTACCTTCTTTTAGTATGTTGTTGGGTACGACACCAGGACCCCAAAACTGCCGAGAGACGGGGACGTCGATGAATGTCTCCCGAGTAATGACGTCATCAAAATGGCTGCCGCTTCGTTGCGAAAAGTGTAAATTTCATCCAAACTGTGCATTTCACCTATACGTGTGTAGTATCAAACGAAAGAAGATTAAATGTGCTATATTGTTGTAATACATTATATACTACTGTATATTACAGTTTGACAGCTATAAACGAAAACCCAAAATCAGGCTAAAAAATAATTCGGATATTTGCATTTTACAACAAAATTATAAGTCCAACTTTAAAGCCGAGTACTACAATAACAAAACAGGCTATTTAAGCTATACATTGCTATAAAAAATATTAAAATCTGGTAATAATTGTGGCAGCTATGTTAAAAAACATGTCGGCACTGCCGAGCTATTTCCTTAGAGTGAAAAAATAACAATTTTCACAATTTACAGAATATCCGCAGAAGCTTCGAGTCGAGTATATTTTAGGTCAAATAATTTGGAGCCCTTAAATGTCGGAAAAATATCTCTATAGTGATTGAGGTCCAAATAATGACGTCATGAACGTGACCGCTACCGAAATTTGTAAAACATAAATTAAAACTATACCATGACACATACACACATGTGTGTAGCATCGATCGAAAGCTTATTGAATTTACTACAACACATTAATACATTATTTGTGAAAATAATGTATAGTTTAGGAGTTGTTGACAAAATAAAATATTTTTTTAGGAAAATAAAATGTACATGTATGTTAATTCTGTGGCCAAGAAAATACAATACACTAATGTTTTGTATAGCATTAAAATCACCAACTATTCAGCTTTAAAACACAATTTGAATTTAAAAAATTTGATAAGAACTATAAAAGTTGTGCTTACAAATCTAAAGCACACTAACTATTTTACCTACAATGCACTCATACTATGAGAAGCTTGGGCCTAATTATTGACTAGTTTTTTCTAAATTTTGTAAGGATTTAGGGTTCCTTGCCATTAAAGTAAATAAAAAAACCGGCCAAGTGCGAGTTGGACTCGCGCTCCGAGGGTTCCATCTACATCACACAATTTTAACAATTTGTATTTTTAAGACCAACTTACGCTTGACCGCAGACTTTTTAGTGTTTTTTTTCTTTTTTTTTAGTTCTTTACCTGTACATTACAGAAAAAAACACTAATAAGTCTGCGGCCAAGCGTAAGTTGGTCTTAAAAATACAAATTGTTAAAATGGTGTGATGTATATGAAACCCTCGGAGCGCGAGTCAACTCGCACTTGGCCGATTTTTTTATTTACTTTAATGACAAGGAACCCTAAATCTTTACAAAATTTATAAAAAACTAGTCAATAATTAGGCCCAAGCTTCTCATAGTATGAGTGCATTGTAGGTAAAATAGTTAGTGTGCTTTAGATTTGTAAGCACAACTTTTATAGTTCTTATCAATTTTTTTAAATTCAAACTGTGTTTTAAAGCTGAATAGTTGGTGTTTTTAATGCTATACAAAACATTAGTGTATTGTGTTTTCTTTGGCCACAGAATTAATATATACATTTTATTTTCCTAAAAAAATATTTTATTTTGTCAACAACTCCTAAAGTATACATTATTTTCACAAATAATTTATGTATGTATTGTAGTAAATTCAATAAGCTTTCGATCGATGCTACACACATGTGTGTATGTGTCATGGTATAGTTTTAATTTATGTTTTACAAATTTCGGTAGCGGTCACGTTCATGACGTCATTATTTGGACCTCAGTCACTATAGAGATATTTTTCCAACATTTAAGGGCTCCAAATTATTTGACCAACAATATACTCGAAGCTTCTGCGGATATTCTGTAAATTGTGAAAATTGTTATATTTTCACTCTAAGGAAATAGTTCGGCAGTGCCGACATGTTTTTTAACATAGCTGCCACAATTATTACCAGATTTTAATAATTTATATAGCAATGTATAGCTTGACTAGACTGTTTTGTTATAGTAGTACACTACTTTAAAGTTTAACTTATAATTTTGTTGTAAAATGCAAATATCCGAATTATTTTTTAGCCTGATTTTGGGTTTTCGTTTATAGCTGTCAAACTGTAATATACAGTAGTATATAATGTATTACAACAATGTAGCACATTTAATCTTCTTTCGTTTGATACTACACACGTATAGGTGCAATGCACAGTTTGGATGAAATTTACACTTTTCGCAACAAAGCGGCAGCCATTTTGATGACGTCATTACACGGGAGACATTCATCGACGGGGAACATGCAAATTTCCCGAAAAACATTACCCCGATTTTTATAATCTCGATTTTTATAATCCCGAATTTTGACAAGTACGAATGTCAAAATTCCGAAATTTGAAATCACGAAAGTAGAAAATCCCGAATGCAATATTTCCGAATATTAGAAGTCCGATTGTTACTTGCTCGAATCCTAAAAATCCCGATTGTCAATTTCCCGAAAAATTAAATTCCGATTTTTTTAATTCCGAAAAACTAATGACCGATCGGGTTTTTGGCTATTCGGTAATACGAATTTCGGTTTTTTGTACGTTCGGAATAATGAAATTCGAGCTTGTGTTATTTGTCGATATCTTGGCGGGTAATTAGTTTAAAATGTTTACTTTGCAGAAAACCAATTATGCAGTAATTACAATTAGCAGATTTATTGGTTCTGCTGTAAAAAAATGGGTTAATTTTGGTTAGAACTCACCTTTAACTAAATCAAATGGCTGTTCAAAAAGTGGGTTAGGTTAGGTTAGAACTGTGACCCTCAACCAACCCAAACGGCTGCAAAAAAGTGGGTTAGGTTAGGTTAGAACTGTGACCCTCAACCAACTCAAACGGCTGCAAAAAAAGTGGGTTAGGTTAGGTTAGAACTGTGACCCTCAACCAGCCTAAACGGCTGCAAAAAAGTGGGTTAGGTTAGAACTGTGATCCTTAACCAACCCAAAACGGCTGCAAAAAAGTGGGTTAGGTTAGGTTAGAAGTGTGACCATACTGTGACCCTAAACAACCAACGAAAAAAAATCGGGTTTTTAAAATTTCGGAATAATGTTGAATCGGAATTAATAATTTCGGGATTATGACAATCGGGATTCGTTGTTTTGAAATTCGGAAATATTGGTTTCGGACTTTTATTGCATCGGATTTTTTAAATTCGGTATTATATGGCTCGGGATTTTAAAAATCGGGTTTTTTACTATTCGGGAATTGAAATATTCGTACTTTAGTTATTCGTAATTTTAACTATCGGAATTTTAATGGGTCGGGCATTACAAAATCGGGATTTTAAAATTCGGGATTTTAAAAATCGGTATAAAGTTTTTCGGGATTGTGTAGTGTACCCTCATCGACGTCCCCGTCTCTCGGCAGTTTTGGGGTCCTAGTGTCATACCCAACAACATACTAAAAGTTGGTATCCGTATCCAGATCTGACCTATCACTTAGGCCCTCTCCCATAACGGAGGGGACTAATATCCAGACAACCATTTTCAGTCGCGAAACGTCAATAGTGGACACAGACTTGGTAAAGCTAATAGCAGTGTCGAAACTTTTACTACACATACAAATAGTTATAATTTGGTTGCAATGTGCGGTAACATTGTCGACACCTTGAGACCAAAAGAGTTCTGGTAACTTTGTTATGGAACAGTTTCTACAATGTGTCGACTCAACATTAAAAGTTGTATTTACGGAACATTGTGTTTAGTTTGCGACTGTGTGAACTTGTTACGTAACTGTTACGGAACAGAGTGTACATAATGTAATGTTACTGATTAGCCCAAAACACACACAAAGTTCCGTAACAGTGTTGACACCATGTTGACACGGCGGAATCGAACAAAAGATCTTTCTAAATCATATTGTGTCAGTAGTTCTCCAAATTTTAGAAGAGTATCGTTCAAGTGAAAAGAAAACCCTTTCGCCATTCAATCTCGTTTTATCGAAAATGAATGTTACCTCCACTTGAGGTCATATTTACTGTTTTCGTTGCTTCTTAATGTTTCTATTACGGTCTTTTTTGACGTTCTCGGCCAATAC
This sequence comes from Pammene fasciana, assembly GCA_911728535.1. Lineage (NCBI taxonomy): Eukaryota > Metazoa > Arthropoda > Insecta > Lepidoptera > Tortricidae > Pammene > Pammene fasciana. The sequence goes on from OU452279.1 coordinate 8,745,512, forward strand.
AGAATGTCGTTGACCACCCAGCCGCTGGGCGCTGCAGTGACGGCATCTGAGCCACCTTCTTTAGTAATAACCAACAAGAATGGCATCCTTAAAAAATAAAAAGTTTGAGAACCTATGGCGCATGCCAGGTGTACCTTAGGTACATGAAATTATAACTTAAAGACAATTTTTTTAGGTTATTTTACTTACATTACAATCATTCAATTATAGCCAATCAACTACGTACTTAGCTGCATCTACTCTTCGAAACGTTATTGGGAGACATCGATTCTCTGAACTGCTTGTAAATAGAGCTGAAATTAGTACCGAAGTTTTAGAATCTATGAAGCAATTGACTGCGAAATGGGGAATCTCTGTGTTAAGAATCGAAATGTAAGAAATATTCTTATTTTTATCCATTGTAATAGACTCTAACAAAGCGACGCGCAGGAGCACTCTCTTTAATAAACTTGAGAATAAAATATTTACTGAATCAAGGCAGTAATGAAAAATTAAAAGAAAAATGTTTATTTGGTATAACTAAGTATAACAAAAGCAAGGACTACACATACAATTAAAAAGTTTACACCAAAATGGTTGCCACTCAGCATGTGTCATGACAGAGTAGCCACTACGCTGATTTTTAGTAATTAGTGAAAGCATATTAATATTAAAACTTAGTTTTTAATATAGATCGTATAACAGTGTAGTAACTTGCTAGGCATATTACAGTGGCGACGCGTCCATAGGACACGATTCCCGTCGGCTTGCCTAATTTTCCTGCACCTGAGCAGTTTTCCTACAGATCATGAAGAGATTTTTAAGCTAAATTAAGCTCCGGCTTGCCTAAGAAAAATGTTGACCCACCACCAATCCACCACTGAGGCATTATAATCTAGTTTTTCTCAGGAAGTCACTTGCTGACCTGAGATTTGTGAAGTCATTGCTAATCTTTACAAAAAAATATGCCTTACCAGTTAACAATAATCAGTCCCTCGCCTCTGGGATCTATAGATAGTGTACTTATTGTTCGATGGGATTACACAAAAGATCCCAATGGGTCGAAGTGTAGCCATAATCCCCTTCGTTGTGAAATAAAAATGAGTATAAGTATTTAACAAAATTTTATTTCACAGGAATAACATATCTGTACCACTGCAGTTAAAACAGGCTATGGCAACTGAAGCGGTATCTTTAAGATTAGCAAATGCGAAGACCATGGTAGCTCAGTCTGAAATAGAGTCAACCAAAAGTCTCGAACAGGCTACTGCTATGTTGATGGACAATCCACTATGCATGCAGGTTAGATTTTACTTTCGTATTTTTCGTTATTTGGAGCCTTTTGGTCCTTGTACGATAATCCGACGGAACCACGGTCTGTCACAATAGTAACAGGCGCTTTAGCTTTCCAGTATACCCATTGATATTTATACAGGGTGAATTTTAAGTCGTGAATCGAAATATGTTTTTCTAACTCTATAAATAACGAACAATTTAATGCTCCGACTCTCACTAAAATACCTCTAATAATTGAATATTATACCTCTTCCCAAAAAATCTACTCCGTCTTCCTTCTCTGACTTCAGGCCTATTTCCATCTTGCCTTTCCTTTCAAAAGTTTTAGAGCGTCTAGTGCATCACCAGGTGACTTCCTATTTAAATAGCAATTCCCTCCTAAATCCTTTTCAATCTGGTTTCCGATCTGGTCACAGCACAGTCACCGCTCTAGTCAAGGTCACAGACGACATCCGTTCAGGAATGGATAAAGGAATGCTTACGGTCCTGACGCTGTTAGACTTTACCAACGCGTTTAATACCGTTGACTTTGATGTTTTGTTGGCCGTACTTAATTCATTTAACTTATCGCCCTCTGTGATTACGTGGTTTCGCAGTTATTTGGAGGGTCGTCGGCAGCGTATTAAAATAGATGATACTCACTCTTCGTGGTGCAACACGCTGGCTGGCGTCCCGCAAGGTGGCGTGTTGTCTCCTCTTCTTTTTTCTATTTTTATAAATTCTATCTCTAATGGTCTCCTTTCGTCATTTCATTTATATGCTGATGATCTTCAAATATACTCCCAGTGTCTAGCTGCTGACCTACCCTCTCAGATTCAAGCCACCAACTCTGACTTGCAACGCATTCGCTTTTGGAGTTCTTGCTATGGAATTACAGTGAATCCTACAAAAACCCAAGTCATTATCATAGGTAGCCCTAGGAACATAGCAAAAGTAAACTTCGAAAGTCTGCCACCTGTTATGTTCGACGGAGTTCAGATCCCTTACTTGAGCCAAGTTAAGAATCTTGGCGTGATTATGGATCGTACGCTTTCTTGGGTCCCACAACTCAATGAGGTTAGCCGTAAGATTTTCGCATCCGTGCGTTCTCTAAGACGCCTTCGCAACTTTTTACCACTTGCCACTAAAACTGCGCTGGCACAATCTCTTCTGCTTCCCATCTTAGATTATGCTGACATTTCTTACCTAGATCTTACTGAAGAGCAATTAAACAAACTGGAACGGCTCCAAAACGTATGTATTCGGTTCATTTACGGGCTGCGAAAATTTGATCATGTCTCCAGTTTCCGTTCGCAACTCAAGTGGTTACCGATCCGATTTCGGCGTAATGTCCATATTCTTTCTCTTCTCTACAGAACTTTGTTTATCCCTAATACTCCTGGCTACCTTAAAGAGCGCTTTAGTTTTTTGTCTTCCCTCAGGTGTTCACAAAAACTCCTTCTTATGCCCCCATCGTCTTCTACTAACTTCTATAATAAATCTTTTAGTTTCCGGGCTGTCAGGTTGTGGAATGCTTTGCCCATTGATATAAGATGTGCTCAATCTCTACCAATTTTTAAAAAGCGTCTAAAAGAGCATTATTTATCTCTTACTCTACCTTAAGTTCTTACTGATGTCATGCATGCTTTCTTTGTTTTCTTTGTGTTACCTTGTCGTTGTTTTCTCCTGTGCATATTTGTATAAGTATATGTATTTTATGTAGTGTATATTATATCACCTATTATATGTAGTATATGTAGTATATGTTACACGGTATGTAACTTTAGTATATTGCTATTTTGCACTGCCCAATAAAAATATTTCTGTTCGCTATTTCGCTATCTGAAGGTTGTCTGGTAGAGATCGCTTTTTAGCGATAAGACCGCCTATTGTTACCTAATTATTTGAATTTCTGTCTCTTTTTTTATATTGTATCTGTTCTTTCTTTTGGTGCACAATAAAGCATTTTATTATTATTCTCTTTATTTTTCTTTTATCTTAGGCTAGGTAATTTATAACATTTTTATAAAAGTAAAATACAAAATACATCTAAAACATACAAAAACAATAAAAACATTATAAAAAACCTAACCTAGGGTGCCGCCAGCAACAGGGCAGGGCCCAGGCTGCCGGTGGTTAGGGCCGCAGAGAGAGGAACCTTCGGACTATGCGCGCCGTGTCCAAGATTACCGCCTTCTGAATCTGACCCTTGATCCAACCACAACCCCGTAGCGAAAGTCTCTCAAGATGTTGGTCGAGACTCTTCGCTATGAGACCGTTCGCAGAAACAACTATTGGCACAATGATCGCCGAATCAACCTCCCACATGGCGGTTACCTCGTGAGCTAAGTCTAGGTACTTGCTGGACTTGTCCTTCTCAGCCTTCACGAGGTTCACGTCACATGGGACGGTGATGTCGACGAGCATGGCCCGGCGTTGCGGTCGATCTATTACCACGATATCAGGCTTATTAGCTACGATAGTCCTGTCCGTGATTATAGATCGATCCCAATAGAGCGTGGCACGACCATTTTCGAGAACTGGCGCAGGTGTGTACTTGTAGTACGGCACTTCGTGGTCCACAAGACCGTATAGGAGAGCAAGCTGCTGGTGTATGATCCTGGCTACGAGGTTATGTCTGTGCAAGTACTCGCCGTTAGCAAGATGGGAACAACCGGAGATGATATGCCTGAGTGACTCTCCGGGACGGCGGCATGCCCGACAAATGTCGACCGTACCGTCCTTCAGGATATATCTCCGGTAGTTATTCGTCATGATAACTTCGTCCGCAATTGCACAGGCAAAACCTTCGGTTTCTCCGAAGAGGTCCCCGAATCGTAACCAGTTCACCGACGCGAGCAGGTCTACGTCGGGTCCCGTGAGGGCCCCGTAGAACCGCCCGTGTAGCTCCTTGCTCTTCCATACCGCCTTGCGATCCTCGGTGCTTAGCACCACAGGTTTGCGCCAGTTCTCGTTCGCCAAGGAGAGCGGCGTGAGGCCCTTATCTATTGCCACCACATCACGATGCATCCCACACTCGTTGTTAAGGAAATAATTCCTGAGATTGTACACCTCACGGTTGTGGAGATTTTTGGCATTTAAAAAGCCGCGACCTCCACACTTCCGTGGGATGTACAATCTCATAACGGACGAGCGTGGGTGAAGCATACGGTGTGTGGTGAGCAATTGACGGACCCTCCGATCCAGGGCATCCAGCTCGGTCTGTGTCCACCTTAGTATGCCAAAGGAGTATGTGAGTAGGGGCATCACCCAGGCGTTGAAGGCGCGCACCTTGTTGCCACCTGACAAAAGACTATTGAGTACTTTTGTCAGCCGACCGAAGAAGCGCTCCCTCAACGCCTGTTTAATACCCGCATCCTCAATACCCAACGACTGTGACATACCAAGGTATTTGTAGGTTTCTGATTCAGAGATAGATCTGAACGTCATCGTCTCAGAAAGCTGTAAATTTGTTGAATTTACTACTTTCCCCCGCTGTACATGCATAACCGCACATTTATCAACACCAAATTCCATCTTGATGGAACTACTGAAGACTTCAGTGGTTTTTAGTAGCTCCAGCAAGTCCCGGTTATTTGGTGCAAATAATTTGAGATCGTCCATGTACAGAAGGTGAGATATGACTTCACTCTCTCTCCGAAGCCGGCAACCTAGCCCCGAATCCTTCAGCAGGGTGCTGAGCGGATTTAGAGCTAGGCAGAACCACAAGGGACTCAGACTGTCGCCCTGAAATATTCCTCGCTCGATCCTTATAAAGTCCTGCGGGCCAGGGGGGTCATCCCCGCCTCCTGGTTGACGAAGGACTGTGGTCCACTGCCTCATACACGCGCCAAGGAAGGATCTTAAGGCTGCATCAATTTTATACAGCTCTAAGATCCTCTCCAGCCATGAATGAGGCACTGAATCATAGGCCTTCTTGTAGTCAATCCAGGCGGCTGAGAGGGCCCCCCTGTTCCGCCGGACTCGTTGGCAAATGGTCATGTCTATGAGGAGGAGCTCTTTAGTACCACGGGACCCAACCCTACATCCATTTTGAGCGGAGGCCAAGATGTTGTTTGCGACCATATGCGCGTTTATTTTTGCTCTCAAAATGGAAGTAAGGAGCTTGTAGAGTGTAGGCAAGCACGTGATGGGTCGATAGTTCTTCGCTTCCGTGGTACTACCGGACTTATAGAGCAGGAAGGTTATACCAGTTGTTAAGGAGGGCGGGAGGGAGCCAAGTTCAAGGGCTTGCTGAAATTGCGTTGCCAGCCGCGAGTGCGAGCATCGAAACCATTTTAGCCAGAAGTTGTGCAATCCATCCGGGCCAGGACTTTTCCAGTTCTGAGCCGTACGGATTGCACAACTTACGTCATCGGGGCTGATGGTAATAGCCCCCATAGGTTCGATGGTCTCGCACTCACGTTCGACAACGCTCATCCACTCGCCCTCCGTGTGTTCAACGGGCGCCGACCAGATGCTACGCCAGAAATCAGTCATGGCAGTAGCATCCGGCAGTCGCACGTCGGACACACGGGGGTCAGCTTCCTCCCACCTTCGGTATACCTTCCTTTGGTCACTTTGGAAAAGACGATTCTGCCTGAATCGGTCCACACGCTCTCTGTAGCGGCGAATACGGCTTGCCCATGCATAAACTTTCTGCTTCAGAATATTATTATTATTATTATAAAATCAAACTAGATTTATTTTTGATTGAATAATATTGTTGTCATTTATTTTTCTTTTAAATGTGATATTTTAAGATGTTTAACATTTTTTAGATGTAAAATTAAGTAAATCTAATTTTTCGCTAGGATAAATTACTAAATTTATGTTAATGATAGTTCCAAATTAAATAGTCAATTCAATTCACTAATTTTAATATCTTAATAAGTCGGTGTAATATCATGAATTCGCGTTTAAAACAAAAATAACCGACAAAAACATTATTTAAAAAAATAAAAAAATTACCTAGTTTGATTTTAGTGAGAGTCGGGGCATTAAATTGTTCGTTGTTTATATAGTTAGAAAAACATATTTCGATTCACGACTTAAAATTCACCCTGTATGTATACCTCAATGCATATAAGACGCATACTCGTAGCCGATTCAACATATCCTGTTTAAAACTATTGCGGAAACGATATTTTATGGGATAGACGAGAGACCTTTAGTCCTAACCTACCAAGGTCAACTCCAATTTTTTTTTCCTAACATGATTAGTCCGTGAGCTTTAAGAACCTTCGGGAATCAGCGATGACACACAAAAGTATGCTGTTCTGTTTTTTCATGTGTCATTATTGATTGATACCCGACGTCTCTTTCTAAAACCCGAAGGTTCTTTTTAGAGCTCACGGACTGTACGTATTTTAATAAGAATATAATTTGTTTCAGTTGAGATACTTACAATCTCTCCAATCGATTGCTGGTGACCAAACTCATACAATCGTGGTTCCTTATTCAAAAGATATGTTGCGCAGTCTGTTTGCTAAATAGCGAAACTCGTGCGCTGATTTGTGTTGCTTATTATATTACAGTTTGATTATTATGTATAATATTAATGTAGGTATTAGTACCTAGTTTTATTTTAGATTCGTCTTATAAGTTACTTGTACGGAGTATTTAATTTTTTATTAATGTCACATTATATATTATTACATGTTATTGCTTGTGTTTTAATTTATATGTTCAAGTTTGTATATACTGACTATCTATTAATAGTCTGTCCGGAAATAATAGTGTCGTAGAATGTATCAGCTCCCATACAAACCACGACATTTTCTTTCCGGACAAACTCTAGTTGTGCGACTTATGGGTGTTACTTCCCGATAAAGTGTTAACATTTGACTCACTATTAAGTATTGGCATTTGCCCAAACATTCGTGAAACATCATCGTCAAATGTAACATTGTAATATTTGAGATTATATTTAGACGAGTACAAATGAGGACTTGAGGAGGTGAGAGCTGTCATTTTCATCAAAAATAATAACTAAATACTTCCTTATATTTTATTAAAAGTAAACAACACAATTAATAAATAGACAACACTATAACAACAGTTTATTCCGTAAGACGACTAGTATTCTCGGGAATCATCCTGCTCCTTGGCACGCCCGTAGTGCACCGGCCTCTGGGCTTGCCCGCCCTCCTTTTTGTGCACCGTTGCCTGCAAAAAATTACACATTACTATTTGCTATACATGTAACTAACGCGTATAATAGCATTGGTTTACAGTCACTGACCACGTAATGCACAATTATTTGCAATTAATTTTTTCACAGCTTACTTTGTAAAGATAGATAAAAAAACGCCGTTTGCATTGCGATGTTGTTTTTTCGGGAAAGTAGACCGCGGTAGTATGATGATCGATTTACCGACATCATTGCATGTTTACCGAATTACAAGCATTGACATATGAAATGAGAAATCATGATGATGGGAAGTAACAATATGCAAAAACATAATAAAACATAACTACCGTCAACCCGGCCGCCTTTCTCCCATCTCAGAAATAAGATATAAATAGCTCTGCTGTTTGGTGAAGAAAATCATGTTTTTCAAGCCAGGCAAAGTTGTGCATTGTAGGCAAAGTTGTAGCAGTTGACGGTACTGAAGTACGATTTTATGTTGTTAGGGAACATTTTTTTTGTTTCGTGATAGTTGTAGGCAGATAAAAGTTGATCTAAATAAACCATGGCAAATCATGGCTCCCCGGTGCTGCAGTTTTTACAGATGAAAGGGTGGCATCTAGCTAGTAGTTACGGCGAAACTTAGTAGCGGTTTCAGCAGCGGACGAGGCATATACCTAAGGGCTGAATTTAGAGGTTACCCCATTAAAAATTTGATCTGGTTTAAGTAATAAGATTACTTGCCTACTGTTGAGTAGGCAACCTACCTACTCAACAGTAGGCAAGTAATCTTATCTCTGAACACAAAGAGATGTAAAACCATTAGGCGTGCTAATTGTAAAGTGTATCTAAAGCATGATGAGTAGTGTATACGGATAAGTATTTCACATTTCCTAAACCGTAACATCAACATTTTGCTTGCCAGAGAAGTCGTAAACCTACTGATTTTGAAAAGTAGAATTTTGGACTTTTTAGCGCTTGGAAAATGCCTTTGTCAATCAATAACCTATGCGCAGGACAGACCATGTGCCGTATTCTAATTTTAAAATGTCTAAACAATACATTAACAACACAATCTGTCTTAAACTTAACTCCAACACTCAACCAATAATCAACCAATATTGAAGTTGTATTGAAGCAGTAATTTTCAAGCAAATTCCGTCATTTTTGATTCAGAAGTGTAGACGTTAGCTGTATTGTGTTGTTATTACATTGGATTTGCATTGAAGTTGGATCGTGTCTGTGCGTGTTTTAAAGTTAGAATACGGCCCCATGTTTGTTAAGTCTGCAGTAGGACACTGCGTATCTGACTGTGCCTGAAAGTCTGCCAAGAGAGAGATGGCGGGAGATCGTTCGCAGAGCTGTGTGTGGCCACAACCGCGAAACGACAGGAGATGATGGCATACTTATAATATTGTTGCACTCACCTGGAAACCGTTCTTAGGGTCAGCAGTGTACCTAACCAGACGAACGGAACCGTCAGGCTCAACCAGGGAGTATTCGCCGTGCACGACATCACCATCACGGGATTCCTTGTGGTTCTGCAGGTTGCCGGTGTGAGGGTCCTCCACTCCATACGCGTACTGGTAGTCGGGCTTAGCCTAAGGACATGAAGCATAGTTATAATAAAGATGCTATTACCCAGGGCTTGGAAACTGGTATTGGCTCTATTTTTCCGTTCTTTCGTTTACTATTTCATATTTAATGGAACAATCTTATAATTTGAAGTCATTTCCTAAATACAATGTTGAGTGGTACATAAAATCCATAAAATATTGAAGTACATTGGGTTATTCGGGGTTTCTTGCGAAAACCGGTTCCCAGCCCTACTATTAACGTCAGAATGAAATTAATCATGCTCAAACAAATCACCTTATAAATCCGTGCTAAACATTACGTGATAATGATAAAATGCTCTGTCAATCCCTAATTGCCAAGATTAAATAACAGTGAGTTTTTATCCGATTCATTCCAATAATTATACTTACTACTTACCACATAACAGCTTTTACTTACCACGTAATCTACTGTTTTCAAATGAGCGTATTTAGCGGTATCGGGATGGATTTGCCCAGTCTTGTGGTCGTAGCCGTAATCGGCATGGAGCTGAGCCGGGAGCCCCTCAGCTGCAGGTACCTGGACCTCCACGATCTGACCACTCACAGGACCACTGAAACGGTTGTAGGAATAACCACCCTGCTTGCCAGCTAGCCCGACGGCTACCATAGCGAGGAACGTTACCTGCAGAAAAACAAATAAGTTTTATTATGATAGACACGCTTTCTCGACAAAAAACGCAACGACCTTTACGGTATTTGGGCACTGTCTCGCTGTTACTCAATAACATTGGCAATGAAAAGTGGACCGAAGAAAATTTGATTCCAATTCAACTAAAAGGAAAAAGCGAATCGATTTATTCATGCTCTTTTAAGAAGTAATTAATTGAATTAGACTTTTGTGCTTATTTTATTTGAACTTTTTTGCTTAGATTAAGTACTTTCGTTCTTTATCCAAACGTTATTCCTTTAGAGTTTAGGGAAACAAACATTAATAGCTTTTATTTGATTATTAAAGGAATATTGTTTTAAATAAATGTTTAATTGATTAGATATGGATTTAATGCACTAGTACGATGTGCGATATTTTTTACCTTGAACAGAAATGCCATTTCAACAATACTAGTGGGTCTTGCGGCGAGAGTCCTGCGGAACTGACGTCTGCGGGTCGGGGCTGCGGTTTTATACTACTACCGTGCTCTGGGCAATCGTGAACTTGCCACTTCGATTGCGCCAAACTATGAATCAATAATTTTTCAATAACTATTTGGCTACGCAGTTACAATAGGCGTTGCGTACAGTTTTCAGTAAGGGCCCCAAGGTTTTCCGGGCTGAGGTTGCTGGACTCTTAAAGCTATACCTGCTTCGCTATAGCTGCTAGTCCTAATGAGGTACCTACTTTAATCTTTATCAACACATAGGTAAATTAAATATTAATGGACTAAAAGAAATAGGAGGTAAATGCAATTTTGTTTGCTATCACTGCCAGAAAACTACATTCGATACACATCTACGCGTTCAATTCATACGCGGCCTCCGAAATTCCGATATTAAAGAAAAATTGCTACAAGAATCTCCTGATACGAAGTTCGATGATATAATAAAGATCGCTTTGGCTATAGAAACATCCAAATCTGAAACCAAAGAAATGGGACAAGAAACAGAATCCAACATAAATAAATTATCAATGAAGAAGAAATACAGTAACCGAACTGACAGTGGGAATACAAGTACTTATAACGAAAATAAAAATACATTTAATAATACGAAGGAGAATATACAAATAACTTGTTTCCGGTGTGGCAAAGATAACCATAAAGCTACGCAATGTAAGCTGAAAAATAAATTATACTGCAAGAAATGCTACACCAAGGGACACGTAGAGTCAGTTTGCTTCAAAGACCAAAAACAACTAGAAATGGAAAGTTACGGGTCGTCCGACGAAAATGAGGAAGAAATTTATGAAATTAAAGAAATACAAATGCACGACACATCGAATGATAAATTTAACATGACATTACAAATAAATGGGAAAATGCTGACCATAGAAATGGATACAGGAGCAGCTGTTACTACATGCTCTAAAGCATACCTACTATAAGAAGAATTTCGGAAATATAAAATTGCAGAAGACACACGTAAAACTACGAACATTTACTAAAGAATTAGTTAGTCCGATGGGAATCTGCAAACTGAATATATTATACAAACGCAAAAAAATTACAGGAAGAATATTCGTAATAGATAGAGATGTAGATACAGTGATCGGACGAGAATGGTTAAGAGCCCTTGGTATATATTTCGATATAAAGGAAATCTCAGAAGAAAAAGATATTACAGAAAAAGATTTTAAAGACAATTTAAACAAATTAATACAGGATCATGAAGAACTATTTTCAAAAAAAGTGGGAAAAATTAATAATTTTCAAGCAGCATTCAAATTACGAGAAGGATCGGTACCGAGATTTTTAAAACCACGGCCGGTACCATTTGCTATCAGAGACAAGGTAGAAGCGGAAATAGACCGACTAGAAGAAGAAGGAATTATAGAAAAAGTGACGTATTCCCAATGGGGCACTCCTGTAGTCCCTGTAATAAAACCAACGGGAAAGATACGCCTATGTGCAGACTACAGAGCTACATTAAATAGAAATCTAGAAGATGACAACTACCCTATTCCAAGAGTAGAAGAAATATTTTCGAAACTTAGCGGCGGAAAATACTTCTGTACACTTGACATAAATCAAGCATACTTACATATGACGACAAATGAAGAAACATCCGCAATGCAAGCTATTAGTACATGTAAAGGCACCTACATAGTGAAGAGATTAATGTTTGGGGTAAAAATCGCACCGAACATCTGGCAACGATACATGGATCAAACTCTACAAGGAATGAAAGGTACAGCTTGTTTTTTTGACGATATTGCCATACAAGGTCGTACATACAATGAGCTTCTACAGAGGATCAAGGAAGTATTTCACAAATTACAAGAATGTGGATTACATGTAAATAAAGAAAAATGCCAATTTTTCAAAAAGTCAATTACGTACTTGGGACATACAATTAACGAAAAAGGTCTACATCCAATGCAAGATAAAGTAAATGACATTAAAAATAGTACACGACCTGCAGATGTATCATCGCTACGTACATTTCTAGGGATGATTAACTACTACCAACAATTCATTCCAAACCTTGCATCGAGATTAAATCCGCTTTATAAACTGTTACATAAAGGCACTAAATTTACATGGTCAAAAGAATGTGAAAAGATTTTTGAAGAATTAAAAGAAGAGATATGTGGAGATAAAGTACTAATACCATTTCACGCAAATTTACAAGTGACACTTGCCACAGATGCTTCACCTACAGGATTTGGAGCCGTGCTATCGCACATTATGCCGGACAAGACCGAAAGACCTATTGCTTTTGCATCAAGATCCCTGTCAAAAGCAGAAAAAGGGTACAGTCAGCTCGATAAAGAAGCTGCAGCGTTGATATGGGGACTTAAAAAATTCTTCCAATACTGTTATGGACGTAAAATTACATTGATAATTGACAACCAACCACTGGCACGAATATTACACCCAGAAAAAGCTACACCTGCAACCACTGCTATTCGCTTAGTACACTACGCTAATTTTTTAGCAGGTTTTGACTATAGCATAAAGTTGAGAAAGACTACGGAACATGCAAATGCTGATTATTTTTCAAGAATACCAAATCCAACAGAAACAGCAAAAGATACTCTTACCGACGATGACGCCTTTTACCTAAACCAGATTACAGAGATACCAATAACGTTACAGGAAATAAAGGACGCCACAATGAAAGATGCAGAATTACGAAAGTTATATATGGATATACAGTCAGGTAGAGATGACCCTAACCGACTCCATGAATTCTCTTTGCAAAATGGATGCATTTTCTATGGAATTAGAGTTGTCGTTCCTAAAAAACTACAATCTCAGCTATTAGAAGAACTACATACAGCCCATACAGGAATTGTAAAAATGAAAGCCTTAGCTAGAAGCTACATTTGGTGGAAACATATTGATACAGACATTGAGAATATGGTAAGAAATTGCAAAATATGCTGTTTAATGCAGAAAAACCCTACGAAAGTACCAGTACATAATTGGGAATACCCGAAAGAACCATGGAACCGAATACACATAGATTATGCAGGACCGTTCATGAACCATTACTTTCTTATTGTTGTGGATGCGTATACCAAGTGGTTAGAAGTAATACCAACAAATTCAATTACCGCTACCGCAACAATTAACATTCTTAAAAAGATATATACTACTTTTGGCCTACCAATTACACAAGTATCAGATAATGGTCGACAGTTCCGGTCAGAAGAAATGCAAAGATTTTTGAAAGCAAATGGAATCCAATCAAAATTTACAGCTCCGTTTCATCCGTCGACAAACGGCCAGGCAGAAAGATACGTTCAGACCGTAAAACGTAAATTGAAGGCAATGGCAAATGAAGGGGGTACGCTACAAGACAAGTTACATAGATTCCTAATGATGTACAGAAAAACGCCAAATAGTGCTACGGGTTTGAGCCCAGCAGAAATGATGTTTAAAAGATTGTATAGAACAAGGATAGACTTAGTTAAAAGAGGGCCAGCAACAAGAATAGAAAATGATAATGATGACAAGATCGTTAACAAGGAATTCAAAAGAGGTGATAGAGTTCAAATAAGAATGTACGACAGTAACAAATGGAAATTTGGAAAGATTACAGAAAGAAAAGGGAAGCTACACTATGAGGTGATGGTAGAAGGGACATTACACCAAAGACATATAGACCAAATAAGGAAGACATCATGCAGTGGTGATATCCCGTACGTCTATCTACCTAGGCCAAGTTTGCCAAAAGAAATGATTACACCAAATCAACAAAATGAAGAATCAGATGTACCTGAAAAAGTTAATGAGGCTCTAAGCGTTCCAAGCCCGGGGACAAGGCAAAGTATGGAAGTACAACCAGAAGCCGAATCTGGTGGACCGTCAACGCAAAGTATGGAAGTACAACCAGAAGCCGAATCTGGTGGACCGCCGGCAATGGAACCTGAAAATCCTCCGCCAGAACCGGTGCTTCGACGCAGCACGAGGGTTAGAAGAGCTCCTGTGCGTTTAGACCTCTAACCTAACCTTGAATTCAATGACGAGGGAGAGTGTTAGATATCGTATAGTAGACAGTACGTATGAAGGTCTAACACTCTTGCTCCATAAAGCGATCACGAAAGTGAAGAGGGAAGTAAAGCCCATTTTACCCCGACGCGACGGAGTTTATAGCTTTTTTTTTATTTCACTATCTCGTATCGTATATGAACCAAAAAGGCTATAGTGCATCGAGGGGGGGATGTGTATAATTATACATTTGTCCCAGGGCCGTCACGCGTCGTGAATACATTAAAACTTTCTTTTGTCATATTTAACTTGCCCCCCTCAATGCCCAATGTATGTGCTAAAATGACATATTGCGCATGGTCTCCAAAAGTTCCAAAGTTGTAGAACAAATTATAAGGATTTTCAAGAAAATGTCTGAACATGCACTTTATCGCCTTGACGATAGAGGCGTTGTTCAGATATTTGTGACCACCTTGACCGCTCCGATATAAGTATTTGATGGCGACTGCACAAACATGAATTCATTCAAATCATATAGCCAGGCGATAAGACTTCCGACTTTCAATCCAGAAGTTTCGAGTTCAAACCGCGACTCGTAATACCTATGAGTTTATGGAACTTAGTTACGTGCGAAATATCATTTGATATTTAATTTACCAGTAGCATTTGGATTCATGAGGCATAAAAAGAACCAGTTTCCTCTCTGGGTTGGAAGGACAAGATAATAGCAGTTTTGTTAAAATTAGGGGATGCTGCAAATAATGTTCTGCCACCAGAGTACAGCACTAGCACACCGGTAAACCATAGAGTTTTTAATACATACTAGGCCTTAAACCGTTTTTTTACAAGTTTTCATATAGTCTGGCAAACCAAAAGCGCAGTAACAGTCAGAGTAACATGCTATACCCATCCCTTTTTTAGTAGTGAGAGTACTAGCATTAGAAAAAGACAGTATGATTCTCCCTGTCTATGCTTGAAGTGGAACAAACTCTGGCCAAACTATAGCTAATTTATAACGAATAAATATGTCAATTGCGCACCAAGGCGGTTTGTTTACAAAGGGCCTATCGTGAAACGAGAGAATCCAAATTTTGACATGTGCCTCTCTATCGCTCGAATATGAAAGAGTGACAGAGAACCAGCTAACGAAATTTTTATTTTCGTGTTTCGTGGTAGGCCCTCTGGATGTGCTAGTGCCGCCCCCTACGCAGAGTTTTGCGTAATATTCCCTATTCCTATGATTAAGTTGTCGAGCGGACCCCAGGTTCAATGTAGTCGTAACGTAATCAGGGGGGTACTACAACTCAAAGTAAATCTGTCAAAAAAATTGAGTTTGACACGACGTATCCGATACGTTTGCATTAGTGCGAAAGAGAACTTGTCATGCGTTAAGAAGGGACAACATGATTCGTGACGTTACGTCACAGAGTAAATAATAGTATAACAGAGAGACCTCTGTAATGTCACGTAACGTCACGAAGCATGTTGTCCCTTCTTAACGCATGACAAGTTCTTTTTCGCACTTATGCAAACGTATCGGATACATCGTGTCAAACTCAAATTTTTTGACAGATTTACTTTGAGTTGAACCCCCCTGGTTACGTGACATTACAGAGGTCTCTCTGTATTATACTATTATTTACTCTGTGACGTAATGTAGTTGTAGGGCTGTAGCAGAGATACATAAAATTTGTAAGTTCGTATATGAGCAGGAACGATCAAGTGGTTATGGAGCTAGAAGGAGAAAAAAATCCTCCGTGGGGTCTTGTTATATTGGTCAACTCGTTTGCAAGTAAATCGCGAGTTCTCAGTTCGAGGCGGACTACTAGTTAACCGATCAGAGTGAGGGAGGACTAGTCTTACAAACAACTCCAGAGAGTCCAGACCGAATGTCACCTGGCTACTGGTACTGGGACGTCACGGCATTTGGATGGCTTTTTGATTTCGATAGTTTGTCCGACGATAACTTTAGTAACGTTTTTCTGATCATTATGGAATTTCTTGGGGCTGTAGCAGAGATACATAAAATTTGTAAGTATATATATGAGCAGGATCGATCAAGTGGTTATGGAGTGGTTATGGAGCTAGAAGAAGAAAAAAATCCTCCTTAGGGTCTTGTTATATTGGTCAACTCGTTTGCAAGTAAATCGCGAGTTCTCAGTTCAAGGCGGACTACTATAGTTTGGCCAGAGTTTGTTCCACTTCAAGCACAGACAGGGAGAATCATACTGTCTTTTTCTAATGCTAGTACTCTCACTACTAAAAAAGGGATGGGTATAGCATGTTACTCTGACTGTTACTGCGCTTTTGGTTTGCCAGACTATAGTTTATATATAGAAACAGTATATGTTATTAAGCTGAAAACGTACGTGAAATGAAACATCGAGTTGACCTTGAAATATCCCGGCGTCGTATTGATGCCAAATCTAGACGTGAGTAGACCCCATAATGGTGGCCTCTACAATCGACACAATTTTGACACAAACCCGCGCGCGATTGAGAGACATTGCCGTCTAAGTAGGTGCAATAAAATCAATCGATGGATCAAAAACCGCAATGTATTAAAAATCGCAGGTGACTAGTCGCTTACGTTTGTGGAGGCCTTAATCAACAACGACAGTTGACATAGAATTGACACTGACCTGACCTGACACTGACAGTGTACGTCCATTAGTTTACCGATTTCGCGCGTCGTTAGCTTTGTTGTTATTTTATTCATTTGCAAAACCTTGAAATTGATTTAATTAATTTCGATATCTAATATGTACTCAAGCTAGTTCACAAGCCATGTCGAGTCCTGAGAAGAAACGTATGAAATATGATCCTCAAAAACAAGTACAACAAGAAACCCCAAATGTAATGGAGAGGCGCCTAAGGTCTGAAATAAAAACAGATTCAGATCGCCGAAAAGAACTGCAAACTATGAGAAGGAAGAATTTTGTGACTGCATGTGAAAAAGTGTCATACGAAGCTTACCTAGATCGACAAAAACGTCTTCAAATACTAAATTTGCCAGCTTGTGCAAAAAAAGAATGCAACCATTTATCAAAACATGAGGTAAGCTACGATCCAATATTTTGCTAAAGAACCAAAACGTTCAATTTAATTTTTCCATAACTTTTTCGTACGGTTGACGACAAAAATATGTTAACTTTTGCTCCCTTTGTAATTAGGTCCAAAAGTGTAAAACATATTTTTGACGTCCACTGTACTTGTGTTCTGGCTTCCAACAAACCAGTTCAAGTCCCAAGAAATAAGAAAAAAGTAACCACTTGAGTGTTTACCTTGCCTTGCATTTGAATAATATTGAAAATTTTAAGCTTTGTCTAGCTTTTTTTATAGGAGCCCTAGGCTATTCAACAATAATGATTTGTTGATTGTGTGATGAGATGATACACCCATGAAAATGTTTGCCCTTTAAACTAGGTGTAGTGTAGTTGTATCTATTTATGATTACTCCCTTCCTTGTAATATATATGTATATGTTTATTACAGATAACAATAAGAGAAATGCCTAGTTATGCTACAGAGTCCTTCAATATTGAAATAAAAACTGGAATGTGGTATGATGCATTGGAAGTGTGCCAAGTCAGTATTTCATATGACCAATACTTATCGGCAGATGTGATGAAAGATATTATTGAGATTATCATGGTAAGTATCAGTTAATCTAAAATACTCTGCTGTAAACCTTGCACAATGTATTAATTGTTGTGGGGAAGATATTAAATTTGTCAACAGATTAAATTCAAATTAATTTTGGAGCCAAATTCGCCATTCCAAGATATTTTTGGATTAAAATATCTGGGTGGCCTTGGGTGTAAAAGGTAATGATTATACACATGATAAAAAGAAGCTGTTTTGGGCCTCATGCCTCTTGGAAAAACAGCAAAGCCCTTTTAAAAGTACAATTCACGAAAATTACTCAGACTCAAAAAAGAATGAAAGAATGATGTTATTTTTTTTACTATCTGTTTCAGAATGCCCATGATGACAGTTATGTAAGCTACACAGTGGAGGAGCTAATAGACAAATGCCAACAAGTCTTAACTGTCAATTTCAGCACCCACCCACCATGCTCGGAGACACTACGAACATGCTACAAAAACTTCCTCACAACGCCTATGGATTCGAGAGACAACACATTTACAAACCGAAAGGAGTTCGCCTGTCATGAAGGAATTATTAAATACTGTATGAACCGGCTAGAAGATGACATAAAAGCAGGCAGTAATGATGACCCCATCGTCAATAAATATGAAAACACTCCTTTTGAAATGAAGGAAGGCGTCCAAGGCTTACATTGGGAGAAAGAAAAATTTGAAATATTTGAACTACTTGAAAGAGCAGAAAGAATTAAAAGGCTGATGGCTGTCCTTGAGAGCATCATTGAACTATTACAATATGATCTGGCAATCTGGCAAACAAGGTTCAATGTTTTTACTAAAGTAGTATTTTTTATTCAAGACAGTAATATTACAGCTTTTGACAACAATGTATAGCCCAGAATCGATCACTGGCGCAAACTGACAAGGAGACCCGACCACACGTAAGTGGGACAAGGGAAGGAAGAAGAAATTATCTTACAGCTCCTATGATACTTTGTATGGCAAAAGCTGTAAGATTACTGTCTTGAATTAAAAATACCACTTTAGAATTATTATCATGAATTGCCTATTGATTTTTGCTATGTGACATACACTCAATATCATTTGACTCCATAGATATATGTTCATATTGTTCATAAAAATAATATATAGACCTTTTCATCTATATCACATGTTTTAAAAAGTATCCTGGTAACTACACTTTTTACACGCGTTTGTGGCTGTGCAAGAGAGGATCCCTCGTCCACTCATGTGGCACGTGTATATGCTCCCTCAGGTAGGCGGGGTTTGGAAGCCTGCTTGTGGCGCAACATTTATCATATGCGCTGTCTGTGGGTTAAGTAAACCTTGTATTTTAACGACCTTATTAAAAGTTAAGTTAATTGTTCACAGGCACAGCAGAAACATTATTAATCCCATAATGAACTTAACGAAAAGACCCTTACTAGCTGTACTTCTGTGGCCGACAAGTGTTTTAAGCACGGGTGGTTTCACCAAAACTTGTCGTCAAATAGTAGACCTGTTTATATACGTAATTCACCTGCGATACCCAGAGGAGCACATACGAATTATGACTGTGAGTATGTTAAGCCACATATGCAATGAAATACCTCGTGTCGCAAACACGTCCACATTACCTTGTCACAGACAATTTTGACAAGAGTTTAGGTGTGTGTTAGGACTTCTTTATGAATAATTGAATACCTAACGCACACCATGATGTGATGTTATAATAACAATAATAAATATGTACTACGTTATGAACACAGCTCTTTTGGATGTTTAAGTCCTTCACTGTAGCTTACAATAACTCCATTACTCCATACTGACAAAGAGGGCCCTTTTTACGAACAGTGGAATTTTTACAACAAGTGGACATAAACAATGATGAGAAAAATCACTTTCAGTATGGAAGCCATTAAGTATTCTACGAAAATCGTATAACTTATCTTATAAGACTAAAAACTACTGTGTTCATTTTTTTCAGACCTGGTTAAACACCATAATTCAAATTTTCTATTTATGTGAAACAAACTCCAACAGTAACTACCCAAATATTGGAACATACTGCAACTCATTTGCAAAGCAATTTTATAAATGCATGACAAGCAACGAGAAAGGTAATCTACAGTTTTATTAACTAGATCTGCTGGCTTATGATGGCAGTAGTTGTCCGCCGATAACTTGATAAAAAGCTGACAACTTGACACATTGTCATGTTTTGCTGTGTGAATGTGTCAAGTTGTCAGCTTTTTATCAAGTTATCGGCGGACAACTACTGCCATCATAAGCCTGCAGGTGTTAAAAATGTCTTCAAAATACAAGTGAATGAACTAATTTTATTGTGTTTTTTGGTATAAAGTGATTTGTTTTGTTAGCAAATACTCGCTTAAGTTTTCTCTATTTTTACAGGTCTTTCCAATGATTCAGTAATCAGTATATTGGAAAGAGTTCAGCCTTCATTTATGCGGTACTTGATTGGAATGCATGTCACCACATCATTTTTGGAACTAAAAGAAAAAGAAGACAATGTAATCAGAGTTCTGATTAATTTTATTGGAAAGCGTAAATGGGAAAATTATCCTGAATCTGACAGTGACATACAAACATGTAAAGCACAATCTTCCTCACATGACAACATGTATGACATGATACTCTCTTTGATTGCGCAATGCAGACTGGAGGAAGATCCTTCAAACTCAGATAATAATAATAATGATTTCCCAAAATGTTTGCCACCCGAGACTTTTCACCAAGTTGTGAGACAAGACCATGTTGTGCATGCTCTATACATAACGTTTGAGGCTCATTTAGATGCTTATAGTGTGACAACTGTACAAGATACCTTAGATGATCTCAATAAGAAATTACTGGAACCAAATGCACATCCCGTCCATATCAATATGCCCAAACCTGGTATATATTCAGTGTCAGAAGACTACATAAAGAAATACAGAACAATCTATGCAACACTGCAAGAACTTTTATTGCTAAAAGAACATGGTTTGTGGCCAGAAGTGCTTGATTTGTTTAATAATATACCTTTATTAGGGTAGCATTCATGTCTACATTTGTGCATTAATATTTTATAACCAAGTACCTGTTGATTAATAATAAAAAAATTGTGATTAAAAAGTTACCATGAGACTCAAAATAAATAATACTTCAGTATATTCTTATCAGTTGTTTTAATTAAACTACAATACATAGATTATAAACTAATATTTAGGCATGAAATGTCCTCTAGCCTTCCTGTTACGTTTAGCTCTTTCTATATCCACATCGGGGTATTCTGCTTTGAGTTTCTCCATATCCATATCAGGAAACCTCTTCAAGAGATGTTGCACATGATGGAAGTCCCTATTCCGAGCCCTGCGTTTCTCATTAAGCTGTTTCTCTCTGTATAATCGGAAAAACTTCTTCACAGCTCTGCTGTTAACAATACCGTGTTCCAAATAAGGCTTCACCCAACGGCTGTTCATGAATTGTGGGATAAAGTATTCTTTCTTTTCGTATTTTTCAGGTAAACCAAAAACATTTACAACATCCACCACTGGTCTCTCTCCAGTCTCTCCTGTTTCCAACTGGTAGTACGCAACATTGCGCTCCCTGACAACTGCTTCTATGTTATTCATGGACTCTTGCACTTTGTCTATTCTCTCTGGGTTAGGAAACAGTCTTACTTTTTCATTACACGCATGTTCCATTGTATAAAGCATGTTACGTTCTTTTAATAGCACATACCAGAGCTTGTGCAGGTCAGTGTTTGATTTTATTCTTAGCTCATCCAGTTTCCACGCTCTTCCTACTTTAATGTTAGTCTCCTTCCAATTCTTCTTGTTATCAAAAAACTCCATTAAATCTTGAGATACGTTTGTTGTATGTAACCTTTTTCTGTTATACACGGGAACACAAGCACCGACAACATTGTAAGACTGGTGGCACAGAGCTACTGAAGTCTTTATCAAATTCCTAATGCCAGGAATAATATTCATTTTATTCAATTTAAAGCAATAACAGTAGCCTTCTATAATTTTGCAGGTTAGAATTAAAAAGCATAAGTTAAGTCATATTGACAAGTGACATAACAAAGCCGTTTTTAAATTTTGATCTTCTAATAGCATTAACCGGGGTGAATATGGACAGTTTTGAAGTGTGGATAAAATTAGAACAAAGTCAGAGTTTTTCCATTAGCGCTGACTAATTACGTTACTAAAACTTAAATCTCGTGTTGTATAGTGAGTCGACAGCATAGATAAATGGGTATGGAAAAAGAGGTATGGTTGAACTAAGTTTTAAGCACACTTAAATCGTAATACGTATTAAACTGTAATCTTTTGAATAACAACTTTTAGCAAAGCTCGCTTAAAACTTATTATATATACGCATTTAGCCATGTATGGAGAGAACACTCTAGGTACTTAATTCTCTTTAGTCGACAGACACGTAAAGGCAGGCTATCTAATAACAAGAATTAGTATCGTCGTCTAACAATTGGCAAGTACACAAAATCAATCCTCGCCACGATGAATGAAATGAATGGGGTTGGCCGGTTAAAACTTTTGCAGAGGGCGCTGTTCCAGATTCCATACAATAAGAGAAAGAGATACAAACAATGATAGAAAGAAACAGACGATGATTGGTCCCTAACTTGTATGCAGGCATAAAGCTTTTCTTAGGCAAAAACCTTCCCTATGGCGTTAATCTACATCATTTTAATTTTAGTGTATCATTTTAATTTTATGGATTTCAATTTCAGAGCAATTCGAGACAAAACATTGAGTCATTTTCGCGAAAATAAATAAAAACTACTTCCCGCCATACAAATTTAGCTTTTCTAGGGACCAATTTTGAAGATGTAACTTTGACAGTTGCCAACCCCATTATAAAAAAGCTGAAGTGAATAGGTACCACGGAACGGAGGTCACAATTTATTAAGTTACTATAGTCAAACCACAATACCTATGCTCTGACTTTGCATGCGACATTGTTAAGAAAGCCAGTTGAAAAGTCAAATTTAAACGGAAATACGACTGGAAAAATAGAAGTTACAAAGAGAAATTATAACTGTTCATGTGTGGTGTGATAAACAATTGAATACCTATACTATACCATGCTGACATTGCTGACACATCTCGAAATAAAAATGCCGTTCTCATTAAGGGTCACCACACACCTAGCGGTTTTCCTCGCGGAATTAGCGGAAGTAGCGGAAATTCATAGACAAAATGCTTAATTTGTCTATGGTAGCGGAAATTTGTCTATGGCTTCCATACAAAAAATCTGCTACCATAGACAAATTTCCACTACCATAGACAAATTTCCGCTACTTCCGCTAATTCCGTGAGGAAAACCGCTAGGTGTGTGGTGACCCTAAGGCTCAAAACACACCTAGCGGAATCACAGCGGAATTAAGCAAATACATAGACAAAATGCTTAAATTTGTCTATGGTAGCTTAAATTTGTTTTCAAAAGTCTTTGGTTTGAAGTGCGTATGGAAGTTTTACTGTTGAATGTAAATGAGCATAAGCGCTAAAGTAATATTTGCTATGCCAAATTATTCTAGGCGTTTCATTAGTTCCTTGTGGCGAATGTAAATCTCATGTAGACGAAGTCATGGGCAAAAGCTAGTTTCTTATAAATGTATAAATTTAGTTAAACATTATTAAAAACGTCTAAATACATATTGTTCCGGTACCGGAAAATAATCGCACTTGCCATTTTCTATAATTATTTATAACTGTAAAATAAAATATTTGAGAATGATAAATTAAACAATGCAAATATAAATACTTTAGATTATTATTGAATAAGTTGAATAAGCGTTTTTAACCCAAGCTTAGACCATTTCCAGTAAAAAAAAGCTTTCGGAACGTCACGTCATGTCATGATTATTTATGGTTAGTTTTTTTTGTTAGGAATGTCGGAAGGAGATGCAAAGCAGAAAGAAAATGTTTGTGATATTGTGAAAAAGCTGTGCCTGTGGACTTTTAATTAAAGTTAATAACGATTCAACTGGAACTCAATTAAAGTGTTAGTGGTGCACTGTTCTCAGAGATTTCATTTTAAGGAGAGGTGAACCATTTAAAGGTATGATAGTGTCAAATAATAGTCCCAAGTTTTAAGTCCACATTTCAACATTTCTGTTTTTTATGTTGTAAACAAAATAACGCCTTATAATGAATAAGACATGAATATCGAGATATTCTTGTTAGATTGGGATTTCTATTCGAACGATAATCTTTCCAGTTTCAAGTAAACATAGGTAAACCTTTTTTATGACGAGCATTTAAACAGTGACAGTATTTTATCACAATCAAAATTGCAAACAAAACTTGTATATTTTGTTTTAAGTAGTTTTCAATAAATCGTATTTAATTATTACCTACAGTTTTTACTAAATATTTACAAGACTAATTATCACAATATTCTTTGGATAAAACAATACAATTTATTCAATATTTTTATAATGATGTTGATTGTTCTATGAAGGTAACATGGACACTTTACCAGTAACATAATAGACTTTTTTCAATTAGGACAATTACATTTTTTCTAAACATGTTTTTACCACCTAGACCGAGGAGATAGTTAACTCAATAACAAAAATAACAATAAATGCATAAGAGTGCATTAAGAGGATGAAAAGTAGGTACCGTCGGGTTCATAATTGCATAAATTGGGTAGGTACCCAATTTATCAATGAATTCATTCATAAATTGCACTTAGACTCAATAGAGATTTAGAAAATATTATCTGGACACTATGACCTCAAGATTTTCATCACTTAAAGCTAGAAAAGGAGACATTCCATAGTTACCCATACAAACATTTTCTGAGCAACTGAGTAGTGAGGGTTTGGAACAAACTCCCAAAAGATGTGGTTTTGGTGGAACCACATCTTTTGAACGTGAACCAGTTTGAAAAAAAATTTGTCAAGCATACATCTACTCATTAACAATAACTGTCATACATAATGATTACTGGATACAGGCAATATCATTTGTCATAACTGTCTGCCTGCTTATTAAATAATAATAATAAAATTGGGTATGCAATTATGAACTCGATGGTACCTAGGTACTTTTATTAATCCTTCTCCGAAAGCACCCATGGCAGGGCATAATCCTTTCTGATCGTGAAAACTCGGCACTCAACTTTATTTTGATATGTACATATAAATCGGGGATGTCAAATTCATTTATGGTATCTAATCTTATTTAACACCATTCCGAAGCAAAAAAATGTTTAAAAAACCTTTTCATTCCATGATTGCAAAAAATATTTCAATCAGATTCATTCCATTAAAAATGTTAGCACCGTTAACAGTTTTTTAGTACAGTCACCGGCAATAGTATCTTCCTATTTGAAGGTCACAAAAATATGTGACACACTCTTATTTGTAGG
Organism: Pammene fasciana; assembly: GCA_911728535.1. Taxonomy (NCBI): domain Eukaryota; kingdom Metazoa; phylum Arthropoda; class Insecta; order Lepidoptera; family Tortricidae; genus Pammene; species Pammene fasciana. The sequence goes on from OU452279.1 coordinate 8,770,620, forward strand.
GTCATATGAGCTTGTCACATATTTTTGCGCCCTTCGTGTAGGAAGATACTATTGCTGGCGACTACACCCATTTATATTACTTATTAACCAATTATAGGGCTCTCTAAAGAGTCTAAAAGCATCTTTTATTTTCGCAAGATTCATAATTGTTTATAAGAATTATAAGTTATGAATTTTTCCTTGTGAAATAGGGAATTATTTTAAAATAAGTAATTTTTTGTTGATGCTGCGGATTGCGGAAAAGTGTCAAAATAGTACCTTCCACAAATTAATTTGGCATCCCCAATTTGATGTAGATATCAAGATAAAGTAGAGATAGCTTCCCCCCCAAAAATTAACATCAAAAATCTTGGTGGCTCTCAAATCCATCCATGGGTCCTAAGTTTGTTCACGAAAAGCCGTATTTGACCTTTTTATGTCGTGTGAAAACGCAACTAAACTAGGGTGACCTAGGTGTTAAGTATACCGTCAATATAATACTACAAAGAAATGTTTTAACTATAGACATATATGTAATATGTATAATAAGAATTGCCCCCGACACGCAAGTTTTGTATACTACAGGGGCCATAGGTGTGGACCGTAAAAAAATTATGTAGGAAAGTGCCCCCCCCCCCCCCCCCCCCCCTGAACGAAATCCTGGGTCCGCGCCTGCTTTGTGGGATCACATCTTCTAATTTTATATGTCTTATGGTTTTAACCATTGCTTTCAAACCACGTAAAGAAACTGCATAATTAAAGTTGTATTACGGTGAATATTTAAATGAAGTAAAAACCACTTTTTTATTATCGAACTCGCGGAGCGTAAGCGAAGTGAGTTCTTACAAACAACTCCAGACCGAACTGTCACCTGGCTACTGGGACGTCTCGGCATTTGGATGGCTTTATGATTTCGATAGTTTGTCCGACGATAACTTTAGTAACGTTTTTCTGATCTTTATTAAATTTCTTGGGGCTGTAGCAGAGATACATAAAATTAGTAAGTTCGTATATGAGCAGGATCGATCAAGTGGTTATGGAGCTAGGAGAAAAAAAAATCCTCCTTAGGGTCTTGTTATATTGGTCAACTCGTTTGCAAGTAAATCGCGAGTTCTCAGTTCGAGGCGGACTACTAGTTTTATTAAAGTTCAAAATATTCAAATAAACGCAGAGTTTCATGTGTACTTAACTGCTAAAGCCATTTATGGCTTGTTTACAGTAAGGGTTCAAACTGACTTAACTAATTAACTATGATTTCTTTTTCCAACAGTGCATTTACGACTTATATTATAGGTAGGTACCTACCTACTTCCTTGACTGAAGCATGACAAATACGAACTTGTCCGAATTTTCACGATCGGAAAGGATTATGCACTTCTCGGGGGAGCCTCACATCTTCTCGGGGGAGCCTCACCCCTAGAGAACGCGTCCCCCGGTGGCGGATAGGGGAAAACTCGGCAGATATGCAGGGTAGGAGGGAAATCAAATACCTCCCGCGGACCAACAGGCCGGAGAGAAAACTCCGTTACAAAACCCGGTGTCGAGGCTTCTCTGGCATATCTGGAGTAAAGGTTCCACACCGTGCTGGGTGTTCAGGCCGGAGCACACATTTAGAGATGGCGGCGGAAGAACCACGGTAGTGGTCAACGGCGGCTCTCAAGTCCTCCAGGAGGATTACGGTCTTGGCGTCAGGGGCAACCGGCCGTAAAATAAAATGCCATTCTATATACTTATAATGAGAAATACAAATAAGGCAAAGAGAGCAAAAGCTAGGGCGTCCCCCTCAAGCGACGACATCGATGCGAAAAAGAATACTAGGGCGTTCCCCTTAAGCGACGAGCCGAAGAAACACCAGGAAGGCGTGGAGCCAATATTCGAATTACGAATAGGGTCTTGGAATATTGGATCCATGACGGGAAGAAGTGCTGAACTCAGCGCTATCCTGCAGAGACGTCGCATCAATATATGTTGCGTGCAAGAAACGAAATGGAAAGGTGAAAAATCAAGACAGATTGGGAACGGCTTTAAGCTTATATATCACGGCACAACTAATACTAGAAATGGAGTCGGAGTGATACTGGATCAGCACCTCAGTGATAAAGTAGTTGAAATTACTCGAACCAATGATCGTATTATCTCGGTGAAAATTGCCCTAGACAAACAGCCATGTATCAACATAGTGTCAGTTTATGCACCACAGACCAACTGCCAAGAGATAGACAAGCTAGAGTTTTGGGATGAACTGCACAAGCACATAAATTCAATACCAAAGACTGAAACCGTTTTAGTGTGCGGAGATCTGAAAGGGCACGTCGGGGCCGACAGACAAGGATATGAAAATGCCCACGGTGGGTTCGGATTTGGAAGCAGAAACGGTGACGGCGAATCAATTTTGGAATTTGCAACATCACAGAACATGGCTATTGCAAACACGTACTTTAAAAAGAAAGAGGAACATCTTATAACATACAAGAGTGGAGGAAACAGAACCCAAATTGACTACATTCTGATAGATAAAGTAAACCTTCATCAAGTTAAGAACTGCAAAATTATTCCGGGTGAACCTCTTACTTCCCAACACCGGCTTCTGCTAGCCACGCTTAGGCTACGTCATCCACAAAAACGAAAAAGACCAAAAACTGAAACTATCAAATGGCATGAACTATATAAAGAAAAGGGCAAGGCATTCAGGGAAAAGATGACGGATTATATCTGTAATAACTGTCCAGAAACTGACTCTCCGGACACGGTATGGTACAAATTCGAGCGGTTTTGTATTTCGACTGCAAGGTTGGGTTTGGGCGTTAGCAGAGGAGCGCTGCACAATAAAAACGAAAGTAATTGGTGGACGGATAAGGCGAAAGAGCAAGTGCTAGAAAAGAAACGGGCGTTCAAACTATGGCAGTCAACAGGATCAGACGAAACAAAACAAGCGTACCACCAGGCAAAGAAGGTAGCAAAAAGAACTGTAGCTATTGAAAAAGAACGCGCAAACCTATCTTTGTACGAGAGGCTTGAGCAAGCCGATGATGTCGAAATATTTAAGATCGCCAAGTATCGTAACAACCACACAAAAGACTTCAGAACCACTAAATACATTCGGGACACCCACGGCACACTTTTAACCTCGGATAAGGACATATGTAAGCGATGGCATGATTACTACAACGAACTATTTAACGAAGAATTTCCACGGAAAGAGGAAGTAGAACAACATAAAATTTATGGCCCAGTTAAAGACATCACAGTCGAAGAAGTTCGTAAGGCTATTGCTGCCATGAAAAAAGGCAAAGCTACAGGTCCCGACCAAATACCCGCCGAATTGTGGAAATGTCTGGGAGTGGATGGCGAAGCATGGCTTACAAAACTATTTAACAACATTCTCAAAAGCGGCACAATGCCGCACTCTTGGAGAAAGAGTATCTTGGTACCCTTCTATAAGAACAAGGGAGATGTTCGTGAGTGTGGAAACTTTAGAGGCATCAAACTAACATCCCACTCCTTGAAAATATGGGAGAGAGTCGTAAACAAACGCCTCCAAAGCATAGTGACTCTGACAGATAACCAATATGGATTTACAGCCGGTAGAGGTACCATGGATGCTATACACGCCGTCAGGACTGTCATTGAGAAAACACGTGCGAACAAAGACAAATTGTGGCTAGCTTTTATCGACCTGGAAAAAGCGTTCGATCGTGTCCCCAGATCTATAATATGGCAAGCCCTGAGAGCGCACACAGTTCCAGAGCACTACATTAATCTTATAATGGATATGTATACAGATGTCCACACACGGGTAAGATGTCCTGCCGGAATATCCGAGGAGTTCAAGATAAATGTAGGCGTTCATCAGGGTAGTGCACTTAGCCCTCTACTGTTCAACATCGTGATGAACTATCTGACTGCCATGATTCAAGAACCCATCCCTTGGAACATCTTATACGCCGACGACGTGGTTCTGATTTCGAACAACCGTGAAGAAATCCAGATGAGTCTAAACAAATGGACTAGATCTCTAGAAGAAAATGGGCTGCGTATCAGCAGAACCAAAACAGAGTATATGATCTGTGATTTTACTGCTGCCAAAGTTACGACCGCTGCTGATGGCCATCTTACCGTCGATGATGCTGAACTTCCGCGAGTAAATTCATTTAAATACCTTGGCTCACATATATCTCACGACGGGACGATTGACACGGACATTGCTCATAGGCTTGCAGTGGGCTGGAGCAAATGGAGAGCACTTACTGGAGTCTTATGTGATGCCAAAATGCCAGTAAGAACGAAAGGCAAAGTATACAAAGCAGCAGTAAGACCGGCAATGTTGTATGGTAGCGAAGCCTGGCCAGCTAAGAAATGCCATGAAAAGAAGCTACATACTGCAGAAATGCGAATGCTTCGGTGGTCAGCGGGAGTGACTCTCAAAGACAAGATACGCAACACGTTCATCAGAGGCACTCTCAAGGTCGCACCCATCACGGATAAAATATCTGAATCCCGACTGAGATGGTATGGTCATGTAATGCGAAGGCCGGATACTCACATCATTAAGAAATGCCTTTCCATGAATACCAAACCAAAAAACGGAGCAGGAAGACCACTGACCACATGGATGACTAATATCCGAAAGGATATGAAAAGCTTAAATTTAAAAGAAGAAGACGCTCAAAATAGAACTGCCTGGAGACTCAGAATAAGGAAAGCCGACCCCGCGTAACGGGAAAAGGCGAGGAGGAAGAAGAAGAAGGAAAGGATTATGCACTACATGTGTACTCACTATAACTGAACTAGCGCGGAAGTTTTAAAAACCCTGCCGCGAATTTCTGGAAGAACTACACGTGTAACACATGTGTATCGCGCATTTTGCACGCATATAGGCTGTCTGGCACTTCAAAAAGTCCTTTGTACTACCGTTCACCAACGTGTTCAGTCGACGCTAAAGATATGTCTACAATCTTCGTACCTATGCTACATTGGAATAAGGTTCATAATGTAAACGTCTGTTAATCGTCGCTAGCACATGTGACCTTTGTAAAATGCTTGTATGTGGCCCGTGCGGCGAGCTCGGCAGCGGTGTAGCAAGTAATTTGTTGCGTGCATTAAGCAAGTTGCTCGTTACGGACCCGCCAAACAACGTAATGTCTCAATTGCTCGCGTCTCCACCTCCTGATAACTACCCTAAATTATTTCACTCAACGACGTTCTCTCGTAAGAGTCATTTAAGCTTTATAAATTCTTGACGCGGCTTGACTAGAGTGTGATCTATGGCGATTCCTACTAAGCACCGCTTTATGTCACGATAACTGTGCTTCTCAAATATTTTGCAGTGATTTCTAGAATTGACGGGTTGCGTGATAAGTAGGTAGGTAGACTCACGCATTTGCGTGATGAGATGAGACTTGCAGATCTGAACTTATGTAGGGTACTTTACTGTAGTTGAAGGAATTTAAAGCTTAATTTTAACACAGTATTTAACTAACTTTATAATCTTCATATTTAGATAAACTTCATCTTTGACAATATTTAGATAAACAGTCGTGCATAAGCATCCCATCGTGCCGACCGGGGTATGAATTAATAGGTACTTACTACCTATATTAGTTTCAATTAATCTTACTTCAGCAAGTGCCCTACATTTTGGCACGTGTGTATGGTAGGATTTGTATAGCGCAAGCATAGAATTACGATTCCCGTCGGCTTGCCTGATTTTCAGGCCTTTAAGTAGTTTTCCTACCAGGGCTTGTAACCGGTTAATGCAAAAAACCCCGAAATGATCCAATATATTTAATTATTTTATGGTTTTTATGTAAAACCCGATGTTTTATAGTTTTCACTTCAAATTATAGGATTTTTCGATTGAGTATAAAACAGTAACGAAAAGAACGAAAAAACAAACCGGTTTTTACTATGGATTTCGGTTACGGTTACAAGCCCTGTTTCCTACAGCCATAAAGACATTTTAAGCCTAATAAAGCTCCGGCTTGCCTAAGAAAAAAAATTACCCTCGCTACTGATGCCTACCTATGTGGACGTGTATGTACTTATATGAGCTTACACGCATAGACACAGAAGAGCCTTTAAGTAGTAATGGATGTTAACCATAATACTTCAAATTTTTTCGCAATTTACACGACCTTAAAATGGATGATTAGTAAATTCTAAACTCGATTTGTCGTTGAATTATTGCCACATAATTCATCGCAGCGGGCTTGGGATTAACATCACGTAGCCTTTACCATAACAGTCGGGCAAGTAGGTGCTTACACTGGATCTCCGTATTGAATTGTTGATTAGATCAGGCGCCGCTTTGTTTCGAGTATTATCTGGCTCGCTTGTCACTCACACTCGGCCCACTGACGCTCACTGAGGCGATCAATGAGGACTTTATAGTGTCAGAGATGAGTGAATAGCACAGACTACACAGACACCTCATCATTAAGCTTTTACAGGGAGCACGAGGTCACCACACATAAGCGCAATTTTATTCGTAAATTTCTACGATTCGAACAGCACATCTCAATAGCATTTTACACCAATTTGTAGTATAACAATCCAGGATCACCCCTGTAACTAGATTTTTGTGGATATTTTTAATTCACATGAGTAATGATCAAAAACGGTAACTCAACTGAAATAAGCGGTCGCGCTCTCATACAAAATTAGTACGGGAGCACCTATGTGTGGTGACCCCGAGTTGTACTTACGATCTATCTATAAGTGGTTGAGGTTATCTGTGGTGAATAGTAAAGACGTACGTATTCTTAATAAATAGTTGTTAGGAGTTCAGTGTCTGTTAGCGGAATATTAATTTGCATATTGAAGTTGCACTTACAGGGTGTCCACTTTCTGGAAAGTCAGGGAAAGTCAGTGAAAAGTCAGGGAAGCTCGAAATGGCACTGGAAAGTCATGGAAAGTCAGGGAAATTATAATGAGGTCAGGGAAAAATATGGACCTGGAAAAAATTAAGGAATATAAAATATTATGGAAAACAAAAGTTTTGTTCTCTTGGTTATAGGTGAATCCAAAGAATTCATAGAATTACTCATATGGCGTCATACCTTCTCTATTTAGAATATTTTTTTAAGGTTTAAAAAATCTTAAACCCTCTCAGCGATTGCTAATGAGAAAGCCTTTGCTCAAGCTGACTAGTAACCCAGACTCATAGCATTGTATTTCAGTGTAGCAAGGATCTACAACATTATGATTTAATGTACTATAATTAAATTTCTGCTTTTAGGATATGAAATATAATAAAAATCATACAGTTTTATTACAGTGATGTGTTAGAGTTTCATAAAACAGTGAATATGACTAATGAAATGAGTTCAAAATATTGTACGTTTAATAAAGTATGACTCAATCTAAGAGTGAGTCCAGAGTTTGCATATTGAAGTCGTAGGCGATCATAATATCAGCATTCAGCGTATTTAATTTTAGACAATGTTGCCAAATATTTAAATTGAGGAATATGAGTGAGCGAGCCGTAGTGTTACATAGAAAAGGTCCGAAACATAATATCAAAAATCTTGAAACTAAAATCAGTTGACCACTAATTAAACATTAGAATAACTTGTACCAACATTAAATGCAGTCCTGAACTGAACAAAATCTGCCAAAACTCTTGCGAGGTGGACGGGACTAAAATACAGCGTAACAAAATGTTCCCAGATAGCAAGATTGCTTTCAACAACTCTATGGGAAAGACAAAAGTCGTGTATGTGACCAATCACGGAATAGCACACATGCTATGTCTGGATGTACAGAATTCGCGATTTAATTTACATTGATAAGGTGGCTTGAAAATGGACTATGCCTTGACAGATCTATAAAAGCATCAGGTTCGAGAATTTGCTTTTAATGAGCGAAAACAAAAAACCTTACTGTAATGAAAAATCCGTTACTAAAAGCTCCATTGGCAATCGTAGTCGCCATCAGGTATATCCGCTCTGATATATCTGATGGCGACTGAAACGCGTTTATACTTTGTGGGAGTGACGAGGCGAATAACCCGGTGAATAGCGCGTGGACTGTCTATACATGTCGCGTCGGGGAGTTATACCCACAGAGCCGAATATGTGAACGGACATTCGCGTTGGCACTCGTACGCGAATGGTTCGTACTTAGAACGTTTCGACGAGCGTCTACTCAAATGCGAACATACAAGTGTAAACGTAGTATTTATTAAAAGGGATTACCAACCATTTTATGGCTATTTCAAAGCAACAAACCTCTAGCGTCATTCGTAGATGTTGCCATAATGGACTTGATAAATAAATCTAATGGAGAACTTGTAAAGACGAAAGATCTCGACGCTTTGTCTCCTGAAGATATTATAACATCGATTTAAATAACACCGAAAATGTACTTGTCACAGAACACTATCACAAGAGTTTCGAAGTTTAACGCATTAAATAAAATAAATAAAAATAATTAAATGCAATGAATAACCTCAGCTATTATTTAAGATTTGAAAAAAAAGGCCGATTCGTTTTGATTCGTACGCTGCACGCTGTAAGACATACGGAATCAATACAACATGCTGATATTGTGCTAGGAATATTGTGTGACTCTGGAAAAATTACAACGGAACGTATACTTACAAAGGAAAAGTGACCAAGGTCTCTAGGTGCCTAGGGCTACGATGAAACCAGCGTCTTTAGCATTCGCTGCAGGAGTCCTAACTCCTAGGCTAACGGGTTATTTTAAGTAGGAGTTTGTGACCCGGATGCGATGCAGAAGACGCTTGTTCGATCCCATTCCTGGACACCGGACGCTTTTTATGACATACATATATTTAAGTTTATAATTTATATGTATAGTAACCAAAGAGCTCAAAGAGGACCCAGTGTGTTGACGACGAGGGACCTCTCGTTCCGTTAGCCGTCAACACAGTGAATCCTCCTGTTTTTAAAGGGTCGGCAACGCGCATGTGACACCTCTGGAGTTGCAGGCGTCCATAGGCTACGGTAGCGGCTTACCATCAGGTGGGCCGTATGCTTGTTTGCCACCGCCGTTGTACAAAAAAATGTAGCGTGTCCATATACTTAAAACTAACAATTCAAAATTGGTCTCTATACATACTTTTGTTCTGAAACTTGAATCGATTTTGTAAAAATTCAACAGACAGACTAATAAGGATGCGCATATATTACGTTAAGTAATATTTACCTAAACACTGAAATGGAGACACAAAAAAATGCGATACTAAAGTCTTGCGTATGGAAATTCGACTACCTTGAGCTAAAAATAGTAAAAATGTTTTTGTAGATGGACATTTCGGTCAGGGAAATTTCAAAAAATGGTCATGGAAAGTCAGGGAAAAGTCAGGGAATTTTTTTGGGGGTTTATAGTGGACACCCTGACTTAGATAGGTCGAGATGAGATGCAGATATAAGTCAAGTCAATGTTTACGTATAAAGAACAAAACATTTTGGTAAGTAATAAGCCTTAGTTTTGATCCCAAAACTCAAGTTACTAAGTAAACAAAGTTTGATTGCTAGTAACAAATTATTATTTTGAGTGTAAAAAACATGTACCTATCGCAACTGTGTATGACTATTAGTATTCTTTATTATGTACTCGTCTCTGACTATACCGACACCTATTTACCTCAATTACAACCAAGTAGCGTCAAGTAGGGCCATATTGCGACCTAAATGCGGGCTAGCTCTTGATAAGTAAAAAAAGCTTAGACTTCATTACGTTATGAATGTTGACCGTGTTCGCACTCACGCGATATTGCTGTTTACACCGTCGTTGCCCAAATATTGTTATGAAACGAACGGTGAAATTCTGTAAAATATTGCATTAGGGTTAGCTACATTTGGTTAAGTAGGTAAACTTATTATGTTACGTACCCAATAAAATGCTAGATTACCAAACTGTTTTTAAAAAGAAAAGCTTAATTGTAGAACCTTTTGGCTTCCGCTGTGTAACGTCCACTGATGGACAAAATCGCAACAAGCTTCTAACGGTTTACCGCTCGCTGCCTTGATCAGTAGATACTTTGTTTGAAGTTTATGGGATCCTAATGATTCTATATACATAAACAATAAAATAAACAGTATAATATTAATAATTTTTGGTTATCAAGGGCTTGTTAGAGCGTTATCAGTGTTATCACACTTGCGAATTGCGAGCGAGTTTTATATGGGAGCGAAGACATCGCGAGTTCGCCGCGTACGAGTTTTGTATGGAAATCGCTTTCAAATCGCTCAAGTGTGATAAGGCCCTTAAGCTCTGTTAACACCATACCATCCAACTCACTTTACTTAATGCCGCAGTGGTGACCTTCCCTCAAAGCAGGTGCCAATGACGGTATGCTCCAGAGTCAAGGATGCGTAGTTTAACCTACGGCGCTTCGGACTAGGATATATCGTTTACTAGCAAGTTAATGGGTGTTTACTGTAGGCATAGATTATAGTTGACGACGATCGATGGACCCGTTGATTTAATCTGACGCTTCATTCTGCGACAGACGCTTTATCTTACACGGTTGTCGCATGCGTTCGGTCATTCCATGGTTGATATTATAGAGCGATAGCGAGAGGAATGCTACAAGCAAACTAATAATTGAGTTGAGTTGAGTTGTGCTGTATGGTTCTCGAGAACTTTTCCCATACAATGCGTAAATCGTTCTCGAACAGCACAACTCTAATTAGGCCTACTCGAGGAAGTGAATAATAATCGGTCTACTAGATGCTATTATAGACTTACAGGAGGTGATAGGTATTGTGACGGGGTGGTGTATTTCAGAAAAACACGGGTAGAGCTTCATATTCTTGATTTTATTTTAAGGAACGCTAATTTACAGGTTTCTATCCAACCTATACAGGATACAGTTCTGCTCTACGGGATAACTAATTTTTCAAATTGCAAAAGGTTGCATTAAAAACTTGTCTTTCACATAGGCCAAACGAGTTTAAACTCTGCGTATTTTTGGTATCCTAAAGTAAACAAAAAAACGCTTTTAAGTACAACCTAGAAAAAAGTTCATAGGATAATAGTAAAGAGATATGATGTGATACAATTCGTTCTCACATTTACGCGTAATCACTAAAATGGTATGTGATCTCTACGGGGTGTCTATTCATTGACACAATCAATTCGTGGTCACTATGTGAAGTCAAAATTTTCTTCATTCAAATCGTCAGTTTACAAGTTAGTTATTTTGTGAAAATAAATGGCTCTGCCCATTGGGGCAATTTAGCCAGTATCAAAGTAGTGGCGATAAATGTACGGTCGATTAAAAGTTATAAAAGTTTCAGTTTACAATGAGGGCTATATCATATACAACTCAATTCTTCCCAAAATATCACTTAAGGGGTTTTCCTTTCCACCGTCGATATAAATAGTCCGCCTGACCGGTCAACTCGTCTACGCTCAGCTCAATGCAATGGGAATACGAGTACATTGGCATGGCGTCCGGTGCGTCCGGTTCGCTTCTCTACTGTTTGTTTGCATACAAGACATACAACTGAACACTGAAGCGTAAGCTGATGTCGGTTTATTGCGTAATTTCATTTAGAAACTGTTGATGAGTTTTATGACCTCGACGGAAATTGGAAATTAGGACAGGGTCATCTTTACTGAAGCATTTTCTGTTTCCCTATAGTTAATAAATATCTTAAACAGATAATTGTTATACAAATATTGTCGTTTTAATTTAGGGATTTACACGTCTAATATGCAGTGCACGAGCTGGCTCGAAATTGACGTCACTGTCACCACCAGCAGGATAGGATCTGATTGTTAATGAACTCTGCGGAACTCATGGGAACTGTTAAATTTTCAGGTTTTGATGCTAAAAAGTCGAGAACTAATAAATAGACTTTGCGAAGGCTGAAATATCCTGCTGGCCGAATCTCGAGTTCTGACTGTTTTCTTGTAAAAACCGTTTAGTTGGAAATCTTTTAACGAGGTACCTACTCGAAAATTTTGCAAAGTTTTGTAACGACTTGTTAATCTACGAGTAATTTCACAATAATCACAATCAAACAAAACAAGATTGTAATAGATTTAACATTCCCGTGAGTTATTGTAACAAACGTCGCTTTTTTACAAAAGAGTTTCTCCTTTTGTTCACATCTCAAGTTAACAGAAATCCAACACTTACTCGGCAACGATGATACGTAAGTTGGTAGGTAAGTTTAAGAGAAGTCGCTTAGAAATATTGAAATAATTGACGTTTAGGTACGTTGCTAGACTTGTTAGTGTTGTTAGTATGTTAATTGTAGTTTACTTCTGTAGCGTTATTTATAGAAAGATGCGCTCATCGAATCAGCAATGAAGTTGAACAAAGAGTGTTGTTTATGGTGGCTGGTTTTATGTTTATTATTAAGATTTTTAGGTATTCTAAAGAATCTTAGTGTATCGCATACCTCTTATCTTGATGAAATGATGAAGAAGCTGTATTTTCATGTTAAAATATTTATTTAAATAAGTTTACATCCAATTACACTGCAGGGATTGCTATCAAACAAATAATTTAATGTAATGTAAATAAATCAAATTGTTAACTTTTGAGTGAAATATTGACGGAATGTTTCAAATGCAAATTCCATGAGATATTCGATGAGAAATTTAAATAGAAAACCATTTAAGCATATTCTGTGAATCTTGAGTAGCGTTTTTCAAAGGACCAAAAGATCAAAGCTATTGAGGCGAATAAACGAAAAGGAGGTACCTATTTCTTTGTGAATGCTAAGAGGCTATTTTGTGTTTGGCTAACCGTTTTCAATTTTGCAGATTCAATTCCACGTGTAAACACGTCTTAATTAATTTTAAAACGGCGATTAAAGGGAAACACTTTTAAGACCAGAGTGGCCCATTGTTTGTACTTAAAATGGGATAACTGAGTTTTAAGAAAATATTTGGCGTCCCCGTTAAGTGCCTCCAGCTTTTAAGGAGGGCATATTTTTAAATCACGCTTCTTAAAACGGTTCTCTGTCGTGTCTCGCTTCTCTGTCAGAGAAAAAGAGAATATACATTTAAAAAGAAAACTGAAAACTCAAATGTGTTGAAAATTAGCGAGTTTTGACCCGTGCTTGACTGAACTTAAATCATTACAAATGAGCTATAGAATAACCCCTTACAAGGAATACACGCCGAACTACTACACAGATAGAAAAAATCTCTTCAACCAAAGAAACCTATTTGAATCAAGAGATATCCAGTTTCCCATATAAGGAAAAAATAAAATTCTTTATTTCAAGATATAAACTGTTTCAAAGTTTATTACTTAACCTAATAAATTCAATACTTTATCCGAGATATAAACATCTTCACTTTAAAATAGCTTAATATTCTCACGAAGGGCGTTTGAATTTTGTTTTTGTATTGTATTTTTTTTAAATTGAACTTTATGTGTCTTAGTGCAATACATAAAGAACTTAAGCCAAGAAACTTTGTTTCTTGGATGAAGACTCATAGTTTAAATTGAGAATTGAATTTCTCCACGGAAACAAGAAAACGCATTAGTTCAAGAGCATGTGTTACTTGATGTAAAATTTGATATTTTCACACCAAGATCTAAAATTTCTTGGCGTATGAAATCGATTACTTGAAACAAACAATAACATTTTCTAAGGCGGTTATCACACTGGCGCGGATCCGCATGCGGCACCGGTGCGCGAGCGAGATAGCGCTCTGCATGTGTATAGCGCTATCTCGCTCGCACACCGGCGCCGCATGCGGATCCGTCGTCAGTGTGATAATCGCCTTAGTGTCTCAGTGCACTACTTAAAAAGCTAGTAGCAGAAACTGTGTTTCTCGGGACTAATCCCAAGAAAGGAAGTTTAACTAAAACTAGATAATACAAATATAAATTATGATTATTTATATACTCACAATTTATAATCGTATTAACTAGAGCTGAGATTGCTATTGTGAATCTCAAATAAGCCCGGGTAAAGCGCCGAGGGTCTTGAAGTTACGTCGAACAGACGTTCGCGTGTTCTAACCTACACGCAGAGACATCTATTGATGCGCAGGGTAACTAACGTCCAAGACTTAAATGTTTCAAAGCAAAAATTATGTGCTTCTTCTTTGGAATAGCTGTGGCTCTTGATTGTAGGTTGAAAACATCAAAGCAAAAATTAATCTCTCTTGGCTAAAACTTTTGGCGCTACTTCTTTGAATTAGCTTTGGCTCTTAGCTGTAGATTGAAAACATCAAACCAAGAACTAATCGCTTTTGACGTAAACACATAAAACTCTTAAAGGAAAATTTTGGTGCTTTTTTGCCGTAAATAATTATTATCTTAACTCAAATCATTACTATTCGCTTTAAAAATGGGTAAAGCTAAAGCTGAATAATTTTAATTCTTCTTTTAAAAATCATGATATTTTTAACTCAAGTCATGTTTATTGGTCTAAGGTATTTATTACTCTCTTTAAGAAACCGCGTGCAAGAGAGTTTTGCGTTTTGAATTAAGATATTATTTCTATCTGTGTAATCACCGTGTAGATAACGTAATTTAAATTTGTTATATTCACGTTATATTGGTATATTTCTAGTCTAAATAATAGGTAGATCCTGGACGTCTATATTGCTACAAAATAAATTTAAAACATGTTGGCGTTTGTTGGCTATTAACTTTTTTGAATCAAATACCTCGCATGCCTATTACGTACCATGCCCGCTGCCAGAATGGGATGGTTATTGCCCCGACCTTGTTGGCGAAGGCATCGGCAGATCGCAGTTGCCTGTAATGAGTTCTCATGCATATTGTACAGCTTTTGACGAAGCTTTGAACTTATTATAAGTAATTAGAAAAGATACTCGTTGTGAAGTCAGTAAAGTATAACTAATCATGCATCAAACAATAGGGATGAAGATGGAAATGATCAATAGAGAGTGATATTGAAACGGTTTATACAATTCTAATGCATTACAGCATTCTGTAGACTATGAATGATCAATGGCATACCGTCTTAATGCTCATAACTTGCTTGTCTCCTCTATACGTGCTTTTATTAAGATTAAAGGCTAGCTCGTTGGGCGCATTATTTAAATCCATCTATATGAGCTAGCGATTATGCTGTGGATAAAGTCCTCGGAGGCAACAGCTGCCAAATCATCCGCGTAATGCTGCCGCAAGCTGTTGACTGTAGTCCATTCAATGCGGATTATACACATAAGTCTCATAGACATTGTAAAATATAAAAAAATATAAAATAAAAAAGATAAGAACTTGACCAAAAAATAAACGCATATATCTGTCTGAGGTAGTCTGGAAGCGATCGCTTATTAGCGATAGGTATACCGCCTGTTGTTCGCCTCTTTTTAAGTTCATCATGTATTTTCTACTGTGTTGCAATTTTTCAAGGTGTGCAATAAAGCATTCATTCATATATCCTACAACATTACTACAGTAAAAGTGCCAATTATTTCATACACGCTGTATTTATTAGATTCGCGGCGTGGTCGTTCCCGTAACGTAATGCATGCCATTGTGACAGCTACTTTCCGCACTTGACGCTTGAGTGCTATCATTAGCATATTCCACGTTTTACAGGTGGTCTTACTTGCTCAATTATTAGATACAAGAAGAAATTATAAATCGGTGGAGCTTCCATAGAATTGGATTCCCACTCCCATCGGCTTTTTTTAAATATGTCACGACGGTGGCAGACAGGCATACGGCCCATGTAATGGTAAGCAGCCATAGCCTGTGGACGCCTGCAGCTCCAGAGGTGGCACATGCGCGTAGCCGACCCTTAAATACAGTTGAGGAAAACAAAGTGAGGTCTGGCTACCCTACGACACAGATTACTACAAATAATTTGGATTTGGACACACTTTCCGCCAAATCCATAAACATAAAATGTATCCTTAAAACTCGCAAAATAGCGACAATATTTAAATTGCACAATTATGCATAGTGGCCCACGGAGAGAAATTTTTACTAGAAACAAGTAAAAAATAGTAATTCCCAGGACAAGTAAAAAATTTACTAAAAACAAGTAAACGTTTACTAAAAACAAGTAGACGCTTCCCTGTTTTTAGTAAAGTTTAGTTGTTTTTAGTAAATGTGTACTTGTTTTTAGTAAAAGTTTCCTTGTTTTTAGTAAACGTTTACTTGTCCTGGGAATGACTATTTTTTACTTATTTCTAGTAAATTTTTTCTCTCCGTGCCTTTATATATATTGTTTCTTTTGATGCAGATTATCAATCCCTTGAGCGACTGCTCACAAATTTCTAAAAATGAAAATCATCGCTCCACCCTATCATAAAACGCACAGCAAATACACGAAGAACTCGCGTCCCACCCGAACCCGGCCATAATTAACAAAAGAACGAATTTCAAATTAGCTTTCCGCCGAAACTCAAATAGCACTTGAATTTCCTTTCAAACAAAGTTTCATGTATTTTCCAATGGCGCCCCAATTAATACAAGCTTTTATTTTGTTTATCAAATCAGCGTTGATAAGTGAGCACACGCGGCGTCACTGTAATTGTCCCGACTCTTTATTCAGCGGAGGTCACACGTTATCTGAAACAGCTGTCGGGCGCACACGGCCTACAATGGACTCGTTTGTATCCGCGCCGTGTAATATTGTTTGTAATTTAAAATATCTGGTGTGTTGGTGGCGCTATTTTCCGGCTCAATTGTGGAGTTATCCGAGGTATTGTTGCGTTGATTAGATCAGGGTAGCTTTGTTCCGTTGAGAACGGCTCTCGCTACTGGCGTTAGACGATTGGTGCCGCACGCGACCTCGTTAAGACTCGACATTAAACTTACCTGACACTTATTTGGGACACGCTACGTAAGGAATCTTGTAATAATGTTGCCAAATATCAATCTTATCTAATGAATCATCTTTGATTGTGCAAAAGAAAAAGAATTCATAACGAAAAATTCAAATTTTTTTAAAGTATTAGAACCCTGCGTGGAAAACGACGTCATCGTTTTCGTTTTTAAGTGGCACATATATGTCATATATGATTTTATTTTTGCTGTTTTTAAGATGAGGATAGTATAATAAAATTCAGAGATGCATTTATTGATACACCGTACGAGTAGACCTTCGAGAATCACACTGTTGCTTCAGCGTGACCTGGACGCGCGCTGCTGCATACAAAATTATACGATTTTCCCGATTTATATTCCATTTCAGTGCAATTTATTACGTGTGGCTTTGATACTGGAAATGAAGTTTTTAATGATATAAAATTTAGGGCGTGTGCATAATTTATTAGTAGTAAATTTGTTATTTGACCACAGGTTAGTGATTCGTTGTGTATTTGCTTTTTTTGTAATTTGTGCTAAACACATACTCGCTTATTTATAAACGTGTTTCAAACCTCATTTAGTTAATGTTTTGTCTGTTTCTAACAAACACAACTGTCAAAGTGACAGATAAAGACAGAAGATGATTTAGTTAAATGAGGTTTGAAATACGTTTATGACTTGCGGCCATCTTGTCGAGCAAGGTGGTTTGGTTTCGGGAAAAACTTCTTATTTTATGTTCATTTTCGTGATTCAGTGTGTAATATATAGCTTATTCTGCAGTGATTTAACGAACTAGTGAGCAACTAATGAAGAATTAGTCTCGAAACATGTGTAACCCCTGTTTGAGTTAGATATCCGTTAGTCCACGTGCTGTTTGTAGGGAGTAGCTATCTCCTTATAAAAAGCCTAACCTCACCGTACAACGTCCAGCTCTTGGAGCGACTTCGACATTGGCAAAATTGTCCCAATATTGTGGACAGAATGCCATATTTTAAAAATTGAATTGAAATACGTTTATAAATAAGTGGATTAATGTGAGTTATGTCGCATCGTTCTAATAAAGCAAATCATCTTTTTCACAAATTGATATCCAATATGCGAGTATATTTATTTTCTGTTAACGGTGTTTATCGAACGTCGTCCGGTGACACTATACATGAAAGTTGGAGGCGGCAAAGCTCCTATTGTAGTTGAAGGGCCATTTCACTTTTTATCCTCCGAACGTCATTTATTTTCAAGCACCTCCCTACTAGAAGGCTCCCAACAAAACAGGCAAAAATGGAGGATACGCCTGAGAAGCCGCTAACAATACGCTAATGCCTTATGTTTGCGCTGACTGCCTTCCCGCCGACAGAGTCTATTATCACGGCTGCCCTCTGTTCGCTGAATTGGCTAAATGTTTTGTGCCCCCCGAAAATATTGTAGGTGACAGTGAAATTGTTGATGAACGATCGCTTGCTCTCGACAGGTTCAGTTCAGTTACCTTGCTTTCATTTATTTTTTACAAAGAAAATGATTTTATAAGTACCTGCTGAAGTGATGTTGTCTATGTAAATGTCAAGACATTCTTTCGTAATGAATTAATTATAATAAAATAACACTATTAGTCAAAGAAAAACGCGTGGATGCTGCTTTTGCCTTCAAGACGATTCTTGTTCAGGATTTTATTCAATATCTCTAAAATTTGTCTTAAAAGGAAGCTTGTTTCATTTTAAAATCATATTTAAGTAGATCGTCTGATTTTGTAACATTATAATAACTTATATTGTCGAATATGTACATAAATACTTTCCACGTTCTTTATAGTTACAACCCAGATATTTACAATTTAATGGTCTCTGCATAAACTGTAAAGACTTCATTGCAGTGTTTCATGTTTGGTTCCGGCATTCCCAAATGGTTTTTACTGTTATCGATCGCTCCTAAAAGCAGTTCGCGCAAATGTTTAGCCTACTATCGCACCCGTAATGGCTTTGAAATTTGTGATGGATTACGTGTGATAGGTACACGAAGAGTGTTCACTATACGGTGTGTAAGGATGTGTGCATATCGCCGGGGCGTGTCGATCAATCACCGCCGAGGATGGACGCGCGACAGGCCATTAGGAAAGCACCGCGTGTCGGCGGGGCTCAGGTGCTGCCTGGCCCGGCCGGCTTGCCACCTGACTCGTCACCTAAACACCCCACACCACACCGCACGAATGCCCCTGCCCTTGTCGTCTTCAATCAAACGACCAACCGGCCGTATGATTCATAAGGCAAAGACACGCTATGCTTGTCGGTTAATTTACATTTTGCATCGATACTGGAATTGGAATAGCTGCATATCATTTAAGGGTTTATAACACAATGGTCGCAAATTGAAATAAGCGAACAGCCCGGCTGGACGCTTTGACCCTTAAGTACGTTATCTTCATAATTTAATTAACTGAACTTAAGAACCATTTCGTTTCCAGTTATTTTGTATGCGTGCAATGTGCATTGAAATAAACTTACATTTGTGTTTTTTTTTAGGATATCGCATTTTTCTAAGAAGTAAAATAACATGTTATAAACAATATAAAACACAGTAAGTATACATAGATTAGGACCCTCAGCAGGATGATAGTCTCATGTTTACATTTACATTTTTAAACATATTTTAACTGTCGAATTTGTTTTAGCCACCCAATTCCACAGTATAAACCAATTCGATATAACCTGCCTCGATTTTACAGGTAGTTCTTGCTTATCTGCCTAATCGAATTTTGCTCAAACGTGACATGATTCGAAAACGTCAATATTCGAACTAGTCACCCGCAGCCAATATAAATAAAATCTGCGTCAAATGCAATAAAATGTCACCCCGTTTACGCGACGTTACTTGAACGATTACCTGCATATGAGCGGTTCCCAGCGCGGGGCGATAAGATGGATCGCGCGCAATAAAACGACTACAGCCGCAGCCAACTGCGATTGCGACATATGCCGTGAATGCTATTTTAATCGCTTGCTGAACGCAGGCAATGTGGAACCACTATAAATGTGCTCTACGATTACATATAGTTCTTATTGATCTTGAGATCTCAGTGACACCGGATAGAATGAGCATTCGATTCGTCCGCCGCACCCCCGGTGCAATCGGAAAACATGGTCATATCTGGTAACTGCTGCCGTTGGCAGCCTAGCGAGAAGCGAAACGTTTTCAGAATTGCCAGAGACGTCACAGCTCCTTGGTGTGTGAGCCTTACCTTAGTGTGGAGTTTGTCTCCAATTAACTTAGTCCTCAAACCCGTCTTCTGACAAGTGAGACAAACGCCACACGGTCGAGATACTAAAGCAAAGTTAGAGTTAAAGATGTACTATATATTATATAGTATAATAGATGGATACGACCAAACTTGTATAAATACCTGACTTAATCTAACTGTCGAAAGTTGAGTAATTATTTCACCGAGAAGGTATCATGAATTGTACCTATAATATATTGTATTGTTACGTTTATCTATTCATATGTATAGATTAATACAAGTACTATTAACAACAAGTTATTGAGTTAGTGCCGTCCTCATAAATGAACATTTCAGATTATTAATTTACTATATTCAGTTAATTTAATTTCACTCTACCGTTTGATCTGATCATGCCATATTTTGTGAATCGGCCTGTAAATGACTACTCCAATGCTAAATACATTAGTAGCGACCATTTATCTAACCCCATTTATACCTATTACACGTTCTTGGGAAACAAAGCTGTACATGTGGACGTATGGTGGTCACACGACGCCATAATAGACCGAGTCCATTAATTAGGCCTACATGTTTCATCGTAATGGACATCGGTTGACGCCTCCTGTACAGTAGCGGCGGTATAATTGATGGCTCGAACAGGTTGCCCTTTACGTCACCTTGTTACTTCAACGAATTTATTTTTAGTGGGCTAAAAGTACAGCCTTAGGAAAATATATAATTAGAATTTTACTTGTTCTGAATGTACTACGGAAAATTAGGAAATGTTGTTTCAGATGTACATATCTTTTTCCAAAATTTTAATCGCATTCCGTTTAGAAGATCAAAAGAGGCATAAACACCTAAATTTGACAATGAATAGGTAGTACTTTAGTTGTTCAATGTTCAGGTTCATATACTTCGCTCATGTGACCAAAATCTCAAGTCCAGAATGATTAGTAGTTTATTAAACTTCTTAATAGGAAATTGATTGCTTCACTAAGTACAAAGTCGTATTATGTCTGATATCAGCCATGCTCGAGAAATATTGTAACTAAACCAACTTTCCTTTCATATTTAATTGGCTCTCGAGGTCTAGAATAAAGTTCGTTCGGGCATACGTTTTCTGCCTGCTTTATACAGCAGAACTTTCTTGTCGTTAGCGTATCTAAAACCAATTTATGGTTTTGTATATATTTTATACATTTTTTAAACAAGAGTATAACTCTGCTAAGTCTGCACGGCTTTTATTGTACACTATCGGTTTATTCTCTATTTCCGCATTGGGATAGCTCATTCACCGTTCCACATGGCGACCGCTATTGCAGAAGATAGGGGTCGTTATTTCAATTGCCTAAAGAGCGCATGCGAGTCAAGCGCTTATAGCTGAACCAGCATTAATGCCCTATGCGTTTTCTCACATTTGTCAAGGCCATAGTCAATGTAGTTTGCGTGACCTTATGTCACTCCTGCCCTCCATGAACACTGGGAATCCTGCAGAGTCGATGATGTGTGCGGCACACGTGCGTCCTGCACCGCCGAGCGCCGTGTTTGAGATAAGCCGTGAGCGCTGGATGCCTCTTGTGGCTTGTGGTCGACAATTACGCTTACCCCCTTACCATGAATGTGCCTCATATCATATAAGTGCACACCTTTACGGGCGCCACGTCTAAGCTAACATTGCGTTTTGCTTTTTGTATTTTTGTAAACAAATGCCTTTTTTAGATTCCCTGTTCGATACTGATTCAATTTTTTAAATATTGGAAAGTCAAATAGATTTCATCGTTTTAGAATTTTGGAAATAAGAGGAATTTTTACCAGTTGGATTCAATGATGTTAACTAAATTTAATAATTCTGCGAGTATTGACTTACAATTATTTTGAGTATTTTCAGTTTATTTTTACATAACGCTTAATATATATTTTTTTGTTTCAGGTAAAACAAACTAGAATGCGTCTAAAGTAAATTATTATGTACACACACACATTAACTAGGACAAACGTACATTTTTTAAATAAATAAGACAATTCAGCCCCGAAATACATTATGCCTTCTTGTGAATACAAATGATCGCTAAATCAACATGCTTCAAATTTTTGGCATTATTGATTTGAAAGGCCAAGAACATATAATTACTTATATCCTGAGCAGTCGATGCCGCGTCCCGAGGTCGACCCGCGTATCTATATTTTTCAGTTAATCAGGTACACGATGTTTCCTCAGTTGTCCCAGCCCCGGTCCCTCCGGTTTTGTGTTAAACCATAATTAAGAATTTGAGAGAAATCTTTATAGTCAATTTGTATTGTTGGTGTAAGGTAAGCTCTCCAATTTATATCCATATTTATTAGGAGGCGTACCTCTCTCTGGATGGTGAATCCGCCGAAGGAGCCATTAGCCGCAGCGCGATAACGGCTGAAATTGAAATGGAGGGTTCTGCTGATATTTTATTCCGATCTTTAGGCGGCGACATCATTTAAATAAATATTTGGCACGAAATCTCCTCAGGGCTTGGATTTCAGACGCCCCTTTTTCAACTTTGGAGAAAGTCGTCTTTATTTTAACAGCATCGGAGCTAATGTGAACGGGGCTTACCATTTTCCTTTGATTCGGTTGAAAATGTTTTTTTAGGTTCTAGGATAAGCTTATGTTTTCATAAGGGCTTGCTGAGGTTGCTCACTGCACTCAAGGCAAGTAGGGAATGTAGGGCTATTGTAATACGGAGCGGCTTTCGATATTAATTTACACCACGTATTTCTATAATACTTAAAGCATAATAGAGAGTGGAAAGGAGTGGGCGAGGCGAGAACAGTGCGGTGAACGTATCCTAGGCATTGTGAGGCGGCGACGTCGGAAGACCTTTGTTCTAGCAGGGCACGGCTCTGCGCCGGGCGGCGCGGCGGGCGGCGGGCGTTACTTTATCTTATTACACGTGTCGCTTGCGGTCTAACGAAGCTGCCCACCGCAATTGTTCCACCTTCTGAATTAATGTGACTCGCCTTATAATGGCCGAACCGGAGCCTAACCGTAACTATTGTGTTTACAATGTGTTCTAAGGACAATCTTGCCGTATCAGATGAATGTATAAATGCCACAGTAACTTCTTTGGGTATAAATAAATTTTCATATTCATTTAAATTTCAAAGTCTGTATCCAAAACGCTGTGGTAAGCAAGAAAGTAATACTGCCCCTGCCTATTGATTATTTTTATTCAATTTTCTGAATGTCTAAATTGTGGAATGCCAGATACCCAGTGAACCGATTTTCTGCTTCAATTGCTCAAAATACCGCATTGTTTTCATATCTTATATCCAAACAAAATTCATTTAAGATATAACTTTCGTAAATCTTCTAATAATACGAAATTTGGTGTTCCAGATAAAACTATATTTGCACCCAATTTGGAGCAATATGAATATAAATTTTTCAGTTTCAGTCATCATTTTCGGGATCAATAAGTATTTCTGGGGTCGGTATCCAGACCAATGAGGATAGCAACCACTTACTTACAACCATGTCTGTTTTAAATAATTTTGTTACATTGATTAACCAAAGCAACATCGCTAGCATTATTATGGTAATGGTAATCAGTAAACATAATTTGATTGTGATTCACTAAAATAGAAGACTGTGCGTATTTCTGTATTTACTAAAACATGCAGGGGAAAATCGCAAAAGAATAAACAGGGATATATATCCTAATTGAAGAAATAAAACACAGTGGACTCGTGCAACATTCAGGCCCTGATCTACGCAACGAGGTAGAGGGCTATAATTGTTTGCGGTGTAATATACTATTTATCCCTGACAAAGGTAACTAGATAACTTATTAGGGAGGCAAGTGCGTAACGAAGCGAATTTATTCTGTTTAACCAAGTAAAAAGGATTAATGACTATAACGTAAAATTAATGTTGCAAACACGCGTTTTGTACTCTTATTCATAAATGGCCGCGGCGACTACATACACTTGATTAATGTTAAAACAAATCGCCTAAGAACTGAGATATTACTTAATACGCACCTATTATTAAAAGTTCTAATGCTATCGTGGAAAACTTCATCTAAGTTTTATTTCAGATGTGATGTGATCTCCTCCTTTGGGATTGTTGAAACTTGCGATCTGTTTGAATGAGTTTTCGTGTTATCCATATCTGAGGTTGAATTTGTGTTTTAGAGTTGGGATGAACATGTCAGGCTTGCTTATTGCCTCAGTAATCTGCGGGAGGGGGTATCATCGGCCACATACGGCTATGAGGCTGTGACACAACAGCGCTAAATTACCTTTCGTTTAGACCTGGATAGCGGCATCTGCCTGCAAAGCTGCCAGCCTCGCGTTAATGAGTCCTCGCCATATACGCTCGTACTCTAACAATGAGCCCCATTGTTGCTGTTTAAAAGCTTAATAGGCTTCTGTTCAATTCTCATTGTGTGTATACTTGTATCGAAGCGTATAATACTGGATTCATTTTCTTATACTTGTACATGTACAGTGTTCTCATTTATAAAGTGCTTGCTCGTTAAGTATCAAAATTATTCTTAATTTTATTATTCCATTACAAAATGAACGTCGTTGCTGCACCTGCTTACTTAATTAATCGTTCCGTAGTCTCACAAGTTACTAATTTTCCGAGAAAATTAATTTCAGTCTACGTGTCTCACCTCTACTTACTTATAGCTTAGGTATAGCAAAGTTCGCCTTGAGTTGAATCAAAATGCAATTTGTTTAAGATTTATGTTAAAAATAAAAGGCAAATCCTAGTCCTTATTTTTATGGTCGTAAAGTTCAAGTTTACTATCTGAGATGATTTTCGGAAAATATTTCTGAAATGTTTATATTCACGTTTCTCCTTGTTTCCGAGTACCTAACCTACCTAATGTGCCTGTCAACCCGCCGCCGTGTAGAAGTATGCCTTAACGGCGATAAAGACGGCTTTTCCTCGCCGATCTCAGCTTTATTCTAAAGGGTTATCAACGTGTTCGCTGCCGTACAAGTCTGCTATTGCTTCAGCATAATTCAGCAGCTGGAAATAATCTGATGCAACAACCGAACATTGTAATTTTCAAATATTAATCCAAATTACGTTGTGCAACTTAAGTATGCATCGAAAGAGCAAACCTACCTACACGGAAAAAAAGGATATCCTCAGCCAATAATACCAATGCGAGAATATTATTGTTTAAATATAAGTAAATATTGTCTTGGGACTAATTATATATCTTTAACCCAAGATATATTTTTCTCGCATAAAGACATTTTACTTGAATCAAGACCACTTTCTAGGCAAATTGTTTCCACCTGTAATGTCTTGACCAAGAGGATTCGTCTTGGATGAAGATATTTTTTTTCCGTGTATCTACGTCGACATTCCTGTTAAATTCTACCCTTTTCCTAATTTAGATTATATTTAAAAGTTATGGAATTTAGGTCATATTTTGTTATGTTAACGTGAATTGAAACAGGTCTATAACGAGATTAACGAGTTGCTCATACCTGCATTGAGCTGCATGCCTGCACAACATGTATTTGCATCGATAAACTAAGTTTTGCTTGTATTATCCGATCGAACAAGCTCAAATGCAAATAAGTACCGGATAGTTGGATTAATGGGAATGCACGTATCTCTAAACGAGTGAATACTTTTCATTATTTAGTATACATGTCTGCCATTAAATAAAAAAACTATTTTTTTTAAAGAGCTGACATATATTTAAAGAAAATAATTATGTATGTATTCGTTTGTGAGATGGAATACAGGTTTTATTCAGAGCAATGGCGGTAGTTAAGTGTCTGTAAGGCAACCGGATGGCTCTAGGTATGTAAGCTCCCTACGTGTTGTGGAACCAATATATAGAGGTATAATCTGTGGAACCACCCTGTGCAACCCAAACTGACCCACGTTGGACTTGTTTTTTCATCCTCCCCATTACGATTTAATCAACATTAATAATGAAATAAATGAACAAGCAAACCACTTTGGCCAAGCATTAGAAATGTTAGTACTTTGCGTTAGTGTTAATGTTATTAGTGTTAACCGGCCCTACGATCACTGAGCTAAGCTGCGGACAGGCAGACGGACAGGCGGACATGGCGAAACTAAAAGCATTCCTAGTTGACTACGGAACCCTAAAACTATACATACATATTATTTTTACGTGGCAATAAATTATTTTCTTAGTATTCTATTTCTTTCTTTGTCTATTTAACCACAATTTAGTTAAGATATTGTCATATTAAATTATGGATTTCGTGGGAGCTTTTTTTTCTTAATGTCACGCTATTTTGACCCAGCTCCAGCTCCATTCTAAAAGATCTTCTATTCAAAGTGAGTAGGTAGCAATCTGTTGTTTGTTCGTAGCGCGGTCGAGAAACTCGGAAAGTCGGAGCAAGAATTAAAACGCCCTAGGAAAAATTAATCTAGTGTCCCGGGCCGACAAATATTGTTGTTTGGTCGGTCCGGGGGCTATAAGTAATCTGGGCACGTTATGCACTCCGTCGGGCGGTTTATTGGAAAAGTGGATCCTCGCTGACTCGCCTCCGCCAAGCCGCGCCAACTGCCGATACCTACTCTCCAAATGTTTGCTGGCATTGTTTCGCGCTCGCTTGCCTGCGACTCAGGTGACCCCATGCATGCATTGTGATCCTAATATCCGTAAGAACTATTTATAATCGGAGATCACACTTACCTACGCTGCCTGGCCATCGCTCCCCTGTAAGATATATACAACATGGGAAGAAAACCCTGGAAACCACGTTGACACGAGCTCTCTATGCTATTGCTAAGTATTCCGACTTACATCCCGATATACACAAAGATACAAAAAAAAAAATCTCCGTAAACAGCTCATTGTTATCTTAAATTCAATCTTCACTGGTGGTCTATAAATCTATCCCTAATAATAGGGAACTAATAAGCTTGTGGCTTCCTGTTTCGCTGTTGCATATAAAAGCCGTATGAGTTGAGTTATTAAGCGTAAATTTAGGCTATAAAAGTACATTGAATGTATATATACCGACTCAACAACAGTAGAACTAATGAGTAGAGTTTTAAAATACTCCGGCTAAAAGAATTGAAGCGAGCACTTGGATATTCGAGGAAGTTGTCCATTAAAATTTATTCAGTCGGGGCTACTTGAGCTTCACTTAAGATCTGTATTAAAAGAAACCATTTATATTATGATATCTCCCGGAAGTAAATATCTGTTAGCGACTACTTTTTCAGCCGGTTTCACTTGATATGGTCAGTTTTTGTTCTTGTATTTAAAAAAACTCTGCGGCGCTGCTTTAATTAGGCAATCACAGAATTATACTAATTGACCTTTAGAAACTTAACTGATTGAGCTACAAGGGTTTCGTTTCGTGATTTTATCCGGAAAACAGTTTAATTTCGTTTTGTATTCAAGCCGCCGTTCGTTTTGGTACAATTAATTTATTTAATAAATTCTTAGAGGCCACAGCCACAGCGCGCCGCCTGTCTCCGCTCCGCTTCGCCGTTATAAATTTATATCACCGGACGTGTTCAGAATTTATGCGGAGATGTGTTTTCTTGGCGTGCGCCCTTGCAGCGAGAAGGGCATCTCTCGCAAGCGCCGCCGCCGCGCCAGCACCAGATGCCTCGTTCATACCTTGCCTCACAATCCCACATAACTATCCAAACTAATTAGATTTGCACCCAGAAACGACTGGTGTTGCTTGCTTATTACTTAATTAAAACGTATTTGACGTCACGTTTGGCCCGAATATACTCGTACAGTTTAATAAACCCAAACCCATTTATCCGAGCGCGTAGCATAATCACGGTGCGAACGAGACCGTAGATTTTGACACCAGTTTCTACTATATGTAGTTTTGATAGCGCCTAGGTAAATTCGTACTTTCATTAATATTCAAGATACGCAACGGGATAAAACAAACTGCGCACTAACGTAAGAAGGGTATTAGGGGCAGGAGTATCTTTCACGCAACGAATTATTGTGGTCTTCTAGGCTCGTAACATTTATATCATGTTCTTGGAAAAGTGCCGCTTTGAAGATATTTTATAGTAAGTAATTCTTATTTGTGTTTTACGTTGGAACAGTAACCTTGTAGGTACTAAAAAGAAGGGTAATAAAGTGAGTGCGGAATGGCCAAAAAGTAACAAAAATATATCTTTCTCCGGTGCAAAATAATCTTTGACTGCTATTTTCTTACTTTTAAGTGACGTTATGCTTAAGCTTTGAAATATGATAGTACCTAAATATCAAAGTGGGTTATTTTAGCTTACTTTGTGCTTTGATTCGTTTATGCTAGCTGTGAAACAGTGTTTGCGTGTATAAAATACAAGCGAAAAGGAAATATTAATTTGTGAAGGTGATGCGGCAGGTACTGCAGCAGACAGTCGTTATGATGGCACGCTTTGTCCCAGTGGTCATTGTGTCTGTCCAACCTCGATGTCACTCTCTGGTTAGTTTTAATTAAGTCCGCTTTGACTGTTCATTTCCGATTGTAGGTACTACAAATGCTTGAAACGTCGCTATGACTTTTAATGAGGCTTCTACAGTTTCTACATCAAACAAACAAACGAGGTGTGCCGCCTGATTTTAGCATGAAACAAAATGGTAGGGATAGCAAGACTTACGTAAGCTCTCGTTTCTAATTCGACCTATATCAAATATATATGTATAAAAATAAGCTAGAGCAGCAAAATCGAAAAAGTGTCAATAAAGTATGGTTAAATTAAAAGGTGTTTTTAAATATTATAATATGCGGTCCCCAGGTAAGACATGAAATTACTAAGATGTGACAGAAATAATGAATGAAGTAATTTATCAGCTTAATATTTAAAAATATGGGTGATTTTTCTTAAACTACCTGTCGAAATAGGTCTGTCGGTCTGCGGTCTCTACTTAATTATCTGCTACTCATACCTATATTACTCGAGCTGTATTTCCCCGAGGACCTTCTTCATCGATATTTCGCTGTAGATGTACCCTTTCCTCCAGTCTACATTTTTTTAATTTCATTTGCTTATTACCGATTGAATGCCGCATAATCCTCTAGAATTCTCTTTTCATCGGTTTTCTAAGTGGCATTGTTAACGCAGTTAAATGTGAATTAATTGTCGGCGACGTTAAAGCCCTTGAATTAATTCAGTATATTGGTGTGGAAAGTGGTGGAGACATTTAACTCGGGCTTTGAAGGAACCGAGATGTAATTAAAATAAATATTTGGCACGAAATCCGGGTCGCGGCGGTTAAGTAGAGACGTTCGCACCCTTTGAACAACTTCGTGTTTATGTTTGCTCGGCACACAAATATAACTGAGATTCTGTTTTAATCTAACTCAACTTTCCAGTCTTGGTGCGCCTTATATTTTTACAGTAGAAGTCGTAATGAACGTGGAAAGAAAAAGAAATTCAGAGATTTTCACCAGCACCACAATGCCCCACATGATCGTAACTCAAACTATTTGGGCCCGTTTAGTCCCAATCCAAAGTGTCACCCTAAATCAGATTGTGAATGTAATACAGGCCATTGTTGTGGCAATTTTATGGTCTATTTGAATTCATAGAGCGCACGCATAGTTAACTAGCATTCACAGACGCTGTTTGATTGCACATTAGCAAACTAACTCGATGCCAAGTCACGACTAATGGCACAACAACACTTTACTGCCATCTAACGGAATTACTAAGGGCAATAGGATTATATGTCACTGTGTTATTGTTCTAGCACCGATATCGTTAATGATTACGATGTAAATACTGGTATGAGAAATTACATTAAATTTACAAAATAAAGTTGTTTAACTAGGATATTATTATGCCAGTATAACCACAAATAACAAATTCGACCTTCCCCACCCACCACCTAATCTTTGGCCGATTATACTTATTAGAAAATATTTTTTTTCCCTCTTCGGATTCCTTCGCCCTTTTCCCTACATTTACGCCAACAGAACTTGGAAATAAACATAGGTACTTAAATACTTTTCCCATCAAAACATTTCGTCGGCTGCTTGCGTCACGTAAGGTACTTTTCCCGAATATGTTATGCTTCTGAAATATTATTTAAGTTATTTATTTCACGACTGACATTTTTTTAGCTAAGTTTATAGGTCCTAATAGAAAAATTATAAATAAATAACACATTTACTGATAGTTTAATTAGACAAACTAAATTGTTATATAAAAATATTTAGAGTCCCTTCTTGAGTCACTTTTTTAGCATTTTTGTCCATATTTGTCTCGCATGAAGAATTCAAAATAACGTAAAATATTAAGAACATCAAAAGAAATATTGTGATTTTGGTATACTTTATAATTCCTACCACAACCAGTTCATGTAATCTGAGATGCCTACATAACTGTATTATCAAACGTTCACAAAATGTTAAGTGAACTTTTAAAGCTGCTGTTGGGTCGTGTCAAAAGTGGGTAGGTATTTGTCAATTAGGTGGCCGACAGTACTGTGATAAAAGTAGACATTTTAAGACAGTTATTATAAGGTAAGCTTTAGCTTTTATTAAAGGCGTAATTCATACCTTAGAATTTAATATGATGCCAACGGCGCCACGTACGTGACAAAACTTCTTTAGAATGGAGCGCCAAGACCAAAAGGAAGCCTTCCGTGATTGCATTTTATTTCCTTCTTATTTTGATCGACACAAAGGTCTCTGTCATTAATCGCTTTATAGGAGAGGAAGTGCAAAGTGGATCGTACGAGCAAACTCAAGCACGCCTCCTCAACCCTGAATTCATTATTGTCTCCCGAGGATGCGCTTCAAAGAAAGTGCTGACTTCTACTGTGTCGATCCCTGCTAAGGTTCGGTCGCTTATTGCGCTTCCACAATCTTCGTTTATTATTGGGCTGACTTCCGCCGTTTCGATGTATTTTGTTTGTTTTATACCGTGTACAGTAGCCATCAGATATATCGGAGCGGCCAAGGAGGTCACAAATATCTGAACAACGCCTCTATTTTCAAGGCGATAAAGTGATGTTCAGATATTTTTGAATACCCTGATCGCTCCGATATATTTGGTGGCGACTGTACTTATACTTGCACGCTACGAAGCATAGCTAATTTCAAAGTATAAGTAAGTTAAAGTT
Organism: Pammene fasciana; assembly: GCA_911728535.1. Lineage (NCBI taxonomy): Eukaryota > Metazoa > Arthropoda > Insecta > Lepidoptera > Tortricidae > Pammene > Pammene fasciana. Next base: position 8,801,626 of record OU452279.1, read on the forward strand.
AAAATATAGACAAGATGAATTATATAATTTAAAAAATTATGTACTTGTATTTGGTACGCATTACAATACGTGAAAATTAATAATTAGCAAAAATGTGCATTATAAATACTGTAGATGCCTCAGGCAGTCACCGCATTTAGTTAGTTAAAAATTGCTCATTCTTCTTCTTATATCTTATTTTAAAATCCATACTACAATAAACTATGCAGAGACGTGTACCTATCATACTGGCAATGTAAAATTGGTGGCTGTTTAGTGGTCAGCTCAGTTGTCTAGTTTATACCGGAACGGCTGGAACGACACCATTCGCAGTGGCCAGAATTTGGCACACGGCATTGTCGGCTGCGGGTTGATTTTTGGCGTTTAAACAGAGTTCATTTTTTTAACCAACAGAGATAAGGGGAGAATAGTGTTTGTCGATACGTCTTTTTGTATTTCTATATGTTCAGCCGCAGCCCAAACGGTTAGATGGCAAATCTAAATGGTTGCCTAGATTAGGGTAGTTTTGATAGTGACAAGTAATTTTTTAAACATATACCATTTAACAGACAAAAAAAAGCCGGTTTCTTCACTTTTTTTGTAATATTATTTAGCTGTATGTTATCTTAAATAATATTAAATTTGACACGTTGATGAATACGCAACAGTAATTGAGATTGGCACGCTTTTACGACGCTCTAACGATAACGACATGATTGATTTGGCTGTAATACATATTACTACTTACCTAGGTTACATGTTTTTTGATACAAATAGGTATTACCTACATATTACCCCAAAAAATAATTGTAAATGCGATTAAGCAAATCACTTTTAGCTTCTAACGTAATACATACCTTGCTATTTAAAGGTATTAGCAGTTTCTTTGTATAAAACGGTTTATTATGATATTTAAGATGATGCTCGTGAGTCAAACGTTTTGAACACTGTCAACGGGATTGTACTCTGTAGGCGTAGAGAAATAAGTAAGCTTGGAGTGCTTGAGTTTATGTGGGCTACGACGCTACGCGTTAATATGAGTTAGTATTTCAGACCAGTTAAATCCTGTTTTGTGAGATGCTAATTCGGCTATTCACTAGACAGGAGATTAAATTATTAGTTGGTGTTTAGAGCATTGATAAAGTGTGGGTCTGCGGGCCGGGCGTCGGATGAGCCCTCGCCAGTTGACGGCCTGGCCCGGCGCTTGGCAGCGCCGGACACTTGAGACGCTGGCGCCCGCCCAACACGCTTTATCTTAATGCACTCGCCTGTCCTCTCCCTTCACACAACCCATAACTCGCTTTTCCACTCTGCAATTGTTCGGTTATCCGGCGACTCGTTGTTAACCGCTGCTTTTAATGCCAGCTCCTTTATTACGACCACTCAATAACTGAACAAACAAACAAATTCTACCAATATACCGACTCTTTACTTAACTTTTCCCGAAATTTGGGTTGGGAACGTGGCCGCGTTTGGCGAGGAGAACAGGAATTTAATTCGGGTGTAGCTCCTCCCCGGGAGTGACGGCTTGTGACATCCCGCGACGTCGCCCGACGATTTTTCGCCACATTTCGTAACAAAAGGAATTTTATTGTATCCACGAAATTCTAGCAATAAAACGTTCGCCAAATCAGAGCATTTAAAGTTTTTTCCCTGCTAACATGTGAATAGCATGACGTTTAAATGGTTTGAAATGAATGTAACTTGGAAAGAGTTGATTTTTTTGTATAATCCAGTACGTTCTTATTAGCTGATACTAAAGAAGCCGGTGATTTATAGGTATACTCGCAAATCATATGAAACAAAATTAAAAAATATCCTTACGAACTAATGGAGTAATTAATGGAGTTCAATAAATAAATAATTTGAAAGTATTAATGGAGTTCAATGATCAATAAGTAATAGCATAAAAAAACCGAACAAAAAATATACACGAAGTTCCCTGTCAGGTTAATAAAGCCCAATTCGGTACCTATATCCACTAGGGTTCGAGTATGTATTGGCGGCACGTCAACATTGAAACTGAAGACAACCCATTCTGTGGCGGATATAGAGGGCGCGTTACGGGCCTATCACGGCCTGATGGTACGTCGGCGGCGTCGACGGCTACGATTTCCTCGTTCCACGCGTCCGTGTCACTTTATTTCCATGCTCATAGCTGAGATAAAGCGCCTTTGGCCCCTGTAGATGCACCAAAACGAACGCCGAAACAACATGCCCGACCTGTCACAATTTCCTTCTCCAAATTATGGAAGGCAGGCACGTCCTCTCGTGGCAGGTTGTTTACAGCCGGATCAAGCTAAATGACAGCCGGCGAAGATTCGATTTCGGCTTCAACTTTATAGAGTACCTCAAGGCAGCTTGACTGGGGTTTATTGAATTAATGAATGACTGTTCTGTCCGGTTTCGATTACCCAACGATTGTTTGTAAGTTAAGAGTTGCTCTTAGTCATTATATATAGAGCTATTATACGAAAATCTTTGTCTTAGAAGGTTGAAATGTAAATGCAGTTGCTTTAAATGCTTTCACGGGTCTTTCTTTTCAACACAGTTGCTTATTAGAGAACAACCTTTTGTTACGTAATACGCTTTGAAGGTATGCTAAGAGCCCAACAGGTTAGACGAGCGGTCGGAATCGACAAAGCTGCTGTGCACACACAAAGTAACGCTGAGTCAATATCAGGCTCCTAGGTGTTAGGCGTTAATGCACGAGGGCCGCCGTGCCCGAGCTGCCCTTTCCCTTTTAAGTCTGTGCCGACTCGTGAGGACCTGTGATACCCTTGTCACTGCCATAGGCAGGTAAATTTGATAATAGGTATTGTTTAGTGAGTGTGTAAGCATTTCCTTTCGGTCGGCACACAGGTTAGGTCGGCGTCATCATATATGTCATCAGGAAATAATTTATTGACTGTCTTGTAAAAACTACATTAAGAATTAAAGAAAATATATATAATGGGCGTAATAGGTTGTCATGTTTATATTTTGGCTATTTTCCTTAATCTCAAGATTGTTATGATGGTTGACGTATTGCTCTCTGAATGAGCTTAATTTCGCAAGTCCCGGGAAACTAATCAAAGTAATGTATTTATTCTTCAGTGTTTGTCGCCAAGACTTGGGAAGTCGGGTATACGCCTACCCGATTCCATTTATATTTAACTAGTTGACCCGGCGAACTTCGTACTGCCAAATAATTTTATTTTTTATTTCTCCAATTTTTAATAGTTATAACATAACATAAATATTCTTTATTGGACACCTCAAATTAAAGAAACAGAGTATACACAAGTTATTCTGCTATTCGGAGCGGTGATAAATCCAAAAAATCTAACATAGTAAACAACGGTTCAGCCGTTCTTTAGTTAGAACCGACACGACTTTGTTCTAATGTATAAATTATAGTTACAAGCATTTATATTTCACAGGAATTCTCTTTTTCAACTATTGCATTAAAACTGTATTGTATTAAGCTAATAAAATTTAAACCATATGTATTCAAGTGCAGGTTTTTAAATTCTATTAAGGACATTTTTTAAACAGTTTTATACAGTCGTGATATAGTGAAGAAGTCGAGGACCGTGTTTTGGCCTCGAAGCTTCCTGAGTGGCCTACGTAAGGTACGAGATTGAAAAGCTTAATTATGTCACTATTGTGTACAATACTCTTTCTACGAGTGCTCAAAATAGGCAAGCCGGTAAGACTTGAGTTCAACGAATGCCTTACAACCTGCTCCTTCTATACAATTTATTAACTTCAATCTCCCGGTGGGTTGTGCTAGCGGTCGGGGAGGACAACGTGCTATATGAAAATTGTATGAAAATCCATTTCACCATCGCCGACAATGCTAAAATATGTGACCATAAAAGCTCCATCGATAATTATGCGCTAGTAGTTCACTTATAGCGCATACTTTTCGATGTAGCTTTTAAAACTACGTCTACAACGTCTCATTTCAAATAGTCGTAGAGTAGAAAAAGAGTGTTCATCATTAAAAAAAAATTAACTAATAAGTATTATGTTTTCTTCCTCTTCATTTCATTTGTCTTAAGTTCTTAAAGTCTTTCGGAAAAAACAAATAATTATTTAAGGTAAAGTTAAGTGCTGTATAATACTCGCTTTAGAAAATGTTAATGTTTTAAATTGCAAGAATTATGCTTGAAATAACTAGGAGTAAAGTCCACAATAATTATAAATTATCCACTTTTGTAAGTAAACAAGTAAACAGCTGACGGATCCGTTGGCAATTCTCTTTATACAAACTATAAACTTTCATTTAATTTACCGTTAACTTTTCTTAAATATTTGTACGCCATACGAACTCCTTCATTAAAGCTAACTCGTCCAGAATTATCTTCATGTAAATTTTTGCCGGAAAAAAGGCCCAGCAAATATTCAGCCGTTCGCAACAATGGACTGATTTACTATTTTATGATTCAGCGTTCGTCCGTGCAGTTCGGCCGCGCCGACTCGCTCTTCCGCCACGCGGAGGACGAACCTTATCCGTAGCAATACCGACCCAAAATGCGAAAAACGTACAATTTCCCCTTTATTATCGCAGCTTATCATTACATGCGATGGAGCACTTCAATTTAACCTAAACGGCGCATAAAATTTTAGCCGTATTACGACGCTCGGCGGGGCTGCCTGGTTTATCTGCGACCTGTGCTTACGCTTAAGTTATATTTACGATGACATAATGAGAGGCACAGTCTATAATTTACTTTAATAAAATGTGTACGTTAAGCTCGGCGAGACCCGAATTTACACACGCAATGAGATTCGTCATCCAGCGTTTGGTTGTGGGCGGGAGAGTTAGGGAGACTTACTCGAACGAATTTTATTTATCGTGTGCACGTGACGACTCCTTTCGCAAGACGCAGCCGGCGTTCAACCGCTCGTTTGTCACTAGAAATTACGTTTGTGCCTGAGACATTTACTCACTCCAAAACTCCAAATATTTAATAATGTAACCTGAACCCATCCTAGGACGTCTCATTGTAACTCAACTTTTAATTTGGATTGATGACGGCAATTAATTTCTACAAACACTGGTGTATTAAGTACCCAGCGTCGTAGTATTTAATTGGCGTTCTATTTCACGCGCATGTTTCCTGGTTTTGATGAAAGCTATCATAATAAATAAAATGTATTAAAATATTTATTGAAAATTTGTGGACTAAGTAATTATTATTGACTGAAATAAATGAATGGATAAAAAAATACATGTATCTTATGTTTATGTTTCAAAACAGTAGCTCTTCGTTTGTTTGTTCCGGGACAATTTCCACATTTCATTTCCGGGCGTAATTAAACCGTCTGCGAAATCTTTTTTGGGGTTCCATCCCTAATTTTCAGTTCCTGTTCCATATAGTTAAAAATATTTACTGAACAATCAACAATTTCAGGCTTTATTAAAATACACTCATCTCTTATGAATGAATGCTAGGATCAAAGTTTAAGCTGTTTTAGCACAACAGTTAAAAAGAAGACATCAGTTTTGTAATCATGAAAACGGTATCAGTTTGCAACAGACACGTGTCGTGTTCTGTACTTTGTATGCCCTTTGTGAACATTATGCTGCTATCTCGTCGATATTTTTACTAATAAAAGAATTATACAGTCAAAGCAATATTGGCATACTCAGGTGCATTGAAATTAAGTTAAATTTTAATTTGATATGTGCTAAATAGCCTCTAAAAAGGTACAGCCAAAATTCCATTTACGAGAGACGTTGGGACCGCAAATTGGATTCCCTTGGGATGGACGCGCCGTAATAATACCAGTTCGACGCTGCAGCCTTTTTAATTTGTGTGAAAATTCAGAATATAGTTAAAGATTAGCCTTTATGCCTTGAACAGAGTTTCTCTTCGAGAGTTCTCGAACCGAGAATTCCCGGGAAATTTAGCCTTACTCGAGACGAGAAAAAAGTGGTCGAGAAATCGAGAAATTCAGTCAAAATTTTTAAAAACTTAATAACGCGCTTGCGCTCGCGCGCGGCTCTGCTGTAAATGCCCTCGTATTTTTAAAGGCTTATTTCCTTAATAATAAGCCATAGTGGGCTAGCTTTTGAAGCAGTTTCCGCTTTAAATTGTGATTGTAATTAGTCTAAGATCAATATGTTTCTATTATTTAGTAGTTTTATTGCTAAATCACACATATTTTTGAAAAATTCAATATATCTCGACAATCCGGGAATTCCCGGGAAATAGTGGTCGAGAATTCTCGTGCTCCGGGAAATAAAAAAGGTGCAGAAATGAGAAACCCTAGCCTTGAACCAAAACGCCTTAAAATAAGTTTTTTTTAACAGTTTCCTATTCAATAATTTTTTGGTATCTGTATAAGTTTAAAAAAATATGATGCTGCTTTACATACTTATATTACGTTACCTTTTCCATGTTATGATTAAATTTATTTAGTGAATAACGAATAGTGAACAGTTTCATGCAAGTTATGCTGAGTGTATTTGAAATTCGTTTAACAGTTTTGGTTTATCTTTTGAAGAGTTACGTTCGATGCTGTAGTCAGGAACTGTTTCAATATTGCATTTGCCTTTGAAGGTAACTCTGACTAGTTCAGAATTACCATTAGCTCTTCTATCAACAGCAGCTACTTCCCAGTGAAACTGAAATTTGAGTATTAACAATCTCCAATTTATGCACGTTTTTAGAACAGACCTAACAGCAGTACATTTTTTTTAATGATAAGTTGTTAACTGTGCCACTAAAAGTTACTTTATTTAATAAAAAAAACTTCATGGTTTAGTCTGAAAATCGTACTACAGCCTTGGCCAGAAGTATTGAGCATAGGTGTTTTTTGATTACAATTTTGATGTTAAGCATTATTTCCCTATCCTAACAATGAACGGTAACGGTAAATGTTATATTTTATTTATAAATATAGAAAACTTCACTTAATAACACTTTCTAGGTACTTAAAAAATATGAAAACAGAAGGTACCAAAAATGTAAATTTAAGTCGGTGTAACTTCAACAAAACATGCCTATTAGTTTAAATTAATTGACAAAATAACTTAAACAAAGATGGAAACGATGGACTAAACTTTCCAGTTTTGTATGAAAATCGCATTGGTGCTCAACACTTCTGGCCAAGGCTGCATATTAGCCAGATCCACACTTTTTTTTAAACATTTTTAAGGTATTAAAATGTCGTGGATACTCTTGTTCACGTCTGCACAAACACCAGATCGAATATTAGTGGATTTAAACTCAAGAAAAACCGTCCGAGACTGAAATGTTTGTTAGATTTTATCTCGGAGGAAATACGAGTAACAGTTAAAGCAAAACGTTATTGCCGCGAGTCAATTGTCTGTTCCAACAGGCCGACGCCGACGTAGGCGGAATAGCAATGTTAGGCGTCCATTGCTGCGAATGCTGCCATTATATGCTTTGGAACTTAAGGGAACTCATAAGACGTACTTACCACTCGATTACCTACGTATTTATGTTTTTTGTTGCTTTGCTTGCGAAATTCCCACGTTTAAACGTGCCAAGTCAATATTTGAGATTATTATGGTGGCGTTTAGAATATTTTATATGAACTGGGAAATCTTTTTAAAGACTCTGTATTTTGAGAATAGGTACCATCAAATACACCTAACGTATAAAATCATTAGAAAGTATCGTTAAGTACTTACTTAAAAGAGGTAACGTTATATTTTATGCTGCCTTTCTACACGTTGTTATTTGTTAAGAGTTGGTACATATTATCCTAGTAGCTTTATAATTTAATATTATAGCTTTCTTTAAGAATTGAGCAAAACATGTGCGTATTACGTGTTATTTCATCAGTTGTACACTACATTTTAATAATCATTAATTATCTCTTAGCTAGTTAAGGCCTTTACAAAACACGTTCTATCATTGCATGTAAATGTTAGCATATAATATTTTCTTTCCTAGCATATAATACCTTCTGAGAAACTGCTACTAACGACGCGGTTACCACGTCCTATGTACTTGCCAGGGTCGTATGTATATGAAATGGGAGATGATAATCCGTTTGCAAACGTGTCAGCTGAATGGGCAGCTCAATTTCGACCCTGTAATTAAGGAGTCACCTGCGTGAACAACTCACTCGGCGTAATTGAAGCTTTCAACTTGGGTCGAGTTATGTCGACCCGCCAGGGAGACTGCGGTTTGTGAGTCAAATTTCACGCAGATAATAGGACCTCTATAACTGCGCAACTTGCGAGCTAAGCCACTTATCTACCTGCTTTAATTAAAACCGAGAATAAGCCAGCCGAGTTTATGTTATAAACAGTCGGATGTGGCTAACTAGATTTTATTAGCTTGTTCGAACTTCAGTCGCCGAGCGATACAAAAAGTTTTAATAGGTCATCTGGATCTAACTGCAGATAGTAAGCTGTGATCGGCAGTGTCGGTTAGATAAAGCAATAGTTGCATTTGTAAAATGACGTTCGCAATGCGCCGGCCGTATACAGGACGGCCGCGAAGCGCCGGCGAGCGGGGCCGAGGCGGCCAGCCCACTTGGAGAGCGGCCAACATCTACTGTTTGTTTATAACATTAAAACGTTTAATGTCGCTGAACCTCTTCCAGTTTAAATGCTCTGAATTTTTATAAACCGTCACTGTTGTAGGCGCATTGAGGAGTTTGTTCCCGTTCTGTGACCGCAAGCGCTGGTATCTGTGCAAGTATTAAGAGCAATCTTGACTTGTTTTTGCAGTTTATCTTTCCGATCTGTATGTTTTTAACTCTAGCTTTGAAGTTTGTTTGTACTATTGAACTAATACAGTGACGTTTTTAAAGAAAATGCATTAGTGATCCATTCTCTTTTTTATAATGTGAGGTTTTGTAAAATGACCAGCATCAAACACGATTTGTAAGCATCCAACAACATTGTTTTTAGAAGATAGATTATGAATCAGACTAGGATACATATTTTTATTAGTATCCTAATGTAAATAGGTACTTTTTAAATTCTTATTCTAGATATTTGATAAAGCACTCCGACCGCATTTAAATAGGTCTCGGAAACATCTGGTGTTGATGAACTGAATATCGCATTCATGCAGGTTGGCACTTGAATGCGTGCCAGCTTATTTTGAGGTTCCGGAGATAGAGCCACGTGCGCATAGGAAGTGCCGAGAGAAAGAGATACCATCGGCTTGAAACAAATGAAAGTCACCGCGAAACATCTGGCAGATTTATTTAGGTACTTGAATTGTTTCACATATGATGTTTGTACCTGTGGTTTATACAACTCGTATATACATTGATTTAATGTGATGTGTTTGATGATGTATTTAATAATCGTGTTTGGTCAGGACGTGTGAGTTGTTCCATTAGAACCTCCGGTTTTACATCGAGCAAGTATTTTTATTATTTTGTTAAATATAACCAGCTATAAAATTAATATCTGTTATAATTTGATGACTCAATAAAATCTATGGGCTGTGACTAATTTCGGCACTGTTTAAATTAATACCCTTATATTGATCGTAAAACTGCGGTACTAAAATGATTTTAAAACTGTTTTAATATACTTCAAGCAATATAGCCAATATAGGTAATGAATCAAGTTGGAGTCGATTTCACTTTCACGTTTTCTTGTCACTAAGTGCGCATTTTATCGGCACGCGACGATAGCGAGTAGGTAATTGATTTTTATTACTACGTTTAGAAATGCAAAGTTTTTATACATATTTTTATTAGAAGAATATACGAATATACATCCTAGCCAACTTAACTAAAGAAAATTGTTAATTATACATAAATAGCTTAATGAAAAACTTCAAGTTACAAATGCAGTTAAGCAAAGGTTAACGAAGCCCCTGAAATTTTCATTAACTCGCAAGTTTGCATATTTTCGTGGGATTAAAAATCGTGACAAAGTAATTTACTCAGCACGTTAATTAAATGATTATAATCTAAACCCCTACGATATGCGTTCGTTTCATAGTTCATAATTTTTTATGCGGAAGCGATGATAATTTCAGTACGATTATTAAACTGTAACGACGTCTATCCTTATCGATTAAGTATATCTATAGGTTTGTCATTCCTGGAATCGGCACACTAATTAACCAAGGTAATCCGAGGCAGCTAGTTGCTAGTGTAAAGGGGCTGTAATTGCGAACTAAAATAGATACGGAATACGGTGATAACGGCAAAAATATAAACTACTAGATTAAGGTAAGATTTAGTAGACATAACCTAGCTGAGATGATGACAGATGCAAAAAAAAGCTCAATTTTTTTTACATGGTCTATTATTTTTAAACAGCAGTCAGAAGCTGAAAAACTCATCTAAAAAACTCAATTATAACACGTTTAATAATGTGCCAAAGAGCTAATAAGCTTGCATTAGTCTTTGTCCATTAAGCGCTTTAATCATGAAGGCAACAAAGACTGAGTATGCAGGTTCCACCGACTACGTCAGTCTTTGTCTCGTCCATCACTAAATACAGGAACTTGCCGACTCCGACTCCCGCCGGAAACGAACTTTGATTTAGTTTAGACACGACAATCCGTTTGCTGCGCAACAATACGGTCCGGATCCCCTTTATTGTTATGTTTATGTTCAACTGCTAAGAGCATAAGTGGACCTATGACTTTAAGGCACAGACTACACAGACACCTCATCATCATCAAATTATTTGCAAGTGATGGTTGTCATCCAATATCAAAGTTGCGCACAAAATGTTAGTACTAATAGGTATATAAGCTCACAAGCACTCTCATATTTATGATTTTTCTTTAGATGTTTTAATGTCACCAGTATTCACTCTTTTATCCGTTGTATTCGCCTCGGGCTAAGTAATAAAATCTTACAAAAGGGGTAAAACCCGTGTCTTCTTTTAACATATCTGCCAGGAGGCTGCAGAACAAGTGCGGCCCATCGCCCCCAGCCAGACGTCATCTGCTCACCCGTCTCGCGAATCCTTTTGCACATTTATGAAAAAACTTTTGTCTACATTTTTGAAATTGTCTCGTGGCCCCTTGGTCACATTTATTCACTTTTTGTTTTGGGGAAATACTCCCGACCTAATTTTGTACTTCTCCCTAAATATTTGCCAGTTACCATATTATTTTATGCGCAATAATTGAATTCCTGGCCCGTTTCATAAAAACGTACTCTAACTTGTAGTACAAGCGAAAGTTTAGTTTTAATAAAAAGGCTGTCGCTTGTTCTACAAGTTGGAAACTAACTAACCTTAGTTTCGTTGTATCTACGTGTAAAAGCAAAAAACAGGTTATTTTGTATGAAAAAAAAAACATATTGACTATTATTCATTGGTCGTTAATGAGGTAGTTTGTTTTCATTCCACGTGAGCTATTTAATACTTTATAAGATAATGATATATTTTTACCAGGCACATACTAGTACGCATTGCAATGTGACTTCATTATTGTTACGTAGGCTGAAGTATGTCGCACGTGAGGCATGGGGAACCGGGCTTACATATTTAATCTTGTTAAAAAAAGTAATTTCAATTAGGGATCGAATACCGGTAAATATTATATATTTTCATACATGAGTATTGCCAAATATTATCCGAATTATCTGATAATTTGCCCTTATTTTTAGTACTTAATAATTAAGGGCATTAAAAATAAGGGCAAATTATCAGATAATTCGGATAATATTTGGCAATGCAACATTTACGGCATTTTTTGTAATAAATTGCATTGAAACAAATCCTAAGTGTTTATATCGGGATTTTTATCGGTAAAATCCCTGAATTCTAATCAATCCTAAGTGCACTACTTTTCTAAACGTACCTATATAGCGATTGGCTAAAGAAATCACATTTTGGAACCTTACAGTACCAATATACTGCAAACTATAAACACTTAAGATTTGTTTCAATGCAATTTATTACAAAAAATGCCGTAAATGTTGCAAGTATTCTACCTACGAGACTGCAAAAGGATATTTTACTTTCCAAATTGACTTCAATTACATTAGAGCGTTCCCTGAAAAATACCCAACTAGCAGGAACACTGCCACGCAGGGAAGTGGATAGATATAATAAAGTTTAAAATAGTAACCCTTGCAAATGTTAACTTGCTGGCGTCCTTTCTTCGGCGACGTGACACTGCTTCGCTGCACTTTTATGAAAAAAGTTTCGCTCGTTGCTCTCGGTCTTCGGAATTTCTGGTTCGAGTCGAAAACACTAAGTTTTACATAGAGATAATTGTATTGCGGAACGTGCTAACCACGTGTCTACTCGTACTGTGATAAAATTATAACTAAGTAGGTACATATATATATCAAATTACGTTATCATGTCAAAGAACATGTTAAGTAGATCAGTTACTTGTCGCTTTTTATAGCACCTTATATAATATCAATAACTAGTATTGAGTCACACTCATGTTACACTATTTTATTTTAATGCATAAATACAAGTGGCATGTACCTAAAGTCTTAACCACCAACTGAAAAACGAATCAAATTATTTTTAATAAACATATCACACTACTATAATATAAATTATAAACTTAAATATATAGATGTCATATACAAAGGAAAAAGTGACCTAGGCCTCCGGTGCCCAAGGCTGGGATCTAACCAGCGTCTTCTGCATTCGCGGCAGACGCCTTAACCAACATGGCCACCTGGTCACAGAAGCACCGGTCGAATTTTCCCGTGTATGCAATCTTTGTAAAATGCTAAGGCGCATTTTGGACAATCATCTAAGGTACAACGTTATGAGTCATACTCATACGTTCCTTTGTATATGACATATATATAAGTTTATATCTTAACCACCACTTTACTAAATATTAAGAGCAGTCAGGAACAATACCACTACTGAGTAGGTACACTTCGAAAATGTCTCAACGTTCAACCTACGTACGACGACGATGGAATTGCTTGTTTGCCCAAAAGCATCCATAAGTAGCGTTTATGTATGCTTCTAACTTCAGCGATTCGCAGTAAAAAGTTGTTGCAAGACTTAGCGTAAGTACGCGAGCAGTGTGAGCACCCTTGTACAAGTTCTTTCATACTTACAACGTAAAATATATGTGAAAGTAAATATCTGTGGCAGGAGTTTTCTATTCTATTCGTTGGGTGCAAGATTTGCCCAGCCGGCTACGCAGACTGAGCCGCTTATTGGCCTCGCTTCGTGGCTTATGCGCCAGCGGCTGGACTACCGCCTATCTATTCGCCCAGACCTTTCTAAGACACATTCTCTTTTCAGTATTTCGCATTCACAATTTTCTATAACGGTAAAAATGTCTTCAAGAACCTACATTTTTGAAAATATGCATCGGACAGAATGGAATTGGAGTTTCGCTGAACTGTCTTGATAAATATGAAAGTATTATTGAAAATACTGAAGTAAAACTTCTCAATGTCTACTTTTTTGTTATTGTGATTGATCATATCGTAGACTCCTAATGTTCGTTGTCGCAAAGCCCGCATAGTTTAAAATGTAGACACAGGAAAATAGATCGTGACTGTAAATAATCGTGTCATGTCATGTTTGCGTCTAATAACGCGATGTGAAATCCATGTAAAGCTAATCCGTTCGTTCTATCAATACACGGGAACGGCTATGCCTTGACATGAAACGGCTTATCTATTCCTACATAGTTTGTATACCGCATCTAGGCAAATACGTTTGTTTTAAATCCCTTAAAGTAGACGAGAGCAGCTTATTCAGTAGTTGATTTATGTGAGCTCCTATCGGCAGGAAGAACGATTTGAATAGAGCATCCCCTGGTCGTGTCGAACCTGAAAGCTTTTCATAAACGAACCAACAGTAGCTTCACCTCAATGAAACGCGGCTAAAAGCCACCCGTTGTTACTTGCTACTGAAGAACTTTGTACTTTGCGGAATTGTGTCTCGAAGCGCTCTCTCGTTATTTTGTGACTTGTGACAAACAACATAATTATAAGCTTTGCGTTAAGCAGAATCTATGCAATCCGCGTTAAAAACATCCGCAAAAACAATTACACATTTTCATTTCATTAATAGCACTGGTAATAGTCAAAACAAAAACGATACGCGTTCACTGAATTGCTAATAATAAGTACATTGCTGCTTATATGCTAATGGTTGAATTCCTGCTGTCATCGAAAGTGCATCAAAATTCTTGGCAGGCAATAATCCGGTGAGACAGTAAATCAAGTTAACATGATGGGGGAAAGAGCAAGCGCAGGTTATTCATGGCAAGTCGCGTGCGCGGCGCCCGAGTGGCGACAGCATTGCGTGCACAGCACGCGATCAACATACTTACGGATTAATCTGAATCTATACATAGGTATTGCATCATTACCTAGGTTACTACTATTAGCAAGGACCAGTTTCTGCGACGCTATGTAATATTAGTTATTTAGTAGAGCAGCACAGCCTAAGAACTTTTTGAAGCTCAAGTCAATTGCGCCCTCTATCCGAAAGCCCCCTAAAGATACCGAAAATGTAAGAGGAAATGTCACAGGTGGAGTAGCAGTGCAGGTGACATTTCCTCTTACAAATTGGGTATCTTTAGGGGGCTTTTGGACAGAGGGCGCAATTGACTTGAGCTTCAAAAAGTTCTTAGGCTGTGCTGCCCTAAATACTATATAAGTTACTCTATGATACTATCCAGTGTCCTATACTTACAAAGTGTCCATTTAGAAATGTTATCTTTAAAAAAAAACTAAAACTCATTTCAAAGCCGCCTCTTTAACAAGTTACTGTATTTATACATTTTTGATAATCGTAAAGTACTATAACTCATTTACTCTCTAGTTTCTCTTTGCCTTTTTCGTGAAGGCCCTTGACTAATTCCGAAATTCCTTTTATGCGGTTAGTAAAGTTAAGGCAAGTAAGTTGAATATTAAACCGCAATTTTTTATGCTGAAAACATCGTTACGTCGTATTACGTTTTTTTTATTTAATGGTATTATTTTTCAAAGCGCCGCTAATAGGTATGTTAATTAAACCTAACAAGTTCATTAAAGTAACTAAATTGATACCACATATATTATTAAAACGATTCGCGTTTTTGATTGTATGTCATTAACAGACATAACTTTTAGTTGCAGGAATGAAAATGTCATAAGGACTTCCCAACGGTATTAAATTTATCGATAAAGCCTTTCATCCGTTATGGCTTTCTTTTTTAAATTATTTTTTCTAACTCCATTACAAATTTTCATGCCATAACCCCAATATTTGAATGTAAAGGATTGACCAACGAGAGATCTGAAAACCAGCGCTAAAATGTCAGCACTTTAAAGGATTCACAACTTGACCTATTCACGAATCGGTTTAGGAAAATAATCTCGTTAAGTGTGCTCGTCTCGGTACTGCGTGAAATTGGTATGTTGTTATTGAATTCTAGCTGTGAAACTTGCCCAGCTCTGGCATGGAAGCGCTGGTAGCGTGGCGGAAAGACGTCTGCGTTTCAATTCGTAGGTCTCGGGTTCAAACTACGGCTCGTACCAATAAATTCTTCGGAACTTTCCTATGTACGGAATATCATTTGATATTTACCAGTCGCGTTTCGGTGAAGGAAAACATTGTAAGGAAACCAGACCCAATCCAGATGGGTTGGAAGTTAAGATGAAAGTCGCTTTCGTAAAAACTAGTACCTATGCCAATTCATGGGATTAGGTTGTCAAGCGGACCCCAAGCCGGGAAAAACGCTAGGAGGAACAACAACACTAAAATCCCAATTATTACCAGTATCGTATCAAGACCGGCCATGCTAGTCCCTAACAAAATGCCAGGGATATTAAACAAGCAAGCGATCATAGGGATATCAGTCTGAACCTTCACCCCGGCCCATACATTAATTAGGGAGGATTATCGTCCGTCACACCTAAGTATTACCGGAGTACAGTGACCCGACGATTATGGCCAAAATCCTTCTCGACGGGCCTCTCATAATTTGCCTGATCATCCGAATCAGCACCAATTCAGACCATTCAACGTTAAGTGAAAAATGTTTTTATTACGTTCATGTGCTTTGTTAGTATGCTGGTTGAAAGGCAAATTCATAATGTTAAGGTTAAATGCAGTAAATATTTTTGTAGTAGTAGTAAGTATCATAGTTATTCATAAACCGTTATGATTGGCCTGATCTTCCAAGTCGCTGCTAATTTAACTTGAAACGAAAAAGTTTTTATTACCTGCTCATCTTTACTTGGCCGTTTCTTGATTTCGGACTGTTAGCAGTTATGACTGTCGTTCAGTCGACTTAGTAGCCAACCTCAAACGAAGAGTTCTGATTTGAATACAACAAACTTCACATTTACGAGTTAGAGTCAGACAGTATTAAAGTGACACTATCGTTTTAATCAAACCCTCCTTCAAATCGTTCGGTCAGAAACTTGCATGAAAGTGAATAATGTAAAGGCAAGCTAATCCTTGTTATGTATTATTTCATCCAAATCGAATAACGCGATTCAAAGGCAAAATCTCAGCGCAAGCGAACGTGAGTGTACCATTAATAAAAGGGAACAAATCCTCCGTGCAAGACAAAGGAGCCAGCATCAATATTTATTGGCGTGCTTAGTATTAATCGGGCCGGATCGTGAGCTGTATCACGAAGGCGACGTCGAGCATCGAATGGATGGACTGTCGCGGTCGGAGCGCGCCTAATTTTTCCTTGGCGAATAAATTTTCAGGCAGCGTAGCGCGTAGCGTTGCTCGTAGCGCCCTAGCCTGCAGCCGCCCATAGCCGAGCAGTCTGATACCGCCGTCGACTATCGCAGCGGTCGCCGGCCGAGTAGTATATGCCCAGCCGCCGCCGAGGTCGGACGTGTCGCGTTCCGCGATCTCGCCCGCGACTTCGTGTACGAAATGTGTGACAATAAGTGTTGCTTCCTCTTTGTTATTTAATATTCTCGTGTATTACTTGTACAGACTTATACCGCATCATATTTAAGACTTGTAAACGTAGTCTAGTTCGTAATTAGCTGATAATAACTCGCTTTAGACATATTTTCTATCAACGTGAACGCCGTGTCACAAAGTAAAGGGGTAAGAATAATTCTACTTCCGTAAGCCTAAATTAAGTTTAAGTTTTATGTCGATTAAAAAACAATAAATTTAAAATGCATACCCTTTTTATTTTAGAAAGCGTCAATCTTTTCTGCTAATACCAGTCTAAATTGTTAAATGTTAACAGAACGATATGTAAGTACTCGTATTTCGTCCATACCCCGGCATTGGCAATAACGCCAGCAACGTTAATTCCAATTAACCGTCGGTTTTAATCGCTAGCCGGCGGTCATCGAGTGCTCTCTATCACATTAAATGTAATTTTACCGGGCACTCCATTCTAACTAAATTTTCTCTATCAAATTGATCGATGACTCGTGATTACTTTAACGAAACGCACATAAATTCATATAAATGTCTCTACATTGAATACATACATGATTTTGGTACATGTTTGTACGTTATACGTTAAAAAAAACGCTAAGGAAACCAAAGCAGCATCGTTTTTTTATTTCACCACATTTCTTGGTGAAGTTTATACGTTCTTACA
This sequence comes from Pammene fasciana, assembly GCA_911728535.1. Classification (NCBI taxonomy): domain Eukaryota; kingdom Metazoa; phylum Arthropoda; class Insecta; order Lepidoptera; family Tortricidae; genus Pammene; species Pammene fasciana. Next base: position 8,819,076 of record OU452279.1, read on the forward strand.
GTAAATGTAATTTACAGCTGTAGCTCCTAGCTTTCAGAACTACTGCGAACTCTGCAGCTATAAAAATCGCCCGCGAAAACTGCAGCCCACATTTACGTTGCGGTATCTCGTTATAAATCAACTTTAATGACCACGGCAATAAAATATTTTGTAAGGGATCACGTTTATGTTAGTTTAAGTTGCTGGAAAATACTTAATAAAGTACTGAAGCTAAAGATTATAATAGAAAGTTTAGCGGTTGCTGTTTTAATTGTGGAAAATTGTAGTCCATTTTTGTACCGATATAATCTCTTTAGTTAATGGTCGACGGAAGAAATCTTTCTTTTTGCTTCTATTATCTTTAGTAGGCGCTATTTTAAGTTCTTTTATTTTCGATTTCCGACCAATGCTGCGGCAACATTCGAGATATTTTACAGATTACTCTTTCGTATTTTTAACGTTATGCAAATTAATTAATCGTTAGTGTTTACTTGTACTTTTGTGTTTACCTCGAGTTATTTCACATTTTATAATAACAGAAAGTAAAAGAACAATATAACTTTATCTAAACTCCTTTTCTTTATTGAGCTCTTAATTTTGGACTAAGAGCTAGCCACGTGAGGTATGACTAATAATGAGAGCAATTAAACCTGTCTAGTTAGATTCCTTTACCATCGTTATTGCTAGATCCGGGATCTGGCAGCTTTTAGTGGGTGGAGATCAAAGTGACAGACCAACAATTGAAGTTTTTAAGTTGGAAAAAGGTAATACCGAAATAGATAAACACTGCGGAATTTGTGTGATTTATAGAGAACAGGGCCTATATTTTAACATTAAAACAAAATACATAGTGTAGGCGAGTAACTTAAAATTGCATTATACATCATTTGGCACTACTTTCCCCAACAGAAACTTCTGGCTAGGATATAATCTAATTAATTACATTATTTTCCATAATATTGCAACAAACCCAGAACTCTATGTTTTTTTCTTCAAGTTATTTGCATTCTTTGAGCTCTATCAGTTTTCAGCTGCCAGATGACCGGATCTAGAAATAAACATAGTATAGCAAAGTAACTAGAGGGGTTTCGTTGCTCTCACTGTGTCATATCTGACGTGGCTAGGTCTCCGTCTATTTAGACTGCCAATTCCTTTGCTCTTTTTACTCTGCGTCCACTCATCAATTAGTTTTTTTTTATTGATCGAAGCAGCAGATAAAGTACCCACAACACACCAATAATAAATACTCCATGTAGCGAACTTATATTACGGTTGGTGTATAAAAAGTCATTCCGGAAACCATTCTTACGTTATTCAAGAAAATAGTAAAAAGTTTCCTTGGGTCTAGCGAGGCGCACTCCGCCGTTTAAGATGAGAAATGGGCGGCAATGCAGTTGCAACGCCGACGGCCTTGCCGCACGTCACGTCTATGTTATTACAATAGCATCGAGCAATTGCAAGTCCGACGTTTAAATAAACCAGTGCGCTAGAGATGGCACAGTTATTATGGAGCTCATAGTCACAGTTACTCTGGATATCTTGAGCGTTTGAATCGCCCGTGCTCGGTAAGCAATGGAATATGGAAACGTCCTTTGGGCCGCCAAGGCTACGCATTATTTTAATGTATGTGTTTTCATATGAGTAGGTTTTTTTTCCCTTATATTAGATTTATGTTTCCAGTATTTTAATGCCAATTATAAAAAATATATTAGAGTAACCTCAAAGCGTATACGAAAAGGCTGAATGGTTTAAATCATTAGAGGATTTTTTTGTGTTGCTGTCCACTTCTTTTTAACATCTTGGTCCACCATTATGATTAGTGCCTATTTTGTTTTGTTTTTGTCTTAGTCCATAACGGCACACATGTCTAACCTAGATCCAGTCAGGCTGCAGTTTGAAACTAGATTGTATTAAGTTATTTGATCAAGCGCAAAGCTAATCAGGAGTGCTTCAGCATTGACCACAAAAACTTTAATGGTCCGACCTCGAATGAAATACTGAACGCTATGCTTTGAATATTCATTGTCGCCCGCTACGTAGCCAGCTAGCTCTTTAATCAACCTCCTTTTGCGTGCATACAATCTCTTCCTTGCCGTGCAGATCCTTTGACCAGGCAGTCTCCTATCTAGCACTCGTATTTTCTGCAGTAGTTCGTAATAAAAAAACTCACGACTTATTTGAAATAAATTAATACGTCTTCTGCGCAAATACATGTTGCAAATAAATGTTAATAAAATTTTATTTGTTGATAAAAGCAATAAATGTTGTAGTAAAACTAAATACAAGTGACGACTAAGAGTAATGTTTCTAGACATAATACAGAAAGTCACGAAAACACATCGTGAGTGTATTGTGTTTTATTGACACGATAATAATGGACAGGTAACAAAAAGTATCGGCTGGCAGACGATAGCCGCGGCGGCCCGCGGATCCAGGGGAAATAGCTTCCGCTGATAAATTGTTCCGACCGGCGGAAACAAACTCAATGTCAGTAAAAGCCAATGGACACTCCGGATCTAAGGGAGAAATTACTCGAAAAATTGTTCGGATGAGATCCCTGTGGTGGCGTTATTGAAAAAAGGTCCACTTGATTGATATTCGAACTTTACACATTGAAAACGCTGAAACGCAGACGCGTTTCGGTGTTTCGTCTCTGACAAAAAAAGATTGACTCGATTTGTACTTGTCCGTTCCGCAATAAACTCGACGCAGTAGATTTTTAACTAGAGATTTATCTTTTAGAAGAGTCTCTAATCGGTTTAATTTTATCTATCTAAATTGGGATTTAGAATGTTTAAATGGTTAATTAATGGATTATGTAAATGCCTTGACGGCACGCGCCTCTCTTCTATTTCACATAATAATGGTCGTTGTGATGGTTGGAAATGCCCGTTTTGATAATTGTTTAACTTTTATTGTTTTACGTTAAACTTTTCTTTTCTACAAAATTTACTTTGCAATTTCGGCTTAAGCTTTGGTTATACGTTTTGTTATAATGTATAACAAAACGTGGCCTCAGCAATGCTTTTCGGTTTAGTTTCCTCTCCCACAAGTCTCAAAACGGCCACTACAAACTCGCTACTACTTCCATATTAACTAAATAAGTACCTACTTACCTCCTTTGTCATATACAGGCTCAAGAAAATCTTTCTCTTTTTAAGTTTGAATAATAACAGTTGTTTTAAACGGAGCTATCATTCTGACAAAAATTTAATTACCTTCCTCAACCTGCGGGGCTTTTGAACGAGGCCCATTGTACTTCAAATAAAACGTCGCGCGCAATGCTGACGACCGTCACGAGAGAGCTCACTGTGATAGATGATATTCGAGAACAATTAATCTTGGCCAAAATATGCGGACGATTTGCGAGCGAGTGGCCGGGCCTAATGGTCGGGAGGATTATCACGCGGCCGCGGCCCGGCTCTGCGGGCCCCGCCGTCATTAGCGAAAAATACCGTCCTCCGCCGCGCACCTACTACAAAACGAGCCCCTTTTTAACTCGCTCGCTGATATTAACTTGAAAGTTGATTGTCTAGAAAAAGAACGACGCGGTCGTATGCCCATATCTTTAAAAGATCCTCAAAGAAGCAATAATGTGGTGGCACACACCCCATATATCATGCGGAGGGTTTCATAAAGGCGGGCGGCGCGCCGCGGCAAGCGCTCGGACACTGAAGGCGTTGTTATGCGACGGCGCTGTCCTCGGATAATGTCTTGCATAAATTTACTCTAATCGTGTAAAGCCAGTGCCACTCGCATAATTTAATAGAAGCAAGCGATGCACTTTGTCAAAACGCCGTCGTGATTATACTTTATCTGAAAAGAGAATGCATTTTCTAATATAATTTAAAAGATAAAATATATTTATTCTTCAATTTAGGCACATTACAATGCACTTATGAACGTCAGAGAGAAAAGAAACTACCACCGGTTCTAACCCTACACCTCTGACCCGAGAAGTATTACTTATTACCAGTGATCGGCGAAAAGGATTCCACACGGGGTGAATGACGTCAATCATTATGCTAGTATGGATATGCCGCGGCATTTGCGGGATAGAAAAATAAAATTAAAGTAATTTTCACAAACATTTGTAATTTAGTATTTTAATGAAATTATTTATTTCGCATATTATTTCTTGATTTTTTTTTCATCTCTATAAAATTCAAATAACAAACCATTATTTTACTGGTCAACGAGCGAGTTCTTAGTTCGGGGCGGACTACTAGTTACCGACACTCATTCATTGTATTAAACATAATACAAACACGTATATTTTCGAGCAGTTTAATTGGTATCGCGGGCGAAACGGCGCATCCATAATACTATGTCTAGTTGAATTCCCGCGGTGTGGAATCCTTTTCGCCGATCACTGCTTATTACCGGCAAGAAACTCGGCGGGACTTATTTTTTCAAAACAGTACTACAAATACATTAAAGATACTATATACAATAATGCGTAGTTCTTCAAGAAGGCATATCAAAACAGCTTGAGAGACAGACATGTACCTGCCTATTGTGTAATTAAAATGAAAAATAAAAATAAAATCCAAATCTGACTGCTTCGCAATACCTTTGATATTCTTTCTTACTTGAACTGTGTCCTCTAAATGTTAGATGATTTTATAGATTCTGGTTTGGGCCATGCATATATGTCTGTCATATAGTCCTCGACCCTGTAATAACCCTTTGACATTAAAGTTTTTTTCAAGTATTTCTTAAGAGCGGGAAATGATAGATTCAAAACATCGACGGGTTACTTGTTATAAATATGTATACCCTGGCCAAAAAATGACTTATATGCTTTGCGGACACGACATCGTCTGATAGCAAGCTTGTTTTTATTTATTTCTAGTGTTATAGATGTGGATGTCAGAATTCTTCTTGAATGTGTGTATATTCTTTACAACAAAAATAATATTATCATAGATATATTGGGACGCAAGAGTTAAAATATTAATTTCTTTAAATAATTCTCTAATTGATGTACCTGCCTTTAAGTTATACATAAAGCGAATGGCTCTTTTCTGTAAAACAAAAATAGTCTGTATGTCAGCTGCTTTGCCCCAAACCAGAATTCCATATGACATTACACTATGAAAATAACTATAATAAACTAAGCGAGCTGTCTCAATATTAGTCAGTTGTCTAATTTTTCTAACGGCATGAGCGGCTGAACTTAGTCTAAGAGCGAGTTTTTTTTTATATGAGGACTCCATTGTAAATTTTTGTCCAACGTTGAAACAAGGAACACAATTGCCACCTCATAGCAAAACAGTATTCGTGATATTGTTGATTGGAGCATATTGTGCAATAATTAGTATTACCTACCTGTTTGCAGCAATTGCCTTTGTACTAGCCTGCTGTATTGCTCGTGAGAGTGGAACCGATGCTTCGATTGTGCTATCGGTTTGATTGCAATTTCGGTGATAATTGTCCCAAATCAAGATTGACTATACAGTTACCCCTTCTAGCATTATTTTCATACTAAGTCGTTATATAATGAAATATTATTTAAAACAATCAACTAATTAGCAATTAGTTACGCTTTCGACGGCACTAAAAAACCTACAATGACAACGAAGAAAAGACAAGGCAAGCAGCAAGCGGCAGGCACACGGTAAGCCGGCGCCCAATGCAAATTAGTGGAATCACAATTAGAGCTCGATTGTAGTTCGCCCTGCAGTTCGCATTTAGCAAATGAAACAACCAGGTAAGATATTCAGCAAATAAATTATGAAGCGGCGTGCTTTGTTTAGTTCCGAACGGTTTCTGCGTATAATAAGTAGTACCTTCTGTACCTACAATATTCGCTTCCGAAAACACAAACGTAAGTGCATTTTGTAAGTGCATGTTATCTATTAAAGCGGAGAGACGTTCAACAAGGAAATAACACATGTATTCTGCTCTGGGCGGACATGGAGCACTATTTGTATTGCAAACAAAATGTCGTCGGAATGTCGCCGGGGTTGACAGATGATGTTTTGGGGCAATTAATCTTGACCAAATATGCGGGAGCCGCGGTCTTCGCCCGTGTCCTAATGACGCTCTGCGCGCCCGCCTCGGGCCCCAGGCACCGCCCCGCCACACTACATCTCTTTGTCTAATAAAATTATAAAACTATTACGTTCTAGTATTGTTATCTTGCGTTAAGCGTGAGAAAACAAATAGTTATAATTAACTTTGACCCGATATTTATTTAATATTTAACAGTCAATGGTGATAAGGTACAGTCGACCAAAAAAGTGGTCTACAAGTTTTAAAACAAAAGTTTTTGCAAGATCTAACGATCGCTAAGGTTGACATTTCTAACGGAGTTTAAAACATGCACGACCTTGTTGTCTCATGACAGTCATGACGTTCAAACGAACCTCTCAACCGTAGGGTGGCAGACCACATTTTTGGTCAACTGTACACTCCTCGTATCGGAAACCGATGGGTTCGAACAAACTGTAAACTGTGCCTAACATTAATTTTAGTTCCAATTTTAATTAAAAAACAAACACGAGACTGAACATTCGAGTCATTACAGCCTGTCATACTCCCCGTTAAGGAAAGCTATTAATTTTGCAAGTATTAAAATCTTGTCTAATTAACCCAAACTCACGGTTGAAGATATAATTAAGGTAGTCCCACCAGCTGGCTTTAGGAAGTCACTTTATACATGCTGGCAAAGTTGTTGCAAACAGTTTCTGCTTGCGACTGGCATAATAAGCTAAGTTCTAGTTCTTAAATACTATGTACTAGTTTCTACTACGGTTTCGGTTACAAAGGAAAACTAGCATAATGAGAATAAATAAGCTTAGTAAAAACTTAAAAATAAAGCTACGAGCTTTCATTCGCCACATTCGAATGGATTTCAATTTCACAACGTATCAGATCAGACGCATGCTCGCAAGTAATTACACTTATACCTATCGATTTGGTATTATTTTTAAAAACAAGATAATCAAAACAAGGATAGAATTCATTGGTTAATGAATCCTATCCTCGAATGCACAGGTTTGCTACGAAGTACTACGCCGTAACCCGTCGTAGTACGTTCAACTCGCAGCGGAAAATCTATACACGTTCAAACTGATAAAGTAAAACATAATTAGAATCTTTCGGGTTTCTTAAATAGTACGATAAAATTGGCGTATTTGGTATCTATTCGCTTTCATAACGTTAATTATGAATTATGATAGAATAAACTAATTATTGTAAATATTTTAAAGGCGTAATAAAAAGTACCTATAACCTAACTATAATAATGATTTGCACGGCAAAAATATCTAATCATCCCTCCTTTTCTTTAAGTAGCAAGTGTTATATCTTCAAACATAAATTGTTCAGTTATGTTTTGCCAAATGTAACTCTACTTAGCTTGAAAACCCGCTTGAAATATTAGATAAATTGCTGCATTGGGGCGTTACTAAAGCGATGTAGGAATTAGAACTTTCATATATGTTCATGTCATCATAACAAATAAAAGAACTAATGGCTTTCATTTGATACCCCACATGTGTATGTGAATTACACAGTTTAAGTGCAATTTGCTGTGTTCGAAAAGAGTGGGAAATATTTTTAAATAAGTATGTCATAACTCGAAAGATTGTCTCCTTCAAAACTATAGTCACCAGCAATAGTATCTTCCTACATGAAGGCCGCATAAATATGTGACACACTCTTATTTGTAGGGGCATAAGAGCGTGTCACATATTTTTGCGGCTTCCTTGTAGGAAGATACTATTGCCGGTGACTGTACATTATGGAGGCAGTTTTGGGGCCCGGTACTATGTATTACAATATACCAAAAGTCAGTGCTGGTGATTAGATCTAAACTATGTTTAATTTTATTTCATGTACATACCTACAAATAATCCAAACAGATATCTCATGAACCATGAGTCTATGTAAATTAACCTAAAAAGGATCATTATGTTGCAAATGTATTCTACTTTAAAGGGACTTTTGCCATAAGTTATGCACTTTGTGGTAAAAAATGTTAAGAATTAAATAAATAGCAAACGCTTGTCCACAATAAGCCTTTCCTCACTATTAACATATGAAAAAGTCAGCCATCCCTGATTTCATGTAAGGCAAAAAATAACATTTCAATGAATCACATGCACATTATCCTGACTGATTACAAGCGTAAGTGCACGCACATTCGACGAGTTAACGAACGCGAACTGGTCCCGCACAAATCATCACAAAGCTCCTTCCGCATGCGTAAATTAGATCGGCAACTCGGGTGTGTACGCGGCTTTACAGGCGTGATCCGCACATTATTGGAGTTTGATGTTAACGGAGCATTATTATGCGGGTTTCCGAACCGCGCGAGACGAGGTGTGGTGAACGAGCAAAGTTATATTAAGTTGGCCCTTCCTTGTCACCGCCGAGAAAGCGTTGTCTTTCCAACCAAATAATATCGACATCTTCCTAACAAAACTCATACAGTTCCGTCAATGTGATGTATTGAAGTTTATCGTAGAGTTTGTTTCAAAGTCTTGCTCAACATCATCCCAACATATTAACTTCCGTCAAGTCGCAAACTCGTTATAGCCAATATCATAAAATGAATTATCTTTATTACAATTATGGCCAGTTTAATTTGTAACTGCTCTAAACTTGCCAGTTGTTAGCAAACAAAAACAATTGGCATTGTTAGACCTTTTTTAATTTAATTATTATTTCGAGCTTAATCAAAACTCTTTTGGGGAGTTGAATTGTAAAATATGTAGATTTTTGGTGCTAACTTAAATATTGCGCTGCAAATTTACACGGCTAGAGATTAGCCATGCTAGTTTACATTTCCTCGTCCAAACATTCATGTAATAAATAACAATAAAACGCGGGCAGTGTTTTGGAAATGCGAATACCCGAACACACGGAAAATGAAAAATATAATGTATGGTTTAGTTTTGAAACGTGATTTATTCTCTTACTAGAACCGCCTCTAGAGGGTAATGTAAAAGCCACGAAGGACAAAATAATATGTAATTACTTTCAACCTTGACTTTAACTTCATTAATATTTAAGTAATAAGTATGTTCTGTATTGCGGCTATAATTAACAATGATCCTAACCATCTAGGCTTTGTCTGTTATAAAACATACATTTTATATAAAAATATTAGAAATCCAAATAACTTCATCAATTGAAATGGAGTATTGATTACAAACATTTTAAGTAATCCTTTTTTATAACAATACCTATTTTTCTCAAGCAAGATCAAAGTAGTGTCTACTACTAAATTAATAATGAAGAAAGCCACACGTAACTACTCAACTCTTTTATATTGTGTATTGTAAAGTTGAATCGATTCCACGAGTGCCATCTTTCCTTCGGCCGCCGCACGGTCACCTAGCTCATTCCTACAAGATAAATTATTTCTTAAAAAACTTTTCGCATTCCGCTGGTAATCAATTTTATGGAACTGTAAGGAATTTGTTCGCATTACGGCGAAAGTTTTTATAGTTATATCTGGGTGATAAGTAGTTGTTGGAGTTCATTTTTATCTCGAGCTTTGTTCCTGTTCGCTTTGCCGTTTAGTTTAGATATACAGTTATCTATGGACTGGGGAACTGAATTGTTTTTACTGGGTCACTGCGATAAGTTGGATGACTTAAATACTTGCATTAAGCGAGTTAGCTTTATCTTGCATATTGCCTAAGAAACTATTTGTTGAATAGCATTTGGGAGAGAGAACGAAAAAACACTAAAATCGAAAACACCTTACTGTGCACTTAAAAGTCAACCAGGAGACCCTGAACATATTTACAATTCTAACTAGATAAGGATACAAACAAAAGGAAGAACTTATCGTGATGATCGATATCCAATTTTTATATTTTTTTAATTTTCTATTTGATGACGTCAGCTTACCTCAAGTAACCGTTAAATGTTTTAAACCCTTCAAAAGTTAACTGCTCCTATAAAGAGGACCCTTGTAATTTCGATCACTTCATCTAGGCGTACGTCAATCACGGCCCTCAGCACCTTCAATTTATCCACCTAACCCACTGGCAATCGGAATGAATTTTAATATGACACCTTCATTCGACCTACGACATCAACAGTTTTTCTAATTCATTATTGAATGGTTAGAATAATAAGTAGTTATGTCTCGTGTATGTCGGTTAGGTATCTCTTGCTACTAAATATAATCGTGAAATGTTCAAAAGTTGTAAAATTAATGGTACAGTAAAATACATTAATCATGGATAGTGGCGTGAAGCGCAAATTTCAAATTTAATGTAGGTAAATGACTGAATGAAACGGTGTAGGGCATTCTTAAATATGGGTGTCTTCTTAAATATATTGACGAGCAGATGAAAACCAGTCCCAAATCGTAACCAATTCATACGGAATACTAAAAACGCGTCTACAGGGCCGGCAGTTGGAATTAACCTTTCCAACAGTCCCGTAGATTAGTGGCCCAGTTACGGCTGCGGCCGGGTCATCCACTAGTTAATATTCAAAGGGTCGTACCATCTCGGATTCCAGGCGCGTTTCCTTCTCGCCACCGCACCACCTCCGCGCCAGCGATCTCATCGTACGTTCAGTCGTCAAATAGATTACGAATAGGCACCCACGAAATTGTTTTCATAATAGCCCTCTTTTTGCGTTGGGGTTAAAAACAAACATGATACACAAAAAACAGTATATACAAAGGCGAACAGATCCATTTGAACAATGTGTACCATAACAGTATGAACCGACCAGGACAAAATAAATTAGTCTGACCCTTCAGCAAACTATTTTTAACTACATAATTTCATCAATTTATTGGGGTAATTGTGTCTGAACGTTGCCACCCTCTTAACCTTAACCTTTCATGTTCACGCCTTAATTACAATCATGTGGTGAAACACAGATCGGAAACAAAAAGGTTTGCACAGTTGTCCGAACTGGGTTTCGCATTCATCACTTAACTTTTTAATCAAATTTAATTCAGAAATTTGAGGATCTCTCCTCTAATTTCACGGCTGAATGGATTTGGGGCTGCAAAGAAGTGTTTCAATGTAAGCCCTTCATTCAATTCAAATATCGCGAAGGTCGGATTTATAGAAGCGGACGGCTGAAGTGTTCACGGATCGCCAGTCTCCAAGATTCCACATGACAAATTGATATTAATAAAAATCATTCCTAAGTTACAGAACGGCTGTAATAAAAATAACTGCTTATACGTGGAGTAAAAAAAAGCACTTTCAGTTTAACGACAGACTATAACGATAAATTCCTAATTTACTTCTTTGGCTAAAGAATTCCTTTGTATCATATTACGATACGGGTAATAGAGGTTTTATACTTTACTGCTTATACCGTAGCCCTTCATGCCCAGTAAACTTAATGTTGTACTTACTTAGTTGCACAAATCGATAAAAACTGCAGCTTCATTCCTTGCTTCTTAGAAGTTATCGGGGCTCTATCTTCAAAGTTTACAGTCAACGTAAGTAACCAATTGAATATTCATGCACGGAAATAGCTTTGAGTCAAGTCGCTCAGGACAGTAAAGTGTGGATTGACATGGACAAACATCGCTGTGTAAACTTCGGCGGAACTCTAAAAAATGCCGCGACAAAACGGGGTAGTAAAACGCGGGTACCTAAATGACATTAATCGATAACGAAAGTGTCTCCATATTGCGATACTGGCCATTGTATCCGATTGAATACTTTTTTTACATTAGCCTTTCTCGTTTAACTGCCTATTAAAATTCGCACCACGCGCAATATACATACGTGTTAACATTTGTGGCGATTTTTATATATTGATTCAATTAACATAGGTGGAGTCGTTACGAGGGCGGGCCCATAAAGGATATACGAGTTATTTCCCGGAGTTGCGCGCTCGTGGTGAACACAACGCCACTTATTCCGGTCCTTAGCCACCCCGACGTTTGTTCTTCTCGCGTTATGTTCCGCAATAGTAGCTGTTCCCCGCCCTCGGTTCAAAACACATTTTTATTAAATTTAATACTTTCTACATGTGCCTACGTTATTTATTGTTTTATGAAATTATGAGATTCGTGCGATACCTCATGTGAAAATTTACCTACAATTAGAATACTAAATGCTACTACTATGTAGTTACTTGTAGAATGATTTAATAAAAAGAATAATTACGTCCAATCGAATATATTTTTATATGTTTTATTAATTTGCATCGTTACGATTGTGAAGCCAATACTCAAGATTAACAAAGTAAACTGCCCGCATAAGCTTTCATATCCCTTTTCTTCCTTCTGCGATATAGTTTATTATACCGGATACACCGTGTTTTTCTTTATTTCCTTTAATTTCAGCATATGGGTACGATTAAGAAAACGAATAGGCATAATGAGTTTTAAAAAAAATATTTTTTTTCTTTGAATAATTGTTATATCGGTCACTTATGTAACTAGGGTATCAAGGTATTACGATTAACTCAACCAAATAATTGAAAATTATAACATGTCAATCTAATTTCGAACATTACAATACTCCGAGATACAAAGGAAGCTTATTTTATTGACGTAACACACAAGTGAATCATTTATTGCGGTCTCTCAGAGTACAAAAACAATTTATGTAGGTTTACGCAATCCGAAAGGCAAACATTAACAATCAATTATTTCAGAACTGGAGCTAATTAAGACACTGGTGTCTTTGAGAAATACACTTAATTGAAGTTCAGGAAGACACCCTTGCAATTAAAGGAAATATAAAAAAACACGGTGTATATATCTCTAGCTGCATTCAACTCTACCATCTGCCTTTGTTTTGCCAATATTCCAGAGAAAACAAGTTTTTCAACCGTTGCAAGAGTATTTTCCCGCTATCCTTTATTTTATTTCTATTGAATTAGGCTGAATTGCTTTCCTATTTATACAACGTTGACTCGTAAAACTGTCCATAAAATAATGTTAAGATTACATTCTGAACGAAATTGGTTTGCATTAGCAATAAGTGAGTGAGTTGGACTTAACAGTTTACGATGATTGTTATTGATTGCTGATCGTCCTCTATTTAACAATAGACATTTTATATTGTTGATAGCACATTCAATTAAATAGAGCCTTATGCCTAATGGAACTTTGTTATTAGAAAGTTAAACACTTACGATTATTAACTATTTGTCTGTTAGTAACGATAAGGGGCGCACTAACTTCTAATTAAAATGTTTGTTAATAGTTTATAGCTTTATCAAGGGTTGTAATTATGGCGGGCTATAATTACAATTTAATAACTCGATTAGGTACCGGTAAAAAACTGTACCAAGTATCCGTTTTATATGCTTTAGCGGTCCAGACACTGTCAGTAATAATGTCATTATTTTTGTACCCGTCCTTTTCTATGTATAAGTATATGAAAATGAGAAGCATAGGTAGAGAAATAATGTCATTATTACTGACAATGTCTGGTTGGCTTTTGGACTACAGAACTAGAATGGAGTTTACGTCAAAGTTCCATTTTTGTTTACAACATTAGAACAGCTTGTATACACACAGACACTAACTTTCTGTGATGTAACCTAACATTAGATTTTCGTTGTTGCAGGCAAAACAAATGAGCGCAATCAGCAGCGCGGGCCGATCGCCAGGACGGATGCCGTAGCTCGCCCAGTGGAGCACGCCGTCGCCGTGATGAGCACAACCCGCCATAATGCGCCGGCGGCCATTTTAAAACGGAGACTGCGCCCGTCACCACGACATGGCCGTCTATCGCGGCGCCCGCACACTCCAACTACCCGCGCAACCGCGCTCCGCTTCACTGTCACAACGCTATGAAATGTGGAAACACGGAAAGTGGCGACAAAAAACGTCACCACCAAGGACAAACCCAGCCGTTCGGGTTCCGAGATAGATAGTTGGAGACATTTTTACAGTGTAGTAGAGGCCTAAGTGTTACTGTTCAGTGTACATATAGTGTGTGTAGGTTTAAGCATGGGTGGTGATAGTAGAGGAGCGCGCGTGCCGCTGCTGGAAAGCGGCGAGTACGCGTATGCGCACAAGAGCTCGGCGCCGCGTTGCTGCTTCTGGATGGTCAGCCACGTCAACGTGAGGAAATGCGTCGCCGGCATCATGCTGCTTTCCGTCCTCACAATATTCTTCTATACTTATTATGTGACGGCTCCGTTGACAAGGTAATCCTTTTTTAACATTTAATTAGCTTAGCTTCTACAAATATGACAAACTATAAAATTTCAAAATAAATTCAAATTTGCCACTGCCATCAGCTACCGCACCAAATACCCCAAATGTTGGGTTAGTCACCCGGGTTGGCGTTCTGTTGCACTGAACTTACACTGCATTGCACCACAGTGCACTGCGTTGAACAGGCGAACTCCATCTGTCTCTCGTAAATGCAACTCACACATTAAGACACTAATTCGAATATTTAAAATGTCAACAAATTCTGTTATTGATGTCTTTGTATGTGCATTTCGCTTGCACTGTACATATTAAGTGTGGGAATGATTTTTCAGACTATTAGATGATACACTAATATATCAAATTAAGATTTGTAAAGTTTGAATAGGCTTCCCGGGGTACAATCACGTTACATTCGACGCGCCATCATACCGCAGTGAGTTGAAAGCTTTCAAAAGGGGCTGTAGTCTGTATAGATTTGAATTGACAGAGATTGAATACTGTCAACAAGCTTGTCACTTCTTGATTCAGGACTTCAAAACGAAGAAAAATAAGTAGAATATGTCCATTAGTTAATTGATGGCAAGGGATTATTGTGGTTACTGCTAAAGATAGATTGTAGCGACAGCTGTCTACTGCTTGCCAGTCCGAATAAGTTAGTTTTGTTACATGGATTTATTTAAGTTGAGCAGTATAAGATGGGTACCCCTTGTATATAATATTTATATATAGGTATATTATATACACAGTGTTTCTTTTAATTTCCTTTTTTTTTAAAGTGACTAACTTGTTTGGCCACCTTAAGGGCCAGTTACGAGTCTGACGTCTGGGGTAGTGATGAGGTCAGACTCGCGGCTTGAAGGGCCGCGAGGCTGCCGAGTAGAAGAGAAAAAATAGCGATAGAGAGAAGTAAATAGAAGAAAGGGGTTTTAATTTCCTCCAATTGCAAGGGTGCATTCCTGAGCTTTGATTAAATATATTTCTCAAAGACACCGGTGTCCTAATTAGCTCCAGTTCTGAGATAATCTATAGTAATCTTTTACCTTTCTGATTACGTAAACCTACATTAAATGGTTTTTGTACTCTGAGACACCGCAATTAATGATGCACCTGTATGCAACGTTAATAAAACATGCTTCCTCTGTATCTCGGAGTTATAATGTTTAAAATTACATTGACATGTCATAATTTTCAACTGTTTAGTTGAGTTAATCATAATACCCTAATACCCCAGTTTTATTAGTGACCGATATATCAATTATTGTATGAAAAAAAACGAATTATAAAAAAATATGCCAGGTCGTTTCCTTAATCCTAGCTACCTAAACCATATGCTGAAATTATCGGAAATAATAAAAACACATTATTAGACTACACATTATTATTAAAGAAAAAATAATATTGTATCGGCATGCGTGGTCTAAGTGGCAATGGTGCTTGAAACCGTACCTATTCTGGTCAATGTATTCATATTTGATCGGTTCGAAGAGCGAAACGTGATAGAGCTTCGATCGGATCGATAGTAGAAATTCGGTACAGCACGTTGTTAGTCATTAAATTTACAGGCAATTGGAACACCTCAGGCCATTTTCCTTTAGAAACAGTATTTCCCGCTCCAAGCTTTCTTTCTTTTTAAAGAAAAGTAGGAAGTCTGATGGTTTATCATTGTTTTCCATATACTATGTTTAAAATCATTTTAAAATACACGTAAAATAACTCCTAGAATCATTTCAATCTCACCCGGTTGAATTTCAGATTAAGCACTTACACTAATTTAAGCACGTGGAAATTCAGGTCGCAAATATGCGTTTCGAGTGTTTCGACCCATGTTACGGTTTATATAAAATACGGAATCCTCTTAAATAATGACGGGAAAGCCGCCCGAACATAATTAATTACTCTAGTTTAAATTATGCGTCATTCGCACAGAATTCAATTTACTTTCGTGGCTTTATCGAATCAATGCGGAATTATACCGGTCAGTACGTTTCGTATACCGAGGGATTAGCGTTTATTCTGTTAATAAATAATCGGTAATCCGCGCACAAGTGGAATTAAAAAAACATTTAAGTTGATATATTGATGCAAACAGCGGGGAATACTCGTTTCTAGATCTTGTTTCTGCTCGGAGTGCGGTACTTCGTTAATAATGTAGAAACGCGCCCGCAGCGTCACCATTGCCCTAACATCGTCGATACGGGGAGTACGGACACGGTCCCCCCTATGCGATTTCCGACTACACTTCCTCATTTTATTTGTGTCAGTATATTTCTACTATAATTAGTAGGTACCTAGATAAAACACTATACGTGTGTACAGATCTATTTAATTTTCTGAGATATGTTTTATGATATATTTTTTTGCGTATAATTTTCTTTGTTCAGTGTGGTTCAGTCAACGAGACGATTCCAACGTGTTCAAAATAGTTTTGGGTTGCTCTGTTGCCATTATTCCGATTATTAGTCTCTGTCAAAAAACAGAATCAATAATCTAGACTTGTCATGCCTAATGATATTACATTAAGTATTCATCCTACTTACTTACATGTTGTAAACTTAGTCTAAAGTTGAGAAAGGGGTCAAATATAAGTCGTAAAGTTTAATCATATTCAACGTTCTCGAGTAATAATCGAAACTAAAGTAATAACTTGTAATTAGTTAAATGGACCCAATACGGTCCAATGGAGACAAAGTAAGGCAGCCTGTGCCCACTGTGTCCAGCACTGGGACACCTAAATAGGCTAACGAAAAACATTAGGTAAAACGAAAACTAATTAACTGGGACACTTAAGTTAACACTCGATCGACACACGCGATGATTCGAAAGAAGCACTGGGAATAAAATGGTCGATGACGAGTAATAACTTTCACGTGGTCACGGTATTGAAATGGAAAGTCCACTACCCAAGACGCGATAAATAACATTCCCGCGGTATCGTGGCTAACACCTGCTGAATTCCGACATGCAACCACGCGCCCGCCTCGATTCGACGCTGCACTTATCGCTCTAAAGCATCCACGGAAACATATGATCGTGGGAAATAACTGAAGGAAAACATACTCTAACTTGAAGCAAAATACTTACAACGATATTTGTTGCGAGATTTTGTACCCTATTCTGAAGTTTGCAGCCACCTGCATGTCAGATATGGTAAAATGTTTTCGTTTTAGCAAAGTTTCTTCTCTTTATTTCTTATCTCCTATTGTGTTAGTCGGAACTCACGATGGAAACGTACAGAAAACTCCCATTTTACGAGTCCTTTCCGCCCGGCGGGTAACAAGGTACGGACGTGTGAAACCAGAGTCTTTTGAAACAAACGCTCCGCTGCCTTTCGGTTCAAAGTACTTTTGTTTTCAAAACGATAACGATTGTTATGCACAAAATTGGCAGTTAATACAGGAAATTGCCCCGGGAAGAATTAAAGGCGTTCAACTTTGTGCCAGGCGTCCTTGTCGCCCTTTGTTTGGCAGCTTTTCACAGCTATTAGGACGACGAGCCGAATATTACCAAGTAATTTATAGCGTGATTTTATGTAATTAGGATGGTAGGAGGAAATTTTATTTTATCGGCTTAAAATTGCTCTTCGAGATGAGGGGCAGGGGCGGCAAGTTTTGCCGAGTCTGTGGAATTTATAGCAAAACTTGTGTTCTGACTAATTAATGGAAGCAGCTTCGCTAAGACGCAGTTAGAACTCGTTGATTTAAAGGCGTATTGTTTTATCACGGCTCGTGCTCCTAACTGCTATTAACTCCTGTTATTTGGTTCTAACTACCTATACCAGCGTATTTTATAAACCACTTTCTATTGTTTCAAGGTAGTATCTTTAAGCTAGCTTAAAGATACAGACTAGGCACTTTTCATTTGGTTGTGGAGGTTCCTTTCCATACAAACCAAACATAATAATGTTTGTAGGTATAATTGTGCTTTTAGACTTCATTAGTCATAACTTAAATACGGAACAGATACGCAGGGAGTCAAAAAGCAAAACCTAATTAGGTTTATTGTTAGAGCTAGTTAATCAGAGCAGACCCGGCTTTATGTTTCTTTTGAGGTCGTCGTTAAAGTTTCCTCCCGGTTGATTCAGACGAGCCTTTCATTAAAGCAAAGAGGCCGCAAGTCTCGGCCACGGCAGGCCTGCGCCCTGCGCCACGCCGCACCGCCTCTGAGGATAAATATTTCCACAAATTCCGCCTTTATTTATTTTACGCTATTCAGATAAACCTTAATGGCACTTTGATGTGGCTTAAACTTAGAAACATACCCTTAGCTTTGGCAGTTTTTGATTGATTTTAATTTTGAAAATTAAACTGCCCGCCGTTTCATTACTTCCACTTTTTTCTATAAACATAGGTGCACCTATTACGCGCCAACTTTTAAGTTACCACTTTAACTGTAGCGTTTATTTACGAGTCTGGACAATTGACTGCGCGAGGGGTTCAATCGTAGGTACCTCGTAAATAACTATTTGCTCTCACAAGTCGCCTAATTTGTAATTGCAGTCTATTGCCAAAGGGTTTCTGCTCAGAGTCAACTGAACACATCAACCGTCACTGTTGTAAATTCAGTGACCAAGTTTGTTTAAATTTTATCTGTACGAGTTCCACACATAATTTTGCTGACATATTCAATGTGATAACTTGGAGCGTAATGGCCTTATTAACTGTATTGACGCCTGATCAATTTCGCTATGCTCTCTCACGAAATGCGCATTCATGCAAGACGGACGCAGTCGCAATGTGTATAACGATCTGCTGTTACGCATGGCTAACGTTATCATTACTGCGAACGACAATTATAGTTTTAAAATTATGGTTGTCTAAATAAAGAAATGAACTAAAAAGCAGATTGACTCTTTTAATATTTATTCAGATACTTTCTATCTGATTGTACCTACCTATAATAAAATACTTATTTTGATGTCGACATCAAAGAGATTAAATAAACAGGATAAATAACGGCTTCTCTATCGATTGTACTTATTTATATACTTTTGCTTTATGGCAGACCTATTTAGATTACGTGTTGGAATTTTTTTGTAATAGCCGGTGCGCGAGCGAGATAGCGCTATACACATGCAGAGCGCTATCTCGCTCGCGCACCGGAGCCGCATGCGGATATTACGGATCCGTCGCCAGTGTGATAATCGCCTAACTAAGGCCACGGACTGCGATTTGCGTATGTCACATTAGAATAAAGTATTTATATTATAAAAAGTATTCCTAGAAGTTATATTAATTATCAACTTTAAAGAGACAATACCTAAGAGGTTACGTTTGCTGTCTATGCTATGATGTACTTAGATACTATTGCCTCAATTGCCCGCGTCTCATACACGTGATGGAACGACGAGTTGTGTATTATACCATAATTATGCAATTATGCGTCTGATATGTATTATTGCGTACGTTCGTTAAAATCATTAATTAAGTACTCGCAGAAACTATTGATAATGTTGAAGAAGCGCGTCTGACTTTCAATCCGGAAAACTCTGGTTCAAAGCCCGGGTTGAGTGGTTCAAACCACTGAGTTTTTCGGAACTTATTCTACGAAATATCATTTGATAAATACCTTACCCTGCACGACTAGCACATAACTGATGCGACAGATATCCGATATATATCGGGGCGGCCAAGGTGGTCACACATATCTGAAAAACGCCTCTATTGTCAAGGCGATAACGTGCATGTTCAGATATTTTTGAGTATCTTGGCCGTTCCGATATATTTGATGGCGACTGTATATTATGTGCCTAACTGGTGTCTAAGCCAATTCATGTGATCAGGTTACCAAGCGGACCCCATGCTCAATCGAGCCGTGGCAAACGCCAGGATGATGAGAAACTATTGACAATGTAACTTTTTCCAACAGCCTAGTCTGGCGGGACCGCATACCTCGGCCGCTCTCCCAGTGTTCGCTGCTGGCCTCCCAGCAACAGGCGGCGCGGGACCACCGCTCTGACGCGCGTCTGCGCATCGACGCCAAGGTCCTCGTGATCGTGGAGTCGGCCTACTCGCGACTTGGACGAGACATCGCCGAGCTGCTTGTCGCCAACCGAATTCGGTAAGTCAACACGAATTTAGTTTTACATTTTGATAGGTGTAACGTATAAGGTGTAGGTATAAATGGAATTTTAAATGGAATTATTTATTCCCTTGACGCTTTGGACCTTTGATATCTCCTGAAGATGCCTTATTAGAGACTAGAAAGGTGAAAAAGTCACCTCCCTACGTATAGTGTACCTAAACGGAGGTCTAGATCATATGCAACATAAGCTGTGTTGTTCTCGACCTACATTGAGCAATAAAAGGTTTAAAAACAATAAAACTTGAGACAGTTTTCTGTAATTCTTAAATTGTTGAAGAGTTATAATAGTCAACACAAAAAAGACAAAACGTATAGAAGAATCAAGAAAGTTTAGTAGGGGCTTGTCTTAGCGAGGGTAATATCGTCCCCTCAAAAATTCCCATGTGTCTTGTAAACTGTCAGCAGACCTTTTCTCACTGTTTATTACCTTATCGTTTTATTTATCTGCGTCTGTGTTACTGTCATCGTTACATGAATAGTTTAGAATTCACAGTTGAGGCTATAACATATTCGGACATTTGTTTAATATTTGTCGCATGTGAGATTAATTCAGGTTCCTAAACAAGAAATCAGGTTACCGGCAGGTAACAGTAAACTGTCTATGATACCTATGCCATGGCGCCCATGACAGGTTCATCAACATACGTTTCCTGAGAGATGGTAAACTTAGGAAAATATTTAGGTCAAATATTCTTGGTATTTCGAGATCTCACTTCCATGACGAGTGGATGAATGTATTACGGGCATGTTTAGAAAGACTTATGCGGTGATGATGCATCATAGTATAAGTACCTATGCATTATTTATAATTCACGAAAAAAATTATGAATGACTGAAGGAAAGAAAAAAAGATTATCGTGCCTCATAAGCAGGGAGCGAAACTTTGGTGCCGATGACGTAATTTTGACGTAAATTTATATAAAGGCTGCTTTTTTTAGTTATGCCATGAAGGTGGCAAACAAGCATACGGCCCTCCTTATGGTAAGCAGTTACCGTACTAGCCTGTGGACGCCTGCAACTTCTAATTCTTCTAACGCTTTTATATAAACATTAATTGTTTCGTTTATTAATTATGTTTATAAATTGTTTGGTATTTATACACAGTATACTGCAAATTCAAAAATAATGAAAAAAACGGTGCCAATAAAATGTCTTATTACTCTTATTAGGTACCATAAATTTATAAAAAAAAAATAGCAAGTGAATAAAAAAACACAAACGTACCTTCGTTGGCTACCGAAGTATGCAGAACGCTATAATAATACGTATTTATTTACGAATAAATAATATTTACATAGATATTGTCTCCCAACAATGTCTTTCTTAATATGTATATTACCTATGCTTTTTATAAGTAGTGGCCGTGTCAACTCAGATGTCAATATCGATAAACTGGATTATATTTAATTTCGATAAAAACACTCTGTATGTAGCTTGAAGTCATACGTCTGTCATCGGCACCAAAGTTTCGCTCCCTGCTCATAAGTCATAACGCTTTTTCTCAAGAAAAAGTTAAAAATATAAATATATTGATAAAATTACGAGAAAGAAGTCAATATTAACACACAAAACACTTTAAAACGGACAAGAATTCAAGAATTGAAATAAAGTAAAATTACATAACTACATAATATTATAGTCAAATAAATTGCTAACTTTAAAAACCGGCCATTTCGGTCGGGTTATAATAACCAAATAACAAATCTAAATGTAAATTACTAAGGGTTATGTTGATAATCTTACTTATTACACGTAGAGTACAATATTGCGATAACTAGCATTTTCCTTAAAAAATGAATATTTACTAAAACCACTTCAAAGAATCGCCAAAGAAGCATCCTAATATTTGTCAAGCCTCCTTTGCCGGTGACTATTATATGAGGATGTTTGTCGTCTCTGTTTGTTTTATTTCCCCGTTCGCACCCGAGGCTATCGGTTCTGCTAGTTGACAGCTAATATGCGGAAGACTTGACGTACAACGCCCGGAAAAAAGAAAAAGTAGGGAGGGTGAACTGAAACCCACCTATATTTACTTCAATACTAATAGCACCTTACCCCCGTCTGGCGGGGACGCTCGTATGGATTTTTTGCTCGGGTTAGGTAAAAATCAGTTTACCCCCGGGTTTATTGTGTTAGTGAGTCGCGGACTTGTTAATTAAATGTGCAATGAGAATTAACCGCGTCCTATTCAGATTTTCAGGATGTTATGCTGTATTACCTGTAAACAATTATCTTATTTGCCGTAAATTTAACTTAGGTCCGGAAATTTTACAATTTTCCTTTATATGGCTACTAAACCTATATGGCTAACTTACTCAAATGAGTGAGCGTAACTATTCGAAGAAGTAAATACCTAATATTTTTATTTCTTATTTATCTACTTACATAATTTATCAATAGTAGTTTATGTAACTGTTACGTAATAGGGGTCTTTTTAAGGCCTAATTACGTACAGTTGCATACACTGCTTTATCTACACACATATTATAAACCCGAAATGATGATTGAATGACTGCCATTGCACGGATTGCACCGCCATCGCCATGACCAACTCGATTGTGCCGGCGGTCGGGAGAGTTTCATAATGAAATCGAATTTTTGCTTATTATTTGATAATAATAACATCGTTACAGATAAGACATTGGTTCTAACTACTAACGAAACAGTCTATTTTTATGGTGGTTATAACGTGCGGTTTTTGAACGCATCATGGAGGGTTTATGATATGGGTGTAGATAAACAAATTAATAGGACGGCATAATATCCGATTAAATAAGGAGTCATAACATAATGTAGGTGTCTGTTAATTTGTAGATGCTAAATGTCAATCGCCATTAAGTTATGGCCCATAAATGCAATTATTGTAAATCTGAATGGACGGTAGCTGCACTGCATAACGATAAACTAAATGACATCCCCTATTGAGTTGAGACACACATCGCGAAGAAGTAAATGTTTAGTGACATTAGCATTAGTCCGCTTCGGATAATGTGCTCAGTTGTTACTCAATGAAGAAGTCGGTGAAATTCGAATTATATGGAAGGTCCCCGTCAATAACTAACTCGTCTACTAACGTAAGCTCGTCAACATGGTCACTTGACCTAAGCTAATCGCATCCTGATCACGTGATCATAAAATATTGGGTGCCTACGGTATTGAATAAGTAATTGAATTTGGGAAATGGGAACGTCAACAATTTGGAATTCGACGACTAAAACACAGCCCATAGGTACATACATGCAGGGGGAATAAAACTCTAACGAAGTTGGAAAGAGCCAATCGCGCTCTCCGCATGTGTGCGTGGCTACATGTATTTAGTATGTATACAATACAATTGTAGATATGTCCATTACGTTTTAACTATAACTTCCGCGGGGGCCGGAAATACACGCCACAAAATTGCTCCCATCTTAATTTTGTACGGGAGTATCAGCTAAAGAGCTCCTTAAATTCCTACATTCCTTTTTACCGTTCAAATAGCACTCCAACAACCGTTTTTCACTTATCAACGAATGTATAACACCGAAACATAAAATGTATATTATACGGACTAGAGATTAGAGTAGAAGCTACTTAAAGATTAAGCTTCGTCGAGGTGAACTCGGAGCGGGTGCTGCGTCTTCCCCGGGCGCCTGAATAAATAGTGGCGAGATAAGCGCAGCTAGTGCTGGTCGCTAGTTAAATATGAAGCAGTAAATGAGTATGAAGGTGACAGCGCAGTGCACCAAGGCGCGACGTCCTGGCGAGGCGTAGCGGTACGGCGCGAGGAGGCGCAAGTTATCTTACGGCAAGTCGTTGCGGTGTCAGTTAGTTAGTTAGTAGTGCCATTAGAGCCGCCGCGCCGCCCCGCTCGCCATCTTACCGCCCGGTACTCCATTAGTGCTCGTTTGTGTCAAAACGACTTAATTACTTCACGGGAAATTCAGTTTCCTTTAATTATCACATCAATCCCCCGTCTTGTCCACACACTCGAGCTTGTTTTGTTGGCCGTTCGGCTCCTAGGCCCTTCTGTTGTGATGGAGACGTTTATTACTCCCAGATGTCGTAAAATCCATTTTATTGCAGGCGAGAACGTTTTAACCCGTAATTCCCATGTCAACACTCATTATATTTGCGCGAACCCTAATTTGGACCAGAGACCCTGTAACAAGGAATAATTCATCGTTTTAAATGTAATGAAGTAGATAACCAGTGGTTATTAACCACTAACTGCAACTCGTCAAACTCATGTACAGTGAGATTCAAAATTGCATGGACACATTACAAATAAATTGATTCCTAAATGGTCCATGCAATTCTGAATCTATATGACTTAATAAAGACAGCAGCAGAAGGAAACATGACAAAGTTTGCCTTAATTTTAGAAGCGGCTGGCAGTTGTGTCAGTCGTTAGCTTAGTTAGTCCGTCCTTGCCGCCATTAGGAGCCGACTTGCGATCGCTCGGCTGCTTATCGCGACGTTTCGAGCTCTTCCAACTTCTTGTGTGCTACGGCGGCGGCGTCGCGTAGAGATGGTAACCGACGAACTCACATAAACATTTTATTTGCAGAAAGTCTCTTGATGGGGCCGTTTCGAATAATGACACAGAAAATATCTCCGTCTAAATTAACTTTACTACGAAACTAATGTTCATTAGGGGAAGGACGAAACTGGTCAACCTTGGGGCTAATGACTAGTAGGTACTTTCGGTGAATTGTTACATTTTGGAGCATAAATTTAGGTAAAGTATTTCAATAGGAGCGGTGACAGAACAAAATAAATAGGGTCATTAGGTATTTCGGTGACAAAGCAACAATGTTTATTGATTTGAATGGCTCTGAAATCTCCCATCGACAGCACCGGCGACGGCTGTTAGCGGACCGCGGTGCGGTTTACGTTGTGCTCGGGCGGGGCGCCGCCGGTCTCTTTACGATAACTGCTGTTATCTCGAGGGGCGGCAGGTCGCCGGGGGCGCCATGACATTGCCCCCCTTTAATTGAACTCACTCGCGCTCCCTTATCACGAATTAGCCCTCGTCGCATTCGGTTCACAGCTAAGTAGGCCGTTTCGCTCGCTAATTTGAACCGAGCGCTCTCATTTAATGACAGGACACTAATTAAGGTAATTATAAATATATTAGCCGAGTCACTAAGAGGTCGTGCTGCAATGCTAATGTAGTATTACTAGTATGTCATAAACGAGCACATTCCCACCAATAAACGGAAAAGTTTCAAACTCGCAAATCGGCTATCGGAGGGCGCTTCGATGTTGTACGAGCTATATTATGTTATGCACAAAGTTGCCAACGAGTGGCCGTGCATTAGAGAGCTAGGGGCGGAGCGGGCCGGCGTGAGTTAGGTAAATGCTATTTGCAAGTTGCCGTTCGCCTTAGCCTGCCTCTGTACTGTAGTGCTCTTGGGCTGCCAAATTGAAACGGGCCTTAACTCGAGCAAAATGAACGGTAGCTGCTCGGTACTTTCATGCCAGTCTCTTCCGTTTCCTTCACGGCACTAGGTGCATTTTCCTACTTCCTGACCTGTGACCTGCATTCAACTACAAACCTATTCATATCTTTCAATATTGATGTTAGACACGTATGCCTAATGGCTACTTTATTTTGAATAGAAAATATGTGACCGTTTGGACTTTAAATATTAAAACTGCTATTATATTGCAAATCAACTTCGATCGAATGCCCCATTTGAAAAGGGTAGGTCATCGTGGAATTTATTAAAATTGTACAATTCCATGACAAGGGTCGACCATCATTGCTTTGTTTACAGTATCTGTCTAAGCTGTTAGTTTGAAATTCGAACACTGCTTTTGTAACGACTAATGGTTTCATCGTACTGAAGGTTGGTTTCTGTTTGATCTAACTGATTTATCGAGTTGTTACCGAAACGACAGGAATTTAAGGGACAAACCCTTTCAATCAATTAGGGTCCGGATAGTTTCAATAGACCCGGGTAAAATTTGCTGTGTATTTCTAATTATTTAATTACCTTGAATGAATTTATCTAACGTTATATTATATCTTATAGAAACCTAGTGCCGTTGTCAAGCAAATTCTAATATTTCTGAGTCAGATGTTTAGGCGCTAGCTTTATTGCGTTGCGTAGTTAACGCATTGGAGTTGTCTTCAAGTTCGGATCGTGTCTTAATGTACTTTATACGGGCCCTATTCAGTGTTTCTGAGTGTTATTGAAAGGAATGAACACATAGATGACCCATTTTCATAAACACTCAATTCAGTTTAAATTTGAGCATCACGCTTTTTATTCGTCAATATGATTACACAGAAAACTGCATTAGTTACGAGTATAAGTGTAATTATGTACGTAGTTAATAAGATTACTACTTAGTCCTGAAATAGGTTGGAGGTATTCCAGACTAAAATGTAATTAGGTACGTAATATAGGTCAAACGTAAATTATGACTAATGTGGGTATGCCGTGTCGGAAAATAAGACTCGGAACTTAAATGGCTGGCATGGCTGAGTTGATCCTCTTGTCCAATTTCGTAAAGCACGCCATGCATGACCTACTTTTTGTCAGTCAATTATCCACAAAAAGCTCAAAGTTGTGGCTTGCTATCATATTATCTAGAGACAGGTTAGGGACTGAAAATTAAGGTATAGCGCATATTTTGATAAAAAAAATCTTTGATAATACAGAATTTGGGTTGAATGATGTACTTTATCATTCGTTTTATATTGACCACAATTTTTTCAGTGGACTCTATTGCATAGGTAATAACGGTGAACACTGGTAGCTAGAGTTACCCAAAGAATAAATTGCAGATATTGCTTGCCGCAGATAAAGTTTGCTCGCTTTATAAAGAAAATGGAGGCATTGAGTGGGTATAATGAGAAGATTTTAATGTTTGAATTTGCTATAAGTTTTTAAATGTAGTTCGTCTTCTTATTATTTCACTAGTCTAATTTTGTGTAAGTTAATTAGATTATTTCGATAATTGTTTAATGCCTTATTTTTGTGCAGGTACAAGGTTGAAGTCGCAGGGAAGAGCCTTCCCGTACTCACCACTTTGGACAAAGGCCGGTACGGAGTGATCGTGTTCGAGTCGCTATCCAAATACGCCAACATGGACAAGTGGAATCGCGAGCTCCTAGACAAGTACTGTCGCGAGTACTCCGTGGGAGTAGTCGGCTTCGCAACGCCTGGAGAGGAGACGCTAGTTGGGGCCCAGCTGAAGGGCTTCCCTCTGTTTATGCACACCAATCTCAGGCTTAAGGTATGTGTATACAGGACAGGCCAGTAATATCAAGTCGCTCTACAAATACGCCAACATGGACAAGTGGAATCGCGAGCTCCTAGACAAGTACTGTCGCGAGTACTCCGTGGGAGTAGTCGGCTTCGCGACGCCTGGAGAGGAGACGCTAGTTGGGGCCCAGCTGAAGGGCTTCCCTCTGTTTATGCACACCAATCTCAGGCTTAAGGTATGTGTATACAGGACAGGCCAGTAATATCAAGTCGCTCTACAAATACGCCAACATGGACAAGTGGAATCGCGAGCTCCTAGACAAGTACTGTCGCGGTACTCCGTGGGAGTAGTCGGCTTCGCAACGCCTGGAGAGGAGATGCTAGTTGGGGCCCAGCTGAAGGGCTTCTTTCTGTTTATGCACACCAATCTCAGGCTTAAGGTATGTGTATACAGGACAGGCCAGTAATATCAAGGCGCTCTACAAATACGCCAACATGGCCAAGTGGAATCGCGAGCTCCTAGACAAGTACTGTCGCGAGTACTCCGTGGGAGTAGTCGGCTTCGCGACGCCTGGAGAGGAGACGCTAGTTGGAGCCCAGCTGAAGGGCTTCCCTCTGTTTATGCACACCAATCTCAATCTTAAGGTATGTGTATACAGGACATGCCAGTAATATCAAGTCGCTCTTCAAATACGCCAACATGGACAAGTGGAATCGCGAGCTCCTAGACAAGTACTGTCGCGAGTACTCCGTGGGAGTAGTCGGCTTCGCAACGCCTGGAGAGGAGACGCTAGTTGGGGCCCAGCTGAAGGGCTTCTCTCTCTTTATGCACACCAATCTCAGGCTTAAGTTATGTGTATACAGGACAGGCCATCCTATTAGATCTAAATGATACTTAACTGTTATTCATTTCTCTCACAAGATTCAGTAGCATGGAATATCATCAATGTTTATAATTCAATTATTTTTAACTTGATCACTAGAAGTCAACGTAAACAACTAAACACTATGTAAACTTTGAACTTTGAAATCAACATCAACTACCAATTACTCTGTTATCCAGTGGAAAAGCCTGAAATAACTTGACTAAGCTTCAGAGGAATAAGAGACAAACAACAAAGTCCTAACCACCTCAGATTCCTATCTCAGTTACTTACAACTCGCCGCGATATGCTAATGAAATGGACGGCATTTCCATAATAAGAACTCTTTCTAATGGAAAACATCGCTCTAGCTTGAATTTATTATATTCTTTATACGCTACAAACTTTTTATTTGTTAATTAGTGTCTGTCTGAAAATATCGTTAGTATCTAAAGAGCTCGGATTTTTCACGGCAAAACAAAACACTAGCGTAATTTAGCCAGTGCTTGAAATATTATTTTATCGACACCTATCGAGTCTTACTAGAGTATATGACAGGTATTGCCTCAGTACATTTTTTCTTTTTTTATTCGATGGTACACCTAAAATATTACCCGAACTGATAATGAATTCTATAAATTTGCTCCCTTGACGTCAACTGAAGTTGAACGTACATTTAGTGTACATAAATGGATTTATAGTGATAAACGCAACTGTTTACTCCCAGAGAATGTTGAAAAGATAATGATCATCTACTCCTATCACTATTACCCAAATAAAATGTCTTGTGCTGCTGTGTGTACTGACGTAGATTTTGAAGAAGAAATTGCGTCTGTTTCTAATATATAGTAACTTTATACAAATGTTTTTATTAGTTTTATTACATATTAATTTTATTTGGTGACTTTTATTTCTTCTAGTTCTGAATTATCGATATCGATAAAATAATATTTCAAGCACTGGCTAAATTACGCTAGTGTTTTGTTTTGCCGTGAAAAATCCGAGCTCTAGTAATGACACATTACCTATTTATAAAATTGCTAATTGGCTCGTCTATTGTATTCTTGTCTTTTTAATGTTTGAGGTAAGTATTTGTAAAAGGTGAGTTAAAGAAAATATTAGAAATTTTTTTTTCTAGAGTTTTAATATAAACACGCTATACACAAATAATAGAAAAAAAATATAAATTATAATTTAAATGAATAAGTAACTGGATTTATTTGGATTACTAATTAAGAACACTCAATCCTTTGCCAAATTAAGTACGTGGATATACGAGAGAACAACATTCACGTTCATTATTATTTGTGTAGATAATCGACTTCTATAATCGATTTTTACAAAAACAAGGGGCACTCTAATCTCTTTAAATAACTTTACACTCTCGTTTAAATCAACCAATAAAGTGCAAGATAATCTCAGCGAGCTTTAGGTGTAAAAGGCATTAATCTTCTTAGCACATCGAACTCTCTATTCAGTGGCACTAAATGGACAGTTACTATAAGTACAGTACAGTTGCGGCTATTTGAACGCCATCACTATCGGCTAATTAGGTTGGCATCAAAGCTCTATGTTTATTACTCCCGACTTTATACCACTAGGTTTATTGAGCACGGACAGAATGCTAATATTGGCTAATTAAATTAATGTTGGTAATTGTTGATACAAAACTAAATTAATGTTCAATTAAAAAAAGTATAATAACTCTTACTCTTTAGACTTTATTAAACGATGTATACTTTGTATTATGTGTAAGAATATGTTTGGGAAGACTTAACTCAGGAGCGCTTGTTAATAATTAACCATTTTGGCGTCAAGTTTCAAGCACAAATTTTGCTCCTCTGACGCTACATGAATATACACAAAGTTATGGAGCTAAGCAGTTTATTGTTTTCCGTGTACAATTTCCAACAACTCTGGTGTCTCCACGAAAGTAATATTGTAAAAGAGAGCCTCATAGAAGCCCGATGCGGTAAAGAAGCATTTTTGGAAATAAGTTCCTTATCGGACGGTTGGTGGGGGCTAGCTGATGAAAAAAAGTACAAGGTTTAACCGTTAAGAAAACCCGTCACAACCCATACGATTGAGAGATATTCAATTAGAATGAGGATGATAGACACGGATAGGAACACGGACACAGACAGAGGCACGAACAAACATAACATAATATAACATAACATTATTTACAATATTTGTTTTACGTTTAGCGTATATCGTTATTGTTTTAAGTATTCAGCATTAATTACATATCTACTTTCTTGATTTTCATTTGAAACTTTGTAATCAGGATGCGACATTGAACCCGGCGTCGCCGGTGTTGCGGCTGGCGCGAGCGGGCGAGACGGCCTGGGGCGCGCTGCCCGGCGACCACTGGACCGTGTTCCGAGCCAACAGCTCCACCTACGAGCCAGTCGCCTGGGCGCTGCGTCAGAATGACTACGGCGCTACCGGTAAGATTGCCAAGTGATCCATTACACAGGCGTCGCCCAATGCTGCGGCTGGCACGAGCGGGCGAGACGGCCTGGGGCGCGCTGCCCGGCGACCACTGGACCGTGTTCCGAGCCAACAGCTCCACCTACGAGCCAGTCGCCTGGGCGCTGCGTCAGAATGACTACGGCGCTACCGGTAAGATTGCCAAGTGATCCATTACACAGGCGTCGCCCAATGCTGCGGCTGGCACGAGCGGGCGAGACGGCCTGGGGCGCGCTGCCCGGCGACCACTGGACCGTGTTCCGAGCCAACAGCTCCACCTACGAGCCAGTCGCCTGGGCGCTGCGTCAGAATGACTACGACGCTACCGGTAAGATTGCCAAGTGAGGCATTACACAGGCGTCACCCAGTGCTGCGGCTGGCGCGAGCGGGCGAGACGGCCTGGGGCGCGCTGCCCGGCGACCACTGGACCGTGTTCCGAGCCAACAGCTCCACCTACGAGCCCGTTGCCTGGGCGCTGCGTCAGAACGAATATGGCGCTACCAGTAAGATATTCTTTAAATGACGGAAGTATAAATTAGCACGCCCGATTTAAATTCAGGCAGATGTGGATAGATGTACATTAAAAGGTCACAGAATTCACTAACGATTTCGCCTAAGCCTAGCATGCGACACGGTGACGTTTCTTTTAAGCGACCGATTTAGTACTCCGGGTGTCACACCGGGTGACGTTGATAGGTGTGCAATCGTGTACCCAGCGTGTAGCGCTACGGAATACCTATCATGTGAATGTTTGTGAGACCGGTTTGCTTTATAATGGTTGATAAAACAAAATAAAGTGCATGTATCCTTACAGAATATTTCCAAAATAGCTTTTCCCTGCGACGCGCGACGGTGACGTTTCTTTTAAGCGACCTAGTTAGCACTCCGGGTGTCACCGGCTGACGTTGATAGGTGTGCATGCAGCGTGTCGCGCTGCGGAGTATCATGTGACTATTAGTGACACTAGATTCATTTATAACGTTTGTCATAATAAAACGAAATACCTCAATGAAAATTAGAATATAGTACAATTTACTCACAGAATGTTTCGTTAGTTTGGTAAACGCCAAATCTCTCATATTATTATTTGAATTTTGTTTCTGTATTTCCTCTAGTTCTTTATATTCAGCGTTTCGTAAACAATGTATATCGCCGCCATACATTCTGCGACGTATTATTTAAGGCACATTGTCTCCTTATGTAATGTATCTGTTTTTGCGTATGGTAGATAAAACAAAATATCAGATGGGGCAATATTACTCTCCCGAAAAGGGGTGCGAATATTATCAAAACATAAAAAAAGATCAAATTTTGCAATAAGTAAACTAATCAAAGTAGATACACTAGATGAGAAGATCTACGTAGCTACAGATATCTAGATGTGATAAAAAAATTGTCTAGCTAATGGCTTAAATTCGTGACCATTACCTATATTGCGCATACTAATTACTAAATATCCGTTCTAGGTGTTAACAAAAAAAAACACTGTTTCCTAACTGAATTATATTTTATACCGTTTTTCACATTTGTTATATTAATAAAAATGGATTATAATCATAACAGGAACGAAACACACGCAGCGTTCCGGACGAACAAATATAACGTGTTAAATATTCACGAGTCGTTCGCTTCGACCAAATTAAAATCTTCGGGGAGCGAACTGACTTTCGAAATAAAAACTCTGCAAATGGGATATTAACAGTTCACGCTATATAAGGTTCATTGTATCATAGCAGTTAGCATTTATTATACAATGTACACTCGTTTTAGAAATGCTATCCAGTGAAAGTTAGGATTCTAATTAAGTATCTATAACTTATGTATAAAGTCGTCGCGAGATATTCTACAATAATACTAACGATATGACTTGTGCTATGCCCTAACATGTTTAATATATGGCTACCGTAACTACCGTATCTGCGATTATAACTCATCCAAGTATGTACTTAACTTACATAAACATAAATACCTACTCTGTATTGCAAAAAAAAACACACGAAATACAAGTTACAAACAGTAAAAGTAGAGGTAAAACAATTGGCGGTCTTATCGTCAAAATATTTGCATTGAATTAATTATATTATAATGATTATCCTTGCACGTCATGTTATATAAAATCACATACGTGCAAGGTGTAACAAAAATGCTGGTGATTCTTTTAAGGGCATAATTGGTATCGTATTCTTATTACGAAAAAGTAAGAAAAAAATTTTTTCGCGTGAAAAATTTTTGATTTTGTATGGAGGGTCGGCCGGCTGGGACCACCTGTCCCATAGAAAAAAATTTTTTTTTTCGATACAAAAAATTTTTTCTCCTACTTTTTATTAGTCTTAATACGATACCAATTATGCTCTTAAACGGATCACCAGTATTTTTGTTACACCCTGTATTACATTAAAAAAAAGATTCGGCCTACATCGGCACTGTTGGATAATCTTTGTCACTTTATATGGATTATCATTTAAGTACATATAAAGATATTAGGTACCTAAAGCATTTCTTTTCTAATAATAATAAAAAAATCCGCGATAATCCGAACCGTCGTCAAAAGCGGATTAGACTAAGTACGCATACTTAACGTTTATTCGACTTATCGTATTCATCTTTGATTGTTTTTTATTGCAAAAGATTAGGAAACAAAAGGATGATCCTTGGCTGTGAGTACTTTCTTTAGTAGGTTCTCTGGGATATGCAAAACATGTTTTTTACAGTCTTAACTAAGCAGAATCATATCTGCATGTCTGGTAATGTTTTCTGAGGTTGTTTTGAAACATACCTAAGTATATGAACTATCACTGGGCTATGAATTATGATATTATTGGATGATTATGGATTTTATATAGGTAACATTTTATGGACTTGTAAATTAAACTCACCAAAAAGATTAACAAAAGCTATCGCAAGTTAACCGTTTATATGTCCGAAAGTACAATCGAGTGAACTCTTTTATTTTTGAGTGAAAATTTTACTTACCACATTTGGTAATTCCCTAACGGAGTTTTTTTATGTTTATCTTATTCTAATTATGTTCCCCTTTTTATGTCCTGCTGCAATTGGTATACCTATGAAGGCGGCCACATAACAACGACCCTCACATCCCAATTATTTTCAGAGGAGCGATTGCCGCTAGCAACGGCGATCCAAGACCACGGGCGACTGGACGGCATCCAGCGCGTGCTATTCGGCTCCGGGTTGCAATTCTGGCTCCACCATCTGCTGTTCCTCGACGCGCTCAGCTACCTCAGCCACGGCCAGCTCAGCCTCAGCTTGGAGCGGTGGATACTGGTCGATATCGATGACATCTTCGTTGGCGAAAGAGGTGAGGTCGTACTGGAGTACTGAACACATAGTAAATAAGCAGTTTTATTATACTTAAAGTAAAATTGTATGTATTACCTGCGATTGCTCTTAAATTGACTTTAATAACGTATCGTATGGCATCACTGTGCGCATAATATAAACAGAACAAAATAAATCAGACTGACAAGCACTCTAAATTGTTATTTGCTGAATTAAAACTCGAAAGGAACAAATCCATAGTTCAGACTTCGGGGCGTTCATAACGTAACATTCATTACATTTGCATCCCCTTTCATGGAAATTACCAATTATATACAGATTAATATGAAAGTGCATCGAAACCACACCTCATTGTGTCGGACATTTCCCGACGATTCCGAATGTAATTGGGACTTTCGAAAGTTTAAAGCCAGTTGGGTATTAGTTAGCTTGAGCTCGATGCACGGTAATGCCGATAACTGCTCCGTTTGAGCTAGTTTACTTTTCTAACATCCGATACTATCATATAGGTATTAACATATAATGATGCTGAACAAATTTTCCAAATGCTTTAGCAATATTTGGTGAACATTCGCCATAACGTTTATAATGGCTAGTTTTACGATAAAAATAATTAGGTAGTTTATGTGGTGACGTTATCAAATATCTAAATCATTAACTGGTACATGTTTGTACAATCCTTGAATCTGTTTCCAATTCAAATATCACATTCACCAATTTAATTCAATGCTGCGGGCAAATGTTATTTTTAATTTTGTACCCGAAATTGTCAGTATTGTTATACTTATTTATTCGGAAGCAGATTCCCCTGTTCCGCCTCGGGCTATTTTGTATTTTAATCATAACAACATAAAGAAAATTCATTTCCTCGAACATGAACCTCATTATACACCGATAAACACGATTCGGGATTTTTTTCATTCTAATTCTTAGTTAAAATAACAAAGGCAAGGATGGGTAGTTAGAAACGTTTTTTCGGACCCTGAATAATTAGTATTAGCGTTAAGTAGGTACATGTTTTGACACAACCTACTCAGCAAGTAAAGAATCTCTCGGAAAAGCATCCTCGACTATCGATCTACTTTTGATTTGGCTTATAAGGGACTAAATTGTTCAATGGGTAATAATATGCTACTTTCCTATGAAGTCAAATCAGCTACTCTTTAGCAAACGTCAAAACGATTTGTTGGAGTTTATACGGTAGATTTATAATATGAGACGTCACAATACTATATGATAAATACATCTCCTTTGTAAAAAAAACTATTTTAAAATCATTTAAAGTGCAAACACATGTTAAACCTGGATTTTTCTGTGTAAGTATTTTTGATTTTTTTATTTTGTGAATGTAACAAAACAATTAAGTTTATTTATTGGAAAATAGCCTGTATTATCAGCTAAACTTTAATAATTTGTTATATTCATAAGTTTTTATTACGCTTCATTGTTCCGTGAACGTATGAGATAATAATTCTCGACGTCAATGTTCCCTGCCTCACCGTCATATCGAACGAACTGATTCATTAGATATTCTCGTTCTAAGGAGAATTTAATATCCCCGTCTATACGATAGGTAACTTGATGCCTAAAGCCTGCAATCGACTTCGTTAAGAATCGATGTGTAATCCTATTAACGTATGATTACTAAGCGTTTATCATTAATATTTGCATACTAGTAAATAGTACCTACGTTGTTATTGTTATTAAATGCCACGGTGTTATATTATAATAAATGCTATAAATATAGATCTAAGCGCGTTTGAAATACCAGGTGGGAATGTAATGGAAATTTTGCATTGTTATGCGTCACGTTAGGACAGACTATAACCTTTGATTACACAAAATTATCCGACTTTATGAAACCAAGATACTACTTAGTAACCCCCTTATTTATAAACGTCTCTCAGGCCTCAGTTAATTTCTGTTTAGTCTGCGTTTAGTGACAGATAAGGTCAAAACATAAATTAACTAATTGATCCCTGAGAGATATTTATGAATAAGGGGTAAGACATAGTGATCTTAAATTAAGCATTATACATGATAAGTTTTTCGGCGAAACTTCGCAGATTTCCAAATTTGAGATTGCAATGATTAAACTTCATCATCATCATCTCAGCCATAAAGCCATAAGACGTCCACTGCTAAACATAGGCCTCCCCTTTAAGGGGGGGTTTGCCATACGCGCCACGCTTGGCAGGCGAGTTGGCGCGCGCAGTTTTTTTTTTGTTTATTGTTGTTTAGGCTTTCGGAAGATGCTGCTGCCCATCTCCCGGTACTATACTTACTAACTACTAATACCAGGTTAAAAGCTATTACCGCGGTTATTGCGAAAAATACGTTATTAAACTCTACTTGCAGTGAATTTCAAATCATGCTTGCATTCTAATTTTATCTCATGACACTTGTTAACACGGAATTCACTTAAAATCTCAAAGAACACTGTTTAACTGAAGCTTTCATACTCAGGTACTCGCCTTCACGAAGAGGATGTGGCAGCTCTCCTGGCCTCGCAGGCCGCGTTACAACGACTGGTGCCAGGATTCAGGTTCAACCTCGGCTTCAGTGCCAGGTACTATCATCACGGCACGGCGCTCGAGAACAGGGGAGACGACGCGCTTCTCAAAAACAGGGAACACTTCAACTGGTAATACTACATTTTTAACCACTAATCATGTCTCATGTCATGTCACAGTTTAACTCCGGTATTTTATTGCTACGACTAGCCATACGTTTCGGAAGGCGTATGCTTTCATTTCTTATGACTGAGAGAATTTGTCCGCTTTGACGAAATATTATTATTAATAAAATAACATCACAACAGTTTAAGTTCCAAAATTTAATTTACTAAAATTACAGTTTAAAAGAGAATTACATCCGCCTGTCGAATATCTCAGGCTGCTCTACCGCATGTTGAAATATTTTTAAATTCATACCAAAGATTGATCACAACTTATTGTTGTTGATTACGAAACAGAAAATCTACAAGTTGATCGACCCATAAATGTACTGTGTTATTTACCGAACACACGCGCTCCGATTTATAATTTAGATAAGTGTAGTAACATTATGCTAAATGGCCTATTCACGTCAGTTTTATACCTAGTAGTAGAGTAACACGCATCTTTCACGTTCGTTATTAAAAGTGAAGTTATTTCATAAATGCATTTTCACCTTTATCTTTTATAAAAAGTTGCGCTTGGCAATTCTTTTATCGGTAAGAAATAGTTGGGAGTGCCTGTGCATTCCGCCCGTGCCTTGGTTTAGAACAAATGAGGTCGCTTGGATGGAATGGCGTAGGCAATATTTCTGAACGATAAAATACCTTTTTACAAGTAAGGGCTTAGAAAATGCATATTTTGAAACAAGATATTTATTTTTAGCTGGGTCTTTTCAGTGCGCCCGGCATCACAAAATACTTAAGGATAGCTTTATTAATTATTGCGTAGGTGTGGCATGAAGGCAGAGTAAAACACGTGTCTAATATAAAGGGAGACGCTGCCTTTCAATAATATTTGATTACTGATTTTAATGAGTGTGGCTGTAAAATTAGTGTGTTTTGTAGCACACTTGAGACATATTCTTGGGTCCAATATATTCGTATGTCAACGCGCTCATTTGTACTGTTATGGCAAGTTACAATATATCAATTTAAACTGGGTTAGTAGCACCTTATAACTTATTACATAACTACCTAATTAATAATTTAAGGTAATTAAGTATATTAAGCTGCCGTCTAAGGAAGGACTTGTAATGAATTCAACCATTTAATAATACATTAGGCTCTGGTTCATTATAAAATAAGTACAAGTCGGGTACAAACTTATAATTATCCCTAGAACAAATGATGCAGGTACCCCTTGTACTCGTGTAGCGTGAATGATATAAAGGGTACTCAAACATGTGCGAACAATAGAGATAACATGGACCAGATAAAACGAATGATGAATTCGCGCTAGAACGTTGCCGTGTTTGCCGTGCGTGTTGTTTGATGACCGCATACAAAAACACACATAAATATTCAATATAAGTACATACCACAAAATAAAACAATACCGCAACAAAAGTTGAAACGAGCTCGCAACTACGGCAAAAACTACCAACCAACTAAACTAAACCTAGCCTGTGACACTTTTGCGTCACTACGGTCATTTTGATTTATCGTTCCTAACTTTTCAGGGCGCAAAAACCTTATTTATTTCTCGGAGTGGTTTAAGCGGAGCGCGGGTTGACCGCAAAAACTTCAACTATTTGTTTAGTAACATTTTACACAATTATTAGGTAACTTTTTATTTATGAAATTTACTTGCAGAAAATATCGGTAATTTGTGTCATATATAACTGCCATTTGTTATCTATATTTCGTTTATATAAGATTAGAAAAATCTTCTGGGAAAACGATTTTAAAACTCGCCAGATTGCCTTTTATTGTCTTAATCATAGGCCAGGTTTAAATCCTATCTTAAAAAAGCAACGTAACTATATAAATAAATAACAATTTGTATTAATTACAGTGTAACTATTAGTGGACCGCGTAATCACGTGTGTGATCGTTAATTACGATGAAATATAATTATCACCTTCGTGTCTAACTAACATTTAGTATTTCTCACAGTACTAACACCGTCCTTGTGTAAATCACTTCATTGCTATTCATTTTTGAAATTAAATTATGCCTTTCGAGGATTTAAATACGTACAATAATAGTAAGTTGATAATCATAGATTGCCAAAAATAGTTCAGCAATGTCTTAACTACAGCATCCTTGATTGTACCTTCTGTATTAGAAGCATGTTTGTGTGTGTAAAACATGTTCACTGAGAATGTGTTATCATGCAAATTTGCATTAGTTTCGCTTTAAGCTGCTTTTGCACAAAGGCTGTAGAATTCGTCGCCAAGGATTGGTACGAGGTACGAACGTGGTCTAAGTCGACAAAGTACGTACTCTATATTCCGAGGATAATAACTTGACGTATATGAGTGTGATTTTGCCGCGGCTTGATTTACGGTTTGAAAGTCGCAGTTTCGTTCGAAATTCGAACGACATTCTCATGCCAAATGCCAACCTGCTTATAAATTTATCCAATTTAGGATCGTGTGTACAAAGAGCGGCTTCCGTCTTTAAATGTGTGCCTAATTATTATCCAATGCGTGCAGACAGAACGATTTGTTTGTTATTTATTTATTTATCGTATGGCAAGTGGGTACACTGTCTACATTACATTATATTTAATTTTGTTTGTTGAGACAAAAAGATCAGCATAATATTCGACCAATATTTTAGATGAAATCGGAGATGTGCTTTTACAGAAATTAACCTTTATTTCTAAATAGCGACTTCATATGGGTGAAAAGTGTAATTTCTACTGGCACTTTCATACCAATAAAATTGCTATGGGGTTGTATGTCGGATTACGGAGTATGCTGTTCGTGTGTCAGATTTTAGTTTGTTTATGTACAGTCGCCATCAAATATATCGGAGCGGCCAAGGTACTCAAAATATCTGAACATGTACTTTATCGCCTTCACACCAGAGGCATTGTTAAGACTATTGTATTTGTACATAATTCATACCATACCTAATTGATGGAAAATTTATATATTTCATAAAGCTAGCTGACACTGACAGGTGGCAGTGTCAATTTCGTTAATACGATCACGTCCCCGAAATTTAATTAAAATTAGCAGACAGACTTGTTGAACGTCAACGTTTTCAGTAAATTCAAGTAATAGGTAAGTAGTTACTTATTTATTTTTCTGCGTCTAATCGAACGAGCGGAAGCGTAAGCGAAGCGAGTTCTTACCAACAACTTCTGGTTACTGGGACGTCTCGGCATTTCGATGGCATTTTGATTTTGAGAGTGTGCAACGATATTTTTAGTCACGTTTTTCTGATCTTTATGAAATTTGTTGGGGTTGTACGAGTAGCAGAGATACATAAAATTTGAGAGCTAGTTTATGAGCTGGATCGATCAAGGGGTTGTGGACTTAGAATATGGGTCTTGTTATATTGGTCATCTCGTTTGCAAGTTAAGCGCGAGTTCTCAGTTCGAGGCGGACTACTAGTTTTCGACCCATTACCAAGTATTAGCGGTGTAAGCTGCACAGTTACCAATCGGCCGCCGCGGGGTGAGGTAATTCCGATCGGGGCGGGGCGTAGCGTAGCGATTCTGTATGAAATACTATTATTTATTCTGTGCCCAAACTAAAGACACAATTATAAATGTCACCTCCATCTAGTAACCAATAGCCTACTAGTACA
Organism: Pammene fasciana; assembly: GCA_911728535.1. Taxonomy (NCBI): domain Eukaryota; kingdom Metazoa; phylum Arthropoda; class Insecta; order Lepidoptera; family Tortricidae; genus Pammene; species Pammene fasciana. The sequence continues at coordinate 8,859,351 of OU452279.1, forward strand.
CTAGACGTTACTAGATGGAGCTGAAATTTCCTCTTACATTTTGGGTATCTTTAAGTGGCTCTCGGATAGATGGCGTGATAGACTTAAGCTTCAAAAAGTTCTTAGACTGTGCTGCTCTAATATATTAAAAAAATTAAGTCGAATTGAGAACCTCCTCCTTTTTTGAAGTCGGTTAATAAGTTACTCTGTGACAAAAGTCTGCTACCGAATATTTCAATTGAATATATTTTCCGTTTTTGTGGAATTAAACGCTAATAGGTACCTATTCAACTTGGCGACATACGGCACGGCATTAAGATGGTTAAGAAGTCTTTGAATCAAATGGAGATCGATTGGGATTGGGAGTCATGCCTCCTACTTCTTAAGCTAGAGCTTACACTAAGCCTGTTGTGTTGTGAGTTCGTATCCTAAACTCCATTAATTATTACTTATTGTTTTCTTTTTACCTCAGGTATACATTAACGGTATAAACGATTTTATTTCTGACGTTGTACTACCTTACATTATAAGAAAGGATTCTATTAAATTTGACCTGTACTTGTTTAGAATGTTTTTACAACTTCTACGCTATCCAATCGTCCAGTCGGGGACAGATGCAAGTCATTACTCTTGTCCAGTTCAGGAACTTAAAAAACTAGGATATACTTATATCCATTCAAAGCAAAAAAACCTGGTTAGCAGCAATGATATTTACTATGGATGGGTTATCCTCTAACAAAATGTGCATAAAAAATACTTCCAAAGTTATTTCATAACCTAGCAATGCTTCCGTTATATTTATCTATTTTGACAATTATTACATCTTTGTCACTCTCATCTCATTGTTAGAAAATTATAGTTTGTCTCTTTCTCACGCTGGTGACGGCAGCTCATTGGCACGTCCGCATATCTCGCTTGCCGGTACGCGACTAGTGACAATTGTTTGAATTCACTCATTTTAAGGGCTTCACTTTTGGAGCGTGCATAACCTATCTGTCATTATTATATAATATCATAAGTTAGCAGCAGTAGTGGTAAGCAGTAGTGGTATACTAATGATTAATTATGTGTCCTTAGGTTTTGCCACATGTGGAACCACCAGCAGCCGCACCTCTACAACAACGTGTCGCAGCTGGAGTCCGAGATGATGCTCAACAAGCAGTTCGCCGTCTCGCACGGGATCCCCACCAACTCGTGCTACTCCGTGTCCCCGCATCACTCGGGGGTGTACCCGGTGCACGAGCCTCTGTACGAAGCGTGGAAGAAGGTGTGGGACGTGAAGGTCACCAGCACTGAAGAGTACCCGCATTTGAGGCCCGCTAGGTAAGCTGTTACATACATGCTGGTTGTAGGGAGCTGAAACCGATGATATACACAAATAGTTGTCCGTGTCGCACGGGAACCCTGCCAGTTCATGCTACCCTGTGTCGCCACGCTACGAGGGCCACTACCGCTAAATGAAGCTTAGAAAGGAATGGGACGTAAAAGACACCAGAGAAATGGGCCATTCAACATTTTGACCGACACAAACCGTCCTCAACTTTTAAATTTCATTTCGAAATATTGTCTACGGTTGCCGCGATAGTTATTCATGAAATAAAACAACTTTCAACCCGTGACCACGAACGCTGTAAAGTGTTCGAAACGTCGGGATGTAATTTAAATTCAGTATACGCGATATAATCCGTTCAAAGTTGTTTTATTTCATTTTGAAATTCCACCTTTAAATAATGACTTCTCTGTGTTTCTCTTTATGGTGTATGTTGGAACATTCGAGCCCCCACCTATTAAACCAAATAAACAGAATCTAATTTGGAACACTATAATGATTTCAGCGCTAAACTATTAAAATGTCCCATATCACGTCACATCGCCTACCGGGAAGGTAAGCTCATTAAACTATCGAAGATTGTCGCTTTGAACTAAGGCGTCCCGATTAATTTGCATTAGTTACTTGTACTTTGTGTGCCCATACTACGGGATGGGATGTATACTCTTCAAAATATTCGTACATGTAATTTGAGAATACCTAGGAAAGCTCATTAAGCCTTGGAAGTGTAAATGATTATCTACTTCACGCATAAAATTTATGAGTTATATTTAATGTTATTCTTAGTTAATATAAATGATCGGTGGGTAGGTATTTACATGCGAAGATAAAGGCGAATTGAAATTGTCGTTTTATTTAATATATGTGTCACGCTTATGATTCGCAAAAAATATCTTAATTACTAATGTCGATGGTCATAAATAATGTCGTATTGTCACGTCTTTATCTCACGTCTTTGTAGTAACTATTCTATTGTTCTTTTTCATTAGGTAGATTGTTATAATACTTTGCACGTATTACGTTTCGTAGGTACGTAAGTACTTACACATTGTTTCTCCAAAATAAGACTGTTATCACTTATCACTTTTCATCCATAAGGTAAGGATTCATGATTTATTATATAGCCGAAATAGACAAGCTTACCTATCCATTTTACTTATTCCAAACAGCATTTAGAACGACGTACGTACGTCATTAATTCGAGATTACCTTGTTGTATAACGTTCCCTATTTGTTATCCCTAAAAATATACCGTGGTTGTGTAAGAGCCGTTGTTGAGTGCTCTGACATGATGACATCCCCTTTTATTTTTCCGCTGAAACTGCTAAACCTTTAACCCTTGTTAGTGTTCCTGGGGTTACGTTTGATATATTTTGATACAAAGGGTAATCTTACCTGCCTGTCGACCCTTAAAAATATCACTGGACATTTTATTTCACGTAATAATATCTGCATTACGGTCACAAATCCGGCTAAGCAGCGCAGCGCCAACTTATTTAAAAAACATTAGCTGTTCACACGTGACACTTTTTTCCGCAAGTGGGATTTGGGAATTGTTTTGGTTGTTCCTTTATAAATATAAATGCGTGTTTTTGCACCGTCGGGATAATGACATGCTTACATGATTACGGGACGTGATTCGTTGGCCTACCTTTGTAATTTTTAAAAACGTTAACTGATTTGTTACGACATTAAAAACTGATACGTTATTATTAAAACTATCGAACACTCCCCTGAGTAATATAGTTACACAAAAAATATGTAATAGTTTGTGGTATTATAGTTTATTTCTCGATTACTTGATATTTGAATAGCACTAGAGTTTTCGTTGCAGACAAAGCCGCAAGCAAATTGTAGTATTTTATTAGTTACAGTACTCTTTTGACAGAAAATCTTTTAAAACCCCTATTAGCCTGTAATTTATTACAGACTAATTTGCCTGTGATCGGTGATTTGCCCATTTAACACCAGACAATCCCTCAGATTACGACGCGGCTTCCGACACAGAGGCGTCTTGGTGCTGCCTCGGCAGACGTGCGGCCTCTTCACTCACACGCTGCTACTGGAGCGGTACCCCGGCGGCCGGCAGCGCCTCGACCACTCCATACAGGGCGGCGAGCTGTTCCAGACCGTCATCAACAACCCGGTACGATAAAACCTCGTCATGGTGCTGCCTCGGCAGACGTGCGGCCTCTTCACTCACACGCTGCTACTGGAGCGGTACCCCGGCGGCCGGCAGCGCCTCGACCACTCCATACAGGGCGGCGAGCTGTTCCAGACCGTCATCAACAACCCGGTACGATAAAACCTCGTCATGGTGCTGCCTCGGCAGACGTGCGGCCTCTTCACTCACACGCTGCTACTGGAGCGGTACCCCGGCGGCCGGCAGCGCCTCGACCACTCCATACAGGGCGGCGAGCTGTTTCAGACCGTCATCAACAACCCGGTACGATATAACCTTGTCATGGTGCTGCCTCGGCAGACGTGCGGCCTCTTCACTCACACGCTGCTACTGGAGCGGTACCCCGGCGGCCGGCAGCGCCTCGACCACTCCATACAGGGCGGCGAGCTGTTCCAGACCGTCATCAACAACCCGGTACGATATAACCTTGTCATGGTGCTGCCTCGGCAGACGTGTGGCCTCTTCACTCACACGCTGCTGCTGGAGCGGTACCCCGGCGGCCGGCAGCGCCTCGACCACTCCATACAGGGTGGCGAGCTATTCCAGACCGTCATCAACAACCCGGTACGATATAACCTTGTCATGGTGCTGCCTCGGCAGACGTGTGGCCTCTTCACTCACACGCTGCTGCTGGAACGCTACCCTTCGCCACATAGACACACAGTATCTATAATACTCCACATCCAGTGATTTTCCGCCACAGTCGTTACACCGTTAGTACAGGTTGCGAGATCACGTAGGTGCGTAATGAGGATGAGGATGTCGTCCTTGTGAGATATCATCTTTTCCGGTGCTAACTACGCGGGCTCAATTCGACTTGTATTTTATGACAGAACCTGACATGGCGACAAATCAGCTATTTTCACCACACGTGTTTTTAAGCTTGACGTAGAAATTTTTCATAAAAAGGGTGAAAGATTAAATATGAGATTCTTGTTTCCTTATTTGGAGTACTTAAATTATTCAGCCAAGCCACTTTAACGTATTGTATGACAGAGACAACATACCCAGTCGTGGCAGTCGTCAATATCTTATAGCATAGTACGAGCCATTCAGATTTTACTGCCGACCTCGTAGCGCTAGTAGTGTAAACATTATTATTATCGCAATGACATGTGTATCGTAAGAACTGTTATCTTTATTTTGACCGCGACATATGTTAATGTCCGTTTACTGTAACGATCATGAATAACTTCCATACATTGATTATTGATGGATGTAGCACTTTTGGGCGCTTATCAATTATTCTTTGGGTCACTTCAAATGGTCCTCTACGAACTTTGACCTATGCGGACTCTAAAATAGTTTGTTTGAAAATGTTTAAAATATTATTGATTTCTATTCTATTTTTATTTTCCTGGTTTCAGTTACGCTTGACGAGCATTGATGTGAAAATCCTATTGATGAATAAAAATAACAACGAATTTTTATTCATGTAACTTTTTGTGAGTAAAGCTGGTTTATATTGTTCTCACTATGCGTTAAATTACCGATATGTTACCTCAATGTCAATACAGACAAGTAGGTAACAGGTCAGTAGGTATTCCACTATCTAACAAAATACACAAGTATCACATCACACACCTAAATACCTACTTGTATCGGTGGAGATTATGCGTTCACTACACTGTAAATGTAAACTATGAACAGAATGATTACCTAATTAATTGGACTGGTCTAATTGCAATTGACACGTATTCATTTTAAATTCTTATTTCGTGTAGGTATAAGTACAATTAGCATATACCTAACAGTGTTGAAGCTAATTAGGTTTGGTTTTCGCTCCGCATTTGATGACATGTAAGGTAATGGTCACTAAAAACCTAGATTATCGGCATTAAAATCGCTTTGACCATATCTAACCTATGCATTGCCAGAGTATCTTAACACATTATCAATGATTACAATTGTAAATTGTGTATTTGTTAACAGATCAACATATTCATGACGCACATGTCCAACTACGGGAACGACCGGCTCGCGCTCTACACGTTCGAGTCCGTGGTGAAGTTCCTACGGTGCTGGACCAACGTGAGACTGGCTTCGGCGCCGCCGCTCGCTCTAGCAGAGACCTACTTCCAACTGAGGCCGGATGAGCTGAGTCCTCTATGGGGGGTAAGTTCCTTAGTCTTGCTCTCATGAAGCACATGTCCAACCATGGGAAGGACCGGCTCGCGCTCTACGCGTTCGAGTCCGTGGTGAAGTTCCTACGGTGCTGGACCAACGTAAGACTGGCTTCGGCGCCGCCGCTCGCTCTAGCAGAGACCTACTTCCAACTGAGGTCGGATGAGCTGAGTCCTCTATGGGGGGTAAGTTCCTTAGTCTTACTCTCATGAAGCACATGTCCAACCATAGGAAGGACCGGCTCGCGCTCTTTTTATTAGGCACATAATTTTATATGTAAGATTGACTTCGCCATCGTTGCATGTTCTGATAAAAACGTACGTTCAACTGCGGCGATACGAGCCCAGAGGACATTCCCTTGCAAATATTGTTTTTGAGCCCGGGGACTCGGTCACCACAACCTATTTCCAGACCTTCTGTAGGCAAGCGTGGACTTCGAAATCGCTATCTCATATCATTATATCAAGCTGCAATTATTCTGCAAGCATCAAGCTGTAATTATGTTTTAGTATGAAAAAAGTAATTATATTTAAACACGCTCACACGCACGTTATGACACGCTCAAAATCAGGAAAATTAAAAGTAAGTATACGCGATTAAGTCCCGTGTTTTGTCAAAATAATTATATTTAAATTTGCTATGAACATAAAACTGACAACCTAGCGTTCCTGAAAGGATGCTTCAAATTAGATTGCTCCGCACTTATACTCGTAAATGTCCTCGACTTCTTTGTATTCAAACATCTCGATAAAAAAACCCATACTCTTCCGTAATGGAAGTCATATCGCAAATACAATATCCCGGTATTGACACAACGGAATTGCATCGTCTTATCGCGTGCATACGATATCGGAATCGCCGCAGCCATGTTCCGCAATATCCTGTAAATAAATTGTCTCAACCTGCATGTTCATTTCCTCTCACCGTTCTGTAGCCGAGTGTACAGAGTTCTATACATATTCATACAAGTTTATATCAGTATATAATATCTTGTTTGCTCAGTTTGCAATTATTATTGTATTTAAAGGCAAACTATAGGTAGGTATATTTACGATTTTTTTGTAATGTAAAATTGGCATGATGTAAGTGATTTCATGTAGTTGCTATCAACTTACGTGTTATTTAAATAATTGATTATGATTATTACTATTTTATGTTTAATATCGTAACAAATTATGCTCGTTAGTATTATGTGAGTAAAAGAATGAAACAGAAAAGCTGCGCACCATCGATGTCTTCTGGCAAATTACGAAATAACGAAACTGAAAAATCGGATGTAATATCAATCCATAACAGAATCGACTTGGAAGTATGAAGTGAAGCGGTTCGGAGAATATTTTTCCTTCGGCACACACAAGCTATTTTAATATTCCAAACATCTCCAGTACATGATTATTCTTATGTTAAATATTACAGGATGGTATCGGAACCGTTTCGGCGTATGAATCAATATGTATTACGGGCGCACTCTGTACTGTAATCTCTCATCCGCCTTTCCGCCTGGCTGCTGATAGAGGGCTCGAAAATCGCGAAAAACTTGGGTGATGGGAGCGCGATGGGTGATATATAAAAAACTTTTTTATGATTTATTACCTTCTCACTCGCGGTTAGACCGAGTTGTGTATGAATTTACATACCTGCTTGTTTGCGTTTATTTGATGGCTAGAAATGTAAATTTTGGAGAATATTGAAGCGAACTTTTTCTCTTAACATATAAACAAGGTTTCTATTTTATTTTTGGTGTATGCTATTTATTTGAACTTCGTATAAGTATTTAGGGTTTGAAGTTGAGGTAAAATTTAAACAGTTGCATATCTGATTAACTGAAAGGAATATGCGAAATTAGGTTCCCAACCTACTAATTCCCGTTCTTTAACTACGATAAAATTAACATGTATTTTATCCGGTATTATGTATTATTCATTTCTTTTTTTAATAATATTAAAGCACGCATTAAAACTTTAATACGTGGGTTAATAATTAAAAAAAATACGACCCAGTGCGCGTCGAGCTCGAAGTAACAATTAATTAAGTGTGTTCGAACAAAAAAGTAACATTATGTTTAATAATTTGACCCGACTTTATGCGGCACACGAATCGCCTAGGTACGACTATTTTATAATGTATGTTAGTTCAATTCAATGGAGAATTACAACTGCTTTTTACGGACCGGATCGACAGTGCCCCCGGCCACGTGCAAGAGGTAGCCTAGGTAGGTACGTGCCTATTCAGCATCACCTCTATCGGACTTAATTAAAAATATAATATAATTTCACCTCCATCAGAATTAATTAAACACATTTTTTTTGTTAATACATAAATGAAGGTTATATTTAATATAATACCTACGTTGAAAACTTTTTTTATTTAATGCATAAGTATTGCAAATATATTTTTACACTTCGTTGCCATAATATCTGGAATGTTGATTAAACCACTGATCCGATGCATTCTATACATGTAATAAAACAATAGCACATAAATGAACACAGTTTTGCTCTCTATCATGCATGCTTTTTCGAAATATGCCGCAACAATTTGCTACGCATACCTGCATTAAATCAAAAATACAAAAGTTGATACATTATACGAGAACACATCAATACTTTAGCAGAGTGGCATATTCGACTCCGAGCAAATTTGCCTTGCAAAAACAATATTTATGGCGCATGTATTAATATTTTACTGGCCGGAGAGATATGTAAAGTATCGTTGAAATATCAAGAGGAAATTGCCCATACATCTGAGTCCGGGATTTGAAACATGATAGTTCTTTTCAACTCGAGGGATAAATTTGATTACAAGTATTTTTATGACCCAAGCGGACTGATGTATGGTGCATAGTCCAGATCCCATTTTCAGATAAAGACAATTTCACGTATCGATTGATTTTTTTTTTTAATAGAATAGTATTCAAACATTGATTCTATCGAACAGACGTGTTTTCGATGGCAAATATTTGTTTACAAAAAGTAAATATTGATGTGGAGCTTGGAACGCCGAACCATCCCGCATTGTTAAAGCTTTTGCGTTTGTGAGGGTTTGGCCTAAATAATAACACGGAGCTATGTCATTTGCTCCCTGCATAGTCGGGTCAGACATTTTAGACTAATCATGACGGTACCTACCTACTTATTTACCTCAATTATATATAATATATACATAGTTACAACTGTATGAACTTGCATGAGAAATTCATATCTGTAATCTCTATCAATATGTTTAAGTTTGACTTACGCCAAATTTATAATGTATTTTATAATGAAATAAAGATATATTATCTTATATTTTTTCATCTTATCAAATTATTTACTGCGATAAATAATTATTGTTTTAATAACTAATATACGGGGGTGATTGTACTTCAGTTGCTTTTTTGTTTCATTACAACAAGTCACACATAATATCTAAGTATATAAGTAAGTACTTTACAAAATGTAGCAACTAAATCTCATTAATTATTGTCGCGATTATAAATGGGCGCCATATTTTAATACTAAAGCGTACAGCCGTTCAAATATCCAGCGAATTCTAAACATTTCTATAACATTCAGCTCGATTGAAGTCAAACGTAATCATCCACGAGTACTTATTTATAATCACGCGTAAGAAGGAAATTCGTTAAAGAGCGTTTTATATCATAAGTAGATTTCGATAAAGCTAAGACTCTTTATTCGGGAAATGGCTCGCCTTTTCCTTGCGTCGTTCTAAAATCTCTTTCAGAATTCACAAGCTTGGTTTATCAAAGGTTTATTATTCGTAATGTTTGTTATTCGCAGGTAATTCAAATCACGCAATACAGGCGTGTTAATTATTTATGTATTGAACAGACATTATAACTGAGATACTTATCAACTTACTGATCTGTTCCTATGAGCAACCATAGCCATTCATAATTTTCTTTATTTCCTTCAATTCTTAGATTAGAGCTAGAGTGAGTGCTTATCAACCGAAATACATAGTTTCTCATCAACATTGTTGTATACTCGTATACTCTTCTCATCACTGTTATTTGTTTAGAACCCGTGCGACGACATCCGCCACCGGCGCATATGGTCGAAGAGCAAATGGTGCGACACGCTCCCCAAGGTCCTCGTGATCGGGCCGCAGAAGACTGGCAGCACAGCGCTCTACACGTTCCTCGCGATGCACCCGTCTCTCGTGCCGAACCTGCCCAGTCCGACCACGTACGAAGAGCTGCAGTTCTTCAATAATAACAACTATATGAAGGGATTAGATTGGTGAGTAGTTTTTATTTGGTATTTTTTATTTAAAATATCGTACCTATACTTATAAACAAAGACCTTCGACATCGTCGGCTTTCGAGGCTGGTGGCTGATGCAATAACTATGGGGGGCATATGTTACAACTCCTATTAGAATAGATATAGTAGAATATAAGGTAATAATGGTAATGACTAAACCAGACACCTGTTATTCGGTATGTTGGCTTTATATTAAATTTAAGGTCGCGTTACCTCTTGTAGCCTAGATTATCTAACAGCAGTGTATAATGTACTTAATCAGGCAAACCAAACAATATACAATATACTGTCCTGTCCTGGATAAGACTGGATAAGAACATGAACATTTCAAAACAAGTTGCGGTTCGCAACATAAATCCAACATAGTTTACGTAGATACACTTGTGTTAAAAATATATCTCAAAATAGGCAGTTCAAAGACAAAACAGCAAACACAAAAAATACCCACAAAAGATAGGGACTTTGTGTTTTAAATAAGTACTTAAATTAAAATTTCAATTGTTTCAAAACAATGCTTGAATTTTCCCAGTATTTAACATAAAATTAAGTAATGGTTTCTTAACACAAAAGATTGTCATGGCAGAACGTCTAAGTAAAACTGGTAAATTAGACCAATTTAAGTACAAAGCCAAAAAACCATGTTTTCTAAAATAACAAAAACCCTGAACTCCCTTCAAGCCCTTTCCTTAAATGCTCTAATTAGCGATAATTCGCGGAATACTTGTAAGGCGACATCCACTAAGGGAAACATTATTCCGGCCTCAGCTTTCCCGTAGTTATCTGGCGCGGGTGTCATTATCATTACTTATTAGCGAGGGCTAAACACCTCCACTTACGTCGTTACAATGTCTTCGAGCAACAATACAACGTTAGGGCGCCCTCTAAATTATCCCAGCGCTGATAAGCAAACGTGTCTGATGATATAAATGGCTGAACAGAACAGGTAGCGGGCTAGCAAGGTTATTTGTATGCACCTTATCGGCCGTACTACGACAAGGAGAAAGCCTATATCTAAAACTGGCCGAATTGAGATTTCCTTACAGAGCGCTAGATTTGTTTTCATACATAATACCTACTACTACTATTAATACCTAGGTACCATTAAGTTAGTAATTTGTAGTAATGTCTGTTGTATAAGTCTATAAAACTATATATAATTTAACTAAACTACAAACGGAAAATGAGTTTTTGAGGGAAAAATGTGTCGTATCTCTAATTAACATGATATAATTAATTAATACGACCAGATAAGAAATAAACCGCGCTTTATTCTAAACTGTATATGACATCTAACAGATGATACAGATAATGTAAAATGTGGGAGACTGCTGCGCTGTGTTTCTCGCTAGATAGTCGCTTGTACAACAGCGGCGTTACGCGAAACAAACGTTATCTAATCTATTTTTAAGAAAGTATGGTTGAAAAAAATCAGTTTATTTAATTAAAGTTATCCAAATCAAAAACTTAAAACCTTAAGAGCATAAGGTTCCTACTGTCCTTGTCGGAATCCTAGGTATGTAGGATGGACAGTGTATGGATTTAACATAGGTGTTTGGTGTTTTTTTTGTGATCTACGCGTTTTTCTATCTCAGTTATCTTGAAACTTGAGCAATAAACTATAAATCACAACAACAGATATACTTTCTTTTCGAGCACGGCAGCTTTGTACTCAATACGGAAAGCGCCCGCCGCAACAACAAAGTAAATGCGAAATTAACAATAAATAACTTTGTTGCTATACATTTGTAGTAAGCGTTCGGCTTTACTGGGTACTCTTGGCGGTAATTGGAATCGAGCTGCTATGGTAAAGGTGAAACGCTCGAGTTCTAGTGTAAATTACTCTATCCCGATTCAATCAGATAGCAATTGTGTGCATATACTGTGTTTGCTTATATTTAGTCCCTCATCCATTAGCTGACCAAATGTAATTTGGTACAGTGTATGTAAATGTCCAAGTAATTTGTGAAACTTAGCTCGTGAGTATTAATCTTGTACGGCTAGTAAACCAGCTACAAAATAAAATTGATACGCGTATGACACGCGTTATTATTATTCTTACTTTACCTTAACCTACTAATATTAGAAATACAAAAGTAACCTCTGATCCGATTTAGATGAAATTATAGGAGATAGTTTAGTTCCCGGGTAAGGAAATAGAATAGTTTTTGGAAATTATCCCTGGAAAAAAGGGGAGGAATTTTAAGTGCTTTAATTGAATGTTTGCTAGTAAGTACATTTTATACAAGCTAAATGTGAAAAACGCCATTCACACACCATGATCCCGGCTGCAAGCGAGCCAAAATAAACCTTATTTGAAAGTATATAAGTAAGTTACTATGACAGCATACCGAACGCCATAACACTTATTGTCCTTGGCGCTGTGGGCACGACACGACTACTTAAATGACACCTTCGTTCAAAAGGTTAAGGCGCTTACGGAGTCAAACCCAAAAGCTGTTAATATATAAAACTGCCTTTTTTGAAGGCAACATTTTCGTTAGTAAAATATCATTTATTCGAATTGACAGGCCATTCACGTTAACAGACAGAGCAATGTATTTTTATTTCTTTTTCGTTACAAATACGCTAGAATCTTCGCAAAATAAAATATTTGAGTAAGGCGGAAAATAGGTATATTACTTTAGCGACTGTGTGTGGCGCCTGGGAGACCCAAAGCATCAGTTGTTAAACAAATTTGCACATCAAATTATTATACCTATGACGGCGCCCTCTCGCGGCACCGCTCGCGTTATGACCTAAAATAAAAATATTATGTTTCTCTTCTCTTTTCCGTTTACTTATACGCCATGTAAGAGGTTCAACCAGCTACGTTTTATGAAAAGTCAAACAAAGAACAAGTATAAAATAGTGATATTGATGCTAAATATACTATACAAGAGTTTTTGCTATGATATTAAAAGGTAAACGTAACAATGATAGATGCGTAGGGGTACTTTAATACTAATTTTATTTCCGAACTAACTTTGAATCGTCGTTTCACCCTATGTGTCGAATTCGGGAATAAAAAGTATCATAAAGCTTTATCCAAGTCATAAACTATTAATATTACTTAATCCCATGAGCCAAATTTCGTCGTTTTATTCATAAATCAACCATTTGATTGAGCAACAATGTATAAATTTATATCTGACCCGCTTATTTGTACGAGTAGCAAACCAATAATTAATTAAATAATTACGTAATTGATTCAGGTTAAACTTATTCCGATACACTGTGTTGTGACGTCATGCTCCTACGTTTATTTGGCATAATAGGATCAATTTATGTAATTTAGTACGCTTAGGGATTAGCTAAATGTCAATTGGTTCAGGTTCAAAGCAGATCAATTTGTAATACCTTGTGTCACTGATCAAGCACTGATTATCGTCGAGGGACCTGTATGTGTACGTATAGTACCTATATTTAAGGTCGGCAGAGCGAATATTAAATTAAATAAGCTACATACGGTATCCATAAAGACCAGCCGTATACTTGTTAGCCAAACAACATCCCATCATCTGTTTTATTCATATATTGTTATATGTGTATCAATAAATTCTCTCAGTAACAAAAAAGCATCCCAACAGTAGCAAATCGAAAGGCAACATTTAAATGTTGACCCCTAAACTAACAAAATGGGTTGCGCCATGAAAGATCGAGAATCCCCAGGATGTTGACGAAGAGGACCCTCTTGCTCCTTTAGCCGTCAACACAGTGAACCCTCCTTTTTCTAAAGGTTCGGCAACGCGCATGTGACACCTTTCGATATGCAATAGTCCATAAGCTACGGTGGTTGCTTACCATCAGGCGGGCCGTATGCTTGTTTGCCACAGTCGTGTTATTAAAAATATAACAGGTTTAATTGAACTTGTCACAGGTACTTAAACTTCTTCCCGCCGAACATCACCAACGGCACGCAGATGACGTTCGAGAAGTCGGCCACGTACTTCGACGGCGAGCAGGCGCCGCGGCGCGCGCACGCGTTACTGCCCAACGCTAAGATCATCGCCATACTCATATCACCTTCCAAACGGTAAGCCTTAGCGGTTACTGACCTTTCCACTTTTAAACCTCCCCAGGGTCGTTTTCAGCAGGAAATGCAGATGGTTTAAGCGTATATTGGAGGACTTGACGGTTTGGTTCCTTTAGACGCTTCTTAACTATGAAACATCCAAAGGAAAGGAGGTTCTTTAGGAATTAGTACCTTCGCCCATCGCCCAAACGATAAGCCTTCTATAAAAAGACCGATGTCATTTTCAGCAGGCAATACAGAATGTTTAAGCGTAAATAACAAAGACGCAGTAAACAATGGACAGCGTAACGGTGTATGTCGTCTTGTCTTGTGCCAAGCTCCCTAAATCCTACAAAATGAACCCAACTAGTGGGTTCCCGACAGAAAAAGTGTTAACTATGGAACTTCCGAAGAAAAGGAGAAGGATCCTTAAGAATTCATTTCTTTATCAAATCGTGTAAGTACATACAACGATACTATTTCAACTGCGTGGAAATTTCAAATATATCAAAATATCTTCCGTCTACATCGTTAAAAGTTACACAAACAGGTTTATCCTACTCCCTCGTTCGTTATATTAAGAGAGATCAATCAATGCAGCCAATGCATAATCTTATAAGCTCTCTTATCTCGGATCTTGTAGAAGCGAAATAACTTTTTATCAGTCGTTCGCAGGCCAAAAACAATTTTAATTGAAGTTGATCCGAGTAGCGAAATGTAATCCTCCCAAATTGTAGATATCTTAATTGAAATTACTTTGGTTGAAATAATGAAATTCGCAACGGAATACAATCAAATTCTGTAGTTACCAGTAAATTTTAAGGTCGTCTGTGTTAAATTTTATTTTGTAATTAACTATAAATTTAAGTCTAGCGTTTTACCCAAACATCCATTCTTATCAGAATGTGTAGGTATGCTAGTTCAACTCAATAGGCATTTGAAATTTTGATGTTACAAGGAGTGTTTACACATTTGTTCGATGTTTTTATAGTTCAAAAGAGCGTCTCTAGAAAAATGGAAAAAGTGTTAAGCGGATTACTCGGCAACTTAGTTTTAAACTTACTTAGAGCCGTTTCTCATTATTATTACCAAGTAGCATAGTTTATTTAGTTTGTACCTTTGTTTTCGTGAATAAATTTAGCGTAGGTACAGGCGGTGTGTAGGTAATCTTCATGTATTTCAGCATGGGCCGTGCAGCTCGGTAATCTTATTTATCGTTTTCAATTGAATGTTTTATTTTATTTTATTAAAGTTAACCATTCTACTTTAACTTAAGTATCAGAGAGTTTGTATTATGGATAAGTATAATAATAATACCACGTAGATATTGTGGATTTAGATGTCATACATTTTTTATATAACAATCTGTCTAAGTATTTCAACCAGCAATCTCGTAACTCTCGTTCGACCGCGACTCCATACTTAAGCGCGACTCGAAATATGTAGTCGCGGGCGACAACATAAGTCATTTAGCACAAGGGCACGGCGACGGTATCTCGCGGGCGAGATGGACATTTATCACATTCTAACTGTATTCACCAAAAAGTGACAGTTATCTATCTCGCCCTTGGGATACATACTGTCGCTAGTGTCGCTGCACACTTGTGCTAACTATGCTGGTGGGTCAGTTGAGGATAAATATTAGACAATATTAACGCATGTTTTTTCACAGGGCGTATTCGTGGTACCAGCATATCCGCTCACACGGCGACGCCGTAGCTAACAACTACACCTTCCACACCATCATCACGGCAAACGACTCCGCACCGAAACCTCTCAAAGACTTAAGGTAAGACTCTTAAGGTGAAGATAAATCTGTAAGCATTAGAGATTGATAAGTCGCTTCACTCTCCTATGTTAGTCCTACTTAGAGTCATACGAACTTATAAAAAGTTTTCATTTGACCGTCGTTATTTTTTAATACATATTTTACGGAAACTTAATATAAACTATATATTTTATTAAAATACGGACACATTAATTTGGTCAAGCACATTTAATTATGAATCAAATTTCATATATCTACCTCTATGTTGTCAAAGGAAAAATTATCTTGTTCCTAAATTCCTAATTATCGGGGCGCTTGATTTATATATGAGAAGTTTAATTATATAGTACGACTTATTATTCCAGGAAAAATTCATGCTTTAAATAATTATCTATTATTTCTGCTATTGAAAAACTCGTTTGATTGTCTTATCGTATTCTGGCGCAATGAGTTTGAAATTTAAACAGATATTCCGATATCAGCGATCTGCAAAATTGTATGGTCATATTATGAATTAATTTTCATTCATAAATTGTCCATATGGCTCTTTTGGGGTGGACGGATTTAGCTAGCTAGCTTTTGTGACAGGACAGTTAAAATGAAAAGGAGGTGCCAGAAACATTAGTGACCTATTTTGCTGGTCGTACTATAACAGTCAATTCCTTGCACAACCGAGATTAAATGTTCGTCTCGTTTAGTGACCTTCACACATTTTCGTGTTTCAATCTCAGTCGCGATTTGTTCTACAGTGTGTGTCTTTCATAACGACATTGGTTTTAAATAACGATAGTTTAAATTGCTGTTAACAGTTTTATCAAAAGAATATAACGATTACCTTTTATAATTAAGAGTAATTAATTTAAAAAAAATCTCGAGCAGCAATGCTTCGCTAAGTATTTCGCGATAGCAGGGCGGTTAAGTCCTTTTCATACGAACAAGGTCACTTGTCATGATTTTGACGGTCTTGTCAGGATGTCACTAAGAGCGAAATTTCAATGAAATCACATGTCAATTGGTAAGTTTAATTTATTACGAATACATTGCGTGCCTAATTAAATTGTATGAAATTTTATTTTTTTGTTTTTTAACTAAATTATGCTAATTTCAGTTCATTAGGAGTTATACTTTCAGCCCTTAAAATTAGTGTCGTTATGAAAGACACACACTTATATACACTGTATATTCGTAACGCTATCAATTATTTGTTATAACAGACATTTGGTTTTAATCTTGAAACGTTACGAATTTAATTCAAAACAGTTTTTATTCAGCAGGGTAGCATTAAGCACTTTCGAATAATTTATTTTATAAAACGTCTTCAATGATAATGATAGTGTATCAATAGCTGTCGTAACAATGGTACAATAAATCCACCTAAGGTCTCGTCAATGGATAAAAAAGTGATAGGTATAAGCTTTTTATTCCGAAAAATGCACGGTTCGAGAGATAACTCGCACACGCAGAGATATTGGGGATTACATCAACAAAATACAACGGGACTCGTTATCGCTACATATGACGCTGACAGCAGTTGACTAACAGATGTTTTATAGAAAAAATTAAGATAAACGAGAGTTGCAGAATTTTGAAATGATTAAGTAATATTCTTTGCTGCCACCGAGTGCCTTAATTGACTCTTTGAGCTTCAAACGTGGCATTCGCTTCTGACACTAAACGACGCAGGTGCAATACTTCTCTTCTAAATGAATTTAATGATGGAACTAGAACCATGTTCAAAGACGTACAATTATATACAAATTTACCGTGTTTTACTTCTGGACGTCAATTGACTTCTGAGGCGCTTTCTGCCACCGTGATTTGAGCGTCTATGCAGTTTTAGAGAAACATTTTTTTTGTAATTACAGTTTACCTCAACTATAATTACAAAAAATGTCTCTCTAAATTGATGACATAAATAAATTGGCTCGTTGACTAAGTTGTGATGCTAGAAGGCCCAAAAGCGATTCCCGTAGGGGTTTTATTATACTGATCAAATCGTTTGCAAGAAAGTATAGCCATAGCGTTTTTTTATAAATCGCGAGTTCTCAGTTCGAGGCGGACTGCAAGTTAACAAATAATGGCGGGCATTTGTTTTAGGAATCGTTGCCTAAACCCGGGCAAGTACAGCCACTTCCTCGAGCGCTGGCTGGCGGAGTACAGTCCGCACCTGCTGCACGTGCTGGACGGCTCGCAGCTGCGCGCCGAGCCCGCCACCGCGCTCATGCCGCTGCAAAAGTTCCTCAAGATCCCCGCCCTCGACTACAACAAGCTGCTCAAGTGAGTAACGAAACCTCTCAACTTAGATACAGGGTAGACTTCCTAAATGCGACAGTGAGAGCAGCTACCTACCAGGTGAATGGTCTTAGGGGACCATAACTTTTGAATTAACAACAGATTTTAAAAAACAAGAAAGTTTTAATACTTAAAACTAAAAAAATGTTGCCAACCGGTCCGGTTTCTAACAGGGTTCAAAAGTCTCTTACAGATCTACTTAGTCCCTTCTACTAAGGCACTAGAAAAGCCACAATTGAAATTTACGTTTTTACCTCACTGATATATTTAGAAAATTCAGCGTGGATAGTTTCTAAGCATGGAATTTTCGGTCTAAAAATACATACTGGACTTTTTTCTGTGAGTGAAACCGTTATCTCTCTCAGGATATGATGGATAAACTTACGTATATCGTCCTCCAAAATCTACCCTCACACAAAGCGCGCTTACTCGCACATACTCCTACCCTAACTGCTATCTCCCCGTTGTTTACCTCGATCAGATAGGTACCAGTCCTTTGAGAGGGAAGTGAAAACAATTTTATGACTACACATAGTTATGTCACCGCCGCCAAGTGTTATATTACTTTATTTCTCCAATATATGAACTACTCCATTGTACTCGAGGCTTATAGACGACTCAATAAATATCTTTCAGCAACTATCCGAGTCGATGGGTGGTTAAGTAATTAATCTTTTATGTTCAACAGGTACGATCCTAAGAAGGGATTTTTCTGCCAAGCCGTACGCAATGAGCGGACGAAATGTCTCGGCAAATCTAAAGGGCGCGTTTACCCGCCCATGGAGGAAAGGTCAGCCAAATTCTTAAAGCGATACTACACGCCCCATAACACGGCTTTGTCCAAGCTGCTGGTCAGATTGGGTCGCCCGGTCCCGCAGTGGCTCAAAGATGACCTATCATCTAATGGATAGCACATCTCGCAACCTAAAAGGTTGGAACGAGATAAAATACTTCACGGATTGATCAAAGTATGTGTTGTGACTTTGCCCTGACCAGGTCGGGCGCTCCGGAGGTTGCAAACAATATTGTTTTCAAAGTGTTTCAGTGTGAGAGTATCATTGTTGAAAATATGTCTATCGATCTTGTAATATAATATTTTAAAGAGTGATATTGTAAACGACTTATTGTTCTCGATCTCTACAATTGAGACGTCGATTTTTTTTCGCGATATTTACTATATGATTTATTTAATAGTAAATAGGTGATGGTTAGTACATAAATTGAGTTCTCAGTAAAGCAATTATTGGTTTAAGTAACTTGCCTGAAATATATTTTAGCCATAATTATGTTGTATGATCCGGCAATATTCGACAAAGAGTCGGCTTAGGTGCTATTTTAAGTATTGAACAATACTACAATATGCTTAGTTTTTATCCCGTTATTCCGTAAGATGCAACTCTTAGGCTTGCAGCCATCCACAAAAGCGAGCTTAAGTAATTGTTATAGTTTATGCAATTTTAAAAGGAACCTCAAGTACAGCATAGTGTTTTTAAGTATTTTCACTGCGCTAATTTAGCCTCAAATACGTAAGTTTAATTCCATTATACCTATCCCACACCAGTTGATTTCCTTAAAGTGTAACTTTATGTACCTGATACAATTTGTATATTTGTAATTAATTTACACTTTCATATCGAATATTAGATCAATTACCGATTTCTACGTCTATCTGTGCCATACAGTCTATATTATGAAAACGGCACTAATGTTAATTACTTAAATTATTTTTGTAGTCTCTTAGTCTCAAACGTTTGTTTCACTTGATCAAAACACTAGTCTTATAATAAGTGATATTTAGATCACAATTATTTTTGTTAATTACAGCCCATAGGTAATTCGCTACATTTGTGTAAACACATGCATTATTTTTTGTTCCCGTGCCGTGTAGTTACCTATTCGTACAGTTAGCCATAAGAGTTCTTTATAGGAAGTAAATAAAAGGCGTTGTATTTTAAATAATTAATATCAATGATAATGATAACGCAAGGAATGAATACATATAAAAAGTACTTGGTATATATTTTGATATTCATGAATTTATCGGCGGGTTTACTTGGTAAGAGAAAGAGACCGACAATCAAATCGACATCTTTTTACAACGTTTTCTTAGAAAATACTAATTGTTTATATTAGGCGTCGGCACTAAAAAATCTTGTAAAAAAATCTGTTCCATATAAGTAATAAAATAGACATAAAAATTATAATTATTAAATTTATTTGAATAGAGCATTAAATGTTAAGGAAATTTAGTTTTTTGTTATGGATATCTAAGTACATTTTACAAAAAAAAATGCTTTATACATTTTAAAATTTATGTCTACACTTCCGATATTCTTAATGTTGTGAAGTTGTGTGTTACGTAGAAAATGGCCTCACGGTGTTAGAGGCGAGCTATGAAACCTGTGGCATGATTTTATTGTGGTGTTGCTATTGACATGTTTAATGTATCTAGGGGAGACGCAGTTCATATTCCTTCATTGACAATATACGAATAATAACGCAGAATTATTTTACTAAAACTGTTTTTTTTTAATAATCTAAAACGTGGTTACAGTTAAATAGTGTCTGGGTTTTGTTTTATATTGTGAGTGAAGATATGCTGCTAAATGAAGTGGATGTTCCCAAGGAACGGTTGTGTTTGCTTGGCAATAAGAAATTTGACTTAAACTTCGCGTAGGCAATGTCCACATAACCAAATTCGTTTCATTAATAAATTATAGTTGTTATTTTTATTGTGTATAAATATTTTAAAGATACAGCAGACTGCTCTTAAAATGTGTTCTTTATAAAAAATTAATACATCACTTATTTTAATAAATGATTTGAATCTAACTTGATTGTTAATTGTTTTATCTTTACAACCTGGCCCGGCGTCCTCTGACCTCATTCCCTCATTTAATAATTCATAATGTAGGACGTGATATAAATTTAGATTCCTTTAAAGAGATATCAATGTTTAATAGACAAAAGAGCTTAAGTTTAAAGATAGATATGTTTTATTATACTTTTTTATTTAGCCATGTGTTGGGATACCTACTCAAATCAGTGTAAGCAGAAATACGTTTACCTACACCCATATCATATCATAAACGCACTTTATGACCACCATAAAAATAGACTGTTTTGTTAGAACAAATGTCTAATTCTGTAACAGTGTTGTTATTGCTAAATAATAACATCGAATTCGATATAATTATGAAAATCCGGTCACAGTCATGCTCCCCCGACCGCCTTTTTTGTTTTAAAAAAACCGTACCCTTGGCGGATATATGTACGAGTGTGTATCTTGCTGGAATACAGTTTTTTTTTTTTTTGGTTTCTTCATATATCAGTATTTTATAAAATATATATTTATCTTATGTGCAAAATGTCAGGCAGAGTATAAATACGTGTATTATAATTCATACGCGAGACAAAAAATAAAATGGCTACCATCAATTGGTCTGGTTGAATTTCAGAAATAAAATTGCAACGAGCAATTTCGTATTCTTCGCCTAGTACTTGCTTTGCTTAGTTTGAGACTAGGCTGATTAATCTACTTACTTAAGTAAAGTGTAATAAGACTAATAAGGTATATTCAGTAAGTTCTTAATTAAATAAATAAAGTCCTATTTTATGAGCCAATATAATTTTTTAATTGAGATTTTTGTATGTAGATTACTTGAAAATGGATTCTAAAAAAATATCAGAAACCTTTTTCCTAAAACAATACAATGCATATTGGTCGGAGACCAACATTTTCAATTCTTACATTTTCCCAGGCAATGTCACTGATTTTATATTTCCATGACATAAAGTGATCATACATTGTACGACAATACGTGTAGCAATTCCAGGGAGAATGCAATTCTGGAGAAATGCAATCTAACTGCAGCCGACCTCCTTGAAAAATGTATAAGCATCGATTGCAGTTCAATGCGATTCCGTCCGGAAATGCTTTACATGCGGCTATAACTTCTCGTTTTATAGGTGCATCCGGAACAAGGTGTGGTTAGCTTTATAAGCTAGTCGTAACTCGGGACTTATGGAAAATGTCCAAAGACATAGTTCAGATCTAAGACATAGTTCAGTTCAGTGGTAACAAACTAACTTCCCAAGTAAAAAAAATTAGCTGATTTTACCTTCGTAAAAGACAACTACCATGGTATATTTCATCAAAAGAACTACTGGGTCAGCTTTTAAATCGTAACAAATAATATTTTTGCAAAAAAAAACTTTCTAAGAATAAGTTCTAATTTATAAGCGCGTTAGTCGTCTTGTCATATTCGTATTACCTACATCTCTGACACGTAGCGTTATCACACTTCGCTTGGCACTCCCTTGACCTACTTCAACAGTATTTTATTAGAAAAATGTTTAAAAGACTTTACGGTAGGGACTCTATTTTCGCAAGAAATTTGCATTCAATGAATATAATTGAATTGGCAACGTCGATAACGTCAGGAAGGAAACGGGAAGAGCGGCCCATACCACGGGCTCGTCTCGACGTCGAAAACCGCGCCATTTCACCCGAGCGATGCTGCTAATGAGCTTGCCCTTTGCTCCTGCGGGTCCTTCAATTTCTGTACCTCGGCGTTACGTGATCTAGTATTTACTTTTTACGAAAAATAGAATAATAGGGTGTTCGTAGGGAATTATTTTATTGATTTGGAGATCCAGCAGCTTTGTCATTAAACATTATTGTAGGTATAGATATAAGTATGATTATTTCATTGGCATTCTCCGCAGCCCAAAAAACGTTACGGTGCTTGGTTAGGTCTGCGGTACGTTTCTGGTTTAAAAATGATAAGGGCATTTAATTCAAGAACCTAAGCTTTCCTGTTTTTTTTGTTAAGTAGTGTTTGATTGTCGATATTATTTAGATAGGAGTCCTAACTCCTACTGACTGACGATATATTTGATGGAGACTGTAGCTATACAGTCGCCATCAAATATATCGGAGCGGTCATGGTGGTCACAAATATCTGAACAACGCCTCTATTGTCAAGACCCAAGGCTATTAAAGTGCATGTTCAGATATTTTTGAGTACCTACCCTGGCCGCTCCGATATATTTAATAGCAACTGTACATTATCTATTGAAGTAATTGAAGAGTAAAAAAAAAATGTTACCTACCTACACTTCAACAAAAGATCTCTCCCACTCGATCAACGTGTCATGTCCCAATTTTCCTTTTTTATTTAGAATTTGGATTGGTACATTTGTGGTTACCACATGTTAAGCTATGCAAAACGGTTCATTCTTATACAATTTGCAGATTCGTTGCCATAGTAAGGCGCATAGTAGTAAGGGTTTGAGCGAGCAACCTGCGCGCATTATGGGCTTTATCTTAAAATTACCGACAGTGATGGATGACGCCGCGTCGTAATTCATTTATCTGCGATTAAGGGTCGGCTGATGTGCCTCGTCACGCCAACTATCGGCAAATTGACAAGTTGAAATGTTGTTGTGCTAACGCCTGCAAACAGGATCCATTAGGTTTTATAGGTAGCTGTGTTTTTAGAAAGCAATTAGGGAGTGTACACGTCCATGCGACTGTATGGCGCGACACGAAAAGAGGACACGAGCTCTACTAACTAAATAACAAGTATAGAAGGCCTGTCAAACTTGCAACAGTAAACAGCGCTTACGAAAATTTTTATACATAAAAATGGAATCAGTGTCCGTGAAGCATTAAAACAGTGATAAACAGTGAGATAAACATTAAGTGACTTCCGATTATTGAAGAACAGTGTTTTTGTCGCGGATATCAAGTAAATACTGCGAAAATAGCACACCATTTCCAGAAGTTTTTATAAACTACCTACTTTTTGTGTAACTAAAATTTTGACATCTCCATAACGTCTGTTTGAGCTAAAAATAGCGCCTGCGCATCCTGTCGGAGCAAATTTGCTCGAACAAACTTTGTTATACTCTGTTAGTAGGCGATCTGCGCAATCATGAGTCAGTGCAAGGAATGCGAAAAGATTGTGAAGCCCGGAGAACAAAAATTGTGTCAACACTGCAACGGTAGCTACCACTTCCATTGCTTGGGAATGTCACCTGAGAATTTCAACAAAGAATCGAAGCAAGCAAAGTTGAACTGGCGGTGCGCGCATTGCAAAACTGCTTCGAAGCCCGGGAATAAATCCAGCACTTCGGACAGCCCGCTAAGTCAAGAGGACCATTCGAGCTCAAAATCTGCAGACTCCAATGACGCGCTCGAAGAACTGAAAAAGTATTTTCATTCAAAGTTAGAAGAGTCTACCCAGAAAATCTTAAACGAAGTTAGCAAGAGAATCACAACGGAGTCAAAAAAGCTTACTGACCACATAGCTGATCTGAAGGCCAGCGTGGACTTTGTCTCTGCTCAGTACGATGATCTGAACACACGCCTGGACGAAAAAATAGTGGAGATGAACGAACTGAAGAACGAAAACGCTTCCCTTCGCGCCGAAGTTAAAGATATTAACGCTCGGCTAGCCGGAGTCGAACAGAGGGCCCGCGAATGTAACGTCGAGGTGCAGTGCGTGCCCGAAATTAGGAACGAAAATGTACTCGAGACAATAAAAACATTGTCTGCGGTCGTTGGTAGCCAGCTGACCGACGTGGATATTCACGATTTTTATAGAGTGCCAAAACAAAATCAGGAGTCGATTCGGCCTAAGTCTATTGTCGTAAAATTGGCGAGCCCGAGAGTCCGTGACACGCTCCTGGCTGCGGTAAGAAACTACAACAAGGCGAACAAGGACGACAAGTTGAACTCCCATCATCTGGGCATTTCTGGGGAGAAGCGGCCTATTTTCGTAGTGGAGCACCTATCGCTCGCAATGAAGAAACTACACGCGGCCGCGCGCGCTGCTGCCAAAGAGAAGAAGTACGAGTTTGTGTGGGTACGCGGCGGGCGCATCTTCATGCGAAAGAACGCTAAGTCTGCGGCGGTGCTGGTGCACAGCGAGGACTTCTTACGAAACCTTCCGTTGAGTTAATAGAATTTTGTCGTCGCAAATGTTTTCTCGATATATTACCAAAATGTAAGAGGCCTTAGAACCAAGACTGATGAATTTCTATTAAGCGTCTTGTCCTGTCAATATGATGCGATCATCTTAACGGAGACATGGTTAAATTCTACGGTGTTCGACCATGAAATTATAGATAACAGGTATTATATATTTAGAAGGGACCGCAGCAGTACCTCATCGCACGGCACTAAGAAAGATGGTGGGGGTGTATGTATCGCAGTCTTAAAAAAATATGAAGTACTGCGTATATTATCATGGGAGTCAACTTGTGAAGATCTGTGGGTATCGCTTAAGATAGGTAAGGGTAAAGAGTCGATTAAACTTAATATCTGTGCAACGTATGTACCTCCCCCTATATGTCAAGACTACTTGGACAATTTCCTTACGAATTTCAGCAAAGTTATGAGTAATTGTGTTTCGTCCAAATCACGGACTTTATTAGTAGGCGATTTTAATCTATCCAATATAATTTGGAGGCATGACACAGTGTCAAACACTTGTAGCCCTATAAATATCAACAGCACAATTGAGAATATGTTCCTGGATGAAATGTTATTCAATAATCTTCTTCAGAGTAACCATATCACCAACGTTAATAACCGTATCTTGGACTTGGTAATGTCTAACTCGGCTAAAAATATTTTAGTTAGTGATGCAATGTCCCCTCTCACTAAGATCGACCCGCACCACCCTCCACTTGAAATTAGCATTCACTCTGATAAAACATCCAAGTCACTAGTACCGAACCGTATGCCGTTGTTGAATTACTTTAAATGCAACTACCAATCCGTAAACCAAGAGCTCTCTCGTATAAACTGGACTAACATTTGGGGCAAATCTACAGATGTCAGCGCTATGGTTGATGTTTTTTACTCAACCGTATCTGCCATCTTAAAAAAACACACACCTTCACGTAAGCCGCGTAGCGATAGACACCCCTGTTGGTATAGCATGCCGTTAATAAAATGTTTAAAAGAAAAGGCCAAGTTTCACAAAAGGTTTAAAATGTACGGCAACCCACTAGATAAAATAAGCTTCGAGTGTTTGAGGAAACGTTGCGACACCTTGATGAAGGAATGTCTCCTAAAATTTAAAAGTAATGCTTCTAAAACCCTGCGCACTAACCCGAAATATATATGGACATATGTAAATGGTCTTAAGTCTAACAGCTACAGTATTCCAAATCAAATGCATCTTGACTTCACAGTGGCAACAGGGGGACAAGAAATCTGCAACTTATTTTCACAACATTTTCAATCTGTGTACTTGACTGCGACAACACCAAGTAACAACAACGTACGCAACTCGCCAGTGCGAGCAGACCAATGGTCACTAGGTCGCTGCACTCTTGCCGAAGATGAGGTCTACAGCGCTTTATTACGATTGGACATCAACAAAGGAGCCGGTATGGATGGCATCCCACCAATCGTTTTAAGGCGATGTGCGGAATTCCTGGCAAAACCATTATGTAATTTGTATAATATATCACTGGAAACGGGCGTTTTCCCGAGTCAATGGCAAATAGCGCGAATAACACCGATCCACAAAAAAGGAGAAATTTCAGATATCTCAAACTATAGACCGGTGTCAATTCTATCGGCAGTAGGGAAGGTTTTCGAGTCAATTGTTCAAAAGAAAATATACTGGCACATACGGGAACAACTTCATACAGCTCAACACGGTTTTCTATCTCGCAAGTCAACAACATCCAACTTAGCAGAATATGTGAAAGATATTGCGGAAGTTTTAGACAAACCAGGGGAGGTGCACGCGATCTATACGGACTTCAGCAAGGCTTTCGATTTAATAGATCATGAAATTCTAATTGCAAAAATTGAAAGCATGGGTATCCACGGCTCCTTGCTTCGGTGGTGTGAATCATATCTAAAAAATAGGTCGCAGTTGGTGGCTCTACGAGGTTTTAAATCTGAAGCACTACGTGTTCCCTCCGGCGTCCCCCAGGGGTCACACCTTGGGCCGTTGTTTTTCATCATTTATATAAATGACCTCGCGGAAAAGATATCACGCCAATTTAAAATGTACGCAGATGACTTAAAATTGTATCAGACGATATTGACGAGCTCTGACATACACAATTTACAGGTGAATATTGATAAGGTATCGGTTTGGTGTAGCAATAATAAAATGGTTTTAAACGGTACAAAATGTCAACACATCAAGTTTTCACGAAAGAAAGTTTCTTTGGCTGCTACGTACAAACTAAACGGAATCGCACTAACCGAAGTCAACAGCATTCGCGACCTAGGAGTCACTTTCGACCGCGCACTAAACTTCCGAGAACACGTAGATATGATAGTAAAACGGTCATCACAGCTCTCAGGATTTGTAACGAGACAAACTAAATCCTTCAGAGACTCGAGCGTCATCATACCGGTTTATAACTGTCTTGTTAGAAGTATACTGGAATATTGCTCTATCGTGTGGAATCCAGGCTACAAAGTACATTCTGATCGCATTGAACGCATTCAAAAACGTTTCCTATACAATCTGACCTATATCCAGAACAAATGTAATTTTTTTACATCTTATGACGATAGACTACAGCACTACAAAATGCAATCACTGTCCTCTAGACGAAAGGCGAGCGACATTTTGTTTTTACATAAGATCCTAAATGGCCAAGTCGATAGCCCCGAATTGCTTAGTAATATCAAGCTCATAGTACCTCGCGCGGGCAGCCGCCTGTGCAACAGAAAGCCTTTTTCCCTCCCTGGTTACCGTACTAACATGGGCAAGCACGCGCCTCTGTATCGGATGATCGCTTCATATACTGGCGTTAGAAGTAGTGTTGACATATTTTTCTGCTCTTTGGCCTCAGCGAAGACAAAACTTAAAACATGTTAACTAGATTTTACTATGTATTTAGCTTAGTTTTTAGATTCATTTTATTTTGTATTATAATTACTAATTACAAACTTTTGATAATTATTAACTTATACGTACTTAACAATATTGTTTACCGTTGTATTTTTTAAGCATGTTGTGTCTACTATTTTAGGGTGCACACATATGTTATCTTTATAGTTTTTTCTTTCTATTTGCTGTACTGTAGTGTGACACTCAGTTTGTAGACCATAATAAAAAAAAAAAAAAAAAAGTATTATTAGTGCCGTTGCCTACAAAGGTCAGTCACTGTGCGATTGATTTCATTATTCTCGTATTCCTTATAATAGTACATTATTGTCGAGGAGGTGAAGTAGCCCATTGCGGGCTGAGTATTATGTTTAAACGGACGACCGGAACGGGAGTCCGTTTAAGTTAATACGAAGCCGGCAATGGCTCTTCACGCCGAGTCAAATATAGTGCTTTTCTCAAAAATGGTGCAAGAAAATAAAAATAAGTAGGTATGTCAATCGAAATAAAAACATTTGCTTTACCGCCTTTTACTTTTTTTAATATTCAATAGAAGTGTACTTTTCTGCCGAACAACGCCAATCTATTTGAGACAGCTAAAAACACGCGGTACCAACATTATAAATAATTGTAACTCGTTCTCTATTTTGGCTGTTTAGGAACTGTTCCACCTAGTTCTATAGCCGTTACTACTTAAAAAAAAAGTATGTACCTCGACAATAATGGAATTTGTATTGGAAATTTACGGATCGAAATCGAGACTGCAATTTCCGTAACTTTTTAAATTTTTAACTGACCATAAAGGAAGCACTTCACCGCCTGATATTAAACCGTAAAAGTCAACCTTGCGGGACATTTTTGAGAAAAAGCCTTAATCCTTGCAAAAGTAGGTAGGCAATGTAAAAATCTAAACGGTCTCAGTTCTCAGTGCTCATTTGTCTCTATGTTCTGAAAAATTATGATGAAATATGTAGATATATTAGATTTCTCGCAATAACTTTGATACTCATATGGTAGGTTATCAGGCGAGCAGAAAATGAAATTAGAGCGTTTTACATAAGGCGATATTAACTTTTCCCGTAATAAAAATGTCTCTGGAGCACGAGAGAGCATTTGCATCACCCATTTATAAGAGGGAATCCAGGATAGTCTAGCCAGCAGAGGTAGGTACTCAAGGTGCAACGAGATATTAGGTTTTATGACGCAACGCCCGTAGCTCGCTTTATTACGCCAAGACCAAAGTAAATAATATTGTTCCTAAGTCTAAGCTCCGACGTATTTGCAACCTTATGCTTTTATAATACGAGTCATGAGCCAAAGCTCTGAGTACATTCGGCATAAGTAGGTGTCGCGGCGCTCCCAGGGTGCTACTGATTTGTGAGTGCAGCTGATAACGCGATTTTGATGAGCTCCCCCGGGCTTCGCTTCTATCATTTTCTGATTCACCCGCCTGGAATGTTAATGCCTTCTGGTGCACAAATCGACGACTATTGATATGTTACGATATATAGATACCAACTAAAGTCATACATTGATAAGCGTATTTGAAATGGGAATAACTTTGTACCTACGTTAAGTTAGTCGTGCAAATGTAACGAGTCATGATTCGCATAAAAATATACTGTACTAAATTTTATTATATTCGTTCGTAGTAGCCGCTATTATTAAACCCCACGCTACAAGAAGGGTGTTTTTAAACCCAATATAGGCACATGTATTATACGAGTAGGTTATATGTGGCATCGCAGCGTTCGAAGTTTCTGGTTCGAAAGGTAAAAATTGCTATGACAGGTGAAAATTTGTTCAAAAGTTTTGTAGTTGATGTTGATATACCTATGTACAAGTAAGTAGGTTACTTACTATACCAATAGTTAGAAAAAATAACGTTATTGTTGGTACAGCCAGCGTCAAATATATTGTAACAGCTAGAGTAGCCAAATAGTTCGTCACACCATACAAATTATATAGTGTGACGAACTATTTAATCACTTTGGCTGTTACAATATATTTGACGCTGTGTATTTGAGGTTGCATTTAGAAAATACGAATAATGGTAACTACTAACTATTAAAGCACTAAACTGTATGTAACTATGTACCTCCGCCGGCCAGCAGCCGCCTAGCCTGCAGCCCTTAGGAGACAGAACGGAAACCTTGTCTTTCTTGTGCAATCTACTGTAGACAGATGTCCCACAAACAATATCTAAGTTTGTGTCGCTTTGTCGTAATATTTGCCAAGACTCTGAAAGCCTCGAGTTGAGTTTGAGCGACTTCTCCAGCTTATTACTATTTGTGTTGCCAAGTCGGTATATACCAAGAACGAAAAGCCACTATTTTTGTTACTAAAACATTTCGCAAATACTTTGATGTTTAATATTGGTTTGTAATATTGCATTTGATTATTTCCATTTATAATAGCGGAGTTAGCGCGGCGCTCTGTCGAGGAACGGCATGTGTTTACGTCGGTGTAAGTAAGAATAATGGCTGGGCATAAATCAGTGGCATCTTCACATCTTTTTGAATGGATACTCACAAACGCCTGCCGCTTGCACGAAGCGCAAATTTACTCGATTCAGAGATTCGGGAATAGGGTCACGTCTGAATTGCTGTGCTTATTTACGCGGGTACATAAATTGGAGTCGATTAACTAAATTAAGGGAATAGCGACTGTATGAAATGTTTTAAACAGAGTAGAATTAAGTTAATATTCTAGTTGTTGGGCCTGTGTAATAGGCCTATCACGTGTGCTAATACTCGTGTAAGTAGATATAAGCGCCAAGAGGAGCATGACACTCTGGGGACAAATAACGAACTGCGAACGATGGTAGGTCCAAACCCTTTACCTACTCCCGAATATGTAAGTGGGTACAGTCAACGCCAAAAATATGTATACAATTTTGAACTTTATTACATTGGTGTAAGGTGTAAAAACGTAGGTATACATATTTTTGGCGTTGACTGTACGTACATAGCTACCTAAACTTAGCACATCAATTTTATTTCTAAGCTTTTAAAAATGCAGTAGTTATAGACGGAGAGCTGGCCACGTCAGATATGACACAATAATGAGAGCAACGAAACCCCACTAGTTAGTTTGCTATACTATGCTTATTTCTAGATCCGGACATCTGGCAGCTGTAAAGTGGTGGAGGTCAAAGAATGCAAATAACTTGAAGAAAACAAATTCTAGAGTTCTGGATTTGATCCAATATTATGAAAAATTATGTCATTAATTAGATTATATAATATCTAAAAGTTTCGGTTCAGGGAAGTAGTGCCAAATGATGTATAATGTAATATTTGGTTACTCGCCTACTGTTTTTGTTTCCGCAATAATACACAATGTTTTTTGTTCTAATGTTAAAATATAGGCCCTGTTCTCTATAAATGACACAACTTCAGCAGTTTTTACCTATTTCGGTATTACTTTTTTCCAACTTAAAAACTTTGTTGGTTATTCACTCTGATCTCCACCCATTAAAAACTGCCAGATGCCCGGATCTAGTAATAGGGATGGTTATGCAATCTAACTGTACTGGTTACAAACCTCTCATTATTGTGTCACATCTGACGTGGCCAGCTCTTAGACCATTAAGTATTTTTTATTGCTGTACCGTCAAGTCTGGCAACTTTGCCAAGGGTTACTAACTTTGCCACCAGCAGAGTGCATAAGGTAATCCTTTCATACCACCGACAACGTATATTTTTTAGTGTTGTGCCTACTTTTAGTAGAAAATATCAATTGGCAAAATTATTATGAATGAGACAACACCACGGCAACCATTTTCTTACCATTTCAGTTCCAAATTCGTCACTCACATAATCATAGCTCAAGAACTTTAAAAAGTTTAGAGTATAAACATCGCATCCAGGTACGTAAATTTTAGATATTATGTTATTTAAATGGTAAGGAATGAATTGATTACCTTATAAATGCCGTAGTGTTTGAATTGAGTCCCATAATTGTTTTGGCAAAGTTACCAGACCACGCCGACTAATATGGGAGGGCATCTTTGCCATGTTTTGTAGCGGCCTAGGGTTGGTAGGTACACAAGCAAAAAATTTAAATTACCTACATTTTTCATAAGATAGATACTTTTTAGGGTTCCGTAGCCAAATGGCAAAAAACGGAACCCTTATAGATTCGTCATGTCTGTCTGTCCGTCCGTATGTCACAGCCATTTTACTCGGAAACTATAAGACGTATCATTATCAATTTTTTACATAAAGTGTATTGTGTGTGCAGCTACTTAGTTTTGTAGAGAAATTGCTAAAAACATATTTTTAGGGGGGCACTCCATATGTGTAAGTAATTGTCAAAAAATTTTTTTTTGCCAAATATCAACATGATGCACATCAATCGATAGGTCTCTAAAAATAACAATGTTCAAATAACTGAGGTTTCTTTGAACATTTTTTGATTAAGTGGATACTTTCAGAAATAATCGCTCCGAAAGTCATAAAAATTGTGTCCCCTCCCCCTGTAACTTTTGAACCGTAAGTCCAAAAATTATGAAAAAAATCAAGAAGATACATCTTTTAATATTCTTTCAACCAAAATTATTTTGAGCATTATCGGTATAGGCGTTTTTGAGTTATCTCCAAAAAACTACGAACTTAGGCAGATATGACCTTGCGATAATAATTTATTAGATATGGTCTAAGAGCTGGCCACGTCAGATGTGACACAATAATGAGAGTTTTGTAGCCAGTCCAATCAGATTGCATAACAATCCCTATTGCTAGATCCGGACATCTGGCAGCTTTTAATGGGTGGAGCACAGAGTGACAGACCAAAGTTTTTAAGTTGGAAAAAAGTTATACCGAAACAGGTAAAAACTGCTGAAGTTGTATCATTTATAGAGAACAGGGCCTATATTTTAACATTAGAATCACAATTATTTGTGATTGGTTTTGTTGTTAACAATTGTATACATAGTGTATGTTTTGTTTAAGTAAAAAAAACACAAAGTTAACTGTGACATACTTATTTTATTGGTAATAATTACTATATATAAGTGTTTTGTTTCGATAATACTTTTGTTAAGAGGCGACGAGGCAGTTCGTGACGAAGCCCTTTTTTAAATATCTATCGTCAAGTTTAAATAGGTACCTAGGTAATCACAATTATTTACGAGTGGACCTGTGATAGGCCTCTTAAAGAGTTTTCTATGTTTCGGTTTTGATAATATTTTAATTAAGGTGTCTTTTATGTTTTTTCCTGAGTACTTATGAAACCTGATTACTCGTATGTAACAAAATAAATAAGTACTTAAATAATTAATATTTTTTCATTTGTGTCAACCCTGACCACATTCACTGACTTTCTATGAAATTTTCTTAAATGGGTGATCAACTTTGCCACTTTTGCTGTGTTTCTTTATGGAATAATTTAATAAACTATGACTTTTCAACACCTGTGAAAAGTGGCAAAGTTGCCAGACTTGACGGTAACGCATTATTTATTTATTTTAAGGTATACATGCAAAAGTAACCACTTTAAATGTCTAATTGCATTATATAATTTTGAAATGTTGAAGTTCTAAAGTAAATGCTATAAATAAATTGTCAGTTTCAGAACACAGATGATATTTATTATTTATTGATCATATGGTAATACACTTTGCTGTATTTTTTTTATCAGTAGTAAAGGTGTTGGTAGGTATACATACTTACTCTAAAATATTTGTCCAATGATATCTATTTGCAGGATGCGATATGAGCGCTTTTGTTAAAAAGAAGACGTTCGTACACGCATGTTAAAATATATGAGACGAATTTTACCAACAAGTGAGTAGGACCTAAAAGGTAGAATTAATATTTAGCAAAATAAATATAAATTATGATAAGTATCGCAAAGCTTGAATATTTTGAGTACTGTGCAAAAGAGATAATACGCAGTAAAAATAGCTCAACTAGGCAGCAACAGTGAAGGCATTGCAAGTACCACTGTACCCAAGTTCTCCGACACTTACTCGATATGTGTACCTATATATGAGAGCGTAAAATAATACAACTACGCTACGGCGAGTACCTAACAGTCGTGCAGAACATTACCGTGTAGGCAAATTAACTGCGTCGCGCCTCAGTCAATCAATTAGTGTATTATGACACTAATTCACACAGCGACAGACACTGATTACGTATTCACGTAATAATTTAGCTAATTGAGTTCAGGACTTGTTAACTAGTTTATTGTAATAGTTTTGGAACTAATATTAAATCCGCGTATTACACACCTACGTGTACTGTACCTACTGCTAAATCCAAAGATGATGAAACCCGCTGTTCATACATAGGTATAAATCCATGAGAAAATAATAATGACATTAGAGCACGTAGGTAGGTAAGCTGCCCATCCATAACATAAACAGCTTGAACTGAAAGCAAGTTAATCTCAGTTGAAAGCATTTTAAAAACTAAGCGCCGTCAACTTTTAATTCCGGATTACCTATCACCGTACAGAGCCCGACGCGGGATTTTGGTTGCAGAAGATTTGTCTATTAATCACAAACCAATATTGGACAGAAATATGTGCATGAGCGCACGGCCGCCCCTGGCGAAAAGTTGCGAATGAAAGTTGTTATTGTTCGTAGGAGTGCGACCGTGGACGAAACTTGCGACTTACAGGCGTTTATTGAGCGGAAAGCGAGCGAGTTGGCGCTGCGCTCTGTCCAACTTTATTCCCTATTTCAGTTTCGGGGTTACTTTTGTGACGACAGGTAAACGGATAGTTGAAGCATTTAAATGAATCCGCATTGTTTTTGTGCCCGGGGCACGACAGTATTACTGTGTACCGTAACAAACTCAGCCCATTTGTTTGGTTTACTCTGCTCTGACATGACGGGGATATAACTCGACCACCAAAATGAGGTTCTTGTTTTTAAGTGTCGAAATTTTTATACGTATAAAGTTTTTTTGACGAGCCATAGATAATTCGCTAGGTAGGTACCTAAAGTACGTACTTAAAATATTGGTGTGATGTCTCTTAAATCTTTTGTTAAGTGCTAAATGAAAAGTAATTTTTTTGGTAAGTACCTACGCAGAGGCGTCTTTTGTCCAACACATATTATGTGGGCCAATTATATTGGTATTTGAGCCAATATCTGAATGCCCGAAGCGGGCAAGTTTAATTACAACCATGACGCTGGGAAGAGTATTTTAACGTAGTATACCTACCTATACCGCACCGTAAGTATCATCGGCACGATGTACGGAGGATAAATTCAGGCACAGGCAACGCACGTTTATGATAAAATTTTGATTAATTCATTATTTTCATGAATTAGGACTACGTTAAAAGACTTGAATGGATACTATTACCCGGTTAACACAAATTCTATATCCGTCCCCATCAACTGAAAGTGACTCGAAAAATTTGTTGAAGATGTTTTTTTACGCTGGCGATTATCCCAAACTTGCCAAAGTGATTTCTGTGGGGTATTTTACGAGTTAAACATTGCTAAGGAAAAGACGCAATTCCGCGCGTCCCTTCAGAAGGGTAAGGACTCTTATAAACATCGGCGTCGGCCGCTGCTGCTAGCGTAATCTCCCGAAAACATAAAAGCGTATGAAAACTTTAGTGTCCATAAATTTTGCCAATACAAGCAAGGACGGTACGAAATACTTTAGCGAATGGTGTGTTAGCCTCAAGTTGCTGCGACACAGATTGCAAGCTAAGCCATTTGTAAATTTTGTAGAACAGTGGCTCTCGGGAATGAGATAATAGAAGTACCTCCTACTTCCTGCTACTTTGAAATTGTTAATTGCGTAACGTTATATTCCACGTAAGCCTACACTACCTACTTAAAAGCCGAACTAAGTTTGTTTTAAAACACAATTTTCCACCTGGTTTGCAAGAGACCCAAGCCTAGTCACTTGAGCCTCGTAATCAAGTTCTCAAAGCACCAGGATGACCTGCACTCTGGTGGAACAGTTTATTGAGAGCGCTTATTGCACCACTCTCCACTGCATCGGTATTCCAGCATACACGCTGTATTCTCCGAGCCAATAATGCATGTAACTACAAAACGAGTGAGCGTACGTACCAACATTTGGCGAGTTTGGCGTGGATTTCGTTTGGAAATTTATTTGACTGTCGGTTGGACGCATGCTCAAAGCAGACAAATATGCGGACAGTCGGCACGAGTACGTCGGTCATTCGATAGCAATCAAATTAGGTATACGCCCATCTAATTACCAGCTCGACCGACGGGTGAAATGTTCGATGGCTCACAACTTAATTAAGTTATAGCAGCTAGTTTGTTATATGTGCCTAGATACCTCATGTGGTTAGTGGTATTTTAGATAAATTAAGAAACTGTACAATTCTTCGTTGAGAATTACAAATCTAATTGTAAGTCTATTTATTGCAAAATGTAATGAAATAATATCAATTACTAATCTATTTTGTAAGGAAACGATATCGAGCATACCATTTTTTACTTAAAAGTATAAAAAAATATGTACGTAAGGATGGAAAAAAAATTGCTCCACCAAGATATAGAATAAAGTCCAACAAGATAATCATAGCACCTTCGACAGTTTATTTGATCAAGTATTGAATCGAAATCGGGAGCACGTATCGTTTCCTCGGTCATTTGAGCATGCTCCTTGTATTAGTCGTACGGAGAATAGGCACGTTCACAATTTGTGGCTACGGATTGTCACGAATGGAGTGTGCAATAATCAGAATTTCGGGGCGATATTGGCCTAGATTGCGAAATGACGGACTGTCGCCGCGTCGACCGCCATCGCTGCGGCTGGCCGCCGGCACCACCAGCTCGCAGGGTACAGACGATTTGTAATTCAATTATGACTAGTCCAGTCCGCGGTGCCACAATCCAGCCCTCTACCGACAGCCAATAAAATTCATGAGCCTCTTGTTACATTCATGAGAGAAATCGAGAAAAAATACAGTGTCTTATATACGATAGCCATCAATACATAAGTGATGTGACTGATGTAGATAACTTTCACTCTCACGAGCCATTAACAAAATTTTTATGTAGGAGGGTCACATAACTCTGCAGCTGACTGTACATATCGAAACTCCCAGAACAAATGCTCAGACGAATGATAAAAAAACTAGCGGCTCTTTTCTTATAGCTGAAGTTAAGTTAATTATTGAAAAAGTAACCAACTTGGCTCGGCTTCCGCTTTTACAGAAAATAATCGCCTTCGGTCGGGCACTGGGGGATTTACTTTTTTATTTCTGTTAGACAAGAAAGATACTTCACCCGCTATTGGTGGGTAACCACAAGTTTCGACCGATTTTTGTTAATTTTAATAAACTTTATGTGAGTAAGATGTTTTTAGTTTTCCCCGCATGACCGGAGTTGTGAGATTTTACAAGTGACCAGACCGGCGGCGGACTAAGCGAGGAGGTTGTATTTTATGAACCCGGCCACGATATAGATTGTCTTTTAAAATTATCTACTCTATTTTGTTCCTCGCTCTCGCTCTTCTGGTGACGTAATTTATTGCATTGTATCGCAGTTTAATTATGAAGGATAATACTTTAGAGATTTATTACTGGAGCTTTAGCTCTGGAAGATATAATCATGAAACTTTAGGGGAATAATATTTAATTTGCATTTTCTACCGTTCCCGGTTTGCTGTAAGGGCTGTAATAATTGGTAATTCGATTGGGCCGCGCCGGTCTTGAATACGTATTGCAACGGCAAAATCTGTTGTAAAAACATCGGGACGCCTTTATTTGGCAAACTTTTGTATTAGAAGGTACGTATTTGCATAATAGGATTTGTGTTAGGGAAACGAAGCGGCTTAATATAGGAATTTCTTCGTCGAAGTGGAATTCCAGGTGCCTTATTAAATAATTTGTAAGCGTGCACAAAACATTGACGAGCCAACGCGTTTAATTAACTTGCTTTAATCAGGGCGGCTTCAAGTGGCTTAGTGCCATTTTATAACACCGTAGGCCTTATTATTAGAACAACTACCGACACGTTAAATTGTTAACATTTACAAGCCATTCTAATGTACATACCAAGTTTTATAACAGTTATAACTATAACCGATATAAAGTGATATCGTTCATGTCGTCATTGCATCGCTATTTGTAAATTAAATTGAAAACCTCAATTACTTTACATTCAGATAGACGAAAAGAGCAGTTAACATGTAATCCATTTATACATTGAGCAGTTTTTTCGATGCCAGCACTGATTTCAGTCCAGTGTATTTGGCAGAAACAAAACTCTTTGTGCACGTACGTAGAGCCATGGCAGGGATTACGCGATTGAAACATGGCGGCGGCGTAATAACGTGTACACAACGCTACACGAATTTTGCGACCGGCTCACGTGCCTCAGCCGA
The DNA here is from genome assembly GCA_911728535.1 of Pammene fasciana. Taxonomy (NCBI): domain Eukaryota; kingdom Metazoa; phylum Arthropoda; class Insecta; order Lepidoptera; family Tortricidae; genus Pammene; species Pammene fasciana. Next base: position 8,897,514 of record OU452279.1, read on the forward strand.
CACTAATTACCTCCGTATATTAACACGTTTAGGGAAAAAACTGAAACCGAATTTGTGGACAAAAAGAAATAGACTACCCGTTGCTTCAATATTGATGGAACGAAACAAACGAAACAAAGTAATTTTGCCGCTTTGTGGGCTTACATGCTTGAACGCGCGCCCTGGCTAGCTAGCCGGTTCCTCCTAATAATTTGGGTAGGCTTTAATTCTTTAGAATACAAGTTTTCTATTATGCTCTTATTCCAACATAATCTGAACAAGAAATTCGAGTTTTAAGAACCTTTTGATGTTTCGAGTAGCGCAAACTTAGGGGGCGCCTAATTTTCCAGCGATGCTTGCAAATTACAAGCAGCAGGCCTCCCGCATAAATCCAACCTTTGCAAGTTAATAAAAATGATTTAAGTAGGCATTAAAAGGATCTTTTGCCCACCGAGAACGTGGAATTTATAATAGTAATAATACTGCGATTGTTATTGTTCTGGGTGCGCGTAGTGCCTCAACTATGTCAACTGCTTTATTTGTGGGAAACAACATAACACTTGGTAATTGGCGCCATAACTCTGACCCTAAATCTCTAGCTAGGTAGGTACTCCGTCCCCTGTGTCAAAGAATTAATATTATGTTTTTCGTTACAGCAAGACGTGAAGCTGTATCTAAATTGAATATCTATTTATAAAATACTTATCAATTATCAATTATAATTTTATTTACTGCTTTATTTTTTATTTAGTTACTTAGGTACTTATGTGTTTAGAGTGTTGGTTCAAAGGTTTGTCGGCTACTTATTTAATGAAAAACAAAAGGTCTGCCTTTTATCAATTTTATCGAATAAAGAATTAATACCTACTATGACAATCGTACGATTAACAAATTATTACAAATGACTTGTATGTTAACCCATTCACTGCTAATGACGACACGTTGTCGTCACGGCTCTATGAAACATTTTCGCTACATAGCGGGAAACCCATGTTATCGGCTACGACGTAGCGCTACGCGCGTAGGATAGCAGTGATTGTGTTAACTGTAAAATCTCGTGTCAGGTACTTACCACTAAATAATCGACTTGTACCCAAATTATTTGACTGTAAAATATATGATAGTTTTAAGGATAGAAATATGTTTGAATGAACTGTCCCGGCAGCGATCTGCATAAATACATTTCAGCACGAGTTACAAGTGACTAAAGACAAAGTTCTCTGGCAAAGTCTGTCGGATTCATTCGATCGTCCAAATTCTTTAAGTGCAACTTTGGTATTTACAGACGAAATACCATGTTCAAGATACATATATTATAAAATAAAATATTATACATACATATAAAATTTATTGATAATTAAATTGATAGGATGCGGTAAATAATAAAGTAAAATACTTATTAGGTACCTATCTAGTTAAAAGTATAATAGATAAGTATTTATTTATCTTAGTGTTTAACTAAGTGTTTATCTTAGGTAGGTTCGTAGGTACTAGTTAGGCTACCTACTGATCATTCAGTATTAAACTCTAAATTTGTTGTATACGATGGCATGTTACTCTATTAATATGCCTATAAAAAACCCAATATAGTGTAACGATGACTTATGGATAAGCCGTCATAAAATCGCCAAAGAGCTGGCCAAATGTATCCGGTGTTGACTACATCGCCCGTAAATCTCACATTATGGAGATCGTTCTCCGCAATAGATAGGTAAACGCGAACGCATAGTTCACTCGGGTTATGCTAAGTCGACTTATCTTTTTTTACCACACGTGGGATGGGCCGTTTATTTAAATTATAGGTTAAAATAGAACCCTTTTGATGTAATAAAGGTGACTAAAGGGTTTCGGGTCACGGTTTTATTTTCATTACTTATGCTTTTTAAATGTTTGCAATTTAAATAAAACAGTTGGCTAACGCTTCAAAGTAAAACATTAATGTTCATAAGTTTTATTGGTTTAGGCATATAGTTAATGAAAAAGGATTATAGAATTCAACATTATTCAAAGATAAACTAAGTAGCAATATAAATAATTAATAAATGAAATGAGCCAGTTATTTATACTGAGTATTAATGGTTTACCCTCTTTGATCCAGCAAAACTATTGACAGTTGGTTTAGGAACGCTTAGCGCATTGTTTGGACGCTCAAAAAAGCGACGGAAGACAAAATAGAGGCCTTCGAAATGTGGCTATACAGACGTATGCTAAAAGTATCATGGACCGCAAAAGTGACAAACATAGAAATTTTAAAAAGAATGAAGAAGAAAAGAGAAGTACTAACCACAATTAAACGTAGGAAGATTGCATATTTTGGACACCTATATAGACATAAAAAGTACGACCTGCTGAAAGCTATAATAGAAGGGAAAATAGAGGGAAAGCGGGGAAAAGGAAGAAGGAAGGTGAACTGGCTCGATAACATCAAAAAATGGACAAACATTGAGGACGCGGCCACGCTCGCAAGCCTGGCCGAGAATAGGAGAGACTTCGCAAAGGTGGCCACCGACGCCCGTTAGGGCATGGCAGTATAAGAAGAAGCGCATTGTTTGCAAAGCATGAAACTTTTTAGGTATTTTATAACATTAACTATATTCGTTAAAATTTGATACTCAATTAGTCAAGTTTGTGATAGAGAATTTCGTTACCAGCAACCAAACTTCATGTACCAGTAACTTAAGAATTGGGACAACAAAACTAAGGCTTAATTGTTACTTACCAAAATGTTTTGTAATTTATACATAAACTTTGAGTTATAATAGGTACTTATAATCAATTAGCAAGTTATAGCAAGTATGAACTCCTTACCGAATTTTCGTTATTGATTAAATAGTCGAAATAGTTCGGTTGTCTTTTTTTTTCAGTGAAATCTATCGCTGTTCTACCCACGTTTCTAAGTCCTATAATGGCCTAGAAATCAAATTGGTTCACCGTACTTTAGTGTCCTGCCATCCTTATCTAATTTTTAACTCGCCTGTTTTAAAATTGTCAAGTGAACGATAAAAATTTCCGCAACTACCAATAGTCTGGTTTTTTTTTTCAAGAAATCGTTGTCGAGAAGCAAACGATATTACTTTTGGGCAACCGGGCTTTTTACCTGGTTTAGACCCTGCTGTATCTGAATTGCCGGTTGCCATCAAAGAAACTACAAACAGAAGTGAGATACGGCCAAAAAAAGGACCCGTTTTTTAGCTTTTCTTAAATAACTCGAAAACAGTAGCACCTACCAAAAAATGTTCTTCCACTTAAGTAATCTACATAAAATTCTGTATAAAAAAGGTTCTATACAGTTTTTTGCTGGGATCAATGTTTAATGAGATATTAAGGGACTAAGATAGACAATAAACATATATACTAATTAGCTTTTTCCCGCGAGTTTGTCTACGTGGGATTAACATTCGCTATAATAAATTAATGAAATGCCGTAGTTTAATCTGACAGCAAAAATAAATTTAACGTATAAGCTTTTTTACGTCTACAGTAAGCAACAATTCCATACCAACTTCAACCCCCCGTTTCATCCCTTTAAAAGATGATTACTGGGATAAAAACTATCTTATATCCTTCCCCACAACTAAAACTATCATCACACCAAATTTCATCTAAATTGGTTCAGCGGTTTAAGCGTGAAGAGGTAAGAGACCCACTGACTAGTCCAAAATTATTAAACTCTCTCTCCTTCTCGATGCGACAGGCAAAGCATATTACTTTTTGTTTACACGGATTTTTACCCTATTTGGACCCTTCTGAGTTCGAAATTTAAATAATTTTTTTACCGGAAGTGGAATATTTAAGATGGCGGCCAGTATAAACCTAAGCGACGAAAAATCTATGTTCCTCGTATGGATACCCCCATTGATTATACTTTATTTTTAACGATTGTTATTTTTGGGAATAACAGTTGTAATGACACGTATTAAAAAAAAAAAGATTACCTATTTGCAATGGTTCCAAATATACTGGTCTTTTAAGTTAGAAATCGCCGTCAACACTGTATTCCACCACGCGCTTTGTGGACGGGGTTTTGGGAACACGTCTGCAGACCTCCGGTACCCCGTCGTCGTTGCTCTTACGGGCCCATTGTAATTCTGCTCGTGCAATCTCCTCCGCTGACGGCACCTCGGAATACTTGAGGGCCTTCTAGCTCGGAACCTTTCAGGCGAATGATGGAGCTGTTGTAAAGGTGTAAAGAGTGGGTGTAAAGAATGTAAAGGCGGCAGCATCGCCGCATGCCTGGTCTTCTGCAGGAGTGAGTTTACGTCATGTTCGCGCATATACTCCGCAGCCTCCTTTTGGGTCAAGGAGGACTGAGTATTGTAATCTAAGACTCCCTAAGTCGAAACTTCCATATAAGATGTGTATTATTACTACTACCCTTTCAACTAATTTTGCTCACTACAATAATTTAAAAAAAACGAGAGATTTCCGTCCAAAAAATAGTTATTTGTTATACAAGTGGTGAAAGTTGTATTTTACGTGCGAGTGTTATTTGAAACACGAGCTAGCGAAAGGATTCTATTATTGACCACGAGCGAAGCGAGTGGTTCAAAAATAGAATCCTGAGCGTAGCGAGTGCTTTAATACACGAGACGTAAAATAACTTTCACCCGCGTATAACACAAAACTTTTCACCTCACTACAGCGAGGAAAATAAGAAAAAGGGTGCATTTTGCTCGGTTTCCCGTAATTCCTCAGGTGTTTAATACTTCTTCATCACTCGAATCACTAATTTTTAACAAAACAATCTAGAAAAACATGCGAATATTTAACGTTGATATGATGGATGAATTGAAATGAAAAGTTTTGACGTAAAAGATTTTAGTAAATGTCAGATGCGTTTTGTTCGTACGTAGACTTATTCGGCTGTCAGAACAATTTATCCGTTTTTACAAAAAGAATGAAGATTAATGTTGAATGCTGATATTTATGAATTAAAATAAAGTTGTCAGACTGTATTAAGTGTTTTTACTCGATGCAATTCATTAATTGCGATGTTAAAAATTCTGCACTTTTAACGTTTTACGTTTTGTTAGCTGTCAAATGTCACTTAAGCCACTTGTCACTTATGTCAAAACTCTTTCACCACATGTGGATAAAAAGCGATTTTCACAATAGATATTAAACAAACAAAAAGGGCTTTCCGAGCTAGTGAGGTGAAAAGTACATTTTTGAAGCCTTGCTGGACCTGGACACCATCTTCTATATCTTACTTCCGGTCTAACATTATTTGATGGCAATTGCAAAATATTATAATTACAACTGTTATTCCCAAAAATAACAATCGTTAAAAATAAAGCATAATGAATGGGGGTATCCATACGAGGAACATAGATTTTTCGACGCTTAGGTTTATACTGGCCGCCACCTTAAATATTTCACTTCCGGTAAAAAAATATTTTAAATTTCGAACTCAGAAGGGTCCAAATAGATTTTTACCCTATTTGGACCCTTCTGTAAACAAAAAGTAATATGCTTTGCCTGTCGCATCGAGAAGGAGAGAGAGTTTAATAATTTTGGACTAGTCAGTGGGTCTCTTACCTCTTCACGCTTAAACCGCTGAACCAATTTAGATGAAATTTGGTGTGATGATAGTTTGAGTTGTGGGGAAGGATATAAGATAGTTTTTATCCCAGTAATCATCTTTTAAAGGGATGAAACGGGGGGTTGAAGTTGGTATGGAATTGTTGCTTACTGTAGACGTAAAAAAGCTTATACGTTAAATTTATTTTTGCTGTAAGATTATACTACGGCATTTCATTAATTTATTATAGCGAATGTTAATCCCACGCAGACAAACTCGCGGGAAAAAGCTAATTAGTATATATGTTTATTGTCTATCTTAGTCCCTTAATATCTCATTAAACATTGATCCCAGCAAAAAACTGTATAGAACCTTTTTTATAGAGAATTTTATGTAGATTACTTAAGTGGCAGAACATTTTTTGGTAGGTGCTACTGTTTTCGAGTTATTTAAGAAAAGCTAAAAAACGGGTCCTTTTTTTGGCCGTATCTCACTTCTGGTTGTAGTTTCTTTGATGGCAACCGGCGATTCGGATACAGCAGGGTCTAAACCACGTAAAAAGCCCGGTTGCCCAAAAGTAATATCATTTGCCTGTCGCATGGAGAAGGAGAGCGAATTTGAGATTTTGCTCCCAGTCTACAAGCTTATGTCGCGTCATCTACACAATAACTGCAGCCGTCACTGAGCTGTAGGACACATGAACAAAAGCATGTCCAATATTTCTACAAAAACCTTCATCTTAAGCACAACTACAGACCTCTGTCCGTTTGCACACACGCTGCGCCGTTAAAACAGGTAATATTTATGGCAAGGAGGCTACGTGCGCCGCTTCCCGACTCCCGAGCCCCGACCGTACCATTTTCTTTGTCACAGATGAATCTCGGTAGATTCAGCCGGACCGGCGCTCGCAATTCTCTAAATGTTTCCACGCTTTACGACCGCCGCTATAGCCCGCCACTATTGTTACATCGTAACTGGAATTTTATCTCCCAGTTATTAATCTAGGAAATTAAAAGAGTCCACGAATTGACAAGAAATATTAAAAGACATTTCTTCGTTGCTATTATTTTTCTCTGAAACATTGTGCTTTATAATAAACGTGGTACTTTATTTTCATTAAAATGTGATTATATTTAAGAGAATTGTAAATGTGTAGTTAAGTCAATCTAAATTATTAGCTTTTGATAAAATAGTCTTCACACGAAAAATAATAAATTGAAGAAGTTGTGCTATGTCAAAATGTACATAATGAATTGGTTGATTACTACTTAATACAGATTTACATAACACGGATATATTTTGAAATAAATGGTTTTTTTTGTCCTACAAATCCACCATGCATCATCCACAATCCACAACTTGATTAATTTACTTGGTCTCTTTTCATAAATCATTATAATAGAATCATAATAATAAACTCTCACTTATTTTATTAATTAGATACCAAAAACGCTGACGAAAACAACGGTACTTTTGTGGATATATGTACTTTTATACTTTTTTGAAGCCACCCCGCATTTCAAAGCCACCCCGTTTGATAATTTTCTTTTAAATGCCTTAAGAACAATAACAATACACCTATGTACGTGTATAATATAACTCTAATATTTCCGTCACCTAAGGCCATTGAAACCAGTTGAGTAAATAGGTTTTGATTCACTTAATACGGCGCCGTACCGTACGTGCCCCAACTAGACAAACCCGTGCCCAGTGCTGCGTGTAGCGGGTGCTCAGTGCAATTAATACCTAGTTATTCCCGGTAACGACATTATTGCAAACTGTATCGGTGGTCGACTAAAATATGTGGCGCAGGTGGAACAGGCATGGAATTATTGAACCGTAGATTGGCTATCTTCTTTGGATCTAGGTACTCATTCACACAGAATTATAAAAAGGCCTCTCGCTTTAAACAGTCAAACGTAATAGAGCATAAGGCCATTAGGTATATACTTAATTTTCAAAACTTATATTTATTCTAGTTCTGTTGTAAGTGCCAATTAAAGATTTAGAAGATATCTATAAATATTAAACAATAACGGTATTAAAATATTCCTATCAAAAGTCCGTTTAATAATAAAACAGACTTATAACTACCTAGAATTTTAGTTCAGCTTTTAATACCCGGGCCCAAGTGAATAAAGTAGTGTATGTTTTAACAATAGTTTTATGGATTTAGTAGCTAGTAATAATGCAAGGTAGCCAGTAGATATAAATTCCAGCAACAACATTTAAAGACGCAGGCGAATTGCTCAAAATACCTAATCGTAAATCAGTATAAACTTTCACTTCGCTACACAACATTATCGTGTGCGTGTGTACTCTGCGTAAACAGCCACGATTGTACCTTTCTCGTCAAGCCCGCATATGCTAACTGAATAGCCGAGGATCCAAATATCGTTAGCGTATCGGACTCGCGGAATACGTATAGCAACTTAGCAAGTAAACCCCAGCCAGCGGCTTTCTCGCCCCGCGTGGGATAAAGGCAACTCGCAGACAACAGCCGAATCTCATTACAAGAGTCAAACAAGAAAACTCGAGCTCAACTACTCCGGAGGCTGTTACATTTTTCAATATCAAATCCTTCAGTTCACTGGTTACGTAATCTCTGCTCTATCATGGCTCTAACACATGATATGTTTATGCATATGCATATTAGTATATTCAACGGATATGTATTCTCGCCTGATACTTATTAACTTTTTTCCTATGTCCCGGACGTAAAAGTTGCTAAGATGCGGCGGAGAATTCTTCAGTAGCACGGTTAAAAGAAGAAAGTTTTAAAAGTAACTAACTGCCTTTTATAACCGTATTTGTATAGAAGCCGAAAAATTGCAGAAAACATAGTTTGAGCAACATCCGATTTATTTTCATGAAACATGTAATAATAATGGGGCTTAGGTGAATTAATACACCCAATATATGAAATAGATAAAACTATTGTAAGGAGGCATCAAAGCGAAATAAACCCTGACCAGAAATATATGACCATGCGCCATGTCAGGCGCGGATAAAAGGGAGCAACAGGGGCAATTTAATTTATGGGAACTACATTTTTCATACCTACTAAACTGAACTATCACCATATACAATTATACATGCGAAAAAAAAGCGCCCTCTTGACAATGGTCATATATTTCTGGTTAGGCTTAGATAAGATGAGATAGAACCTAATGCCGTAGTCTGCCACGTCACCACCTGTTACCCTGACGATAAAAAATTGATATTCTTTAAAAAAAAAATAACTTTCTCCTCACACGCAAGCTTGAGCACCCCGTTTCCCCACAATACGCTTAATTTCATAACTGCTTAAGTTATGTAATGTTTTTAATTAATTTAGCGCCAAGTCGTAAGGAAGAGGTAGGGTAGGATTACCGACGGTGAGCCGCGTTGCCGTTGAAAACTTGAAACACCGGATTGGCGGTATGTTAGCATGCAGGATATGCAAATACTCCATTCTAATGTACTTGTAGGGCTGCTGAGTGCTGGCGTATGATGGCCGCTTTGACTGCCTTTATCATAGGATCGTAGCATTGAATAGAAGGCTTTGTAATAAAGCCTGCGTCAGGCTTGCTAACGGATCTCAACTCAATACAACTGAAGGTACAAACTTTTATGAAAAATATTTATACTAGTTAAACTAAGGTAAGGTGAGTTTAAAAATCGTTATATTATTATTTTAATATACCTAATGTCAATAAGGACCTATAGGTACAGTCAGCATCAATAGTTCTACACGAAGGCTGCAAAAATGTCACATATTTTTGCGGCCTTCTTGTAGGAAGATACTATAATAGTATCAATAATTGATGCTGACTGTAAGTAACTCACGAAAGTTTTAAGTTAATCTAAGGCTGGATTTACACTTGTAAGTTTTACTTACGTAAGTAGGGATGAAGCTATTGGCGAGAATGAGATGGCGATATTCGTATCTCATTCTAACCCATAGCTGCGTCCCTACTTACGTAAGCAAAACTTACAAGTGTAAATCAGGCCTAAAGTATCTAAACGAAGATATTATAGTTGGGCGGTTTTACGATTCTGTCTTTTAGGAAAGTAATCGCAGAGAACCACTTTTTACTTATAAAATATTTTATTTTTCTAATAAAACCGTATCGATAGGAGTCTTGAATTTGTTATTTCTGTAGCGAGACCACACACACATATTTTCAATGTAGCAAATTAATTATTGAATTCGTTATGATACGCGGGTACCTACGTTTACTTGAAAGCCATTATTTCAAATCGGGATTTGCTCCCCTCACCAGCCCCTGATAGAAAGCTAATTTACTACATTTGTTTCGTATTTTAATTAAAATGGCTTACCGCTTCCAATTTTCTTAGGTATAATGTATAATATCGAATTGATTAGAGAGTTAAGGAAATAAACCATGAGATAAATATTTTGGGTACCTTACCTACATTAAAAACAATATAATATCTTTCTTTCATTATTTTTTTTATTTTTTTATCATCATCATCATTTTTTATACCACGACGGTGGCAAACAAGCAAACAGGCCGCCTGATGGTAAGCAGCGTAATGGAACTCACTCACTCAAGTGGTGTCACATGCGCGTTGCCGACCCTTTACAAAAACGAAGATCCACTGCGTTGACGGGTAAAGGAACAAGTTTATATAATAAATACTGTACGTAATAACCTTTCCAGACAGACGTTCATATTCGTACACATACAAGTTCATAGCTATCTATATCGAAAGCTACAGCACGGTGACTGAATCGCTCATGCCTAAGGGGATCAATTCAGATGATAATTGGCCTCTGTACATTCAAACAAAGCATAGGGTACAATGCGGTGGGGTAAGACCGGATTGAGGGATGATCAAGTTATAACTAAATTATGTGATCATCTCTCAATCCATAACCACCAAACTTATAGTTCAGTACTGCAACTATAGTCCACAAGTTCAAAACGTAATTAAGTCTCAATCCCAAGCTTGGTATAGTTTCTTTTAGGTTTTTCATTAATTTATGAACATATTTGAGACAGCCACAGGAGTGGAATCTGGGTGTAATATGTCCCATTCATAAGAAAGGTTCTAGAAAGCAGTGTGCGAACTACAGGGGGATCGCACTGCTCCCAACAGCATACAAAGTACTGTCTTACATTATTTTGGGCCGTCTAGAACCATATGCGGAGTCAGCTCTCGGAGACTACCAGTGTGGCTTTCGCCGTAACCGGAGCACTGTGGATCAGATTTTTCTCTTAAAGCAACTTATGGAGAAAAAATGGGAGTATGGTCAGGACCTCCACTCACTCTTCGTTGATTTTACTAAGGCCTATGACAGTGTCGACAGGGAAACGCTTTTCCAAATACTCAGGACCTTAGGCGTTCCCGACAAGCTCGTTAAAATGGTCAAAGTTGCCACGCAAGTAAGTAAAATGCGGGTTAGAGTGGGAAGCGTCCTCACTGAGGAGTTCGAAGTTGTTACAGGACTCAAACAGGGGGATGCACTATCGCCCCTGCTGTTCGACTTGGTATTGGAATACGTAATCCGGAAAGTCTTGGTGTATGACGGAGGAGTTGAGTTGAACGGCCGGCACAAAATAGTAGGATACGCCGACGATCTGGCCTTACTGGGTGAGTGTAAGGAGCACGTGCGAGGAATGGCACAGACTCTGGATGATGAGGGCAGGAAGGTAGGGCTTAGGATTAGTCTGGAGAAAACGGAGTATCTCCACATGAGAAGACGGAGAATGGTACGCAGAGAGGGACTTACCGTCAACGGGAGCTGTTATAATCGCGTATCAACCTTCAAATATCTCGGTTGCACAATAACGGACACCAACCGGAGAGAAGAAGAAATCGACATCCGTATCCAGAATGCCCTAAGATGCACAGCAGCCCTTCACAAAATATTAACGTCCAAGCTCATCAGCAGGAGAACTAAGATTAGGATCTACAAGACCGTTATAAGACCGATTTTGGTATATGGATGCGAAGCTTGGACGTTGACCCTGAAGGAGGAAAACAAGCTCTTAGTGGCAGAGAGGAAGATCTTCAGAAAAATCTTAGGCCCGACTAGGCGAGAGGATGGCTCTTGGAGAGTGAGGAAGAACGTGGAGGTGGAAGAACTAGTGGGCGAGCCCAACATCATCGGCGAAAGCAAAGCTGCGCGACTTCGCTGGCTCGGCCATGTGGAGAGAATGGGAGAGGATCGAGCGGCCAAGAGAGCATACCTGGGACGACCAAGTGGGAAACGTCCTAGCGGAAGGCCTAGGTATCGGTGGATCGACGTGGTCCAGAAGGACCTGTGCGAGTTGAGCGACATTCGAGCGGCTGATTGGCGACGGATCGCACAGGATCGGAACGAATGGCGGAATCTGGTGTCGGAGGCCAAGATCCATTTTGGGTCGCTGAGCCAGCGAAGTAATGTAATGAACATATTTGTCTTAGAACGTCGTCATTTAAATAAAATTCACTCCTGAACATACACACATACACACACTGATATTTCACTTAGTTTAAGGATTATACTTGGGACCTTTTGGACTACTGTGAGATGGTTTTACGGTACCTACTTATTTAGGAATCTTCAAATGCAAAGCAGACACCTTCCAACACAATTTTCGTGACCGGCAGAAAAAGGTTCATAAGATTTTGAACACTTACAAATTAAAAATATCTTCATGTAAGTACGTTAACATCGAAAATATATAATATATTATGCAAAGTAATAGGTAGATTAGGTAGGAACACTAAATACATACTTATTTATAACAATCATTCACTTTTTGAAAAATCCTTACAAGATCTTTGTGCCATTAAACCACTACTAACTAGTTGAAAATAGTCAGGTCTTACCCCAAGGGACCTTGCGTAGTACGCAATCAAGCGCGTGATCAGCCATCAAAGTCGATACGCCAGTAAAACTCGCTGATCAATGGCTGTGCGGACGGGTTACCTCTACCATCCATCTACAGTGCGACGGGACTAGCCTTTTATGTACTGCATGTAATACACACCGTGTCCGTGTTTATTACGATTTCATATATTCTGCTACACGGCACAGAAAGTAGCAAGGGGTAGGTTAATTTGAAAACCATGTTAATCTTGGTTTGAAATATTAAGTCAAAATTTTCACAATAAATAAGCTAGTTAGGCGGCTTTCCCACTGCTGCGGTTTCCGCATGCGAGCGAGACAGCGCTGTGCATGTGTACCGCTGTCACGCTTTTAAAAAATTTGATAGGGAGTTATTTTCAAGTCCTTGTTTGTTGAAATCAGATCTGCTTTATATGCAGTTGGCAAGCTGGCGACATTTTTATACCGTTGTGATTCCATATAATATTCCGTAAAATGGCAGAGACAGCGCGCCGCGGTGTAGCTGCAGCTGTTGTAATACGCCTGACAACCGGCCAGCGAAATAAGCATATTATAAAATAAAATGTATTTAAGGATTCACAACATAATACTAAATGGCATAATCTTTAAAGTACTACTACTAATAAAAACTTAAAAACTAGGCCTACTGTAAAAAATGTTTTCTAAATCGCTGCCAGTATGAGCATTGGTTCGTGCCTTTGATTATTAAACCAACCGGATGCGAGACGCGCTCTCTTTTCTATCGGAAATAGTCTGCCGTTTTTTGCGGGGGAGGGGAACGTCAAATGTATGCGAAACGGCAAAATAGCCACGTCAAATAAACGTCAGTCCATACAATGAGTATGACCACTGGTCATACTCATTTGGCAGAGGGGAACGCCTGTCAATGGCTACTCCGCTTGGTTTAAAGCTCTAAGGGTTCGTGCCCAGAACTAAACTAGCTTAAATTAAATCCGTGCGAGAACCAATTACACTTACAAATTAAATTAATTTAAAAGCGGTTGCAATTCTGACTTAGAAAACGACTGGTCATAATAGGTGCGTACTGTGTTCTGTCTGTATGCTTACGTGGCTTTAGCGAACTATTACAATATATTTACCCTTTCTGTCGGATCATTTTGATCAGCAAGCACTATCCTTTTGAAGCGAAGGTTTTTGTTACACGAAATGTTGTGAACGTTTTTCGCAATCATTTAGTTAGTGTATAAAATGATTTTACGTCAGTCTGGGCGGTAAGTGAGATTTGCCGCCCACGGGCGCAGCGGGAAATCTTACTTCACACCCAGAAGAAGACGTAAAATTGTGTACGCACCACGGGCGGTAATAAAGAAGGCCTCAGATCGCTTGATTATGGCCCTTACCTTCGGTTCGGGCCACAAATGCCCGCGATCTGAGCCATTCTTTATTTTACCGCCCTAGGTACGTAATTTACTATTGTCTCAAAGTTAGATGATTTAAAAAATCTATTGTTTTATTATTAGTTTTAGTTTAGCAACAGTGTTCTGACATTAAGCGATGCAGAAAAGTTCCCTAATCTCTACATCTACCCTTTTTGTCGGATCCGATAAAAAGGGTAGATGTGATATGCCCTTAAGTCTCGCCGGCGCGGAATTTTTAATAGTCCCTTATGAAAACGGGTGCCATAGAGATATGAGGTAGTCTCGGCCGGCAATAGACAAAGCGCAATTCTCTTAGTTCCTACTTGCTCTGTTAGCTAAACTCAGCCATTTGATATAACGAATGACGAAATTCTTTTTTTATTACTTAACTTAGCGTCTTTTCTGCTATTCAATATGCAGTAAATTTTCATCTTGCCAGGTTTTGTGGCATAATAGCCTCATTAGGTCCAAAGGGGATGATTAAGTATATGAGTGTGCTTGTCATGCAGTAAAGGGACATAAAAAAATATTCCCTTTATAACTTTAAGCATAGGTACTTTATTATAACCCCTCCACATAAAAATACAGTTATCGTGATATATACTAAGCCTATTTTAATTAACAAGGTGTCAATTAATTTGTTTTATTAGGTTTTGTATAACATATAACTCTTACTAGGTATAGGTACAATATTAAGTTCTAATAGGAAATCCCGTACCAAAAAACCTGCAGGTACACAGGTCATGTCATGCTTCAATAAGTAAAAAAACACACATTTTCCTTATATGATTAAAATGATTCGTTCTCATTTAAGTAAGAGCCCTACCTTGAAACGTTGCTGAAAAGCGGTTCGCCGATGGTAAATATAGCGCGCACCGTAATATTCCCAAGAGTAATATTTTAACAAGTAATACACGGGAGTATAGACACAGCGGCACGACGTGTCAAAAGCAATCAAGAGGTCCAAGGAGACGCTAATTACTTTACGTCGCTCTGATTAAGCAGAGGACACACTGCCTTAACATGACACATTTTTAGATAATTACAGCTTCAGGTAATAATGTTAATTTTAGTAGGTATCTCTGCTAATGAGAATGCATAATTGCTCAATAAAAATGTTATATACAAACAACACGAGAATCGTTTGAAAGGACTCTGATTGAGATGAAACGCCCATCTGACGCCTCTAAACAGGATGAAAACTGAAATGCAAATTAAACATTTAAGCTCAAAACCCGCCGTTGAGTTATGGATCTAAAACGTAAAACGCCTCTGTCACTGATTGCTTTAGCAGCTACCTAATTACAGCACTCCTATTTAACGCTTTCATCTGGCAATAACTCAATTTTCCCCGGTACCCTTATATGCAGGCACTTTAGCAATAATCTTCGAGCCTGCTTTGCAAAACGACAATAGAGTGTAGGTAGGGGAAATCATTTAGATATTGCATAAGCTATGTATAGTCAAAGGATCGATATGTTAAATCTCAATTTTATGACTAATGTTGGATGAAGATAAAATCCCTAGCACAACCGTTTTCTTCCAAGGTAGGTAAGTAAGTAATTCTAAGAATACAGTTTTAGTCGCTTCATAATGTAGGCAGGGAGCGGGCGACAGCGGTGCTCAATGTTCTACGTAATCTGGGATAAGCCCCTAATTTTCTGGCGGTCACAAAGTACGCGCTCGTCCGTCAAATAAATTTTTATTATTTGTAATTCAATAAAGAAGTAAATGACTATAATTTAAAAGTAAGTAGCCATTAAGCACATCGCTTTCTTCTTAATGTCATTTAGCGTTCCTTGAATGTCACATTACAGTCACAATTTGCACAAATCGTAGGTACTTAGTATGTAAGCGTTATGGGAATTGCTTATAAAATAAGGATTATAACTTGTAGATAGACTGAACTATTAATTTTCGTGAAAAGGTATTACTACCTCTCATTAGTACCTGCATCCATTGATAAAACATTAATTTGATTAGCTAATTAGCCATGATCCCGTCATAATCCAGTGAAATGAATCCAAAATGCCAGCTAATAATCACAAAAATAAACAGTTTATCACTTATCACTTAGGTACTAATGATCTCTCCTAAACGATCATAGTATAGTCTGATCGAAGCAGAATCACCATAAAGTTTACTTAATGTGTTTAAAGTATGGGAACGGGGCGGCTAAATTGACTGGGAACGCTTTTATCGAGCAGAAAATGAGAGCAGAGTCGCTGCTTAAAACTATTCCCCGTTGAAACTCGCCATTTTTGGCTACCTCCATTATTTACCCTCGGTTTCGTTCAGCACTCGTTTAAACTTTTAATCCACATTTCGAAATTTATGTTGATGTTTTGTCAGTAAAGCCATATTAAAACATTTCCCGCTCGTCTCGAACTTTTTTCGCTGTTTCGTTGAAATTAATTGTCATCCTGACTAACTGAAACTTCTGTCTAATCGCTAGAGTAAAGGCAGCTATTGATTTTTTTAATTTATTTAGGTAAACAAAATTATTGGGTCATTTTAGATAGGCACAGTCATAGTCTGTGTTGATAGGTTATTATGATCAACTCTTAATAATAGGTACGTACTTGTGATAATATTATAACTAATTTAAACTTTGCTTGCAGGTTTGATTTGTATGTATGCACAGTAATTTTCTTTATTATCGCGCAAAGTTGCAGAATTAATAAATATAACAAAATATCGGAGTTTTTAACACAAATAGACCTACTAGAGTGCCTGTTGCGAGGTGCTAGCCTAGGTTAGCTATATTACCGATATGTATATACTTAATTCTATAACAAATTTAGAGATACTTACCAAAAATACAAAAGCAATGTGTTCCTACATATCTCGGAGATAGTTTTCCGTTTTTCAGTCTTTTCGCCCTACGATCCGACTCGTCTGGGTCTACCCTATTACAACGAATTGACTACTACGAGTGTAGTCATAACATGCCATGCTGCTACGCAGTTTGGGATAAAATATGTGCACTTTATCCTCAAATAGGTATTTGTTTTAGTCCGGTTATTTGATGAAAATACACAATATTAATGGTTCTCTGCCTTTTCGCCGAAAATTGTATTACCGAATTTCACTTTTCAATGCCACCGAACTTTTCGCAGAAGTTTCATTTGGTGACACCAGAGGAAAGGTCTTCTTAATACCTACTTATGATTTTTTTAGGTACCCGTCAGCAGGTGAGGTGTTCAAAATGACCTTCAAGTGCTCTTATTCTTTTGACAATAAAGCCGTGTCAAGCTTATTTTAAACGACTCACCTAATTATAGTATGTATAATATTATATTAGCTACTTCTGCTACAAACAAGCCAAAACTTGAAATTCCTCTCTCCAATCGACAAGAAAAATCTGTCATATACATCCGGCACGATGAATAATCCGCAACAATAAGCAGAATCACAACGTCACATATTGTGTGCCCGTGAAATGCCACTAATGCCAGGTTTTCATCCCAGGGCTCTAAAAGCCAAATAAGACACAAAGGAACAACAGATAAACCTTGTAAATCCTTGGGCACACAAATGCGAGCTCCGAAGGCTGCTATCTCTCGGAGGAATAGGGAGTATTAACTGGCGTACATTCATCATCTAAGGCTGGCCACTACCCGTTCCCTGTCACTAACTAAAGCTCCTAAATTTCAAACAATGTGTTTATAATTTATTCCGTACCTACCATCTTAGACAAATCCATTCCAATCTTCAAATGCTTACTATTTGCTTTAAATATCGTTAGAATTAGTTTTATCTTTACAACTATTTACCTAATATTTTTAAGAGACAATTCATTTCCTCCTGATTCCCTTTTTCGTAGAAACGCCTACGGATTAAAAAGTAAAATAAAAATGATAATACGCTTTCAAAATACTGTGTCGTTCTGGCAGTGTAAAAATATCTCAAGGAGACTAAATGGATCCCCAATGCACAGTAATTCCCCCTCTCAAGTGTTTATGGTTCCGGCCCCATCGTGCATTAAGTAATGATTACTTTTCAAGCATAATCAAGGCCCTATAAAATAAGGCTCTTCGGAGAAGTGGACTCAAATACGGTTTCTACTGAAAGCTGATTAGTTGCATTTTCCTTTTTGTGCCATTTGTTTGACTCACTTAGCTTGAGTGCTCTGAAAGCAAACCAGGTAGCCGTATAGGAGTCCGATTTTAGTTTATGGAGCATTAGTTAATACTTGTGATCAGAAATATAAATTTGTCATTTTTTAAGCGGTTCACAAAAAATTTTGCTAAAGCCTGGCCTGGCCTAGTCGAGGAACAATGTGGAGACTTTCCTGAAACGGTGCCTACGAAGCTGGAGGTCCCGGGTTCGAATCCTGGTAAGGGCATTTATTTGTGTGCTAATCTCCAATATTTGTTCCTGAGTTATGGATGTTTTCTATGTATATAAGTATGTATTTATATATCTAAGTATGTATATCGTCGCCTAGCACCCATAGTACAAGCTTTGCTTAGTTTGGGGTTATGTTGATTTGTGTAAGATTGTCCCCAAATATTTATTTATTTATTTATTTTATTTATTTACGGATGTTATTAAGCCTTGATAGTGTTAATATGCACGAGAGGGATCGAGCTATACTCGTAGTCCTTACGCTGACCCACAGCGGGTTGGGGACTTCACATTCACACACACCTTTGAATTTCTCCACAGATGTTTCTCTCACAATGTTTTCCTTCCCCGTTGTATTAAATGATATTTCGTATGTATGTAGATACATATACTGACGAAAAACTCATTGGTACGAGCCGGGGTTTGAACCAGAATGAAAATCTGATGTCTTACCGCCACTAGCAATAACGGTTATTTATTAAATGTAATATATTTCTCAATGAAACGTAATAGCCTCCAGAGGTTGAGGGGTTAAAGATTAACAACACAGACAAAGTCGCGTTCAAAAGTTATAACTGTATTATTAAGTTAAGTTATTAAGTTATTAAGTAACCAAACGGATTTACATTCGCATATCCTGTTGCAAATTGGTGTCGCCATCGATCAGTTAGCTTTTGGCAGCACGTGCCGCCTCGAGGCGTTGGCCGCGCTCCAGGGCTTAGATAGCAATAACATAACGAGTTAACGAGAACTGGACAATGTTACATACAACATGGCTTCATCGGCCGTGTACGAATTTTAATATGGCGGGTGTACCTCACCGTTTCTATAAGCCTTATTAAGCTTACCTTGTTACTCGTAGCTATCAAATACCTATATAAAAATAAAATAATATTAGTTGTAGTTGATAAATTAAGATTATTATGTCTGACTGAAAAAGTATAGCGTGTTATCCTGGGAAAAAATATTCAAGTTAGTTCGTCAGTTAGATTATATAAAAATATTAGGCACGTATTTTTCTTAAAATATAAAGATAAAGAGCGTCAAAGTTCGGCAGTGGCTCCTGACATTAACAGGTCAAATTCCAACATTTATTGTTTCAAAGCAACAATACTTTTGTCCAATATATTATTTCATAAAGTAACTGACGCAATATTTATTTATTAGCACAATAATCTATTACAAAACGTTCTTTGCATCAGAAGAAAGAGTGGAAAATGTCTACTCACCTCAAATTAACTTGTTGAGTTTCACATTCACCCAACAAATCCCAATACACGATGCAAATTCCTGGGCCAAACAATCTCTTGGGACATGACCTTACAACACATTTTCCCGCTTACATTGTATGTGTGTAACAAAAAACATATATGCGAATTGAATTGGAAGAATGAGTTGACAAGGGAGCTCCTAATTCCCTTGTGTTTAGATACTATAACGAGACCGGCTTATTTGAATTTCAATACATATACGAGTGCTTTCTGCATTGCTATTTCTATACAATATGACCCGTTTTCATCTATATGTAGTTACCTATAGTGGTGTGAAATTTAATTGTTCTAATCTTGGGGGCACACGCTCTAGCTGATGTATGTATGTATATTGGTAGCCTAGACAAAAGACATCTAAGATACAGAACCGTTGCCCAATTCAATACATTAGACCTATTTTGATTTTGATTTGTCTTTTGCTGCAACGCACACAACCTTTCTAACTGTGTACCTCATCTGTTGTTTGTTTTTGGTTTATTTTTTCAACTTATTCTTTAATTTTATATTTTCACTGTTTTGTATTGTGTGTTATTGCAGTAATCAAATAAACTCTTTATCTATCTATCTATCTTAAAAAAGCAATCCACTTTTCGTTATATTAAGTGTACTACTTATTTGACTTTTTTTTTCATAGCAAGTGCAAGTCCTCGACGAAACCCAGCAGAGCTTTTAGGTTGCCTGCCGCCTCGCGCAAGGTGCCTGGGGTCCCTAGGTGTTTGGTCCTATATACTTCTACCTGTTTACAATCTAGTAGAATGTGTTTTGTTGTTTCCTCCGCCTCCATGCATGCTCTGCACATGGGGCTGTCTGTCCTACCCATTGTGAAGAGGTGTTTGTTTAGTGTATTGTGTCCTGTCATTAGTCCCACTAGTTTGCGTAGTTGGGGCCTTTTTGTTCTCAGAAGTGTTTTGGTAAGTTTGTGGTTGTATTCCGGTACTATCTCTTTGGTTTGCCTGCAGGAGTCCAATTCTTTCCAGTATGTTTGATGTAGTTGTTTGTAGTGGTGGTCAAGTTGGTTGTTTATGTGCGAGTATGGTAAGGGTACAATTTAATGGGCTCGGGTCCGTATGCCGGTGTATCTGATCCCTTCCGGGCTAGTTCATCCGCCGCATCGTTCCCTCTCGAGTTACTGTGTCCCTTGATCCATTGCAGTGTCACTTTGTTTCCTTTTTCGCATACCTCTAGAAGTCTTTGATGGCATTCGTGTATGAGTCCAGATGTAAGTCTGTCGCTGCCTAGCGCTTGTAGTACTGACTTGCTGTCTGATAGTATAGTTAAGTTTCCATGGTTTATCTGTCTTCGTTTCACTGCATTGCAAGCTTCTATGATTCCAACACATTCTGCTTGGAATACTGTGTTGTGTGCTCCGAGTGGTTTAGAGATGTGTATATTCAGGTCCTCTGAGAAGACACCACATCCTGTACCTTCGTTGGTTTTTGATCCATCCGTGTAGATTCTTAGGTTTGTCTGATTTAGTGATTCTTTTGGGTCTTCTGTTAATGATATGGCATAGTCTTTCCAGAAGATCATAGTTTTAGGTTACCTAGGTACACTCTGGTATGTATTAGAACCTAAGCACTTATTTCTAATACTTTATTAATAATATTGAATACAGCAAATATATTGTTCACAAAATTTACTATCTTGCTACATTTCTCATCTTGCCATGTAAGTGATGTAAGTACCTATATTAACATATTTCATACAGCATTTTCTGGAATGAAAAACTGCGTAAAAAAGATTTTGAAGAAGCTTCGTAGATTAATGGTGTGCGTACAGCATTAATCTACGTGTTTCAGCCTTCAAGTTGTTATTATTCGGAAGTCAAGAAAGATTCTGTTTTATATTCAGAAACAGTAAATTTCTTTCGTTTAGTTTCCTGCGCCCTTATAAAGTAGGGAGAGATATGGCTGCCTTTTTAAAACACTGTTATGGAAAAGAGCTAAAGTTTTTATTTTTAGAACAAGTTCTATGACATCGGAAGAGCCTTTATAGCAAAGATAAACTACGAAAAAGGCATATAAATAACATTTTGTGCTTATGTATGAAGGTAGGTACCTACGTCTACCATATGTACAGTCACGTATTTTAATTGTTGAGCCTATGGTTCAAGCTACTTTTTTTGCTTAGTACTCATTCTATGAAATGACCAATGTAAAGTGAACCCTAAATGGCTCAACAATTACAGTCCGTGACCGTACGCCAATACATAGGTACAGTCAATGTGACAAAAAATGTAGACGTGAACCAAGGCGTAAAGAGTACATGTTTTTTGTCACATTTGATATATCCATATTTTCAGACGTGACTGTACCACCAAACACTTCATTAACTGAGAATAAAAAAATTAAGTCGCAAAAATCAGCTTAACTCAGCTTTACCGGCTAGTGAAAATACTTATTGTTTACGAGAACAATTCTTAACAAGGGCCAAAAGTTAAAAATATCAAAAGCAAAAACGTAAAAAGGAATCGCAACAAACAAGCGTAAACGTTAAACTTTGGAACAAACACGAATTTCCTAACGATCTTTTTGGAATAAATGTAAAAAGTTCATGAGCAATGCAATATAAGAGACTCACTTTAATTAAATTTGTATGATGTTCCGCATAAATGAAACAGTCGTGGGAGTTGCCTCGCTCAAGTTCCCGCGGCTTCGCTCCTCAATGAGTTTTGTATGAACAAGTGTTTTGTACGTTTGTATTTATCCGGTCGTAAAAATCAGAACCGGAGAATTGGCTGTAATGAATTGTGCTTTAGGTTTCCCGGAATGTCATATTTAACAACTCTTTCCTATCGATTCGTGGGTAGCAAATTTAAGTGGGATATCTATTATAAACTGTATTTCTTAGTGAAATAAAATTGTTTAAAACGAATAGGAGGCAATATATACAGATCAATCTAATAGGGTCAAGCTTAGCGAAGCTAGCTTGTAGGTACTAGCATGTTCTATCTTAGTTAGATAAATGTAATTGCACACTTAAGTAAAGTAGGCAGGTATCTACTTATAAGTAGGTACTTAGACAAGCAATGGGACACTGGATAAATTAATTTAATTTGGTCAATGATACCTACGTACTACGTATGTAAGTTCTTTGCCAGGCCTTGCTCGAAAAACGAGAATTTAATATCAATTCAATATAAACAAGAAGGTATATATGTGTCGAGTTTACATGTAACGCACAAGCAATTGATACATCCTTTCGATACGGCACGATGTATGAAAAAAAAACAAAGATATATGGGCAAAATTATTCTATAAAGTTGATAAGAAAGTCTAAGTGTAAGTATGCTCATTTGCTCACTGGAAACTGGGTACGATGGGTATGGGTCTGTCGCCGACAAATAGCTGCGGAGTTTGGGCGACACGCGACAGAGGCAGCGCCTAGTTTCCGAAGTTGGCGGGACGTGTGCGGAGTGCGGAATCCGCAGCCCTCCAAATGAGGATCGCTTCATTTTCATATTGATAGTGCTTTTGATGTGTCCGAGTCAGTAGTAATAAAATCATATTAAAAGAGAACAGCGGCGAATAGGATGGCATCTACATTCTACTTACCTAAGCAGGTGAGGTGTTCAGAATGAGCTTGACACAGTCTTATTGCTACGAGATTAAGAGCGCGAGAAGGTCATTTTGTACATCTCACTTCTGATGGTCGAGAAATTCGTAGCCATCGCGTAAGTCTAAGTAGCTGAGTTGATCATGCAGAGCGTCGCACATGTATCCCGGTGTCGCGAGTTCGAGTCTCGCCTGAGGCAATGAATGGATTGTTCTACTTTTCCTTTGTTTCTAAACATTAAAGTCTCTATTTAGGTAGGTACCGACAGGTGGGAACAATCACTAAACCCGTTTACATCGTGAGTTAAAATTAAAATTAATCAACCGACTTCATTCAAGAATGTCTTATTGAAAACAAATGCGTAACTAAACCACAAATTAAATTGATACGGTTCGGCGCATATTAAATTCCTCGTGGCCTAAACAAACAAAACTGTCAATAGCCGTACAAATGAATAATATTACCGTCCAGACGAGCTTGGAACTTGTTTAATTTGTTGTTAATAAATAAGGGTCATAAAGGTCGGACCCACTACAGCAGTAGTGTTAATAGAAGTCATAAGTATTTCGTTTGCGATCGAACCATTCATCATTTTCATGTTAAGATTGTACCTACAGTTGTGCATGAATAAATACTCTATATATTGTTAAATATGTGTCAGGATTGGTTGAATATTTAATATTTAAAATAATCTTAGGTTCCATTACAATTCAATATACTCTGTGGGTTCCATGCAGTGCTCGTCACCACCCCCCCCCAATCACGTAATAAAGTTAACAGAAGATGTAATTATCCTATAAAATGCCATGTGGCCGGAAACGCGGCGTAATCGCTATGTACGCGTTGTTTCCGGATGTCGTGTTGTGTGTTTTTCTATTAGCGTGTCGAACACTAGGACTTTTTCTTATTAGATAGTTTATTTTTATGAGTTCGTAAAGAGGACTAACTGGAAAAAGTAGGTAAATAGCAGGAAAGTAAATGACGCGAGTAGGTCAGCTCAGCCGGGCCCGCGTCGGAGACACTGACGCGGCTGGGTTGAGTTTGCTCGCGGACCGCGGGAACTTTACCTACTACGTGACTTGCATTCGCAACGCGTATAAACACACCACTTTGAGTACACTGCTCTAACCGTTGTACCTATTTTATGAAATAAATAATTTAAAAAAAGTAGAAGGAATTAAAAAGTTGAGTATTTTATTCAAGACGGCATATGTCTAGCACAATTACATTTACACAAAGTTTTGACAATAAAATTACATGGAGTTGGTTTTTGTCCCATTGTCATTTTTATCCCATTTTAAATTATATTCTCTCACTCATTAAAAAGGTTGTTTTTAATTTTCACAAGTTAATAAAATAGGTACCTATTTGTAAAGACTTAATATAGACCGGTACTTTTCATCACAATTTGTCTCTGCGTCTCACTAGCAGCTCTAAGATGGCAGCTGCTACCGCGTAAGTGCATAGCATGACATAGGTATAAGTAAACTTGCATATACCGAAGTGGCTGCCATTATTATAAATCATATTGACAGTTTCGACTACCTTGTCGCATTTTTGACGGTAATTTTGTCATTCTTAGTATTGACAATCCGTCATAGAATCTGTCGTAGAATGTATGAGCTCTCATGTAAACCACGACACTTTTTTCCCGGACAAACTTTAGGACAAACAAAGATCCCTAAATCGAGTAGTCGTGTTACACCACACAGGCAGGACAGCTGTACGTCCGCGAACTTATCTAATTACCGCAAACAGAAGACGCCCGTCCTTAAGACGAGTTCCGAGGCGACGACTAGTTATTAGATACTACACTACCCGTTAGCGTTACTCTTAACACGACACCCCAATTTACGAATCAGTGTAAGTACAACCTCAGAATATACGTGTATTCTTATATCATCTAATATGTGATAAGATAATCCATATTGAAAGGGCCCTTAAGGCGGCAGGTACGTTATAGTCGTAGTACCACTGACATTATAATTCCTACCTTCCTTCTATTAATTCACATATCAATTAGGTATAGTTTATAGCTACCTAAGTGGAAAATCATTCATTATAATAAAAAAGTAACTTACCTATATATAATTCAATCTTACAAAAACATAGTGGGTTACTAGCTCGCTAGTAAGGTAGCCCGGGCTTCTTTTACGCCCGTTGGTACATACAGCAACACTTTTAACTGTACATCGGACCTTATTACAAAAAGCATAAGGTCCATCGATCGGCAGTTAACAGTGGGCAATGGTACCAGACAAACTCGAGGAGCAAGTAAACATTCCCGAGTGAGCCGAATTTTTCATCACTCGCGCAGAAGACAATAGATGAAATGATGCTCGCAGGATGAAATAACACGCAGTTTTGTTCGTAAAACAACACTGGCAAGCCATAGACACAACGTTGCCTTTATTATTTTCCTTGAAACACGCCTGTTTGGTTGCCAGTAAATGTTGAAAAAATATTGCAGTACTCGAGCGCCGAGAAATAGGCGAGTTTACTTTCAATCTGCTGAAAGCCAAGTTGACCCGATTCTATACAGCCGCCGTGATATCATATTTGCCGTGATAGCGTTTTCGATATATTTTCACTTACTTTCAAATGCTTTTGCGAAATATTATTCGATTATTCACTTCAAAGAGAAAGTGTTAAGCCTGTCACAGACGGAGCTATAATATACCAAAATATATATTATAACTCGGTATCTTACGATATATTATAGCTCCGTCTATTATGGTATTTAAGCCGAATACATTTTAAAACCCACGAATCACGACCATTTTGACTCGATAAAGTATGGTTCACTGTATAGCGGTCCGGGTCCGACACTTTATTTTGTATACAGAATATTACGTGACCTCCAAAGATCACGTGACGGTTTCCGTACAAAATGAAGTGTCGGAATTGTCGTGTAGGACCCGGACCGCTACACCGTGAACCATCCCTAAAACGACAAAAAGTGATATGGCTATCAATACTTGAAGGCATGCTTAAAGGGTTTAAAACAACGGAGACAGCTAACTAGGCATAGTTAGGCATAATAGGTACTGTACTTATTATTGGGATACGTTCAGTGTCATTAGCACTATCTAAGTAGGTAGTTATTATGTGGGTATCAAAATCTGCAGCGCATTTCATCAGGTCAAGATGTCTCCACACTAAAGTCGATACGCATCGTGTTTAACTGAGGTACCTACTTCTAGGTTGTTGGCTCGTAGGCTGTGAATAAAAATTTAGTTATGTAGGTACTTATAGTGTTATTTATATGCGCAGCGCGCAATATAGGCACTAAAATTAGCTATGAAGTACCTATTCAAGAAATTGTTGAAATCAAGTCGAGCTTTAAAATCAGCACACCATTTTATGGAAACGTAAGCAGCGTGAAATAAAAAAGGATGAACCGTGTATAAATGGCGCGCCGCGGCTGGATCAGAGCCCATCAAAAGCTCCTGATAAATGACTTGTAGGTGAATTTAACGCGCGCACAGCGCCCTCTATCAGATGCCTCTCACACAAATGGCTGCACCACTTTATTCATAAATCACATTGACTGAGCCAACACGCGAGCAAATCGAAAATATGCTCGATAGAGATATCCCGCCATTAGAATGCGAGCAGGGAATTACTCGAATCCTGCCTCCGCCGTAATTCATGTGAATCGCGGTGTTGTTGATTTTTGTTTTGGTTTTACAGACGGATAACAAAGAAAATACTTGTCATACATGGTATAAAACCATTGGTTTTCGTACAATAAAGTCAGTCGAATTGTCAACCAATTTTGTTGAGGCTGACAAAAGCCTGGGATCCAACCTAAAATAAAACACATGCCTACGCGTCGCCGCCTCTCTGATAGCCATGCTTTTCATAAATATCACACTTAGTAGCTAGCCAAAGGCACTATTAGGAAACGACAAACGAAATCGAGAGCACAATCTGCGATAACGGAAAAGGGTATTTTCTCAGCAGCTCAGTAGATTGTTGCTCTGACTCAATTTTCAAGTTTATTGCACTGTGAAAGTGCATTGAAGTGTCAGTTTTACGTCGACATAATTTTTCAGGTCACTAAAACGCGTTAATATTTGCATTTTTTTTTTAGAATTAGATTTAATCGTAGAGTCTAGTTATTAATTCGTTACAGGACGAATTTTAATTATTGACTTTGTCACAACCATGTGCGCGAGTTAATGCTATTAGTACTTTTTTGTACCATATATGATACGAAGCTGACACCCTTTTTGACACCATGACATGGTGGCCCAGTAAGACCAAACTTGTGGAGAAAGCCCAATTCCAGGACCTAACAACATAGGGCACAAGACAGATAAACCTGGCTCAAATTAATTAGGACAGCTGACCCCATCACCTAACGTGGGAAATGGCAAAGGGAAAGAAAGAAGATGTGCTACGTAAGCTTGTAGATATATAATAATAATTAATATAGTACATTTCGATATTAGTGCGAAAAGTATGTCATTACTTCACGAGTACGAGATATATTGCCACGAGCCGTAGCCGAGTGGCAAGACTCGGGACGAGTGAAGAATGACATTTACGCTAGAGTATCGAACGACGTTTTTTAATACAGTTGCGAAAAAATTATAAAATTGTCAATTATTCACTTTGAGGTTACTTTAGTACATGTATCCGAACGCTCCGCGCGGTGCGGTGCGGCGCTGTGATTGGCTGTCTGGCACTGTCATTAGCTGTGATTGGCTGGAAAAGTAAAAAGCACTAGTGCGCGATATAAAAACTTTCCGCACGCTAAACCACTACAAGAAAAGCACTTTTTTGAGCAACTGTATTAAAAAATAAATTTTAGCATATTCAACCAATTAGAAAATTCTTTATTCGTCCACTTTGCATTGCATTAGCATTAGCACAATAATTATATGTATTAGAGAACTACCCTACACCCTACCTAGTACCTACATCTGCGGTAAATGATTTAAGCACGATAGTCTATGTACCTACTCGTATTTCGCTAGAACACAAAGCTTTCATGGAGATATTCCTCGATATTAGCTGTATTCCGAAATTCAAAAGCATCAACGCGACAGCCGTATTTCCAACAAAAAGTGATTCACCAAGCTGCCAACATTCCTCAGTCCATAAATCGGTAAATATAGACCTCAGTTAGCGGCTGTCATAGTCCTGACAACGGATCACCAACATCCGGTTAAACCGGACCGCGTCAAACCAAGAACGAAAAATACCAAACATAATTGGGTTCCGTATCGAATATTTGAAACTATGACTAATTCGTTGTTTGTACCTAAATGGCTCGATTGCAATATTTTTGTACCTTTGTCTTATCTTTTCTTCATTTTGTCAGTTTCGTTAGGAAAACTAGGCATACATTTATACTTATGGCAGATACTATAGAGATATAGACGACCACAACCTAAGAACTTTTTGAAGCTCAAGTAAATTGCGCCCTGTGCTCTGTCCGAAAGCCGTCTAAAGATACCGAATTTGTAAGAGAAATGCCACCTGCACTGCTACTCCACCTAGTAACAAATAGCGTACTAGTAGTACACTAGTAGCTACTAGGTGGAGTAGCAGTGCAGGTGACATTTCTCTTACAAATTCGGTATCTTTAGGCGGCTTTCGGACAGAGCACAGGGCGCAATTTACTTGAGCTTCAAAAAGTTCTTAGACTGTGGTCGTCTATATCTCTATAGTCTCTGCTTATGGCTAATTATCGTAACGAAAATGATAATAACTTAATCTTTCTTCATTTTCTCATAGTAATGCAATTGAGAAAATTAAGATCCAAAAACTGTTATAAAAATTCAACACGTAGGTTTGATGGTCTTCAATTTATTTGGAAAATACAATACAAAATAGTACAGTAAACTTTAATTCAGTATGGATTTAAATTCGTATCTAGGTAGCATTTTTAAATGCTAAAATTAATGAAGGCAGCGAAAACCCCGTGTAAAATTCTACTGACGTCTTTGTGTTTGGAGAAAAAGGGCTGCATCACTTTCATTTGCCGTATCGCGTATTAATGAAAGAGATCAATATTTATAACAGATAATATAGTAAGCTCATGTGTGTTGCCGGGGTTCCATAACGAATTGTTAACACATTCACTGCTATGCTACGCGCGTAGTGCTACGCCGTAGCTGATAACATGGCTTTCCCGCTATGTAGCGAAAATGCTTTGTAGAGCCGTGACGACAACGTGTCGTCATTAGCAGTGAATGGGTTAAAATAACATCCTATTATGTAGCGCAGTAAACCACTTCCCTGGCACACTCTAAAGGCGTCTTTATACCGCTCCAAAGTCGAGTCAGTTATTTTTCTTTGTTAATACATACCTACCTGTATTTTACAATTCTATACAGTAATATTACCTATGGGTATCGTACCTATGCAGATGATCCGTAAATTTCGCATAAGCTCTCATTTATGCAATTATCAGAATTAATCAACGCAAAATAATTAAATGTCGCGTTCATTGATATATCAAAATGGGCTATAACAGACAATAGCTATAACGGACTCGATATTGACTGGACATTACGCAGATTGCAACTCCCAGGAGATTCATCATCATTGATTGATATTGAAGATTAGCGCCAATTGCATAAGTATTTAACCATGTATAACTAGCTATTGCTAGTGAATTTGTCCGCCTAGATCTCGTTGTTGGTTATACTTTACTGCATTCTGCAATTGAAACAGATAAATTAGATATATTTTTAATAAGAGTACTTGTAGTATGGAGGGCGTATACAGGTTTTAAAATATGGTACTAAAATTATATCAAAAACAGTATGAACGTCTCTCACCGATTAATCCACATTTCAAATTTAGAAGAAATTAATACAAAGTCAAACACTGCTTTAAATCCGTACGTGTACATACCGATCTCCCAAAGAATCGTAAACTGTACCTACTTAACCTGCCAGCGACATTGCTCACCTTTTCCAATGACTCCCTCTCATTTCCGCGGCGGAACCCTAAAAATCAACTTTCAAGTCTCATCTGTATACCGCGACGCGTTGTCGTGACAGAAAAAGCCCTCCATCAATCTGCAAACCTATTTCCTAACACATTCCCGTCCTTTCATATCGTGCGACTTGGCATTTCAGATATTGCCGAACATATTACGTCTGTATATTCACCGCATATTTTTTCGCGGTGAAATGAAAATGATACCCATTGAGATACATGCTACTTTGGAACAAAATAGGCTGAGAATGGATTGATATAGTAATATCGCTACTAGGAAGTCCCTCTTCTGTTTAAGACTGATTAAGGAAGAGTATGTTTTCATAAATAGTTGGTCTATCTACGTTATCCACTTATCAACGCAGCTAATTAATAAGTTTTATTTTTTGCACATGCATAGTGATAGCGCTGTTTTTGACATCTCTAAAAAAATACTTAAATAAGGACCTATATTTACTTAATTTATATCCAAATCCTGATTTGGTAAATCAACGAATGAAAATCATTAAAAAATTACCAATGTAATCAAAGTATTTATAGGTAATAATGGACAGACCACCTATTTGTTTACGATTAAAACTCTAAATTGTTTTATTAAAAGCTTCCCAGAAAGTTTGCTAACCTTGCCTAAATCAAAAGTACGTGCGATGTAACTATAGTAACATTCATGCATCAGACATGCAGGCTAGTTTGGTGTATTTCCCAAATCCTCACAACGGCTGAGCCAGAGATGAGTTGTGCGGTTACCTGCAGAGCATAAAGTGATATGCTTCAAAGCATGTCGTTGACAGTTAGCGAAATAAAGCAAAAAGTTTGCTACCAGCCTTCGTCATTCTCGAACAGGCTTTGCTGGAAAATTTCAAACTAGAAGCTTTCTGATAAAAGAAAACTATATGCTTGTACTTATTTTCGATTTATTTGAGTCCAATATTTTAAATATCTATAATTAAACCTGCTCAAACGCCAATAATAAAAAATTATCCAATTCGTCTGGGACTGCGGTTACCATCATAATTATTCACGTAACAAACAACAACACCGTTTTAACCCGATAGCGCCGACTACAAAAAAATAGTTACTATTTCTATTAACATTGTCCTCCGTTGGTAATTTTTAAAGTATTATATATTACTTTTAAGTATAATCTTGCAAGTCTCGAACTCCCACATAAGAAGTCTTAAGCAGACTTTTAAAGTACAAAGAAAAGTTTCATCCTTGCTCAAAGAATGTTGTTTTCAATAAGTAAGTAGTAAAAATACAGAGAGTCAACCCTGCTCCCAGTACTATGTGCTCTGCCAATATGCCAGGCAATTTAAGGTAAATACAACTTTAAAGATAAAATAGCAACCCATGTACACGACGCGTATAATATAGGTATGTAATTAGCAAGCTTGAGAACTTAAATAAGGAATCATTTGGTTAATCTTTTAAATGTTTGGAAGAGTAGGTACCCCAATTTTTGATCTTGAATGCTGGAAACCCAAATTATTTTACATCAGAAATGTACTGACACTGAGTTAATTTACTTAGTTAATGAATAATGTAGGTCAAAATTGCACATGCTAGGTATATAGCTATGATATGCACACTTAGTAATAAGATCTCAAGACTATTGAAGTTCGGTTGTCAAGAACCCACGCGAGATTGACATCACGATTGGCCGCGCGTTTTATTGTAGGTACAGTCAAGGAATTTGATTCGCGTACCGTTTCGTTGATTTATTGCTTGAAATGTCGGAATATCATAAGGCTTATATTTCTTTAAGCAAGCGAAGAAACATAGCCCTTAGTACTATTAATTGTCATCAGTAATTTAGACTTAAGACGGTACGCGAATCAAATTCCTTGACTGTACATAACATATGTTTGATTGACAATCGCGCTCACGAGGTCATTTAATAGACGGAGCATAATGTCAAATTAACCTTGCTACAAAATATAATACAGTAGCGATATATAATATACATTATATAGTAAAAAAAATTGAATGAAAAATTGTCGTCTCCAGGTCAGTTATGATCGTTTAAAATCTACTAAAAGAGCAAATGAGAACGCTGATGAAGCACATTCATGGTGCCCCCTGATATTCACAGCTCTAGTCTGAATGTCTTAATTATACTCGTATTTTTGTGAAAGTTATAACAACCTGATGTTTTTTGAAACCAGATCCATGTGCAGCAATGCAGCATAGAAGACCAAGGTTTTTATATAAAAAAGACTAACGGATTAAATTTAGCCAGTTCGCTTTAAAGCGAAACGAATCCCCAGCGTATACAGGAAAATCCCACAAACAATAATTCAAATCTTTCTCGCATAAAAAATTCTATTCAAATTCAATAACACATCTTTTTTCACTGCAACACCAAAACGATACACAATATTTTTGTCCAAAAGCATCGGTGCCCTGATAAATGTTTCGTTATTCATTTTGTGAATGTGTCTCACAAACGGCCCGCGTTTCGACTGCTCGTAAATCTAGATAATTCTGCTGCACTGATGAAAATATCCACTTTGACGAGGGCAAAATAAGTGCGCACCGCATTCGGTACATTTTTGCGGTGAAATAGAAACCCATTTGTAGAAGGCATAATGGCGCTCTTGGATCTACCTACGTATCCTGGTACAGGTAGTAATTTCTCATCCATTTGATGTCTACAGTATATTCGGTATAGAAAGGCTTAAGTGATGTGCTACGACGCCGTGAAATTGCGGTTCTATTTTCACTTCGACATAAATATGGCAGAGCCTTTCCGCGTTCCCGTTTTTAGTGACGGCGACATGAGTAGCTAATTACAGGAACGTCTGTTCGCTGGCATAGATTACCTGCCGCGACGGACGCATTGTCGTGACGGGAGAATCTAGGCTAATAATAGCAAACTGGATTTTATTACTAGTAGAGCGCCTGTTAAAACCTGAAATTTTATCGTCGATTTGGCGCATTCACTGGCTTTGGAATCCATTATTTCAATCAGTCAGTTCTTTCCTTACAATATGTACCTATGTATCCACACCTACACAGAACTGCATAAAATTTGCTTTTATACCTACCAATTTACTAGAACGAGAAACTTTGCTTTGTTCCAAAGTTTTGAACAGGTCAGTTAATCGAACGAGTTTGCACGGAAACGTCGTACCTAAATGCATATGCCATGAACAATGGCTACTAAGAATAACAGCATTTTTGAACAAGCCACGTCGAACAAAAGGTCGCACTAGACGAGAAAAACTCGCTTAGACCCGGCTCTCAATACGACTCGACCCGCAAGACATACCCTCATTACACCGGGCTCACAATGCAAGCATCGTTAAATCGAAGGCGTAAGGATGGATTTCGAATGCTTTTTGTTTTCGATAAACTAAATAGCGTTTGTCGTGTGCTCTCTCCATTCACACGCACGCAGCGCACATTGTTCGCCACGATACGCGCGAGGCAAGTAGAATGATTTTCTGCCCGGAGCAGTTTTCCACAATAATGAGTCACTTGACGCATTGTCCCGCAGGCGCCATCTCGTCCAAATTACGAAGGCATTGTTACTGAGATATTGTTCGTCGCCTCGTGAATATGTGCGAAAGGAAATTAAACTGTACCCTGGTGCCCGTTACCGTTTCTTGACTTCCACGATGTAGTACTCACGGAGGTATAAGCCGCCGCAGCGGCCGCCACTCACGATACGGTAATGCATTTTAAATAGATCTAGCACAGTCAACAATCAACATTATGGTAAAACTAAACCCTGCATCGACAAGATTACCAATTGCATCGGATTAAGTAACTAAACCAACACATTATCACAGGAAATAACCAACTAATTTTATCATAACATTTTAGGTACTCGTTACTCTCATTAGAATCATGAATTCATGATTATATCTAGTACACTTACATTATGTCTAAATTGATCTTTCGAAATGCACTTCCAACTCACTCCTACCGCCTATTTAGCTACTCCATTTGAACAATCGATGCTGGCAATCTGATTACAACAGAGGCTCTATAATTGGATTGTCTTTGACCAGCCACGAAATAGCCTGAACAACACCCGTGACTGGAACACAAAAAATAGAAACCTCATGCAATAGGTACACTTCCTGTGGTCCTTTTCTAACACGTTTTTACGAATAAAAAGAACTACGCAATTTAATTCCATTCGATCAGCGATTGAACTTGCACGATATTCAATAACCCGCTGCCGTGCCCACTACAGCAATCCCACTGTACAAAACCAATTTTATTCAGTAATGACTTGAAGCTCTCGGTTAACTTTTAAACTTTATCGACTTTCGCAGTCGATTACTCATTTTAGTTTAGATAGGTAGTTAAGTGGTTCTTTGAAACAACATTATTACATTTAACGAAACTGTGTGTAAGACTTTGATATCAAAACAAACTTTCATTTAGTTCTAAGTGCCTTGATAAATAAGTATGTACATGTTTTTATTAGTTAATAATTACTTATACATTTTTCAGCCGAATTACTGGTGGTGTAGGTACTTGAAAGTCTTGGCAAATAAAGTCTTTCAATAAGAGCGAGTTACAGAGCACATCGCAAGTGGTTGCAGATGTCGTGAACAGTATCGCCCCACTTCCTAGCAACTGTCCGGAATCTTATTGAATTCATATTGAATATTGAAAATTGTGTAAGCATTATTTTTACATATTCAAAGGCCATTGCGGAAAACTTTTTGTATTCCCCCGTTCGCGTTCGGTCGATGTTTCGCTGGTATTCATTGACTTCGGTTCAATTAATTAGTGATCGAGCGATCGCAGTGCGTTATTGGTACGAGTATGACGAGTGGTATTGTCAAAAGCAGTGATGTTTGCGTTCGCGGTCAGTGGCCTTTCGCCCCGTCCAATACCACTTGGTAGGTAAAGTGTAACTGGCCGTGGGGCACTCGGCGCTGCGTCACTCGGCTCGCCTCGATAGCCCTCAATCCTGGCTGAGGCGGACAGTAATTGACGGCTTCACGACAAATGCGGCCGGTAAACTGCCGCCATGGCGCTCGTTGCCAGCGAAACTGCCATCTGATATATACCAATATCGTGAAATATTTATTTACACGCCATAAATAATCCTTAATCTGGTTTTACATTTGAATTTAAACCAAAAATAAAATCTATAGCGGTTATTTGCTGTAATATTACCGATATTTAATTAGCTACGTACCTAAGTGTAGGTACAGCAAAAATATGCAAAACACAATTGTACAAAGCAGCTACTAAATAATTCATTCAAATAAAACATGGAACATCCGCCTAATTGTTTTCAAAAAACAATTATAAGTTT
This sequence comes from Pammene fasciana, assembly GCA_911728535.1. Taxonomy (NCBI): domain Eukaryota; kingdom Metazoa; phylum Arthropoda; class Insecta; order Lepidoptera; family Tortricidae; genus Pammene; species Pammene fasciana. The sequence goes on from OU452279.1 coordinate 8,932,657, forward strand.
CGGGATGGAAGTCGACACTGCAGCGCAGTCTCAGCCGGCAAAGCATGCAGATTGCGATGCGCTGTAATAAGATGGAAATGAGTTCCCAACGCCGTCCACAATCATATTTGTTTTTCTTCCTAATAATGATCGAATACACTCACTCTCTGAGAAACTAATCAACAAACAGGAACAGACGTTAATCCCATGTTTTTGCGACGTTTTAAGGGAGATCGATTTTATTACTTTATATTGTACGCTCATATTTGGCTTTCCCTCATTTTATTTTATAACCTACAATATCAATACAGTAGAGTGTTCAACCCACCATCGCCGACATAAAGTAAGAGAACGTGCCGGTAATTCTAAAGATTTTCTTTTTTGTACGACAATGGCCAGAGGTAACATTGTGTTTTTTTCGTAGGTGCTCCGCCTTTGTTCTAGAATATTCTTTTCGCCGTAACATTTTAGGTGATATTAAATTTCTATTCGCGAGGAAATATAGAGAGCTCCTTTATGTTCAATGGCGTGCATTTGTGATAACAGCTCTTTCAATGGGGATTGTTTATTTGTTAGTAAATTTGAATGTTGTTAACAAAGGTGGTGATATCTAGTCGTAAGGTGCGATGGTGTGAATGTGCGCCTCCAAGAGGTAAACGAATGGGCCACAGCACTGCATTTCACGCCCGCGCTGAAATTTAGCGCGCATTTCCAGATTCCAATTATGTAACAATTTAAACTGCGTTCGGATTTCAGTTTCGTTCCTGTCTCCAGTGCTTTATTCGAGTAGGAGCTGTTTTGTTCGTGGTACTATTATTTCGAGCCTCGGTCTCCGAATTCTGAACTTTTACGTCAAGCGTGTAAGTGAAACTGTATCTGCACTAATGAATATTTAATATCAACCCAAGTAGCTTTGTCTTTGCGTTCGAGGTCTAATAAAAAATTGAATTAAATAATCAAAATTTGAATTCATAGAATTATAATGAGGATATCAACCAACACACGGAGCGAAACCCCCTTTTATTTTTTGGTACTTACCCTAAATACGATTAGTTACTTTTTTTTACCACATGCCAAATTTCACATTCACATCCAAAGCATAATGAACAATATGTTTATTTCCAGCGACATCTATGTATTAATTTACGCGTTTATCCTCATTATAAAATACTTGCACTGTACTGTTAACCGGTTAAGCCTTAGGTACATTTATAATAAAACTATTAAGTACAAAAATCCATAGGTAAGTACTCAACCGTTAGCTGCAGCACAGAGGTACATATTTATTAGAGCGACACAGTCTAAAAACTTTTTGAAGCTTCAAGTCTGAAGCGCCATCTGAACGAGAGCAACCCAAAATTATCGTACTAATACCGTAATACAGTAACGGAATCAATTAATAGATGGCGCTTCAGACTTGAAACATAAAAAAATCTTAGGCTGCGTTTACATCATGGGCCATCATAGGGACGCAGCTATACAACAGAACGAGATCGCAATATCGTTAGCTCCCTCTAACGCATAGCTGCGTCTCTATGATTGCCCATCATGTAGAGGAGCCATTAGACTGTGTCGCTCATAGATTTAAATATATCCCTTATTAGTCCAAGGTGTCGCTGTATGAAATATATATATACGTCCTTGACTGCAGTAAAGCGTCGGTCTTCTGCCAATCGATAACCGTAATAGTTCACCGCCAGCCTGCCACTTACAGCCGCCCACAATCAGATATCTATCAATTCTATCATCGCTCGTGTCTCGAGACCGAACTCAAACCGCTCAAGTCTCGAACTCGTATCACAAAGACAAGGCAGTTCATTTGTTAAGTGGCCTGCGATGTGCGCTTGCTTCGGGAATTTTAACTGAATTTCACGGGTTAGGAAGCAGTGCATCCGCACCGCTTCTAAAAGAGCGTATGTATGCTTGCTTTAATATGTACAGAAGACATTTTATATCCGTGACCATGTCTCGTCTACCGTTGCGCTATTCACTGTCGTCTAACTTTACGTTAAGTTCCAAACACGATTTTGTACTGAATTTAGGGAAAGGTTAAATATTATTGATTTGGAAATACCTAGTAACGGTTGCCAAGTAATGCAGGCATCCACTATTTAATCCAAAAATAATTGGGTGGGACGCGATGTGGGCCCCTAGCAATATGAGATTATAAAACTCATGTAAATATCTAACAAGTAACATTTAACTATGACCAGATTTGTCGCTATTACACATCTTGAAGTCTTTTTATTATTGTGATGTTGTTTGATTGTTGTCTTCTGTGTGATATAAAATACGTAGGTATTTTATATACTAGTCAATCACTGAAATTTTAAATATGTAAAATTAATATATTCTGAAATAAAGGCCATAGTCGGGACTCCATAGTAAGTTGGCCCTTTGATTATTTTGGTTGAGTTTTTATTTGTAAGTACCTCTTATACTGAAGGATATTTATGCTGAGTATCAACATCCTACTAGTAACAGTTTTTGACATATGATTTTTTTTACTTTTTTCTTTAATGTTTTGTTTTTCGGTATGTATTCACGCGATTTGCATCAAATTTTAAAATTGTGTTCCTTATTTATGTCTGCTTCCATATTCAAAAAACGAATGCCAGTTGTGATGTAAAAAAAAGAAATAAAGTAAAATAAAACAATTAAATATATTTTTTATGTAGCGGTGAAGTAGTGACACCTCTAATTTTTTTTCTAGTTATAGTCTATACATTGACCTATTACTTCTCTTAATATCAAAATTTTCTAAGTGGTACTTCCTGTCAAAAAATTGCAATATGTGTGGTCATGTTCTTTACTTAATCGGTGTTTTTCAATGTAGTATGGTTCAAGGTGTCGAATTTAAGAGTAAAATGCCAATGACTACCTAATACGACAACCTGATAAGAAAACGCAAACATAATCGAAAAGTTTGTATACTGCATTGAAAAGCACCGATTGAGTAGGTACAAACCATGACCACACATATTGCAATTTTTTGACAGGAAGTACCACTTAGAAAATTTTGATATTAAGAGAAGTAATAGGTCAATGTATAGACTATAACTAGAAAAAAAATTAGAGGTGTCACTACTTCACCGCTACATAAAAAATATATTTAATTGTTTTATTTTACTTTATTTCTTTTTTTTTACATCACAACTGGCATTCGTTTTTTGAATATGGAAGCAAACATAAATAAGGAACACAATTTTAAAATTTGATGCAAATCGCGTGAATACATACCGAAAAACAAAACATTAAAGAAAAAAGTAAAAAAATTCATATGTCAAAAACTGTTACTAGTAGGATGTTGATACTCAGCATAAATATCCTTCAGTATAAGAGGTACTTACAAAAAAAAAACTCAACCAAAATAATCAAAGGGCCAACTTACTATGGAGACCCGACTATGGCCTTTAAATGTGTAAATATGTAAATATTATTATAAAACTGTATATTTGCATGTATACTTGCACACTTCTAGCAAATAAATTATTTTGATTTTGTTTTTTTTTTTTATAAAACCTGCATTCGCGAAGAAATTCAATGATGTTTTACATACAATGGTGACCTCAACTCGCTTTGGCCCAACATGGGGACTGAAGCCGAATCCCTCTCAGAAGTAAGTACAGTCAACCAATTTGGCTCCTAGGCCACTAAGAACTTTGTCACAATGGCAATCGCCCGTGAACGTACAAACGTAACAATGCACTATTTAGCTATCGTATCGTATAGCTGCTAGTAAGCTATTGTAACAGTTATATTAGTGGCATTATAGGAATAAATATGGATGCCTTGACTGTATACTATTCGACAAAGGCCTACAACATACTATAGGCTAATAGTCGACGCTGCACGAGTCAAATTTTACAGTAATACCGCAAATCGATGTACAGTTTAGCCATTTGGCACACGCATACTAGAGGTCAAAACAAAATTTTTGAACCGCAGTTCTTAAAAAAAATTCCCTTAGGACCGGGTGCTGATTCATCATTTTTTTTGAATGGGAAATTTTTTTTTTTCAAAATCCTATCGTGTGTGGTATCATATGAAAGGGCTAATAGAGGCGGTTCTAAAAATATACCATATCATTACATTTCAGCCATTTTTTTTAAATAAAACAAAAATAATTTTCAAAACATACCAAGTTTGGGCTCCCCCAGATTCGATATGGCTGGTTTTTTTTGGGACTATATATTAAAAATGATACTAAATATCCTAATATCTAACCCATAGAAAGCAAGTTTGAAAATAATTTCATTTAGTTTATTTTTTTATTTTTCAATATTATCAAGTAACGCAGTACAAAATGTACTGGAGTAGGACTCTAGTAGAACTCTACTTCAATACATTTTGTACTGCGTTATTTTGTAACATTGAAAAATAAAAAATAAATACTAAATGAGACTAAAAATGAGATGATGATGATGATGAATATAATGTAATGAACTGTTTGGGGCAATGATGAAGTGAACTCGAGCCGTATTCTAACTTTAAAACACAATATAATACTACTACCATAGATATAATAGACGGCCATAGTCTAAGAACTTTTTGAGGCTTCAAGTACCTATTTAGCGCCATCTAGTTGAGAGCGACCTAAGATAGCCAAAATGTACGAAGAAATATCAGCTCCATGTACTACTAGTACGCTATTCCTCCGCTTAAGAACTCTATGGTTTACTGATGTGCTAGTGCTGCACTCTGGCGGCAGAACATTGCAATAACATCCCCTATTTGTGAGCTTTGCTTGTTGCCTGACGATATGGGTCTTTGGGTCAACTTGTTTGCAAGAAAATCGCGAGTTCTAAGTTGTTACTATAGTCACTTAAAATCTATTAAAGCTATAAATGTTTTCGAGAAGGAAGGTTGTGCATTCTGCAATTATGCTAGTCGTAGCGTTCGTAGCTTTAACCGACTGCTACGACGCTACGCCGCGCCGTAGCCGTAGCCGGATACATTTTAATTAACTCACTTTGAATTTTGAAACGGCACGCCGTTTGTATACGTTTTCGCTTTACTTTGATTCCGAGAATTGAGGTATTTTTGAGTTACTTTTACTCGAATTGTGAAGGGAACGCCAAAATGTTAAAAGAAGAAAAGAAGGAAAATGTATTAGTAATACCAGAGAGTACATTTTTAATAGAGCGGCACAATCTAAGAACTTTTTGGAGCTTGACGAGAGAGTAACTTAAAGGTACTGTAAATGTAGAGCAACTTACGCTTGACCGCAGACTTATTAGTGTTTTTTTCTGTAATGTACAGGTAAAGAACTATATTACGTATTTTTTTCTAAAATGTAGGTTCGTCGGTTTCCGGGGGACGGAGAGCAATGGAAAATGTTCGCCTTATTTCTTAAATAACTTCCAAACTATTAAAATTTAAATTATAAAAGTTATATATTTGTAGTTTTCACATCAAATCCTTTCATTTGATATATAACAAGGTATAGTTTGTAAGTAATTTAAGAAATAAGGCAAAATTTTTCCATTTCTCTCTGTCCCCCGGAAACCGACGAACCTACATTTTAGAAAAAAATACGTAATATAGTTCGTTTCCTGTATATTACAGAAAAAAACACTAATAAGTCTGCGGTCAAGCGTAAGTTGGTCTTAAAAATACAAATTGTTAAAATTGTGTGATGTATATGGAACCCTCGGAGCGCGAGTCAACTTGCACTTGGCCGATTTTTTTATTTACTTTAATGACAAGGAACCCTAAATCCTTACAAAATTTAGAAAAAACTAGTCAATAATTAGGCCCAAGCTTCTCATAGTATGAGTGCATTGTAGGTAAAATAGTTAGTGTGCTTTAGAGTTGTAAGCACAACTTTTATAGTTCTTATCAAATTTTATAAATTCAAACTGTGTTTTAAAGCTGAATAGTTGGTGTTTTTAATGCTATACAAAACATTAGTGTAATGTATTTTATTTGGCCACAGAATTAACATATACATTTTATTTTCCTAAAAGAATATTTTATTTTGTCAACAACTCCTATACTATACATTATTTTCACAAATAATGTATGTATGTATTGTAGTAAATTTAATAAGCTTTCGATCGATGCTACACACATGTGTGTATGTGTCATGGTATAGCTTTAATTTCCGTTTTACAAATTTCGGTAGCGGTCACGTTCATGACGTCATTATTTGGACCTCAGTCACTATAGAGATATTTTTCCGACATATAGGGGCTCCAAATTATTTGACCAACAATATACTCAAAACTTCTGCGGATATTCTGTAAATTGTGAAAATTGTTATTTTTTCACTCTAAGGAAATAGCTCGGTACTGCCGACATGTTTTTTAACATAGCTGCCACAATTATTACCAGATTTTAATAATTTTTATAGCAATGTATAGCTTAAATAGCCTGTTTTGTTATTGTAGTACTCGGCTTTAAAGTTGGACTTATAATTTTGTTGTAAAATGCAAATATCCGAATTATTTTTTAGCCTGATTTTGGATTTTCGTTTATAGCTGTCAAACTGTAATATACAGTAGTATATAATGTATTACAACAATATAGCACATTTAATCTTCTTTCGTTTGATACTACACACGTATAGGTGCAATGCACAGTTTGGATGAAATTTACACTTATCGCAACGAAGCGGCAGCCATTTTTATGACGTCATTACTCGAGAGACATTCATCGACGTCCCCGTCTCTCGGCAGTTTTAGGGTCCTGGTGTCGTACCCAACAACATACTAAAAGTTGGTAACCGTATCCAGATCTGAACTATCACTTAGGACCTCTCCCATAACGGAGGGGACTATTTGTAAATAGACTCTTCGGAAAGATCGGGCTTCGCTCGGCTCGGGCTCGGCTCTCTTCGGCATGAAGCGTCGCGTCGGGGTTCTATTCTAACTCATTTTACTGTGCCACATTTGGCGTGCCGATTGGATATCTTTTATAAATAAAATAATTGGTTTAAAATTATGTTTATGATAATAAAGGTCGAAAGTAAGCTTTATTTACAGAATCCATTCAAACACAATCTCTATTCTAATGGGTAGAGTAATTATGACGACATTTCCATATTTAACAAACTGCATCCGATAATGAATCATGTGTTAACGTTTGTAACGTCGACTACCTATTGCCCTGATAAGCATTTTTAAGGCGTGAATTTTAGTGTGGGTACGTTGTGTTGTGATGAGATAGATTTTGCATTTGTGTGCATAGATATTATATGTGTGCTAACTTGTCCCCTTCCGATTTTGGCAGACTTTTATAAAAACGAAGCAACGCTGTGTCTTCTTAGAACTTTATGGTTGAAGATGAAATTATTGTTTCGATTAACCGCTAGATGTCGCTGATCCTTCATGAAACTAGCGAACAGTGCAGTACAACTGAATATTCGTGACCAATAGCTTACCTAAGTTTGTATGCTTATCCCACCCCACCTGTAAGAAAGCAATTTTTGTAAGCGACTTCCTTTTTGACGTCGTTGTTACTTATTATTCAGATGGCGCTTCAGACTTAGAGCTTCAAAAAGTTCTTATACTTTCTGGTAATATTCATGGCTTCGTCATTGTGAAACAGTTTAACTTTTTCATGATGTATAACTTGTTATTTCTCAAAAAAGCGTGAGCAAAACTTCTTATTACTTATACTAAATCGATGAAACCGATTTAAATATAAACAAAAACTATTCAAATTTTTAATGTAGACCTTTACGCAAAATATGTATATGTATTGATGGATCTTTTTCGCCTGGACGATTCCAATGCGTTGTAAAAACTAAATAGTACTGAACTAAAACGTTTGCTAAATCCACTAGTACGCTGTTTACCACTAGCTATTTCTATTTACCGTACACAAACCATAGATACGAGTAATTCTATTTACCGTAAATTGCTAGGTAGTCACGTTAAAACGGTTTATTTGTTTTTTCGGCCGCCGGCCGCGCCCTCTGTCCCTGGCACCGCCAAACCGCGCCCCCGCCGCACTGCAAGAGAAAAAATATACATGAATTTTCATGCAGTAAGCGCCAGGGTGCATTTCAAATACGTTTTACTGACCAACAGTTATTTGCAGGATGTAGGTAGTTAGCTACACATTTTTTTATATGCATTTATAAATAAAATACCTATCCATAAAGACGATTAGTAACTCTTGCATAACCACTGACCGTAATCAATCATAACCCATTAGCGTTAGTTACAACACGGAGCCGTATTCTAACTTTAGAATACATAAACTAATAAAAAAACAATCTATTTATCTCCAACGCAACACCAACGCACAACAAATAGCTGTACCTATTGCATAGTCAATGATTGTGTTTATGTGTTAGATGTACGTTTTTGTTTTGCATCTACATATGTAGCATTTATGCTACATAGCGGAAAACTGCACCTAGAGTCGTATTCTAATTTTAAAATACTTAAACAATAACTACATTAAAACACAATCCATCTCATACATAACTTCAAGACACAACACACAACAAATAATCAACCAATATTGAAGTTTTATTGGAGTTGCATTGGAATAATCTTCAAGAAAATACTGATATTTCTGATTCAGGCGTTTAGGCGCTGCATTACGCTGTTAATGCGTTGAAATTGTATCGAAGAAGTTGGATCGTTTCTAAACGTGTTTTAAAGTTAGAATACGGCCCCTATTCTGCACCTGTATGAATATTTTTTTGCTACGTAGCAGGACACCCTTGCTCTCTAATACGATGTAGCGCTACGCGCGTAACACAACGAGTTATTCGTTAACGCAGAGGTACCGTTATTACCCTATAAATGGGGTAAGTACCTAAAACCTATGTAACATTAAAATATATTTTTTTGTTTTAATTTATTTAGAACACAAACAGTCACAATAAATTATTTACATATGATGTACACAATGTACAGAAAAAAGAGAATAGTACATTACGTACCTAGGGCGGTAAAACAAAGAATGGCTCAGATCGCGGGCATTTGTGGCCCGAACCGAAGGTAAGGGTCATAAACAAGCGATCTGAGGCCTTCTTTATTACCGCCCGTGGTGCGTATACCATTTTACGTCTTCTCCTGGGTGTGAAGTGAGATTTCTCGCTGCGCCCGTGGGCGGCAAGTCTCATTTACCGCCCAGAGTGACGTAAAATACAAAAAGACCTGGAGGTTCATTGGGCAATTCATATAACCTATAAATATAAATTAAGCAAAATATACAAATATATAGATATTGTGTTGAACATAAATGTGAAATAACATAACAAAGGAAAAAGCTGATACAAATAATTGTATTTGATTATCGAACCAACTTGACGATATACAAATGAATGGTATTAAAAACTCAATCTTTTAGTGTTAATGTCAACTTTGTTAAATTAATAAAAAATGTTAGGAATTAAAAATCCTGACGTAGAATAATAAAATACCGTCAATTTAGTATTACATGTCACTTTTTAGCAAAATAATAATACACTATATAAATGTTGCAAGATATCAAGAAATAGAAAAAAAATATATTATTGGTTGGTTATTTGTTGTGTGTTGGATTGCAGCATGATTGGAGTTATGTTTGAGATATATTGTGTTTTTAATGTATTGTTTTTGTATTTTAATAGTATTTTATACAATAGTGACATAATCAAGAGCTTTTCAGTCGAGTACCGCGTTTAGGCCACGAAGCTTGCTGAGTGGCCTAATTAAGGTACGAGATTGAAAAGCTCGTATGTCACTATTGTATACAATACTTTTTCTACGAGTATTAAGTAAGAATTGATTTTCTTTCATTCTTTCTGAATTTTTCCCAATCAAACGTCAAACACTATTTTTCAAACCGGAAGTAATTGTATCTGGGCCTATTCGGAGGTACAGACACCACCGAAAAGAGATATACATATGATTGTGTGCGTAGTAGAAAGAGATGGATAGAATAAACTGTGTCTAAACTTACTTCCAAGATATCGGTGTAGTTGTGATTGGTCTTTTTTATAATCCAATCACAACGTAGAAGCAAGTTAGTAGAAGAAAATTTGACAGATTAAGTACGTTCGGAAATTATAAAGTTGCGTCTGTCCGAAAAGAAAAGTGTCGTACAATGTATGAGCTCCCATATGAACCATGACACTTTTCTTTCCGGACAAACTCTACACATTTTACCGAGATGTGAATGACATTCTCTTTTCAAAATTATTTTAGTTTAGAGGCGGGTTGTTTAATAAATCTATTTAATGATCCCGGAAGTGCCATAGACTATCCAACATTTAAATGTGTAAGGATTAAGTCTTGTCTATAAAATCCTAATACACAGATTAAAGTCGACGAGTAGAAAAAATTAGAATACGGCACCTTGACTAACGACACAATAAAGAACATTTTGTACTTAGTCACTTTTTCGGATGAGATTTTTATCTCAAAACGTAAGTCAAAGCTCGCAATCACTACAGCAAATATAATAAATCCATTTTTTCATGATAACTATCCATTAAATGGTTAATATATATAAAGTCGCACCAAAAGCGTGATAGCTGAAAATGTTTTTGAAGTGATAGAAGAAATATTCTTTCGTTTATCACGGAGTCTTCCCACGCCTTTGTCCTGGCAGATTCTGACTAATAAGGAACGCTCCCGAGTGGTTGAGGCAAAATAATCTTAAGTGAATGTGTCAATATTTATACGTCGTTTTGCGTATGCGAGGCGACACGTCCTTAAAATTAAACAAGCGCGTACATTTTAAGCATAAAGTCAAAACGTGTGTAGCAGTGTTTTCTCAACAGACGTCAATTTCCGAAACGCTGATAGAATCGAACGTGTTCCGCGTCCCTAGCGAAAATTTAGGAAATTGTGGTAAAAGGGAATTTACTACGTATATTAGCGGCACTGATACAAGTATAGTCTATCTATTTTGGTACGTATTATGTACCGTATGTATAGTATTAGTAACCTGCAATACAGTCAAATGAAGTCACAGCACAGCACAGCATAGGTGTAGAGCTTGTCCGGAAAGAAAAGTGTCGCGGTTTATATGGGAGCTCAAACTTTTTACGACACTATTTTTTCCGGACAGACTCTAGCAATTATAGGTAAGTCCGTTCTCGATATTTAAGAAACAACTTTTTAATATCAAACGGACGCAACACTTGCTCGTATAGTCTAAGTTATAAGTAGCTAGTTGACTTTTATAATGCACAACATGATATACGTATACCTACTTAACATTTAAAAATTGACTATACACTTAATACCTACTCGTAGAAACCCATTCTAGTGTACCTACTCGTAGGAAAAATCTTGTATTTATGTTTTCAATATTAGGAACTATTAAGCAAGTCAATTGAGATAGGTATACTCTTGTTTTATTGCAACCTAAATAAGTTCAAGAATTTTGGAGGGTAGTTAATAATTTCTGCATACGAAAGTAGGTATTGTTAAAAATCCGTAAAAAAAGTGACATAAAAGCGTTAAACCAGCGTTAACAAAACAAGTTAGCTAATTTGTTGTTAACTTTTAGAGAAGTTTCACAGCTGCGCACATTATGCCGGCTCATTAGCGAGCGTGTAACGCAGCTTTAACTACACTACACTAACTCATGAGCTAATATTAGTCATGCCCCTATTTGAGGGACGAGTGCTTGTTAGTGTACTTGAGGTAACTATCCGCGCGTACTTAGAATCGTGTGGTTGGGCTTAGTCTGTAGGTATATTCAGTTCGAATGATATTTCAATTTAAATGCGCCGCATTAGGTATGTTATGATACATACAAACATGAACATAGATACAAATACTTTAGTCCAAATACTTTTTGAGGCTCCAAGTCTGAAGCACCATCTGAACGAGACCAACCAAAACTACCGTCTAAAGTAGGGTACAGTACTCTCTGCCCCTCAGCGCTATCTAATAATTGATACCGTTACTATTATTAAGATATTACTACAGTACTTTTGGTTTGCTCTCGTTCAGATGGCGCTTCAAACTTAGAGCTTCAAAAAGTTCTTAGACTGTGCCGAAAATATAATACTCTCTGATACAACCTAATAATAAATGAAAGGGAGATATTTAATTTCACGACAATTATGTATATTAATTTATTAATAAAATTAACATGAATTTCAAATAAAGTTTAACATGATTTTGTAAAAAAAATGTAGTTCTACTTACATCGATCAATCCAACTCAGAACGTGACGAACTCATAAAATTACGAGCTCAAAAGTGGCATCCTAAGGTGACATTTTATGTAAGTGACCTGCCCCCAACCTGCCCCGCCTAAAGGGCCTATGGCCTATTAGTCCGCGCGTCCTACTTAGACTTAGGTATGAAACAAAAGAAGTTTCTAAAGTGTAAGTATATTGAACTTTAAATATACGTTCCGACCTCAATTTATGCGTTCGTAAACCCCACAAAAATGTCGATGTCGAAAGTGTTTATCACCCCTAAATTAAATTCTTAGACGACAAACAAACGACATAAACTAGTTGGCTTGGCACGAAGACAGTATAAAATGCGACGGCATTTATTACGCCGAGCTATGGAATGCCCTAAAGTGGTATATGTCCACGACAGGCCTCTGAGAGATATATGTGTGAGACTGCCTAAATTCGCTGTATTAAACTATGGTGCGAAATTATTTTTACTTATCCTTTATGCATAAAAAAGCTCTTTATTTACAAACATTAACCACGGCAGTGGCAGGGTGACTAATAGGTACTGCTCAGGTGCTGCTGCGTACTGGGCAACGTGAAACTAGTTTTTTTTTCTATTTTCAGGCAGCAGGTAATAGCTCCCTAGCTATCTGTGCGTGTATCCCTATACACGCACAGATATGCCCGCCGGACATATTCGTCCGTGTATTCTAATCAGATGTGTCCGCAGACAAATTCGTTTCCAATTCACACCATACACGGACGGATCTGTCCGCCGGGCATATCCGTCGGACAAATCCGGCGGGCACATCTGTGTGTGTATCCCTAGCTATTAGTCCCAAAATGTTTCATAATAGGTAAAAGCTAATGCAAATCTGCGTAAAAGCCTACGCTGCCACATCATTTTTACAACAATATTCTGATTTCGAGACTCTTCATTAGTAAATATGTATATATTTCACGTAAGTTATAGTTTTGATTAGCAATAAATAATGTATTTAAATTCATTACTTAATGAATTTCCCTTTTGAGAAAATTGAATTGTACCTAAAAATGCCACGACACATTTATGCCCGTCCACGGAAAAGAGACCACTTTGTCAATATGGAGTTACTAGTACTACACACTATCATCACATCAATTGGTGAAATAATGAAATGTCCTTGTAAATCGACAAAGTGGTCCCTTGCACTAAACTCATCCACATTTATGTAATCGGCCTAAGGATTTAACATACTCGCTATATTCCGTCTCAGATATGGAGACCTTCAGAAACACTTAACTAGACTATAAACTACGATCGTAACTAGCTATGTGTTGTTTTTATGTTAACCCATTGCGTATTTACCTCGAGGCGTTCGCCTAATTTACGAGCCAACTTCTCGCATAAAAGGGCGGATTGCGCCCGCATCGCGTACGCAAATGTGAGCCGCGGAAACTTCGGAGACTGTTTTCGCCTGCTAAGGCGCAATACATACTTAGACAATATTCAGCTTTCAGTGAACCATAGACAATATTCAGCGGATGTCGGAATATTGAAATACAAAAACTATTTGAGATAATTATATAAATAAAAATGTCTAGTTTTTATGTTCAATGTTTCATGTATGATAATTTGATGAGGTTAACCTTCTAAATAAAAAAAGTACACAGAGATTTTTTTTACTAGAAACAAGTAAAAAATAATAATTCCCAGGACAAGTAAAAGTTTACTAAAAACAAGTAAACTCTTTCTTTGTTTTTATTAGTAAAGTTTACTAGTTTTTAAACTTTTACTTGTTTTTAGTAAACGTTTCCTTGTTTTTAGTAAACGTTTCCTTGTTTTTAGTAAACGTTTACTTGTCCTAGGAATTAGAACTATTTTTACTTGTTTCTAGTATAAAAAAATCTCCGTGTATAAGTCCCGGCAAAATTAACTATAATAACGCCATCCAATGAATTAAACCTATATAAAAACCCTCACTAGCCCAAAACCTTTACTATTTTTATACCATGACGGTGGCAAACAAGCATACGGCCCGCCTGATGGTAAGCAGTTACCGTTGCCTATGGACGCCTGCAACCCCAGAGGATTCACATGCCCGTTGTCTACCCTTTAAAAACCTATACACTTACTTAGCGAAAGCCGCAACTAAATTACAATTATACCACAGACCGTGCTAATAATAACAGATACAGATCTATCTCGTAAGTTATACATAACATACATGTCCCATCAAGGAGACTAGCGGTCACAAATTACACGGCATGGCCCAGGACATGTCAAACTTGTTCGAGTCCATCACGCGTAGCTCTCGGTAATGTAGCAACTCCAAACTAATCTAGCGGCTGCTTCATAACTATCTACTTAATGTATGTTTTCGAACATTACATAAGTACTAAGTATAAGTACCTACATTGGCCCGGCGATGTACCTAAATAAGAATGTGTGGAGCTCGAATCTCTATTTTATATCAATGTCACTAATTATCAAGCTATTTAGTAGATTCTCATAAAAACGTAATTTGCAACGTGAGTTTTATTTTATTATTGGTGATATACATGTAACTTAGGTACTTAGCTTTAGTCATAATCACCCTCCTAGTCTTTGTCCCGGTTTTTTGCCACAGCTGTATTATACCCGGGGTCCACTTGGCAACCTACTTATTTCTATGCACAAAAACATGAAATGCATATTAGTTGGCACTGGGTATAGAAGAACATTTCGTAACAAGAACATAAGTCTGTTATAAACAAAGCTTGGAAACCAAATACCTATATTAAGAAATATTAAGCAATCAGCAGCAGTATCTACTCTCACAGCAGAAATATGACATCAATAAACGTTAACGCGAGTTGTTAACGACATTTTTAACGAACCAGACGCGAACAATCCTGAATATAAGGAAAAGTTTGTCAAAATCTGAGAGCTGTATCTCTCGTGGGAATAGGAAAAGGATGCTGTATCAAAGAGCCATTAAGAAAGCCAAATAATATCGGTGTAAATCAGGAAGCTCAGAGGAATGGCGCTTGGGCCGGGCCTTCATAAATTCTCACGTCATTTGCTTGGGAACGCAATAATTTCTGAAAAAGAGGAGCTTTACAGATTTGATGTCTTATTCATTGAACATTATATTTTCGGTGTATTTGAACATTTTAACCGATAGATTTAATTTTTAGTGGCAATAAAATATTAGGCTACTTTCTGTAAAAAAAAATCACATTGTAGGTAGTAGATAAATCGTCACTAGTCGTCGTCTTAAGTGACTGCATTTATTGATAACTTATGTACCATCGGGTTCAGGATTGCATGTCAATTCAATTTACCAATGAATTCATTCATAAATTGGTAATGCAATTCTGAATCCGTTAGTACCTATACCTAACTAACTTCTAAAACTTCAATCATGAATCAATTAAATCGTTATAATGTATCTTGACATACATTTTAAGAGACTTATACTTAACTGTATATCAGTCGCATAGTCCGGTATGAAACTTTATAATTATTTAGCTTATATTTGTTTAGCTTTATTTTTAGTTAGCTAATTTTTTTTTTGCCGGTTTCTAACTGAATTTGGTCCCCCGCCTTTTCCCGCCGAAGGGTACCTAAGGGCGACTGGATACGCCTGTGTTGTATAAAAATTAAATAATAGGTAAGAGCAAAAAAATAAATTTTAAACGTCCGAGTGCTCGTGACTGTCCAAGTATGTAACTACCTCAGTTATGTTTACTATTTAAGTACTTACCTCTCTTTATTGTTAAACATATAAAACTTAATGCGCATTGTGATTAATGTACTTATAAAACTATAACAACTATCAAAATAAACTACCAAAAACTAAAAACGTCGTTCGCAAGAAAGGTGATGGCGTCAGTTATTTTATTGGGCATTCACGTGTCGAGCACTGGGAAGTTTACCTTAGCTCAGGATAATTTCACAAAGAGTTATACGAGTAAACCTACATAAAGTTAACCTCAACGTTACGTAAAAAATAGCAAAGAAAATTTTCAGACACTACAAGCAAATTGTTTATTAAATATTATCTGAAATGTTCACAGCTAATTTACCGCGCGAGAGACAGCTAAGGCTCGCTATACCCACTGTTTCTGTCTCGCGGTTTAATATAGCTGCACCATTCGTAACTAAACTGACAGTCAAAACCTACTTACTAGGCCGGGAAATCTGGCGGTGCGTAGTATGGGGACCTCGCATTAATTCCTCAGTCGATGATTCTTTTGCTGGGATATAGTATAGATCATAACAAATACCAAACATAATTTTTCCAAAAAAAAAACATTTGCCAATTTTGGTATTTTCACCAAAATGTACAAAAAGCTTAATAATTTGTACTGGAATATTTCTCAGGCTATATTTTTTTCACCACACGATTTTTTTTGATCATTGCCAGATACTAGGAAAAGTTCCAAAAAAATGTCAATAAAAAGTATAAAAACTGTCATCTTTATTTAAAAATATCTGTTGACACTCGTCATTTTGTTTGGAAAATTTCTCAGTCAAGTTTGTAACAGTGGTTGTTATGTTAATCATATTTTAACATAATATTTACGAATTTCCAAAAAAAAAATATTAAAAGAAATAACTTATTGCGGTAAAAATAATACGGATATTTTTTTTTTGGAAAAACATTGATACACCATCTACTCATGACACTTTGTCATACTGTAAAGGTTTTTTTGTCTGAGGAATTAATGCGAGGTCAACCTCCTTATTGCCTGGTCTATACGTACCCCGCAAGAATCTTGAGTTCGCCATCTTAAGCTTGAAATTCAGTAAGATGTACCGCGTCGAGTGTAATTTAATTTGAATACCCCAACTCAGTCGTAGAAAGATGGTAAGATTATATGAGCTGTATGCAATCTTGTTACCTTCTTGCTCTCTAACATGAGAAACTCCGTAGGTGTGGAGAACAAGATTCATTCACTAAGTGGTCTAAATACATATATCTTGTGCATATAATCCAATGAAGATGCAATGTACCTACCCAAATTATTATGTGATTTTCAGCTGGGATTTACAAACGTTCATAACTAAGTCTGAAGTCCGATTCCGTTGGATGCTGACGATATGAGTTGAGTTATTAACAAGTTATAGCAACTAATTCCAAGTGTGATTTCTAGCAGTATGTGTATGTAATATTCCTACATGTACGGGTCAGGCAACCATTCATATCCAATTTCCCAAGCATTCTGCAATACAGTTCATTACGAGTATGCAGTAAAACTACGAATACATACTAAGATTGTTCACCACATGTACCTAATGCTCAATGATGCTTAGAGAATGCCTGTCGGCCCTAGCTTAAAAAATAGTTAGTGTTAAGTTAGTTGTTTATGTTTAGAGTATGACATATTTGTATAATTGGTATTAAATAAAGACTGTGCACGTTAAAATCCGGCCACGCATGGTATGGTACATCTCCCTTTCGGATACACATTTTCAAGCAGTTCTTTTTTATAAATAATCTCTAATCATAGTAATATATAATAAAAATAGAATCATATTACAATTGTGTGGGCTTGTCTCAGTTTTTACTGAAGGTATTCCATCATATCTTTAATGTTTTGTCCAGCGTTTTTTGATAATCTTCACTCGCTTCCTACTACAATACCACAATTGTATTTATATTTTCACAACCGTTTTTATGGTCAATAGAATGTCATCTTACAAAAAAAAATGTTTTGAAACTCTATTCTACTTGAGGTAGTCAGGAAAACTTTCTACTCCAAGCACTGAAAGTAATTTTTATATGGCAGCCATTTTTTTGTCAAAAAGTCAAACTCACCAAAGTTAGAACACCTCCGAACTATTTCAATCTAAATACACTTAGAAAAATGTTAGCTATGGTGAAAAGAGAATTTAATAAGGTATCATTTGATTCATCTTATTTATAATAAAAAACTATTTTTAACAGGAAAATTTGGTAAACACTGTCAGAACACTGTGGACAAAAAAATATAGGCACTGTGGAATATATAGTGATCAAACTCATAGACAACGTAACGTTTATATTATGTTTTAAATTTTATTATGTAGCTTGATAACCCGAATACCTACGATTGTCGCCTTGTCAAATTTCGCATGAATAGCCTACGGGATCGGCGGCAAATGCTAGAATTTTGTTTTTTGCATAAGGTGATAAATGGCCAGGTACAATGCAGCCACCTGCTTGAGAGAATTTCTCTAACCACACCTCACAATTATCCTCGGCGTCCTATAGTAAGAACGTTTTCGGTGCCGGTTGCCAGGACTAACCTTGGATTGCAGTCTCCCATCGTACGAGTTTGCGCTGGCTACAATGCCTTCTTGGTTAATAGACATGACATCGACATTTTTCATGACCGTCTGCCCACTTTTAAGTCCAAGATTCTAGCCAAAGATAAAAAACCTAATTCAAATACTCTGTAGATCCTGTCTAATGTTTTATAAGTAAATTTTATGTTAAATTAAAGAAAAAAAAAAAAAAAACTAATTTTAAGTTGTTGTTTTTAAATTTTTTAAATTATAGTTTTAAGTTTGTTATGATTGTAATTAAACTTTTATTGTTAGTACTTAATATATTAGCCAGTATAATTCTAGTAAGTATCACTTTTTCAGGATGCATAACTTTAGGATAATGTTTAGATATAGCTATCAATATTATTGATCTCACTGCAATTTAATGTAGTCAATGTTATGTACTCCGTAATTGTCGTATATATCAGCCTTTATTACCATTTAAACCTGTATTAGCATAAGTTACAATATATATGATGTGGTTGTACTTCAATAAATAAAATAAAAATAAAATAACCCCAAATTATTAATTAGAAGTGTTGGTTGAATATGCACATTCAATAAAAAGATGTACCATACCATGCGTGGCCGGATTTTAACGTACACAGTCTTTAAAATCATCATACATTTTTCTGTTGTGTGCAATAAAGTTTAAATAAATAAATAAAAACTATTATGCTTATTTCTGTGAGTTCTTTCTCATGCGATAAGTGAGGTAGGTTCGTACACGGTACTTAAAAATATCTGAACATGCACTTTATCGGGTTGACAATAGAGGTGTTTGTTCAGATATTTGTGACCGCTCCGATATATCTGATGGCGACTGACCTAAGTTAGTCAATATGTATTAAGTATAACATTCTGAAAATACCTGTATTAGTCGCACTTGGCCAATATCCAAAAGAGTATCGCACGTATCGTTTATTTCAAAGAAAATATACTCCTAATCCCAAACTCGTCACATTCTTTCTAGACACAAGCCAGAAAAATGAGATGCTCAACTCCAGCTTTACGTTCGACATGATCTCGCTGGGTAAACAAATATTTCAACATAAATAAGGCTTTGTTGCATTTCTCCTGTAAATCTGAAACGAGTTCTATTCAAAGCACTTATTTCTGGTCAATAATACATAAGTACATATAATAACGCCTGTTTCCCAGAGGGGTAGGCAGAGATCACGGATTTCCATTTGATACGATCCTGACAGACCACCTTTCGCTTCACTCACTCTCATAACGTGGCCACGTTATGAGAGTGAGTCGTGGTCAATTGTCAATAATATATATTATTATTTGAATACTAAAAACATTATTTAGCTCTATTCTTGGTAAGTAAACTAAACTCTCAAGCTAGCCGGTAAAATTAAACCTAGAATCATAATAATTATACTACTTGCGACAAAGTTGAAAATTTCCATACGCCACTCGGTGAAGCTCGCAACTTCTGAGAACTCGTGAGTAACAAAGAGTGCTTAATTCTAACTTGGAAAAACTTATAGTAGGTACTTACGAGGTTTGATTATTTTGCGCTTACTCTTTAAGTCTACGTACGTCACGTGAAATCAAGGCCTTAAGAACGTTGATGGAATTAATGGAATTATCCTAGGGATAATTGAATTGACATTCCATATACGACCTCTTATATATACCTACTTTGTATCGGCTCCAAATATTATTACTTATTATTCGATATTCAATAGCCGGACGTTCGGTGGAGACCTCGGATCCACGAGTGGCATTTCATAATCGCAGTTTGTGGAGCCCCAATCAAATTTTAGATCGTACGGGTAGTTATATATCTAGCAATCTACTAAGTTATAGTTGTCACTTGCAAATTTCTTGCAATCGAACACGAAGTTTGTGATTTTTGATCTATGTGTGTACTGTATGTATCTAATAATTTCAATCAAAATTTGTGACGTGACGTGAAAATTCCGCTCGGCGCCTAGTCTAATGAATCCGCCCAGTGGCCTTTTATCTAAACCGTTCTCTCGATTTAAGGATTATATTTAAACAGGTAGGTACGTACCAATAACTTTATTTTGTAGGCGATTATTTAGGCCGGAATAAAGTCATTGTAGATGTTGCTCTTCAAGATTTTGTACGGAGGAGGAGGAGAGAAAAGGTAAACTCCCATTTAGGTGGAATCGGCGATAAAACATCGAGTCCTTTTGACAGACATAAATTATAACTGAACACTGAAATCCTACCTACTGAAATCACCTTCAAAATCGGTAGAAAATATGTGCTACAAAATATCAAATTGATAGAATATATTTAGATCAAATCTATGATAAACATAAACTTGTGTCGCTTGTTTGTTTAAAATGAGTTGAAGCTAGTTCGTATTGCGAAAGTTGTTGCGGCGTGTCGGCGCCCGGCCGTGAAATTGCAGTCCGACTGCACTTAGACGACTTGATAATTCACCGCGCGGCGCCTGGCCTAATCCGCGCTTTTGCCACAACCGTTACATTCGCGAATATGATAATGAACTAAAAGCAAATCCACGAATTCATACGCTAAGATAAATCATTATTTTATGTCTTAATTGCGCTTGTAGCAATTATAAATTTCGAGAGATTTCGAATCGCCACTAATAAAATGGACGTCTAACTAAGATAGCTATATATAGATGTTATGTAAACGTAGGTGCTCTGGAGAGACAGGCACATTTATTTTGTAAATGGTTTATTTCTACCTTACTTCAACAACAAGTTTGACGATGAAAAAATGGTGGGCAGCTTAACGTGTTAGGCTGTTTTTAAACTCTGGGTGGTTGCGGTCGTAACGTGCAGACTTTTTGTATTTTAGGGTCCGGCGAGTCGCGAATTGAAATATGTATGTTCATACTTGTGATACGGGTTTGACTAAGTAGCTATGTAGCCAATTTCTCAAGATAGCAATTTATTTCATAGTACGTGTCTACCTACGGGCGGGGAGCCAACATGCACATTGTTATGAATGGACCATGGGTATGTCCTAAAAAAGAGAGGAACGGGTACTGCGAATGTCATCTCGCTTTGTGTGGTAGAGCACAGCGAATGTCATCTCGCTCAAATCTGGAGCAGAGCCCGACTGGGGAAGTAGGTACCTCCACCTTACAGAAAACCACATCCAAATAGCACTAGACCCTAGGTACTCATAATGCTGTGTTCCTATTGGTGAGTAAGGTTGCTAAAGTCGTATGTGTCGCGTATTGATTTTATATCGAAACTATTTTTAACTGTGTATGGAGGTATATGCATCCGCCGGATCAATTCGACATTTTCGAATGGTTATTTAATCAGCATCTCGTTTTAAAAGTTATCATAAAAAGTAATACCTAATAATGTCACTAACAGATCCTTAACGAATATCAATGAGTTCAAAACGGAATAAGTTCAAATATAACATTTCCAGTTACGAGTAGGTACTATTATTTTACTACTTATACTTACGTGCACATGTTTATCACTTACTTTGTTGAGCACTCAAATATCTCAGTGCCACATGTTACTAGATTGGTGACCTTACGGGATGGGCAGACTACTCTTTGCCTACTTTTATTTCATATTTGTGAACTTACGTTTTGTGTGTGGAACCCTTAAGACATGAATCGCACTCATCTTGTCATTTTTTAATGAGTCACGTGTACCATAGGCGGATTAACGAAAAAAACGACTACAAAGTAGTACAGAGTCTGTAAGCCGCTTTGCAAAAAAAACCTTAAATTGGAATTAGCGTGGGAATAAAGGAACATAGAAAAGAAAGTTCCATTTGATGCTATTATGCGAAAATGTCGTGAGATAAGGGTATCAATTCGACGTTTATTGGTAGGTATTGGGCGGGGAGACGGTGACAATGAAATAGATATCAGTAAAACTAATTATAATTGAATTAATGAAATCAATACTTATTGTAATACCTATATATGACATTATTAAAAAAAATCTGATTGTAGGTACTTATTATTTGTTGTCTATTACTTGTTATTTGTACGCATCTACATTACCATTAAGTGTCTACATATTGAAGAAACCACCAATAGATTGTTTGGTTCAGACCTAACCTCGAAATACCAAAAAAAGAACGGGTTCCCATAGAAAACGCCCACATCTAGTCAGCCGAAATGTATGAAACAGCCAAAAAAAAACCTAATCACCTCGCTTAGTTAATATGGCCAGTGATTACAATTTCCCTGTATACGAAATGCACAATTACACATGTACAGCCGGTACAGGTATGTACTACATGGTTCGTGTCGTTTGCTTTTAACTCTCACACCGACCCTTATTAATTCTGTCTGTTGAAATTGAAAATTGGGACGGTATCCCTACACAAAAAAATTACAGGTTGGTAGCTAGGTACTTGCATCTCGTAAATAGAATTCGTCGAAAGTTGAACACAATAAAAAGTTCGGGTTGAATGTTTTATTTCGCGAAAAGGTTGATTTCAGTCACTCCTGTACCCCTGCCTATTGTCAAGCGACCCGCATTGTCCGCGAAAAAGTTTTGTTTCCTACCACAAAGACACACAAAAATTTACGACAGTTTCCTAGCAATTTCATGATTAATCTGGCCAGACTTTGTAATTCCACCCTCCGTTGTTCCCATATTTGCAATTTATCTATAACGGCGGGAAAACTTGAAGATTGGACCAGAATTTTACTGAAAGCAAGTTTACTTATTGTATGAAAGTGAAAGATTCCAAAGCCAACTTTCTTTCATTAATTATGGAAGGTATTCGCAGGGATAAGTTGTGCATCATGGATCAAAGAGCTATAACTTCAAAGTTTAAACTCGTACACAAAGCAGAAAATCTAACTTTCATAATTTAAAGTCTAAGAAAGTTTGAAGAAAGTTATTACATAGTTTGTTTTGGCAATTTCTTAAAAGAAAGTGTCTGCTGAAATTGTTCAGTGTCTTGACCTTTTATCCACGGGGTTTGCCCTGATTTGTAAGCATTTTATTAGAACGGTCGGGGGCGCAATCAGTGACACATCTGCGCTCTGGTAAAGGATACCTCGTTCAACACCGAGCCCTCAGCGTAGGGACCGATCAAATGCCGGGTCACATGTCGGAGCCCAAATATTATTATCCACACATACGTACGTTACCTAAGTATGCATGTATGTTATATTCCTGATTCTTGATATACAATACATTGTTTTCTGTCGTTCAGAGCGTCGTCAATGTCGTCATTAGTCTCCGGTTGACGCCGTAAAGACTCCTACATAAACGCTACATTCATGGGAATGTTGTAATGTAATAACTAATAAGTATTTTAGTAGATTGTGATCTCTACTCAGCGTAATCTATACCACCTTGGACCTGAAGCGCCATACAAACCTATATTAACAGATATCGTAGCTGTCTTACCAGACAGTCAGTCCGCGAACTCCTCCCGGCCGGTCCCGGTCCGTACCAGATCAACGCACGGCCGCAAAGTCCGCAAAGCACGGGAAAACTATAAAACATTAGCGCTTTTATTATTTGCCGTCAGCGTTATCGTCACAATATTAATACTTTATGGTTTCACATGTCTGGTCTCATTCTATAAGACAGATGTTTGCAGCCCATCGGACGTGACATGCATGCTGTAGGCGCACCCGTGATCATACCGTTGATATACACTGCGAAGTAAAAAGCGCGTGCCAGGCGGCATACAACAAAACCCTCCGACTGAGCGACCTTGTTCGGGACGGACCGTGTAGACAGTTGTTGCCAACAAAATTGTATGAACCGTCGGCAGCTTTGTTGGCAACCGTCTAGATAAGGTTTAATGGCGACCAATTGAGCGCCGGACATCACTCGTGTCCAACACGGCACGGTACAGCGCGAGTCCTTATGTCCTTAATCAAACCTAACGGGGCTAAGGGACAGTCTCGGGCGAGTCGGACGGATGTCCCCGGGAGAGGAATGGGCTAACATCGTTGAGCGTAATTTCCGAAGAGGGTCATCAGGGAAGATATAATGCCATTTCTCTACCCTTGATGTCTTTTTAAGTGCGGACCCACTTAACCCTAACGCGGGGCATAGGCTGTTGCTTATTCGACATTGCGGAGTAAAATGATATATTATTATACCTACGCATAATTATGTAAATTTCTTCTTTAAATCAAAACTATTAGAAAGTATGTGATGGTAGGTAATAAAAATAAATAAATAAAATAAAATTTATTTCATTCAACCATATATTCAACCTGTAGGCAGTAGTACAATATGTAGAGGGGTTTAAACTTTCTGATACAGGTAAGTACACCATACCCACATAGTCAGACATAGATTACTCTCGTCCAGATGGCGCTTCAGACTTGGGCCTCAAAAAGTTCTTATGCTGTGGCAGTCTATATTATGTATAGTCTCTGGTTTCAGTTTTTTCCATAGAACATCGAAACAGCGTCATCTAGCGCTCAGTAGTGCAACTAATAGGTTATGTCGCAACAGAGATTATAAATTATATAGACAGCCACAGTTTAAGAACTTTTTGAGGCCCAAGTCTGAATCGCCATCTGGACGACAGCAATCATAAGATACAAAATAGTAGGAGACAATGAAATTGCGCTGCAGCGCCATCTCGTAACGAGTAGCGTTACTACGGTACGCTATTCGTTATTGGGTGGCGCTGAAGTGGCTGAAGCACATTGTCCTTTTCTCCTACTAATTTTGTATCTTTAGGTTGCTCTCGTCCAGATGGCGCTTCAGACTTGAGCTGCCTATGAAGCAGGAGGCCCCGGGTTCGAATCCTGGTCAGGGCATTTATTTGTGTTTATCATGGATATTTGTTACTTACTGAGTTATGGATGTTTTCTATGTATTTATCTATCTATTAAATCCCAGACAAACAAGTCCCAGAACACAAGCCTTCTTGAGCTTACTGTGGGACTAGGTTGATTTGTGTAAGATTGTCCCATGATATTTATTTATTTGCTGAAACTGACGGTAGCCAAAATCTGCAACGTAAACTGAAACCACACTGAAATAGTCATATAGGTTCCCTATTACAAACAAATAGACATGGAAATTTCGCACCAACAGTGGGCTCTCCTAGTGATTTAAATTTAAATTGATTTAATACACATACAGTTACATGCGGGCTACGAATGGATGATATCCATTAGTTTACATTTTATCCGTCAAAAACACTTAAATCCAGCAGAAATAAAATACGTAAAATAGCAAGTTAAAATGTAATGTGATCATCTAATCAGTGATCATACTTCGCTTCGCGCCGTAGCTGCCAGCTGGGCTATTCTTATAAATGTGCTACAGTAGCGACATCTTGGTTCGACTAACGCAGTTATTATGACAACTGGAAACAGCTGAGCGTGGTCCCAGCCAGCCGTCGCGTAGCTTGTGTGTTTTCTCTTAACGTGTCAAAACTATGATCAAACCATTTTAGCCAATCATTGTGCAGGATTTATAGGCACGCACTTGTCTCATTGGTTATAATGCAGAACGCTTAAGAATTATTTAAGCGTCCTGCATCCCCACTTTTCATTCTTCTATGCACCATTCCGATTTGAAATCAGTTGGTTCGTTTGCACGTGTTAAAAGATCGGCTTAAAACAAGATATTTAACTTCAATTTACAGCTAATTTGTGTTCGTTTACACCATGGAAGAAGACGTTGGCGTCAAAGGTACGTGTTTTTGATTGTATGCATCAACAATAGGGCTTCAGACATAACGTGAACATGTGTGGTTTATCCATCATGTACAGAATTCGGCGACGCACGCTTTACTTTTGCGTAGTTTAAAATAATAAATGTGCTATTTTGTCGCACCATCAGCTGTTCCAGCTATAGAATCCGCTCTAATAACTATCTATATCTTTGTTAGTTCCTAATCTTAACCAAAAGGAATGTCGAAATTATAAATACTTTGCACGGTTAAATTAATATTACTTTTTACACTATTTACTCAATGTAATAAAAATAAACAGCTTGACGGAATTGTAACCTTAATCTCAGAAACCACACTAACCTAACCCGTTGCTGCAGTTCAAATGTGCTTAACAATAAAACAATAATTTCTTTAAGTACCGCAAGGAACAATAACTATTAAAATCTGTGCTAGTTTAAAGCAGGTTATTGATAGTCAGATATTTTTATGGTACCTATTGATTTGTTAGATAAGTAAATAACTCATATATAATTTTAAGTAACAGTAACAAGACTGAGACGCCGGCTGTCTGTGGAGCAATCTGATGATGGAGGGTCCCCGGCACCATCCACACCAAACAAGAAGCGTGGTGGGAGGCTGGCAGCCAAGCCACAACTGGAGCTCATTGAGGAAAACGGTAAGTTATCAGTAATCAGTAAATAAGGTGGGCTAGCCATGTTTTCAATTTAACTTTTCTCTTGTGTAATGTTATGAAACATTCAAAACAAAACTAAGATGGGGCTTCCGTAGTTACAAGTATGTTTAAAGAATTTAGGACTAGATCAAGCCCTTATCCACCAATGTGCCAGTCCATGGAAAAAGGGACCACTTTGTTGATATGGAGTTACTAGTACTTTCTAAAACTAAGCAATATACAGATGCACTATCTATTAGTATAAGAATAAAGTGCCCTTGTAAATCGATATAGTGGTAGCTTGCACTAAACTCGTCCACAAATTACACAGGCTAGCTAAATTCGTAGCCCAAAAAAACATCCATATTATTTATGTGCCTTTGGTATATGTTTAATTGGTTTCAAATCTGTCTTTCAACTCTATAAAATAAAACTGCTACACTCACGGCACTAGCTAGTCAATTCGCGCGACATGTTTCGGAGAGCCTAGGAGTGCTACTGGAACTGGCCCATAGCGCACTGCTGCATGTCGCGTTCGGGTCAGTTCAAGTGGCACTCCTAGTGCTTGTACGTGGAGAATTAGGCTATCCTAAACATGTCGCGCGAAGTTACTAAAGTGGCGTGAGAGTAACCGTTTTATTTTATTGTGTTAGTATGACAGAAGTATGATTTTTGGAGCACAGTAGATAAGAAAAATCGTTTTATTTAAATGAAGTGTGCGGATAACACATAATCAGTTGAGTGTTAGTGAATTGATAGTTATGTTGTAACAAATGAATCAGTTTATCAGGATGTTATTAACCCTTATACATATGTATACTGTTATTTTGATTAATTGTACTGAAACCCCAATATTGAAACGAAATTGATAGTCAATAGTTGGACATGACTAAACCAATGATAGTAGGTACCTACTGCTTACCTTAGAATTTGTCTTATAGGTAATGAAATATAAATTATAGTCATTAGTCCCTTTATAGAAGATAACCTTAAAAATAATATTATTTTGGCATTCCAAGTGCAATAAAAAATGGCTACTTAAACCAAATCAGCAGTTGTACTCTTTTTGAAAGAAAATACAATTTGTTACCTGCTATTAAATTAAATTTATCCGGAAGACTTGAAATGAGGTATTGAATAAATTTTAATGATTGTACCTGAAATTCTAAGTGTGTTGAAATCATTGCAAGCACAAAAATATGTTATACCTTCTTGGTGATCATGCATTTTCAAAATATTTGACGACTGCCTCAAAGCAATTAAATTGATGTATAGGAAAGTAGCCCTCTCTAGTCACACCTATTATTTCAGCCCAAGTGAGCAGCCCCAGAAAGACAAGAAGGAAGTCCCTGGCCACAGACGCTGAGGAGAAGCCGGTCACACCGTCTAGGAGGAGTGCCAGGATCAAGTCCAACAGCAGTATTGTGTCTGACACCCTGTCTGTGCAGGCCACAGACTCTCCTAGAGCGAAAAGAGCGGCCAGGAGGGTCTCACAAGCTGGTATGTTTTATTTATACAATGTACAGTTGCGGTCCGGGATTGTTGAGCTACTTGCCATTGTTATTTAGCTGTGTAATGAATGACAGACAGTGGCGTAGCTAGGGGGGGCGGCGGGGGCGGCCCGCACCGGGTGTCACCCACTTAGGGGTGACACCCAGGCTGTCAGGTGACTTTTAGGTAACCACTTTTTAAATCGGCATTTACAATGGCAAGTGGCTCAAGAACCCTGCAGGGCCGTAGCCAGAATTGCAGTTAAGATAGGGCAGTGCTAATTTAAGGTAGCGAATTTTAAGGTAGGGCATAAACCTTATTTTCATACATTTTTGACCCGATTGTAGTTTTTAAGGTAGGGCACTGCCCCCTAATGCCCCCCTCCCTAGCTACGGCCCTGGAACCCTGGTTGGCAATCGTACTTGTGGACGGTTCATTTTACATTCTTTGTAAAGACTGCTTTTTACAACTTTGTGAATCAGTAGGTCACTCTTATGTTGCATAGTAATTATTTACGTAATCTAGCCGTACTAGCTAAAGACTGTCTAGAATTGATATATCAAATCCTGACTAATGAATTCCTTTATTGCATAATAGAAAATACATGATGCACATAAAAAGAGGCAAACAACAGGTGGTCTTATCGCTAATAAGCAATCTCTTCCAGACAATCTTGGCAGTAGAAGCTAATCTTTACATAAATTCAATATACAGTACCTGCTGGTCAATATATCACCTTTGTGTTATTTTATATGAATAAATAGAGAGAGTTATTATAGCTGAGTTTACAGAATGCACATTTTACTAGTAGGTACGAGTATATTCAATAATTCATACAATATTCGGATAATTAATCTTTCAATGAATTACTCTGGATAACAACAGGAGACTCAGCATATTACACAAATAAAAAAATATGAAGTTCACCTTCAGTTCCTATAGTAAAAAGCCTCTTCAAAATAACTATTACATGTACTAGATTTTGTCATCCCTTGCCTCGAGGGTTTACATACATAATACCTGATTTATTAGTAAGCTGGAAGTCATTAAAAAAAGTTTTTAAAACATATGTGACATAAAAGGTACATCATTGTCGGTTGTTAATAGAGTCTATTTCTAAATGAATTATTATAGCTGTAATGCCTTATTGACAACCGACAATGGTGTACCTTTTACTTGAAAACGCACATATTGTGCTATAATAGGCCAGTACTGTAGTTGAACGAGCAACTGCAGTGAAGCGAAATTCTTACAAACAACTTCTGACACTGAAACTGTCAACTGACTACCTTCATTTCACTGGCTTTTTGATTTTGAATACTTGTAGTGATAACTTTAGTAACGTTTTTCTGATCTTTATGAAATTTGTAGGGGCTGTATCAGAGACAAATATAATTTGAGAGTTCTTATATGAGCAGGATCGATCAAGGAGTTATAAAGCTAGAAGGCCCAAAAGCAATCTTCATGAGGGACTGATTGTTATATTGGTCAACTACTTTGCGAGTAAATATCAGTTTGAGACAAACAAGAAATAAAATAGTGCATGCAACTGCACAATTTAGTGCAGTTTGATAAGCAACTTGTACTAAATTGTGTGCCTTCCGTGACATAGTGTATGTTGTGTTTATTTTTTTAACAATAAATAATCAGTGTGTTCCTAATAAAATTTCAGGCAGTGACAATGAAGGCCCGGCAACACCCATCAGGCAGACAAGGAGAACTAGAAAGGACTCTACTTCAAGTGTGGAGCAAGGTGAGATTTTTTTTTACTTGCACGTTTTTTTTTAAATTAAACACTTTCAACCTTCTTTTTCACTCCCTTTATATATAGGATCTTATCCTGGTTTTTCCGTCATAGTATTTTTTTTTCATTTGTACTGTGCCAATTTGTGGTAGGTTCTTAACGTGGTACATGCATAGTGCGTCGGTCAGCGGGTAAGGAACTATTTTATTAGTTCCGCAGATTCTTTTTTAAAAAGGAACCCATATGGTGCAATTCCGCCTGTCCTTCCACCTGTCTCCGTCACAAATCCAATTTGCTCTGAAAATTTTTACACACTACACATATGTAAGTCGACGACCCAGAGGTAGACGTATGACGTAATTAAAGAATTTTGAACACAGTAAGAAGCCACTATTTAGGGGTAAATAAAAAAAATTACAAACTATACACTGTGATTCAGATTTCAGATATATTTTTTATAATTTATAATGAATAATTATTAAATTATTCAATGATACTCTGCGTCCGTAGGAAACACCTTAGACCACCCTACACGTGATCCCTAAGTGGTGCAGAAAAGAGTAACAAACTTGGCAGCTGCACTGTCCCATCTGGACCTCGCAGCATTCACTGGAATTTCTTCACCATCTACTTTCCCACTACTATTACCACCTGAAAGAAAAGATGCCTCTCTATATCCAGTGACGTGTAGCCATATGATGAATAAATAAATTTAAATTATCCAAGAAAGCAAATGAGAATTACCATTATAATGCAAAACAAACTAACATAGGCTCCTTTAGTAAAATAAAATGGCATTAAAATATTGAGCTGCTGTGCAAAACAAAAATAGATAGAAGTATGATAAAAGTCATGGCTGCTGGAATCATGCTTGTTGCCTCCAATCAATTTCATGAAGAATTAAAAAGGGAAATATCTGAGTATATGATAGACAAAGAAGAATAGATGGTTCAGAGACAATCACTCATGCTATGATGATAATGATGATTGTACAATTTCAGTCTGTATACCATCGCCGCAGTGTTGGCCTGACATAATTGGAGTGGCCGGCCCACAAGAAATAACACTACATTTGGCAGAGGAAACCAGCAGCCATAAAGGTGCGAGAACGCCCTTGAAACTGTTTACTAAACTAATTACGCCTTAAGTGAAGAAGTCTTGCTAACTAGATCCCTTTCCGCAGAAAACTTTATTATAAAATTTACGGAATGTCGAGCCAGAGACTTCAGAATCTCAAATAAAATGCACTGACCCTTGTCGTATGTGTGGTCTTCTTTCTGAGTTTGATAAGCCGAACGTTACTAATGATTGCTTTGATAGGAGGGTAAAAGCACAGTCATATTCTTAGGGCTCGCTCACTTGTGCATGCCGCGGCTAGAGCGGCGGCCATAGTTCAGAGCGAGATACCGCTTTCAACCTTTCGTTTTAATCTAAAGCCGCTGCGCACAGTCGTTGCTAAGCTTAGACTATTCAACTAAGCGGACCGGTCTTGTCTGTCATTGTCTATACAAAATACGGAACCCTAAAAAGTCTGCCGATTTTTGCGGGTGAGGGGAACGTCAAATGTATGCGAAACGTAAAAATAGCCTCGTCTGATAAACGTCAGTTCATACAATGATTATGACCACTGGTCATATATTTTCGGCAGAGGGGAACGCCTGTCAATGGCCGCTTCGGTTGGTTAAATGCTCTAAGTTGCTAGGTGATAAGCGGAACACGGATTCACAAGAAGTCTTTGGTGATAACAATTTTTTGAGAATGTGTTTTAAATATTCTCAAATTGTCTTCTTCATTCTAGTGATGAATGAATACTTAAATTTATATTAGCACTGGTTTCTTTTTCAGAGCCCAGCACCCTAGTGAAACCATTGCCAGTAGTGGAAATGGTAATTGAAGAAGAACCAGAGAATGAAGTCCAAAAGGCAGTAAACAAATCTAAGTCATCCCCTTCTGCTGCTGATGCTGAGGAGCTGTCACCCAACAGTGCAAGAAAAAGTAAACGACTTTTAGAAAAAAGAAATAGAAGAAGTGGATCATACAAATCGGAACAGGACTCGAGTAGTGTAGAAAATAAAAGCTTAAACATTTCTGCAAGCAAGAAAGCGGGAACAGAACCCCAAAATAGTCCATCAAATAGATTGGTTAAATCAAAAGAATCTAGTGAAAATCTTTCCGAGTCTAATGTGAGCTTTTTAAATAAAATTGAGACTGAACCAAAAATAAATCTATCCAATCACAACAAAAGTGCGTCAGCTCTAGATACTATTGGAAATGATAAGAGTAAAAGAACTAGAACAGAATCATGGCCAGCAGTTACAATATCTGTTGAAAGTGACAGTATTAATTTCAGTGACAATGAGCGCTCTAAGAAAAAGAAAGGAAATTTAGATAACAATACTTCTGCTTTTAATGGAACCGACCATAGCGTCAAGATGGACAAATCGAATACATCTATAAATGAAAAAAATACTTCTCAGTCATTTTTAGACACATCTTCAAAACGAAAGAAAAAGAAAAGTGAAAGTAACATTGAGGACAACACGTCAAAACCCTCTGAAGACATTAACAAACTGCCAGTGCTGACACCAAAAGAAGATAAGATTAGTATTGCAGGTGATAAATCTGACAATAGTGATGTCACTCGCGATATGGCTAAGTTATTTGAAAACACTCCTGAAAATGTGCAGGCTATAGTATATTTTGACGATTCAGACTCGAACAGTGTTGGTGCAGCGAATTTGAAGAAAGTTGAACAGGCGGATAGTGAAGATCAATGTGTCCCTGTAGTTAAACATGACTTCCAAGAAAATCTGTCACTCAAGGAACTTGGAGGAAATGATAATATTGTTTTAGTAAGTCAAGAAAATGAACCCAGCACTAATATTAGTATTTTGAAAGTAGTTAATGATGATGTTAATAACAGTTGTGAGCCTATGGATATTGATGAAACCATTCATGAAGAAATTTTACAGAAATCTATGGACTCGCTGCAGCAATGTAATAAGTCATTAAAATTATCACAACATAGCAATATAATAGAAGACAATAATAACTCTAAAAGAAAATCAACATTTTCAAACTCTGGTCTCAATACTCCAGATATATCGAATGATAACAAGAGAAAAACATCACTATCCAACTCTGGTACAACCACTCCAGAATTGTCGAAAAATGGTAAGAGAAAACCATCCATTTCAAACTCTGTTGTTAACACTCCAGATTTATCAAAAGATAACAAGAGAACATCATCAATATCCAACTCTGGTACCAACACTCCGGATCTGTCGATAAATGGCAACAAAAAATCATTGAACACAGACTCTATTGCAGACACTTCTTCACATCAATCCAAAAGTAATAAAAGAAAGTCTTCAATTTCAAGCTCTGGTACCGCGACTCCTGATAAATCCAAGAATGATAAGAGAAAGTCATCAATTTCAAACTTTGCTGCAGATACTCCAGATTTATCCAAAAATAGTACTAACAATAAAAGCACCTTGATCTTATCTCAATTGAAAGATGTATCTTCTACGTCGGATAACTTAAAGTCACCGAAACTACCAATAAATGAAGTATTATCAAAATCGGATATTAATGAGAAAAGTAATCTAAATAAAAAAATATCTAAAGGTAATCTTTCTTTGAATGATGTCAAAGGAACACCAAAGCAGAATTCTATTCAAAAACTGACTATGCAGACTAGCACTCCTATTACTACACAACAACTCGCTACCAAATCTAAAATAGAAGATCAAAAACAAGAAGGCACAGAGAAAAATAAATCAAACTTTTCCAAGTCTATAAATGATACTGATTCATCTGAGGAAGACAGTGATGATGATGACGAACCTTCAGTCGAAAAGAATGAACTCCTGGACGATGAAGCTGAAGAAGCGAGTGATGACTACGAATCAGGAGACAGTCAAGACGAAGAAGACAGGAGATATGAAGAAGAAAATGAAATAAAAGTACGAAGCGAAACTCTAACCTCCGATGACGATATGTCCAATGATACTGATTATGAGAAAGATTCGTTTGTCGTAAGTTCTGACGCAGAAGATAATGACTTGCTCTCTGGGTCTGGAGATGATCTTTCAATGAGTGATAATGAACTGACTATGAGCAAGAAAAGCAAGAAGAAGTTTAACGAACGTAAATTGAAAGAACAAAAGAATGCATCTAGAGAAATGTTCGAATCACGCCACAAACTGAACGCTTCGGATGATAAATCGAAGGCCCCTAAAACCAAGAAAAACCGAATGAGAATAGACTCATCTTTATTAGCATCTGATGAAGAAGTGGTTGTTAATCCTAAGAAATCTAATCGTATGCGTTTAGATTCTACTCTTAACGAGAGTTCTAAAGTAGAAGAAACCAATCAGTCCTTGAACAAAATCAAGTTTAAGCAAGGCTCTGCCCTAAATACCAGTGATAGACAAGTTGAAACCAATGTGTCGCAGAAAAAGGACAAGTCTATGCGAAACTCTATTTGCGATAAAACTGCAACTGATGAAAAAGAAATAACAATATTCAATGAAAGAACTGACAATGCCGACCCTTTGCAAGTACTTGTAAAACAAGAACCTAAGACACCGCAAAAAGATTTGAATATGTCTGTTGTTCAATTCACTGACAGGGAAGAAATCGAAAATGTGCAAGTTACAGAAGGTAATTCTATTATGAACCAAACTGGTGCTGACCCATTACACGCTACTGTGGCTTATGAAGATTCAGATAGTAGTGAAAGTGAAGAAATCTTGCAAAATTATGACTCTGTACTAAATGAACTAAACAAAGATAACAAAACAAAATTCAACAAAAATAATGTTTCTTTGAACAGTGGCAAAAACACGAAAAGAAATCAAGTTGAACCAATTATTGACCAATTAAATTTAACACATACTAAAAAATCTAAGAAAAGTAAGGATAATAAGGGAGATACTTTAGAATTGAAAACAATAAAAGCTGCAAAGGAAAAACAGGACTCGGATAATGAAGACTCTTCCGATTCAATTGACCTACAGTTACTTTTTTCTGAAGACAATTGTGGCAGCGACGACGAACAGAAGCCACAGCAAAATAAAACTGAAGACGACAATATGTTTATTCCACTTAAAAAATCTCCTGGCAAAACAAATGTTCGAGAAAATATTGGTATGTTTTGCGTTTGGTATTATTCTTACCAATCCTGCTTTCTAATTTTAGCTAATAGCTTTGGGCTGTCATATAGTTTGATATACAATGTGTGGTTATTATAACATACTCCGATTTTTAAATTGACTATTTAATCTATTTTCATGAGATTCATAGATCTTTCATGTTGATATAATATAATATCAATTGCAGCACCTCCTGCGCACTATTTTTCGCGTCCATCCTCATTCTACGTGTTTTAACATTTATTTAAAAGAGTGTTCTACGTTTTTCAGATATCCTAAATGTTTCAAAGAATGTTTCCATGAATGAAAGTGGTACAAAGAAGAAAAAGAAGCATTCAATATCCGAGGCTGTTGAAGAATCCAAAGGTAGTTATAACAAATCAAACTCTCTGAGAGTACGAATGCCACGTTTATGTATTGAACTCTATATTTTATTTAAACTTATTCTGCTTTTTTTTTTCAGATATCTTTAATGTTTCTAAAAATGTTAATATTTCTATGAATGAAAGTGGTATGAAGAAGAAAAAGAAACATTCTATATCAGAGCCTACTGACGAATCGACGCAAGGTAAGGAGAAATATTACTTTCTCTAATAGGGAATATTACGCAAAACTTTGCGTAGGGGGCGGCACTAGCACATCCAGAGGGCCTACCACGAAACACGAAAATAAGAATTTCGTTACCTGGTTCTCTGTCACTCTTTTATATTCGAGCGATAGAGAGGCACATGTCAAAATTTCGATTCTCTCGTTTCACGATAAGCCCTTTGTAAACAAACCGCCTTGGTGCGCAAATGACATATTTATTCGTTATAAATGATCTATGAAAACTTGTAAAAAAACTGTTTAAGGCCTAGTATGTATTAAAAACTCTATGGTTTACCGGTGTGCTAGTGCTGCACTCTGGTGGCAGAATATTGCAGTAATATCCCCTATTGAATAATAAGTTATTATTGCATGTTGAAACTTGTATTTTCTCTTTCAGACGCATTGAAATTAATTAAACTTGTTATTATATTTCTTTTTTAGAGTTAAACTTTCGTGAGACATACAAACGCTAAAATGTAAAACTAAAGTGACGTGAATATAACCGGTATATACAGAGTGGAAAGATAAGTCGGGCCCTAGAGGGAAAGTACCTTAAAACGTTGTGATAGCTCAATACACTGAAAGGAAACATTCCTTTATTTTTCCTAAAAAGTAAAACTGCATTCACAGATTTTTTTCTAATTTTCCCTTTTTTCGATACTAAAATTGTATGATTTTTCTTTTTTCATTATTTATGGCTTCTCTTGTGTCGTAAATTTGGTTGGTATTAAGAAGTTTGTATTCTTGTTGGAAATAGGATCGTTTGTCATGAATTGTCATAAAAAATGTTTTTGTCAAAAATTACAAAATGAGTAGTTTTTTTGTGAATTGTACATTTTCTCGAAAATTTGTAAATGCAGATATGTCTCTTTTTAAAAATTAAAGAATGTTTCCTTTCAGTGTATTGAGCTATCTCAACGTTTTAAGGTAGTTTCCCTCCAGGGCCCGACTTATCTTTCCACCCTGTATAATAGTATTTCTGTTTCAGATTTATTAAACGTTTCTAAAAATGTTAATGTTTCTATGAACGAAAGTGGTATGAAGAAGAAAAAGAAACATTCTGTCTCAGAACCAGCTGCTGAGGAAACACAAGGTAAATATTAATTTAATAATACTACGGAATGAACTTTTGTGAAGTGTTCTCGGCGTTTTAAACTCGTTGGTTGCCAGTCAATAATTATTTATTATAAATTTTCTTTACACAATTCGATCTTGTTCCTTTAATTAAATTAGAACTATGTTTCATTGTTGTTAAAATATTTCCTTTTTTTTCAGATTTATTGAATGTTTCTATGAACGAAAGTGGCATGAAGAAGAAAAAGAAACATTCTATATCAGAACCAGCTACAGAGGAAACACAAGGTATATTAATTCAATAATACTACGGAATGAACTTTAGTGAAATCTTCTCAGAGTTGGAAACTCGTTGGTTGCACGTCAATAATTATTTATTACAAATTTTCTTCACAAAAGTCGACATTTTTCCTTTAATTTAATTAGAACTATGTTTCATTGTTGTTAAATATTTAATTATTTTCAGATTTATTGAACGTTTCTAAAAATGTCAATGTTTCTATGAACGAAAGTGGTATGAAGAAGAAAAAGAAACATTCTATATCTGAACCAGCTACAGAGGAATCACAAGGTATATTTATTTAATAATACTACAAAATTAACTTTAGTGAAGTCTTCTCATACTGCGAAACTCGTTGGTTGTACGTCAATTATTATAAATTATAAATTTTCTTTACAAAAGTCGACCTTGTTCCTTTAATTTAATTAGAAACTATGTTTCATTGTTTTTAAAATATTTAATTATTTTCAGATTTATTTAACGTTTCTAAAAACGTCAATGTTTCTATGAACGAAAGTGGTATGAAGAAGAAAAAGAAACATTCTATATCAGAACCTGCTACAGAGGAATCACAAGGTATATTTATTTAATAATACTACAAAATGAACTTTAGTGAAGTCTTCTCAGACTTCGAAACTTTGTTTAGTTGTACGTCAATTATTAAATTATTATCACTACATAGTATAAAACAAAGTCGCTTCCTGCTGTCTGTCCCTATGTATGCTTAGATCTTTAAAACTACGCAACGGATTTTGATACGGTTTTTTTTTAATAGATAGAGTGATTCAAGAGGAAGGTTTATATGTATAATTGCACCCGTGCAAAGCCGGGGCGGGTCGCTAGTATATTATAAATTTGCTTTACAAAAGTTCGACCTTGTTCCTTTAATTGAATTAGAAACTATGTTTCATTGTTTTTAAAATTATTTAATTATTTTCAGATTTATTGAACGTTTCTAAAAACGTCAATGTTTCTATGAACGAAAGTGGCATGAAAAAGAAAAAGAAACATTCTATATCAGAACCAGCTGCTGAGGAAACACAAGGTAGATATTAATTAAATAATACTACAGACTGAACTTTCGTGAAGTTTCTCGGAGTTCAACACGCGATGTTTGCGGGGCAATATTAATCATTTATAGGTCTAGAGTGTCCCACTGCTGGGCAACGGCCTCCCTCTCCTCTCCCACGTGTCCCGGTCTTGGCCCGTCACCCACCAGTTTCTATCGAAGCAATTATCGGGCAATCATTATTTATTCTAATTTTTTTAAATATCCTTTGAAGAATTCGACCTCGTTCTTGCCTTTAATCAGAACTATATATCATTGTTCTTAATGTTAATATATGTTTTGTTTTTAGATTCATTGAATGTTTCTAACTAGGTTGATATATTTTTCAGAATATTTTTTAAATCATGTTTTTTTTTTTCAGGAGTTCCTGACGCTGTCGAACCTCAACTTAATGAAAGCAAAAAGAAGAAGAAAAAACGTAAAACTTCCTTATCTGTGGAACCTGAAAGTAATATAGGTATAGTATATATTATATTCATACTTATGTTTAATTCTGTGACTAGTGAAAAGGTGTATAAGTCAAATTAACTCAGTGAAAAAGGACTCGAGTCCTATAAAATGTACGGCACTTGTACCCTTTTCGTACACATAATTATGAGTTTTAACTAATGGTATTGTCGCGTTTTATTAACCCTTTGACTGCCAAAGACGTCAAATCACGAGCACGGAAAGTCGTGCCCTCAGCGTTAGCACGTGATATCACGTCCAAAACATAAACGGTTCGCTCGCGTGCGCTGGCGCTGAGGGCACGATTTTTCCGTCCGATACTTGGCGGTCAAAGGGTTAAGCTGCAACTGCTATAAGTTACAATTTTGCTATTACAGATGTATTATTGATAATTTATTTCTAACAACCGTATTTGTTACAAAGAGGAAAACAGCGACGTATACTGTACCTAGACCATGAATAACGCTACTTTTTATTAGTATTACTAAATAAATTTATATTATGGGACAATCTTACACCAAGTCCCATACAGTTACACACTTAGTCCCACAATAAGCTCTAAGAGGCTTGTGTTGTGGGTACTAGACGAGGATATTATATAATAGATACCCAACACAAAACATCCATAACCCAGGTACAAATATCTGATGATAAACAGACAAATAAACGCCCTTGCCAGTATTCGAACCCGTGACCTCCTGTTTCTCAGGCAACTACCGACTTGGCTAGGAGGCCGTTATATTAGTACTTGTGTCAAATAAATGCCCATGATTCCTTTCTTTACTAAGAGTTCTAAATACTTTCACAATATGTACTAATTCATTTAAAATTACAATTTTAATTGCAGATGAACTCTTCTTCATAGATACGACAGGAACCTTACAGGACAATAAAGGTAGGCTTTTGACAATTTCTATAGAAATTAAAAATTTAGGTTTAATACAACTTTCAAAATCATTAAATTTCATTATAGATGAATGTGACAAGCTTGTGGAGCCGCCATTAGAAGTTGTGTATGAAAGTAAAAAGAGAAAGAAGAGAAACAAATTAAAAAAATATGGAAACGAAACTGAGCAAAATGGTAGTAAAAGTAGTCTTTGCAAATCAGTAGATATTTTATACAGGGTGTCCACTTTCTGGAAAGTCAGGGAAAGTCAGTGAAAAGTCAGGGAAGCTCGAAATGGCACTGAAAAGTCATGGAAAGTCAGGGAAATTATAATAAGGTCAGGGAAAAATATGGTTCTGGAAAAAATATTACTAAGGAGTATTAAAAAGATATGAAAACTTAAAGTTTTATTTTCTGGGTTATAGGTGGATCCAAAAAAATCACAGAAGTGCTTATAAGACGTCATACCTTCTCTATTTAGATTATTTTTAAGGTTTAAAAAATCTTTCCCAGCGATTGCTAATGAGAATACCTTTGCTCTAGCTGACTCGTAACCCAGACTCATAGCATTTTATTTCAGTGTAGGAAGGACCTACAACATTATAATTAAATGTATCATAATTAAATTTCTTCTTTTAGGTATATGAAATATCATAAAAATCATACAGTTTTTTTTACAGTGATGTGTTTCTAAAACAGTGAATAGAAGAAAATGAGTACAAAATATGTTACGTTTAATAAAGTATGACTCAATCTAAGAGTGAGTCCAGAGTTAGCATTTTGAAGTCGCAGGAGATCATAATATCAGCAGCCAGCGTATTGTAGACCATGTTGCAAAGTATTTAAATAAAGTCATAAATTAAACTGACCACTAATTAAACATTAGAATAACTTGTACCAACATTAAATGCAGTCCTGAACTGGACAAAATCTACCAGAACTCTTGCGACAGGACTAATACAGCCTAACAAAATGTTCCCATATAGCAAGATGGCTTTCAACAATTCTATGGGAAAGACAAAAGTCGTATATGTGACCAATCAGCACACATGCTATGACTGGATGTACAGAATTCCCGATTAAATTTACATTGATAAGGTGGCTTGAAAATGGACTATGCCTTAACAGATCTATAAAAGCATTCGATAGGTTCGAGAATTTGCTTCCAATGAGCGAAAAAAAAAACCCTACTGTAATGAAAAACCCGTTACTAAAAGCTCCATTGGTAATCGTAAGATCTATTGTACAGTCGCCATCAGATATATTGGAGCGGCCGAGGTGGTCACAAATAAAGTGAATGTTCAGATATTTGTCACCACCTTTGCCGCTCTGATATGTCTGATGGCGACTGTACCGTGTTTATATTTGTGTGCGAGTGGCGAGGCGAATGATGTGGCGAATAGCGCACGGACTCGTTATACATGTCGCGTCGGGGAGTTATACCCATGGAGCCGAATATGTTAAAAGACATTCGTGTTGGCACTCGTACGCGAATGGTTCGTAGAACGTTTCGACGAGCGCCGACTCAAGTGCGAACATACAAGTGTAAATGTAGTATTTATTATAAATGATTACGAACTATTTTTACGGCTATTTCAAAGCAACAAACCTCTAGCGCCATTTGTACACGTGGCCATAATGGACTTGATAAATAAATCTAACGGGGAATTTGGAAATACGAAAAGACTCAATGCTATGTCTCCTGAAGACATCGATTTAAATATCACCGAAAATTTACTTGCCATAAAAAACATTCACATTAGTTTCGAAGCTAAACGCATTAAATAAAAAATAAGAAAATGCTATGAATAAGTTCAGCTAATATTTAAAATTTGAAAAAAGGCCGATAAGATCCTGCTTCATTCGTGGCTTGTCATGTTTTGATTCGTACGCTGTGAGACATAACCGTTTTACCATACGGAATCAACACAACATGATATTGTGCTTGGAATATTGCGTGACTCTGAAAAAATTACAAAACAGGACAAGATACATACTGATATGCAAAGGAAAAGTGACCAAGGTATCTGGTGCCTAGGGCTGCGATGAAACCGGCGTCTTATTTTAAGTAGGGGTTTGTGACCCGGATGCGATGCAGAAGACGCTTGTTCGATCCCATTCCTGGGCACCAGGGGCTTTTTATGACATACATATATTTAAGTTTATTATTTATATGTATTGTAGTGTGCCTACTTAAAATAAACAATTCAAAATTGGTTCACACAAAATTTTGTTCTGAAACTTGATTCGATTTTGTAAAAATTCAACTGAATATTCTAATGATGCGCGTATATTACGTAAATTACGTTAAATAATATTTACGTAAACACTGAAATAGAGATACAAAAAAACGCGATAGGTACTAAAGTCTTTTGCGTATGGAAATTAGACTGCCTTGAGCTAAAAAGTGGTAAAAATGTTTTTGTAGATGGACATTTTGGTCAGAGAAATTTCAAGAAATGGTCATGGAAAGTCAGGGAAAAGTCAGGGAATTTTTTGGGGATTTATAGTGGACACCCTGTTTATAACTTATTTTTTTACTAGACGGTAGTTAGTAGTAGTGTGTATTACTTTAGTAGTTAGTCTCATTCTTACCGTGTTAGGTAATGTATTATGGTCGTATATTGTGTGTTACTTATTTATATTTTATTTTAATTCGACAGAGAACACCATTGAAGAATCAGCTCCACCCATAACTACAAAGAGTGAAAAGAAGAAAAAGAAACAAAAATTCGAAACTTTGGGTAAATATAAATTTAGCAGTGCTAATATTAATATAACATCCTTAGCGATTATCACACTGCTGCGAGTTCCGCATGCGGCGACAGTGTGGAAGCGAATACCGCTAGGCATGTCTTGTCTATCTCGCTCGTACACCAAGAATCGCGCTCGGGATGCGACCACTGATGGTGTGATTATCTGGCCATTTTTTATACCATGACGATGGCACCCGAGCATTCGGCCTGCGTGATGGTAAGCGGTTACCGTAACTTATGAACACCTGCAACTCTCGAGGTGTCACATGCACGCTGCCGACCCTTTATAAAAAGGAAGATTAACTGTAATTACGGCTAAAGGGCCCAGAGGACAAGTACATACATAAACTAGGAACAAACAAATATTGTTGCCAATTGCCTGTTCTGATTGTATCAGAATAAATTTAGAAAGATGTGTAAATAAATTCTCAATTGACTAATATATTTTTCGTCTTTTAATTTTTATATCTTATTGCAGCTCGCGACGACGATTCAGATGGAGCACCAGAGGAAGCCCCGTATCAAAGCGAAAAAGCTTCAGAAATGGATTTGCAAAATAGAGGTACGTAATCTACATTACATATCCAGATCCGTTACAGATCAAGAGTCTGATCTATTAGCTATATCCCAGTACCGTGACCTAGATTTTTTTTTTATGAAATTATTAGCAAACGAGCAGACGTGCCGCCTGATGGGTAGATCGACCTTTGAACGCCATAATTTATAGACAAAAACGCATACGCCAAAATTACTGGCGCATGCGAGCCTATACTTTAAATCTTACTTGAAAGTATGAAGGTTACTTTGACAGCGTACGCCATAATGGTTATAGGTGCTCTTGGCGCTGTGGGCAAGAGAACTCATGACACCTTTAGGTGTTCTTGGAGCTCAAAAGGTTAACCGCCTTACTTCAAAATTTAAATTATTAATTTTAATCTCTGTCATAATTTACGACGGTGCTTTTGCTTTGTCACTGTCCCATATATCGGACAATAGCTGTTAAAGAATAAGGAGTTAACTCTATTACTATGTTCGAAAGATGAAATTACAATTCAACTTTGTATTGTTGCTAGACCTAATACCTCATTATTACATAGTTCGAATAATATGTTAGAATCTCCTTTATAGTATACATAATTATAACGAATTCTAGTATGATTATTTCATAACAAATAATTCGTTATATAATAATGGCCTTCTTGTAAATCTCAATCATGTGTCGTTAATTTGTTATTCACGATAATATTAAGCCATATTTTTTTATTTTTACAGAAACTGTTACTGAATCAGCAGACGGTGCTAAGAAAAAACATAAAAAGAAAAAGAAGAAGAAATCGAAAGAAGCGTCTGCTTCAAACCAATCAGGTAATTTGGCTTCGATACGAGTAAGTTTCATATAAATCTCATTAGTGAAAGTGAACTTAATCAGAAGATATTAAGGCGTATTTTAAGCTGTACAGTTGACGATAATGATATGTTTACACGTTTTAATCTTATTTATCACAACGTCGTCTCTGCTTTGCCTTACAGTTGACTGGTAGAGTATGCCTTATGATATGACATTAAGTCCGCCTTTTGTACGATAAGGTTATAACGTGCAAAAGTGTACTTAAACATAGTACCTTTGATGTCGACTGCCCATCTTGTCGCTATGCGGGACGTCGGTGAAAGGGTTTAATTACATACTTATTAATAGATATAATTTAATAAATCTAATTCTAATACCACTTTTATCCCGCATTTTAGGTGAAAGCGTTGACACGGAGAACATTATTCCTTCGAACTCGAAGAAACGTAAACGAAAATCTTCTAATACGGAAAATTCTCAAGTATCCGGAGGTAAAGTATATACTAATTACTTACTAATTTGTCTGTATCTTAGAATCATCGAACGAGCGGAGCGTAAGCGAAGCGAGTTCTTACAAACAACTCGCTACTGGGTCTCGGCTTTTTGATTTGGAGATTTTGTTTGACGATAACTTGAGTAACGTTTGCTTGATTTTTATGAAATTTGTTGGGGTTATAGCAGAGATACATATAATTTGAGAGTTCATATATGAGCAGGATCGATCAGGGGGTTATGGCGCTTGAAAGCGCGAAAAAATCATCACATGGGTCTTGTTATATTGGTCAACTTATTTGCAAGTAAATCGCGAATTCTCGGTTCGAGGAGGACTACTAGTTTATTTATACATAATTTATAATAAATTAGTCTTAAGAGAGTTAACAGACGTGACGACAGGACAGTAAAGGCTTACAGTAAAGTATAGAATGCCACATGGAAATCCACCAAACATCATAAAACGGACGGTTTAACTCGCATGTGTATACAACCAACGACCGAACGTGTATTTAGTTTGAACACCATGGACGGACACCGTCGAAAATCGAAATTTCGTTACCACACTCTCTTCGTACTTGCTAATACAGACGAAAGATATGCGGAAAACGAAATTTCTATTTACGTAGTTCGTGGTAAGCCCCTCTGGCAGTCTGGAGACGTAAGAATCCGAAACGAGACATGTCACGCGCAGGACTTACTAAACAATCTACTAAACTTTTATATTGTTACGAAAGTTTACATTCAACATCAAACACAACGGAAACACATAAATATTAAATATAATTAATTCCAACTTGACCATTTCTTTGCAGATGCCCATGAGAGCGTGGAAATCGGAAAGCATAATGAATTGGTTGGCAGCAATAAAAAACGTAAAATCTCGCATAATGATGATAATAACACGTCAGGTAAAAACATCTTATTTCTACAGCACTCGTATGTATAAGGAAAAGTCCATTTTGGCGTTAACTCTATCAAAT
This sequence comes from Pammene fasciana, assembly GCA_911728535.1. NCBI lineage: Eukaryota > Metazoa > Arthropoda > Insecta > Lepidoptera > Tortricidae > Pammene > Pammene fasciana. Next base: position 8,977,598 of record OU452279.1, read on the forward strand.
CTAAAAATTTCTGAATTGACTGTGTAATAACGAAAATAACTAACAACGCCTTTATGCTTTTGCCATATTGGATACGGCGAGCTACCACTTTTACCAAGCCCTACTTACTTACTTACCCTACAGTATAGTCGCCATCAAATATATCGGAGCGGCCAGGATACTCAAAATATCTGTACATGCACTTTATCACCTTGAAAATAGAGGCGTTGTTCAGATATTTTTGAGTACCCGCTCCGATATATTTGAATGTGACTGTACACATAAGTTGGTTCCACTTGGTCTTTTATTGAAAAGTATTTTTCAGGAAGGCTTGAAGAAATAAAGAAATTCAATTAATAGCATATAATTAACATTGTGAATACATTCTGGTCATATAAAACTGTAAATAAATACAATGGACATGATAACTAATTCGCATCTCATACACATGTCTTCTTTTAAGAGGCTGACAAGACCCGATGACCTTCAAATTGACTTTACTTAAACAGTCATATAGCTATAACTACTTGTTTTGGAAAAGTAAAAAAAATATATGTTAATATTCATTATATTTAAAAGAACTTGGTTGATTCCAATACACGATTGGACGAAATCGGCTCGATAGAAAATAATTCCAAAGTTACATCTATAATTAGCTTAAAACAATTGCACGTCTTTAGTTTCTTGACTTATATGTCTGTAATTAAGGACAACATTCCACCACACTAATACTAAAAACTGCGTTGCCTTACATTTCTCAGTTCATTCAATTCAATTCATTTATTCATCAACCAACGTGGGTCATTCATTAAATATTAAAAATAATAAACACATTAATTGACATTAAAATTAATCTAACAGTCCTAATATTAATAATAAGTAAAATAAATAAATAGGTATATAGTAATGCATAGTTTTTTTTTAAATTCATCATTTTGCAAAATTTGCATGAGCTCCCATACTAATCGTAACGCAGTGTTTCTCTTTCACTCGCGCTGAAAAAGATAGGGAGGGAATTTAGCTCTTATCATCCTCTTAACTACTCATCCTATTACTTTACGCCTAAGCTTATTTTGTAAAACCGACTACATTTAAATTTATCTTCACTGTTTCTGTGCTGTGTTTTAGGCTCCAGTGAATCTAAAAAGGCCAAGAAAAACAAGAAAAATCGAGACGTCAACTTCCAAGACATCGCATCTACATCTGGTAATTTGACTATGAATTATTGCAAAGGCGTAAGCTCTTCTAGAGTCAAATTAATTAACTCATCATATTAAAAATATATTTATAACGGGTTACTCACGTAATTTTCCTGAAAAAAAAGTGCGGAACGCCGCTCGTGAAAATGATCATCGTAAATTGATCGAAACGAAACATGTCGAGCAAAAATCGAAAAAAATTACGTGAGTAACCCGTTATAAATATTTTTAATATGTTAGAGTCTCACGAAAGTTTTATAGTTAAAATAACTCATGGTTTCATTAAGACTGTCGACCGTCCAGTGGCGCCCCCATTGGGCGCAAAAATTGGTCTGACCTAAGCCATGTTTGCCACGGCTTACTGACCCAAAAAGCTTATAATTTCTTAAATTATACAACACGGAATTATTATAAGTCGAATTGTATGCATATCAAAAAATGTGTTTCTTTACAGGAACAACTGAATTACAAGTTAAGAAAAACAAAAAGCGAAAAAACAGAGATGACGACGGCGATAGCAAGCAGACGAAGGTAAACTATTGTTTTTATTAACCCTTGACGCAAAAAGACGGGTGTTATAAGTTTGACCGTAATGTATGTCTGTCTGAGCCGATTTAAATGCGTTTTTATTTCTTTATTTGAAAGCATGTTTCCTAGCAAGTGAAATTAGACATGTTTTATTAAAATTGGTTCAGCCGTAACAGGGGTTTCCAATTTTATGAATTTATAATAGTTATTAAATAGCCTGTTTATTACTAAAAACAATTTGCTAACATATTATTACTTTTGCAGGTCAAAAAGGACAGTTCGTTCCAAGAAGTACACGTACCGCGTCTTCCAGATACCATTATTCGCCAGCTAGATGATAAACCCAGAAAAATTGAGCCATCGAAAGTTATATCTACTTCCAGTTTCATTGTAGAAAATGCCAGACAAAAGAGAGCCAAACCTTCAAACTACTTAGAAGAGAGCATTTACCTAGACGACAAGTCACCTCTGATCAAAAAACAGAAACAACGCATCAAAAAGCCTAAAGTACTGCCATTCATACCCACTGCTTCAATATCAGACAGTGGATATACAACAAATTTCAAAATTAATAAACTGTCGCACACTACCACGTTTGAAGCAGAAGCGGTCGGTTTTTCAAAGGAAACTTATTTGCAGAAGAATAACATTAAAAGACTTGGAACTTATGATCGGTACAAAAAGCAAATGCACCATAAAATGTCCAAGTTTTAATGACTATGAGGTGCTAAAACTTTGTTGAAGTATTATGTTCAAAGGGTTTTCTGTTAGCAGCTGTGGAAAAAAGAGACGTGCTGAAAGACACGCAGCGAACGCTGGCGTCATGGTGTCTGCACAAGTCGCATGTTATTGTACGATCACGAAATTTAATTGTTGGGCCGTTTTGGGTTCACTTTCCATTGAACATTTTATAGAGTAGGTATTAAACAAAAGAAAATATCTTGAACCGTAACTCAACTAAAGGCCGAGACTGTACCAGTCAGCTGCGCTACGTCCATAACTAATCATAATATTCATAATCATCATATTATTATCATAATTTTAATCATAAGTACATTCCAATTATTTTGTGTAATGAATCGAATGAATTGTATAGTTTACCACGTAAAAATTGTTTGCCTAACTAGTATAAGATAATTATGACATTTAGATAGAACTAAAACCGTTTATGTGCCTACTTGAAGTCAGGATCGTGATCATGATTACCGCATTACCGTAAGATGTTGTTAGTTTGTAGATTGATTGAATTTTCATGTTTTAAATTGACTGTTTATGTTAATATTTGATGTTTCTAATATTTTAATTATTGTTTTTTGACTTTTTCCAACGTAATGCAAATTAAATTGAAAAATGACAATACCACATTGTATCTGCCGCCTTCCGGATTAAAGTTCACTATGTGGTCCGGTAGGTGGCGCAAGAGAGCAACTAAAATGGTATCGCCCATGTGCTCTTATTCTTAGTCTTATTTGTTTTAAGTTTTAATTGTTGTATTGTATCTTTGAATAAAAATGTTCCTTGGCATTTAATAATTATTTATACATGGTTATAATTATGTATAGCATTACACACGTCACAAAAGTACTTCCCGCCTTATCATGCCGGTGTAAACAAACCGCCATGTTGCACAAAATGGACGAGCCATTACAACCGGTAAGTGTAGGTAAGTATTCTAAAAACAAAAATATTATTGAAAGATTCTTGCGGTAACTAACATAAATAATAATTAAATATTATTATTGTCCATTAAACAAAATTTACCCATATTATCTACTATGAATTCTTTCAAGTAAGTCAGTCGACTGATGACGTCAAACTCGATTCCACGTTGGGCCAATGGGAGCCTTCGACGGTAGGTCACGTGGGCTCAACCCTCCAATAGGAAAATGAACCATTCTTTGTGTACCTTTTCACATAGCAATAAAACAGATTGTGGTTTTTATGGAGTGAGTGGTGTTATATCTGTCAATCTTATGTGTTTAAATACGTAAATGTGTGAAATTCAGGATTTTGCTGTTGAGCATAAGGATATTTATATAAAGAAATATTCGGTGAGTAAAATATTTCGATTTTTCAGTTGTATTTACTGTTGTTATTGTAAAAACAAGACGTTCAGATAATGGGCAAGTCCACTGCAACATAGTTAACATGCATGTCCCGCTCTTTTTAGTGTCATTTATTATTACATAGATTTTCTAGCGATAAAATCATAACAATTTACTATTCTATGCTAAAGTATCTATATGTTTCCGTGAATAAGATAAGTAGCTAATTTGCTACATTAAATATTACACTCGCCGAAAGTGGCGGGAAATGTTCTCTCCATTCCACTACACTGCATAATTAAAGTTGTTGATGTATTTCGTGGAATCTAGCGCCTATTAATAGTGAATGCTATTATTTTAATTGAAAATTAAATGATTACTAAGTTACTTTGTATTTTATACAGACATGTGTAGTAATAGTAACGGTCTGTTAGGAATTTGTTTCATTATTTTTCATCTCTTTCTATCGTGCACGTGGTATAGTATTTTTGTCCTTGTCAATCGATTTATTATTTTTAAATATTCATATTTTATCAACAATGACTTGATTCGAGTCCGGCAAACGGCAAACATGCTCATTTCGAACCTTACTTTTCAGTAAAATGTTTATTATTTGTTTAAATACTTAATCTATAACCGTTAAAAAAAACGGCGCCAATTTGCCGTCAATGAGTAGTATAGTATAGCTAGTAATGTAGACCTACTACCTGTCGATATGTTATGTATTTGTAGTGCACCGTGTCGTCCGTGTCGGTGAGTGAGGTAGAAAGATGTACATAGGAGAGAGAGACGAAGTGAGTGGATCAAAGAGTAGATAAATATCGCAGACAATACAGGAAACGCAAACCTGTTTTTTTCTTTTTAATAAAATAAAGAAAACCCGTCAAATTAGGAAAATTGTAATCAAGGCTGCTAGGGCCGTAGGTACACTAATTTTTTTAGGAAATCCTGATTTATAAATAAATAAAATAAAAAAAGCCTCTTTATTATTCCAATTCAAGTTACATTATGACACTTGCAATTTGAATTATGTTAAGCTTAGGTACAATTACTATTTCATATCAATTTTTTTTTTTTTTTTTAAATTACTGCATGCATAGCAATATTTTTTTTATTTGTGTTCGTTAATTCATTGTACTAGTATTTAGTAAACAATTTTATGAAATATGTTTTAGGTATAATATCTTTTTATGTATTTATTTATATATTATTGTTTTTTAACGGACACACATGCAGGTATTTAAGTTTGGACCCCTCGGCGGGTAAAGGCCTCCTCCAGGCATTTCCATTAGTCTCTTTGAGCCGCTACTGTTGTCCAGTTTTTTCCGGCTATCTCTACTATCTCATCTTTCCATCTTCCTTGCGGTCTTCCAGACCTTCGGTTCCCGTCTGGCCCTTTCCATGTAGTAGCTTTATTCGTCCACCTAACATCTTGGTATTACTTGGTAATTCATTTACCTATGTAGGTACAACTACATGATACATATTTAATAACAAAAATGTTAATGACATAGGTACTTAGGTGTGTAAGTATAAAGACATGTTATAAATTGATTTTAATTTATTATAGGCAAACAAAAAACGCTGTAATCAAGTCTTAAAAATTCTTGAAGTCCTAAACTAATTACTTACCCTTTACAAAACCATAAGTGAACTTACTTCATTTAATATGTTGATCCTTACATTAAATTGGCGTATTGTAGCAATGTGTTAGGTAACAACCCCTATTACTATCTACCGGTTGCATTCAGTTTGTACCTACGCAGCAATTGTTCCCACGGCCGATTTCGAGAATTTCAAAACGTTGAACAATGAGCGATCGCGTGCATGTAGTGGTGAAGGTGCACGAGGGTTGCAGCGCTCCGTCTGCCTGTCTGTGTGTACACACACAGCTATACGTCGCTATAGGGCTATTGACTTGACTGCACTCGGCGAGACTGCAGGGACGACGGGGCAGGGCTTGTTATTCTCAACTCTCACGAAATGCACCGATGACGGGTCACCAGTGTAAATATAACCTTCGTTAACACGTAGATGTTACTATCTTGGGATCAAAATATGCAGGGACTCACGAGACAAGTTGTATGGTAAATTAGATAGCAAGCTATGCACCATGACGGCGTGTCTACGATACAAAGTTTCTTAATATTTTACGGTTATCTTAGTTTTTACCCAGTTCTTTTTTAGGAACTAATAAGTTTTAATTATAAACTGTAAGTACCTTGGAGAAGATGTTATAAATCCTTTAAAAAAAGTACGAACAGTCAAAGTTATATGATCCTGTTCTGCATAGAAATGGCGCTCGAAAGGGGATCTGATCTGACTTAAAATTTTCACAAAGATGGGGTACCTAACAGATTTACCTAAATAGGTAGATATAAATATGTATAACATTTCCTATCTATTTAATTAGACAGAGGTGTCACGACATAAAGTAACAGCTGTTTGCCCAAGAGATGCCTAGTGCCTAGGTACCAACCCTACCTGCAAACGTACCTACCTGAGGAATTGTCTGAACGTCAAAAGATATAACAAAATTCGTTCAAAGTAACCTTAACAGAGGACAATTAGTGTAGGAGCAACAAGTTTTTTTGCCCTGCTTAAAGCCAAGTACCTATTTACTCCTTTGTAAATTGTTTTAATGAATACATCCTTCTGACTCTACTTAATCTATCATGTCTTTCAATCTCAAAGATAAACGCCAAACTGTTGATTCTGCCGGCCGGCAAAATAAGCCCAAAGAAAACGATGCACTTGATATCAATCCCTTTTCATCCCATAATTCAGACGAAATTAAGAACCCCCTTATTCAGTTAGGTGTTCATTGGTAATATTGGTATAGTTACGTCAAATTGTCTTGGCTGAATCTACGTCTTCTTTCTCAGTTCCTCATTCCTTAAAATCGTGGCCGCACATAACATACGTAGTCTCTCTTCATTGAGTGCGGTCATCAAAAGCCAAAGACAAGTAGGTACACGACGCAATACAAGCCGTTGCTAGCCGAATTCTTCACAGTGTCAGACCATCTCGCAAAGCCATGCTTTACCTCTAAACGTGTTTTCATTCCTATTTTTTTTCCTTTCAACATCATTGCTCTCTGGAGTCTCCATAATATTATGTCCGAAGCGGCTAAGGAGTGCTCCCGGTGTGGTATGTTGTATTCCGGTCATGGAAGTCATAGACAGATAAAATAAGAAGACGTGGTGCCTTGGTGTCTTCTCATTTTATATGTCTATGATTTAATTAATTTGTATAGAAAACTAGTAGAGGTAGGAGCACGCCCTATAGGAGCTTGGCTCGTTGATGGCATGTCGAACCTCCAATGGTGATGTGTAATGATAGTAGGTAGGTTAAAAGAAGCAATCAGCTCAAGCACGACAAGCCAAACGAATTGACTTAATGCACTTGATAACATTTTTATCCCTTTCACCATTGGCCAATTTTACGTCTCCAATTTACGCTTAAGAATGATTCGATGTACCTACTTGCAAAAAAAACCTTTGGTTAAGCTTTTAAAATGGCGCTCAAATTGTTTTTAACTCTCTCACACAACTAGGTAGGATGGCTTGATTTGATTTTACGGGACCAGTGCATTGAAATACGGAATTCGAGGTGAAAATACAGGACAGGGGACAATGTACTTACTGTCCCGTATTGGTTTCGCCAAATTACGGGACATTGAAAAATTACGGGACATCTGGTCATGGTCACCCTATTCACAGCTCATCTGCCCACAATCTCTAATTTGACAAACCCCTGACCTTCTCGAAACAATTCTGCTTTTACTTGAGACCACTCAGACCATGGGGTGCAGGTTGGAACAGTGAATTTAACTAAACTGGATCTGTTACCTGTTAGGGATCATTGTATCTGATGCAATTGTTGTATACACATTCAAACAAATAACTTTCGGACGACTCTTGGTCTGTTTTTTCGCTTGACCCCATGTTCTCTTGTCTTGTACGGCCATAGCCTACTTGAATCCTTCCTAAAATGCTACATAAACATGGTAACAAATCGAATAATAATTGGAGAACTTCAAAAAGTTATCAACAAGTAGGTAACTTCTTCCTGCACTGTTAAAAATTACTTAAGAGTAGGAAGGATGTCTCTCACTATATTCAATTAACTGCAGTCGCCTGTAACTATTTACTCGGTTATTTAATGATATTTGTTACATAACAAATATCATTACTAGGTGGTCTGACCAAGTTAAAAAAGCCACCTCAGGTAAACTCCATGAAGCAGTGAGGGCTACGAGAGATCGAGACCGATGGAGACATATTACCAAAGCTGCTAAACCAAGTGGTCACGATCCTCAGTAATGAGGGACCGACATGGAGAGAGACATATACCTGTACCTACTATTTCGAAGATATTAATTTTACAAGGTTTGTTCATCCTTGTAAAACTTAAAATAATTATGAAAGTTAGGTGTAAAGAGTCCATGGGAATATAATAATTAATAATCAATGATGTATTAAATATCTGGTGGAGTCGACATAGGTATTATTTTATGGTATGAATAAAATCAGATTATTTACAATTACGTATTACGAGTTCAGTCAGAACTACGTGCAACAATCAGTAGTAGAACGTCGAGTTACTAATTTACAGAGAGGCCGTTGACCCGATCGTCGTCATAATCGGTGGAGCGCCGCGAATCCGCGAACGTTCAATGTTTCTTGAATAAAAATACTAAACCATTAGTTATGGTAGATTGGTAGAGGTACAAAACTTTGTTTTTGCGATTTGAGAATTGCTATAAAATTTAAAAATTGGTTACTTATACCTAATTTCCTCCCTTCGTTTCGAAAAGGGAAATTGAAGACCGAGGGGATGGCGCCGCGCATGAAATCAATACGAAACCCCTGATATTGCGCGCGCACAGGGCGGGCGTTATGGAAATGTGTAGTCCCATAGATATGGAAGGTTCAAATAATTATTATGATCTACTTGATCTTGACATCCCTAATTCCCTAATACCTAGGTAGGTATATCCTACAAAGATTTTCAAATCTGGCTGTTTTTAGGCAGTGATCTTTCAAGGAAATATAATATAAATGAATAAAGTTCACCAGTATGTACAGTAGCCAACAAATATATCGGTGCGGCCAAGTTACTCAAAAATATCTGAGCATGCACTTTATCGCCTTGACAATAGAGGCGTTGTTCTAATATTTTTATGACCACCTTGGCCGCTCCGATATATCTGATGGCGACTGTACCTAGCACTAACTATTAGAAAATTATAACCATATCCGTCAAGATCTACCTACCTATAATTATATATTAGAATCTAGGTACCTAAGTAGGAAAGGAACCTATTGCAGTACTGACTGGTTTTCATCAGAATACTTAAATAAATTAAAAATTCCGTGTAACATTTCCGTGCACGAGTTTAGAAATTTTTTCTCGGGCGTCGATTTTTCCGAGTGCTCTGCGGCGGCTGAGGCGGCCGTGTGAGTCCGAGTTCAAGGCGAGCGCGCGCGGTCAGGTTCGAGGACACGGCGACGCCGACGCCGGCGCGGGCCCCTCGCGGCGCCTCCACGAGGGTACATGGTACCCCGTGCTTCTGCTGTATTCTGAAAACACGTCATTTATCTTCCATCTAGGGATGTAGGTATCTGCGCTCGTATAGACTTTATCTGGGCCCTATTTAGGTTATTTATCAAAAATTTTAATATGTATTTGTAATTTGGAAAACAATAGGTAGGCTCCGGATAGGAACCTATTAGCCCGACTTCCGAATGGGTATTTTAGGATCATAGTTGGGATGATTTGGGGTAGGAAAACACTTACAAGGTACCTATCCATAATTATAATGAACTGCAATGCTACCCTTTTATAGGTACATATAATTTCCTTTGTTCTGTATTATTCATGAATACTTCCAAGTAGGTACATTTCATGGTAAGAGGGAAAAAAAAACTTCCTGATTCGATTATGAAGCTTGAAATAGGTAATCTCACGTGAGCAAGATGAACTCTAGAGGTAATAAAGACTGAGTTCATGGCCCTCTGAGCCACGACTCTGCTACGAAAAAACGAGTAGACTTTTGTTCGACTTGTGAAATATTACAACTGAATAATCACAGACGAATAGAACAAAACGACATGTCGTTTAGGCTAGACATGTCACTATGAATAATAATTTTAGTTATAGTGAATCTAGGATGCTTTCAAAGAATACACACATAAGAAGGTAGGTAGGTAGTTTTTGTTTTATTTTTTATTTATCGTAATAATCTGAGAAGTAGGTACGTGAAGTTCACTGAGCGCGACACGCCGGCTGCTGTCATTAGGGGTCGATTCACCCTCGTCCCTCGTCCAACCCGCTATTTTCTTCTCTTTCATCCACCCTACTTCAAGTCCTCTCTTTCTCGCGTGTTTTTAAACTAATTTATCAAGTTGGCGGGAAAATGTTCACTTGTTTACGTTAATAATTTTGGATTTTGATAAGATTTGTATACGTGATTGTTGATTTAAGCCAAATTCAATGAAATACGTAAATGTGTGGGTTCTTATTTTTTACTATTTGTCTTGGTACCTAATGGTAAACAAACACCCAAAACTTGTAATCTATAAAGATATCGTTACGGGTTCTTATCTGCCATTGCACTCTCCTTGCTTTCGGTGATTTGATTTATTTTTAATATCTTGAAGTTATACTCTTAAGTTGATAATTTAACATATTTAATGAACAAATATTATAACTCTGACAGAAAGCAAATATGCGTAGGTACGGCAAAATTAAATACTTAACAAAATTGACATAAATATTTATGCATTTTTAATTTTGTCCTAGTTTAATTAATACATTTCGGACACTTGAGTTTGTAGGATATTAATATCAAGGCACTAGATAACTACGGAATAGTTTTGTTTTCTGTTACTTAATGTTACCGGAAGATGGAAGTTGATTAATAATAACGTAATGGGCCCGCGGTACGCCGAACGAGTTTATTTATAGTCACGGCCCGTGTACGGCGAGTAAAAGTTCTACAAAAACCATCGTCCCAAATCTTGGAAGCCTTCAGAACGTTTTTTATGCATGCCCCGCGCCGCCGGCCGATCCAGTCCGGTCCCTCGCCGTCAACGAGGCATGGGTTGGCATAGGTCTATCAAAAAAAATCCAAGAACACGGAATGTTTTTGAATAGCTATAGCTAGTTAAAATTTCCTGAAATGTTGGCCAGCGTTCTTGTTTCCATTTACATAGTCATTGCACTGTTACAACAATGTATGTTAGTGTTAATTGAAGTGACTAATATCTTAGATATCGTTCAATTTAGAACATTTAACAATTCAATGAAACGACCAACATGTTGTCATTGTCTTACAAAACATGAATTATTTATATGTTGGTTTCTACATAAAGCTTGTGCGAATTACGGTTTTCATTTTGGCCGCGCTCGTATGGTTATGGTAGCGCATACCACAAGGCAGAACAGGTTTACACTACTACTTGCGTAGTGGTTTCATTGTGCTGTCCTTCCCGTCCCGTCCCGTTCCACTGCACGCGCCCGCCCGCCATCTGCGCCACACAAAATGGCGCGAAAATTTACTTTTAAGGAATGTTCTCTGGAATAAAACATTGAAAACGTTCCGAAATTAATTATTCGAAATAGATATTTTTGTGAAATAAATATGGTAGTTATATACTTCAGTTATCTTAGGTGTGTCTTAGGCATAATACTATATTTTTTGTTACCAGTCTATTTGTATCTTTGCTTAATGTAGGCATAATTGATAATACGATTTCTTTTATTATCCTTTTTTTACCATTATAAATGCACTACTTGTCATGCAAGAAATTCTAAAATAGGCCTACACTACCTAGATCTTATATTAGAATTACTAAGCAATTATAATTGTGCTTTTTAGGGTTCCGTAGCCAAATGGCAAAAAACGGAACCCTTATAGATTCGTCATGTCTGTCTGTCTGTCTGTACTTCCGTGTCACAGCCATTTTACTCGGAAACTATAAGACGTATCATTATCAATTTTTTACATAAAGTGTATTGTGTGTGCCGCTACTTTAGTTTTGTAGAGAAAATGCTAAAAAAATAATTTTTAGGGGGGCATTCCATACATGTAACTGTCAAAAAAAATTTTTTTGCCAAATATAAACATGATGCACATCAATCGAGAGGTCTCTAAAAAAAAATATTGAGGTTTCTTTGAACATTTTTTGACTAAAAAATCAAGAATGTTTTTGAGTTATCTCCAAAAAACTACGCACTTAGGCAGATACGACCTTGCGATAATAATTTATTCGATAGTAGCTACTACGGCTGGTTTTTATAAATAATGGTACGGAACCCTTCATGCGCGAGTCCGAGTCGCACTTGGCCGGTTTTTAAATTTGTATCAGGGTTGTTGAGATTTAATAGCTAACTGCCTAAATTACTGATAGTACCTTTTTATTGTATTACTACCCCACCTTCAACTGCCAGCAATACTGCATGAATGGCGTAGACATAATACTTGTTGTAACATTTCAAACATTTTATTTCATACTTAAATGTTTTCTTGTTTCAGGGGTGCTCAGAAATGGATTTATACATCACGGACTCACTCCAGGATATGCTTGACATGGACATCAAGAACGAGATGGCCACAGATCTGAGCAGTATAACGGACTTTCCGGTTAGTCAAAAAAAATACTTGTAGTCGTTTGTTATAAATCATTTACTTACTTATTAAAAATCTATCTATACCATGATTTTTTATGCCTTTCAGGATTCACTGGGACTGAATTTTTCCGAACTGCCACCCTTATTAGATATGGACACGGACAATTCTGCTATATGGCTCAACAACTCCTCCTCAAGTTTTGTTCACAATTTAGATTTATATGGTTCAGAAGCAAACGCCGTTATGGTGAATCCAAATTCTGTAATGCCGTCCACATTCGCCGAGACTCCGGTAAAGAGCATCGTGAAGGAAGAGGCGTCAAATCTGTTATTAACTTCAGCTGCCAGCAACGACTCGAGTAGTGATACGTCGGCATCCAGTCCTAAAGAGGCCAAGAGCCATCTAACCTTCTCACCAAACACAATCAAAGTACCTAAAGTGGAACCAGAAGATCCAGTCGTCAAGAAACCCCTAGAAGAAGCCACACAAATGGTCATTTATGTGCGAAAACAGGACAAGCATGTTGTGAAGGATTTATTAAAGGACTTGGACACTAACAAACTGAAAACCAACACCACTCCCACGCAGACCCAAACCGTCAGGATAAAGGCAGCCCAGGAACTCATAAAAGTCAATAATAAAAACTGTTCAATTCTGAACACGAGCCAAAAAGTAACGCAACAATTAGGAACCAAAACTATTATTTCCGGCAATATTCATATATTAGACGCACAGCAATCTAGGACAATTTTAGCAAATAGTAACAAGAGTCAAGCGACAATACTAATTGACAACTCGTCGTTGAACAATAATAGGCAAATAATTAAGACTTCAGTTAACGGAGCGTTCACAGTGGACGCGAGTCAAGCCAAGTTTGTAAATACGACAACCAAGCACTCCGCCGGCGGGGGGGAGTTCCCTAAGCCCGCGTATTCTTACTCTTGTCTGATCGCGATGGCGTTGAAAAACTCCAGGACCGGCAGTTTACCTGTCTCGGAGATTTATAACTTCATGTGGTAAGTTGCATGAACTACACTCGAATAATATTCGTAATTGTAGTATATAGCGTAAGACTTATTCCTTTTGTTTCTTTCAGTCAACATTTCCCTTATTTCAAAACGGCGCCAAACGGCTGGAAAAATTCAGTACGTCACAACCTTAGTTTAAATAAATGTTTTGAGAAAATTGAAAAGCCATCAACGAATGGGAGTCAAAGAAAAGGTTGCTTATGGGCGATGAATCCTTCGAAAGTAGGGAAAATGGACGAGGAAGTTCAGAAGTGGTCACGAAAAGATCCTCAAGCTATTAAAAAGGCGATGGTGTATCCAGGTTAGTGTGTTTGGTTTCCGTTTTTCGAATTGTTCCAAAAAACAAAATTACTGTTTATTTATTGAGCGATTATGCGAGGGAATTGTGACACAACAGGATAAATATGCCTTTGCCCGCCGCATCTTACTTTAGATGTTTCCTAATTCTCATAATTATATTGCGGCGAACTATGCTGCAAAAGCCGGGTTCACATTTACCTGACGCAGTGTGCATCAGACAAATGTGAACTCAGCCATATTAAATGTATGAAACCGATGAGTGATTACTATTCTGATACGTCGCGACACAACATATCAGACAAATGTGAACCCGGCTTAATGTTTATTGAACATTTCAGAAAGCTTAGAAGCGTTAGAACGGGGTGAGATGAAGTACAGCGGGGCGGCGGGAGACGCGGAGGACGACGACGCAGATGTGGACCCCGACGCGGAGCTCGACGCCGACGTCGAGATCGACCCCGAGATCAAGGCCGAGGTGGACGAGGAGGAGATCATTGAGCAGGTGGGTGCTCTGACCTTGGGGTGATAAATATACGTGTCGGGCAGGTGCGAAGTTTGTGGGTGACCTTACTGACTGGAACTATTATCATTGAGTAGGTCTATGTTGTCATTAGTAATTGTACAGTCGCCATCAAATTATTGAAGTGGCCAATGTAGTTAAAAATATCTGAACATGCACTTTATCTTGAGTTTTATTCCCATACCCAATGGATGACCGGATTTGCGTCGTTGGTTGTTCGTCACAGCTCAGTATCGTGTCGTATGTTGCAGGAGGTATCGGACCAGGAGCTGGAGGTGGAGGAGGTGTCGGGCACGGGCATGGTGGGCGGCACGTACCGGCTGCTGGCCGCGTCCGGCGCGCTGCACGAGTACATCGCCGACCCCGACGACGACGAGCTCAGCGACATCGAGGTGAGCACACACGACGAGACGCCAGCATCTAGCTAGTTAGTTGCTACGATCTACATATTCAAGCCGGACTGCGAAGCCGATCGTCTGGCGAGCCATGCGGGCGTCCGCACATGGGCATACAAATCAAAGAAAAATCCGTCACCTGCGTCCGCGCCAGTTAGCGCCACTCATACCCGCTGTTACCCGATCTCTACCCGCGCCAGACGCACGCGGGTGCCTGCTCCGTTCAACCGCGCCAGCTAGCGTACGCCCTAAAGAAAAACAAGGGAAGGCAACTATCAACGGTTTGGCCAGATGGCGCCAGCGTAGGTTGTACCTCACTAATATTGTTCTGTGGATTTGGTTTGAAGGGAATTGGACATTAGACAGTATAGTTTGTCATAGGTATTTCCCATCAAACAGTTGGTAGAGACCATAAAATATAGCTAGTATGATCAATAATAACTTGCATAAAATAAGAACTTTATTATTGTCTTTCAGGTGTTAGATCAATCCTATGAAGAAATTGACATCGATGTTACAAAACCCATGAAGTTGGACCTCTCAGTCACGGAAAATTATACAAGTGAGTATTTATGTGCAATAGTTTCACCAATGGGAAGTAATTTGTAATTTAAATGTAATTAAATTATATTTTTAATAAACTTATATCTCAAAATTTGTTTTGTAATAGCACTCTTAATGGCCACGAATTTTGTTTAATGAAATCGTTAAGATATGCTGCAGATGTCTAATTATTTGCATACGCAACAACACGAAGATTTTACCTCAAGTTGTTGTTGACAATCACTATACCAAAGTGTACTGCAATAAAATGATCATTGATTGTTACCAGTTCATGCCGCGAAGAGGGCGAAGACGAGCTTCATCTACCAGCCCGTCAGCAGCGCGCACGCGCACGCGCACACCAGCCGGCGGAAAACGCCGCTCGTCAACCGCGTCGCACTCATCTAACCACATGTCATCTACTACACTACAGCAAGCACTCTGCTAGCCTAATATGGTCGGGTTTTTATCGCCTCTGTCACCATAGCTGTCACACTCTAACCAGTAAGTGCAAAAGTGACGTATGACGCGATATGTGATAAAATGACAACCATGGGCCTTCTGCGAGATTGGCGCTTAGTAAATACTGTTCTTTTATATTATAATAACTGAGACCTATAGCGGGTGTTCCTGCCAGTAAGGTAAGGTCACCAGAGATATCAAAGAGGATGCAGTGTGTAGACTACAGGCGACCCTCTTGTCCCTTTAGCCGACAACTACTCCTTTAAAGGGTCGGCAACACGCATGTGACATTTATGGAGTTGCAGAAGTTAATAGTAGCCTATTAATCTATTAAAGCCATCGGGCGGGCCGTATGTATTTTAGCCACCGTCGTGGTATTAAAAAAAACAGTAGCAAAAGAGCAGCATTTCGTAAGCCACACTCTCCTGGATTGCACTGATAGGGTTCAACGGTAGGTAGTTTAGCGTAGGCGAACCAGTGATCGTTCTGTTCCATTAAAATTTAAATAATGTCAAATTCGAATTGTAAGTATTAAGTCGAGCGTGTGGTGCCGGTTTTTGGCACGTAAAAAGTATGCCCGTAGTGTGAGCTGTTTCCTAACGGACACTTGTTACATATCTTACACTGTATATTAGTTTAGTGTTAAGGGGAATTCGAAGCTAACGAGCCGCTTCTTTAGTGGGTAGGTTTGTGAAGCTTTGACAAATGGCTCTATGGAATAAATAGTGTTCAAACGTAGGCGATACGATGAAATGTTCCCATGATAGTTTGTAAGGGGCCGTGTTGTGGCCGCATCGTGAGTACAAAAAAATTATGCTGCTGTATTGACACTTTTTTAATATTTTTACTTGCCTACTTTTCGATATATCTTAATAATTCTTTTTACGTTTCTAAAACCAAAGTCCCTGTTCACTTTTACTATGGAAAGAGGGATTTGGTATTGAGTAAGGGAATATATCGGAATTTAAAAAATTACAACGTAAAATAACACCAAGTATATAATAACCGTTTGTAGCGGTAGTTAGTTCATTGACTTTAGTTCTTTACCAATTACTCGTTTTAAGAGTAATAATGTAGGGAAGTTTAAGAAATTAGTAGACTATTGACTAAAGTCTCAGTACAGTAGCGCGCACCATAGCGGGTATTAAGTAAGTTCCCACCGCTATTACATAATATTTTCTACTTTACATAAGACGGTTGACACTGGCAGCTCTAGTCGGTTAAGCTATATAATATAGTGCCAAATTATACTGTTCCAAGCGGTAAACAATCTAATTGTGTCTGTATACGAGTACTGGAACAATTATGTGGCACTATACCGTTTTACTTGTAATGTAACCTTCAATCACGCTACTCTATGGTCTTGACAACTTGCAATTATATGCTAAGGTCGTTTGTAAATCCATCGTGGTTAGTGCGTTGGACAAATACGCTAAAACAATGAATTTATACCCATTAGTATATAATATAAGCTCTGTGCAAACAGTACCTGGTCTACATTACTTTTTGATGTAGGCAGAGGCACAGCATTATTGTAATACAACCAAATGTAAGAGTAGCGATGGCGGGAGGTTTTTACCACAAATGATTCTTCTCTGAACCTATGGCCTGGGACCTGTCCCATTTCCTAACTTGGCCGGGTTCAGAAATGACTCATTTTATCCAATACCTCTCCTTGTTTAATTAAGACTATTGAATATGTGACGTTATTGTGCTTGTTATTTGTTAAGTGTTTCTCGTACGAGCAAAACAATACATTTTAGATAAATACACCAGCTAATCATGTGAATCAGCTAGCTACGAGTCATTCCAGACAATTTCTTATGAAAAAGGGACGGTGTGCTTAGTAAATCTTCTAGCCGGTAGAATACATCCTTTACATTTATGTACGGTCGACACATTTGCACCTTACTTCCTTGTAATAAGGTCCAAAAGTGTAAACATATTTTAGACGTCGACTGTACGTAGTTTCTAGAAAGAGACGGATGCATTTGTCGGCTAGTTCTGCTGTTGTGGAACAACAATGCATTTTCCCCGACTCTACGTTGCTATTTTTATTTTCCGTCGGGTAAACCATGTTTATTATTTACTATGAGAGTAAATCTAATTAACTGCTGTAATCATATCATAAATAACAGCGACTAGTTTCAACATCAAGTCTTCCAGGCAATAGAAAAAATAACATTCATAAAAGTGCTTTTACAGAACTGAATAAAAGTTTTGCTATAGATTTTTCCAGTAGTATTTTAACTATTTTAAGTGATTGAATTGAGGTGCAAAATTACAATAAGGTTGTGTTGATAACGGTAGATCTCATGTCTTCAAGATCATGGTTTGTTACTGGAAAGCACACCCCTAGTCCAATGCATTTAAACACGTTACGCGGTAGGGACGAATGTAACCTATCATAAAAGTTCAATACTATTTGTAGTACAAGCGTTTAGAGCGCTATTTATACAGTAATTATCACACGATTTGGTAGAAAAACGTGATTGGCTGAATACGACCCCGTTGTAAAGGCGTTAGTGTTATATTTTAATATTTTTAGTGTAATATTTTCGAACACCCTTGCCAATAACGATCGTTTTACGGTAAATTACATGTACGGTACGATATGTACCACGGCACACTTGTAATACAAAACTTTTATGGTATGGAAAAATCAGATTCATGAAATTTCAAGTAGTATGTTAGGAAAAGTAACGTGCAAATAGGACTTTGTGATTTATAGGATGTGAATGTGTTAGTAAAATTGTGTTATCAAAGAGATTGTGTTAAAAAGAGTAATGACAATATGGATTGACAAAAAGCTAAATGTTAGATATCACTTGCACCTTTTATATTGTACAAGATACTAATGCACCTACTACTGCCGTGTTAGTCTTTTACGCAAACATCGTTTTATGCGTGTATAGTAAAAAGTAGAAAGATTCTCCTTTTATAGACTGCTATGCCTAAAAGCCCCATTCTCCGTATACTGAACGCATTTTTTTTATTGGAGATATTATTAACACAACACTTGTTTTTCTTAATTTTTAGACCTACACTTGTCAATGCCATTCTGGTGAACCATTTTGTTAGTTGGTTTGGTGGGCCTAAGACTCGACAGAGGATGTATAACATGATATCGATGTTTCTTACAAGAATGACACCCAGAAACTGTAGTGGGGAATGCATTTTAAACTATCCGCATCAATCCATAGTTGCCATTACTCTTTAATGGTATACGTACCTTATTATCTGTAAGTAGCTAATTAGATGATGGCCCAAGTAACAAATCGGTCTTGAAGGGTAGCGGCGGTTGTGCACAAAACTCATTTAGCTTGGCACACTCTAACATTGTTGAACATTAGGACCAAATAGTTCGTGTGCGTAAATTAAAATATGTGACGTCAATGTACAGCCGCCCTAATGTGTAGTGCGATAAATTTATGGATGTTGGTTAATCTGAATGTGAAAAGGGAAACTAATCAAATGAAACTTGTACAACATATTGAAATCACCAGCGTTCTCAACTTAGAACGCGACAAGACTTCGATAGGTGCATACTAATATTATTGACATTATTAATAAATTTTCAATAGCGTGCAATGTGTAAATAGATTTAGCGGGAAATAATTTGCTTATAATAATGGATAACACTGCGTATGTTTGTGAATTTTTATTGATAATAAATTAATACATAGGTACTATACTATTTTAGCTAAACTTACGTGTTTATGAATTATGTATAAGCAAAACATTTGCTGGAGAAACTATAAATTTGTATTGCTTGAATGTAAACCCCACTTGTCGTTATATACGAAATATGGAGAGTAGGACGAATATGTGGCGGATTGGATGTAGGTATCTAGTGGAACTGCCTCAATTAGTAATGCCAAGAATTCTGAACTTTTAATATTGGACTTCCGTAAAGTAATAAATAATGAAGCAATGTAACGTATCTCTAACCAATTTTGTAACATAAAATAGAATTTGTATTTTTCCACTGCCAGTATTTCAACATCCATGTAAAATATGATTAAATAAAATAATTAGCTTGTAAGTCAGCAGTAGCAATTTAAATGTAGGTTTATTACTAAATAATGTAAGGATACTGAGTCGAATATGATTTTTAATAACATTTTTGTAATAAAAATGAATTACAATACGTTCTGTTTTATTTCAAAGCCATGCTCCGAATCCTTACAAATAAAATGGACATAAAACACGACAACAAACAAGGTGTGCCGAGTTCACCCGATCGGGTAGTCTAAACCTTCAACGTCAAATATGGCGGCTGGTTTTACGAACGCTGTTCCTTAAGAGTATGATGATGATGAGGATCAGTATGGGTATGGAATGGTATGAGTATGAGTTTTAATTTTATTTCTTGCACGTTTGAGAAAAGCACACATACAACATTACACATGACTCATTTCATTTTTTATACATGACTCGGCGTGAAAACGGATATCCGGCCTCGTATAGATCCGTCTATGTATACCACTCGGCCCGAAATCCTTGTTTTCCCGGCCTCTGATGTAATGTACTATTACTAATAATTTTAAACAAAAGAAGAACCGTCTTCACTTAGGATCCGCTATTCTAAGAGGATTCGTGTTGCTTTAAAAAATAGTGAAATCAATATAGATGTGCCTATAATAGTTGAAGAGTTCCCTCGATTTCTCCAGGAACCCATCATCAGACCCCGACTTGGTGACAATAGAACCATCCAGGGGTTATACACGTTCGATAAAAAAAAATGTTGAAAATCTGTTCACAATTCACGGAGACATAGAGTAACTAACATTCATACAAAAAAATTAAAATTATGATAATAAAAAATCTGTCGAATGGAGAACCTCCTCCTTTTTTGAAGTCGGTTAAAAAACTCAGAATCCAAAAATGAGCAATAAAAAAAAATATATGTCATTGTCAAATGAAACGTCAAAGTCGTCAAACTCTCGTTTTGCTGGTGGCCTGCTGGGCCAATCGTATCGTGTTTTCTTTCATTCTGTTTTTCCACTGCAAGGCTTTGTTCTCTTTTCCTGATAATTCAAATGTGTTAAAATATACAATTAGGTAATCATGTCAACGCGTGAAATACTTACGATACAACTTGGACACTATTCAAATTACATTGGATCACATTTCTGGAACATACAAGAACTTGGTTTCGACTACACCGGTACCAGCAAAACCGAGTGCAACCATGATATTCTATACCGAGAGGGACAGACTGCGCAGGGAGAGATAACATACACGCCCAGGTTACTGTTATGTGATTTAAAGGGGTCTTTGAAAACATTACCTGTGAGTGGCGGCTTGCCGGATGAGTCAGAAAATTGTGAGGATATTCTTTGGGAAGGTATTGAAAAAATTGAGGAACCGGTCGCGCCTAAGAACAAATACTTAGAGGATGTTGATTCCGCTGGGCCATCAGTTGCTGTATCAAAACAATACAGGTTGGAGGACAGTGTAAATACTTGGACTGATTTTCTCTATCCACGATTCCATCCTCGCACGGTTAACATTGTCAAGGAATATAGCCATGGAGATGATAAGGTAATAGTTTCACATTGTTTATCTTTTTTATCTTTTATCTTTTTTATCTTTTATCTTTTTTATCTTTTAGTTTCACAATGTTACTAAATTCTCATTGTACAGTTGCCATCAAATATATCAGAGTGGCCAGGGTACTGAAAAATATCTGAACATGCACTTTATCAGCTTGAAAATAGAGGCGTTCGTCAGATATATGTGACCATCTTGGCCACTACAATAGGTATATCTGATGGAGATTGTACTAGTATTTTTTTTAAATTTTGAAAATATAGGTAATGATTTCATCAAATGCTGATTTTGTGTCCCATTCTAAATCACATCATGTTTCAAAATTTTAATTAAATATTAGATCAAATTTAATGATTAATGATGAATACATTATATTTAAATTTACAGGAACCATTTGATTTATACAATCTTGGGCGAACAGTGTGGAAATCAGATTTTGGAGAAGACTTCAGTGATAATATCAGAAAATATGTTGAAGAATGTGATAGTATACAAGGTTTCCAAATAAACTTTGACTGCACTGATGGTTTCTCAGGACTTGCTTTAGCATGCATTGAAGATATTGTTGATGAGTACACTAAACCCATACTCGCACATCCTATTATAGCTTCTCATTATCCCGACAACTCTCCACAGACTCAAGAAGAAAGGGATGTTTCAAACCTCAAGGATTCAATAAGAATTGTGAATATACTTTTGGCTATTGAAGGATTATCACAGCATTCTAGTTTATTTGTTCCTCTATGTACAGGAGAGAAAGGTTGGAGGAAGCCGGGAAACCCTAGGCTTTTTGATCATATTACTTACAACCCGGAAAACTACTACCACTCATCAGCATTACTGGCCTCCGCCTTGGACACATTGAGCCAAAAATATAGACACAAAAGCAACTCTTACACCTTGTCAGACACATGTGCAGATTTGACAGGCTATGGCAGAAAGATGGCTGCAGCATCTATGGGCATTCCATTTACAATGCATGAATCTGAATATCTTATTGATTATTTAAATAAGACTACAAAACCCATCTACACACCCATAACACCCAGTTGTAAGATAGCAACAGATAAGATTTTCCAACTCATCACAGTAAGAGGAATCCCAGAGACATATCTAAAAGCCCCTCTAAAAGATGCTAAAGAGCAGATGAATATACCAGCATACCGGTGTAGGGATGTGCAAGAAATGATGGAATTATACTTCCAAGCAAATAACTTTCTCTCTGCGACTAATGTTACAGTTTGCGATAAACCTTTAGAATTAAAAAGTCCTTATCCAAAGATTTTTTCAGAAAACTTGAACAAGAATGGTTTTGTCACAAACGGTGTTAGTGAAGACAGGATCCAGAGCTGTCCCGTGATAGCAGGCTACCATAATGGCAACTTCTTAACAGATATGCTTGAGAAATTGCACAGGGAGGTGAGCAGGGTAAAGTTCGCAAAACTGCACAAGTTTCGAGAGGAAGGCTTGGAAGCTGAAGAGTACCAGGAGACTTTGAATAGACTGGCTGAATTTAAGGATAATTATGAAGATAATTTTGAACTTTAGAATTAATGTAAATAATCTTAGAAATATGCTCTAATTGCACTAATAACATAACATTTCTATTTGAAGGCTGGAAGCTTCAGAGTACCAGGAGGCCAGGACTGGCTGAATTTTAAGATGAGTCTGAACTATAACTGCATTGTAAATATACTAAATTCACTATTAATATGAAGTTTTATTTTATTTTTTCTAATTACAACAGAATTCTGTTCAAACATTTCATACTTACATGCACAACTTGACGCAGGACTATATATGAGAACCCATAAGTATACAGAGCGTCCCAAAACTATGGGACATGAAGGGGAAGTACCTTAAATGTTGTAGATAGGGTATTTTGCTGAAAGAAGACTTTATGTTATTTTTAAAAGTTAGTTATTCTGCATTCAAAGATTTTCTAAGAATTACTTGATTTTCGGCACTAAATAATTTTCTTGAAATTTGACTCAAACATTTTACGTTGTTCCTTTCTTTTAAAATACTATTTTACTAAAGAAGTGTTATTATTTTTTAGCTATTCTTTCCATTGGTATCATAAAAGTAAGGGTGATTTTTTTTTTCACATTTAAGTCGGTTCGATTCCCAGAAGCAAGTAATTTTAAGAAAATCTTTAAATGCAGAATTACTAACTTTTAAAAATAACATAAAGTCTTATTTCAGCAAAATACCCTATTTACGATATTTAAGGTACTTCCCCTTCATGTCCCATAGTTTTGGGACGCCCTGTATACAGGATGTTTTTTCAATATAACTAGAGGGCGGTAATATTGAACAACTTGTGCTGTCGGATATCTAAAATTGTTTTGGCCTCGCCATATAAAACATTGATTGTCTGATCGACCGAATTGTATGAAACACCCGAAAAAAAAAATGTGATTTCGGAGTTGGTCCTATACTAAAAGTTGTGTAGTATGGCCCCCCAAATTACCTCGCAGAACATATTAGACTAACTTCCCATAGCCAGTTATTGAAAAAACACCCTGTATGTAACCATAATGGGTTAGTTTTTGGTGATAAATTAAATCGGGATCAACTTCCAAAAAAGGCTTATTTTATTATCCCTTTAGGTTGTAAGGTCAGTTGGCTTCAGTCGCTTTCGTATAAGTATAGACTATACTGTATAGTCAAGACAAAAGCGGGATCAAACGCTAGAAAACTTAGCGGGAAAAAGACATCTTGTGATGTTTTCCAAGGAAATATGTGGCGTTCCATACCTAAAAAGGCCCTTATGCTCGATTTTGAGAGCATGGATCATTAATCTACGCTAGATATGTTGTCTAACACAACAGAAAAATACCCCAACCAAAAATGAGCATATGAGCCCTTTAGGTATGGAACGCCACATGTCATATTACAAGAACAATCAAACTACAAACTAAAATTCATAAAATTTATTTTAAAGATGATTTAGATAAAATAAATCATATCCCAACCACACAATCTCATTGTACACATAATATACATCTAGTCGAGCCTACACTGATCATGACGAGCGCTCTAGTGCTCTTTCTTTCATTCTTGTGATAAATGCTGCACCTTTGTTCTTTCTAAAGTTTTCATACGGATCGTTTAAATTAACACCAATACCTGAAAAAGAAAATATTAATTAGTGTTTATAAAATGAAACGATTAGAATCAATTTTAAGGGGATATCTAGTATGTTGTATAATCGGTCTTCTTTGGGTTGTTAAATTACGACCAAACTGTGACATTTTGTGTTCTTATAAAGCGGCGTCTCCACCGGGCTCGCGCAGCAATCTAGCCTAGGATACTTCGCGATCAACCCGGAGAGTCTGCCTTGCGAGGCTCGCCTCAGTGTCTCCGACCCTGAGACACCGAGGCGAGCCTCGCGAGGTAGATCGAGACATCAGAAGTCCTAACTACCACTACCACCGTCCACATCGAACGAACAGCGCACATCGGGGTCGCATTTACCGCCAGCCGACGGTTCGACTCCGAGGCAACGTTCGCCCGAACGGTTTTGACTCTTCAGGCACGTCCACACAGTCTGAGCATTTGGCTAACGAGGTTGTCGCGCGAGCGCGTGCGCTTGGTGGAGACACGGATTAAGGTACTCATAAAAGAATCATTTGGATGCGTTTCAAAAGGACATGCTTATATTTAGCTGTATGCGGATTTCGACAGTCGGCAATGTCAAGTATCGTCAAGCTGTTGAACTTTATCGTCATACACTGGTATGACGACAACTCGACAACTTATCTGCCCTGTTTGTCTCGCACCAGACCCCCGCGAATTGTTTCCATGATGCCGTCACTGATGCTAGAAGTTCAGCCCTGACCTCACAACAATAAAGCCGGTCACCTTTGTACTGATCCTGCTTGTCGCGCACGTGTCCGCCGCTGATGGGTTCGGCGATGCCCTGGCCCGCGGCGCCGAGCCCGCCCGCGCTCCAGCCCATCTTCTGCAGCAGCTGGTGGCCCTTGTTGCTGGCGTCCAGCCCGCTCGACGTCGCGGCGAACGTTGCTCCGGCACCACTACAGGATACCATGTTTAGTTTACACACATCCACGTTTCTACGGTTATCAAACGGGAAAATGAATTGGTAAAAGTTTTTATTATTACAAGTATTACAACATGTGTAAATTGCCTAGGTACACTTGCAAGGTTCATAAAAAGTATTTCAAATTCCAATATGACATTTGTTTTTGGAACACTTTATTTGATTTAAAAACCAAGTGTTTGGTCTAAAAAATTTTTTGCTTTTTTTTTTAATTGAATTTAAGGTGCTCGCGTAAGAATGGAGGTCCTAATTAAATGATTTTGGACCTCCATTCTTACGCGAGCACCTTCAGCTCAATTAAAAAAAATAACATTTTTTTTATTTGGTCCGAACAGTATTCTTACTTCCTTTTTAAATCAAATAAAGTGTTCCAAAAACAAATGTCATATTGGAGTTTGAAATACTTTTTATGAACCTTGCAAGTGTACCTAGGCAATTTACACATGTTGTAATAATAAAAACTTTTTTTATTTTATTTGAATAACTTCTACTGTTCCGATTTTTTTCTTTCCATACAATAAAATGATCCTCTCATGAAACTGACTAGATTTGCGTCAAAAAAAAAATCATCAAAATTATTAATTTTTAGGGACAACTCACACTTGACCAAAAATTTGACTATATCAAAAAAAATACCTAATGTTTCCTAAGACAGTTTCCCTGTATCTCCTATACTTTAGGATTTCCCCATAGTGGCCCACTTAAAAAAAACACACTGTATACGGTATCTCAATCTCTTCAAAGATATTACACGTAAACTAGTAGTCCGCCTCGAACTGAGAACTCACGATTTACTTGCAAACTAGTTAACCAATATAACAAGACCCTTACGATGATTTTTGTGCGCCTTCTTGCTTCATAACCTCTTGATCGATCCTGTTTATAAACAAACTCTCAAATTATACTTATCTTTGCTACAACCTCATTAAATTTTATAATGATCAGAAAAACAACACTAAAGTGATCGCGATAAGACTAAATCAAAAAACCATAAAAATGCACAGACATCTAGGCACCAACTGACAGTTCCGTTGTCCCCGAAGAGTAAGAACTCACTTTGTTTACGCTCCTCTCGTTCGAAAATATGTCTTGTAAAACAATTCTCATACTACAAAAAGTTTCTAAGGCTCATGTAAAATCAAACTGATGTATAAAGAACTAGATCCCCACTGTATAGGACCGCGCATGTGAATCCTCTGAGGTTGCAGGCGTTCATAGGCTACGGTAACTACTTACCACCAGGCGGACCGTGTGCTTGTTTGCCACCGTTGCGGTATTAAAAAAAATTGCGTGCGTCTACGGCACAGGCGCAGATCCATAGTTTAGTGCACTCACAGGAAGCTAGGCGGCGTGGGCGAGCGGCTGCGCTCGACGCGGCGCGTGCGCGGCGAGTCGCGGTCGCGGTGCTCGCGCCGCTCCCGCTCCCGCTCCCGCTCCCGCGACCGTGACCGCGAGCGGCTGCGCGACCGCGACCGGGACCGGGATCGCGATCTTCGTCGACCTAAAATAATTACATTATAATTAGTGCGTGTTTATGCGTAGTACGTATATTTTTCACTTAAAGGCAATATGTAGTACATTATTACCGAGGTACGGAAAGAAAGTAATCTAACTTTTCACACCACCTGCTCAACAATGCCAAATTATGTATCATGAAAACCCCACCGAAAGCAAATCATTGTAGCCCTTGGCATTAGCGGGGAATAATATTTCATTATTCCCTACGGGTAATAATGTGATTTTACTTCTTATTGTTATGTCCTTAAAGTCCAATTTAGTAAAGTTCGCGCTGCGCCCGGCCCATCCCCGCGAGCCGGGGCCTGCAGCGCCGCGCCGGGCCCCGCGTCGCCGCGCCCAACGGATTTGAATATTGAATTTATTATTTCAGAAATTTATTGTCTCGCAGGAGGTGAGAAAAGTAGAGTATACTCCTTGGGGATAAAGCTGTTTTAGTCACGGGCGCGCTTAAATCCCTCACTGCACTCAGGACTCAGTCTTAATTCCCTCGCTGCGCTCGGGAGTTAAATCTGGAGTCCTTCGTTAAGTTCAGGATTCAATAGCGCGGCCGTGACATAAAACAGTGCTTTATCCCCTTGGTGTACAATCTACTATTAAATGCATAATATGCGATTACACACATGTTTCACATGTGAAATAATGTTCCACTGTCTTAAAACTAGGACATAGGTAACATTTTATTTCATAAAAGTTAATTTATTTCGAAAAAGGTTGAATACAGCGTGTGCCTTACTAACTTTCCATTAAATATTAAAACTTATAATTGGATATTGACTGATCCTAAGTTTAGCTTAGATGACTTAGATCAAGTTAGATCATAATAGGTGATCGTCGTAGTGATCATGGAAATCTGTTGCAAGGATGTATAGAAAGGAGGTAAGATATTTACTGTCTCGTTCTCTTCTCCAAGCCGTGGAGCGCCGTCTTGGCGAAGGTGACCGCGATTTTGACTTCACTGGCGACGGCTTCTCTGGCGTTTTACTCTTTGACCTGTTCAAAAATGGAGTGTGATTATTAACGATTTTTATACGGATGGAGTCATGACCAACATCTAGTCGCTAGTCGGATCTTAAGAGTGTAAACAACATTACGACGATCGGCAAATGACATACATTATTCTATAGATAAAAACCGACCAGGCGAAGTGCGTGTCGAACCACGAATAATGGAAGATTCCATACCTTCACTGTAATATGAAAAAAGTAACGGCAAAAGGCGTAAATGCTACTTACGTCATTTTAGAACGAAATAGAGAAATAAAAAGTAGAAAGTCTTTTTTGATAAGTAACTAAAAAGCGGCTTAATTGATAATAATTATCGTTGAAAGTATTAAAACATATCTTTTCATAATTTTTGGGCCTTCCTGTCGTTAAGTTTAAGGGGAAGGGAGCACACAATAATAGACTTTCGGGCTGATCCTTTTTTTTTAATTCCTATTAACTTAATTAAAGAATGCTACAACAAACCTTAAGAGTTATTTTTGAGACCTATCGATATAAACATGTTGAAATTTGAAAACCAAAATACCTTACCTGACCTACACTCTTTTGTTTTGTAACTCTGTTTGTGACCTTTACTTACATGCATGGAGTGCTCCCGCTAAAAATATTTTTTTCAACAATTTAACTACAGAACTGTAGCGGCACAGAAAATTCACCGCTAATTGAAATTAAATCAATCTATGCTATTTACAATTAACGCATTCACTGCCAGGGGGCGTGGCCTAGGAACAAACTTGTATGACGGTGAACGCACATGTGCGTTGGGGGCAGTGAATGTGTTAAAATATGGTTGTGACATATGGACATGACAAAACTCATAGATTCCGTTTCGTTTTCGTTCGAGAGTTCCGTTTTTGCCATTTCGACTACGGGACGCTAAATATGATCTACTGCATTACACAAATTAGCAATCTTAGTATTTATGAGCATTTTTATTTTAACTTGTGTCGACGTCAAAATTAGGTTTACACTTTTGGACCTTATTATTAGGATTACGGTGCAAAAGTGTAAACATATTTTTGACGTCGATCGTACTTTAAAGCACGACTTAAATAAGTCGTGTTTCAGTAACGTCTAACCCTTACATTCCTGACAAAATTTATGGAATTAGTTAGACGTTGACCGTCAGGTTTGTGACGATTGGAAACCGGCCGTTAATGGTACACAGTTAAGTGAAAATGCGAACTTTTTTTGTAAATGCGATCAGAACAGAACAAACTAATAGGGTTTTAAATAAATGGCAATGGCATATTCACCTGTATCTTCTACCAGGTGGTGAGGGTTGTTTCTGGAGATCCTTTGGTATAGGTGAGGGAGTTCTGGACTTCTCCCTTCTACCCTGAGCTATTTCCTCTTCTTTCTTCTTTCTCGCTGCATTCTTAGCTTTGTAGTATTCGTAAAGACCTAGTTTCTCCCAGCCCTCACTGCAAACAAATGAAACACAATTTAGGAAACGAAAAAAGTATTGATTAAAATATCTATGTGCCAAGTTACCTATTACATATGTACATATGTAAATTATATAGAAAGCCTGTTAGTAACCTGATATCAGCAAAATGCTAACAACTTGTTTTGCGGATTTGGATACGTACCACATTCGATAAGAATAGCACACGGTTTAGCAAATATGAGTTATAGGCAGTGTAAACAAGTATGTCGAATCATTGCCGAATCCGATATGGAAATGAAATGAAAAAGCTAAACCGTGACTTTACTAACCCTGCACCTTCGGTCTTTTATATATCTTTATAGATCCATATCTAGATATTTATATATCTTTTGGTTTGGCGCCCTAGAAGTTTTGGTCAGTGTGTGAATGAGTGGCCAAATCATCTTATATATTTTAGGTATCAATAAAATCTAAAATATAAAAGCAAGATTAAAAACTTGGTGTAATGCAATGCATATGTTCTGTACATCTTGTCCAGTGAATTTGGGCTCTCTGATGATTTCTGGGACGAGGCTACGAGGGCTTAAAAATGAGACGAAACCAAAGGCGGCAGCCGGCTAGACGCGAAGTCTAATGGCCGGGAGCGAAACTAGAACTTGTATCTCTGGGCCGCTCGTGGTGGCTGAAATGAGTGATACATATCTCCACGAGCGAAAGATATGAATCAATGAAGCGTTTTGCGCATCTCTAGGAACCGGTCATTTGGCGGCCGCAGCCGGATAGTCGCGGGGTCTGAATGAATGTCTGAACTAGTCTTTTAATTTAACTTACTTGTCTCTGGGCCGCTCGTGGTTGGGCGAGGCGTAGAAGGCGTCGACGGCGGCCAGTAGCCGGTCATTGGGCGGCGCCGGCGGCGGCAATCGGATGGTTGCGGGGTCTAACGGCCTGTATTGATCTTCTTCTAACTGTGACACACAAAAAACGATGTTCGACAACCAAAGCATAGACTATTTTGTGTCCTTTAAATAGTACATTATTGCAGAGGACGGGAAGGGAAAATTCGTGGATGAGCGATTTTTTAGGACGAAGCGCAGCTGAGTCCGAAAAAATAAGACGAGTCCACGAATTTCTATTCCCGCCGAGGCATATATAGTGCTTTTCTCTAAATGTGCGAGGAAATAAAGTAAAGTAAATGAAATAAATTACAGATTTTGGTTACGTTATTAGCGTTCATTGTCATGAATTAGCTTCCCTCTATAATTTTTTTTTATAGTATTAAGAACTATGTATACTGCCAATTTTCATTCAAATAATATTTAAAAAGAAATTTTCGTCAAAAGCTATTAAAGACAGTATTAAATATGCTCCTTTTATGCAACAGATACAAGATTAAACCTTAAAAATAGTTGTTTTGTCTATGATTGTATTAAGCTTCATTCGCACGATCAGACGCGGTGCTATGACAAAGAACGAGACAACCAAGGTTTTTGATCTAACTATCTCGCTCTATCCTACAGTTTGAAGGGATTGCCGTTCAGACGGTGTATAGATGTCGCTTAAGTATTGGCTGTTTGAAATGATATTTCTTAGTCGGATGAAAAGTTTAAAAGGTAAAAAACAATACAGTAATGGATTTTACTAGTCAACACCTAAAATATGTATACACTTTGAACCTTATTACAATGGTACTCCATTGTAATGCACCTTACTAGGTGCAAAAGTGTATACATATTTATGGCGTTGACAAATTACTTCACGGCCGCTAAAACAGGTAGTTAATGATTTTTATTTTTTTTAATTCGTTTTGTTAAAAAATGAAGAACTTCACGTACTCATTTTGCTACAGTAAGCTGAAAATTTCCGAGCACATTGGAGAAAACATAGTAATCAAAGCTTAACATCAATGATATTGATATTAGACGTTTTAGATTGCCAAAAATAATCTACAACGTGGCGGTGACATGGCGGTAATAATAAAGGTACTGGAAACTTTGCGCGTAATGAAGTCGGTTAAAAATGTCTTATTAATTTGCGTGTAAAAATTGTCTTGAGCTCTCGAGAAATACTCCTTTAAAACGGACGCAATACGTAACCTTAGGCTTATACGATTTTTTATTAATCTTAATGTCTAGTGATTTAAATCGCGGTTCTCTATTAAAACTTACCATAATGAGTGGGACCATTAACCCAGCAGGTAATTCAAAATAGGGCACAGAAGGCATCAACTCTTCATTGTTGACCTCAGGGAATGGAGGGAAGCCCGGCGGAGGTTTGGTGAGATCTGGAAGACCGTTCTGGAATGCGAGCGGAGGCTCGGGCTCGAAGCCCGGTGGCGGCTGAGAGAAATTCACATTTGGCAGATTTGACAAGTCTACTTCCTCAGTTTCAGAGTTATTCTGATTCTTCATCTGTTCAAATATCTGACTGTCATAGCTGTTTTCGTTCCCACTTAAGCTATTATTGGAAGCATAGTTATCACCGCTCTCGCTACCGTATAACTGCTGGGTTGTCGTGTTGAAATTTTTATCATAATTTGAAGAGTTGAAGCTCTGATCATTGAAATTGTTTTGAAAATTATTTTGCATGTTATTCTGTTGGTTATCGTTGTTTTGTTCGTGGTTGTTTTGATGTTGTAATTCCAATGCGTGTTTTTGCATTTCGAGCTGGTGTATCTGTTGCATTGTGTGCGCCACGAACGCTTGGTGCTGGGTTTGGTAACTGAAAATATAGGGAATAGTAAGTAACTATAGCTCCGAGAGGTTTACTATAATAAAGTACGAGTACATACTTCTCGAATGTGGATTTGGTTTGCTGCGCGAGATGCGCGATGGCGCCCGAGTGTAGCGCCACCAGATTGTTCTGGTATTCTTGGTAGCTGCTGGTCGGGCTCTTCATCTTCTCAATGACCGCCGTCTCGAAATAGTTAGACTTGGACTCCCACAGGCGGAGCAGCTTATTTAACTTAGCCTCCTGCTCCTCCGTCACCGCTGAAACAGTAAATGATTAAACCAATGTCGTATGGGCCGAGAGTCTCTAAGCAAGTTACCTGACTGACGCAAACCACATGTGATGCTCTAAAGATGCTTTTGTACAGGATGAGAATGCACAATCGAACAAAAAGAGACCTATATCTCGAGGGCATTATTATAAATATGTTACCTATACTGGCATTGCAAAACATTGGTACCACCACATTTTCCAAATTTTTCTTGAGATCTTCTGCGTTTTTGCGTGCACTGTAATTAGGAATAAAGTATCATAGACACCGAATTGGTAATGGCAACAGGGAGAAACAACATAAGCGGTTATGGCTTCAAATATAAAATTAATAAATGATCCAAAACAATAAAGACACTGCCTTACATTGACTACCACTATCTAAATTAAAATAAATGGAATTTTTATAGATATTTTTTATAAGTAGGTTTTTTAATATAGGTATAATAGAGATTACAAATTTATTGCTTTATAAATTCCAACTTAATATTTATTTAATAACTTAAGGAGATAAAAACACATTTTCAACATTTTGGTGTCATAACATAGGCTTGTTGTTTATAATAAAAACAAAAAATGTCTCTGTAAGTAATGCTTAGTTCGTAAAGAAAATACTAATTAGAAATGTATGAGAATAATAAACCGAAATATTAGTGACAAGATGAGAACAACCCAGTAAGAAATGAAAAGTATAGTGTATACTAACCAATGGTGCAGCACATCATTGACAAGGTAAATGATGTGGAGTTTCTGCGTGAACGCAGCGCCGGGCTGAGTCACTTTGCGTAACAGGTGCTGCGATATGACTTTCCCCGCATCGTGAGATGTGGCATGTTGCAAGATCCAACCCTTGCCTGCAAGTAAGAAGCAGGATAGAAAAATCCAATCATCTTTTCTTGTCTGCATAATTTGTGTACAAATTCAATACTTATAGCATGTAAACATATTTATTAAGGTCATTAATTATATACTGATTTAAACTCGCACGATTTCCACTCATTATTTGGACAAAAACAGGACTTAATCGCGTAAGCGTCAAGAAAATAATAAAGGTAAGCAACTAGTTCCCGTTTTTGTCAAAATAATGAACATTAATTATACTCAGAATATTATTTGTATTTCAAATCTACACATTATTTTCCATGACTTTTATGAAAGACAGGAATATAATTTATACTTGTAAGTAGCAAGGTCAAGGACGGTTAGTAGTACTCTATTACGGTTTTAATGTTTGTCAAACAATAATGTTTGTATAAAAGGAAAACAAACTAAGTAAACATAAGCAAAAATACACAGAACATTGTATACTTAACAATTTAAGTTGTAAATTGAGAAAAACACAATTTGGAGGAACATTTCACCAGAATGTTTCCTTCAAACAATTTTTTAATAATGGGTAGAACATTTTTTGATAATCAGACTGTATTTGCTCACTAGCATTATCAGAAAAAAAAAACATATTGTAACTTGTGCCTCAATTAAAAAAAAGAAAACTCACCAGCAGAAATGCTATCTTTAGTACAAGTATCAATAATAGGCTGCAGAATGTTGTCTAGATCTGTCAGACTAATGTTGTGTTCACTGGCTAGAGACTGGATGCTCTCCAGTTGAGCCTTGCTAACCAGCTCATTTATTTTAGCTTGCTGCTGCTGAATCAACACCTGAAAATGTAAACTGCTTTTAACTGACTGAAAACAATGAGTTAACATTTTAAATTAACTTATTGTAGCAATGTGCCTACATCCTTTTATGAGGACAAGGCCTCAATTGATGCCTGTAAAAATAATATTCCATTTTAAGTATAGTGTAAAATAATATAAGCATGCCTACAAGGGATCAGGGAAATAGTCTGGATTGAATAATCAGTAATCTTTGGATAAACATATGAACAGTAACTTAAACTAAAACATATTAATTTAGAATCTTTGTAGTACTTTTATGCCACTGTTAACCTTTTGCCGACCATATAACCGATGCTATGACAATCCAATGCATTAATTAATTATGTCAAACCAATAATGAGTTTAGAGTTAAACATATGTGTGTTTTCAAGTCAAAAGTACATCATTGTTGGTTGAGAATGAGGTGTTACTGCCATTAAAAGTCTTTTAGAAATAAACTATTACAACCGACAAGGATGTAGGTACCTTTTATTTAAAAACATCACATATGGTAAAGATACCATAAGAATGACAGTTATGACGGATACAGCTGTTATCAGCGTTTAACCTGTAGTGTGGATATATCAGTTGTTAGCATCGAAAAGGTTAAGAAGTGCCACTATCAGAAAATAATTTTCAGAGGCTGATATGACCAGTGTTTTCTACTTTTCAGTGTCTTTATGATAGTCCTCGGAAAGCCAATTTCAAAACAATACATTTATTAAACAAAATAGGTTAAGTTGTTATTTTCCAACTTTTGACACAGGCTATCCAAGAACTTTCTTAAGTGTACAAAAAACAAACTAGACAAGAATGTCCAGAACACAACAGGCACAGTACAACTAAAAAATACAAGATACAGATAAAGGAGTAACAAAATAGCATGACATCTTACCTTCTGCTGGGCATTGAGATTGTTCTCAGACTGTGTAATCTGCTCTTTGAGCATGCCGATCTGCTGCGAGACAGCGTCGGTGTCGGGGCGCGGCGCGGGGTGCGCGGGCGCAGGCGCCGCGTTGGCCGCCAGCCACTGCTGCAGCGCCGGCGCCGCCGCCATGGACGCGGCGAGTCCCAGCTGCGCGGCTGTGGCACCGCCCTGTTGGGGCAGTACATATTGCCTGTTCTGAGCCATAAAGGCCCCGGCGGGAGCGGCCGTCTGGCCCCCGGCAGATTGCTTTAGAACTATAAACAGCGGGGAGGCACTTGAGTCGGTTATACCAAGCAGCTATAGCGCGCGATTGCGCATATTTAAATTCTTCCATCCACACTTGGTTATGCTTACTTGCTTGCTCGGTCGTCACTTTGTATTGGTAGTAGTTGAAATATTCGCCGCCGTACAGGAAACTGAACTTAGGGTTGTTTTTCTGTTTGTTCTTTGTCATTTTCTCGAATTCGGGTCCATTTCTTGCGACAAACTGCGCTAGTTTGTCTATTATGTTGCGCAGGTCTTGATCTAAAATATTACGACGTGCGTTATTAATGTCACATGAAAGTGTGAAAACTGAATTACAGGGAAGTTTTTATACAAACCTTGAGGTGGCTGCGGTAGTTCCATTGTAACTACGGTATATTGAGGTTAGAGGCTCTAGAGAAGTCTTCTTTTTAGATATGGAGGTGGCGGCGTCCCAGCGTTCCCACAGTCATTTTAACAGTATAATGTGCACAATTTAGTTCACTTTATAAGTCCTTTTCTTAAAAACTACACTTCTTATTTACATAAGTTCATTTACGCCGATATATCTCTACTAATATTGAAATATTCAAGAAAAATTCTCCACGTTCGACATACAGCAATGTCAGCCATGTTCTACTTATATTTTTCATTCAATCATACAATCAATCGTTCAAATCATTCGTTTACTATTTAAGTTATTATTAAAATAGCCGTTAGAAATTTTACAAAAAAAATAATATTTCATGTTTTACTAAATACTTTCATTATTGTATGGCATTTAAATAAAACCATACGAATTTTATTACGTGTCTCATCATAATTTATATAATTTTGCATTACTTTCGTACACCAGCAACACTAAAATTCCGTATTGATCGCACCGACCAATGGTTCTCAACCAAAATAAAGGTCCATTGCAGTCATTCGCTGACGGGCGGAGGTTCCGTCAAATCACCTAAATATCACTTGACGTGAATCATTGTCAAATTATTAGATATTGGGGAAATAACAAATTTACAAAATGTATTCCTCATTGGTAAGTAAAATAAATGAGACCTTATGATGCTTTTCTTCTATTTTAAACATATGGCACTAGTAGATACATCACAAATTTATATGACTTGTCTATTCTTTCAGACGCTCATATTACAGTTTTTTAATTATTAAGAAATAACATTCGCCTTTATTTAGAATAAATTTTCATTTAGTTTACATGCCCATTCAATTTAATTATCAGTTAATCAAACCCTCACATAAATGCTGTTAAAAATTCAAAAAGTCAATATTTTTCTTTGCTACTGTGTCCAGTTTTAATTAAAAATAAACATATGTTTACACAGCGTATGAAGGCCGCAAAATGTCCTTCGGACGAGTTGGCCATCACCAACTGCGCCCTGATCAACAAAGAAGACTTCCCCAGTGATGTCAAGTGAGTTCACACAATACTCTTCCATCCACAAGTTAAGATTGCTATAAAAGTTTTGTATTAACATCATCAATCATGTTCAGTTTAGGCAGATTTTCATTGGTTACCTAATTATAATCTTAAACAATTTTCGAAACAAACAAAAAAAAAACAGGAAATTGATTACCCATCAGACTGGGCAACTGATGCAATAATGAATTGTAATTTAATGGTGGTTTGTTTCCTTGTTTGCAACATGTTACATAATATGAAAAAAAATGTTTATTCATACAAAAATAAAAAATGAGGTTGTAAGTACTATCCATTAATAGTAATTTTAATTTCAAAAGATATTCTGCATTTTCCAGAAAACCTAGATAAATACTTCTCAATAAGATTTAAAATGGAAAACATTACTCAGAATTTTCAATTTTAGTTATAATGATATGTGTAATTTATATAAACCTTGCCTGTACTTGTATGAGTAGACTGGAATTTATGTGGGTCGAAACAAAAACCAAAAAAAATAGTATGGAGTCTGAAACAGAAATCTAAACAAATGGTATGGAGTCTCCCAGTCAATTATGTTCCAAAAGCAACTTTTAGTAAGAAAGTTGTCTCATTCTTACCTATACTTCAGCTATGTTATCTCAATAAAGCTTATAAAGAGAGAATAATGGGAAACATGGTTTTTTTATCTTTTGTTGATAGATTTGGCGACTACCAAACCAAAGGAAGAGATGAACAGATCTCCATTTTAAAATAAAATTCCTAAAAATAAGGGTTTTAAATAAGATTTACACTTTCAGGCACATTGAAGTGACAACAGGGCCATCACAGAGCTTTGTCTTCAGCATCCGCTTTTACCAGGGGGTTGAGAGCGGCACAGTGGGGTTTTCAGCCCCACAGAGAAAATGGGCGACACTCTCTATTGGCCAAGTATGATTTTCATTTGTACTTGTATAACGCTTTAACTAAGTCTCCAAACTTTTTTGCCCCGAGGACCACAATGGACCTCCGGACTGGCCTTACACCAGTTAGCAATTAACCTAATGTTGGCCATGGGGCCTTTTCTGACATGAGGGTTTGGGCTATTGTCATTACACTAGCCAAATCTAGTTTTGAGCAGGGCTTGTAACCGGTTAATGCAAAAAACCCCGAAATGATCCAATATATTTAATTATTTTATGGTTATTATGTAAAACCCGATGTTTTATTATAGTTTTCAGTTCAAATTATAGGATTTTTCGATTGAGTATAAAACAGTAACGAAAAGAACGAAAAAACAAACCGGTTTTTTACTATGGATTTCGGTTACGGTTACAAGCCCTGGTTTTGAGGACTTCAGACAAACGTTTAAATTTAGTTCCAGACATACAGGACCCAGGTATCTAATATTAATAAGCTTAAAAAAATTTAAACTTTAAACATTTTGTATGTTTTTTTTTCAGCCAATTGATGTAAAGCCATTTAAGCCCCAAAGCGCGGATTGCCTATGCAGTGTAACTTTAGAAGCTGACTTTATGTCGAAGAAAACGTAAGTTTTAATTGTAATACCCTACGGCTGCGGTTTCCGCATGCGGCGGTGCGCGAGCGAGAGCGCGCTCTGCGTGTGTATAGCGCTGTCACGCTTGCACACTGTCGCCGCATGCGGTTGCGGCGCCGGTGTGATAATCGCCACATTATAAATACATTTGGTTCGAATTGAATACGCTGACGTCACTTATCTCTGGTTTTTTTGTATTGCCGAGTTTCAATGATTCATTTGCTCTTTTAGATATTGATAAATAAATGTATTAATTGAAAAAGCAAATGTTTAGGTACATTAATTTAGATAATTAATAAATATTATAGCATTACAAAAATGTATCAAATGCATGACATTTTTACTTGAATGGGTATTTTGTTTTGTTTTGACTATGGAAACTATAGATACCTCGCTTTCTTAGGGTTGGATAAATAATGGTCGATATCGTCCGTGCATATTTATTATTTTCAGCTATATCAGAGAAAATTTTAAAAGAGACCACTTGTTTCTGGTATTAGTGATACGCTTTAAGGCAATATGACACAAAACACAACATGTGACAAGTATCAAATGCATTTTCCCAGAAATCGCACAACGACATTCACTAATCTTAAAAAAACGAAGTATAATTTTTAAATAGTATCGTCATTTTAGTGTGTCCACGGAGCCCTACGACTCGGAACAGATGGCGCGCGACTTCCTCATTCAGTTCGGCAACCAGATGTTTACCGTGGGCCAGCAGCTGGCCTTCTCCTTCCAAGAGAAGAAGGTGCTGTCACTGACTGTCAAGAACTTGGAAGGTAAACTAATAATACTATCTTCTTCTCAGCATGTATGTGTTTGAATTTGACATATCCAAATCATAACCAACAAGATGTTTGCGTTTTTGCGATTACGTCGTTTTGTATTGCGACTTAAAAGGTAAAACGGATTATTATTGCTAGATCTCCTTAAATATATTAGAAGATCTAAAGATAAAACGCAGTAAATCTATACTGGTCCTAAGCGCCGTAGACCCCAATGTTAAATCGTATTTCCGCCATTTTTTTAATTTCCAAAGATTGATGCGTCAAAATATCTTTATAATACCTGTATATTCGAAACGGAGCACTTCAGTTGCTCGATTAAAAATAACTTTGTCCATAGAGTACGTAATGTTCTAGCCGTGGACGTGCAAGCTTTGGCGCAGGGCGCCAAGGCAGTGCCGCGGCGCGTGCGCCTGGGCAGGCTGCTGCCCGACGCCTGCATACAGTTCGACAAGGCCGAGAACTCATCGCTCAACCTCGTCGGGAAGGCCAAGGGGTGAGTCCCATTGAGTATGTATTGTTGTAGCTGTGGACGTGCAAGCTATGGCACCGGGTGCCAAGGCAGTGCCGCGGCGCGTGCGCCTGGGCAGGCTGCTGCCCGACGCCTGCATACAGTTCGACAAGGCCGAGAACTCATCGCTCAACCTCGTTGGGAAGGCCAAGGGGTGAGTCCCATTGAGTATGTATTGTTGTAGCTGTAGACGTGCAAGTTTTGGCGCAGGGCGCCAAGGCAGTGCCGCGGCGCGTGCGCCTGGGCAGGCTGCTGCCCGACGCCTGCATACAGTTCGACAAGGCCGAGAACTCATCGCTCAACCTCGTCGGGAAGGCCAAGGGGTGAGTCCCATTGAGTATGTAATGTTGTAGCTGTGGACGTGCAAGCTATGGCACCGGGTGCCAAGGCGGTCCCGCTGCGCGTGCGCCTGGGCAGACTGCTGTCCGACG
This sequence comes from Pammene fasciana, assembly GCA_911728535.1. Lineage (NCBI taxonomy): Eukaryota > Metazoa > Arthropoda > Insecta > Lepidoptera > Tortricidae > Pammene > Pammene fasciana. The sequence continues at coordinate 9,017,279 of OU452279.1, forward strand.
CCTGCATACAGTTCGACAAGGCCGAGAACTCATCGCTCAACCTCGTCGGGAAGGCCAAGGGGTGAGTCCCATTGAGTATGTAATGTTGTAGCTGTGGACGTGCAAGCTATGGCACCGGGTGCCAAGGCGGTCCCGCGGCGCGTGTGCCTGGGCAGACTGCTGTCCGACGCCTGCATACAGTTCGACAAGGCCGAGAACTCCTTGCTCAATCTCGTCGGGAAGGCCAAGGGGTGGGCTTTTTTTGGCAGCTGAAAACATATCAGACAGGCGTGCATCTTCTATGAGTACCGGTATGTAAACCGGAATTTATTTACGGAACTAAAAAAATTTACAAATAAATCGTTTTGTTGATATCTAATAATAATTATGAGACATCAAGATGTATACTCGCTTATTCATAACCGTATTTCAAACCTAATTTAGCTAAATAATAGGTTGTCCTTATCTAATATCACTTTGACAGTTGTGTTTGTTAGGAACAGACAAAAGTAATTGAACTAAATGAGGTTCGAAATACGTTTATGAATGCGGGTTATTTAGTTTATATATGTACGTGTTAAAAACAAGCATACAATTAAAATGAAGTAGAAATTATAAAACCGGTTAATTTAAGTAAGTCCCATAAAAGCGTATTTATTAATACTGTCGTTTTATAGAAATTTTAAATTGTATTTTAAGTGATAGTTCAATTAGTTTAGAACCATGGCAAGATACCATTGTGTACAAGAAAATTGTCCAATAATATATTAAAATTAACCTGAAAATGTTAAAATCTCTGCAGCAAACAACCGCGGCAGTCCATTATCAACCCCGACTGGGACTTCGGCAAGATGGGCATCGGCGGTCTAGACAACGAGTTCAACGCCATCTTTCGGCGAGCGTTTGCTTCTCGCGTCTTCCCTCCCGAAGTCGTTGAGCAGTTAGGTAAGATTTCATAAACATCTCTGCTTATAACCTTGGTAGTCCATCAACTCCAACTGGGTACAGCAAAATGAGCATCGGCGGTCGAGACAACGAATTGAACATCTTTCGCCGAGTCGTCGGCATAGGGTGGGTAGCACCACGCACAATTAACGTACTCATCAACGTTAAATATGGCGATGGAGCCTTCATCCCATAGAAAACTGCCAAGCTGTTCATACAAGATTTTTTAAACAATGACGTTGACGTTAACAGATGGTTTGGTGCAACCGGCTCTTAGTCTTTCCCGAAGTCGTTGAGCATGATACACTGAAAAAAAAATTGTTACCAGCAATCAAACTTCGTCTACTAGTATCTTAAGTTTTGGAACATCAAAACTACAGCTTGGTACTTACCTAAATAGTAATAAGCAAATAAACTTTCTTACCGAATTTTGGTTATTAATGAAGAAGCCGAAGTAGTTTGCTTTTCCTTTTTTTTAGTGTGGGTAATATATTTCTTGAACATCTCTGCCTTGATAATCCATTGACTGGATTACGTTTTTTATTTACGCCACTTACAAACAAACGACGTTAGAATTTATAGGCCATACAATACATTGCTGTATGATAGAGTTAATATACCTCCTTTTTTTTCTTGTTCTATACAGGATGCAAACACGTAAAGGGTATCCTGCTTTACGGCCCACCCGGTACCGGTAAGACCCTGATGGCGCGCCAGATCGGGAACATGTTGAACGCGCGCGAACCGAAGATCGTCAACGGGCCCCAGATTTTGGACAAGTATGTTGGTGAGAGCGAGGCCAACATTCGACGGCTCTTCGCTGATGCTGAGGAGGAGGAAAAGAGGGTAAGATGTAACACGGATTAGGTTAATTAATTTACTGGGTCCTGATCCTGAGCGGTAGCACAAAAAGAAGACACTTGTAAAGATTAGATATGTTATTGAAAAATACAACTTAATCGGTTACCTATTAAACTCTCGTAAGACTAACATATTAAAAATATTTATAACGGGTCACTCCACTCATGAGTTTATCACGGGTAGCCGACGCGCTGCCGTCGCAGAGGGCCGCTCGTGATAATGATCATCGTAAATTCGAGCAAATATCGACCAAAATTACTAGAGTGACCCGTTATATATTTTTTTAATCGGTTACCCTTAAAACCCACATAAGGAAGTGGAGGGTGTTTTTCCGATTTTTCGGTAAATTTAGTCCCTGCCTACTTTTTCTTTTACCCATTTGTAGCTTAATACTATAATAGGCTACTTTCCTATGAAGTCAAATCAGTTACTCTTTAGGAAACGTCAAAATGATTTGTTATATCAAGTTTATACGGGAGACTAATATTGTGACGTCACAATACTTTATTATGAATACATCACCTTTATAAGTTTTTTTCTTCTTCCTCGGTTCCTCATGGCTGAGGGTCGCGATCAAACGAGGTCGTCGCTTTGAACACCAAGGCTCTCCAAGCCGCACGATCTTCCACTGTCCGGATGATAGGCTCTTGTATAGAACCGTGGCAGGCCTTCTTCACTGTATCGACCCAACGGGTCGGTGGATGTCCACTCCCCAGTCCTCCATCCACGTGGCCAACCACAAAGCGTTTTTCCAAGTTGTCTGGCTTCCGTCTGGTCACGTGTCCGAAGAACTGGAGTACACATAAAAGTTTTAACCATAATAAAATATTTTAAAGCGCAAACACATGTTACAACTAGATCTTCCCGTGTATTTTTGAAAATTTCATTTTATGAATGCAACAAAGCAATTAAGTTTATCTACTGGAAAGTACCCTATCGTGTTATTTCCAGGCTGGTCCCAACAGCGGTCTGCACATCATTATCTTCGACGAAATAGACGCCATCTGCAAGGCCAGAGGGTCCGTTGGAGGGAACTCGGGGGTCCATGACACTGTTGTCAACCAGTTGCTATCGAAGATTGACGGTGAGGACTGAAATTAAAAAAAATATAAATAATTATAGATGGAAGAATGATAAACAAATTTAAAGATTTACAAAAACAGCCCATACACTAACTAGTTTATATGTGGTTATAGTGTTAGCATAGAAAATAAATTAATAGGCTCAGAAATTTCTTTCGTCGTGTTAATACCAGAATGTAACCCTAACTCGATTCACCTTAATTCACAGTAATTCATTATAAAACTTAATTTAAATAGAGATTTTCTATTAGAAGAGAGGTGTTGTTAAATCAAAGGATTTTCCCCAACCGCGTTTTTTAATTTAAAATTTAGTGTTGTTGCTATTAGCTCTTCGATTTGCTACCTAACTAAAGAAGAAGAGTTTAAAAGAAGTAAAAAAGTAAATATTTAGCATATCAGTAATTCAGTATTACATTGATACTACATACCTACATTCCCAATAACCTAAAGCCTAAATTCGCAGGCGTGGACCAACTCAACAACATCCTCGTAATCGGCATGACTAATCGTCGCGACATGATCGACGATGCCCTCATGCGACCCGGCCGTCTCGAGGTGCAGATGGAAATCGGTCTGCCCGACGAAAAGGGCCGAGTGCAGATCCTTAACATTCATACTAAACGGATGAAAGAGTATAAGAAGTTGGCAGAGGACTTTGATCCTAAGGTTCGTATGTACTAGAAAGGTTAAGTTGCGTAAAGTGAGTAGCTACCTTAGGTAAACTTGCCAGAGAGCTCAGAGGCAGCTTTTGACGACGAGGGCCCTCTTGTCCGGGCCGGGGGGACGGCTGTCAGCACAGTGAATCCTTCATTATATTCGCTGGCGCTGGAATCGGCTTGGCGGATATTTATATTTGTATTATAGTATTTATAATGTACCTACTGCACTGCACTGACCTTAAAATAGGAACTTCGTTACATTGTTTAGCCAAACTAAAATAAATAACCAAAAAAGAGTTCCTTCAGAACATACTTGTTGTTATATTTATTGAGTTTCGTGTACACTGAACAGGAGCTAGCGGCGCTCACGAAGAACTTCTCCGGAGCCGAGCTCGAGGGTCTGGTGCGCGCCGCGCAGTCCACGGCCATGAACCGGCTCATCAAGGCGTCCAGCAAGGTCGAGGTGGACCCGGAGGCCATGGAGAAGCTCAGGGTCGAGAGGGCAGACTTCCTGCACGCGTTGGAGAATGATATCAAACCGGTAATTTCTTTAAGAACTTCTCTGGAGCCGAGCTCGAGGGTCTGGTGCGCGCCGCACTGTCCACGGCCATGAACCGGCTGATCAAGGCGTCCAGCAAGGTCGAGGTGGACCCGGAGGCCATGGAGAAGCTCAGGGTCGAGAGGGCAGACTTCCTGCACGCGTTGGAGAATGATATCAAACCGGTAATTTCTTTAAGAACTTCTCTGGAGCCGAGCTCGAAGGTCTGGTGCGCGCCGCACTGTCCACGGCCATGAACCGGCTGATCAAGGCGTCCAGCAAGGTCGAGGTGGACCCGGGAGCCATGGAGAAGCTCAGGGTCGAGAGGGCAGACTTCCTGCACGCGTTGGAGAATGATATCAAACCGGTAATTTCTTTAAGAACTTCTCTGGAGCCGAGCTCGAGGGTCTGGTGCGCGCCGGACTGTCCACGGCCATGAACCGGCTGATCAAGGCGTCCAGCAAGGTCGAGGTGGACCCGGAAGCCATGGAGAAGCTCAGGGTCGAGAGGGCAGACTTCCTGCACGCGTTGGAGAATGATATCAAACCGGTAATTTCTTTAAGAACTTCTCTGGAGCCGAGCTCGAGGGTCTGGTGCGCGCCGCACTGTCCACGGCCATGAACCGGCTGATCAAGGCATCCAGCAAGGTCGAGGTGGACCCGGAAGCCATGGAGAAGCTCAGGGTCGAGAGGGCAGACTTCCTGCACGCGTTGGAGAATGATATCAAACCGGTAATTTCTTTAAGAACTTCTCTGGAGCCGAGCTCGAGGGTCTGGTGCGCGCCGCACTGTCCACGGGCATGAACCGGCTGATCAAGGCGTCCAGCAAGGTCGAGGTGGACCCGGAAGCCATGGAGAAGCTCAGGGTCGAGAGGGCAGACTTCCTGCACGCGTTGGAGAATGATATCAAACCGGTAATTTCTTTAAGAACTTCTCTGGAGCCGAGCTCGAGGGTCTGGTGCGCGCCGCACTGTCCACGGGCATGAACCGGCTGATCAAGGCGTCCAGCAAGGTCGAGGTGGACCCGGAAGCCATGGAGAAGCTCAGGGTCGAGAGGGCAGACTTCCTGCACGCGTTGGAGAATGATATCAAACCGGTAATATCTTTAAGAACTTCTCTGGAGCCGAGCTCGAGGGTCTGGTGCGCGCCGCACTGTCCACGGCCATGAACCGGCTGATCAAGGCGTCCAGCAAGGTCGAGGTGGACCCGGAAGCCATGGAGAAGCTCAGGGTCGAGAGGGCAGACTTCCTGCACGCGTTGGAGAATGATATCAAACCGGTAATTTCTTTAAGAACTTCTCTGGAGCCGAGCTCGAGGGTCTGGTGCGCGCCGCACTGTCCACGGCCATGAACCGGCTGATCAAGGCGTCCAGCAAGGTCGAGGTGGACCCGGAAGCCATGGAGAAGCTCAGGGTCGAGAGGGCAGACTTCCTGCACGCGTTGGAGAATGATATCAAACCGGTAATATCTTTAAGAACTTCTCTGGAGCCGAGCTCGAGGGTCTGGTGCGCGCCGCACTGTCCACGGCCATGAACCGGCTGATCAAGGCGTCCAGCAAGGTCGAGGTGGACCCGGAAGCCATGGAGAAGCTCAGGGTCGAGAGGGCAGACTTCCTGCACGCGTTGGAGAATGATATCAAACCGGTAATTTCTTTAAGAACTTCTCTGGAGCCGAGCTCGAGGGTCTGGTGCGCGCCGCACTGTCCACGGCCATGAACCGGCTGATCAAGGCGTCCAGCAAGGTCGAGGTGGACCCGGAAGCCATGGAGAAGCTCAGGGTCGAGAGGGCAGACTTTCTGCACGCGTTGGAGAACGATATCAAACCGGTAATTTTATTAATTAATAATTTAAAAATAATGTACTAGTTGATTTTCAATTTCGGCTTCCCTTTTATTCCGAGCACGCGGCCCGTGTCAGTCGTGCAATTGATTATGAAAAACCATACTGTAGAGATATTTGTGGAATTGAAATTGTAGAGCCAAAATGTAGTTGCATGGCCTATTTTGAACACTCATGGAAAAAGTATTTTGCCAGCAACAGATTTTTATAGCCGACTTCGATCTCCATCATCAGATTATTATTGGTATTAGTATCAGAAATAGTTATTTGTTATACAAGGGGTGAAAGTTGTATTTTACGGGCGAGTGTTATTTGAAACACGAGCTAGCGAAAGGATTCTATTATTGACCACGAGCGAAGCGAGTGGTTCAAAAATAGAATCCTGAGCGTAGCGAGTGCTTTAATACACGAGACGTGTATAACACAAAACTTTTCACCTCACTACAGCGAGGAAAATAAGAAAAAGGGTGCATTTTGCTCGGTTTCCCGTAATTCCTCAGGTGTTAATACTTCTTCATCACTCGAATCACTCATTTTTAACAAAACAACCTAGAAAAACATGCGAATATTTAATGTTGATATGATGGATGAATTGAAATGAAAAGTTTTGACGTAAAAGGTTTTATTAAATGTCAGATGCGTTTCGTTCGTACGTAGACTTATTGGGCTGTCAGAACATTTTATCCGTTTTTACAAAAAGAATAAAGATTAATGTTGAATGCTGATATTTATGAATTAAAATAAAGTTCTAAGACTATATTTAGTGTTTTTACTCGATGCAATTCATTAATTGCGATGTTAAAAATTCTGCACTTTTAACGTTTTACGTTTTGTTAGCTGTCAAATGTCACTTAAGCCACTTGTCACTTATGTCAAAACTCTTTCACCACATGTGGATAAAAAGCGATTTTCACAATAGATATTAAACAAACAAAAAGGGCTTTCCGAGCTAGTGAGGTGAAAATTAAATTGACAACGGCTGCTAAATTTTAGCTTAATCGAACATTAGACTGGTAAATTTTTAGTTGCAAAATTTGACCTAAATAAATTATCAAACACCTATAGTAAAACATAGCTGATAAAATTCAACTGCGCTACTAATTACTAAATAACAATGATGTTGTAGGCCTTTGGTACATCAGCGGAGGCACTGGAGCATTTCCTGGCGCGCGGCATCGTCAACTGGGGCGCTCCCATCACGTCGCTGTTCGAGGACGGCCAGCTCTACATACAGCAGGCCCGCGCCACGGAAGCCAGCGGTGAGTTCAGTTATATACCGAGTACCAGTGGCGGCAGGTCAAAACTTTTCTTAAAATATTCCGTGTATCTGAACTATATATCCATTTCAGGTCTAGTATCAGTGCTACTGGAAGGGCCGCCCAACAGCGGCAAGACCGCGCTGGCGGCGCAGCTCGCCAAGATGTCCGACTTCCCGTTCGTGAAGGTGTGCTCACCTGAGGACATGGTGGGCTACACCGAGACCGCCAAGTGTCTGCAGATCAGGAAGGTAATGTATAATACCCGAGGTCGCCTTTTACCTACAGACTACACACAATTATGTAGCTTAGATAAAGAGCACGAGGTTACGATACCACACACAAGTGGTATTAGTGCCGCTCTCGTTATTGTCATCTAACTCTACTCTGGTTATCGTCTAAGACACCGGGAGAGAGCGTTTTAGCTTGAGCGCATAAATTTTGTCGTGCCTGCCTATGCACGTGCATATTCATACTTAGTTGGAGACGGCTGGTGGTGGTTCTCGTATAATCGTATTGCACAAATATTCGTGAAACTGTTCACTATCAAGGGCCACCGTCTAATTATTATTAAATTTGGTGAATCAGAACACTCTGATATTGACTCACATGCAATCTGTTCTTGACGATTCGAGAGTGTTTGTTGCTATGCCTGTGCAATAAAGAAAATATTGACTTTGATTCTGCATAATTATCCATGCTGGAGGAAATAAAACATGTCATTGGGCATGAAACGCAATAACTTATTATGAAAATCTAACAAACCAATTATTTCCACAGTATTTCGATGACGCCTACCGTTCCACATTGTCGTGCATCCTGGTGGACAACATTGAACGCCTGCTCGACTACGGCCCCATCGGGCCGCGCTACTCCAACCTGACGCTGCAGGCTCTGCTCGTGCTGCTCAAGAAGCAGCCGCCCGCGGGCAGGAAGCTGCTCATCCTCTGCACCACCAGCCGCAGGTGAGCCTGCTGTCCATCCTAATGGATAACAACGAGCTATCGGACTAGAGTACCATCGGGCCGCGGTACTCCAACCAAACGCTGCGGGCTCTACTCTTGCTATTGAAATGTACAATCGCCATCAAATATATCGGTGCGGCCAAGGGACTCAAAATTATCTGATCATGCACTTTATCGCCTTGGCAATAGAGGCGTTGTCCAGATATTTGTGGTCACCTTGGCCTTGGCTGCTCCGATGAATCTGATGGCGACTGTATTATGCAACGCTCATATAAGCTGTTTCTCGGTATTTCCAAGTATGTTCCTTAACAAATTGCGCCATTTTTAACTCCTGTTAAAATACTTCTCCGGCAGACTGTTCCCGGGCTTTGAAACTGGCATTTTTCCGTACAATAATACCGGCATTAATTCGTTCTTTTATCGAACGAGCGGAAAGTTAGCGAAGCGAGCTCTTACAAACAACTCGCTACTTGGACGCCTCGGCATTTCGATCGCTTTTTGATTTTGAGAGTTTGTTCGACGATAACTTTAGTAACGTTTTTCTGATCTTCGTGAAATTTGTTGAGATTGTAGCAGAGATACATATAATTTAAGAGTTCGTATATGAAAAAGATCTATCAAGGGGTTGAGGAGCTAGAAGGCTTGAAAAAATCATTATAAGGGTCTTGTTATATTGGTCATTTGGTCAACTCGTTTGCAAGGAAATTGCGAGTTCTCAGTTCGAGGCGGACTACTAGTTTACTACTCAATTGTATTAAAAATGATCAGGCAATCGCAATTAAGATAATCGTATTGTAGGTACGTTCAAGTTTGATTTGGATTTCTGTTCTCAGACAAGTCCTGGAGGACATGGAGATGACGTCGGCGTTCACGGGCGTGCTGCACGTGCCCAACCTGTCGCAGCCCGAGCACGTCATGTCCGTGCTGGAGGAGAGCGACGCCTTCTCCAAGCGCGACCTGCAGAAGATCCAGCACGACCTGCGCGGCGCCAAGTATGTTCCATTTAGCTCATCGCCACTCGCACATTGCATACGGTTTTATATGGAATAAGTACGTGGGCTTAGGACGAGTCTTTCTTATATGCCGTCTGGCATCCAGGTCTCTCAAACGCTTCTACACATACACATACAACCCAGCTGGCGAACTACACTGCGCTTTGTGTGACCGCGTCTTCAAGACAAAGTTTGGCTTTGCAAGTCATACCCGAGCCTTCCATAATCCTGCAAGAAATAATTGACGGAGTCGCTGTCGCCGGATACGGCGTGGAGAAAATGATGATGATGATGATGATATGGAATAAGTATGCGGACGAGTTTAGTGCAAGGGACCACTTTGTCGATTTACAAGGACACATTTTTCTTTTACTAATAGAGTTCGTATCCAATGTGCGACCGGCTTAACAATTAAGTCAGGCGATTGGTGAGAAGATATAACCACTGTACTGTTACCTCACCAACCGTTGAGTTAATGACATTACGCTTCATTAGATCCTCTGTATTCGACGCAGTTAGAGTTTGTCCGGAAAGAAAACTGTCGTGATTGATATGGGAGCTAATACATTCTATGACACTTCTCTTTCGGCGAGTATAGTTCATCGCCCAGCGATGATATTTGTCTCTCTTTTGTTTACACGGAAGAGAATATCTTTTGTCTCTTGAAATAGCCGATAGCTCATAGTTTACTCGCTCGCGGTGGGACCAGTGCCTTACGGATAGACTCTACGTGCCAGTGATGTGGGTTTCGTAAAGTGTATTAACACTCGATTTTGGAAAGGAGTCAAATAGTCAGTCGAGTGTATTCATATCGGCTTTGGTACCGCAGAAACATACATGGCGGATCATTGAATTGTCATAAAATCATAATGCAAAAGCGACAGTCCCAATTTTGCAACAAAGTTTATTTGATTTTTCCAAATTGAACGTACAGAACTTAGATTTCATTGTTAAAGGTGGTATCAACGGCTACAGCCGTCACACACGTATAAAAAGAAGTTGACGAAACCTAAAGACCAAGAGGACTCCAAGTATGTAAAATACTTGCTTGTCTATAAAACCAGAATAATTAACTAGAACTATATTTTTTTTCACAGGATCTTTATTGGAATCAAGAAGCTGCTAGCTCTAATAGACATGGTGAAACAAACAGAAGAGGAGAACAGAGTATTCAAGTTCCTCACGAAGATGCAAGAGGAAGGCGGCCTCGACCTGGGCACGACTATACAATAAGGATCATCGCAACCTTAGGGACTACACTCGCATACCACGCGCACCTCACCCGACCTCACCCAACCCAGGCCTAACGCCAAGGCCACCGAGTGCACGCCATGTACATCCGACCTTAGAAGCTACGAGATAGACTACGACGAAGTCAGCGAATGTTCCGAGATAATGGAGTCCAGGAAGAAGGGCCGCTCGCCCAAAGGCAACGAACTCTCACCGGCCAAAATGCCCCTAATGAGAATAAGGAGCGTCGAGATCGTCTTCGAAGACGAAATGTCCACTTGTACAGATACCGGCCTTTTGGATAGAAGTATTGAACTAATCGTGTCCGACAGCAGCGACGACTCCACTAAAGGCGTCGACGATTTGGAACATTTGCTGGAGAGGGAAGGCAACGACTCCGTCACGCTTAACGCGGAAGGGGACTTCTCCGAAGACAACTCCGTTTCATTGAAACCTGTCAGCCCCGATATTCCCAAAGCAGAGAGTCCTCAGTCCAACGTCCAAGATCAGGACACGCAGGCGCTAAGCGAAAGCGTGACCTTCCCTATCGAAGACGTCAGTTTGTCTCTCCTCGTATCAGAAATGGGTGACTCTGGTCGTTTCACTGAGGACCCCAGCTCATCCCACTACCCGGCTTCACAAGAAACAGTCCCAGCCTCCTCAGACGCCCTGCTTTCTCAGTCATTAGACGTTATCAACGTAGACACATCGACAATACCGAGTACATTAGAAATATCAGACATTTCCAGTATCATAGACGACGACCGCAGCAGACTGTTCGAGTACATAGACAGCAATAGTTCGAGTTCCGACAGCACGGCGGTGTGTGACAAGGACGCACGCCTGTTGCCGTTGCACTTCGCGCCGTCGGACGACGACACGACGGTGTGCGACAGCTCCGACCTCCAATACGACTCCTTTGTAGATTTGGGCAAGTTTTAATGTTTATCCCTTTTACTCTTACTCTCTATACGATGTTGAAAGCTTCCGCACATGTTTACTTATATAAAAAACATGTCGTTTAATATGTCTAATATGATTGTATACATGTTAATATTGGGTTTTAAAGTTTATAAAAAGAGGATGTTGTGTTAGCAAAGTGAAGATTATGTTGTAGATAGTGTGGAAGCGGGCCTTGATTCCATTGCACTCCATCCTGTTTTTGTATCCGAGTAAGTTATTTGTGAGCTATTCTTGCACCCGAACCTATAAGGCTTGAGCACAGGGGAACGGTGGTATGCAGCTCTCGTAACCATGTCATGTTTCTTTGTAATTTACGAACTTATTTATTACTCTTGTTACTAGTACTGTGTATATAACACTAAGCTTTCCGTACAGTAGATGATACTGCCCACCATATCTGTAGATATAATGTAAGCGCCGTGACATGGTTACAGACATCCCAGGGTTGTAGTTGTGTTATAGCTTAATATTTACGCTAGGCAATAGCTTAATTTCAAATGTATTATATTGGTTAACAAGCAATATTATTTATTTTAATTTCCTGTTGAAATGTGATTCAGCTATAGCTGTCCCATTAGTTTATATGTATTAGAAATGTTTTGATCAATATATAACTTGACGAATAGCTATAAGATGAAGATGTTGTCAATTTGATAAAGTATATTAATAGTATTAAAGCATATTGTTGTTATGAAGTAGAGGGTAGCACCTTTACAAAGCTTCTATTGACATGAATTATAATTACTAAGGGTCAATTAACTTTTTCTGTCAGTAATGGCCATGATATCATTCCCTGAGAAAACTTTAAAAGTAGGATTTTAATCATTGAAAAATATTTATTAAGCTGATTTATTTGTGAAAAATCCTAAACATACTATGTCATGTTATGATAACAATTTAAAAATGGATACTTTACTGTTATTCCCTGATTCATAAAGCCACAAATATAACATGAAAAAGTTGATTGACTCATCAACTAGAAATGAGTACAATTAAACCAATATGTTAAAGGATAGGCTAATCAGTTGCACTTTAGTCTTGATTAACTGCCTGTGCAGCGTGCACATTAGCAGTACAAGGCAAAATATTTAAGTATATACAATTTAAAGATCATATTCTACTATCAGTTTAAGGTGTCCTTCACACCGCTGAGGTTTCCGCAAGCAGCGCCGGTGCGCGAGTAAGATAGCGCTCTGCGTGTGTATAGCGCTGGCACGCTTGCACACCGTCACCGCATGCGGTTGCGGCGCTAGTGTGATAATCGCCTCAACTATACAGCTTTGGCCAGAAGTGTTGAGCATAGGTGTTTTTTGTTTACAATTTTGATGTTAAACATTATTTCCCTATCCTAACAATGTACGGTAACGGTAAATGTTATATTTTATTTATAAATATAGAAAACTTCACTTAATAATAATAACACTTTCAAGGTACTTAAAAATATGAAAACAGAAGGCACCAAAAATGTAAATTTAAGTCGGTGCGACATATTGCAAATATTCTATGCAGTTACTACTAACTTCAACAAAACATGCCTATTAGTTTAAATTAATTGACAAAATAACTTAAACAAAGATGGAAAGGATGGACTAAACTTTCCAGTTTTGTATGAAAATCGCATTAGTGCTCAACACTTCTGGCCAAGGCTGTATGTTGACATTTAAATTGAGTTCTTTTTATAGAGATATTGGGTATGTTATATCACGCTTTTATTAACAAAATTATGTTGTTTTTATATTTTTTCTAAAATAAACTGTGTTATTTATTTGTTGATATGAAGTGATTTGATTACTACATTCCATACTCACATTCATTTACACAATAATCTCATTTTAATATTGTAGTCAAATGTACTTATTAATGAAATTCCATTATTAATATAATGTGTTGAACTTTGAATCATGCTTTTAGAGTGTAACTCAGTCTCAGTAGCGCTTGAGTGTATTACAGTGTAATGAAATGTGAAATTGAATATGGAATCCACATGACTGTTGGGAAATAAAGTGATTGATAAACTATACAGTTATTTTATTTCATGTTTTTATTGACCTTTAAGTTCATTTATAACAATTTTATTATAACTATACCATAATTACCTAAAAGCAGTTCTTGATCTGATGTTAGAAAAACATAGGTATTTTGATACATCAACTCATATAATGTGTCGTTGTGTGTAATTGTCCTGCATGAGACAGTAAATTGGGGCAATTTTTTGCTTTTTTTATTTGATCTTTAAACACCTTAAACTAAGAAAACTAATTTAATGATGTATTATGATAAAAATGTATTAGCACACTGAAATTGGTAACCTAAACCCAGTGAGTGTAGCCTTACAATTTCAAGAGTTACTAGACTTTACTGATAAGCAATTGAGCAGACTGCACCATTTTAGACTCTATATATAGATTACATGCAAGACTACCTATATTATGGCATACATTCAGCCTGAGATCTGTGATCATTTCTTACAGAATCTAGCTTTTAAAATGTTTTTATACATCCATTGAATTTCAAAAATTCTAAGAGAGGTGTCACTTAAAATGGTTAAGACTTTAAAAGGGCGAAAATCAATACAAAAGTACATTTCTTAAAATACATACTATCTATAAGATATTAGATAGAGACTCCCATTACACACATTTAGGGTATCATAACCTAAAAGCTAATTTGCGCTTTCACAAGCATCCACCCAGTCATTATAAACATCTATAGGTTCAGACAGCACATTGGTTGTTGTTTGAAAATCTTCTAAACATACTCGACATTGTATTCGAGCTGTGTTCCTCGCTCGATCCCTGTAAATAACGAAATTACATTGAATCATCCCAACTGGAATATAAAGCATTAAAAGACAAGTAGAATCTTGTATTGTGTAAAAGTGTTGAAAAGTACACATACATTTTAACTTCACAGGACTTTTCGTGATTACAAAACGGGCAGTTGAATTGTTGATCAAGCGGTTCTATGGCCTTCCTCTTCGCCGGCGGCTTCCTTTTTGACTTGCGGCGACCCATTCTGCAATAAGAAACAGTTGTATTTTTGAGTATTTTTCTAGTATATTAGATATAAATAATACATTATTTTGTGCTTTACTCACTTGGGGCTTTACTTCTTAACTAGCTTTTGTTTTTTTTAAGATCTGGGGCTGTGGAAAAAAGCAAGTGTTTTAGGTAATTCTACTCAAGTCCCATATTTTGCTCTTGGAGTTGAGGATCCTCTTACAGCAAATTATAGATTTCTTCTTTGCGGCACCGTATTCTAAGCCATAGGTATCAAATATAGCGATATTAGCGATTCAAATTTTTCAAGTAGAAGAAAAAAAGAAATGCTGTTGAAATTAATTGAAACGTCAACAATGTCTGACAGCCTAATAGGCAGTATTAATAAAAGTAATGCAGATGAGAATTTAAAAAGTTGTCTTGAACAGAATATCTGTTATTTCTGTGGTCACACCATAAGGGTCGCCACACACCTAGCGGTTTTCCTCGCGGAATTACCGGAAGTAGCGGAAATTTGTCTATGGTAGCGGAAATTTGTCTATGGTAGCAGATTTTTTGTATGGAAGCCATAGACAAATTTCCGCTACCATAGACAAATTAAGCATTTTGTCTATGAATTTCCGCCACTTCCGGTAATTCCGCGAGGAAAACCGCTAGGTATGTGGTGACCCTTCATTGCCTTGAAATGTGGCAGCGTGGTGTTGACGCCAAGTCTAGACGCGAGTAGAACCCTATAGTTGCATGGCAACACTGTTCGTCCCGCCGTCAAACAACAAACGAAGTTATAAAAAAAACCGAAACGAACTGCCAAAAGCAGAAAGTGCAGCTACGAATCTTGTTTCAGAAAATCGTTAACTAATGTTTTAACTCCTTTATGTATGGAATTCTGAAAATTAATTATAGAAAATGGGTGCAAATGTATGTCTGAAAGTGGTTATACCAATATTATTATTCGGAAGTAAGTAATCATCTGAGGTTGTAAATATTTACGTATCTTTTATAAAGGCGACGCCCTATGTATGATGTTTTAATTTATTTCAGTTGCTTCGGTATATTCTGACTGCACAATTCCGATTGTTTTAAGAAATACTTGGTTTTCTTTTGAAAATGGAAAGCAAACCATTACCGATATCAACGCAAGCGACATGACCGGAAGGTATATTGTATTTTACTTTGATTTCCTTATCGGCACTTGTAGTCATATGTTTATTGTATTCAACCCTTATGTACTCTTGTGTTTTAGGGGAGTCTGCGTAAATATCAAAGCCGATTTTCACGTGAACTACACAATGGTTTTTAAATACACAAATTGCTACTATTGTGTTAAGTTGATTGTGAGGACAGTAAATGTGCTGGAGAAGATTGAGACGCCGTGCGTGGATCTGGCGTTGGATGAAGAACCAACGGTTGAACGAGTTTGCAGGGGTTTGAGAGCCGAACAGCAATTGACTACGTTGTTTTCTGAGAACTATATTCCTGTAAGTTTCTTGTAAGAATTGATTTACTTGTTTATTAGAAGTTTGGTTATGAGCATTTAGGCCGGCTACACCTGACGCACCGCCAAGATAATTGCAGTGGGAGGCAGATCGTGCCTCGCCCAAGGCATTGCAGTGCCACATGCGGTTGCTTAGGCCGAGACATGTCCTCATCATATAGTTCCTCGCAAGGCGGTGAGTCAGGTGTGGACCTGCCTATCAAACTATCAAGTTCACTATAAAATTAATGTACAATTCCAATACATAAGTTAATATATTTTAAATTTTAATATGTTATGTATTCTATTTGTATATTGTTCACACATTGCTACCTTCTGCTTTTTTATATAATCGAACTCGCGGAGCGTAAGCGAAGTGAGTTCTTACAAACAACTCCAGACCTAACTGTCACCTGGGTACTGAGACGTCTCGGTATTTGGATGGCTTTTTGATTTCGATAGTATGTCTGACGATAACTGTAGTAACGTTTTTCTGATCTTTATGAAATTTCTTGGGGCTGTAGCAGAGATACATAAAATTTGTATGTTCGTATATGAGCAGGAGCGAGCAAGTGGTTATGGAGCTAGAAGGAGAAAAAAAATTCTCCTTAGGGTCTTGTTATATTGGTCTACTCGTTTGCAAGTAAATCACGAGTTCTCAGTTTGAGGCGGGGTACTAGTTATTTTTGACATATATCATGCATTATGGCTATGACTTTATAATACATAACCATCCAAACTTAAAGTTAACAGCCAATACAAGTCTATTTTTGACTTTGACAATATCTTTTTATACCAGGTGAATTGCCGTTCATCATTGGAAGGTGTATGGACATTTGGATACCAGAACCGGTTTCGGTTCACAGGAGAGTGCACCCACCCAGACGCACAGATCAGGTCCTGTCAGACAGCCGGCACACAGTTCTTGATCACCAACCAGAAATTCAACATCACTTACCGGAAGTGTCCTGGGATGTCTGGAACATTTGATGGAGTAGTGGAGTATAGTTGCTTAGGTAAACGTTGTAATCATTATTTAATATTGATTGAAATGAAATAAAAAAGGTTTATTCAGTGCAAAGAGAAGCATAATATGGAATATACAAAAAAAAATACACCAAAATGGTAGCCACTTGGCATGAGTCATGACAAGGTAGCCACAACTGTAGTGTATACATGTTTATATAAGCTGTCTCAAGCGCAGACGTCAGAACCTGTGGAGTGGGGGTGGCAGTTGCGTTAGACTACCACCCGAGGTGCACGTGTTGATGATGCGTTGCTGAGCCAGTTTCAGAGGTTACAGTGATAAACTGATGGATATAATAATTTTTAGGACAACCAGAACTTAAAAACTATATCTAACCTAACTAGTGTAGTAGTAGTAGTGTATTTGCCTATGGTTCAAAGATCGTTACGAATTCATTTATGTACGCTTTAGTGTTTAATGAAACGGTTAAATCGGTGATCTGTGTAGATGATATCCTAGTTTGCTGAACTAAGTGCAAAATGCAAATGCTGTCTGTCCTGAAGTAAATGCTATCGTAAATTCCCTTTCTTCAGTAAGGCTCAGTCTTTTACCTTGTTTTTTTTTTGTTCATTAAACTTATAAGATTTTGAAAGTTGTGTGATTGTTAGAATCAGGTGATCTTTAAATAACCCTATTAGCTTTATAAATTTAGCTTAAAACTTACAGTAAAAGGAAATCTAAAATTTTATGGACTTTAACTTTTTATTCTTCAGGGCATTGGTTTGTCGGCAAAAACCATTTCTTTGCTGTGGCGAACACCAAGGAATCCCGAAAAGACGAGAGATACCGCTGCTTCCTCAAGAACAGAGATGATGACCTGTACCTCGGCGCGTCGATTACTCCCGAGTGTAATGCCCTGAAGACTGTTGAAAAGTCCCCAGAAAGATACAAAGTCACCCCTGTCAAGGTAAGTTAGCTTGAAGCAATTTTAGACATCTGATATTAGAATTTTATGGAACTTTTATAGCCCTTTATTTATTAATAAACTGAAAAAAAAACTAAATAAAGCGTAAGACCAGCCAGCCACACTATATTTGCCGCGCGCGGCAGCTCGGCTGGTGTGGACGTGCCTCGGCCGAGACAAACGCACGCGCGGCCGCAATGCTTCGGGCGAGGCACTTCCACACTTTGATGAATGATGACACTCATGCCATTTTATTTGTAGTCTGAAGTTGTGGAGCCTGGCTGTAGACTTCCTCAGAACTTCTCTGGAGACTGGATCAACACGGCCAACATTGACGCAGATGTGTTTATAAATGAAACACATATTATAGAGACTTACTACCCTGATGAGGACAGATATAGAAGAACTATATATGTCTGCAGGTAATATTTGTAACTTAGAATAACTAAACGTACATTTTGCAACAAGTCGTTTCTCGTCTTTTGTACATATTCGCAGCGGAATCGACACCGCGGTAACGCGCTACGCGTTTTGCCGCGAAACCTAAGGGATTAGGGGATTAATAGGGAGTTATGGATGTTTTCTATGTATTTAAGTATTTATCTATTATATATATCGTCGCCTAGTACCCACAACACAAGCCTTATTGAGCTTACTGTGGGACTAGGTAGATTTGTGTAAGATTGTCCTAATATTTATTTATTATTATTTGTGATAAGGTGCAAATAAAATACAATACTATAAATAAATACTTGACTTTTTACAGGGAACAGCGTGACAGCAGGGTAATGATGGCTCGCCTGACAGTTGATGGTTGCCAGAAAGATTATGTTTGCTTCGACTTTGTACCACAACATCACAATATAATAAGGTATGGTAATAGTCTAGCACGAAATGCACATGTCTTGGAACTGTCTATTATTGTCAAGGTTAACAAGACCTTACTGCTTTTTTCAGATACCGCAAAGGCCTTGCTATGATCCAGAGTAACTTCCATACAGTGTGCTCATGGGTGCAGTTCCCAAATAAGAAACAATGGCGCTACGACCTTTTCCTCAAAAAGGACCCGTCACCCATCCGCTGCCCTGTTGCTGGGAAATTCAACTTTACTCAAAAAGGCGATGTCAGATTCGAGACTAGGATTCTCGGTGGTGTTACACTGAGCCCTCGACCTAACCTGTATTGCAAACTGAACATTAGTGACTTCTCTGTCTGTGATACTGACCAAAAGACTATACAAATAAAAGAGAATTACTGCCTGTCAGTGGACTATCTGGGCCGACCAGTGGATATTTACAGTGATCCCGATTATAAAATGAAATGCATTGGGTACTGGAAGGAGAATTTGAAGTCTTATCTTATTACTTATGATGAGTTGGATCCTTTCTCTAAGTACAGGTGTTGGGTGTATCAGAGGGCTGATCTCAATAGGTAATTTTTACATGCTTACTTATGTGCCCATACTGGGCTATGTTAATAAGCTGAGGTGAACCAATCTGTTCATCCTGTCGGTTTGTAGATCTACTTCTTATATTTATTATATAAAAGAATATCCTGAGATCATACTCCGTCTTAAATTATGGATATATCCTTATCCCAAAAATTTCAACAGCCACAATTTTTTTGTGTTTTAGAATATTGATGTCTCAGGCCATAGGGCCGTTCTGCGATCTCAAACAGGACGTGACGTCATGGAACTACACAGAGGGCGCCGCCGTCGCCGTGGAGATGGAGGAGTACGAGAGAGAGCGCGACCAGTGCCCGATGCACTTCGACGACGGCACCGACCCGTGGACCACCAAAGAGAACTATATCAAAATATTCAAATTCAGCTACTCGTTTTGGAGGAGTAATGACGCGACATTTTTAGTATTAAGCTTTAAGACATTTATACTGGCTGTTTTTATTAGGCTATTATAATATGTGCAGTCCAGGAGAAAAGTACCCACTTTGTTGATATAAAGTTATTAGTACTTTCTAAAACAACACAATATGTATTCATCTATTAGTAAAATAATGAAGTGTCCATGTAACTCGACAAAGTGGGCCTGGGCCCTTTCACCAAACTCGTCCACATAATTAGTAGAATATTAATTCGTTTTCAGTGTAGTGATTGATCACATGACATTAGAATAACATAATTTTTATTATTGGCAATTTTCAGGTAACAAACGTACGAACCATATTGTAATGGTATGAGTCCAAATCGAGCTAGAAACATACTATACAAGGATACATTTACATTTTACACATTTACTGTCAGATTTTATTTATACTAACTCTTTGACCGCTAAGTAACGGACAGAAAATTTGTGCCACAGATGGATAGAGCGCTCGAGCACACTCTGTTATAATTATTTTGGACGTTATACGCTGATGGCACGACTTTCCGTGCGCGTGATATCACGTCTTTGGCGGTCAAAGGATTACTGTAAGTTTGCTGCGTAGGGCTTTTAACACATTCAGCACCGAGAACCCGACTGTCGGGTTCTCTGTTCGTAGCTACTACGCGCTACACACGAGGAATACCTGGCTACGCGGTACGGAAAGTGTTAAGATAGATATATACTAAATGGAATCTCATTTTATTTTGATATTTTACAATGTCCTTGTCACTTTTACCAGTAGACTATATTTACATATATGTTAGGTATGTGCCTTAATTAGAACGTAACACAGTGGTAGTTAGTAACTTTAGTAATTATACTTATAGTCATTCTATGATTCAAATGTGTAGACTTATTTTAGTTTTATTGACTAGATGCGACTAAATGCTGCTATTGACTAATCATCCGTCCAAATATCTGTTCTATTGCATTTCTTTACATGTCTGAGCAAAAATTATAATGAAATGAATAACCATTCTGTGGTTATCCATCTTAAATAAATAATTATGTGTTAAGCATGTCAATGCATGTATATTTT
Source organism: Pammene fasciana (assembly GCA_911728535.1). Taxonomy (NCBI): domain Eukaryota; kingdom Metazoa; phylum Arthropoda; class Insecta; order Lepidoptera; family Tortricidae; genus Pammene; species Pammene fasciana. Next base: position 9,037,914 of record OU452279.1, read on the forward strand.
TACTTTTTAGTCATTTTATGATTCAAATATGTTAAGACTCATTTTAGTTTTATAGACTAGATAATCAACCGTCCAGATATATATTACATGTCTCTAAACTAAAATGCACAACAATTATGTGTTTATCCGTCCTAAATAAATAATTATGTATCATGGCAATGTTTGTATAATATTTTTACTATAGGTATATTATGATTCAAATATGTTAAGACTTATTTTAGTTTGATTGACTAGGTAATTATCCGTCCAAATAGTGCCTTACTTTTCATGTCTCAATATGAAAAAAAACCATAACCAATCCATGTTTATGTCCAAAGTAAATAATGATTTATTTATTTTATGCAATGACATATCATATATAATATTTTGTGAATTTTAAGCCTGATTTTATTTTGATTATACTTACAATAAACATTATGAAAAGAAAGAGTGTTTTTATTTCTACAACTAAGCACAGCAGACTACAGTATACTTGAGGAACTATATTATAACTACCCATAAAATAACAATTCTGATGACAGCCACACAGTCATACAGAGAAATAGATCTCTGGAGCATTCAAGCCTCCAGCCAGACTAGAATAAACCAACAAGACTGGACAAGATAAGCATTGTTTATTTGGTTACTCTAGGGTCATATAAAACTACAAATAATAAGAACAATAATCCATATATTCCATTTATTAACTTAATGAGTTGTTTAAAAAAACAAATTCCAACACTTTTTTAAAACAAACCCAATTGGTTACAATGGTTTATTCATTTATTGTTTGATTGATTCACAAGGGTGTAACAACTTTTCTTGTCACAATGCCATAATTATTTTATCCAGGGTCACTCTTTAAAACTCACTTTATTGCAGCTTACGCAGTGCATTGCGGTGCAGTGGTGTGCTTATGGAATTTAAATTTATCAAACATGAATTTTTCTGGTGAAATATCTACCCCAGCATGTTAGTAGAAGCATTAAAGTTATTTTAACATGTTGCACCTATTGTTGCCTGAGTAATGAAACAGAATAACAACAAGAAATAGTTGATCCACCCATATGTGGTCTCTATAGTATTCATAATAGTAGAACCTGAATAAAAAAATCTCTTATATCAACATTATTCCTTAATTATGGATATCTACAGATACTTACAGTTAAGAAATTAATGGGCACACATACACAAACATGTTGGAAATCTGTACAATACTTTTACTTTGTCCAAGATACTTTAGGTATATCAAAGTGCTCCGTCAGACTATCCAAATGTTGATTGAATTTTTCCACTCTTTGCTTGTGAGTCATCTCTGCCTTCTGTAGTATTCTCTGCTTTTTCTGAAATGAACAATATTAAATTGTTAATGAAAATTCATTAAATCATTTTCATAACAAGCTTGAATGCGAGCAGTTAAAATTGAAACAATTTGTGCCCAAACCAGGGCTCGGAAACCAGAATTTGCTCCATAGTAAAAACCGGTTTTTTATCTTGTGCTTTAGTTACTGTTTCATATTTAATCAAAAAATCCTATAATATCAAGTGAAAGCCTAAATAAAACATCGGGTTTTACATAAAAACCATAAAATAATTAAATATATTGGGTTATTTCAGGGTTTTTTGCTTTAATCGGTGACAAGCTCTAGCCCAAACACTCATATTATGGCAGACTTGGTTCTATTGGCAGACCTGTTTATAACTAAAATTGTATTTATAATAATACATGATTTTAACTCAGTATGGTTGTTTACAAGCAAGATTTGATTACGAACAGACAGTCAAACATGAAATGGGAAGTAATTAGGATTTATAAAGTCAAAATTGGCAATTTACATGAACATGTTGATGTGATGATGTGTTCAGATTTAGTAAAAGAACAGTGTGTGTACATGCATTTAAGCTGTAGCTTGAGTGCCTTATGTAAACCTTGAATTAGTTCTTACCAGTTAAATATAAAAGACTTGTACATTCTAGTACTTATTTGTCAACAATACTGGTGAAACTGGTAACCCACCTTTTGCTATGCCATAGTCGGGTAATATTAATGTCTCTTTAAATGTTGCTTTATCCCAAACCCGATTTAACCCCTACACTCACATAACCCAAAATCATTTAATATCACGTATGCTTACCATTTTGTCCTGCATCTTTTGAAACGCGATTTCAGCTTTGGTCCGTTTGTCCGGGTTTTCCTGGTGTTTTATCTGTTCTTTTACTTCTTCCTCGATAATTTTATCAGTGTCCTTATTAGCCTTCTTCTTCTTTTTCTTTTTTATACCTGAGTCAGTCTTGATTTTAAGTTTGGACTTGTTGACGCACGCATACTCGTCTTCTTCTCCCATTATATTATTTATTGCGCGTATGTATAGTCTGAGTAAAAAGTTAATGAATCGTAAGAATATCTCCAATATTTCACAACGAACAAACCAAAATTGCTTACAAATTTCACGTTTCACAACATCACAATGCTAATACCTTCTAGCTAATATGGCTATTGATGACACATTGACGTATCTGTCATAATGACACACATCTTTAGTCTGTGGTATTGGCTATGGTCGTGTTTAGGAAGTAAAGCGGTATTAGACATTGCAACCTGCAGGGCCCAACCTGTCAGGTTGGTAGGTGTAATAGCAAGTTGTGAATAGGAGTCCCGATCTAGGGCGGTCGGCAGTGCCCCGACACCCAACCTCCCTACACGCTCTGCCGATTGTGCAGTGAAATAGCATGTAGGGAGGTTAGGGTCAATAGGGAACTTTTGAAATTTGCCGCGCGTCGAAAAGAAGTCCTATCTTCTATAATAGATATGCCTTATTATGGGATAATGCGGCATATCGGCATGACCCAGGTTTTTTCTTTCTTTTAATTATCGCGACTACTACGGCCAAAGCCAGTTGGTTTTTTGATAGTGACGCTGGCATGAAAGAAATATAATTAAACTCAGTGCAAACAACTTTTTTTTAAAGTCAATCTTTATGGGGTCTAGTCTAGACATCCTTATTGACTTGACAGATATCAAAATGCCAAGGAATACTTTGCGTAAACCATTTTTATGAATGTAAATGTACCTATTTATTTTATTTGATAGTTTTAACAATGACATACTTTGTTTATGTTGAAAAGCATTCAAAAAATCGAAAAAAGCAACAAAACAATTTTTTTTCGCGAAATCGACCTAAATTCATATAACATTTATTACTCCTCATGAGATGCTTACGGGCACCGTGTAGGTATATATTTTTGGTAATAAATAAGATTACTCTGAAATTCCGTATGTTCACCAAACATTTCCGTAGGTCTGGGACACAAAGCCAAAATCCGTAGGTCTACGGATTTTTCCGTAGATGTGGCAACACTGGCCGGTAGGGACGATTTGTAGGTGACGTAGGGTCGGTAGGGGCAACTTGTAGTGAAAGTGTAAAGCGGCGACGGGGCCGACTGAAGTTGGACACAACAGATTGGGCCCTGCAGGTTGCAATGTCTAATACCGCTTGTAAAGTTGTAAAGTAGCTGTTAAACGGCTATTAGACATTGCAATGCAACCTGCAGGACCCAATCTGGTGTGTACCCTGCCTCTCCCACCCCTCCTTCAGCTTCCTTAGGGAGCTCCCTACGGGCCCTCCGTCACAAAGTAAATAATAGTATAATACAGAGAGACCTCTGTAATGTCACGTAACGTCTCGAATCATGTTGTCCCTTCTTAATGCATGACAAGTTCTCTTTCGCACTTATACAAACGTATCGGATACGTCGTGTCAAACTCAATTTTTTTGACAGATTTACTTTGAGTTGTACCGGCAGACTGGGTTTTTATGTACCTAAATACAAATTACTATAGTCTGGCAAACCAAAAGCGCAGTAACAGTCAGAGTAACATGCTATACCCATCCCTTTTTTAGTAGTGAGAGTACTAGCATTAGAAAAAGACAGTATGATTCTCCCTGTCTATGCTTGAAGTGGAACAAACTCTGGCCAAACTATATTTGTTGCCACAATAATCATCTCAGTATCATATGCCGTAGGTAAATACCATCCATTTTTTAAACCGAAAGTGGTACTTTTTTGTGCTTTCGGCCAATTCAATTTTTTTTAAATATTTTTCCGGAACTCAGCATCACTTTTATGAACATGTGCCATGGGGCTTATCTCATTGAGGTAAATATACAAGAGGAGAAAACTTCATATCAACACAACGTTAGAAGCGTGCCACGCGTCTCGTATCACGACGTACCGACAAAAACGGAGTGTTTATATTCTAAAATGAACTATCGAAGTATATTTATCTCTTTTCCGCTAGGGTATTACCATTGCGCAAGGCAATATTGCCATCTTTATCTGTCATGGATATCGTGATATTCGCTGTTTCGTACAGTTCGGTGTTGCTACAACATGAAAATATTTCCTAGAAATAATCGATAAATATTTTCAAATATAATAAAATGACATCAGTTATCTATGTTAAAATGTGTAATTTCTTAAAGTAAAATGAAAAAAGTGTCTCCACTTAGAACTTTTTCGTTAATTGCTATCAAAATTGTTACCGGTGCTCTTTAAACATGAAACAATTGTGAAAATTTAAAAAGTGGCTACCATTTTGAAACCCTTGTTTCTGGACGGATTGCTTTCAATCTTGATAGGTATCTGAGGTTCTGTGTCATGTGTTTTTATACTTTTATAACGAGCCTAAGGCACTTCGTAGGAGTTCTGAATAAAACTTCATATTAAATTTATATTTACATTTAATAATAATATAATATTAAGTGTACTACCGTATTGTATTGTAATTGTTCAGTCCGAGGTATAAACCTAACTGCGCAATAAGAAATTTGTAAAATTACAAAGAAATTAAACACCGCTATGTAGCACTACTTTTTCCAATTTTGATAACATTTTCATATTGGATAACTACACAAACCCGCATATATCAACTATGGAAGTAATCAGTTCATTATTTTTTTAATAAGGTCGAAATGAAATCGAAATTAAAAATCGCGAACTTTAAAACCTCTTTATAAGATATAAATATGATAGCATTCAAACAAACCAGAATTTCCCAAAAATACGAGAAATTCAAATAATGTTTTACTGGCAACACTAAGTCTAGAAAATGCCGCTAGTTGATTTTCGTATTTTTTCGTGCTATTTACGACAATTTGAGTGCAGAAACAGTAAACTCACTTGTGAAAGGTTATTCCGTGTTATTTAGTGTGGGTTTCGGATCGCGACGTGCAAGATTTTATGGTACATTTTGCCATTTTCACGGACCAGAATCACTGTCACCGTCAAATTGTCAACTGAGTTGACGTAAGCCTCTCACGAGCCTACAGGCTTCTATCGAGTTACACGCATATGGCCTCTTACTGCAGATCTAGTCGTATATATCAATGGCTTATCTTTGTATCAGATCCTACGGCCGCCGCCCGTACTATAAGGGTTCCGTTTCCGTTATTGCAATTTTGGCTACGGAACCCTAAAAAGTACAATGTAAAAGTGTTGTCTCTAAAACGGCTATTAGACATTGCAACCTGCAGGGCCCAATCTATTGTGTACCCTGCCTCTCCCTCCCCTCCTTCAGCTCCCTACGAGCCCTACCTTTAATTACACCTTCCAACCTGACGGATTGGGCCCTGCAGTTTGCAATGTCTAATACCGCTTTAATATTATGTTATGATATACACCTCACACGACATAAACGAAAGTAGGTATGCATGCAATGATAAAGGAGGTATGTACCGACGATAGGTATCTCAACTTAAACCGGCGTTAAATGTCGTTAGCTTAAATAGTAGATATAAACTAAGAAAGCTCCAGGAGCTAACAGCGCATTAACTCACGAGGGTGGCAGGTTGAATGGCAGCAAATATCATAAATAAATAAGTGATTGTTCGCGACAAAAGAGCGGGAATGAATGGCGTTTCTTGGCGTTATCGGGTCGGCGCACGCGCTCTGCCCCGCGACGCGTACGGCTTTTAGATTAGTTCGATTTGGCGGCACGTGGCGCCGCGTGCAGCGACTACCGCCAAATAAGATTAACGGATTTGCACTACAGATTGCACACGAATGAGCAGGAAGTGTAAAGTGAAACGGCGGTAATGAGATCGCTTTGTGGGATGACGCGCTAGAACTAGTCTAGTGGAATCGATACCTAGTTGTGGCGGTGATTCTTGCTTCGGCTCATATCCGCCGAAGTAAAGTTTGATTGAATCAATTCCTAAACTAAACATTCAAGTATTGTTTCAAGCCTATCTAGAAAGCTTCGAGCGGCATGAAGACTTATAAAAGTCAAGTTAGTTGTTTACTTCAAATCACATTCTACTTAATAATGAGGTAGAGGTCTATTTGTCGCTCCGAGTTGGGAAGTTAAATAGAAATAGAAAACATTCATTCGTGACAACAACAACATGCAAACAAACATACTTTATTTAAGGATAATAATTCATCATCATCAATTATAATTAGGGCATGAACAAAAGTAAATATTATGATCGCAAAACGCAAACTTGATGGTTTGCTGCAGCTTTGTTGTACCAGTGTACCTATTAACATTATAACAGATTTAGTACCATTGCAGGAACCCGCTAGCCGGGCTCTCTACTTGTAGGTAGTCGCTTTCCTCTACAAATCTCTACATGACAAGAACACGCGAGGATGGTGGCTACGAGCGTAATGGCTCCTCTACATGATGGCCCATCACACTGGCCCACTATGATGGGCCAGCGTGTAGAGAGGGTAGTGGCGTCGGATGGCTTATGGCGTGGCGGATGGCGCTGAGATGGCCACGGTGTCGGTTTTTTGACCGCACATCAAAGGGACTGGGCCAGCGATGGCAGTGCGCATCCACACGTGGCCCACGCGGTCCCGTAAACGCGGTTGGGTGCGGACGTGCGTGCGCTCTATGATCTCTGAGGCCGGCTCTACATGATGGGCTATCATAGGGACGCAGCTATACGACGGAACGAGATCGCAATATCGTTAGCTCCCTCTAACGCATAGCTGCGTCCCTATGATGGCCCATCATGTAGAGGAGCCATGAAGTAATACACGATTTTTTAAATAAAAAATGACGAGTACGTGGCCTTATCATGAAATTATGAAGTTCTTAGAACTATATCGGGGATGCGTTATATGGCTTTTATTTTGAATCATAGAGATACTAAAATCAGAACCTAACTAATAACAAGAATTTAAAGAAAATAAAGTAGCTTTTCAAGTACCGTCAAGTCTGGCAGCTTTGCCAAGGGTTACTGACTTTGCCACCAGCAGAGTGCATAAGGTAATCCTTTCATACCACCGACAACGTATATTTTTTAGTGTTGTGCCTACTTTTAGTAGAAAATATGGTTATCAATTGGCAAAATTATTATGAATGAGACAACACCACGGCAACCATTTTCTTACCATTTCAGTTCCAAATTCGTCACTCACATAATCATAAAAGTTAGTGCTCAAGAACTTTAAAAAGTTTAGAGTATAAACAACGCATCCAGGTACGTAAATTTTAGATATTATGTTATTTAAATGGTAAGGAATGAATTGATTACCTTATAAATGCCGTAGTGTTTGAATTGAGTCCGATAATTGTTTTGGCAAAGTCACCAGACCACGCTGACTAATAAGGGGGGGGCAGCTTTGCCATGTTTTGTAGCGGCCTAGGGTTGGTACACAAGCAAAAAATTTAAATTACATTTTTCATAAGATAGATACTTTTTAGGGTTCCGTAGCCAAATGGCAAAAAACGGAACCCTTATAGATTCGTCATGTCCGTCTGTCTGTCTGTCCGTCCGTATGTCACAGCTATTTTACTCATTATTATCGAAGGTTTATTACTCTGCCGAATAGGTGATGGGCATTATTTATAACTAGCTTTTGCCCGCGACTTCGTCTGCGTGGAATTAGTAATCCCCCTTTAAGGAATGACTTCTGGATATCAATTATTCTATATCCTTCCCCAGAGCTCAAACTATTTCCAGCGTTCAGCGGTTATTGATTCCCCATACAAACTTGCAACCCCCTTTTCACCCTCTCTAGGGTGGATTTTCGGGATAAAAACTATTCTATGTCATTTCTCGGAACTCAAATAATCTCCATACAAATTTTCATCTAAATCGTTTCAGCGGAAAATAATTCTCCATACAAACTTTCAACCCCCTGTTCACCCCCTCCCGGGTTGATTTTCGGGATGAAAACTATCCTATGTCCTTTCCTAAGACTCAAACTATCTCTATACAAAATTTCATCAAAATCCGTTCAGCCGTTTTTACGTGATGCGCGGTCAAATAAACAGACAAACAGATAAACAGACAAACAGACAAAAATTCTAAAAACAGTTGGAAGGTGTTCTGTTATCGATTCTAAGTATCCCCAGCCTACTTTTTTTCAAATATCTTCCATGTCCAGACTTTCGACCCTCTTCAGCTTTATTATATGTATAGATGCCCGGGCAATTTAATTATTTGAATAGTTATTGTCAAATTGCCTACTCATATTGCATCGGGCATTATGTATAATGACCTATTTATCACTTGGTCCATAACATATACAGAGTGTATGTTTTGTTTAAGTAAAAAAGAAAACTCAAAGTTAACTGTGACATACTTATTTTATTGGTAATAATTACTACATATACCTAAGTGTTTTGTTTCGATAATACTTTTGTTAAGAGGCGACGAGGCAGTTCGTGACGAAGCCCTTTTATAAATGTCTATCGTCAAGTTTAAATAGGTACCTAGGTAATCACAATTATTTACGAGTGGACCTGTGATAGGCCTCTTAAAGAGTTTTCTATGTTTCGTTTTTGATAATATTTTAATTAAGGTGTCTTTTATGTTTTTCCTGAGTACTTATGTAACCTGATTACTCGTATGTAACAAAATAAATAAGTACTTAAATAATTAATATTTTTTCATTTGTGTCAACCCTGACCACTTCACCTGACATTCACTGACTTTCTATGAAATTTTCTTAAATGGGTGATCGACTTTGCCACTTTTGCTGTATTTCTTTATGGAATAATATATCATTAAGGATCAAATTCCAAAATATTGTATCCTAAATACTGAATATTCTTTACTAATATTGTAAATACAACTAAATTACTATACAACGTAAAAATGCAGTTGGCAAAGTTGCCACACGGTATAGGTAACTTTGCCAGTTTTCTTTTTACTCGTAAAACCTTATTATCCGTCATTTAATTTATAAACCATCTTATGTATGCACTCGTTGATAAATATATTATGTGTCGCGTCATTCATACTTCAGTGGTTTCATATGAATTCTGGTTAAAAATGTACTATGACTTTTCAACACCTGTGAAAAGTGGCAAAGTTGCCAGACTTGACGGTACCTAAGTAAATATTCTTTATTGCACCACAAAGAAAACAAAACAATGTAAATAAAGACAGCAAGAGGCGATCTTATCGCTGTAAGCGATCTCTTCCAGACAACCGTAGGGTAGTAGGATATGAGTAGGATATAAGAACAGAACGTATTGTAACTGGTAGTGCACGCATTAAATTTATTTTAAATTAATTAGAGGAATAGTAAAATTACACATACATTACGCAAACAGTACATTTACATACAGTACAACTTAAATAAATAAATAAATAATTATAACATTAAATACCAATAGTAAAATATATACATTCATACATACACAATAAAAACATAGCGGGTCATTAAGAAAGACATAAGTAATGTTTTTTTCAGTAGGGTTTAAAAGTTTTGCATAAATTTAAATTTAAGCATTGGATAAATAACATCCGTCATCTTCTACGCTATTTTTTATTAACAACTTTATTATTATGTACGAGTACATTAAGAAAATGGTGGTACATGGCGCATAGATAGATTGCTGCAGCGGCTAATGCTTCCACGTCCATCCTGGAAAACGTATAGATCACAACTGAATGTCGCCATCGTGTAGTTGCGCGCATGGCCATTGCACTGGCCCAGCGCTGGCCCAGCGCTGGGCCATCATGTAGAGGAGCAATAACGCGTAGCGGACAGTAGTGTGGAAAGTGTTAAGTACCTACATAATTTTAATTTTCAAAATAGGTAGGTAGATAGAAGTCTGGTCCTGGCCTTGTTACATACTCATTTGCCATTTTATCACACGAAATCCTATAAATCGAAGTATTATTTTGCAGGTATTTTTATGCATGGTGATTGTTCAGACTTACAATCGTATGGGTCCCTCGTCAAACCATAATAAAGTATAGGAGCAGCCAGGGCGGCGCGTGCTGGTGTGATGATAAGCTCACCCTATTTTATCGAGTTTCCTCTAGATAACATCTATGACAGTGGCCTTGGGCAGCCCTTCAGGGTGAGGTTGGAGCCTCTTGTCTCGGTCAATTTATAGGTCTCAATTCGAACTGAGTCTTTGAATTATGAACGCTCGATTCCTTATGATAATCCATTGGCTTTGGCATGATAATCTAAGGCCAAACGAAGGTTTAGAACAAAGAGGAGAAATATGAACACTCGACTTTTATTTTCTTTACTTTCGTACGTAAGCATGTAGGTACTCGTACATGTTTAAGCTACACGCAGGCTTCCTATTTTTTCAGTCCCGCGCGTTACCTTCCTTTACCATGACCTATAACTATAATAGTCCTAGCGGTACGCCTTAAACATGCTGCAAATGGTGTTAAAAGCATAAAAATCGGACCGATTGATCTTTAGGCCAAATGAATCGATTCGGTCCGTAGCAGTAAAAAAAAAACAGAGTGCAGTTATGACGTGTACTCTTTTTTTTATGGAAAAAAAATTTTTGTTCTGAAACCTATCGTGTGTGGTATCAAATGAAAGGGCTTTCTGAGCTAATTCCAAAAATATGTCACATCATTACATTTCAGTCACATGTTTGAAATAAACATAAAAAAACATTTTCAAAACATACCAAGTTTGGGCACCTCCAGATACGACACCAAGGAATATTTTTTTGTAAAATATATCTCAAATGATACCTAATATCCTCATATCTAACCCCAAGAATGCAATTTTGAAAATAATTACATTTAGTATTTTTTTCTGATTTTTAATGTTTACAAAGTGTGTCGTATTACTCAATACGAGTACGAGTACCGTAATATCCTCCAACTTTGCCCCCAGGCGAAACTTTGCCCAACATTTTGAACAAATTCATTAATTTACGTAATTTTATAGTATTCTGGTGCGGGCAAGTGTTGATGTGAATCTCACAAAATGGGAAAGCATGGTGAGTAAAACCCATACTTATACTTATACCTGTATATAATAAGGCAATGGGGAAAGCCAGTGAAACCTTATTGTAGAGGGTGCTCTTTTAGATTCCATACAACAGATTTTACTCCAACATAAAAGATTTACTCCCTGTTGGGAACCATTGCAATTAATGCGAAAGTAGGTAAGTTTTTCTGTCTGTCTGTTTATCTCTTCACATAATATAAATCGCATACCCATAAAAACTCTGGGTGCGATGTACGATTACATAGTTATTAAGCTTATAAGTACGGAAATATGTATCCAATTCCAATAAGGAGTTACTGCCAGTGCTATGTATAAAAATTCATTTAGAAATAAACTTTATTAACAACCGACAATGATGTACCTAGCTCTTACTTGAAAACGCCACATATATATGTAAGTAGGTAGGTAGGTACATCCCGAGCAGCAATATTTAGCTAATTTGACTTTTGTTTCACCACTTTATCTTTTCACGCTTACGTGAATACGCCAGTAACATTCAATGGATTTGTTACGCGTTCCGCAGCTAAACAAAATGAGATTTTACAATTTTGCCTTTTGAAACATGGCCGGGCTCGGCATACGTAGGTTTCTACATGTCACCCATTGTTTCAGAATAAAGGGAAATGGATCGCTTCAGCTAATCTAAATTTCCTTTCCGGTATTGTATGTTTCATGTACGGCTGTTAACATTTTTTCACGGTGCCCTTATCTTCTGTAATAGATTACACGAGATAAGGGCATTGTGAAAAAATTATTGTCATTGTTATGCAATTTCTTTCATCTGCAATATCATCTTGGACACTTTCACTCATAAATATGAGTAAGTTGTGTTGTATTGTAATGTAACTTCTTTCCAACTCGTATCGAACGAAGTAACTATGTATATACAATCATGTACCTACAAGGTGTAACAAAAATGCTGGTGATTATTTTAAAGGCATAATTGGTACCGTATTCAAATTATGAAAAACTAATAAATAAAAAAATCCTCGCGAAAAAAATTTTGGTTTTGTATGGGCTTGGCCGGCTCGAACAACGTACCGTGCCTCATACAAAAAAAGCAAGGTTTCTAGCGAGTGTTGTGATTAATATTGAGTTTTTTTTAAGGTTGTAGTCAAGTAGATAGACCTAAGTCCAGCTGCAAAGAGCAACTCTTAATGTTTCGTTTCATGTAAATGTGTATAATTCAATCGTCTATTATGTCACAGGGTTTTTATTATATCAGTGTAAGTAACTTAAACTTTATCTACGAGTAGGTACCTTGGTAAAAACAAACACTCTGCCAACAATAACCGTCTGTCAAAAAGGCAATCAACGCACTCGACTTGTCGTCGCATAATCGTGCGAAAGTCGCGCGTTCGTGTCGCATTAGTTTAATCTGAATAAATCGCGTCGAACAATGCCGCCTCCTAATAGACATTAATACAGCATTAGCCGTAAGGGCGCGGGCGACGCCTTGTTTGCCAAACTGCCCTAATCCGCTATTTGTAGTGTGGGAGCACCATGCAGCCAGCGGGTTGTGGGACAAAACCAATTTGCTTTCGTGTAACTTAAGGTAGTACCAAGGTACGTACCGATTGTAGGTAATTACCGAGTAGGTACCAAGCTAAATTAGTATTTTTTTTCTGGCTTTGTTCGTATAAAGGGCAAAAACGTAGGTAAACAAAAAGCAACTGCGCATATTAGCTTAGAAATTAGGTATTCCCACAAAATCGAGTAGGTACCTAGCAGTGTCGGAGTATTCATCAAGAACTCGATCTCCACTAGTTTCTTATGGCTCCACTACATGATGGGCTACCATGGGGACGCAGCTATGCGTTAGAAAGAGCTAACGATATTGCGATCTCGTTCCGTCGTATAGCTGCGTCCCTATGATGGCCCATCATGTAGAGCCAGCCTTAAATTTTTTCACCTCACTAGCTCGGAAAGCCCTTTTTGTTTGTTTAATATCTATTGTGAAAATCGCTTTTTATCCACATGTGGTGAAAGAGTTTTGACATAAGTGACAAGTGGCTTAAGTGACATTTGACAGCTAACAAAACGTAAAACGTTAAAAGTGCAGAATTTTTAACATCGCAATTAATGAATTGCATCGAGTAAAAACACTTAATACAGTCTTACAACTTTATTTTAATTCATAAATATCAGCATTCAACATTAATCTTCATTTTTTTTGTAAAAACGGATAAATTGTTCTGACAGCCGAATAAGTCTACGTACGAACAAAACGCATCTGACATTTAATAAAACCATTTACGTCAAAACTTTTCATTTCAATTCATCCATCATATCAACGTTAAATGTTCGCATGTTTTTCTAGGTTGTTTTGTTAAAAATTAGTGATTCGAGTGATGAAGAAGTATTAAACACCTGAGGAATTACGGGAAACCGAGCAAAATGCACCCTTTTTCTTATTTTCCTCGCTGTAGTGAGGTGAAAAGTTTTGTGTTATACACGGGTGAAAGTTATTTTACGTCTCGTGTATTAAAGCACTCGCTACGCTCAGGATTCTATTTTTGAACCACTCGCTTCGCTCGTGGTCAATAATAGAATCCTTTCGCTAGCTCGTGTTTCAAATAACACTCGCACGTAAAATACAACTTTCACCCCTTGTATAACAAATAACTATTAGACATTTGAGCATTTTTACTTCGACTTTTCGATGCACCGCCACTGAGTCCCAAGGTACACGTATCTCGTAGTTTACAAAATGGGGTACCTAAACCAATTGCGATGTAGAGTAAATAAATATACCTAACAAAAGATTTTTGAGCGACTTGTATGTACTTACACAGGTTGCGATTAATTTAAGTACCTAGTTATTAATGTAAGAAGCGCAGTAGTTTCTGAGCAATCAATTAGGACTCGTCCCGACCCGCTTGCTCACGGTCACCCTACGCTGTTGCAGAATGTAGCTTGACTTCTGAGAGGAAATCCTTTTCCCACGAGCTTTATTCAAACATATGTAAAGCGCATGATGGATGGCTCGCCGCCCTCGCGCGCCACCCGTTTAAATCACAATCACCACCCCTAATATATTTTTTCGCTGGTCACTGAGCAGTTAGGTTGAAATAGGTCAAATTTATAATGTAATGGAGACCGAAAGAGTTTACAATTGAAATGGCACACGACAGAATGATTGCGCTTTTTATAGCGAGGTGTTGCGTTACTCCTACAAATGATTGCCTACTGGGAATATTGTTTAGGATATTGTTTGTTACATAAACATAATTCAATTTTGATGACATTTTTTTACTGAATGTCATATTAAATGAGTGAAAGGAAATCGTGCAAATAAGTGATGACCTGATGGACAGGGCCGGCCCGTCCATATAGGCGAACTAGGCGATCGCCTAGGGCGCTCGTGTTAGGGGGGCGCCAAACGGCGGCATCGAAAAAAAATTATAGTAATGGAGGTCGTCAAGTAAACCGTTTGTCAATATTTTAAATTTTTGTATAACTGATAAATTGGTTACGTTGTCAACACACTCGGAGAAGTCGTTAGCATTAGCAGTGCAGCGTGTACAAATAAAATCTTTGGTACATAAGTCCAGTAATTTACATCTGTCCACTTGTTTGGCGCATCGTTGATGTACCCACATATGGCATTGTATCACACTGAACCCAATTAGTAGAACCTTCTGTCATCGACCCGCGCTCACAGTATAAACAGTTGACTATTACTTGGCTGTCTGGTGAGGGTATGTCTAGAGCTGGACACATATTGTGTATGGAAATGTTTCTCTCTAGTAATAGGTACAAGAAGATACATCACTGTACATTCTTTCAACGTAAATTCGTTACGTACCGTTAGCGGTTAAGTCATGTTCGAGTTATCCTTCTTTTTTAGGGTTCCGTAGCCAAAATGGCAAAAACGGAACCCTTATAGTTTCGCCATGTCCGTCCGTCCGTCCGTCCGCGGTCTAGCTCAATGACCGTTATAGCACTAGAAAGCTGAAATTTAGTTTGAATATGTGCATTAACCAAGCCGACAAAATGGTAGAATAAAAACTGGAAAAATATATTTTGTTAGGGTACCTCCCGTACACGTGAAGTGGGGGGCGAAATTTTTCGTTGCAACCCAGTTGTGTGGGGTATTATTGGATAGGTCTTCTAAAAAGTATTAGGGTGTTCTAAAACAGTTTTTGAATAAAACTAATATTTTCGTAACTAATAGCTCCGAAAGTTTAAAACAGGGCGTCCCCCCCGTCCCCCCATCTAACTTTTGAACTGTGGGTCCAAAAATTTTGAAAAAAATCATGACAGTCAGGCCGAATAAGTACCTTCAATGAAAACTATATTGAATGGCCCGACATGCTCTTGGCCGGTTTTTTTATATTAGTTTTTTTGATTGTAGGCACGAAGAAAACCCCCATTTTCGTGGTTCGCGGCCCGACACGCACTTGGTTGGTTTTGGTTTTGCGTTATTTTTGTTACACGTCAATGATCTATAGTTTACGAATAACATTGCTGTGATTGCACAGACGGACATGACAAAACTATAACTATAAGGAAAATCGGCCAAGAGCATGTCGGGGCATGCTCAGTGTAGGGTTCCGTAGTTGCCGGCCTGTTACAACTCATTAATTCATTTCACTTAAGACCTTTCACTATGGGTTTTTGAGCGATAACTCAAAAACGGCTCAACCGATTTAATTCAATATAGTTTTCATTGAAGGTACTTATTGGGCCTCACTTTCATGTTTTTTTTTCAAAATTTTTGACCCACAGTTCAAAAGTTAGATGGGGGGGGGGACGCCCTGTTTTAAACTTTCGGAGCTATTATTTAGGAAAATATTAGTTTCATCCAAAAACTGTTTTAGAAGATCCTAATTCTTTTTAAAAGACCTATCCAACGATACCCCACACACACGTGGGTTGGAACGAAAAAAAAATTCGCCCCCTACTTCACGTGTACGGGAGGTACCCTAACAACATATATTTTTCCAGTTTTTATTCTACCGTTTTGTCGGCTTTGTTAATGCACATATTCGAACCAAATTTCAGCTTTCTATTGCTAACGGTCACTGAGCTAGACCGCGGACGGACGGACGGACATGGCGAAACTATAAGGGTTCCTAGTTGACTACGGAACCCTATAAATGAAAGAAATTTTCTTTCGTTATAGTTCTAGCGGTACACGCCGAAATTCAGTATAATGCTGCAAATGGTGTTAAAAGCATAAAAATCGGACCGATTGATCTTTAGGCCAAATGAATCGATTCGGCCCGCAGCAGTAAAAAAAAAAACAGAGTGCAGATATGACGTCATCTTTTTTTTGTATGGAAAAAAAAATTTTTTTGTTCTGAAACCTATCGTGTGTGGTATCAAATGAAAGGGCTTTCTGAGCTAATTCCAAAAATATATCACATCATTACATTTCAGTCACATGTTTGAAATAAACATAAAAAACATTTTCAAAACATAAGTTTGGGCTCCTCCAGATACGACACCAAGGAATATTTTTTTGTAAAATATATCTCAAATGATACCTAATATCCTCATATCTAACCCCAAGAATGCAATTTTGAAAATAATTACTTTTAGTTTTTTTTTCTGATTTTTAATGTTTACAAAGTGTGTCGTATTACTCAATACGAGTACGAGTACCGTAATATCCTCCAACTTTGCCCCCAGGCGAAACTTTGCCCAACATTTTGAACAAATTCATTAATTTACGTAATTTTATAGTATTCTGGTGCGGGCAAGTGTTGATGTGAATCTCACAAAATGGGAAAGCATGGTGAGTAAAACCCATACTTATACTTATACCTGTATATAATAAGGCAATGGGGAAAGCCAGTGAAACCTTATTGTAGAGGGTGCTCTTTTAGATTCCATACAATGAGGAAAAGAAACAAAAGATGAATGGTCCTTAACAATGTACGGGAACTATGTACAGTTAAAAGGCTTTTCTTGTGCAATTGTTTCCCTATAGCTTTTTGCTTCAGCATTTTCATTTTAGAGTATTGTGACAGTTGCCATTACTCTAGATTGTTTATATCGTAATTCGATTTCAAAAGGATAATGAATGAAGAAGTCTTGATGTGGGCAATGTTACGTTGTAATGTAACAACTAGTGATGGCCAACTTTGCCCAAGACAAAAAAAAATCTTAGGGCTATCAGCTTTTTGTATTAACCACTCGGCACGAAAAAAGGTGATTATTGTTTTTGAAATATATATATGACGTTTTGGAACTGTTTCTTTATTTTTTTAATGTAATTGTTAATGTGAAACCATAGTATTCAATATATACATAATTTTCTTTGATCTGCCGATTTATTTGTAAACATTACTAAGATAGGTTCGTTATGATTTGTTTCTATTATAAATAATGAAATATAACTCAGTTAATTATGTTTTGTTTAATATACATACTAATACCTGAAAAATAAATGCATGACTAAATTAAAAAAATTAAGTCAAATGAGACAACCCTTGTACTTTGGAATGCTTGTATGCACCTTGTACCGTAAAGATCAAAAACGCGTACCTATCATTGCCCACCTAATTTGTACAAAAGTTTACGTACTTATCGCTGAACTATTTAGAGGGAATGATAGGATTACCCTAGAGACTTGCTGTAATTCTTGTTTCAATACTATAATCGCATTATTTAAGCGCAAATCGACTTGAGCAATGTTGGGTAAAACTCGATATAACTTTACTCACCCTCAAGTTCGCAAAAAATGAGATAAACTTAATTCGCTTTAAGTAAGAAAAATCCTGATATGTGCAACCCGGGTTCCTCGAGCTCACCTGTTACGTTATATCAAAAGAACGTGTAAACAGAGTTTCATTATTCCGAGAATTATTAGGTCCCACATTCGTAATAATGAAAAAAAAAAAAAAATACTTAGTGAAATTATTTTCAAAATTCCTTTCTAGGGGTTTGAAATGAGGATATCAGGTATCATTTAAGGTATATTTTACAAAAAAATATTCAACCGTATCGTATTTGTAGGAGCCCAAACTTGGTATGTTTTGAAAATTTTTTTTATTTTCATTTGAAACAAGTGACATAAATATAATGATATGATATATTTTTAGAATTGGCTCAAAAAGCCCTTTCATTTGATACCACACACGATAGGTTTCAGAACAAAATTTATTTTTTTTCCATACAAAAAAAAGATGACGTCATAACTGCACTCTGTTTTTTTTTTTTCACTGCTTCGGGCCAAATCGATAAATTTGGCCTAAAGATCAATCGTTCCAATTTTCATGCTTTTAACACCATTTGCAGCATGTTTAAGGCGTACCGCTAGGACTATTATAAGGTATTTCTCCTCCAGGGCCGTTATTTTTTTCCACCCTGACATTCATCAAGAATTTCAGCTGGCTTGTACTTGTAGTGACGTTTACTGGGCTAAGGAAGGACACGCAGACCGCTCTAGTAAAACTATAAGATTTTTAGTTATTTTGACTACGGAAACCTAAAAAGGCAGATGTCCATTACGAATAAAAACGATTTATTTCCTCTGGACGCAAATAAATGCGGGTGTCATCTTTACCCTTCATTCTTTACTATGGGGTGCAAATGTGGGTAAAGATAACCTATGGGGGTTTAAAAAGGGGGTATATTTTTATGTTGCACTAGATGGCAGTCTACAACGAGAAAGGGGCTGCAAGCGTGAATTGTAAGTTAGCACTTCCACTTAGTAAGTTAAAAAGTTAGCACTTTATATTGGCGTAAAATAGCAGTTACCTACCTATTCATTTGAAAAAAAAATTGCGCGTTATTTTGTCCCGAATTCTCTAAAATGGGGCGCCATTTCAGTCTCTTGCCTAGGGCGCCGGGAATGCTCGGGCCGGCCCTGCTGATGGACTTTCTAGGTACTTACCTAAGAGGAGGATCATCCTAAGAGGAGTTGGTAATTAAAAGACGTCAAGGAAGGAATTGATAAACTTTAAGGGAGGGAGGTTGTCGAACATGATAAATTAATTGATTGCTAAACCAGGCATTTAACTACTTGGGTAACACGGTACTAGTTTGGCTTAAGTAAGTAAATATAATTGGTAGAATTTAGAGTAGGTAGGTACCGTAAAGCAAAAATGGCAGCGCATTTGGCAACGCGGCCTCGTAAGCAGGAGACATCAAAGTTTTCCCATTACAGCGCTCGCAGACATTAGCAGCCCTCTCGGGTTCATTAAAATTTGTCAGCTTGTCGCACAGAGCCAACTTTCAAATGGATGTGGAAACTTCTCTAAGTGAAACTCGGCTGACGTAAAAAGTTGCTCAGATTTTGAGGCGTTTTTTTCGGCGCCATCAATTTCGCAGCCCGTCAAGAAGATTATTCGCACTCGTAATGCGGAAAAAAGAGTAATTTAAGTTTTCCTGAAGACTCGTTTTGTTGGAGTTATGATCTTTGTTTGAAACTTTGATTGATTTAGGAATTTCTTCAATGTCTACAGAGGCGATTAGGGTATCACCTAAGTTGCCGGATTTAAGATGAAAACTGTTGTGCAAATCAAAGTACTCGTAGTATATTTACACTATTCTACACATATATTAAGTAGATACGAGTATGTATGTATATACTTACGGCTAAAGTACATCTCAACTAAGTAAAGAACACGTTTTATTCAAATCTTGGATTCATAAATTGTTTCAAAATCAATTTCTACGAGTTTCCAATATATTTAAAATGGCAAACAAACATACCTACGATCCATCTGGTACCTAAGTGGACACTACAGCCAACAGAAACGATGCTTACAAGTCTTGTAATTTCAGCGTGTGAGCGTGTGTTACCGATGGCACAAGTCGCAACTACTAGGTGCTAACGTGCTAACTTTTTGGTACGGTCTACAAAAACCAACATATGCTGCGATGATTACATATTTCCAAGGGTACGATTGTCTCATTGTTTCAATCTACACATATCAAAGAAGATTGAAGTTACGAAAGTGAAGAAGTAAGGTAAACAAAAATGGCAGGCGCCTGCCGGTTTGACGGTGGCAATGATCCGCGGCCACCCGCCGACCAGTCATTGTTCGGCGTTATGATAGAGGGGTTAAACGAACCCAAGAGCGGCGCAGGGGTTGACACTGTGCACACAGATACAGTAGTTTGCTGAATAACAAGCGAATGTGATGGATTACTGACATGGACAACATAGTTACGTTTTACGTGTTAAAAGTGATTGTCTTGTATGTCCCATAATTAATTACATTCGGTTTGACAAAAAAAAAACATTAAGTGGTTAGTGAATATTGTTCAATTACGTTTATAGCGTTCTATCTCGTAATTAAGTATCATTCTTGTTAATTCACAAATCAAATCATCTTCACGATACTCGTCTAATATTTAACTCACATCTAGTTTTTATTCCTTTCTAAGCAAAATGACGGACATGACATTACAATTTAAATTAAACTTCTAATTCTGCTTAGACTGCGTTGTAAGCGCTCCCCTGTAGCCTACTGTATTAGCTTGCTTCTCTGGTCACATATCGAGATGGGGAAGCCGGGGATAGTTTAGCTTCAAATAACAGATGTAATTGTGTTCGAATGACTGAACTCGACTGACTGGAAAAAATGTGGCCGTAATTAACAGACTGCTCAATAAATAGCTGGGTGTATTTTTAATTCTTTATTTATAAACAAATGCGCATCAAAAGAAATAAACTTTGTCATAATTAACACAGTTGGCTATACCTATAGTTTGGATATACGTAGGATTAGAGATAACACATAACTGATAGTTGTTTGATTTTATGATTTTAATAAGATAATTTATTCAATAATAATTACTCAATCCTCAGTGTTTGATTTTACACACTTTTTTTACACATTGGGTCTTTTT
Organism: Pammene fasciana; assembly: GCA_911728535.1. NCBI lineage: Eukaryota > Metazoa > Arthropoda > Insecta > Lepidoptera > Tortricidae > Pammene > Pammene fasciana. The sequence goes on from OU452279.1 coordinate 9,058,938, forward strand.
CCTGAACTAATGAGTTTTCAAAGTAGGTACCAATTTATATTCATAATAAAATAAGTAGGTAGGCATAAAAGTTACACCGGGAATCGTCACGTTCACCAGGGAATGCAACCTGTAAATATTTTGTATGAGAATTTCCGGTAATTTACCAATTTACCAGTAATTTAAACGGGCTTTTTACGGACTGTGTGGTGACACAGCACAGTCTGTGTGTGTGGTGAGTCAGCACTTTCCGTCCCGCAATTCGCTACGCGCTACGCTCGTAGCCGACTCCGGCGTTTTTCCGCTTTGTAGCGGAAATCCGCTACGCACAGAGAGCCCGCTAGGCGGGCTCCTGGTGCTCAATGTGTTAAGCTTTGGTATTATGCGTTATAGGTTATAGTCATAGTCATAGTCATTGGATTCAAAGTAGGTAAATACTGCTGTAGGTCAATTAGAAACCACCTAACGTGTAGTTTTCTTACTCTACAAAACAAACGACACAAACGTCTAAGTCTAAAACGATTTGGGTTGGGGTTGAGTTATAATTAAAGTATCAGTGTCATATCAGCGTCGAGTTACACTGCGGGGGGTAGCGTTTAGTTGTGGGGTTATCCACGCGAATAGTTCAGTTATTTAATAGTCTGTGCTAGCTCATCGAGTAATAACTCTGAATTAAATTAAAAATATTAAAATACCTAATGATGAACCCGCTAAATGAAGAAAACAACTTCCAAGACCGTTAGCTTTATTTAATTATGTGACATTTTCAAGTCAAAAATACATCATTGTGAATAGATCTATTCTAAACTCGAGTTTATTTCTAAATGAATTTTTGTGGGAGTAGCATCGAGTTAGTAAAATCATTGGGGAGTACCTAAGGCCTTATATTATAAGACTACCGACAATGATGTAGGTACCTTTTATTTGAAAACGTCACATATTAACATTTTCGACTTCTACTACTACAGTAAACAGAATGTCTTAAAAGAACAAGACAATTATTGTCTCAATTAAAAATAATTAATTGTTTTTAATAATTTAAGATGTCACTGTAACACTGCGCCCTTTGCGGTGGGTATGGCATGACATATGGGCCCAAACCATTTTACTTTTAATAACACAATTAATTAAGCAATGCATTAATAATACATTTAAGATTAATTAGAACTAGGAGGCCGCGTGGTTTCAAATTTATATAGTTCATTATTCTAATGAAGGTGCAAAGTGTAGGTACTTAATCAGAATATATATTGTGAAGTTATAAATAAATTATTAAATATTTTTATTAGTTATTATAATTTTTATGATGGCTCGTGAAGAGATTTGAAAATCAGTAGGGTAGGGTAGTAAACCTACCATAAAAGTAAAAGTTTGATTTTAAAAGAAAAATGGATTATGAAATCGTAAGTTTTAGAGCCAATTAATATTTCCGTTATATTTTACAATTTCAAAATATTACAAGGTAAGTATTTGCTTAATCACCTACTGAAAATGTTCGTTTTAATAATAAATTAATAATGCTGAATTTATTAAATCCATTAAACTTTTTTAATTTCCACCATGACACGTATCTTGCGAAAGTAAACATCTCGTATGTCACTTTTGACATTTTAGGGGAAGTGTTAGTTCCCGCGCAAAACTTGACATGGACAATGGAGCACGCGCCGGGCGCCAGCGCGCGTCAATCCGCGCTAATTCCAACTTCCTAGAGTTCCTACCGCCGCGGTATAAAGGCTTACGCACACGAGTATCGAGTGTTGCGTCCGTAGATAGCGCACGTAATGTCTGAGAGTTTTGTGATTGGATCGCATTTTTTTATATTTAAAGAGCATTTGAATTTTCATGGTGGCAGCTACGTGCTCATTTAAAGGTGACGCATCTCATAGGTACATCTCATTACGGCAAAACTGTATCTACCTAATCTAATTTATCTAAATTCTTACGTTGGTTTTTATACATAGATACATGCAACTTTAGCTTTGTATTTATAGAACCTGCATGATAAGACTAATGTTAAACAGTCCTTTTACTTTCCGCTTCAATTATTATTTGTAGGTTTACATGTAAAATAAGTCTTAATCAAATTTTATTTCACAGTAAAAACAACTTTAAGAACACAATGACTTGACTAGCTTATACAGTATACCAGTGGCGGCGCGTCCATAGAACAGGATTCCCGTCGGCTTGCCTAAGTTTCAGGCGCCTGAGCAGTTTTTCTACAGCTTATGAAGAAATTTTAAGCCAAATTCAGCACCGACATGCTTAAGCAAAAATTTAACCCACCGCCACTGCAGTATACCCCCAGTAATTTTAATTGTACTAGCATATGTATGACGTGTTTAAGAATACACCCGGTCTATTATTCGGATTTCGGGGGTTGGTTGAATGGGGTTGTTTATTGCACAAGACAGTTGGGGACCATGTCGCGGCTTGTTCGCACCCGCAATGGTCGGTGTTGCCACAATATGGATGTTCTATTGACATTTCTGTTTATTTTCTATTGTCTGTATGGATTCACGGATAAAGATAAATAGGTAATGTGTCCTCGGTTATAATAATGTTATTATTTATTCCAAATCCTATTTTTTACACTACTTACTACTACTACTACGTCCGCTTCTTGATGAGAAAGATTTTTCCTTGTCTGTTTTATAATATACTAGGTATATGTGTATACTAGGTGTAGGTGTATGTGTTCTGAATCTGAATATAATAAATGAATGTCATATATCTGAATATGATTTGTTTTTAGTCAGAATCTGAACCGACACCATGTTCTATTTAATTACATAATTATACCATAAAGATAATTGCTATAATAAAAATATATAAAATTCCTACTACTAGACCGGAAAGAGAAGTGCCGTAGAATGTAGGTATGCGGACAAACTCTAATTACCAAGCAGGTAAATATTTACCTACTAATTTTGTATTTCTCCTTTCAAGTCCATGGTTTGCAATTTGCATGCCCATCTAGGTGTACCATCGAGTTCATAATTGCATGGTCAATTTATCAATAAATTCATTCATTCATTCATTCATTCATCAGAACGCGATGGTACCTTACTTAAATTTACGGATGCATGCTAAGGGTTACGTTACGCTACGGCGTAGCTTTATCTACCGCGCTCACGCGCTGTAACTGTGAAAAAAAAAGCTCGTACGAATTCCATATTACTTACAAGTTACTAAGTCTGTTAACGTGTTTTAATATAATCTCATAAAAAGACGTCTTGCCAGAGAAAAAAAAAATAGTAAATTCTTAATGTTGAGCGATTTACGTAATTACGGGTTAATTGTCTACATTCGAGTTAAGTAAAAGCTTCGTTCAAGAATAATCCTGAAATTCAGCTCCTACACGTTGTTATACACATGAGAAAGTAATTAGGCGACGCACGGCCGGTGGGAGGGGGGCCGGAACCGGAAGCCCGCCGGAGATGAAGGCGCGATACAATATCCGGTTAGACGCCATTTCCGCCGCGAGACGACTCGTGTGCTGATGCCTTTACCTACCCGATAGTTTGGTTTATTGACAATATGGATACGAGCGTGCTGAGTGTAAATATTTAATTGACACTTCAGTTTAACATCAGGTACCTTATCTACGGGAAAAATTACATTTCAAACTATCAAATTAAATTTTTACTTATGTTCGTAAAATTACTTAAGTAATGTGGTAAAATTAGGGCAAATATTGTAAATATCAGCTTAAAAAAAGTCAACCAAGAACCTTCGTGCCTCGCTATCGCAATAAAAAAACTGCGTATATAATCTAAAGAGGGACAAACTAGAGTATGAAAGGATTTCAATTAATGTCGTTTTCGAGTACTTATCGAAACTGCAGAGTAGGAAGATCAATTTGTACAGTCCTAAGGATGCTTCTCTGTTAGCTCTTCTCTTAATCGCCTTTTTCAATACGGAACTGTCGATTACTTGAAATTATAATACGGGCCGAAGTATCCTTTACCAGTCTCTGATGGCAGATAAGGCAGTCCATCCATTGAGCCTCGAGAAGCCCTTTGTTAACCACGGATTAAGCTTTTATGTGTGATTTGTGCCTGAGTGCTAATTGAGTGATGCTCGCTCAGAGTCGTAGCACTGAATATATAGGATCTTGAGAGCTACGAGTACATAGAGAGGCTTTATTAGGTAAACTGAACTGCAAAATTGCATTGAACACATTGAGCATGAATTCATTCATAAATTGCCCATGCAATTTTGTAGTGGATGTACCTACTGTCACCTGGCGTGAACGTTTTATGGAAGGGATATTGTTTTATAACGTGTTTAGGTATCCGGCTATCAGGCGGGCTAGCATATCTTACTTTGTTGCCTGTCACTTCATACTTCGAGTCGAGCTTGAAGTATGGAGAGTCGCGCAACAACGGATACCTCGTTTTTTTCAGATTAGAAAAAATAACGGTCGATTTCGACAGTTTATCTTTATTTATTTCAGCCATGTCTGGGCAAATTTTGAATGAGACTAATTTTTTCCACTATTAATGATACGCTTAAGCCAATAAGATGCAAAATGGCAAAATTTTAAATCGTTTTCCTAAAAATCGCACGACGACAATCGCACGATTTTTCTAATCTTAAAAAAAAACGAAGTATAGGTGCAGTGCCGGCACGTAAATGTTAATTTTACTTTTCTTCATAAGCTGTAGCAAAAAGGCTCAACAGTCTGAATTTTATAACCTGAGAACATTTAAAACTCTGTCTAAAACGATGAAATAGTGTTCCAAATATAACAGTGATACGAATTTAAAATCATGATTATTTATAGTACTATTAATTTAAAGTGAAAATAATTGCAACAAACTTTTGTGTGCGATTATTTTCGAGCTTAATTTTCTTGAATTCGAGCGCTCGGATCCCAAAAACCACCCCCCTATTTGATATATAATGTAGGTACGGTCGCCAGCTCTCCTTTTAAATTAAAATCATCAAATGTAGGTTTCGGCAGCTTAAAGAAACACGTTGAAATTCACCCAAAATGGGATACAAGTAGATCAAAATAGATAAGCGTAAAACTTCACGTTCTCATAATTAATCTAACTAAAGACATTCAATACATCAGCGTCTCTGATACTTGGCCTGACTTACTCCGAGATAGAAGGTGTTAGCTAATAATAATTATTCGTCGTGCAGATAATACAGATTCAGATAGAGCGGGAGGAGATAACCCCTTACATAGCTCAGAGCACATAGCGCCTACACCCTCCCTTGCCAATTGTAACGACAGCAAACAAAGTCTAGAAGAACGGAGTGTTTATGTTGTTGTTTTTTTTTCAGGTACCTTAAAAATCAAGCTACGAAAACACACGCAGGTTAAACTACTCTTCGCTGTGCAACTAGTTTGGCATTCGTTTAGATAATAGCTAATTGGAATTGCAATGACATGCGGTTCTGTTGTGACTACAGTACAGTAAGTAATGCGTAATCGATATTTAATTTCTGGTTTCCATTACGTTTAATTTACATTTAATAGCTGATGTAGTCACAAGTTTGCGAATGTTTCTAGATTCCTCAGCAGGTATTTAAATGAAATGCAACAAGAGATGTCATCATTTGATTTTGAATTGTTTGGCAGTGCGTACCATCTTCAGTGACAATGAAAGTTGTAAGTTAACTTTAGTAATATTTTTCGGGAAACGACGAATTAAAAATTGCTAAGCTACGAAATCAAAATACGTAATAAAAGTTAAAAACACAGCAGTTAAAATACTACTTATTTAAAGTGCTTTTTTTCTGATAAAAGGGGGACAAAAGAGCGTTAAAAAAATAGCGAGTCATTTTGCTCATAAGGCTCAAAACACACCTAGCGGAATGGATGCAGTAATGTATGGAGGCCATAGGCAAATTTAAGCTACCATCGACGAAGCTCCATACATTACTGCCTCCATTCCGCTATGTGTGATCTGATCCTAAGACAATTTTTTTTATGTTAAAACCAGCAGTTTAAACTTGAATTGTTTTCTAGCTGGTGGTCCTGACCTTCGTATTGGCAGCAGCATGGTGCGCTCCGACGGAACGTAGTTCAGTCCGCGAGTTGCCCGCGCTCCGGCATGAGGAAGTACATGACGAGTACGGCCAGTATGCGCTCCGGTATATCACTGCTGAGGGTGAGTACCTATACTATGGTGACTGTTTCCTGGCTGTGTGTTGGGAGTTGGGAGCCGCATGGTGCGCCCACGGACCCCAGCGCAGTTCGTGAGTTGCCCGTGCTCCGGCATGAGGAAGTACATGACGAGTACGGACAGTAGGCGCTTCGGTACGTCACTGTTGAGAGTGAGTAGGTATATGGTACTTGTATCTACAGTACAGTCTAACGGCGAAACGATTCTAATAGGACTCTTTAATAATTGTACTACTTACGGCCCTGAAAATTATAATCGAATTATAAACAATACAGTATCTACCTGGTTACCGACCTCGCACGTTCTCGTATCTCCATCTTCAAGATTTGAACTACATCCAACGGACAGTTTACCATCGTCATAAAAAATCCGTTAGCAAAGACATATCGTCGCCTTTGTCTAAGATTACACAAGAAGATCAATTATACATATTATGTACCCTCTGTTTCCAGATACGGTGGTATCCGAACGCGGACGGCTCGTGCCCACCGACAACGGCGGCTGGGTGCTGGAGATCGACGGCCAGTACCAGTACATCGGGGACGACGGCCAGCTGTACGTGACCAAGTACAAGGGCGGCCCGGGCGGCTTCCACGTGGACGCTAACCATCTCCCGCAGCCGGTGCGGCCTTGAACAATACGAGTACAATACAATTTATTAAAAGACGTTTGTAGTTTTATCACTGTAAAGAGGTTAGAAACCTTTAGTATTTTCAGAATACCCTGAAAATAAGAAGTGGTATAGAAGAGCCAGAAATTATTTTGGACTGATTAACATGAATTGCATGTTACAACTTCATTTTTTAATCTAGGTAGAGGTTAGCAATCTAAATCTCAATTTTAGATAACTATTGGATAACTGCCATTCTCAACTGCCTTCAACTGCTATCTACTGCAACTAGTGATACTTTGTGTATTTTTCTCGGGATTTCTTATGACAATAAAATATGTTAGATAGCCTATACCTTACTTTTCCTACTCTACCGACCTACGTACTGTCGCTCTTCATAGTCACGTATGTACACCAACCAATATTACAAAATTTTCCTCGTAAGATTTGTGTCTGCTGATGGTACCCGACGGATTTCTGAAAGGATCTAAGGAGGGTGGCGAGAGGCCTCGAGGATGCGACGGGGCGCGGGGCGGGGGCAGCGCTGTGACGTCACGTCCTATCTCGGCGGCCATCTTGGATTATCTCGTCGCACCTGCGGGGCGCGGGGGAGCCAGTATCGACCCAGCATGCCTGCACATTTTTCAGGCTAAATTTGATAATTCCCGCTTAATTTTTGTTGACGATAGCAGGCAGCATTGTTGGGGAAAGCCTGGAGTATGTTGGATTGTCGGTTTGGAAATTGATTTAAGCGGCATCGGCCGTTTGCTTGCGAGCTGAAAAATATGGTATGGTAGGTATGCTTGTTTGCCACCGTCGTGGTATAAAAAAAATAAGTGTTTTTCTTGAAACAGTTCTAAAGAAATTGACTGGTTTAATATATTCCTTATTATAATTATTTCACTGTCGCCATTAAATAAAACGGTAAAAACTCAGCCTCAGCTAAGAGTCTCATTTATTTCTCTTGTGATCGTACTTCATCTTCCTTAATTCAGCGATTGCTTGAAATCTAAGATTTGAAAAATAAAACATATATTTAGGCAAGGCAACCCCTCAACAGAACGCCTTAAAACTTTTCCTGGGTAAATACTAACTCTCTAAATTCTTAGTTTCATACTTCAGGTATGAGTGGTAAGTCAATTAATGTAAGGAGGTAGGAACAAAGTTTACAGTGCCAACTCAGAATAATTAACTCCAGGAAAAGACAAAATAATTGAACAAATTCACTAAATTAAACTACGCAATACGCCCGCAATTAGCCGTCATAACCACGGAACGTGGGCATAACTTTAACCTTTCAATTAACGTTCACTGACCGTAAACCTCAACTAATTCTGTATTAAAATTCATCCCTCACACACGCTATCTGTCTGAGGCAGTTGGACACGAGATAGCATCTGGATACCCCCTGTGACCCACCCGGGCTGCGGACTTCAAACGACCCCCCCTCTGTTTACGGAGACGGTTTTTACTTATTTCGTTTTACAAAGAAGCTTGTAAGTAATGGAAGGTTATGCTCCCCGGACGGCGGTTTTTGTCAATGGACAAAGTGCTCGAACAGAATATTGCTAAAGAGTTTTATAAGTAGGTACTTACGTATCCTTCAGTACCATCATCACACGGATAAAAACGGACAGAGAGAAGAAATAGCGTAGATCGTGTCACGCGTCTTTGCTAAGATGGTTCCCCATGAATTATTTGTACTTACAGACAGATTGAACTATGAGATTAATTATTATATGGAATAATATGGGAATAATATTTAGGTACTTTCTACCTGTCTTCCCAAGTAGATACACATAACTCGGATCGCTTGTTTGCCAGCACAAATGCCAGCGATCCGAGCCCTTCTTTATTTTACCGCCCTAGGTACGTAATGTACTTATTATTAGATTGCTGTAATAACATTACAATAGCAGGTTTATGTATATAGGTATCCATATCGGTATTTAATCTCTGTCCGAACAGTCCTAATTCAAAAATTATAACAATCAATGTGTTACTAACGACATTTTTAAATAATCAAATCTCGTCGACAAGATAGTGCCGACAAAATTTTCATAGCTTTTGTCTGAATTGAAGCAAAAAACATCGTATTTTACTTTGCGTAGTTTGAAATCGGAAAGAAGACTAACTTTTTAAGACACCCACATGATACCTAATGTGATTTATAACAGTTGGATAGCGGGTTTCGGTAGGTAACTTAACTCAAGGAACTGGTGGCGAGAGAAGCAATAAATTCCGACTGCGGTTACCGCAAGAGGGACTAGAAGAGAATTGACTTCGACTGTAGTTACGAGGATGTTGATATAGGTTTAGTGAACTTGGTATAAGTAGGGAGGAACTTTATGTAGGATTATAATATTTATAAACATACTACAAGATCAATGTCTTGTGTTAAGTTAGAATAAATATAATGAGTTAGTGGCAAGTTGACAGCTTCTTAATGTTATATACCGTTTTGAAATCATATTTATGCACATACCTGCATCTAATCTAAGTCGCGTTAACATACACTTGAGAATCCAAGTGTCATTTATGTGTATACTTCTCCGCTTCTCCGCTGGTTTTAAAATTTTCTTTTCGGATTTTTACTCTAGATATAGTACGGGACAAATACATCATTAACAACCTTAGATTAAAGCCTTACAGATTTTTTTCAATTTCAAAATATCTAAAGGTCATGTTTCTGTTGGGAAACTCGGGTTACGGTTCAGCAGAACCGCCCGCGTCTCCCTTCTACGCCACTACGGCACCCGCACCTTTTGTCATCGCCTTCGCCTACTATTGTCTCGGCTGCGCTCGCTAGGATATTTATTGTGCTTTTTGAAGTACTTGCTAATTTACGGCCACTGTTTGTGTACCAAACTTCTAGATTGCACCGCTCAGTAACATCAAGATAATTAGGAAACTACGACCAAACCGGCATAAATTCTCTCTTCGGAGAGTTGATGGACTATTTATGTGTTTTTCGTTAGTTCTGGAGAAATAAGAAGGTAGATAAGATTTTGGCGTCGGGATAAATCAGAGTAGTTAGATGTAGCTAAGTGTATGAACTCAAATAAACATGATTTTTAAAATTTTAAGCACCATGATACCTAAAGGAGTAAGAGGCAATAACAATTTAGCACGATATTATTTCGGAAAAAAGCCCTTCGGTAAATGTCGGTGATTGAATGAACTGCCTGTTGACGTTTTTTGCTGAGCATATAAAATATAAATAAAAGGTACAAACAACCTAAAACAACACAGAAATCGAACAATTGGGCAGGAATAGCTCCAAACAAAACCCTAACGTGCCCCCAACATAGCCGCATAAAGTCGCACTCACGCGCACAATTAGGTACTAAGAGGCGATCGAGATGTCAACCCTAGAATTCTATTCCCATTAACTGATCATCAAACAGACGTGAAACCATTACTTCCAATAATAACGGATGGTACTGATCTCGAGCTCTCACTTATACTGGTTTATTAACCAACGCTCGTCAGCGCTTCAACAAGGCAAGACCACCATAATGTGCACAGTAAAACAATGGCAGTACTCGAAGCGTGCTGCGCAGCTGCACTGCAGCGATCCGGAAGTGCCCTTCGGAACTGATCCTGGAGTGCGCTGGAGTGGCTAAATGGAGGCACGCGCTGCGCCCGGTGGTCTGCCCACCGTGATTTTGATACTTTTTTGTGGTTAGTATTAAGTGTAAGAAACGCAATCGACGCTGGTCATACGCGGCAATATTTAGGTTTCAGTTGTTTTTAGGTCATACGTCGTGTAAAAAACGCGATGCAACTTTTTTACCTACTGTCAGAAAGAAATATCTATTCAAACTCACATTTTATTATAGACCCACCGATATGATTAGTAAGTTATAGATGTAATTAGGCATAACTGTAAGTAAGTCTTACACCAACTATACAAGTCACTATTAAGTTTGTACCTACTTTGTTGGAACCAGAAAACGACACGTAGGTAATGTTATGATTTTGAATTGGACAGTATCAGAAGATCGTTTATTTTATGCTTAGTGAAAATTTTACATTTAGTAATTAAACATTGAGAACAGAATTTAAATAGAGATAGTTTCCTACGGCCACCGCTTATCTCGTTATCTATTAATTGTCACTACCATATTGTTTACTCACTGTAGTGGCCTAGTGGGTGCTCCGGCCCGGATACACCGGCGAAGGGTGAAGTGATTTAACTACGGCACGTGTTGTCGCGGACCACCGGCGTGGCGGTTATTGTTCCTATTTGGAACATTAATGAAGACCAGTCTTATTAGAGAGCTAAAGCTTTATGGTATGCTTTAAAATAAAAGGGAAAAATAGGAAAAAAAAAACACGTACTTAAGACATATAAAACAAAAACTCTTAAGACATAAGACATAAAACTAAAACAGAAACAAACTGCTCCTGCTGAAAAGTGCTCATGATTCATCAAGTCTTCTTCTTCTTCCTAGCCTTATCCCATTTATTTGGGGTCGGCTCTCCTTACACGGCGTCGCCAGGAGCGTCTGTCCTGGGTCGTCTCGGCTGTTAGTTTTGCCTATTTAAGGTCCTTTTGGACAAGCCCCATTCATGTTGTCATGGGTCTCCCGCGTCCCCTAGGCTTCTCACTCGTCTCTAAAACCTTTCTCGTCATGTAGTCTGGTGGGCGCCTCATGACGTGGCCATACCATCGGAGTCGACTTTCGGTGAGTTTTTCTTGGATTGGCCTCACTCTAAAACTGCCTCTGACATGGGTGTTTTTACAATAATATGGTCTAAAAGAGTTACTCCGCTAGCCCATCTGAGCATCCTCATCTCCGCAGCGTGTAATTTGTCGACGTGTTCTTTTTTAAGAGGCCAACATTCAGAGCCGTATGTCATTGCCGGACGTACAGCCGCCTTATAAACTTTGCCCTTAATGTGAACCGGCATTCGTTTATCGCAAAGAACGCCCGTAAGCTCACGCCATTTCACCCATCCAGCGTTGATACGATTAATGACATCGGATTCGATAGTTCCATCGTTTTGGATATTGGATCCCAGATACTTGAATGTAGTCACTTCGTTCAAAGGGTTGCCGTCCAAGTAAATCGTACTGCGGAGGTTTGTAATACCGCTGAAGTCGCAATGCATTACTTCAGTCTTCTGTCGGCTTACCCGGAACCCACCGTCTTCAAGGGCTACTCTCCAGGTTTCTAGAATGTTTTGCAGTTCTTTTACGTCTTCGCTAATCAAAACTCATGATGCTCATGATGAAAAGTGCACTGACAAAAATAAATCGGAGGTAAACTTTACCGTTAATCTCAATACGTTCCCCTATTTATTTTTGTCAGTGTGATCATTCATGGTAAACGAGAAAAACTAAATCAGATTTTCTGAGAAATAACGTTATGCGGAAAAACTCTCCATGCAACCATTGATTTATTATGTTCGTCGTCGGTAGATGTGGAACAACCGACATATTTTTGATAACTAAATCCAGACAAAAATGTCGAATGTGTCATTTCCGAAATTTTACTAATACAAATTTTTTGAAACACTTTGCCAGCCTCTCCCAAAAATAACCATTTTACACATCCGACATTGTTAATTGGGACCATCATAATGTTTAAGAAAATAAATATAGGTACCAGTGGCGGTGGGTCAAAAATTATCTTAGGCTAACTGGAGCTTAATTCGACTTAAAATTTCTTCCTTAGCTGCACGAAAACTGCTTAGCTGCCTGAAAATTAGGCAAGCCGACGGGAATCGTTTTCTATGGACGCGCCGCTACTATGTAGGTAGGGTAGGTACCAAAGATGTTTCCACTTTCGCTGAACAGAGAGTAGTTTTCTTCAGATATTTATTTTATATTTATATTTATTATGAGCTATAAACGTTCAGCCAATTACCCACAGAAGACGCGACATAGACAGGGGTCGTTGCATCTTTCGCCGTTGAGCGCTCGCCGCCGGCTAACACTAACACTAAAGATAACCTAAATAGTCTCTAAAATCTTATTGAGCTGGGGATTGTTTCGTCGTTTTAACGATATGACGTCGCTCAAGGCGTATAAGGGTGTTTTTAAAGTCTCTTGTGACGCGAGTTAAACGGTGTTGAGATGCAATGAGCAACCGATACCCTTGCCTCTTGTCAGTGTTTTCCTATAAGATTTATTTACCACTCAGATTTTTGTATTTCCTTGTTAGAAATAGGTAGATTAATTTTAGAAAGATTTCTAAATAAATAATGTTGTTTGTTTTTTAAATAAAAGCAATTATAGCGTAATTTTCTTAGGCAAGCCGAAACTAGTATTGGTTAAAAATATCTTCATGAGCTTTAGGAGAACTGCTCGGGCTCAGGTACCCGAAAATTAGGCAACCTATCGGGAGTCATGTTCTATGGACGCGCCGCCACTGCTATTACATACTTAGGTAACTTAATATTTGCGTCACCGTCAGCCCAACCTACGTAGGTATCTAAAAAAATTAAAGGTAAAATAAACTAGTTTTGAAAATTACTTTTAAAGCGGTCCCAATATGATCCAACAAGTTTTCAACCCGTATACGTACTGGTAATAGTATATAGACGGTATTTATCACGGCTACTAGAACATAAGACACGTAGTGGGATATTGATGAGCGTATTGAGCGGGTGGACGGGCCAGCTGGGCGCTTGCGGGGGGGCCGAAGAGTAGTCTCTCATAAATGGAGGGGACATTACCTACAGTACTGCATACCTATTAGAATTTTAACTAATGACTAAACAGATTATAGTCAAATTCACTGACGTGAGTCAATGTGTAAAATTAGCTCTTTAGTCAATCACGATCCTAAATCGTAGGTATATCAGTGTTTTAAGTTCAAATTCAAACTAATATTTTGCTGTTTTATTAGGCATTGTATTAAAATATGTAAAGATGGATTCCAAAAGATATTGACAATTTAATTATTTTTTTTACAGGCTAAAACTATTTAAAGCACAAAAATTCCTATAAAGTATCTGCGAACAAAATTCCAATAAGATGTGATATAAGATTGATATGGCTAAGTATAGTTGCTCGCACCTACCTATTAGATAACTACTATTTGAAATATCGAATAACTAGTGGTTCTGTGAACCGTAGACTTCGGAGAACATAAATAACGCGACAGCAAACTTCCCCCCTTTTTCCCCTCATTTTCCCTCCAATCAAAAAAATGGCGACAATTTTTGGCAAATAAATCAAGGAACGTACATGCCAAGTTTCATCGAAATCGGATGAAATATGCGACCTCTAGACCGACACTGACCAACCAACAAACCAACCAACCAACCAATACACACACATCAATCTGCCAAATCGTCGTACCAGTGAAAACGGAGACGTTCGTCGCCTCGCTACGCTCGGCTCCTCAGTCAATTAGGTACCTACCTACTTTTTAAATTTGCTCAGTTTATAGGATTCAATTGAGATTTTCCTTGTGAAATTAAATTTTGTTCTCGAATGATTAGTGACTAGTATTTTAATACAATTTTTTTTTTAAAGTTTTGACGATCTTATTATGAAATTTTTATTATTATTTTTGACATATACAACATGTATATATTTTTTTTACAATTGTATCAATATATCGCTCTTAATTATTTAAGATAAATTGTTACTGACGATTCGAAAGTGCTTGTTGCTATGCCTACTTGAATAAAGACAATATTGACTTATTTGACTTTGACTTTGACTTTAGGAATAAGTAACCTAGTGTAGTAGTAGTGGTAGTGGCTTTCTTTCCCATGGCTAAAATTACTTAGAGCTTGCGAAAAGGATTTGGCCGTAGCTTGGAGACAATGGAGACCCCTGCAGCGTAATATTGTAAATATGTTATTCTTACAAGACTCGGGATTAGATAAGTATCTTATCGTCAATATTGTAAGAATATGAATCCAATAGTTTGTAAGAAAAATCTGTTTTTGTGTTCAGTATCTGAGTCGCTTAACTTCAAACTCGGATGAATCCATCTGTCAGATTATGCGAATTTGGTATTAAGGAAAGGTAATGGAGTTTGAAGCTAAGCGACACATCTGCCGTAAGTCCCTACTCTTTGGCGCGAGTCCGGCGCGCCGGTGGCAAAGCACGGACCAGCGATTTGTAAGCGCCACGGAGTATTATTTTGTCATTTATACCGGAGACCTTACAGCTTCCGAGAATGAACAACACTCAATAAATAGAAGAATTGTGGAGATCGATTACCCACATAATACCTACCACGTTCACCTGTCTTTTAATAATATTATGTTTCCATATTTAATGATTTTTAAGAACATTAATAACAAAATCTACCAAGACGCAAATATTTTTTTTATTAATAGGTAGGTAGTTTTGGAGTTAATTCTATAAAAACTGGAGTTTTCCAGATGCCTCCTAATTAATGATGTTTTAGAGCTATCATTCCGTTTTAAAAGACTTCCAGTTTCTACACCAGTTTCACGCAGTCTTATTAGAATTATAAAATAATTAATTATATTTTCGTGGCCCGTGTTATTTATCCCTTCTGAATTTTATCGTACCTAATACTGACTAATAGTACGCCAATATTATATTAGGATTATGAAAAATAAGCAGCTTTGGCATCAACATTTTTTCCTTTGAAATTACTCGCAGACTGTTTTTTCCAATTTCTGTAAATGTCAATTTTGTTTAAAAAAAGTAAGAAAAGGTCTCCTTTGAGCATTTTGGCGTAGCATAGCATCCCGAGATCTGATCGCTGCCCTCATTAACCTATTTCAAAAACCCACCCTGTATAAGTAAGTACCTACTGTGGGGTCTGTAGGACAGCGGCTGGCAACCTTTTAGCAGCCAAACGCCACATAGCTAACGAAATTGATGCGGGTCTCACTTCATTAATAATTTGTCAGTCCGACAAATATATGTACTACATATAGTGCTAAAGAAACATTCCGAGTGTTTTTTCTCCACACTAACAAGCATCCATAGAACTCATCGGGGCAGACGAAAAATAATGGTTCCACGAGATGCTGACAGTAAAACTGCGTTCAGTAAGAGATTTTATTGCTTTCTTGGTTGTTTCCTGTATAATAAGTTTAATTCTATACTAAATATATTTCACCTTGTCAAATACTCATGCAAAGAAACTTTGACAAAATGGTTATTGGGGATAAATTATATTGAAACTGAAAATCTTTTGCACCCTGTTTCATAACTTTTTGTCTGTAATTATAGTGTACTTTTCATACATACACGCACACGTATACTCACACACACACGCACACACACACAACACAACACAACACAACACAACACAACACACACTTACACTCGAGTGCGCGCACACACTTATTGGAGTTTTTCGAATTTTTACCGATTAATATTTTCTCTTTCTTGTATGTTAGTTTAATAGCTCAACTTATCCAGTATGTATAATTGTATAACGAACACTTTATTTTTGCATAAGTATTCACGTCTAAAGTTTAGTCAAATGGAAGGTAGCTGGTACTTATAGCACAGGTTTATCCTATTTTAAGCACCAGCGATAAATATTTGGTCAGTGCATCCTATGTATTATAGTTAAGAAATTATGTATACATAGTTGTAATCCTTTTGATGTCAATAAACTTACTTACTTACTTATAAAATTGCAGCACTGCTCTAGGATAATGAAAACAGCCCACTAAATCACTATAAATATGTAGAGAAACTGTAAAGACTCGTTTCCATCGCCCCAGTGTGTAGAGACGTTCTGCGTCAAGGGGTATTTAAGAAAAATGCCCATAGCAGATTTACAACATTGAAGTGATCCCATAGGTGCTCCGTAAACCAAGCACTTAAAAGAGGTTAAAAATCGTATCATCACCTCGCCCTGTTACAAAATTGTCATTAAACATTTCCGAATCCTTGACTGCAGATGTCTACGGCGATATTTAACTGTAAATGCTCAATAGAGCTGAGGGAGAATATCTGCAATAAGCCAATGCCTATTGGCGTTGTGCCTAATGGTCTTAGCTGCTATGCACGATAATAAGATCTTAACCGATCCGATTCTTGCAAGAAAGACTCAACTTATTTCTGTAGGTGTATGGTAGGTGTAATACAATCAAAGTCTCCAAGAGCATGTCGGGTTATGCTCATTGCTCAATGTAGGTATGTTGGGATTCCGGTAGTTGTCTGTCCGTTATAATACATACCTCCCTTTACCGCATACGTAGCCATATATGCCCGTTATTATTTTCAACTCTGTTGACAAGTATTAGAGTTCAAATTAGATTTTTTTTAATATAAATGCGTTAAAAGGTTTTTTTTTTACAGTTTTTGAATTATCGCAAAAAGCGTCTTTGTCTCAGTTAAAACACAAAAAAATACTCTATATTTCTTGTTTTGTCTTGTTCTATATTTCTTGTTTTGTATAAGTATATATAAGTATCCCTATTAAACCCCCTTTAATTGTGATAACGTTCGACAACTATATACGGAACCATATATTAGGCATGGATCGATGCCCTTGGCTCTTGGTCTATTTTTTACGACTGCCTTGTCAACTACACTGGCTAGTTTTAACGGGTGTAAAATAAATTAATTGACCAATATAACCTGTCAAATATATTACAGTTATTAATATTGACAATTAATCGCTAATTAATTCTGAATTCCAAAATGGCACCAAACAAGTTCATCAATGTTACAGAAGGCAGTGTTGGGCACTCAAGAATAAAAGCACTATTTGAATAAAAAATCGTAAGAATGAATGGGTTCATTCAGAGTTGATTTATTCTCGTTAAAATTATTCAAAATAATTTTGTCGGGAATAATTCATACGCGAGATAATTCAATGAAAATAATTTATTCTTAACGGAATAAATTTATTCCTGATTTTTATTTTAGGTATATAATGTTTCGCGAATAATAATGTAATTAGACGAAAACGATTACCATGACTTTTCAGAAAAAGAGTATATTTGCCGCTTTGATTTTAAAACAGACATAATTTTCAAAATCTACACCCCCTAATTAGCCGAAAACGACTACCAGGCTCTCGTCAATCATGGGATTAGGTTACGTAATGGATCCCAGGCTCAATTGAGCCGTGGTAAAAGCCGGGACAAACGCTAGGATGCTGGATGTATTGGTTTGTACCACAAAATTAACTTCATTCCAAATCCAAATAACATTTTAATTGAATCCTAGAATAATCATTCCGTTTTTCATTCTATATTTATAAAATAAGAATCACGTGATTTATTCGAATTCATTTTATTTTGAATAACGAGTGCATGAATTGTTCTTATTCAAATCGATTTGAATAAGAATAAAAATTGTATCATAGTAATTTATTGCCCAACTCTGCGAGTAGGCCTATACTTGTACAAATAAAAAAATCTTCCTTAAGTCTTAGACGAATGAAATTTCGTTTGGTCTTATATGAATGAATGAATAGAAATATGATAGCAACACGATCACACCGATTTGCATATGAAATAGTTATTCTTATTACACATGAATACTCTGAGCAACACAGGTGTCAGATAAAACGTCTATGTTTGAGATTACAGAAAAAAACGCAATGAATTGTGGCTACATCAAATACCTGTTTAAAGAAACAAGATAGCGTCTTTATAAAAGGATAAATTGTGAATATGATCATAATAAAACTGATTTTATAAAGGCTCGAGAAGGTGTGAAGGCATCGAAGGAGGTAAACGTTTCCGATTTCAAAACAACGAATTCGATATCACAATTTTTTCGCACGTTTTATGTCATTGACGGCTATGGGATTTTAAAAGGTGTTCCCAAATAAAAAATATATTAATTTTATTGACAATAAAAAACGGAACTTTTCTCAAACGGGTCGTTTAAATTCTTTGGTCGAAATGGTCCAATATGCTCTTAATAAGTGAATTACAGTTTATACTTTGATTTAGAGCATGGAATATCGAAGCCTTTTTCCAATACCGGTATTTTTTCGATATTGAAATTTCGAATATCGGTTTTCCGATAGTTTCGATATTTTCGATATTTTTTCGATACTGGAAGGAAAAGGTATAATAAACTGGAATAATATAGCATTATAATTCAAAATTGACATTTATTTATCAATACTCTGATTGGTCCGCTCCGCTGACGGGGCTGGCCTATACGGTTATGTTACGTATTTAAAAAACAAATTAATAAAGTTTTGAAATTATTATAACATCATGCCTTTAGGTATGGTGTTTAACGCACACTACCGTCCGTCCCCTACCCCTGACGCTACCCCCCCTTTGAGCCCGAAATGTGTACCGGCTTACAGTTTTCTTTATTTTTTGAGAAAAATATTAATGTTACTAAAATTATGTCTATGAATAAAATTATCTTCATTAAATTCTAAACGAAAGATAAAAATAAAAGATATTTATTCTTCAATTTAGGCACATTACAATGCACTTATGAACGTCAGAGAGAAAAAGAAACTACCACCGGTTCTAACCCTACACCTCTGACCCGAGAAGTATTACTTATTACCGGCAAGAAACTCGGCGGGACTTATTTTTTCAAAACTGTACTACTAATACATAAAGGAATAGTTAGTAGGGAATAGTTTTGGACCTATAGATAACAGGAAAAATAATAAGGAGTCTACGGTCAAGCGTGAGTCGGACTTACGATACAAAATATTGTTAAAACTGTTTGATATAAGGAACCCTCGGAGAGCGAGTCCGACTCTCACTTGACTAGTTTTTTTGTAGATAAAGTAACAGCCTTTTATTTGATGATTACTTTATTTCAGTATCTATGGTAGGTAATTTAGAAAATAACAACTTGATTCATTTGGTCAACGACTGAGTTTTCTCGAAATTCACCTAGCTATAACGTGAATACAGTAAAGCCTATCGAAAAAATGTATAGAACCTTTTTTGTTTAGAATTTAACTAGCGACCCGCCCGGCTTTGCACGGGTGCAATTAATACATATAAACCTTCCTCTTGAATCACCGATCTAAGCATACATAGGGACAGACAGCAGGAAGCGACTTTGTTTTATACTATGTAGTGATAGTGATGAGTTAATGAGGATAATTTTATTTATAGACATACTTTTCGTAACATTAATATTTTTCTCAAAAAATAAAGAAAACTGTAAACCGGGACACATTGTGCTCAGGAGGAGGGGTACGGACGGTAGTGTGCTTTAAACGCTACCTAAAGGTATGATGCTATAATAGTTTCATAACTTTATTAATTTGTTTGTCTAACCCATACATTGAAAAATAACTTAACCGGATCATAAAGGGACATTAGCCTAGTGTGGCTTTCACTCGCACCTACGGGATTACCCTCTTTCGGTCTCGCTCTCAACTAGCTAGGTAACAGGTAATTGGTTTTCTGATAAATTAGTTAGTCTTTGTCCTCTGGTGCTTGTCCTCGAGTCCAATATCACGTTTTTAAAGGAAACAAAGTATTTGGATTTGGTATCACAGTACTCGTATAGTATATTGATACATACGGTACCCATCTTTTGACTCCTATAACAGTTAACGTAACGCATTGCGTAAATAAAAATTAATAATAAAAATGTGAATATCGAAAATATCGAAAATACCGGTTTTTGATTAATGTAATATCGATAATAGAATATCGGAATTTCGTCCGATATTATCGAAATTTCGATATTATCGAATACCGGTATCCATGCTCTACTTTGATTGAAACCGTACAGATAAGCAAATAATTAAGTGGGGACCTATGTTGTAGCTATTTTTATATTGTAGCTTAGTTTTCTTATATACGCATGTGACACTAGTCTACTGTACTTAATTCCACAAATCTATTAATTTATTTGATTGAAGGATATCACACGGACTATGGCACACGCGTCGAAAAAATAAATCAAACATTCTTCTTTACGACGCCCACCATTAATAAAACTCTTTAAAATATATTTAATAATGTCCACAAAGGTATGGAGCACAATGCTCGACCCATAAAGGGGCAGCATTTATTATGGTGACAATATATCGAACACAAAAAGATAGTGTGACAAAGACGCGTACTTTTTAATAATATTGTCATTTCTCAGCAGCAGTGGACTCTTTCAAAAAGCCATAATGCAATAATTTATCTCTTTATAAGAGTTTTTATCTGTGGGAGAGTGCGGGCGAGGCCAGGTGAGCACGGGTTAAGCTTTCCTACTGTATGAACTTTTATTAGGATTAGTGATTCCATAGTAACCGAATAAAATAGATTACACACTTTTTTATAATTATAATCAAGGAATATCATACGAAAATAGAATGAGAATTATGCCTATTCTGTAATGTGGGTTAGTATAATAGCCATAATAGGCAGGTTTCCCTGCCTTTTATTACGGTATTACCTACTCTTTAAAGGCGTTTTATGGCGGCGCCAAGATTTTTTTATAAATACATGAAACGCATTTTAATTCGAATTTATTGTATTGTCGGAACTTTGCAATTTGTCGGTCAAAAGTAGTTTCCTCATAAAACTAGAGTTACGGCCATAGACAAAACGTAACACGCCTATTCGGCCTTTGTCCGTAAATCGGCGTGGAACATTTTCGATTACGCAAAAAAGTTAACGACAGTTTATTTTCGAGACAGGGTTGACATCGGAGCCACAATAAAATCGATGAAATATTGAAATATTCAAGGGGCATAGCGACTAAGGGCTATTGTGACAGAGTTTGCACAGGTAGTCGCTCGAGGGCGCCTATTTGGGCCCCTGTTGTATAATGCTACAATAGCTGTCGAGTAGCCACGCGTGTACGCGAAATGCCGATGCAATGCCTTTTTAATTTAGGTCTTTTGTTTGGATAATTTTAATTGTTTCGGTCTTTTCCATTGTGGGTGAACTCTGTGAGAACTGCTACTTATCTACGTAACAAGGAAAAATAATCCTAAGTAAGTTCCTTCCCTTACCTAACTCTAATTAGTGTGGAATTTTAAAGTTGGCTGGTGATAGATATAAAAAAAAGACGTAGAGCTAAATATATGACGCGCTTCCATGAAGGGATTGTGGTAGACTTCTTATGGTATTGTTTTGTTAGGTATATATATTTGCTATTAACTTTTGAATAGTTCCGCAATATTCCCCATGCTGGACCTAAATTACGTACCTAAGTAAAGCGGCCCGTTTTGGAAAAAAGAATTTTCCTAAATCAATTTAGTTGTATATGTAATTAACTAAATGTTGTTTCATTGGTGAGCTTTTCTTGTAACTTATGTTTACTTTATAGTTATTTAATATTCATATTAACATTTCACATTCATTGTTCAACACTAAGAGACAGGCCAGTTCAGCAAACTCACCTTCATCCGCATCTTAGTCATAGACACTCGTTGGGTCACCAATCAAAAGTGACCATCGGATGAAAACAATAGACTATCCAAATTTAAAAGCCAAGCAGGTATGTTGCATTTCTAAATCACCATTCGCTCTTACAGCGTTGAAATAAGGTTTATATTCAAGGTGGAGTTTGGGGATATTAAAATTAATTAAGGCGGGCCGGACCGCCCGCGCGCTACCGTCCCGGCGGGGCGTCCGGGGTCCCGTGACAACTTCATGCAGCTTCCCAGAACGCCCGGGTGACGGGGTTACGTAAGTACTTACCTATTACCTGTGACGTGACGCCAGATCATGTTATCTTAAAATGTCCTAGTTAGGAAAGTGCATGCATCTAACTAGACACATACGTAAGTAGTTTATGCCCTAGGTCCCTTGCTAAACAAGCAATCTTAGTGCACTTAATTCTTAACTACGTAAATATACTTAAAATTCGTTTAGCTTACCTAATAAAAGCCATTGTTTTCTTATATTATCTTTAGAGTATTATGTAATATGTTATACTTACAACAAGCAAATTTGGTGAATTAAATATCACAGGTAGATAGGTAGGTCGATCTTATGTTACGTATATATATATACTTATTATAAACTCCACGCTGGTTAAAAACTGACCCGTTCTGATAAAGCCAGCCAAATAACATCTTCTATATCTGGTTCACGTACTTATCATTTAATTTTCAATAACATCACTCAATTCCCGAGTGACATTATCGCAAAGAGAAAGAACATTGTAACTCCACATTCAGCCTCTTCTAAAGTGGTCTTCTAATAAGGTGGTTTTATTGAATTATAAATAAACAATTACATTTTATCACCACGTAATCCTTGCTCGGCTGCGATAACCATCGGCTTCCGATCCGAAAGCCTCCCGTGTTTACAGTTTACCTCTAATTAGGCAAATTATTTCTCTTCAGAGGCCACGGCTATAAATTTTTAATATGATTGAGAAATTAAGATTAGCTAGGGTCTTAAGCTCAAAACCTCAAATTTGTATGCACAAGCATAAAATTTAGCACACTTGTTTATTGTCCCCAGAAAACCCGATTAAGATCGGTACCCAAAGGTACCCCCCCTTCTGGCGCCGGGGAGGGGGGGTTAAAATACCACTCCACCCGGCTTCATTCAAAAAATTCTAACAGTTCACGTTTAGCTAATAGGTCAAGTTTGGTATCATTTTCGGATAAAATAACCACGTAGAATTCGTTTCTGGTATAAGAAAATGCAATTTACGAAGTAATTTAAAAAAAAACATACGAATTTCGAAAATCTCAACAAAAATTTTCATATTCCAGTCATCATAAATATAAATTTGCTAGTTTTTTTCACAATTTAAAAATACAATATTAAAGCATATTTCACGTAGATTCAAAAAAATATAACATATGAAAACTTTTACTAACAGGAAATAGCATAAAAAAAATATTTTACGTCGCGCGTCGCGATATTATTTTTGCCGCCGTCGGCATCCGCGGTCAAAATATCCAAATAACGCACTGTGGATAGGTACCATGTAAACTTGTTATTTATTGAAATCAATTGTATATATAACAACGATAAAAATTGTACCTGAAAAAATGTGGTATTCCGTCAGAAAAGGGACTTTTAGTATAGGAGTTGTGTGCGTAACCTCTTTTCCTCGTGCTAAAATCTTGGCTTTACAAGTGGTATTTATGAAGCCATCAAACGGGTCCTTGAACCAGTTGCTAGGAAAACAGCCCCTCTGGACACGAACAGAGCTATAATTATGGATAGCCAAATGCAACTCGACCGATGGGTTGTACAGTATACAAATCTCTATTCGAGTCCAGTTGATATACATCCGGAGGCTATCCAAAGCATGCCCACACTGGCTGTTATGACCGAGTTAGATAATCTTCTGCCTGTAGAGGAGTTTGCCAAGGCTATTAAAAGGCTGACGTGCGGTAAGAGTCTCGGCGGAGATGGCACCCAACCCAAGCCGAAATAATAGAACTCGAATGCATGCGACCACTTGTGTTGTACAATCTGCTGTGAAAATGCTGAGAAGCGGGAAATGTGCCAGCTAGCAAGTTTTTTGGCCAAGTCGTTCTTTTAAGACTCCAAAAGCTTGCAGAACGCGTTTATCCTGAGTCGCAGTGTGGCTTCCGCTTCGATCGTTCCTCAGTGGATATGATTTTCACACTTCGTAAAATGCAGGAGAAGTGTCGTGAACAAAATACCCCCTTGGTTATGGCTTTTGTCTACCTTAACAAGGCGTTCGATACAGTCAGCCGGGCTTATACACAGCACTCGAGAGCATTGGGTGTCCATCAAAGCTTCTGAGGCTAGTTGTATCCTTCCACGAAGGTATGAAGGGCACAGTAGTTTTTAACAGTGCGTCATCAGCGCAGTTCGATGTCTACAGAGGAGTGCCACAAGGCTGTGTCTTGGCTCCTACCCTGTTTGGTATATACTTCTCGCTTATATTAAGTACCGCTTTTAGCGATAACCAGCAGGATATCCATCTGCATACGAGGGCCGATGAAAAAATGTTTAACAAAAGTCAAAAAGAGACCTCGAGAATCTTTTCCTCGACAGTCTTCTCTATGCCGATGACGCAGTCTTCGTTGCTAACTCCAGTCCATGGTGAGACAGTTATATCAGGCTTGTTCCCTGTTTGCCATGTCCATAAATACGAGAAGGACTTCCGGAGCTCCCTCTATTTCCCTCAATGGCACGCTTTTAGAAGTAGTTGACAGTTTTTGCTACCCAGGGTCTACCGTAACGAACAACCTTTCGCTCGATGCAAAGGTCAACATTCGTATCGGTAGAGCGACAACCACATTCGGGAAGCTGAGTACTCAAGTATGGCAAAACAAACTTCTTAGAATAAAGACCAAGATGTTAGTCTTTCAGGCTTCCATTTTAAGCATACTCTTGTATGGAGCTGAAACCTGGATGACGTATGCAAAAGTCGAACGTCGTATAAACCCTTTTTACATGCGATGCCTACTTAAGATTTTCGGAATATGGCAAGACAGGGTGACAAACGAAAGGGTCCTAGAAATTGCACAGCTGCCTAGCTTGAAACGCGTTTCTCAAGCAGAGACGACTGCGTTGGCTAGGGCGGTATGTGGCCAAAAAACTTGCCAACTATGCTCAATATGGAGATACCGCGGTAATTGTTGCAGTCGCCGCGGTCACCTTTCCCTTTGTATAGTGTGATATTGGCATCACGCATATCCTGAGGCACATTTTCGGCTTCTTAACATTTGCACAGAAGATTGTACACAAGTGGTCGCATGCATTCGAGTTTTATTATTTAGGTTTAGGTTGGGTGCCATCACCGCCGGGGCTCTTACCGCATGTGAGCCTATTAATAGCCTTGGCAAACTCCTCTACAGGCAGTAGATTATCTAACTCGGTCATAACAGCCAGTTTGGTTTGGGCATGCTTTGCACAGCCTCCGGATGTATATCAACTGGACTCGAATAAAGATTTGTATAGTGTTCAACCCATCGCTCGAGTTGCATTTGGCTATCCGTAATTATAGCACCGTTCGTATCCAGAGGGGCTGTTTTCCTACTAACTGGTCCAGTGACCCATTTGATAGCTTCATAAATACCACTTATAAACCCAAGATTTTAGCACAAGGAAAAGAGGTTGCGCACACAACTCCTATACTAAAAGTCCCTTTTCCGACGGAATACCACATTTTTTCAGGTACAATTTCTATCGTTGTTATATATACAATTGATTTCAATAAATAACAAGTTTACATGGTACCTATCCACAGTGCGTTATTTGGATAATTTGACCGCGGATGCCGACGGCGGCAAAAATAATATCGCGACGCGCGACGTAAAATATTTTTTTATGCTATTTCCTGTTAGTAAAGGTTTTCATATGTTATATTTTTTTGAATCTACGTGAAATATGCTTTAATATTGTATTTTTAAATTGTGAAAAAAACTAGCAAATTTATATTTATGATGACTGGAATATGAAAATTTTTGTTGAGATTTTCGAAATTCGTATGTTTTTTTTTAAATTACTTCGTAAATTGCATTTTCTTATACCAGAAACGAATTCTACGTGGTTATTTTATCCGAAAATGATACCAAACTTGACCTATTAGCTAAACGTGAACTGTTAGAATTTTTTGAATGAAGCCGGGTGGAGTGGTATTTTAACCCCCCCTCCCCGGCGCCAGAAGGGGGGGTACCTTTGGGTACCGATCTTAATCGGGTTTTCTGGGGACAATAAACAAGTGTGCCAAATTTTATGCTTGTGCATAAAAATTTTAGGTTCGACGTTTTTATGTGGCTTAGGATCCTCACTAGATCAGAAATCTATGATTTAAGTGCGCGGTTATGACAAGGTTGGTATTTAAACAGCGGATGTTGGATGTAACTGCGTAATATTACATGTTTTTGTGGAATAAACTAACTATAAAATGTCACAAAACTAGATATATAAGTTCATTATATCCAGGCAGGTTTTGTAACCTTAGATGTGTAATGTAAAATGTTACAACTTATTTCAACTAGCCGCTTTTACAATTAAGGTTTTAGGTAAAATTAGATGAGCCTTATTTATTGTAAAGGAAGTGTAGGAACCTAAAATGAAATACGTTACCCTATTAAAACCCTGGTATTGCAATTGCACCAAACATTTCATAAAGTATCTTAAAAGCTCTATTACATCAGACAGAAAGAAAAGGATAGAGTTGTCATTTTAAAACAGTGTAAAAATCTACACAAACGAGACACAATCGAGTTTCCGTTAGCGAATTACGTAAAGGATAATTTAAGTCATGGTTATAGTTCTATAAGTGACCGCTAGAGGCTCTGTACAAATTCTCCATACAAATAATTTACAAACTCGATTAGGTGTGTCGACTTGGGTTATTGGCAAAGTGATGGTAGTGACACAGATATGTTATTGTCTCACGTCTAAAAATCAGGCCTCAAAATACAGTTAATGTTAAACTTAACCTTTAAAGTTTTTCCTTTGTCAGTAGTGGAACCAAAGTAAAGTTATTCCGTTCTAGTGGCTATATCTTTCGAATCACATCGCCATCGCTGCCTTATCACGCTATTTACCAATCTGTCACTCCAGTTGACTAGCATACTAGCTGTAGCCGTATAAATATAGTGTTTTACGATGTACTAATATAATATATCTTTACGATGTACCTATATATAATAATTATAGTAGGTTAGTACCTACATTTTACAGCGTGCTATTGTAAACTATAGGAAGCTCTGTCACTTGCTTTAAATACATTTGAACATTAAGATCTAAAAAATCGTACAAATTGGTGATTCTTATGTGTATGCAATGAAACACTAAAATCAAAATGATATTTCACAGATCTGAATAACTATAAGTACCTTTAAAAATATCGTATTCACGTTTAATAGGTAGGTAGGTAGGCAAGGTACCTATATATTATATTATTATGTACCTAGATACTAATTGACCCTAAAAAGGTTGATGTTTAGGTATTTTTTGACGTAAATATACAGACACTACCTATACGTTAACGTATCTGACACCTCATCACTGGCATTTGTAGTAGTGTTGTTGCTACCACATCTAATGCGTTAAACGGAGGGCTCTAAATGATTTGCGTACGTATACCACCCCAGTTATCATTCGTGCCTAATGTTATGAGCTGTGACCAATCTCGACCCCTAATACAATTATTATAATAACTTTCTGGTTAGGTTCGCATTTAGCATGCTTACTTTAGAAACCCTTGCTGTATTTAAATAAATTGTGACACGAAAAATTTGCAAAAACATTTGCAATAACTTAATTAAAACTTAAATAATGCTAGAATCATAGCCAAGATTATAATAGGATAGATAGGAAATTACGATCACGCATCGATTTTACAAGACGTGCCTGGGTCAATCGCAGATTTTTTGTACCGTTGATTTTTCTTAATCGTAACGAAACTGAGAAAATGAAGAAAAGTAAAAATTAAATTTTCTTCATTTTCTCAGTTTCGTTACTATAATTAGCCATACAAATGTATGGCTAATTTTCGTAACGAAACTGAGAAAATTAAGAAAGGATGGGACAAAGGTACAAAAATTCTGCAATTGACAAGTGTAAGGTACCTAACAGCGTCCATCGAACTCGATTCCCATCGACTTGCCTAAATTGTAGCCTGTTAAGTACTGCAGCTTATGAAGAAAACGAAAGCCTTTGACGTAAAATATTTCACTATTTTATTCACGATATTTTCCTTTCATAACAGGATCTGAACACTTTTTTTGCTATGAAATAGGTAGACACCTCTCAGTGGCGGCGTGTCCTAACTTTCTTAGACAAGCTGGAGCTTAATTTGGCTTAGAATGTCTTCGTGAGTTGTAGGAAAACTGCTCAGGTGCCTGAAAATTAGGCAAGTCGACAGGAATCGTGTTCTATTTATGGACGGGCCGCCACTGGTTCCTCTACCTATCTTGAATCTTCTACCTTAACCTTTTTAAAATGAGCATGAAAATAATTTATCCAATTTTTTAACTATAAAGTGCAATACTAACGACCTTGTTGTTTGCTAATTAATATATGGGTCTGGGTATGCTAATTGTATCCAAATTCTAAAATAAAACGTAGACTTTAATTAAGTACTTAGTATTATTACAAGCACTTTACCGACATACTACGTCGTGGCTTGGCGTACACAATAATTACGCCTATCATATCTTCCATTCATTGAGTTCGCAAAATTATTGTTCGAGACACAAGCGGCCGCTTCTCACAATTAAACTGATCATAAAATTGAAATCGCAATAACAACATCACGCCCAAACGATTAGAAAGTGCCGTAATCTTTGTCAACGTGTTAAACTTTGACCGAATTATCTTGTCGGGGCGGTGGTTCCCATCGTTAAATTTGTTCATATTGTAATTAATATGGGTGTTGTTTGGCAACAAGGCGCGCCGTGGCAAATGGTAATAGAGCGTGGAATCGCTGCCGGGCGGAGTGGTCTACCGCCACTGCGCTGCCATTTTTTTGCCAATAGTTTTCGGTAATTAAGTGTACTTACACAGTGTACTATGTAGTTTTCAGGGAAAAGAATGAGGATATGGTTAAACAAATCAAATGCTATTAAAACATCTAGTAGCTACCTATGATGTTTTTGATTTAGCCAACATGTAAGTATGGTGTTTTTTTTATTTCACTGACACTACTTACAAAATATCAGTAGCGTCAGTACATTTCCTAAGAAAATAAACATCAGTTTACGGCTGTGTCCGACAGGAGGAGGATTGTGTTTTTAAGAACCAACCATTAGAATCATTGCGTCTAACAGCGTAGCTCTAGGATTAATTCTTAACAAACACTTTATAAAGACACCCGTATGTAGGTAGAATATTAGGCAAAATATGAATTAACTTACCATTTGTGCAATTAAGTACCTACGCTTATCACTGGTAAAAAATAGTAATAGAAATAGCAGTGTCAACGCCATAATAAAAAGTGTTTACAAACGTATACAAACACATTTCCATTTACGAAATTGGAAATTAACTGCTATTGAACCTCCTCAGTGTCGGTCTCGTGAAGTGCTATTGTAGGCCCACAAAGCATCGACAACAATACCTAGCGGCGACAAATAAATAAATAATCACTGCAACCAAAATAAACTGCAATTGTCCGAGTGTTGGCAACTTTTGCTTACAGTTTGCGATATGGCAACAAAAGAAAGCAATAAATCGTAGAATGTGACGCGTTACCGCAATTGTTATGCAATTTATGGAAAATTGTTATAATTTATAGGCGTGAACTCTGGGAGAATTACCCAATAATATTTACCAAATGAGAATAAGGCCTATTCAGAAATAATAGCTTGGTCACGATGCACAGGCGAAGGGTACTTTACTTACGAATGTATTAAAAGAATTTGTAGATCACTGATTACAGTGATTACGGCGAACTTGATAATTATATTCTGACAAAATTTAATATAACGAGTACAAGTTAAACATATATATAATAAATAATGACTTCTTTATCTTATTGCTATAATAAGCTCCAAATAAAATGACTACTTATAATGTACCTATCGATATGAGGAATATAAAAAGTGAAGGATAGCTCGAACTAGTTTCATCCCTAGATAAATATAGAACCATATCAGTTGCCCATGGATACATATATAAATTGAACTAAGTATGCACTATTAAACTATACGCTATTATGACAAGGTTCTACAACTTCTATAGTGGCCTAATATCAATGAATTTAATATGAATCAAATTGGTCGACTGTATATACCTTTATAACCTGGCATGTGCCTGGCCTGGCATTACGCTCAACTCAGGAATGTGTAATATAAAACTAAAACCCACAGGTAGAGCCTTGTGGAATGTAACGAAAGTGAACATGGAACTAAATAGCCCAACTTGCAAATATTAAAGCAAAAAACACTTGAACCTCTTTCCCTTTCGAGGCATCATTAGCTGTCGCTCCCCGCCTCCCGCTTATTCATTATCTTGTCAAAATATTTCGCCGAATTTTACTTTTTTTTTCAATTTTGAGGGAATTTGTTCAATTGTTATTTTACAATGCGCAGTGACATCTCAATATAGATACAAAGAGAATCATTTGTCATTGTCCATTAGTTGATATTGTTTGGTAACTATAAAATATATTGACCATAATAATATATATTGTACCTACACTATAATCATTTGTAAACGCGTGTAGTGTGTGTTAGAATGTAGCTAAATGTTTTAACCTAAATATTTTAGTGCAACTTTCGATTTATTGTATTATTTTTGTTTACTTAGCATACATTTCACATTAAGTACATACTTAGATAAATTTTAATGTCGTTCAAGTTCATGTGAGTTTGTAAAAAGCGTCATCGTCACACTAGGAACTTAATTTCTCCATATTCCCCTACAAAATCTTTCGAAGTGTGAAAATACTATAATTATCTACGAGTGTGAACTAGACAAACATGTATACGTAAACATTTGGAATAGAGGGTACCTACAGCATAAAATAAAAATCGCATTGTAATCCGGTATTGGCTCGAGATAAGGAGGGCTTGTGACAAGGCAAGAATTATGTGCTCCAGAGGGCAATTTTTCTTCCCCGGGATTTATTTCCGTAATTTATAGAGGATCCGCCTGTATCTGGGCTAACCCTGCCGGCTCTGGCCCACAATTAAGGCTCGCTTCAGGTACCTGATAATGAAACCCTTAATCAATATCGATTTAAGTAAGTTCTGTTTGTCAATATATTAAGATATTGCAAATAGGTTGCCGGTTGGTATCTTTACATTTTGAGAGAATGTTGTTGTAACTTTGAGTCTATATCATGATGATACGCTCATTTTTATTTATAAACTAGTAGCTTGGATATATGGTTTTGCTTGATATGATATATTCGCTGATGAACTTTTGAAAGCAATTCAGGTGCGAGCAGGGGCGTGCTCGTTTATTGATTTCATTTTTAATCTCTCCATCAATCAACCGCTGGTTGCCGAAATTTGAAGCGCAATTTTTTCGCCAAACGTGCTCCGCCATGAATTGTCGACGACAAAAGTGTCTGTGGCAGCGAAGCGTCGGCAGTCGTCTTAATACACCCCCACCCTCGACCGCAGTCGTAAATTTAGGGTTTCATAAAACCAGATCCGAGATAAGACACAGTGTAGAGCGTCCCGGATCAAATGCGAGCCTACGATCTACCACTGTAGACAATAAAAATAATGCTGGCGCATCTGCGGCCGCATTCTCCATCACTGCCACGAAATTTGTTGTTTACATAAAATACGACGCGATAGCGATCGAGGATTCACCAGAAATAGTGATGAAAAAATGTCACTTTCGCGCGAGAATACGCACTAGCCACGGCAAACGGCAACACGACACCGCGTAAGCCTACGGAAAAAATGAAGCTGTCAAAAGGGCAACAAAAGCGCATTATAATCTTAACAGTTTCTGAATTGCTCCAGTATTATGAGGCGTGTATTATGCCTTTCAGCCAGTGTAAGGATATTTGGGCGCCTTTGTGGCTCGGTATTGACAAATAACTAAGATTTACTTTTAAACTAAAAGTAATGGAGGATTAGGATGGCGGCCGAGTATTTTTTTCAGTTGAACGCTAAGGCTCGCTGGCGCCAGTGGTCGATATTGCATTATGTTGCTGACGGCGATTCTTGAGCGGTGTTAGTAGCAACAAAACGCATTGCGAGTACTTCAAGTGGAAACAAAAGCATTCAGACCTTAAGAAAGTGAAGTTTGCGTAACGAACAATCCAGGGAATGAACAAGAAAGATCTAGCTGAAGTTTTTCAATGGGATCTTCTATCTGAACTTTGTTCACATTGCATAACAAATGCATAACATAATAGTTTAAAATAAACCGACTGATAGATTTATATACCGGTCTCTTGTATTGTATCATTTTGTTCACGGAAAAAAGGATAACTTCAGCCAAAAATCCAAATGCAAGAATATTATTGTATAAACATAAGCAGGTAAATATTAATTGTCTTGGACGAATTAAATATATTTAGCCCAAGATATATTTTAGTCAAAGTAGGCGTAACATACGTTTAAGCATATATGTTCAATGGTAATTTTTATATACGTAGGTATAGGTACAAAGTACGAATGAGATATATGTAGTTTTGTAGTTACTTTTTTTGGCTCGCAGCTTAGAGGTTTATAAATGACTAACTCTTTAAGACTAAGCTGTTCCTGAATAAGTTCATTATCATGTTTTTAATCAAGCAGGTGTGTAGACTTAAGTATTGTTTAAATAAGTAAGTTGTTATTTTTTCATATTGTAACATATTAAAATTAACATTACCTACGTGTAAACAAAGTACTGGATAACATAATATAAAGAATAAACAGGATATGTGTGTTCTAACTGTTCTAAGCTACAGGTATTATGTGATCAAAATTGATATTTTTTTAAAGGTGTTCTAAAACATGCAAACCATTTCCCAATGACGAGTTAGCCTAAAGGGTTGTAGGTGTCCGTGGCTGGGACATATATTTAAAGCTTCAGTAGATAGGGGTGCAATAATTTTGACAATGACTAGCAGCCTTACGGGGGGCGTAGGCGCGGGGGGTGCGGGGGGCAATCTGCGCACTAAATCACGCTACGAATAAAATTTATGGCGCCGAGATAAAAACTCGCAGCTTTTCTCTTTTACGTTCCTTCACCCCCTCCGAACCCCTCCTCGCGGAAAATCCATAGGGATTTTTCCAAGTGTTCGGGCGTCGGCGTATGTGGGGTCGGAGCGATTTTGTTTTATGCTTATTGTCCGTTGCGATGTTTTGTTTGGTAAGTTGCACAGATAAGGGGTAGGTACGGAAATTGTCTGCTCCACTTCTAGATACATTACATACATATTTATAGGGATAGGGACCAAAAGCTTTTGGATATCCCGTACTGCTCTTATAAATGATAGATTTTGATCTTGATCTCAAACAGATTAGCCAAAGAAATCTTGCTTAGTTAATATCACAACAAAGACATTACCTAGAGTACCTACAAGGGTTTATCAAGCGTGGCAAAGAGTCCATACTTTAAATAGGATCTTTGTCCACAGTTATTATTTAGATAAATAAGTATTTAAATAAAATGTTGCTATTCCTTTATTCTGCTTCAACACAGGGATAACTGACATTAGGACTGATTTCTGCACCATACAAAAATCCAAAATATTATTTCGAAGTTACCAGTTTCAAATTAACAAAAAAATCCTACATACTAAAAATATTTACAAAAAATAAAAACGTGACATCTCAACAATTTTCGTAGTTCATCAACGCTGATGTGTCTCATTATACAAAAACATATTTATAATAATACAACGAACAGCAACCATAAATATAAATAACATACGTGTTATTAACATTAAGGATACGTAGGTATATTTTGTATACAATGAAAAAAAAACAAGTTACTAACGAGAAATATTCAAAGTCTATCCTCCTCCATCCTGTAGTTAGACACTCCTACAGAGTCTACCGACGATGATGACATTAATGACTCAGTAATTCATCGTATCTAATTATTATGATTAACTATATACACTTACAAAAATAATAAATGTAATTAAAAAGTGAATTCGGCTTTTTAGAATTGTCTCTGCAAGAAGATTGATTCAAAGCGCGAAGTTAGGCCAACTGAAATAAATTGTCAAAGGGTTAACTTTATGAGCCACAGTAGGTACCTACGGCCGGGAAGCACCCGTCCTATACATTTAAAGGCATTTAGGTATAATGAAATTCAGTTTATAAGTATGTAGAATTGATATACCTATTTACTTAATTAACCTACTTGCTTAAACTTGAAAGTTTTCATCAACGATAAAAACACACGTCAATTTTTATTTAGTTTAGACCTAAAAAAAATCAAATCTGTGTTTAGATATAATTTGTAATAATCGAACGAGCGGAGCGTAAGCAATGCGAGTTCTTACAAATAACTTCTGGCTACTGGGACGTCTCGGCATTTCGATGGCTTTTTGATTTTGACAGTTTGTTGGACGATAACTTTAGTTAGGTAACGTTTTTCTGATCTTTATGAAATTGGTTGGAGTTGTAGCAGCGATACATACAATTTGAGAGTTCGTTTATGAGCTGGATCGATCAATAGCTCTCCAAATGAAGGAAAACTTAGGGGAAATAATTCGTGTATAGCTGAATTTTGGTATAGTTGTAGACAAAGGTGTCTTACACAACATACCAAAAGTACTCATGGATAAGGGTGCCGCTAACGGGGAGAGGGGGGTGTAAAGGTCCCCTTTTTTGGCTTTTCGTAAATAACTCAGTAGCGGTGGCTCATACGAAAAAATGTTCTTCTACTTAATTAATCCACAAATAATTTTCTACAAAAAAGGTTCTTTACACTTTTTTGCTGGGATCAATGTATAATGAGATTTCGAGGAAATACGATAATCACTTTTTGAAACTTTCGGAGCTATTTTTTTCGAAACTATTAGTTTTGTATAAAAGTTGTTTTAGAAAACCCATATTTATATTAAAAGACCTATCCAACGACACCCCAAACACTAGGGGTGGAGTAAAAAAAAGAATTTACCTCCCACTTCATGTGTTCGGGAGGTACCCCAAAAAACAATATTTTTCAGATTTTGTTTTAAAACTTTGTCTGCGTGTTCAAAACACATACTCATACGAAGTTTAACTATTCAAGTACTAACCATCACTGAGCAGGTTGAAGAGGGTATTTTTTTACTTTTTATTTTTTATGCCACGACGGTGGCAAACAAGCATACGACCCGTCTGATGGTAAGCAGTTCCCATAGCCTATGGACGCCTGCAATCAACTTCCTAACCTTATAGTTTCGCTGTCCGTTTGTCCCAGTCTGTCCGTTCACGGCTTTGCGCAGTGATGGTTAGTACTAGAATAGTTAAACTTCGTATGAGTATGTGTTTTGAACACGCAGACAAAGTTTTAAAACAAAATCTGAAAAAAGATATATTTTTAGGGTACCTCCCGAACACATGAAGTGGGGGATAAATTCTGTTTTTTAATCCACGCCTAATGTGTGGGGTGTCGTTGGATAGGTCTTTTAATATAAATATGGGTTTCCTAAAACAATTTTTAGACAATACTAATAGTTTCGTAAATAATAGCTCCGAAAGTTTCAAAAAGTGATTATCATATTTCCTCGAAATCTCATTATACATTGATCTCAGCAAAAAAGTGTAAAGAACCTTTTTTGTACAAAATCATTTGTGGATTAATTAAGTAGAAGAACATTTTTTCGTATGAGCCAGCGCTACTGAGTTATTTACGAAAAGCCAAAAAAGGGGACCTTTACACCCCCCTCTCCCCGTTAGCGGCACCCCTATCCATGGGTACTTTTAGTATGTTGTGTAAGACACCTTTATCTACAACTTCACCAAAATTCAGCTATACACGAATTATTTCTCCTACCGAGCAGTTAGTGGGCTTCCTTCGGTGAGCTACAAGGGGTGGTGAACTTAGAAGGTGAAAAAAAAACTTCTAAAAAAAGAATCTTCATATGGATCGTTTGCAAGTAAATCGCGAGTTCTCAGTTAACTTTAAGTAAGTATTTAAGTTGTAATGGATTGTATCGGAATTTTCAAGCAAATTCTTATATTCCTGATTCAGACAACGTAGATGTATTGCGTTGTTAATGCATTGGAATTGTATTGAAGTTGGATCGTGTCTAAGCGTGACTTAAAGTTTAGGATCGGCTCATTGACATATATTATGGCCTCTACAATCGGCGCAATTTTGCCACAATTGGCAATTTTTTTTTAGTGCGCTATTTCGAGTCGAACGAAATCAATCGATAGATCAAAAACCGCAATGTATTAAAAATCGCAGGTGACTAAGTCGCTTACCTACGTTTGTAGAGGCTATACTTATTCAAATTGGTACACATATTGAGACTAGCTATTTTTGTTATTGTGATTGTTTCATTACATGCATGTTGTGATTTCTGAACAACATAATTAGAACAAAAAGCTTTGTTATTTTAGTCTCAATTAACTTGGAATTTTGAATAACGTTATCTTGTAATTCAATCAGTAGCAAAAAAGATTAAAAGGATTTATTATCATGACGTCAATTTTAAAGTCACCAACATTCAAATGAGAATTATATTCTTGCGATCGTGCTCCTTATCAAAAGTGTCATGAACGAAACTGTTCTACACGTACAGTAATTAAATATTACTAAACTTAGCTTCAATTCAACGTTTGCTTTGGTTGCGCAAATACCTACTTAATTTAAAATACCACTGAAAAGTAAAATTTTCTTGTCGCGTATAATATGGTATGGCGTCTTAATATAAAGATTTTTTTTAACAAGGTGAATTA
The DNA here is from genome assembly GCA_911728535.1 of Pammene fasciana. Lineage (NCBI taxonomy): Eukaryota > Metazoa > Arthropoda > Insecta > Lepidoptera > Tortricidae > Pammene > Pammene fasciana. Next base: position 9,095,780 of record OU452279.1, read on the forward strand.
AACGAGAATTTCAGGAGATTAGTAATATCAGCACTATTACATTCTTCATTAAAATATCTGGAGTCTGCTCGTAAAGAGAAGTGGCGTAGTTTATATGGGAGCTCATACATTCTACGACACTCTTTCCGAAAAAGTTAAGACTGAAATGACAGTGCCATAGACAGTAATTTCGATAAGCCCACCATTCACGCGGCGAGACTGCGACGACGGCGCTCAAAAGTCATGAGTTGGAAAATCTGAGGCATTGGAGATTAAACCTCACGAGCAGCTGCCTCCGTTTCCACGAGTGTATAAAGCCTCGCCATTCAATCCGAGCGACCAAAATTCGCAATCCCAGAAAAACTGTCCTGTCCCATCACCGAACTCCCTTTGTCTTTTATCTATCCTCAATCAGTGTTTACATATTTAGACGGCTTGCTCCACGTCATAATAATGTCCCTATTAGAGTACAAAGCGAGATTTTCAAAGAAGCAACAGCAAAAAATGACAAAAATATCCACGTCGGGCGCAGAGACTACACGAGCAAGGCCATCTGTGGATATTGAGACCGTCTCACACGAGATAGCTTATCGGTCGATCTTGACTCGGATTCTGTGAAGAAAAAGCGAGAGAAAAGGCTCCTATTTATAGATGAAGAGCCATAGAGTGCTCAGCCACAATCGCATTACCTCGCCCGACGTCAGACCTAAACGATGATTTGAATTTCCATTGTTTATGGTGGCAGACATGTGTCAAAGTTCGATTGGAATTTAAATTCGGCTTCTTTGTTATTTTCTCTTTTTGTTGAGTTGTAAACACGGGACAGTGATGTTCCAATTTGGTTACTTGCTATGCTATGCTGATGGAAGGCTGGTATCTATGACTTCTCTCTTGTCGGGATTATGTTTTTGACGTCGGTATGTTCTCCTGTGAATTGTTATGAATCATGCTCCAAGTTAGCCAGTTGATTGTTGTTTTTTTAGTAATCGTTTCCCCATTGGAAGTGCTTTAGGTACTTACACAAAATTACCTCCAAGACTGGCTGTATTTGCGTATAGCTGTCCCTGCCAAGTATATATGTTTGTTACGTACTTATATACATACACCCGCCTCTCCTAAAGACGGAATCATAAAGACATCAAAGGTCGCAGAACATCTGCTAAATTACCAAACTCGAGTCAGCAGCGAGGCGAGGGCCCGGCACAAAGTGACTACCATTTTGTTCCGACACTTTTCAAAATTGGAACGTGACGGTTGCAAGCGCTCTCCGCACTGAGACAATGACATGAAAAGGAAAAATGTAAACGGCCCTATTTAAAATAGGACCATTGCGGCAACTCATATTTTATATCACGGTAGCACTGCAAGCGAATAAAGTAGATTACGACGAGTTATTCTTAGTGCATAGAGTTCAGAACTGTGTGCAGGGAAAGTAGGAGTTGCGTCATTTCACCGACGAGAGCGGTTAATTTGAAAGTGCGTTCTTGAACCCTTTCAGAGGCATTGTATCTTTGTGCGCTTTGTACGGGAGATGGTTTATCTGCGTAGGGAGGTACATAAGTGCTGTTTTTTCATTCTGTAATGCTTTTACATTTCAAAGGGGTTAAATATTATTCAGTCTGTCTGGCTCGCCGCTTAGAAAACGAGTGGGTGTCGCGGGACCGGGAAATATTATTTTTAGAATTTTAACGCTGTTTTGATTCTACTTTAAGGCACGCAATAAATAGGAGGTAGTGTTTTGCAGGGATTGCATTCAATTGTTTACAATTATACGATTACGAGAACGATAAGTCAAAGATCTTGTTGCAAGTAATAATAGCGGCATAACTTACGAGTAAGTGTAACTTACTCTGTTTCATATGTTATAACTGTGAATGTATCCTTTTTGAGGTGAAAATAAACATATATTTGATTTGATTTGATTTGATTTTGAATAGTGCCATTACTTATTGCGGTAAATAACAAGATGTTTCATTATAGGTAGTGCGTTGTTGTTGATGACAAGACACGCTGATTTAACCAGAAACTACTAGCATCGTATTCTAACTTTAAAACTGTTTAGACATGATCCAACTTCAATACAACTCCAATGAATTAACTAACTAACTTAATTACACTATACTTACAGCAAACGCCTAAGAAACGTCTGAATTGTATATCAAATTTTGCTGGAAAATTATTCCAATTGTATTGAGAGTCCGCATCATATTGATTTGTTCTCCCGTAATATTAACTCAAACTGTTAATTTATCTTATTTTTATGTCTTACAGACTGGATAAATATAAGGGCCCACTTAACGAACGTTGTCTGAATTGTTTGGGAGCATTTTATATATTTGTAGGTTTATTCAAAACAATTTATTGATGTGATTGAACTCATTCAGTACCTATCTACCTAACGTATTTACCAATACCATATACTTTCGATATTGACTGTAAGTTGTTGATATATATGGTTGTCTTATCTGACCAATTTCTACCCAAAACCCTGTATACAATCAACTTTTCTTAATCTCTTGAAATCTAGAAGCAGTTATCTATTTTGTTTTTGAATTTGGAATCCTTAAGGAAACATACACACTAGCCAAATCGCAAAACACCAACATCTCTCCATAGATGTAGCGCCCGCAAATCCGCCCCACTAACCCCTCAAGACATCCTCGGTGATTTACACACCCGCCGTAAATCTGTCTGGCACAACACTATCTCGAGCGGTAATGGTCGTAGCACAACACTAGCTAAGCTCAAAATCTGCTTACTCTAAATTCAGTGACTTAGTCAGCGAATGCCTAGGGAGGTAAATAAAATTAGGGTTCCTAATCCAACATTAGGCCATGCAAATATTAGTTAGGTCACACGTTTAAGGTCAAGTATGAAGTCAGTAAAGCTTTGTTTGTACATTCTACTGAGAAAACGCACAAATTTATTTGGGTAAAGTAAATGCATATGGTTCCGCAGACTGTAGGTACCCAGACTTTTGGTTTGGGGATGTGAATTGTGAAAAAAAATCGCTGTAATCACTGTAGTATTATAATAGATTTCGGGAGGAGGGTGGGGGGGACAAAATGTAATCTGTTATTATGTTGTTGTCTAACGTTATTTTAAAATGTTTTTGTGATCTCGTTAGAATATTAGTTTCATGGCGCATTAGTTATACTGTAATGTCATGTAAACGTGTTGTTTGATTAAATAAATAAAATAAATAAATATGGTGAGAAAGTGTAAACAATATGCATTTGATGTTGAGTGTACTTTAGGTGGTGGTAGAATTAATATAAGCTGGTTTTAATGATTGCATATCAACGTATATTTTTTAAACTTATTTCCTTAGGTACCTTACATATGCAGAGAAAATCAAAAATATTTTCTAGTGTAAAAACTATAAATCCTTCTATAGGTACCTACTAAGTGATACCAGCCCAAGATTATTTGAAATTCCCGCCAAAAGATTGTGTAAAATTTCAGTGGTCAAACTCTATAAAGATAGGTAAGTGTACCTGGTCTATCCATCACCTCAATCTTGTAATAAAATGTTCCCAATGAACCTATTAAATCGTCAAATCTAATATAATGTCGGCTGGAAAATTATTCCGATACAACTCCAATATAAGTAGGTACTTACAACCTACAACTGCAATAATGGTTGGTTCATGTGTTGCGTGTTGGAGTTGTTTGTCTACTTATTTTAAATTTAGAATAAATACGTAGGCATTTCGTCATAGAGATCATAATTTTGATTGGCTCTTTTGGATTCAGACCTTTTTAAATTTATTTATTCCAGTGATTTGCTACCTATTAAAAACTCATATAAAGATAGGTGTAGGTATCTAAGTAAGCTCTACCTAATTCTTGTATTTACCTAATACTTAAAACTTTCGCAATATAAAGTAAGTTGAGTAATTGCTCAGATGAGTGCCTAATAGGCAAACTTGGTAAAGTGCTTAACTTTAGCTCTATTAGAAGTATCTCTCTGATATATAGGTACTACTTGGGCAGTTCATTCCAATTATACAATAAGAAATACTTATTCAAATTGGAGCACAACGGAATGTGCCATCACTGCCTGCTGAAAGAAATGGAATGATACCTTTACCTACATCGATGTAAATTTATGAAAAAAGTTGGCATTTCCATTTATGTAGAGAGTAGAGTAGAGACCCCACCATGACGTTACTCCGACTATTTTTGTTTAATATATGTAGGTAGAGTCTGTTTATAAATTTCATATCCGAAATAATAACTATGATTTATCATTATCGCACAATTAAATTTTATTTTAAGATATGTCATTAATAACTCCGTGACAGAAATTAAGGTATCTATATCTATCAATATCATTAAGATAATATTGTTTAAAATTATCCAGCATCCATGACAAAATTATAAAAGTGCTTCCATTGTAACCACCGTCATCCATCAAGCGCGCCGCGCGACTAAACGCACACTATCGCACTCCCGCCCAAAAAGAGAAAAAGAAAATTTAAAAAGCAAACACTCCCATTCCAACGGCAAACCCCGCCCACTTAGGCCGCCCGTGGGTGAAAAGGACCAATCGGATCGCGGGTAGAACCGAACGGCGGTTGGAAATGCCGAGAGCAGCCGAGAGAGGCCGATCGTGCGCGCGAACAACAAAAAGTGTAGGGACTGGTTTAGTGTCGGGCCGCGTCCCAACGACGCCGCTCCCCGGTCGCTGTTCGGTGCGCAAGCGCATACTTCACACTGTTTTGTTATTCCAAATTCAAATTACGAACGGATCAAACAAAAGATCCCAGTACTTGTGTGTGATGAATTTTTAATTGATGAAAATGAAACTGCAAACGGAATGGAGCGCATGATTTCAGTGTGTTTTCTATACTCAGTGATAACCAGTGATTGTGATCGACTAAGTGATACGCATTTGATAAGGGAAATTAAGGTATCTATATTATATAAACATGATGAAAATAAAGTACGATTCCATGTAGACGGTCTTATCGTCTGATAACATTCAATAGACAATAACACTAGGAAGAATGTTGAGATCTACGATCAACTTTCAGTATCATTTTGCAGATCTTTATCTGGTGTCATCCATATTAAATAATAAGCTTCCATTGCTAATTAACTGCTTGTTATTGATAGTAGTAAGTTAATTATAATTTTATATCGGTCTTTATTGACGTACCTACCTACAATCTTTTTTTAACAAACAATTGTGTATTAGCACACTTGTATACCTACCTAAATAATACACATAATTATTACACGTAAGCTGTATAATTTAATATTATTATATATACAATATAGGGTATGGCAAGGTATAAACATAAAAGGTATAAACTGTATACCTAATTGAGCTACCTTTTTGCATGTGAAGTAAGCAAAAGGCAATGTAGAGTCTTGCTTCTGTGCGGCGCCCGACGGTAAAGGAAAATGAAGTGTAGAGCTAAAAGTGGCAAACACGTTTTCAATTGTGTATTAAATTTGATATTATTAAACGATATGTATGAGATTATTATATTCATGTTTATAATAATCATGTTCACCTTCAATCACCTTCTTATTTTTATACCAAATAATTTCAATAAGCATCACATAAGATTTATTTATGTAGGTAATTAGTGATTGTGCTAGTTTTCGTCCACATGGGTCAGTTTTCCGTCCATACTTATTTATACTCAAGTTTATCCCAAAATAAACGCTTATTTTTTAAAAATCTAGTATAAAATAAACTACCAATACCTACCTACTTAAATACAAAATTTGTTGAACTTTTTTTGTAAAAGTTTTCCCATATATAATAACAGTTTATTCACCCTATTAGGTATTAATATTATAGACATTTTCGTACCACAAATTATGAAGTAGATAAAATTTTCATGTAAATATAGGTAGGTACATATTCTTTTTAATTTAATTTGGGCATTAATTTAAATAGGTACCGAAAACCGTAGGTCTCTACCTATCAACAGTCAGCACTTGCAGCTAACTGGTTGATGATGATGAACAAGCTTGCTAGAGTACCTAGTGTACCTACCACCGTACCCGTAGGTAGGTTACATACCTATCTACAACATAGGTATAAGGATAAATGTGATTTTGTAAGGATAAGCAAGTCTATGTTTATTATTGGAGGATAGAGTTTTTCATTCATAAATTGGATACCTACCTATGCAATTCTGCAGCTGATGGTAGGTATAGTACTTACCTATGTAGTACAATTAATATTTTTTTTGCTTACTCTAGAAATATATACCTACCCAGGTGGGTATTAACAGTATAAATACCGAAAGAAAACTAAATTAGTATTTAGGTATTTAGACCAGGTAGACTAGGTAGGACGTACATACCTGCATCCGTTATAGCAACGACGGTAGGTAAAGTAATTTTTTTTAAGATGTCGGAATCTTACTAGGGATTTCTACCTACAAAGCCGACATCTTAAAAAAATCTTACTAGGTAGGTATAATACTTAAACATTTTATAATAAGTAAATACCGACCTACAATTCCAAAGCAAAAAGTTCCAATAACTTGTAGATAACGATTTTATCTTAGCTTAAGGATAGAGATAATATAGGTATCAGAATAAATCACGACAGATATCGATTATTTGCGCAAACAGATTATCTGTGTACAAATAACAAGTGTAAAAAAAATAACAGATATGTGACAATAATAGTTGTATAAAAATGTATTTAGTAAATACAATATAGGATCAAATAGATATGATAGACCTATCTCTTAATCTATTGTAACTAATATAGGCAGGTAAGGTACCAAGGTATTTATTTAGTTTTAAATAAAGGTATTGTGCGTTAATTTAACGCTTTAATTGGATGTAAAACATTAATTTTAAATGAAATAGAGTTCTAAATAAAATACTTAAGTGCGTTGGGGTAAGATAGAAAGGTATTTTTTTAGGGGTAAGATAAAAAGTAGTCTGTAATGCTCCGGAATATGGACGATTTTTTGTCTTACCCAAAAAAAAACCTTTCTATCTTACCCCAACGCACCTATTAGGTATGATTCATGCGTCTGCATTAGGGCTTCTAATATCGGTATTCATGTAGGACAATAGGTAATAGGTACCTACGATTACCGGAACTGTTCATACAAAAAGAATACATATAAAATGTTCATAGGTACGTATAAATAAGTTTAGCCGTAAAGGTACTGGATTAGGTAGGTAGGTACTGAACATTAGAAACACTACCAAAATAAATAATAAATAAAATCCACCGAATAAAGTGCTTAGACATGCTAGATATTAATGACATAGGTACCTAGGTAAAATTAATGAAACGTTTGAAAACGAATACAATATCTACAAGCTATAGGTAGGTCAGATTAATAAAAAGTTTGAAAACGAATACATTCTCTACAAGGTATTTTTAAATAAGTACTTAAGTAAAATAGGCAAGTGCAATGATTTACCTAGGTAATAAAATGTCAACTTATCTATCTAATATTGACAGATGGACGGAATTGTCCGTCTAAAATGAAATGCCACCTAAACTTTATCTACACATTTATCTACACGTGTTTAAAATGATTAGCGTAATAGAATAGTCGTAAGTAGTTAGGCATTTATGTGTATACCTACGTAAGTAGGTAGTATGTAAATACTAGGGTGGTTAGGTATGCTAGTTTCCCGTTCAGGTCGAGTTTGCCGTTCCCCTGATTCAACTGCTACAAACAGGTAGTATGGGAAAACTTTTTAAGCTCAACAAATTTTGTATTTATGGTATATTCTTTAGTAGATTTTTTAATGGTAAGCTTTTATTTTTGAAAAAAAAATGTAGATAAATAGGTATATAAATAAGTATGAACGGAAAACTGAGCCATGTGGACGCAAACTAGCACAATTACCCTACATAGAACAAAATCATTACAAAAAAAGGAAATAATCTACCTATTCGAGATAGAAGAAGACAACAGGTTGTTGTACTTGTTGTATTTTAAGTAGGGACCTAATGTAAGTACCTACCTATTATTTAGGTTAAACTTCATATGTGACGTTTTCAAGTCAAAGGGTTGTTACCTAATAGAGTTTATATTTTAAATATTTTTTTATGGCAGTAACGCCTTATTGATAATCTTTTAGTTAAAAATGGCACAATGTCATGCCTAATATATATATATTACCTACTTAGGTGCCTATTATATGTAAGTACAGTTGCACACTATATTTATAACGGGTAAAAGGTTTGGTCGTATTCTAACATTAAATTACATACAAAATACATTAAAAACACAATCTATCCCCAACGTAACTCAAACACACTATAAATAATAATTAACCAATATTTGAGGAATGGGCAATGGCCGCCTACATCCTTTTTCAAGCAAGTGATCTTTCAGCTCTAACAATTCAAAATATTTGTATGCCAACAGCGACTCAGTTATAAATAAACTAACGATATGTAAAAGCTATATCGAATGCCAATGTCAATGTCATCCCACAGTTTTCCGAGAAGCCGCTGAGGTCCCTAGCTCGCATTGGTCGACGAACGCAGTTCCAAATTTGAATGCGTAAGATGCGCAAGCGCTGATCGATTAGATTCCGATAAGCTTGTGTGTTATATAATGTTTGAGACGTCCGCCGGATATCGCTATACAATTATGATTTATAAATCTAGCCTAACGGGAACAAGACTGCTCTATTGGCACAAGGAATTAAAATACATAAAGATAACAATTAAGTTATACTACATATGTGTTACCCGTTACACACTTGTGTTAATTAAAGCTACGCATGACATTTTATTTGAGTATGAAAACAAAACAATCAAGAATATGAGTAGAAAATTATACAAAACAACAAAATAAGGTAGCTATTATGAATGATTTAAAACGAAAAGTTAACTCGGTTCAAAAAATTGTTGTTTATTAATGAAACTGGTTGGTACTTTACCTACCTACCTATTTAGTCTTGGTTTTATGCAAACCCCACTCAGTAGTGACAGCTAAGATTGGTTTGTGTCAATTAGTGGTAATATTTTGTCATTTTTCATTTGACGTCTCCCAAAATGATTGGCATTTAAGGTAAATTTATAAATAGGTAGGTGCCTATTGTATACATAAATTATGTAACAGGTAGTTCATTGAACTCCAAGGTTTATAAATACAATGTAAACATCTTACTATGTTTATAACATTTTATAATGTTAAACATGAAACCAAACCGATCTACAATACCCTTTCTATTAATAAAACAAAAAGAACCATAAGCATAACCAATTAACCATAATAGGTTCAAAATGGATGATTACCGTTTTAATCCGCCGATGATCGTTCCCAACAATTAATCAATATTCAAACAATCTGCTAAACACCAATCAATATCGTATTAAGCCTATTTCAATATAGAAATAAATCAATGACCGTATAAATTATTCAAGCCGTTTAAGGCAACCGTCTCAGTCAACTTTAAATTGTCTTTCATCAAATCATCAGATATTAGCAGTTCCAAGTACAAATTTCTTGAATAGTAAATTTATAAGTTTTTTAACATTATGTTACACATCATATATGTACCTATGCCTTATTGAGAAAACGGTGTTAGAAGTTTCTCCCGGAATAGGGTGATTGTTCTAGTTTCCTGTCCAGGTTCAGTTTACCGGGCCGTCCAGTTGATTAAACTGCTCCAAATATATGAGAAAAAGTTTTCAAGGTCTTATCCATTTATAGTTTATTCTTAAGTAGATTCTTCAATTTTTAAGCTTGTATTTGGGAAAATACTTGAATATAAACATATAAATAAGTGGACGGAAAACTGACAACAGTGGACGAAAACAAGCACAACCACATCACATGTCTGATTGGTTTATATTTATGATGAACTTTGATAGTTTGTGACCAAGTGTCCATGTCCTAATCCGATCTGAGTAAACTTCCAAGTGTGGTGTTAAGCAGGCTTACCTACTCTTTGTCCAGAGAGTGCTGAGCCTATTATTATGACAACTTGAAACGATTATCTTATGGCCGATACCTTTCTGCTTTCTGACTCATCAATAGTGACAGAGATAGGTTTTAATAAAAGTTATGTCCGAAAAAAACTTAATAGCATAGCACTTAGTAGATTTTTTATGGTTCACATACTAGCAAATTTGGTATAGGTAATTGGTTTATTTATTTATTTATTTGGGGAATCAACAACTATTAATAATATCAATCAATCAATAAAGATAATAAAAAAACAGAGAGCTGAGAGAGCCAATCAAAGGTCAACAAAAAGCACCAGCAGCATCAACATCATTATACCAAGACACAATTGGTGGTTGATAATTAAGTATGCTTTGGAATAAATAATCGAATAGCTTTACTTTAATACAATACTGATTTTGTTAATAAAAGTAATGAATTCCAAGCCAAGTCGTTTTTTCGTGATAATATTTTATACTTAATTAGATTCTAAATACATTAATAAGCTGTCCTAAAATAGTAACACATGTAACCGAGGCGTTATTAAGCCACGTGTGCCGCTATCAGCTTATTAAGATTAGGGATGCTCCAATTAAGATAATTGATTCTACGGACCTCCCGTCGGAGGAACAAAAAACAAGATGAAATTTATGGTATACTTACTGTGTTTACTATGTTTGTTTAAGTGGGGACATTCTACCTAGTAGGTAGTAGGTAAGTTTTGGGCAACTTAACTTACCTATGTTAAAAAATATTATATGGCCAACATTTATTTAGGTATGAGATTATTAGTAAAAAAATAATAGCCACAAAATATTGATTTACTAGGTATAAACGTGACATTGTTACTAGGGTAATTGTGCTAGTTTTCGTCCACATGTGTCAGTTTTCCGTCCATAGTTAATATATATTTATATTCAAGTTTTCCCAAAATAAAAGCTTAAAATAAAAATAAAATCGTATTCATTCAATAGGAAATAATGAACAATTAAAAGATTTCCCATATATTTGTTGCAATTTAATCAGATGGATGGTAGACTGAACCTAGACGGGAAACTATCATAACCAACATATTTTTTTAACCTATTGGTGCTCATTAATTATGTTGCATTGTCAAATAACTTCATAGAAATAGGTTTAGAGGCAATTTAAACATGTTTTACGATGCCTAATAATCGTAGTGACCATGAATTGAATTTTTTGTAAACACAAATAGAAATCATCAATCTATGCAATTTACAGTCACTAACTGTGTAGGTATACTTTTCGCTGTTAAAATTCACTTTAATGCCAGTCATATTTATTTATATATTTAATAGTAAAAAAACTGAAAAAGATGTATATTACATTTCTTAAGACAATCCGTACTCAGCCAGTGTTAAAAATGAGGTTGTTGACTTAAAGTTAAGTACTTAATATATCTTTCGTTTGACTAAATTAATTCCAATCTAGGAAGCGCATGAAAACCTAGACATGGCGTTACTGTTACTGAGCGCAACACCGCGACGAGAAAATAATCGTATGCATAAAATAATAAACAATTTACGGCAGTGGGTGTTAAATCACAATGTTTATCATTGGTATCGAGTTATAGGTGATCAAGGATGATTTATGTAGCGAGATGGGCTACTGCTTAGCCCTGATCACTCGATTGTGATCACATCCGATACTGCGATCGCGCATCGATCACACGGTACGCTATCGCTATCGCCAGCGAGAGGCTTGGGCAAATGAAGCGATGCTATAATAGAGCATTATGTGGTCGTGCATAGTTTTTAATAAATATTTTTTTAAATGGGGTACCTTACCTATCAATTCTGCGTGCAAGTTTCTAAATGTAGGTAAATAATTTTGACATAGGTTGACTGACGTTAAGAATGCTCGCCGTTAATACATTATCAGAGTACGCATATTTAGAATTGAAATAAATACCTACCTATTTAGATATGAATGGCAATGACAAATTTTACCGATATCTTAAGGTTAGAACGTCATTGCTCCTGAAGAATGAATTTTAAATTTAACAAAGCATTATCACTATTATCAGGCAGTTATTATACTTTATATTCGGGACTTTATAACTTTTATCAATAGATATTATGAAGATAACACTACCGAAAATGTAATTTGCGATAAAATTGTGATTTCTTTTCTATCACCATATCCATTCTGTTTCCAGTCGATCGTCAGATAACGTTTAAGTAGGTTGTGATTTGTTGAATTGAATTTATTTTCGACCATATTTCTTTGGACAATATCCGCACGATAGGATCATATTACTTATCTGATCTAATATTGGTAAGTGTTTAGTGTTTGTCTCTATCAGTACAACACAACCTATGCAGTCTTTACGAGTAGGTACCTACGGTCAGGGACGTTTATTGTTGAGTCACTTTAGGGTTCACTTTACGTTGGACAATTCTTATAGAGTAAGAGTAAGTACTTACTTTATGAATAATGTTTAGTAAAACAAAAGAAAGTAGCTTTAACTCAACAATTAAAGTCCGTGTCTGTACCCACGCTATGGTTTGCTATTTTCTAACTATATGTAGGTATTGATATACATTTTTTTTTCAATAAAGTTCTTTGAAAAGAGTTGTAACAAATTTGAAAACTTATATAAGAGTATTTTCTAGCGTTAATTCATATTAATCATATTACTAGTAGGTAACTAGTACCTAAACCTAAAAGTTAACCTTAGTCATAAGTTTAATTTTTATGATTTCACTAACAATTTTTTTATTTATTTATTACAAACGTGCCTATGTAGATCTAGCAATTCTAGCATGGTAAATGACGTCAGTATCACTTGCGTTGCGTCTAATGTATGGATTGACGCAAGTATTGGGAGCACTCGAATGTTATCTGCTGTAGGTAGGTAACTAGGTACCTACCTACACTCGATCTCAAGTCGTGTGAACTTTTTGTTTTCATATAACGCACGATGAATTTAGTAAAATTGCTTATTCCTGCCATTCCTTTTGCAGGTAAAAAAATATAATTTTCTATTCTGGGGCCCTGTTTAATGAGAAACTACATAATTCGATTAGAACTTAAAACATATATTTCTTTGTACAGCTTACATACTCGTAGTCTAGGTTAATATTAGGCGATAATAAATTATTCTTGGGCGCATTTTGAATTTTGTGTTAAATTTCCATCCATTTATATATAAACAAACAAAAGATAGAAATTAAAAAATCTAATAAAGAATAATTAATTATTTAGATTTATTTTAGTTTTAGTTAGTTTTATTTGTTATGTTTTCATAATTTGTAAATTATTTATAAATAAAATTAATATTGGGGACTACTCAACTCACTTATAATCAAAAAGTCATAAAGAATAAAATATAACTAAAAGTTTAGTCAGGTGGACGGCAAACTGAACCTGGACGGGAAATAGGCATATCTACCCTACCTATAAGTTTGACATAACTAACCACAGAAATGTTTTAGGTAGGTAGGTATTGAATTTTTTCATTTGATATTATTATGCGTTGTTTTGCTCGTTCATCCTCATTATCGAACGAGCGGGGAGCGCAAGCGTAAGCGAAGTGTTCTTACAAACATTTTGAGAGTTTCTTCGATAACTTATTTGTTCTGATCTTTATTATAAATAAATTAAAAAATAGAGTACAGAATATTGCATGGTGGGTAAAAAACGTAGAGCTCTAATTTACTTTAGCAACATTGTTCGCTCAGGGATGAATTTCATAATCGTATTTAAATTACTTAATCTCAGTGCTTAGAAGTCACTGTGCATGACATACCTAGGTATGTAGATATAAATTCTAGTGCTGGCGAGTTTTTGCAACATGTTCACAGTTATGTTTAAAAATTGTTTGCAGCTAGTTGGTTAGTTATTTAAAGCGAATGATAGAATCAAAAAGTAATAAAAAAAACACAATAAAACAACTTGCTTATTAACCTGTGCAGCCTGGATTTTTGTAGTATAAAAAAAGTCGGGTAAGAAAATACCCGAAAACCAGGGTTATTTAATACTAAAAAAATCCGGGTTGCATTCTCTATTTGAAAATAACAACAATAATTATGAGCGCGAAATTACATAACTATAAAAACCTTTAAAAATATTAGATAGGTATCTTTCTCAGTTATATTGTAGATCTCCCGAGGATATTAGTTCCTCGTGTTTTTCAGCGAAAGTAATGAGAAATTACATATTACATATGTGCCTTTACATTATAAGATAAATTAATAAATATCTTATAATAGAAATCTGCAAGTGTCAGAACTTTATGGTCATAATAAGAACCAAAGTAGGTATATACAGGGTGTAATCTAAAACGTGATACAAGATAATCAAACCTGAATCTATTCATGATATTGAACAACTTTTACTATGGGAGCAACTTTGTAAAAAATAAAAAAATTGAGCTGCTCCATAGAAAAAGTCAAGGATAGGTAGACGAAAATGTATGAGAAGTTAATTTTTTTTTTTAATTTACAAAGTTGCTCCCATAGTAAAAGTTGTTCAATATCATGAATAGATTCAGGTTTGATTATCTTGTATCACGTTTTAGATTACACCCTGTATATAGTTTAATGACTGTATAAATAAGAATAAGTGTTGATGTTGATAGACCACGCTTATTAAAATTCAGCTATTCGCGAAACCGTGTAGGTACCTGGATTTTATTTCTAGCATTAAAATATGAAAAAACTCTGTCGGCCATTTATTTTAATGCCCGTGTTGCTTTTAAAATATATGAATAATTCTCATCAGCTGTTGCAATTAACTACTTTCGGTTAATTTTCTTAGTCATGCGACTATTGTTCGCTTAAATTGCAATGATTTTTAAAACATTCGCTTCGCGTTTTCAACAGCGCCAGTTAAATGTTAATCGCTTACAAATGAAGGTTTATAAACCAATACTAGCCCGGGATCAGAATTTCCTGGGCTCACTGATATCTTTAGGAATTTAGTGGCTATAAAAATCACAGCTCCGTTCGCTAACACCGTTTAATGCGCGTTTATCGCTTATCGCCGCGATATCGACTTGTTCGCACAATCAGTTAATCAAAGTGCAAGCGGCCAGATAGCGCTGACGACTTTCGATAAGGCGTCTATATTATCTTAATTGATTGTCTCTTTTTGACAAAACACCGGCCCGTGAATATTATTTTAGTTCTCTTTGAAGTTGCGCAAGGACAAGTGGAACAGTTACATAAACGGGTGACACCAAATTTATCTTTTGTTTCAGATACGGGGTATGGACTGGCCTAGCACGTGAATCTGCCCGCGATGTTAGCACTGAGTTCGGTTACGCGTCTGTAATCGAGTCACATTAGACTGACTGTTGAAATGCGGATAGGGGAGCGGACTTATAGTGTGTGTGTGTAAACGCGATGCATGGTTTGTGAGGTCGGAGCAGCGGTCATGGACATGAGCGGAGAGGGTGGCGGAGCGGGCGCGGGGGCGGGCACGCTGCAGCAGCGGTGGTACGACAGCCGCGTGAACGGCAGCCCGGCCGCCGGCGACGTCAACTCGGACGCGAACGGGGACGGGTTCTTCCACTCCCCGCTGGAGGGCGGCCATCACAGCCGCGCCCGCTACTACCATCAGCAGATGCACCCCTCCTACTCGGCCGCGGTCAGCTCGCATGGTAAGTACACCCTAAACTACTTTTTGACTGTAAGAAATAATCTTGGAAATAATCCTCCGACATGTACCAGGTAGGTAGTGTAGGTACCTATTGTATTTTCTGCTATCTTATGTTTATACAAAATGTTATGTTCAAACAAATGTTTTCTTTTGCTTTGGACTACTTACCTAGGACCTAAATAGGTACCTACTGTAATTTTTCGTATAGCTACACAGATAGTAGGTATTCAAACATAAACGTTTTACGAAACCCTGTTTAGCCGCTGTAGCGAAATACCAATTCTTGAGGAATCCGAAGCCGAGCAGGTCCTACCGCGGTAGGCAGCTTCGAGTCTTATCGTACATCAGACTATATCTCTTCAAAACTCCTCAATTAATTCAACGGCCGGGACAACTCAAACTCGCCATTCTGTAGGTGACAAGTTAGGTAAACACGATTTAAAATGGACCCGGGTCCCTTAAAAAAATGAGATGCGTTTTGTTTTTTCTTTTGAGGCTTAATTTTATGGAGGCTATAAAGATTTTCGTGGAGACAGGTGGCTCTTCTTTATAGTTTAACGACTCGGTCGCGCACGGAGGAAAGCTCATCTATAGCGGGGTGCGCAGAGGTCAGATTAGCGTGGCCGCGCGAGGGGACGATTAGAATTTATTTAGCGGTGCCTCGGTAGTGATGTGACAGTCAAGAAACTGTGTCATTTCTCGGAATCGGAACAGGGAATTGATTTGGTCGCGTTCCCAGCAGTTACGTGTGTTGGTTTATGCGGGCGTTTGTCGTTATCGTGTCGTGTCGAGTGTCGGGCTTCTTGTCGCCCTGATTACATCGGGATTTGGTGAATTCATTTGTGAAGCCCACGACCGGTCACTGGTCACTCCATTAGGTAGGTACACGTTATTGCTCGAAACATCGATTTCCATGAACCGATTAGGTCAACTTTGTTATTTAATCAAACGTTTTCCAACTGCGCCATGAAAATGTTTGAGAAGCTTCAAGATGGTGGATTATGTCATTGAAAATTGTCCTTTAAGTTTCTTTGTTGATGGCTGCGCTGCTCAAGGAGTGATAAACAGTATTTTTTAGTGTAGTGAGGGTCACATAAAGTTGTTACGATGACAACTGGGATCGTTTTCACCGCGGACAGTTTACGACGGCGGGAGGCATCGTCGCCTGACCACCGTCTTAATAGGTATAGGTACCTACCCGTAGATACCGGCTTTGTATATTTATATTATTTACCAGAATATTATTACATTTATTACACTGCCTGACAGCCATATATTTATGATCATAAAACGTAATGTTAAAGAAGTAACTACTGGTTACATATATTATGATTTAAGTAGCTACTTATTATTTATATTAGTACATCTAAATATGTTTAGTAGATAGATACATATCTAAGAAAACACCTATACGACTTTTCAACAGCCTACTCGTATATGCTGTAAGTATGCTTTTTAATCTTTTTATCATGCGTTATATGCGTCTTATCGGGCTGATCCGACATACTTAATGTTGACGAAGTTATTTAAAAAAATGCAGATGCATACCTACAATACCTACATTCATATTTCATGTTCCATATCCATTTCTGTAAATGTAAGTGTGAAAGCAAGGATGATAATTGCATCGCCTTAATAGTTGTTTTTGTGCAGAATTTTATGCTGCAATTACACACACGCTCTTCGGAATGTTGCTAGTGCGAAATAGTTTATTATAATGGGGTAGAAATGTGCCCACTTTATTATTATGTATGTTTTCTTTCGACAAACTTTAATATTATTTAAAATCGGTTCAATTGTAAGTAAATTGATGAATGAAATATAAAAGCTTTATTTTTACATTAACCTAGTAATAAAAGTAAACTTAAGTTGTTATTTTTAATTTTTTTTGAATGGATTTTTTAAAGGAACAAAAGCGTGAATATATTTAAACAATTAAAAAAATCAACACCACTTAAAAATATTACGGATTATTTACCTATCAAAAAAAAACCGTCTGTCCCCGTTAAAGAATTCGCTAAATTTTATTGTGTAATTTTCATAGTACCGTACTCTGTAACACAGGTAACACTGACGAGTGCGTGGTGGCTGCAACTGGCCCTAAAAGTAGGTATGCCAAATTAAAAGAACTACCTACAGCGAATGCTATCAACCGGAGTTCTCTTGAGCTTTCCAAAAGCCAATCCTGCCGATATTTCAAACGACAACCTTCTGTCCCAAAATTCAAAATCCTTATTTTTTTATCGTTTACAAAGTTGTGATGGGAACGCTGACACTGGCTGGGTAACTCGATACAAGCCCCTCCATTTGACACGTTCGCTTGATTTATAATGTACTCACTCAATTGATCATTTGGAGGATATTTGTTTTTTTACTTTACGATTCACTTTTATGATACTTTTTTTTAACAGACACGTGATACCTGTGGCTAGTTGAAATACAAAATACTCTACCCGCTGCTTCGCTAGTGTCAAAAGCAGCATGTGATGGTTTCCATCTTTTTATTCCCGTTTTGCATAACAAATTATAATAAAATCCGCCTATAATGATTACGTTTAATATTTATGATTTCTCGCATAAGGCCATTTTACTTCTACCAAAGAAGCATATAATACCTTCTTACGCTTTCCCGCTTAAGAAGTGTTTTTGGCTGGATCCCTTCAAAATCGTCTAAAGCAATTTTACTGAACTGCCTACTTATTAACGAACGAGCTGATTCAAATAAGGAATCCTTTCTGTTCGTCGTCAAACTAAAAGAAAAGCGAAAACAAGTGAGCATCGCCGTACCCCCACAAGTTTAGGCGACTAGCTACATAGGTAGTAGACGGCAAATGAGATTTTTCCAATTACCTACCCCGTCCGAACAAGACGGACTGTCCGTTTCACCAGCCCGTCACTATCTGTTGCCGACAGTGACACTTTGCCTTTTGTAAAGGTTCAGTTGTGATGGAAATTGGGTGCTCTCCTATCTATCTAGTTGCAATTCGCGTTCGTTCAATGTTGTCAATTGTCGTACTCACATTGATATGTAGCAAACAGTCCTAACATGAAATTAAGGTCATAAATATGTAAACAACTTTTGTATGGATTAAGATGCACAACTGCACAACTGTCATTATCGAAGCAACATACTGATCGAGTTTTAGGTAGGTACTCGTCTTTTCTTCATGTTATTATTAATTTATAAAAATATAATTAGTACACTTCTACTTTGGGAAATTAAGAATAATCTAACCTCCTATTCAAAAGAGACTAAGAAGCCCGACTTAAACCGTTTTAATTCTATGCAAACAGCTAAATAGGGCACTAACAATGCATTACATAGGAGCATCGTGGGATCCATGGATCCTAGCTTTGTGGTTTGGCAACGTGCGTGACACGTACTCCTGCGCATGTGTGCTGGGTGCGTGTGTGCGTGCGCGCGGACCCGCAGATTGGTGCAATTAGCCGGGGGGCGGGGTCTGCGTGCGCGCGACATCTCCTCCCAAGCTGTGTGCGTCTCACGCTAAATTATTTAAATTAATCGATTATTTAGTCTTATTGCGATCCGATGGGCACAATTGGTTGTTATAATGACGTTAGGTAGGTATGTTTGGAGGAATACTAACAAGGAGTTTTGGCACAAGAAATGTTGTTTTTGGTAATTAAATCTGATAAAGAAAATTACTTACTTAGGTACCAAATGTGATAATTACTAATTACGATATCTTGCAGATAGTAGGTACCTTAATGGTTCCAACTGTCTTTTTTGATTACTCTAATTAATTACTAATTAGGTACCTTTTTAAAAAGGTCTTGGTAAAATAAAGAGGTACCTAAGTAGGTATATCATTTACCATAGACTATGAATTTACCAATAAGACTATACCTATTCAAAACATCAACCTTGGTACAGTTGGTACCTACCTAACAAAAAACGCAAGTGTACTGGTACCTACTAAGCCTTAAGGAAATTTTAAGCCAAAATGAGCCCCGGCTTACCTAAGAAAATTTTTAACATGCCGCCACTGGTAGGTACCGGATGTTTTTACGATTGCAACACCATCGCATTGCTTTCCACGTTTATACTCATTCATAACCAGGAAATAAAAAGAAAATATAAAGCAAGTCTACGCTTATAAATTCTAACGCCATAAACATCGCTTGAACGAATAAATTAAAACAAGCAACAAAACTTGAAATATTCGAGGCTCATGCATAAACAAAAGACGGCGTTGGAGCTGAAGTGTAATGAAATAACGAAATAACATGAACTCGCTAAAACACATGTAGCTAGAATTGGTGGAAGTTATCTTGACAATACGCACCAATGCGCCAAACTTGGCCAATTTATATCGGTACTGGTGGGCGCGCAAGTTCGTAAGAGGTAAATTCATGTTTTCATGCTTTGTATGCTTTTAAGGGGATGTCAGATTATGTACTCAAATCAACTCGAAGATACTTTAGGTACAGATTTATAAATTAGCGTGAATGATAAAACTATTTGTGACGTTTGCAAACAAAAGGTACTTACATTATTGTCTGTTGTTAATAGGGTTTATTTCTAAATGAATTATTCAACACAAATATTAGTGTTGAAGTATATCATTCATTGTATTTACTTATACCATGAGGATAAATGGAAGATAAAACTTTATTTACAAAAAGCGTTCTCAGTTAAGGTCACAGAAGAACATAAAATTGTGTAATGGCAAATAATAAGTTTTTAAATTATCGTCACAATGTAACGGTAGGTACCTACCTACCTATACATGGATACCTACTTGCATTTTTTTTTCGTTAATACGAAATGGGACAATATAATCCAAAAAACGATATTCTAATTCCAAAAAATCCAAATAGTATTAGATATACCTATGGCTATAGCTTTTGATATTACAGTGTTAGAGCCAATGTAGTCTATACTCTGCTCAGTTCTAGCTATAATTCTATATAGTTACAATTAGATACATAGCTATAGTTACATTTTCTTTTTTATCGTCTGAACCGTACTTCGGGCTCTTTAGAAACAATCGGACTATTTTATTTACCTTAATATGGTAAAACCTATACTTAGTGTACTTACCTACTTAACCTACTATTCATTTTAGTATTTAGTGTTTTTACGTTGCTTTGCAATTAACACTTGGTATAACATTAATATTTAGCACTTGTGCGCTCGCCGGTACAATCATAGCTCACGCGAACGGAAATGGAGTAACTTTCCAGACGCGCCGAATTCGCTGCCTGCCACAGATCACTACACACTAGACGGAGCACGTGAGGACTCGTGGTCGTGGTTTATACAGAGATTTCAATAGTAAAGATAAGCCCGTCAGTACATTGTGATAACTCCTTCATACTTGGTGTCACAATGAAACAAAATGATAGCTTTAAAATTATTTTTTAGCATGAAATATATACAATTTGAATTAAATTACCCATTATAATAGATCCTATCTATATTTTTTATTTTGTATAGTAATTTTTCATGCATTTTTGCAACGAGGCATTTTTAACTAAATGTTTTGACATTTTGTGACCACCTCACGTTTGGGTAATGATTTTTTCAATCTGACTTGTATGATTTTTGTTCACATGAGACATCATGTTCGCAATTCAGTTTAGTTGGAATAAAAACCTGTATGGTAACCGCAAGCCATTCGTAGCTTAACAACGCAGAGTCTATGTGCGGTAATCTATGAGGCAAGTAGACGAGCACAACATTTTCGAATACCGTGCTATGGCAAGCGTGCCAGTGCCAGTATATGGGCCTTTAAAATTCTTTACAACACACTATAAAACCTAGACATACCTACTAACATATAAAGCAGGTTTAAATAGCACGCTACAATAAACACTGTTTTTATCCATTTAGGTACCGTAGGGTCCGTAAGGAATCTAACAAATAAGGGCTTTATAATGGAATAACTGTGGCGTTTTCAAACAAAAGGTACAGCATTGTCGGTTTTCAATAAGGCATTACTGCCATAATAATTCATTTAGAAATACACTCTACTAACAACCAACAATGATGTAGCTTTTGCTTGAAAACGTCACGTTTTTTTACTTTATAATAGAACTACCTATAGTGTTCATTTCCTGATAGCTTTTAACTTGTTAAGGAGCCAAAGACATTAACGCGCTCGCGGCACTGCACTGAAGATTTTTCAGCCCTTTTTTTAATATTTTATTTTATATTTTTTGTTTCGGGTGGGTAAAAAAGCTTTACAGTGGTCCCTAGATTTGATTTGATTGATACTCAAATATAGGTAAGAGCTATAAATTGTATTTAGTTAGGTAAGTTTTAAACATTGCTTAATGACAAAGTACAACATAACAGGTGACATATTCTAATTTTAAAATGTATAAACAATACATTAACAACACAATCTGTCTTAAACATAACTCCAACACTCAACCAATAATCAACCAATATTGAAGTAGTATTGTAGTTGCAACGCAGTAATTTTCAAGTAAATTCCGTCATTTTTGATTCAGACGTGTAGTCGTAAGCTGTATTGTGTTGTTATTGTATTGGATTTGCATTGAAGTTGGATCGTGTCTGTGCGTGTTTTAAAGTTAGAATAGAATACGGCCCCAGAGTTCTAAAGTTGATTTATTTGAAAAATATAGTAATGTGGCATTGTTGTTAAAATTCCTGTCTCTACTTTTCGTAGACCTTTTTTTAACTACATACCTTTTAAACTTGCTCACTATACTTGGTCGTCAACTAGTATGTAGTTTCCAATTCTGTGTTCAATTTGCAATTAGTCAATATTCTTCTAAAAACCGCATAATGGTTTAGCTCATCAAGATTAATTAAGTGTAATCTTCCGTTAGCTATAAAGCCGTTTACTGGCCGTCACAATACATTAACCACTTCTCTCTCAGTCGGATAGTGACGCAACGGGCTTACTGATTAGCATGAACTAAATATGATAATCCTATATTAGAAATGAAGGGCAATTAAAACAGTTCACGGTCTATAAAAATCATATGGTAAGTGACCTGTTTTCATAGTCCTTGAATATTATTTGTAGAGGCAGAAACTGGCAAGCATCCCTAGTTTCCTGTCTGCCTAGTGAGTGGCGAGAAAACGATTATAATATACGGGTGTTTCCTGTTATAGGAGCAATAAATTAAAACGTAGATTCTACTCCTCAAACCAGACAACGTTTGTTCGGCGACTTTTAAAAATAACTTATGGTTTGATTTTTAGGACACTTTAAAGTTTTTCTGAACACGCAATGTATTCCGACATTGATTATGTCTGAAGGGTGACAAGCAATGTCAAATAGACGGATTTTAACGTACATTGAAAACACTATTTAGTTTGTATGAAAAAGAGGCAATCTACAAAATACATCTTTTTTAAAAGTTGTTGAACAAAAGTGTTGTTGTTTGAGGAGTAGAATCTACGTTTTAATTTATTGCTCGTATTACAGGAAACACTCTGTATGTAGTTGTCAATCAATCAATCAATGTAGTTGTACACGGAAAAAATGTACTTTAACAACTAAGACATACTTATTTAAAAAATGGAATAAAACTTTGTTAATGACAAACAAGCAATTATTGCTAAACGTTGTTGGTTATTTTAACCAAGCACTAAGTCGAATCCAAATAGGTAAGTGTCCTAGTTTACCCTTAGGTACCTACCTGATTAC
Organism: Pammene fasciana; assembly: GCA_911728535.1. Classification (NCBI taxonomy): domain Eukaryota; kingdom Metazoa; phylum Arthropoda; class Insecta; order Lepidoptera; family Tortricidae; genus Pammene; species Pammene fasciana. Next base: position 9,118,938 of record OU452279.1, read on the forward strand.
CTTATTTTGTTTTTGACAAATTTAATTTTACATATGTACTTATGTAAAATTAAATTTGTCGTAACGTATGTACGTTAGCCAATTACTTCATTGATTTAGCAACAAACTTTGCAGGCTCCATGCGAAGTGAGTCCCTCGGTTGTAAATAGCAAAAACATATTTATTTCTAGCTGTTTCATTTTTTCAGTGTACTAACATGAGATGCGTTTTTAGTCTAACATTCTAATCTCTGTTCAGTGACTGTTCTATTCTGTGTTCTGTTCTCTCGTTATTATTTTAGCCATTTATTTCGTGAATCTTTATGTCAATGTCATAAAGACCTATATGTACCGATCTGGTGACTTTATTAATATTTGTGACGTTATCTATGAAAAGGGACCTTATTGTTGATGGCGCTTACGCCATTGTTAACGACAACGTAATACGATTACGACACCGCGCGACGTAAGCGCCATCGAGAATAAGGTCCCGTTTCATAGATAATGCCTCATTTTAGTTTTGGCATGAAGTCAAGCGCAGCGTCAGTTGGCGAGCCTGTTAAGACACCTGAACTTTCTAAGATTTGAGCGCCGATAAGAGGCAGCAAATGACGTTCAAACAGGGCCAGGGCGGATGTTAAGATTTAAATATATTACTGCTTACTACCTATACTAGTTTTTTGTTGAAATTACCAAAATATATATAATTTTAAGTAGGTATAAACAGTGCTCCTAGTATCACTACAAACCGAACTCATAAAGAGAATGTATACCTACCTAGATTGTATAAGTACTGAGTCAATATATGGTAATATCTGCTAAAAAAGGTTAATTATGGAAGAACCTAATTAGAAATAGGTAGTCCCCATGGACTACTGGTAAACTTAATAGAAGGTAGGTCACACTTATCTGGACCATTAAAGTCAAAGGAATAGCATATATACAAAAATATCGATGGTAGTTTTGAGATGTCAAAAAGATTTATTTTTCAAAAAAAAATTTTTTTGGAATACGCTTTATTAGCTTATTGCTAAATGTACTCTTCTTTATACAATCCCTAACTGCTCGCCAAGCAAGACTAATGCAACAAGCCCAAACACGTCGAGATAATTAATGTTGAGTAGTTCAGGAGTTCCTATGACAATTGGCTACCTTCCAGCTCCATCATCAGATCAGCGTCATCACAGTATTACATTGTCACACGATATAAATATGCGTGTAAAATTTCAGTTCAATTGGAAACCGAGAAGTGAGTCAAATTTAACTTGCAAAATTTTATTAAAGACAACGAGTCAGGTGAAACTAAATAAAAGTTTATAATAAAACTAAATAAAAAAGAAGATGCCCAATAAAGGTCGAAAACAAAGAACTTGGTTATCAGTGTAGCCAGTATGCCTATAGCAGCTAACTGCACCTGCCCGACTGCCACTGATGACGGTTATTTGGTCGCGAGCTCCCCGACTATACTCGTGCCCGCAGGGTTCGGTGCTATTGTTTTAACCTCAACCACAACCAGGTTTGTTCGTATTTGCGTAAATAGAATAAATAAAATGTGCAAAACATTTAAAATCATGAGACATAATAAATGTACAAATTTTCTTGTTCTACTATAGGTACTTATATTTTTTTTGATAATATGCTTTTAATAACAAAGACGGCAAAATGTTATATAGGTAAGGTCTATGTGGCTAATTCCGTCATAGGGACTATTCCGTCTATTAGCGTTTTTCTCGAAACACGAACGAAATTGATAATGTCATCGACAAATCAGCGATTGCTTTTAATTTCCTACAATTGAAAATCAAAGTAATACATGCTCGTAGACGGAATAGTCCCTATGACGAAATTAGCCACATTGACCGAACCTATTCTTCTTCTTCCTCCTAGCGTTTTACCCCGGCTTGGGGTCCGCTTGACAACCTAATCACATTGACCTTACCTATGTTACACTTAAATGAATACTGAAACATTCCAAAGTACCTACCTGCTATTTAAAAAAAAACCGGCCTACACTCCATAATATACTCAGTTAAATAAATACAGAATACATTGTTACATTAGTAGCAATTGTAGCCTAGTTAATCTGATAACAAATCTGTAGTAAATCTAGCATTTAAATAGTTTTCAGTCTAATATGCATACAAAAGAATTACAATAGTTCTATCAGAGCTACATGAACTCCTTACAAATGTTGGTAAATTCTGCAAGATTAAGAAAATACATCCAGTTTTTATAGCAAAGCTAGTTCATGTTTTCTTTTGAATTTATTTTAGCTTGTTGCAAATAAAATGAATCGATTACCGCAGAACGGGGAGAAGGGACAAAACGGAATTTCAAACTTCGATACAAAAATATTTTTAAATGTGGCACTTTTATTGTTTTTATACATAAAATATATTCCGGTTGTATAAATTTCTATTATTTAATGATTATGTGTCATTTAGTTTCATAATTTTAACGATAGACAAAATAATGGGATACCACCTCACTCCGTATAGTTGGGGTTAGGTTAGGAGGGGCAGCAATTGAGTGAGTTGGGAAAATTGCTTGGGATGACATATAACATATGTTTTTTTTGTTTTAAAAATTACTGCAAAAGAACCTGAGTCAGAATAATAAGAAGCATCTGAAAAAATAAATTCTGGTGAGTCCAGAGTACCTACTGCCCCGGATTCCGAAAACCGGACAAAGTGGAGAAGACTAACCATTCCAAACAGGAAGCAGACCCTGGCCGGGAAAACGCTAAGCCGAAGACATGCCTACTTCCCCGCCATCCCACTTTGCCCCGTTTTACGTTATTTTATTAATAGCCACGCTCACGGAGAGCCGTTGTGCTGCATTGATCGTAGCAAATGGAAATCCGTGATCTCTGCCTACCCCTTTTGGGATATAGGCGTGATTGTATGTACGTATGTATGTATTAATAGCAAATAAAACGTGTACAAAACGCTGTAAGTAGTTAAGCTGTTAGTCAAGCAAGTAAATAATTATAGATCGTGCAAATATCAAGCGTATTTTAATTCGATTAATTTGAATACAAGAGGTCCGCATCGAAACAACGGGAGCAAACGAGCGTGCAGACTCCCGTCATAGAGTAGGAGTGGGACAGAACGGACAAAAGGTACCTTGGAGGTGTATTAGATTCTCATTTAATCGGCATTGATTTATAATTTCAAACCTTGGCGAAGGATGTCGTGATTTAGGTAAATTATGATTTGCATTGATGATATAATATGTGTGCTTATATTCATGTAAGTATTAAAATTGCTTATAGTTATATCGTGCCCTATTTTGTATTTGGGATTCAAATGTTATAGATGGCATTGATATTAAAAAAATACGTGAAAGATAATAAATTAATAAGGTTCGACAAGTTTGTCTCAAAGTACCAAAAAACACATATCAAAGTAACTTTATTACCCACTAATTGAAATATAATCAAACAAAAAAATTCATTGACACCAAACACGCAAGGTGACTTTTGATGTAAGCAAACAAATCGAAATTAAGTAGCAGATAAACCGTCGCGATAGCTATCTCCACTCGTACAGTCGCCATCAAATATATCGGAGCAGCCACGGTACTCAAAAATATCTGAACATGCACTTTATCGAGCTGTGTGAACTTGGCACCCGACCTTGACGAATTTTTTTTTTATATTTTTTTTCTAATAGTGTTTCGATTGTAGTTGATTGTAGTAAAACGGATTTTATTTGTAGTTGCGCCAAAAAAAAATTAGGGAGGGGGTGAAAAAGGCCAGCACCCCACTTACGAAATTCTATACTTTTATGATTGATTCTTGTTCAGAATCGTTTGTAGTTGATTGTAGTTCCTTTATTTTCGTTTGTAGTAGCCAAATAACGCCAAAAAAAAATAAACAAAAAAATCGATTCGTGAGCGCGTTGATGTCTTTTTCCGAAAATCGACGAAATTGCTTAAATATCGGTATTTATACTATTTACACTACGCTGATTGACAGGGTTTCACGCAAACTCATTTTTCCTTGATTGTAGTACCTTTTAAGTTGCTTAAAGTTGCAAAATAGCAAAATAAACTCATTATCGCGATCGCACAGAAAAGGTACAGGTACAATGACCGTGACCATTATGTAAATGTATTACTTTTTCAGGAGTATTTCGTTAGCAAACGATTGTAGTTTCTTTATTTTCGTTTGTAGTAGCTCAATATCGATTGTAGCAACTCAAACACGCGCGATGCGCGATATCGTTAGTAGTCCTATAAAAACCTACGTCAGACATATAGGAGCCCTTATTTTCGTTTGTAGTGCTTTCATTTCGTTTGTAGTAACTCAATATCGATTGTAGTAGTTCAAAAACTTACGCCAGGCATTAAGGCAGACTTATTGTCGTTTGTAGTGCTTTCATTTCGTTTGTAGTAGCGCGATATCGTTTGTAGTAGATCAAAAACAAACGTCAGACATCTGGGAGCCCTTATTTTCGTTTGTAGTGCTTTCATTTCGTTTGTAGTAACTCAATATCGATTGTAGTAGTTCAAAAACTTACAACAGGCATCAAGGCAGACTTATTTTCGTTTGTAGTGCTTTCATTTCGTTTGTAGTAGCGCGATATCGATTGTAGTAGTTCAAAAACTTACGCCAGGCATCAAGGCAGACTTATTTTCGGTTGTAGTTCTTTCATTTCGTTTGTAGTAGCTCAATATCGATTGTAGTAGTCCAAAAACCTATGTCAAATATCAAGGCAGCCTTATTTTCGTTTGTAGTGCTTTCATTTCGTTTGTAGTAGCGCGATATCGTTTGTAGTAGTTCAAAAACCTACGTCAGACATCTAGGAGCCCTTATTTTCGTTTGTAGTGTTTTCATTTCGTTTGTAGTAACTCAATATCAATTGTAGTAGTTCAAAAACTTACGCCAGGCATTAAGGCAGACTTATTGTCGTTTGTAGTGCTTTCATTTCGTTTGTAGTAGCGCGATATCGTTTGTAGTAGATCAAAAACAAACGTCAGACATCTGGGAGCCCTTATTTTTGTTTGTAGTGCTTTCATTTCGTTTGTAGTAAGTAACTCAATATCAATTGTAGTAGTTCAAAAACGTACGCCAGGCATCAAGGCAGACTTATTTTCGTTTGTAGTGATTTCATTTCGTTTGTAGTAGCGCGATATCGTTTGTAGTAGATCAAAAACCTACGTCAGATATCTGGGAGCCCTTACTTTCGTTTGTAGTGCTTTCATTTCGTTTGTAGTAACTCAATATCAATTGTAGTAGTTCAAAAACTTACGCCAGGCATCAAGGCAGACGTATTTATGTTTGTAGTGCTTTCATTTCGTTTGTAGTAGCGAGATATCGTTTGTAGTAGATCAAAAACGTACGTCAGACATCTAGGAGCCCTTATTTTCGTTTGTAGTGCTTTCATTTCGTTTGTAGTAACTCAATATCAATTGTAGTAGTTGAAAAACTTACGCCAGGCATCAAGGCAGACATATTTTCGTTTGTAGTGCTTTCATTTCGTTTGTAGTAGCGCGATATCGTTTGTAGTAGATCAAAAACCTACGTCAGACATTTAGGAGCCCTTATTTTCGTATGTAGTGCTTTCATTTCGTTTGTAGTAACTCAATATCAATTGTAGTAGTTCAAAAACTTACACAAGGCATTAAGGCAGACTTATTTTCGTTTGTAGTGCTTTCATTTCGTTTGTATTAGCGCGATATCGTTTGTAGTAGATCAAAAACCTACGTCAGACATATAGGAGCCCTTATTTTCGTTTGTAGTGCTTTCATTTCGTTTGTAGTAACTCAATATCGATTGTAGTAGTTCAAAAACTTACGCCAGGCATTAAGGCAGACTTATTGTCGTTTGTAGTGCTTTCATTTCGTTTGTAGTAGCGCGATATCGTTTGTAGTAGATCAAAAACAAACGTCAGACATCTGGGAGCCCTTATTTTCGTTTGTAGTGCTTTCATTTCGTTTGTAGTAACTCAATATCGATTGTAGTAGTTCAAAAACTTACAACAGGCATCAAGGCAGACTTATTTTCGTTTGTAGTGCTTTCATTTCGTTTGTAGTAGCGCGATATCGATTGTAGTAGTTCAAAAACTTACGCCAGGCATCAAGGCAGACTTATTTTCGGTTGTAGTTCTTTCATTTCGTTTGTAGTAGCTCAATATCGATTGTAGTAGTCCAAAAACCTATGTCAAATATCAAGGCAGCCTTATTTTCGTTTGTAGTGCTTTCATTTCGTTTGTAGTAGCGCGATATCGTTTGTAGTAGTTCAAAAACCTACGTCAGACATCTAGGAGCCCTTATTTTCGTTTGTAGTGTTTTCATTTCGTTTGTAGTAACTCAATATCAATTGTAGTAGTTCAAAAACTTACGCCAGGCATTAAGGCAGACTTATTGTCGTTTGTAGTGCTTTCATTTCGTTTGTAGTAGCGCGATATCGTTTGTAGTAGATCAAAAACAAACGTCAGACATCTGGGAGCCCTTATTTTCGTTTGTAGTGCTTTCATTTCGTTTGTAGTAAGTAACTCAATATCAATTGTAGTAGTTCAAAAACGTACGCCAGGCATCAAGGCAGACTTATTTTCGTTTGTAGTGATTTCATTTCGTTTGTAGTAGCGCGATATCGTTTGTAGTAGATCAAAAACCTACGTCAGATATCTGGGAGCCCTTACTTTCGTTTGTAGTGCTTTCATTTCGTTTGTAGTAACTCAATATCAATTGTAGTAGTTCAAAAACTTACGCCAGGCATCAAGGCAGACGTATTTTCGTTTGTAGTGCTTTCATTTCGTTTGTAGTAGCAAGATATCGTTTGTAGTAGATCAAAAACGTACGTCAGACATCTAGGAGCCCAAATTTTCGTTTGTAGTGCTTTCATTTCGTTTGTAGTAACTCAATATCAATTGTAGTAGTTGAAAAACTTACGCCAGGCATCAAGGCAGACATATTTTTGTTTGTAGTGCTTTCATTTCGTTTGTAGTAGCGCGATATCGTTTGTAGTAGATCAAAAACCTACGTCAGACATTTAGGAGCCCTTATTTTCGTATGTAGTGCTTTCATTTCGTTTGTAGTAACTCAATATCAATTGTAGTAGTTCAAAAACTTACACAAGGCATTAAGGCAGACTTATTTTCGTTTGTAGTGCTTTCATTTCGTTTGTATTAGCGCGATATCGTTTGTAGTAGATCAAAAACCTACGTCAGACATATAGGAGCCCTTATTTTCGTTTGTAGTGCTTTCATTTCGTTTGTAGTAACTCAATATCAATTGTAGTAGTTCAAAAACTTACGCCAGGCATCAAGGCAGACGTATTTTCGTTTGTAGTGCTTTCATTTCGTTTGTAGTAGCAAGATATCGTTTGTAGTAGATCAAAAACGTACGTCAGACATCTAGGAGCCCAAATTTTCGTTTGTAGTGCTTTCATTTCGTTTGTAGTAACTCAATATCAATTGTAGTAGTTGAAAAACTTACGCCAGGCATCAAGGCAGACATATTTTTGTTTGTAGTGCTTTCATTTCGTTTGTAGTAGCGCGATATCGTTTGTAGTAGATCAAAAACCTACGTCAGACATTTAGGAGCCCTTATTTTCGTATGTAGTGCTTTCATTTCGTTTGTAGTAACTCAATATCAATTGTAGTAGTTCAAAAACTTACACAAGGCATTAAGGCAGACTTATTTTCGTTTGTAGTGCTTTCATTTCGTTTGTATTAGCGCGATATCGTTTGTAGTAGATCAAAAACCTACGTCAGACATATAGGAGCCCTTATTTTCGTTTGTAGTGCTTTCATTTCGTTTGTAGTAACTCAATATCGATTGTAGTAGTTCAAAAACTTACGCCAGGCATTAAGGCAGACTTATTGTCGTTTGTAGTGCTTTCATTTCGTTTGTAGTAGCGCGATATCGTTTGTAGTAGATCAAAAACAAACGTCAGACATCTGGGAGCCCTTATTTTCGTTTGTAGTGCTTTCATTTCGTTTGTAGTAACTCAATATCGATTGTAGTAGTTCAAAAACTTACAACAGGCATCAAGGCAGACTTATTTTCGTTTGTAGTGCTTTCATTTCGTTTGTAGTAGCGCGATATCGATTGTAGTAGTTCAAAAACTTACGCCAGGCATCAAGGCAGACTTATTTTCGGTTGTAGTTCTTTCATTTCGTTTGTAGTAGCTCAATATCGATTGTAGTAGTCCAAAAACCTATGTCAAATATCAAGGCAGCCTTATTTTCGTTTGTAGTGCTTTCATTTCGTTTGTAGTAGCGCGATATCGTTTGTAGTAGTTCAAAAACCTACGTCAGACATCTAGGAGCCCTTATTTTCGTTTGTAGTGTTTTCATTTCGTTTGTAGTAACTCAATATCAATTGTAGTAGTTCAAAAACTTACGCCAGGCATTAAGGCAGACTTATTGTCGTTTGTAGTGCTTTCATTTCGTTTGTAGTAGCGCGATATCGTTTGTAGTAGATCAAAAACAAACGTCAGACATCTGGGAGCCCTTATTTTTGTTTGTAGTGCTTTCATTTCGTTTGTAGTAAGTAACTCAATATCAATTGTAGTAGTTCAAAAACGTACGCCAGGCATCAAGGCAGACTTATTTTCGTTTGTAGTGATTTCATTTCGTTTGTAGTAGCGCGATATCGTTTGTAGTAGATCAAAAACCTACGTCAGATATCTGGGAGCCCTTACTTTCGTTTGTAGTGCTTTCATTTCGTTTGTAGTAACTCAATATCAATTGTAGTAGTTCAAAAACTTACGCCAGGCATCAAGGCAGACGTATTTATGTTTGTAGTGCTTTCATTTCGTTTGTAGTAGCGAGATATCGTTTGTAGTAGATCAAAAACGTACGTCAGACATCTAGGAGCCCTTATTTTCGTTTGTAGTGCTTTCATTTCGTTTGTAGTAACTCAATATCAATTGTAGTAGTTGAAAAACTTACGCCAGGCATCAAGGCAGACATATTTTCGTTTGTAGTGCTTTCATTTCGTTTGTAGTAGCGCGATATCGTTTGTAGTAGATCAAAAACCTACGTCAGACATTTAGGAGCCCTTATTTTCGTATGTAGTGCTTTCATTTCGTTTGTAGTAACTCAATATCAATTGTAGTAGTTCAAAAACTTACACAAGGCATTAAGGCAGACTTATTTTCGTTTGTAGTGCTTTCATTTCGTTTGTATTAGCGCGATATCGTTTGTAGTAGATCAAAAACCTACGTCAGACATATAGGAGCCCTTATTTTCGTTTGTAGTGCTTTCATTTCGTTTGTAGTAACTCAATATCGATTGTAGTAGTTCAAAAACTTACGCCAGGCATAAGGCAGACTTATTGTCGTTTGTAGTGCTTTCATTTCGTTTGTAGTAGCGCGATATCGTTTGTAGTAGATCAAAAACAAACGTCAGACATCTGGGAGCCCTTATTTTCGTTTGTAGTGCTTTCATTTCGTTTGTAGTAACTCAATATCGATTGTAGTAGTTCAAAAACTTACAACAGGCATCAAGGCAGACTTATTTTCGTTTGTAGTGCTTTCATTTCGTTTGTAGTAGCGCGATATCGATTGTAGTAGTTCAAAAACTTACGCCAGGCATCAAGGCAGACTTATTTTCGGTTGTAGTTCTTTCATTTCGTTTGTAGTAGCTCAATATCGATTGTAGTAGTCCAAAAACCTATGTCAAATATCAAGGCAGCCTTATTTTCGTTTGTAGTGCTTTCATTTCGTTTGTAGTAGCGCGATATCGTTTGTAGTAGTTCAAAAACCTACGTCAGACATCTAGGAGCCCTTATTTTCGTTTGTAGTGTTTTCATTTCGTTTGTAGTAACTCAATATCAATTGTAGTAGTTCAAAAACTTACGCCAGGCATTAAGGCAGACTTATTGTCGTTTGTAGTGCTTTCATTTCGTTTGTAGTAGCGCGATATCGTTTGTAGTAGATCAAAAACAAACGTCAGACATCTGGGAGCCCTTATTTTCGTTTGTAGTGCTTTCATTTCGTTTGTAGTAAGTAACTCAATATCAATTGTAGTAGTTCAAAAACGTACGCCAGGCATCAAGGCAGACTTATTTTCGTTTGTAGTGATTTCATTTCGTTTGTAGTAGCGCGATATCGTTTGTAGTAGATCAAAAACCTACGTCAGATATCTGGGAGCCCTTACTTTCGTTTGTAGTGCTTTCATTTCGTTTGTAGTAACTCAATATCAATTGTAGTAGTTCAAAAACTTACGCCAGGCATCAAGGCAGACGTATTTTCGTTTGTAGTGCTTTCATTTCGTTTGTAGTAGCAAGATATCGTTTGTAGTAGATCAAAAACGTACGTCAGACATCTAGGAGCCCAAATTTTCGTTTGTAGTGCTTTCATTTCGTTTGTAGTAACTCAATATCAATTGTAGTAGTTGAAAAACTTACGCCAGGCATCAAGGCAGACATATTTTTGTTTGTAGTGCTTTCATTTCGTTTGTAGTAGCGCGATATCGTTTGTAGTAGATCAAAAACCTACGTCAGACATTTAGGAGCCCTTATTTTCGTATGTAGTGCTTTCATTTCGTTTGTAGTAACTCAATATCAATTGTAGTAGTTCAAAAACTTACACAAGGCATTAAGGCAGACTTATTTTCGTTTGTAGTGCTTTCATTTCGTTTGTATTAGCGCGATATCGTTTGTAGTAGATCAAAAACCTACGTCAGACATTTAGGAGCCTTTATTTTCGTTTGTAGTGCTTTCATTTCGTTTGTAGTAACTCAATATCAATTGTAGTAGTTCAAAAACGTACGCCAGGCATCAAGGCAGACTTATTTTCGTTTGTAGTGATTTCATTTCGTTTGTAGTAGCGCGATATCGTTTGTAGTAGATCAAAAACCTACGTCAGATATCTGGGAGCCCTTATTTTCGTTTGTAGTGCTTTCATTTCGTTTGTAGTTACTCAATATCAATTGTAGTAGTTCAAAAACTTACGCCAGGCATCAAGGCAGACGTATTTTCGTTTGTAGTGCTTTCATTTCGTTTGTAGTAGCGCGATATCGTTTGTAGTAGATCAAAAACGTACGTCAGACATCTAGGAGCCCTTATTTTCGTTTGTAGTGCTTTCATTTCGTTTCTAGTAACTCAATATCAATTGTAGTAGTTGAAAAACTTACGCCAGGCATCAAGGCAGACATATTTTCGTTTGTAGTGCTTTCATTTCGTTTGTAGTAGCGCGATATCGTTTGTAGTAGATCAAAAACCTACGTCAGACATTTAGGAGCCCTTATTTTCGTATGTAGTGCTTTCATTTCGTTTGTAGTAACTCAATATCAATTGTAGTAGTTCAAAAACTTACACAAGGCATTAAGGCAGACTTATTTTCGTTTGTAGTGCTTTCATTTCGTTTGTATTAGCGCGATATCGTTTGTAGTAGATCAAAAACCTACGTCAGACATTTAGGAGCCTTTATTTTCGTTTGTAGTGCTTTCATTTCGTTTGTAGTAACTCAATATCAATTGTAGTAGTTCAAAAACGTACGCCAGGCATCAAGGCAGACTTATTTTCGTTTGTAGTTCTTTCATTTCGTTTGTAGTAGCGCGATATCGTTTGTAGTAGATCAAAAACCTACGTCTGACATTTAGGAGCCTTTATTTTCGTTTGTAGTGCTTTCATTTCGTTTGTAGTAGCGCGATATCAATTGTAGTAGTTCAAAAACGTACGCCAGGCATCAAGGCAGACTTATTTTCGTTTGTAGTGCTTTCATTTCGTTTGTAGTAGCGCGATATCGTTTGTAGTAGATCAAAAACCTACGTCAGATATCTGGGAGCCCTTATTTTCGTTTGTAGTGCTTTCATTTCGTTTGTAGTAACTCAATATCAATTGTAGTACTTCAAAAACTTACGCCAGGCATCTAGGCAGACTTATTTTCGTTTGTAGTGCTTTCATTTCGTTTGTAGTAGCGCGATATCGTTTGTAGTACATCAAAAACCTACGTCAGACATTTAGGAGCCTTTATTTTCGTTTGTAGTGCTTTCATTTCGTTTGTAGTAACTCAATATCAATAGAAGTAGTTCAAAAACTTACGCCAGGTATCAAGGCAGACTTATTTTCGTTTGTAGTAGCGCGATATCGTTTGTAGTAGATCAAAAACCTTCGTCAGTCATTTAGGAGCCTTTATTTTTGTTTGTAGTGCTTTTATTTCGTTTGTAGTAACGCAATATCAATTGTAGTAGTTCAAAAACGTACGCCGGGCATCAAGGCAGACTTATTTTCGTTTGTAGTGATTTCATTTCGTTTGTAGTAGCGCGATATCGTTCGTAGTAGATCAAAAACCAACGTCAGACATCTGGGAGCCCTTATTTTCGTTTGTAGTTCTTTCATTTCGTTTGTAGTTCTTTCATTTCGTTTGTAGTAACTCAATATCAATTGTAGTAGTTCAAAAACGTACGCCAGGCATCAAGGCAGACTTATTTTCGTTTGTAGTGATTTCATTTCGTTTGTAGTAGCGCGATATCGTTTGTAGTAGATCAAAAACCTACGTCAGATATCTGGGAGCCCTTATTTTCGTTTGTAGTGCTTTCATTTCGTTTGTAGTAACTCAATATCAATTGTAGTAGTTGAAAAACTTACGCCAGACATTTAGGAGCCTTTATTTTCGTTTGTAGTGCTTTCATTTCGTTTGTAGTAACTCAATATCAATTGTAGTAGTTCAAAAACGTACGCCAGGCATCAATGCAGACTTATTTTCGTTTGTAGTTCTTTCATTTCGTTTGTAGTAGCGCGATATCTTTGTAGTAGATCAAAAACCAACGTCAGGCATCTGGGAGCCCTTATTTTCGTTTGTAGTTCTTTCATTTCGTTTGTAGTAACTCAATATCAATTGTAGTAGTTCAAAAACGTTCGCCAGGCATCAAGGCAGACTTATTTTCGTTTGTAGTGATTTCATTTCGTTCGTAGTAGCGCGATATCGTTTGTAGTAGATCAAAAACCTACGTCAAATATCTGGGAGCCCTAATTTTCGTTTGTAGTGCTTTCATTTCGTTTGTAGTAACTCAATAACAAATTGTAGTAGTTCAAAAACTTACGCCAGGCATCAAGGCAGACTTATTTTCGTTTGTAGTGCTTTTATTTCGTTTGTAGGAGCGCGATATCGTTTGTAGTAGATCAAAAACCTACGTCATGCGTCAAGGCAGCCTTATTTTCGTTTGTAGTACTTTCATTTCGTTTGTAGTAACTTAATATCGATTGTAGTAGTTCAAAAACTTACGCCAGGCATCAAGGCAGACTTATTTTCGTTTGTAGTGCTTTCATTTCGTTTGTAATAGCGCGATATCGTTTGTAGTAGATCAAAAACCTACGTCAGACATTTAGAAGCCTTTATTTTCGTTTGTAGTGCTTTCATTTCGTTTGTAGTAACTCAATATCAATTGTAGTAGTTCAAAAACGTACGCCAGGCATCAAGGCAGACTTACTTTCGTTTGTAGTAGCGCGATATCGTTTGTAGTAGATCATAAACCTACGTCAGATATCTGGGAGCCCTTATTTTCGTTTGTAGTGCTTTCATTTCGTTTGTAGTAACTCAATATCAATTGTAGTAGTTCAAAAACTAACGCCAGGCATCAAGGCAGACTTATTTTCGTTTGTAGTGCTTTCATTTCGTTTGTAGTAGCGCGATATCGTTTGTAGTAGATCAAAAACCTACGTCAGACATTTAGGAGCCTTTATCTTCGTTTGTAGTAGCGCGATATCGTTTGTAGTAGTTCAAAAACGTACGTCAGACATCTAGGAGCCCTTATTTTCGTTTGTAGTGCTTTCATTTCGTTTGTAGTAACTCAATATCAATTGTAGTAGTTGAAAAACTTACGCCAGGCATCAAGGCAGACTTATTTTCGTTTGTAGTGCTTTCATTTTGTTTGTAGTAGCGCGATATCGTTTCTAGTAGATCAAAAACCTACGTCAGACATTTAGGAGCCCTTGTTTTCGTTTGTAGTGCTTTCATTTCGTTTGTAGTAACTCAATATCAATTGTAGTAGTTCAAAAACTTACGCAAGGCATTAAGGCAGACTTATTTTCGTTTGTAGTGCTTTCATTTCGTTTGTATTAGCGCGATATCGTTTGTAGTAGATCAAAAACCTACGTCAGACATTTAGGAGCCTTTATTTTCGTTTGGAGTGCTTTCATTTCGTTTGTAGTGCAGTGATAAATCGGGAAACAGTATAATTTAATTGTAAAAAACTCATATTTTGAATTCCATACCACATATGTTTAAAAAAGATTTTTCCTGTTGAAAAACCTATGCAATTAAATTTGTTGAGAATAAAATTTCACGTTATACAGACATTGCAATTTTTAAATGTTGAAGGACTTGACATGAATTATAATCCTTCTAACTTTCATATTTTCCATAAATATGAGGTTTGAGGCCTACACTTAATGCATCGTTACAACTTAGAAGATTTCAATGCTTTCTAAAACGAAAATCAGAATAGTACTTTCTTTACACCGTGTAAAAAAATGTGTAAACCGTGTTTTTTTTTTCGTTCATTTCAAGGGTAGATTCCTGAGCTTAACTTAAGTATATTTCTTAAAGACGCCAGGTCCTTAGCTCCAGTTGTAAGATTATCGATATTTCGTTTGTGTCTTTCTGATTGTGTAAAATACACCTACATTAAATTATTTTTTTACTCTGAGAATCCGATACGAAATGATGCACCTGTGTGTAATGGCTCCTCTACATGATGGGCCATCATAGGGACGCAGCTATGCGTTAGAGGGAGCTAGCGATATTGCGATCTCGTTTCGTCGTATAGCTGCGTCCCTATGATGGCCCATCATGTAGAGCCAGCCTAAGTCTATATAATTGCCTTGTCTCTCGGACTGTTAATTTTGGAAAATTACATTGACATGTCTAATTTTCAATTGTTTTGTTGAGTTAATTATAGTACCCTATTTACATTGGGGACCGATTGGGGAATCAATCAATAACTGCTGAACCTATTTCGATGAACCTTGGTATAGAGTTGACCGCCTTTACTTTTTATCTGTGTACTGTACGAGTACTGCTCCATTTCACAGAGGTGTGCTTTAAATAATATTTTTATTGGTGTCACCCTCTTTCATAGACAGAAATTTCATAGAATTTCGTTTCCCAGAAATTATTTCATAGATTATTTGGTTCATGTACTTTCTGTTCCAATATTATTGTTTCATAGACTATTCAATTGGTAAAAACATATTTCACAGACACTCATTTCCATGTATATTGCTATCAAACTTTTTTAATTTACAGAGTGATCAAACACTAGAATCATATTTCATGTATTTTTGTTTCGTAGACACAGATTTCACAGATTGTTGTTTCATAGTTATTATTTTATATAATATTTAGTTCCACTCTTTTCTTTTCCGATATTATTATTTTAGGGGTCGTATCTGGTGGAATACAAACTATTGTCATATTTTCGATTCACATAACACTTTTCGCATACCCGTTTTGATGACCCTAAAAACGACACTTCTCCTAGAGATAGGTAGGTTAGGGTTATTTTTTTTTTGATGACCCTAAAAACGAAACTTCTCCCAGAGATAGGTAGGTTAGGGTTATTTTTTATGACCCTAAAAACGAAACTTCTCCCAGAGATAGGTAGGTTAGGGTTATTTTTTTGATGACCCTTAAAACGAAACTTCTTCCAGAGATAGGTAGTTTAGGGTTATTTTTTTTTGATGACCCTAAAAACGAAACTTCTCCCAGAGATAGGTAGGTTAGGGTTATTTTTTTTGATGACCCTAAAAACGAAACTTCTCCCAGAGATAAGTAGGTAAGGGTTATTTTTTTGATGACCCTAAAAACGAAACTTCTCCCAGAGATAGGTAAGTTAGGGTTATTTTTTTTGATGACCCTAAAAACGTAACTGCTCCCAGGGATAGGTAGGTTAGGGTTATTTTTTTGATGACCCTAAAAACTAAACTTCTCCCAGAGATAGGTAGGTTAGGGTTTTTTTTTGATGACCCTAAAAACGACACTTCTCCTAGAGATAGGTAGGTTAGGGTTATTTTTTTTTGATGACCCTAAAAACGAAACATCTCCCAGAGATAGGTAGGTTAGGGTTATTTTTTTATGACCCTAAAAACGAAACTTCTCCCAGAGATAGGTAGGTTAGGGTTATTTTTTTGATGACCCTTAAAACGAAACTTCTTCCAGAGATAGGTAGGTTAGGGTTATTTTTTTTTGATGACCCTTAAAACGAAACTTCTCCCACAGATAGGTAGGTTAGGGTTATTTTTTTTGATGACCCTAAAAACGAAACTTCTCCCAGAGATAGGTAGGCTAGGGTTATTTTTTTTGATGACCTTAAAAACTAAACTTCTCCCAGAGATAGGTAGGTTAGGGTTATTTTTTTTTGATGGCCCTAAAAACGTTACTGCTCCCAGGGATAGGTTAGGTTAGGTCTTCTATGAAACGAAAATATTAAGTTTGAAAAAATGAGAAACAACATTCTATGAATATGCAGGCTTTGAAACAAGTGTTATACAAACTAAATACTACACGGACTAATAATATTTGAATTAAAACGTTATGAACTGAAATTCGAAAAACTAATTATCTGAACAATAAAAAATATACAAAACCAGATTCTACAATGTAAGAGCTCTGAAAAATGATCATTCTATGAAATGAAAATATGAGAAACAT
The DNA here is from genome assembly GCA_911728535.1 of Pammene fasciana. Taxonomy (NCBI): domain Eukaryota; kingdom Metazoa; phylum Arthropoda; class Insecta; order Lepidoptera; family Tortricidae; genus Pammene; species Pammene fasciana. The sequence continues at coordinate 9,135,525 of OU452279.1, forward strand.
TTTCTATGAACTAATATTCTGCGAAAATGTAGTCTATAAAACAACGTACAACCATTTTTATTGTATAGAGATATTTTGAGTCCGGAAAAATTACAGTAGTAGTCAGTAAAGTAAATTAGTTTTTATCCTAAAACCTTTTATTCCAACTCTTAAGGACTGAAAATTGGGTTAGTAGTATGAAGAATTATTAACAGTTAAGAGTCCGGTAACGATTTAAAAACTAATATCGCTAATAATGAAATAACGTATAAGAATTGCATATGATAAGATACTTTGAAGTCTTGGTATTGATGCATGTGAACCTAGCATAACAAATGTTAGCATCTCACAATTTATTGACACAGTTCAAGTAGCATCCACAATAGTTCTACAGTTCTACATAGTTTTTTTAAATAGTTTTACTAATTTAAGGGACTTTTTTTCAAATTTCAAATTGAGATGCTAAGTTCACACTTTGATTCTAGCATCCCAAAGGTACCGATTCGTACACCAAAAATATGAATTGGAATCGTAAGTTCTATCAGTTCTGAACACGTAGGCAAGAGTTCTAGTCAAAAAGAAGTAAAAATAAATAACCAGACGCTCAAATAATCACAGTCTTGAGATTACAATTCTGGCATCCCAGCGAATATAGATCTCAGACTCAACATCTCAGCCGTTCTAGATAGTCAGGAGTCTTGTACACCACGAAAACACCTGTTGTAGCATCCAGAACAAAATTTCAAAGAGTTCTGATAGACAAAAGTTCGATAATGTTGAAAATTCCATTAAGAGTAAATGCAATCTTTATCACTTGGCAGACCAGAAAATATGAGTCTTAGGTCTATAAATTTTATATCAGGCATTTTAGGTTGCTAGCTTCTAAACAGAAGTCCGCACTTCTAGAAGACGTGGATGGAGTTTCGAAAATCGCGTAAAGCACGAATACATTCAATGTTCGAGAGGTATCATCGTCCCAAAAACTATTAGTTTTAGATTCAATATTTTGAGTGTTTTTGATAGTTTGCCCTCTAAGTCAACAAAAAACCATCAGTTCCTATCTTCTAGACCTAAACTGAAAAAGTTCTAGAGGATTAACTTCATAGACAGTCTGACGCTCAAATAATCGCGAAATCTGAGACTATAATGCTAGCATCCCCGCGAATATAGATCTTAGATGCAGCATCTAAGCCGTTCTAGATAGCCAGTAGTCTCTCACTCCACAAAATCACCAGTTCTACCATCCAGAACGAAATTTAAGAAAGTCTTGATACACAGAAGTTGGACAATTGTTAAAAATTCCAATAAATGCAATGTTTATCACTCGGCATACCAGAAAACATGACTCTTAGGTCTAACACCTGAGGCGTTTTAGGTAGCTAGCTTCCTAACTCACGTCTAAACAAAAGTTCTTACTTCTAGAAAGTGTTATCATAAAGTTTCTTAAATAAACTTTGAAAATCGCGTAATGCACGAATACATGCAATGTTCGAGAGGTCTCATCCCAAAAAATATTGCTCTCATATCCAATATTTTTGTGTTTTCGATAGCTAGTCCTCTAAGTCAACAGAAAACCATCAGTTCCTATCTTTTAGACCTAAACTGAAAGAGTTCTAGAGGATTAACTTCATAGACAGTCTGACGCTCAAATAATCGCGAAATCTGAGACTATAATGCTAGCATCCCCGCGAATATTAATCTTAGACGCAGCCTCTCAGCTGTTCTAGATAGCCAGTAGTCTCTCACTCCACAACAGCACCAGTTCTACCATCCAGAACAAAATTTCAGAGAGTTTTGATACACAGAAGTTCGACAATTGTAAAAATGTAATAAATGCGACGTTTATTACTCTGCATATCAGAATATATGCCTCTTAGACCTAACATCTCAGGCGTTTTAGGTTGCTAGCTTCCTAACTCACGTCTAAACCAAAGTCCTTACTTTTAGAAAGTGTTATCGTAAAGTTTCTAAAATAAGCTTTGAAAATCGCGTAAAGCACGAATACATGTAATGCTCGAGAGGTATCATCCCAAAAACTATTAGTGTGAGATTCAAGAATCAATATTTAGAGTGTTTTTGATAGTTTGCCCTCTAAGTCAACAGAAAACCATCAGTTCCTATAGTTTGGCTAACCAAATTTTGTTGACATATGTTTTGTTGTTGTATCACCAATTGTCTATGAATTAAAAAAAAAGCTAAAAGTCAGTTGTCAATACATGTCATCCAGTCAAATCTTGTTCAAATCAAATGTGTGTTTACAAGGGATATTTTAAATAATATTAAATAATGACTATATACAGAGTGAGGTCTGCATACTATTTAAGCTCGTAAGTAATTACGACAATGTGCGAAGTCGATGTGAAGCTTTTTATAACGAAAAACTGCAATGTTTATATGTAGTAAAAAATTTAGTAGGTTGGTGCTACATATTTTGATACTTTAGTACGAGTTGTAACATTTGCCTATAACTTTGATTAAGTACGTGAATTTATTAATACCTGAATCTCATAAACAGAGCAAGCATGTAAAAAAACTAGAAGCTATGGAAAATATCAATAAAATCAAAACATTGGAAATTGGAACGTAAGGAGTTACTAACTGAAACCCTTATTTAGAAGAAATCTGTGGAGTGACTAGTAATTATTTAAAAGTAGGAGTAGTAATTTTATAAAAAAATATAAATTAAGTTAGTAAAAATGAGCGGCCAACGTGTCGAAGAAATATCTATACATACTTAACCCAACCATCAGACCTAAATCTAATCTAAAGTAACGTAATTCAATGATCAAATAGACCACAGTATGGGAAGGAACGTGGCCTTTTAGATCCAGTATCCCATCTTTGAACAAATAAAAATTCACGTTGGAATTCAAATTTTGGACGCAGTGCTGTAATAAGCATGTTTCGCACAACCGCAGTAGATCGCCCCCCATTTTGTCTTGTCTATTCAATATTAATGTCTCTGCCATCTCCAAATTCGCCGAACACGGACAATAATTTTAAAAACCCGGACAGTTGTGTAAATCGCATTTTTTCCCGGACGTGTCCCAATCAATTATGGCACTAAATAATTAAATTTAATGGGTTTTTTCCTCACATAGGAAGTGTCCGGGTTTTCCACGGACACTTATTGAAAACCCCCCCGGGCGCACCCCGGACGGCCTCCAAACTAGGACAAATCCGGGGCAACCCGGACGGATGGCAGCTCTTTATTCGCTCGCGTAATGGCCACTACAATCGGCGCAATTTTGACACAAAACTCGCGCGCGATTTCGAGATATTGGCGTCTAGGTAGGTAGGTGTAACGAAAAGACAGACGTTTGAAATTTACAAAATGTCAATTACCCCCATTGATTGGAGTTTTGTAAGTCTACCATTATTTGATCTAGTCCGGCGTCTTATTGTCTGTAAGCAAACAAGCAAGAAACATGGAAACGTAGTAAGTTGAACTTGACTTTTAGTTGAAATTTGGCATAGTACAATCTCCATCAGATATATCGGAGCAGCCAAGGTACTCAAATATCTGAACATGCACTTTATCGCCTTGGTAATAGAGGGGTTGTTCTGATATCTGTGACCACCTTAGCGACTCCGACATATCTGATGGCGAAAGTACTTATGTAATTTTTTTGGTGATGGTTTAATATTATGGCATTATCGAGCTAGGTCCTAATTTACACTATACATTTCATTGTTCGCCTTGTTACTATGGTATATGGTGAGAAAGTGTAAACATATATGTATTTGTTGTTGACTGTACTTTACGTAGTGGTAGAATTAATGTAAGCTGGTTTTGATGAGTGCACATCAACGTATATTTTTTAAACTTATTTCCTTAGGTACCTTACATATGCAGAGAAAATCAAAAGTATTTTCTAGTATCTGTGAGAACTTTCCGGGATTAGAGAGTGCGAATGATACACATGTAGACAATTGACTGTGACTTTAATACCAATCACTATTAATCCCTCAACACAACATCAACTTAATTAACAATCATCGTTATTCCTTCAATCCATCCATTAAACTTAATTAGCCTCCAATACAATACTAATTAACCTTCAATACAACATCAGCTTAATGTAACTCCATGTTCACTGCTCTAGTGCTCATAACGGAATGCATCCAAGCGAATGAATGCCAAAACCAACTGACAACTAGTGGCGCCATCACCGGCTACCAACCAATAGAAATCGATTATCCAAAATGTACCTGAGCAGTGACCAATGACAACCATACAACAATCGTTTTCGATCTTATTTAAGAGAAATGTCAACGGAGACGCATTTAATAAAATCGATTGGTGTTGCCATTGTAATAATTAACATTTTTTTTAATAAAAACATTATATAAAAGTTGAAAATTACTAAAATAAACGTTAATAGCTAACATATCAAAACTATAAATCCTTCTATACTAAGTGATACCAGCCCAAGATTATTTGGAATTCCCGCCAAAAGATTGTGTAAAATTTCAGTGGTCAAACTCTATCTTCTAGACCTAAACTGAAAGAGTTCTAGAGGATTTACTTCATAGACAGTCCGATGCTCAATTAATCGCGAAATCTGACACTATAATGCTAGAATCCCCGCGAATATAGATCTTAGATACAGCATCTCAGCCGTTCTATATAGCCAGTAATCATTCACTCCACAACAGCACCAGTTTTGCCATCCAGAACAAAATTTCAGAGAGTTTTGATACACAAAAGTTCGGCAATTGTTAAAAATTCCAATAAATGCAATGTTTATTACTCTGCATACCAGAAAATATGACTCGTAGATCTAACATCTCAGGCGTTTTAGGTTGCTAGCTTCCTAACTCACGTCTTAACAGAAGTCCTTACTTCCAGAACATGTTATTATAGTTTCTTAAATAAATTTCGAAAATCGAAAAATACTATAAACGAAATGAAAGCACTACAAACGAGAATAAGGCTGCCTTGATGCCTGACGTAGCTTTTTGAACTACCACAAACGATACTGAGTTACTACAGACGAAATGAAAGCACTACAAACGAAAATAAGGCTGCCTTGATGCCTGGCATAGCTTTTTGAACTACTACAAACGATATCGCACTACTACAAACGAAATGAAAGCACTACAAACGAGAATAAGGCTGCCTTGATGCCTGACGTGGCTTTTGGAACAACTACGAACGATATTGAGTTACTACAAAATGAAAGCACTACAAACGAGAATAAGGCTGCCTTGATGCCTGACGTAGCTTTTCGAACTACTACAAACGATATTGAGTTACTCCAAATGAAATTAAAGTACTACAAATGAAAATAAGGCTGTCTCAATGCCTGACTTAGGTTTTTGAACTATAACATAGGATATCGCGCTACTACAAACGAAATGAAAGCACTACAAACGAGAATAAGACTGCCTTGATGGGTGACGGAGCTTTTTGAACTACTACAAACGATATTGAGTAACTACAAACGAAGTGAAAGTACTACAAACAAAAATAAAGATGCGTCGATGCCTGGCGTAAGTTTTTGAACTACTACAATCGATATTGAGTTACTACAAACGAAATGAAAGCACTACAAACGGAAATAAGGGCTCCTAGATGTCTAACGTAGGTTTTTGAAGGACTACCAACGATATCGCGCTACTACAAAGGAAATGAAAGCACTACAAACAAAATAGAGGCTGCCTTGATGCCTGGCGTAGGTTAATGAACTACTAAAAACGAAATGAAAGCACTACAAACGAGAATAAGGCTGCCTTTATGGGTGACGTAGCTTTTTGAACTACTACAAACGATATTGAGTTACTACAAACGAAATGAAAGTACTGCAAACGAAAATTAGGCTGCCTCAATGTTTGACGTAGCTTTTATACTACTACAAACGATATCGCGCTACTACAAACGAAATGAGAGCACTACAAACGAAAATAAGGCGTCCTTGATGCCTGGTGTAGCTTTTTGAACTACTACAATCGATATTGAGTAACTACAAACGAAATGAAAGAACTACAAACGAAAATAAGGGTGCCTCGATGCCTAACGTAAGTTTTTAAGCTACTACAATCGATATTGAGTTACTACAAACAAACCGAAAGAACTACAAACAAAAATAAGACTGCCTTGATGACTGGTGTAGTTTTTTGAACTACTAAAATCGATATTGAGCTACTACAAACGAAGTGAAAGTACTACAAACAAAAATAAGGCTGCCTCAATGCCTGACGTAGCTTTTTGAACTACTACAAACGATATTGAGTTACTACAAACGAAATGAAAGCACTACAAATGAAAATAAGGGCTCCTACATGTCTGACGTAGGTTTTTGAAAAACTAGTAACGATATCGCGCTACTACAAACGAAAATAAAGCTGCCTTGATGCCTAGCGTAGGTTTTTGAAATACTACAAACGATATCGCGCAACTACAAACGAAATGAAAGCACTACAAACGAGAATATGGCTGCCTTGATGCCTCGCGTAGGTTTTTGAATTACTACAAACAATATTGAGTTACTACTAACGAAATTAAAGTACTACAAACGAAAATAAGGCTGCCTCGATGCCTCACGTAAGTTTTTAAGTTACTACAATCGATATTGAGTAACTACAAACAAAACGAAAGAACTACAAACGAAAATAAGACTGCCTTGATGCCTGGTGTAGCTTTATGAACTACTACAATCGATATCACGCTACTACAAACGAAATGAAAGCACTACAAACGAAAATAAGTCTGCCTTGATGCCTGGCGTACGTTTTTCAACTACTACAATTGATATTGATTTACTACAAACGAAATTAAAGAACTACAAACGAAAACAAGGCTGCCTTGATGCCTGACATAGGTTTTTGAACTATCACAAACGATATTGCGCTACTACAAACGAAATGAAAGCACTACAAACGAAAATAAGGCTGCCTTGATATCTGACACAGGTTTTTGGACTACTACAATCGATATTGAGCTACTACAAAAGAAATGAAAGAACTACAAACGAAAATAAGGCTACCTCCATGCTTTATCCATTTTTTAACTACTACAATCGATATTGAGTTACTACAAACGAAATGAAAGCACTACAAACAAAAATAAGGGCTCCTAGATGTCTGACGTAGGTTTTTGATCTACTGCAATTGATATTGAGTTACTACAAACGAAATGAAAGCACTAAAAACGAAAATAAGTCTGCCTTGATGCCTGGCGTAAGTTTTTGAATTACTACAATTGATATTGAGTTACTACAAACGAAACGAAAGCACTACAAACGAAAATAAGGGCTCCTAGATGTCTGGCGTAGGTTTTTGAAGGACTACTAACGATATCGCGCTACTACAAACGAAATTAAAGAACTACAAACGAAAACAAGGCTGCCTTGATGCCTGACGTAGATTTAAGAACTATCACAAAGAATATCGCGCTACTACAAACGAAATGAAAGTACTACAAACGAAATAAAGGCTGCCTTGATGCCTGGCGTAGGTTTATGAACTATTACAAACGATATCGCGGTACTACAAACGAAATGAAAGCACTACAAACAAGAATAAGGCTGCCTTGAAGCCTGACGTAGCTTTTTGAACTACTACAAACGATATTGAGTTACTACAAACGAAATGAAAGTACTACAAACGAAAATAAGGCTGGCTTGATGCCTGGCATAAGTTTTTTAACTACTACAATCGATATTGAGTTACTACAAACGAAATGAAAGTACTACAAAAAAAAATAAGGCTGCTTTGACGCCTGACGTAGGTTTTTAAACTACTTCAAACGATATCGCGCTACTACAAACGAAATGAAAGCACTACAAACAAAAATAAGTCTGCCTTGATGCTTGGCGTAAGTTTTTGAACTACTACAATTGATATTGAGTTACTACAAACGAAATGAAAGCACTACAAACGAAAATAAGGGCTCCTAGATGTCTGACGTAGGTTTTTGAGCTGCTTCAAACGATATCGCGCTACTACAAACGAAATGAAAGCACTACAAACGAAAATAAGTCTGCCTTGATGCCTGGCGTAAGTTTTTGAACTACTACAATCGATATTGAGCTACTACAAACGAAATGAAAGAACTACAAACGAAAATAAGGGTTCCTAGATGTCTGACGTAGGTTTTTGAAGGACTACTAACGATATCGCGCTACTGCAAACGAAATTAAAGAACTACAAACGATAATAAGTCTGCCTTAATGCCTGGCGTAAGTTTTTGAACTACTACAATTGATATTGAGTTACTACAAACGAAATGAAAGCACTACAAACGAAAATAAGGGCTCCTAGATGTCTGACGTAAGTTTTTGATCTACTACAAACGATATCGCGTTCCTACAAACGGAATGAAAGTACTACAAACGAAAACAAGTCTGTCTTGATGCCTGGCGTTCGTTTTTGAACTACAACAATTGATATTGAGTTACTACAAACGAAACGAAAGCACTACAAACGAAAATAAAGGCTCCCAGATGTCTGACGTAGGTTTTTGATCTACTACAAACGATATCGCGCTACTACAAACGAAATGAAAGCACTACAAACGAAAATAAGTCTGCCTTGATGCCTGGCGTAAGTTTTTGAACTACTACAATTGATATTGAGTTACTACAAACGAAATGAAAGCACTACAAACGAAAATAATGGCTCCTAGATGTCTGACGTAGGTTTTTGATCTACTACAAACGATATCGCGCTCCTACAAACGGTATGAAAGTACTACAAACGAAAATAAGTCTGCCTTGATGCCTGGCGTACGTTTTTGAACTACTACAATTGATATTCAGTTACTACAAACGAAATGAAAGCACTACAAACGAAAATAAAGGCTCCTATATGTCTGACGTAGGTTTTTATAGGACTACTAACGATATCGCGCATCGCGCGTATTTGAGTTACTACAATCGATATTGAGTTACTACAAACGAAACGAAAGCACTACAAATGAAAATAAGGGCTCTTAGATGTCTGGCGTAGGTTTTTGAAGGACTACTAACGATATCGCGCTACTACAAACAAAATTAAAGAACTACAAACGAAAACAAGGCTGCCTTGATGCCTGACGTAGATTTTAGAACTATCACAAAGAATATCGCGCTACTACAAACGAAATGAAAGTACTACAAACGAAATAAAGGCTGCCTTGATGCCTGGCGTAGGTTTATGAACTATTACAAACGATATCGCGGTACTACAAACGAAATGAAAGCACTACAAACAAGAATAAGGCTGCCTTGAAGCCTGACGTAGCTTTTTGAACTACTACAAACGATATTGAGTTACTACAAACGAAATGAAAGTACTACAAACGAAAATAAGGCTGGCTTGATGCCTGGCATAAGTTTTTTAACTACTACAATCGATATTGAGTTACTACAAACGAAATGAAAGTACTACAAAAAAAAATAAGGCTGCTTTGACGCCTGACGTAGGTTTTTAAACTACTTCAAACGATATCGCGCTACTACAAACGAAATGAAAGCACTACAAACAAAAATAAGTCTGCCTTGATTCTTGGCGTAAGTTTTTGAACTACTACAATTGATATTGAGTTACTACAAACGAAATGAAAGCACTACAAACGAAAATAAGGGCTCCTAGATGTCTGACGTAGGTTTTTGAGCTGCTTCAAACGATATCGCGCTACTACAAACGAAATGAAAGCACTACAAACGAAAATAAGTCTGCCTTGATGCCTGGCGTAAGTTTTTGAACTACTACAATTGATATTGAGTTACTACAAACGAAATGAAAGCACTACAAACGAAAATAAGGGCTCCTAGATATCTGACGTAGGTTTTTGATCTACTACAAACGATCTCGGGCTACTACAAACGAAATGAAAGCACTACAAACGAAAATAAGTCTGCCTTGATGTCTGACGTAGGTTTTTGATCTACTACAAACGATATCGCGCTACTACAAACGAAATAAAAGCACTACCAACGAAAATAAGTCTGCCTTGATGCCTGGCGTAAGTTTTTGAACTACTACAATTGATATTGAGTTACTACAAACGAAATGAAAGCACTACAAACGAAAATAATGGCTCCTAGATGTCTGACGTAGGTTTTTGATCTACTTTAAACGATATCGCGCTCCTACAAACGGAATGAAAGTACTACAAACGAAAATAAGTCTTCCTTGATGCCTGGCGTACGTTTTTGAACTACTACAATTGATATTCAGTTACTACAAACGAAATGAAAGCACTACAAACGAAAATAAAGGCTCCTATATGTCTGACGTAGGTTTTTATAGGACTACAAACGATATCGCGCAACTACAAACAAAATGATAGCACTACAAACGAAAATAAGGCTGCCTTGATATCTGACATAGGTTTTTGGACTACTACAATCGATATTGAGCTACTACAAACGAAATGAAAGAACTACAAACGAAAATAAGGGTTCCTAGATGTCTGACGTAGGTTTTTGAAGGACTACTAACGATATCGCGCTACTGCAAACGAAATTAAAGAACTACAAACGATAATAAGTCTGCCTTAATGCCTGGCGTAAGTTTTTGAACTACTACAATTGATATTGAGTTACTACAAACGAAATGAAAGCACTACAAACGAAAATAAGGGCTCCTAGATGTCTGACGTAGGTTTTTGATCTACTACAAACGATATCGCGTTCCTACAAACGGAATGAAAGTACTACAAACGAAAACAAGTCTGTCTTGATGCCTGGCGTACGTTTTTGAACTACAACAATTGATATTGAGTTACTACAAACGAAACGAAAGCACTACAAACGAAAATAAAGGCTCCCAGATGTCTGACGTAGGTTTTTGATCTACTACAAACGATATCGCGCTACTACAAACGAAATGAAAGCACTACAAACGAAAATAAGTCTGCCTTGATGCCTGGCGTAAGTTTTTGAACTACTACAATTGATATTGAGTTACTACAAACGAAATGAAAGCACTACAAACGAAAATAATGGCTCCTAGATGTCTGACGTAGGTTTTTGATCTACTACAAACGATATCGCGCTCCTACAAACGGAATGAAAGTACTACAAACGAAAATAAGTCTGCCTTGATGCCTGGCGTACGTTTTTGAACTACTACAATTGATATTCAGTTACTACAAACGAAATGAAAGCACTACAAACGAAAATAAAGGCTCCTATATGTCTGACGTAGGTTTTTATAGGACTACTAACGATATCGCGCATCGCGCGTATTTGAGTTACTACAATCGATATTGAGCTACTACAAACGAAAATAAAGAAACATCAATCGTTTGCTAACGAAATACTCCTGAAAAAGTAATACATTTACATAATGGTCACGGTCATTGTACCTGTACCTTTTTTGTGCGATCGCCATATTGAGTTTATTTTGCTATTTTGCAACTTTAAGCAACTTAAAAGGTACTACAATCAAGGAAAAATGAGTTTGCGTGAAACCCTGTCAATCAGCGTAGTGTAAATAGTATAAATACCGATATTTAAGCAATTTCGTCGATTTTCGGAAAAAGACATCAACGCGCTCACGAATCGATTTTTTTGTTTATTTTTTTTTTTGGCGTTATTTGGCTACTACAAACGAAAATAAAGGAACTACAATCAACTACAAACGATTCTGAACAAGAATCAATCATAAAAGTATAGAATTTCGTAAGTGGGGTGCTGGCCTTTTTCACCCCCTCCCTAATTTTTTTTTGGCGCAACTACAAATAAAATCCGTTTTACTACAATCAACTACAATCGAAACACTATTAGAAAAAAAATATAAAAAAAAAATTCGTCAAGGTCGGGTGCCAAGTTCACACAGCTACTTTATCGCCATGACAATAGAGGCGTGGTTCAGATATTTGTGACCACCTTGGCCGCTCCGATATATCTGATGGCGACTGTACAAAGAAAGACAAATGCGATACCTTCTTTCTTAGCGCGGAGTATCCATTCTTTATTGGGGGCTAGTAATGAGTCTGTGTCGCGGCGCGCAGCCGCAGTAGAATAAATCATGGCGGCCAGGAAATCATTCATTCTCGGTAATGTGCTGCGAAAATAGGCTCCCATTCCGAGCCCGCTTAACACCGTTTACGGTCAGCCCTAATGTTTAAAAAGCAAAAATTTTTATGGCCTTAATGAAAAACATACCCGAATCGTAATTTCTCGGCGATTTATAGGTGCGTTCTCGGACGTCACCACGCAACTTATGGCCTCGAACCCCCATTTACTCGTTGTTTGCTCAAAATAAGGTTATTAATGTACAGCTTTTCCAAATTTAATTACCCCTTTACTGAGGAGCGGGTCGTTACCTTAGCTCGCTGTATTTCCCCTTAAATATAGTGTCCATCTTGTTATTTTTTTTCGGTAAACTTATGTCAATGTTTTACTCAAGGTACGTATTTAAGGCTTTACCCCAAATTTCTACTTAGCTTACCCAGTCAAGCGTCGCGAGCCGGTTAAATGTAAGCGAACTTTCCTGCACGACCTCCATTAACCGAACGCTGCACAATATTATCAATTAAAAACATAATCTATGGTTACCCGGATGATCTTTCCCATAGCATGCTTCTCATAACTTCTGCTTACTTAGAACAAGCATCGAGGGATGTCCGTAACCACAGCTCAATGTATGACAAATCGTGACAAAACCACCGACTCATCTACACTACGTACCTCCGTACAAATTTAGTACTACATTCTGAAACTGTCTATGTACAAGCGATTTAGAGCTTTATAGTCATGCAGTAAGACTCCAGTTAGGTATTGTTTTGTTTTATTACTGGTACTTGTAAGGTGGTGCTCGGTGCTCGCTACACGAATTCATGTGGCTGGGCCGCATGCCTGCGCTACCTTCATCCATCAAGCTCGGCGCGCATCACCGTCACCATGCCAACCGACCGGAAACAATGTACACCCTACCAACCTCTAATTTGGATGGAGACAATTAATAAATACCGAGACCTAATCGTTCAGAATGAAACTTAAAATGTAAACCGTTCAGGGCATTTAAACTGCCCAGCGCTTATACTGTTTACGGATCGATATCGGGGTATTATTTCAGCTGCAAATCCTATTCATCAAATATTACAATACAATTACCTTATCACATCTGAATACAGAATAAACAGTTCGTCGGCTGCTTCCCTCGCGGGTAACCTCGTATAACCCCGTCCCGTTTACGCAGCGACGGTCACAAATTTTAATATCAAATATCAATATTTGGATGCAATCAATCAAAGTTAATCACGCGAAAGCTATAAAAGCAAAATGAATACATTAAGTTCTTTGGTGGACGAACGTCAGTGCACTCGAGCGGACGCCGGGTCGTTTTTATATCGGAGCTAATAATGAGCGATTAGAAAAAACTCGATGGGAACTATGGACATTGTATTAAGTACGTCGTAGTGACGTAGGCAACTTTAAGGATATTAATTGGAAGGAATTAAAAGTCATAAGGGCGGAAGAAAATTAACTAACTATAAACTGACACGCTACATGTTTGTTGGTTGTTTTACATGTCGGGCTGTTTGGGTTATTAAACAACTTCGAAAATTTATTCAAATTGATTTATTTAATGATACAATAGTTTTCAAACAATTCTAAACGTTACAAGCTACCAGTTTACTGGTTTTCAAATTAAACTCCATCTAAATTAAAACAAATGTTACTGTAGAAGGAAACTAGAGCAAAACGCCGATTCGAAAAAGTTAACTAATTAGGTCACCTAGTGCGGTAGATGTCGATCGAGTCAGGCGAACTTTCGAGCGGTAAGCACCGACAATAAAACTAACTGTTGTTTTCTCTTCTATTTGGTAGCAATCGATTTTTCTAATTGTAACTACCACGGCCACACGGCGACTAATCGATACCTCCGCGTGTACTATGTACCGATTAGTACAGAATGCAACAAAGAGAGGTTAAAATACATCGTTATTTCTAGCAAGGATGTAGTTGTAGACTTGGCTTCTATAAGTGTATACCTAGTGAGTCATCTATTTTATGTTATTTATTTAATCGTATGGCTAGATATAATACAATCGATGGATCCAGCAATTGAGTGTCTTATTTTAAAGAACGATTGTATTTTATGTTTATGTTAGTATAATATAAGTATACAGTTTTAGTATAAGTAAATTTCGATCGATAACGCAATAGCTTTTTGACGCAAAGCTTAAATAAATCAAGATGTCAGAAGGACAATCAAATGGTTTGGATATTTGTTTAGCGTAAACGAAGTAAATTACTTGAAATATTTTTGCTACAAGGTAAATATTATCTCATGAGTTTTTCACAATCCTTAATCCAAGTGTCTTAACAAAATCCACTAGTACTCTTAGCCAATTTGAGAAAGAGTTGGGAACCGAAAATAATTTGGACAGCTATAAGACTATTTTTAGATGTGGTCAAAAACTTGCAACTGTTATACGATACGATTTGGAAAATCTTTTCCTGCAAAACTTGTGTTACCAACGCTTTTGATCATAGCTTCACAATATTAAGGAATGTCGTGACACTAAAATCAAATTAGATCAATAAGGGCTCGTGGCCAATGTGTCAGGCTTATCAGTCGGTACGGCACGATCGTCCGTCATCGCCGTCGTGGTAATGCTATTGATTAAGTCCACAAGTACGCTGATTTATTAGTGCTGATTACCACCTTACATGTGAGTGTCTGTTTGTAATTATTTCGGAATAGATGGGATGAAGCTAGCTAAATAGCTAAAATTGATGTTTCAAATCTGTCTTATCGAATAAACTTGCTGTTTCCTGGGCCCTGAAAATCATCTATTGACCTGTTCTTATCTGACTTATCATATCTGTTTGTCGAACAAACCTCGACGCTCATGTCCTTTGTATACATTCTTAGGTATGTATGTTATGAGAGAAGCGAAACTCAATGTCTATGCACTGTGTTTAATAGCGTTTTTTTAAATTATTTAAATTAAAACCAAAATTTCCTTTTACCGCACGTGTAAGAATAGCTAATCGAGCAGTTAATAATAATCCTAACCGAATGACACGCTTGGATGGACCTTCGTTAGCAATAAAACAATTATGCTTCTAATGAAAATTGCACTTGCTATTGAAAAGAAAGAGCCGCGTTAATCTGCAGACATGCATTTGCATATAACAATACAGCTTAATGTGGACGTGAATACTAGATTATTCATATTTCAGCTATAAATTTCTTTATTGGAACGACGTGTAGCGGACTTACAATGTCGTATTAATGGACCATCCATTTCTATTTCGCATTAAACATTCGAGACCGATAATCTGCAAATTATTCACATTAGTTTTTTTTTCTTTTTCATAAAAGAAAACTTACCGATAGGCATTGTCTACCATTTTCCTTTGTATGGTAAAAATTTTGAGATGTCCGAATTATATGAAGTGAGTATTATTCGAACATTGAAAAAATCTTGCTTTTATGCACCTTGGTATTATCTATAAGTCCATAATAACGAGCAAACAAGCTGGAATGGGAGCAATAATCGAGCTCTTTGTTATGAAATAGTTTGAAGGTTACTAGACCCTGGTTATGAGGTGAGATTAAGTTATAGGTTGTTGACGATCCGTGAACGGGTTAGCTGCGTGCCCGTGCGCAGGCCCGGACTCGGTTCAAGATCAATCACTTTCAATAACTCTTATGTATAG
This sequence comes from Pammene fasciana, assembly GCA_911728535.1. Taxonomy (NCBI): domain Eukaryota; kingdom Metazoa; phylum Arthropoda; class Insecta; order Lepidoptera; family Tortricidae; genus Pammene; species Pammene fasciana. Next base: position 9,151,112 of record OU452279.1, read on the forward strand.
TCTGGCAAACCAATTTTAGTAATAAGGTTTACTCTACCCCATCCTTGTTTTAGTGGTGATGTTACTCGCATAAGAAATTGTCTCTTTCTTTGCTTTCTCTCTCCGACCCTTGGCCCCTGGCCGCACAATTAATAAGATTTTTCAGATGTCTAAATTAATATTCATTTAGTAATCTAAAGAGCTCATTCGGACATGTAGAAAAAAAACAAATTATACTTACAAATTAACCCTTTGTGTCACAATTTTTTGTTTATTGTAATAAAGGCGTAATGTTTGAAGATGTCTATGGCTTATGACTAAAAAAAGGGAAAAACATTATTTTTTTGTACAGCTAATTTCGAAGGGGATGTATGTAAATAGGGCGGTTAGTAGAGATGACCACCAGGACGAAAAGGGTTAAACTAATAAGTACCTAGTCTCTAAGGCTGAAACATTAACCTCGCTTTCAGCAGTTATAACACTTATAACTGTTATACTCCTAAGGTTCAAAATACAGATGTGAAGCTGTTACTATTTTGAATTTATAAAATTTCGCATAGAAAATAAGGAAAGTACATGAAATTAACTAGAAATAAATTAAAGTACAAACCCAAAAAAAATGATGTTATATCAATTAGTAACTACCTTACCTACTAGGCTATTTATTTATTTATTTGTTTGGATTACATTATACTTAAAAAATATTTATAAATAGGAAAATAGGACCTACCTTTGTATTGTCATTTGTATCATATTTTAAATGGACAGTGGAAGGTTTATTCCATTTTAGTTTGTCCTTTGATACCAATTCCTACATGGTTGGAAAAGAATGGAGACCGATCGCGTGATATCCCTCCCCGTTCTAGCCAGTTTTGTACTATAAACTAAAAGCATTTAAAATAATGTTTTTCTTTTCATTATTTTTACTATCTACTTCAGTGAGGGCAATGAATGGTGTTTTACAAATTATGGATATTTTGCATCGTTTCTTGCACGAGCGATTACGGAGTAATGACCAGTGAAGCTTATTATGTCTTCTCTCCCGGGAAACCAAATGAGCAGGTAACGAGTGAATTAAGCACTGTTTATGACAATTAGGACTGATTAACTGCATCGTAAAATCAGCTCAATTCGAGGTCTGTCGATGGCACGAATACGGCTCAGCTCCATCCGTCTTCCCAAGCTTTGGCTATTGCCATTATATTGTTTATTGTGTGCATAGTAGTTGGTCTGACGAAGAGCTAGTTAGTGTATAATCAAGGGTCCTTACCGGCCAAGGATTACATACATACAGCGGCTCGCAAATACACATTGTCATTTCGACCCTGCACGTCGTCGGGTATTTTTCTCCGATACCGTAATGCGCGAGTCACGAGCGGTTATGTAAGCAGGCTGCCGGCCGGCGCCGTCATTATAGGCATTACTGCAGGAACACTCGCTCTCTCGCCCCGCCATTGTCAAGATTGTGGGGTCAGAGAGACCCCGACGTTAACCAACTTGTAATTTCGCAACAACTATTCCTGTAACCCAATAAATCGTAGCAAAACAATTTACTTTGGAGATTCAAGAGCGTCTTATATCACGTTTAATGGTAGACATCGTGACCGCTCCACGGTTATTAATTATGGAAATGATTATGACGGCTCATATTCTGCTCATGTCGTGTCTATGGCTATACTAGGTAAGTGAGGTGAGGTTAGAATTGTCATAATCCAATGACGTAAGTATTATTTGCGTAGAGCGGCTTCACCTGCTTAGAGCGCCGGTCTCTAGGGCACAGTGGGCACACCTTGCCATTCACCAGGAAAGGTATTCTTTTCCTTAAGTACTTGTACACGACGTGTACTGCCGGCAAACTCGTTTGTAGCTATTTACAGAGATTTTGAGTCGTTGCGAGCATGTTTGTCGCGTGTGCGCAGATAAGATTTAACGATTGTCATTTAAAGTGGTAGTTGCGGTCATAAATGTTTCAAGTGGTTATTTTAAGTTAAATAATGTTAGTAAAACATTGATAGGTACATTTTAAATTTTATTATACGTAAGTACAAGAAAATAACATTTTTATCCTTGATAAATTGGAATTCACTCATTCTGGGTTAGGTTTGGTTTGTATTAAGAATCACAATTCCATTGAAAAGAACAATCGGATTTCTCGGCTTTTATATAAACATGGGAGGTCGATATCTCCTGGACCTTCTGGTAGCTATTAGGGACTAACCAGGTGTCGTCTCTATCTTGTCCTATGGAACATATAGTTAGCCAGATTTTCCCCACATGCTCCAACCTTTCTTACACTCACCCTAACCTGTTCATCAGTAACAATACTGGAGCGTCAAGTGGAGCGGAAATTTTCCTAAGGCAGGTTGGCACTGCGCACGCCGGCGGCATAGCAAAGAGCAGGCGGCGGCTTTGATCTCTGAATCACAAGTGTAACGTGACATATCCGTGCGGTCACTACCACAACTGTTTTACGCGTCTATGAACTTGGATTTGAACGGTTAAATGGGTTGAGTGGCTGCGATTTGGATAGAGTTGCTTAGATGAGTTGGCTTGGTTTGGACGAAGTTCGACGGCTGAAGATTTGTCGAGTTCTTGGAGAGTTCTATGGACGCTCCGCCACTGGTACGTAGTTGGGTGTGACCAAGTACCCTAAAATGAGAAATCGGAAATAGTCACCAACAAAATAAAAAAAACATAAAAGATTTATTCTTCAATTTCTCATTCGGACTAGTCAACTTATGATTAAGAGCTTTGCAAGCAATTTGGAATAGACTGCCCGTTCGTAAAAATATATCGTCACGTTTGTATTACTATAAAACTTATCAATAAACAATATCTGTCAGATTCTATAACGAAAACAAAAGTTGTACTTCCTTCCTCGCTCCTCGGAAACAGCCATGTCCATTGACAACTCTCCAAACAATGAAAATTTATTAAAATGCAATAACAATAAAATTCGTGTCCGGACATTAGTAATGTTAAGTTATTCTCCAAACGCCACTTAATGAGAAGTGATGGGTTCGTACGAAAATAAAATAAAAATACAATGTGGGTTCCAAACACGGTGCATCGCGTATGCAGGGCGCATGTGCTTAAAACTACATGTCTTGTATGCGAGAAATTCCTGCCACGGCAATGGCCGAGAAGAAATTGTCCTATCATCTCGTTAAAATGTAGCTAGGGCTACTCTACGCGACTTAGGTTACCTCGTAAAATGCTAGCTGTATAACTTTATTATATGTATGCATTATATCAGTAGTACGAGCGCTCCTCGGTGCTGTGAGCGTACGTGCATGCAAACAAAGACACGGACGCTTTTTGCGAGCGATTTTTAAATGACGGTTGCGAATAATGGTCCGTATTTGCTCGCCTCGTTAAAGTCGCGGATTACTGAACCGTTTATGATTATTGCAGTCAACTTAGCTTACATTTAAAGTCGCTTAAGCGGCCGCTTTGTGGTTTTGATTTAATTATCGGTTATCACCGAAACACTGTGTGTTTTAGTGGTGTTATCGTAATGCCATAACCGTTCTATAGCGAGCTATAAATCACCGGACAGACACCCACGACGATCGACTGACTAGTCGACGACTAATCCGGGCTTAACGGCTTCTGTCGAAACGAATATCGATTTTGACGTCCTCAAAAATCTGGAGTGGGAAGTAAACAAACTAGTTTATCTAACGTGCTTTATTTATTCTCAGCTTTATGTGGATGATGTAATGCAATTCAATATAGCTACCTCAGATTTGTCATTAATTTCTCATAAACGTTACACATTCATTACCTATTTTTTAAATAATTACATTAATTATATAACTACCGGTATGCAGTGTATCAAATTGGGTTTTATTAGGTTCAATTGTGATATGTATGCATATTCCTGTTAACGATAGCGTTTCACTTTTTTACCTTATGATAAAGGTTAGATAACCAATATTTACAAAAATGTCGAACCACTCCTCACCGGCGTTGTCGCGACTCGACAGCTTTTCCGTTCCTGGCGCTAGTTGTTATTCCCACCGTCGCCTGTCACGGCGCTCGGTGGCACAATAATAAGAATTGTAATATAAAAGCATTATAATCCAATCACAAGGTAACGCGAGGAGTGACCGCCCGCGAGCCGCATTTACCATTCGGGCCGCGAACAAACCAATCGTAAAATATTTTTGGCTGTTAACAACCGAAGTATATCACCACTTGACAAAGACACACACATCGTTTCATTTACTATTCATTACGACGCTTGTACTACAGATTTGTATGACTGGTTTGGATTACATTGTTGAAGGAAATCCGCCTAATTAGCGAATGTATTTTGCCGTCAATCCACCACGGTCGTATCTCATGCGTTCATTAAGGTTTGGCCAATTAATATTACTAAAAATATAACTCTGAAAACCTGTTTGGGGGAAGCACGTTTAAAATTCAGTTGCCAAGTTTACACCTACAACCTAGACAACACACCATCTAATCTAAGTAGCAATGTTGTTGGTTGGCTACTGTAGGTACCAATACACCGGATAGTCCGGATGATTTGTCTTATAGTTCCTCTTCAATCAAATTAGATAAGATCGTGGCGATTAGTTGACTTCTGGACGGAACATCCCTCGTGCAAGTAAACTAGTCACGCAGGTTCTTCAGCCGAGCCACTTCTGGGCCAGCATTCTTCCTGTCACATATTTATCGTAAAGCTAACTAACCTGCACACTTGTGACCTTAGATTGTGGAATGCGAAATATAAACGGGGTAGCTTATGTTATTACAAAACCAAAACAGACATCGTTTCAGCTTTAGTAGGCACCTAAAATACTCGGCGTCGATACGACGATCAATAAATTAAAATTAATTCGGCGTGCGAACGCTGAGATCCGATACGCGATACCGACGCCTACATTTATCATTCGCTAACACGTCGGACATTTCACAGGGGACGCTCGCTGCGGGAACGTAATCTTTATTACAACACTGTAGAGGTTACGCTGTACTGATGATTGAGCACGTAATGATCTGTCCTCCAACAAAGGATAACACATCTAAAGACAATGCGTGGAAGGGATAAGATAGCATGCGTGCGGTTGTAAAAGCAGAAGCATACGCATGGCACGCTCGCGTCGCGGATGCGGCTGATGTCACGGCTTGCAAATAAACCGCGCCAGACTGGACGACGCTGCGGCCTGACCTTGGCGACCAGCGAGAAAGTTCTCACGACTGCGACTCCCCTATCTTTGTCCACAACCAACGCCTAAACGTAACCACCTAAGCGATGCTTGTACATAAACGGTAGGGTTACAATTCTGAACTGTAATCAAATTGGTATACTTAGGGGAAGTAATTGCACTTATTACCGGAAGACGTCATGCTGCGTGGCGCATCAAGCGCAGGGCATGGGCACATTAAGGGTATTCTACACATGCCGGTTACGAGGCAATTTTAACCGAAGGGGCCATTTTCGCCGCGAGCTAAGGAAAGGAGGGCGCTCACTTTAGATTTAACCACGCCTTAATATGTTTGTGAATGTATGTGGAATGTATAAGTAAGGGGCGGATAAATGAAATTAAAGCATTATTTTGGTGTTCGTTATAAAACCTATTAGCTTCATAAGTAAGTAACGAAAATTTCATTTCAAAGATTAAAGCATGATTCATTACGTTTAAGACACGGTAAATCAATTTTAACACTAATAGTACAGTAAGAATGATATTATTGATAGTAGTATGCAAGAAAAAAGAAGATAAATGATTTTTGTGTGTCATAACTGTCATAAGAGCAGCTGAATAGCTAAAAAGTTTCGTCAACTGCAAAAGGGGTGAAAACCGTTACAGAGAGTAAACACCCGTAGTTCGTGAAACAACGGGGCCCAGGGGCCTGCGGCGCGGTGATAAGATCTGGAGTTGCATCTGCCATGGGGGCAGGGTTCGGTTCCCGGTCGTGCTGTGAGAATCCGCGCGATTGGTTTATGATTTTAGTGAGATTGTCCACTGTGATTAGCTGTAAGAGCAAATTATTTTTGCTGAAATAAATAAATAAATCAATACTTGTCAGTGGAGCGGGGAAAACTCGCGCGATCGATAGGGGTGTTCGTGCACCTCTTGTCTTATCACAGAACAGATATACAAATTCTACCAATTTGACTCAAAATAGTAGTTTAGACTTACATACCTTACCCAATATTTAAATGTAAATTGTTTATACCTAGTAAGAATTTTAAATATTCAACTACCAATAACATTTTCAAATCATCGTCCTCAACTCAACGTCCTGTCCTATCCAACTTTATCATTTGTTGGTCCCACAAAAGACATTCAAATCAGACGAAACAAAGCACTCAAGATAACGAGAGCGCGTAAAACTAGCATCCTATTCGAGAGGACCACTTAACGTGGGCCATACGAATTACGTATGCATGCGTGATTTCTCCTGATAATGCATCTGGAATCCTAATTTAATTTCCGTACCTTACTTGTGTAGTTTTTGTTTTCTATTAACCCTGGTGAAACGGAGTACAATCCGGCTGTGCAAATGGCGTATCTAGTACCATGACTGAAAGCCCTTAATGAATAAAAAGCACGACCCCGTACCACGGTTTCGCTTTGTAATTCGTGTTTTATAACGTTTTGAATCCGTAAATTAACTCGTTGCTGTGTATAACTTAATTTCGGTAAGTGATGAAATTAGGTTTGATAAATAATGAAATTGATTTTATTCTTAGATATAGTTACAGGATCAGTAGAAAAAGGAGTAACTTTAATTGTAACTAGGCACTGCCACGTCTAATATGGATTGATACCATTTAATTTGCCAAAAATCTGTATCCAAGTTCCAAGACTTTACGCCTTGGTAATAGAGTCGTGGCTAAATATTTTTGTCAGATTTATTGTATATATTTTTTCAGACCTGTATCCTTTTATACTGCTTTGACTGAACATTATGCCAAATAGACTATTTCAAAAGTCAGATATGGGATAATTGTTGATAAATCGATTTTGCGGAAGTCTGACTATTCCGAGTCCGAGTTGTGCCAACTATTTAAGAATCCACCGAACTTACCCCCAAGTAACCCTATGTTCGTATGTCGCACGAGTGCTGATTTGGAGCTCCTTGGTACCGGGCAGGTAGGGCATGTGGTGAGATGGCGCGATAACACGAATTATTCATACGCTTATCGTCCGCCATCGCCTGCTATTGTGGCCCGGCCCGGCCTAACGCGGGGGTGCGCGGACCCTGTCAAAACGTTGCTTTGCACTCCTCCTAATGCCAAGGATTGATTATTTTATACTAATTATTGTTTTGTATAGTATTTGATGTAATGACCGACTGATTGCGTGGTTGCGGTTTAAGGATCGTGTTGATAACGGCGTTTGTATTACACTAATAAATTACAATGCATAATTGGCGCAGTCCTGCCTCAGCATTACCATACGAAAATAAAAGACTGAAACAATACATGACTCTTCACCGAGAAGAATCATTTGTGTCATTCAATGAGATTTTTGGTGTTCGATCGGCTTGTCTAGCTGGGTAGCGCGCAATGTACGTCGTACCGGCGCGATAACATCGCAGATAGACGATAATCTCTGCTGCGATCGACACCTGGCCATGTGATGCGGGCATGTATGGAGCCTATTGTTTATTTAAACACGTGTATACAGGGAGTCTTTCCCTAAATTCCAGTAGGTACTTATTGCTATTTAACTTTGCTTCATGCTGTGATAAATATAGTATTCATATTTATTTATATTACACTGTGATGAAAACGCATCCATTTAACATATGTTACACAGTGAGTTAACTGTAAGTAACCCAATAGTTGGGTACCCGCAGCGCGCCGCAGGGCCGCGGGGCGGCCGCGGACGGTAGGGAAGGCCCCTAACAAACCCACCAATCGAACCAGCCCAACAGATATCATTACGGCACCCTTCCAAATATACTCACCGGTACATATGTTCGCTTTCACGTTTAAATAATAATTGTCAAATACAATTGAATAAAAAGGGGAGGCCTGACGCTAACACGAACTGAGCGAGGTGAAGCGGCGTTACCATTTTTTCGTTTTGCAAATAGAAGCTCCTTTGTTGAATATTTTCACGATTTAACCACGTACGCAAACAAATCAACGCGGTGTATAATCAGAACTGAGTACATAATTAATGAAATTTCCAGCTGGCCTACTATTTTAATTGCTCAGTGTTGTGACACGGCGCTTTTGAAACATTTCGGAAAAGAGCGGCCTTTGTTCACGGACGCGCCCGGCCGGCTCGCTCGGAATTATACCCATTATTTGTTTATCAAATATGCATTAGACTAGAATATTCATGACCGCGATAACAATATTTTGAGATGAAGATGTCGTGTGAAAGACCAGTTGTTAGACACAAATGATATTAATTTAGGTAAGCGCGGGCGGGGTAACAAAACGCCTTCAAATTATCCCTCCTAATGACGGCAAGTTTTGATGTTTCGGGCTCGTGTTACGATGCCAGCCTATCGGTAGATCTCGTCCGCGACGATAATGGTTACTTAAACGCTCGTAAACTCGAAGAGGTTAAGGGAATCAAAGTACGAATGCTAATGACACCCAGCCTTAAGTTACGACGTCAATTAATTTACAGGTGTACAATAATATTTTTTGTGTGTGCAGGTCGAACGCTAAGCGGCGGCAGCGGGCAGGTGTGCCGGCCGCATTTCCACACGCCTCTGCATCCATGGCTGGAATCGAAAGCCCTGAGCAGCGGCGCGTGGGGCGGCAGCTTCCAGCAGGAGGCCGCACCCGCCGACAAGCCCCTCTCCCCTGCACAGCACCATCATCCACACCCCCTGTTCTCGTTTCCGCCGACGCCGCCGAAGGACTCGACGCCGGACTCGGTGGCCGCGGCGGCGCTTGGCCAGCAAGACTACCAAGCCGCCGTAGCCCACGCGACAGCCATGAGCGTCGCCTTCATGCAGCAGCAGCAAGAGCTGCCGCTGTGCGGAGATGTCAAGCCTATGATGGGCGCGCCGCCGTCCAAACAACGCGAAGGTGCGCAGCCGGAGTCGTGTCCCCAGGAGTCGAGTCAGCCCTCCGGGGAGTACAACGCTCAGTACAACGCCGCCGGCGGCGACTACTACAACTACCAGGGCAAGGGGTATAGTGGGGCGCAACAGCAGAACAAACCGCGGCCGAACAAGACGCGAACTAGCGCCGGTGAGTCCGCGGGGACTACTCGCTCGCCTTGCACCGCCTCGCCTCGCTGGGACGCACGCGATACTCACACCGCCATACAACGCTTACCCGATCACAATAATGAATTAGTTACATACAGATAACATTACCTGTCTAGAATTAAAAGAGTATGGATTGGAGATACGGAGCTGTTCTCTTGATCAGACTATCTGAAAGCTTTCACTTAATACGAGTACTAAATTCACAGTCGTTATAATCGGCATCTAAATCAAATAGCCTGTGAGGCGTTTCAAGACTCGTTAATCGGGAGCCTTTACAAAATGGCTGCCATGATAGTACTAGCGTAATTAGAATCTCAGCTCCATCTGTTCGACAATGTCGATTTATTAATTCGATAAGCACTTGGAGATTAATATTTCGTTATTTCCAAATGTCATTGTGCGGGAGTAATAATTATTGGAAGTGGTCGATGTGGTCGGATAAGCGGGGTATCCTGCACTGAGGGCCGGGTTGTGGCGCCACACGTTTGTGTTCAGTACACGGGCTTGGGATAACCAACTGGTCTAACGCTTACCCTAACACTAAAACACGGTGGAGGTCACTAACATACTAATACGATCATTAGCATTCATGATAAAGCAACGGATTTTTACTGGCAATTTTAATGTTTTAGGAATCTTCTTGGTACGTCTAAATGTCTCGGATGTTTTGTGACTTGTGCACAAGGTTGGTTGGACCCGGAAGACGAGAGTAGGTGGATGTTCCCATACCTCGTCACCGTTCCCTTCCACACGTGGCAGTTAGGCGCGCGGGCGCACAATATTCATTGTTACGTTTAGCATGTGAACCCACGCGGGCTCTTTTGATGTTGACCAAACAAACCAACTGTTTCTCATTACTTAATTGCAACTTACTATTGTCTTTACGCAATTAAACAAATGTTCTAAGTAGATTTCTATTAACTCTCAAGACCATTTTAGAAATTAGAGTTTAATTGCGAAGTTAATTTATGTCACTTTCATTCGTTTGTAGAATTAACATCGTGTTATGGTAAATTTCATTAATGTTGTTTTAAATATTTATAAGGATTTTGATTTTGAGTTTTAATTATTTACTTATGTTTGTCAACCAGCTATAACAGTTGTACCTAGCTAGGTAGAGTCATAAGTTATTACCAAAACAAAAAATATAAGTCGTGTGATTTGCGGAATAGTAACAATGAATACTTAGATAATTAGTAAAATATATCGTTTACTCGTAAGGCTCATTTATTGAGATATTGTTCGTCATGACCTTTACGCTAATGCGTGCATTGTTGCGCCGGTTATTGTGATGCAAACTTTTCGCAATGGGTAGCTATGGTACGTATAATAACGAAAAATTACTCAACAGTAAATTGTGTTAACACCACATAATGCGACTGCTTTATTTCATATTTAAAATTGTAATTATAGCCTCTCACACTTGTTAAGCTTTGACAATGGACGGGAACCAAAAATGGCCGTCCTTTATTGTCTCACATCGGGGTAATGTAATGAATGTGCAACATCGCGGCCATTGAATACGAGCCTTTTCAATTGTGGGTTCAATATTTAGTGGATTTTCTAATGGATTAACACTGAATCTCACGCGCGCGATTGAAGCTCTCCCTGCACTAGATAGAGATGGTTTCCCATAAGATTACGGCAGGAAAGCTAATGAAAACGGCACGCTAATTAAAAGGCATTACACGGAAGAACTATTCGAAGACAATCCGCCTTCCAGTCAAAAGTGAGTATCACTTCATAAATTTTCCCCATAATGCTGTACGAGTATTATGCTAATCGTTACACGAAAACGAATTAAAGTGGCCTACGCGAATGTTTCAGACTCCGCCGTAATTGGAGGTGACTGCAATACATTACTTATGTAGGTTTATTCTATCAATTTGTCTGTGAGGCAAATGGTAAGAATCCGCCATAGACTATCCAATTAATTACAGCGGTCTGGTATCCAATTTATACAGTGTTTACGCGTCGTTACTCGGTTTTTGTCCGGCCCAGCGTGTTCTCGCTAATTGTTGTAAAAAACGTAATGCCATACGCTACTATACCTACTAGTAACTGCCCAAGTAGGCGCGTTTAGCATTTTGTATTACCACATTCGTTTTATTCGCACTTGCTTCGTCAGAAAATTCTTCAGAGCTTTATCGCCGCACACATTCCGAGAATGTGGAAATATCAGCCTATAAATTATCTAATTTGTATAATAATCTTCGTAAACGACGGTTTAATGCATTATAAAATATGCGCTCTTTTGATCATAACTTTACAATGAATTTATTTGCATAAGTTTTGGCGACAATAAAATTTCAATATTGTTCTTTGTCGCCGATTTAAAAGCAAATGGTAGCATGTGAATCCGCGGGAGGTAAGTGCCGACTCTGGCCCCGTCGCTCCTCGGTGGAAGCTATATGATAATGTGCAGAGGCCGGATGCGGCCCATTCCATTGTTGCCGATCGCCTGACCTCGGATAAGTGCTATCGAACACCGTTTCCAGAATTAAAGCTCTTCATTCAATCGCTAAACGGCATCATCTTCAAACCGTTGCCTATCAACATTAAGGTAATGCAGAATGCGGTATCGATGGCACAGCTGACGTATTGTCTGCACTCACAAAAACAATTAATTGATCTGAACGATACTTTGTTACTCAAGCACCTACTTGATTGTTTCTTATAACAGACTGTTAATTACCAACATTGTGTTATACGGCGTACTGTACCCACCATGGAAATACTCCTAGCAGGAATTTATAATGTCTCGTATTTTAAATCTGATTGCAAATCACGCCCAGATTTCGGATAAAACATAACAATTAATGGTGTAGGGAAAATCGTGACTAAAAACTGCCCAAATAGTTGTTCGGGCACAGGAATGTCGTGGAAAGGGCATTTAAAATAAATGGGCAACCGCCGAGTACCTACCAACATCTCGAGCACAACCATTCCACTCCATACTTTCTAAAATTCCGTTCATTCAAATGGCATTTAAATTAAACAATTCAACTATTTAATAATCAGCTCTTAAATAATACTACGCAGTGGCGGACCAATGTTTCGCTACTTTTTACGATATCCTACCCTAACACTACGGGCTAGAGTATATTTTGCACTATCAACTGCTATCAGAGTCTTACCATCGACATTTAACTGGGCTTCCTAAGGTCCACGATGACATCCCCACATACATGCCAATACATTTTCTCCTGGCTGTTTATTTTCGCTAACGAAGATACCAGTTAATAAGTATGTCAAATTTAAAGAACTCGCCAAACATATGCTTAATTAATATCATCGGCATTTAAAGAAAATCACATATTTTTTTATAGATAGTCATACACTGGGAAATTTTATGAAACGGTTTGCGTCGTTAGGTTAACTACGCTACGACTCCATTTACTTAGTTGAGTTTCCTACAAATAAAAAGAAATGTATTAGATTAGAAGGTATACAGAAATGTAGCCTAAATGCCTTACTTAAAATGAGAATCTTCTACCTCAGTAGAGCCGTTTCCCCGAACCGTCTGATTTCAGATTCCCAAAAAGATTATTTAGCAACGGGACTCTGGGATACATCTCTCAACGCAAGTTATGTCGTTGCAACGACAGCGTTGCATGCGCTTGCGTTGCACAACCAATTAGCGTCGCCGTACGTGCGCGGGCGCCACGGGCCGCCGCGCCGCTGGAATGAAGTCCCGACTCCACTATAATATGTTATTATTTTAGCATCCATTCTTTCATGTGTTAACACTCCATATCATATCTACCTGTCTGTGCAAAAAATACTGATGCAGTATTTTTTTGGAACAATAAATAGCTTTAGCTAAGTATGAAACAATGTTCAAAATATAAACATAGGTACGTAGTTATCTTTTGAGTTGGAAGTTTTAACAAACGGAGTGCCGCTAAAAGAAAAATAAACATATTTTTTCCTGAAAATAAATGAAATCCGTAAAGCTTTCAATGATGTTTATTTTTGCGCAGTAGGTAACATGTTTTTGTCATTTAACCAAGCAACTTAAGCATTCATAACTTAACATAGTCCAGCGAATTTTGGTACCTCAAGCTACTAATGAATATTTTGTAACAGTAGCACCGAAAACATGCACGTACCTACATACTGCGCCCGTCACGCTCCGCCGATGCGGGTTGTGGGCTACAATTGCATTTTCGAAATTTGCATTTTATTTAAGCCTCGGAACTCCAGTGATTAATTCAATTATAATGAGGACAATAGGGTTTTGAATACAATCCCGACTATTAGGTTTAAAAATGCTTTTGATGTAGGTGCCAAAGCCGGGTTCAAATAACGAGTTAATTAGTGACACTTTCGGAAATTAGGTACATTTGATTATTCATTTAGTACATGATTGTCTATCCTAGCAGTCCAGCTGTTATTTACGTACAGGTGTTAAGTAATAAAGAGATATGTAAGTACATATAGAGGCAAAATCACTTTGCTCCCCGAGTAGCACCAACTTAAACACGTATTACCTACGAAAACATCAGCGGAACCGATGCGAGCTCGCTGTAATTATAATTCTGGAAGGGGAGTTTTTCGTTCGGTACAATAATATAGTTACCTATCAGTTAGGAGCAATATACTATAATTCGTTTAGTACAAATCTGGCAACAGCTCTTTATGAAACGACCAGCTGGGCGTGTCGGCTCTGGGACCCCAACGCGAAACTGGAAATTTGAAGAAAGTCTAAGTCTATTGATCTTGATTTCTAGTGACAGGGATGTAGATACATAGAAAACGTTGAATTTAAATGATCGCAGTAGCCTGATCGGCAGGGTAATTACTGCGGGTTCAGTGCAGCGCTGCGCTCGTCACACGTAATTATCTCGACCGTAATAACGAATGCAAATACGAGAGCGTCCGGCCGCGGCGCATGGAACGTGAAAAATGGCTTCATTCCTTCAGAGGCAGGCTACTGGAAAACACTACAATAGCGAACGTGCAAACATAAATTTTGATCATCGATAATGGTGGTAATTTAGACTGTATCATCCCCTAAAATCCTCATTGCTAGAACATAAAGCAGCTTGGAGAAGCTGGTACCTAGTACCTGGCTAAGTATCTAGAATCTGATTAGGTAAAAAAGATCGACATTTGCAACTCTAAACTGCTCAAACATACTCTGTACGAGATCTTCATAAATGAATTACCTAGGTAAACTGCTGCAGAGATCCGCGGCGCAAACCAAGACCTGTTTATGAATAGATTTTTCTAGGTACTTATAGCTAACGAGCTCGACGTGTTTTACAAACACTTGGACGAGATATCCCTCTAGTAGTACTCATTTGCATGCACGAAGACACATGCAAATTTCAATTATCGTTCTCATAATAATAGACCAATATCGTAAGAAAAACCACAGGATTTCCAGCCACGTTAATGCTTAATGAAAGGAGAGGCCTCGCGCGAGATCATTGGCTTCCATTAAAATTTCCTATTTGCATACGGGCATGTAATTAAGGCCTAATAACAGCCTCTGTGGCGCAACAAAGAATAAGTTTTGAGCAATAATGTAATGGTTTGTATGCAAAATAGCTTCACCGTTACGTGTTGATGGGCCGATGCGCCAAGAGCGCGTCACGGTACACGGGAGCGAATTAGTCCTTCATTTAAATTACATTACCCTATTGCACGTCGAGGCTACAAAACTAGTCTAGTTTTTGTGCTGTTTCATTGAGGAGTAACGGCGGCGCCGCGGGTACGCATCGATAGTTTTCCCTCCATCCCCCGGAGTCGCCGGGTCAACATCACTCGAGGCCGCTCTCGTAAAGCCGCTGCGTGGTGTTCGGTGTTTTCCCCACGCAGGAGGGCGTGTGAAAACATTGAGAGAGAAGTACGCTCGTCTGGAGACTCTTGAAAAATAAAAACCGCCCACTCGGCTACGTAAATATGGCAGATGAAAATCTTTTATCGCGGTCACGTAGCGCGGCCGCGTCACGAGCGCCGTCACTCCCCGCAATAAAGAGAATGAACCGCATTCTAATTTTGAACAAACACTGTAGATTTTGCTAAAACTATTTTTTCTACCAGATATAGCTGGCACGTTTATGCATCAGGCCAATGGTCACCGTTTTTAAATACCAAACGAGTTTCAGTTCGTTACTGGGAGGCAGTTCAATTATCGTGTAAATAAAGACGTAACTCTTACAATGCGAACGGATCGAACAACGGTTATCGTGACGATTGAGCCGATCGGACCGGCCTGGACAATTAAATCGGACGGTAATTAATCAGAAATACTGCTCTCTTTAATAATACGTGTAATGTCGAGCCAAGAGGGCAGGCGGCTGTAAATCTCCCGCGCCCGCAGGCCGACGACTTTCACAAACGGCCATAGTTTTACCAAATAGAGACGTTACTATTCAACTAAATCAGTCCCAAAGCGAGAAACACTAACATCACTTCTCGTTCCGTGTAATATCCTGTTATTTTTTCCTAATAATCGTTATTGGTGTTTATTTATTACAATCTTCGGAACAAATTACAGGCTTTATCGACACAAATAACAAAAAAATAAAGGGTTAGTCCAAAAAGTGAGTCGTCGGTTCGATCGCAATAAGTTTTCGATAAGGTCCGGGCGATTTAATTGCCGGTTGTGATCTGGTTTTACATAAAAAAGATGAATGGCTGCTCTGCTTAAAGCTCGTAAAACATTCTCGGTTCGTTTAACTTATTTTTTCTATCGTATTCGGTCACTTTCACCTTCTCGTTGCACGTCCTTACGAATATTAATTATGCAGAGGATCGTTGTCTGTCCCGACGTGAATAATCAGATCTAGATACATAATGTTATTACAGAGATACCGATATACGATCTGCCGATACCATCTGCAGGGCAATAAACTTGTATCATTGAATCTATTACCGTCTGTTAGTAAACACACGAATGTGACTATTGATTTGGGGACGCACAATGGCGTGTATGAGTAAATTTTGTATGTATTTCACAAATTAGTATTATTAGTACGGGACGTGAGAGTAACGAGATGAGATTCTTAATTAGATCGCAGTAAATCATCGATCGAGTACCGAAGAAAATCGAGTTTAGAGAAAGATTGTGGGCGGGCGCGTTCATCCCATTTTGTGAATACATCCTCTCGCTAACCATGTCAAAACGGTACCCATATTTGCTCGTTTTGGTAATCATTCTAAATAGAATCATAAAGAAAACTGGTTGCACAATCTCCGCGGAGGGTGACTCATCCTGGGGGATAAATGTAATTTTTCCATGCATGATTGAAATAGTAGTGGGCATGAGTCATTTTTGATCCGTAGGTATTTTGAAAGTCTATGCTTCAGTAGGTAACTGTGTTGTGAAGACAATCAGTTTAATAGCCGAGTTGAGCTTGTTTCGTCATAGATTAGCAACAAATGGATGAGATGTTATGCTTCAGTGTAATATTATTTTAGACGTGTTCGTACACAGATTGCGAAAATCAGCATGTACATACATTACCTTATAGCTCTGGTTCCGCTCTGTTTCCCGCTAGACGCTCTCGAACATTTTTGTAACATCATTTATTTTTATAGCGATTAGCTTTTGTTATTGCCGTTTCCAAAATGCTAATTATTTTATGGTCGCTTAATTCTTTACTACAAGTAAATCTATTTTCATTTAACATTGGTTTCCTTAATATCCCATGCCTTGCTAAAAGTAGTTACAGTAATTTCAAGATAAAGCCACGTACTGATTTACATTTTACTCCAAGTATGCAAAAATATAGAAAAAATACCAGCATTTGAAGGGCGCTCGGCTCGCCGCCGCTCGGTGTAACTTTCTCTTGTTTTCCTTGCGTGTAAAAAATCTTGATAGAATTTTTCCTCCGGCATCACGGTACGCTTTCCCTGGTTAATTGAATATATTACTTAGTTTTCGTAGTAAATTGCAATTACTTTTATTGTCTGAGAGGTAAACGCTGCCGTAGTGTTTGTTTCTAGCGTAATACGTCTGCATGCTTTGTTAGTGAAATTTGATTGGTAATGTTTCTGAATGTGTTTTTTCTCTCATCTCCCAGCCTGCCAGGAGACAGGTAACTCAGTCATAAAACACATTATGATATACAGACTTACGTTTAGTTATTTTGATTTGCACATTTATTGCTATCTTGTTTTGTGATTGACTATATGATTTTCTTGTGTTCTTGGTTTTTGATTGCTTATTTACCTACTTAAACTTTTTTAATTATTGGTTTTACGTGATAGTATATAAGGTTGATTTTATTTTAAGAGCTATATGTATACCTTTTATAGTACCCATGTCTTATAGATATACATTATTTTTTGAGCGAAATTATATTATATGCTATACAACTAAATATTTAACTGACTTATTTAACAAATATTTTTTCAATTGTTATTGCAACAATATGATCTAAAATATGAATAGACTAGACTACTATAATTAATATTCACTCTATAGTTTTCTCTTCTCTCACCCTTACTCGTATTGGGGCACAAATTGCAGGCTTGCCAAAAATATCCTCGCTCATGGAAGGAATCAAGATCCCGGAATTCGAACATTATAATGACATATCGCAGATCCCGCCCATTTGAACTCGTGTACTTTTGGCAACGCTTTCTCAAATGTAGTAATTTTGTGAATTTTGCTTGCGTGTGTTATTATAGTTAATGCTTTATGTTGTATGGCAGAGGGTCGGGAGTGCGTTAACTGCGGCGCGACGAGCACGCCGCTGTGGCGGCGCGACGGCACCGGCCACTACCTCTGCAACGCGTGCGGCCTCTACTACAAGATGAACGGACAGAACAGACCCCTCATCAAGCCCAAGCGAAGATTGGTGAGTGTAAGAATCCGACCAATTTGTGTACTCGCCCTAACCACCCAAGCCTTCAGAGTGCCCACCGATCTCTACACGCAGATATGAAAACCCTTCATTAACTATTCATAAATCTCCGTAATCAAATTACGATTTGACCACGTTCATACAAATTGAATGAAGTGTCGAAGATTTGCATTTCTATTAGGAACCCTAGCAGTATCAGGCGAGCATCTCAGAAAGTACGTTTATCTTCGTACAATCGCGCTTATGTACAAGAAGGCGGTTCGAGCCGGCGGAATGGGTGATGTTTACTGTTACGGGACGCCAATAAAAAGGCGGGGCATGCACGCGGGCACGACAACGCATTAAACGCCACAAATTGGGCTCGTAAGAAGTTTAGCGTTTCGACGAAAACCGTCGAGGTTCGTCGCTCGCCTAGCTCCATGACCGCCATAAATCTTGCGGTTAGACTTCTAATCTGAGGTCGACGCATAAAGCCGAAACAATGCGACATTCGGCCGGCGGGCCGGCACGTCAGCGGCTAACGACTGGCCCGTGCGCACAATTGTACAATTTACCTTAATACCCGCATCGCGGACATAAACTAGCGGAATGGCCGCTGCAGTTACATCATCCCCGCCATTCAACCGCAACGACTCCCTCTGCTCCTACTCCCATAGACAATTTTGGCAATCTTGTACCCGTCATGGCTCTTTAAGTTACACCGCTTTAAACAACAACCCGCGTTTTGCGTTTTAATTTACATTCAACTATAAAATGTGAATGAGAAAAAAAAAACGGTTTTATTCGGTTGAGTCACGGCTACCCGGATGTCGGTGCGGGTGTTTAAACTCAGTGTACTGTAGAGAAGTACCGTTGAAGGCTCTGAAGAGATTGAATTCTAACTTTTATTTTCGTTGTGGGAAATGCGAGACAATGTGCGTCCCGGAGATGCAACGGGCTAAAGCTAATCCTGAAGCATTCTCGTGCGGTTGTCTATGCTTGCATGCGATCTACCGTTTTAATAACTCCTAATAGTTTGAAGTAAATAACTTGATCTCATACTCAACATAAATTTTCAAGAAATTATTATATTAGCACAATGTGATTTTGTATGTAGCTAATAATTTATTAATTATTATGTTGACCTTCACTAATTACTGTAAAACTGCATTCAAAAACAAAACAATGTCTAACAGTATCGTTGCGTCAGTCAACACATGCTGGCAAGAATTAATTAAAAGCCCAAAACTAGTACACGGCAATTAGTGGCTGCCATTATGCCGCGACCTTGTCCACACACCTAATTGGACAATGCAGCCAACTTAGAACAACAGAATCTACCCAATCTCATTTATTATGGTTACCCCAATTACCCTGCACTTGGCTCAAATTTAAAAGAGACTTTACACTAACGTCTGTTGAACGTCGGCGTTTAGTAAGCGCTATGGCTGCTTGTTGACGCGACGTAAACGCAACGGCATCGCAACGCCATTTGCCATCGCTGTCTTGACGCCGACGCTCAAAAGACGCCAGTGTGGGGTGTCTCTTACGGTTCCCACATTTCGACAATACAAACGGTTACGCGACACTTACGTAGTTGGGTAATTATTTGTTTCACCTAATAAAATAATTATAATCTAATAAGATTAAGCCGCGTTAATTTAGTTTATAATATTTATGAGCTTCACGAGTAATTAGAAGTCGAAAGTAATTTAGTGAACAAGTGACAGGGTCTCATTTGAATATGTTCTTGTGGTTACATGTGAGTTACACATTAAGTTTTAATATAGAGGACACTCGCTCTATTTGAATAAATTAAAAACTACAAAGTCACGAGATTATTACCGGATGAGGTTGCAATAAGCACAAGCTAGTATACCTAATCGAAAAGAAATCTTTAGTAAGATGAAATTACTAATACCTTACAGCATCGTTCACGGGCTTCACGGCCCGTTTCGGACTCGACTTTCAGCTAGTGTAGTATATATGAAACGTCTTTTTAAATTGCGTGTTGTTTGTTATTCGTGACAGTTTGATATACGTACTATATACGTACATATGTCTAAGCGCCAAGTTTCACACAAATGCTCAAACGGTTGGTGCAATTGAATGTAAGTTTACTAAACTTACTTGAAATAGATAGACGTCTAACATATACATACAGTATATTAACTTGTAATTTCGCCTAAATAAGTTTTAATAGCATGTGCTTATTGCATCCTTATCAGATTGCAATAAGCACATGCGAGTACAGCATCGTTCATCCATGAACAGTCGAAATCAGATATATCGGAGCGGCTAAGGCGATCACAAATATCTGAACAACGCCTCTATTGTCAAGGCGATAAAGTGCATGCTCAGATATTTTTGAGTACCGTGGCCGCTCCGATATATTTGATGGCGACTGAACAATGTTTAAGTCAATAGTAAATAATTAACAACGTACTCAATTATACTTCGTTTTTTTTTCAGATTAGAAAAATCGTGCGATTGTCGTCGAGCGATTTTTGGGAAAACGATTTTAAAATTTGCCATTTTGCATCTTATTGGCGTATCACTAATAGTGGAAAAAAGTCGTGTGATTTAAATTTTGCCCAGATATGGTTGAAAAAAATACAGCAAAAGTGACGAAATTGACCGTTATTTTTCTAATCTGAAAAAAAACGAGGTATAGAAGAACCTGATTCACCGATTTCCTAAAACTTGTTTGGCAAATTCTGAAGTCTGATGAAATATAGTTGGGGAGACTACACTAGACCGAGAGTACTCCTTCATTAAAAAAAACTTACCCACGACATAAAAGTCACATTGAAACATATGCTTATTAAGATAACAGCGCGATCGCATGTTGATAGCCCGCCGGTAGCTAAGATAGCGAAATCTTCGGTGAGCCACCGCGCAATAAAACCCAGTACCTACCATAAAGCGAGGTATGCAATACGAGCTATGTCCTGTAATATTTCTCCCGGGAGAAAAAGGAACGCGTGAGAACACTGGGAACACGTCCCAAGTTATATTTGTACAGCGAAAATGCCAGCTTCACTTGTAGATGGTTGGAGATATTGCCACGCTACCGTGCCGGCCCGTTTCGGACTCGACTTTCAACTAGTGTAGTATTTATGTGGAACTTTTTTTAAATTGCGTGCTGTTTGTTATTCATGACATTTTGATATACTAAATACGTACATATGTCTAAGTGCCAAGTGACACAAAAGCTCGGACGGTTGGTGTAACTGAATGATAACTTACTACATAAATAGACCTCTACAATACTTACCTATACTAAGATAAGTACAATATACTAAACTTGTAATTTCGTCTAAATAAGTTTTATACGTTATTGATTATATTATAAAACAGATGTCATATAAAACGTTTTGGTTCTCGCATGGGCCTGTTCAGTATGTAACGTTGTCCGTTCAAATTTTAGGAACGCGGGAGGTGACGTATAAATCTTCGTATTTAAAATACTGGCTGCGCAAGGCGGTCATGGAACCTTCCTATTTGGCATGCAGAGCCCCAACTAGTGCCAAATAAACTATTACAATAAGAACTTTGTAGCCTTAAACGTTGACGCAAGTCGGTCCCACACTGTCTGCCTGATTTATAATCGTTATGATGTCATTATTCATTGCTGAGAATTTTACTGTCAAATTTATTTTATGCGTGGAAAGTTTCGATTTAACATGACCGGTGTTAGCTACCGGTCGTAAAACGGTCGTAGTTTATAAAAAATACTGATAATTCAAGTTATAAGAACATCGAAATTTGACGTAATGTTAATTTTATATTATTTGTTTCAACGTTCAAAATTAAATACAACCTGCTGTCCGAATTTAAAACAAAGGAAAGACTATAAGTAATTAAATAAAATTTGAATTTGGAACATGGTATTTATTTTAAATTTGGGAACAGTCGGTTACTTGAGCGTGTTTTCTCGGTGGCCGGGACAAGTCGCGCCGGCCATCGATCACCGCGCGCCGTCGAATAAATTCTGTTCGTAGGTTTGGTCCAAGTCATACACTTTATAATACAATATATTATGTATCAAGATTTGTGCAAGAATATTTTCACATTGTGATTGAATTACTTTAAAAGCTATTTTCCACTATAAAATGTAATAATTTATATATTTTAGTACCTATAAGTGTGTTGGCGTTAGCTGTTAGCTTGTATGCAGATTAATAAATAAATAAATCAATTTATTCAGTAAAATAATATTCCTATTAATACAGTAGATTCTAAATAAAGTTGAGTATTATCATGATCGATCGATTCAATAAGCCTCAATTAAAACAATTTTAAGTATAATTAATATAATTACCTATATGACATGCTATCTTAAACTAATCTGATATGTTTATCTAATTTCCGCCTGAAAATTGATAATGATAAGCATTTTATGTGCTGTAACCTCTCGTAGGTATAATACTGCCCGGATACGAAACTAAATCAATGAGACACTTAATTTATTCCAGTCTGCCTCTTTTGGGCGAACAAAATAAATGTGTGAAAATATTAGTCTCATATCACCGAATAAATCGTCGATCGATGGCTATTATGGCACACACGAAAAGTCACAGGGACAATATTCAGATGCCTGGGCCCTTATTAGCACAGAGTGCTAAGTGACTCATATCATGTCAGCTGACTTAGCGGGGCGGTTCGAACGCACGTTTTGCGGTCACTGCTGTTATGGATTATGACCAGTTTGATGTGTTGATTTCGTAGTTTCTACTATGATCGATTTTAGTAAATAATGCTGTTATTATTGCATTAATACGTCACGATTGTGGCGGGATTAGTCGTGACGAAAACTTTTAAAAATCATATGCGTTTGCTAAACTGACATGACAAAGAGTTTGTTTAACAAAATAAAATAATTCTAAATGATGATGGGTACGTCGTTTGTTTTTGTTTTTAGAATGATGACGTTGGTTTTTTCCCGTGGCTCGGCCACCCCGCACGGTGAGTGACACGGAGCTAGCTCCGCGGGGTGCACTCGCATTTTTACCATTCTCGCACTTGCTTACCTGCCTGTGCCCGGTGCGATGCCGAGCTGCTGTCTGACTTTAGGCTGAGAATATTCCCCGTATGATATTCCTTGGTCTAAACTAGTTATTCGTGGTCTGCGAAACAGAAGGTACACACCTATAAATGTTGAAAACGGGTGACGTAAAAAAAGTGTAGTTTGAAACTACATTTCATTGAGTAAATTATGACAAGCGTGATGTGAACGTCTAGGCATACCGTTTAGTACTTATCCATTACTATTTCAGATATCTTTTGTGAATTTTTAGTGAATCTGTGGGTGGGGTATTTTGCTGGAGCCACTCAAGTCTCGTTTATAGCATTTCCATAAACACCGACCCTTTTTTCATCCCACAGCCAACGAAAAAAAAACAGCTTTTGTCAACGCCTTGATTGATACGGTAACCTTCCCTTGTTTTAGCAATAACCCGAAGTCTTTAGTTTATTTTTTTTTCACCCTCGTCTCGTACGTTTTTATTTGCCACGTCGAACAGGTTTGACATATCACTAAATTTTGTAAGAAAAATTACAATTCTCAGCATTTTTATACCAGTGGCCGGGTAGCGGGAGGTGTTATAAATTTTAAATGTTTTTTTTCTGAGTCATCGTATAGAGAATTGAATGTTTTGTGTTGGTGTTTTTATAGTTCGGTGGCCTACCTGCCTAGGCGCCATCGCCACGGTGACATTTACGGGAGGATATTGGGACAGCATTAATGTTCATATTAATAACAAGGAAACAGGCGACCACGGACTTCATAAATTCTAATGATGGAGTGCAAAGAACTTGTTTTATTTACTTGTTAAAATATAGCTTGATGTTTCTTTATGTTCTCGGAACTTCATTCGAATGCACTGGCAACCGTTTTTTGTCTGTTAGATTGCATCTATTGATATTGATAGTTTATTTATTGATGTTGAGTGCTGCCTTAGCAACAGATCATTGAATTAGTGCCCAAGTGGGGTATGGGTTTGAAAGCGAGAAATCCTAAAAGTTCCAACACATATAAGTAAATGGAAATACTTAATGTATACAAGATGTAACAAAAATAGTGGTGATCCGATTAAGGGCATAATTGGTATCGTATTTTAATTATGAAAAACAAAGAAAAAAATACGCGTAAAAAAATTATGGATTTTGTATGGAGGGTTGGCCGGTTAAGATGACGTGTCTCATACAAAAAATGTATAATAGCATGCCCGAAACAGTTTTCTTTTGCTTTTTCTTAGTCACAATACGATACCTACCAATAACGCCCTTAAACGGATCACAACTATTTTGGTTACAACCTTTATATCTATCTAAATTTCTGAAAATGGTGCGATTAGTACATATGAATTTTAGCCCCTAAAAACATCGAAAGTGCTTACAATTTAGACATGGGTAGGTATTCTTGTTGTTAGACAACTTGTAACTTAAATAATTTAGATAAGTAAGTTTACAATAGGTAAGTACGTATATTTTTTTTCAAAAACTGAACTAAACTAGTAGGTACTTACTTATTGTACTGAAGTAATTGACCGAGCGTGTCAAAATATTTAGCACCGGAGGTGAAATAGTTATTACTTACCTACATTGAGCCAACTTATTGTTAAGTTGAAGAAAACAACAAAAAATTGAACACCGTTTGAAATCACCTTTATTAGCTTACCTAATCACCGTGTGATACTCGAATAGTTAATAGAATAGTGTAGGGCGGTAATCGAATCAGCTATCGATCGAGAGCGCTCGATTTCACGCGCCGAGGAGAATCGATTGCGATGCGTGGTCGAGAGCACGGGCTTAGCTACACACCGTCAAATTGGTATGTCAACTGTCGAAAGTGATGTATTTGGTTTAAAGTGTGGATAACAAATACTGTAGGTATTGCAAATACATTATTAATATTATTATTCACAAGCACTCGTTGTTAGGTCGATTTTTAAAGTTGTTGTTATTTCAAGTCTTGTAGAAATTACTTATTGAATGATCCGTTCAACTAATTCTAAATTCAATCTAACTTCACAGTTTAGGGACACCTTCACAACATAATTGTAGCCTTCAGAAAAACTAAAACTGGCTTGAAGCAGATGCGCAAAAAGTCATTGAATAACAAATTATGCAAGCATATGTTACCGATTTCAAATATTGATGCTAGCTGATTAAATATGCTTATGATACGGTTGGCATTGTGGCGTCATTAGTCAGGGAGACAGCACCGACAATTTGAGCGCGCCGCGTTGCCCGAACGCCTCGGTAATTGTTGGCTGCCACCTCGCACCGCTCCTTTTATTTATTTGTATTTATAAAGCATTCGAGTCCTAATTATATTGGCGGTGAGTACCGTGATTCGTGTAATGCTTTTCGGTGCAGTTGGTAGCGTTGACGGGTTAATGACAGTCCGGGCTTCCTGCTATGTTAATTGTGAGGAAGTGGATAGACTCGAACGCATCGCATTATTTATTAGATCGACTTTTGGTCGTGTTGCTTACGCCACTCGGCACTCGGTAGCAACCACTTATCGCACTGTCAGTCGGAGTCTCGGGCTCAGCCCGGATTATAACGTAATACGGTAGTGCTCGTCTCAAACGTTCGGGTTGCTTAATGCTTTTAATTGCTAAGTTTGGGCCGAGCTAAAAAAGGGCAAAAAATCTGCGGTTGATTGCTCTGTCAGTTTTAAAAATGCTTTTAATTTGGACTGAAGATCAAGTCGGCGTAATTTTATTCATTCGATTATGAAAAAATCTAATACGTATCATACGTGGATCATACGATATTCTTTCTTATAGATGTACTCGTAACATCGTAACATTTAACTAGGCACTACATTCTCATGCAACACTTTTTTATCCTTTTCGTATCCGTTAGTAGAGTCCCATTTTTTTTTTAATCCATCCATAATTTGAAGCTCTATCACATCAACAATATCAACATGTCCAGCTAAAACATATAAAGCGTATAAAACAGAGCTCTGCATCTTTCTAGTCCGTTAATAACTTCACCATAGCACGCAGATATAAAATATAGAAGTGTTGATTGTACACGAACTTAAATCGAGAGCGCGCTGCAGCGTGCAATTTGAGGCTTTAAATCAGGGAGGACGTCTCGGCTACCGATAAATAACCGAGCTGCGTGCGAGGCGATTAGTTAACAAGAGCTCACTGCGCCCATGCTCAGAACCCGCTAAGTTTTGCAAAAACTGGTTCATCAGGAAGAAAATTCTTCTATCCTGTCTAAACCTCGTTTTGATTTTTTTGCATCAAATTAAGACACCTAAAGTAACACGCGTACAGGCATATTTTGAGAACTAAATTCGCAAGTTGAATCCCCCGTGCGCTCTCCAACGGTATTCAAAGTGGGCAAGTTAGCAGCGTTTTGTCAGCGTGTGTTATCGCCCACGCGACGCGGCTCCGACACCGGCCGGCCGGCCACTTCCGCGTCCGTGCTCGGCTAAATCTAACAGCTACTTGCACCCCAGCTGGATTCGTTTCCTATTGACGTCTAACTGGAATCGAGTAATAATTAGGTTCAAGCTGAATTTGCTTACTGTAATATTTTTATAATTATTTCTATTACTTTTATGCGGTCATTCATACACGTGTTTTCTTCTACTTTATCATAGTTATTTAACTGCCCAAGAAAAACGTTTATTCGAAGATTTGTAATAGCAATTTGTATTTTAACCTTCAGTGTCCTTATTCTATTGTGATGCTTGTCTTTTACTGATTAAATTTGTGTTTAGGTTGACACCTAAACATGGATTTAATCACAAGGATACAGTTGGACTAAGTTTAAGTGGTACTCTTCAATCAGCTAAAAATTAATAATACCGCAGTTATTCGTATCAATAATACTCATCAACAGGCGTCATCCTGTTTAACGCCTGAGAACACCCAAAAGAAAAGGCATAATAAAATGCGCGGTCAATCTGGGTAAACGTCCGAAGTTTGTCCAGCACAATTGACACGCAGGTCGCTGCATACATACATATGTATGCGACGCGATCGCATCCGATCAATGCGTAATTGACATCCGATTATACCCGCAGAATCGCACGAATCTCGAGATCACGCGCCGGCGCGATAGCCTTATCCCCGCGATCCACCAGAACCATAATGAGCCTACGATTAACATAACACTCCTCTAAATATGCAAACGCCTATGTTAACCCCTTTATTATTGTTCGACTACCTTACTGATTTGTTAATGCGATATTAACATTAATATAATGTTTAATAAAATTAATGGCCAACAAAAAAAGCAGGCTTTCAAGTTTCTATATACCGTACTAAGTTCACTAGAAGATGAACGGCTATGTATAGAGTGATCACATTGTACGATCGTGTTAAAGACCGGTTGTGCTGCGTAACGAGCGTTTCGTATACAATAGACCTCTTAGCGTCATGTGGACGGACGTCAATCGCGGCAGACGTGGACGTCGCCCTGCCGGTGTGCGACGGCCCTTATTGTGCTGCAACACTAACTACCTATAATATCTTGGATTGTACTGGACTAGACCAACCGATCTTATCGATTTCAATTCAAATCAATATCAATATAAGCTTCTGCTTCCTACTTCTTCTTATTATTGTCGTATGTAGGTGGGCACTGAACTATATAACTAACAATTGCAAGTAATTTCTCTTTCAATTGCGGCATGTGAATTTAAACTTTAAATATATCACTACACGTCAAGTGTAGGCGGTTTGTACCAAATTAGTTTTGATAGCACTACCTAAACAACAGAGCAACGCAATAAATTATGGTCAGTTCTATTAAACTTCCATCGAGCGATAAACGATTATAAAAGCAATCATATACGAGACTCGGTTACATCAACTATGATAACAAAAAACACGGCGAGTCAGTTCGATTCATATGAAAATAAAACATATCCAGGGGACTGACGTGCGTCCGCCGTCACTTAGCCGCGCTGGAATGATGTGACAGGCCTTGCCGAAACGAATTCCTTTTTATATTTTAAAAATTAAAAATAGAGCAAAAGAATAACCAACTTTCTGTATCTGTTCCATTGTGTTCACGTTTTGGGAAAATTTAAATGACCGAATGCTGGCCGCTTTTTTCGGAATCGGAATCTCGAATTCGGCGTTTAAATACATACAGTTTCGCGGTTTAGCGCCATGTTTTTTCCATTTTCTGCACATTTCTGCGCGCCGAATGCGACGCGACGGCAGATTTTGCGCGATTAAAGCCCGGGAGGTCGATAGGAGTAAGTTGTTCATGTTAACAATCTAAATCTTTCGTAAAACACCTTCTGCTGCGAGCTTTTTGACGGCTGTGTGGAGTAGTCGAGCTTCAAGGCAATTGTTTGGCAATTATCTCCTTGCTAGCCGGTTTTCCTCGAAAACTGTTTATCCTTTAAATCGTCGACTCACATGCATCGTATTTATGATATAGTATTACGTTTTTACTATATCGGATTCATATTGATCATACGGTTTTTGCGATGGTCGGCAGTTGAGAAGCCGAAGGGAATCGATTGAAAATATTTAGAGCGGCAATATGAATGTATTTATTCAGGGCTCAGGGCGGCCTCTGCCTAACAATGCTACGCTTGTCTCTGCCGCCACTTCGTGCAGGGCTGCTACCGCTATAATATTAATATGACACAAAGATTGTTTCAATGAATTGTTTGTCAAGTAAACTATGTACTCCCTTAATATGAAATCTGAAAATCCAGGTTATAACTTCATTTCACAGAATTTAGGTTCTATTCTGTATTTTTTCATTTGAAGCACCATAAAAAATTACTTTGTATGTCGGCAGAGTACCTCTCAGATGATTCGAATCATTGACTTGTTAAAAATATGAAATGAAAGTGTGTGCCAACCCTACAGGCCAGGGCCGTGAATCAGGGTTGTCACCGCGGCCCGGTGGTCCGCGCGTCACAGCACGCGCGTGCGCTGCGCCCGTTCGCATGTATTTCAGCCCTGCCAATTTACATACTATGAGTTGCTAAAAACAATGCCACTGCAAATTTATTTCCTCGAAGATTTTCTAAAAAAATAAGGTATTGATGCGAGTAAATAAAATTATTGTTAATGTTTATATTAAATCAGGCAGGATTAGTACTTTACTTACTTATTTTTCTATATTGTACCTAACTAAAAAAATTACGCACTTGTAAATATGATATCAATTTTACCAAAAAATCTTTATTGTTGTCATAGTTTTTCATGTGAGCACAGCAACACGGAAAATAAAATTTAATCACCACCGCATTTCCCGTCAGTTTCTTGGCACAACCTTTTCCTATTACTAATTATCCTTATACCAACAATAAAGCTTCCGATTGGTTACGCATTGTATTTTATTGAATTTGTTAAGAGCATAATACGTCTCGCTGTACGGCAAAACTGCCTTTTGCTCGTTTTGCGCGGTTGCCATTGTGTTTACCGCTTTAACCATTGTTCGGGGGCCAAATAAATTGGAACGACGTTCTACACGGTGACAGGTATATTTGACTCCTCGATTTTGGCCGATAATTAATCCGTATATTGTTAAATGAGGGCCCACCCTTGTTTACCAATCTACAGACTGTGTTTTAGTCATTGATTGCCATTTTATATTCATTATTTTTGTAATTAAACAGCGCAGTGAATTGTTATTAAGTATTGTGGAGATCGTGAGTAAATAAGTCAATCATAATTATGTTTTAATTAATTCAGATGTATTCCGCTGTTCACACGGTCCTCCATAGTTGCTGCGGCTAGGCTGGCTATATATGCATGCAAATAACACGATACGTCTATTAAGCTCGACGTAAAAGGTATCAAAGAAATTAGCGAATTAAATGAAAGCTAATGAATTTGCCCATTAATTGAAACGAGGCAGTTATTTGTCGGACACGCGTTGCAAAAACTGTTAAAATGCAGTGAGATAGTGCAAAAAAGGTATTGGCTTTTCATGTTGAATGTCATTTCACGGTCACTTAGGGCTGGCAGAGGTTGTACGTAATTAATTAGTTGGTAACATCGCTCCTCCTCTTATATATTACCGTTTTTGCCCAGAACTTACGCCGGGTTAACTAAAACAGTAGGTGCCTATTTAATTTATGGACTTGTTTAAAGTTAAAATTCCTTTTAGATTGGTGTTAAAAATGCTATTAATTTGTATATAAATTCATCTTTTTAGACACTGTTTACTTAATAGTTCTTACCACTTGTCGGTCTAATTATTTTTCACTCCTTCAAGAATGGTTTTAGTTATATTTAATTTTACGGTCGTAATTATAGTAAACCACAGATGCGTGACATTATATATGCAGACAGGAAAGATAATCCGTTCGTTACGGATTATGTACATAATTATCTTCTAATTATGCAAGAAATCGCTATAGCACCGTAATAAAGACATTCTAATGTTTATAATAATCAGTCAGTATTCGCCATACTGCATTAAAATGTCAACTCCAAGATATACCTTGCTGCATTTTGGTTAGATTTTGTCGTAAGTTACAAGTGCCAAAACATGCCAACCGTAGACAGCTGACCAGTAATTGAACATTACGTTAGTTTTGGTCGATTTTATTAGCTGTTCTATGGTATTTACTGCATTCTAGCAACGGTCGCGAACCAAAATGCCATCCACCTTAGGCGACCCGCGCACCTGTCCTATAAACCACGACCAAGCCGACCAATGTTAGCTGCCATTAGTGAACCTATAAATATCACTGGCAGTTATAAACTTTATGAAATTGGAATGAAAATGATACTGGCATCCTGTCTCTCCTTTGGTATAGTTTGGCTGGCCAAAAAGTATAGCGAGGGTACTAGCGTAAGAAAGGGACGGTATGATTCTCTTTGTCTATGCACTAAGTAAAACAGTCCTTGGCCAAACTATATATTACCCGATTCATGGACATATAGATATATTTATTGGTACTAGTCTACCAAAATGAATTCCGGGGTTAATGTTATGTTCCTAATAAAAATGTAATTGGTCCCAACATTGAATATCAAACATGTTTCTTTCGCGGATGGTATGAATCCAACGAAGCATAAGATCATAAACGATGTTAGATTTTAAAACGATCTGTTAATAACAATAAAATACTTGTAGTTACAAGAACCCCTTTGGCAAGTAATTGTGAAGTGGATATTACTTCTTAATCTTATCAAATAAATTCAACATACTTAATCAACCAGCAAAAAAGTAAAATGAATATACTTATGGGAAAAATTATATAACGGTAACATAAAGTAAAATATGAAACTCCTCGATTATAATAAAGATTAGCAGGTAATCTTATTAACTATAGCAGTAGCTCACCTAGGTTTAACAACTCGTGCCAAAAGGTTAATTTTCAATTAAGTTGTCCAACTAATCTAGCATTTCATCAGTTCGCTACCGACATGCACCTGTTTGATGGAAACATTATCCTGAAGTAATGTTAATACATATGCTACCGGCTTATAGTGTAAAGCAGGTTATAACAAAAATGTCTCCAGAAAAAAAATAGTTTGGCCAGGGTTTGCTTTACTTCAAGCATAATAATATAATAATATAATATAAGCCTTTTATTCCAAATAAATTCATTAAATTACACTTCAGTTAGTTATTTTTTTAAGATAAATATCTAATATTTCCAATTTCTAGTAAGTATAATTATGATATTTGAGTTTATTATTTTATGCATTTTATTTGGTTGCCCATTGTTGGGCAAAGGCCTCCTCCATCAGATGCCATGACTTTCTGTCGGCCGCCATTCTCGGCCAGGTAGGGCCTGCAAACAGCATTATCTCGTAGTTCCATCTACGCAGGGGGCGACGCTGTGGTCGTTTGTCTTCGCGCGGCCACCAGTGGAGTACCCGTTCGCTCCACCTTCCATCTTGAGCTCGGGCTACATGTCCTGCCCATCTCCACTTTGTTCTGCAGGCTACGTCCACCACACATTTTAGCCCTGTCCTCTGCCGTATGTGGCTACTCCTTATTCTATCACACAGTCTTAAGCCCAGCATACTTCTTTCCATTGATCTTTGAAAGACTTGTAGTTTCTTAACTGTCTCTTGGGTGTAGACCCAGGTTTGGCATCCATATAATAAAACAGGCATTATTGTGTTTTCAAAGACTTTCTTTTTCAGTTTTATTGGTAGCTTCGATTTGAATATATGTTTCAGGGCCCAATATTTGCCCCAAGCCTTCTTTATCCGCCGTTCTACTTCTGAAGTTGTTTGATCCCTGAACGTTATGCTCTGACCTAGGTAAATGTAGTCATTTACATAAGAGAGGGTACATTGGTTGACTTGAATTGGACTTTTCATACTATTAGTCATTACACATGTTTTGCCTTCATTCATCTCTAGCCCGCACTTTCGGCTTTCTTTATCTAGACTTTGTAGCATTAGTTCTAGTTCTCTATGGTTTTCACTTAGTATAACCAAATCATCTGCAAAGCGGAGGTGGGTGAGATATTCTCCATTTATTTTCAGACCAAATCCTGTCCACTCTAACTTTCTGAAAATGTCTTCAAGCAGTGCCGTGAAAAGGTTTGGGGATATGGGGTCACCCTGTCTAACTCCTCGTAGTATTTCAAACGGTTTGCCCTTTCTTTCCAATCTGACAGCAGCCTTACTTTTACTATACAATAGTTGCAGTATTTTGACGTATTTACGATTCACACCTTGAGTTGTCAGTGCATTCCATAGTGCTTTATGTGAGATTGAATCAAATGCCTTGGAATAGTCCACAAAGGCTATATATAGTCCCTTTTGGTATTCTTCATATTTTTCTATGACTTGTGTAAGTGTAAAGATGTGGTCCGTAGTAGAATAGTTAGCTCTGAAGCCAGCTTGTTCTCTTGGCTGGTTGTACTCAATAGTTGGTGTAATCCGTTTCATTAAGATCCTGGTAAACAGTTTGTAGATTGTTGGCAAAAGACTAATAGGCCTATAATTGCCAATGTCTTTGGGGTCCCCCTTTTTGTATAAAAGTGTTATTATTGACAGCTCCCATTCTTTGGGTATTTGTCCAGTGTAAATTATATTATTGAATAGAGTGGTAAGTATGGGGGTCAGGGGTTCCTCAATTGCTTTAAGGATGTCATTTGTGATAGAGTCCTCTCCAGGGCTCTTGTTATTTTTTAAGGTCTTGATTGCGTGTTGTACTTCTGATTCCAGGAGTGCAGGGATGTTGTCGTCTTCAATGCCAGTGTTATATGTTGTGTTAGGATCTTCATGTTCGTTGCTGTATAATTCCTTATAGAAATCTGTTGCTATATGTACAATAGCGTCTCTGTTAGTTGTCTTGTCGCTTTGTGGTTTATTTAAGGACACTATCCAGGTTTTTGAATCGTCGATACGTTTTTCAGCTCTTTTGACTGAGCTACGTTGGACCAGTTCTTCCTCGATAATTTTCATTTGGTGTTTTTTAATATTCTTTTTTAGTTTACTGCTTATTATCCAATATAATTTGCTTAAACGTTTTTTGTCTTCTCTTGTTTTATTAGCTCTTTTTTTTAGCATTTCCCTCTCTGAGATTAAGTTCTCCACTTCGGGGGTGATTAAATCTTCTCTTGTCTTCTTAGGTTTGGTTAAAGGTAGTTGGTTGTAGCTTTCTTTTATGTTATTGATAATTTCTGTGTATGACTCTTGAGCTGTTGTCATTTGAAAATTCCTGGTTTTTTCTATGAATATGTTCTTCAGGGATTCTTTTTCTATTGGTAGGAGGTCCGTCTTCTTGGGTCTATATAAGGTTCTTTGCTTCTTTTTTTCGCAGTTTAACATTATTTTTGCTCGGACTAGTCTATGATCTGTGGGATGAGACGTGTTGATAATTTGTATATCTTCAATTGCTATGTTTGTTTTACTAATTATGAAGTCTATTTCATTTCGCGTTTTACCATCTGGTGAGCGCCATGTCCACCTTTGTTTGTGATTTTTCTTAAAGTGGGTATTCAGAATTTTGAGTTGGTTTTCAAGGCAGAATTCTATTAATAATTCTCCTCTATCATTTCTTTTGCCATATCCCCACGGTCCCAGGGCTTTTGAGTCCTCCTTGGTTCGACTACCGATTTTGGCATTAAAATCTCCTATTATGATGATGTCCCCTTGTGCATTGCTCATTGCTCTGCAGATATCATTGTAGAATAGCTGGAGATTCTCTTCGGTGGCCTTTTCTGTAGGCGCGTACACTTGGATTATGTTGTAAGTTTTATCATTTGTGAGTTTTACATCCAGTCTGGCTACTCTGTCTGATATCCCAACGAAATTGATTATATTATTTTTCAGTTTGTTCTTAACCATAAATCCAACTCCGTTTCTACCGCTAACATTGCCTTTATGGAACATGATATACTGGTCATTCTGGACAATGTTTGTGCCACTTTTTTTGACTTCTGACAGGCCCAGGATATCCCACTTCACTCCTGCTAGGGCATTTTCAAGCTCAGTTTGTCGGGACGGATTGACCAATGACCTCACATTATATGTGCATAAGTATAAAATTTCTTTACTGTCTCTTATTTTTGGTTTTTGTAGAGTGTAGGGTTCTGATGAAGGGTGGTGGTCTACAGCCCCACGGGGACCAGCCGGATTGGGGCCGCTGTTACAAGTTGATTGTTGTGATAATGTTTTAATTGATTGATGGGTGCCGGTGCCTATTAGTTGCTATTGCCTATAAGTGTTTTTCTCGGACAGCGAGTATGACCCTGCTCTCATTATGTCGAAAGCATTGGCTTTTTGGATCTTAGGAGTGGAAACAACTTTTCGACTGTCGTCGCTAGTACTGGGTGAGCCTGACTCAGACCTCTTACGTTTATCATTTTCTCTTTTCTTGCCTTTAACTACCACTTTATTATTTCGAATGTATGCAAAGTTTCCGTTATCTCTTTCCTTTTTCAGGTCTGCAAGTAATTGCTTACTTCAAGCATAGACAGAGAGAATCATACTTTTTTCCTTAGTTCTTTTTGTCATCCTAAAAAATATTTACTTCTTTGCAAGACTGCGTACTGTGTAGTGTGTACATGTTAATAGGTACGCATCTGCAATGCTCTAAACATGTATTAGGTATTTTCAGTCTCAATGCTATTTGTCTATAGTCTTTGAACTATATTAAATGATAATTTATCTTAAATAAACAGGTAATAAATGTCGGCACGATGAAGCGAACTAGACGAGCATGAGGAGCTGTCAGGTAGCGGTCGGACTACTGTCCGGACCGGCGGTACCTACCGCGGGGTGCGTGACCTTTCGTAGCCTATGGAAAAAATTATACAATTCGCTAAGTAATTTCAATTCTAACTGTCGGTGTTCTTTGACGTGACGCTGTTTGGAAAAGGTTAGGTTAAAGTTGTACTGGGCTTATTTTTTTTGCTTCTTTGACTTTTTTATCATAGTCCTTACCTACCGATATTATATACATATAAGTATAACTGTTTGTGTGTCAAATATTCTTCTTAACCTCATTTTGTGCTATACATATCTTTTTTATTATTTTGATAATTTTATATTTGGATGAACTGTGTGTTTAACGAACTATCTATTAACTAAATACTTTATGTTCATATTTACCTACTTCATTTTTAGGATCAATAAAAGATGACCTTTACCTATGTCTTTTAAGAAGTATTTACCTATCTAATTCTTGTAATTTGTTTACTAATCATAATTTACAAGAAAAAAAAATGCGCTTACTCAGTGTAACGTGGGTATCGTTTAAGATAAATAAACTACAAAACGACCGGTCACTTTGTGACGAGCAACGAACCCGCTTGACATGACATGATAGTTTAATGCTTGTCTATGCTCCGAGCAGACAGTTCGGCTCTACCGCGAGGCAACTCACATTCCACCAAGACGTTCTCAGAGGTCTCGTTAAACCGTCTCAGTGTCAGTGCCACCAACCTCATATTACCCCGCGCGATTAATTTACAGGACCGAGAACCCCGTTTAATGATCTTGTCTCACCCTTCATCGACGCTTATCATTTCTCGTTAAAAAAATGATCCAATTAAACGGTCTCGCGAAGCTTCAATAAGTTACCGAAAGCCAGTTAAAAATCTCGCGCACACCCATTGTAATAACGCATGCGCTCTCAATATTAAATTTTAACAAGGTATTAATTAAAAAAACTAAAGCGAAATATCTTTAAATTTTCTCAGGGCGCGCACGGCCCCCTCGCGTTATTTTATTTTTAATTCATTTTATTCGGCGTTGGCCGAGCGCGCCGGTACGCCCACCGGTGATTTAAAATTTTGATTTATTGACGCGCGCAGGCAGCGCGGGAGAGCTGCGCGGAGCGTGCGTGCAGTAATTATAAATATGACGCGGTGCTAAACTGACCCGCGACCCGCGACCCGTGGCCGAGGGGTCACCGCGTTACCACTATCGACGCATTTGCAATTTCGCACTCCTGCGTTCAGTCAATAACTCAACAGGCAGTGTGTTTATTTTATTAATTAATTTAAGTGCTCTAAGTACATATGAACAGCCGTGAGAAAATAAGCAAGAGTACCATCAGAAGACCAACATTTTTGGTGACGAGAAAACAACAGTGAGAACATTTGGTCTCATTCTCAAAAGGGATATACCATACATAGTCTTAGTAGTCCTACTAACATTAACAGACCCAAGTTCATTGAAGTTGATACTAAGATTACTAAGCAAACTATCTCGTAAAGTCGTAGGATAACCAGCTACGAATATTTTTATTATCATTAAAGATAGCACAAAATGGGGTTTCGAACTCATCTTGTGATAACGTTAATTCTGCAAATCTCAAATTGACACTAGCGCTAACGGGGCGCAAAGTGCAAGAGTGAAACAAGGTTCTTGGGTCAAACATCATGTCTAGTCCTAGTGCTCGCATATGCGCATTGCTGGTCTATGGTTGAGCCATTTATTTTACTGTACAACCTATTTTCTTTTGTTTCATTCTTACTGCATAAAAATGACTCAACAATTAAAGTCCATCCAAGATCACCTTCATGCTGGTAAGCGTTGTAATGGACAAAACATGTTCAATAGATACTTCGTTGTTTTTACTCGTATTTTTATACCTTAGGTAGAGTCACCTGTACAGTCGAGGTCAAAGATATGTTAACACTTTTTCAGCTTACTCCTTTGTAATAAGATGCATATCTTTGACGTCGACTGTACAACTGCACTTGAACTACCTACATATTACGCTCAATACACAGTGCCCTACAAAGTAGCTAAACAAATTCATGTTTACTAGCGACACCTAATTTATGGATTAACGATTAATTGAAAACGGCTCCAAGTAATTTCAATAATTGTAGTATTAACGAATGTCGCCAGCATACTAAGTGTATCGGCAGCTGCCGTATTTACGACTTCCCTGCGCAGGAGCAGCTTTACTATGGGACCATTCACTTGCACTGTTTTATGCACCTGTTGTATGTGATTAATTGTTGAGGCGTTTGCGGTCATAATAGTACTACTAGACAGCTAAGAAATGAGGTTAAGAATATGGAAGGTCTAATTTAAGAGGAAATTGGCCGACCGCTTCTCCATATCCCCTTTTTCTTGGCATCAGGGTCCGGAGAGGAAAATTTGGAGTATTGGGACTACGTTTGTATGGAAAAACGGTCCAATCTCCTCTTCAGACTAAAATAATCTTCCAGTTCAGTTTAAGAAACGGTAACGAAATGGTTGGTCTATGGAATTAATTATTTATTTAAACTTTATTTCACAGGACGGAAAAATGTACAAATAGCGGACTTAATGCCTAAAGGCATTCTCTACCAGTCAACCAATGGGCTAAGCAGAGACATGACAAGAAGGTGCAGAGAAAATTAAGAGATTAATCAATCAAATTCATTGCAAAGTACTTGATAACTTAAAATTATTAATTACATGCTTGTTTAGGAATTTAATAGTATCTATATCGTTGCTTTAATTTTATCTCTAATTGACAACAATTCTCGCAAATTGACCACAAGCATATTAGGGTGAATTTTACAAGCCTTTCAACCGCCGCGCCGGTTCATTTTGTTACGAATTTATTCAACTACCTAGAGCTAATTCCGAATATAATGACATGTTAAAAATATGCAATAACGTCATGCTAGTATGTATACAGATTCCGGATATTCAGGAATCCCAATTACCGTCTCGAGCAGTGTCCCAGGCATAAGTAAATTATATAATAAGCACAACTTATCACGTGACACCGAGAGGCATATTCAGATGTTAAAAATATAATGTTATTTTGCCTTCAGCGCACAAATATCCGAATGCAATCGAGGCTTACTGAGATTGAAATTAAATCAGTAGGTACCTATCATATGTTGAATATCTGAATATGCCTTTACCACAGCACGCTTGAGAACAGCGAGGCCTCTGAGTCGGGGCCGGCCGGGAAGATGTTAACGAAACATTTTGCGCTTAATGGCTAGTACAATTAGACCTCAAGGTTTCGCAAATTCGGAGGCTAGTGTTTCCGCAACTTATACTGGTTTTTATGTAACGTTATGGCCGGTATGTGCCGTGAACAATCGCCCCGTAGCCGTGTTGCCATTCAATGCAAATTCACACGTTATAAGAAGCGATTCGAGACAGAATTACCAACGTTTAGTCGCCCTCGGGTCATAATTTTAAGTTACTTTATAATTTTACCGAACTCACGCCTCGTTTGTGTTATTTAGGGGCCCTTTTTCCGTAAATTGTAGGGACAAAGCGGAGTACCAAGCACCTGTCGGGGAAAAAACTTGAGACAACGCAACAAATTAAATGTACGTGGCTCGGGGCTGCGGTGGGTGAGGCTTCAACCCTTATGTCGTTTATTTATACTGTAGAAACCTTTTATGCGCGCGTTTATCACGGATTTTATTGTCAACCTGAGTAATTTACCTTAAAATTTTACCTATAAACCGTGTTTATGGATTGCAACCCGTTGCTGTCTTTTGTTTACGATGTTGATATACGGGTATACATACGAGTAACACGTAAGTGTAACATTTTTTTACTTAGAAATCTTAGTATCTACACCTTTTTGACGCTCTATACAAGTTTCCATATAAGTTTCCGTTTCCACTCTATACAGTCAGTAAGACAAACATCACATAACATAATATGCAGCGACTTATACACCCACGAGTTGCAGAATAATATCCATACGGAAAAGTATACAAAATCATTGTGAACACCTCGGCCACTAAGTCTGCTGGTGACTGTACTAGCTAAAGCAATATCGGTATTGTTTAAATGGCCCAATACCGGTATACGGAAATGCCCATATAAAAATATAAAAGATTTTTTTAAGATGTCCGAATTGTAGAAAGAAATCTCCAGTAAGATTCAGACATCTGAAAAAATTACTATACCATACCAGTACCTACTGCATTACCCACTTACTGTACACGAATGCGCACATTTTAATGGCTTTTAACTAGACTACATCTACTTAAGGCCCTTGTGGTAAAGATAGCAATGATGCATGCGCGCGCGCTTTATCGATCACCGTCTGCGCAGCGCAGCCTAG
This sequence comes from Pammene fasciana, assembly GCA_911728535.1. Lineage (NCBI taxonomy): Eukaryota > Metazoa > Arthropoda > Insecta > Lepidoptera > Tortricidae > Pammene > Pammene fasciana. The sequence continues at coordinate 9,190,570 of OU452279.1, forward strand.
CGTTCCTATTATATGCATGTTAGAGATGTCCAATAGTAGTAGTAGTTGTGTTCACTTATGACTGTGCTCGTTCTTATATTAAAATTTTATTATCTTTCTCGTTCATGTGTTATATGTAAGGTATTAATAAGAGCGTTTTAAAAAAAATGCCACACAAAAATGTAACTTTATAAGAATGCTTAATACTCATATGCAATATCCGCTTAGGTTAACATACCTACTGCGTAATCTACGCATGTACAGTCGACGTCAAAGATATGTTTACACTTTTGCATCTTATTACAACTGAGTAAGGTGCAAAAGTGTAAACATATCTTTGACGTCGACTGTGCATCTTGACTACCACTATTCAATAATGGTTTCTTTGGCTATTGATTTCCTAACGTATTACAATAATTATTAAGGTATCTGCGTGTTTTTAATGTCGACTATTCAGTTTGTATTATATAAGAAAACGAAATGTATAAAGCTTAAATCGATCAGAACTATACGCAAGTAATTTACATGTAGGTAATGTCTACACAATTTACTTTATGAAAAAACATGATATAAGTTCTTAGGTACTTTCACAAACTATGAAAAATAATTGTTAATCAGTCGAGCTTATTACTAATGACTACATACTGGAAGTTTCCAATAATAAAAACTGCATAAATTATAACCGTAACTCATAATATAAGTACTTATTTAAATATAAACTTAGATTATGATGCATTTTAGTACTTAATAACTAATAACAATCACCGCTTGAGTTATTCCATGATTTTTATGAGTTAGTAGTCCTACTGTACAAACAGTTCCTTCTCAAGCAGCCTAAACTCGCAACTACTTAGTTGATAAAGGGCTAGGTAATTGATTTTAACTATTGACATGAGCTATACAAATAAGCTGTAAGAAAGCTGAGCGAGTGGTTACTCAGCCAGCTCAGCCCTTATCATGGGATTCAAGATATGCAGCTTTTGGAAGCATAAAAACAGTATAAAAGCTATGTAAAATTTGTATGATCTGAAAAAAGCTCGGCAAAAACTTTATAATATCTAGTTTACCTAACAGCTCTTGCTCTACAAAACCTATTATTATACAGCTATGTTTTAAATAGGCTATTGTATAAACTGAAAATAAGTTTAGTGTATATTTCACCAAGTTGTAAAGTCTCATACTAAAAATCCATACGGAACTGTCTTGAATGATGCATTGTTACACCCAGTACCTAATTCGCCACAGAACCCTTGAGCAAATACTTGGTTATTAGGGGTGAGCGGTCAAACCCAATATCTCGAGATAATTTTTCATTGTAAAAAGAACTCTATGAAAGTCATGCATGGTTCTAATTACAAAGACCATTTTTTTGACTTATCTGGTTTGACCGCTCAACCCTCGCTTTGATAGAGTCAAAGTACTGAAGATACCTATATTTTAACTGCGCAGTGCTCCGCAATTAAAATATAGGTATCTTATAATTCTTGCAAACATTACTAGAACACAACATAAAGCCAACAATATTTGAATCTACACGTATAACATCTAAAACTTCGACATTAATAGACAATATTTTCACAAATTATGATGATTACACAGACTCCTTTGTTATTCCTTGCTCCTTCTCTGATCATGATGCGCAACTTATTGAATTTCCTAATATTTTATTACAACCAGACACTTCAGCACAGATACGATTAATGAAGACACGAGTCTTCAATAACACTAGGGCCAACCATAACTTTCGTGAAAGTTTTAAAAATATTGATTGGGACATAGCTTTCAGTAACTGTAGCTCTTGTCAGAAACTTACCATTTTCTTCGAAATAACTAATAGACTAATTCAAAAACACTTTCCAATTAAAAAAAGAGTTATAAGAAACGCGCCAAATAATTGGATTACTAAAGGAATACGTATCTCCTGTCGCAACAAAAGAAATATGATAATTAAGTCGCGGTATAGTAGCGATACTAACTTCATGAAATACTTTAAGTCCTATAAAACGACACTGCATGCTACGCTTATTTCCGCTAAAAAGTTGCATATTCGCCGCACCTTAAGTGCCTCTAGGAATAAATCAAAAACTATATGGAACCTTGTTAATCAAACTAAAGGTAAAAAAGACAACTTTAAAAATAAAATTACTTTAAACATTGGCAGCAAACTGAATACTGACCCTAACGTAATCGCCAATGCCTTTAATAATTACTTTCTAAACGTGGGTAACAGTAATAATAGTAATGACAGCGACCATATGAAAGTCTTAAAAAAAAGTAAATGTGGGATCCAAAACTCAATTTTTCTGTCTCCTATCATAGAACCTGAAATAATTTCAATAGCTAAAAATCTAAAAAACAGCAAATCATGCGGGCCTGACAATCTTAACACTCAATTCATTAAAAAATATATAGATATTCTCTGTATTCCTCTATGCATCATCTTTAATGATTGTATTGAAGAGGGGTCATTTCCAAAACCCCTAAAACATGCTAAAGTTGTACCAATATATAAAAAAAAAGGTAGTAAAATGGAACTGAGTAACTATAGGCCTATTTCTCTACTATCTGTAATTGCTAAGATATTTGAAAAATGCTTGGCTACTAGACTAGAAAAACACTTTGATAGACACAATCTATTCACTCCGCATCAATTCGGATTCAGAAAATGTAAAGATACTTCAGGTGCTGTAATTAATTTAGTAACCGAAATAATGTCCGCATTAAATCAGGACGTCAAATGTGGAGGAGTATTCTGCGACCTTACAAAAGCATTTGACTGCGTAAGTCACAGAATACTCCTCGACAAACTGGAACATTACGGAGTACGTGGTAATGCGCTAAAACTATTAAGATCATATCTAACAGACAGGACCCAGCATGTTGAGATATCTGAACGGAGTTCGGATCATGTCACCACTTCCGATAAAGGCGTACTAACATGTGGAGTACCTCAAGGATCAGTCCTTGGTCCTCTTCTGTTTATTATATTTATTAACGATTTACCAGATTGTCTTACATGCGGTACACCATATCTTTATGCCGACGACACAAGCATAGTCCTCATGGCTGATAGTTCGGAGGAATTTAACACAAAAGCTCGCACGTGCTGGTCAGATCTTACTGGTTGGTTCTCAAATAACGGATTAGTAATTAATTGTGACAAAAGCTTCTATGTTCTATTTCGCCGTAATAATAATAGTGACGACTTTCAATGCGACCTACCAATATCCAAATCTAACTGTGTACGGTTTCTGGGCGTTGAACTTGATCCATACCTAAGATGGAACGAACAAATAGATAAAGTGAATAAGCGACTGGCAAGCGCTTGCTACACAATGAGAGCACTAAGAAAAACCAGTGATAAAAAAACTTTATTAATTGTTTATTACTCTTATTTCGAAAGCATAATACGCTATTGTGTCGAAGTTTGGGGTAATGCAAGTAACATTAATTCTACACTGCTTATGCAAAAAAGTGCCATCCGTATAATTGAAGGGTGTAAAAATATTCCTGTAACACATAGATATATGTTTATTGAAAATAAGATACTAACTATTGTGTCATTGTACTTGTATCGCATTTGTCTGTATGTCCATAAAAATATAAATAAATTCCCAAAAGCCAGACAGTATCTTAATTATAATTTAAGAAAAACTAAAAACTTAGCTCGAGATAAAGCCAACTTTAGCCACTTTGACCATAGTATAAATAATAACGCCATTATGGTATACAATAAATTAAATGACGAAATGAAAGATTACAGTGACATGAAAACCTTTGATAAAAAACTAAAGCAATATTTTTTAAATAGACCTTATTATAACATTAACGAATATTTTGCAAATGCACTTGACTAGATATTTTATGACATTCACGGGGAATCGATCATTAATACAATTTAATTTATACTGTTTACCTACTTGAACATTTTTATTTTATTTCTTTCTCCGGATCGTTTTTATTCTGTAATAAGTATTTGTTCCTTCTGTGTGATATAAAATAATTGTCAATCACTGAAATTTAAAATATGTAAAATTAATATATTTTGAAATAATATTTAAATGTGTAAATATGTAAATATTATTTTATAACTGTATATTTGCATGTATACTTGTATACTTCTAGCAAATAAATTATTTTGATTTGATTTGATTTGATTTGTATCGCGACACGATACCAGTGGCTCCATCCATCAACGTCCCGGGGAACTAATTACTATGTAGTCGCATTATTGATTTTTTATTCACTTTTATTGCATTTATGAATCCACTTTTATCTACTAGTGACAATAGAATAGTGAAGCGTTTTTAATGGTTAACTTTGTAGCTGCTTTTAAAGTTTTTTTGTGTACGTAAGCTGGGGACGTTTGGATTATGAAATGATTGAGTTGAGCTGATTTGATTAAGGAGTTCAAAGGTACACTTGGGAAATTTGCAATATATAAGTACGTCAATGTGTTAAAAATTGTCTTGCAGATACTGTGATAAAAGTTATAATTACATATGTTTAAAAAGTATATTAGGTTTGGTGGTGGGTTGGTGGCAATGGTGGCTGGATGCAAGTGGCTTCCGACCGATACTTATGGAGGTCCAAAGGGGAGGCCTATGTTCAGCAGTGGACGTCTTATGGCTGAAATGATGATGATGATATTAGGTTTGGTACCGGCTTCAAAACCAGTAACGATAACTTGAAAATAAAGGGTATCCTGCCTTTTCGCCGAAAATTGTATTGCCGAATTTCACTTTCCAACCAACTTTTCGCAGATGTTTCATTTGGCCGAATAACTTTTAGCAAATAATTATTTCGCAACCATTTCATTCCCCAACCCCATACCCCATAGGTTAAGTTGGATTACCTATGTAAAGTTGGGAAATTAAATTCGGCAGAATGAAATTTCTGCGAAAAGTTGGTTGACAAATGAAATTAGGCAATACAATTTTCGGCGAGAAGGCAGAGAACCAAATAAAACCTTTAAGATAGTCTGTAAAGGATACATGTCCCTGAAGAATGTCAATGACCTCTCGCGACCATGCGTTCAGAAAAAACATTCCAAATTCAAACATTTCCCGAATTCCTCCGGAGTTTAGGTCGGTTCATGAATTACTCGTCGGCGTGACGTCGGCGTGTTGATTACGAGTCGAATGTACGTCGATGGTAATCTCGTACGAGCGGCTGGCGGTTTGATGTGTCAATCGCGCCGTCGATCGGTATCGCCCGATAGCTCCTATTGGGCAACCGCCACGCTTTGTTATCCTAACGGATTTATAAAATTCGACGGCCCATGAACCGAAATGGAACGGACAATACCGACTTTCTTATTGCTGTCAGAGTTGACGTTTCATGATTCGATGTCCAATTCGCAATCGAACTAGCCGCTGGTATTCTTAAGTTTTATTGTCATAAAAAAGCGTGGTCCGAAATGGCCACTGACTTATTAGCTGATCGAAATTCCGATGCCGGAAAGGTTGATCTTGTTTCTTTGATACGAGCGGGCGGGGGCGACAACCGCACACAAATAAATCGTTAAACGAATTTCCCAACATGGCTTCCGCGCGGAAGGGCGGGGTGCATCTTCCGTGGAAACTGAAAAATTACGAGCCTCTGCTTTGTTTTTATGATCGCTCCAACATTACATCGCCCGGTGATGAAGTCGAGCCGATCGACAACTGCCGATACAGGGATTTGGATGTCTTTTGTTTTTATATCAGTAAACAAGACTCAGTTTATGTCCGTCACGGCTTTAATATACGAGTATGTGAGAACTATCACATTTCTGGCCCGAATAGATGTATCCTGTCTTTAACTTCTTAAATACGAGTAGTTGAAAAAACCTACCAAGGAATAAATAAACTGATACCTCTACGGTTTAGTCGACCCTTACTCTATTCTAAGAGCCTCCCGCAATAACTAACCCCTTTATACCTAAATGACACACACACAAACACCGGAAAACCACTACATCGCCGCGTTCCTGAAACAAGTGTGGTGTGAGTGAACACGATGAAAATCTTTATTTTCACGCTCTATCTCTCTTTATCTAATCGCTCCGGCCCGATAAGGACGGAGTGCCGGAAAAACTGGTGCGGGGCGAGGGGTAAAGGCTACATCGATTCCGCGCTTTCACTGCTAGGGGCCGTGTAAACCTTTAAAAACAGCGCGTTTGCTGTGCGATTGTCATCTCTAAACTTAAACAAGTAAGAGGCAAATTTGGATGGAGAAATTGCTCTGGTAAATGGATTGCCTCCCCCTTGGGGGTTCTCGTAGTGGGATCTAGATGGCGTAGATAATGCTGATAGTCGCCGCGGTGTGCGTGGCGACGTGAATGTCGCATGGCTGTGTGCGTGACGGCAGGGCTCTGCGTTCCCAGCTATACGTCTGCAGGCGTTCTTCTAGCTATGTAGTAGCATAGAGAGGTGCTTCCGGGTAGGTTAAATTTTGCTTGTGTTTGCGAATATATGAGGGGATGTCGGTAACCATCCCTTTTTGCAATATAATTTTATGTTTAGATGTAGATAGGTAGATAGATTAGGGAAGACGGAGGCTGTGATTTGATTAGATTAGGAGGTGTTTGCCGAGGGCCGGGGGAGATAAGGCTGATTGGATCGCGGGGAGGGCCGGCTTTATGGAAATATGTTTTTAATGTGGGTGCTTTATTGAATTAGCCGAATTTGTATTAAGTGACGCGTGATAATCTGCTTGTGTGTTCGGCGCTGATAAAGTTTGTAAATAAATTATTATGAGTTGAGTACACTTAACAAAATGTGGTTTGATTCTTGTTGAGGGGTTACAGCATATGTCCACATTGATTGTGCGCGCGACTGACTGTTATCTGCATCGTCGGTATTTGATGTTGTATTTATTATTTATGAGACATTCGGTTTATAGATAACGTTTAATTAATACATACCATCTCGACCTAATTACGTCATTCGGCGACATCAATAACATGTTTTTCAAAAACTCCTTTGTACCAGACAATGACAACCATTTATCTGATTCCCGTCCATTGCAGAGACACGTAAACTGTCCACTTTATAGGGTCGTGTGTCTATTATAATCCCTATCCCTACTCGGTCCTCAGCAACAAAGACCTGTTTTTGTTCCTGTCACCCAACAAAGCAGCCCCTTGATATTGTCGTCGCGCCTCTTTTGAGTTTACACAACACTGAAAATTAGAGTACTGACGTCACAATATGCACTGAATTTATCTGTTTGTTTGAATTAGATCTCTGCCGGTATGTTTTGTAGTTGATGCGTTTTTACGTCTGCGCGACATCGATCCTAGAATGTTGTTGACAGTGAAACGGGTTTAACAATTAATAACCCTCTTCGGCAGGACAAGTGCGCATACTCGGCATTCTTTATCTAGATCCTGTGAGGATTTTCGGATGCGACGCTTGCGCACCGCGCCTCCAATAACGAATGACCCAAATAAAAAATAATCTCGGTCATAAAATTTACGAGTTTTCCAGCCATTTCAGCGTTTGAGGAGAGAAAGTAATTCGCTCATAAAATTACGAGTAAACAGCCGTTTTTCCACGGAAATAAAACCGCCCCTCGCGCCGGTTGACTCCTGTAATCGGCTTAGTACCCTCTCTGATTTACTGGGCTCCCCTGGGTCGGATGATGCACGCTCCCGTTATGACTTGATGAGAAACCTTATCTCCAGATTATAAAATCGGTTTCGGGTAATTGAGTCATAAAATCTAGACCTAATTTCTACATTATCTGATTCATTGCGAATAAAATGAAAGTTATAGTCTCCCTAACCAAATAAAACATGTAGGTAAAGTGTAGAGTGAGTTGATTAGAATCCACTCGATTAACTTTCATAGTGGAGAAAAAGTGTCAGTGGTCGGATGGGCTAATATGGCGAGCTCTAATCTTCGGACACAAAGGAGGTGCCATGACGCGGCGAATATTAACGCGAACCATTTAATATTTCGATATTCCAATATGAAGCTATTTCGTCTGCGTCTACGGTCTACGATAGGTACTTATGATCACGACTTCGATCTGTGTATTTTTTACCAAGTTTTCATAATTTTTTCATAATTTTAATTTAGTCACTTGCATACAACCAGGAAGCGTTTTAGGCAGATCACACGAGTTTTAAGCCGTCTCATCTGTAATATACAGATCACACTTATTGTTGCACTAGAATAGCGTCGATACATCTTGCATACCTTCAACTGCTACAACTTTGCCTGGATTGAAAAACATAGTTTTCACCAAACAGCTATTTATATCTCATTTCTGAGATGGCCGCCTTTCTCCCATTTCAGGAAGTTTTTGAGTTTGGTAAAGAAAACCATGTTTTTCAAGCCAGGCAAAGTTGTGCATCGTATGCAATGTTGTAGACCATTGATGCAGTTTTAAGCCTTCTAAAACTGTAGTTAACAATGATATATGGTCCAAGTGATTGCACTTGCCTCTACTTACAGCGCAAGACGCGGCGTCTTGAATAGTTCCCGTGATGCTTTACGAGCTCAATGCTTTTTGTTCGATAAAATGACATGACAAATTAATGGATTTATTATGAGTTGGATTGAGCTCGTTTTATTTTCGTGTCCGTTTGGGACGAATGCATTTTTAATTGAGTGAGCCACTTTTGTGGACTGTATAAAACGGCCACCGCATGCCGTGGTGGCGTGGATATTTTTTATTTGATTGACGGGTAGTAATGGGCAGGTGTAAGAGTCGGCGATAGCTACCTCGCTTTTTAGACGATGTTGGACTGTTCACTTTTTGTCGGTCGCGTCGTTTTGCGACTCGATTCTGTCATGTTTTATGCTGATTGTTTTACCCAACATTAATGGGGTACTAAATTTGCGTGTGTCAGTTTACATATTTTCTGTAATGGAACGTTTGCTCCAATAAATCGTGTCTAGAAACTCGGGTGTCGTGTGGTAATAAAATTACTGTGTAGTCAGCGGCTGCGGCCGGTGGACTGTGTTTAAGAGTAAATTATGACCAGTGCTGTTTCTATAGTTGATGTAATGAGCCTAGTTAGTTCTTACTTTAGAGTTTACTATAGAGAATACTATAAGCGTTCTAATTTTTAATTTTATTTTTATTTCTCGAGTTATACAGGGTGTCCAGTAAATAATGGATAACCTTCTAACCACCAATAGGCCACCTTAGGCTGGTCCAGAAAATCCACTTTAGGGTTTAGTAAAAGTTCCCTGGTTTTCGAGATTTTCACACTTTTCATAATTTTAAGTTTTCGGTTCCTTATTTGACTTATTGAATTAAGGCCTAATTTCAAAAAATCTGTATGATTGTGAAGACACTTTAATATCAGTTAGTTAGTAGCACTATTTGAGACAATTTTTCAAAAAACAGAACGGAAAAATCTTTACATTTCTCGTTACCACGACGATAACAGTCAAATAAGGAACCGAAAACTTAAAATTATGAAAAGTGTGAAAATCTCGAAAACCAGGGGACTTTTACTAAACCCTAAAGTGGATTTTCTGGACCAGCCTAAGGTGGCCTATTGGTGGTTAGAAGGTTATCCATTATTTACTGGACAACCTGTATAGTTACTTCACCGTGATTAATATGTTTACTTTACATATATCTATCATATATACAGTAATGAACTGGATAGGTACGTTTTGTGAACCTTATGAGGACACAACTAACCTGATCCTGTATACTCGTGTCGTAAGGTGATCATTTCTCTCATCTTAATGTAAAACTGGATGTAGCCGTAGACTCATTCTCAAATAATGTTTTAAAGTTTAATTTTTTTCAGATTATAATTCCCTCCTCAACTAACCTTTTTCTAAGACCGACATCATTTTAGAAATTACAGAGCATTAAACACCTATTAAAAGCTGGTATTCTGTACATCGCGTACTCCCTGTAACCTGTGGACCATGTTGTTTCAGTCGCTGCAGAGTGCGGCGCGACGCGCGGGCACGTCGTGCGCCAACTGCAAGACGACGACGACGACGCTATGGCGTCGGAACCAGAACGGCGAGCCCGTGTGCAACGCGTGCGGACTCTACTACAAGCTGCATAATGTGAGTACCTATAACAATGTACATTACAGTACAATCTTTATCCTCTAGCGTCCTTATAAAGTCTTAACTCTTAATACTATTTTCACTGCATGCGGCTGTACCTACTCACTTGTGTTTAGTCACTACGCGCGGCATGTTTCGGAGCGCTTAGGTCTCCATCCTCAAGCACTAAGAGTACGGTCTAGGGTAGGTGGAGTCTAATATTAGGGTAGGTGGAGGCGAATCGGAATTCACGGGGCGAAACGGATCAAGTTACTTATTTTGTGAAATTCAGAAGATCGTGCCACTGAAGTGTGCCACGATTTGGTGAAGGTATTAATCTTAACTAATTTAAAACTTTAAACGTCTGTCAGTATATGAGACGTTTTTAGTCAAAGGTAAGTACATCATTGTCAGTTGTAAATAGAGTTTATTTCTAAATAACTTTGTATGGCAGTAACGCCTTATTGACAACCGACAATGATGTACCTTTGAATTGAAAGCGTCTCATATAGGTAATAATGAACTGACTACTCTTCAAGTAGTTATACCCGTCTCTATCTTATAGTCGTAAAACTCATTTCTTTGTTCTATTTGACTACTTGTTGATACTCAATTAATGATAAAATCGTGACAGTTTATAATATTTTTAACCTATATAAACGTGTACTCGTACATAATTACATGTATCTAAATAACACGTTTCAATTACGAGTTCATATTTAATGACGTACATTAAGATTATTAATTATTTACACCAATTAGTTATGTATTTCATTATCGTTATAATGAAGCGGTCACATATTAATACTTCGTTATAATGATTTCACCTGCGCATAACAGTTATGTTCGCAAATGTTTATAAATATACATTTTAAAATTATAAGAATGTAAAATATTTGCTTTACTAAGGGACTGACTAAAAAATTAACTGGGGCGGCTCATCTCATCAGGTGTCCTGTTTTTAAGCTAATAATATTTTTAAAGTTATAATTAGTCGATTTTTATATGATACATAATAAATGACACTACACACAAGTAGCTTAAAAATGTGCTGCGTATTTTAGTTGCGTGTAAGGCATTTGTTGTTAGTATGTAGTTAAAAAAAACAATAAAAATTCGGGAGAATTTAGTTTTCTACTTGTCTCTTGTAAAAAATGTACCTATAATCAGCAGCAGTGATTTGTTAATATTTGAGATGCTATAATTTTGAACACCTCACTTGGCTACTTCTGCTGCTGACTGTACTATGATCTATGATAGTTACGTTCTATTCCATTCATCAGCCGGTTTAAAGAGTAAGTGTAGTGAACTCGGGCCCCCAGTGCGGTCCCCCGGGATAAGTTGACAGTATCTCGGTGACAGATAACCGGGTCGCAGTCAAGCGCCCCCTGAGCGGCCTAATGTGTCATAAAACCCAATACGATTGTCTCAAATGAATTACGGGCGGCGGATAGCATCTAATGTTAAATAAATCGGGGACGTTTTAATTAAAGTTTAGGGAGTCAATGGCAATCACAGTTCAAGATAACTTGGAATAATGAAATAAATTAAAGAGTATAAAAGCTTAAGGTCCTTCATATTTTCATCATATCTGTGTATCTGGTGATTTCCTCCGAAGTAAAAGTATGAATGAATGAAATAAAACATGCTTTATTGCTTATTGCACACCTCAAAAATTAGAGCACAAAGCATTATCATTAGGCATTATCTGAATTAGTTAAAATAATTAAGTACTTACCTGTATGAGACGGCTCAAATGTAGTTTAGTTACCCCGGAATCATTGTAAAACAAGCTTTCAAAACAATGCACTTAAACGTTCACAGAACACTTAATTATAAGTCAAGAAACAGTGATATTTTAGCATTTATTCTCACGGCCCTACGAACCCTAAAAACAATCGAAAATCGCTCGATTCGAAAGAATATCAAACGGGCGAACGCAACAATGACTAAAATGAACTGTCAAAGGGGCTTTTACGAGGGCACTCGATATTTTTTCTTTCGAAATGTATACGACATTGTAAGTATTGTTGCTTGGTCTAATTATTCGGAAGCTACAATGGCGACGGAGCTACTTCAGAAGCTGGAATAATGACGGGCGTGCATGGTGGTAGCGTACCGCCTTCTCATACATATTTATATGGCCGTGTCAGTAGTAGTCGCGGTACAATTGCGACTATTTTTAATTTTGCTACGCTTATTTCGTATTCATGTTCTATGTCGTAAAGAAATACATATCTATTTTCATGTAAAGAATCATCTCTAACTTATACCTACCTACTATATATTATCTCTATAGTTACCTAATCTGTTAAAATAATCTTACGTCTAGGTCTAGACAAAAATAATGCCTTACGATTTGAATTGACTACCATGGGATATTAATCTACATTTCTATGGTAGATAGGTATCAATTTAATTAATAAAATCAACATGAAATTGTAGCTTTGTCTCTCAATAAACCAAAACACAGTCCAAGTCGATTAGCTAACAGTAGATTAAAATATTTTTTCTAATTTTTAACCCCTATTAATTAGTTAACTTCAATTATTTAAATAAAATATATTAAAATTAATCTTAAGTGAATTGGTACACACCCAATGTCCAAATCAGCTTCAATTCAAACATAAATCACATTTAAACGTACAAATTGTCAAACAACCGTCTAAACTTCACAAAGGCAAAAAGAAACAGAATTGATATTGTCGATTTGCTTAGTAAGTTTCCGACACAATGTGTAAATAAATACAGTATAATAAGTGGCCTGAGGCGGATGCCTCGTGATCGATTTCACTCAAAAAATGCAATTCATACAACAAAGCACGAGCGTATTGTGATGCCGACGTCACCGCTGTGCGCCGGTCGAAAGACTCTTGATACTTTACGGATGTTCATTTTTAACTAATAATTTATGCAAATTGCAAAAAATATTACACAATATAGATTATATAAAATTCTCCTAAAGTTTTCTTACGTATGTATCATGTAAACGCGTAGCATAAGTTATTATGTAGGTTTTATTTATTTACCAACAAAAAGTGTCGTATGAAGCCTTTGTATAGCAAAAATGTTTGACCACCAAATACTATCTCTTAAAGTTACTTTAGCAACCATCGCATTGCATACACTTCCTTACAATGTTTTAATGCTATATCTTTCTATCTTTCTCCTTTATAAAGTAACGATATTAACAAAATCTGCCTAAATATAACGTGTCCATAAAATTTTACTTTTAATGAGAGTGCTCGCCTAAGTTAAATATTAGGAACATTCCTCCTGTCTTAAAATATCAAGACTGCTCAAGGCAGTATAGTGCACAAACAATGCACTCAAGTATGTTTACTCCAAATATATCTTTCAAAGGTCTACGAGCGTGACTACAGTTGTAGTGTAGCGAGCTCTCCAATTGCCCCATAGAACTCAAGGACCTTGTTCTTTTGCCCCACTCTTTTGTTATTGTTTTCAATAACAACATTTATTAGTTGTATACATTTTGTTTTTGATTGATATGGGAATGTGCTGGCCGTGAGTCGACTTTAAACTTTAAGTTCCTTATGGGAATGATTATGCAAATTTCGAACGACATATTTACAACGCGATTTTTAAACTCGAAATAGAATGAAATCCTCAGAGTGGTTGACATGACGATGCAGTTTCAGAATAGCCGCCCTGGGAATAAGAACCCTGTAGGTATCAATTGAAAGCGATTGAAAATAAATTATTTATTTGGCCATCCACAATGGGTAATAGGATTACTGTAGGTGCGTGGGTTCGAGTCCCGCACGCCAACCGACCGCAATAAGCCATTACAAAGCCTCGTCCGTCTGTTGAAGTTTTTATAAATTTGTTTATTTAATTTATCACGCTCGTTTATTCGTTACTTCCTCCGTCTATACTCGATTAGGTTTTTGTGGTTAGAAACTATTCATTTTTTTGGGGCGATCTTCTTAATCTTTCGATGAAATGCTATTTTAGTTTTTTCGGGGTTTGATTGTTTTCTACCCATCAGTTGGTTTCGCAACTGTGTAGTTTTTTTTTAAAATTAAATTAAATAGACCTACAAACGTCTAACATACACTTTTGATGATAAATATTCGATTTATTCAAAATAACGTGCACCTTTAAAAGGTTAATTAGAATGTGACTACTCTTCCACGATACTAAACAAATTATAACACATGAGACATTTTGTAACTAGCTCGTTGTGTTAAGTGCCTCTCATACAAAAGTATTGGATTACCAACTTGTATTGAGCGCTAGAGAGAGAGCCCATAATAACAGCTCAAATGATACATTTGGAATACAATGGGGCGATCAATTCAATTTTTGAATCGAGAACGCTCTTCTAGCTCTTGCTTTTTTATTTTTTTACTCGTCTAAAGTGCTGTTTTGTTCAGCCAGCATCCGAGGGAATTTGACAGTCACTGTTTTTTCTCGTGTTTTTCTTTTATGCCAGTCGCCCGCACTAAAGGAGCATTAGGTTTTTAATGTTAGGTTATGGATACAAAATAAATCTCCGCGCTCGATCGGGTCAGGTATCGATTAATAACGCATTGGTGTGGCGTTTATTTTATAAGTGCTATTGAATTTATATTCTCGATACGTGGATGAAAAAACGTCACAGAAATGGGAATTACAAGTAAATAGCAATAAAATTGAACATACAAATGAGATGCATAAAATAAGGAGCGTTAAAATTTACTCATTACATTACAAACATACTGGCCGGTAGCCAAACGGCCGGTTGGCTGGGCGTATGTTATAATGACATCAATTTGAATATTCAACATTGAACAGCTATCTCATTTACATAAGTTCGGCCGTTGAATTTGTAGCGATGCAAATGTCCTACACTAATTGTAGTGTTCATTGTTCCTGAGTTTTGCGCTCGGTGGAAAAGGTTGCGTACGCTAGGTACTATTACTGGGATTAAGATATCAATACAACTCTGTTGCTAACTCGGATACCCTGAGGCTTTATCCTATCTAATGCACATCTGAATCTTCATGATTGGTTATATGTTCTGTATAACTTATTGGTTCACTGCACACAGGCACCTGTGTGATACTGAGAATAGCCCAAAAATAAATAATGAGCAAGTTTTTCGTTACTTATCTACTTCGTATACCTAGGTTTGGTAGATATTCAAAGCTGTGTAAAAATATAGTGTGCGATAAATAAAAAGTAAAAACCGGTGTTATAATACCGGAAAAGTCATAATTTAGAAACAGCGATAAAAGTTTTTCTATTAAGAAAACACCTAATTTTGCCAAAAAGTGATCGCGTAAAAACCTTTATAAAAGAAATAAGAGCGGGTGTTCGCGCAGTAGGCCGGAAAGATTTTATCTGTTGGCAATACAGAAAAAATGGCGCCCACCGGAAGTGTCCGAGCGCGGCGCGCGGCGCGTTACTATTTTTTTCTTTTTGTTTTAAATGGCTTTTTCCCGGCAGCGTTCGGCCGGAAATGCGTTTGCGTTGAGCTGCCCCACATAGCCGAATATGTCCGATTAACTTTATACGCAACTTTGACTCTTCCCCCCGCTGTTTAAAGGCATATGTCGCTTACGCCGGACCCGCGCTGGCGAGCGTAGCGCTAAATAGAATGTTTTTATTCATGAGTCTTAAGCTCCCATTCTGTTTAGTGAGCGATTCCCAGCTGATTTACCGTCTTAGTAATAAATATTCAGAAAATGGGCGTCGCAATTCTAGAAACTATCAGTCCGAAAGCAATTAGAACCGTTTTTCAAATTAAACCTGATTTTGAAGTATATGAGCATCGTAATGTTTCGTTAAAGTAATAGGACCTAGTAAAATAGGTAGTCTAGTTACGTAGCAAATATTACAGCGGTTATAGAGGTATTTATGACTAACGTTTTTTCTTTAAATTGTTTACTGCGTTTTCTTTACACCTTCACAAACGTATACATTTTTACGGTTTACCTAAGTCTATTTCGTTCCATCGCACTTAATTTTATAGTAGGTTTTAAAAATACGAATATAGCAGCTGCACGTCAGTCTGATCGTCCGGGTGATAAGGCTGTGTCCTTGCACAAAACAATTATTGCGCTTAGGTCGAGCGAGATTTCGCAATGCGCACTTTGTCACAAGCTTTTGTCACGAGAAATGGAGATTTTAAGCTTCGATATCGATGCTTGAGAAAAGACCGTTGCGTTATACATTTATAACAGATTCATGCCGTCGTGATGAAGGCAAATATAAGGCGTCCCGTTAATAGTGTGGCTCAAATTGGCTTGCTTGCAACTTTATTTCCTATTTCTTGCAGATTAACAATGCAAGTTTACACGAAGGTGTTACCGCAATTTTAGGATTATATTTTACAAACGTTGAATTAAAACCTACAAAAACTGGCGCTTTAATTGCCTATCAATGTTGGTTTCCATGTCCGATGTAAAGGCGTTTGTAATAAGATTCCATCTAACAAGTATATTGGTTTATCTCAAACGACCTAGCAACAGCGGGCTACCGCGAGGTAATTAGGCGATTAGACACCGAGCGAGATGATCGCAGATCTGGCCCGCGGCCACGCTATCGGCGCCATCTAGCGTGATCTACGGCCGAGACGAACACATTAAATCCGTACCATTGCACTTCATTTTTTTATACTGGAAATACATTATAAAAAGCTCAACCCCTCCACTCTCCAAGTAGTCGGATCGGTAATGTCAAGACAAAGCAAAGTAATTAACTCACAGTCTATCAAGCCAGCCAACCTATTAGTGTTATGCGGCTGATTGCGTCCACGCGAGAGTTTGGGCCGTTACCCCTCCGGTACATCTGTAAACATCTTCGAGATAAGCATCTGACGTTTGACACAAAGCGCGGTTGCGAGAGATAGTATCTCGAACTATCCGAGTGCCCCCTCGCTCCCCTACTTCCTCGAGCCGCGTCTAATTATTTATTTATGTCCGCCTATCATACCATCGATGCGCTCGAGTGCTAAACTTTGCGGAGCTCTGGTTTACTCGGATTCAAATTTAGAATTATCATCTAGGTGATCTCCGTGACAGTCCAGAGCGAAATTAGCGCAAAGCATTCTTTCTAAATCTTCTCGCCTTTGTACAAGAGGATTTGCGAGAGGTTTCGTCGAGTGCCACTGTTTACTTCTATTCAAAGCTTCGGATTGAAAGTGCTCATGCCCATTGTCCATCTTGCTAACACAAAGATAAAACTCGTTTGTAACAATGTCTAATCCTTCACAAGTAACAAAAGCTTGCATTAATCCCTTAAGCCCTTGTTTTCTATTTCTGAGATTTTTGCAATCAGCTGGATAGATAAACCGACGAAGCAAAAGTGAAGTAGGTAGGCTTTTGTATTAAGGTCGCCACAAAAAATATTTTCGTTTTACACTTAACCGTCAAACGAAAATTATTGTACCTACAAAAAACTTTTATGACATCTCACTCATACAAAGTGGCCGAGTCAAGGTGTAATTTGATTGAAAGCACCAAAAAAGTCTTATAATCATATAATGAGTGGTGGAATAATTACTGAGGGCTTAGAGCAGGTGCGGGAGAGGCGCACGCGCCGCCGCCGCCGGCCGCGCAGTGCCCACCAAATGACTGCCTACTGCCACAAAGAAATTAAATTATTTCAAACTAAGGGGTTTCGTAGACGCGTAGTTCATCCGTGAATGTAAAAAAAGAACTTCTGTTTGTATTTTATTTTTAAAAGTACATTAGTTTATGTAGACGTACCATAGATAGATAGGACCAAAACTCCCAACTAGACATAATTAAATACCAAATCAAAAAGTACAACCAGAACCAAACAGCATACGCATAAATCGTAATCAAATCATATTAGATACGAATAACACTAGAGTTTAAAAAAAAGTTAAAATTACAGTTCAAAATCCAAAGTGAGCAATTTCATAAAAGGTGCAAAAGCTGATTGCCGTGCGTTTACTCGTTGTAATGTAGTAATTTTAGCTTAGTTCTTTAACCCCGACTGTTTTTACGCTCGATTATTTTATTGCAACGGACAAGTCAATAACAGGTAGTGCAATCAATAATTATAATTTATCCCAAAACAAATATTAATTTGACTTAAACAGTTAACCGAGGTATGTTCACAATCCTTCTGACATATCTACCCCAGCCCTAGGTAATTTTATAAATCTTTTTGCACTTAGCTATTAGCTTCAAATTCATTCAATCAAGAAACAAAGCCACCTTTGATCTGTTACTAGTGTAGTGGCGATGGCGTCAGTATATAAGTTATCGATGTGCGGGAAGCTGTTGTAGCCTGTGTCGATGTCGACAGTTATGAGTGGTCGTTGGCGGGCTGTATGAATTAGTGTAGCATGGTAGCACTCCGAGATTTAGTGCGGACGGCCAGGCTCTAATTGGACCGGGTTCGAGCCCACGGGCGCAAAACATTTAAATTTATTGTTTTCCATAATTGTTTTTGAGATGTGAACTTAGTGATGTCCTGCCACATATACTATCTTCATTACAAATATGTTAGGAAACTATCGTGGAGATATTTGAAGCAAATATTTCACTTCTTGTTAACGTTCACTATTTCAAAATGTCGGGTACAACCTATTAAATTGTAAATTGCTGCTTCAATAGTTTGTGCAATAAATTAACAGTGGGGACAACTTGAGTGACTGAATCCTTTATATTATATTCTGTATTGTGTTTTTTGGTACTGCGTTATTGACCAGAGCGACAAAGACTTATATACAAACTTTACTTACTTAACCAACCTTTATATTAAACTAGCGACCCGCCCTGGCTTCGCACGGGTAAAATTATACATATAAACCTTCCTCTTGAATCACTCTATCAATTAAAAAATACCGCATCAAAATCCGTTACGTAGTTTTAAAGATCTAAGCATACATAGGGATAGACAGCGGGAAGCGACTTTGTTTTATACTATGTAGTGATAATCCTTAAATTACATTTAAAAGTATCATACTGAATTTTAATACTTTGACCTCTCGTTTGTGCTGGTTAGGATCCTGTCCACATTTTTAGAACACCGTTTTGCACAGATTTTGGATGAACCCACGACTTTTTACCAACCAACATGTGTGAATTTATATTGGTTAAAAAAAATAAAGAAAATACCATACACCTATTTGGGTACCTTAGCCGGACGACCTTTCCCCAAACTCTAAACTAAGGTTTCGTTTCTAAAAATGACAGTGTATCGATAACTTTTATCGATTGAATACAGCATTAATTTACAGGAAATTTATCAATCAGATTTGATTTACGTTAGCTCCCGTCGGCACCGACATTCGTTTTGTATCGATACGTGAGAACTAATTAATGATGAACAAAATAAATTTAGTCTCAGAGATAAACGGTTCCGCTTATCTTAAATAAATGGCGTAAATAAAACCGTTGTAAGAGTTAATTGAGTTGCAATTGTGTCCCACGAATTGCGTTGGCGTGATAAAGAAATCTTTATAAATAATTAATCGCTGACATTAAATTGACTTTCGTTTTTATCACAATCGAATTTAATATCGAATTATGACAGCTAATAGGATATAAGAAGAGTATTATAATTATCTGTGTCTTTAATTATAACAAAGTTCAAAGAAATAATGTTTTGAAATAAAACCATTCCAATAATAACGGGGCTCCTCACTATAAATTACCGATGTCGATATATTCGGCGCGTGTATAAATCGTCATTTCAATTACCCCGGGAGCAGCTGTCCGCGCTACTGCCGAGTATTTATTTTAATCAGCTCACACATCAAAACCACAGTTCATCGACAACTTCGGGCACATCCTTAATTACAAAAATATATTTTTTGGGTCTGACGGCTTTGGAAATTATATACGGAAGTAAGTGGTTTAATAATTTGATTTAGTGCAATTCTTTATGATGTCAAACCAAAACAAATCAATAGTTACACTTACAAATAAGTATCTGTCAATTAACAATTTGATAGCGTAAGTCTTTGTAGAGTAATTAAATACGATGATTGCTATAAGTAATGCCGTCTAATTTAAATATTCCTTACCTTAAAGGCCTTAAAAATAGCCCAATTTGTCAATATTGTGCGTAAAAAAACTACGGCGCCAGCCAACGCTCGATTGAAACGCGTGCTAACTGCGTGGAACTAATTTTCTAAGTTAAATCATTTTTTGTCATTACACCCGTCATCGTCAGCGATAGTTCTAATGCCGCGATGTCATCGACTTGAACCCTTCCAGTGATACTTGGGTGGTTTTCAGTAGACCGACGGAGAAAGCTTCAAATTAAGTGGCCTCAGAGACACATGTTTCATTTCAGTGGATGTTGTAACGTTTTTTATGATACATACATATAACAGTAACTTTAAAGCAGTAGTGAAATGTTTACTTTTTACATGATGCTATATTTTTTACTTAGTTATCATCCTTTATTCCTTTAATGTTCTAATTACAATTACACGAAGAAGGTACTTCTACTAATTTTTTTGTTCTGAACGCAGTTTAATAAAGAAATGAAAACATGCTGGGCAATTTCACACTGTGCCAAATTGGGTTCTGAAATTTAAGGGAACCGTTTACATTTCCATGAATCAAGCGTAATTAATTTTGAAAAGAGAGCGACAGATCGGTTAGTTCCTTGTATTACCGCTCTGTCTTCCTAACACAAAACGTAGTATGTAAGCTCGAGGCTCGTGTAAAGGAAGACACTAAGCGTTAACACTAGTAAACCGTATTGCGTTGGAATAAGGTGCATAATTGGTCAAATGAGGTGTTTTTGATGCTTGCGTTTTTCCTTGCGCCGGCGCGTGTGGCCGCGACGGCCAATTGCGCCCGCGCCGCGCCACGCCACATCTACCCCGTCCGAAACACACGGTTTAATTGCTTATTTTGCTTCGTTTGTTTGGCATTTTCATTTAAAAATATAACATTACCGGGTGGTTAGCGGTTATAAAAAACCTGACGATAAGTGTCAAACGTATACGTTACTGATTTAGCTTGGAATAATTATAGATTATTATCACGAGTAGTCAAAAGTTCTGAATTTTAGTAGATAACCGAATTGATTTGACATGACAAAATAATAACTGGAATTTTTACGTAACTAAAACGATAGTCATGTAACCTAACTTAACTAACTACACTTATTTAACGCATACGCATACCTGCGTTAAACCAATAAATTAATCTTATTACCACCCTGTCATTTATGACCATGCATAAGTTGTCTAGTTTTTATAGTATATCGGAACATGCTTGAATACCTAATTAGCTCGTACATACCTAATTTCAATAGCTAATTGTAGATACTTCCATTTTCAGCGCTGTCAGGCGCCTCGCACCATTCACACGCGTCGATAAACTGGAAAAAATCAGAGCCAAGTCTAGAAACTCTTCGCTTATAATGAGCTCAAATATAAAACGTGCTGGTGCGGAAAAAAGAAATAAAGCTAACACACGCAACACTTAAGGTGTCGCGAACAAAATGAAAATAGACACTTTAAACAATGCTGGCAAATAATTAAGTAAGCTCCAAGTAACTGTGAGACAATTACTAATTGCTTTAGTTAATTAAGTTGACAAAACTCATTACGAGATAAATTGGAGTATTATCGCATAACAATACGATATTTATGGCTGTAGGTTTTCGATTGTTTGCAGAGCGTTACGAGTTACAAGCGTGCCGATTTATGAAAGTTTTTGAATGTGGAGTTGGATTAGGTAGCTATTTTTGATGAACAAACAAATGACATTAAGGTTACTTACCTTTCCATATTTATAAAACATAGCAAGCATGTGCTAAATTCAGTAATTTTCTAAAAAATACAAGCATTACCAATGGCGGTTAGGGCTGCCTGACCTGAATAACGTCATCACGTATTAAAACAAAATAAAATTAAAAGGAATACAATTTGTAATACATAGGTAATATCAACCTAAAGTTCATGGATAACAATATTTGCAGATAGAAGAGGAAAATTAAATTAAATGAGCTATTAGCTTGTCTTTCGCATTAATGTTCACAAGTGCCAGGTGTAACCGATAGCTAATAAAAGTAATAAAGTGACACCAGCGTCTCCGTTCAGTATCCATCACCACGTGACCGCATTATACCAGTTATTGGGTCAAGTCATTTTACAACTTTTTATTTTAAGAATGCACGCAATGTATTTATGCATGCTTTCATAAAAAGTTTCAATAGTCGGGTCACCTATAGATATAGTATCTACTTACCAGCAACGCGTCAGAAATATTCGTAGGCAAGACAAAGTTCATTTGGCTTTTCTATTCTTAAAAATCTTTAAGAAATCTGCTCAAAATTTTGAAAACTAGGCAAATCTGCGGGAATCTAGTCGGGAACTACAATTATTCAGCAAAAAAACTATCAATATTCACATAGGTTGTACCTACAATTCAATTTTGCGATCGTTTTCAACGGTGTTAGACAATTTGATACAACCGATCTAAGCTACTGCTTGTTGTATCTATTTTGTATTACCATTACCAATATTTTATGAATAGTTAAGTAAATATTGGTTTTAATGTATAAGCCTCGTGCTTGCGACATTCTCGTGACACCCCTTACAGTAATAACTCTTCATTTGCGCGACTTATGACAATATGATTATTGGTTACGAGAAAAAACGAATTCACACCATAAATGCGCCGATCAGTTTCAATAGAGCAATTCACGGCGTTTTTGTGCCATAATAGATGTGCGCGCTTTTTTCTCGATAATTGATTGTTAATTTATATGGTTCATTGTGTACTTAAACTGGCTGTCTAACCCAGCCGATGTTTATCTGTGGCAGACGATGTATTGGAAAATATCGTTTAATTTTAAATAGGCTCATAACAAGCGAAAATGATTTACAAGTCATTGTTAAGAATGCATTTTTATAGAGCAATAAAAGGTTGCAACCACTTCCCTACAATTAAAATAGGCTTTCTAGCTCGGAAAATGGTACCGTGTGCAGTATTTTCCATGGCATTGTGGAGTGAGCCTGTTATTTTCCCATTTGAGCGGTTTTATGTGTGCGCTCGCTCGGCAGATGGCTCTGATAGTGTAATAACTTCGTCCCCGATACCGCATCTAGAAATGTAACGTAATTATTCGCACGCACAATAAAGTGCATCGCGAAACTTTAATTTTGGAATGCATTCGTTACGTTTCTATTGAGTGGCTCTCACGTTCGAATACCTGCTAGGCTGCGTATGATTCCGTGCAAGCACAAACATTCGCATTACTTTTTACGGCTTGATTTCACAAGTGCGTAGTACGTGCCGACTGTTTCGCGGTGCGTATCTGAACATCTACCGCTAGTTTCGTTTCGAGTTAGCTCTTATAGAAAACGTTGTTTCGTATTTTATGAAAGTATTGTTTGCATTTCCCAGGGCTGTTCGTATAATGCTTATAATTGGTGGTTGTACACAAGTAGGTATTCATTATTTTATACAGCTTGCAGAGATCGTGCAGTCTTTATTAGGCTAATTAGACGCAAATAATTGTAATATATTTTGATGTTTTTTTTTGCCAATAGATACAATTCATTACGCTTCCTGCACTATCAAAAATCACGCACATATGACATAAGACGAGTAGTAGTTCAGCGAATGTAGAATTTAAGATTTGTTTAGGTATTTATTTATACGTTCAATGCATACCTATGCCCGGCCTTAGAATTGTCCCCCCCCCCCCCCCCATATCGTCCCGTGGTTGCTGTAGGAGTCTGCTAAGGGAATATACCGGGAGATGGGCAGCAGCATCATCCAAAAAAAGCCTAAACAACAATAAACAAAAAAAACTGCGCGCGCCAACCCGCCTGCCAAGCGTGGCGCGTATGGCAAACCCCCCCTTAAGAGGCCTATGTTCAGCAGTGGACGTCTTATGGCTGAGATGGTGATGATGATGGTGATATATTAAGCAAAATATGAACCTAAAACCTCCTCCACTACACAATTCAGGTCACAATTGGAACATAAGCTTGTAAATATCTTCTAGATTTGTAGGTGAACGGTTGATACTGGCGAGGGTGAATGCGAGTCGCGCACGCTACCCGACGGGTTTTCCTGAATCAATTAAAGTGTTAAATTTAGTTCACGGGTTTACTTATGTATGGTTTCAGACTGAATTCATACATGTCTATATAGGCATGATCCTCTATTTATGCTTGAGAAAGTCCTTAGCCACACTATATTATACTCGTATCGAAATTAGTTAGATGAGACGGACAAATTAGTAGGTATATACCAATTATTGACAACAGAAAACTAACCCTACACCCAAAAGGGTGACTTTTTAAAATTTGCTTCGTAATTGTTAGAGATGCGCCGAATATAGACTTTACCGAATAGGAATATTCGGCCGAACGTTCGGTTCAGATCTTACCGAACCGAATATTCGGCCGAATTATTCGGTAAATCTAAACAGGATAAGCAGGTCCGCGCGGCTCGATGAACGCGATTTTTTTATTTCTAGTAAAATAATATGTGTATGCGACCTTGGCATTGTCAATGACAATGTCAACATTTGCAATTGTTATTGATAATATTGATGGTGAATTGGTCACAGACGCTGATATGGTGCTTAAGGGGCTACTTTGAAAAATTATAGGTTTTTTCAAACGCTCTAGTGACTAAACAGGAAAAGGGAGTGAATTTATTTTCGAATATATATTATTAGACTATATACTCTTGTTTTTGGCACAAGCCGAAACACGATTGCTGAAAGTTGCCTCGATAAAAAATAATCCATAGTTGGGTCCTTTTTCCCCTTATTTTTCTTAGCTTACGTAAACTATATTAGAGATTAAGCAATATAACTAAGTAAAAAATATGGTATTCTGGTTTATCTAAAAAGTCACAGAAGTAAAATTAGACAAAACTTTATAGATTCGCTTATTTATCGTAGTTTGTTCAAAAAGTCTGAACCTTAAGAGCGCTGCATCTCTTTCTTTCGTGCACGGGAGCCATAAACGTGTCTCTATCGGATGGGCGTGGCTTGTCCGAATCGAAGAATGGCCTTAAACTGAATAATAAAGCTTACAAAAATCAAGTTTTCTATATATCTTTTAATAACTTAACTTTTAAGAGCTAAAAATTGTATGAATGATTAATTTATTATCAGATAAATATCATATGTTTATTCGGTAAATATTCGGCAGTTTTACCGAATAATTCGGCCGAATACCGAACATTGAAAAACACGCCGAATATGCCGAATACCGAATAATTACCGAATATTCGGCGCATCTCTAGCTAATTGTTTCCAAAGAAGAATAGGGTACCTACTTACACTGCACTGTAACAGCAAGGCAAGTTTGAAATATTTGCGCAATTTCAGCAAGTATGCCGCGACATGAATTTCAGTCGAATTTTCAGTGTAAAAACCGGAACGGTGACTGTGTTTTATTAGTCCCGGTTGAAAGCAGCACATATCTCCGCGAACTTACGACTTTTACAGGCCTCGGCAATAGGGCTGGTTTATGTGTCGTCGCTTCACGTAATCGGGCGCGACACGGGGCAGACGCAGGCGGGAGCGGACATGAGAGCGGTTAGCTTTAAGGCCCTGCCACTACCGCCTGCAGGCCTCAGCAATAGCGCTGCTTTATGTCGCTGCAGTCGCTGCACGTTGTCAGGCGCGACGGAACAGGCAGGAAAGGGGGCTGGAGTAGACACGAGAACTGGTTGTAGTATGCCGTTCGTAAGACTAAAATAACAGCGATTTCACCTAGAGTTAACACATATATGACTTGGTCATGAATGAAGTTGAGTCATGAAAGATGGTGTGGTGAATACGTACGAGAAGCCAACCAAAGCGGGAATCACTTTGTTGTAACAACAAACACAATGATATATTTCTTCTTATTTATGATACGTATATAATTTTTTATCCTATCTAATATTAATAATTTAAGCAAAGGAACTTTCGATCTTTCGTGAGACATATGTAATATTTTTCGTAAGCACAAGTAAATCTAATAGGTACTATTACAAATCGCAGACCGCCCTAATAAAATTCCGATAAGCCCCGCTTCAGCGTCCGCTCCCGCCCGCGTCAGCACCGTGCAGCCGTCACGTAGTACACGGGGGCGGAATGTTGCATGCAAAGTGCGTGTTTTGCTCACCGCCGCCAGTTCGCCGTGCGCCGTATGACCCCCGTATTTCTGCCGTAATTATGATTCTTCATGTTCCTATGTGGTGTGGCCCTTAGCCTTTAATGACTTCGAAATTCAAGTTTGCGAATAAACGATTCGTTCATTGCATGTTTTAGATTAGTTGTCATAATTTCTGCTAAAGTTCTCTAACATGGAATATAGAGTTATATAGTGCATCAGAACTTTGAAAGTCATATTGCACACTAATGGGTTCAGGGCAGGAGGACTTAGGCTAGGATTTCTAATGCATTTTTCTACACACTGGCTCGTTTTTGAATTCGCACTAATTCAATGAACTTATAAAAATTTCATGCAATTAACGTGAATTAAAGTTATTGTAATCATTCACTTCTTACTTTTTGAAGTGAATCATAATAAAAAACAAACCTCCGCTTTTATAAAAAAAAATCTGAAAACGAACTTTCCTAATACTATGAAGTACCTATTTATCAAGAACTTAATTGTTCATTAAAAAAGGATTGTAAAACCTGAAAGCGTAACAATTATACATAGGTACCTATTAAGTATTTCATGCACTCGCTGATTTCACTATCGTGTTACCTAACTCTTTCAGTAGCTATATACCGAAACTAATATAACCGGGTACCTAATATATACGTAGCTATAGCTGCACGTAAACGTATATATACCTACGTAGAATGGGAACAGGCAGCGACGTAATTAACCTGACATAATGGCCAGTTATTAAGCAATTTCTCTAACATGGCGGATGCCTTATGTCATGTAACATGCACTAAGTATATACTCGCGAAGCTTCCGTGTAGGCTATGGTGGTACTGTTATGGCGAGCATTTCATACATGTAGCTACTACTAATGTAAGACTAAGGTTATAATGCAGCATTTGTATATTTATTTATATCTTGTATATCTTTGATAAAAATAATCAGTCGACAGGAAGCTATCAACAAGTTCAAATGTTTTTGTTACACTGCAGATAAAATTTGGATGTTTGTTTAAATATTTTTTATGTGCTAGTATAATGATTTATGTTAACCAAGTTTATTCACCATTGATATATCAAACCTTAACCTTTTCACACTTTATATTTTTTAAATTACTTATATGTACTAACTTATATTTAAATAACCTGCTCTACTGTATCAATTAAGTTTATTAATACAACTTAAACTATCCTTACTTTGTTATTTGCAAGTCATTGATATTAGAATTTTACAAGCTGCGTAGAATTAAGTCGTCACTAGGAAGCCAGTGTATACACTGAAAAAAATAATTTGTTACAAGCAACCAAATTTCGTCTACCAGTAACATAAAAATAGTGACCACAAAACTAAGGCTTATTCTTACCAAAATGTTTTGTTATTTATACATAAACCATGTGTTATTAACAAATGAACTTGATTAACTCTTTACCAAACTTTGGTTATTGATGAAATAGCCAAAGTAGTTTTGTTATCCTTTTTTTTCAGTGTAGACGGTTGTTATTGCATTTATCAAGACAGCAGACATCATTTGACCCTATCTCCATCTATTCTTAGCTCAAACATCAAAGTCCCCATTAATGCAGCCCGTCCATTCCGCCCCCACAATCGCGAAAAACCTCACACAAGTATCTCGACCTAATTTGATCTAGCTTGCTAAAGAAATTTCACCAGCCAAGATAGGCATGGCTAGGATATAAATCTTACCTATGGACGAATATTCTGTAATCGGTCAAACAGACCACTTATTGAATATGCTTCCTTGTAAATTCCTTATCGATGCAACTTTTTAAAGATACAATTAAGGTATAGCACAGACCTTAGTCTTTGGGTATAGTAGTTACAGAATGTCATGCGATTAAGGAAGAGTGACTCGTGTATCTTCCGCACACATCGGATATAAGTTAATCTCAGATTTCTGTTGATTAACTATCTTCCCACCAGGCGCTAAAATAAGTAGTATAAAATAAAATTTCTCATACGTTTTCAGTATCACAACTGTTCTTCATTAATCAGTGGACAGAGTGCCTTGTATTAATGCATTTTATATTGGTTCAATTGGAAGCGTCGACGGCGCGGTATGCGCTTGCGCGGCGCGTGTGGGCGATTCGCGGGAACGCATTACGGGAATTGGCGCACTCGCCGTTAAGGATGCAACGGAGTCTTTAAGATAAAAGAGTCATTTTGGTGGATAATTATAGCATTATTTTTATTTACTACATTCTTAGCTCTTTATTCCTCGACTCCATTTGAAAACGATACACATTGCTAACAAGAAGTAGGCTGCAATTTGATGGTTATGTATGAAACCGAATTAGAAATTTCTATCTAAGCGGGATTATGAAAATATGTGCTCATAGCCACACTAAAGTTTTACAGTCGAAATGTTAGTAGACACATCATACTAGTAGTATATCTTATTTTGTCTTACCCACAAAGACTTCCTGTGAATTGTAGTGGCAGCTCCAAATAAGTCGGCAATTCACAACTCAACTTAGCCGTTGCGTCACATTGGTCTA
Source organism: Pammene fasciana (assembly GCA_911728535.1). Classification (NCBI taxonomy): domain Eukaryota; kingdom Metazoa; phylum Arthropoda; class Insecta; order Lepidoptera; family Tortricidae; genus Pammene; species Pammene fasciana. The sequence continues at coordinate 9,219,159 of OU452279.1, forward strand.
ACCTCATGTATAAACATGGCCACTAAGGGCCTCATTAGCATTTAATAATTTCGTCATGAATCTACCGCTTACGTGAACATATCAAACTGCATTAGCGTAACAGTCATTGCACATGTCCAAAAAGAAAACAAACAAGATCAGGTCATGCGTATGGGCTGGCGGAGCGTTCAAATCGTGCGTTTAGGGCACATGCCGCCTTCCTTGAAGCCGATGAATAACTCATTGTCCGTCCGTCCGTCGTGACGCATGCTTCGCCGAAGTGCCGTGCAGCAGTGACCGCGGCACTTGACCCGCGAATTTGGCGGAGAAATTAAAGAAATTCGCCGAGCACAGATAACCTCAACACTAGATAGATCATAAGTATAACTCGGGGTCACCACGCATCTGTGGTCCCGTACTAATTTTGTATGAGAGCGCGACCGCGTATTTCAATTGAGGTAACGTTTTTGATCATTACTCATGTGGATTAAAAATATTCACAAAAATCAAGTTACAGGGGTGAACCTGGATTGTTATACTACAAATTGGTGTATAATACTATTGAGATTTGCTGTTCGGATCGTAGAAATTTACGAATAAAATTGCACTGATGTGTGGTGACCTCGTGCTCCCTGTAAAAGTTTAATGATGAGGTGTCTGTGTAGTCTGTGTCGCCGAGTTACGCATATAATGCATGTGACTGATCGCCTGTAGGAGGTTCCTAAACTGAATTCTAAAACTACTTTAGGTGCAGTAGCTAAATACAAACAAATATAAAACATCAAGATAATACGCCACGTACAAATAATTTCATGACGCATTCTAAAACCATGACCTCTACAATAGAAGAGGACTACAACCTCAAACAAAGAGGTACAAGGTTACCGTCAATTCCCAGCAACTGCATGTGCAGTAATTGGGATGCGTCGGCGGTCGGCGGCAACAGCTAAATATTCGCAGCACTATTGTGATAGCGTTTTATGGTCTCGGCGAGCCTTTATACTTGTAGTTAGCATTCTAACATGGTGCCGCTGACGTTTTTTCATACCGCTAAACGTCAACGATAAAGTCCTGCTTGTGCGCATGACTCGCGACCCATTTGCGATTTATAGTCGTGTCGCTGTTGTTTTACTTCATTGAGGAAACCCGCGTTGGTATTCACGGTACGCTCTTATTAAAATACAGAATTATACTCTGGATGTAAAAGCAACGGCGTCTTTGTCATTTTAATAAGCGTTTGCACAAAGTTTACGTTGGACGGCTAGTCGTAAAAAAGCAAAATGTTAAACAAAGTGAATCGTTAAGTTAAATTACCAGTGTGCTTGTAGCTTCTATTTAGTTACCATATAATTTGTTTAAAACATTTGTTAAAATAAAGTATCGTTATTGTACCAAATGCTTATTGTATTCTAAATTTTTAATAAACAAAGAAATGACAAAGAAGCATACTAATTTCCACTTTCCATTGTTGCAGGTAAACCGGCCCCTGACGATGAAGAAGGAGGGCATCCAGACGCGGAACCGCAAGCTCAGCAGCAAGAGCAAGAAGAAGAAGGGCGGCATGGGCATGGGCGGCGGTGGCGCGTGCGCGCTGGCGCTGGGCGGCGTCATGGGCGACATGATCAAGCCGCTCGGAGACGCCACGAAGGGCTTTGGGGGCTCGGCCTTCCCGTCTGCTATGGATTTCGGTAAGTGAAAACTAAATGTTACAAGAATCAAGATCATCGCATTTTTTTTTATCAAACCGGACTTAATCGCGTCTAGTACATTTCACGTGCTCTCTGTATTCGTTCTTTCCTGTCTGAAGATAGCGTTAATCTGGCGTCTTTCTGAATCTTATCGTATGACTTACTTCCATCGACTGTTATTTGTGGCCATTTGTACCCACGTTTGTGGCACGCTTTATGTTTTGAGTCTTTCTGCAGCCAAAAACGTAACGAAACCAGAAAAAACATTAATTAAAAATACCAACTACTTAGGTCCTGTTTTGATGGAAATTCAAGTGTAATTGAATTTATTCGTTGCCAACACTATTTTATGATAGGTATACATAATTTTTTTCATGATGACGTTAACTTGTGCAGGTCAACACCAAGTGGGGCTGGTGCACCCGGCGGCGGCGCACATGTCCCACTGGTACGGCGCGCCGCACCAGGGCTTCGCGCCGCCCCCCACCTCGCACAACCCCTACCACCACCACCACCTTGCGCAGCTCAACTCTATGGTAAGCCATCATTGCTATCTATAGATATATGTAACTATCTGTGCTGCAGTTGCAGGAGAAGAAAATTCATTGCAGACATAGGTACTCGTATCTAAACGAGTACAAATTTAAACAATGTCACTAAATGTATTTTTATATTTTTTACAACACCACGTGTGCATTTACGCCAATTAATGCTTATTGTACTAAAAGCGATTGTGAAATACTCATGTCTTATTTTCTTATCTCGTGTAGTAACATGTACATCACTAACTATAGTGATTTTGTTATTTAATGTTATGAGGTAGGTATACCTCTATTTAGGTACTCATCGGTATGTTAGCTTATGTAGTAGTTACATTTTTACAATATTTTTCTCTTTTTTTGCAGACTGGTTGGAGGAGTGAGTACACGTGATAAGTCAACCAAACCCTGCTAAAGAGCCTGCTAATTTATGAGAATATTACGTATTGAAGGAAATACGCCGTCCCGACGGCCCAGAGCTGCGCGCGCGCAAACACAAAACATGCTGTGATCACCACGGTTACACCGTACTTACATACTTATTATCCCAATGACACTTCAGCACATCACATAATTTATAAGACTGTAAACAGAATTGATGTTTGTAAGACTATACAAACGTTCTGCAGTTTGAATTGAAGATGCCTGAAAAGGAAATATCCCAGTGAAGGGCTAGTCTGACACGTTGTATACCAAAATATCTTGTTAATATTTGGTTATGAAATCCATACGCTGACTGTAGGTACAGTCGGCTACAAACGGTGTCGGAACACGTTGCCCATAAGACTTTGATATTCCGTGATCAGTTTCCTACGAGTATTAAATAAGGTGTTTTACAATGATGAAAGTAACTAGCGAAATTGTACAGTATTATAATATAGGTAAGGTCGGTACGAAGTCGGCTTAGATGATTTATATATAACTAGATATTGTTCGAGAAACGACATGTGTATTTGTACATATCTATCATATTAAGTTATATTTCGTTCCTGTATAAATTGTTTTCTTTCTTTTATTTAATTTGGACGGCTCGGTTGGCTATAGGAATTGTGATGTGTTCAGAGAGTTATTCCAGAGATTTCTTTTGTACATTTTATTAGTATAGTTGATATTGAATGAAATGCAATAGTAATTTATGTAATAGTTTTAAATCATGCAACTTGTAAATAATAGCCGTTTTAATTAGTGACGTAATTCAGAACTGATTTTGTGGGTATCAGTACATTTGTTTCCGTTGTTGCGACCGGAGATGGCCACTGGATTTAATAGCTCATTGGTATTTGTAAATTAAATATTGTCTATGTCACAAAAGTACTAAAGTAAAATTTTATATTTCATGCGTACCATTGTTAAATTAAGATATTGAGTGGCCATATAGATTAAGAGCGAATTTGTGAATGAGTCTTCAAGTTTAACGCCGATCCTAAAAAATCATCTTAGGTATACATACATAATTTATGTAGGTATGTATTCAGACAGAAAAACTTGCGCTTCGTTCACAAACTTGTTCTGAAACCCCCCAAAATATGTACATACTATAAATGTAAATGAACCTATAGAAAGAAATAATGGAATCATTATAAGACTATGAAGGTAAAATTGTAAATTAGTGGTCACTGCAACACAACCCGTAACGGTATCCAGTACCTAAAGTTTTTAGTTTTTAAAACAAGACATTGTGAAGTTGTGTATTTTAAATAAAATTGTGAATAAATTATCAATAACGATATTATCAAAACGTTTTATTCCAATTTCATCTACTAAGACATTCATCTAACGCTACAGAATTCTGTAGTGAATAAGTGTATCTACGGTACTTACGTGTTTCGTTGAATGGGTGTCAATATCTCCCTCGGACTTCACACTGGGAATGCATCAATAGTCTTAAATTAGAAAGCAAATCAATTGACCATCCAATTTCGCGTCCTCCTCGGCCGTAAGTCGCCGGATCAATTCCGCTATTCCACAGAAAAAGTCGTCCAAAACTCGCGTTTATCTCGCGGCAAATTGAAAATGCAGCCGGCCGTGTGATTGTGACGCAACCCTGCTTGCGACATATGGACCTATTCAATTTTAATCGCATTTCAGAAGAATGGCCATCGGATAAAAGTAAAACGCTCCCCGCTCCGCTGCGATAGGTAGTACTCGCAGACTCGGTTTATTTGCGGTTTAATTCAGACCGGATCCCAAGGGTGCCCTTTTGTGTGACACAATTAATGTTTGCAATTGATCTTTTTAAGTCGGAGATTTTGGTAACTTTGTAAGCGATCACGCTTCAGAGCGTCGTCACGGGCTTAAAAGTCGATTGTGCAAATTCTCATCGCATCAAAGTACTTAGTTATAACGAACTTCCGTTTATAAGTGACCGTACAATGGCGTAGGAATAAAAGTTGGAGACGAGGGGCCAAAAAAGATAAGCAAACGTTTACAAAAATAGTGGGGTATTTTTAAGCAAGCGAGTTGAGACAGAGCCGCATAAGTCACCTCGCCGCCGTGATATATGTGGTGCTAGCGCGGGAAAAAATGTCCCACAACAAAAAGCAACCATCACTCTACGCGATTTATAGCGCTGCCACTCGCGGAATATTCGAGACTTACGCGATGTTCTTCACACCCGAGGGAATGCACCCCCCTCTGTGACGGAACTTCGCACTTCGCAAAATTACGAGTAAGTAAACGCTGCAGGCATTTCGAAACGCGGCAAATATGCGAGGCCATTGAAAATATTTAAGATTTATGAGAGCGCTATATAAATAAAATATTTTTCAAATTGTTGTTATTGATTTAAAGTGTCCAAGACAATAACCTCACAAATCCCTTAAGGAGCCAGTCATAGAGAGCGGCGGGTCGTGAGTAAAGGATCGTCCACACTCGAGCGGGTCCAAGTATCCGGTTGATCCGGGAATCAATCTCGGACTTACCTTGGGCTTATCTCGCTGACCCCGCGCCAGACTAATGTCACGAAGCATTTGATTTGCTTTCGAATTCAGACTTGCTTTTGAATGAAAGGTAGTGTGTGGTCAAGCGTGAAGTTTGTAAGATACGCTGTATACTTGGCCGCATTGTACTAAAAGTAGGCGCGCGTTCTCGTATTAGGCGAACGATAAATATTTATATATTCAACATAAATATAACGCCTATATATAAAACTAAAATAAACTTATAAATAAAAGATGCTATATATAGGTTTATTGTTTCTGTAGTTTTATTGTGTACATATTTAAATAAAGACCCATACGCCTATATATACGTAAGTATTCGGAAGTAAGTACGATATTTTATTTAAAAAAAAAACTTTTATATGACGTTTCATTTTAATTTCTGAGGTTGCTTGTGTTCTATTCTAATCATAATTTTTCTTTTGGTCGATAAGAAGTAGGTATGAAAAGCTTAGGTACAGTCACCGGCCGGTGACAATTGAAGAAAAAATATACTAAACTGAAAAAGATGTCATATACCTCAGAAAAAGTGACCGAGTCCTCCGGTGTCCGAGGCCAGAGGGACACCGGAGGACTTGGTCACTTTTTCTAAGGTATATGACATCTATTTCAGTTTATAATTTATATAGTAGTGTTACTACTTAAAAATTGCAAATCAAAAAATATTCAACAAAAATAATTTGATTTGCTTTAAGATTCAAAAAAATATACTGTTTTATTAAATAAGGTCTAATTTACACTATTTAAGCTAAAGTTTTTGATAAGCTCATGAATAATGGTTCCGAATAATTTTGTCACGCTTTTCAATATTCGTAAAAAGTCCATAACATGTTTACGTATGGCATGATAAGAAATATGATCCTTGTTGATCGATGCAGGTGAAATAAATAAGAAGGGAGCTGCATGCGTGAATCGTTCATCAGTCGGCAAGTTAGTGCCGTCCTGCTGCCCCGTGGACCCGGATTACGCTCCAATCAAGTGTGAACGCCCCTTTATCACAAACCCATGACTTTACTAGAAAGATTGCTTTTTGATGGGAATAGACACATGGTCATCGGATTTGTATTGAAATCGTTTCATATACCTATTTACGTTTGAACTAAGTAGTTATTGAATACAGAGAGAGAAGAGAATTTAGGTACTAATGCTGCCCATAGCAGATTCTTTAGATTAGGTATATCACCTCCATCGATCAACAGGCATCATATTTCTTTCAATAAGTATTAGGTACAATGATCTACTTGATAGTTATCTAAACCACAACGTACTTACTTATCTATAAAGTTCTTACCCACTAGGTACCAACTCAATGTAGCTTTTATTGCATCCGATGTGCATGAAAGCTTAATAAAATGATATTATGATAGTGTATCATATCAAAGCATTACGTTAACTTATAAACTATTTAATAAACTAATAAAATGATAAAACTATGTAGTATCACATTCCGGAATCAAAGAATTTTGTTCTCGGAAATACTCCTATTAGATAACAGATCAAAGATTTAAATTAAACAGAAACTATTACCGGTCCAATGGAATCCTACACTGGAGTAATTTATAAATATAAAATACAGAAAGCGACACAGCCGTCGACATCCGAATTATAAAGATTATAAGAATGTAAGTTATACGTGTTATAATACCTTATTTACGTACGCTGGTTATAATAAACAGTGTGTTAGGTATTGGGTGTCCGTAACATAATAACGTTGCGTCCACCTGCCCGCTCCCTCGCGCATTAATATTATAATATATACAGAGAAAACGACCCTTAATGCATTCGACAGACGAACTGCCGTAATTATTATTTGGTAACGTATTGAATATTAAAGGTATTGGGGGTAGAACGAAGTTTTTGTACGGAAAGTATGCTAATTGTCTTGTAGGACTGAGGTAACGGACGGGGACTAAGACAGGTGAAGTCATGAAAACGAAATTTGATAAAATGACAGGAGTATTTCAATACGCACGTCTGAGTTCCTAATGACAAGGGCGCACGCATTGTACTTTTCTTAATTAAAAAAAAAAAAAAAAATCTAAATAGTTTATTGATGCAGGGAGACTTATAAAATACAACATGATTAAGTTAAATTAAACTAACGAATTACATCTCAGCCACTGCAGACTGTTATTACATTTCTAAATTACCCGTGTCACCTGCACTATATAGGCTAAGCCTGTCTCGCAGGATGGCACATTTATAGATTACCAGATTTATATTTGGCGCTAAAGAATTTATTTATTTATTTAATTAATTAAAATTAATTTCATCATCATCATCATTTCAGCCATAAGACGTCCACTGCTGAACATAGGCCTCCCCTTTGGACCTCCATAAGTATCGGTCGGAAGCGACTTAAAAAAAAATCTGTTTATTATGAATAAAATGGCACAGTTTTACATTTATTTGGCTCAGCATAATCTCGACTTGCAGAGATTTTTTGCCAAGCGAGAAGGAGTTTATAACAATCTTAGCATTACATATATGTTTAAGTTATTAAATTGCATACTTTTGTTTGACTAGATTATATTTTTAAGATATAGTAAATTGCAGTTGTTCAAACAAAGCTTTCTTAACACTTAATTTAAGCTTATGGGTTTTCGCCCCTAGGTTGTCTATTACATTTCCAGGAAAACTATTTAGGATGTGTGGTAGGTACTATAGGTATACTTGCATCCAGCGTCTTCCGGTGACCTTTATAAAATTCATTTATGGCACTTTTAATACAGAAATGAATAGTGATAATATACCTAAGTTTCATATATTTAAAGAAGGATTCATAGTGTTGACGGCTAAAGGGATAAGAGACTCTGGGTCCCCATCATTGCAACTGCATCCTCTTTGAGCTCTGGTGACCTTATTCACCAGCATTGACGCAGCACTGTCTCCATAGCCATGTCGTGACGATACTGCCAAAATAAATCAACACTAAAGGAATAAATTACATAAACGTGAATATTCATGGGGCGAATTAACGAGTTTCTTACTCCTGAAACCTTAGAACGCTTAATGAGTTCATTATGTGTTTTTAATGAACGCGAAAGTTTTTGTGTAGGTACTTACGGTCATACCGATTGTGTTTTAGCTTGCAATAGGTATGTCAAAACATATTATATAGTGATTAATCCAGGGATCGACAAACCGCTGATCTCGAATTACTTTTCTCTTAATTTCTTCTAGCCTTTCTCCTAGTTTTAATTTATTTTTACTTTAATTTAGGCTGCGGCTTTTCCAGTAGAGATGAGCGACGCTGCGTTGCGAGGAACGTGTTGGTTAAGAACCAAGAGAATCTTCGCACAGCACAGCTCCAGGATTGGTTCTACGTGCTTCGCGAAACATCCTCGCTCATCTTTGGTAGAAATGCAGGCTTAACTGAGATTGTTACTATTTAATAATAAATCCAGCCAAGTGAGAATCTGACTCACGCTACGAGGGTTCCTTACATCACACAATTTTAACAATGTGTTTTTTTTTCTTAAGTCCGACTCAGATTTGTCATTTTCTTGCTTGGTTTTTCCTGTAAATAACTATACCATACTGCATAAAAACATGTCCCAGCGGTTTTCGAGAAAAGAATGGGAATGGTCAATTTATGTTTTTTTTCATGAATAATTTTAAAACTATTTACTAATTTTTTTTTGTAATTTTACCGTAGTTTTTAGAATATTTATGACTCTCACAACAAGCCATTTTATTATTTGGTATATTGCATCGTATAGTTTACAAAATGAACCCCTTAAAAGCGTCCCCATGTTTAAAATGTATTTAAATAGGCTTGAAACAAAATTAACCTAAATATACGTTACCGTTCCGCCTTTGGGACGCCGACTTACATGTGTGTACCTACACAATTTCAGCTCAATTGGTTCAGTACCTAGTTTCGGATCTAATTGGCTGTGTGACATGCAGACAGACTCGCACCATTTGGGTTCCCTTTGTACCATTATGGCACGGAACCCCAAAAATTATAATATTAAAACCTAGTCAAATTACCTGTCTGTTTTCTCTTCCAATTTTATGGTCATGTATAACACGAAGACGAGTAGTTGGTAATAATTTCCAACTTAATGAATAGGTGTCTACTCTGATGACAAAGTTTAATGGCCGGCGGCTATCCTATCATCTTCAGTTGCCTTAAGAGTCGCCAGGACGCTCGCGTTCCCATACAAACGTAGTTTAGCTCTCATTTTAAAACGACATGCTTTAAAACCACGAAATTTGGCATGGGAATTTTAGTAGTACAGATCTATGTCGGTAATTCGTTTTCGTTGCTAAAAATTGTAATACAAAGAAAATACAGCCAGATACAGATTTACATACAAAACTTATTTTTGCTATATTTTCTTTGTATTACAATTTTTGGCAACGAAAACGAATTACCGACATAGATCTGTACTGCTAGAATACCCATGCCAAATTTCGTAGTTCTAAAGCATGTCGTTTTAAAATGAGAGCTGAACTACGTTTGTATGGGGACGCGAGTTCACGCGAGCGTCCTGGCGACTCTTAATCACTACAGAATGTCCTAATGTCTAATAAAATTTTAATTGGCCGTGTTGGTCCGTCATCCGTTGTCAGTCAAGAACTATCACGGCTTTCTGTTGTTATAACAAATTGTGATTTTGAAAACAATTAAAATGTAATTCATATTTATTGTTTTCAAGAAATACGATTTCTCTAATAATCTAAAAGTTAGTAAACGGAAGTGACATTGTCAAGCCACCTCATAAACCAAGTTTATAAGGTAAAATTAACACAGGTTGTAATGCTACGTTACAATCTGTTTTTTAGCATATACATATTATATATCCTATCGTTTCATCAAAAAATGCATGATGGTGCCTGGGTGGAAAGGTCCGAAATTGTTAGAAGTTTGAAAGGCAGAGCAAAGTGATCAAACCTGTTACTTAGCTTAGTCTTAGAACATGAAATGAAATGATAAAACCTCCAATGAAATGTATGTTAGACCATATGTAGGAAGAAAAAGATTACTAAATGTTATCTTATCAGATACCTCTGGACAAAATATTTTTAGGTTTATTAGGTCAAGGCTGACTATTATTTACACAGTAGTACAATAAGGCCGTACAGACCTGATCGCAAAAAGTTACCTACTCGAGAAAGGCCGACCGACCCTGACGTGATAATGTACTGATCATCACCCTCCTACTAGCTTTAGCCCTTGATTATTGCCACGGTTAAATTAAACCTGGGGTTCGCTCGGCAACCTATGAATTGACGTAGACTCTAGTTTTTACGAAATCTACTGCCATCTGACCTTCCAACCCAGTAGTAACCTAAGCAAACTTGGCCTTATTGGGATTAAAACCTTTTCTTTTACTGAAAAGCGACTGGTAAATATCAAATGCTATGAAATGATAACCTCCTGATTATTATAGTAGTTTTGCGGATGGTACCTATATCAGTAACAGTAAGCTTGCAGGGTGTACGTTTTATATTCTATTTTTTATGCTTAATTATCTACTTACCCTAAAGGCAGTATTCGTACTGCCAACCAGTAATTTCTACGAAACAATTCCTTAACCCAGTTCAAACGATTCTTTATAAATACAGGTACGTTCGGCACCTGTTGGCAAAGCTGCGCAGGAGTTTATGGCCCCTGATTGCAACCGATGCCCTGACCGTACGCACCTTTCACTGTTTATTATTTAAATGAGCTAGGTTAATCATTAAAAAAGCAGTGTAAATGATTTCGAATCCATTGTAAATTCGCTACGAAAATCGTAAAAACTGCACTTGCTGTAGGTATAAATAAAACGAGTTATATGAAAAACTTGAATAAAACAAGTTTTTTTCTAATATTATATAGTGATGATAGCTACGCAACTATTAGTGATTAATGTAGATAATTATAGTAAAATGGCGAATTTTGAAATCGTTTTCCCAAAAAACACGCAATGTATTCCGATATTGATTAGGTTTGTACGGTGACAAGACTGACAAGCAATGTCAATTAGACGGATTTTATCGTAAACTGAAAATACTATTTAGTTTGTATGAAAAAGAGACAATCTACAAAATACCGTCAAGTCTGGCGACTTTGCCAAGGGTTACTAACTTTGCCACCAGCAGAGTGCATAAGGTAATCCTTTCATACCACCGACAACGTATATTTTTTAGTGTTGTGCCTACTTTTAGTAGAAAATATGGTTATCAATTGGCAAAATTATTATGAATGAGACAACACCACGGCAACCATTTTCTTACCATTTCAGTTCCAAATTCGTCACTCACATAATCATAAAAGTTAGTGCTCAAGAACTTTAAAAAGTTTAGAGTATAAACATCGCATCCAGGTACGTAAATTTTAGATATTATGTTATTTAAATGGTAAGGAATGAATTGATTACCTTTTAAATGCCGTAGTGTTTGAATTGAGTCCCATAATTGTTTTGGCAAAGTTACCAGACCATGCCGACTAATATGGGCGGGCATCTTTGCCATGTTTTGTAGCGGCCTAGGGTTGGTACACAAGCATAAAATTTAAATTACATTTTTCATAAGATAGATACTTTTTAGGGTTCCGTAGCCAAATGGCAAAAAACGGAACCCTTATAGATTCGTCATGTCTGTCTGTCCGTCCGTATGTCACAGCCATTTTACTCGGAAACTATAAGACGTATCATTATCAAATTTTTACATAAAGTGTATATGGTGTGTGCAGCTACTTAGTTTTGTAGAGAAATTGCTAAAAAAATATTTTTAGGGGGCACTCCATATGTGTAAGTAATTATCAAAAAATTTTTTTTTGACAAATATCAACATGATGCACATCAATCGATAGGTCTCTAAAAATAACAATGTTCAAATAACCGAGGTTTCTTTGAACATTTTTTGATTAAGTGGATATTTTCAGAAATAATCGCTCCGAAAGTCATAAAAATTGTGTCCCCTCCCCTTGAAACTTTTGAACCGTAAGTTCAAAAATTATGAAAAAAATCAAGAAAATACACCTTTTAATATTATTTCAACCAAAATTATTTTGAGCATTATCGGTATAGGCGTTTTTTAGTTATCTCCAAAAAACTACAAACTTAGGCAGATACGACCTTGCGATAATAATTTATTCGATATGGTCTAAGAACTGGCCACGTCAGATGTGACACAATAATGAGAGTTTTGTAACCAGTCCAATCAGATTGCATAACAATCCCTATTGCTAGATCCGGGCATCTGGCAGCTTTTAATGGGTGGAGCACAGAGTGACAGACCAACAAAGTTTTTAAGTTGGAAAAAAGTTATACCGAAACAGGTAAAAACTGCTAAAGTTGTATCATTTATAGAGAACAGGGCATATATTTTAACATTAGAATCACAATTATTTGTGATTGGTTTTGTTGTTAACAATTGTATACAGAGTGTATGTTTTGTTTAAGTAAAAAAAACACAAAGTTAACCGTGACATACTTATTTCATTGGTAATAATTACTACATATAAGTGTTTTGTTTCGATAATACGTTTGTTAAGAGGCGACGAGGCAGTTTGTGACAATTTTTTTTAAATATCTATCGTCAAGTTTAAATAGGTACCTAGGTAATCACAATTATTTACGAGTGGACCTATGATAGGCCTCTTAAAGAGTTTTCTATGTTTCGTTTTTGATAATATTTTAATTAAGGTGTCTTTTATGTTTTTCCTGAGTACTTATGTAACCTGATTACTCGTATGTAACAAAATAAATAAGTACTTAAATAATTAATATTTTTTCATTTGTGTCAACCCTGACCACATTCACTGACTTTCTATGAAATTTTCTTAAATGGGTGATCAACTTTGCCACTTTTGCTGTATCGTTTTTTGTAATAATATATCATTAAGGATCAAATTCCGAAACTATTGTATCCTAAATACTGAATATTCTTTACTAATATTGTAAATACAACTAAATTACTATACAACGTAAAAATGCAGTTGGCAAAGTTGCCACATGGTATAGGTAACTTTGCCAGTTTTTTTTTTACTCGTAAAAGCTTATTATCCGTCATTTAATTTATAAACCATCTTATTTATGCACTCGTTGATAAATATATTATGTGTCGCGTCATTCATACTTCAGTGGTTTCATATGAATTCTGGTTAAAAATGTACTATGACTTTTCAACACCTGTGAAAAGTGGCAAAGTTGCCAGACTTGACGGTACATATTTTTAAAAGTTGTTGAACAAAAGTTTTATTGTTTGAGGAACATAGAATCCACGTTTTAATTTATTGCTTTTATTACAAGAAACACCCTGTATACTAGGTGTTCTACTTGACTATCATCAAGTTGACTCTTTAAAGTCTTAATTGAAGTAAAAGTTAAGTGGGTTTAATCTACAGTTTTTCCTGTATCTATATATAGTTTTGTATTTTCACAGTATCTATAGTACCTCCGTACATAAATAAAAATATACAGCATTATTAAGTTATTAATTAGCAAATCAAGAATGCAATTCCCATTCTTACTATTTCCTAATTAGGTTTATATGACGCATGTAACCATCTCCTCCACTTAGCACGCTTAGTGTCTCGGTTCTCGGCCCACCGACCGTGCACGCAGTTCTTCATGTAATCACCCCTTGGAAAAATCTACCTTTTTAGTATCAATGATATCAACGCAAAAAGGAGAATTTATTAATTTTTACACGCCGGCTGTCACTTTGGAATTGGATCCGTAATTATGTTGTCAGATATCTTATTGGGAATAATCGATTAAATAGTATGATAGCCATTAAGCTAGGTGTTTTTAATCTAGATGTTCATTGCATCGCGGAACAAATTGTTTCATTATTTCCGCCTGTTGTTACCAAATTTTTAAGTTTATTGTAAAAATTTTTTTATTATTCTTGTATTTTCGTGCAATAAAGAATATTTACTTACTTACTTACTATAAAAGTAGGACAGGAATAATTGTCAGAAGTTTGCCCACTTGCCCAAAAAGTTTATTAGGTAGGGGAGAGGGGGGCTTGTTTTAACGGGGGTAGGTATTAACAAGCCTCTATTTATAAAACTATACACGGCAGAGTATCAATTTCAAGGTTATAACTTCGGGCGAGGATAGGCACGAGTCCCGATCAGTCAAGTCTCCCGCCGGCCGCCGCGTTGCATAGTTGTGGCATGTGCGTGTAAAAACACAGGTCAGCGGACTTTTTTAAGTTCGGACTTTTTTGATTTGTGCCTTAATTAATAAGTCCACTGATTACGCATTAGTGTATGTTGAATACTTATTTAATGGGCTATTACGCCTGCTTGTTGTTTTCTTAAATTTACGCATAGTTATTTTTTTATATTTTTTTATGTTTGAAAAGTATCTCTGGGGCTAGTTTTAACAAAATGAAGGGGCAAGTTTTAACCCTACTTATGCTACTCTAACGATTTGAGATGTGGTGTTGGCGCCGGCTTTTACGGATACCTTGGACTGCGATGCGCACTAAATCAGTCTATACTAGATGAGCTACGCATAAAACGCCGGTTGTCGACGACGTGCCAGGACCACATACTCACATACTTCGGACAGCTATCTCGACGCTCCTCGGATTGCTTGGTGAGAATTATAATGACGGGAAAAGATGAAGGCACGAGGCCCTCCCCCTGCAAGATGGTGTGCCCAAATGACTGCACCCATGCAATTAAAACTGCACGAAGCCATGCGCGTAGCGAGGGGTAGAAGCCTCTCGAGTAACCTGGTCTTCAACAGAAGGACATGATGTCACGATCCTCAGTTGCCTCCTTTACTGAGGGAACGACTTGGGGATGATGATGCCACGCTAAGTATTTTAAGGACTAATTGTGATGTTACAATAGGACACCCTGCTACCTAAGCCTAAGACCGATTGGTCATTCTCTGAGAGAAGATCTCTATTTTTTTACTTTATTAGATTACAACATGGTAATTATAAATAAAAAAATAATACAAAAATTAATATCGTTTTATTTTTGACAAACGTCATTACTTTACACGGCAAAAATTATGTTAATTCTTACCCCTTCATTGTTAATTTTTGCCCCAAAAATGGGGTAAGTATTAACCGCCGACTTTTTGAAAAAAACTGTTTCTACCTGTGAAACCAGGCAATCTGTGTGGTATTTTGCATTTAGATATAAAAGATGAATAAATTTCCGACACGTTAGTAAAAGAAAATTAACGTAAAGTACACAATTTTAGGAGCTATGAGCAAAAGTTTGAATTTTGTTAATACATGCCCCCCTCTCCCCTATGCAAGGTGAATTACAATGTTTCGTACTCACGTTACCTATTTGGTTTGAATTTGTTGAATTTTCTATTGATTTCTTTCTTTTGTTTGACCAAATTTTGGTAGTATTTCGGTAGAGTAGGGAACGAGACGATTCCTTCTTTAGTATGTAAAGAAAATGTCTTATCTGTTACAAATACTTAGTCCTTAATACCCACAGATACCCACTATAATAATTTTATTTCGATGAAAAAATAATGCGATGAAACTCTTCTCAACTAGCAAATGATGTCGTATAAAAGTCACCAGCACGTTTATACGACTGAATTTAGTCGGTGACTTTATATGAAATCATATGCTAGTTGGGTCATAATTATATTAGGATATTTATAAAATATCGAAATGTATTTTTACCTACTTTACATATTTATATTTTTTATTGTAAATTAAACATTGGTATCGATAGCAGTTGTACGTATACAAAATTAATGTAAGTGAATAGCTTAGTATAATGGAGGGCTAAGTAATAAGGTAGGATTATGAGTTAATATAGATTAACCGCAGGACAGCGGGCGATAGCAACATGATCCATGCGCGCGCGCCGGCCTGTCTGAGATTACACGCGCCATGGGCGCGCGCACCCGATCTGTCACCGTCTATACACTGTAGAGCGCGTAGCGCAGCCTGTATAGTATACAGGCTGCGCTACGCGCTCTATAACTAAGTAGTAAGTACTCCATATGAATCTACACGCCTCCAGTTCCAAAAAAACATTAGAAGATACAACCGAACTACCTACCTTCCTATAGTTTGGTCTTTATTTTTTTTACAAATTCCTGGATGATAATCCTGAATAACATTATTAACTTACTCACCATCAATAATCAATACGACTTCCAGAATTGAATCTTTATTATCAAAGGTTGTTATTTACAAACAACCTCATAAAGATTTTAGTTATTAATACAAAAATACATATTTAATCATATTTGAACACTTTTTGAAAGTTAAATTAAAAAATACGAATTTATTTGCAGCTGCTGATCTACATAATTCCTACCTATTTTAAAACTTAAAAAAAAAGTATAGGTATAAATTTCACTCTCAATAAAAATCCAATTATATTTTTTTATAGTTAACAAGTCGAATGAAATAAAATATGTACCTAACTCACATTATTAGTGAGTAGTGACTGCACTGGAAAAGAACATAAAATCATTTTAACTTCTCGCCTGCTAGCTTTCCGACCACGGTACCTACAGAAAGCGAATTATTAATTTTATGACAGTGTCTTGAGACATTTATGGAGCACCTTGTTTAAACAAATACACCTGATCGATTTTGTTGCACCTTGCTTTGACTGTGAGCGGTTAGCGCACCTGTCCTTTTCCCTCGCTTTTGTTTAAGACGTTTGTCTTTGTCCAACTGAGGTCAAGCCATGAAGCTTTATAAAGTGGAGCTAGTGCTTCTACCAAAAAGGTGAGGGTGAAAAAGAAGTGAAGGTAAGGGATTTCATCAGACTATATCGCCACAGACAATGTCAATATTATGTCAATTTTGTAACGAGTGCGAGTGAGACACCGCCCCCTACTTTATGCTCTCTATCGAACCTTTTCTTCGATCTCCTATGAAATGAAAAATTATAAAACTTCATGGGTCGGGCCGTGGCGATTATAAAGGATAGATGTAAAGCGGATCACCCGTCGACTATGGAGTGAGTTAACGGACGTTCTATTCGAGGATTATCCCCTTATCGTGCTGTAGAAGGGATTGCACTTGTAGTTGGAAATAAAAAGTGATCAGCTGTGCGATCTAAAAGAGCAGTTTCAACTGACTGTTTTTTGTTTTAACATAAAGTCAGCGTTTGAAGGGGCGCTGGTTTTCACAATATTTAGGTACTTAGGTACTGGTGATTTAAGACTTCCCAAATTTCGTGATATCGAAGAGCTATCTCGTTTATCTGTGTAAGGTATTTTTAATGATTAATGGAATAAGGTATGTAAAAGCTTAATAATGTACCTATGACAGATTTAATTTTGAATAATTTATTATTATAAAATAAAATAAAAACATTTTTGCAGACAATATAGCGGTCCAATTTTATAATTCGAATTAAATCTTACAAATAAAATTAAAATCATAAATGAATAAACAATAAAACAAAATTATAAATGAAAAATCATAATTGAATTAAAATTACAATGTTAATCACAAATACAAGATCAAAGTATATATATAACATTGTTATATGTGGCAATCCAGCCTATTTAGTCACCAGACTCAGGACTCATGACTCATTAAATACAACCTCATTCTCAATATTAAATAGAGAATACACCTTTCAATTTAATAATGTGCTTATGTTACTTTGTAGCAAATAAATTAGTGCAATTCCCTCGACAGCAGAACTCGGCAGGCACTCCGGCCGGACTCGCTCGCATTTTGAATTGTTCCCCTCATTACCTGCACGAATACCTATCGCCAATACTGCATTCCGAGATGATAAATAAAGCATTGCAATGTAAAATCAACAGTCAACCTTGATAATTAAGTTCACATTACTTTAACGTGATAATCTTGGAATGGCTTGCCAGGACATCAATGTAAACAAAATTAGACTTAAAGTGTTGAACTTAAAGCTCTGAAATTGGTGCATTTCTTATTGGGAATATTAAGGTGTGCTAATTTGAACTCTTCTCCATTGTTATAAAGTTTAATAAAGGCGGTTTTTAGGTAGATTTTCCTATAATTCCGAGGTGTGAAGACACGCGCTGGCGCAGGATTCCGGTTGAGAATGCGACAATTCTGCACGCGCACTGGCGACCTGGCCCACTGCCTAGCTTTTACCACTCCAAATAAAATATTTTCTTTCGAATTATTTAAAAAATAAAGATAACAAATGCAATAGGAAAAGGCAGTTAGTTATGGCTTTTCAAAATTAAGCAAAGGCTTTTCAAAGTAGCTAAGGACAGCTTAGTTCATTTTAATTTAACACCTTCTGTTTATTGCAACACCAGACTAAGCCACAAAATCTTTAGTTATTACTTTTTACTCAAGTGATTTGTATTTCATACAAGCACGTTATTGTTAAGTGATATTGATATTGCAGCCCAGTACGTTACAGTTACACAATCCCTTACATAAGGCCATGTATTTTTTTAAATTACTTATTGTCAAGTATCTTACTTAATTGTAGGTACACTTACGTTAATGAGCGTTTCTTTTTATTTTTGCCACTTTTCTCGACTTTCTATTTTATGGTAAGTTTTATGTTTTTTCTAGTCAGAATCGCGAGCTGATTCGATTTATGCAAGAAAAAAATGTGTCCCAAAATTTTTTTTCCTCTTGTGTTACCCTTTGCCATATGTTTTCTATGGAGGTAACACAATAGGAAAAGTAAAAAAAATCAAAAAATGTATGGAGTTTTATGGGACATCTTTTTTTATTGCATAAATCAGATCAGCTCGCGATTCTGACTAGAAAAAACATAAAACTTACCATAAAATAGAAAGTCGAGAAAAGTGGCAAAAATAAAAAGAAACGCTCTAATTAATTGAGTAGTTTCAGTAGATGCGTGTAAAATTTACATAAACATAACGCAAAACAAAAAAGGAACCCAAACGCGAGCTCCGATGAAATAAATCGAATAAAAATCGATTTTAAACGTTCGATCTGCGCCAGAGTGCAATTAAAGCGTTCCGAGAAGCGAACGCGCTCGATACTCGGGGTAGCTGGCAAAAATAATACAACGC
The DNA here is from genome assembly GCA_911728535.1 of Pammene fasciana. Taxonomy (NCBI): domain Eukaryota; kingdom Metazoa; phylum Arthropoda; class Insecta; order Lepidoptera; family Tortricidae; genus Pammene; species Pammene fasciana. Next base: position 9,238,253 of record OU452279.1, read on the forward strand.
TAAATGACGAAAAACAACCACTTATTTAAAATGAAATCCTCTAGGTAGGAGGTATACAATAGTTTGCCTACGTAGAACTTAATACCCAACAGACCTATTTTTGTATTTTTTTTTACCATCACACTTAACGCGCGGACTATTATTAATCAATTCCGGAATTTCCGATAGGTACTAGGCTTAGTCTTTTTTAAACATTTTGTTTCAGTTTCTCAAATACAGTCCCTCAAATGAAGAGCACCTTAACCTCCCAAAAGTCCAGTAGGTAAGTATCAAAATATCGGATGGTGGATAGCCTCTTTATCGGTTATCATCGCTAACAAAGCTCGAGAACGACTAAACAAGGTGTTTACGATCCCGATTTCCATCGAGACAAAAACGTGGCACAAAACAAAATCCCAGCGAATAAATTATAAGAGCCCTCGGCTCCGTGTCCCCTTAATTGGGCCATGTAGCCTGGACAACGAAAAAACTTAACATTTGTTAGGTATTCCGAGAATTATACACTTGTTGCATTTCGTATGGGGACAGTTTTTTTGTGTCGTTAATACTCCTAATGTATCTTTGGAGACATCTGCCTTTTAATAGGAAAAGCTTATGTTTTTATGTTGCGCTGATGGAGCTTTAACGAGACAATTATTACTTACATTTATTCAGCTAAGCATTGTTATTATCGACATGTATCATTATCTACATAATTTCTCATTAGGTAGCATAAAGAATTGTATCTATAGGTATATTTGAAGTAGGTACCTACCAGTGGCGATGGGTCAAAAAAATTCTTAGGCAAGCCGGTGCTCAATTGCTTGAAATTGCTTCATGAGCTGTAGGAAAACTGCTCAGGCGTCTAAGTTTTAGACAAATGTGACGCAAGACGACGGGAATCGTGTTCTATGGACGCGCCGCCACTGGTACCTACCGACCATTATTGGACATAGTAATTACCAACTTACCTACTACCTACTACTGATAATATATAGATTCGAAAGTAAATTGAATGTGGATTGAATAAATATTTTAGTAATGTTAATAAAATAATAAAATATGACGGGGACAGTACACTAAGTGTCAATGATTCCCTACTTGTCGTTTTATAATTAAGAAGGTACCCATATGTTCTTAAAGATAACGCAGATTTAGGGGAGCCCACCGACTATCAGTCCGCCTGACGATATTGGCCTGTCAATTTGACAGCTCCGAACAACTGACAGGCCAATATCGTCAGACCGACTGATAGTGGGTGGGCCCCATAAGGACTATCAGTGCTAGAAAACTGTTAACTGGAGATGTAACGTGTCTCAAGGATCCTTTTCTAAAATATGAAGCTTAGAAGTGCTAATTTTATTTCTAGACACTAATCCCTACTAGCAAAATCGCTGTGTAAGCCTTTCGTATTGGAATGTTTCAAACGAGTTCCAATACCAAATAGTAAATACTTAACTACAATTTAACCAGCGGAATATATGATGTTTTCAATAAATAATTTGTACATTAAATGACGTCTCCATGACTACGTTTGACATGGAATAAGTATGTCACGAAAATACACAGCGATATGTCGCGGTAATTATCTGTCTCGACCTATCACGCGACAAGCGAGAAGCCTTCTCACACGTGGCGTTATATTAACTCTAGGTCATGCTAGGAGATTAATTTAAGGGTACTGGATGGAATGCGTGTGAAATCACCATGAACCGCTTAATTTTATGAGGATTGTCATTAAAACCAAGTGTTTTTATTTTTTATATTTAATTAACTAAAATACAATTTAAGAGGATAAGAGCTAAATTCCCTCCCTATCGTTTTCAGCGCGAGTGAAAGAGAAACACTGCGTTACGATTAATATGGGAGCTCATTGCAAATTTTGAAAATTAATGGATTAAAAAAAAACTATGCATTAATTGAGAAATTTAAATGGAAAATGTTGTCCTTAATTACAGACATATAAGCCAAGAAACTAAAGACGTGCAACTGTTTTAAGCTAATTTTAGATATAACTTTGGAATTATTTTCTATCGAGCCGATTTCGTCCAATTGTGTATTGGAATTAACCAAGTTCTTTTAAATATAATGAATATTAACATATATTTTTTTTACTTTTCCAAAACAAGTAGTTATAGCTATATGACTATTTAAGTAAAGTCAATTTGAAGGTCATCGGGTCTTCTCAGCCTCTTAATTACAAAATTGGCTTGGCCGTAATATAAATAATAATAATAATTTTGTGTGATTTGTAAAGGTAATCTAAACTACTTAGTGCTCGACACGCTAACGCCCAGTAGATAACAACCTGATGTCACCTTTAGTGAAAATGCATTAACTTTAAAGTGACATGTACCTACTTGACATGTGCCAAGCTCTCGGACGTTTGTTTAGTGTTTACCTATCTTATTAGATTTAGAAATTTCGATTTAAAACAAACTTTTGATTTTGAAGTTACACGGAGAAAAAATACTTTACTAAAAACAACGTCTACTTGTCCTGGGAATTACTATTTTTTACATGTTTCTAGTAAAATTTTCTCTCCGTGTAGGCAAGGCATACACCTTTTTACCCAAGACACTTTTTCTACCTTACCCTTGTTTACAAACTCGATCGTATGCATCGTTGTTACTGAACGGTGAACACCAATTCTGTTTTCCACAGCCAAGAAAATAAGTGTTTTCCATCGGAAAAATCCCCGTCGGTTAATGACGGTGCGTGTCGCGGAACGTAAATTGTTTATTATTTTTTATGAGTCTCTCATGGAACACGAGCTCGTTAGGGATGCTGCCTTCCACACCTATTCCTGCGTATTAGGATAAAGAGTAATAAATAGGGTAATTTTCTCAAGAGGTTACACCGAACAGCTTTAGCTTGAGAATATATCGACAGTTTGTCCTATTAAGATAAGTTGTAACCTTAAGCCAATTGCCTAAAAAGATGCTGTTTGGTTATTTACCTACTTAGCTTTTTAAGCACACTTCGAAAAACACGGCGCTTTTCTTAATCATATTTATGTACCTACATACACGTGGCAGAGACCACTTATGGCATAGTTTTATCCGCGGGTAACATTGATTGCGCGGTTTCTTAGTGACAAATTTTACTATCTGATAAATATATATATACAATTTCAGGCTACAAACTCAACATAGGTAGGTTATCAGCTGCAGAATTGCCTACCCAGTTTATGAACGAATTCATTCATAATGTGGGTATGCAATTTTGCAAAGCGCTGTACATAGACTCTATTTTAATCAAGTACCTACTTATACCTGTTTAATACATTGTTGATCTCCGACGTGAAATATCCCGTCATCTCTCATATTTAATGTAAGATCCACTTACCAACACACTTTTCTTGAATTTCCCGAGGTGAGAGCGCTTAGCGTCGCCCGATGTTTACGGATGAGAGAGAAGCGGAAACAGGGGGGCGAGGGGAGAGGGGCTTTATTGTAAACAGCAAAATTACTTACGGGGATACCATAAACAATCCTTAACTTCTGGTAATAAAGGCTATTTTTGAGTCAATTTGTAGATTACTCCGCCTGTGTTGCTCGCTGTACAGTTTGCGCCTCCCGAGGGCAACAAATGGCGGCTAAACGACCCATTCGCAGTGATTTGTTAGCAATATGCTGAAGATTTGGGAATGAAATGCCTCTTAAAAATTCTACTTTGTGTTTTTCAGTTTTTAGAGAATAGCTGTTTCGGTCTGTGGGGTAAACGCCATTTACTAAACGGTTAAACTCCAAGAACGTTTATGAGTCATTAATCAATACTTATCTACTGATTATATAAAAACAAACATATATGTAGAAATACTCGGGTATCAATTAAGTTTATTAAATAACTAAATAAATTAAGTACTTACCTAAAAGATACGCACTTGTAGGTAGTTCTGCTAAAATTATTAATTTTCGATATAGGTAGGTATTATATTTATACTTATTAATTAACAGGACCTTAAGCGAACCAGGGTGAAAATCTGGTACGATGCTAGGATGATAAAATAACGATTATTTGTGCAGAACTTAGGTACTCGACTAGTTATCAGTCTTATTGGGATCCGGATTCAGCCAGACGAGATTCCTGATCCCAGCATTCGCGTTTCCCATTCGCAAGTACCCGTATACATGGCAGGCATGTACCCGAACTCGTTAATCCCTTACCGTTGCAGGGGCGGGCCCTCGTCCCGGTATAAACAACTCAAGTACAACATTTAATTATCGCTCTTTATTAAAGCAGACGCACCTCAGTACGGGAGATAGCCCGGCAGATACCAGTTGTTAACGACCGAGCTGGCCGATGAAGAAAGAAATTATATTTCACACCTACTGTGTTCGTCATCGATTTGTTTGAGGGAGTTGCGGGTTGCGAAATGTTGAAGGATATGAAATTGTCGTAGGTAAGACGAGATTCTAATAAGACCATGTAAAGTGTGTTTATAAGAAAAGTTCTTACGAACGTACAAGATTTTATTGCAATAATGTATGATATACTTAGAAGCATAACTTAAGCTATTAAATAATAAATAACCTTATAATTACGATTAGCTAGGTGACGTGAGCCTCTATACTGGGCTCAGGCCTTCTGAGGCCTGGTAGCCCATAGCGGGTTGGATGCTTGAATTTAATGTCAGTAAGTACTTATTTCATATTTTATGTCCTCATGTTAAAAATTGAATGCTTGAAATAGCATTAAGTACATAAAAGTAGAAAGACTTACAGCCAGGCTTGTCAATACTGGTTTGCACCAACAATCACAATCTAAACTATAATATTAATAAAAACATAATAATTTGACAAGCCGCGTGAGACAAATCAAGTTTTGGTAGAGATAAAGTTTTCTTATCCTTATTTTTGCTTATTAGAAGATAATGCAATCGATAGTACCTAACCATGTCTATTATTACTAAACGAAGTTTTTCATATTATCGTGGAAATTATCACGCAGCACCGCATTAAAGCACCAGGGCACGCAACAAGTTAAACCTTGTATCCCGCGGCATTTATCTAAAACAAGCAATAAGAGTAAATCACATTCTCACTTTAGATATCTAACACTGCGGCTCCGAGTGGTGAGAGAATACGAATAGAAATATAATAGGTATTGGTTATTAAATGAACAGATGACCATTTTAAATATTAAATGCATATTAAACTACCTACGTTAAGTGATATTTCGTGGATATTTCATTACATTTTTTTTTGTGTAGAATTAGAAAAAATCTAGAGTAGGTAGGTTATTACAGAAATTAGCTTCAAAATAACGAGCAGGTTTATTAAAATTACAATACTTAATATATTTTACCATACATTAAAGACCCCTATTCCACATGGCAAAACTGACAGTCGTTAGCAATTCTATCTCACTTTTGAGTGACACTATTTGCAACAGCTTCACTAAAGTGAGATATCACGACAAAATCAACAAGAATCGCTAGAGGAATGTCTCTATGGGCATGGGCGCCATCTTATTCGTTTTGACGTAACCGTCAGTACATTAGGGGAATCCCTCGTCGACATTGTATACTTACTAATAATTTCACCTATTAAATTGATCCTGAAAGTCACCTAAAAGTGAGAGCGGACACCAAAGATCTGACCGGATCGAAAAATCACAATAAGTTTCGGCAAAGGAACTTAGCCTAGGTTTCTGATGTGCAACCCTCAAGAAAATTGTACATTGTACCTAATAACATTTGAGTGTACGCTTAACAGTGATAACGCTGAACGTGGAAACTCTAGGTGCGCAAAGCGGAGCACTGCGCAGACGCCCTCGGCGCGGCCCGGACGGCCGTTTATCGGCGCGCGCGCCGCCCGCGCCCGCGGCCGCCACGACCGCCACGCCTCCGCCAGGAACGGATCTGGAATTCTGGATTATGTGAGGATAACGAGGTATCTAGGGTTGCATCGAGTGGTATGCTCTAGGGAAACTAGGATGTTAATTTCTTGACATCATGTAAACCAGAAGTTAAAGTATAATGACGCAGTCTTCCAGATATTGGAAAGGAACGCGCGAGCTGATAGGGCGGAAATACTGGATTGTGTGAGGATAGCGATGTATTTAGGTTCGAATAGACTTGCACGCTATTATAGGGAAATTAGTATATTAATTTATTGATATTAGGTAAACTTGAAAGTTAAAGGTTAAATTGTTTTTCAAGACGCTAGTTCCTGAGTAGGAACGAATCGGGTGGAAATTTTGGATTAGGTATATGAGGATTACAGGTTACAGGAATACCAATGTGTAAATATCTTTAAATCAGGTAAACTGAAAGTACCAAAGTGATTTTTATCGACAGAAACGGAAATTTAAGATTACCTACCTGGATTCTGGATATGCAAAAGCGCTGGCGTGCTGTATAGAAACTATAAGATTTTAGTTTTAATATTTAAACTAAAGTTATATTCTCGTTTGTCAGTAGATTGTCTATGTATAGACAATCTACTGACAAACGAGAATCTAACTTTAGTAATAATACTTACATATATATGTAAGTATTATGTAGATACGAAGCTAATAAGAAAAGCCTCGCACCTAGCACCGACTACGTCCCTGCTGCTCCCTATGTAAGGCGCGTGAAATACCGTCCGGAGCGGCCGCGAGCTGCCATTGTAATGAGACGTTATTTATTGAACAATCCCAGAACTAATCACCTTCGTCCGAGATAAACAAGCTGCGTACGAAAAATCTGCTGGAGGCGGAGCTGGGGAGAGTTAAACCCACGGCGCGTAAGGGCACGAGTACTTACGATGAAAATGGATCCAACGGTTAATTTAATTTGGTGGTCGAATACTGGTTTTCATGGTTCACAAGTAATCAAAAACGTTAACGTTTAAATTCAACATTACGTAAGTAGGTAAATAGTGGACCCCCCTGGTATTCTATATTCTCACTATTTAGCATGTGTGAAGTTTGAAAGTCTAGAGTTTCTCCAGAGAGAGAGAAGGGTTGATTTGCAGGAAGGTAACAATGTCGGTCTGCCTGTAAAATAGTAGTAGGCAGAGCACAATAGTAAGCCCAAACATAAAGGAAAAGTGCAGCATCGGACAAAGTATCCTCGAGTAAAGTATCATCGCCCTCTGTTGGCGGAGGGCGCGGTGCGTACGCAGGCGCACGCGCAGGCGCCGGTCGTTCGCGCACTGACGCTGCTCAACTCCGTGCTTGAGGCTCAGCCTTTGTGTGATATTTTTGTGAGTACGATAGGACGACTGATGATGGAGTGCAAGAGAGTGATAGAACGAGAGATGCCTGCGAGTAGTATTGAATAATTTTATTATCTATCATATCTATACTGTAACATTTGTCATTTGTGAATTTTGTCTAAGTTTGTGCCGCCTTGGCTTTAGCTGTTAAGGTGCAAATGTATTTTTTGAATAATAAACAATAAACAAAGTACAGTCAGCGGTAGAGAAAGTTGAACTCCTGCGCGCAGAAGTTTGTTTGGGAACAAAATATTCGAGGAGGCGCCTTTGTCAACCAGTGGACGTCATTCAGCGTTCGCTGGCTAATATGATTATCACAGTTTTAAGAATAGCTTCGTATAACTGCATCACAGGCGTAGGCACCCGCGCACGCGCAGATAAATCTAACGAGAGCTCGATCGATCGCACAATCAATAATTTATCACCAGTGACACGTTATCGGGCACCACCTTGATTTATTGCAAAAGAAAGTGCACGTGACTGCGTACACCATTCTAGTTCCCAAGTTGGCTATTGTTAATGACACATTGTAGATTGTTTTGCTAAGTTGATGTTTATGATAATGTTGGGCGTTTAGGAGAGAAGAGAGTGATGGCGGCAGTAAATAACAAGATATCAGGATTATCATGGTACATTGTGTGATAAGGACGAAAGACGATGAATCTTATTCTAAATCGCATCGGATTGAAGACAATAAAGCAATTAAAAATGGAAAATTTTACAAAATTTGCTACCTACTTACATTTCGTCAATGCAGCGTGAGAATCAAAACGATACAGGGACATAAAATTGTATATAAGAAGACAGAAATAGAAAATGAAATTATATGTACCTGATACGATCAAAGAATATAATCCTACCTATGTACATCTTTTCAAAGTTTGGTAACACAGATTTCATATGGTAAGAAGTAAGGATAAACATTTTCATTAATCTGCGTGCTCCTCTCAGAGGACTTACGCTAAGTCCACATCTATGTAGAGTAATCTCACGGCGCCAATTCGTTTCGTGGTTTATTTAACCTATAGATATTTGCCCAAACATTCGTCTGGCATCCCTTTACAAAATATGGAAAACGATAGTGGCTTTTATGGTCTATATTGACTTTAATACAAATAAAAGTCATATTATCTAGTAAGTTTATTGGAACCTTTATTTTCATGATCTAAATAAAATAACCACATCATTATGGCAAACAAAAACTAATTAGGATAACAAGGAATTTAATTCGGATATTAATTAATTATAAAAAAACTACGCCAGCTGTATAGTTTTTGTCGAAACTGTACGACGGATATGAATGGTAGAATGTTTTTAAATTTCGAGGATGCTCTACTGTCGTTAGTGTTGTATTTCTGATGATAAGTCAGGGTTCCACAGCTTTCAAGGATGTACTATGTTGTCTGAAGGGGGCCTTTAGTATAAGGGCCTAAACTTGTCCTGGAAGGGTCGGAACTGAACGTGAAGGGGGTGGAAAAGACGATAGTTTGCCGATATTGGCTTTTTCCAAATTATGGCAAACGAAAGTGATGCAAACACAAACCCAATGCATAAAGAAAATATACGGGGTAACATTTTTATTCTTACAGCGCAATAAAAATCCACGAAGTGAAATGCTGACATGATATTTTCGACAAGTAAGTAGCAAGGCTATATTTACTGAATAGGTAGGCAATTGATTATAACTATAACGGCAATATTACTTATCTACTTATCCGATGCCAGTTACGAATTATTATAGTCCTCCTACACTTCAATAGATCGCTTTAATATACCGTTTATCTCAATCTAAATAAGTAGGTACTTAATAAAAGATTCGCGAGTGACGGTACATTTTGTGATGCGTGAGAGCCGGCCAAGTGGGCATTGTTTGGTTTGAGTCCCGGATGAGTCAGCTTTGTCTTGTGCAGCGTGTCTAGTTAAACTAATCCGATGTAACACCGTGGGGCACCAACTCTTTGCTTTGTGATTGTTATTCTCGTTTCTTATCTGTACAGTAGGTGTGATTTGGATTTTGGGAATACCTGCAGGCTACTTACATAGCTTCGTACATACACGTTGTAGACTACGAATCATTCGTGGCGATTATTTAAGGTATAGATACAGTAGAACCCGCTTAACACGATCAGTACGATCACATTTAATACTATTCCTCGTATAATACGTCATTTTATATAATTCTCTGAATTCGCTACAGCTTGAGGTCCTGTAGTATATTCCCGCACAATAGACACATTTTTCAGCTTATCACGCGTTTTTCGCAGGGTCCCTTTGAAGCCATCTTATGCGAGTTTTTCTGTATCTCCAATTTAGAGATACTTCACTGTTCAGTTATATGATATAAGTTATAAGTGATGTAACTGATGAGCTAGCTGGTAGGTAAATTGACTTAACATTTGGCAAGGGTGACATATGTGTTGGGGGTGTTTTGCCAGATATCTTTGTAACACCTATGTATTAGCTATATTCCCGCACAATGGACACATTTTTCAGCTTATCACGCGTTTTTCGCAGGGTCCCTTTGAAGCCATCTTATGCGAGTTTTTCTGTATCTCCAATTTAGAGATACTTCACTGTTCAGTTATATGATATAAGTTATAAGTGATGTAACTGATGAGCTAGCTGGTAGGTAAATTGACTTAACATTTGGCAAGGGTGACATATGTGTTGGGGGTGTTTTGCCAGATATCTTTGTAATACCTATGTATTAGCTGTCAGCCACAATTTGTTGCACTTTCTATAAAACTTTTTCAAGCCGGGATAATATATAGCTTACCTGCCCAGAAAAAAAAAACGTTGTCGTTATTTACGTGGACTTAACATCATTAAAATTACGTAGGTAATAGTTGGTACCCACATTCTTATAAGAGCAACGAAGCTTTCAATGTTCAAGTGTACGCCCCAGTAAAGCAAGCTATAACCTATCTCCAGACGGCGAGGCGAGGTGACGCTATAAAAAGGTTATAAACAACATAAGCTAAGCATGGACCAAACCGTAAACCCCCAAAACTCGAGCACATAAACATTTCAACACGTAACGTGGCTTCAACTAATATTCCGTGTAACTTCGTTACGTTTTGGTAACACGTGGGTGAAACCTTGAGTAAAGCACTCCGTCCGAACTAAAATTTAAAGTATTTTGACGATTTGTGGACGACAAAATGAGTGGTATTGGTATAGTAAGATTTTTTTAAGATGTCCAAATTGTAGAGATAAATCTCTTGTAAGATTCGGATATCTTAAAAAAATACTACTATATTTGTTGTTGGATTGGTGAGTCTGAAGTGCAGTATATACTTAGCCAGATATCTTGCTGTCATGTTATCCGTTCGACAAAACGCGAAAAGGCTTCCCATAGCAAGCTTTCAAAACAACAAACACAGAAAAGCAATACCCATTCACAAAACCTATTATGTTAATTTAAAACACATCAGAAGAGCGATAAGATCGCGGCTCGTTCACACCACACCTCCCGAAACAATAGTTAATAAGATGATTTATATCGATCCAGAGATAGGTCCATTCGACACGTCTCGACATCGCTTTAGCATAATCTCGCGCTCGGATCGAGTGCTATATCGATTGGTACAGATGTTACGAACGAATATGGCGCCCGGTTATGGATCTGTATCCTTAACTAGCTCGTACACAAATACTCATCAACCAGAAATAAGTATCATTTATAGTTATGATTAACTCATTGTATCATCTAAACAATGATATTTGATTGTAACTATTGGAAATGTTAAAACTGTTTTTTGTTTTAGCGGCGACTTCGTAGGAAACAATTGAATCTTGTGTTACCAAAACAATTCAATCAGTGAATAAAAACAAAAGCAAACCAGAGTCAATGGAAAACAATTTTAGCTGTTATCTGCAGATCGGCGGTTCCGCGGATCCGGCGGCGACAAGAGTCGTCTAGGGTCAGCTGGGCTGACGAGCTACCTCCCAGAACGGAGCAATTAATTCGGTAAGAGCTGGCTATTCGCCCCGTGGCCGGCCTAATGCCGCAGCATGACACGCCGTTTCTCCACGCGCCCACTATGCGAGTTATTATAAAATAATGAGAGGTGAGCCGCCCGCTGCGCTCCACAATTGCCCTGCTTAGCCGTCTCACCACCGCCCGTTTAGCTATTTTAATTTTTGGTTTGTCTACTAACGGTGCACGGTTTCGTAAGCAGTATCAGAAAGCAATCATCAGGTTCTGCGCTTCAGCACGCCCACGTGTGATTGGTCTGTTGTCTTGTGTTTAATTTAATATGTTATCTAATCTTGCCACTTTTTCCTAGATGAGGCTGCCTATCTATATAAAGGCAGAAACCTTTAGTTATCTATTTTATTTCTTTAGTCAAATCATACTGCTCTCCCTTATATTTTATACCAGTAGACGAAATAAAGAAAAAGAACTACTGCATACTATACTACATATATGACTGTATATGTAGACGAGTTTAGTGAAAGGACCCTCTTCGTCGGTTTAAGTAGGTACCTACATGGACACTTCATTCTTTCACTAATAGATAGTGTACTATGTGTCTAATACTTCATATCGACAAGTGGGACCATTTTTCCTACCCTGACACATTTTCACCCCAAACCATCAACCTCCCATGCGTCAATCAGGTAAAACAAGTAGAACGACACCCCTGTTGTCATGTCTCGTCGTCGCACCGGCAAGTGCGTCGCGTCGCGTCGCGTCATATGGCGGGCGGTTGGTATCGCGGCATCTTCACGCGTCGCGGCGCAAACGCAGCTGTCCGCCAACCAGCCGCAGAAGGACGTAAGTGTCGAACATAACGCACGACATTACAGCCTTTTGTGCGAACCAGTAGTGCACGAATAAAAAATAATTGCTAATTGTCTGCCTGCGAAAATTAAAATCGCCTGCTTTTACCGGTGGAGGGGTTACTTAAAAATGGGTGCATGGAGTTGCATGTGCACTGCACAATTATGAATTAAAGTACTTACAACGAAATAGAGTAAGAGAGTAAGTGAGATATTTCAGGAACAGGTAGAGCCCGACCACAATGTTTTTACGCCAAGTTGCAATTGTACGCAAGCAATCTTGCACGCCAATTGTCAATGTCAAATCGATGAAAACTTAGCGTCATGTAGATGGTTCGGGTCAGTTGGAACATCCACAGTCCAAAGTCGCTAGAGGTGGAGTGCATCTCAATTTGCTGTTAGGACGCAAGTGTTTAAGTGAAACGACTAATTTGCAAACTTAAATCTTTTCCGTCCGTGGCTCGTCAATCTCATCATCATACGCTAACTTATTACTACTTACTTGTAGTTTACTTGGCAGGTAAATTCGAAAATTAAAAGTTTTTTACATATGGTATATTTACAAAACTTAACAAGTTAAAACAAAACAAGTTTGCTATTGTAATCAGATATGTATCAAATGAAAGGGCTTGCTGTAGAACTTCAAATATAGTATTATAATTATAATTTTAAAATAAATAAAGTTTGATTTATTTATTTAATCTTTATTAAAATAAACTTACAAAAGGCGGACTTAATACCATAAGGCATTCTCTACCAGTCAACCTTAAGGCAAAATGGAAAATACTTTAGGCGGTGCGTCTAATGAAAGTAATAACGAGAAGTAATTATATTACCGTATTTAATACACAAGAGATGAAGTTATTCAAGAAATAAGACGATAAATTACCAACCCCTCTTCCTTACCTCTGAAACTGATCCAAAGTTTTGTAATATATAAATTAAAAGAACAACCCTTTGCCTAAGTATAGATTACTTACATGAAAAATATTAAGTATTAGAATACGGTCAAGCATGAATCAAACTTAAAAATTTTTTTTTTTTAATGTTGACTGACTTCATTACATTTGATATTCACCAGACCAACGCCTTTATTATTTGTAATATGACCTAAAAAGCATAGTCATCATCATCATCATCATCTCAGCCATAAGACGCCCACTGCTGAACATAGGCCTCCCCTTTGAAAGGGGGGTTTGCCATACGCGCCACGCTTGGCAGGCGGGTTGGCGCGCGCAGTTTTTTTTTGTTTATTGTTTGTATTAGGCTTTCGGAAGATAAACCATAGTAGGTAGGTGAATATGGAATAGTATTTAATTTTTATAAAAATTCAAATAACTTCCTCAAGTTTATTACTCGTTGTTATTCGTCGTACACGGATCAGGAATTCCGTGAGCAGTTCTACAAATCAGTGACCGTTCGATTAACATGAACTTTAATCAATGAAGTTATGTCGGCGTCTTTGCGGTTTAACTAACCGAACGAGTCCGCGATTGCGTGCGATGGATGCGGTATCGGTATTTGATCAAAAAGTACATGTAGGTATACTTACTTGGCGGAGAATTTGGCTAGCGTAGCCGTCAAGTGGACACAGACGGAGTAAAGCTCAAATGGTTGTAGCGATGGCGGGATGACTTACTCACCAACCTTAATAACTGGCCGGAAAAAATCGGACGTATACCGGAAATCGGGAGTTTTCCTAGCAGTGGGACGCAGCTTTTCTTCTCTAGATAACTTAAAGAGCTCCAAAAATTATCTAAAACTCACATGTTTGAAAGCAATGCTCTTGTGAATTCCTAACCTAATACGTTACAAAAACTACTTAAAACGGAGTACCTACTTACCATTTTCGCGAGTTTCCGATATTTGGCACAGTTGCATGCGTTATTATCACGGAGTAACTGAATACCCCGTTTTAAATAGTTTTTGTAATGTTAATGACTATGTTAGTGAATCGTGGTCGTATATTAGTGAATACGGTGTTGTAACCATACGTACTGTGCCGTGGGGTGCCCGGCCTTAGAATTGTACCCCACCATATCGTCCCGTGGTTGCAGTAGGAGTCTGCTAAGGGAATAAAGGGAATATACCGGGAGATGGGCAGCAGAATCTTCCGAAAGCCTAAACAACAATAAACAAAAAAAAAAACTGCGCGCGCCAACCCGCCTGCCAAGCGTGGCGCGTATGGCAACCCCCCCCCCCCCCTTTAATGATCCAAAGAGGAGGCCTATGTTCAGCAGTGGACGTCTTATGACTGAGATGATGATGATGATGAACCGTACTCACTACTCGTACCTACTACCCTTATGATATCGCTGACCAAAATATTACATGCATTCCTAGATTTCAGCATGGTACTAGCTCGTCTCGGCAAATTGAGTATAGCTGATGTACGGTTTTTTACCCGACAAAGCCATTCCGTTTAGAACTACCGCATCCACTGTTAGCCAACACTTCACGGCCACACTCAGCTAGTTAGGTACGTACAAGACATGTCTCTAGACCGCTGACTCAGCGTCGCCTCTTTAACTCGTACCACTGATTGTTCCATTCTCATTGTCTGACAACACCCTCCCTCCCCCCTCCCGCTGAGGTACCGGTTAATTACTTTTCATTAGACAATAACCGACCAATGTTTGGAATTGATCGGCATTGTGTTTACAGGACTGCCTTAATAATAAGCAATCGTTTTTTGTTGCGTTATATGTTGTGAAATATTTTGCAGCTTTTTATGAGAAGCAAGATATGGGGAAAGAGAATTATAAACATCTGTTTTATTGGTATTTTAAATGTATGCGTTCTCACAGACGTCGGTCTATTTTGCCTGAAATGATTGGGAAGGTACTTCAATCGAGATTCTCCCTATGTAGGTAGCCTGAATTCTGTCTAGATGGCCTGAATTTTAGTGCAAGTCACAAAGTCAGGATTTTATGTTAGAAATGTTCGTTATCAATAATGCATTGTACCTCCATGTCTGTATGTTGAAGTAGGTATATAACTTTATGTTAGCTGCTAAATTGCAAATATCCAAACGCGTGTCTTTAATTAGATTAGATTGTAATTTAGTTAATTTTCCATTTAGTCTTCTTTTCAGGCTTTTAGTTTAGGTATATTTAGTCAATAGTTCTCGGTGTAACTTATCCCTAATATATTAAATTGTAACATTCAACCTTCGTATTTAATATCAAATGATATAACATTTTCAAATTGTAAATCATAACAATTATAAGCTGACCGATATGCTGACGTCACGTTAGAAATGCATTAAGTGAAAAAACTTTGAACAATTACAGCTAATTATGCATACTCAAATTAATAATTGTGCCAAATAGCAAGCAGATTCATTCCCCGCATGTGGCCATGGCACGCTGATTTCTTATTCATTCTTATTCATCAGCCAGGAGGCAAAGGTCGGAGGTAAAACATCCAGTCATTCGGTGAAAGGAAAACAGCTATTAACATTCATTATTATGCGTGCTACAGACTGACCAAAGCTTTAACAATGGCTTGCATGCAACTAGGCTGGGTAATGCTGGCTCCACACCGCTGCGAAGCGAGATAGAAGATGTGTTTTGGTGTCGTAAGCAGAAGTGGAAGGAGTAAGTAATTAACTACTCATTTAATTTAACTACATTTATAATTTGCATGTAAAACAGCAAATAACATTCATTATTATATGCGTGCTACAGACTGACCAAAGCTTTAACAATGGCTTGCATGCAACCAGGCTGGGTAAAGCTGGCTCCACACCGCTGCGAGGCGAGAGAGAAGATTTATTTTGTTGTCACGAGCAGAAGTCGAAGGAACTGTATGTATTAAAGTACATAAATACATTAATGATAATTTGCATGCAAAACAGCTGTTCAAGAATAGCCTATGAAATCGAATCGCCTATCTTGTTGGGCTATATTTATATTTGCGAAGAATATTTTCTTAGTTATTGCTTTTTAGTTGTTCTTAGTTTGTTCTTCATTTAATGCTACAGCAATTCCATTAAATTGTATCAGGACAGCAAAATCAATTACGTGTTTATTTTTAATCATTAAACGCTGATAGAGTTTCCATATATGATTTACATTAAAATGTAAATTGTGCATTTTATTAGGGACAAAGGAAGATTTAAGTAGGAAAAATAATCTGACAATGTTTTTTTTAAAGTTCACTGTTAGGTACAAATACAGCCCATTACACCTGTGTCTCTGTATACCCTTGCTGCTTATCCCTCATTTCTCCTCTTAAAAGGTGAATAAATAGTCATAACCCAATTTTTCAAGTGCCAACCCGAGGGCAGGGGTAGACGTTAGTAGGAAGTAAATTGTTTATGTGGATAGAAAGCGTATCCAAAACTTTTTCGGTCCCGAACTAGATGGAATATAATGTTACCTGCAACTATCTCAAGATTTCTTATCCTTCTCTCGCCGTTCCAGCCAGATCCTCAGTGAACAGAGCGCCCGCTCGTGCCGACCCCGCGTTAGCTTCGCCATTTGCATAGTAATCGCCTATCCGACGGTGGGTTTTAATCACGGGTAAGCCGGTGGATTGTGTACCAATATATGGCCAGCCGCGGAATGAATGTGGCCAATTTGTCTAATATGTGTTTTCACTGCTGTAGGTGGTTTCTGACCCACTTACTTCAGACAGCCCTACACCCATCGTGGAAAATAATTAAAACGATTTCGGATTTTGTGACCAATTGGTTGATTTGGGTAATAACTCATGTGCTACACTTATTTAATCAATAACTGGTAGGTACCTACCTAAGTTTGCACCGAAATACTTGAGAAAGCACTTAACGTGAAAACAGCTCAGTCGGAGTCGGACTATAGTTTAAGCTACGATTCTCTTTAGCTTGTTTTAGGTAAACATAGTAGGTATGCATTTATTTATACCTAGTTTAGAATTTCAAACGATTTAACCCTGCGTTTTTTCGTACCGACACACCCAACTATCTGCAGTTAAAGCTCTATCACGGATTTTACGTCCACTTAAAACCCATAAAAGCTATTTATCTACGGTTTATGCGCGACAGAGCCTATTGCCCTGTATTTAATGGTGGTTTCATGCCACGGGGCCGTTCTCGGCGTCTTGACCCCGTCCGAACAATTAATTAAAATACAATGTACGGCCCGTATGTACTGGCGCAAACATCCGCCGTCAATGTCACCAGAGAAATATAGGCTCCTAAAAGGGCGAACAACGTAATTCTGGGGCAAAGTTATTTGGGTTTAAGCTTTCATGACTGGTTGCCGTTTCTCTTCAGGCTGACTGGAATGTCGTTCGTCTTGACTGTAACTGCGGGTGTCCAAGCTAATACAGAAACGCGAACTCTGTAGATTGTATACATGTCAAATAGTGTAAATTAAATGAAACCTAAATGATTATTAATTTAACCTGGATATGCTTCAGATGATGGATAAATATATTCCTCTAAGTTGGCTTGGCTGTAATACAATTTTCAGTAAAATGCTAAAAATATCTGTGTACGAAACCACATAATATTTGTAATTACCAATTTATTCATTTATTTGGATTACTTTTTTTAAACGATTTTTAAAAACCAAGGTTACTAACTCCATGTAGCGCAAACTCGTAGTTCTATCCAATTGAAATAAGGGGGACTGTTTTTTTTTGGTAGAAAAACATTTTTTCACGTTTCGCGCCCCACAGTATCATCGAAACCTATTGACCAGTAAGGGAACGACGATTGTCGGAGTGCAGTGGCTGTAAAGGAGATACGAATAAAATAAAATAATAAAAGTGCCTGGAGGACTCACAATGGTATTATTCACTAGAGCAAAGTAGAAATTTAATAAAAATGTAAAGAATTGAAAACAATTTGTAAGGAAATTTAAGTCAGTGGAGTTCTCAGTTTTTGTTCAATCTAGCAGCCTCTTTTTGCCATTAATTTAAATATTTATTAAAGATTAGTAGGCAATTAATAGGAAATTACAGAAGTCAGTTACTAAAAATATTAAAATTTCCTTTAAGGACCCTTCCACCCTACGGTATTTTGCGAACAAGTAACTTGTCCTTATTAAATGAATTATTAAAACATACTCACTTAAGTATAGTTTCAGATAGCTGACTGTTTTAAACTCGGCAACATGTTAATATATTACATTAACACGATAAGCACTGAAAAAAATTGGTACCTATAAAATGCCAAAAAAAATATGGTAGGCAAGTAATACGGTAAAACTTCACCTTTCATCCAATCCATGCGTTCCCGTTGTTTTTGTTTTCCGTTTAGCATTTATTCCGTATGGTGCATATCTAACGTGCGGGCCGGCGCGGCGCGGGCGCGGGCGCGGGCGGGCCGTGAAAAATGCGAATTACGTTTGAAAGAAGATCGCCAGCCAGCCAGAAAGTCATTGTTGTCCTGATAGCGATATTCACCGATGCGACGCTCTCCACTCGGTCCTAGTCGGTGATTAAAAACAGTGCTCGTACCTGTGTAGGAATTTACTTATTTATAGTGAATTATCCGTAATATCAGTATAGCGAATGTATTACCCATTACCAAGCAATCTAACCTCTAAAAATACTAACTTATGTTTGTTTTTCTTTAATAAGTACCATTTAAATATATGTTTTTAATTTTCACTTTATTTTCACTCATTCAGCGCTCATCACGACACGTTGTCGGCGTGTGTGCTACGGCGTAGCGCTACGCGCGAGGCATTGCGGTGAATGATTTAAGATATATTGCATTTTGCATTGATTTACTAAATTTTATTACAAAATTCAACATGTGTCGTCATTCCTATTGAAACTTACTTATTGTTCACAAGTCCGAGTAAAATACTTTGTGACATACCTAAGACTAAGAGTTACGCATGTGATTTGATTGCATTGCATAGGCACACCAGTGGCGGCGAGTAAAAAGAAATCAGAGGCAGCCGGACCTTGTAACCTATTTTTCCCCGACTGCGCGACGCAAAAGAGGGGATAGTGTTTATTAACAGTCTATATATGTATGTTTGTTCCTTATATTATGGAAAAAAAAGTTAGGGCAACTGATGAATAGGTCAAATGATATTAGGTAATAACATATTAGGGAAAATAAAATTCATCGATACGATGATAGGGCAACAACAATTAGGACAAATGAGCATTAGGGCAAATGATCATTAGGACAAATAGCATTAGGGAATACAAAAATAGGACAAAAAACTTTAGGGATTCAGATAGACTGCGCGACGCAAAAGAGGGGATAGTGTTTATTAACAGTCTATATATGTATGTTTGTTCCTTTGTGGCACTCTAGAAGCAAAACGAGTGGGCCGATTTAGATGATTCGTACGTCAATCGATTCGTCTTGATTGCGCGAGTGCCACTAAAGACAAAATATCAATCCAAATTCAATATGACGGCAGTCAGACGTCATATTGTAAAAAATTCAAAAATGAAAATTGACGTACTATGCCGAGTAGGGTATCATTGTTTAGAACTTTGAAAAGTATTATGAGGTCTCATTCATCATTTTTGATTTTGAATGACCGTTTAGGAATTATTATAATTTAAAATTGTTTAGCAACCATTTTACTTACATTTCCATTTTATTAGGTATTTAGTTATAACAAAAATACGACGAACATATAATAAAGGTTGTTATTATTAACGTGAACATAATAATATGTGAATTTCAAGTAAAAGGTACGGTCGACATCAAAATATGTTTACACTTTTGCACCTTACTCCTTTCTAATAAGGTCCAAAAGTATAAACATTTTATGTGAATTTCAAGTAATAGGTACGGTCGACGTCAAAAATATGTTTACACTTTTGCATTTTACTCCTTTCTAATAAGGTCCAAAAGTGTAAAAATTTTTTTGACGTCGACTGTACATCAAGTTAATATTTTGTTCAACTAAGAGTGAAGGAGCTGGTATGTATCCTCTGATATGGAGACTATGACTTGTCGATGATTAATCAATGACGTGCGTCAGAAAATTGTCATATCTATACATATAATAAGGGTGTACCTCGGAATTCCTAATAACGTTTGTCCTAAAATCACTTGCCCTAACCGTTTTGTCCTAATTGTCATTTGCCCTAATGATCAATTACCCTAACAGTCACTTGTCATAATGTAATGAATGTCCTAATGCTCATTTGTCCTAAAATTGTTTACCATAATGTTCGAATATCCTAATTTTATTTGCCATAACGGCGTAGGTTAGGGTTATTTTTTTATGACCCTAAAAACGAAACTGCTCCCAGAGATAGGTAGGTTAGGGTTATTTTTTTTTGATGACCCTAAAAACGAAACTGCTCCCAGAGATAGGTAGGTTAGGGTTATTTTTTTTGATGACCCTAAAAACGAAACTGCTCCCAGAGATAGGTAGGTTAGGGTTTTTTTTTGATGACCCTAAAAACGAAACTGCTCCCAGAGATAGGTAGGTTAGGGTTATTTTTTTTATGACCCTAAAAACGAAACTGCTCCCAGAGATAGGTAAGTTAGGGTTATATTTTTTGATGACCCTAAAAACGAAACTGCTCCCAGAGATAGGTAGGTTAGGGTTATTTTTTTTGATGACCCTAAAAACATATGAGCATTAGGGCAAGTGACAATTAGGAAAATATGAAATAATAGGAAAAATAATATTAGTTCATTTGAAATTAGGTGTTTTGATCATTAGGACTAATAACTTTTAGGTCAAATAATAATTATGACAAATTAATATTATGGAAAAAAAAGTTAGGGCAACTGATGAATAGGTCAAATGATATTAGGTAATAACATATTAGGGAAAATAAAATTCATCGATACGATGATAGGGCAACAACAATTAGGACAAATGAGCATTAGGGCAAATGATCATTAGGACAAATAGCATTAGGGAATACAAAAATAGGACAAAAAACTTTAGGGATTCAGATATAGATCCATATAATAAAGGTGAAGAGGGTCAAAAATCTGTACATTGGAGATATTAGTAAAAAAAAGAGTTTGTAGCTCTTAGAATCGATAACAGAACACGTTTCGACGATTTTTAGAATTTTTGACTGTTTGTCTGTTTGGATGGGGAGAGTTGGCGTCAAAACGCCTGAACCGATTTCGATAAAAACCTCACTAGCCGGTTCAACAGACCTCTGGTCAGGACATAGGCTATAAAAATTACGAACTTTTTGGATTTAAGGGGGTTTAAAGGGGGGTTTAAACTTTGTATGGGAAATAAATACTTATGCCTTTGTATTTCCACTATATAATTTTATACCACGGCGGTGGCAAACATTCATACAACGCGCCTGATGGTAAGCAGTTAGGGTTAGCCAATGGACGCCTGTAATTTCAGAGGTTTCACATGCGCGTTGCCTCCCTATAAGAATCTTTTTTTTTATTTCAACTATAGTGCACGAAATACAAAACTGTGAGACCTAAAGGTGGACATCATACCAAATGGTATTTTCTATCAGTCAACCATGGGGCCTATACAAAAAACATGTACAAAAGCAAAAGGTGCAAAAATAAAACACATCGTACTATTGCTAATTATATCAAAAACTGTTACGTTGAAAGGGGGGCTCGGGGGGCGGAGCCTCACGCAATAAGAAATAACACACCGTACTATTGCTTATTATACCAAAAATTTTTAGGTTGGACATTTAAGATGGGAGAAAAAGAGTTTTGATAGAGCTTACCACGTTATGGGCGGAAGAGAAAGGGGGGCGGAGCCCCCCGCAATAAGAAAAAACACACCATACTATTGCTTATTATACCAAAATTTTTTAGGTTGGACATTTAAAATGGGAGAAAAAGAGGTTTGATAGAGTTTAACACGTGATGGAAGGCGAAATAAGGGGGGCTCGGGGGGCGGAGCCATTTAGGGAAGGTTTGCGCCAACTAGATTTCAAATGGGTCCCGACTGTTTAATGCCGCTATGTTCCACATTAGAATTTAATATGTATCTTATGCTTTTCAATACTACATAACAAATTCGTAACGTATATTGGCCTTGTTTACGGCCTTTTAGTATTTTACGCAGGCGGGTTTTTAAAATTTTTTAATTTATTTTTTATTATGATTGGTAACAAAAGTACTCAATTTAATGAAAATTATGCGAACCAGTGCAAATCGAGTTCTATGGCCTATTCTGCTGGGCTAGTCTAGAGGGTATAGTAAAATACTGCCTTTTTGACTAGCACGGCAGTTGCATACTGTGCCATAACTGTGCGCTGCGCCACTCGACGCTGTCGGCGCGCCATCGTTCGTGAAATTATTATTGAAACGGAAAAGTGCCAACTGAACCCGCTCTCTCGCCGTTCAGTCGGTTTCAGAAGATGACTGAACGAAACTTGCTACTGCCATTTAGGCAGAATGTCAAATAATTGGTTGGTAACTGGAATTTGATAGAAAATGTAGAACAGGATAAACCGGTCATTTGTGTATACAAAAAAAAATGTTCTGCTCTTGTTTGTATTAACATAATAAAATAGATTTACACACTCAAGTGAGGTATTGTTTTTATATAAACGTAAGTAGGTAAGTATATATGCGTTCTGTGCCTGCATTGCATAGTCGACATCAAAGATATGTTTACACTTTTGAACCTAATTACACAGGAGTAAGGTGCAAAAGTGTAAACATATATTTGACGTCGACTGTTCTCTTCAGCACAGGATTAAGCGAGCATTGTTAAGAACAAAAGAGAGCTTAGAAAGTTTGAGATGCGCGGGTCTTACTGCTCATACGATATAGCGACTGGCCCACTTGTTACGAGTTGATAATTAGCTAAAGTCTAGCTTGCATTCTTAAGGGTGTATAATAAATGTACATATCTGAAGTCAGGAGAGCCGGCGAATCCAAATTGCTATACTAGGTACAAAAGATATACCTAAATTAAGTTTTTAGGTGTTTCTACATATCTACATTTCTTTTGGTTACCCCTCCTTTTATTTACGAAATAATTTAATTACTTACGACAAATTTTCAGGCGCAACCACCAAAACCTGTCTAAGTACATTAAGTATTTGTTTTAAACAAGAAAAAGACTAGTTGTATTTAGATACTTATAGGTACTTAATAATTATAATAACTAAGTAAGTATGTATGTACATATATGATCTATGACTTTTTAGTCTGTTGTCTGCTAGGTGCAGTCGCCATCAAATATATCGGAGCGGCCAGGGTACTCAAAAATATCTGATCATGCACTTTATCGCCTTGAAAATAGGGACTTTGTTCAGATATTTGTGATCACCTTGGCCGCTCCGATATATCTGATGGCGACTGTACCTATTGTTTTGGTCCCACGTGGCTCCGTCCGTTAATTGGGTTCCCCGCGATCGGCCAGTCACCCGCCAGCCACCATACAACTCCATACAACTACTAACCGACGTTTGGCGCCTAGCTCCAACCTAACAGCCCCATATTTTTTACACACCAGATCAATTATGATTTCGAATTGGTTTGATGAATCTGAATAAAATCCCATTGCTGTTGCTTAATAACCTGTTGGTTGTTTGAAAAATGGATCAATCATAATAAAAAGTTTTTGCCTCCATTTTAAATTGAAAGGTGCTGGCCGTAACGCTTTGTTTAATATTTACTTTGTTTAAAAAAACTTTAAAGTAAGACCGATATTATCGAATTCATGCAAAGCAACATTAACTCCATTGCGCATAAAAGTGAAAAATGTAATTAATGAGTAATTAGAAATTCAAGGTTTTAATTGGACATGCGTTTCGAGCATGCGTAAACGCATCCTTTGCGGACGTTTAAAAAACTCAATTTCGATGCAAATAACTGTGAAAATTACGAACGTTTTCGATTTCAAATTCGCGATGGCATCGTTTAATTGTCTCATATCAGTTTATCGTTGGCAAAAAACTAGCGTTACGTCCAGGTTGGCCCGATGTATTCATATGGAGCGGGGCTGAAGGGAACTAATGGCTGGTTGGGAGGTACAAGGTTTGGAGTCTACAAATGTGGCGACTCACGCGAGAGACGTGTTTTTGTTAACCGCCCTTGTTAGGCGGTTAAACCGTCAAACGTTGATAAGGTAGAGGGTTAGTCATAGGGTGTTCATGAGCCTTTTGTAATTGACTCAGTGATTTATTGCCTTCCTATAACCTGGCTTGGCTCCCTAACAGTGGAGATCAAACGTAAGTATACAATCACCTGAAATAATATACTGGACAACGAAGTCAGCAATAATAAGATCTTTAAAATGTAAGATCATGGCAAACGTTTATGGGGCGGATGAGGCGTTCCTTGTGTTAGATATTATTGGTACGAATAGGCGATTGTATCTCTCTCTTCTTCCTAGCCGATTTCGGCTACAGCGACTGCATAACGTTCTTTAGCTGCGGGAACTAAGCTGCGGGAACTAAGTAGGCGATTGTATAGTCAATTAGTCAGTAGCAGAGGTAGCCGAGCGCTGTGTCCTCGCTGATGAAAGCTTTCCTATACCTAAATGCGTGGGTGCTCCAAATAATTATTTTCATCATATTTCAAGGTGGCCCAACTCGAGTTTGTGCTCCTTCAGGATGCGATCGGGAAAAGCTCCATAACAGGGCGTTGCAGGAATATTTCCATGGTTATGTCGGCGACACGTTCATGACAATAGGACGACTGGACGTCGGCGTCACAGGAACATTCCCATGGTCAAGTTGCAAGACGTCATAACGACTGGACGGCGCAGGAACATTTTCATGGTCAATGGTCATGTTAGCGGCTATGCCAGTTGGGGAATGGACGTTGCAGGAATATTCCCCTGCCTGTTATGTCGGGACATGGTTAAAACGCAAATTCATTAGCGGGGCACACCGCGCGCGGCATACGATGATAATCACTACGTGTAGCGTTAGAGCAAAAAGCAACCATTCCAATTCGTTTTGGGGTTTCAGATATGGCGGTCTATTTGCATGATTTCGGCGCCATTGGGCAGGGGTTCAATCTTTTTTTTCTTATTTATGAATGGTTTATTTTATACTCCTTACTTATATATACAAGCAATTTACCAATAAAATTACTACAATGTGCAGAGAAGCGAAAGAGTCAGAGATAGTCAATAACTGTGATAAGATAGAATACTTTATCAAAAGAGGGAAAATAAACCAAGCCTATAACATTATACACAAATTAGAAAAAAAATACAAAACAAAAAGTGCAGCTGTACTGGATGAATCGGGCAATATACTATTAGACAACAAGGAAGTAGCAGAACGCTGGAAAAGATATATTGAAGAATTATACAAAGGAGAAGGGCTAATTGACGCTAATATTGAAAGGGAAGAAGAGGTAGAATTAGATTCTTTAGGGCCAAGTATAATCCGGAGAGAATTTGATAACGCACTGAACAGTTTACAAACCGGCAAAGCTACAGGGAATGATAAAATTTATATTGAGTTCATAAAATACGCAAATTGTGATCAACTCAAAGATGAAATATTTCAATTAACTGCTGAAATGTATAGTACCGGAATCATCCCTACAGATTATTTCTCATCCAAAATTGTTACATTGCCCAAGAAAACAAATACACTTAAATGTGAAGAACATAGGACTTTAAGTTTAATATCACAGGCCATTAAGATATTGTTGAAAATCATGCAGAACCGAATAAGATCAAAAACGGAAGAATATTTAGGCGCAGACCAATACGGATTTCGGCAAAATAGAGGGACAAGAGAGGCAATATTTGCCTTAAGGACGGTGATTGATCGAAGAATGGAGTTAAGCCAGGATACTTACATTGCATTTGTAGACTTAGAAAAGGCGTTTGACAAAGTATATTGGAAAATAATGCTTAAAATTTTAAAAGAGGCTGGATTGGATTACAAAGACCGGAGAGTAATTTTTGAACTCTATAGAAATCAAGAGGCTACAATAGAAATTGGAGAAGAGACTCGAAAAGCCAAAATTCAACAGGGGGTTGGGCAAGGTTATCCACTTTCGCCACTTATATTTAACGTGTTTATAGAGTGTGCCATCAGGAAACTAGTAGAATCAGATAAGGGAGGGGTAAAATTTAATGGAAAAAACATACAATTTATACGTTTCGCTGATGACATTGTAGCACTAGGAAACACATCTAAGGATATTGAAGAATTACTCACTGAAATTCGCGCACAACTTTTGAACAGTTTGGACTTAAAATAAATAATTCTAAAACTAAAATACTTGTAACATCAAAAATACCGTCAAAAAGTACATCAAAGAAATCCAAAAAAAAATCCACAAAGGCCCCCCCTAGACCAGTTATAGTAAATAATTGTATAATAGACCAGGTAAAATCCTTTAAATATTTAGGCAGCATAATTACGCATGACTCCAGATGTACACAAGATATTATTACCAGAATAGCGATGGCAAAAAAAGCTTTTAACTCAAAAAAATGTCTATTCAAGGCCGGAATATCAGGCAATATTCGTAAAAGGACTTATAAAAGTATACATCTGGAGCATAGCCCTGTACGGATGCGAAACGTGGACAATGAAGCAACGGGATAGACAGAGGTTGGAGGCGTTTGAGATGTGGTGCTGGCGTCGTATGGAGAAGATCAGTTGGAAGGAGAAGAAAACCAATGAAGAAGTTCTATGTAGAATAAAAGAAAAGAGAAATTTGTTGAGAACCATAGAAAATAGGAGAGGAAGGATGCTTGGACATCTGCTACGACATGACAAATTTATTAAGAACATCATAGAAGGTAAAGTTGAAGCTGAAAGGAAGCCAGGAAAGCCAAGAATAGCGTACATGGATCAAGTCAAGGAAAAAATAAACGTCGTGTCGTATCAGGCCATCAAGGAGAAGGCAAAGGATAGATATACATGGAAAATGCTCCACCGACAAGAGCCCAGCTCTTAAATAATTGATGATGATGATGACTTATATATGAAATGCCTTTGACGGATTCATTATTTTGACAGTTGACCGAGTTGAGGTGACATTGGTAATGTCAAACATTTTCAAATTTCGTATTGACAAGAGCCCTTTGCAGTTTAATTTCTTGTCATACACATTGTGGACTGCGATCGTTCACGTGCTCCCCCATGCCTTTCGCACATAGCGAATTGGTTGAACTAATGTATATCACCAGTTTAATTTTATTAGGTTTAACACATTATTTTTAGTACAGGTAATGATAATAACATTAATCTAAAAATATTATGTGAAAAATTGTATGCATTATGGTTTTACGATACAATAATTAGGTAAGGTTAAAAAAATAATCGTTTTAGGTGTATTGTTACAAGACTTACAAGTAAGTAGGTAGACTAGGTCCAGCATTAGCAAATGTATCATCTTAAAAAACTCGGATGACGTGACCAAGAACGTAATGTTACCATCAAAACGTCAGGATAAATAGTAAAAGTAGTAGGTAAGTCTAAGTGCACGCAGTTAAAATCCCGTTGAGTTTAAATTTGTTTTAGATTATAAACTTACCTATTTACATAAATACATACCATTTAATAGTTGAGCACAAATATCTTGGTATGGCTATAAAATATATCTGCATAAAAGTAAGTACGCAGTTATGCGGCAAATACATTTGTTGGCAATTTCATCAGTAGGTCATAAGAGAAGAACCGATGACTCCTATAATTATAAGAGGGTTTTAAACCAACTTTAAATGTTCTTGCGTAATTTAAAAAAATGTGTGGTATTGCAATTTGACGTCTTTTATGACGGCATTCACATATAGGATACATTCTTATGTAAATCGAGTTAATATAATTTTAACCTGAATATTTTATGATTTTGTATTACTATTATTCTTTTTATACTGTTAATCTTTTAATAAAGTTGTGGTTAAGCATGAAATTAGTAGCCAAGATTAAATAATGTTCTGTTACAGGAAAGTCCCTCTTTCTGCGTTACTTCTTTCAAAAAAATGATTGGTACTGCAATTTGACGTATTTTATGACGGTATTAACAGAAGTTACCTACTTCTTAAAGGTATACAGATACATGGAACAAAAATCATTTATTACAACAAAAAAAAATATTACTAAAACTTTGTGAATCCCAGAAACTTTTTGTAATCGCAAGAAGCTCATTTGTGGAAATTACAAAGTTTTATTAAATATACTTTATATACATTATTTATATTAATTAAAGTGTTGTTAAATATAGCTAGCACCTGTAATGACAACTAAACTTTAGTGTTAATGACGAAACAAAATTAGTTGTCACGCCGTTTACAAACATTTGTAATTTTTACAAAAAAAAATCCGTGGAATTTTCCTTATGTAAGTAGAGCTAGTATAATTTTGCTCTTGAAATTGTTAGTTTTATGATTGATAATTTACTTAGGTATAGAGTAATAGCTTTGTGTTTACGTAAATATGAAATTAGTAGCCAAGATTAAATATTTTTCTGTTGCAGGAAATTCCCACTACCTGCACCACTTATAGACGTATAGGTAGGTTCCTGACATTTGGGTTTTAATTTGCACAAACAGTAAATTGTATTGGAAGTCAATAAACTAAATTTGTACAAAAATTAAGTAGGTTTCAACAAGCCGCTGACAGATTGATTGGTTCGCTAAATTGTGCCCGACCGCAGACCAAGGTGTCCGTCGCGTGACCGGCGCTCCTGCGGTTTGCCTCCCGTGTAACAGGCGCCTTAGCTAAAGGAGTAGCTATCATTATTATAAACATTTAATTTTATAAACACGATAATTCAATATATACTTACTAGTTCATAAATCAAACTTTAAATCAGTAGGTTAGCTAAGGCAAATGAGAAGGGAATTACAAAAAAAACGCTTAATCTAATCAGTAGGTCTAATACAAATTAAAAAAAAATAGGTAAAGTATCTAAATTATTCACTTAGTTTTTTTTTCAAGTTCTTTGAATAGGTTATAAGAAATGCCTATTATGATGATTTCGCGTTGAAATAAGCGTTATTACAATGCATTAATTTATTTAGACACCGTAGAATCATAAATTCCCAGCGATCATAGCCCAGCGCGCAAACCTCCCATTTCTCCACTCAAACGCAATTAGACATGTAAAACACGCGTACACTCCCTTAAACATTTCCCACGTCACATAACTCATTCGGATACATTTCCTAGCCGCTCGTAAATTCTGCAACTATTTCGATAACAGAAATTCAAATTTATGCTCATGGAATGCATTTTAAGCGTGTAAAGGTAAGCTTGGAGCAAAAAACATGGAGGCTAATCTCACGTGATCTCTGAAGCATCTGATGTCGACCCAGGCTGGCATGCTTCCTTCTAAACGTTTCCTAGTGCAGAGAAAATTAGCTATGCAGCTTGATAAAACTGTTTCGTGGAATTACAAGCTCGTTTAAGAACAAATCGGCTGCAGTAAGACACTACTAAATAAACTTATCGGCATCGGCAACCTGCGGAACACGATTTCACTAACTGCATTTTACTCTTTTCTCACTTTAAATATTATATTGTTATAGTTGAGTAGGTGCGTGTTTTCGTTCTATTATCCATCAATGCAAAGGGACAGGTGAGTGCAACTGATATTTTTAATGCATTCGCTTCATTATCGATGTGATTCCGATCTGCGATCCGTCCCTGTCCTATGACGAAATGCTCGACAAATATGATGCATTGGCACGATCAATGATAAAGCTCAACGTTTTAAAATGAAAACAAATACCGTGAATAAACTAGGTTTTACGCGAATTAAACCTTTGTTTGTTTTGAAATAAGAATGCTGCATAAAGTCCATGGAAGCAAATACAAGTGTTTGTTGTTCAATTCTCGCAATTAATGTAGGAAAATCAATGGGAGCTCATTTTGTATAGTACCTACTCATACTAAAATGGATGATCGGTGTGTTCGAGCCGATTCTTATCTATCATTGCATGTGCAGAAATTTCTTTTTGCTGTGTTACTAATTAATTAATTTATTGCAATAACAAACATCTATATTCATAACACTTATTAGGTACTTAAAAGAAGGTATGCCATAATGTTATCACAATCAGCGTGAGTATAATATTATAAACTATATTTCTACTTAAGTTTTTACAAAGTTGTCTTTCAATTTTGAAGCAGTATATTCCCACGAGGATGCGTAACTTCCTGCTAAAACTATTTAAGCCTTCCGCACGGCCTCCCGTGGAGTCTAAACTGAATAGACATCATTAAAAAGCAAATAGTCTAGTCACTAGCTAGTTAGGCTGTGAGCTAATGAAATATTCTAATCAGAGTCATATAGCGCATTGTAAAAAGTACGGGCGATGTGCGATAAAGGCGTGTCACACGGCACAAACGACTCGGAACCCAGCGGCTGCGCCCGCACACGGCGCCTGCGCGCTTTGCATAACAAAGGGCGCAATTTGGAGGAAAAATGGGCGCAATCTCGAAACATCTCGGGCGTTCTCGGGCGCTCTCGGGCGATACCCGGCTGCGCTCGCGCCTACTAATGTGGATTTGTCGTGACGGCTGACGCGCGTTTGTGCACACTGATTGATGGTAAAGCAATAGTTTGTGGCGGATGACACAATGTCAAGTTTAGATACCCATTTCTGTTTTCCACAATACTATTATTGTGGAAATATGGTATTCAATTTATGATAATTTTTAATACTTAGCTACCATCATGAACTTTCTTCTACTTACTCATCACAGACGTATTTCCACACTGTCCGATCCGATATCGGATGTGGAGTGGCCTAAGGAGACAATCAGCTGCTAAAAAGTACTTATAGTTACGCTATGGCACAAGCTCCGCCTTTTTGCAGAAATACCTACACATATTTTATATTCAACTTTTTCGTGGTCCTATCCGACATCCGATATCGGATCGGATAATTTGAAAACGCTCAGCGCTAACATCCGAGATGAAAATAATTTTGCTACCTAGGTACTCTATGACACGTATGTATCGACTGCTCTTTATACCTACCACCTAATCCACATAATATAAAGAAAATGCAACCAAGCCAAGTTAGGTTAATTTAATTAATATTTTAAAATGTTAAATTTAATATTTAATTTAATTTAATTAATTAATTTTGTTTCGTGTTAATTTAATTGAATTAATTTATTTTATCTTATTGTACATATTTTATTGTATTTGATTGTAATGTAATTTTGAATGGGTTGATACCTGAATAAATAAAAATTTTATTTATTTATTTTTATTTATTTTAATGCCAGGTCCTAGAAGTCAAGGAGAAAAGGCTATTAAAATACACATGAAAATATCGTACGGTAACCTTTACCATACTTTTGTTGTAGATCCATTATATTCATAACACGTCTGCACTAATACAGATTAAAGTCTGCTTGTTTAATCGTCCATTTAATATTCCACGCACCGGTACATGACTTCATGCCACCCTGGTGACTGTCACAGTAAATCTCGATAATAACTGACCTCAAATTTACGACAGAAACTACAATTTAGGAGAATTAGGAGACACTTTTTATATGTTTAGTTTACCTATGCTGAAAAGTTAAAAAAAAAGTAAGCGCAAATGAGATATCAGGGTTTAATAAGAACCGGATTACAAAAAAGAACTGGATTTTACTAGTTAAATATTAGGGGGCCCACCGACTACCAGTCCGCCTGACGATATCGGCCTGTCAGTTAGAACAAAAATTTGACAGCTCCGAACAACTGACAGGCCAATATCGTCAGGCCGACCGATAGTGGGTGGACCCCATTATAACGCGTACTTTTACCCAACTGTGTGCGTTATTTTTACACTTTTATATTGCATGTAGGATAAAACTTAGTTATTTATCGAAGTAATTTTATTAAATTATTGAAATATAATAGACACTTTAGAGTAGTAGAAAAATACGAAAATATTGTTTTTAGTAGCTTTTTGGGACCTGAGTAAAAAAGTGCGTGCTCATGACCCGAATGACTACTATAGTTCAGAACTTAAATTTAAGGTAACTAGTTCGGTACCTTAAAATTTCCTGTTTTCATTTTGTCTGCAGGAACACAGGGAGGTATTAAGTGGCTTATTTTTTTATTATAGGTACTTTCTTGCAGAGTCTCGTTTGATGTAGGCTAATTTAATATTGCTAAGGTAGAGTAAGTACTTAGGGAAGTTCCTGACGAGTAAAGCATTTTCAGTATTGAGGTATAATAATGCTTCCATAGCCAAGTGGAAGATCAAGAAACAGTTTTTTTATAATCCACGCAGAAAGTACAAAAATCTAAATATTACCGTCTTTCTTTATGTGCATTCTAATAGGTACTATGGTTAATTTTATTTGGGAATTTTCATGGAAATTCAACGGTGTGCATTGCTCTTAGGTACCTACTCATACTTAGTGTCAATAGGCTGTGAACTACAAAACTACCTAAAGAGCAAACGAAATTCTAGTTTTAAGTAGAGTTACTTAGCGACTGTATGACCAATTGACCATTCAATTCATTTGAACACGAAGTAGTTCCGTCCTTAATACATTTACTAAAAGTGTCTGAAAATTTTATTTGAAGATTGATATCTGTGTGTAAATTATTCATTGTGTAGACGATTGGTTTGTAGACACATGGATCATTTAATCATTAATCGTATATGAAATCAAAGCTCGTCGGAAAAATCTTAATGCAAGAATATAATGACTGGTATCTAATAGTGATACTAACTATTGTCCGAGTCTTACTGCCTATTGTCAGGGATGCCTATTGATACAAAGTTAATTAGGTAGCTATCATCGCAGCCTCCCACAATAGCGTGTTGCAACTCGCTGCGTTTGTTTTTCATAACAATTGTTGTTTTTACGAATTTACATGCGGCCCCGGCGCGACGCAACAATACGAGCGGAGGAGTCGTGTTAATACCACAGAATTACCCGGGAATGGATTGTCGCGCACTCGACTACAATAAACAATACAAAACGAAGCTCGGTAAAAACAAACTATACAAAAGCCAACAAGAAGAATAGGAAAATTGCTTTTGTTTAAAAAAATCTATTTGTTCGCGTTTCGAGATGAACGCGCCTACGGTGCGTCAGCGGCGGGCCAATCGCCGACCGGCGCGCCGCCCCCGCGCGCTCGGCCAATCGCGGCGCGGCCCACCGCCGCAAGAGTAGTTTCCTTTTTTAAAACTTCGCCTGAGACTTCCATCGGATTTCCCGCCTCGACTTCTTTAAGTTATGGACAGTGAAAAAATCCGTTGATTTATTTATTAAGACACAACTTTTTGCCACATTAAATTATGATGTTGCCTGAAGACGTTTGCTCTCGGTGAGCTCTTCAAAGTTTTTTCGGTTTCACGAATGGCAAGACTGAGTGGCCGCTGTATTTTAATTTCATTGGATTTTTATTGAGGCATGCGTGTGTTCAATGAGCAAGGAAGAGAGATGAATCTATGTGATTTGCCACTTTCTTCGGGCAGTTCCCACGTTAGCTGGCCGATCAGCAGTCGGCGCACATCTTTCATACTCACGCACATTCATGCCTGCCTCCAGAGTAAAACAACGCACGCCATTATACCGTGTCAGTTGCGCTTTCCACATTCTATGATAATAATTTCTACATTATTTATCAGTTTTATTACCAATAAAGAGTCTTTAGACGTCAGAAATTTGGTATTAGCTTTGTTGCTAGGTATTATAGCGGATAACTTAGAAAAGCACCAATAAAACTGGTGGCTAACAAAATGCCAGCTTGGTAACTGTGCATACCAAATACCAGGCTGGCATTTTGTTAACAACTATTAGATGGGTATATGTATACTACTCGAAGCAATGCACCAACCATAATGGTACAGTCAGTAGCAAAAATAGCTAAGCGGGTAGGGTGTTCAAAATGAGCTGGATATCTTTATTGTTAAGAGAATAAGATCGTGTGTAGGTCATTTTGAACACCCTATCCGTTTAGCTACTTCTGCTGCTGACTGTACCTATCTATTCAAAAAATGCAACTAAGCCCAAGTAACATTTTGAGCTGTATAATAGCTGTATCCGCCAATTTTTCTGCTTTATAAAGGCTGTATTGAAGGGCTTGGAGACCGTTATATCCTCAAAAAGGGCCCCAAATTATACAGCTCTAAGTGTTAATATAGCTGTTTAACGACGAATTTTACAGCTCTAAGTGTTGATATAGCTGGTTAACGACGAATTTTACAGCTTTAAGTGTAGATCTAGCTGGTTAACAGCTGTATTATTACTGAGTGATGGCTGATTTACAGCATAAATAAATTCCATTATACAGCTAATACTCCTCGGCTACACTTTTTATGCCTATATTCACAGCAGTAAACTGACAAAAGTCTACATAAGAGATTTTTTTACACGAGTTGTGTCTATTATACTTTGGAACGTCATATTTCGAAGACATCTTGTAAAATACACGCATCCATTAAGTGTACAAAAGGAAACTAAACCAAGTGCGGTAGTAAACGATATTCTGTACCTATTCTGCTTGCGGCTGTTAGTTTTATGTGAATGTATATACTAATTGTAAACAAAAAACTCACGCGCCCTCGAAATTATAGAGATAATTCAATAATTATTGTACATTGTGATTTAGTGGATCGAATCTTTTTTTTAGATTGACTCTTTTGTGTTACTTATGCTTCTCCATTTAACAATAAAGTTATTTTATTACATGTAATTAGTAACTACTTAAGTGTTATAATTGAGAAACATAATAACAAACCCATTTTAGGATTTTTAAAGATTGTAGGTTATGTTATTAATGGCGTTCGTAATTTAAACAGCCTTAGCTCTTCAAGTACTCGATTTTGAAGCTATATGCTGAACTATGGAAAAAATTGAGTGTGTTTACCAGCCTCGAGTTCAATAGCTGCTGTGTAATAGTATTTAATTTTCGGCTTTATAAAATAGTATAAATACGCTTTTAAACAGCTTATAACATTACATAAAACTCTTGTAAAGGTTACAGCTTTATAAAGGCTTTCTATAGAACCATTATTCAGGTATTATACAGCTTCATGTGATGGCATTATAACCGAGTAGGTTTACACCATTATTCAGACAATAACATCATTGTATACTCTTATTCCGCCGTTACAAAGCTTTAGTTTTCCAAAAATGCAGTTTGCTTTTTTTAGCACTTAATTCTGTATAATGGTGTTTTTTTATGTTAATATAAAGCCAAAAGTAATGCTTTCAACATTATACAGCGGTAAATCAGCCTCACTGTATAAGAGAAACCTTTTCTGAGCTAGTTCAGCTTTAACAGATTTTCTACTCCGTTATTCATCAGTTTTTAAGCTCTAAGCTGTTTACTAGCGAATTTAAGCATCTTTTTAGTCTAAAATGTTACTTGGGAAGTGCAAATATAAATAGGCAAGTGATTAACGAAGTTATATTTTTTTATTAGGTACTTGCAATCGCATTCGACTTCTCTGCAAGCGATTCTTACAAGGTAGGTACAGGGACATTCATAATTAATTGCATGGACATATTATGAATAAAGTCATTCATAAATTGTCCATGCAATCTTGAATCTGGATTTATAAGTTCTCTTCTAGTTTTATCCAAAACCAAAACACTTAAAACAGTTATTTACACGGAGAGAAAAAATTTACTAGAAATAAGTAAAAAATAGTCATTCCCAGGACAAGTAAACGTTTACTAAAAACAAGGAAAGTTTTGCTAAAAACAAGTACACGTTTACTAAAAACAAGTAAACTTTACTAAAAACAGGGAAGCGTCTAGTTGTTTTTAGTAAACGTTTACTTGTTTTTAGTAAATTGTTTACTTGTCCTGGGAATTACTATTTTTTACTTGTTTCTAGTAAAAATTTCTCTCCGTGTAAATGGGTTGTCTAACTAAATCAACATTGGTGGCCCTTAAAAATGTCCGAGGTATCTGATCTCTACTTATTTTGCTGACCACAGGTTTTATTTCACACATATGGTACGAGGTGTTATTTCCATCCTAAAATAAATAAGTTGCCATTTGCCATTAAAATTCCCAGCAATATTCCCCTACCCTACAACGTCGAAGGCCAAATATATGAATTTGAATATGTATGTATTAAAGTGGTCATGGTAATATATTATAAGCTCATAAAGCAGAGGATAGTCCTTAAAACTTCCACAGAAATTGCAAATACTCTGCTCTGTAGACACTTTTTATTGCTCTACTTTCAAGATAAAAAAATTTGGTGGTTAGGCAAAGGCACCACCATACTTAAATTGAAGTCAATGACATCGTAACTACAACAAGTAAGAGAAAAAAATAATAAAGTATCTATTGCTGCTCATGGTGGAAATAGCAGATACGCTGATATACGGCTCTGCGTTGCTGAAAGTAGGAATATTCATATTTCTCAGCTAACATATGTAGGTACTCATGTCGCGCTTCGCATTGATATCTCTATCTCTCTATCTATCTGATATCATAATTACCTACTAATGAGTTTAACCTTTGTAATGTTTAACTGTAAACAGTTGTTGTGTGGCCCGTGAAAACTGTTGTGCCTACAATATTTTCTTACCTTCTGATTTAAATCCTTCTTGCTGCCTTTTCCGAAGTTGATTAAGAATACTAAATCGGAAATTGGCGAGAATTAGACGAGCGATCGAAGTACCTAGTCTTTAAGTTAGTACTAACAGCACACAACCGGGATGTTTTTATTCATTTTCAATTAGCGGCAGGTTCTTGAACTAAAAATAGATACTTATCGAATATTAGAGCCCGTAGAGACTATTGTTTCTGTTTCAGCCTTTTATTACGAAGTCTGTAAGTATTTGGACGAAACATAATATAATCTTGTTAAATGGCTGCCTGACTGCTCTGGCTGAATACATTTTTAATTTTCTTGCAATTACTTTATGATAGCTACCTACTTAGAATTTTCCAACCCAGAGAAAAGTCAGTTCTTTTATTATGCTATCAAAATTTTGAAGCGCTGATTTGTGAACCGCTGGCAGTCTGGCGGTAAGCCGTCCAACTTTCAGTCCAGAGTTCTCGGTTTCAAACCCCGGCTTGTAAGTATGTCGTACCACTGAATTTTTCGGAATTATGTACGAAATATACTTTGTTATTTACCAGTCGCTTTTCGGTGAAGGAAACATCGTGAGGAAACCGGACCTAATCCCAATATTAAGGCCTAATTTCCTCTCTAGGTTCATCCGACCTTCCAAATGGTAAAGCTTTCATAATAAGTAGTGCCTACGGCAACTCATGGGATTAGGTTGCGAAGCGTGCCCCAGGCTCAATTGAAGCGTGGGGAAAAACCGGGACAAACGCTAGATGGTGTCTGAATATATCAGTTTTCACAAATCTCTCACTTTTGTAGAAATTATAACGTGTTTGATGTAGGTAGTTTTCTTAGAAGGTAAGTACATTAATAGACATTAATAGTATTAGTACAGTCCCATCCCATACAGCAGAACATTTAATCATCCATACTAAGTTGCCACGAACGTGTGAAAATTCATTAAAATATGCCTAAGCCTCTATAATTAATTAATTTATCAATTACTAGATACTTTTAGACGTGACTGTACTAAGGAATAACGGGCATGGTAGAACCATAAGGATTTCTAGTTGACTATGGGATCCTAAATAAAGAGTTAACAAAATTCGATCTCAAAGACTGACAATGAAAAATTCCCATATTGTTTGACTGGCACTTTTCTCGGTACGAAGCTGGTTACCAATCGTGGTTACGAATCGGTACCTAATGCACATTTTGAAGCTATTGGGGTTTTTTCCCATTTCGTAGTTGATTACTAAAATTTTGTTACTGAACGATAGGGGTTTTCAAAATAGGGGGGGGGGGGAGGGGGTCTGGACGTGGACATCGGATGATGGTAGCATAACGTAGGAGGAAACGGGGCCATTTGAATCATACTTTTTGGATGATTTTAGGGGGGGGGGGTCAAAAATCGTCAAAAATCGATGACGTAATTTATGGACAGCCCCTAGGTAGGTAGGTACTACTCTCGTCCAGATCGTTCAGACTTGGAGCTTCAAAATGTTCGTAGACTGTGTCGCTCTATTAAATATACGAGTAATATACCTTTTTAGGCAACTAGAGAGACTAGTGGAAGATGACTAGTGGCATTAAATCCGCTTTTTGTACATCAAGTTTTTCTTTTGGACAATAAAGTTTAGAATTTAAGCAATTGTATAGCCAAGAGCCAAATTTTTTTTTAAATAACTATACTTATTTATAATCACTTACGTACGAAAGAACTAGGTACCTACCTATGAAGGCATGCATGTTAAATAGTATTTACTTAAGTATAGTAACTATTAAATAAATGTTCAATTGCATTATTAAGCGGTATCCAAAGGTTAAAGTACTAACGTCAATATTAAACTTTGGGTAAAAAGAAAATTATGCCATGAATATTATTTAAAACAACCTAAATAAGTGTTCTTATTAGTAAAGGTAGGTACTTTAGTCCGTTCAGAATGCTCGAATACTTACTTAGAAACTACCCGCGGTATGGTAGCCACGCCACCACACCATAAATGTTATAAGTCAGTAAATCACGGCATTAATGAAATAGAAACATGCCAAAGTGTAAGAACCCGCCGAAATGAAACCGGCGACAAGTTGCCATTAAACCGATTGACCGCCTCCGATAATCACAACACCCAATTAAAAATCAATCAATAAATAGCAAACTCGCTAGGTATCTCCATCATCTTCTCTCGAAAACACATATCATTTACCTAATTAGATTGGGCGTTAAATCGCCCAACATCCATTTATAATCAGTTCATTTAAAAATAATGCAGCATAAAAAACTCGTCAAAGATATTGTCAGGAGATATCGGCCGTACTCTGTTCGCAGGCTTCGCTTGAAAAAACTTAAAAAAACTCACTCGAGGCGATCCGTGACTCTTTTTTTGTTTTATTATTTTTAATTCATATTATCGTACGGCTATCCCCTTTAATTTTGTTTTTAAGTATGGGCCTCAGTGTGCTGGCAGCTACGTTTATGGATATTCTGAATTCCGTAGCGTATCGTCCACAGGCCGATTTCGTTTTATGTAAATGCGGGGATGGCGCAGGTGTAACCCACGCCGTAATCGTCACAACCGACAATTTGGCTGCGAATAGGAACTAAAAACAATTTACTGCTTTTACAAATGACTGTGCGCTCACGCCATTTTTGTTTTACATGCCTTGTCCACGTAATTTCATGAAATCACATCGTTCAGTTCGGCTTTTTCCGGCCCGCGAGCGGATAGACTTGAAATACTAAACAAAATTAAACGAGCCTTTCGAAAAAGCACTTAGTTGGGAAAAGGTATCTCTTCTCTCTTTCTTCATGTTCACGTTTTCTTCTAGTTGGGATACAATCTGAGTAGGATGTCCAAATTTTCTTTACAAAATAAATCATAATAGACATCGTACAGTTTACGACAATGCATTAAACTGGTTGAAACACAAATTGCAGGAAATAAAAAGACAAAGGGTATAGCCGGGTAAGTATGGCACAACTGCCCTTAACGAAAAAAAGAATTTCCTTTTAGTGGATTATTAACCTTTACATATGTAGTGCTTTCACCAAAAATTAAGCCTCAAATCCTTCAGGTTACAAAAAAAAACGCATAAATTGAAATATATATTTTATTTTATTTTAGCTAAAGTACTGATCCGATTTCTTTGTAATTTGGATATGTTGTAAGCAAAATTAAGATCGCTTTTTAGAAAAAATAAAATAATTATTTTTAGAAAAAAAAAATGAAAAAAAATTGAGATAACAATATTCAAAAAATAAATAAATATAGGTGCGAGATTGCGACAATTACCTAATTTATATATTTTATGTACAATTTAATAATCTTTAACATATATTTTTTTTAATAACTAAAATCGGGATTAACGATGTGAAAAATTCGAATTTGTAACATCCCATACGTTATTTTCAAACAAGATAACTTCTACGTATTACACTGTGAAGTTGTATTCCCAACAATCCCAATGCATTTTGAATTTGGAACGCGACTTATTGTGCTGAGTGCGGGCCTTAATAAAATCCGTGGCTGTATGCGGCTAGGGCTTAGGCTTTAAGAGGATTTAAAAAAAAAACAAAAAGGCGGGAGGGGAGAATCGTAAGAACTTTATTTTATAATGAATGTTAACGAATATCGATTTCAAGATGTCTGTTCCAATATATATGTATCTATAGCCACAAAAGCAACTTATAGTGCAAAACGCCAAGAGTCGTCAAAGTCCGAGTTTCTTGCCGGTCCCATATTTGGGATACCTTCCTACAATCTAGTGGGATTTAAATCTTCTCTGGTCAGAGGTGTAGGGTCAGAGCCGGCGTAGCTTTATTGATATTAGGTATATATACATATGAATTGCTTGAATACTTGACGTGTAAAAGTGCCCTTGTGGCCTATTTGCTGAATAAATCTTTGATTTTGATTTTGTCACATTCTAAGTTCAAATTCAAAATGCATTGGGATTGTTGGGAATACAAGTATGGGAATAAAAGTATGGGATGTTACAAATTCGAATTTTTCACATCGTTAATCCCGATTTTAGTTATTAAAAAAAATATATGTTAAAGATTATTAAATTGTACATAAAATATATAAATTAGGTAATTGTCGCAATCTCGCACCTATATTTATTTATTTTTTGAATATTGTTATCTCAATTTTTTTTCATTTTTTTTTCTAAAAATAATTATTTTATTTTTTCTAAAAAGTGATCTTAATTTTGCTTACAACATATCCAAATTACAAAGAGATCGGACCAGTACTTTAGCTAAAATAAAATAAAATATATATTTCAATTTATGCGTTTTTTTTTGTAACCTGAAGGATTTGAGGCTTAATTTTTGGTGAAAGCACTACATATGTAAAGGTTAATAATCCACTAAAAGGAAATTCTTTTTTTCGCTAAGGGCAGTTGTGCCATACTTACCCGGCTATACCCTTTAATGAAAAAACCTTACTTACGTATGTGTAGGAGTGATACTCGAATATTTTCCCCACTTATATTTATTCGTATTTTTGTATGTCAATTCTTTCACAAACCTCAATTTTAACAAACCTGCTATACATATTAAATATTTATTTTGTGTTTAAAACCTGCTATACGGTTGTAGTTTGTATTAACTCTGTATCTTTTCAATTTAATATATACCTATTGCTTTTATGTCACTTTTATTGAGCATTTACAGATAAGTGTTAGGCAGTCAGAAAAATATATTATGAAATGAACGTAATATAATAACTTAACTTTCAGTTTGAGTCAATACGGTGGCACTTATAACAATCAACCTTAGTTTGATAAAAAGCTTGGAAGAATTACTCCACTTACTTTACCTGCCTTGCTTACTAGACCTGCCTATATCTACTAGACCTTTCTAATAATCCTAATTGTAATCTCATGGATATATTAAATAGACCAGTTGGGGCCCCTACCATGCAGATACTATTCTGTTACGCAAAAAAATCCTAACTTTTTAATATATTTACTAGTAATTGTGTAAACATGTGCACTTTGGTACATGTCGTAATTTGTCATCAATCACGTTCATTCAGTAAGTTGGTACCCAAATGTAAAAAAATGGCATCATGCAGATAATCTTACTGACAGAACATACCCGATATATCGTAAAGAGGGCTCGACTGCAACAAAGCTCGCATAAAGCATACATACATTTAAAATATTGGTAATGCAATGTTAACGAGATCGCGCTTATGTAAGATGTATTTACTCGTATTTTGCATTTAATAAGGGCCGTACATAGCGAGAGCGCGTGGCCAAAGGCGAGAGATGGATCCGCAGATACGTAGTATGACTCTTCGATGCTGCCTCGAGTATGAAATTATTGGAAAACACCATTCGTGCACGATGCATCTGCCTCAGACGAAGACGGCTAATGCTCTTCGCGAACGGTCCGCGAGCCAAGTAGGTTTTAAAGATAAATCTGCGCGATAGGAGAAAGACTTAACTTAGTTCTGTGTTCCTTGCATATAGAAGATCCTATCGGATGCAACTGAAATGCACAGTTCGCGAGGAACTTTTGCCATCTCGAGCGACAGTTTTTTGTTCGTTTTCCGATCAACGCGATAGTTTTTCAAATTTAATTAGATAGACCAATCTAAACATTGCGGCAATGGTGGGAAAAACTTCTAATCTAGTATAAATGAATGTTTAGTCAATAAATAAGTCTGTATAAAGTTGGGAC
Source organism: Pammene fasciana (assembly GCA_911728535.1). Lineage (NCBI taxonomy): Eukaryota > Metazoa > Arthropoda > Insecta > Lepidoptera > Tortricidae > Pammene > Pammene fasciana. The sequence continues at coordinate 9,280,275 of OU452279.1, forward strand.
GTGGTGGTTCGACGCGAGCGCAAGTGTCGAGGCCCGGGGCCGGGGCGGGCCGCAGCACCTGTACCGTACATTTGAATATTCCTCCCAAACCGATATTTCATGTGATCGAGCTCGTCTGTACTGTAATTAAAGCTGGATAATAATTCTGCGTCGGACTGAATGTTCACGCCTAGGCGTTAGACGATGGTGCCGATCCGTAACACATTTGGAAGATTCATCGAGCCGTATTTGTTTTGATGGCTCTTCAAATAATTAGATAATTATTAAACCAAATTCAAAGGCTATGCGTTTAGCTGTAGAAGTCAACTTGAATCATTCATCAATTTTAAAGTTACATGAACTAAAAATAAAATACCTATGTACAATACATCTGGGGGATGGGGTATTTAATTAGGTTAAGAGTTTTTTTGTAGTTTTTAAGTGGTTTTTGTTTTTTGTAATTGTGTAGTAAATATAGATTGAATTGTTAATTTCAAAATCAAAATAAATGTACAACATGGATCATTGTAATAAAATTAATAATATGTACAAGTATATCTATTGTATTGTGAATGATAGAATTCATAAAAACGTACTACCGAAAAAAACTTTACAATGCATGTGCTCGAAAAGTGCGTTTCCTGCGGAGCCATATTATGCGGAAAGTTGTATTTTTCCGCACTAGTGCTTTTTGTTTTCTACGGAGCCATATTATGCGGAAAGTAGTACTTTTCCGCACTAGTGCTTTTTGTTTTCAATTTTTTTAATAGTTTAATTTTTTTTGTTTAATATGTAACTAATGCTTGTCAAGCTCTATTGCGTTCTGACATTGAAAATTGTACAAATATAACTTTTAATTTTAATTTAAACTTATTTGCCATGATATGTTTTTTGATTTACTCGCACAATGCATTGTAAAACATTGTATGATACACGTGTGTAAAGATGATTTCTGACTCGTATTCCTTTATAAACTCGCTCGCTTTGCTCGCTCGTGAATAAAATTCCACTCGTCGGAAATCATCCACTTTCCGCACTTGTTGCACAAATAGCTATTACTGCCTCCCTATTTTACATAATAGCACTTTAATTCCGCTGTGTATATACCGTGTTCCTTATTGTTTCGTTTTATTTTTCAGTTTACAAAAAAATATATCATACAACAATAATAGTAGGTATATTAACTTAATTGTGCAGTTCCCCTAACATACTACAGTAACGTTAGTTTCACAAGACGAGTATGGTATGTACGAGTTTAGCAAACATTTGAAAGGTACGATAATATCGTGAAGATGTAATACCGCGCAACAGCGGGCACCGGCACCGCGGCCCGCTAGAGGCTCGTCGCATACAATAAACATGCTCATAAATAAATAAATAAGGCCGAATTTAATAACAAGCTCCGACCTAAGTAATGGCCGCCAGAAGGCAGTGTTACATATATTATAAGTTCGGAATTTTATAACTTTTACGCACATTTCTTAGCGTTGTATTAAAACGTTTAAACACTATAATTTGGGAGGACGGGTCGTACCGACGGACTTTTTTTACAAAATCAATGATCGATCTGGCTTAGTCATGTTCACTTAAAGAATCGATTATTGTTAATTATTAAGTATTGAATACTCTTGAATTATTAAAGTACGGTTAGATTGATTAAGTACCGAAATGATATACTTAATTACCTAATTATCTTAGGACACTGTCACACTAAAATGTATATTAAAAACTAAAACTAAACTTGACTCTATGAACGATTAAATTGGCATGCGATCGATTCACCGTAAAGTTAGTAGGGGTTTAATAAATAAATAATTAAATTATTTATTGAACTTAGCATCGCTCTTTCTTCGGTTGTTACTTACATTTTATAAAGAAATATTATCCACTTTAATTTTAAATTTTTTAAAAATATCTTAAAAATTAAATTAAGTAGGCAAATACAGGCTTATTGTAATGTAATTATGACGGATAGAAACTTGAAATACAATATAATGTGCATATTCACATAATACTTATTTCTTTCTTACAATTAAGTGTGTGAATGTGTTTTCCATTTACACACATACAGTGTGTAAATGGGTTCATGTACATAATTGATTTATAAAAATCTGAGACATAAAAAACTGTTCTAGATTATCTTTTATAGTGGATCACTGCTAAATGGTTAACTACTTGTAAAGTAACGTTTAGTTAAACCAATAGAATTGTAAAACAATACATTATGACACCTTTAATGGTCTCGGGTGAATTCATCAGCGATTATTAGTAAGCAATGCTATTCAGTGAGCAGTGGCGTGCGACGTCTCCAGTGTAATTAATGTAATTAATGGTTATCTCCGATTAACGTGAAGTCATTCAGGCTAAATCGGGCATAGAAAAAATAAGAATGCTGTTTATTACATCCACGATGGGCTTCAAATTGTGGTTAGAGATGCCTCACCACATCGACGTGGCGATATCGACGCGCACCGTGCGACTTCGATGAAATAAAAACCGCTTTCAGTTATTCCAATACAAGCAATTAAGTTTAGTTTTCATCACATGTTTGGCCTGCTTGCAACGTGTTTTACCGGCCACAACTTTTAAACTGTATGCAACTCGCCCAGTACGAACGCGCCTTAAATAATTAAACATTTCTTGTAAAAACGGAACTATAAAAAGCATGTTGTGACAACAATGGACGGGTGGAAAATTCTTTTAATTTGCAAGCTTGTACGTTGGAGTGTAAATCACGTGTGCCTTGTTTGTCGGTACTCTCAAAGTAGATTTGAATAAAAAATACATTACACATGGGTTGCGACGCCGACGATGCGCTTGCGTTCGCTAGGATGCCTTCACGAGTGGCGCGCGGCAGCGCAGCGGCCATCGCGGTGTGCTCCGCTTGTGTTTACATAATACGTACAATTTCAGACAAGCGTGTATTTTTGATATTACCACATAAGCTATGGGTAGTTAGTATAGACCCTAATAAACATACTTCCATATGTTTTATTAAAATTTTAAGACTTTTATTTTTCCATATAAAATATTTCAGCACGCAATGTATTGCTCCTACCTGATTACTTTGCCTTTCAAACGTCACAATTGATATGTGTCACATTGTACTGTATACGCAGTACATTGCTGAGTGAAATAAATTAAAATATTAATTATTCGGTGTTAATTAACAATTAACTAAATATTTATTGTAATGTCGATTTAAAACATCAAAACCTGCTTCTGGTTTCCTTTTGTGGTAATATCAAATATACACGCTATAATTGAATGAATTGGAAAACATATGGCCAGTAGTGGCGGACTTAATTGACAGCATTTTGAATCAGAAAGTCGTCGTAGGTGAACATTTATTAGAGTAGGTAAATTAAATTTATAATTTTAATCATTTATAAGTTAACAGAATATTTATTGATAGGGTCTATAAGCACGGAGAGCAGAGCACTAAATAAATAAGTGCTTACGACTCAGTGTATCAAATCTTTGTCTACCATGTCTGACCAATCTCTGTCAGTTGCTTAAAGGTTAGCTGGAAGAGATCCCTTAAAGGGATAAGCTCACCTTTGTACACATTTACCTTAGTTTTTAATGGTCATGTAGGGTCGCTATGCCGGTTGGCGGACAGTTAAGGAAGTTGCTAACTTCAAACCCCTTTAAAAAATAGTAATTTACGACAAAATATGCTAATTTATATACCAAAACGTTAGAAATATAGTCTATTAGTAAAACAAATATGAATACTGGCTTCTTTGCATGTAAGTATTGATAAAATTAGCGATTAGTGAAAAAATACCCGAAATGCCGGTTTGCGGACAGTTTTTTCAGTATGCGGACACTAAGTGCTAGTTGGCGGACATGCAGTTTTATGCAATAAAATTGCAACTGAACCAAGTTTTATCTGTTTACATTAGGCTTTAATATCAATGGTACTACATGAACACCGTTTTTTTTCAAAATATAGTCTCTTCGCGGTACTTAGGACCTTTAAAAAAGAGGATTGTGACTTTGAAAAAAACTTCGTTTAACTGACTATATCCAAAGTAATTCGCGTTAAAAGCGTTGATTAAACTTGATCTTCTTGGTTTTTTCCATACTTTATGGACGGTGAGTTCAAAAGTGGGGGGAGGGGGGTAATGAAATTAGATACACAAACCTATCATTTTAGAAACTAATCACTTAATCATATAAAACTGTCAGCAACGTCGAAGCTTATTTTATACTATGACGGTAAGAAATAAGCGCGCGGCTTGTCTAATGGTAAGCCGCTATCATAGTCTATGGACGCTTATAAGTCCAGTTGAGTAACAAGAAGCACGTTGCCGTCCAGTAAAGGAACAAGGATGTTGTGTAGATAGATTACGGGACAAATATAGACCGCTCACAACCTACATACTGCATCGTTGGGAACTATCTAAAAGACCCATGGAATGATATACCACATATTGGTCAATCTTTAATCTGCTATATTTATGAAGAAATGTGATCTTTTAGCATCGCTGGCCGTTGCCAGTCATTGCCATTTGCCAAGGTAAAAGTGAAAAGACTGGAAAGTTACATACATATGGCGGGAAAAAGTTGATAACTCAAGATATAAAAATTGAAGAAATTTGACCCTTAAGATTTTTTTCAAGTTCAAATTTATTCAAGTTTTTGTCCTGACTTGTCAATTCCTTCCCGCCATGTACAGATTATTAAATAATATTAAATTTTAGTATACTGCTTCGGATAGGTTGTCTACCTATTCCACTATCTTTGATTAAAGCCTTCCATTATAGGGCAGCCCACACTACAGTCACTCCCATACGTTTTTTGCACCGACGCGGTCCAGCATTACAAATTTTGACAATTTTTAACTCATGTCCACCGGGATAGAAAGGTTCTCGAGTGAACTCCGTTCCTAAGTACCTCAACAAGGATTACTGAAGATCTGGTCAAGAGGGTGAGGGCACAGCACGACCTATTATTGTGGAGATCCTTAGAAGTTTATGAGAGACCTATGTCTAGCAGTGGGCGTAATTTAGCAAATGTAATGATATGGTGATAATGATGATGTTAGCAATTAGAGAACACCAAACACGCCGCAATAGCAACGGATAGGTACTTTACTTCCTGTGCACGCTTGTGTCTGGACCGGATGTCTAAACAAGAGATAAGTGTTTTATCACACAGAGAAGGGAAATCAGCATACAAACTACATAACTATTAATTTACTTTCTTACGTCAAGCGTTGGTAGCCTGACGGTAACGACGTCTGACTTTCAATCCGAAGGTCCCGGGTTCAAACCCCGGCTCGTACCAATGAGTTTTTCGGAACTTATGTACGAAATATAATTTGATATTTATCAATCGCTATACGGTGAAGGAAAACATCGTGAGGAAACCTGCATACATCCGCGGAGAAATTCAAAGGTGTATGTGAAGTTCCCAACCCGCTTTGGGCCAGCGTGGGGACTATAGCCTGATCCCTCTCGTGCATGAGAGGAGGCCTGTGCCCAGCAGTGGGACGTATAGAGGCTAACATATATATATATATATATTACTTTCTTAAAAATCCCACGTGTCCGCATACTGAAATCATATTTTACGTAGTCGCGGTTGACCGGACAAGAGTTTATAAGCAGTTTCAAAATTAATTTTACTATTGATTTTAAACGAATTAAGCGGTCGCAAACTAAAAAATAAGTAGTTAGGCAACTAATATTAACTTATTATAAGTATTTAAGTAGTATTTTAAATTATGTGTCACAAGAAGTGAAAATCAAAAATCGGTATAAGATGCCAGTAAGCGGACACGTGTCCGCCAACCGGGATACCTAACAAATTTACATACCGGTTGCGCGGACAGTCAATATTTCTATAACTTTAGAAAAGATCATGAGAAAATCTCTGTAAATAACGTACATTGGTTCATAATTAACCGAACTAAATGCCTAACACAAATGTAACACGAATACCTACAACAGAAGAAACTTACGTTTATCCGCGCGCCTTGTTCTTAATTTTTTCGTAAGATATCGACCATTTTGGTCACTACTGAGAAGGAGCGTATATAAACATTTTTTTTCTGGCTAAAGGATGCATCAATTGTTTTTAAGTGAATACATTATTATTGCATAACTATCTGAGTATCACCAAACAAATTCATTTTAGAACTAAGAACAGCAGGAATCTTATTTTTTGCATTTTAAGAGAAGTTGTCGGCCATTTGTCCGGCTACCGGCACTGTCCGCGCTACCGGCACAATGACCCTACTTGTTTTGTGCAATAAAGTGTTTTACTACTACTACTACTACTCATCCCATCCCCTAGCGTTGATGTCTATTGGTTGCATTGAGTTGTTAAATTGAATGAGTGCCTAGCCACGTATGATATTCCAGTAACGTTTTTAATGCTTTCCCTGAAACTTAAGGTCTCCAAAAAAAATACATATCCTAGAATGGAGCGTAGAGCGTAGACAACAGTGGAGTGATCCGTCTTGCTGCGTTTTTCAAAGGCATACCACATGCGGGCATGTCGCCGGTGAGGACTTTATCCGTCGAGCATGTCTTTGGAGCGCGCACCGCGATCTAGATCCCGCGCCGGCGCCGCGGCACGATGCTATCGCAAAACGTCCGCGACAATTCGCACCTTCGGTACTACAACGCCGCAATCCACTATAGACCCCATTGTCAGATACGACGTTGTTCTACGACGACCAGAATTGTTAAGGCCGACACCGCGCCGGCGCCGCAGCAACGCGAATTATTCCCGACTATTCCCGATTACTCCCGACCGTCTCTGTGCCGTCCGCAATCACCGATGACATACCAATCCTAAGACAAATAATCGATATCGCGAGTTAATCAAGCGTATAAAGCAAATCTATGAGACTGTGCTAACTCGCACAATATTGTGAGACGGTAGATAAGTACATATATTGTACTTCTATAGGCACTTACTCAGATAAAGTACTTACTTAGTCCTGTCGGCAGTTTGCAAGCTATCAAAGATGCAAGATCTAGCCATCAGAAATGCGTGCTCTCTTAGTTACGGATTATAGTACGAATCTTACGTCACTGTTCTTCGTTACACTTCATTTATTATCTCATCTATAGAATAACACAAACTTCTGCATATGGATTTAAAATTTGTGTTATTTTACGTAGATCATCTGGGAAATTCTATAATTTATAGACTTATTGTTACATTGTTAAAAATATTTAAATACCTACATTTTTATCTTTATTTACACGCTTCTGTCTCTCGGCTTCTGTTTTAAGTCCTACGCTTACGGCTTACTTACTTACTTGAGTGCTTGAATGATCAAATTAAGCACAGATATGTATATCTATTTAATACTTATACTTAAATAAATTGGATCACCTTGTCGATTGAAAATCACTTTTGAATATTCTTTCTTTCTTGGGGACATTGAACAGCCCGCCTATATAGTTAATTGAAACAAAATACCTACTTATAAAAAAACTATAACACCCACGACAGATAAACGACAGAACAACAGACAGACAGACTTTAGACAAGTCCATTATACATAGGTACATAAATATCTACCTAGGTAGTAGTGTCTTCCGCGACTCGTTTGCGTGTGGAAGGTAAGGTAGAGCAGTGAGCGTGCAAACCCTGCGCGGACGCAGCTATCAGATGCGGCGTGAGGGCACGCCCCGTCCACGTTCCTAGAACATCCGTAACATATGGCAACGCGCAAGAACCTTATAACTACACGATATGAGCTATACTCGAGTGGCATATTGGGAATACTATAGGACATGAACGCGTCTCCACGTCGCTTTACAGGACGTGCGTTACATCTTACCCGAACTTTGACATTTTGTGAAGCACATTCCTTTGTGATGTCTCATGTCCGCGGAAAGCAATTTTGGACGTGACCACGTGGAGCTTGAAATACTAAATGAAATTATTTTCAAAATGGCTTTCTTGGGGTTACATATGAGTATATCACGTATCATTTGTGGTATATTGTACAAAAAAAATCAGCCGTATCGTATCTTGACGCGCGTAAACATGAAAATTATTTTAGTTTTAATTAAATAAAAATGGCTGAAATGTATAGATGTGGTATATTTTTCGAATCGCCTCAAACAGGCCGTTCATACAATACTTCATATAATAATACATATAATACTACACGCGATAGGTTCCTGAGAAAATAATAATACCCATACAAAAAAAAGTATGACTAAGCAACCACTCCCCTCCTACGGGTTTTTTTAAGAACTGTAGATCAAAACAATTGTTTTGCCCTCTAGTATGCGTGTGCCAAATGGCTAAACTGTACAATGTCTTGCTGCGGTTTCTCATTGGAATTGGGCTCTTACGCCGTTCACTAGATAATGTTATCAAGTAGATAATGTTACATAAAGCTTTACAAAACAACTATGATTGAGACAACGAAGTGCTCTACTATAGTGAGCAGATCAAGGCTTGTTCAATGCACCGTCGTTAAAACTAGTCCGTGCATTATTTTCTTTAGATTTCAAATCATGGAGGATGGTTCAATTGCCTCGTGGTTCAATTGACCCCTGGTTATCCTTTTAAATTAATGCGGAATTTATTTACAAGTTTTTAGCCTAAGATATGTACTAACGTGCCCTACCTTAGCCACGAATCTTTCAGAGAGACTATACGGGTTCCTATGCCAACAAAACCCTTAAAAAACTTTCGCTATATAGTTTGGAAGATTAAAATTAATAATCACAATACAAAGGCGAAGCGGGAAAAAGCGTCACGCGCAGCAGACCGCCGGGCGCGCCGAAATCCGCGCATTCCCTTTTTTCGCAGCGCGCGCAACACTGATCCGACGATCGCCTACACAGATGCCAGATTCGACAATCGTCCGCATTTGATATCGACTCCTATTGTATCTCCTTTGGTTCTTGTAAACGTTTTTGATATTCGTTCGCGCCAGAATTCATATATGGTAGCTTCACTCGTTTGTTGGAAAGATTTATTATAACCAAATATAAGTTTTTAGACTTTGATTTTACAGCACATACCCAGTATTTTATAATTCTCTAAATTCTCTTTTCGTCAGCACAGAAAGCTAGTTATAAAAAAAGTGCGGAGCAAAACGCAGAGAAAACTCGTTGGCTGACTTAAAGTCTGAAATCTGAATGAGCTGTACCATCGTATGCTTAGCTGCGTCCCTATAATGGCCCATCATGTAGAGCAGTCCTTCAAAAACATGAAACATTTAATTCAATAATTTTCTCTTTATATTCATTGAAGTGCAGTTCCAAAATTAAAGGTGTCTCAAGAGCATACCTACTCGTTTTCATATTAGCGTTTTTTAGGTTACACCTAAAGGAGCTAAAGGTATCGTTGGTAATTTCAAGAATTGACGCAGTCACTATTTTTAACTAAAGAACTGTACACCTACACTGATAATGGCGTAAAGGTGGGTTAAATCCACTTTTCTTAGCATAGTTTATCTTCACCACAGAATCTAAATTAATTTAATAGTCCTTGGTAAGTTCGGGCCGAAGCCACCACCTCCAATTTACAAGCCACACGCTCTATCTATACCGTTTTGCTAAAAAACGGCACATACTGTAAAATAAATCCAGCCAGTAATCGAACCCATTTCTACGCTGCGTCCAGCTACCGCTTGGCCGCTGTCCAGTCCGAATATGAATAAATTGCATAAATATTTATCGGCACGCATTATACCAGCACCACCGGCGTCTAGAGGCCAAAACGACGACAGCATACGATACAAATACAAATACAACATTCCGCGGCGACATAATTGTTTTTGCAGATTGGCCCGGCATCCAGCGCCGGCGCAGCGCTAGTGCCAGTTTTGAGACGCTTTTATTCAACAAGGATGCCTGTCTATTATGGGAATCTTGTGAGAACCTAGATGATTAGAAGTATCTTGTTAGCGGTATAAGCAGGCCAAAAATTGGCTGATTTTGGTAGCGTGAAATAGTCAAATAAACAAGTTGTAAGCTTTATAAAATTAACTTTGAAAAAGCCTTGATTAATTATTGTAAAAAAATACGTAAGTATTACACAAATATCTTAAATTTATAAGGAAAATATTAAAACAACCTAGTACTGTTCTGTTTTTAAGATAATTTAAGTAAAGGTAGCTGCAGTGAAGATTACCTGATTAAATGTTTGTATGAGGAGAGCGAACGGGACATATCTCTCTGCTGTAATGTTGTAGGAGTAAGAACATACGATAAATACACAAACACATACATACTTATAAATGGCGTAAAGGAAGAGTGGTCGAAATGGTTGACTGACTGTTTCTTCTCTTATAATTAAATCAGTTATTTTTTATAACAAATACAAATCTTTAAATTGCATCATACATTTATTCGCAGTATACTTGTACAGCATACAAAAGTATGACAAATACAAGCAGTATGATAACAGTATTGCATATGCATTTTACTGATCTGACTGCTAGCTGGTAGCATAAACAAGAAAGAGGTAGTTGTCGTTTGTTAATATGATAAGTATCTCATTATCACACTAGCTACGATACCGCTCCTGCCCTACAGAATCAACGCCATTTTCTTTTTAGGTTAGACGTTTACTCAACGTGAAAGTTTCGGAATAATGTTTTACGACTAAAGATAAACGTTTTATACAAGTGGGTACAAAGCTAGTCGCAAAACTACAATCACATACGGGCCTCGATGTCATGTCAAACAGTTTCGCAAAATAGAATCGCAGATCTTGGTCGAGCATTGCAATTGTAAATCATAAGGCTCGCTGGTCTATCCGTCGTCCTCAGTTCCGCCCGGCGTCCTGCTGTTTACGACAACCCACGAATTTACGAGCCTCGAGCCTTCGGGCTTTCTTCGCATTATTTTAACAAAATATCGTGATTTATGTAAATCGTATAGGTAAGTTCGCCTTTGTTATGAGGCAGTGTAGCGTGCCTTGGGAGACGTATTCAGTTATTGAACCCAAAACTTTCTAAAAAATGTGGTTGAAATAGCACCTAATTATATCTTACCTTGTTGATAAATTGATTCATCTAGAGGTCACTTCTGATCAGTTTAGACCCCGGTCATGCATTTTTTGCAGGCAGCATTGAGGGATCGAATAACAAAACAAACTTTCCACGATGAGTTAAAATATATCAGGCTGCACCCTATCAATATCCAAACCCGCGAACAAGTCGCGCCAGGAATCCACGCGCATATCCATAATTCGCGAGATCCGCCACGTCCAAACTTGCACGACGCGAGCACGAATAAATATTCCTTTTATTCCAATTTGTCAGCTAAGCCACTCTCAGCAGCGAGTTATCTTCGTATCCAACGGTAAGCTCCCGCCAAAACAATACGGCTGTATCGTTAAAAAACGTGGTCGAATACAGCATTTATCATCGGTGATTAAATACCATTGTTTCGTATCGGCAGTCAGGGGACCCCGGCGTCGTGGTCGTTTTGCGTCGACCATGTCTGCATTGTAGCTGCGCGGAGACAATAAGTCTGTTAAATTGGCCCCCTATACTCGTTATATTATGTGCCAGCACAGTTTGTATTTATGCCCATTGCCCGTGCCCATGCCCGTGCCGACGCGTGCTCGTGCTTGCTTGCCTTTGTCTTGTAAATTCTTGCCAGGCGAAGTTTCATTGAAATTGGAATCATGATTTGTACTAATCAAACAATAGAAGACATGTTTTGATTTATCTGTTAGTCGTATAATACTTTACGTTACCTAGTTTGTTTGGTTTTGTAACCATTTCATATTGTATAGATATCTTGGCTCCCCCCGATGCCTTCTACATTATACTTGTACCTACATAGGTATAGATCCTCCACAGTCGCATCATTTCAGTTAAAGTTAACCTAAGTTCGCTGCGGTCAATTAATTTTAGGGCAAGTGTAACTGAGTACTGGTTTCTAAGTGTTGCAGTGCTTGCCTTGTCCTTTCGGGTGGCTATACATTTTTTAACACCAACTTTAAGAATTTTTAATAGAGCCACCCAAGAACTTAAACATTGACGTTACAGCCACGCATTACTTTAATTCAATTGCCGTCGTATCGTAAAACGTTGGACATGCACTCGGTTATAGGTATTCCTAATGGATTGAAACACCCTATTCAGATCATAAGTAAAGCCGGCACCAGCCGACATGACTGTCACAAAAACTCGTTCTTGCAGTGCACCTATTTCTTTTATATCTTTTAAGCTAGTCAACAGTTAAGGCTGTATTCCTAAATGGTGGTAAGAAAGATTAGATTAGCATAGGGACATGTAAGTGACGAGCTTGCGCGTATGAGAATTTCGCGGCGCGCACAGCACAGGTGCCGCGGCCGTGCGTGCGCTGCTTTCCCAGTTTTTCCGCACATAGCTCCCGACAACGTCAAAGACCACACGTCTCTCTTATACCAATAATACATATTTATTAACACCATACAAAAAAACTTGTAAGCCTTTAAACGATTACGGCGCAACAGCACTAAAACCATAATGAAGTTTCTTTCGCACATGAATCAACGCATAAATCCTTTGCTTATCTTAACGACGTCAAATTCTAAGCCAAGAAAACTTCTTTCAGCCCGGCGTACATTTCTTGATTCGAAATCGAACATATGAGAAAATATGACATAAATTATGGTCAACTTCAGTTTTAAATCAATCATTTCAATCAATAATAAAAATATGAATGTCTGTAATAACTGAGTCCCAATTAGGAGCTCGTGCGGTTCATCTCGACGTTCATAATTAATTTTAATAAATTAATTACAAATTATGAACTAAACGAAGCAGAGGATACCATGCCGCATCGAGAGCGTATCGCAAAAAGGGGTATGCTGGAGTTGGCAATAAAAATGTAGTTCAGACAAATATGTAAGTGCCAGTTGGAGAAAAACCCGGCTCGCTCGAGCGTCGTATTAACATGGTTAATTAATTTATTAATTAGCATCAATTAATCGTAATGCAGCGGCGGTGATGCGCCCTCGATGCGCGCGGATAGTTTTTCCGACGAAGCTTAGTTTTTAGACGGCAATTAGCATGCTCGAAGCCGTTGCTGGTAAGCGCCGGCGTCTATTGCCGCCCTTTCAATATTAAATTAAATTAAAGCCATCGAGAGGTACCTACGCTACGCGTACAACATGTTACATACGCTGTGAGCAAAATCGCGATATCGAAACTTTCGTTTTTTGTCTCATTTCGGGAATAAATATACATACAACAGGCAGACTGTTACTACAATAAAAAGTCCCCCGCTTGATTTTTTGCAGTAATTCTCACTTAAAAGCAGCTGAGGATGTTGCCACAACTATCAAAAGATAATAAACGTTATTGTAAGCACTATCAATAATCCTGACTTGAGAAAGTCGTTGAAATGATGTATGAATAACGTGTATGCAATTACAGTTACTGCAGGCACCTTGTTAAAAAACAAAAGCTTATATTAGTGAATATTATTAGGTTTGAACCGGGATTTGAATCGAACCTGTGACCTCCGGATTGAAAGACGCAGAGCTAGCCACGTCAGATATGACACAATAATAAGAGCGAGGAAACTCTTCTCGTTAATTTGCTATATTATGCTTATTTCTAGATCCGGACATCTGGCAGCTATAAAGTGGTGGAGGAAAGAATGCAAACCACTTTAATAATACAAATCCTAGAGTTTTGGCTTTGATGCAGTATTAAAAGAAATTATATAAATAATTAGATTATATCATTGACAAAACTTTCTGATGGAAGAAGGCCAGTCCAAAACGATTTATAATGTAATTCATAGTTTTTCCTCTACTGTTTCTGTTTCCGAAATAATACTCAATATTATTCGTTCGAATGTTTAATTAGAATTATAATTTGTAAAATATAGGCCCCGTCCTCTATAAATAACACAACCTTGGCAGTTTTTAGCCTTTTTGGTATCACTTTTTTCCAACTGAAAATTTTGCTGTCACTCTAACCTCCACCCATTAAAAGCAGCAAAATGCCCGGATCTAGCAATAAGGATAGTATTGAAATTTTACTACACGGGTTTCATTGCTCTCATTATTAAATTAAAACATACTTACTCGCTGTTAAAACGCTATAAAAATATAAAAGCTCTTGTGGGCAAAATCAACTTTCGCACGCTAAACAATAACTATAAACTTTCTGAGTAACTGTATTAAAAGCAAGTAGTATGCTTCAGAACATTGGGAATCAGACTTTATAAACCAGGGTAACATACAGGGATTACTTGTAGGGATAAACTTACATTCTGAACACTTAAACTTACAGAGACAAAAAAGTTAACCGGATGCCAGCACTTGTATAAATTCACCACTCGAATGTAAAAATATTCGCAACCGATGATGCGTCGGTTCAAGTGGACATTGACAAATAAAGACCTGTCAACACTGTCGGACGGACGGACGGAGCTAGTGGCCCGTTATTAATAACCAGATTGGGAGATGCTTATTTATTCAAGCTACCTGTGTTAGACGGCATGCGTTCTTACGATGATTATCAATTGAAATTTTGTAATATCTAATTACATTAATTTTAGAGTTCCGTGGCATATAAATAGCTAGCTGCTCTGGATATTTTGGAATTATTTTTAGTCAACAAGGACTTTAGGTACCTTACACACAAAACACATGAAAACGGAGCGATGGTGCTTACTTCCATGAAGAATCTTTGTTGATGCTGACTGTTGCAGACTATTTTTTCTTTCTGATCATATTTTTTCTATTTTAACCGTCATCTTCTTGGTGATATTAGGGGATTTTAAAACTACCGCCTGGATGCACTGACACTCTGCAAGGGTACGACGCGTCTGTAGAGGCCATAAGCGTTTTTCTTTATATTCAAAAAGAGAATGTAAGACAAAGCTACCTGCGTGAAAAGTTTTGACACGTAGGTACTGGTAAAATGTAGCCTTAGTGTAAGGCCTGAGTGGACGCTCGTGGCGGGGCGTGCAGCGGGGCGGGCGAGCGTCCATACACTTTGTGCAGCGTCGACTCAGGACACCAGTACGAGTGTCCTTTGTTTGACATGCACGCCGCCCGCCCCGCCCCGCTGCACGCCCCGCCACGAGCGTCCACTCAGGCCTTACACTTATGTGTTTTATATGTTTAGGTTTATGTGTTTGCCTGTCCACCAAACCTCTCCTCGCGTCAACTGTAAACTCCACAGGGACGCATTTTTTATTGCATTTTTACAGTCGATTAGCATAAAACTTTGAGCGTGTTGTCATTTAGTTTTTATTGTACCAGGTACTTTATGTCTCGCGTTATAAATATTGGCAGTTACGTCCTCGCGAGCATCTCGCGATTAGGGCCCAGCGCCGCGTTTAGTAGACTCATTTATGGATCGTATACTTGGTTTATCGACGCTCCGCTCTAGATAACGGTTTATTGATGGCTTTTAGATTAGGCTTTCGGTAGGAGAGCGTAACAAGGCGGTGGATGATCAATAAAATTAGCGCGCACAATGTCCGCGCCACAGCCGGTCGGTAAGTGCCTATTAGCTGCTCGGTTTATTTTCTCGCCGCCGGAATGCTCGAATGTCAATCGCACGTTTAATAAAATGGTGCTCCATAAAGTATGGAGGTTATGGTGGTGTGAGTGACCGCTCATCTGGCTACCGTCGCGTATCAGATTCGGTAGCTGAGGCTCTATCTCGACCATTACCTTATCGTCACTTATCGATGGCCCCCACGTTCCGAAGCGAACGTCCCCGACGTATCTGTCGATGTTTAAATATGATAGATAATCATGATGCTTTTATAGCCGGGCCCCAAAAAACAAACATTGCCTGTCTATCTGAATGATCTGTGTTGGGCTTCGTAACTAGAGGTTAGAATCCGAAGACTTCAAATAAAAAAACATGGCATCGTTAAAGAAATTCTTTGCATGTTCTTGTTTGAGATATGGACACTCTGAATCTATTGAAATAGGTAGGTATGTTTGTGGCTTCCGAGGACACAGAAGAGACAACTTTGGAATATTACCTAGAACTGACTTTGAAGTACTTAATAAAATATTGTTAGCTAACTGGGTTTAAATTATAATCCCATCGATTTATTCAAACCGCTAAAATAATCAAACAGCCTAGACTAAGCACAGGAAATAGGTACCTGCCAATACGTAAATAACATTATTAATAAAAAAATATTAATCAGTACTGAAATAGTACATAATATTTAAATTATTTAAATCTGGTGCATAGATTACTCGACAGGTGATTGAGGCAGACATGCATGTTGCCGGCATTTTAAATACGTTTTTAATTATAATTGTCAGCTAATTATCATGCATTGGATCAGTAATGGGGCGCGAGTGTCGCGGCAGCGGGGGGCGCGCGGGCGCTACCGGGGCGGCGCGGGAGCCCCGGGGGGCGCTCCCACGATCCCACAAGTCCCACAACACACGTGGAATGTTCATTTTTTAATATAAATCTTTTTTTTTTCAAATATACGGAAGTCCAGAAAATTATAAAGCAGTAACTTATTTCGAAAAAACAAAGGAATGGTAGAATGGTGACAGTTCAGAAAAGTTATGATGCTGTTAAAAATGCCCGTAAAACAAAAGGTTCATTGGGTTTTGGGGTTCTTCTCACTCTTCTCAGTGATTTAACATTTTAAATTTAATAAATTATGTCACATTGAGGCTATTTCTGTACCTCGTAGTAAATGCATACAATAGTAATGTGTAAAGGCGGTTCCCAGAATCGTCTGCCCTAAGCCTCCGGAGTAACGAGCCCGGGGGACGGGTCATCACTCATAGCTTTTCAATTATAATGATGTTAAAAATGTTACCTAACAGCCGTTCGTGTCCACCCATTGTAGCACTGTTCAATACCCAAACAACAAAAAAAGAGACACTTTTAAAAAATGACTCCCAATTTATTTCAAGTATAAAAAGTCACATTTCCCATGACACCGGCCTGGGCGATCTGCCCGTTGCCGTCCGAGCGCCATCCTTCTTTATTATATTTATTTTCTTAGTCGTTTTTTATTTGAATCACTTTGACATTTTCGAGTCGGGTCACTTATTAAATTAGCCTTTGTATTTAAATGAACAATTAATTATTGTGTGATGTGCTCCTGGGCTTCTGTGTCGTAAAATTGTGATAAGATTGTGCAGTATGTTTTATTGTACAGGTAAAGTATGTAGGTATATGAGTTTACAATCATATAAATAAATATCTATATTACCTAATAATACTATGACATTTACCTGATTATGACTTTTTAATATAGGTTGGTAATTTTTATGGACTTACATTATTATAAGGATTGAATCAATTGAAATTGTATTATAGCTAGAATATAACTGGTTCTATGTTGTACTGTTTTATAAAATCATAGTTAATATGCATATTGGAGCTTTAATATTCGGATTCAAGCCTTTTTAAGTCTGGCTAAAAGTAGTTGGGCTATATAGTATTCTGAGTAAGATATTTGTGTGTTAATAATACAAATAAGACAAACTTAAACCTTCAATCTAATGAATAGCACGGCTTTAACTCACAAAAAAGCCACGTATCAAAATCGGAGTGCTCAGTCACTCAGATCAGTTCCCATGACCGATCCCTCAATAGCACAACAATATAAACCATCGGGACAAACAGGTAAGTAACTGATGTCCGACATTAATCCTAATGTAGCAACCTACTGGTTAAACGACGTTTAATCTAAACAAAAATATTTCAATGCGCCCAATAAAACTATGGAGCGGAGAAAAAACCTCAGCCGAGTGGGCCACGGTGCTTCGATGAGTATGACTTCTGAGAAGCAGTGCCCGAGCACTGTCATATCACGACGGTAGGGCTGCCCGTCGAGCGATGTCGATAAAATCACAGCCTGCAGCTTGAATGAAACGCGTAATACCTAGCGACGCTTATGAGAGGTCTGTGACGTTTATATCGACTTCTTACAAGCTTAGAACTAGAGACTATATTCAAAATTATGTGCTGAAGGAAAACTTAGAAGAGTGCTAAGTTGAGAGTATGAGAAAATTTAGAAACAAACAGATTTTGTCACATTTTGTAAATGGGTCCCAACTTCTAAGTACAATACAAAGTCCATAGTTCCAAAATAAATGTGAATGTTCCAAAGTGAATGCCGAGAACTCCTATTTCTTGAAAATTTTCTACAGCATGCATATTTGTATTATTTGTCCGGAATATTAAATTTCAAGGAATTGAGGGCTGTCAATATATTCTTCGAGGTACCCGGCCTGGATAATAAGAAGCAAACTTGAATTTCTTATAGGTAGGTAGCTACATGATAGGTATACATCTGTTTAATAAGAAAGGAATAACGTTCACGAGAACAGTATTTGTTGGGCAAATTACAAACTGTCTGAAAGTGCAACTGCAACCTTAAAGACAGATAGATTGCGGATTTGCTAAAAAAATTTCTTCACTTTTAATTTATATTTGTCCCTCAGAGCTCTCCGCTCGAAGCTTCTCGTCATATGAAGATTTTAGGCACACATGGGCCTTTTTTTTCGTAACCATCATTATTGTGAGAGCTGATTATTTACATAAGTCATACTGTACAAAATGTTCTATGGGACCTACCTCGAAATAACAAAAAAAATGTTGACCTCCCCATAGAAAACGTCGCCGTCTGATCGGTAGAAACGTATACAATACCTAGCAAAAAAAAATTGTTATTTCGGAGTCGGTTCCATTCCATAGTAAAAGTTGTTTAGTAGGCATGACTTACCTAATGAACTCTTACAACTTTGCCGGTTATTAAAAAGACACCCTGTATAGGTTAGTCACGGGCACGATTTATGCAAGATAGTTTAGCCTTGTAAAAATACGCTGGTTTGCTAAAGACTGATCCGTCTATAAGCCAGTAACAGTAAGTAGGTACCATTAGTCCGTGTTTAGGCCTAAAAAAGTATCGACAACACCATAGATCTAGGCCGTCCCTAGTCGCCAGCGCGCGCGCACGACAGATGATCAGTCATGCGCCAGATGCTGCGCGATAAGCCCGCAGTAGCCGTTCATTAATCTCCCCGTGCCCCGTCCCCCGCCCGCCACTCACCAATTAACCTGACACAGCGATACGTACACAGATTCGAGGAATCTCCGAGCTTATCCGAAACTATTTTGTTAGGATTAAATGATCGGTAGTTAATATGCGTTAGATATAGACTTAAGTAGTTAGAAAACCTATACATGTTGAGGACCCTATTATATTTAAATTTTGTACCTACATTTACCTTACATGGCAACTTACCTATGTTATGGCCAACTTAGCTTAACACGTAACCTATAAAATGGCTAGGTGATGTTTTTAATTTTTATGCTAAAGGTACAGTCGACGTCAAAGATATGTTTACACTTTTGAACCTTATTACAAAGCAGTAAGGTGCAAAAGTGTAAACATATCTTTGGCGTCGACTGTCCCATTATTAATTTTTGATAATGCATGCATCGCTTCGATTGGTAACCGACAATAAGTATATAGGTACTCTTTTAGTTGAAAACGGCACATAATGTCGGAATAAATTCACACGGGCATTTCGGTAACAAACTTACTGGGAAGTTACTAAATATCGTGGCTTATTAAAGTTGCTTATAGCAAAACCGTATAAAATACGCAATTTTATTATTATTTGACCCGGCTGACTCAAAAGTCCGTGTCGCGGTGTGATGTTAACGATTATTTGACTGATTTAAATAAAGGTATTTAACCGGAACGACTTCAATAATTATGCAGATCGTGCATTGAGTCAAAGGTGCGCAATGCGCAGAATTCTCGAAGTGGTCCAGTAGCGATCATTACGCGACCGTCGCCCGGCAGTTACTGCAGGATTTATCAATCAAAAGTGGAGTTTATGAGTCCTGTCGAGCTAATGCAGTAAACGCAGTAAATGCTGTTTGTTTTAAATGGAATTAATTCGAGCTATAATTGGGGGATTCGCTGCGGGCGGCCGGTGGTCTGATACAGTGTGTCTGACTTCCGAGAGTTTCGAGACTACGAGTCGCAGATAGTTTACGAGAGCTAAGATTTATTGGGCGTTAATTTGACTATGTGTTTGGAGTCTAAATTAGATGTTTTATTGTTTGCGTAAAGATGGTAGATATCACATAGGTTTTTAATCGTTAATTTATTAAGAACTAAATGTGATTTCATCCCCGTCAATTTCGGTGGTCTGTAAGTAATAGGTCAGTAATAGTAACAATTCCTATACGGTCCTAGAGTTTCCTCATCTCCATTACCCAAAATTGATTCAATACTTACTCTAGGCATGAAAAGTTGTCAGTAAAAGAGGTAGGCATATATGAAGAGGTGGAAGTTACAGGAGGAGTATTGTTATATCAAGGTACCATACATGATACATCATAAACGTCTTAAAACTATTTTTGTGTTGAAAAATCCATGTAGTTAATTAACTCTGTGCACCCATAGCAGATCAACCAGGCGAACTAAGTACTGTTTATTCACCTTTACGTCAACGTCAAATTTGAAATAATCAGCATCCATAAGATTCAGTTCCTGTTTCTGATAAAACGGAGATTACGTACGATGCAACCCAAATGGGTCTTAAAATTTAGTTGGAGTGCCAAAGGCTCGAAAGTGAGTGTCGAAGTCTGCAACACCCGAGCCCTAGTTCCGCGTAGGCCAAGGGCCTAAATAGTTTTGCGTAGGCCAGAGGCCGATAGCTAGACGCGTAGCAGCAGCGTACCTTGACTGCAGTCAAAAGGATTGAACATATAGAAATTTATAAAGGTCTGATGTGAGATCTAAGAACACCCAAGGCTAAGTTAAAAAACAGGTGTAGAGGCATATAGGCATGTAGTGTTAAGGTTAGCTGGAAGAGATCCCTTATAGGGATAAGTTCGCCTTTGTACCTATATCTCTTAAAATTGTTTTGTATTTTTCTTTGTGTACAATAAAGTGCTACTACTACTACTACTAGTGTTCCAGGCTCCCAAGAAAACACACAAAAAAAGAATAACCGAACTACTTCGGCTATTTCATCAAATTATAACTCAAATTTTACGTATAAATAATAAAACACTTTGGTAAGTAATAAGCCTTAGTTTTGTAGCTCCAATTCTTAAGTCGCTGGTAGACGAAGTTTGGTTGCTGATAACAAATTATTATTTCAGTGCGCGCTTACGCTTTAGGCGGATAGAGATCCGATACAACCATTATACCAAATCATAAAAAGCGAAAATTTTAGTCACATACATACATCTTTTTTATAATCGAAAGCGCTAATGATTCAAAAATAAACAATCTGAAAAACGGTTGGAATTGGATATGCAACAGGATGACGGAATGGAACTAGGAAAGCGCTAAGCGAGTGTAAGAGAGAGACTTTCCATTTGTAAGCGTTGCACTCAAAACAATACAAAGAAGACTCTATTATGATGTTATTTTTCTTTGAAGTTTATATAAGATTCTTACATGATCCTTAGTTTAAACTTTAGGAGCATATATAGAAAAATGATTTTAAAATAAATTATTTGGACCGCACTCAATTTTCGACGGAAAATAGTAAAGCGTTTTCAAGGAAACTGTATAACCATATACCCATGCAGTTACACGTGACACCACCTATAAAGAATTTAAGAAATGACCAGATGAAAAAACGTCATGATAACATTAAATCCAATCTCAC
Organism: Pammene fasciana; assembly: GCA_911728535.1. NCBI lineage: Eukaryota > Metazoa > Arthropoda > Insecta > Lepidoptera > Tortricidae > Pammene > Pammene fasciana. The sequence continues at coordinate 9,301,845 of OU452279.1, forward strand.
GTCACGAGCGGACATCTACCTACATTTAATTTAGACAATTTACCGTTTCCGCGTCGTGCCTTACCGCTGCCGTTCGTGGAAATCGTAAACGCAGCGCCGGCGCAAGATATCATCCCACTTACCATCTTTACTCTAACAACAACCTACCTTTCTTAAACAGCTTTTCCAATTTTGGACCCTATTTTAATCGCTTCTGGGTTGCTTTTCTATTTATGTAGCCTACTCAAATAGGAGGTTGTGAAAACGAGCAGTAAGCTTTCTACATACCCGTACATTCGGCAACGGCGGAGATGTTTTATTCATAAAGACGGTAATGTTCGTTGCGAATCCGCGATGTCGCACAACTATGATAAATTTAGCGACGATTTATAAACGTTAGCGAATTGTGATGGTTTCGTCGTAAAAAGACAAATAGAAACAATAGAGCGAGATGAAAGCTGATACTTCACTGGGACTTGGGCAATGGGGAAACTGAAAACTGGGCAAAGCTATATCTTCATTATGAGTACCTAAATCTAGAGAAAACAAAAGAGTGTTTTATTGCTAGACCAGTTTAAATAATTGGGTCACATAATAGGTTAGAGAAAATCTTGAAATGGATTACTTTGATGATACCTCTACTGCCCTATCTTCTGGCAATATGTAGAAAGTTCACATATCACTCCCTCCTATAATTGGAAACTATTCAACCACTCGCTCATTCAGACACCATGCCAGAAATCAATACACACTGCTTAAACGTTCCCTAGCCACATGATTACTATTACACCTCGTATCCAAATGGATAAGAAAGTATAATCATAAGATAACCAAATGTCTCTAAGACTTTTTAACACTAAAGTGGACCTCGCGCACAGACAGCTTATTAATACGCACTCGGTCAAAAGTTAACCGGGCTTAAGTCGCTCGCATCGCCCACGAAGATTCATCACAATCGTCATTATTCACACACAAATTATGTAATTTCAATAAATGGAGCTTATTGAATAGTGATGAGCGTCGGTAGGCCTGCGTAGACTCCCCGTCGCGCGCCTCGCGCCACGACCCTAGTGCCTATCAGCAGGAAAATACCTCCTGATTTCGTGATATCTACTGCCTCTTCGACACTCCTATTAAAAATTCAACAACCTTACGGGTCAGCAGTGTAAAACGTGCAATTCTAAATCATTTCAAATTCAAGTCTCATATTTCAATGGTAGTTAACTCTCCCAATAAGCACTTAGATCCTCATTGTGGGTGTTGTGTCTAAAATAAATGTGTTTTGTTTGAATAAATCGAGCGGGTGCCGGCAGAGGTCGCGGCGAGTGTTAATGAATGCCCACTTTAGGTCCTGACTATTGACTAATACCTATGTATGTAAAAAAACGATAAATTGAACTTACCTATTATAAATAAATAATAAAACCGCAGAAACCGCTGAACCGGTTTTGATAAAACACGTCGAAGACTTATCGCTAGAAAATCTACCCATCTGATATCACAATATAAGGAAAAACAAGGAGGCCTTTTGTCCAGCAGTGTGACACTCGTCTCTTGAAATAAATCTTAATTATAACTACAAAATTAAACTAAACAAAATAATAAGAAAAATATAGATAACATAACTATAAATAAAAAATACATAATATACATTAATAAAGCAAATAATAATCTGGGGGCCAATTTTTGACTTTCGAGCGCCCGAATTCAAAAAGTTTAAGCTCGAAAATAATCGCACACAAACGCTTACCGCCAATTTTTTCGCATGAAATTAATAGTTTAAATACTCATGATTTTAAATTCTTATCGCTGTTATTTTTAAATCATAATGTCATCGTTTTATTCTGAGTTGTAAATGTCACTTTCGAGTACTCGAATCTCAAAAATCAACCCCCTGTTCTCACTCATCGCTATGACTGATGACCGTAGCCAACACGGTTTGAGGTTGTGCTTGTTTTGCCCTTCTGTAATATCAATATTCTCTATATTTTTGTTTGAAACTCTTGGAATGCACTAAGGTAGGCTAGGCAGAATACTCGTACAAAGTTTCTTCCAGTCTGAAAGTGTTTATTACTGTTTATATATGCCTACTGTTTGTACCTACTCCCTTTAAATATTAGGATATATGAGTAGGTACCTAGTACATACGCTTTAAAGTAAACTAGGTAACCTAACCTAATAGTAAGGTATGCCAGTATGTAGGTATGCCGCTCTCACGGTGCGCCATTCCATGGATAATCCGAAAAAAAGCATGCTTAACTTTAATTAATTGTAAAAACATTCGGAACATGTGTTTATAATTAGGTACATAGGTATGTACCTAATTAAAAGCGCTCAAGATTTTTCGTTTTCCGAATAGAGAAGATAGACAAGGTAGGTACATTTTTACTTATTCTGAAGCTGTTCTCCGATATTCTATAAATTCTTCTGCACAAACCAAACCATGAATTTTAGTCGTATATAAACTCGATTCCGATGCAAGGTGCAACTGCCTCGAGGAATCCATCGAATTCCTCGCAGCGGCCGCGTATCGATCACCGCTGTACGCGGAGTGTAAACGTCAACAAAACGTCGCGCGCCCCTACCATCACACTTATCAAAACAGTACAAAACGCGGGTTGTTATCGATAGGGATCAACGCGACAAGCCTCTAAATCCGTTTTTTGTAGGTTGACATCGCGCTAATAATACTCATGAGAAAAATGCGCGCCGGACCCCCGTCATCCTCCTTTTGTTTTTAATTTCTACCTCAGTGGCACCGATTTAATTGGACTCAACTCGAGCGAGCGCACCTCCGTATTTCACCTCGGCTCGCTTCATTTGAATATTTAAAGCATTTCGGGTCCCCGCCGTATTATTTTCTTTATTTACACATATTTATATATTTATTTCAGCCCTGGCGTCATTTATTTGGTGACGTGACTTACCGATGTCGCGTCCTTCCCAGTATCGACATAGTTAACGCGGTGAATTCTCTCGCGTTCCATTTAAAAGTTTGAAGTTCCCCGTAGTTTTTCTTTTTGTCGCGCCGGCTGCGGGCGCGGAGGCGGAGGCGCGGGCCCGGCCGCGTGTGGCGTGCTGCTCTTCGTTGTTTTCGCGTTCTCACCAGCCTTTATCTCCAACAAGATTGCTCGTTTTTAAATGAAGTTATATCGACCCGATTGAACACCGGGCCAAGAAGGCGAGGCGAATTTTTAATTAGTTTCCAAAGATAGAGAATTCTAAGGAGGAATGCGGGAGCCGTGTTGCGAGAGTGCGCCGATTTCTTAATTGAGACGTGAACATAGCGTTTCGAACACCGAGAGGCGATTTGTTGAATACGGGAAGATTAATTATGAATGGAAGTCTTAAATCGACGGCCGGTGCAAGCGGCCGCGTCGCGCGTATTCGCTAATGAAGAGAATTAATGAACGCCATTTTTCGTAGTACCATATCGAAGAATCGCGTGACGCTGGCAAGCGCGTCAGTGCCGGCGATTATTTCATTAGCGATGATACTTTCATCGCAAAAGAGGAAAAAAAGGTCAGTTAATGACTTACCGTCGTTGAATAAAATTTCTTTCAAAACATTATATACGTGTAATAAGAGTAATTAAATTACAACATCGCATTAAGGAAGAAAAAGAAGGCAGAAAGGTAACAAGTATTACTGAGCTGGCACAAGTGCCACAACATTGAAGCCAATGTTATCGGGTTCTCTTTCGATAAACTTGCGGCAAACCCTAGCCGAGTCTTCCAAAAGTGCTTCTGGAGTGGTCGGTCCATGATCGATAGGGAAAGACTTGCGCCCGTCCAACTCGTACAGATGACCGTCTTTATGAACGAAGGTGACGAAGTGATAGATCACAGGTTCCTCGGCTGGTTCAGCTTCGCCACAGGAGCTGCGAACTAACTCTTTGTAAGCATCTATAATAGCGGCAGAACGCTCCAGGAGTTCTCCTTTGGCCGCGGAGTCCAGGCCTTCGGCTTCAGTAATGTAGTCCTTCAGAAGTCCATCGCCAAGTTGTATTTTATTGACGTTGTTGGCGATACTATGTACCAGGGCTATGGTCCCGCACACGTTGCTCAGTACTTGTTTGAGATGGAAGACATCTTTAGGAGGCTCTTCCTTCGTGTTTCGCAGTTTGATATCTTCCATGTTGCGGTGCACTTCATAGGCATCCGAGAGAGGGAACAGCAGGACCACGGCGAGGACAGGGCGGGGCACCCACCCCAGGGCCTCTTCTTCCAGCCCTATGACGTCGACCATGCGCCAGTTATCGGGCACCCCTAACTTTTGCAAATACTTGTTCATGGTATCGGGGTTGGATTCCATTGGAAGTGCCTCCATTTTTATCACAAGCTACGTAGTTTTTCGTTGACAGTGTGAAATAGGGCACAAATGTGAGATTAATTTATAGCAGTTTAAATTGCCAATGTCAGTTTTTCCTAATGACAGGCGCTGTTATTCTGTTCTATAGTTCCAAAAAGGTTAACGTTTAAGTACGCTACCTAATTATAAAGAATAAATTATAATGAAGATATAAAGTCTGGCAAACCAAAATGCGCAGTAACAGTCAGAGTAACATGGTATATATACCCATCCCTTTATTAGTAGGTAGTGAGAGTACTAGCATTAGAAAAAGACAGTATGATTCTCCCTGTCTATGCCTGAAGTGGAACAAACTCTGGCCAAACTATAGGTAGCAAACCAAAGCACCTTGGACATTTATTTATGCAGACGATGTAGCTATCTGCACAAAAACCTGAGAAGAGTTAGAAAAGACTCTCGGTGACCGGAAACGTAAGTTGAAGGCGGGTGGTCTAATGCTGAGCGTGGCGAAATCCCAATACTGGTGTGCAACGAACCTAACCAGCTTGAAGATCCCCTCGTTATCGATGGACATCATGTCACTCGGTGTGACGAATATAAGTATTTAGGTACCATATTGCACAGCTCAGGAAAATTGGAGGTTAACTTGCAGCACAGGATCGCTGCTCCCTGCTGCTGACTGGCGTTACCTGTGATCGGAGGATTCCCGTGAAGACTAAGGGCCTTGTCTACAATAGCATAATAAGACCGGTTCGTCGAACAAATATGTTAATATAGGAGAAAAACAAAAACAAAAACACGCAGAGCCAGCCCAAAGTCCGGTCTGTCCAAGTCGCCGAAATGTAAATATAATTTATGTATAACATAACATCTACCGGTATAATAAAAAAAATACAAGTGCGCCATTTGTACATTTTTCTGTTCCGTGAAATAAAGTTTAAATAAATGAATAAATAAAATGCTATACCGGGTCCATGTGAAACAATATAAAACTGTAACAACTATGTGTGTACCATGGATTGTATAAATAAATGAAATGAAAACATGAAAGGCACCTATTATGTTATGAACATTAATAGATAAATACAGCTTCATACCGGTTTTCCTGATGGAGTCGGAAATACGCATTCCCCCTTGTCAGGGAAATTATAGGTACAGGGATATGTGGCCTATGCCATACTTAGGGCCAGTTGCACCAACCACTTTTGACGGACTCATCAGCGTCAACCGGCAAATTACTATGAAAATTCCAATACAATAAAATTTAGCGTACGTTTTAACGGTGACAGACAGTTTGGTGCAACCGAGCCTTACTGAATCTGATGATATCATGCAGAAACTACAGAATCGAACTCGCGGAGCGTAAGTGAAGTGAGTTCATTACAAACAGTCACCTGGCTACTGGGACGTCTCGGCATTTGGATGGCTTTTTGATTTCGATAGTTTGTCGGACGATATATAGCTTTAGTAACGTTTTTCTGATCTTTATGAAATGTCTAGGGGCTGTAGCAGAGATACATAAAATTTGTAAGTTCGTATATGAGCAGGATCGATCAAGTGGTTATGGAGCTAGAAGGAGAAAAAAAATCCTCCTTAGGGTGTTGTTATATTGGTCAACTCGTTTGCAAGTAAATCGCGAGTTCTCAGTTCGAAGCGGACTACTAGTTTATTAAAGATAGGCATTATGTATCCGTTAATCGTGTGATATTTAACGTCGACCTAAACAAATACAATAAACAAGATACTTGACAGACAGCAAAACAAGCGGGCACGATCACGATGTAGTGTCCGCCTATAAAACGGCAATAAAATTAATGAATTCAGAATCATTCCATTTTTATAGGTGTGAGATGGTCCCGCTACAAGAACTGAAAGCACATTTCGAAGAAAACATATAAAACTATTAGTCGATACCATTTGTCTAAATTACAATAAAATACACGCACCTACAACATTAATTTTCTCTACTTTTGAATAACTAAGTACCTAACTCGCTATATATCACGAGATTTTTAAGTTTTTCTGAAATGTACCTAATTTTAAAATCAGCTCAATAAAATATAAATATCTTTAACTTTATTTTAAGAGCTCAAGAGATTTTATTAATGTATTATCGTCAGGTGACAACCAAAAGTCACAAACTACACAAAAAAATTAGGCGAAAATCAAACTTATTATGTTACAAGTATGGCTATGAACTTGTGGTAGCATTTAGTGAGTTTATTGGGTTGTCACCCGACGATATAGTATTTAGGTATACAGTAAATTGAATTTGTGTCTAAAAGCGAAATGTAAAAAAATAGGGGGTCTTTTTCTTTTGTATCTCAATTAAGTCCTAGAGAATTTAATATTTTCTTAATTGATTCACTTGTGTCATGAAAATTGGTCAAATTAGTAAATTTAGTCACACAAATGTATCGATTAAGAAAAAAAGTCAGGGTCAAATATAAATTGTAACAGCCAAAGTGATCAAATAGTTAGTTTGTCACACCATTATATGTATTTTGTATGGAGTGGCCAACTATTTGGCTACTCTAGCTGTTACAATATATTTGACGCTGACTGTACATAAAAATTTTGCTATTCACCCCAAGCTTTTATTTCAAACTATTATTTCTTTCTGTCAATAACCACACTTGATGCGATTAAGTTCACACGGATCACAGTAGATAGTGCATTGATGCGATGTTATCACCATATTGGCACGAGGCATAATTGATGTTAATTGCAAGATGTAGTTGCAGGTGCTTCTTGCCAGTCACGTGCTGCTTTATGAAATATTTAGTTGAGTCTTTTAAGCTGTTATTAAGTATCTGATTGCACCAATTAAGGCAAATGTGCAGATTCGAAAAAGTGCCATTCTCCTTTTTCAATGACAATTTGATGAAATTTCAGGTTTTTCAAGCATCATTCAAATGGCAATGGTAAAATAATTTAATAAAAACCACAATAGTTTTTTAAAAGGAGTAACAAATATTTATTTTCACGTCGGTAACGAGTTTTACTGTGCAGTGGTTTTTTAAGAAAATATTATGACAGAGTAGTCCATTTTAGCGAGGACAGAGTTAAGGTTTACCTAGGTACAACTCCGTCACAGCGTTTTGAAAATAAATGTTTAATTAAAATATCCACGTACTAGGAAGAGGAATTGCCATATAGTTTTGTATCTTTAGATTGTTTTAAGTTTTGTATAACCATATAGTTCCCCACTTCATCTAACTATCAATTTAACAAATGACTTTTCATTTTGAATCTTCTTAGCTCAATCCAACTACTAGAGGGTTTTTCTCAGTACAAATGCGAAAAAAATTGTGCGCATCGAGAAAAAGTTGTGAATTTTTGACCATAGATAGAGTGAGCAAAGATGAATATTTTTTAGTATTGGCGGTCTGTAAAATTTTTGGACCTTCACGTCAAAATCAGGGGTCCCGTGCAATATGTTATTACTCTCTGGTTAAGACTGCTAGGGGTTGTTTGGTATCGCTTCCGTGTAAAACAGACATGCAGAATTCATTTCTGATATTAAAAATGTAAAATTTCGTATTAAAAAAAAAGTTGTGCCGCGAGGAAAAACACAATTTTGTTTTTATTTTTTTAGAACGTCATATAACTAATATATATCCTTTATTTCAAATAATAAAAAATATTATAAAGAAGCATATTTAATATAGATTATAGAAACATATACATTTTATACACCTTTAATACAAAAAACTTCTGGTTATTTTTTTTACTTAAGTTGAGTAACGGAAAACAGACGTCGCGTCGTTTGAATTGTGACGGTTTATGTTAAAGTTAAGGAGGAAAAATATGTTTTTATTTATTGTATTTTTTTATTTCTGCATTTTGTGAAGTTATTATGAATAAAATTTACTAATAACAAGCAATACATGCATTTTAAGGTCAATACGCTACGGATGTTCACGTTCACATTGATTATCGATACGTACTATGGAGAAAACATATACACCACGAAGCAAACATTTTTTTTCGCGTAGTTTTTGTATACTATAAGCCTAAAAATTTTATATATTTAGAAACTACATTAAATATGCTTCTTTATAATATTTTTTATTGTTAAAAAAAAATGATATATAGTTTGGCCAGAGTTTGTTCCACTTCAAGCATTAGACAGGGAGAATCATACTGTCTTTTTCTAATGCTAGTACTCTCACTACTAAAAAAGGGATGGGTATAGCATGTTACTCTGACTGTTACTGCGCTTTTGGTTTGCCAGACTATATATTAGTTATATGACGTTCTAAAAAAAAATAAAAAATTGTGTTTTTCCTCGCCACACAACTTTTTTTGAATAAGAAATTTTACATTTTTAATATCACAAATGAATTCCGCATGTCTGTTTTACACGGAAATGATACCACACAACCCCTAGCAGCCTTAACCAAAGAGTAATAACGTATTTCACAGGACCCCTGATTTTGACGTGAAGGTCCAAAAATTTTACGGACCTCCAATACTAAAAAATATTTATCGTGGGCCATTCTATCCATGGTCAAAAATTCACAACTTTTTCTCGATGCGCACAATTTTTACAAATTCGAGCTCTGCTATACAGAGTGGCAGCTGACGTTCATAGATATCATAGATGTTTATGATAGATATATTAGATATCCCAAGTTATCATATGCAAATACATTGATCAAAAAATTAGTGGCATAGAGTTCCCGAAGTACTTATGCAATACTTACAACATTTCCTGCGATAGTACTTACTTGCTTACTGCAGTGGCGCAGCGACCCGAAGTGGATCTTGGCCTCCGATACTAAAGATCGCCAGGCTTCTCTGTTCACAGCCGTCTCTGTCCAGTCAACGGCGCCCAGCGCGGTGAGGCCCTTCAGCACCTCGTCTTTCCAGCGGTACCTAGGACGCCCAAATAGGGATAGGGATAGGGGTCCTGCGATAGTGAGAAAGGCAAATCGAAATTTCTTTATAGGTCCTCCAATCACTCTTGCATATTTGAGCGATAGAGATGAAAATAGACTAACAAACAAACGAAGTAGTTTGCGGCTATAGCGCTGCATGTAATGCGGATTAGATTAAGGAACTCTAATTGATGTAGATATGTATCCGTTGTACCTACCGACTGTTTGTGTGCGCAAAATGTGATAAAATATCTCACTTAGTCAGTAATCCAGACTTCATAGAAAAATAAAACATGACTTTGTGAAGCATAAAGATAATTGGTTACCAAATCAAGAGCGCTATGGCGCGTTCCAAAATAAGTATAACTTGCACGTAACTTCGATTACATTACACCATGTTGTAACACCAGCTCAGAGCTTCTCTCTTATTAAGGCGTCACATTTTGTCAAACAACGTCCATTAGGACGGACGGGGCGTGGCTGTCGGTAAGTCATCATTAGAGATAAGTTAATAATAGAAACTGTCAATCTATAGTTTGGCCAGGGACTGTTTGACTTCAAGCATCGACAGAGAATCATACTGTCTCTTTCTTAAGCTAGTTCTCGCTACTTAAAAGGGATAAGTACTTATAGCTTATTATACTTCCACTGTTACTACACTTTTTGGCCAGCCAGACTACAGGTATATGCACATTTCATGTGGCGATGAGGTATACATTGAGACGGTCAGCCGGCAATCCTTAGCTCACATGGTTCCTCACTCATCTAAACATTAATTCCAGTTACATTTCAGCTAATGCTTCAGTCCTTAAGGTTCGTAAAGAAGACAGATCAGCTTCGAGACACCATCGAACTTCGACTTAAAATGGAGATTAACGTTTTGGTTGCCAAGCCAATAACACCTTAAGGAGTCGTGAGTATAGTCGTGGTCACAGCTCCAAGAACACCTAGAGTATGTCCTGAAAGAAAAGTGTCTTGGTTTATATGGGAGCTCATACATTCTGCGACACTTATCAGACAGACTATATAAGTTTTATACACGTTGTCAAATTTTGATCTTATCGTTTGAAGTTTGTAACATTCAATATTGCGTAAGGCGTTCAAAACCAACAGTCTTTATAATGAATTCGTCTCTGGCATTCATGTAAGAACAAAGGTCTGCAGATGACTTACTTAAGTATACATCCAGGCTCCACTTAAAGAGCTTGTAGAGAAAATTATAATGTTTGAGTAGCATGTGAGTAGCCATTTACCTTTTTCTGCGATTATAGCTATCGACGATTTAAAACCTGTTGTTGGATGAACTTAACAGTGTATCTAATTTAATTCTTAGCCTTTGGATTACCTCGTAAATATTGATATATTAAAAGTTTACTTAGAAGGATTGTTATTCATTACGTCAAACTTTATGGCACAAAATACAGTAGGTATCAATGATGTAGGCATTATCTACCAGTCAACCATAGGGCTATGCAGAGAAAAGTGAAAATGGGGCAAGGACAAAAGTAGGAATACGAAGTTTTTTTTTACTTTCATGAAACACTATGTAATTCTTCACATATTAAAAGTATATATCTCTAATAATTCATAAGAACAATAATAACTAAGATTGCTTTGCTGTTGCGCGGTATAACAAAACGTATCTAATAGTCAGTTGGTGCCAGCCCGTTATGTCTGTACTTTAGTATATTTCGCATAATTAATGTAACCACCATCACACTGCAAAAAGAAATAAACAAATAAAGTACTTAATAAACCACAAACGTCAGCACTGTGCTGATGATATCCCAAGTTTACAGGTTCGCTGCCTCTCTTTCTAACAACCCTATTCCTTAAGAGAAGCAAACAGCAAAATTGTAGCTTTATAAATCGTGACTCAGGGTATAAGCGCGCGAACATTTACCACAATCTAGTATATTATTATACTTAATAAGATAAAAATGAAACAACTTGTACGATCCATTCTATATATTTATTTCGACCGTTTGAATTACAAATGGCTACATGTCTTCACTATTTAATAATTTCCATTTAATTTAAGACTAAGCTTTGTACTTAACATTGCATTGGCCTCCACTAACGCTAGTTTTACACCGATTAATCCATTCACATCCCACACCAGACCAATCATAAACAGTGAAGTTCAAGTTCGTACAGTCGCCATCAAATATATCGGAGCGGCCAGGGTACTCAAAAATATCTGAACATGCACTTTGTCGCCGCGACAATAGAGGCGGTGTTCAGATATTTGTAACCAACTTGGCCGCTCCGATATATCTGATGGCGATATATATGCACAGCCAAACGAAATGTTATCTTTATTTCATAATAATCAATAATACTGATTGCGACTTATTCCGGTAGGCGATTTGTATGTATTTCTTGATTTCTAGATGTGTATTGTGTAAAACTTGTCATAAAATGTTGGTTAGGTGACAACCAAAACTCACTGACTACCCAAAGTTCATAGCCATAATGAACCGTGTTATTGACGAAACAAGGTTTATTTTCGTTTATTTTTTTGCAATTAGCTTTGGTTGTTACCTGACGATTTAATAGGTACTTTAAAAAACACTAAATACACTTGAATGGTTAGGTTTGCTGTTATAACTAATTAATACAGTTATAATAAGGAGATAGTGTGCCTCACACTGAGATACGGTCGCGGTACACTCGTGCTATAGATATATTGTTGATACAGAAATAGTAACTTTAAGTGCGAAATTCAATCAGTGTCATAATATCCGATAGGAAGTTTAAACAGTCTGAAGATTTTTATTCGTGGAAGACCGTAGCATCTATGCGAAATATCGAATTATTGACTAAATAAGGAATCCAAACCAATATTAAGATTACAAAAATAGCCGAATCAATTTTTGGTTTAATTACGATTAAGGTTTTAGCTTTATGGAATAATGATAATAGTCTATTCTAATGAGATAATAACATTAAAGAAATATAATAATCACTTATACATACAATACAATCATACAAACTACCAATAAGATCAGTCAAATTCATTCTACCTTGGGTAACTTAGACATAATAGACAATATCGTCACTACTTTGAAAAAAACTCCTATCTCACACTTCTTCTCTAAGTTGAAACGCAGTAATTCTATATGCATCGCATACATAGTTACCACATTTTTCTTTAGAGAGACAGAACAAGATATAAGTTTTTTTTCAAAGAAGTGGCGATATTAAACATGACACTTGCTGCATGAATATAATATAACACATAATAGAAAGTTCATAATCGAACTTAAGACATTAAGAAGTGGACACAGAAGTAAAGCAACGATCCATTATTATAGAAAAATATATTATAAAATATTGAAACTCCACATTGCCAATGGCTGGACAAAATGGGTTTTTATTTTCATCCCATTTGTTTTCGTATACGTAATTTTATTTTTACAAAATGTAGGGCATAAATGCTTGTCTAATTTACCGAGGATATTCATTCGGTAGGGATCGAGTATTTATATAAAGTAGTAGATTCAAAAAAGTCACAATAAAAACACTTTTTTTTTACCTGTCTATTTCACGTTACTGAATATCTAATAGTGTCCATTGCTTACTAACTACAACAACATGCATGTACTAACCAAATCATATGAGTTACAAGTGTATAATAACATGAATAGATTTAATGTATATTGTTCGTTGATAATATGAAAAAAAGCGCTTAGTCTTAAAGAGTACAAGTTAAATAAAACTACAGTATATAATAGAAACGTATAAAAATATCACGTTATTATAAAAACCTGTGTAAGAAGAGCCGGAAATAATTATATTCACATAAAATATTTAATTTTATAAAATGATTAATAAATGTTTCTCTCTAAATGCGTAAAGATAAATTCATGTCAAAGAGAAATTATGATAATTTTGTAAAAAGTGAGAGATCTAAACTTAAAGCCAAAAAAATTTGACAATCGTGTATCTATCTAAAACTAAATCACTTTTAATTTGGAATACGTCATATTTAAGATCTACATAGGTAATACTATTGTAGAACATAGAATGTAAAAATATCGTGTAAAATCTTAAAAACACCATGAGACATTCACGTAAAAATAATTAAAAAATTGCACCATTTTGAGGTCAAAGAAATATGTTGCTGGCATTAAAAAAAGCCAGTATACATACCACTGAAGTCAGGTTCAAAATCGTAGTTGTTGGTCTTACATGTAGTGCTTGCTGATCGGGTACATGCACAGAGCACATCCTTTATAATTGCAAATGCTAATGATATATAAATAAATTCAAACACTTATGCTTAAATTTAGTGTCGCCAGTATCGTATCAGTCAGGCTTGGAATTCTTATTACTTAAAACGTACCAATAAACTGTAACAATTGTAACATGTTCATTTGGATTTGTTATCAGACTTTGACTTTGAAAATGGTACGAAATTTGTTGAGCAGTAGAGCGGCCTCAGATACCCACATGAATAGACTCCGCGAAATGTATGTATGTAATGTAGGTATTTATTTATTTAATCTTGATAGCACAAAAAAATACAATCGTACAACAGGCGGACTTAATGCTATATAGCATTCTCTAGCAGCCAAGCTTCGGGCAAAGCAGATAAGTTGTAGGCGGTACAACAAAATGATTGTATGTACAGTCGCCAATGTCGCCATCATATATATATATATATATAGGAGCAGCCAAGGTTATCATAAATATCAGAACAACGCCTTTGTTGTCAAGGCGATAAGGTGTTTCTTCACATATTTTTGAGTACCGTGGCCGCTCCGATATATTTGATGGCGACTGTACAACATACAGCTGTCATTTTTGAATTAGTGCCAACTGTCTTTACACGCGTATTTTGCACAGTTTTCATGCATTTGCTCTATTTAAGATATCAAAAGGCCGCATATAAGACAATTAAAATTTAAAAGTGAAATAATATTGGTTTAGTGTCACAAAGTAAAACTTTACTTACAACTAATTGATTGTGGACAAATCACACAAGTTTTCGAGTCTGATGGTGTAAACATAATTATATAATGATGCTAGGAAAATTCACATCAAATAAAATATAAAAGTAATATGTAAAAATTGTGCTTGTGCCGTAATATAGCAAAAAGGCAATCGCACAAACACTGGAACAATTCCTATTACAAATCCCCCATATCAGTAATCTTCTTATTATCTAATTCTAATAAATTCTCAGAGCTACCATTAAAACTTTATTTTCTAGCGTAAAACCAAATAGTGGAATTTTACAAAACTTTATGCCTCTATGAAAAAGTGGAACGAATTATTCGAAGTTGGCTGCATCTGAGTTTTTATTTAAAACTGTATCACGTCTCGTATGGCCCCGGTTAAAAACTAGGTAGCACCAGAGACTATAAACAATATAGACAGCCAGAGTCTAAGAAATGATTGAGCCTCGAAGTCTGAAGCGCCATCTGAACTAGAGCAACCCAAAGATACAATAATACTAGGAGCTAATGACATTTACGCGTGAATGACATTAGTAGCGTACCGTTGTAACGCTACTCGTTACTAGATGACGCCGAAGCGCAAATGTAATTTCCTCCTATTATTTTTGTATCTTTCTATTCAGACTTGGAGCCTCATAAAGTTCTTAGACTGTGGCTGTCTATATTATTTAGTCTCTGGTAGCACTTAAAAATAAACTGTCACAAATCACACTCCGCAGTTACACTTCTAAAATGAATGATATGCACGCCTAATTAAATAATACATTTACTAATCTTCTAGCGAATACGATATGACCTAATTTTAAAAGGAAATATCTCATAATACAAGCTTAAAGTTTAAATACGAGTTGCATTTTAAGTGACGGAGTAGATTTGAGAAGCAATGAGGCGCCTTAGAATCATTGCTATATATTTTTTTACAGGCGCTAAACATACTAATGTTTTCGGGAAGCAACTTTGAACTTTAATCTCGATGTCACAAGATCTAATTCTAGTTTGGCAGGATATTTTAGACTAAAGCTTTAGCTCGCGCTCTAGCGTTTTAAGGAAGCTCTAGCTTTATTTTTTAAAGATGGAATAGGTTTTGCTAATCTAAAGAACAGCTTACCTAGTATAGGTTTAATTAGCATTATAAGTCAATAGGTCTCCAATGGCACGACATATAGCTCGATCTTGCCCTCCTTCTTCAATCCCTACTAGTAGCACAGTATAAGGTGGTATTTTAGACCAGTAACCCATCTTCGAACAAATAACGTTTGAACTTCGGACGCAGGGCTGTACCAAGCATGTCTCGCGCAACGGTAGCACTGCAGTAGGTCGCCTCTTATTTCGTCATGTATAATGGGGTTGGCCGGTCGAAAGTCTTTACAGATGACGCCAGCACAGCTTGTGCCTGTCAGTCCTATCAACACTGTCAAATTCTTGGTTTTTTTTAAGCCAAATCCCATACAAATATACTAGTGACAGGTACAAGCTATGCTGGCGCTATTTGGCCAAACCACGGACAGTTGCCAACCGCATTCGGTTTCGTCACTCGCGTCGTCAGTTGTTTTTGCTCGCGGCCCGCTCAGTTTTCTGTTCGAAGTTGAACAACTAGTTGTAAATGGGTGTACTCTGCTAGTAGGATAGGAGGTACTGACTTAGCAGTTGGTTTCCCCGTTCTCGTGGTGTCCGGAGTCGAAGCTGCTGAGGTGGCCGAGGCCCTTGGGCGGGATGGGGGGAGGGGTCTCGCCCTCGTCCACGCGGAGGGGCTCCGACATCATTGAGATTATTTCCTCGTAGCGTAGAGATTCCACTGTTAGGTCGAAATCTGAAACTAAATGCTTTGGTTAGTCTTATAGGCATTGGTGAGCTCAATGGAGTGGAGAGTCGAGAGTTGTCGAGAGTGTAGTGCAGAATGGAATCGACCAGTGATATTAATATACGTACAAATATTTGCTAATTAAATTATGAATTTCAACCTTTTAACCACTAACGACTGTTGTACGTGAAAATGCGTCCACATTTTTGCATAGGTCCACATTCCAGTAGAATACTATACCAAATTATATAGTGGTTGTTTTGATTTAAATTTTAGTTCAAATTATTTTGCCTGACATTTCGAGTGTGGCGTAACGCTCGTGGTCGCAGGCCGCCTCAAAATCACTCAAGGGTCTCACGTTTTTTGCAAGGAAATTGATAAATATAATTTGTAGTTCTTCTCAAATAAGAGACCTACGCATAAGGTCATAAGTTTTGCGATGAGACCTTGACAGTGACGTTATGGACCACAAACTTGCATTGTCAGTTCTGCGGAAGGGTCAATTTTTGATCAAATCAAATCAAATAATTTATTCAAAAATAATTGTACAGATAATTCTTAGAACTATGCATTATTATTACAGAGCTGAGGTTCATATATGCCTGAACTAGGAAATCCTGTGTTTCAGGCTGAAAAGTACTGCTTCTTATTATATAATTATTCACTTATGCATATTTAAGTTAAATGTAGTTTACAATAAGAGTCTTATCATCATAGTTAATAAAAACATTAAAATTTATAATAAAATAGTAATTTACAAGTAACAGTACTGATTATTTTATGACTATTAGTAGGTTCTCTGTGTCGTCGTACGTCATATTTTGAAGGGCGTGTCGTAGAATATTCTTACAACAAGCGTAACTGCGAGGATATAAGTCTAGTTTTCTATTCAACCTGTTATACAAAAATGGACCCAAAAAGACGAAAAATCTAGACGAAAATACGTGCCATCTTTGTACAGTTTGACTACAGATGACATTTTTGCACCTTTTATTATTGTCTATTGTGTTAAAGGGAAGCCCGGCGTGCTGTTTTAGTGTTGTGCTTAAAATAAATAATTGACGAACAGTTAGAACTTTACATGATCGATAAAGGAGTTCAGTAGGGTATAAAAATGGGCGGAAAGTTGCTACCTTTAGTACCGCTCTCTGGGCTCTTTCAAGGTTCAGTAGTGTAGTTTTAGCTGTGCCACCCCATGACGAAATGCAGTAGCTTAGTATTGATTGACATAGTGCAAAGTATACTTGATGGCAAGAATAAGACTTGCTTGGAAGACCTTGAAGCGAGACAGTCCAGACCCGGGCTAAACTATAGCATACAGAAACAAGTAAGCGTAAATAGAGTATTTACTCCATACAAAATTGTATTTTATGAGTTTAGGCACTAACCGTGGTGGCGGCGGTGGTCGTCGGCGTTGGTGTAGTTGTGGTCCTGCAGCTGGCCGACGCTGACGCCGGAGTCGCGCGCGTCGTCGGCGCGCGCGTCGCCGCCGCGCCCCTCCTCGCGCGCGCGCCGCGGCACCGCCGGCGGCACCTCCGCCCACGACCGCGCCGAACCTGTCCCAACAATTATTGTACCATTTTTAGTAGTGTACGGACTGTGGCGAACGTCCAGCGGTATTCGGCGTACCGAACAACGTGGCGTAAAAATCACAGCGAACACTGAGACCGCTCACATACATTTCCATTAATTTGTTTAATATGGCCGCCAAGCTAGGTGCCTTGCTATTCAGCCCGCTCGAGCGTCCACTCGGCTTCCACTCTTTACCATTTTAAGAAAGGTTTTAAAAATACCTAATAGAAAATAAGTCACGTTTTATTCGAAAGAAAGAAAATTTAATTTCTCTTCAGTTTTAGGTCTCTAAATTCACGATTGACACCGTCACACTCCTTGACAGCCGGTCAGAACTCATCAGCTTTTACCGATTTTCCCTATTTAGCTGTATACTATGCGTGCCGACGGTCAATATGCATACCCGAGACTCGCGGCGGCAGCGGCGGCGCGTCGCCGGGCTCGCTCCACGACGCGCGGCTGTGGCGGCGCGTCTCCACCGCCTCGCCGTCCAGAGAGTCGCTGAAACATGGACGAGTTACTTATGTTGCCCAGCTACATGTATTACATAATATTCAATTCTTAAGAGAGGTAATTGACTAAACGTAAAAATTAGGACATTCCAAACAACGTAAAGAAGTCGGGCCATGTTTAGCATTTGATATACAAGGTGTAACAAAAATACTAGTGATCCTTTTAAGGGCATAATTGGTATCGTATTCTAAGAAAAAGTTCGCGAGAAAAAAAAATTTGGTTTAGTATGGAGGGTCGGCCGGCTGGGACCACCTGTCCCATAGAAAAAAAAAATTTTTTTTTCGCGTCCAAAAATTTTTTCTTCTACTTTTTCTTAATCGTAATACGATACCAATTATGCCCTTAAACGGATCACCAGTATTTTTGTTACACCCTGTATCAGTAAACCGATTCTTAAACCTTGGAAACTTAGCAAGTTTCTTGGGTAATATTGGGTGGCTGATTTGATATTTTAAAGTAACTCTTCGATAAAGGAAAATATCATAAGGATCCCGGACTAAATTGCTTTTTCTCTAATGTTAGAATGCTACTTTTTCGTATAAATTGATATATTAGGTAGCAATCACTATAACAAAAAGTTCTCGCAGCCCCGAGCTCATTTAGCATAGAATCGACTAAGAACAAAGCGTTATATGAAGAGTATTACCGATACTTGTCGAGCGGAGGCCTCGTGGGGCTCCTGGGGTCGCCGGACTTGGGCCTCGAGGGCAGCGGCGGCGCCGACTTGACCATGGAGTCGTCGGTGTCGCTCTTGTCGCCGCCCAGCGGCAGGCTCGTCGACATTATACTCTCCGCTCGTTGCTCGACGGGGTCCTCTAGAGAGTACTGAAATACATATATTAAACATTTAAAAATGTAACAAAATTTTAATAAGGCCACGTAGTAAATTGAAGACCTTTGTAAGAAATGTCTGGGAAGAAAAAATCACAATAATAACTGTTCATCCGTTTGGAAACTACAATGACACAGACACAAGGATAATCAAGTTAAACCCATCTTTGTAAGTCAGGGTTAGATATCGTCTATACGGATGCAGTACGACTAGACGATTTTCCCAGCAAGCGAGGTTATAGGGCCTTTTTTTTCTACAATTAGGGTCAATTAGTAATGTAATGTAACTAGGGTTGTGTACGAAATCGGTTACGGTACCGTTAAAAAATTGGTAAAATTTATACTTGAATAAAAAAGTGAGACACGCCAGCCAAAAGCATTAATCC
Source organism: Pammene fasciana (assembly GCA_911728535.1). Taxonomy (NCBI): domain Eukaryota; kingdom Metazoa; phylum Arthropoda; class Insecta; order Lepidoptera; family Tortricidae; genus Pammene; species Pammene fasciana. Next base: position 9,321,085 of record OU452279.1, read on the forward strand.
TATGTTAATTATACATACGATAGGCTTATTATAGAGATGTCCATCCTCGTAGAAGCTGTCGTTCTGTTGTATACTCTGCGATCGCTTGTCCAGTTGCGGCACTGGCGGTAGCGGTGTGCTGAAATATTAATATAACATACTTATACAAAATGTTCTCTTTAAGTTCAGCTTATATTTATCTATAGGTACAGTCAGCAGTAGAAGTAGCTAAGCGGGTAGGGTTCAAAATGATCTACACACGCTCTTATTCTCTTAACAATAAAGTCGTGTCCAGCTCATTTTGAACACCCTACCCGCTTAGCTACTTTTGCTGCTGACTGTACATTCAATTAATTTATTTGCACATCTTTTAAACAAATCATAATATGCGATAAACAAAACAAAAGCTTTATGTAAAGCATTTTAGACGGTTATAAAACTAGCAATGCAACTCAATGCCGCCAATCCGAAACCATCTTAAAATAAAATGAGAAAAACCACCCCCTTTAACAACGAAATCTAAATTGTAATGATAGAAAAGTGCTTTGCCGTGGGACACTAAAAATAATATTGGATAAAATTGTTACTTACTTGACAATGCTTTCTGACATCTGCCGCCTAGCTCTGGCCAAACCAGGTCCTAGGTTTTGTCTCAGTTGGTTGAATCGTTCCACGAGTCGCCTGCAAAATAAATCATTTTAATAACAAAGCGTTAGTTGCAAGTAAATGCAAGGGCTCCCAGTCCTGGCGAACTCTGACGTGAGGAACGCTTGCTCGTATTTAGTGATGCTCAGATTAAACTTAGGAACAGCTCACCTGTGTAAAGGTTTGACATCCTCTGGTGCTAATCGTCCATACAGAGTCAAACCTGCATCAACAACCGCCAGCTAGGAAACCACCAGCCTCCTCAACTTCGCCGCCGCAGCGGCCTCCCTAGGGCTGGCAGTCCTGGCGAACTCTGACGTGAGGAAGGCCTGCTCGTATTTACTGATGCTCAGATAAAACTTAGGAACAGCTCACCTGTGCAAAGGTTTGACATCCTCCGGTGCTAATCGTCCATGCAGAGTCAAACCTGCATCAACAACCGCCAGCTACGAAGCCACCAGCCTCCTCAACTTCGCCGCCTGCAGCAGTCTCCCTGGTAGCTTACCTGTGCAAACGTTTGACATCCTCCGGCGCTAATCATCCATGCAAACTCAATCCCGCATCAACAACCGCCAGCTGCGAGGCCACCAGCCTCCTCAACTTCGCCGCCGCAGCGGCCTCCCTAGGACTCGCAGTATTTGCGAACTCTGAAGTATATATACTGTAGGTTGTATTTAGTGATGCCCAGATAAAACTTAGGAACAGCTCACCTGTGTAAAGGTTTGACATCCTCCGGAGCTAATCGTCCATGCAGACTCAATCCCGCATCAACAACCGCCAGCTGCGAAGCCACCAGCCTCCTCAACTTCGCCGCCGCAGCGGCCTCCCTAGGGCTGGCGGTCCTGGCGAACTCTGACGTGAGGAAGGCTTGCTCGTATTTACTGATGCCCAGATAAAACTTAGGAACAGCTCACCTGTGCAAAGGTTTGACATCCTCTGGTGCTAATCGTCCATACAGAGTCAAGCCTGCATCAACAACCACCAGCTACGAAGCCACCAGCCTCCTCAACTTCGCCGCCTGCAGCAATCTCCCTGGTAGCTTACCTGTGCAAAGGTTTGACATCCTCCGGCGCTAATCGTCCATGCAAACTCAATCCCGCATCGACAACCGCCAGCTGCGAGGCCACCAGCCTCCGCAACTTCGCCGCCGCAGCGGCCTCCCTAGGGCTGGCCGTCCTGGCGAACTCTGACGTGAGGAAGGCCTGCTCGTATTTGGTGATGCCTCCTTGCACGTTGGCGTCGATGGTGCCTTGGAGGCGCATGGAGAAGGGGTTGATGTTGCGGGTCGGGTCGGCGGTGTACTGGGAGATCAGGCCGCGGAGCTCGCGTTCCGTTGACTCCATGGTTTCGCAGGCGAACTGGAATATGTTTAACGAAAACATGGTCATACAAATAAGTCAAAACTACAACATTGTTTTATTCAAAAAAGTGTACTATGCAAGGATCCTTCTATTCAATTAATTTCACGATTAGATGATTTAGATGTGCTATAAATTTTAAGTGTTAACTTACTTCAACAGGTGGAATTTCTTCAACTGATCGTGATACGACTTCGGACCACCTCAAAATCCCGGGAAGTGTGTTTTCGGTAACCAACGTCGTTCTTTCAATCCAGAGACTCTGCAAATGGGACACATTGAATATTAATAACCGAGACAGCTTTCAAATCACGCTAAGGCTGCGTATCCACCAGAGATGAGCGGGGATGCGTTGCGAGTAATGTGTTTGTTAAGAACCAATCCTAGAGCTGCGTTGTGCTAGGATAAACAAATGAAGTGATTCTATTGGTTTTCAAAATAACATTACTCGTAACACATCCTCGATCATCTGGTGGAAACGCAGCATGAGGGCGTCCGCTAGCTGTCGCAGTTGGTAGAGCGCCCACACGCGGATACAAATCGGGTAACATAGTATGAGCGGCACTAACTGGCGCAAATGCGTGCGACGGATTTTTGCGTCCGCTCTATGCACTCGCGCGAGCTTGTGGACGTCCAAAAGTGTATGAAGAGCTGTAGAGGTGAAATATGTTGATACTAAAGAAAAGATAAAAAAAAAGAGTTGACAGGTAAAATAATGTTGTTGGTGTCAGAATAGCAAATCACTATGTTGCGGAAAAGTGCAAATACAAGACTTATTTATTTGACGTACAGTCGGCCAAAAATGTGGTCTACCACCCTATGGTTGAGGTTCGTTTGAACGTCATGAGACAACAAGGTCGTGCATGTTTTAAACTCCGTTAGAAAAGTCAACCTTAGCGATCGCTAGATCTCGCAGAAACTCTTGTCAAAACTGGTAGACCACTTTCTTGGCCCACTGTACCATGACACTCTAAAAAAACAAGTTACCCTCAACATCAGCACCCACCTTGAACTCGTTGTCCTTGTCGAGGGGCGGCTTGTGCAGCGGGCGGTCGCACAGGAAGGTGTTGACGTCGTTACACGCGTAGAACCGCCGCGCCTGCTCCGGCGCCCCCGCGCCCCACTGCCGCCGCGCCGCCACCGGCTTCACGTTGCAGATCTGGATGTCTGCAAGGTGGGAAGGTGTTGAAACAGGTATTTACAGAGATCTGTGGGGCGAGAGGTGTGGGGGATAGTGTGGGATAGGACCTTTCGGCGGTAATTAATCACAGTCAAGCTGCTTCGATAAATTGTAAGTCAAGTAATATGTGCGAGATTAAATTATATTATAGGTTTAAAGATACAGTGAAAAATTGGGTATTTATTCAAAGAATCGCCCTGAGATATCCGGAAAAATTTACAAAAAATTAAGGAAGTTTTCATTTTGCGACAACTTAAAGGAAAATTATGAGAACATGTCAAGACCTTTCCAGGTAGAAAGTTATACAATTTTGGTAACCTCGTCTGCATATCACTATCGCCAAGTAAAGAGCCCTATATAGAAGCCATCTTTGCAAGATAATAATGGCACTTATACATGATTAGCGACCCGCCCCGGCTTTCACACGGGTGCAATTATACATAAACCTTCCTCTTGAATCAATCTATGTATTAAAAAAAACCGCATCATAATCCGTTGCGTAGTTTTAAAGATCTAAGCATACATTCCCTATGTCGACAGACAGCAGGAACCGACTTTATTTTATTTTTATACTATGTAGTGAATTAGTGATGTCAGTGATGTGTGGTGTGTGGGCACTTACATTGCGAGTCATTAGCGATGATGGAGTCGTCGGGCGGTGTGTTACGCATCATGATGTGCGCGGCCACGTACTCGGACTGCAGCCGCTGCGTAAACGCACCAATGCGCTCGTAGTCGTAGCCGCGGTACACGAATTGCTTGTTCTGTATATAGGAAATATTGTCGTATGAAATAGATTCAGAAAAGTTTCTATCCTTATGCTACAGAAACGTGTCGAAATCCTCCAATGCCTGAGGTTTGAGATGTTTTGTTTATTCGTAGGAGTTTTACCTTTTGACCGCCAAGCGTTGAACTAAAATGACGCGCCACCGACGCCACGCAATCGCGTTTTGTCAAGCGATATTGAACTTTGCGGAAGCCCGCGTAGGTCCCTATTGCACTACAAAGCCTGTCGGCTATTGCGTCGTTGGCGTCCATGGCACGACTTTTTGATGTCGGCCACAGCCGACTGTGGCGGTCAAAGGGTTAACAATACGTTTGCAAACAGTGTTTGTTTAGGCAACCTTCTTAGGGCGCAGATGCGTCAGTATAGTCCAGGAAAATAGAACAGTTATTTATTTAGTATAGTCAGGTTTGTAAATGCAAAGTGGAGTATAGGAATCATTAACCCTGACGAATAGTGGGAATCCTTTTCTATTAAACGCGATCCTTAAATACTCAGGGTCCAGGCGAAGTTAAGTCAGTATAAAGTCCAAGTCACGGGTTCTCATGCTGTGAACGAGTAGAGTAGGGTTAAAAAGCTGAGTGATGGATTGACTCACCCTCACAAACAACGGGCATCCTTTTCCGTAGAAGCCGACCCTGAAATACTCTGGTTCAGGGCGAAGTTGCGTTAGTATTGAGTCGAGGAACGTCGCGTGGGTTCTCAGGCAGTGAGCGAGTCGTGCATAATCGCAGAGCTTCTGTTCATATAGGGTTGCCAGTTCTCGGAGTAAAGGTAGACCTTTTTCCCAGCACTATAAACATGAAATAAATACTCAGTTTAGTAATTAAAATAGTAACGTAGCAAACATAGTAGCCCTAATTTGGAGCCGATAATATTAGTGATTCAATGTGTAAGACAAAAAATAGGAAACTTACTTTGTATTCCCCCTCTTTGCTATCGTTACGATCCTTGAACAACCTAACATTTTCTATGAAACAGTATCTAGATGTCCCTCGGACAACGGGGACAGAGTAAACAACATAAAAATGTTGATTCGTCCTATCAATTTACAGCAGCTACACATTTCTTTAGCAATGACTACAAACACAGATAGACTACAAACTATTTGAAATAAACGGGACTTAACTGGACCGCGTATAGAATTTATAAACGTTCAAGTTGATAATCAAGACCAAGTGCGGGTAGTTCGAAAAACTCGCGCGGCTAGATGTTGATGTCAACTGGAGCCAGTCTTTCTTCGCGACCACGGGGACAATGTCGTCCTCGAAACGTCTATGTTTATTTCAAATAGTTATGTGTAAATACACTACAAATTGCTCAGCAATCGCCAGTGTTGTAAGGTCCTATGGTGTGCTATCCGATATAGCTTCTAGTTATAAAACGGACTTACCTTTCCACGATCGAAATACTGCAAGACTTGATTGTATAGAGCTTCTTTTCGCTTCCACTCTGGCGTGTCTGGGTATTCTGGGTCGACACCGACTTGATCGCTTTCCCAACTCAATGTTTCTGCGTATAGCTGCAAATAAATATTATATACAATCTCACAATCTTACAATATGTACAATCTTACACAAATCAATCTAGTCCCACGGTAAGCTCAATAAGGCTTGTGTTGATCACAAAACATGTCCTTGTAACGTGATTTTCCACCGTTTTTAGTCACTTTACAAACTGTACGATGAAATATGATTCATGGATCTACTATTATATTTGTACAAGGCTATGAAATATTATTTTAAGGGCGTTAAGAAAAGGGACGTACACGATAGAGATAAATTGTCATTTTGCGCGAGCTCTTTCAAGAATCTTACCAAAAGCGTGCACCCAGCTTCGACAAAGTTGTCCGACGCGATGTGCAGATCATGCAGTTTGTACACGTAGCGTAGGTACATCTCTTTGCGGTCTATCTCGTTCTTGTAGAAGCTCTGTAACAAATACGACACGTGAGTACCATACACATTCAAGAAGGCCAACTCCAATTATTACTTAGCGCGCCAGTAGATAGGTTCTTGATTCTAATGTTTGAAGATAGAGACCTAGGCTCTTCAACAGGTTCCACGCGTAGTTACTAAATACGCGTGAGACCACGTGAGTTCAACCGCAAACTTAGTTTATTAAAAATATTAAATAGTTGAAGATAGCAGCAATGTTACTCACAAGCAGGTTGACGGTAGCGGCCATCCTCTTGTCGCGGTGTTCGGCGCCCTGCATAACGGCCCGGTAGTCAAGCAACCGCTCCAGTAAGCGCGTCACGCAGCCTACGAAAGCCGCGCCGGCTTCGCGCCAACCCTCGGTTGATACACGCTCCATAAGTCTGGTAATAAACAAAATTAACATTTGATGACTCTAACTATTAAAGTTTTGAAATTTTGAACAAGGCATTCATCTAAGATTTACCCACTTAAACGATTGTCTATTTCATGTGGATATTTATTGAACGTTAGGTACTTAACAATATTACGCGACTTGGCCATTAACCAATGATACCTTTTGCACCTGACTTAGGCAGCAACTCTAGCGTTTTAGAAATTCGAACCATATTTTACTTCTATAACAGTAAAACCTCGGTTTTTAATTTATACTTGTACAAGTAGGCAGGGACTTACAAGAATAGAACTACGTCAATTAGCCGAACGACTAATTCGAGTGGTAATAGTGTACGAAATGTATAGTCAAATGACAGAAACTAACAAAATCAGTACTTACACAGAACTCAGATGCTCCCTGCGAGGCAATAATGTGGCATGCACAATAAATATTTCATGAAATTTACATACAATTCAGGTTTTTAATCCGTATACATAAATGCTAATCCCCTTATTCATAAACGGCGACTAAAGTTAAGAGATTGCTGATACTCGTTTGTCCCGTTCCTTCATATAGGTTGGACGGAAAGGGACAAACGATTATCAGAGGCCTCTTAACTTTAGTAGACGTTTATGAATAAGGGGGTAAGTGAATAGGATTGCGTTAGAGTCGACAAATAATAAATATTTAGGCAATCCAACGAATTAAATCCACTGATTTAATGAAAAAAAAAACCGTCATGTACCTTGAACCCTTTTCTTCTGAGGCCCGAGGTGTATAGCAGAACCGTAGTTCCTTTTTTTTGACATTCATAAGCGAATTGTAGCATTACCTAAATAGAACAATAACGTCTTTGATTCGCCAAATACCATGCAATGACTGTGCAACAAAAATGTCCGATGGTCAAGAATTTAGGCTGGTCTCTTGGAATCCTGTAAAGATCTCTCGATCATCTCATCGATGGCTCGCTAAAGCATAAAGGAGCCGGTGGCCTCGCGTTCCATGGCCATGGGCACTAGCGTCTAGCGGTGGAGTCTATACTCACACGCAGTTGAACAGCCGGCGGTAGTGGTCGTCGGCCTTGTTGTCGGCGACGAGCGAGTCCAGCTTGTCGACGAGCGCGGCCTCCGTGCGCCGCGCCGAGCCGGTGGCCTCGCGCTCCATGGCCATGGGCACTAGCGTCTAGCGGTGGAGTCTATACTCACACGCAGTCGAACAGCCGGCGGTAGTGGTCGTCGGCCTTGTTGTCGGCGACGAGCGAGTCCAGCTTGTCGACGAGCGCGGCCTCCGTGCGCCGCGCCGAGCCGGTGGCCTCGCGCTCCATGGCCATGGGCACTAGCGTCTAGCGGTGGAGTCTATACTCACACGCAGTCGAACAGCCGGCGGTAGTGGTCGTCGGCCTTGTTGTCGGCGACGAGCGAGTCCAGCTTGTCGACGAGCGCGGCCTCCGTGCGCCGCGCCGAGCCGGTGGCCTCGCGCTCCATGGCCATGGGCACTAGCGTCTAGCGGTGGAGTCTATACTCACACGCAGTCGAACAGCCGGCGGCAGTGGTCGTCGGCCTTGTTGTCGGCGACGAGCGAGTCCAGCTTGTCGACGAGCGCGGCCTCCGTGCGCCGCGCCGAGCCGGTGGCCTCGCGCTCCATGGCCATGGGCACTAGCGTCTAGCGGTGGAGTCTATACTCACACGCAGTCGAACAGCCGGCGGTAGTGGTCGTCGGCCTTGTTGTCGGCGACGAGCGAGTCCAGCTTGTCGACGAGCGCGGCCTCCGTGCGCCGCGCCGAGCCGGTGGCCTCGCGCTCCATGGCCATGAGCGACACGAGCGCCCCTAGGGCCGCACGGCGTAGCTCGCCCACTAGGGTGATCTCTAGGAGAGCACCGACTGCGCCTGGCACTAGGTGGAGTTGAGCCTTGCCTGGAGAAATTGTGACATGTTAGAAGTCGTTCCTCCATTTAAATGATTTATCTCTATTGGTTGAAATAGACTGGGCCTTGAGTGGGGTGAGAATGGCGCAAGCGGCGCGGTGTCTATGTTACAGAAATTCAAACGTATGCGAGTGGCCGAAGTGCATACTTGTCAGTATACTCGGACGCTAGAAGTATTATATAGGGCTGCAAGTATTATATAGGAGTAGGACTGACCGAGGCGGCTCCACACGGCCAGCACCTGCAGGCCGGCGGCGGCGCGCATGCGCGGGCGGTCGGGGCCGCGCCCCGCCCAGCGCTCCGGCGTCAGCGCGCTCGACGTCACCAGCGCCACGCCCAGCTCCATGTAGCCTGACCACAGCTGAAACCAACGCTCAACATTTACTTCAAAACTAACCTGGATGTCACTTTCACTGTAGATCCGAAATAGCGTAATAGAAAACAGAACTAGCGTAACAACCTCCGATATAGTTCCGGACCGTAATTATTTTGAATCATTTGTTAAGATCGATCAGCCTAAATGGTTTGACCAGACGTGAAAGCCTTATCCCCTTATTCATAAACAGCCACTAAATTTAAGAGATCGTTGATAATCTTAACTTTAGTAGACGTTTATGAATAAGGGGGTTAGAGTTTCGCCTGAAACGCGCCGTACAAATCCACAAAATGGTATACAACGCATGCGGTCGGAGTTAAACAAAAAAGAACCAACTTCACTTTAGACTCCACATTTCTAAAAGCAAATTCCCGGCTGGTGTAAAAAATACTTAAATCTTTATAGGTGTGCCTATAATATTTTAAGAGTTCCCTCGATTTCTCCAGGATCCCATCATCAGATTTTGACATGGTGACAATGGGACCAACAGTGACCCCTTTCAAACAATAAATAATTTTCCAAATAGATCCGGTCGTTTTCGAATAATCGGTAAGCGGACATACACATACATAAAAAGAAGCAAAAACAAAGATCCCGACGAATTCAGAACCTCCTCCTTCGAAATCTTGAAGTCGGTTGAAAACGATCACATTAAAGCTCACGGGGACACAGAAAATACTCGTCACTCAGTGCAATGATCTCATCGAGGAAATAAAAACAATAAGGACCTATTTAACATTCGAAATCAATACGTAATTAAAATTGTCATACGTCTGCTAAAAAATATCAAAAATTAAACAATACGCAACTAATAAGTCGCTAGTGCAGAAAACGAATCACTCTTGATTCAGGCGTGAACGGCTAATTTATATTTCTCATTTTCCGATAGATTTTAAGGACTCACCTGCGAATCAAACTGCGGAGGGTCATCGCCCAAGAACCTCTCCAGTAACGGCTTAGCCAGATCTTGTAGTGCAGAAAGAAGTACTTTGCAGCTTTGTACTCTTAAAACCATCCAATCGGCTGGGAAAACCTGCATGAAATCATGAATATATGACTTATGGATAGATCTATTTCTAGTCATTCTATCCCGCTAGGTAGTGACCTACCTAACGCCGCTACCTAACGCTATCACTATAACGGCACCGTTTTTAGAAGAAGTTTTACGCCACGTTTTACACACATGTTTGGTAGAAAGGGTCTAAAAGTAAAATCTATGTTCAGTAAATTAAAATGTGATAAAACCCTGGTTTACGGAGTAATTTAGTGGAAACAGGTATTATTGCAACACGCAAAGAAAAAAAGAGCTTGAGCCGCGTATTTTTAAACGTAGCTTTCATTTTTTGTAATTTCGTTTCAACTACCGTCCATAGATGGCGCAAGTAGTCATCTGTAGTTAGTACAATGTATAAAAGTTAGTCTTTGTAAAGGTTCAACATATTAGAATAAGATTGTTAATGATTATAATAGAATATTTATAAACTATTTCGATTATTGAAATCTAAATAATGAATAATTAAGTTAGGATGGGGTGGGTTAAATATGTAGTTTACAGATGAGAACCTAGATGGCGTTAGTAGGTCTCGAAATAGTAAACATCAGTTTACTCACATCCTGTTCAATGAGATGTCGGAACACAAGGAACGCCCTCATGAGGAAGTCTTTAAGCGGCTTGCGGTCCTGCGGGTGTGGGGCGAGGTGGCTCCACAAACGCTGGTAGTGGGCTGGCTTTAGTAGCTCCATGCAGCCGAGTAGACCAGCCACCATTGAACCCTGGAATATTCAGCAATTGACAATTATGATAATAAAAGGACCATGCCACAGAATAAGTACTGTACAGAAGGTCCTCATGACTGGCGTTGACGTTTAGCTGATAGGATATATATGCGCGTACATTTAAATGCGTTGATACTCGGGTAATCAACATAACATTTTGCACGAGGTCACAAGTTCATTAGTAATGTTATGTTTATGCTACGATTCGAATAGCACTATCGAGTAGCATCCTACACGATATTGCCTAGGCATCAGCCCAAGTTCACTCCTATAAGCGACCCTCCCTCAGGTGCAGCACTGTCTCAACTAATACATCCAGCGTGTCCAAACACAGGATTTAATCTAGATCTAATTCGTCCGGATCTTCCTTCTTCCACATCATTGAAACATGTTCCGGACATCACAGCATATTGGGAGATAAAAATAGTAAATACCAACCAGCACAGGCGAGTTGCCTCCAATCAAATGCAGCACAGTCTCAACAAGCACATCCAGCGTATTCAAACACAGGACATCAACGTCCGGATCTAATTCGTCCGGATCGACCACTTCGTCCGGATCTTCCTTCTTCCACAGCAGTGAGACCAGTTCGCCCAGCATCTCGGCGCATTGAGAGAGTTCGTCGCGTCGAGCGAGATGAACGCGGAGATGATGGCAGGCGGTTGTTAGGACTATGTTGCGGGCCTCTGGAAAATTGAGTATATTAAAATTATGTTGCTAGACTACTATTTAGCCCAGAATAGTACGCTACGCTATACGTTAATGTGTAAATTTGGGTCTTACCACTGGCACTGTGTCAAATATGAGTAGCATATTTCAGTAACAGTGAGCAACTCTATAAATCATTGCATAAAATGCCAGACTGCCGAAGAACGCACGGGTGATGATTATCAAATGTATGTATGCAGCTGCGTGTGTATATTTATTTGGGAGAAGTCAATCCTGTCTATCAAAAAGCAGATTAACATGCCATTAGATTAGTTTCATTGTTGTATCGATGACGTCACTCGGCCCGCTTCTACCGGGCCCAGTGTCAGTAGCAACCTACCGGGATCCTGTCCCAGCGGCCCCTTGAGTATCTCCTGCGCGGCGGCGAGCCGAGCCTTGGCCAGCGCCGGCGGCGAGTTGGCGGCCGGCGCGTCCAGCATCGATGACGTCACACGGGCCGCTTCTACTGGGCCTAGGGCTGAAGCTACTTCTTTGGCCACGCTTGCCCATGACGTCATTAACGCCACCTAGAATCAAAGTCATTTTGTTAACCATCGCTGCCTATGATAGACGCCGCTGACTTTGCCGAAACAGAAACACATAAAGTCTAGTATTTAATACCTGTGCAGGTGCTAAATGGTCTCTATGCGGGTGCTGCGCGAGTGCCTTAAGCGCATGTAAGGCTGCCCGCACATCGCGTCTAAAGCTGTCTTCATACTGGCCGCCCGTGGCCCTCGCGAATAGTCGGCGTGATCGTACGGCTAGCCGGAATACAGCGCCGAGGGAGCGGAGGCATTTTCTGATTGGTTCTTGGCCTTCAGCGCCGGCGGCCCATTCAGCGCAGTGCTGAACTGATGATAACAGGCCTCTGTGGTACGTATAAAAACCGGTAAGTACTCAAAAGCTGTCTCTCTTTCAAGTAAGCATTGAACACACAACACCAAAATTGTAAAGGCTTTGTAAAATGCGACCAAAAAATTGTCTTACTTGTAAACTAAGGCAGCTGAGAAGTGCTCTTCGATATAAACATCCAGCACGGGCTTGAAATGCTGGAAACGGCTCTCGTCCAACAGACTGCATATGGAAACTAGCACCAAGAATACTGTTCCCGAGTGCGGCGTACTGAAACAAATAAAACATTTTTACAAAAACCTTACATAACTTATTTTTTGTTGCTTAACATAACATTTAACTATTTTGAGGATAAAAAGCCACAGGTAGTAAATGGTGACGTGCTTTTTGGCACCCTTCTTGGGGTTTACAGACTATTACCATAGGCTGTATGGATTTAACATATCCAAAGTTAACCAAGAAGATGTTTTTTTTTTCCACGATAGGGAAGCCATATATGCATTACTTTATCATTATTATCAACAGGATATCCGGTAACGCCTACCTGTTGCCATCCTCGGTGGAGAAGAGCGCGAACAGCGCGTCGAGCACGTCTCGCAGGAACTTGATGAGCTCCTCGCAGCTGAGCCCGTCGCCCAGCCGCAGCACTCGCAGCAGCGTCTCTTGCACCTTCTCCGGACGCGCACGCCATTGTAACAGCGCCAGTAGGTCCTCTGTGCAATTAAAATTACATATCAACATGCTCAATGCTGGCCGTGGTCGTTTTAGTGCTACGACTTAACCAGTGAAACGTTTATAGCAAAACTGTAACGGAAATATAGTACTTATACATTTTTTCAATACCGGATTCTTAATTAACCCTTTGACCGCCAAAGCCGTCATATTAGGCGCACGGAAAGTCGTGCCGTCAGCCCTAGGACGCGATATCACGTCCAAAATATAACCGGTTTACCTTGCGCGCTGGCGCTGAGGGCACGATTTTTCCGTCAGATGCTTGGCGTTAATGGCGTAATCATTAAAATTTTCAAATTACCGGCGTATGAAAATAATCGAAATGATTGAAATATCCGCTGATTCAGCGCAACGTTTGAGGCGTTTGAGCACACATTATTATTGAAATACAGATTCTCATTTTGATATACTTGCACGTTTTAATCATTATGAGCACAATGCTATATACCTAACACTTTTATAGGCTTAAATTTTAATTAAATACGGGGGGGACAGCGCGTACGCAGTCCCCACTACCAAAAATTACGCATCCGAGTTATCCGCATTAGGGATAATCGCAAGGGTCAACCCAACCGCAGTGCAATGGAAGAGTCTCGCCCTGGGGGAACCGCCTTTTTGATCACGGTATCCCCTATGCCAGGTAAGTATGAATTCACAATGTTAGGCGAGGGTGGTCACTAACGCAGGGAAAATCTTAACACCGCGAAGTAGGATTCGAGCCGGACGGTACAGCGACATCTAGCGGTAAATTTGAAAACTAAACAACTAGATGCTCCGGGCCCAAGACTGTGTTTGCACGTTTGAATAATGTTGACATTTTAGTAAAGAAAATGTTATAAGAACTTGTTCCTATTTTACTGATATAAATTCAGATTTTAGGGCAAAAATGGCAAAAGCGAAAGCATTGTAAGTTTTTAATGTCCAGAGGATGTTACTTTACTACTATTTTACAGGTGTTTTTTTTTTTCACTGTGATTACTCTTCTATATTTGTGACTTACATATCAGTAATTTGAAACTTAAGATTTAATCCAAATAAGGGTGCAAGCATATTAATAATGAACATAAGTATATGAAACAACTTACCATTCTGTGTCAATTTAGTAGAACATAGAAGCGTGCTGATAGTACAGTTTTCTTTGGAACTTCTTTGGAAAGAAACCACAACGCCATTGGTAGGCGTGCGGGCGGCGTCAGTACTACACGAAGGCAGTGAAAGGTAGCTCGCTGTTGCCAATCTGAAACAATTATGTAAATGAGAACATGCAAAGGTGTGAGCAGAAGGCGTTGTGATCGTACCGGCTCCCGAAATAGTGGAATATGCATTCGTTATCGAATTTGAATATAACATATCACTTTCTTGTTTATGGACTGTTCCAAATGTTGGGAGAGGAATAATTTCGCTGTTTTTATCCTAATTGTGCTAGGTTTTTTGGAGACTTTCAAATGTGTTGCACCGTTGCGTACCTAGGAGCTTTTAGTTTATATTTTTTTAGAAAAATGTAAGGAGTGATGAAATCATTACATGATGATATGGGCTATTCAAGCTATACTACTAGATGTCGCTAGCAGTCGATGCAATATTGCTGCGTAAAAACTGATTTTGTATGTGTTGTTTGCCTGTTTGTTCATAACGAAACATAATTTGGCAAACCATTTTCATTATCATAAAAGGACCACAAAATTCCATTGTCAACATTTTAATTTGCTGTATATCGCTACTGCATTCGTTTGCTGTCTAGCTAGACCATGACTAGTCGTCGAAAGATAACGAAACAGGGGGGTGATTTTTGAGATTCGAGCACTCGAAAGTGACATCTCGAAAGTGAAAGTGAACTCTGAATAAAACGATGAAATTATGTTTTAAAAATAAAAGCGATAGAAATTTAAAAGAATGATTATTTAAACTATTAATTCCATGCGAAAAAATTGGCTACAAACTTTCGTGTGCGATTATTTTCGAGCTTGAATTTTTTGAATTCGATCGTCCCGCTGTCAAAAATCGGCCCCCAGTTAGTGTCTACTTTTAGTTTTTCAATCGACTTCAAGATTTCGAAGGATGAGGTTATCAATTCGTCGGGATCTTTGTATCGAGGGAATTCTTCAACTATTTTAGGCACACCTATAGTGATTTCACTATTTTTTACAGCAACAAGTTTTTTTTTTATACAAATTAATTACTTGGTAGGGTCATCGCATTTGTATACGTAAAGCTCGTGTGCGCCATCTCGTAGTGTCGCGCCGCTCGCCTCCATTAGGCGGGCGAAAGAGAACCCGAATAGCTTTCTCTCGTTCTTGTCGCGTGCTGCAATTTCAAAATTATAAAAAAAATGCTTCAGTAAGTCTTTCAAGTCGTGTCGAGAAATACATTCGATGTTACTATAATTCATATGCAACAAATTGAAAAATAATGATGCAAAGATGACAACTTTTTTAACCTTTTGACCGCCGTCGTCTGATATATGAGACAAAGTGACAACGTGAATGACACCTTCATAAGTTGTGACAGAGTTCAAAGTTGAAAGTTCAACTTTTGACGTATGGCGGTCAAAAGGTTAATTCGGAGTGGCTTACTTATGGTAATTAATTATACGAGCGGTCATATCGAGCACCATCACTACATAGTATAAAACAAAGTTGCCGCCCGCTGTCTGTCCGTCCCTATGTATGCTTAGATCTTTAAAACTACGCAACGGATTTTGATGAGTTTTTTTTAAATACATAGAGTGATTCAAGAGGAAGGTTTATATGTATAATATAGTAGAGAAACACTGATAATTTTAGAGGTTTCTAATGCGATGTCGTAAATATAGAATATCACGAATTTCTGTATGATATAAAGTTAAATATATATTGTATAATTTGACATGTCAGTTTCTTTAACTTGACTGTAGTTGTGACTATAAATACCTGCTGTAGCCCAGTCAGTATATTTTTTCATATTTTCGTACATTATGAATGATATTAGATTCCCAGAGTACTTACTAGAACAGTGTCGGAACTCGATGCGAACGTGTGCCAGTGTGAAGGTCTCGAGTGGTACGGTGAGGCGTAACTGCTCGCCCCACGCGGGACTGTTGTTGTGGTACAGCACTAGCGACTCGTACAGTGTCGCTCCGCTGCCGCTTGCGCCCCATACACAATCCTAAAACAGTAGCAAACCCGTTTAATTCACTAAAAAAACATAAAAAAGCTTAACAACGGAGCCTACTAGCGCCATCTATTGACAGACTCGGTAAAATTGTTGAAAGAATTTTGGATATAAGTTGATATAACATCCGAGTTTGACTGCTGATTTTGTTACGGAACACGAAGTTTTGACCTAAAATACGATTAATATATGCACAACTAATAAGACTCATTTGGACAAACATATAATGTAATCATTTTAAACAAAAAAAGAACCGACTTCACTTAGGATCCGCTATTCCAAAAGAAAGTGGCCGAGTCGCTGTAAAAGAAAAATAGGGAAATCATTATTGGTGTGCCTATAATAGTTGAGGAGTTCCCTCGATTTCTCCAGGATCTCATCCTCAGATCTGGACTTGGCTGGTGATAATGGGACCAACTGTGAAGTATACTCTTTCAAACAAAAAAATAATTTTTCAGTCCAATCGGTCCAGCCGTCTTCGTATAATCGGTGAACATACATAAACAGGGTGTCCACTTTCTGGAAAGTCAGGGAAAGTCAGTGAAAAGTCAGGGAAGCTCGAAATGGCACTGGAAAGTCATGGAAAGTCAGGGAAATTATAATGAGGTCAGGGAAAAATATGGACCTGGAAAAAAATTAAGGAATATAAAAAATAATGGAAAACAAAAGTTTTGTTCTCTTGGTTATAGGTGAATCCAAAGAATTCATAGAATTACTGATAAGGCGTCATACCTTCTCTATTTAGAATATTTTTTTAAGGTTTAAAAAATCTTAAACCCTCTCAGCGATTGCTAATGAGAAAGCCTTTGCTCAAGCTGACTAGTAACCCAGACTCATAGCATTCTATTTCAGTGTAGCAAGGATCTACAACATTATGATTTAATGTACCATAATTAAATTTCTGCTTTTAGGATATGAAATATAATAAAAATCATACAGTTTTTTTACAGTGATGTGTTAGAGTTTCATAAAACAGTGAATATGACTAATGAAATGAGTTCAAAATATTTTACGTTTAATAAAGTATGACTCAATCTAAGAGTGAGTCCAGAGTTTGCATATTGAAGTCGTAGGCGATCATTATCAGCATTCAGCGTATTTAATTTTACACAATGTTGCCAAATATTTACATTGAGGAATATGGGTGAGCGAGCCGTAGTGTTACATAGAAAAGGTCCGAAACATAATATCAAAAATCTTGAAACTAAAATCAGTTGACCACTAATTAAACATTAGAATAACTTGTACCAACATTAAATGCAGTCCTGAACTGAACAAAATCTGCCAAAACTCTTGCGACGGGGACGGGACTAAAATACAGCGTAACAAAATGTTACCAGATAGCAAGATTGCTTTCAACAACTCTATGGGAAAGACAAAAATCGTGTAATGTGACCAATCACGGAATAGCACACATGTTATGTCTGGATGTACAGAATTCGCGATTTAATTTACATTGATAAGGTGGCTTGAAAATGGACTATGCCTTGACAGATCTATAAAAGCATCAGGTTCGAGAATTTGCTTTTAATGAGCGAAAACAAAAAACCTTACTGTAATGAAAAATCCGTTACTAAAAGCTCCATTGGCAATCGTAGGATCTATTGTACATTCGCCATCAGATATATCAGAGCGGATATACAAATATCTGAACAACGCCTCTATCGTCAGGGCAATAAAGTGTATGTTCAGATATTTGTGACCACTTTTGCCACTTCGATATATCTGATGGCGACTGAAACGCGTTTATACTTTGTGGGAGTGACGAGCCGAATAAACCGGTGAATAGCGCGTGGACTGTCTATACATGTCGCGTCGGGGAGTTATACCCACAGAGCCGAATATGTGAACGGACATTCGCGTTGGCACTCGTACGCGAATGGTTCGTACTTAGAACGTTTCGACGAGCGTCTACTCAAATGCGAACATACAAGTGTAAACGTAGTATTTATTAAAAGGGATTACCAACCATTTTATGGCTATTTCAAAGCAACAAACCTCTAGCGTCATTTGTAGATGTTGACATAATGGACTTGATAAATAAATCTAATGGAGAACTTGTACAGACGAAAGATCTCGACGCTTTGTCTCCTAAAGATATTATAACATCGATTTAAATAACACCGAAAATGTACTTGTCACAGAACACTATCACAAGAGTTTCGAAGCTTAACGCAATAAATAAAATAAATAAAAATAATTAAATGCAATTAATAACTTCAGCTATTATTTAAAATTTGAAAAAAAGGCCGATTCGTTTTGATTCGTACGCTGCACGCTGTAAGACATACGGCATCAATACAACATGCTGATATTGTGCTAGGAATATTGCGTGACTCTGGAAAAATTACAACGGAACGTATACTTACAAAGGAAAAGTGACCAAGGTCTCTGGTGCCTAGGGCTGCGATGAAACCAGCGTCTTTAGCATTCGCTGCAGGAGCCCTAACTCCTAGGCTAACGGGTTATTTTAAGTAGGAGTTTGTGACCCGGATGCGATGCAAAGACGCTTGTTCGATCCCATTCCTGGACACCGGACGCTTTTTATGACATAGATATATTTAAGTTTATAATTTATATGTATAGAAACCAAAGAGCTCAAAGAGGACCCAGTGTGTTGACGACGAGCGACCTCTCGGCTGACACAGTGAATCCTCCTGTTTTTAAAGGGTCGGCAACGCGCATGTGACACCTCTGGAGTTGCAGGCGTCCATAGGCTACGGTAGCGGCTTACCATCAGGTGGGCCGTATGCTTGTTTGCCACCGCCGTTGTACAAAAAAAAATGTAGCGTGTCCATATACTTAAAACTAACAATTCAAAATTGGTCTCTATACATACTTTTGTTCTGAAATTCAACAGACAGACTAATAAGGATGCGCATATATTACGTTAAGTAATATTCACCTAAACACTGAAATGGAGACACAAAAAAATGCGATACTAAAGTCTTGCGTATGGAAATTCGACTACCTTGAGCTAAAAATAGTAAAAATGTTTTTGTAGATGGACATTTTGGTCAGGGAAATTTCAAAAAATGGTCATGGAAAGTCAGGGAAAAGTCAGGGAATTTTTTTGGGGGTTTATAGTGGACACCCTGATAAAAAAAAAACAAAGATCCCGACGAATTGAGGACCTCCTCTTTCCAAATCTTGAAGTCGGTTGAAGACTTTTGAATTCAGTACCACTAACGCCATCTTTCGACGACCGTTATTAAACTGCTATAAGTGTTTTATATTATTTAAATAAAGCTGTGTATTTTATCAATTCGAATATGGAAATAAAGCTAAAAATACTGCTTACCAAGCACATATGTGCAAGCTACAAAGAGCCATTGATTATATAGAGATTACAAGGCACCACGCTGCAGAATGTAGTACTACTAGCGCCACCTGTTGACGGACTTAGTGAAACTACAAGGTAGCGTTTTAGATTATAAGATTTATAAGAAACCGTCAGTGTTTTTTTGACAGTTTGATAAAGGAAACCAAAAAGCATAGACTTATCTGCAATATTAAATGTTGCTTACCTACATAGGTTGACAAATGCGAGTACTAACCGAAACTCAAACTTTTACTTACACATTATAGTCTTGCCAGTGTTGCCATGCACTGTGACAATAGCTAGTACATTCTTCGCTGTACTCTTTCCTCCTCTTTCAAACTCAGCCTTTTCTAACGTCAGGTAGAGGTCGTTCCGGATATCTCCAGGCATAATGACGTCAGAGAAACCTCATTTGTTTTTAGAAGATGATATAAGTGTGTTTTACTTACACTAATAGCTTGTCCAGTGTTATCAATGTTGTCAAGCACAGTGACAGTAGCTAGTAAATTCTTCGGTGTACTCTTGCCCCCTCTTTCAAACTCAACCTTTTCTAACGTCAGGTAGAGGTCGTTCCGGACATCTCCGGGCATAATGACGTCAGACAAACCGCATTTGTTTTTAGATGATATTAGTTCAGTTTTACTTACACTAATAGCCTGTCCAGTATTGTCATGCACCGTGACAGTAGCTAGTACATTCTTCGCTGTACTCTTCCCCCCTCTTTCAAACTCGGCTTTTTCTAACGTCAGGTAGAGGTCGTTCCGGACATCTCCGGGCATAATGACGTCAGGGAAGCCTCGTTTGGCTGTTACTGTCGCCCCTGAAGCCACGGCCTCGTTGATGCTGCCTGCGTTGGTTAGCAGCCTTAGTGCTACTACTATGCCTGGAAAGTAAACCCAAGAAGCTTAAATTTCATAACACTTATTTAATGAGGTAGGGATATAGTTGAGCAGCAACGTTCTCCTGAAAATTTCCGCGCTTCCTCAAAAACGTTCTCGCTACTTTCTCTCGTTCGTGAACGTTCTCGAGAACATTTTTACTGGGTTAACCGAATATTTGCAAATTTTATTTCAACCCGTTAGATTCCATGGCCTCTTCCTCTTTTTCAAGAGGTCAAAAACTAGACTTTATCCATTTCCTTCTCTCAAATTAAGTGGCGCCATCTACAACAACGACTAGGCGCTCGTGATTATACGAGATTTATAACTTTTTTCTTTATCTGGTTCTTTCGATATAAAGTTATTGCGGCCCATACATTTATCGCTTTATATTACCACGCTTGTTAATGAATTTTATCAGTATTTTTACTAGCGGTGTAACCTACATACCTAACCTGTATCTGCACCTACCTAACTACGTCTAAAGCGTAAACGGTCACAAAATAGATAGAATTACATTATACTATTTAAAGGCATTACAACATGCATATGAAATACTTACCATAGTTCGGTTGTCCCGGTAAAACGTTACATTTATTAGTCTGCTTTCGAATTAGCATATCGTGTAACTGGTGAAAGTCTTTTTCTTCGCTTTGGTATACCTGAAAACAAAAACGAATACATTCTGAAACCAAAATTGTAGTTTTTTTTATTAAATTGAAGTTAGGTTGCTTCCCGCGCATCCGTTAATTTGTATCATTTCGAAATGGATAAGATTAAGAAATGGATTAATTTAACCGTATGGCGGCTATGGCGTATAATGGAAATTGTAGTTAGTTTTATAAGTCAACATCCAAGTTACGCAACCAGTCGGTCGTTGGTATACAGGTAAAAAAAAAGATATTGAATATAAAGTTTAAGGAATTGCCTAAATTCTTATTACGCAAAAAAACCGCAAATCGATGTACAGTTTAGCCCTTTGGCACACGCATACTAGAGGTCAAAATATTTTTTTTTGATCCGCAGTTGTTATGATGAATGAATGAATTGGCAACTGAGCAGAGTAGAAGACGTACATTTTTTTTAGTTCCGGAAAAAAAGATATTTGGAACCAATGTAATAAGCTGTAGAATTAAAATTGCCTGAATGACGCATAAGATGCTATGCACTTTGCATTGAAGATAAATATCATTCATGAGACAGTTGCAATAACTTTTACTTTAGTGTATGAGTCACAGTTAAAGTTGGTTAATTTGAAATGATGTTTTTTTTTAAATAATGATGACTTTTGATTGGATTACGATTCATTCTTATCGGAAGGAAGGTATTAGACTATAAACTTTTGAAAGGAATGCACGGTTACGACCTGTCACGCAAGACACGATTTCAAAATTTAAAATGGCCAAGTACAGTCAGCAGCAGAAGTACCTAAGCGGGTAGGGTGTAAAAAATACTCTTATTCTCTTAACAGTAAAGTCGTGACCAGGTCATTTTGAAAACCCTAGCCGCTTAGGTACTTTTGCTGCTGACTGTACCCCCCTTTTGAGAAGTTAACTTATTATTTTTAGAAATATCTACTGTTTTATTACTCAAAATGAATTATATCTGAGATTTGTAACATAAAAATTGATGGCAATACCCAACAAAAAAGCGTTAATTGACCCTAATACAACAGTCGCTATTTTATGCCCTAGACAATCAGTGCCATCATATAGGCCAATCTCAGCTGTAATAGATTTCGTCATTGTTCATTTATGATTATCACCAGGCCAGGCACCAGGCAAGCGACCAATCATGAACATTATAGGTACTATAGGGACCGTGCATGTTGGATGATCTGCCATCTTGTGGCGTAAATCAAAAATCGAAACTACTCCACTCGACGCCAATAGACGGCGCTGCTTTCAACATTTAACTCACTTACCTTTGCACGTTGGTCCTGTCATCTAGTTGACTAATTTGGAAACTTTAATTGTCATTTTGCACTTGCGCTATGAAATAGGGACCGTTCTTGTTGGGTTTACGCACGTTTCCTACACTATTATCATACAGAAAATTATCTAATAAAGCAGCACAGTCTAAGAACTTTTTGAAGCTTAAATATAAAGCGCCATCTGCCCGAGAGCAACCTAAAGATAAAAATGTAGTAGGAAAAAAATTACAGGCGGCGCAGCGACATCTAGTAACGAGTAGCGTACCGAGGCGCTTCAAACTTGAGCTTCAAAAAATTCTTAGACTGCGGCTTTCTATATTATTTATAGTCTCTGGACTCTCTGGTATACATATACGACATCGCATTCCAACTTCGAATTCAAAGTCTACTTCCTATATTTTCGTCCGTCTCTGATACTCTATACTCACGCCAGCATCCTTACCTTGAATGTGTACTCTTTCTCTGTCGCCCCTTGACCCGGCTGCCGCAGGAACTCAGACAGCGGCAGCACGCCGGCGCCGAGCGGCCGCCGAGCGACGGGGCCGCGCCGCTCGCCCGTGCCGCCGCCGCCGCCGCCCGCGCCGGCCCAGCGCCCGACGCGGACTACCCACGCCACCAGCCATAGTTCGCGGGAGAGATCCGTTGTTGACAGGTCCTGGGGATTGAGATGTTGTAATGTTTAGAAGCAAAGAATCGCGGTCGGGTAATAGGGTACTTAGGGTAGGAGCCACCCAAGGGTTTAAAGGTAACCCATGGGTGGCTCTTTAACCTTTTGACCGTCATACGTTAAAAATTTAACTTTCAATTTTAAACTCTGTCATATTTTATGAAGGTGTAATTCACGTAGTTACTTTGGCTCATATTTCAGACGGCGGCGGTCAAAAGTGTAATTGTGCTGCGGTTCGCCTGTATGTTTGATGGATTTTGTTATATTCTGTAATTTTAGGAAAAAAACTTACCAAATTACATGACCCAATGCAAATTCGTAAATGATACCTGTACACTTATTACATCGATTGCCGAATGGCTGAATAACGTGATCTTCGGTTACCTTAGCTACAAGTTACATGTTTTAATTGTTTGTCTTCTCTAAACTCTTAGTATAGGTATACTCTGGTAAATATTTCATGATAAACATGACACAACAATAATTAATTGTGTTTGCTTTTCCTTAATACTTCACCTTCTACTAAGACGTTATTCCCATTCCCCGCCAATGACAACATAAAATGGGTATGATATTTACTTTAACCACAAAAAATACATGACTAACAAAGTCATGAAATGCAGTAACATTCAGGTACCTACTCAAATTGATCGATAAACTAAACAAAACACTATACGCGCTAATACTATTTCCATATAGTATGGTCTAATTAAAAAAAAGTATGGAAGTAAGTCGTGTAGTCGTGGTTCTTTTTGGATTCGTTAGAGGGCGCAACTAGATTGTTTCCCCCGAGTTGCACCGTTTCTGTTATATACGGAAGACTGTTAAATTTTAGGTGTAAACTATAAAGTGCTGTAATTTTGGAGTAAGTTAAAAGCTATTGGGTTCAAGCTTAGTAGTGTATAGAGAACAGCTTGGTGCATAGTGTATCTTAATTAAAAAGATGTGCGATGTATGACACCCTTTAAAAAATTTTTTTTCCATTGCGGCTCGAGGATAAGTCAGTCGGTTGGTGCGACTTCAAGTTAAGCTTTTTAAAACATTATAAACATTCAGTTAAATTTGCACGCCTGGGCAAATTATGGAACATGTATTTTTGATTATTTTGTTATTTTAAATTGGAAAGGGAAATTAAGAGACACGTGAAAATTTTAAGAACAGTACTTATCTAAAGACACTACATTTGCACTAAATAAAAAATAGGATTTTTTTACCGGAAGTTTGTCAAAAAGTAAATATAATTTATTGCAACGAACTGCAAGCAACGGTGGGTGGTAGCACGCGGCGCGGGGCGCGCGGGGCGGGGAGATAGCGCAGCGCGCAGCAATTGCTTTACTCCCGCCGTACGTTGAGACCGTTCGTTCGACACTTTTAACGGGCAACCAGCATAGATCTCATATAAGTTAGAGATACCCAATCAGCACGCCAAATGTGGCACAGTAAAACGAGCCGAAGAGAGCCGAGCAAAGCCCGATCGTTCCGGGGACGCTATTCACACAGGACTAACAAACGTTTCGTTAAAATATTAACAGTGTAAGTGAGACTAGGGCACAATTGGCGTTAGGAAGTAAAAGTTTCATAAATATAAACCGAACTGACAGCATTGAGGCATAAGCCTAGTGGAGTAATTGTTGTTTTATTTAATTACGAAAGTCAGAAAATAATTAAAACTTACTAAAAAATATACACAAATTACTAAAAAATATGGTAATAAAATTAAAGAGAAAGATAACTGTATTCTTCGTTTCAAAATCAAATTTACATAACCCCTCCAAGGGTCCACCACTTTCTTATTCATGATAATTTTATTATTAGATTTTAGCTAGTACGGCTCGTATGCTTCTGCCGGACAAAAAGCTGGCAACCCATCTGCACAATCCCTCAAGCAGTCCGTAAGCTGGGAACTTCGACAGAAGACCCTGATGCCAGACCCGATCTAAAGCCTTAGCTATATCAAGGCTGACTGGGTAATTTGCAGAAAAAATGTACCTTTACTTAGTCCCAACTGTCTCAAAATTTACATACAAAATAATTCGTTACGTTCATAAAAAAAGTGTAACGAAACTGACAAATTATCAGTTTCGTTACATTTTTTTATGAACGTAACGAATTTTTTGGATGTTAATTTTGGGACAGTTGGGCCATTTTTTTATTCTACCAGACTCGATAGAGCTCATGATTCTGCATGCGACAGACTCAAAATATATATGAAATAAAATAAAAAAGTAAAGGTACATTTTTTCTGCAAATTACCCGACTGCCAATGCCTCAATGGGTAGTCACCACTCGTACTCGCGGCTAGGGGGCTTAACCAGCTTTGTATGAAAATGAAAACTTTTATGTTTAACGTGCTGTTTTTTTATGCCAATCGATTTCATTCCTATCCAGTATTAATAGTTTCGTAGGGGCCAACTAGCGGTAATGTACTAAAAAGCCACAAATTGAAGATGTTTTTTTTTCATACATTTACTATGGAGAATTTATTTTCATTTTTCTATCACGCCAATCAGCCATTACAGTAAAAGCATTCAAAATATCAAAAAATAGGGTTTCAAAGCAGTAAATATATGTAAAATTGTTCTTCAATTTGTGGCTTAAGTAGTAAGTTGGTCCCATAGAAACTATTAATACTGAACAGGAATGGGATCGATTGGCATAAAAAAATAGCATGTGAACAATAAAAAGTTTTCTTTTTCATGCAAAATGTATGGGGAAAGCTTTTCTCGATTTGTGACTTTTCTAGCTGGAATTTATTTTTGGTCTTATACAAGCTTTTGATCCTGGATAGGAATGGGATCAAATGGCATCAAAAAAAGAGTGTGTCAAAAATTACCTTTTTCTCGCAGCCTGTATGTTTTTTCTAAAATCTGTAAACGCGAATCTTCGTCAATTTGAAATCGAGGGAAGGTCTTTAAAGACCATTTTCGCGTAGCAGCACGGGATCTGGTAGCTGCCCTCACTGACCCAAAAAGAAAATCCATCCTGTATAGTTAATAATTTCATAATATTTTTTAACTACCTACCATATGAAGGCAATTTAATAAAATACACACTATAAAAATCGATTAAAACCAACTAATAAACGAAATAGATATAATTATGAAGTTATCAATATTTATTACAAAATCAATCAAAAAATTACAAATAATAAAGTAATTGATCCAAGAGCGACTCCATTGCTCTTATTTGCCATGTGATTTTGTAATGTCAGTTGAACGTAAGGTAAAATTTTATCATATCTTTCTCTTAATCTGTAATACAACCTTAACGATGTTAAATAATTCACGTTTATGAAATATTAATAAATGTATATAGACCTAAAGTACTTTTATTGCAATAACAAGACTTCAAACTATCTTACCAAATGCGATCCATGTGCATTGTCATTATTGGCAATTTTTGATTTCACATCGTTACCGGACTCTTACCCGCTTATTCATAAACGTGTTCTAATCCTTATGTAGTTAAATTATGTTTTGTTAGTTTCTAACAAACACAAACACAGCTATAACACTATAAATAAAAACAAACTTGCTGTCAGAAGATGTCGTATCCGCAAAGCATTTAAGTCATTTTTTGGTCAGGGTATTCATATTTATAACAAGTTACCCGTCGATGTTTTGAATATATCATTTCCCGCTCTTAAGAAATACTTCAAAAAAAACTTTAATGTCAAAGGGTTATTACAGGGTCGAGGACTATATGACAGACATATATGCATATGCATGGCCCAAACCAGAAACTATAAAATCATCTAGCATTTAGAGGACACAGTTCAGGTAAGAAGGCATATCAAACGTTTTGCGAAGCAGTCAGATTTGGATTTTATTTTATTTTTCATTTTAATTACACAATAGGCAGGCACATGTCTGTCTTTCAAGCTGTTTTGATATGCCTTTTTGAAGAACTACGCATTATTGTATATAGTATCTTTAATGTATTTGTATTACTGTTTTGAAAAAATAAGTCACGCCGAGTTTCTTGCCGGTAATAAGTAATACTTCTCGGGTCAGAGGTGTAGAGTTAGAACCGGTGGTAGTTTCTTTTTCTGTCTGACGTTCATAAGTGCATTGTAATGTGCCTAAATTGAAGAATAAATATCTTTTATCTTTTACTGTCAAATTGACAGATAAGGTCAAAAGATGATTTAGTTAAATGAGGTTTGAAGTAAGTTTATGAATATGTGGGTTAAGGTTTAACGCTTAAGTTGGTTTAATAATTATTTATTTTAAAATTTAAAATTACGTCAAATTTTGCTAAATACCTATTTGAAATACTGGAGAGATATTATTGTTTTGTTTCAATTATAATTCTTATTGAGAAAAAATATAATTTTAAACAAAAAAAGAACCGACTTCACTCCGGGTCCGCTATTTAAAGAGGAAGTGGCCGAGTTGCTGTAAAAAATAGTGAAATCACTATAGGCGTGCCTATAATAGTTGAAGAGTTCCCTCGATTTCTCCAGGATCCCATCATAAGATCCCGACTTGGTGACAATGGGACCATCTAGGGGTTATACCCGTTCGATTAAAAAAATGATTTTGAAAATCGGTTCACGATTCACGGAGATATCGAGTAACATACATACAAAAAAATACAAAAAATAAATTCAGTCCAATTGAGAACCTCCTCCTTACTTGAAGTCGGTTAAAAATAGGTGTTGTTTTAATATTAAGATAAATTATTGTTTTTTTTTTTTTCATTTATATAACTTATTGATAAAAAATAGGTGTCGTTTTAATATTTAAAGTCTCTCATAATAAAAACCTCATCAACATCAGCAGCATATATACGCCCCACTGCTAGTCAGAGGCCTTCTCTCAGAATGATAGAGCGTGCAGATTAGGACTTCACACACCTCATTGAACTGCTTCGTAAGTTTGGTGAAAAACGTTTTTACGAATTTAACAAACTTTGGGCGTACCTGTATTTAATTTGTTGAATGTCTTTCTGCATACTCAGAAACCCTACTATTATTGCAGTACATGTCACTACTCTTGCCTCAAGAGCCGTGCTTCGTCAGTACGTCTACGCGCTTTCCTTCTCTTGCCATTAATCACGCCGTTGTCGCTTCTGTGTATTTATTGTTATTGCTCTACGTTTTTGGTACTTGATTACAGAACTGCATGTTACGTTTAAAAATGTCAATTTTTTATTGCGTGCGAATGTAAACGAAATCAAATGAATATGATTGCGTCAAATTCCAAAAGTATTAAAATTTCCCTTTTAGTACAACGACAGTAAAAACATGAAAAACTACTTTCCGGGTGTCGCACCCTGGTGCGAATTTGATATTGGATTTAGTATTTTTTTCTACTTATTTACTCAATTTGCACCGAGTACAATACTTTCTCCAGACCCGCAATGGCCAAAATAATATTTTTTGTTATGTTGTTTTTTTTTACCTGTTCCGTAGCTTAAATTAATATAAGTAACACGTGCAAATTTAGATATACGTGTTTTAAAACGTACGCCAAATTACGCCGAGTACACCACTTTTCTCTTCGTAGTTATAACCATTACATTGTTTTCAACCGGTTTCACCCCTTTCCGGGGGGGTGAATTTAGTAGGGGTTGTATAAAGTTCGATTTTTAGCCCATACAAAACAATCCGAAGTGATTTTATTAGTCTTTAGAATTAGTTCCTGACTTTAGTGAAATTTGATCTAGTTTGACTAGACTAATACTTACTGCAAATAAGGTGCTATTCGCGTGCAGCCTATCCACATAGTTCGAGAAGCCGTCCCTCGCTATCCTGACTCTGAATCTCTCTGATAAAGGTTGCGCTCTCCTAGCATCATGAAGCCATAGTAAGAGTTCTGCTTCGTCACCGCCTGCTGTATGGCCGAAGTCCCTCATACTACATATGAGGTGGTGGCTTTGGACTGTGGTGGTGACGGTTAGGCTTGTGTTTGTGAGGGTTCCGGAGTTGAAGCTGCTGCCTGAGCCACCGGCGCGGCGGAGGGTCCCACGCCACTATAAACAAGAAATAACACGTACAGTCACCTGCAATAACATATTCAACCACGAAGGCCGGTAAAATATCTGACACAGTCTTATTTGTAGGGCCATATGAGCGTGTCACATATTTTTGCGGCCTTCGCTGTGCAAGATACTATTAAGTAAGGGGGGGGGGGAGGGGTGAATGTACTAAAACACAAAAAGTAAAAACGGCAACATTTTTATTTATTCATGTTGGCGCTTCTAGATGTTACGCATCTTATAGCGTCAACCGGAGACCAAGGCCTAATGATTACGGGTAGAAAAGATAAAGGATTCGTTTAAGGAGTCGCATTTAGATTTATGAATAAAACATTTATTTAACCTTTTGACCGCCGTACGTCAAAAATTGAACTTTTCAACTCTGTCATCATTTATGAAGGTGTCATTCACGCTGTCACTTTGTCTCATATATCAGACGACGGCGGTCAAAAGGTTAATATTAGTATCCGCGCGTATGCGTCCCCGTCACACTACATACACGATTTTATTGATATTAAATCACTATGATTGCCTTTATAAACAGGTTTTAGGGTGTAGCGCATTACGAGATCTAGCGAATAAATACAAAGAATGATGTATAATGTTAGCACATGTGTAGCTAACCTACGTGGGGTCGAGCACAAAGGGATTTATCCTTTCGTCTATGTACGCGTCCGTTGTAGTACCTATGAATACACAAGCGGTTCGCCGAGACAATATGTCTTAACAAATATTCATGATTTATGCTATTGCCAATCCCAATCTTTAGTCGCAACTCATTTACGACAAAAAGATATCGTTATGCTAGGCTACAGTCAAAAATAAATATTACTCATATAGGTGTTTAGAAACCACTTATCGTGTTCAAGAAAGTACATATTTGATCATACACTTCTGTACCACTTTGATTGTTGTTTTATTAATCGTTTAACCAACAACAAATGCAAAAACTTTGTAGAAATAAAGCTGTCACTAGAGATTTCTGTATCAAGTTGGCTGTATCTGTATGTATGTAATTATTACGTAGTAAATTAATTAAAGAATCCAGAATGATAACTGATCATACTTATTCACGACAGTTAGCCAGGAATATATTGGAATTTTTTAACCACAACTATAATAATACAATGCACAGTTTTAATACACAACGCACAACGAAGTCATTAAAATATGAATAAAGAAAAAAATTGGTAACAGCAGAGTCTTATCGCAAACAAACGATCTTTTCCTTTGAAGTTCGTTTCGTAAGTTTTGGTGATTTATAATAAGTCGTAGATTTGGGTTGGCGATTCTCTAAAAAAAAAGTAAACTACCCTTCGATATTTTACCCAAATTTATTTGTAGGTACTCAATATTTTCAGTGCTAAAAAAAGTTCTAATCCATGTCGACACAAAATATATGTTTACGCTTTTGCACCTTAATCCTTTGTAATAAGGTGCAAACATATCTTTAACATCGACTATACACTGCTCCGCGCCGCGGCACCAACTCCAGGTCCAGGTTCCTATATACAGGATGTAACAAAAATACTGGTGATCCGTTTAAGGGCATAATTGGTATTACGACTAAGAAAAAGTAGTAGAAAAAAATTTTGGACGCGAAGAAAAAAAAATTTTCTATGGGACAGGTGGTCCCAGTCGGCCGACCCTTCATACAAAACCAAAAACTTTTTTCGCGCGAAAAATTTTTTTTCTTACTTTTTCGTAATTAGAATACGATACCAAATATGCCCTTAAAAGGATCACCAGTATTTTTGTTACACCTTGTATAAGACAAGTGGACATGAACCAAGAGATACAAACCGCAGCGGCTCGCTCGGCACTGTCTACGTGTACTCTGTACAGTTCCACCAGACTCATGTCCTTCGGATCCACCGCCGCTGCCTCGCGCCGCGGCACCAACTCAAGACCCAGGTTCCTATATATAGGACAAGTAGACATGAACCAAGATATACAAACCGTAGCGGCTCGCGCGGCACTGTCTACGTGTACTCTGTACAGTTCCACCAGACTCATGTCCTTCGGATCCACCGCCACTGCCTCGCGCCGCGGCACCAACTCCAGACCCAGGTTCCTATATATAGGACAAGTAGACATGAACCAAGAGATACAAACCGCAGCGGCTCGCTCGGCACTGTCTACGTGTACTCTGTACAGTTCCACCAGACTCATGTCCTTCGGATCCACCGCCGCTGCCTCGCGCCGCGGCACCAACTCAAGACCCAGGTTCCTATATATAGGACAAGTAGACATGAACCAAGATATACAAACCGTAGCGGCTCGCGCGGCACTGTCTACGTGTACTCTGTACAGTTCCACCAGACTCATGTCCTTCGGATCCACCGCCGCTGCCTCGCGCCGCGGCACCAACTCCAGACCCAGGTTCCTATATATAGGACAAGTAGACATGAACCAAGAGATACAAACCGCAGCGGCTCGCTCGGCACTGTCTACGTGTATTTTGTACAGTTCCATCAGACTCATGTCCTCCGGATCCACCGCCGCTGCCCCGCGCCGCGGCACCAACTCCAGACCCAGGTTCCTATATACAGGACAAGTAGACATGAACCAAGAGATACAAACCGCAGCGGCTCGCTCGGCACTGTCTACGTGTACTTTATACAGTTCCATCAGACTCATGTCCTCCGGATCCACCGCCGCTGCCCCGCGCCGCGGCACCAACTCCAGACCCAGGTTCCTATATACAGGACAAGTAGACATGAACCAAGAGATACAAACCGCAGCGGCTCGCTCGGCACTGTCTACGTGTACTCTGTACAGTTCCACCAGACTCATGTCCTCCGGATCCACC
Source organism: Pammene fasciana (assembly GCA_911728535.1). Lineage (NCBI taxonomy): Eukaryota > Metazoa > Arthropoda > Insecta > Lepidoptera > Tortricidae > Pammene > Pammene fasciana. The sequence continues at coordinate 9,352,457 of OU452279.1, forward strand.
GCCGCTGCCCCGCGCCGCGGCACCAACTCCAGACCCAGGTTCCTATATACAGGACAAGTAGACATGAACCAAGAGATACAAACCGCAGCGGCTCGCTCGGCACTGTCTACGTGTACTTTGTACAGTTCCATCAGACTCATGTCCTCCGGATCCACCGCCGCTGCCCCGCGCCGCGGCACCAACTCCAGACCCAGGTTCCTATATACAGGACAAGTAGACATGAACCAAGAGATACAAACCGCAGCGGCTCGCTCGGCACTGTCTACGTGTACTCTGTACAGTTCCACCAGACTCATGTCCTCCGGGTCCACCGCCGCTGCTCCGCGCCGCGGCACCAACTCCAAGCCCAGCTTCCTATAACAAGAAGTACAAAGTTATAAGCATGCCCCGTAAATACAGGTCCTACAAATTACAAGGCTTATGATTACGCACAAATTGTAATACTTCATCAAATTTTGATGATGACCGCACAATGTCATAATCAAAATTTGATGAAGTATGTTAAAACGGGGGTAGAATGAAAAATAAGTAGTATCGTTTTACATATGACTAGGTACTTGCTGAAAGATAAAGAAATTATTTTAATATGTTACACTGATTGACATAGTATGTAAATCGTCAAGACAGTACCTACACTTGATTAACTATCTCATTTTACCATGCTCAATTTAGTCTCGCTAAAGCGGCCTTTCAATTAACTTATAAAGTCTAAGGAGAGAGGCCTTTAAACAACAAGGTAGGTAAATGTCGCAGATAAATATCCGACATAAAAAACACTTTTCAAACAAGTGGCTAATCTGAGACCTCTGCATTAAGGACTAGACTTCTGGTACAAAATTTATTTTTACCATATACGATTATTATTTTTATAAGTAGAACGAACAATTGCGTCCGTAATAGGCCATAAAATAAATTGAAAAATTATAAGCATTTTCCTGCATGTTGACATTGTTGACCCTTATCCGGTCCGTCAGCGTCAGACGTAGACGGTAGGGGTATGGAAGTGACAATCGAATGTCAATCTTACTCAAATACACTCGAGAGCAAAAGTTTCGGGTCACTAGCATGTTCTTGAATATCTCAAAAGATATTAATTTAAAATATTTAAGGTTTATGTTACTGACCCGAAATTTTTGCTCTCGAGTGTAAATGAAGACATTTGTTATCAGACAGACAGTTCGAGTGTGATAGAGAAATCGCCAGTGCACGGATAAGGGTTAAGGCATAATTTCTTGCTACCGTCGTTTTTGGCTTATTTTTACCGTGTTTATTAAGTTCTGTATCAATTGCAGATGCAATTGTTTACTTTTGGTAAAGACTAGATAGTAGGGTTTTGTCTCAGTACAAATGCGAAAAAAATTGTGCGCATCGAGAAAAAGTTGTGAATTTTTGACCATAGATAGAGTGAGCAAAGATGAATATTTTTAAGTATTGGCGGTCTGTAAAATTTTTGGACCTTCACGTCAAAATCAGGGGTCCCGTGCAATATGTTATTACTCTCTGGTTAAGACTGCTAGGGGTTGTTTGGTATCGTTTCCGTGTAAAACAGACATGCAGAATTCATTTCTGATATTAAAAATGTAAAATTTCGTATTAAAAAAAAAGTTGTGCCGCGAGGAAAAACACAATTTTATTTTAATTTTTTTAGAACGTCATATAACTAATATATATATATCCTTTATTTCAAATAATAAAAAATATTATAAAGAAGCATATTTAGTATATATTATAGAAACATTACATTATATACACCTTTAATACAAAAAACTTCTGGGTTTTTTTTTTACTTAAGTTTAGTAACGGAAAACAGACGTCGCGTCGTTTGAATTGTGACGGTTTTAGTTAGAGAGCCCACGACCAAAATTTTTGTCTCATAGCAATACGGCCAAAACCACATCAAATCGATAGATACGATTATCCTGAACTCGAAAATACCAATATCAGACATTTTCCGCGTAGCGTTTGATCTGACCGAATTTTCAAAATTGTCAAAGAATTTTACCGAACTGCATCATAGCAATATGTCTGATTTGCAGACTGTAGTTGAATGATACTTCTGAGATACCGGAAACATATTCTTCAGACGTTAGTGGTGTAGCGCAAACCCGTAAAATCACTTAAAAAAATTAAAAATGAGACAAAAAAAATGTCTCATAGCAATACGTCTGAAAATCTTTTATATTAGTAAATTTTGGTTATTTGATGCGAACAAAACAATTTTCAGACGAAAATGTGAACGCATTAAATTTTGAGACCGTTTTGAAAATGTTAACAAATTTTACCGATCGGTATCATAGCAATATGTCTGAAAATTGTTGGACATGATAAAATAAGTTGTCCACATGTGCAAAAAATTTATATCAGACAAATTAAGTGTAGCACCTTCTCTATCAGACAACTTTTCGATACTCAGATATCATTTAAAAATCGTATTGAGTTTTGAGAATCGTAAATACGTTGCGACCCTGAATTTATTAGATGATAATTGATAATTAACAAACTTATCTTTCGGTCATGGAACAGAAAAATATAGGGACGTAATAACACGAAGACATAACTGTGACTTCATCATAGGTATATGTCGCGGTCTCGTGCACACACATTTGTCGGGTTTGATCATTAATCAATCAAATCACAACTCGTAGTGGTTTATGTGTCGGTAATTGTCTTGAAAAACACGATGAACGCTACTCAACATTGGGATTAGGTACAATCTTTTTGTCACGGGATTACGTCCTTAAATTTTTAGGCCATGCTTTCGGCTTGCCCTATTTCAAAACCCTTACGCCACTGAACTAAGTGAGCGTCGTTCCAACGTTTAGAGCAGCTGCCGAGTGAGCTGTATAATAGTAAGAAAGGGGCAGGAGCGTAGGTAACACGCGAAAAGCCGTACCCGCCGCAGGAGCGTAACAAGCGCTAAGGCGTCGGCCAGGCGACTCCGAAACGTTATTTTCGTTTTTGGGAGTATATGCTACACTTAAAGTGTCTGAAAACAGGTTTTTGGTAATCCTGGCAGCAATACGAAAAGTTTGAAAAAAAATATATCCGTATTGCTATGATACAGGTCGGCTAAATTTGTTGACATTTTCAATAATGCGCTCAGGCTATATGCTACGCGCAAAATGTCTGAAAACAAACTTTTTCGTAATACAATTATAAAATCTATGTACATTTTCAATATCAGACGTATTGCTATAATACCGACTGCCTTTTTTTTTTGACACAGCAGAAATGGCCTCCCACGCAGTTGCTACACTTTCGACCGTTACTACACACCTAGTCAGGTTCAGAATCATATAATCTAACGATTTTATAGGGTTTTTGCCGTATTGCTATGAGACATGGTTTTGGTCGTGGGCTCTAGTACTATTTATGTTAAAGTAAAGGAGGAAAAATATGTTTTTATTTATTGTATTTTTTTATTTCTGCATTTTGTGAAGTTACTATGAATAAAATTTCTAATAACAAGCAATACATGCATTTTAAGGTCAATACGCTACGGATGTTTACATTCACATTGATTATCGATACTTACTATGGAGAAAACATATACACCACGAAGCAAACATTTTTTTCGCGTAGTTTTTGTATACTATAAGCCTAAAAATTGTATATATTTAGAAACTACATTCAATATGCTCCTTTATAATATTTTTTATTATTAGAAAAAAAAATGATATATATTAGTTATATGACGTTCTAAAAAAAATTAAAAATTGTGTTTTTCCTCGCCACACAACTTTTTGTTAAATAAGAAATTTTACATTTTTAATATCACAAATGAATTCCGCATGTCTGTTTTACACGGAAATGATACCACACAACCCCTAGCAGCCTTAACCATAGAGTAATAACGTATTTCACAGGACCCCTGATTTTGACGTGAAGGTCCAAAAATTTTACGGACTTCCAATACTAAAAAATATTTATCGTGGGCCATTCTATCCATGGTCAAAAATTCACAACTTTTTCTCGATGCGCACAATTTTTACAAATTCGAGCTCTGCTAAGAGACGTATGTATGAATGAATAGAATATTAAATTAATCATATAAACCCGAAAAGTTGATATGACCTACTCAACCTGCACGATGACAGTGTAGAAATATCTGCCAATTTGAGTCGCGAGTGTATTGGGAAACCAATGGTAAAGGTAATATAATATCCCCTTAACTTCTAGGCATAATAATTTTCGTATTAGTAATAAAAAATACGGAGTGTTATTCACTTGAGAAGCAAACGTGTCATCTGGGACATTCATTCACCGTGGTCTGGGAAACCCAAATGCACACAAGGAAAAGTAGGTCAGAATATCCTACCGACTTCTTACACTTAAATTATGTAGCTTTAAGTGCATTCCTTAAAAGGAAACTAGAATTACAAGCTTCAAAAGGCAATCATTTGAAAACAGTTCATAGTACGAATAAATAAACGACTCCATCGCTTTGCTCATTTAAAGAAACGTTATGCGTTGAATTTAAATTCGTATAAATGTAGCTTCGCGTCGGACAGCATTCAAATACCAATTTGATATGCAAAAGCGGTGTCGAAATTCTTTGTAAAAAAAACCGCAATGTAACCTGTCTACGAAAAGGCTGTGAGAGCGTAATGAATCACTCGACAAAGTCTCGAAGAATTATTAAACCGGATACCGCTTTAGGCTGGGCCAATAAAAAAGGGAGGGTAAATATTTAAACACTACGCTGATGGCTCATCTAATCGTATTTATCGCGAATATTGGTGATTCGTATCAGTGAAGTCAATTTTATGTCATGCCATGATACAAGTTTAGGTGTAAAATAATATTGATAATTTTACCCCGAATAAATAAAAAAAAAGAAAAAATATTTGGGGACAATCTTACACAAATCAACCTAACCCCAAACTAAGCAAAGCTTGTACTATGGGTGCTAGGCGACGATATACATACTTAGATATATAAATACATACTTAGAAAACATCCATAACTCAGGAACAAATATTTGAGATTTGCACACAAATAAATGGCCTTACCAGGATTCGTACCCGGGACCTCCAGCTTCGTAGGCAGGGTCACTACCAACTAGGCTATGGAGGCCGTTAAATAAGGATTATCGTAAGGGCCATTGTATGTTCAATATTTTGGATTTTGAAGTCATAACCTGTCACTCATATTAACGAGATGGTTTATATTTCTAGTCGATTTTATCGTTTTGAAATCAAGCGAAGTATCCTAATATCATCACAGGGTTTATCTACATAATAACTTAATAAAATATTAATTATTAAAATATGGGACAGTTTTTATTTTTACCTACACAAATCGAGATAGTCCCAAAATATTGGCCCAATAAGGCTTGTGTTCTGTTATTGGTACTAGGCGATGGCGATGATAAAGTGTGGGTATATATATAGTAGTCAATATACCATAGATACATACATTATTATACCTACAGAAAACAACTATAACTCATGAATGAACTTCTCACATCTCACTTAACTGGCTCCATGTTGGTAAAAGTCACCGGCAATATCTTCTTAATTCCTATACGAAGGCCGCAAAAATATGTGACACACTTTTGTAGGGTCATAAGAGCGTGTCACATATTTTTGCGGTCTTCGTGTAGGAAGATACTATTCCAGGTGACTGTACTTAATGCAAGCGCAAAAGGAAAATTCTTATTAGATGACTATAAAGACGTACGTGACATATTCCATACCTAAGGCATTATGCATCATTTTGCAGAACCCTGCAATATGCTGACTTCACCATGAGTAATCAGTAATCACACTACGTGTTTACAGGATTTTTTGTTTAAAATACTACATAGACTTTGTCTAATATAAAACCAGGTATTAAATTGAAAATACAACACACGTTTTTGGTGTCGAATATAGGCTTTATTTTAGTTTAGGTATTTAGGGAGTTATACCTACTATGAATGTAGGCAAAGCAGAAGCTTAATCAAAATATAGTTATTAGCAATATAGTTCGCAATATCTAATTCCCCTAATTTTTATCAATCTTCCCGTCCATCCTAGTATAAAAAGACTATGCGCCTAAAATTGCTAAGTAATTTATTTAAGAATAAGAAAAACTATTTTAAAGGCCAAATTAGAGGATAATCGGTCACGTAACCGCCGTTGTAGTTCGAGCTTTCAATCAAGTCGCGTATTGGTGAGCACAGCGATGAACCCTTCATTACTACATGCCAAAGCAAAACCTATCACGTAGGATTACAGTTCATTATAGACTGCTACATCAATGCATTTATGAGGTCGCTTCTACAGACGAATACCAGTCTTATACCTTTCACATTTAAACTAACATTTCAGTAGACCCTTTAATCGACCGCCTTTTACGAGAAATCGTGGAATTATTAAATGTGATTTCGAGAAAGGATGTTAAATAGTCATTTTACGGCCAGCCAATTTACTTTAAATTGGTTACAGCCTCGCGGAGACATTAAGACTGAGCACTAATTAGTGCTATCATGATTTCTTAATCATACAATCAAGGCGACAATTAATGAAGTAACGCGTTTGTTCCCACGTAAATAATCATGGAACAAAAACTAAGTAGATGACTCCTTTCGGCTGTCAGGTTACCAAATCTGGTCAATGACCTAAAGCAAAAAATTAACAGGTATTAACGAGGTTGTATTTTATAGATATAAGCAAATGTGCAGAACATCGAATTTCCATGAACACTAGACCGTGATGGGCGTTAAATATTTGCTAATTATGTGCTCCACTAACTTAGCTGTAGCCGTCGTTCATGCAAATATGACCGGAGATTGGAGTCTTTCCGTGTCGTCTAGACTCGCCAAACTGGAACTGTATCTGAGGCCATAATATATTTGGCCGAAATTTGAAGTCTTAATAATGATGATGCAACATTGAGGACTGGTGAATTCCAATGAATTCAATAAGTGTTCTTGCTTACTGATACGGACAGCAGGAAAATACATGCGGCTATGTAGAATTCAAGCACAAATTTAAGATTTAAATCCGTCACATAAGCGCACATTCTTGTTAAATTTTTTATCCCAGGGTATGACTAATACCTACTGAGATTAAGACTAATTGTCTCGTGGCTTGGAACCGATCGGTGTGCAACGGAAAGGTCGCCAAACCAGTTAGTCGAGCGACACTGGGATATGTCTGGCAAAGCTTGCGGCATACTTGCCAGTTGCCACCCAATCTAAGTAGTAGGTATATTATCTGAATGTGTACTTGAACTATTATGCCAACGCCACCATGACGAATGGGAATATTACCTACAAGACGACATCGAGAAGGCTAAACAGATGTCATATATTTAAGATAAAATGACTGTCTCTATTCCCTGAGTCTTCAGCTTTCCAGGTTAACGCCATACACCTTTAGGCCACCTGAGGCCAGTTTTATAAAGCTACAAGTTACAATTTTATTTACAAGCGGAAGTCTCTTTCTAACACATAGGGTTAGAAAGAGAGTTCCGCTTGTAAATTGCAACTTGTAGCTTTATAAAACTGGCCTCTGCTCACGTCGGAACCAAGCAGGGATTCTAGAATAGCGACAGAGATGATGCTGCCATCTTTCAATCTAGGAACAAAACAAATTACTTCGTGCAGTTAGAACTTCAACGGCGCATATAAAAAGATTTATTACGTCACTCTGGGCGCTAAGTGAGATTTACCGCCCTAGGGCGCTGCGGAAAATCTCACTTCACACCCAGGAGAAGACGTAAAATTATGTACGCACCACGGGCGGTAATAAGGAAGACCTCAGATCGCTTGTTTAGGGCCCTTAATCTTACCTTCGCTTCTTCTTATCTGAATCTTACCTTCGGTTCGGGCCACAAATGCCAGCGATCTGAGCCCTTCTTTATTTTACCGCCCTAGGTACTATTAACTCTTTCCGTGGCGAAAACACGCCATGTGTTCATGCTGTAAAGGGTTTAGGGAGCTTGTCACTGACAGAAATAATTTGATTTTTTGCCAGTTTAACAAGAAGAGTTTAAAAAATACTGAGTGCATATGAAAAGATTTATCAGATAGGGCGTAGATTTCAGAATTTTATCTCCAGACAGCTATCTACAGTTAGGTGTTTGGTCTAATTGCTGTACATATGTTACGATGGAGCTGCTGGATGGGGTATTCTTTTTATGACTCTGGTTGGTAGGTAGGTATATTTTTCTTGTGTTTATTTTAATTTGGTTTTATTTATAATTCTAATTTAGGTTTATATAGGTAATTTTGTAAGTATATTTATACATATTGTAATTATTATAAAACACAGTTACGATCAATTTCACGATAATATATGCTTATGAGGTGTTGCTAATCAAGTGATCATCATCGTAAAATCAGTTTTACGATTTTTTGTACGCAGTGAATCAGCGACTTGTCAACATTAAACACTTTATTAATAATAGGTGCTACAAACGTAAATGTTTTCAAAACAAATTTTGAGAATTTTAGAACGATTAGAAAGAGATTTGAGCCGGCCAATAATTCTTTAAACCTGGTCTAGCCAGTTTTGCTCAACATCATATTAACATCTGTTATTTTAGGTATTTGTCTATTTATTGTGTAGGCGAGGAGTAAAACCCGGCTGAAAAATAAATGGAACGTAGATAATTTTTTTAAATATTTGCCCACAAAGGGACAAGGTGGGCAAGGTGTACTTAGTTCAATAGTGCATCGGATTTTGTTACTCGTAGTGATAAAATGCGAATGTTGCAAATTTTCGGCTCAACTAATGAATATAAATAATAATGAAAGGGAATATGGCAACGCCATGTATTAAGCACACCCCGAACCTTACTTGGGAGAACTTTTAAAATAAAGAACGCAGTTCTCGTAAATCTCAGATTTTTTGTATATGAGATCGGATGTCTAATTGTCAATCCAATCACATGGTTCCTCGCGTCCTTATTTCATTTCCATTTCTATAAAAAAATTTTTGAAAAGAACGGGATATATCATTTCATCAATTAGCAGATCATCTAGTACGTAAGATAGAAGTCAAACGGCTCTTCGGGACAATCAATAGCCCAGGGCAATTACAAGTCTTAAAACCGGTAATCATAGTCTCATCTAAAAAATGGCATAATGAAACTTCCGACATATTGCTCGTGGAGAAAACGCAAGTACGGTGCGCAGCGCGGCCCAACGCTCGACAGAACTGGTTCACTAAGAGCTACCGACTACTGTACTACGGCTTGGTTTAAGACAGAGCGCGAGCGACGGTCGCGAGGCGCGAGCGACAGGGACAGATATAGGTGCGCATACGCAAGTTCGGTAGTGAAAAGGCAGGAGGCCGGCGGACCGATTGCACTGATCCCCCAGTCAGTGTCTCGACCCGCGTGCAGCTGGTGTGCGAGCCAGCCGCCCGGACCACCCGTTATACTTAACACATTTTAAATCGTTCCATTATGAAATACTACGAATCAAACCAACCAGTGTTCAATTAATATGAGAACGTGCTATTGAAATCAAATGTGAGACCGTATTTTAGTGTTGTGGTTAGACTATTAACGTGAAATTGTAAGTTTTGAGAAACCGGAGGTGGCGCTAGAAAAATAACTGTTAGGTTTAAAACAGGTAAGTTGTGTCACAAAAGCTTGGTTTTAGGGACGGATCGAGACGCGTAGCTCCTGTCTTCGATGCGAGGAATGCAGTTTGACAGCATAATGGACATATGCGGGAACAAAAGCCTTGTGCATAGTCATCCCTGGTCTTTTTTTTCGCTCGCTTTCTTGTGTTTGAGGAATGTTGTACGACAGTGAGTAATATGGAGCCGAATAGCAATACGAAGCGTATATGAGGTGATAGAAGTTATGCTGCAAAATGAGCATAATCTGACGTGTCAGGATGAAATTTCTCGCAGGTAGCGCCGCTGTCCCCATTTACCTGTGCGGCGAGCAAAGGGGAAGGGACGAAGCTCCCTTTACCGGGAATATTTGTTTGTATAGAATAGACAAAGCAACTCTTAACTTTAGAGTAAGTAATGAATGTGTTTCACACCTTGGCCGAGAAAATCATAAAACCAAGAGCATTGTTCTCATAAAAAGGGAGGTTAGACACAAAACTAGCTTCTCACGTCGACAATTATCGAAAAATCGCCCACATGCCTCGGAAACAGGTAGACACTCGAATTTGTGGCAGCATGTGAATTGTCACGGTCCACGGGTCTTTATTGAAGATGTTCCGGCCAAGGACAGGCTAAATAACGCATAAACTGGACATTGTTCAGTACCTGCCCATTCACAGCCGACCAACCGTACCTATAGGCTATAGAAATCAATGGATTCAATATGCAAAGATGAAGTAAAGAAACACAACTACCTACACACGAAATACTCGAACGTAATATCGCAATAAAGCTTACTTATCTCTAAAAACTGGGTTCTATTTGTTGTTCTTAATTAAAGATCATTAGAAGATTTTACTATCTTCGCTTCAAGGGTGATCATACAACAATTTTATGTCAAGGCAAATATAAAGTTTACTTTCTAACAAGAAAATAAACTGGTGGCAAAAAAAAACATAAAAATCTTTAGATATTCTAGACACCTAACTAATCAATCGTCCCCTACTTTTGTACTAAAAGGTACAGGTTTTTTTTTCACGTTGGAGTTAGAATGTAAACCAAACTAACTATAGGTAGGTAAGTGGCTTTTTGATAAAAAAAATAATTATCAATATTTGACAGTTTTGTAAAAAGTTATGTGGAGTGTTTGTTAAGCCTATGTGTTCAAGCTAAGTATAGTCTCGAAAACCTGCATTTCGAGCAGCAACACATTTAAATTTCAAATGACAACCAGTGGCGTAGGAATTCATTCCCACCGCGCGGTGTACCTACGAGGTTCTCATTGCTCTGGACAAAGCATCTTTAACAGGTCACAGTCATTGGACTCATGTCACGGAGCTTGCACCACGCTACCTGCATAACCAATTACTCGGGCGCCTGGTGATAAGCCATCGTTAACATTTTAACAACCTAATTTTACCCACGAATTCGCGGTTTGGTATTCAATCAGGTAACTTTCGTGGTATTTACTCGTCATATCGTAGCTGGGTAAGTGCGGGTCTCATCGATAATGGTAAGTGAGCTGATAAGACCCTGCTCATTCCGTACTCAGCACATGCGATATCAATTAACCCGCATGCTCCACAATGCGTGCGTTTGTTTACAACCTTAACCAACTTTGACCTTAACTTGATAGCAATTATCTTTTTCATGATAGGTACCTACGCTGTAAAATCTTGTTTGGTTTTGTAATTTCATATAAGTCTATATGAAGCCGTATGATGTGGTTTATGATTGACTGAGCACCCAATCTCCTTGTATGGCACAAGCTTCTTTGAGCTATCGTAACCGCAGAGTACTTATCTATCATTTCTGTATAGTTCCATATATGTACTGTACGTAAGCCTATGACGAAAAACAGGCGGATTCCGAACGTAACAACAACGGATGCGTTAGAATCGATATCGGGTTAGCTTATCTTAAACATGACTATGAAAGGCACCAGTACCAGTACAGAGTTCCCATATGAAGCGTGTGATACTGGACGCACGTGATTTTTTTACGAGGTAAACAATGAGGGAGTAACCGGAAGAAGCCTACGCCGGCAACACAGTTAATTGTAGTCGACGTCACCGCCTGCGACTGCGACCCCAGTCGAGCGAAGCGTCATGTTGCCACTGCCTTCAAAACTTGATGATAGTAAAAACGTGCTTAAGCAAAGAGATTAAAGGCGTGATCGTGATCACAGTTACGCATGCATTTCAACAGATTTGTCACTTCTCTATTCACTTGGAACGCGCAAATCTCCAGGTTGCTCAATAATTTCAACCGACCTCGTCGTTCCTGTCATTAGTCACGCTTTTACCGCTCTCTTATTAAGCCTGCAGCTTAAATAGCCCGTTATTGTCCGAGGGGTATCGATATTGTGTTTTGTCGGCGACTGACTCCGAGATTCTTTTCCCACGTACGGGTTGTCCATATTGTGTGAGACTGTGTAGACGTGTGATGCTCGGTCGGACGCTCTCATCTGCCGCAATTAGTGTCCATTCAGCGGCGAGTCGACGCGTGCCGGCGCTCTTATATAAGTACAGCAGCTGATTACTTTTAACTGGTTATCATTTTGTTAAGTCAGCAATAAGTATGTGGGTTGCTTCCAGCCCGAATATGCTCTAAGAATATAAGTTTATATTTAAACGCGAATAAGTTGTTGATATTATACATTATAGACGCTTATCGCAAAATGCTGCGGACTGTGAAAGAGAAGTAGTAAAGATTTGATAGGCTTTGGTGCAATAAATATGCTACGAGCGACAAAGCAGGTTCAGGGATGGATCCCACCGGCATCGGCAGCGAGTGCGCCTGTGCCTGTCATAAACGAAGGAATGCTCCCGCACCCCGCGCCCGCGCTGCGCCCGCCCTGTGGCCCTATTATCGGTCACCGCGTTAGCAAACAATGTTCATTTAGGACATGTCACTCCGTCGATATATTCAAAAACATTTTCTCGACTAAATTGTCTAGGTAAAATAAACTGTTGCAATTTTTTTCTGGTATTGGACTTGTGGTTAAGCTGACTGATTCAGCGGACTGTGAAGAATTTCCGAAAACTAATCGATTGGCAGATCGCGCCGTGCGAATCGGGCAACGTTTGTCGCCGTGCAAACTGGTTTCCGCGTAAAATTCGCGTTGCCACGCGGTGCATCAGCACAGGGTCAGGGGAGTAAGGAGGGATGAGGGGGAGGGGGCGGTTGGAAACGCAGGAGGCGCATGAGCAGCGGCCGGTCGACGACCCGCCGCATGCCCTGCGCCAGCGCAACATTCGCCTCTACCGCCGACTATTCTAACACGAACACGACCACGACGTTGGCGAAATTCTTTACAGGTACTACTGGCATTACCGTCCTGGCTACAGCTACCAAAACTTGCCTTCAATTCAAACCTCATACTTAGAGACAAAACATAATTTTAATTAAGTCGCAAAAAAATATACTTAACGGCAAGGTCACTAAATCTGATAAAGTTATTTGTTACTGATGATTATTTCCTACCACTCGCTACCACGCTTACGCAAGACATTTAATTATAATCATATTCCGTAACAAGGCGACCAATGATATTCAATTTCAATTGTCTATTAGCCTTTGCCCCCTAGTAAACGACCTAAATAGTATAAAGTGCTGGCATGCGATACGGCCCAGGACTAGGCTCGACATGCCAAGGTTGGAACCATTAAACACAAATTGTCTCGTAGACGCATTCATTTATGAGCTTATCTCAGTAGTAAGACAAGAAGACGTAACGGGCGGATTCTAAATAAGTAATGATCGAAATGATGATGCTTAAGGTGTTCGGGCCGGGCCGAAAATATTAGTTTATAAAAAGAGATAGACCCCGAGCGCCTAATGCGAAGCGTGGGCGAGAGGTAGCCGCATCGTTAAATAATGCTGAGAGGTCATTGATTGGGAGACGGAGACGGCCGTGGTTGCTGCACCTATATGAGCTACAACTACATTCAAACTGTTACTTACGATTTCTAATAGACTTTTGTTTTTATGCCCTAATGTTTATAACAATAAACAAATTATTTTTTTAGAATAGAAAGTAGAATGTAAGATCAAGCTAAAAATTGATGTTAAACGCTACACAGCTGTTTAACACATTGATCCCAATCAAATCGGACAGAGTAAAATTTACCGTTTAAAGTTCTAATTTAGTATGGGTAGCGCATGGCACTTGTCACGAAGAAGCTATACCAGCGTGGATGTATTTATAGTCCCTTTTACAACTGTATTTGTTTATATCATTTGTTACACCATGTTTCAAGATGACTTTTAAAGGAGTTTCATTACTGTGATCATAATTATTTTATTTTCTTCTGAGAATAATTTACAAACAAACAAGAATTCTGTTAATTACAACTAATTCTCTATTTTTCTTCGCAACTAAGATCTAATGAGGGTTTAATTTTTTTTTATTTGTTATTGGCTGGTGACATTATTATTCAATTAAGTTTAAATTCGGCTAAACCTAAAAAGAAATCCATCCTTTAATTCGGATTAATCATCAGTACAACTATATTTAAGATTTAGTTCCCATCACATTTCTTAAATCCTGATACCTACTCCTTAGTATAATATGGTTACCTTGGTAAATACTTTTATTAATATATTTTTTTATTGTTTCAGCTAAACCAAGATGGCGGTGTTCGGAATGGTGTCCGCGGTGGCGGGCTTCGTAAAAGTCCGTTACCTAATCGACAAGGCCGTGATCGACAACATGGTGTTCAGGATGCACTATCGCATCACATCCGCCATGCTGTTCCTGTTTTGTATACTCGTCACAGCTAATAACCTGATTGGTGAGTTGCATTTGTACATACGCCTGATTAGACTAAATCGTAGGTTTTAAAGTGGGTTGAGCGTCACATAGGGACTAGGTAGATAGGACCCCAACATGTAGGGTTCGTCAGTAAAACGCTTGGGAATTTTTGACCTAGTTTGGAAACTAGGGGTCGGTTCCAGATTCGAATTCTAGCGAGTGTTTTTATTCTGTATTGATCACAAGTATTTGTCTTTAATTTAGCCTGGCTCTTCGAGACTAGATCTGTTCGTGGAAGATTCCTGTAATATTAATTTTCCTTTGTTGAACCTATTTTAACCAAACAGCTACAATTACTCGTGCTTTTAAACGGCCCGGTAACCTAAATGAGGTAGACAGACGTTAAAACAGTTACATTTTAACCAACACCTACGAAACCGCGAGAGTACCTAAAACAAACAATAAAGGGAATAATGTGAAAGTAGAAACGCCTGATGCTTCAGCAACATTACTTTCGCAACAACCAGACATACAGTGAAAGTAATCAATATTCCTTTAACACAAATCGCAAATCTGTTGACCCGATGAACTAGACATACAACAAAGAATCCGCTCATGAAAGATAACAGTCCGTTGTAACATGAGTCATTTTCAGGTCATTCAGTAGCGCGGAAACGTAGTACGCAACAGTTACCCAAATTGATACGTCATCGACAAATTGCTTGTACAAACAAAACATGGCCGTTCGAATGTGTTCAGAGTCACTGAAGCGAATCGGGTCAGTGAACTGCATCTAGTTAAGGATTTGTCGTGCACCAGCTCAGGTAGCAAGTGCTATTGTTTTGAATTACCGTGACAGTGTAGCTAAGTGCGGAAACTTGAGATCATCATTCACTGCAGCAAAGGATTCCATCGTAAATTAATGACAATCTTCCCGGCAATTATGAAACTATTCCCTTCATTAATATTAATGAGATGATGTCTTTGTTTGTTAATGATAACAATCGTAAGCATAATCAGCACACGATGTAGAAACACAGTTGGCTTGCAAATACAATGGCTTGTTTGTAACTTAAGGACTTTTCAATGAAACGAAACTCAAAATAAGCGCAGAAAGCAGAAAGTTTACAATAAAGAAAATTTTGATCAAGAACTAACAGCCTCTTTTACCGTTTGAGATGTTATGATATTCAATTTCACAAAAGGGCAATCCTAGAATAGGAAACTAATATATGCCCCGAGTATAATTAATTTATTAAGTTTTTAACGATATGTAATTAAACGGTGTTCTGCCTTTTGACCGAAAATTGTATTGCCGAATTTCACTTTCCAACCAACTTTTGCAGAAGCTTCCTTTCGCCAACAACCATTTCATTTCCCAACGCCATAAGTTGGGAAATGAAAATTACCTACTAGATTGGGTTAGGTTAGGTTGGCTTATGTAAAGTTGGAAAATGAAGTTCGGCCAAATGAAACTTCTGCGAAAAGTGAAATTCGGCAATAAATTCGGTGAAATGGCAGAGAACCGTAATAAACAGTAAAACTAAATATATTACCTATTAATATTGTCATAATGTTACTTAGAAGATAAGTTCGTATTAATATTTCAAAGCTTCTCAAGTTGAAGTGGATTCCCTCTATCAGTTAGCTACCAATAATTAGAGGCTGATGGTAACGGCGCAGTGAAGTGGCAACAAAGGGAACTCGAGCATACATACTAGTGTTTATGATCGCGTTATCGCACGCCCCTCGTTCGGATGTAAACAGATTCGGTAATAGCCACTTGTGAAATACTATATTGTCGTGTTATTGTTTCTTTAACATGTTACAGCGTGTATAAGTACCTACTTACTTGGTGCTCTTATGAATTATGATATTTATGGCAGTCTTATAAGATTGCTTGAAACCCTTGAAAATAAAATAAGATCATTATCACTTTTACGGCACAGTTACCCACTACTTAAAGTTTACCCACTCATTTTTCAGCCGAATGTCCTATTACAGAAAAACAATAAAATAGCTTCTACCAAGACTGTTACCGTGTAGGTAAAAAAGTAGACACAAATAGTTTCATAGATATTTAAACTAAGCAATTCAAAAGTTACAATTAAATAATTACCTAATTCAGCAAATTGCAGGAATTAGCCGTGCAATTTAAAATGATAACAGACTTGCTATCCGTAATTTGACTCTTAAGTGACTGTTAATTAACCTAGCTTCTTGAATTGACTTCATCCACTGCAAGATTAAGTGCTTCTAGCAACACTAAGAGACACACGAGACAGGATTTTTTTAGGTGGTACTAATAAATTATACCTTAATTTAATATTAAGCGACTTCTCATGATCTGATTCGATCGAGACTTACTGTTATCTGAGGACGACACATTCCTACTACATCTATGTCTACTTATCTCTTCTTCCTAGTGTTTATCCCGGCTTGGGGTCCGCTTGACAACCTAATCCCATGAATTGGCATAGACACTAGTTTTTACGAAAGCGACTGCCATCAGACCTTCCAACCCAGAAGGGAAACTAGGCCTTTTTTGGGATTAGGTCCGGTTTCCTTACGATGTTTTCCTTCACCGAAAAGCGACTGGTAAATATCAAATGATATTCCGTACATAAGTTCCGAAAAACTGAGTGGTACGAGCCGGGGTTTGAACCCGAGACCTCCGGATTGAAAGTCGGACGTCTTACCGCAAGGCTACCAGCGCTTCACATCTATGTCTACTTATATTTAAATATTTTAAATATGTATTACATTAATTAGTTAATAAATGTCAAGGTGTATATAGCAATATAATAGGCTAGAGGTAAACATAAAGTTAAATTATAAACCTACTTATTTTAAAAGTCTGCAAACTATCTTATTAAATCACTAACCTACTTGTGCAACATAAATAAAACGCTAACGATCACATTTATAACGACAGTTGGCGATTTCTTTTAAAGGCAATGCTGCGTTTTATATCTGCACTAAAATGCCAACTGCATTACCCGGTTGCTAAGCCGATGTTTAGAATACATAGCCTTTGCAAGATAGAAACGTTTTAGTTCGTGATCTCTGCGCATAACACGATTAGGTATAAACATGCCCGTTTGTGCTTCAGGTGGTAATAATCAAAACAATTGATATCAAGTGCGTCAGCCGTTGCTAGGTCGCCTAGATTAGACTGGTTGAATTGCCAATTAAGCAAAACTGAACGATCTGTTTTGTTGTCATCAATATGTGTAATGATAAAGATAACAAAATTTCTAATTTAAAACTTCTCTTGTATATAATTGTAATAAAAAGGCCGATCACCGGGTAATTTACGATACTTTGAAGTTTTCAATCCGCTGCGGCTGCAGTAAAAAGAATAAGATGTTTGAAAATAAATGTATGAATATTTAAATTCATAACATCTGAAAGAGGTTCTTGTCAAAAACTAACAATGCAGATGTTGCAACGTTCAACATTAAAACAATAATTATGTCCATCCATTGTTACCTTACCTACCTCATCAGGGTAGCAGTTTCACAAATGAATATTATTTCATGAGTTGCAAAATTATATAGATACTTGCAAGAACGAATTAAAACCAAGATTTCCTGTTCCTTTAAACGCAAATAGGTTACGTCATATTCTAATTAATGGATAAAAACTTTAAGAGTCAATAGTTACTCTATTAAAATTACTACCTTCCTCATATAACATATGCCTAATAATGTCTTACCTTAACTGTACTGTTTAGTCATAGGTTTTTACGATGAATAAGATCCATAAGAATATTTAAAATTGTCAATCATACCGGGAAATTGACAATGATGATGATGCTCACAATGAAACCATTGACGCGTATATAACCCAACGTCAAAATCTTTTCCGAGCATGTAATTATAGGAAAATAAAACGTATTCGTAGGTTACGTAATAGTATTTCCTGACACCTAACAACTGATAGGTACACATACTTACAGCTATTTATCATCATTTAAACTTATAAGATTAGCGAAGAGTCGACAATCGTTCAAGGGTCAGTTTTGACTGTGTAGACTATTATGAGATTTAGGTATGAGTAGTCAAAAAGTACGTGTTTCCAACACACTAATAATTAGTTTCAAACAGTTGACAGGTAGGTAGGTACCTACATGGGTATTTGTAATGATGAAGTCGCCAATAAAATTTCATACGTTGCAATGTTCCATGACCCAGTAACAAGCATGCAGCTGTGCAACCTGCGAGCGGTCACCTACGGCCATTAAAGCCCCTTATCTCGAGTTTTATGTACACAGACGAAGCAATTACCATAACAAGAATAACCTGAATCGATTGTAGAGTACAAGAGGGATGTTTTGCTATTGGAAACATATTGTAAAGTGGAACAAGTCTGGTTGGTAAGCTTGTTATACAGACGTTTTAAGAACCAAGATCCGTACAGTACGGATTGGACAATGGTCTTACCTACGTAGTACGGACCGTACTACGTAGGCAAGATCGTCAATGAGTGTATATTGTGAAGTAAGCTTGGCTTTACTCGGGCTTGGCTCGGGCTAAACTAATAACTCTAATAAGAGTTAACTATTATTAATATATTATATAATAAACTGAAATTAAGGATGTGGGACTAGATTACGATGTGGGTACGTCGTAAAATGTTGATATCGACGACTTCGAAATTTTAGCTTGAACTACCTTTTTGTCGTAATCATTATCAGAATTTCCGTACTTTCGATATCACATTACTTTGAGGAAACTTAGAAAATTATTACTTACTTAAACAATTTCCTAGAACCCAAACATGACATATTAGCTTGCCGTTCAAATCAATGCACGTGTAGTCTTGAAATCTAAGCCAGATCA
The DNA here is from genome assembly GCA_911728535.1 of Pammene fasciana. NCBI lineage: Eukaryota > Metazoa > Arthropoda > Insecta > Lepidoptera > Tortricidae > Pammene > Pammene fasciana. The sequence continues at coordinate 9,371,614 of OU452279.1, forward strand.
TATACGATTCCAATTCAACGGTAAGATTAGACGATTACTTCTAATTTTATTACTGGTCGATAAGATAGGTATCATATACAAAGAAATATAGTTACTAAAACTGTGCAAAATATTAGAATTACTAATTTTACTAAATGGCGCTGCATACCCTTTACTTACTAAGTACATTAAACCTTTACTTAGTCAAGCGCTAAAATTTTACAATCTAATATCTGTCAAACGGGGTGACTTTGAAATATTTATTTATATGACAAAGTGCTGGTTTTTTAACCGACTTCAAAAAAGGAAGAGGTTCTCAATTCGACTGAATTTTTTTTTATCATTTTTTTTGTATGTATGTTACTCGATATCTCCGTGAATCGTGAACCGATTTTCAAAAATTTAATCGAACAGGTATAACCCTTAGATGGTCCCATTGTCACCAAGTCTGGGTCTGATAATGGGATCCTGGAGAAATCGAGGGAACTCTTCAACTTTTATAGGCACACCTATAGTGATTTCACTATTTTTTACAGCAACTCGGCCACTTCCTCTTGGAATAGCGGATCCTAAGTGAAGTCGGTTCTTTTTTGTTTATATTATAATACATATTTTTACGTCTTGACATCTGGTAATCTGAACTGATTCTTCTATAACTTAACCAAAATAAATAAAATACAGTAAGTACATTATAAATAATGCTGCATGCTTTTATTATATACCCCTTTCAAATATATCAAAGTAGGTCCAAAACGCCGCCGGTCATCCACTTCTATAGTAATAAGCAGGCTAAGCACTAATACATATTTTGCACTACTTTACTTGCCATCTAATTAAGTTTTTGTCTACGATAGGTATCTAACCTACACCGACATGCCAGGTTAGCATCGATTCAATTCGACACTATCAATTTCCTCCATACAATAACTGTTTATAAACCTAACTATTATCTCCTAATGATGATAAGCTTCACTTTCAGCGTAACACCGAAGTCAAGCACGCCGGATAATAAATAGCAAGCGCTGATGATAAATGCTCTAACTAATGCCCTAAATGCTCGTTATTGCTCAATCAACGCGAGCGAGTCGGTCAAATTCACACCTAGGCTGTTATTAGTGACTCATGTTTGAGCCAAGACATTGTAAGATTTTCTTTGTTTAAATTATAATTGATGTTTTATTACACCAGTTTCCTGAGGTTTTATATCCAGAAATGGCAGACAGGTTAGGTTAGCAACCGCTACGACAACTTTCTGTAGACAGCGATATCTATAAAAACGTTTATAGCTTCGGTAGCGGAGCTGAGAACCAGTAAGATCAATGAACTCTTAGCAAACTATAAAGCTTAATAAGGTCTAGGAAGTTGCTTTAAAAGACATATGGACGAGTTTAGTGAAAGGGTTCACTTTGTTGATTCAAAGGTACATTATCATTTAAATGGATACTTCATTTTTTCACTAATAGATAGCGTATATTGTTGAGTTTAAGGAAGTACTAATAACTCCATACCGACAAAGTGGAACTTTTTTCAATACGCTTGAAAAATTTGTTTTGTGTATTTATGAAACACAAATGCAAGCCAAATGTATACAAAACAGCGCCATAAAAATGCTTGCCGTACGACCTCGTAAATATCGGTCACTATCAGTCGCTCAGTCGCCGGAGGGCGACGCGAAGAACCCACATGTTGCGCACATTTATCATCGTCGATGTGGCATTTAACTTCAACTCGCGACTTGACACCATTCTCGGAAAACTGACGCGGTAAACTTAATTTCAATTAAACTGTACGTATGCAGGCGTTACTGGTTACCTCGTTGTTAATCACAAAGTGAACCGTGTCTAAGCATTTGAAATGAAATGACATATCCAAACTTCTATCAAGAATATTACTCTTAATTGTGTAATCTGCTCCACGGATGCCGCGGCTAAGGATAAAATACTAGTATCTGAGCAACCCAAAATCAAAACGGAATAGCAATTGCAGCTAAGCATGTTCGGTTTCCAGCCGATTGGACATAAAGTATATTTATAAATTTACGTGCATTCTATAAATACCATGGTAACCCCTGGCGGGCAAGGTGATCAAGTCACGGGCGCAATTGTGACGGCAGGGGCAGCTGCTGTCATTACAGTATTACTACCATCCGCTAGCGCTAGTCCAATGTCGAGGTCGAGGGATATAATAATTGCAAACACTATTACACTGTCGGAAATACAAGCGACTATCTTAATATGTTGTACTATCTTCTGCTCGAGACTTTATCGGCGTATATAATAGAATGAGTATAAAAACGCCCAAAATAAGCTGAAACAATGTCCAAACATTGAACTGACATAGTCAACTCCTCCTTCCTTTTCACTGGATCAATGGCGCGATAAGAGCAATACTTTTGCGGCTTTTGCCTTCACCGGGACTCAAACTATCTCCATACTCGTACTTAATTTCAAATAGGTTCAGCGGTTTAAGCTCGAAGAGGTAACAGACGAACAGAATAAATTGCGCGTAATATAATATTAGTAGGGATTTTAACAACTATTTTCTTAAAGAGACAAATTGGCTATTCTTCAACCGATGTTAAACGGCTTGCAACTATGAAGATTGTAAGGAAAAGCCATCTCATGGCGTCATTGAATGACCTAACCGCGTTTTGTACGAGTATTTTCCAGTTAAAAGTGTGACATTTTTTAAATGTAATTTCTACTTACACCTTCATATTTACAGTGTTGTGTTTGTGTGTACCTACTACATAGGAGTATAATAAAGTTCGAAAGTTGCATGGGTAAATAATACCTAATGTTACATATATTTTTACCCAGCCGCCCGTAAAGATTGACCGATTAAATACGCGCATTACTTATATTAAATACCTATCCAGCGCCAAGCAATTTTAAGTAATTTACAAGATACACGATTAAATAAACACCTCCATCATAATTGTACAATGTCGAGGTCGCCGGACATAATAATTGCAATTTTATACAGGCTTTAAGAATCCATTTAAGAGAAGTGTGACGACTTCTATTAATATTCTATGATGATGCCATAGTTTGTGTTAAAGTTCACATACATTGTTAACTGCTTGAAGCATAAAAGGAGCTACCTTTAGAAACGTCTGGTCTTTGTTAAATCATGAAACCTATGGTTTTCTTCCTGTCCATATAAGTAAACCCTCGTTTAAATTTTAGTTGTACTATCCTGCCTGCTTGCCGAAAAAGGTTGACAGAGCTTTCAGCTGTTCTTTGTTATTGTTTAGCCACGAAATGCAGGTGTGTTACCTACTTCCTTTTAGGCAGGACTGAACATTTACTTTGTGTGTCTACTGACCTGTTTGTCTAGTGGCTGCGACCCTGAGTATTCGTTGGATCTAGATCTGACCTTTATTAAGTGGCATAACGAGTCATAAGACGTTACGTCGTACAATGTGCTGTGACCCACATTATGTAATTACAATAACTAACGTCGTTAGCCACTTTGACGTCGGGTAAATTATTTGTTTGGAAGATATCCTTATTTATATGACACTTTAATTACCTACGGGACGGGCTAATATACTTACTATTATAATACAATTATACATAATTATACGTTCCCATATTTTAGGCAAATTTTAAGCTAACGCGTCCACGCCTAACCGCGAACTACTTCGTTCGTCGAATCGTTATTTGCATCTCTATCGCTCTTGCATTTTCGAAAGAGAGTGATGCTCTATCGCTCTTACATTTTCGAAATAGACGATATTATACACAGGGTTAGAAAGAGACTTCCGTTTGTAAATTGTCACTTGTTGCTTTATTAAATAGGCCACGGGTCTGGTGAACGGGATCCATTTACAAAAGACACGGGAATTAGGTTTACGTAGTTTGTGCAGCACGTTTGCAGTGCAAGCGTTTCACGAATGCCTGTTGCTTTCCCAGGCTCCGCGTAACTTAAGAGCAAAGAAGATCACACCGACTACGCTCTTGACAGTCTTAATAATAGTTTGTTCCTATCACATTTGTGTCTACGAGACAGATTTTTTCTTAAGGATTATAAATATGATGTATTCTTGATTCCAGGTGACCCAATTTCGTGTATCACCGAAGGCTCGATACCGCAGCACGTGATAAACAACTTCTGCTGGATAACATACACGTTCACGCTGCCATACTCGCCAGCGGTCGACCACGCGCACCCCGGATTCAACAACCTTGGCAACGAAAATGCACATGACGAGAAACACGTACATGCATACTATCAATGGGTGCCGTTTATGCTATTCTTTCAGGTAAAAATATACGTGGATTATTTGCATAATTCTAAAAGGTTTTAGAACTCTACAGACTAATTATAATGCCGGGAGCTAAGACTGAAGTTGGCATTTACTGAAGCAGTGCCAAGCATTGGCACATTTACTAATTTTAAACAGAATCCAACTTCAAGATACCTCCTACCTATGTATATTGTCACTGTAGCTGAATTAGTATTTTTAATTGAAGACAGTAATCCGGCAGCTCCTGCAATACATTGTAAACTACTTTGTATAGCAAGAGCTATCAGATTGATTAAAAATACCTACTACTGTAGTAAACATGTAATTATTTTTCCTTTCTACAATATTTCACGAAATACACGGTACTTGCATAAATATACATATGCATGCAGAAGAGAGACTGTATTGAATAAACATTAAAAACCGAGTCAGAAGTTCAATGTCAAGCTTATTTAAAGAGGCTCTTCCCAAATCCACGTATAAAGTCGTAAATAGATAAAACTTATCAGCAGTTAAACAACTTAGTACCTACACATCTGAGTATTCAAGAAAACTGCACGTAATCGCCAATTCGCAAATATATGCGCATAGCAAATGTTTGGTTTCTATAGCCCATGATTCATACGTGTTTTGTATCCTCAGGGTCTTCTGTTCTACATCCCGCACTGGATCTGGAAAAACTGGGAGGAGGGCAAGGTGCGCATGATCTCAGACGGCATCCGAGGCACTGTAGCCAACATCTCCGACGACAGGAACAAACGACAGGTCAGTTTTAACCTCATTACTCCTCCTGGCATTTTGAATCATAAACCGTTGACACAAAGTTGTATTTTCTTTGTTTTAAATTTCAAATACATCAGTGAAATTATAAATAAAAAAATGGAAGGGCAATCGTACAAAAAGTAGTTGTAAATAAACACGAACTAAGACGACACACAATTATGTGATGCTTTAGACCTTTTAACATAATAGTGAGGTTTAGAAATAGCCTCATGGCTTTTAATCTAAATAATGAATCATTAGTTGGTATTTAATCAGCCCATGTCAATACTTTTTACAATAGCACCATCAAAATTGTAAACTATCAAATTATGCACCCTCTGTATTGTCTTTATTGCTGATGTTTTAACTGTTATTTGAATTAAGAAAGACCTTAAGATTAACAAAACATAACGACATATCTGGGTATGATTATGATTGAAATTTGGCATTGTATTTTTAGTCAAAGCCACGTGTTTGGGAAAACAAAAAACTAATTCGTAATTGTTTTACTGATTGCGTAGTGACATTGGCCTCTTTCTAAACCGCTATTGTTATCACGACTACACGAACATAAAATAATGTTAAACAAACAATTATCTACTTTCAGAACCGACTCGTCGAATACCTTATGGACACGTTGAACATGCATAACACCTATTCCTTTGGATATTTCTTCTGTGAAGCCTTGAACTTTGTCAATGTTGTAAGTATGGCCCATTCACTTGACGAGCACATAGTCTAGTAGCATAGAGTAACTTATATAGTAGAGCAGCACAACCTAAGAACTTTTTGAAGCTCAAGTCAATTGCGCCCTCTGTCCGAAAGTCCCCTAAAGATACCCAAAATGTAAGAGGAAATGTCATCTGCACTGCTACTCCACTTAGTAGCTACTAGTGTACTACGAGTACGCTATTTGTTACTAGGTGGAGTAGCAGTGCAGATGACATATCCTCTTACATTTTGGGTATCTTTAGGGGGCTTTCGGACAGAGGACACAATTGGCTTCAAAAAGTTCTTAGGTTGTTCTGCTTAGTTACTCTATGCTAGTAGTAACCGTATCGAAAGTTGTTGGACATTACAAGTATAGTACTTTGTAACAGCAATGTACTTACAGGACTTTGAATATGTCGTAAAATTAGTAAATATCTCTTTGTCCAATCCTACTTCACCTTATTGGTCATAGAGTGAAGGGAGCATAAGATCTTAAAAAGGATGTTGTCGGAAATGTACTGACATAATGCTAATGTGTATTTCAGGTTGGCAATATCTTCTTCCTAGACAAGTTCCTCAACGGGGCATTCTTGACATACGGAACTGATGTCGTCAGGTTTTCGAACATGAACCAGGAACAGAGGACAGACCCTATGGTAATATCATTTAAAACACGTCTATTAAAGTGTATATAAGTACCGTGTTATTTAAGATTAAAAAAATAACGATCGATTTCGCCCATTGTATTTTTTGCCATACCAGGGAAAAATTTACAGACAATAAGGGGCTTTTAAAATAGTTTTCTTAAAAAAAACGAAGTATAGGAAGAGTTATCCTGTCAAGAAATCGGGTTATTGATTGAAGTTTAACTCGAAATGAGTTACTAGTACACAATTTTGCAGCGTAATAACTTTTTAACAAATACTCATTAATATTTCTACTGTTATTTAGCTGCAACACATGATTACTAGTTCTGTATTCGTTTATTATGCTTTATTTGACGTTCTTGTTTTGTTAATTTCAGATTGAAGTCTTCCCTAGACTGACGAAGTGCACATTCCACAAATATGGTCCTTCTGGTTCGATTCAGAAGCACGACTCGCTATGCGTCCTTGCCTTGAACATCTTGAATGAGAAGATATTCATATTCCTTTGGTTTTGGTGAGTATAATTAATTACGAGAACGTTGAAGAAAAAAGATTTTCCACTGTTATACTGATACTTTGATTCCATTTACATATATATACACAACATTACTTTAATGCTTCCATTAAAGACTAATTGTTAATGAACAACTTTGAACATCTTGTTTACTGACTCCCGATAGATCAGAAGGTCCCTTGTTTAAAAGACTGGCGTATGCAGATTAAAATGCAGTGTCAGATTCTAAATGCATAACTATCCTAACTCTTAAGCAGTACCATACTCTATAGAGAAATAATATTAACGATAGAACGAGGAAACACAGGTAATATCTAAAAACAAAATAATAACAGGTAATTTTTGTCATGTTTCAGGTTCATAATTCTGTCGGTGGTGACGGGTCTGGCGCTAGTGTACTCCGCGGCTGTGATTCTCCTGCCCAGCACCCGTGAGCAAATCCTGAAGCGTCGTTTCCGCTTCGGGACACCGAAGGGAGTCGAGGCCCTGATCAGGAAGACGCAGGTATGTCGGATCTTTAGATAGTTTAGCTACCACCTTGTCATTTGCTAAATTATCTTGTAACGTCACGAAGTTGTAAAAACTCAACAAAAACTTCTTTTGAATTCAATGTGTTCAAGATGCTATTTGTGAATCAATGGACAGCTTTTTATTGGCATTCTTTAACTATTAGTACCTAAACATTGATTGCGCATGTGTTTACCATAAAAACCAAGAGACTCATTCCAACAGATCTTAGCGTTTTCAAATAAATTTTAACCATTTTTTTACAGGTGGGTGACTTCCTGCTGCTACACTTGCTCGGGCAAAACATGTCGATGCGGATATTCGGCGAGGTCCTGGACGAGTTGTCCCGGAGACTCCACCTCGGGTCCAACCCGCCTTCCGCGCCCTCCACCATCGAGATGGCCCCCATATACCCGAATATAGACAAGTTCTCCAAGGAAACAGAGACGTAAGCGGAGATTTTTAAAGTAGTACACAATTTTGTCCAGTAGTCATTTGATATTTGGCATAGTGCCTCTATTAGACTATCATATAATGGGCACGGAAGGATAATTTTATCTTATTTCTTGGTAAAGAGGCATTCGAAGGAAGTGTGTATTACTTTATATTGTAACTGTATTCATTAAATCCTTAGATATTCCAGGTAACGAAAATAGACGGTTCATGACATTCCTTTTTATTAGAATAGAACGAAAACTTTGACTACGCATGCTAAGAACTAAGCCTCGTTTTGCCTTTTTTCTAAGCTTAAGCTTTAACGTTGGGTCTCAATGAAATAAATTAGTGTAAAATATTTTTTCAAAATTGTACGTTGATATTTTGTGAATAAAATAGTTAATAAATTTTATAGTGTGAACGGATAGATGTAAGGAGTGATCTAATTGTTACGATATTTTAATATGTGTGAGACTGTCGGGTAAAAGTCAATGAGACATGTGAGCTAACACAGTGAAATTATCAAATTCTATAGAAATTATTAGTAATTGTTAGATATAAATTCAATTTCGTTAGAAAACAAAGCTGTTTGTTAACTTCGTGTCTAAGAAAAAAACAAAATAAAAATGACTTTGTTAACATTAACGGAAATTCGCAGGGATGGCCTCTTACAGGGTGGTTTAGACGGATATTGTGAGAGATGTTATTCTAGTTCAAATAGAAAATAACTCTTTCTGTAGTTTTAATATAAGCATATGAAGACTTGTTCTAAGATGCAATTTAGTGGTATACATACAAATGCTTTTATCTCAATACTTTTACTCTATAAGCTAACTAGTAATTCCGGGTTTTAACCTTTTACACCTAACAATTGACGATATTATAGACTTTAATTTACACAAAAAAGACGAATAGACATATCACCAGCATGAAATGATAGAATTTTACTAGTGATAGGTACAAATTAATTACTTAAGTGGTAGGATTTCGGTGCAAATTATAAGGTACTAAACGCGTATAGAATATTTTGTACTCAAGTAAGTTTACTCGAAATATTGTGCCATTGTAACAAATCCTTGTTATGCTTTTTGGATGAAATTGGACACCAGATTTGCATTTCCTGACTTCCTACGATACTTTGTACAATGTTTTCCTTTTCAATGTCTCGAACGTTTTATGCAAATGATATACTTAGTTGTAGTTATTATTATTTTCAGTCATTTTAGCCATATTTTTAAGAGTAAGATATCAATCACTGATAGGAACTTCCTACATCTCCACTGTATTTGCCTTATTGGATGAAGAGTAGAATACTAGTAAGTAGTAAGACGTTACTATTTCAGTTTTAGCAGTATGCCTGTGACATTAACTATATTATTATACTGTACTACATAAACGATACTTTGTTTTTATTCCTAAAATATGGTAAATACCTGTAGCCGATCATTGCGTACAATTATGTAAGAAAGACTGCTACTGTGAAACTGTGTACACATTTTCACGTAGTTTCTATGTAATTTGGTTATATTTTCTTTCAAATAAACGAATTAAAAGTTCTCATTTCTTTTATTTTATGTGAATCCCATAACACCGCCACCAGTTATAATGAACAATTGAAAAATAAACGAAGTCTTACATATGTCTAGGGCCTAAAATTCATAAAATAAAATTCATAAGGGCATAGACTAGTGGACATAACCATTATTAATTAGTTTTTAATAAGCTTAGTGTAGCAAGTGGTACACAATAATAAATATCCATCGGTCCATCTTCTGCAAGATTAAGTTATATCAAAATACATAGATCAAGAATCAATTGTGTCATTCCTTTTCCCAAGACTATCTGTACAGATACAACTTACCGGTTTTACAGTTGAGTTTAGCAATTAATTTCAGGCAGTAAGGCCCTGGATTGATCCGCTGTCTGAGCCCAGCCAGCAAAGCTTAGGGCTCTGCAGTTACCTGCTAACCTTCATCATACACTGAATCGTTGCGTCTTCCTAAGTATATGAGTGTCTTACCAAATTCACCAGCCAGTTTTGCGAAGAGCTTCCGCCGCAGCGCCCTTGGTCTAGTGTCAGTCCCCGCGAGCACCTATCAGCTGCAGTTGTTCATAGTCTTTATTGAACTATTGGAATACACGGACGTATTCTAAGAAGTCACTTACCGGTTTCCCTGGTCGAGTTTACCGGCGAGTGTCCGCTGGAGCGCCCTGTCTTTTCCTATCAGTTTCAGGTACCTTGTAGGCCACTGAATAGTTTACTCATAGACGTGTTATAATCGTCTTATTTATTCCTCACAGTTATCATATCATAACCGTTGCTCCACTCGTAATTATAATTGTGTCTACACCGATATCATAAATCCTCTATCCTGCGTTCGAAAACCGTATATAATGGTGAGAGTCAGGTCGGCGGGTGTACCTAAACGGATATTAAAATATACTATACCATATTTTTGTACCTAATTTGTACTAATTTGTACCTCTATTAAAAAAAATTGTACCTCTCCGTATTTAAAGTTATTACATAACAAAGATACACCCGCCAGCCTGACAGTCAGGCTGGCGGGTGTATCTGGAAACTATATGATCCCATCAATTATCGATAAAAGTTGTTAACCTAAATTTTAGTACCTAATTATAAACTAAAAAGGCTGTGGAAAACTCAGCAATTTTTATGGCGGTTTCCGAGTTTTACGCATTTAATTGTTTTTCGACTTGAAGTGATTTAAGAAAATTTACCTTCCTTGCAAACCGTGGTTTGTGGCTATCTTATTGTTATTTTTTTATTTTTTTACATAATAATTTAGAAGACTAGAGGTACTAAATATGTGCCTCCATACAATAATTTGTACCTTAATAGTTTTACGAGCCCAAAGAATTAAGGACTGATTTAAGCTCAGCGTTAATGTAGCCGCCATACATGTTTACGTAACACGTGCTATTTGCCTAGCCCACAGTTTGTTTTTTAAATTTTTAGGGTTTCGTAGTCAACTAGGAACCCTTATAGTTTCGCTATGTCCGTCTGTCCGTCCTTCCGTCCGTCCGTGCGTCCGTCCGCTGTCTAGCTCAGTGACCGTTAGCACTAGAAAGTTGAAATTTGGTTTGAATATGTGCATATTAACCAAGCCGACAAAATGAATAAAAACTGGAAAAATACATTCTGTTATGGTACCTTCCGTACACGTGAAGTGGGGGACGAAAGTCTCACAGTCTCCCACCGCATTATCGTATAGTCCTAATTCTCCTCTGCTTCGAGAAACAATGGAAACCTGGGAGACTTATCGTACTAGAAACCGTTTTTTTTCTTTTTCAATTGTTTTTATTATTATGCCGCCATTTTTTGCATTGCAACATAGGCATTTCGTGTCCCCCTATTAAATACGTGACTAATTATATACAGGCTGGATTTTCTTTTTGGGTCAGTGAGGGCAGCTACCAAATCCCGTGCGTGGTACGTGAAAATGGTCTTAGAAAACCTTCCTTCTATTTCAAATTAGTAAACTTGTTTTGATGCCATTTGATGTCATTCCTATCCAGGATCAAAATCTTGTATTGGACCAAAAAAAAAATTCCAGCTAGAAAAGCCACAAATCGAGGAAACATTTTCCCATACATTTTGTATGAAAATGAAAACTTTTATTTTTCACCTGCAAATTTTTTATGCCAGTCGATTCCAGTCCTATCACTTTCGATAGATTCCATGGGCTCAACTTACGGTAATGTACCAAACAGCCAGAAATTGAAGAAACTTTTTCCATACATTTACTGCTTTAAAATCCCCGTTTTTTGATGTTTTGAATGCTATGACTGTAATTTCCTGATACGGAATGTCCTTAAACGTAACAGGACTGATTAGCGTGATTGAAAAAAGTCAATAAAATTTCACATTTTCTCCATAGTAAATGTATGGGAAAAGTTTCTTAAATTTGTGGCTGTTTGGTACATTACCGTAAATTGAACCCATGGAACTATTGATACTGAATACAAATGGAATCGATTGGCATAAAAAAATTATTTGTGGCTAGAAAATTATCTTTTTCGCGCACGCTGTATGTTTTTTCCAAAATCTGTAAATGCCATCCCTCATTAATTTGAAATAGAAGGTAGGTCTTCTAAGACTATTTTCACGTACCACGCACGGGATTTGGTAGCTGCCCTCACTGACCCAAAAAGAAAATCCAGCCTGTATATAATTAGTCACGTATTTAATAGGGGAACACGAAATGCCGATGTTGCAATGCAAAAAAAATGGCGGCATAATAATAAAAACAATTGAAAAAGAAAAAAAACTGTTTCTAGTACGATAAGTCTCCCAGGTTTCCTTTGTTCCTCGAAGCAGAGGAGAGTTAGGACTATACGATAAAGCGGTGGGAGATTGGGAAACTTTCGCCCCCCACTTCACGTGTACGGAAGGTACCCTAACAAAATATATTTTTCCAGTTTTTATTCTACCATTTTGTCGGATTGGTTAATATGCACATATTCAAACCAAATTTCAACTTTCTAGTACTAACGGTCACTGAGCTAGACAGCGGACAGACAGACGGACGGACGGACAGACGGACAATACGGACATGGCGAAACTATAAGGGTTCCTAGTTGACTACGGAACCCAAAAAATGGAAAAAAAAAAAACAAACTGTGGGCTAGGCAAATAGCACGTGTTACGTAAACATGTATGGCGGCTACATTAACGCTGAGCTTAAAACAGCCCTTAATTCTTTGGGCTCGTAATGCTAAACTGTTAAAGTACAAATTATTGTATGTAGGCACATATTTAGTACCTCTAGTCTTCTAAATTATTATGTGAAAAAATTAAAAAATAATAATAAGATAGCCACAAACCACGGTTTGCAAGGAGGGTAAATTTTCTTAAATCACTTCAAGTCGAAAAACAATTAAATGCGTAAAACTCGGAAACCGCCATAAAAATTGCTGAATTTTCCACAGCCTTTTTAGTTTCTAATTAGGTACTAAAATTTAGGTTAACAACTTTTATCGATAATTGATGGGATCATATAGTTTCCAGATACACCCGCCAGCCTGACTGTCAGGCTGGCGGGTGTATCTTTGTTATGTAATAACTTTAAATACGGAGAGGTACAATTTTTTTTAATAGAGGTACAAATTAGTACAAATTAGGTACAAAAATATGGTATAGTATATTTTAATATCCGTTTAGGTACACCCGCCGACCTGACTCTCACATATAATGACCGTCATTATTGTAAACGGTAATGTAACAGCAGTGAATTCTTTATGCCAGTGTTGTAATAATGTATGAAAATTCACAACTACACTGGTAATAGATAACGTAAAATCTAGTAAAGGTTATCCTACTCCCCGAGCACCGGCACAATCCAGTTGGCCATTGCGGTGCAATGGCGGTCATTCAAATGGTTACCGAACACGTCATTAAGGATTTGTATAATTTCTATAGACTAGATAAAACAGTGTACGTAACTGTACATAATTAGGCATCTTGTAACAGTTAGGTACATAAACTACTAACAGAAGCTTGTGACTTACCGGTTCCCCCAGTCCAGTTTAGCGACGAGCTTGAGCCGCAGCGCTCGCGTCTGGTCCTGCGTCAGAGTGCCAGCTAAGAGCGCCCGTCGGCCGCTGAGCAGCTCCCGCATGACCTTCGCTACGGCACTGAATCGGTAGGTCTCGCGCTCCTGTAAAGGCATCATTTTTGTTATAATAAAATTATGTCTGACTCGAACTAACAACTTGTGATTCTTGCAAACAAGTGGCCCAGTATTACAAGACCCCTTAACAAAACTCTTTTAGGCCTGCTGATTCAAGAACCCCCTGGTCAATCCAGCTCATATAAGAACTCTCTAATTATATTTATCTCTGTTACAATTACAACAAATTTCATGAAGATCAGAAAAAAGTTACTAAAGTTATCGCAGAACAAACATTCAAAATCAGAAAACCATAGAAATGCATGGGAGTCCATGTATTGCTATGCCTTTCTGAATGACAGTAGTCAGTTCTGTTGTACCTATCCCAAGTTTTCTGTAAGAACTTTGCTGCGCTCGCTCGTTCGATAAAATAAATTAGTACGTTTTACTGTTACAGAAAATAAAATGGAACTGACAATGTAAAAAAAATGCGTTCCCATAATTCAGGCAGTCCCGAACGAAGCAGGTCTCAGTTCCATACATTTTGTTCGGCAATTGACGTTGTTTATTTATAGATGGCGCTGTTTGTAAAACTGCCGATACTGATAACAGGCATAGGCTGAATTTTGGAAGAACGCAACTTTATAGACGGTGCTATCTATGTTTTATTTGCTCTTTGTGTTCTGCAAAAATGTGTCTATATAGGTAGTCAAAATGGTGGGTACTTTTAGATGACGTACCAATTCAAATACTCCAATCGAATCGATTTAGACTTGCCATCTAGAATCTTTCTATATCATTGGCTAACCCTAGTCTACTGAACTGATAATAATAAGCAGTATTCTTTTTATCACGTCAACAATTTAACAGTTTCGCTTTTGAAAATTTGTCATTATTAATTCTGGTCAAAACTAACTAAACTATGATTTTTATATGTACACTTGACCATAGATCGCCTGCAGTTTGGTCTAAGTAATGTCGATCAGCGCCACCTAGATCGGCACAAGGAAAGTATTACAACATTGCCTCAGCTCGTGTAATAATCTGAGGACAAAACTGAGAACTCCATTTCTGTTTAGTGACAAATGATGACTCATACAAGAACAAAGAACTAGAACAAGGTAAAATGAGTATAAGTAATTATTCAGAAAAAAACACATTCCTAAAAAGAATGCGGCATGATCCGCTGAGGCTTTCGCAATATTGCTTGTTGTAATAAAAATACTTTATACTTGGTCCTTCTATTAACGCTGACAAGTCTATAAGCACAATTATTACTAAGTTAGTAGGTACACCGACGTTGGTGACAGAATGACTAACGGCTTTATTTTGTATGATAAAGGATCAAATTAATTACGTACTCTTAATTATTAATATTCTTTCCATATCTCGGGACCATGGGGGTCCCGGACCTTTGGTAGGCTTGTGTGGGGCCGAAGCCAACAGTGCACAAAAGGCCCTTAAAAACATTATAATCTAAAAGTGAGGGATACACATGGCTGATACCATTTCCGACGCACAACATGATACAACCAGAGATAGTCCTTGCCAGGGTGCAAAGACTATTGCAGTGCAGCATTTTGTGCTGCGATGGGGACTAAGATCATATGCTATTGATTTGAAAGTTGAATGGACTGGATATCCGGCTATAGGAGGAGACTAGCGGACACCTGCCGTGATAATCAGTCTCAAAATTGTAAAGGCAGGTGGTGACTTGCCAACTCATTGAGTGGGCCCCGCAATGGCCGCACGCACGGTGCGAAAACACATCAACACTTGAGAGATTCGTTTACTGATAAAATGTAATAAAATTCTTTACCATTTTTTTAGCTTCAAGGTTGTGAAGGACCTAATGTATTTCCTTTATATTATTTTTCAATATTTTTTATTACAGTAATACCAAATTATAAAAGTAGAAACACTGATACATTCATCACTTCATCAGTTTTTACTTTAAGAGGTCGAGCTTATGTCGTGTCGTCAGGAATGTGGTACATAACAGGCATAAAGCTCTATACCTGGAGTAAGCTTAGGTACATTTCCCCTCTGTCAACATTATTAGCAGGAAAATCTAATAGGTTTATAAGAACTATTTCAAAAATCGATTACACGCATTCAGTTCATCGTTTTCAGTGAGTAAAGAGCTCCGTGAAAATGCCTTTATGTATTGTTTTTAGGTGTAAAAAATGTTCTATTATGTCTAGTTCACAAAAATATGAAATATAATTTCACATGTAATTATAGTTTTACTTTTTTTATCATTACTATTATGATTAAAAAATTAATCCATATCGAAAATCCAGCGTCGTTTACTGAATCGATTCAAAGATAATCGTTTATTTTCTAACGGGCAGTAACTATTTTGACGTTTGACACTTATGCATATTTAACGCCCCTAAGGATTACTGCCTTCTATATTTTGTTTGAAAATACAAGCAAAAATGATCCTTGGCTTTTTTGTTTGACATTTGCAAAGACCGCATCCAATAATGAACCATATTTCAACATATGTAAAATCAACTATTTGTTGCTCCATTTAGTGTCGTGACTTACTGTCAAATATGCGTGATATTTTCAAGTGAAAGGTACATCATTGTCCTTTATCAATAAGGCGATGCTGCTATAAAAAATCATTTAGAAATAAACTTTATTAACAACCGACAATGATGTACCTTTAAATTGAAAACGCCATACGTATGCTACCTCGCCCCCCTCAGATTTTGGCAGACTTTTTTGTTTGGAAAGATGAGGCGATGGCTCCTCCAGGTATAGAGCTTTATGATTTATGATAACAGGTGATTCAACAATAATTTTCTTTAGCTTCACGATTTACCAAAACGAGATAATAACCTATCTCCAAAACAAGCGACACAGGAAGTATTTCTCAAATATATTTCAGATGAACTCATGTAACGAGTTACCTACTAAAATATGCAAATAGCATTCAGCAAGTCATGTCTTTTGTTCATCCATGTTGTCCATAATCACATGCTAAGGTCGTGAATGGATATGTATTTAAATAGGCTTCGTTGGTTATTTCTGTTTAGCGTCGAATTGTGTTTTCGCAGGTAAAAATGTTATATTTTTGCTAGAATAGGTACAATCGCCATCAGGTATATTAGAACGGCCAAGGTAGGTACAAATATCTGAACAACGCCTCTATTATCAAGGTGGTTAAGAGCAAGTTCAGATATTTTTAAGAACCTTGGCCGCTTCGATATTTTTGATGGTGACTCGACTGTACCATTAATGTTCAATAAAAAATTAAACTAAATGATGTCATCTTTTCGACCGATAACTCATATTAAATCCTACAAAGAGGCTTTCTGAAAGGTTTAGATTAGACAAATCAAAGGTTTCAAATCTCTTGTCTATATTCATCTTAAGTTTCCAGACCCCTTGACAGTGCAGGACCGGACAGACACCACGCAGAGCGGAAATATCCCCCATCCTGACGCATAACTAAGTATTCTTCAAAATACAAAATGTACTTAGACTTACCACATAAAGTTTCTTCCACAAGCGCGCCCATTCTCTCAGCACGACAGCAATCTCCCTAACTAGAGGGTCGTCTTTTAGTTCAGCAATAGCCGTCGGCCCAGACCCCTTGACCGTGCAGGGCCGGACCGACACCACGCAGAGGGGAAAGATACCCCATGCTGATCTGTCCTTTGTACTGAAGCCGCGACACCATCCTAGAAATAGAATAGACATTTCATGGTATTGCTACATCGCTGAATTGAACTTATATAGCTAATAGAAAATGAGGATAAACGTGCAAAGCCTTGCACAAAGGGCGTCACAGTCGAATAAATAAATTATTGTTATGGTTTGGAAATGTCAAATTCATACAGCCTATGGTACAGAGTACTGATTTAAACTCACCCGATTCTCACTCATTATTTTGACAAAAACGGGACTTAATCGCGTACACTTACTTTTGTTATTTTCCTGACGTTTCGACCGTGTCGTATGGGAGCCGCGGCTAGGAGATGCTGATACAATTCATCGCCAGTCTGCCTGCGATCACGAGCGTTACGACACGCTCGAAACGTCAGGAAAATAACGAGAGCAAGTGTAGGCGATTAAGTCCCGTTTTTGTCAAAACAATGGTACAGAGTCTCTATGCTATATACATATTGTGATTTTAAATGAAGTAGCTGTGAATTTTCATTATATTATGCTACTTAGGATATTACTTATCTCAAAAACAATTAATATATGTCAGATGAGCTGTTTCTGAACAAAAAGCTTATTCATTAGACTAATGTTTGTATAAGCAATAAATTAAATTACCAACAGATATAAATGTTTACACGAGTTGTTTGTGTGATAGGGTCGCAGAGTAAACATAACATTATCATTTGAAAACTCATAATTAGTTAGAAAATTAGTCTAGCCTCTAACAAAATATGTTTACTGCTTAGATATGCATTTTTTTTTTGCATTTTACCATACTCACATAAGAATAGAGGTAAAAAAAACTAAAAGCAATTTCGTAACCAATTAGCCTTTAGAATCTTGTTAATGATCTATAATTTATTGAAAATTTGTCTTAACCCTTTACCACATGAATTAATAAAGAAATTGTTCAAATTTGAACTCTGATGCATGCCAATAGAGTTTAAAATAATAACGGCCATATATGGCTTTGTATGCGGTAAAGGGTTAAATGGTTATTTATTGGTGAATTCATTCTTCATTCTTTCCAGCTCCTGTTTTTGCTTTTTATGTATTTAATGTAATATGTATTTGATGTTATGTTATATGCAGTGATCGGAATCACCGGAGTGAAACAATAACAAAACTTGTCAAGCTGACATAAATGAGTGTTTAACAGCCATAAAAATATTCATATCCCACACATTATAAATTAGAGATTCCAGTTTGGTTCGAGATTCTAGACCAGTTTGCTAAAAATATTCTAATTTTTCTTGGTCCAAACTTGGCCCCCACACGTTTTGTTATTGTTTCACTCCGGTGATTCTGATCACTGGTAATATGTGTATGTATGATGGTAATAATTATTTACCTGAGTGTTCTTCTAGTATCTGCACAGTTTCTCCTATCTCCAACGGCAAGCCAGACCGGACGTCTCCCTTCCAGTTGTAAACAGCTGTAATAAATACATAGCTTAATACATTTTTAGGGTTCCGTACCCAAAGGGCACGGGACCCTATTACTAAGACTTTATTGTCCGTCCGTCTGTCCGTCTGTCTGTCACCAGGCTGTATCTCATGAACCGTGACAGTTGGACAATTGAAATTTTCACAGATGATGTATTTCTGTTGCCCCTAAACACAACAAATACTAAAAACCAGACTAAATAAATATTTAAGGGGGCTCCCATACAACAGACATGATTTTTTTGCCACTTTTGTCTGTCACCAGGCTGTATCTGATGAACCATGGATATTTGAAATTTTCTGTTGCCGCTATAACAACAAATACTAAAAACCAGAATAAAATAAATATTTAAGGCTCCCATACAACAGACTTTTATTGCCATTTTTATAGATAATGGTATGAAACCGTTCATGCGCGAGTAAGACTAATGTATTTGATAAGTGTAGTTTTAGAATTTGCAATGTACTCTTGACATGTTAATTACTAGATACTCTTGTGACCTGTTTTAAATACAATAAGTAAGAGTCGCACTTGGCTGGTATTTCATATTTAAGGTTACATTACCTTAAGTTTTTAACTATTACAAGTTTATAAACAAGAGATAAGGTTTAATTGGTATCTTATCACAAAATAAATAGTTTTACAAATAAAATAAAACTCCTTGTTGAATATGACTAAGACAATGTCCTTGAGAATTACCATTTTTTTTATCACACTTGAACTTAAAATGCATCTCATATTGGTTTTTACTAACATGTACATGTTTAGCTTTCGTTTCATCAGACAATGTCTCTTTTGGGTGTAAGTAGGAAGTTTTTATATTAAAATGATTTACAGAGAGTAAAATTCCATGGAGTTGTCACCAAATTTGTAAGACTATGAGTTTAAGTTTTCTGTGACAAAGGAATTAGAAAATTCTAGTGAACAAAAGATTAAGTGTTTGTATAGGACAGCCCATGGAATGCTTTTAAGATTGGTAAATCCATTCTCGCCAGTGAACTTTACTTCATGATAGGTACCAGAGCTTAGGCTATTGGATGATTAAAATTAAATATATTGTTTGAAAGTGTAATGAAGTTATGATGACAAGCATATCCAACTTTAAAATTTTAGGGATTACAACTACATTTTTTAATACTTATTTTACAAGTATTTCACAACTTTGCATGAATGTCTTTAGATGCCAACGAAAGTGTTTATGGTAATGTTATAAGTTATGTAACTTAAAAACAAGTTATTAAGGCTGTATTTCATTGAAAACTGTAAGCGGTATCTCCCTGTTAAGACTTTGACCTAAGGTTCAGTAACCCTATATAAAAATAAATCTGCGCTCCCCGTATTAAAGAGATACAGAGGGAGTGCAATTCATTTTTATGTTGTTATTACTAATTGATCCATTTAGTGCAACCAAAATTACTGAGTCCGACCATTGTCCGGTAATAAAAAGATGGACATATACATAACATACAATATCTCATCTAGTCATATGAACATTAACACCTAATACATATATTTTTTACGTTTCCGCTGCAATTCCGGACAGGATGTATAATACTGCCGACTGAATACATAAAAGGTTTGTCTTACCAACTGCTAATTTAGGAGATTTGGTCGGCACCCACATCTTGTGCCGTCAGAATATAGCACAATATTAGTTTTACAAATTCATAATAACATTGTAAAAAGATTATTGTTTGATCAAGAATAATAAATCTTAAATAAATTATATGCTTCAGAGAAAGACAATCGAATCGACTAATAGAATAGATTTGACAAGTATCTCATATGCGTTGCTACTGTTGAAAATTGTAAAAATTTGCGTAGAACGTATTAAATACAAAGTGTCGTTTATGTCAGTACCTTAAACGGTTTCTACCACAGATGAAAAACACACAAGTTAAATGGAGGTTGCTATGTAAGGCCGTAATTAGATTATCATTTTTAAATGATCATTTATATATGACTCATTTATAAATGAAGAACCTATGATAGTGTAATAACAATAAATGATCCATTATGAATCATTTATTGTTATTACACTATCATAGGTTCTTCATTTATAAATGAGTCATATATAAATGATCATTTAAAAATGATAATCTAATTACGGCCTAAGCAAAAAAAACACAAACACGCTACCATTCGCTGTGTGCATGAGTGTGGCGTCATCTCTTGAGCAGGGGGTTAAAGGGTTTTTTTCTTTTTAGGGTTCCGTAGTCAACTAGGAACCCTTAAACGGCTATTAGACATTGCAACCTGCAGGGCCCAATCTGTCAGGTTGGTAGGTGTAATTAAAGGTAGAGCCTGTAGGGAGCTGAAGGAGGGATAGGGAGAGGCAGGGTACACAACAGATTGGGCTATGCAGGTTGCAATGTCTAATAGCCGTTTTATAGTTTCGCCATGTCCATCTGTCCGTCCGTCCATCCGCGGTCTAGCTCAGTGACTGTTAGCACTAGAAAGCTGAAATTTGGTTTAAATATGTGCATTAACTAAGCCGAAAGAATAAAAGAATAAAAACTTGAAAAATATTTTTTATTAGGGTACCTCCCGTACACGTGAAGTGGGGTCGAATTTTTTTTTCGTTCCAACCCAGTTGCGTGGGATATTGTTGAAAAGGACTTTCAAAAAGAATAAGGGTCTTCTAAAACAGTTTCTGGATAAAACTAATACTTTCGGAAATAATAGGTCGAAAATTTTAAACCAGGGCTCACCCCCCACCTAACTTTTGAACCGTAGGTCCAAAAATTTTGAAATAATACATGAAAGTGAGGCTTAATAAGTACCTTCAATGAAAACTATATTGAAATAAACCAGTTGAGCTGTTTTTGAGTTATCACACAAAAACCCACAGTAAAAATTACGTAAGCGCCGCCAAATTTCCCATAAGAAACGACCTTTTGAAGTAATGGTCTCAGTGTACGGAACCATACACTGAACATGGCCCTACATGCTCTTGGCCGGTTTTTTTATTTTTGGCATATCCTCCTTGCTTATATCAAATGTCTCTGGCTGATTCACTATTTTGACAGTTGACCCTATAGGTTAGGGTCAAAACACACCTAGCGGAATTAAGCCAATTCGTAGACAAAATGCTTAAATTTGTCTATGGTAGTGGAAATTTGTCTATGGTAGCTGATTTTTTGTATGGAAGCTGTGCAAGACGGCACAACCTTTTCTATAGTTTTTTTTACTTTTTTATTACTATTGTCTATGTTTTTATACGATTTTTTGTCTTTTTATATTGATAGTACTGGAGCCGACGGAACTGTTAATTTATCAAAATTATTTACGCTTGGCTTCCATATAAGGTTGTAGAGCCCGTCTCGGAGATCACGAAAACATAAGTCTTAAAGGTCTTAAATGGGCGCTAGTATGTATGGCGTCAAGTTGAAAAAACGAAAAAATGACGTTAATTTATCAACGAGCTAACAGCTCCAAATTTTGAGACACGGTAGAGCCCACCTCTAATGACCTACATACCGAATTTAAGACAATTCCGGTGGGCGCACTAGATTGTAAGACCAGTTGAAAATACGAAAAAATGGCCTTAATTTATCAACGAGCTAACAGCTCCAAATTTTGACACACGATAAAGCCCACTTCAAATAACCTACATACCAAATTTAAGACCATTCCGGTGGGCGCACTAGATTTTAAGACTATTTTAAGAAGTAATCGATTCCATACGAAAAATAGCAAATAGCTTTAAATTCGGTTCAAAAATACATTTTAATGGGTTGACATAACGGCATATTCATATTCAAGGGTCTCATAGTTAGATATGCCGTTAAAGTATACTACATAAGTCTTAAAATTAGAAAATTTTAAGTTTTTGGATAAAACTAATATTTTCGTAAATAATAGCGCCGATAGTTTAAAACAGGGCGTCCTCCCCATCTAACTCATGAACCGTGGACCCAAAAAAAAATCACGAAAGTGAGGCCTAATAAGTACCTTTAATGAAAACATTGAAAACTATATTGAATTAAATCGGTTGAGCCATTTTTGAGTTATCTATCAAAAACCCATACTGAAAGGACGTAAGTGAAATGACGTAAGCGCCGCCAAATTTCCCGTTAGTAACGACCTTTTGAATTAATGAATTGTAACAGGCCGGCAACTACGGAACCCTACACTGAGCATGGCCCGACATGCTCTTGGCTTTTTTTTCAGACAGTTACATATTCTAGGAGTACCTAACTTGACGCTTGTCTGTTTAGGGTTATGAGTAACTGTTAGAAAACGCCTATAGTTAAGCATTCCGTCAGATTTTCTGAATCGAGATTTTACCCTTAGGGCCCAGGCAAACGGTCGGTTTGTATGTCAGGTCGCCGTATACGGTCACCGCGTTAGGTCACCTGAAGGCGTATTTCTCATACTAAGGGTGAAAGCAAACGTACGGTGGACGGTACGGCTGCCTGGTTCGGTAACCTGACCGAATCACACCCGCACACGTCCGGTTGTGACATTTTGACATGAAATTAGGTTTTTATACTTTTTATGCCGTACGGTGGCGAACCGTATGTGTGCGGGGAACTGGCATTTAGTATGAGAAATGCGCCTTCAGGCGACCTGACGCGGCGACCTTATACGGCGACCTGACATGCAAACCGAACGTTTGCCTGGGCCCTAAAATGCCAGTTTCCCGCACACATGCGGTTCGCCACCGTACGGCATAAAAACCTAATGTCATCTCAAAATGTCACAACCGGACGTGTGGTTATGTGATTCGGTCGGGTTACCGAACCAGGCAGCCGTGCCGTCCACCGTACGTTTGCTTTCAACCCTAAGTTTAAAAATTAAAAACATAAAGCTCTATACCTGGAGGAGCCATCGCCTCATCTTTCCAAACAAAAAAGTCTGCCAAAATCTGAGGGGGGCGAGGAAGCATACGTATGGCGTTTTCAATTTAAAGGTAGGTACATCATTGTCGGTTGTTAATAAAGTTTATTTGTAAATGAATTTTTATAGTAGCATCGCCTTATTGATAAAGGACAATGATGTACCTTTCACTTGAAAATATCACGCATATTTGACAGTAAGTCACGACACTAAATGGAGCAACAAATAGTTGATTTTACATATGTTGAAATATGGTTCATTATTGAATGCAGTCTTTGCAAATGTGAAACAAAAAAGCCAAGGATCATTTTTGCTTGTATTTTCAAACAAAATATAGAAGGCAGTAATCCTTAGGGGCGTTAAATATGCATAAGTGTCAAACGTCAAAATAGTTACTGCTCGTCGGAAAATAAACGATTATCTTTGAATCGATTCAGTAAACGACGCTGGATTTTCGATATGGTTTTAATTTTTTAATCATAATAGTAATGATAAAAAAAGTAAAACTATAATTACATGTGAAATTATATTTCATATTTTTGTAAACTAGACATAATAGAACATTTTTTACACCTAAAAACAATACATAAAGGCTTTTTCACGGAGCTCTTTACTCACTGAAAACGATGAACTGAATGCGTGTAATAGATTTTTGAAATAGTTTTTATAAACCTATTAGATTTTCGAGTGATTAGATCTGTTCCCCGAAATCGTTAATTCCGCGTAGCAAAATTTCCATTCGCATTTTTCCCCACACGAACTTTTACGCATTCTCGTTCTTTATCATTCATAAATAATGCCACTGTCATAATTTCCTAATAGGGAACTTATCCGATCTTTTTGTTTATCATTTGCGTATATTACCAGAATCATATGTTCCTAATAGCGTACTTATCCAATCCTTTTGTTTATCATTCGCGACTATTACAAGAGGCCGGAGTGTTAGGTATCTTGCGTTCACAACACACCCGACTCGCTGTCAAAAAAGAAATACAGTGCCAGAGTCACCGTTAGGTACGACGACGAGCGAAGCGAGGAGGAGTGTTAGGTATCTTGCGTTCACAACACACCCGACTCGCTGTCAAAAAAGAAATACAGTGCCAGAGTCACCGTTAGGTACGACGACGAGCGAAGCGAGGAGGAGTGTTAGGTATCTTGCGTTCACAACACACCCGACTCGCTGTCAAAAACGAAATACAGTGCCAGAGTCAATTTTCGCGTTTCGGAAAAATATCGCGTAAGCAAAAAAAAATATTGCAAAAATAAGCGTCTGGGAAACTTTGGCCATAGACAAAATATCGTTTAAGAATTATAAATATTGTGATAAATATCGTTTGGCCATTTTTTAGAATGAGGAAGCAAGCAAATGAGAAAAAAAGCGGCTGGAAGAAGTCCGAGTGGGGAAAAATGCGAATGGAAATTTTGCTACGCGGAATTAACGATTTCGGGGAACAGATCTACGTTCTCAGATTTTCCTGCTAATAACGTTGACAGAGGGGAAATGTACCTAAGCTTACTCCAGGTATAGAGCTTTATGATGAAAAACGATTTTTGTGATTCAAAACACCCTGACGTGATTCAAAACACCCTGAATTAAGTACTGCTATGACGAATTTTCCAATTTTAAGACTTATGTAGTATACTTTTACGGCATATCTAACTATGAGACCCTTGAATATGAATATTCCGTTATGTCAACCCATTAAAATGTATTTTTGAACCGAATTTAAAGTTATTTGCTATTTTTCGTATGGAATCGATTACTTCTTAAAATGGTCTTAAAATCTAGTGCGCCCACCGGAATGGTCTTAAATTTGGTATGTAGGTTATTTGAAGTGGGCTTTATCGTGTGTCAAAATTTGGAGCTGTTAGCTCGTTGATAAATTAAGGCCATTTTTTCGTATTTTTAACTGGTCTTAA
This sequence comes from Pammene fasciana, assembly GCA_911728535.1. Lineage (NCBI taxonomy): Eukaryota > Metazoa > Arthropoda > Insecta > Lepidoptera > Tortricidae > Pammene > Pammene fasciana. The sequence continues at coordinate 9,396,943 of OU452279.1, forward strand.
AATCTAGTGCGCCCACCGGAATGGTCTTAAATTCGGTATGTAGGTCATTTGAGGTGGGCTCTACCATGTCTCAAAATTTGGAGCTGTTAGCTCGTTGATAAATTAACGTCATTTTTTCGTTTTTTCAACTTGACGCCATACATACTAGCGCCCATTTAAAACCTTTAAGACTTATGTTTTCGTGATCTCCGAGACGGGCTCTACAACCTTATATGGAAGCCAAGCGTAAATAATTTTGATAAATTAACAGTTCCGTCGGCTCCAGTACTATGAGTGACTTAAGTACATTTTTGTTTTAACCAAAACCAGTGGCCTTTCATTTTATCGTTAGTAAAAGAAGCCATAGACAAATTTCCGCTACCTTAGACAAATTTCCGCACACATAGACAAAATAAGCAATTTGTCTATGAATTGGATTAATTCCGCGAGGAATTCCGCTAGGTCTCTTTTGCCCCTTATGGATGATATATAAGGTACCTTCTACCATCCATACTACAGGTGATGTCAAATATTTTGAAATGTGATATTGACAAGAGCCCAATTTATTGTTATTTTGTGCACTGCGATCGTTCATGTTACCTCTACCATGCACTTCGCACATAGCGTATAATGTATTCATCATTACTTGTCTTATTCGTGTTGACGTTTTCAAACAATAGCCGCAATTTTGACACAAAACTCGCGCGCGATTTTGAGACATTGCCGTCTAGGTAGGTGCAACGAAGTCAATCGATGGATCAAAAACAGCAATGTATTAAAAAACGCAGTCGCTTACGTTTGCAGAGGCCTTAAATATTTAAATGACTGACTAAAATGCATTTGTTGGCCTGACTATATTTTTTCTATGTTGGTCAAATGCATTGGAAGTACCAAAGATTTGTAAGATATAGGGTCGCCACACACCTAGCGGTTTTCCTCGCGGAATTAGCGGAAGTAGCGGAAATTTGTCTATGTTAGCGGAAATTTGTCTATGGTAGCAGATTTTTTGTATGGAAGCCATAGACAAATTTCCGCTACCATAGACAAATTAAGCATTTTGTCTATGAATTTCCGCTACTTCCGGTAATTCCGCGAGGAAAACCGCTAGGTATGTGGCGACCCGTAGGTATACTTCCATGGCAAGTACTTACATTATTTCAAAGATTTTACACTATCTGTACCCATGTCAAACATGAGCTGTCAGTGTCAAAGTCATTGTCATGTAAAAATTATATATGTTGTCAAGAAAATATTAAGAAGCTAATCGCGTTTGCATTTTGTGTAAATAAAATAATAATTTTCTTTTATTTGAACTGTGGATAGTACCTGTACCCATTAGCTATGTCCGACGATTTCATACCGTTTAATCAAAGCACGCCTATGCAAGGCAAATGGCAAGATAGGAGACAAACCCAAAATCAACAAAGATATCAAAACAACAGATTTCAGAACGGCAATAGAAGAGGAAATGGTCATAATAACAGATGGGGCAATAATTCTCAAAGAAACAGTAGTTATGGTGTAAGTTAACCATTGGATTTTAAAGATATTTTTATGTTTCACTACTTACGTGGTCGTTGCCTCCTTGCGAATGAACCCTCACACCGGTTCTCTCCAATCTTCCGGTCCCGGACACTCCGGAATAGTTTCTAGTGTTTTGCACCTGACTGCGACTTGTTTGCCGACTAATATCATAAACTTGTATGAATTCTTTCATTTTTGTGAATTCTCATTATTTCATTAAGTTATTTATCTCATATTCATCACAAACATAATATTGTTTCTATAGCTTCATATTAACACATTTCGTTTTACAACGCATTGGCGACCTTAGCTGTGCTGTTATGCTGTAAAATAATATTTGAATAAATGAATTATATTAAATGAATTAATGTTATAGAGGTAGCCCACAGCTGAGCACTCAGTTATTGTTAAAAAGAATAGATATTTCACCAATAATGCTGTTTTTTTGGGTGGTATAATCCATTCTAATGCACTATATAACAAAAAATAGCATATGGCATATTATTACACCATTTTTATGGTAACTATTGTGAATTGCTGAGAGCTTGACTTGAAAACCTAGTTACTTACGGTTTAACTTAAATAAATAAATAAGTAGGTAGAACTTCTTTATTTATTGTAATATTCCACTGTCCTGCTGGTAATAAATAATTGATTTAATCAATAATTATCGAACGAGCGGAGCGTAAGCGAAGATCGTTCTTACAAACAACAACTGTCACCTGGCTACTGGGACGTCTCGGCATTTGGATGGCTTTTTGATTTAGATAGTTTGTCCGACGATAACTTTAGTAACGATTTTCCGATCTTTATGAAATTTGTTGGGGTTGTAGCAGAGACCAACAAAATTTGCGAGTTCGTATATGAGCTGGATTGAGACGGGGGTTCTGAAATTAGAAGGCCTAAAAAGGTTTTGGAAAGGGGTCCTGTTACATTGGTCATCTTATTTGCTACTTTTACGAGCAAGTATGGTTGAGTTTGGTATCAAACGAAAGGTATTGATTAACACTCTCGTCAAATCGTTATTAACTGCTTACTGTTTCATAACAATTAGCAACATAAAATTGATTAAAAAAATATTTTCAATTATATTTTGATTTTGGTGTAAATATTTTGACAACTGACTTTTTTTTTAATTTATTAGAGCTTTGGCTGCTAGGGCCATCAGCATACTGACATTAACACATTAGTTAGAGAGAGTTACCATAGACGCATAATGATGGTGACCGAAACCTGTATAGGTGGTCCACAGATGAGAACGACATGTCAAAGCAACAGAGTGAGAGGCATGTGAGAGGTGGATTTAAATTTAGATGAGAGCAAAACTGTCAAATCTGAAGCGATTTCGTCGCGGTAAAATTTTGCGCATCATATAACCGCACAATTTAATATGGACGTTTAGTTTCACCGTGATGAAGATTGAGAAAAAATACCCGATACCTATTTTTGGTATTTGTAGTAATTCTACTATTGCACATTTATGGCGAAACACAAGATTCGCGAGTTCACAGTTCGGGGCGAACTACTAGTTTATTAGGAGCCTGTAATGTCCCACTGCTGGACAAAGGTCTCCCACCGGTTTTTCCAACCCCCGATTCAGTGCATCGTCCAGCCATTCCTTTAAAATTAAACATACTGATTTTTGTTTCAGAGTGACAGTAACAGTAGTTTTGGCAGAGACAAAAGCAATATTGACGCATATCTGCACCCTGCAATGCTAAAAGATCCTTGGGAGCAGCTACGGCAAGCTAGCCAATAAGTTTTTATTTATGTAAGTTAATGTACCTCTTATTAATGTCTAATAAAGTATTTTTTTATCCATAACTTGCTTATAAATTTTATAATCCTACCATACTACAAAATTGCTTAGCCCGTGCCGCTCAATGTACAATACATACATTTTATTTCAATGGAACTTTAACCACGTTTAAGTTCTATAAAGCGCATTTTCCATCATTTTGTATTTCCAAGTCTTTTGGTTCTAATTCTTCAGCCTATATGTATATAGCTTTGTGGCTGCCTACCATACAAAATTATAGTCTGCAAAATATGAACCAAATTACTAGTACAACAAAATTCAGTACATTTCATTAAAGAGCTCTTAAGAAAACATAGGAAAATGCACTTTACAGCACTTACAAATGGTTTAAATTTAAAGTCCATTGCAATAAAATGTACATAAAGCATACAAAACCTTTAAAATAAAAAGTGGTGTTTATTCTAGAGACCAAATAAATATCAGTTATTAGGGTTCCATAGTCAACACTCTCCCTGACTCTGCTTATATAGTCTGTAACAGACTCGAAGGCAGGCAGGAATGATGATGATAGTCAACAAGAATCCTGAAGGTTTTGTCAAGCCCATCTGTCCATCTATTCCTTCTGTTCATAGTGTTTTGTCAAAATGCGCAATGGAATTTACTCCCCTTACGAGGTTTTGGTAAACTACATAGATTGCAGGTGCATGTTGAGTATAAGGCGATTATCACACTGGCGACGGATCCGCATGCGGCGCCAGTGTGATAATCGTCTAAAGGCTTTCACACAGTATCCTGGCGTGACCGTACCTTTTACGGCGCATGCAGTAGGTCCTACTGTACTCATGCCCGTAACGTGCAAGCGGAACGCGAGCGTGGGTCGCCGCGCTTCCGCGCCCCTTTTATTGCGCTGCTGTGACGAAGCCTTAGAACCACAGATCCTTTGGCTTAGTTTAGAAAATAAAAAATGTTCCGGGAAAATTAGTATCATGCACGCTATGCAGGAAATACGCTAAATTATGCTTCTGGTGTGTTTTGGGTTTAACTGCAGTAAAATGAAACTGATATATTTATTATGACCACATCACATCTGCCACCTTGAACATGATGTAAGTAGGTGCTAATTATGACGTGTTTTTATGTAGCTACGAGGCGGACCATAATAGTTGCATACGGAGTTTCCCACTGATGGTATCAGTGGGAATTTCGCCACTAGCTGGTCATTCAAAGTTTCCCAGTAGAGTTTAAAAATATATTTTGGATACAAACTTAGGCATTTTTATTTATTTAGTATCATGTATGTAGTTAAGTTCCTACTGTATGTGTCCATATTATCAAGACGTTTTTAAGTGTAACAGTGTGCTATTTTCTAAAAGGTATCAAACCTCTGTTGTCACGCGCTCGCGCTAAGAGGTTTGTGCTGGCCAACTAATGACAGAACGTCTTGATGTTTTTTCTTTACGCAATCGAACAATTGACGATCGCGAATTTCTGCATTGAAATGGTTGAAATATTTCCTTATGATTTGTAAATTACTAATTAATATGTAATCCGACATTGTATACGTCGTATTTTTTGTATCTACAATTCCCCGGACTGGGTGAGTGTTTTGTCCTATTCATTTAACTCTTTTTCTTACTTTTCTACTTATAAATCTGTCTACCAAATATTCTGTTCTGCGTAAGCAATTTATCTTCCTAAAAACTTACCTTGTGACTGCCACATCCGTGAAAACTAAATAATGCTTTAAAATCACCTATCCGACTAATCGTCTAACATCCGGATGTCGCAGTCACTTGTGAAAATCATACATTTTATGAAATGGCTAAATATCCGGTTTTCCTAGGGAATCAATTCTGGGTTTGATTCGCAACCTATTTTCTTCTTGGCGCAAGCTGCGGCGTCCACATCGGTGTTCCGGTCTCCCAGACCCGGAACCCGATAATACTTCTAGCATCTAAATTTAAAGACCGTCACGTCCAAGGGTGACATGCCGCGACTTCGGAGGCCCAATTCAACTAGATCATCAGGATAGTGACTTTTTAAAAGGACTTGTTTTATTTTAATTTTTAATTTCTATCCAGTGTGCTCAGTGGCGGACCTACGGCCTAGCCGGACAATTCTTTTTGTTTTATTTATTTTCTGTGCTCTGTAAATATATTTGTCTAAATTTAATCTACTTATTTTCTATTAATACTTCCCTAATCTAAAACCTAACCTAAATCTACCCTACATGTCGACGTATTAAAACGTCACATTGGCGCCCAACTAGATTTTCTGACCTGAGCATACTTAAAACAAGTCCTTAGCATTTTTTTTGGTTTTCACTGATGTAGGTAGATATTGTTATTATCATCTGTTGTTATCATCTATTGTTGTATCATCTGTTCATCATTTGCATATGTCCCATTTAATTTTAAGTTAGTCTAGTGTTATCAAACTTAGTTTTAGTATAATTTAAGCAGTTGTTTGGTACGTGGTTATCTACTCTATCCTTGTTCTACTACCTAAATCTATCTTACGTGTATCTTTAAACTTATTTTCACTTGTTTACTATTCCTATACTAATACCACGTACTTATCAACTAAGCCTCTTTGTGTCAATATTTTGTGTAAACATTACACTCACACCTGCTCTGAAGGGATTTTAAAATGGCGTACCCAATTAAATATTTATCGCTGCTAAAGGCTGAGCTCGAATACGAGGTAGTTCTCAGAGGTGGATCATCGGGCACGGTACAAGAACTCCGGAGCCAAATTACAAAATTGACTATACCTCCTGAGGATATCTTAGAATCTCATCTAGAGCCTGCAGTTGATCTTGAAGCTATCAAGGACAGTCTAGCCAAGTCGCAATCTATGCTGACTTCTTTAAAAACTAAATTTGACAAAACCGTGTTCTTGCGTACAGAGAACCTACTACATCACGTTTACCACAGATTAAGACGCATTTCAAGTGTTGATGCCTCATTGGTTGACCAGCACAAAGTTCAGTGCACCGCATTTAGCACTCAATATAAAGAAATTTTAGGATTGAAACCTGCCGCTATTTCAGCTTCAAATGCAAGCGTGGAGTCTAATTTGGAACCAGCAACTACTGTGGTTCATTGCGATCGTAGTTTGACGTCTGATTTAGCAAAACTGAAATATTCCGGTAAAACCTGTGTCTTCTCGTTCATACAAAGGGTTGACGAGTTTGTGAATGCACGCAGCATTTCTAAGGACCGTGTACTTAAGTTTGCGTATGAGATTTTTACTGACGATGCCTTACATTGGTTTCGCTGTATAAGAGAAAGTGTTCAAACTTGGGATGAAGTTGTCGTTCTTCTAAAAAAGGATTTTTCTCAAAGGGACTATGATTATCGTCTTACCAATGAAATCAAATCTCGTACGCAAGGGGAACTCGAGAATATCTCGATCTACTTATCAATAATGCATGGGATGTTCTCTAGATTGTCTAAGCCATTGTCAGAGGATGATAAACTGGAAATCATCTTTCACAACATTAGGCCTTGTTATGCGAGCACTTTAGCCGCTTCACCCGAAATCAAAGATCTTATGACTTTGAAAAACATTTGCTCTAACTATGAGAATATTCAGTCACGTCTGTCTTTGTTTCAAGAACCGCCTAAAGTGACCTCTGAAACACTAGCTCCTGAATTTGCCTATAATAAACCTAAAATAAATCATAACTACAACTCTTATAAAAGCTATCAAAATACTAACACTAATGAAAAACCAAAGAACTTCTACAACCAAAACAAATATACGAACTTTTCAAGTTCTTACAACCAAAACTACAATAAACAGAAACCAAATCAAGAGAAACCTTCTTCTAGTAATGCTTTACCAGGGAAACCTAGTTATTCCTGCAATATGAACACTGTTCAAAAGTACTGTCCAAGGTGTCGCACTGCTACTCATTCTCTAAAAGATTGTAGGCAACCACATTTCCTCATTTGTTTCAAATGTGGAAAGAAAGATACCCGTTATCCTGATTGTACAACTTGTAATCCTAATAATACAAAAAACTAAATTTAGTGGATTGCAGTGCACATGAAGCTGACAGTAAGTTTAGCAAAAACTTTGTTGATGAAGAATGGAAATCTTGGCTTAATTTTATTTCCAAATATTTTTCTTGCTATTCTGTCACTTCAATCCACGATTCTCAATCTAAAACTAAAAATATTCACAGCAGACCTTATGTTTCTGTACAAATTAACGGTACGTATATGAATGGTTTGTTGGATACTGGATGCGGCTATACAATTCTAGGTAATAACTGTCACCAAGTCTTATTGGATGCTGGTTTTGCGCTGGACCGTTCAGTAAATTCAAATTTTTATGACGCTGGTAAACACCCGTTAAATGATCAAGGTGTGATAAATCTTCCCATAACATTTTTAGGTCAAACGCATATTTTGAAGGCTCATATAGTTCCACAAGTTTATAATTCTTTAGTTCTGGGAATGGATTTTTGGAGAATTTTTAACTTGTTTCCTAAAAATCTGGATTCTGTAACATTGACTGAGGATATTGATACAATAGCTATCATATCAACAGATCAGCCTACACACTTATGTGATTACGATCATCTATCTACCGAACAAAAAGTTACTGCTGATCATATAACTTCACAGTTCCGTGAAATTTCTTATGAAGAGCGTGGTCTAGGACGCACTTCTCTAATCACTCATAGTATTGACACTGGAGATGCCATCCCTATTCGGCAACGTTATTATAGGATGTCACCTGAAAAACAAAGAATACTTGTTGCTCAACTTGATGACATGTTAAAGGAAAATGTAGTAGAACCATGTGAAAGTCCTTGGTCATCTCCTGTTCTATTGACACCTAAGAAAAATGGTGAATTGAGATTTTGTTTAGATAGTCGTAAATTAAACTCAGTTACCGTCAAGGATGCCTATAGTATACCCTATATTTCAGAGATTCTCGACAATTTGCGTGATGCAAAGTATCTCACAAGCTTGGATTTGTCAAAAAGCTTTTGGCAAATCGCTATTAAGGAGGAAGACCGCTGTAAAACTTCGTTTTATATACCTTCCCGCGGTACCTTTAGGTTTATTTCTATGCCTTTTGGTCTTACCAACGCACCGGCAACGCAACAACGCCTTGTTGATATGTTATTTTATGGTCCAGAGTTCGAACATAAGGTATTTGTCTATATTGATGATATTATCATCGTTTCTTCAACCTTCGAGCAACACATCTCTCTATTAGTTCGTGTTTTCGAAAAGCTTAAAATGGCGTATCTAACTATTAACTACAAAAAATGCCAATTTTTCAGGGATAAATTAAAATATTTAGGTTACGTGGTTGATCGTAATGGACTACAGCCGGATCCTGAAAAAATTGAGGCTATCATTAATTACCCTACGCCTACTAACCGAAAAGAAGTTCGTCGATTCATTGGAACCGCATCGTGGTATCGTCGATTCATACCAAATTTTAGCTCTATAGCTTCTCCACTCAATAAATTAACTTCTCAAGCTAAAAACTCACCTCCTTTTAAATGGTCTTCTGATGCTGAGAAAGCTTTCCGTACACTGAAGGAAGCTTTAGTATCTTCACCTGTATTGTCGTGTCCAGATTACTCTCAAGCTTTCCAAGTTCACACTGATGCGAGCGATTATGGTGTTGGTGCTGTACTAACGCAAATCATCGATAACGAAGAGAAGGTGATAGCTTACATGAGTAAGTCTCTCTCTAGCAAGGAGCGGAACTACAGTGCGACTGAAAGAGAGGCTCTCGCAGTTCTTACAGCTATTGAACACTGGAGGTGTTACTTAGAAAACGGTAAAAAGTTTACTGTTTATACCGATCACTCATCTCTTAAGTGGTTTTTAAATCTAAATAATCCCACTGGTCGTTTAGCTCGTTGGGGAGTTCGCATGTCCTCATTCAACTTTGAAATCAAACATCGTCGGGGCTCAGAAAACGTTGTTCCTGATAGTCTTTCTCGTTCTGTCCCTATCGCTGTCATTGATCAATCCTCTACTAATCGTGACATGTTTTACTCTACAAATGACCCGTGGTACCTAAATATTTACACTGGTTGTCAAAACAGTCCAACCTCGTTTCTAAACTATAAAGTGTCTAACGGTAAACTTTTCAGGTACAAATCAAGTCTAAATCCTTTAACACGTGAGTTTGACTGGAAGGAAGTCATTCCTCCTGAGTTTAGATGGGAAATGATTAACAAAAATCATTCAGAGCCTACCGCCAGTCACTTTGGCATTTATAAAACTCACAAACGCCTGTCTTTAAACTACTTTTGGCCTGATATGCACCGTGACGTGACTAAATTTGTTTCTAATTGTGATACATGCCTTGCTCATAAACATGCTACTCATGCTACTCTTGGCGTTATGGGTCGTCCTAAAGATTGCTCTCGCCCATTCCAAATGTTGAGCATGGATTTAATTGGTCCTCTACCTCCTTCGAGACAGCAGAATACTTTTATATTTGTAGTTACGTGCTGTTTCTCGAAATATTGCCTTTTATTTCCTATTCGTCGTGCTACTTCCGAGATAATAGCTAAGTTACTCGAAGAAAAGGTTTTTCTTGTCCATGGCGTACCCAGTACTTGTCTAATGGACAATGGAAAACAGTTTACTAGCAATATTTTAAAAAAGCTTTTTAGTGATTACAATGTGCCTAATGTCAGATTTACACCTAAATACACGCCTCAAGTAAATACCGTTGAACGTTACAACAAAGTTGTTATGACAGCTGTGTCATCCTACATTGAGAATGATCATAGATCATGGGATTGTCATTTACCCAAAATCCAATTTGCCATGAACACATCCATTAATGAGGTTACTAAATACAGTCCAGCATTTCTAGTACATGGACGTGAGTTAGTTACTACTGGCTTACATTATATCGATCCAGAACTCAGCGATGATATAATTTTTACACCTAGGGATGAATACGCTGAAAATTTAGGAAATTTACGGAAGATTTATGATAAAGTGCAATCTTGTTTGCTTAAAGCTCATTCTAGAAATTGTGGTCACTATAATATGCGCAGGAAGGATTTTGATTTTAACGTTGGTGACACTATTTGGAAAAAAACTTTCTATCTTAGTGACAAAGACAAAAAGTTTTCTAAAAAACTTGCTCCTAAGTACGTGCCTTGTAAAATTGTTAACAAAAAGTCGAAACTTGTGTATGAGCTTGAAGACATGCAAGGTAATAATATAGGTTTTTGGCATGTTAAAGATTTTAAAATCACTAATTATAAACCATAATACTGTTTACAATCATTTTTGCTATCTCTACGTCGATTGTCTATTTTGGTATATAAACCTCATGAAACATATATTACACTAAGCTGCTGTCATTTTCTATAATATGTTTTATTAACCTCTACCGGTTTGTGAAATCTCTGCCTATTATCTATAGCTTGTCTTGTCTTCTACAAAGACTTGAAATTATCATTACCCTCTACCGGGTTGTGAGCTTTTTATTTATGCTTGGGTTTTTAGATTTTCTAAAAAGATCTAAAAACTTATTAGAAATGACAGCATTAACAACTTCATATCTGAGGGTTACAATTAGACTTATTTTATATCCATTAATAGATATATGAGAGTATTTAACATTATCTGAAGTCAAATACTCGGTCTGCTATTTTGCAAAAATACTATGTTAAAGTGTTTATTGCTTGTCTGTCTGTGTGATGTATGTTGTTGTGTGAAGTATGATCTGAGCCTGAATGTCATCTAGTATATCTATTAAGTTCTAAGTGAGATAGTGGATTTTCTTAGCAAAAATCCTAACCTAAAAAGGGGGGTATGTAACAGTGTGCTATTTTCTAAAAGGTATCAAACCTCTGTTGTCACGCGCTCGCGCTAAGAGGTTTGTGCTGGCCAACTAATGACAGAACGTCTTGATGTTTTTTCTTTACGCAATCGAACAATTGACGATCGCGAATTTCTGCATTGAAATGGTTGAAATATTTCCTTATGATTTGTAAATTACTAATTAATATGTAATCCGACATTGTATACGTCGTATTTTTTGTATCTACAATTCCCCGGACTGGGTGAGTGTTTTGTCCTATTCATTTAACTCTTTTTCTTACTTTTCTACTTATAAATCTGTCTACCAAATATTCTGTTCTGCGTAAGCAATTTATCTTCCTAAAAACTTACCTTGTGACTGCCACATCCGTGAAAACTAAATAATGCTTTAAAATCACCTATCCGACTAATCGTCTAACATCCGGATGTCGCAGTCACTTGTGAAAATCATACATTTTATGAAATGGCTAAATATCCGGTTTTCCTAGGGAATCAATTCTGGGTTTGATTCGCAACCTATTTTCTTCTTGGCGCAAGCTGCGGCGTCCACATCGGTGTTCCGGTCTCCCAGACCCGGAACCCGATAATACTTCTAGCATCTAAATTTAAAGACCGTCACGTCCAAGGGTGACATGCCGCGACTTCGGAGGCCCAATTCAACTAGATCATCAGGATAGTGACTTTTTAAAAGGACTTGTTTTATTTTAATTTTTAATTTCTATCCAGTGTGCTCAGTGGCGGACCTACGGCCTAGCCGGACAATTCTTTTTGTTTTATTTATTTTCTGTGCTCTGTAAATATATTTGTCTAAATTTAATCTACTTATTTTCTATTAATACTTCCCTAATCTAAAACCTAACCTAAATCTACCCTACCCTACATGCAGACGTACAAAAACGTCACAAAGACCTGATATCACGTCATGGTGCTGAGGACACGACTTTCCGTGCACGTGATTTGACGGCTTTGGCGGTCAAAGGGTTAACGAGCTCGAACCCATTGACATTGCTTTGTTTTGACTACAGAGTTGCAATAGCCACCTCTTGTTTCCATCATAAGACCTTAATATTTTCATAACATTCACAATGGGTTGGAAGTTGAGTCCGGAAAGAGATGTTTGAGATCCCATATAAACCACGACAGTTCTCCCTCTGGACAAACTTCTATATGTATTAATATTTTTTTGGGTGTACAAATGTTTTACTTAAAATAAAATAAATTTCTACGTAATGAATACGAAGGCATACAAAATTTCAGGTCACAAATCATTGCCCTCATTTTTATGGCGGCGCTGGAGTAAAAAGTAAACCATCTAGACCTTGTGATATGTGAACTAACCCACTAAGTTAAATAGATAATTATTAACATGATATTAACCATAACGGCTACAATATATTCCAATCCAAATGAATCTTTAAATTTGATAACCTCATCTGCATATAGCGTCATACTGATTACTCATTTGCCTCACGCTTATTATAATATTCATATTGATGTACTGACGCACATAACTATGTTTTCCAAACTAGACTCTATGGCGAAGGTAATAAGAGTTGTGGATATCACTTGCGATCTTAAAACTATACACGGCCAGGGTCATTATTCATGCTTGCAAAGCGTAGGGGCATAAAAACCAGTACAAGGTGAGCTCTTCCTCTCAGTACAGTTATTAAAGATCTGGAGGTGAAGCTATGTTAGTTAACTTTATAAACTGGTAATTTTTTGCGAATAAGACAGCAGTACTAATAAGATCCGTACTTATTGAATAGGATGTGGAAAAACATCGTCATTCACTTGTTAGTAACGCTCGTACATCTCGCGACATAAGGTGGCATCGTTAGCATACATAGTAAGATGAAGTCGTGTGTTCTGATGCTCGTGGTTTGTTTAAACTTGTGGTGTGCAAGTTTAGCAGCTCCCGCTGGCGAATCTAATATTATTCCAGGTACGTAATTAAAGTATTTTACTAGTAACTAGTCTAGTGTGTAAGTATATGATATGAATTAAGTGCTTACCTAGGTACTCATAACAAATAATGAAAATAAAAAAAAACATGGCAATAACGCTCCCTTTTTGCGTAAGTACGACCTTTTATATTCTTTGTTTTTCTCTACAGAGAAAAAAGACGCAAAACGATAATAAGACATTTAAGATATAGAGGTACCTATATAGGCCAATAGGACGAAATGAAATGAAAATATTACATGTCTTCATCCAGCTGCAGAGTTCGCGTAATGGATTTTTAATGATGTAAGTACCATTTCTACGCGGCCCTCTGAACCTAGATGCCCTCTAGGTAGGTACCTACGTCTAACTACTTTAATTCCAAAGTCTGGTATATATAGCAAGAAGAAATAAATGCATAGTTGGAGTAGTATCTATCTATCTATTCCGCTAACCAGGGCCGTAGGAGTTTTTTTATGGGGCAATGCCTTACCTTGAAAATTGAAATACCTACCGTCGACTAATAGTCCTAATAGAACGCGAATTTTACTCGTACGAACGCACGATCAAACATATTAAACTCGAATAGGTGTTCCAACTGACAATCGCGCGAATCGCGAATTCGCGTAAATTTAAGCCCTGCCGTGCCACTTAAGGGAATAGTCTAATAGGTGTTCAAATGCTACTAAGTAAGGTACCTACTTATATTATATTCGTACTTTTGAATTAAGTGGTTTATAGATTTAAGTATGTAACTTATAGTAGCGTTGATTATTTGATGACTGACTGTTACATTATTTTTTCTCCAATTAAAGTAAACCGGCTTCCTCAACTAATAAAGTGGTCACGAATTGGTTAGATCATAGCTAACTATTGAAGTTAACGACGTACCCAGTTATTTGTAGGAAGTCAAGGAAGTGGACGGGTTTCCCCGACCGGTATTTAAATACGAGCGTTCATCATTTTTCGCCTTAGAGCATTTAACCAGCCGGAGCGGCCATTGACAAGCGTTCCCCTCCGCCGAAAATATATGACCCGTAATCTTACTCATTGTATAGACTGAAGTTTATCTGACGTGGCTATTTTGACGTACCCCTCCCCTGCAAAAAACGGCAGACTTTTTTGTAAGTACCATAGAAATGACAGACATGGCCGGTCCGGTTGGTTGAATGCTCTAAGGCGAAAAATGATGAAGGCTCGTATTAGTTACAATTATAAGTTTTTCGCAAGGTAGACACAAACACAAGATTTATCTACTCGTAGCTACCTGCTATCCTCGTTGCTATTAAAAACAACTTCAGTATAGAACAGGTACGGTCGCCATCAAATATATCGGAACGGCCAAGGTACTCAAAAATATCTGAACACTGACTTTATCGCCTTGACAATAGAGATGTGTTGTTCAGATATTTGTGACTACCGATATATTTGATGGCGACTGTATTGGAGCGGCCAAGGTGGTCACAAATCTGAACAACGCCTCTATTGATTGTCAAGGCTATAAAGTGCATGTTCACTGTTCAGATAATTTTAAGTACCTTGGCCGCGCCGATATATTTGATGGCGACTGTACAGTATATATCGGTTAAGATACTTAAGATGTTCCAAAATATTGGTTAACTTTATATTCTGCCATCTTGATAAGATAATGCTTATTCAAATAAAGTCTTTATTGAATCATTGTTATCTGATGGCGATTGCAATTTTTTTTGTTAGGTAGGTATAACTACTCGTAGGTGATGGTTTTTATTTGTACTTGTATGACTTTAAATGATTTGGGGTGTGCATTATAGCGCAGGTAGGTTACAATAGGATAGGTATAGGTAGTAGGTATAAGGTAGCCAATAAATCCGAAACTGGGGAGGAAAATAGGGATTCATCATCATCATCATCTCAGCCATAAGACGTCCACAGCTGAACATAGGCCTCCCCTTTAAAGGGGGGTTTGCTATGGCAAGCCCCTTTACCGCGCCACGCATGGCAGGCGGGTTGGCGCGCGCAGTTTTTTTGTTTATTGTTGTTTAGGCTTTCGGAAGATGCTGCTGCCCATCTTCCGGTATATTCCCTTAGCAGACTCCTACTGCAAACACGGGACGATATGGTGGGGGAAATAGGGATTAGTGAAAGTAAATAAAATCCTATAATATCTCTTGTGCTCGCACCAGTAGTACTGTTACCTATACAAGTAAGTAGGTACAGTCGCAATCAGATATATCGCAGCGGCCAAGGTGATCACAAATATCTGAACAACGGCGATCAAGTGCATGCACTTCAGATATTTTTCAGTATCTTGGCCGCTCCGATATATTTGATGGCGACTGTACTTAAGTATTATTATCTGTAGTAATAACCTACGTGTATACCTACATTTTTTACTTACTTACGTAGGTACCCTGATATGAATGTTCAAAGTTGAAAAGTCAACAACATTAAAATATATTTATTACCTAACTGTGTATATAAAAGATTAAAAATACAGAGTCACATTGTTTAAGTACCTATTTGCCAGATTACAGTTAAGAATAAATAAAAACATTGTGTGGTTTTATGAAACCACGATGCAAGTGAAACTTTACTATGTTAGCATGGCGCTTAAAAATTGGTGTTCAATTGGTTTGTCATGCTAGACGTACAGAGCTGAAATTACTTGCCAAATGTAATTCATTAAATATAATCAAAATATGTTTCTAAAATTTAGAAAAAAATCATTCGTCCCACGGAGTTTGAACCCTCGCCCATTCGATCGTAAGTCTCATGCCATACCACACCCACAGTGCCATCGCTGCAGTTACACTAAGACGCGAAATATAGATTTGTATAACGCGGTTGACTGCCAACATGACATGAACCTTATTGCTTATGAAATAAGCCTCACCTTACTATAAACGAGAATCAGCGTTACATATGTAACGCGCGACATGCGGAAGAGAGACTTTAAAATTCGAGGCGATGGAATAAATGTTTCACTTTAATATACCCTCACCTATCAACTCCGAGTGTGAATAATCAAGTAAACATGTTTATACTTGATTACTCACATTTTAAAGTCAATGCCTATGCATCTCATTCAGGGGTCTAACTTTCCTAAGTCATATATGGTTATGGTTGGGTTGGGACTAGGTTGATTTGTATTAAATTGTCCCATATTTTACTTATAAATATACGTATATAAAAAAAAAGAAATAATGAAGGAACCCAAGAGCCCCTGAGTCATAGAATTTTCAATTGTTTTTCAGATTCCGTGCAGTGCCCACCAGGGGAGTATCACCCCGGCGGCCCCGGCTGCGGCCTGGAGCCTTCCTGCCCACCACGGGGCTTTCATTCTGCGACATGGCACGCCAGCACCGAGTGCCATTGTTGGTGCAACCCTGGTCTTTTAAGAGATTGGGACACTAAGGAGTGTATAACGAAATGCAACTAAACTTAAGGTTGTTCCTGATTGTCCGATGCGTGGCTTCCTCAAGCGCCTATCGAGCGCTGCTGTACTGCAACTCTACGTGTGTGGACCTATATACCTACCGAAAGAACACCAATTGGACCATCAATATGTGGATGCCCAAATGCGACTGGATGGTTACACTTATGATCTTTACATAAATTCTCGCAATACGCTTTGTAGGTAGCTACTTTGCTTATTCCGAATTAAGTATCAGTCTGAGCACGTGAAAAAATAACGTAGGCAGGACGAAGCTAAGACGGCATTCGTTGTCTGCTTGCGCCGTGGAAAAATGCTGAAATTTCTTAAAATTACGCAAGCCGGAGGAAATCGAGCTAAGGATGCCCCATTACTGCTAACTACACTCAAAGACGATGAAAACGGGTCACTTTATATAAAAACATTCTGTTCGAGGTGCCAGTTTTTAAGGCCTTGCAAGAAAATTACCGGCGATTTTCAATATAAGTATATTTAGCAGCATTTGATCTATCGGTTGATTTCATTGCACTTACCTGGCCGGCAATGTATCAAAGTTGTATGCAATTTTTGCGTCAAAATTGCGACATCTTTAAACACCTTTACTGTCATTGAGTGTAAGTATAAACGATTTGATCAGTCATAAATCTACCTACACTAACAATCTAATGTGCGCTGCGGAGAAACTTGTGCCGTTTAAACTTCCTGTGTTGTCAGGTTATAGTTATTTGTGCAATGCGCATTCCAGTGTTGTTTCTCTATACTTAACCTATATTCTATAAGATTACCTAAGGCATATGTTTGCGTCCTACTTTTCACACGATTAGATGTGTCCGCACCATCGGTTTGCGTAACGTAGGGAAAGGAATAAATAGCCAAGGCGGGCTCTGGATCTCTCTGAAATCTGAATGTAGCATTTAAAAGTATAGAGTAGTTAAAACAGTAATGTAAATACAGTAGACACTGCACATATTACCTACTTGGGTGTGGGATATTTACTTGAGTTGAGTGGTGCTCATTATAAAAATTGTTTTACCCTATCAACTGTTATCCAAATAGGTACCATGTAAATATCTATAAGTATCCTTTACTTTTAAAATTGTGTTAATAAAAGCATAGAAATCTACCTACAGATAGTATCTACAGATGAAAACAAATTACTTTGTAAGGAAATTTACTTATTTGATTAAAATTACTCCCATGAACGAATTCCGAAAGGTTTTTAAACTACTGGATAATTAAAATTTCTGAATTGTATGAATCTGTTGCGAATGTATTTATTTCATTATTGGCATTCGTTAGGCTTTAGGACGTCTAAACTGTTTCTTAGGTACTTTACTTAATTGTAATTAACAATAGGTTAGTAAATTTAATTATGATTAATGAATAAATTATTTTATTTTAAATTGTTTTAAATAAATATATCTCTAGAATATATATAATAGGCGACATTTTAGTGCTAAAACCACCCAAGTATAGTCCGAAAAAGCGGCAGCAGCAGCAGCGGAAGTTTTGGACCATAGTTGGCAAACTATGGTCCAAAATTTAGGTATTCTGATATTTGAATAAGCTACTATGTATTTAACTCGTTAGCCTCCACTAGGTACCTACCATATACCAGAGACTATAGAGATATAGACGACCACAGCCTAAGAACTTTTTGAAGCTCAAGTCGATTGCGCCCTCTGTCCGAAAGCCGCCTAAAATAACCGTATATGTAAGAGAAATGTCACCTGCACAGCTACTCCACCTATACTCGAAACTGTAATTCAAGGCCAAAAAAGTTACTACAATGTTGCCACTGCAGTAAAATGTTTGTACAATGGTATATTCCCTTTTTTATTAAAAACACGCTAAGATAATTTATTTGTTGGTAATTTCAATCCTATAATTTAAAGAAGTAATTGTATTTACTTATTTTACATAAATAAAAGACGCCCTAATAAAAAGTTAAACATCCGTGATTTTTGGTTGCAAAGCTGGTATTGCACTTGTATTACTTCGGGTATTCATAACATTTGGTACAATAATTTACGACTAAGTTAAGAACTACATCAAGTCAAAAACGAAACCTTATCGTGTTTAATATGTTCGTTAGAATTGTCTCCGTGTTAGTTTACTGTTGAAAGTAGAGTACAGTCGGCGACAAAAGTTCATACCTACCTTTTTTTTTACAAAAACCTTATTTTAACTAGTAGCCCGCTTCGAACCAAGAACTCGTGATTTACATGCAAACGAGTGGACCAATATAACAAGACACTTTATGATGATTTTTTCGCGCCTTCTAAGCTCCATAACGCCTTGATCAATCTGGTCATATTTGAACACTCAAATTATATTATTTATCTATGCTGCATCCACAAGAAATTTTATTAAGTTATCGTGGAACAATTATTTAAAATCAAAAATCTATCGAAATGCAGAGACGTCTAGGTAGCCAGCTGACAGTTCCGTTGTATCCGTACGTCTGTAAGTACTTCACTTCGCTTACGCTCCACTCTTTAGATAATGTCACAGAATAAATAATATGATAATGTTGGCCAATATAAAGCAGCGTATTATAAAAAGGTTGGCGAAACCTGAAAAGTTTACTTGACAGTGACATAAGCGACAATGATGGTTATGACACTGACGTATCTGTCATAGATTTTTTGGCCTTGAATTACAGTTTCGAGTATAGTCACAAATAGCGTACTAGTAGTACACTAGTAGCTACTAGGTGGAGTAGCTGTGCAGGTGACATTTTCTCTTCCAATTTTGGTATCTTTAGGCGGCTTTCGGACAGAGGGCGCAATCGATTTGAGCTTCAAAAAGTTCTTAGGCTGTGGTCGTCTATATCTCTATAGTCTCTGCCTATACTCACATGCAAAATTAATTTGTTCTGTGGCTAGCCCGCTACTATTTAGATTTTAGTCAATATACCTATAGGTACATTGATCTTTTCCCATCAGAAATGTTGTCATCAACGCGACTTAAAAAAGTCGTGTAGCTGTGACTTCCAGTGTTTATCAAAACCTTAACAAGATTTTCACAAATTTGCCATAATATTCGAGATGCTCTCAGTATTCAACGTTACTGAAACTTCGAGACTGACAGCGAAGTTTGACGATACGGGTCCTAAGCAAACTAAAGTTGTGTAGAATTTGTCAACTTGGTGTGTGTCTAACACTCGACGCATAAGTAAGGACGTTTATAGAAGGATATATCGAAGCATACATTAGAGTTTGAGCGTTCTGAAAAGTGTTTGCCCGTTCTACGGAGAATGGAGTAAGTAGAACGTACATAATATATGTAGCTACCTAGATACGGAGTGATTGTAAATTGCGCCCTACACCCGTCGACTTTGAAATGCATTTGATTAAGTAGGCTTTTTAAACTCCGATTCTTAATTAAATTCCATAAATATAACCTCACTTCTTCACCGGTTTCGTGTATTTATACGTTCTTTTTTTTAAGAAATGCCACTGATATAATGTAATAGTGGTAATTTTAATCCTCTGATGTCATCATCATCATCATCATCTTAAGAGCCTTGCTCTTGTCGGTGGAGTAATCGCCATTCAGTCCTGTTCTCCGCTAATGTTTTTAGCTCTTGATACGACATAATGTTGGCTTTTTCTTTGGCTTGGTCTAGAAATGCACGTCTTGGTCTTCCTCGGCCTCTTCTATTTGGTATTCTCCCTTCAATAATCGTTTTTATGTAATCATCATGACGTATCAGGTGCCCTAACATATTTCCCCTTCTGTTTTCAATTGTTTTGAGGAGGCATCTGTTCTCCCCTACCACATTCAGCACTCTGATGTAAAAAACTAATTTTAATTGCCCTTATTCAGAGATATAAAAGCGAAAAGTAAGCGAGTGAGGTTATATTTTTGGAATCTAATTACGAATCGTAGTTTACGTAAAATTATTACTAATACAAAGTAAGGTACCGTAAAAACACTTAATTTTATTATAGTCCAAAAACTGTGCATGGTTCAAAACGAACTCGAATGTAGCTTAGGTGTGTTAATATAATAGTTATAATGACGCAGGTGTGACTTTTATTTTTATGTTCATAAATAAATAAAAACTTAAGTAAACTCTAAAATAATATTACATGTTAAGATTGATACTTAATTACGTAGGTATTGAACTTGTGGACCTACTGGACTTTTGATTTTTGAAGTAGGTACCAATGCAAATGGTATAGTATAGGTACCTACCGCCAGTTATTCATGTATAGATTTGTGCATCTTGTATTTGCTTTACCCGCATCCGATATCCGCAGTGACAGACGTTAGATTGAAATTATATATTTTAGCGCTAAATGCTGGCCAAGGAGTGTCATTCTAACTCTACATATTGATCTCATCAGACTTCAATCATCGTCAGTGATCGTACATTTTACAGCAACATCGGCGCAATGACGTTTTCTTGTGAAATTGTTATTTAATTATCAACCATCTCTACATTACTACTTAGTTATAAATGGTTTTGACTTTATTTGATAGTGCTATAATTGTTATTATTAATAACAATCCTAGCACTGCACCAAAAATGCTGGAAAGTCTACGATCACTGCTCATCGTACATCATGCCTTATGCTTATAGATAGTCTGCAAAAGTTTATATCAGGTATCATCTGTTGGAATCCCATCCCTTCCGACCTGAATTACTGTGTCATCGTAGGTATTTGGCCGGGAATACTGACTCCTTGTGCCGTATTCTAATTTTAAAATGTATAAACAATACATTAACAACACAATCTGTCTTAAACATAACTCCAACACTCAACCAATATTGAAGTCGTATTGTAGTTGCGTTGCAGTAATTTTCAAGCAAATTCTGTCATTTTTGATTCAGACGTGTAGGCGTTAGCTGTTGTTATTGCATTGGATTTGCATTGAAGTTGGATCGTGTCTGTGCGTGTTTTAAAGTTAGAATACGGCCCCTTGCCAAAGAGCGAGAATCCAGCACACGTGCGAGGCCGTCCAACAGTGGGAGCGTCTTTTACTACGTAGTAGGTTAAGCAGAACCAGTAAGTGTGCGTTGAGGAAACCTTTATAATCACGTGGAGGTAGGCAGAGCGATAGGCGTCACGCGGCATGTAATACCTAATAAATAATTTTGTCAATATTAGGTATAATCGCACTCATGAGTACTCATTCCTATCATTTAGAATTATAAAAAATTAAATCTTCAAGTTTCTTTTTTTATTTATTTATTCTTTATTTAATAAGCATATGTTTAACTTAAAAACTAGTACATTGCCCCACAAAACTATGATAATAGTTTGACTGTGGGACCTCTCTTGCCGATCATAAGACTCATTCATAAGTAATACTTCTCATTCCTATTCGCTCACGTACTTATCTCATATTGCACATGCTCAACCTAATAATAGATTTTTTCTTACTCGTCGCTCTGCTACCTAAGTAATGAATGTTCTCCCTTATACTTAAATCTATTTCTTGCTTAGAGCCCGGGAGCCTGGTAAATTGGATTCACAATTGCTTATAGAATACTTGTACCTGACAATAGGTACAAAATGTAGGCCAACGATAAATTGCGACGTAAATCTACCATTGTAGGTATACCACCAAGGCTACTTATTCTTTTATACCAACTCAGTGCCGACACTCGTACGTCTAATTTTAGAACTTTCCACCCCTTTGAGACAGCGGGTAATAATGAAACACCTCGGCCGATCGATTCGATATCACCCATAGATTGACTTACGGTGCGCGTTTCATCGTGATTAACTGCCTTAACGTTGAAGATCGTAGTTGTTACATGTTGAGTGCTACTTTATTGGGTATAAAATTAGCAATCTAGCCATAACAAAGTAGAATTACCTACACTCAAGCGCTACGTCAAATGTGGCTTTCTAGAATACGACTTTGCCAAGTATTTAGAAAAATATAAATGTGGTAACTTCATAATTATAATATTTTAAGAAAAAGTTAAGTGAAATATCATTTGTTCCAATAAGTCATGTAATAATTATGGAAAAAATGACAAATTTTTGACGGCGCAAGGCACAAGGCAAGCCGCCAGATTTTAAATCAAGTGAAATATTTAAGTCTGTTTTCTAAACTTCAATAGTGAGATTATTTTTAATATTTTGTTTTGACTCTCTATTTATGTATTTGTGGCGTCATAACTAACCATCCCCTACATTTTTAGAAGGTGACAACTCCTATCTAATAAGTAAAGCCATATCTCCAAAAAAAATTGTTTAGTTCTCACATTTACCGCTAGATGTCGCTATATCGTCCGGCTCGAATCCTACTTCGCGGTGTTAAGATTTTTCCTGCGTTAGTCACGTCCCTCGCCCAACGTTGTGAAGTCATACTTACCTGGCATAGGGGATACCGTGATCAAGAAGGCGGTTCCCCCAGGGCGAGACTCTTCCATTGCACTGCGGTTGGGTTGACCCTTGCGATTATCCCTAATGCGGATAACTCGGATGCGTAATTTTTGGTAGTGGGGACTGCGTACGCGCTGTCCCCCCGTTATTAATTAAATCTCTGCACGTGATAAACTAGAGCTCAACTATGTAATATTTTATCTCATCAAAGAGAAAAACATAATAGTACATTACGCACCTAGGGCGGTAAAGTAAAGAACGGCTCAGATCGCGGGTATTTGTGGCCCGAACCGAAGGTAAGGGCCATAAACAAGCGATCTGAGGCCTTCTTTATTACCGCCCGTGGTGCGTACACAATTTTACGTCTTCTCCTGGGTGTGAAGTGAGATATTCCGCAGCGCCCGTGGGCGGCAAATCTCACTTACCGCCCAGAGAGACGTAAATGTGTATAAATGCCAAGTTCGTATACGAGTGGTTAATCTATCTATACATATAATAAACGCGTAAGGAGAAAAAAAATGTACATTGAAGATATTTAAGAAAAACTAATTCGGGGGGTCTTAGAAACGTTGACTGAATACATTTCAGTGATTTTTGGAATTTTTGTCTGTCTGTCTGTGAGTTTGTTCGCGATGCACGCAAAAACTACTGAACAGAATTTCATTAAATTTTGTATTATAACAGTTTATACCCCGGGGTAACATATAGGGTAGTTTTTATCCCGCTTATTTAAAACATTTTTTTTTCAATTCAATCAAGTCTGTTTGGAAAGAGAAGTGTCGTAGTTTATATGGGCGCTCATACGTTTTACGACACTTCTCTTTCTGGACAAACTCTAAATACTATTAGTTACATTTTGTACCCCGGAGCAACATTTAGGGTAGTTAATATCCCGCTTATGATTTTTTTTTCAATTTTAGCATATTTGCCCGGAATGAGAAGTGTCGTGGTTTATATGGGAGCATACAATACATTCTATGACACTTTTCTTTCCAAACGAGTCAATTTCGTTTTGAAAGTTGATAGTAACTATAAAGACCGGAAATATAATTGTCATCCACTAATATGTAACTTAAATTTGCGGAATTATCTATTTGGTTCGTTCCCAGCCCTGGGCACCGGAGGCCTAGGCCACATTTCTCTTTGTAAATGGCATCTATTATAAGGTTATAATTTAAACAAAAAATGTGTGTGTCTACATAAAATAAACAAATTATTCTAAGACTTGGCCATGAATTTTGTCCGGTTCCTATCACGCTGCTGAAGCAATTCTCGCTGCGATGTTCTGGGCCCTGGGCCCTATATGGTACTTGGCATTAGGCCTTTGCATACATTGCCAAGACCCTTGAGAATTGAGTTTTGTCCGGCCCCTTTCATGTTGCTGCTGAAGCAATTCTCGCTGCAACGTTCCATGCCTGGGCACTATTATTTATGCAGTACTTGGCATTTGGCCTTTTCATATATTGCCGCTCACCCTCGGGTTCGCAAAGACACTTGACCATTTAGTTTATACCCGGCCCTGTCATTCTGCTGCCGAAGAAATTCTTGCTGCGACGTTCCGTGCCTGGGTAACGGTAATTGGCATTTGGCCTTCCCATTAATTGCCAAGAAACTAAACCATTGAGTTTGTACTCGGCACAATCATTCTGCTAATGAAAAAATTCTCGCTGCCACATTCCGGGCCTGAGCTCTATGTGGTATTCGGCCTTTGGTCCTCACATACATTGCCGCTCCCTTGGGCCTTTTGGTCTCATTTCATTTAGCAACCAACTTTTCGCCGAAGTTTAATTTCGCAAACCAATCCTTGGCATAATTTTACTTCGTAATTTTTTTATTTCGCAACATTTTTATATTGCAAAATTTTATTACGTAGAATTTTATTGTAGTAAATAATTGAGTAGCAAATGATTTGCTAAGGCAAATAACATATTGTCAAAGTTTATGTGGTAAATAATTGTGTAGCAATTAGTGCTGCTCCCAGAGATAGGTAGGTTAGGGTTATTTTTTTATGACCGTAAAAACGAAACTGCTCCCAGAGATAGGTAGGTTAGGGTTATTTTTTTTATGACCCTAAAAACAAAACTGCTCCCAGAGATAGGTAGGTTAGGGTTATTTTTTTATGACCCTGAAAACGAAACTGCTCCCGGAGATAGGTAGGTTAGGGTTATTTTTTTTATGACCCTAAAATCAAAACTGCTCCCAGAGATAGGTAGGTTAGGGTTATTTATTTTATGACCCTAAAAACGGAAGGAACATGCTTATTTTGGCATGTTTTATTGGATACATTAATGAAAATTAAAAGGAGATTCTTACCTGTAGATAATTTGGCCGAGATGAAATACGTTTGACGAAAACATAATTGACATCTTTAAAAATCCCAGGCAATAATTTGTCTAACAATAATTTATCAAATCATTAGTTGGGAAATAATATCAGTGCGAAACGTTGAGTTGGGAAATAATAATTTGACCAAAAAAAAATATGGGATACGTAGTTCGGGGTAGAATTTTCTAAATAATGTTCGTCGAAACATTAGTAAACCCCATTGAGTATTTATTGTCCGGTCCTTTTCATGCTGCTGCTGAAGCAATTCTCGCTGCAACGTTCCGCGCCTGGGCACTATGCGGTCCCTACTTGGCATTTAGCCTTCCCATACATTGCCGCTCATCCTTGGGTTCGCTATGACACTTCACCATTGAGATTATACCCGGCCCTGTTATGCTGCTACTGAATAAATTTTCGCTGCTACACTCCAAGCCTGGGCAATACACGATACTTGGTATTTGACCTTTGTAGACATTGCCATTGAGTTGCGTCTTATTTACATCTTTTATCACACGCTTACCATATAGCGATCAGCCCCGTGTTCGAAGCACGTTTTGCAACAGAACTCGGCCATTAGCATTCGTATGTTTAGTCGCTCTGCATTTTAGTGAGTTACTTACGTTATTACCTACGATACAATTAATCACTAACAAATTTAATGTACTTTTTTTACGTGTAGAAAGCGTACGTAAGTTTTAGAATATTGGCCTGGAAATAGTAAATGGAAATACCAAACCGCCTATATACACGCGGGCGAAGCCGCGGGCACAGCTAGTACATAATAAGAAATGGGATGTATAACTGGAAACCAAGTTCTTTCGTAATTAACTTAATTAAATTAACAACGTTTTTCAATTAATTCAAATGATTAAGTAATTTTGGTATTTGCTACTTAACATTCTTGGACATACTGAGGGCCTACCGCGAAGTTCGAAAATCGAAAAAACGATGGATGGTCCCATCTCTATCGCACTTGCATATACGAAAGAGAGTGATGCAAATAGACGATTCGATGAACGAAGTGCTTCGCGTTTATAGGCCCTGGTAACGGATCCTTGCTTGTATAAATAAGTACCTACATTAGTTTTATAATGTCTGTTTGTGTGAGGGATTTTCTTCGGATCTCGAGGTCAACATAAATAAGGGGCATGCTCGTAATCGAGATTAATGTACTGCAAATTAGATATACCTGTGTTTTTTTAACATAAACTTTGCATATAGGTACCTACCGCTTCTGTTCCGTCGGGGAAAAGCTTGCGACATGCGAATACGACTTAAGAGTCGCCAGGACGCTCGTGTTCCCGTACAAACTAGGGCTCGCGGTCGTTTCCGGGTCTCGTGTAACCGTTTCGAATACCCGTTTCCGAATAACACGCTACACGGTTTTCTGGCCCGTTTCGCAAGTGTAATTAAGAAACGTGTAATTAAGATCCATGTCCACGGTTAAACGGTTATATAGTCGAAAAAACCGTGTCTTAAATACACGCGGATCTGGAAACGTCCTTGGCGGTAAGAGTCGAACGGGTCGAGTCGTTCAAACGGTACGAATGAATATATGAAACATTTGGGGAGTTTGGTCATTATGAATCTTATTGTGAGGTCTGTAGAGTAGAAATTTAATAAATGGTTACTGTGGGTGTGCCTTTTTTATGATGGTAATAGAATAACAGGTAAATTTTGCACAAACAGATCACTAACTAGAGCAAAAACATTGAAGTTTAACATCGTCAATAAAACTTAACTATCAAATTAATTTTGTATTAGTTTGATATGTATTAAGTAGTAACATTTATTAGATGTGCTGAACTTATTAAACAAAAATAGAACTTCAAGTTGGTTAAGATAAGGTAGGTACTCTTTTAAAACCCTACATGTTTTCGTTGTAATCAGACAAAAGGGTGTCGTAAAAGAAACATTTCAACGAATAAGATATTTTAAGTAAATAAGAATGATTAACAATAATAATAGTAGTAAAGATATCCACAAATGGAAAGACACTCACTTCGGATACCGGTCATATCAACCTGGGCATCCCTCAGGGGTCGGCAACTGGAAATACCCTATTCTTGTTATTTATAAATGATCTTCCGTCGGCAATCACGAGTGGCACCTCCGTACTTTTTGCGGACGATACAACAGTCGTTGTGGAAGCCAAAACTCATAAACAGCTTGCTGAGAAAATCCATGAGACATGTAAGCAGCTGCAAGTTTGGTTTTCATCTAATGGTTTGCTCTTGAATGTCGCGAAATCCAACATACTGTTTTTTTCGGGTCGTAGGATTACAGTACCTTCGTGTATTGCCAGCAGTCCAATGCCATTATGTACTGAGAGCGGATTCTTAGGTTTTATAGTTGATTCAACCCTAAGCTGGAAGTGCCACATTGACGAGTTGTGCAAAAGATTGAGTAGTGCCATCTTCGCTCTCAAAAAACTACAACCCCTTCTACCGCGAAAATCACTGAAAGATGTATACTTCTCCCACTTTCACTCCCTATTATCCTATGGTACATTGATTTGGGGAAATTCTACCAACGCCAAGCGAGCCTTGATACTCCAAAAGCGTGCCATTCGAGCAGTGGCCGGAGTCCATATTCGACATCCATGTAGAAAGCTGTACAAACAAAATGGCATTATGACGCACTACTCACTTTACTTATTTCAAGTACTGATGTTTGTACGCAAAAATTTACCTATGTTCAAACGAGTCAAGGTTACGAATATATAAATCCGATCTACCGGGAGACTAAGGGCAGTGCCGCGTCACAAGGCACTTTCACTCAAAAATCCGAGGGTAATTGGACCAACTTTTTATGAGCGTCTACCTACAGAGTTGCGAACTGAACCATCTGACGAAGCATTTGAACGCCGATTGAGAGACTTTTTATTGGAAAATCCATTATATTCTGTGAATGAATATATGATTTTAACATCCAATATTATAAATTAATTTTGAATTAGTATATCTATGAAATTGTATTATTCTCTTTATTTATTTTTCGTCTTAGGTTAGGTTTTATAATATTTTTACAAAAGTAAAATACAAAAATACATCAAAAACATACAAAAACAATAAAAACATTATAAAAAACCTAACCTAGGGTGCCGCCGGCAACGGAGCAAGGCCCAGGCTGCCGGTGGTCAGGGCCGCAGAGAGAGGAACCTTCGGACTATGCGCGCCGTGTCCAGGATTACCGCCTTCTGTATCTGACCCTTGATCCAACCACAACCACGTAGCGAAAGCCTCTCAAGATGTTGGTCGAGACTTTTCGCTATGAGACCGTTCGCAGAAACAACTATCGGCACAATGATCGTCGAATCAACCTCCCACATGGCGGTTACCTCGTGAGCTAAGTCTAGGTACTTGCTGGATTTGTCCTTCTCAGCCTTCACGAGGTTAACGTCACATGGAACGGTGATGTCGACGAGCATGGCCCGGCGTTGCGATCGGTCTATTATCACAATATCAGGCTTATTGGCTACAATAGTCCTGTCCGTGATAATAGATCGATCCCAATAGAGCGTGGCACGACCATTTTCGAGAACTGGCGCAGGTGTGTACTTGTAGTACGGCACTTCGTGGTCCACAAGACCGTATAGGAGAGCAAGCTGCTGGTGTATGATCCTGGCTACGAGGTTATGTCTGTGCAAGTACTCGCCGTTAGCAAGATGAGAACAACCGGAGATGATATGCCTGAGTGACTCTCCGGGACGGCGGCATGCCCGACAAATGTCGACCGTACCGTCCTTCAGGATATATTGTATTTATTATTATTATATATCAAATTGACATATGTATTTTCCAATCTGAAATTTTGCTAAATTTAAATGTTATCAATCTACAATATATGTTTATTTACACTACTTTGACGATCATAATATAAATTTGTATAAATTAGGCTAAGACCATTTGTACTATAATTTATTATTATGAAATAAATAAATCTAAATCTAAATCTAAATCTATCGAGACACACAATCAGTAGGTTGGTAGGACGTCCGAAGGACGACCGAAGGCAGCCGATCGCCTCCTAAGTCACAAAGGACTGATAAGGCGCTTTGTTAACAAGAGACCAGCGTAAGCAAGACTAGCTAATCAGCGTGAATACTACGGATTTGGAGGTCAAATAAGATAAAGTCATTTACTCGCGACAAAATCTATACTTAGACTTTTTAATAATCAGAATCCTCATATCATATTTAAATATGGTGATATTTTGGTTATTTCCGTCTTCTATTATTTTTAATTCTATGATAAACCTATTTTTAAGCCCGGGCCTACCTTTATAATATACCTCTTTGATTGCGGGTTTTAAAATAACAAGATGCTTAGGAAAATTCGAAAAATGCTTAGGAATATTTAGTTTTATTCATTCTAATTGTATTGTAGAGGGTGCTCTTAAATTACCACAGCGAAACTATTACATTTGCGGAAATTTTAATGTTTTTAACGTTTTTTTACAGACGTGTCGACTTTATTACATCGATATAAAGCTTAAAATCGGTAGATTAAGATTTGAAAACAAAACGTTTTGGTCAAAATAGCGCACAAAAAGATGTCATAAAATTATACATTTAATTTTATTACCTGGACCGCCGGGACGTTAGCGTGAAAGTCACTCAAGGTAAAATAAAGGGTATCCCATTTTATAATCTAAGCTTATCCCAATAAGTCATATTATCGTTCACTTAAATTTGTACCTAGTTACTCTTTTTGTAGGAGCCGTCGCGCGTGTTCTTTAAAGTTTTAATAAGAAAGTAAGGGAGGCAATTATTGCCTCCTTTCCGGCAATGTACAGTCGAGTCCGTTAATATCCGTTAATATGTGAACACAACCTTATTTGTATAAGGTCGTGTTCACATATTTTTGTTCAGTTGGACGCGTCCTAACCTAATCCTAACTGTAATATCGATACCCAAGTTCACGATCGTACTAATTATGGCGAAAATGTTGTTTTTAATTTAGACTTTAAATGTGTGCACTATGGTACTAATTACAACAACATTTTTGCCGTAATTAGTACGATTGTGAACTTGGGTATATATATAATATATGCATGGTAATTAATTTTAATATTATTTTATTTAACATACAATAAATATTCAATATAATTATATAATAATAATATCCTTATATGTAATAAAAGGACTCCAAAATAATTATGGTTTTTGTGGAGTTGGGTAAAGAATTTTTATTTTAAAGTAAATACAATACGAATACGAATCTATATAATACGAATCCATTCAACCTCATATAATAAGGAGCGCCACACATTTGAGCGGAATTCAGCTTTTTTGCCTGAATTCCGCGCTGAATTTCGCACAAGTGTGTGGTGCATAATAATGCAGTTCACAATTAGAGCATTCAATAGTAAACCTTATTTAAATCAGCTCTAACTGCTTCGGAGCTTCGGAACCGTTCGGGCCGGTATTAAGTACCCGTGTAGCCGGGGAAACGTGTCTGAGAAACGTCTCCTGGAAACGTTTCCCGGACACGTTTCCGAATCCTGGCGGGTTGTGTAAACCGGTTCCTTAGCACCGCCGGTATTAAGTACACGGGTATTCGTTTCCGCGTGTTACACGTGTAGCGGGAGCTCTAATACAAACGTAGTTCAGCTCTCATTTTAAAACGACATGCTTTTGAACCAGGAAATTTGGCATGAGCATTCTAGTAGTACAGATCTAGGTCGGACATTCGATTTCGTTGCTAAAAATTGTAATACAAAGAAAATACAGCCAGTTACAGATTTACATACAAAACTTATTTTTGCTATATTTTCTTTATATGACAATTTTTTGTAACGAAAACGAATGTCCGATCTAGATCTGTACTACTAGAATGTCCATGCCAAATTTCATGGTTCTAAAGCATGTCGTTTTAAAATGAGAGCTGAACTATGTTTGTATGGGAACGCGAGTTCACGCGAGCGTCCTGGCGACTCTTAATTTGTAATTAGAAAATGCTTAATATTTTTAGTATAACATTGAATTAAGTTGCCCAAGCAAAATAAGTACTTAATTACTTTATGTCAGCTCCCTTTACGCCGAATGACCACAAGCTAAATTGAAATTTCCCCGGCAAAGAACCTTGTCAACATTGCATAGCCATAATATTCCGGAACCAGGCAAATTGCTCCCTTGCCTGACAATTACGATTAAACAGTAGGTATAGTCGCCATCAAATACATCTCAACAACCAAGTTGTTCACATATACCTGAGCACGCTTCTATTGTAAGGAATTACAGTGCATGTTAAACATGTTTGAGCACCTTGTCCGCTACAATAGGTATATTCGATGGCGACTGTACTTATTTAGCCTAATAACCTCAAGGAAAAGTTAGGAATGGAAATAAATATTTATGTAACAAGTTTGGCAGTAGTTCTGCAGTACCTAGTTGGAAATCTAAGATGATCTATAAATATACCTATTTCTTAATTTAAAGGAAGTTTTTGCTTGGCCTACCTATAAGTTAAATTGAATCGATCAGAATTAGGTACCTTACCTATATCTAAAAATAACCCTTAACTAATTGACCGCCAAGCAATTGACGGAAAAATGGTGCAAACCGGTTATATTTTGGACGTGATATCATGTGCTGGCACTGAGGGCACGACTTTCCGTGCGCGTGATTTGACGTCATTGGTTATATGTAGTTGAATTATCGAGAGCGTGGAATTGCATATGTAGTGGTTGTACCGTGTTGTGCCTCTTTGTGTGCTGATTCAAATATAGAATGCCTGTAAACAAACAATACTACTACATATGCAATTCCACGCTCTCGATAATTCAACTATACCAAAAGGTTAAGCGGCATTTGAATTTTAAACATTTGATCTAGGTTAATATTATATATTTATGTGAAATTCCAATCGCTAACACTTATAATGTAAGTAGTAATTTATTAATTATTGGTGTCAAATTGTCAATTGTGAAGAATTCAAGGGATTATGTTTCGTATGTCAGGCTGTATATTTTAGGTAGGTAGGTAGGTATCTACTTACCTATTGTTTTATATATTAAACATTTTTTGGAAACATATGTGTTAATGAAGCCCACTTGCCCTAAATAGCCAAGCAGTAAGGAATTCACTGGTAAGTACATTAAGTGGTCGATAATCGACGTTTTAGTATCAACACAATTGACCAGTCAATCCATCAACGTTGTCATCAAGATAACGAATGGGCTGGAGCGTTGGTTGCTCAATTATAAGAGACTGGAGTTTTGTGTCTGTTCCATAATGTTACTGTTACATTAAGCACTCTTTTCATTATTTCTCTGGCAATTTTATTACGTCGGTAACGCAATATAATTAGGTATGTCGGTATATATTTATGACCCATTTCACCCATTTTCATATAAAGTCTGCTAGTAAATCAAATACTAATTCCATTTAACCCATTCAGCGCTAATCATGACACAGTGTCGTCACGCCTCTACGAAGTATTTTCGCTACATAGCGAAAAACCCATGTAATCGCGGTGTCGCGGTGGTGTTCATAGCGGTGAATGTGTTAAACATTGTTAAGGAGTTAAGTGGTTTTTCGGTTTCAAATAAATGTTCACATCAAATATTCACACCTAAGCGAATTGAAGTTATAACGCTGCGTATTTCTACGATATAAATTGCGCAGCGAAAAGTTACTAATATTTAATAATTTAGGTTGTATTAAAATGTTATAGTTTAGGTTTTGCTGAGTGATAAGCAAAACCATTAACGTAAAAAAATCGTCAAGTTCTTTGGGGCACAAAAACTAGAGGATATGGCACGGCTTTTTCTTTAGACTTTGCCGGACTTCCGTGTGTCTAGATGCAATGGGATCAGGCTCTTTTATCGCTATAGAGCGTTGTCGTCCCTAAAACTACTTAGTTAATAGCACCCATAAAACTAAAGCTAATAGAATGTTTCCTGTAATAGGAGCAATAAATTAATACGTAGAGTGCAAATAGTTTATGATTTCATTTTTAGTAGCTGTACACTTTAAAGTTTATTCGAACACGCAATGTATTCCGAAATTGATTATGTCTTTAGGGTGACAAAACCGACGAGCAATGCCAATTAGACGGATTTTAACTTACATTGAAAATGCTATTTACTTTGTATGAAAAATAATAATTTTATAAAAAAAACTTAAAGTAAGTAAGTAAGTAAGTAAGTAAAATCATTTATTTGTGACGCTCACTACACTCGTTAAAGTCGTTGATCAAAAGTTTTGTTTGAGGGATAGAATCTACGTTTTCATTTATTGTTCATATTACAGGAAATACCCTGTATACATACGCAAGGTCGCCGAGGGAAAGTCAAATCCCGGGGAAGATTTCCCTTAAAGCTAGTTTCGTTCCCTCTCTACATGTTAGGCTGGCTCTACATGATGGGCCATCATAGGGATGCAGCTATAAGACGGAACGAGATCGCAATCTCGTTAGCTCTTTCTAACGCATAGCTGCGTCCCTATGATGGCCCATCATGTAGAGGAGCCATTACGCCATGCCCACTGGGTTAGGAATAAGCCATTTATGGTCTCTAGCGGACGTCGTCGCGTCTATGGGCAAGAAAGTTTAGCTAAAGTTCAAGTCCTACTCAAAAATTCTATTAATAATATAATATGTTAGCCTATATACGTCCAACTGCTGGGCACATGCCTCCTCTCAGGGTCGGGCTATAGTCACCGCACTGGCCCAATGCGGGCTGGGACTTTCACATACACCTTTGAATTTCTCTGCGGATGTATGTAGGTTTCCTCACGATGTTTTCCTTCACCGGATAGCGATTGGTAAATATCAAAGTATATTTCATACATAAGTTCCGAAAAACTCATTGGTACGAGCCAGGGTTTGAACCCGAGACCTTCGGCTTGAAAGTCAGACGTCTTACCGGTAGGCTACCAACGCTTATTCTATTCAACTAACAAATTAAAACTTCAAAGACATGACTATGTCAATTTACCGCTAGTTGCCGCCCATTCGGGCCTGACTTTTTTCGGCGCGTTTGGAAGCAACTATCGTCATGAAGCAATTGTAAACCTTACATCTTCGACATAATGTTTACTTTGTCAATGAACTGTATGGACGATGGTAACAACAGAAATAAGTATAATTTGTGGAATTGCTCCAATCAATCCGGGCACACGGCGACCACGCCATCCCCAAATTAAGGGCTCTGTCGTATTAGTCGGATTCTTCGAGTTATTTGTTTATATCCTTATCGGAATAAGTAAACGTTAATCTATGTTTTTATTTGTGTAACTACGTATTGAAAAGTTTACCAATTTAAACGATAGGTCTATCATTTTCGGTTGTGGTTAGTTCTGCACTTAAATAAAAAAAAAAAAATTTCGCCAAAATACACAACTATATATTTTTTCACATAGACGAAAGGAATTTACTTAAGTAAGTTACTTCCGTTCGACAATGTTTTTAATTATTACCTCATTAATTTTGAAGCAATATTTAAACATAAGTTTCAATACTGCGCGTTCATTTCCAAGAATGAGGATTTTAAGCGCTTGCCAGAACCCTTAGTGTAATCGTTTCGCTGACGTAACGTAACGATTCCCTTTGCGTTAGGTCTTAATTTGTATGGGATTTATAACACAGCACACCAAGCGGAACGTATCGAAAACTAAATCACCGAGATAGATACTTCATATTTGCGGTGGTTTAGTTTTCGATACTTTCCGCTTGGTGTGCCGTGTTAAAAATCCCATACAAATTAAGATCTAACGCAAACACAATTGTTACTTTACGTTAGTGAACCGATTACACTAAGGGTTCAAGTCGGGTTTATGAGAAAAAGGGTACTGAGTGACCGCTCGAGCGGCGGCCCGGTGGAAAATACTCTTGGAAGTTCGATCCAACGGCGAATGCTGGACGCTTCACCTCACAAACCACCTCAGCCACTATACCTAACTTACCGGAGGACGGTGCGAAATGCAACAGATTTTTTTTTACTTCTTATAGTTCATGTTACTTTTAAAGTAAATACTATGGGCTGTAACTGGTAACTATAAGACTAGTATTTAACAGGACCATAAAAATTACCATAACATAACTAATACAGATTACACATAAATAAATACGTAATTGATCCATCTTCGGGTTTGATATACAATTTTATTTTTGATGTGCAATGTGTTTTTTAATATTTCCCTGACTATAATTTTTTTTTTCGTTAGCCTATTTAGTGTCCCACTGCTGGGCAAAGGCCTTCCCTCTTTTTCCCCATTCGACCATGTTGGTTGACATTTTCGACCACTCTTTACAGTACGCGTTCAAGTCATCTCGCCATCTCTTTTTTGGTTTGCCTCTGCCCCGGTAGCCGTGACTATAATATCATGCACTAAAATTTCACTTTCTTCTAAATCTCGTACTTACTTATAAATTAATTATGTTGAGAGTTCCATAAAAAACAGATCAGTCGCGATACGCGCACTTTACAGTTATTGGACGGGTGATGGATGCAGCGTATAAAGTTCCGGGCTAACGATTTTGTCTTTTTACTGTGCAGAGGTCGTTGAAATTCCATTAATCTGAGTAGAAAAGTGACGGGACGATCTCACAGCGCTCCTGAAATTTGATGAACGTCAGGATAGCTGGAACATCAGTAACTTATATACCTACTATTTTTTTATATTGTAGCGTAGCGTCTTACAAAAAAGTTTAATTCGATATAAAAATATATTTATTGGTAACATTTTGTAACTACTATAAAACTAAGTACCTAATAGTAGTCCGTCTCGAACTGAGAACTCGCTCGCAATTTCTTTGCAAACTAGATGACCAATATGGCAAGACCCATATGATGATTAATTCGCACCATCAAGGTCCATAACCCCTTGACAGATCCTGCTCATATACGAACTCTCAAATTATATGTGTATCTGCTAAAACCCCATCAAATTTCATGAATATCAGAAAAACGTTACTAAAGTTATCGTCGAATAAACTTTCAAAATCAAAAAGCCACTGAAATGCAGAGACGTCCCAGTAGCAAGAAGTTGTTTGTACGAATTCGCTCCGCTTACCCTCCGCTCGTTCGAAAATACTAAATGATTAGAAAGAAATATGTAACACAGATGTAATCAGTAATGTTATAGCAAACAATTATAATTAGCTGCATTAAAGCTGATTTGACCAAATTAATCTTCTTTTCGTCAACCACCAAAAATCACGATATTTTTCGTCTAGCAGTCTGCGCACGCGATCATCTTTTTAAATTGTTGCAGGCGTCGCTGCACGTGTACAAGTACAAGTGGGATATTAATCGCAATTCGCTGACTGAAATTAATATCCAGCTTCGCAGTTATCTAAGATCTTGCTCGATGCTTTCCTCACATTACTTTTTCCAACACCAACGTGAACTCTTCTTCATCTTTTCAATACATATTTATATAGCGATAAAAATCTAATTGCGTGCGTAATAGTAAAAAACTCAGTTATGTTTAGTTTAATTCGGATTTTTTGTAAAAAGGTGCACGCCTCCTTGTCGAAATTTACTACCTACCTTTTTGTACAATATTTCTTATGGACCAGCTATCGTGATGTTAACGAAATTCAGTTGCTCGTGCGGTCGCCCCCGGTCTGCGGGCTCGGTCCTTTAATGTACTTTATTATGACTAAACACATTGACTTCTGGTCTTTAATCATTATGTTCTTAGAGATAATTAAGGCTAATTACAGTAATTACACTTTAGCGAACTCTTGTCAGCATTACGAGTATGCGCGACAGTTTTTTTCGGCGGGTAGCAATTTGAATTAAGAAACTAATCTAAGTCTAAGGCACGGGAATGTGTGAAATAAAAACTATGTGTAAAACATATCTACAGTAAACAATTTTTTATTTTAATTATGATATGAGATAATTAATTCAATCCGCGGTTATGACTCAGGCTGGCAACATAGTGTGCTTAAAGCACTAAACATTTTTTTAATTCGCATCTAATCTGATAAACCACTTCACCTAACCTAACCTAATTTTTCTTCCTACATTTATATTTAGGGATGATGCTTATCACCGGACGTAGGCAATTAATAGGTCGTCTGCCTTCGTCTCGGCTGCACCGCGACGGTCTAGCGACCGGAAGCGGCTCGCACCAAATAGCGGCATCGATCGCCAAAAAACTAACCCACATACGCACTGGCAGCGTAGCCGGAATTATTAATCGCAAAGGGAGTAGGAGGGTGGTGTGAGCGAGGGCGGTGTGGTCGGGCGGCTGGCGCGCACGCGCGGGCGGCCGGCGGGCACTCCGCGAGGAAGGCTCGCGCGCTCCGCCCGCGTTCCGGCCGCGATGCGCGAGTCCCCGGGCCCGCGGCCGCGCCGGCACGCGCCGCGCTAACAGCACCCATGCAGTGGCGAAAACTTACCAGGTTGAAGTCTTCGCCGGGCGGACAGTCGCGCGCTCGGAGGATGCTCTGCTGCGGCCGCAGGAAGGTATGCGATCCGATCGATAGCGCGCGCCGAAACCGTCGCCCCTCCCGGCCCGGACGCCGCCGCTTTCTCTACCCGTTCGACGACCCCAGCGCTCTAACTCGTGGATCCTCCCGTCCCACCGGTCTGCCGTTCTCGCATCATGATCCGACATGGTGTGGTGAAACGTCAACGCTCAAACTGTCATCCTATCCAAGTTTTGGACATCTA
Organism: Pammene fasciana; assembly: GCA_911728535.1. Lineage (NCBI taxonomy): Eukaryota > Metazoa > Arthropoda > Insecta > Lepidoptera > Tortricidae > Pammene > Pammene fasciana. Next base: position 9,434,701 of record OU452279.1, read on the forward strand.
AGTTCAAATTGAACCCAAAGAGAACGTTGGTAGTATTGGTGGATGGGTCACGTGAACGTGGTGCATGGTAGTAAATCGATCAAGTTTCAAGCCTCTGCAGGATACGATTTGTGCCTGATATTGTATGTAATTTAGCAGAGAAAACTCTCTATAAAAATTGTCATTGCACATAATACACATGAAGTATTGCATAGAAAGAAATAGACTAAATTCTATTGAATACAGCCGTAAATAGGATTTCAACCTTCAATATGGCCATTAGTGAAATGTTCTAGCCTGAGTTTCACTCATCGTTTGAGTGCAAAACGTATTTTTAAGGCAGTTAGCGTTGATTCGATAATGGGGTGTAAGTAAGTAGGTTATTCCGGGATTTGCAGCATCTTTCGCCATCTTGTCTCGAGACTAACTAGCTGTAGCCAAGAAACAGTTCTATTAACTATAACTATATACGTATGTATTTCAATGTGCCTTTTTAAGAAATAATGAAGCGGTAGCCACCGTTATTTTAAATAGAGTAGGAACGATTTCAAGTTGAGTATTTGTGTGTGAATTTACCCGAATAGCGAAATGCTTCTCCCACAAGGCGTGGTTTTAAGCAGTTTGGACATAAAATGCGTTTGCGCAGATCTAAGTTTGTGTAATCGCCGTAAGCGTTCTAGTATAAAGATTATCTTTCGATAAACAGAGTATAACTATGCTACTATTGGGATACCATCGGAGACGATATGAATCTTGATAATGATAACGTTCAATAACGCTGAGGGTAATATGACCTACTTAATCATTTCGCATAAAAAAGCCGTTGAAAAAAAAACGTGTAATATGTAATATATAGTCTGGCCATCCAAAAAGTGCAGTAACAGTAGAAGTAATAAGCTATACTCATCCCTTTTTTAGTGATGAACGTACCAGTGTAAGAAAAAGACAGTATGATTATCTCTTAATTTTCATACAAGGTAATCCATCGGTTCTCTGCCTTTTCGCCGAAAATCATATTGCCAAATTTCACTTGCCAACCAACTTTTCGCAGAAGTTTCATTTGGCCGAATTTCATTTCCCAACTTTACATAATCCAACCTAACCTAACCCAACCTAGTAGGCAATTTTCATTTCCCAACTATGGGGTTAGGAAATGAAATGGTTGCGAAATAATTATTTGGTAAAAGTTATTCGGCCAGATGAAACTTCTGCGAAAAGTTGGTTGGCAAATGAAATTCGGCAATACAATTTTCGGCGAAAAGGCAGGATACCTAATCCATCACATTTGACTTGTAGTTATCCTATATGCGTCTATATTCGGTTACCTTTGCTTTATTATAGTCAGATCACGTAAACTTTGCACTAACTTTACAAGTGACAGAATGTGGATACTACTGTCAGCAAAAACATCAAATTTATTTAAACATCAAACTTGGGCAAACACGTCTGATGGTAAACATTTACCGTAGCCTATGAAGACCTGCATATCCATACGCGCGTTGCAAATCCTTGAATATATGTAAATAAGGATCCACTATGTTGACGGCTAAAGGGACAAGAGGGTCCCCCGTCGTCAGCACATTGCATCTCTCTGGTAACCTTTGTTGCAGTTGTAAAATCCACGCAGAGTTAGTCTGGTCGGACTCTAATAATAGTAAATTTCACGCCTTTGAGGCACATTTACATCACAATAACCATGAAATTAGGTTACCGGATAAAAATACCATTAGTGTGGAGTGGTCAGTGAAAATTGGTATTATTTCTGTTCATTGACAGTCTATTTTATAACTAAAATGGAACGTAGAGGGTAAAGCATCGATTGTTTCTGTTTATTCACAACCTTACTATTCAGGTATGTTCGATAATAGTTCAATATTAATACTTAAACATTACTGAGTTGTTGCTTGAAGTTAGGTACTTGCATTTATGCCCTATTAGAACGAATGAGCTCCTATTTCATCCTATTGAATTAAAATCATTTTTTAAGCATCCATATACATAAGTGAAAGAATCAGCTCTTACGTTACTTAATGATTTTGGGAAGAAGAGAACTTTTAAAATACATGTCAATCTCAAATAATTGTGAACAGGTAGAGAATAAGAGAATGTAGAGATGGGCGTAAAAATAAGCTTCTGAGTAAAAGTTATTATATTTATTAAAATGTACAAATACAAATAATTTATTGAAAAAAGAAATACATATTTGACACTTCAGGGAGTGCCATTACAAGCCTACACTTCTAAAGGAAATAGTCTAAAGGAAAATTACAATATTCCGGCGCTTATAAACTTCCTCCAGCGGTTTTGTTGGTACATAGTTGACTGTAATTTGGGTCTCGCGACGTTGACATAACTAGCGAGCAACAGCAAATTAACAGAAGTTGTTCCCACAGACCTTGTTATGATGGTCCCCCTAATGGACTTTATTAAATCACGGCTAGTTTTCCCACAACACTGTTGACTATGCACACATCGTATGGACCAAACGTGAATGTCTTAGTCTAATGTGCTAGTTTAGAACGTACTATTTATAAACTTAAATAGATGTCATATACAAAGGAAAAAGTGACCTAGGTCTCCGGTGCCCAAGGCTGGGATCGAACCAGCGTCTTCTGCATTCGCGGCAGACGCCTTAACCAACTTGGCTACCTGGGTCACAGAAGCATCGGTCGAATTTTTCGCGTTTTTCTTCAGTTGAACGTAGTATTTGTTTGATTTTCATGATACTGGAATTTAAAAACCTCGATTTATTGTAAAAAATATATATATGTATACGAGTACATCTCATTTCCCATATGGTTATATTTCACTGTTTTGACGCTTTTCTAATTCTACAAGAATTATTAGGAAATATTATTATTATTCCGGTCCTCGATAATTAGATCTTGATGGCACACAGGCAGTTTTTTATTATTAAGTTAATTCTATGCCATTATTTAAGAGAGAGTCTTTCAAATAGATTTCGTACACTCGTTTTAATCCATTAAGAGGAGGACAACAACAATTTAAATTCGGTTTTTGTACTCTCTTTTTGTACGCGGGTGAAAGAGAAACTCTATAACGATTAGTACTGGAGCTCATTGAAAAATCTGGAAAAAAGACGAACTAAAAATTAGCTTAAAGCTGTTTAAAGCTGATTTTACGACGTAATTTGGAATTCTTTTGTATCAACCCCATTTCATCCAATCGTGTATCAAACACAGCTACGGTTTCAAATTACTTATAATGCATATTAAAATACTTTTGATCTTATGTTTCTAAAACAAATAATAAGAATAAAAAACCTTTTAAGTAATTTCAATTTCTTGGCAATCAGCCTCTTAACACATTCACCGATAACATAGGTTTTTCGCTATGTAGCGTGCTTTGTGACGTGTGACGACAGCCGTGTCGTGATTAGCATGGAATGGGTTAAGAAGATGTGTCAATGCAACTGAGGCGATTGAGACGTCCAAATGACTCTTCTGCAACTTTCCCAACTCTATTAATTGTGTTATAAAACCCTTAATATACTCGTATATTATATTAAGGTCAATAACTAACGCTACATACCTACGTTAGTACATATCGTCGAAAAAAAACGTATCTCTCACTTTTTAGGGTTCCGTAGCCAAATGGCAAAAAACGGAACAATTATAGATTCGTCATGTCTGTCTGTCTGTCTGTCCGTCCGTATGTCACAGCCATTTTACTCGGAAACTATAAGACGTATCATTATTAAATTTTTACATAAATATTGTGTATGCAGCTACTGAGTTTTGTAGAGAAATTGCAAAAAAAAAATATTTTTAGGGGGGGGGCACTCCATACATGTAACTAATTGTAAAAAAAAAATTTGCCAAATATCAACATGATGCACATCAATCGATACGTCTCTAAAAATAACATTGAGGTTCCTTTGAACATTTTTTGATCCAGTGGATATTTTCAGAAATAATCGCTCCGAAAGTCATAAAAATTGTGTCCCCCCCCCCTGTAACTTTTGAACCGTAAGTCCAAAAATTATAAAAAAATTAAGAAAATACACCTTTAAATATTCTTTTAATGAAAATTATTTTGAGCATTATCGGTATAGGCGTTTCGATAGTAGCTACGGCTGGTTTTTGGTACGGTACGGAACCCTTCATGCGTGAGTCCGACTCGCACTTGGCCGGTTTATTCTTTCTCTAAGTTCAAACGCTACTCTATTTGTCCTTTGAGTGACAGAACAAACAAGTGACGATATATATTAGTATAATGCACTTTCCGAGTCTATTATATTCTACTCGCAGCATCCACAATCTCGTTAGACGGCTATTATTGTGCACATTTACCACAGAAGCCTGAATGCTATGAACTTATTTTTAGCGACATTTATTCGGGTTGCTTTTAATGTGACATTTGGAGGTCAGAGGTCACACGGTGCCTCAACACGTGTAAGCATTTTAATTTTAATTTTGCTTTCTTTCTTACATTTTTGTACAATCGCCCATTGTTGCGTTTACTTTTGTATTTGACTATACAAAGTGGGTTCATTGTATACTCGTAAGTACCAAACAAATAGAAACATATTTACGAATTTGTACTAAGTATATTCTTGAATTAAATAAGAACTAATCAGTTACTTGCATAAAATAATGTTAATACCTAGTGCATTATTGTTTTTACACTCGCATCTGCATCGGGCATCTGTATTTTTTATTCAAAATAAAAACACTGTATTCGTTACTCGCTCAGCGCATTGGCATTGCCATTCAGCGAGGTAACGCAGGCAGCCAGCCATATGGGCACTCTACCAGGTGGGAGCGGGATGTGATTTTAATTTAGGGCCCATAGGTTAAGGCAGGTAGTTTTAGTTAGATTTTAATTATTTAATTTAGTACCCAACGTGGGGCCATTTAGTACGTATGTTTTATTTTTTAGTATGTGTAACAAACATAAATAGGTCAATGAAATTGTCGATCATTGCCCTAGAAAATTCTGAAAATTGCTAGTTAAAATGACTAGTTTAGTTTTCTCGAACAAAGTAGTTAATGAAGTGTGTAGAAAAATAATTATTCACTGAAAAATATACAAAAAAATCTGACTTTCTACGGGGCAGGACAGCCCACAGAAAGATTTTTTTTTCATATAAGTTGTGAATGATGCACAAGAAAAGCGCTTAGTTCACATTTTTTATCAGCTTTTACTAAAGGGAAGTGCCATTTTATGAAAGTGTTCGGCTGATAACGTTTTGTAATGACGTCAACGCTGCGCTGCCTTACAATATTCAGCGCTAATCATGTTATCGTCAAGTCCTTTATACCTAATACACTTAATTTTCACTCAAACATAGAGGCCTGATTGAACTTAAAACGCGTCATATTTTGCAATTGATTTGACGTAACTGTATAAGTATAGTCGATATTCAGTATCCACAATTTATAGACAGAATATAAAAATTCTAACAATGATTCCTTTTAGTCTGCAAAACAAAACCCGTTCAAAAGCTTATTCCAGGTGTAAAATGAAAGGCTTCTTAGGGAAAAACAAATTATAAGACAAATTCTTCTGTTTTGCATTTTGACAAAGGCCCTCCCCTGAAAACCTGATGTTTCAATTTTCTTTGTAATGTATTTCGAACAATGCGGCCCATTAAAATTACTCGTGGAAGATTATTGCTTACAAATAAAGTGAGTATTGACTTAGGGAGGGAAAATACATAATGGTATTTTTTTAGTGCCGATATCAATGGATGCTGAAACGATCGTAATGCCAGAATATATACACTTACTCAGTGTGTGAGTATTTCGTAAGTAGGTAATTGATATTCATCAAAGGTTACCTTACGCCCTTATTTTTATTAAATTTGCGGAGCGGAGCAATTTTTATTAAATTTAAACTTTCGTGAGACATAAATACTACATAGTATGTATAAATGTATAATATGCCTCACGATGTTTAATTAAAAAAGTATAATGTATGATTTTGGGGTCGCATAGCAAGAGTATAAGGCATGATACATAATTGGAAGATTCTATTTATTGCGTCATTATTTTTTTCATTTACGGGTATCTACGTACAAATTTTCAAATCATATTAAAGCCTTATCAGAGGGGCCGTATAAGATAAAAAATGGGTAGGTACAGTCACCGGCAATAGTATGTTCCTACATCAAGGCCGCAAAAATATGTGACACGCTCTTATGGCACTACAAATAAGAGGGCGTCACATAGGTATTTTTGCGGCCTTGGTGTAGGAAGATACTAATATTGCCGGTGACTGTACCTAAGTTAGTTAATCCGGCCAGCAGATTATTAACTGTCTACAAGTGTGTAATTTGAAATCCATTTAGTCAGTATCTAGTATTAGTTAAATGTCCGTACTTTCAATGTTAGTGCGATAGGTATATTGTGGAATGTGGATATACGTATATTTTCTTTAGACGGCTGCACGCATTCACACAAGGTATGGCGCCATAATAACAAGTAGAAAGTAGAAGCTACGATTCCTACCTATAAAATTGCCTCTGATTATACTAGACCTTACTAATATAACAATGTTGAGCAATACCGGGTGATTTGGGGGTTGTGGAGAGAACAATTCGTGATACAGAATTTAAAATGAACCTTGTGATGTTGTTAATTTTTTTTAAATCACCAAAATTGACATATGATAAGTAGAAAAATAACATTTTTGCATACAACTTGTTCACTCTACTCAATTTAATGTCTTGTCGCTTCCCATGCGGCATTTGTCAAAAGTCAATGACTTATTTCATTTAAGATTAAGTTTACTTGAAGTAGTAACGCTTGCAGTAACTCCTAGTTACTGCAAACAAACTCGCAGTTACTGACGCACTCAACAAATATGAAGTCACCCAGTCTGGTCTTGGGTCATTGATAACCAATGTCAGTGGTTGCGCCGACGAGATATGCCGCTGGCATGGCTAAGAGTGCAATGGCTAATCTGGACAGGATTTGGAAGTACAGAGGTAGCGTCGCTCAACTAAAGTACGCTCGGTAAATGCCCTAGTCTTCTCAATATTTCTGTACGGTGCCGAAACTTGGAGTCTGAAAAGCTGCAATACGGCAAAAATTTTAACTTTTGAGATGTGGTGTTGGCGAAGACTACTGCGTATACCCTGGACAGCTAAAAGAACTAACATCTCCATCTTAAGAGATCTCAATATTGCCCCACGGCTTTTTAAAATATGCCATGAGTGTGTCCTTGGGTTCTTCGGACATATGATGCGGTCTAGAACACATGAGGTTGAGAAACACATCATTCTGGGCCGTATAAATGGCGAATGTGCTCACGGTGGCGCACGGATGAGATGGTCCAACGCCGCAAAAAGGTCGACTGGTCGCAGCCTGGACCGTGCAGTCGACATGGCCTATGACCGCACTTTATGGAAACGAGCTACATGTGGTCGCGATCCTCAGTAGTGTCATAAATATTACCATTTGATAGTGCCACAAAAAAGTATAATTTTACTGACCCGGGGAAAGTGGTTCTCCATCACAATCCAAAAATCACCCTGTATAATAATTGACGATTACAGAAATTATCAGACTGCGGTCCCACAAATCGACTTATAATTGCGGCAAACTCCCATGTCTGAAAAAGTTTTAGATACCACCGATGATAACGATTGTAATTGATTTACAACCCCTAAACAAGTTTTTCAATCTAACTAGAAAATAAATCAAATTATTTGATGAAATGTTTCGAATTTTTGTTTTTTAAGTACACAAATGTGTAAACTTTGAACTTAAATAAATGCTATTTACGAAATACGTAAGCCGCTAATGTAAAAGGTGCCGATAGGTTGAACAAACTTAACTGCCGGGTGAAACATTTTTTATCACACCAATGGGAGTGACACATACAACTTTTCACCTCAGTAGTGAGAACATATCAAAGTTAAGAAAACACATTTATTTACATTCCTGAATGAAAGGCATCCTCATTATGACGAAAAGCTTCTAGAAACAAAATTTCACTCCCTGGAGTGAGGAAAGTCGCAACTTTCGTCACTCCCTGGAGTGATGAAAGTCGCGCTTTCGTCACTCCAGGGAGTGAGGAAAGTAGGCTTGTTCGAACTGCTGAGGTGAAAAATATATTACTTAGCGTCAATTTTACCTAGGGCAGATGCCCCGGTTGTGGCCACTGTGCCGGTTTAGGCCATTTTCAAATTTATCAGGGTATAGACATATTTACAAGTCTATGGTTTATGGTTAATATAAGAGTAAAAAATGGCAGTACAGATGGCACTGTCATCTGTCATTTGTATAAGTTGTCATTCAGCTGTCAGGGGCCATGGAAAAAAGTGGCCAAAACTGGCTCCTGGACCCGTTTCTGACATTTCATTAAAGAAAAAAAATAGATCTAATGTCAGAATCTTAACAGCGGAGATTCATATAAATAAAGTAATATATTTTCACTGACTTAGTACAAAAAAAGTGTCATAATTCCTTATTGACACAAAATGACGGACGTCGGAATAGACAAACTCTCCTTAAAGTGGCCAAAACCGGGGCATCTGCCCTATTTAAACGTTTTAGTGAGTAAAATAAATCATTGGGAGGGAACCATTTTCGTTTAGCAAGAGAACGTAGCACATGCTGCGCGTGCTACGATGCGTAGAGAAGCTACGAAAATCGTCGCTCTCTTTTTCATCGAACGAGCGAGCTGGTACCCAAGTGACAACAAAATAGCATAATCAATTAATCAGAATAAACTTAAAAGATTTAACAGTTTGATTTCGAATTAAAATCGGAATAAATAGATTGCCTGACAATTTTTTAGAATAGACCTTGTAAATAATACGGTGTTTAAAGGTTGCCATCTGGTTTAATCCTAGCTTAAGCATAATTTAACTTCCACAGTTTCACAGTTCTGCAAAGAATTTGTCATTTTATCTTCCGATTTCCTTCACAGTTGAAAAATCGGGTTACAAGCGACATAAAAGCGTCTTAAAATAGAATCGTAAAAATTCTATCAATACCGCCATTTGGCACCGACAGAGTATGGGTAGACAATTTTATTTAATGCGTTTTCTGTCGCCTTTTCCGCAATCAGATAGGGTTTGAATTCCTTTGATTTTAATGCAAGCGTTGCGTGCCCCAGTTCCGAGTCCAGTCGCCTCGGCTCTCGTCGTTCTAGAGAGTGCTTGAGAGTTCGAGTTGGCGCCAAATTTTAGGTCCCAGCGCCTCTCATTAGGCTCTGTTCAGAGGAGCTAGGCGTGCACGCGAATGGGAGGGCCTCCCTCCTCCCGGTATTATCACAAGTGCAGAGCAGTGTGCAAGCAGAATTTACCCGAGAGTCACGGAACGTGCACTCCAAGCGTGCACGCTCGATGCTCAATAAATTTGTCTGGTAGCCTGCAGATGCTGGTAAATGTACATATACGCCGGAGGTGAGTAGAGCACTCAAATTTTATTTTTTGTGGCTGTTAAGATTTGAGACTCTGCAACGAGTAGCTCTTGTTAAGATTGGCTGAAACCGTTAGTTTGCGATGGTGATGATGTCCTCCCAGACGTATCCGTCGACGGCGACACCTGGACAAATCATTCAGCAGGCACCAAGGTACTTGCTTGATCTTTTCGTGCATGGGCTCGAACGTGACTTGTAAAACCAAGCTTTGTTTTGAAAGTTCGACAGCAAGAGACACAGTAGAGCTCATTATTCGAGTTATATGTGTAGGTGTAAGTTGCGATGGTAGTAATGCAGCTGTAGGTAAGTTTTGAAACATATGCATTTTGAAAGTGGGGCCGTGACATCACAAATGTGATTTAAACTTCTGAATGGATTTAGATGCACATATTTGATAGCCACATCCTCTTATTTGAGTCAAATTCGAAGATCAACGGAGACATCAAAATATGGTTGTCATCCATAATTATGGTAACGAGCTATGTTACTTTATATCGCTTTTTCTTGTCAAATTGGACCCAGCGCGCCCGGCGTTAGAATATGACTAACATGAGTCGTGCTTTGAGACGAAGCGTTTTGTTTCTCGGCCCTTTGTCTGCGGACGGTACGTTGGCGTCGCTGACGCATGGGGTGTGTCACTTAGGGATATTAGCATGGCGCGGGGATGTGAATTACGTAGCAATACAAGCTTTTACGGCTTCAATATTGTTTACACCTATTGTGTGTACTTAATCTGAAAAAAATACGCCAAACTGTAGTTTTCAATCCTATTCCTTGACAAAAAGCATATTGTTAATACATGTATGTGATTTTAGGTTGTAAAATCATTCCTAAAAATAACTAGTAAGTAAAAATATACCCCCCTAACTTACACATTTTATCAGTAAAATAATATACAATTCCTATTGCAGTTTCGTTTCAAGCAGTTTAATTAGAAAATGTAATGTAACACCGTCGGGGAAGCTATAATAGGTTTCATAAGAAACCTAGGTACTAGCTTAGTAACTTGAACAGAAATTTAATTAGGTCAGTTTAACGGAACTTCAACAACCATCAGCTTAAGTATGAAGGAAACATAGGAACTCTTCATTGAACAACTCTTATAAGAGTTTCTGTTTGTAGCTACTTTCATAACTACTCGTTCAACCTCTTAAGGTTCCGATTTTACCCAGTGACCGATTTTGGCCGAACTCACCCTAATGTAGACATGTTTTTTGGTTTGAACAAAGAATACAATATACCCTTTAGATGAAGCATGTCTTTGAAGAAGATTGATGGAATTACCGTCTGTTTTTTTGCAGGGTCACTAGTCACTATTATTCGGCACTCACACTCACTTAAATACAACTGCTGTGCTACTTTCAAGAAAATCACCCTGCAAAAACTAGCTAGCAACTCTTACCGTCTTCAAGTATTTTTGACAGGGCTTATCCGACACTGAAAAATGAAAAAAGAAATTAATAAGTTTTTGCTATTTACAACCGGGTGTCTCGCATATGTAAAACTATACCATTAAATTTGTAAAAAATAAGGAAGGGAATCAGCTAAGGGTTATATTTACTATGATACTATTTGAATTCAAAACAGTGTTTGGTTAAAATAACCAAGAACGTTTAACAATAATATTTTGTTTGTCATTAACAAAGCTTTATTCGGTATTTTAAATATGTCTTGGTTGTGTGCAACTAAAAATGTCTTAACCGAGCCAAATTGGTACGTTGCTAAAACTCATTTTTTTCCATGGACATCCTATTGAATGATAGTCTAAACATAGTATCGGATACCCGGTCTCATCTGATCAACGATCAAAACCCAGTGATTTTCACATCATTAAGTCTGTCCGCCGACCGCGTAACGCTAAAGTAGGCGTGGAAAGTCTGGTTCGGGCGGGGGCGGTCTTAATGAACTGTGACGTCATTAAGGGCCCGACGTGATCTTTATTACGAAGTCGTGAACGCTGTTTCGTGCTGAACCCTGAAGAATCTAACAGCACTAGACAGGCTTTCAGAAGTTTAAAATTTACTCGCCGGTTGTGGGTGCTTAAGTTACACTTTTCATGTAAAAATTAATGGTATCCGAGAATATTAATTTTGTCAAAGTCAAGGGCTCAAATATAATTTTCCAAATAAATCAATGTAGCGAGCGGCGCAGAAGTGTTTGATAATGTTAACTTACTTTCTTCGTGTATGTATGACATGTGTATTATGTATAGGTACCTATGTATAATGTATGAAGTGAACATCGCGCTTGCTCGCGTTAAGTGAACGATGTAATAGAATTTACGAGCGTCAATGAAAAGCTGAATACATGAGATCCAAAATGATATTACATTCATTATTTCTTTAAAAAACTTGGTATCACCTAATTTAAAGTTAAAATATAACACGAACACAAGATGACTCTTAATTAAATAATTCCATGATGAAACAACTGCCGTCAGACCTATATCTCCCAATGATGTATGAAACCACCGCCTACATGATCGTTTAACCTTTAAATATTGTGTAGGAAGTGTAATTTAATGTCATCGTTCCTACAATTTATAAGGTTCTTAGATACCTACGCATATACCTACACACTTGCATTTTAGAGATTTAACACCGATGGCACTAAAAATTTGATCATTTAATTGACATTTATAATTTATTTAATATGTCAGCCTAGTTAGCCAGGATTTGTCCGGGCATATCCGAAGGACAAATCCGCCAATGTATAGCAATGTTCAAGACTCATCCGTGTCAAATTCCGGCCACACATTGTCGGTTTTGTCCTTCAAACATGTCCGCCGGACAGACTAGGCGATATCCGTGTTTATGTGGCTAGCTAATGTTATTTAATAGGTGTAAAAAACCTGACAATTTTAATTGTTACACTCGTTACAATAACCTGCTGGCGGCAACGTTTCTGTAAGTATTCCGAGTTTGTGGTAAAATGTTACATAATATATTAGTTATCCAAAAGGTTGATTTCAATTGACCACTTTGATCTAAAGCCTAGTAAATCACACAGGAAGGGTTGTAGCTGATGTGAAATCAATCTTAGCAGTCAACAGTATAGATTCAAAGCAATACGTGAAGACAATATGGTTGGGTCAGTAGACATATTGACGTATGAGGGGTGGTTAAAATAGGCGTAGGGGTCGCACGTGTGAGCTCTCATTTACCAGATAATTCTAATATTGTTAAAACCCTAACCTAAGATAAAAAATTAATAAATAGAATAATATATTGTAGTAGAATATACTCACATTTAAATAAACATCATTTTAATGGGCTCATATTTTTAACTGGTCCTTGTAAAATTATGTTAACTCAAAGTTATCGCCGCATTGGATCACTTTTGGTCGGAACGGCATTGAAAAGGCCTAAGTTCTCAATAATAATTACTCAAAAAGCTAAGATGACGAAATCAAACATACCTACTGTACTATTTTATGATGTAATACATTTCAGTCACGTGCTTCTGAAAATTCATTATAAACAACTCGTGTTAATGCCATTGCATCTCCGTTCCCAGTGGAATGTGCGTCGCAATGCAAGTAATAATGTTGATTACGAACCTGACAACAGGAGCCAGCTATATTTATTATATTTCCTATTTATGCGAGTTGTCTTTAAAGTCTTATGAATTGAATTGTTTTCATTACATCAATATAAATAATATGAACATATTAGAATAAAAATTAAACTAAACCTATAAATAAAAACTAATTTTAAAAATAACGCTAATTAAAGTAAAACTTAACTAAAATTTAAAACTAAATAAACCTAAAAAATATCAAAAAAATTGGGCCCCCGCGGCATGGTGCCAAGGACGCTGGCAGCATTCCCCCGCTGTATAGCAATGCTGATGCGTTGCGCGAGAAAATATAAATAATTATGTTACAAATCGTTTGCAATTTGTTTATTTAGGAACCATAAAATAATACAATATCACATAACAAATTTTTAAAACCACCATACGCTATACAATAAAAAAATATCTAAAATAACAAATAATTAAAAAACTACTAATTACAATACAAAACAAACACAACAAACAAAAACAAATGTTACAAATTGGGTAGCTTTACCTACATAAAAAAAACATTACCATAAGGAACGTGAAATTCGTAACATATTCGTAAGTAAAATATTAGATGATATTTTGACTTCGTATGCTCTCCATCCGCTTACCAATTGGCCATAACCTATAAAATATACAAGATCAGTGCGAACCCTTTTAAACGCCGTTGGCGTCTGAAATTCCCAGCAAAAGATGTAAGTCTCCTTGAAACTTTGTAATGGCATCGACGTGAAGCGTAAGTGAAGTGCCCCTAATGGCCACATTTTGAATATTTAAGATATTTAGGTAGTTTAAGCGATTCCGCGCTTCGATAGGGTACTTAAAGTACCCTGAAATGTTTTATCTGTAATGTTGAGTTGAAAGCTACCTATGGTTAATAATAACCTAAAACTATGCCTATAGCCTATAACCGTTCCACTGCTGGGCCCAGGTCTCCTCTCATGCACGAGAGGCATCTGGCTATAGTCCCCACGCTGGCCCAAAGCGGTTTGGAGACTTCACAAACACCTTTGAATTTCTCCATTGTATCCATTGAGCTATGATTATGGCTTTTAAATATCTTAGTTATAGAGGCGTACATTCTATCAAAATAAGTCACCGTAAAAGCATTCCTACGATTTAACGTTTTAAGCATTTTTTACAGTTATTTATTTAAATGAAAGTATATTCTAACCCGCTTATTCACAAACGTGTTGCAAACCTCATTTAGTTAAAATGTATTTTGTCTGTTTCTAACAAACACAACTGTCAATGTGACAGATAAGGACACAAGATGATTTAGTTATATGAGGTTTGCAATACGTTTATGAATAAGCGGGTAAGTATGTAAAATGTGTCATAGTCTTGAACCGCTGTCCTCCAGCCTTAATATGTGAGTCATATGATAAGCTGTGAAAGTCATAAGACGCCATAATCCAGTAGATAAATGTCTACTCTATATTAAAAAAGCTTTTACTTTATATCAGAGTACACAACGAGTCCAACTACGAACAAAAAACTGAGCGGGCCGCGGGCAAAAAAACAACTGACGACGCGAGTTACGCGACCGAATTAGACATGATTAGACATGATAAAATAAGGGGTGTGCCAATGTGGTGGTAGCGGTAGGTTACTGGTCTAAATGACTGTGTTTATAGGTATTAACCCTTTATAGGGCAATGGTCTGAAAAAAGACCACCAATGTAACATCATCTTTTTGTATTTTTTTCTTGTACAGAATTTTTAGGACTATAGATTGGCGATGAGGCTAGAATCGAGGATTTTTTTCAGTCTTGCCCGTTAAAGGGTTTTAGTATTGGTGTACGTATTACGTAAGTTTTAATGACACGCCATTACTAAATGATTTGCGAATATCCCTTAAAATGATCATGTATTTTATTAGCATGCCAGATAATCATTTTACAAAAGTATAAATGGCGTGTATTTAAATGAAGTTGACTTAAAGATTTTGTGTCAATGAAATAATATTCGAGCAGAGCACTGTGCTTTATCGTAATTAGATGTAGAACAAAATATAAACGTAATCGAATTACCCGTCAGTAAATATATTGCTTTTTCTGCCTTTAAACATAGGATTACTCCAAGAAGAGTGAAGTATGGTAACAATCTGTCTGGCTCTCGTTATATGCAAATAAGGATACGTTCAGAATAAATTAAGTAGCTACGAGACAACGAGCGAGATTTTTTCTTGGAAACCTAATATTTGGCATGAACTCTATTATTTTTTCTCGAATCCGTATAACACGACAATTGCGTAAAATTGCATGTATACGGTATAGTTCATTAACTGTAATAAAATATACAGTATCGTTAATTAGCGTGTTACACTTAAATGTAATACACACAAGTAATATAAAAAAATATAGCACACAAGCAAATACTGTTTAAGAGGATGACAACACCCGATGACCTTCAAATAGACTTTACTTAAACAATCATACAGCTATAACTACTTGTTTTGGGGAAGGAAAAAAATACCTTAATGCTCATTATATTTCGAAGAACTTTGTTAATTCCGATACACGATTGGACGAAATCGGCTCGATAGAAAATAATTCCAAAGTTACATCTTAAAATTAGCTTTAAACAGTTGTATGTCTTTAGTTTCTTGATTTATAAATTTGTAATTAAGGACAAAATTTCATTGCCTTATTTTTCTCAATTAATGCGTAGTTTTTTTTTTATTAATCATTTTGCATAATTTGCAATGAGCTCTCATACTAATCGCAACGCAGTGTTTCTCTTTCACTCGCGCTAAAAAAGATAGGGATGGAATTTAGCTGTAGTCATGCTTAATGCATGGATGACTTTTCTACGTCTTATAAAACAATCATTAAAATATAGATTTAGCACGTCTGCAAAATTAAAAAAAAACCGTAATATCAAAGTAATTAAAAAGCAATCCTCATCCATGAAAGACACTTCGAAGAATAGGATTATTGTAATACAGCGGAGTACAGTCAGCGCGGTAATGGCGCAATACGGACGGCAAGGCTAACGTCTAGACGGCGACAGCCAACCGGCAACCGTTATTAACTTGTCATTCACGGGATGACGTCGCCTTATTGATATTTGCGGTGCACTGGTATTTGCTGTAACGTGGGTCTATGTAGCTGTGACGTCATTAGTTAGGTTAAGCCGTTAGAGGCTGACAACCGTGACAACAGCTACATTCAGTCCGATTTTTTTGACGGGAGCGAAAGAGGAACATTATATAGCAGTAGTATGAAACTGTCTGTGGTGTGACAAAATCAGAAAACGAATATTAAATGTGTATATTTTGAAAATGCAAACGAATTATGTAATGTAAGAAACAATCACGGCTTATATTATTATGAGACTGAAATGGTTTAGAGAGTATTTATTTATTGGCTGGCAGTACTTTTTCCACGCCGTAGGATTTATTTTTGTACCAAATTCAAGTAATTTGATATTAATTTGATAGTTTGACATTATCCCATTCACTGCTAATGACGACACGTTGTCGTCACGGCTCTACGAAGCATTTTCGCTTCATAACGGGAAACCCATGTTATCGGCTACGGCGTAGCGCTACGCGTGTAGCATAGCAGTGAATGTGTTATGCAAGATAGAATGCGGCTCAACCGAGTTACAGTGCTACGCCGTAGCACACCGTGGCCGTATATCGTAGCTAGGGATGTCACGAATATTCGCATTCGCATTCATATAATGCGAATATTCGCATCATTTTTGAGATTCGTATCAACATTCGCATTCGCATCAAATGATGCGAAAATTTTTCGAATGCGAATGTTGGTAGAACATATCCTGTTTTGACCGCACTGACCCGGCCCATGGTTGTATGCTTGCTCATACGCAGGAAGTGAAAACGACGGTATCACTTGACTCTTTTTGATCATTAATATAGGACTCCATCTCCATCACATCTCATGTTCTGTATTTTTGAACTATGGAAGCATAAAAATGATAAGCAAGATTAAGTTTTTTGAATCTACTCCGTAACATTTGTATTCGCATTCGCATTCGAACATTCGCACCCTGAATATTCGCATTCGCATTCGCATTCACGAATGTGAGAAAAACTACATTCGTGACATCCCTGATCGTAGCAAGTCATCACACTTTTAGAATTGGAATGTCAGTCGTGGTATATTTTGTTCCCGCAAACGCTCGAATTATTTGCCGATCTTTCGAGAAAGAATTCGAACGACAACGAAGACGAAAATGTGGGCTGCATGCATGTTTGTCGTGGTACAGGCGACGTCAAATATATGTTTACACTTTTGCACCTTACTCCTTTGTAATAAGGTGAAAAAGTGTAAACATATCTTTGATGTCGACTCTACATAAAAAAATTGAACCATGACGAATGTTAAGTCAACGCGCTAAAGGGGTACCTAGTTAAGTACTTACCCACGTATGAATGAACCATGTTTTGATTAAGTTACGTCTTAAAAATACATAAAGTAAATCGGGTCAGTCAAAGGTTACCCGTGCTTATTGATACGTAGGCTTCAGTTATAAATGTTAAATATATCTGTATCCCCCATTTACCAAAGGTTAGGTCATGTTACTTGGAGACCGGCTGCGGTAATCACAGTTGTTAAGGCTTAATAGATGCTTATTAAACTCCGAGCCTACAGTCTAATAATTACGGGTAGGTTCTATCTTTATGCGTATTGATCTAGTTTGATGTCATAACGTTTTATACGTAGCAATTAAGTTTATAAAGTAAAATTAATGTGAACTATGTAGGTTAAGGCTGAAAAAGGGTTTGGTGGGTTTGATTAATCGGACAACGGATTACTGGGAGGTTTAATTAAATATGAACAGATTTCCTTTATACATGAATATTTCAAATATGTCCTAGTAACGAAAGTCGGTCGGATTGTAACTTTGTCAATTACGAAAATTGATGGCGACAATTGATATGAATACTTT
Organism: Pammene fasciana; assembly: GCA_911728535.1. Classification (NCBI taxonomy): domain Eukaryota; kingdom Metazoa; phylum Arthropoda; class Insecta; order Lepidoptera; family Tortricidae; genus Pammene; species Pammene fasciana. The sequence continues at coordinate 9,452,563 of OU452279.1, forward strand.
ACAATTTTTTTTTAAACTTTTCATTATTTTAAATGTGCTTCCAAAAGTACTTTTGTTTCTTTTTGGTATCTAAAATACATTCACTTAGCAAGATAAATAGGTGCGCTCAGAAATTACTTACCTAAAGTAGGATTTAATTATTAATTTCAATTAAAGAAACTACTATGGACATTGAGCACTTAGTTTATTGTAATTTTTCAAATCAAAGGTACACCATTCTCGGTTTGTCAATAAGGCGTTACTATCATATTTTTTTTTATAAATAAACTCTATTACCAACCGACAATATTCTACCTCATGTATCTTTGACTTCTGGTGACCAGAGGGCTGGTCACTATTTCGCGCAGCGGATAAGGATAGCTATCCAGCGCGGAAATGCGGCCAGCCTTTTGGGCACTCTACCCCGAGACCTAGGTCAGATTTTTTATTTGTAAGTTTTCAGTTTTAGGTATCTTTATTTTGTCTGTAGTTGGTCTGTCAGGCAGTAACCATTCGAATTTAAATTTTTCAAAGTTTTGGAATACTTTGTTGAAATGTGACGTTTTCAACAAAGTACTCCAAAACTTTGTAAGCTTTAAATTCGAATGGTTACTGCCTGCAATTACCTAAGAAATCTAGAAGTACCTAGTAAATTGAAGCGCCCTGATTTTTATGCAATTTCGCCTGGACTTGATCATAATCCGGGCAGCTGGAAGTTTTATAGATATTAAACACCATAAAATGTAATAAATTAAAGCTGTCTAGGCGGGTAATAGCGTTTCCTTGCTTATTTAAGTAGCGACTTGTAGATTGGCCGAGAAACTTGGCCTTAATATAAACATTTTACAAGTTCCTGTTGTCGTTTGCTCGTATATTTAGAAGTATTTTTTCATAATATTGTTCTCATACAAATCCAAAAGTTTAACATTTTCACTGGACTTCTTTCTTTCTTTAAACGGTGGAAACGAGTAAGCCGTCAAATTTTAACAGTACGTTTCCGATCATATGGAGAGAAAAAATGTATGTTCCAGTTAATTACATTTACTTTATTTCATCATCATCATCATCATCATCTCAGCCATAAGACGTCCACTGCTGAACATAGGCCTCCCCTTTGGACCTCCATAAGTATCGGTCAGAAGCGACTTGCATCCAGCGTCTTCCGGCGACCTTTATAAGGTCGTCTGTCCATCTTGTGAATGGACGTCCTACGCTGCGCTTGCTAGTCCGTGGTCTCCACTCGAGCACTTTCGACCCCATCGGCCATCTGCTCTGCGTGCTCTGTGTGTTACTTTATTTACAAAAACCTTAATATAATAAAAATATGGGGCACTTATCTAGTCCGATTACCCGTTCCCACGGTGTATACCATTGACGTAGTTTGGCTAATTAGCAGTGATCGGCACGACCCGTGCCACAGCGCTGAATTTTGGTTATATTTTTTTATATGGACGTGATTCTTTAAAAAAATCCACGACCCTGTCCCAAAAAAATATTCAATTGAAATTTAATAGACTGTTCATGTCTATAATAAAATTTAAAAAGAAATCTCTTTTGAGTCCCGCGTTGTGGCACGGGTCGTGCCGATCACCGCTAATTAGGCTCTTTATTTTATAGGAGGCAATACATATATTGTAAAGTAAGTTGCATTAAAAAGCTATTCGACTACCGTACAAAAAAGCAGACAACGATAAAACAATACCCATCTCTTCATTAATAACCGTCCAATACGCTAATGAAGATCATTATCGCTTTTCTACACTACTATGCACCCTTGAGTGCAGCGAAGGTTGCTGTGGTGCATTGACTCCGAAAAACCCAACCAAATCCAGTTTGCCCCAACGTAAGCGCTAGTAAAACTGGCGGGAATCTTTTCGATTTAGCTAGGTTATAAGTGGGAGGTAGTACTAAGCAACAGGTGTTGGTGTTGCGCGTTACGTAAGGCCACCGGCGCGCGCATTCCATTGAGGCGGTAGTACGGCGCTATCGATTAGGAGTACGGGCCATGCCCATCGACCCGGCAGCCGGTGTATGCCGCCCTAAAGCGTCTTGCTCAGTCTTGGACTAACTTGTTTTTAAAGTCGTTCTAAAATGTTGTTAACTCTTTAAAATAGTTGAAATTGTTTCGATATAATTTGTATTTAAAATGTTATGATATGATCTCACCGTACTTTAACTGTGACTGCGTAAGTTTGTTTAACATGCCCTCAGCTTCATAGTACAGCACCTGACCTGCCCATGCACCCGTAGTTTTAGTCGGTACCTAAGCTTGGCGCTCCCGACAGACGGCCGCGTGGGGCGCACGCGGCGCGGGGCGGGGGCGGCCACGACACGACATACGTTACGATACAATAACTTGAATATTTATTGTACTCGCTGTGACTGAAATTTAAAGTTTTTCTTAAACGCTAACGCGATATTTAAAAAAAACTATTCTATTTATTATAATTATGAATATCTTTGCACGTCGGCCTGAACTCCAAGCATTATTTTACTAACAGCGACGTTAGCTTAATTATTTATCTAAATGAATGGTAGTTAGAGCACAATTTTTTTTCTCTGTATAATAGCATGTCTTAACAAGCTTGAAGAAAAATTAATTATGAATTTATTCAAGATCATTTATAAGGATGCTTGCTTATAAAAACCTCTTTGTGCAAGGTTTTTCAAGGAGGCCATTGAAGTCTTCCGCAGGAAGATGTACTCAGGAATTATTTGTTATTTAATTTCCTTTGATATTTTTGCGGTCTATTTCACCTTGTTTAAGTGTGTTAGCATTTCTTTGAGGAATATTTTCGAAGTAAACCACCGTGGAAAATGTTGACAGTTGCGTCTAGCCATGGGGTAGAACCCAAGCAATGAGAAAAGCAACATTGTGAGGAAAAGACGATTTAGCGTAATAAGTTATGATTTTTAAATAACCGAGTTTTGCTACGAAACATGTAATAATAAAAAAGGCATACAAATTTATAAGAGATAGATACTGTTAATCCAGTAAAATAAAGGTTATTGTGTTTTTCTACAATATTCAAATAACTAATAAGGTTTTTAAATACTTGATAAAGTAAAGTAATTCAGTTTTAATAGGTACCCACAGACTTTTACCGGGGCGGTATGTTACATTAAAACATCAATTTTAATGGCATACTCATACTCAGTGACGAAGTGCCTTTGTACGGTAATTGTATTCCGAATATAGACTCCATTTGGGCGAAATGTAATTTTCACGTTGAAGGGTACTAGGAGTATAAAACCGGTTCATTTTGTTGCATATAATAAGCGAATAAATTGTTAGAGTCTCAGACATGATTAGGGCAAGGCATATTGAGTGTTATCAATTCGTCGGGATCTTTGTTTTTTATTTATTTATGTTCACCGATTATTCGAAGACGGCTGGACCGATTTAGAAAACAATTGGTCCCATTGTCACCAGGTCCAGATCTGATTATGGGATCCTGGAGAAATCGAGGGAACTCTTCAACTATTATAGGCACACCTATAGTGATTTCACTATTTTTACAGCATCTTGGCCACTTCCTCTTGAAATAGCGGATCCGAAGTGAAGTCGGTTTTTTGTTTAAAATTTATTTAGTATCTAACGTATATAATTTACCGTCAATTTTTATGCCAAGGGTGGTCATAGCGGCAGAGGTTCCCGGCGATCTGACCCTGTGGTCGGTAGGTATGCAATAATATGCAATTCGTTTATGATTTCGTAACAACATGATATCCTTTTGTTATTTAAATAGCACCTAAATCAATTAAAATGTCAGAATTAACAACCAACGCCACTAAAACGTTTGACTCCGCGCGTTTGGCGGTATTGACAAAAAGCAATTTTTGACATCTTTTTTAAATGAACTTGATAACCAACGGCCAACTGATAACATGAAAAAATAATTTAAAAAAACAAACCTCACTTTTGATCGATCTTGTTATGAAATTAAACTCCTGTTCGATCATATCTGTTATTATTTCGGGCCAAAGCAGGGGCTGAGCTGTTTGATCTTTTAAATGGATGGTTCCTATTGACGTTAAGCTCATCAGCGCCAGCTCTTTCAATTAATCAATATATTTTCCGGGAAGTGTTGTTATCGTCGTCATTTTTATTTTTCGTTTTTTAAATACCACAACGGTGGCATAAAGGATACAGTTCGCCGGTTGGTAAGCAGTTACCGTAGCCTATGGACGCCTGCAACCCCAGAGGATTCACATGCGCGTTGCCTAACCTCTAAGAACATATACACTCCTTTTTTAAAGAAGCCTCTTATTTAATATTACATTATTAGGTTGAATATTTTTTTGCCGTTATTTATTATTAATTTAATGTAATACCTATAAAAAAGTTTTGACTATGTATTGTAGACATGTAGAGCATTGTAGGATTACAGGAATATAATTTACAATTTCCGACTGCGCTTTCCGATTGCAATCTGCGACGGAGATAGCGTGACGAATAGTACCCTGTTCCAATTGCTGTGACGTCCTGGTAACAATAAAGCTGGATTTCAATCAGAACGGCTCGCTTATTCGAATGTGTGTCTATATTCATAGTAATAAGTCTTAATTTAGAATGAGTGGTGGCTGGCTAATGCGCCGTTACTGAATGCACATGTGGTTGTTCGTTACACGGGAGGGTCACGTAGTTGCTTTTGTAAACAGAATATGTTGGAAAAGTCGAGTTTTCCATACAGTGGATCCGATTTTTCCAATTGTTTGTCTGTTTTTTGTTACGTGCACGTTAGGGCGTTGTATGAAACAACAATGCGCGCGACTGATTTATTTAATTGCTTCCGTACTGAGTAAATATTTAAGTTGCTTAATTCTATTTTATATTTGCTTTGCTTAATTCGAAGTGTATGATATACTGCTTTAAAACCAACGTTTGCTTATTACTCCCTTCAAAGTTTTTCGTATTTTTTTACTATATGAAACCACAATGACGATATGAAATCGGCCAGCCACGAGACAATTCACATCGTGGGATAGTCCAGTCACCTCTGCGTCGCTTTGAGGCTTGCAACTGCAGTACAGTGACCTCGTGAGTACGACCGGGCGGGGAACTGGGTCAGGGCCCCTTGCGCCCCTCACCCCCGCACTCGATCGACCGCCAAATTCCTAACGCATTTGCGGAGAAACAAAATACTCTGGAGTCGAAGGAACGGATTATGGGTCATAAAATCCAGAACGTAAAAACGGAAGTGGGCCGTGCGTTGAATTATTTAAAATAACCTTTACATTTTTAAACATGTCACGGTTGCCTATTCCGGAATACTGGTCGGGGGTGGTTTTTCACCTACATTATATACCTGTACTACCTAAAATAACGATGAGCCATTCTTATTCTTTGGAGCATATAAAATAAACTGTAATTTTAATCTGTCCGTATTTTGACTACTTTTTTTAAATATAATTCTGCATAGAATATCAAACCTAGCTTTGAAAATGTACTTCGAAGTCATATCACTTTAATAATTATGTATAAGTCATATACGTTAAAGTAATAGTTTATTCCACTTTTTATTCATTCTTAGATATTCTAAGTAATACCCGTAAGGTAAAATTCAAAGAATCCTTCAAGTTTTCATGCAGCCTGCCGGAAAAGGTGGCACGGACTTCCGTAAGCCAAGTTAATCTTACTAATTAGGACTTTTTCGCTTTGACACAGCATTATTAAGTGGGAAAGTTCAGCGCTTTATGTTTATACATTTCTTTGTGTGCTTACGCAATACAAAGAATGCTGTTAGAATACTCGAAACGTATGTCAGTGATTTTTAGTTATGAAATGAGTGCTAGCTAAAGTAAAAACTAGTTTATAGCCAAGAAATAGGCTATCAGTGCCATCACCATGGAACACATTAGGTTAGGTACCTATTTGTTCGGTCACCTATAAGCGGCGGCGCGTCAATATTTTTATAAGCCAGCTGGATTCAAATTGGCTTTTCTTATCTTAATAAGTTAACGTTAATCGTCTGATAATTAGGTAATCCTTTACAAGTTGAGTTGTATCGATGCCCGCCGTTGTCAGTACAGACCATTATACATCATTGTTATATACATTTTGAGTTCTAATTTAATAATGGGTACTATGAATATTTCAATACTTCTAAATAGTGCGTACAAACACTCATAATATCAATAATCGATAAATCTTTACCTCCCCAGCTTCGTGCCAAGTTATCTTGCAAGACAATCAATTGGTAGCATGTGCTTGTGGCCACGCTGCCAAATGGGTCGTCATGTAAAAGCATTCTTCTTATCCCCTATTTGTGTCATTTGTAAATCGTATAAATATAAATCATGGGACTAACGTAGCTCATAAATATGTCTTTACTTATAGTGGATCTATGACATTGATTTTCTGTAAAAGAAAATATTACTTTTATAGACGTACATCCTGCAAAATTGCATGGATTTTTCATAAATTGCTTATGCAATTTTGCAGCTGGATCTTTTTGATGTAAACTAGTAAACTTTGTTTTACACACATAATGTGCCAAAGTATCGCAAATTAATTAGGTACTATGCAATTTATAGATACATATTTACTAAATAAATGTGTTATGTAATAATTGATCTATATCGATAATTACGGGTTCAAAGGATATGATCACTTTAGGAATCAAATAATATTACATATATTTAAAGATGCTTTGCGGTACGATGATTCGCTTAAGCAACTTTAAGCGTTGTGTGCATGCGCTTTAAATAAAATGATCCATGCCATAGCATTTGCGTTCTAACCGTTGAAAATAGTACTCTGTTCCTTAATTTATAAAGTGAATTTTTGTGAACAGGAGAACGGCCGCGCGGCGCCGGACCTGACGGCGTCGCCGGGCCGCGCGCCGCCCGGCCCGGCGCAGCCGCCGCGCGCCAACCACGCGCCGCCCTGCGTGCTGCAGCCTGATTTTAGAAAGGTAACCCTTTACTCTATTGCCCTTGAGTCGTATTCTGACTTTAAAGCACGTATAGACACGATCCAATTTCAATAAAATTCATTAACTACGTAATACAGATCTGGCGCCTAAACGTTTGAAGCAGAAATATCAGACTTTGCATGAAAAATATTCCGATGAAACTCCAATACAACATCAGTATTTAATAATAATTTGTTGTGTGTTGGAGTTATGTTTGAGATAGATTATGTTTAAGGCATTTAAATTAAAATACCTTATTCCTTTAAGTTCATACAGATTGTAAAACACCTTAAAATGTGGTGGGGAAAATTCCATCGGGATAAACGATGTGAAACGGTCCAATTTTCATGGTGTGTTTAAACTCCCCTATCGGCATTTGGGCTATCGTGGACACTTAAGCCCATAACTTGCGAGTTTGCCTATACCTAATGCCGGTAGTACTAAAGACTCTATTAAAATAAAAGTTCTCATGTTTTTTTTAAATATTTTAGTAATATGTTACTACAATTCTTTTTAGTTTTTGTTAATATTTCTGTACAAAGTGCACTAAGGAGTTTGTTCTGAAAAGTTTCTTCACAATTGACTCTTAAAATCGGAAATCATAACTAAGATTATGTAACCAATTAAATATACATTGGAACTTGATCTGATAGTAATCTTTGTACATCTCGATGGTACAATACTATCAGCTGGAGAATTGCATATTACCCATTTGATGAATGAATACGTTCATAGTGTGGGTATGCATTTTTGCAGGCTACCTTATTTATGGGTACAAAAAATCGAATCGAAAAGGCATACCATCCCCGGCCATCAAAATTAATATCACATCAATATCGTATTTTAAATATGTTAATATTCCTCGTGTACTGTTCACTAATTTTGCTTCCATAACGGTGGCGCGCTAATGTATAAAACACCTACATTAAAGTACAGTTAACACCGACTAAAATGGAGCTTTAAGTAGTGCATTACACCATTTAGTAATATACTTTAAGGCCATAACTCTAAGGTGCAAATTACTGTGCAGATTTATGTTGCGCAGCGATGCACCTGAGCGTGTAGCTGTTTCTGAAAATGTTAGATACATTTTCCGACTTGCTAGGATTTACGCTCATAGTAACAAACTATCTACAGTATGTTAGCTAAGTACCTACTTTATTATTGTTTTTATAACGAAACAAGCTTCTATACTGAATATACAAGGTGTAACAAAAATACTGGTGATCCTTTTAATAGCATAATTAGTATCGTATTCTAATTATGAAAAAGTAAGAAAAAAAATTTTGCTCGCTAAAAATAGTTTTGATTTTGTATGAAGCTGTGACGTGTCCCAAACAAAAAAAATTTTTCGCGTCCAAAATTGTTTTCTCCTACTTTTTCTTACTCGCAATTCGATACCAATTAAGCCCTTAAAAGGATCACCAGTATTTTTGTAATACCCTGTATAGAGCTAATCTAAATCCGATGTCATTGTTAGCAAATGAGGTAAAACTAATATGTACCGATTTTAATTATAATTTTCCCACAGAATAAGCTTATAGATAGTAGCCATGTAAATGTAATCTTACAGTATTGATCCACGGCTCGAACTTATAAGTATAATACATCTTCAAAGTATTAAAGATTGCTGACTGGCGTCTACGGCTACGCTATGCCTCGCTACGGCGTAGCGCCCTCTACACCTCTACGACTTCGGGTTGTAATGCGATTACAAAATGCGCTCTCACGTTTCAGGTGTCGGGGGTTAGCAATGAGATATTCAGGCAGATTGAGATGGTCGAGAACGACCATGACGCGACCACGGCCGCGGCGCTCGAGGTTAGTATCTAACAACATTTTTACCAATAATTTGAACAACAAATCTTATAATTAAATGAAAATACAAGTAATGCTTATAAAAAATCTAAGGAAGTAATTTTATGTTCATACTTGACATTTATTGTGTACGTGGCTTTTCAAGTTCGTGTATTTAATATCAAGGACCAGCCTTATTATGCCATATTTATCACAGGAGTGGACATGGCATAATATTTCTGGTCCTGAGTGGTATTCAATTAATTTTGGGTTAATCGACTTTCATTTTAAATAAGCGATGTATAATGCCTTTCCTCTACAAAACTGTTAACGGACCACTGATACTTTACATATAGTCCAAGAGACGACCGTGTGTAACTCTAATCGAGTAATACTAGTATATAAAGGTTATCATATATTTGAACTAAACACTTGTACAATTTTATTTCAGGCGGTGGAGCGTCGCGGCGAGATGATCGTGCGGATATTAGAAATACGACAAGTGGGCCGGAACAACATTGAAGCCGCCAAGAAATTCTTCTCACTACAGGTAAACTTACAATAAACGATTTACTTTGTGTCTGCGATGACTTTGGTTCTTGCTATTTACGAATATATACGTTACAATAAAGATGTAGGTATAAAATCTAATATAAATCTTGCTATTAAAAAACTAAACACAGGGATAAGTTCGCCTTTGTACTTTGTTTTCTCTTTTATCATGTTTTATTGTAACTTTTTTTTATGTACAATAAAGTGTTTACATACATACATACATACATACTAAACTAAAAAAGATTACTTAAATAAATTTGTGTGAGTTAAAATAAAGTTAAGTAAAAATGATAACAGAGCCATCTATGGAGTTGAAAACTAAAAACTATCATTGATGTATCACCTAACCTTTGCCAAAAATCGCAAATAAATCGCAGACTCGCAGTTTTGGACATAAATCGGAATATTATTTTGTATGTCCAAACTCAGAAACTCCGCCTCCATTCGGTCAGAAAACTATCTCAGGACCATTCATTCCAGGATTATTCTCACAATATTTTTTTCTACGTAAACGATTTGAAATGTTATTGGATTTATACACAAACTATACGTAGCTAACGGCATTAGGTACTTATTTAAAAACCTACGATACCCGATACGATACGATAATAGACAATTAATCTCCCTAGTATATCCTAGTTAAACACAGGTTTTTCCATACACGTTACTTCAGCGAGATATTAACCTTAAAACGTCACCCTCATTGACCCGATTGCTCGACTCGTAACCTAGCACAGAACCCCGTGAAAGAACGGTACTCTAGTGATCCGTATTGTTCCCGGCGGTGCCCTAGATCAGGGGAATGCCTCGCAATGCGAACGCAATCTAGACCGGCCTGGTTATTCACGAAACACTATGCCTATGACTCTCCGCTTCTACTAGACCTCCTGATACATAAGAACTATGCGCCATCCTTGATAAGAGTTATTCTGGTCCAAAAGAGTGGATCATTTGTGAATAACCTGACATTGTTGGGAGGGAGGTACTCGCGTTTGCGGCAGCCCCCGGCTTGATTGTACGCCTATTTGAATGCGAGAGATAGATTGCGGCTCGATTGGACAGATCAATCCAATAAATAGCTTCAGACTGAATTGAGAGTTTACGTTTTTGTAAATAAGATTCGCGGAATTGACTTGAAGATTGACTTATTTAGGTTAAGATTTGAGTATAGGTAGCTGCAGACGTAGTTAAGCGGGTGAGGTGTTCAGTATTATCTTGGCACGACTTTATTGTTAAAAGACCGTGTTACGGTAATTTTGAACACCTCACCTTGGAGTTACTTACACTGCTGACTATACCTATTTACTTACCTATTATACTTGCAAGACTCATATTCTTATGCGCTATTATATGTACAAAAACTATTTCTTTACGTAAAATGCGTTTGTTTGCTCAGTTGATCTTTAGTTTATTTATATCTAAGTACTTATTATTATTTTGAATTAAAATGATTTGAATTATTTTAACGGCTACTTTAGATAGTATAGACAATACTTACGAAGATAGTGATTTGTTTAAATTCTGAGTCCCGAATCTACAAGCCTATATGTCCTAAATATATGTGTAGTAAGAGTATTCAATTGTTTACTAATGTATAAAATATCTCTAATAAATAAATAATTATTTTGTTCTCGAATACAGGATGCCCGCCACATAGTTCAACTCGTGGAAATAGTGAAGCGACCAGGCCAGACCTTGGGCCTCTACATAAGGGAAGGCGACGGAGGCACCCGGACCGACGGCGTGTTCATCTCGCGGATAGCTCTCGAGTCGGCCGTGTACAACAGCGGCTGTCTTAAGGTCGGGGATGAGATCCTCGCGGTCAACCTTGTGGATGTGAGACGGATGTCGTTGGACGACGTGGTCATCATCATGTCGATACCGAGGCGGCTGCTGCTCTGTACGAGACAGAGGAAAGGTAAATAATTCAATAACTTAGACTATGAATGCTGGTTAAGTTTTATGGATTTCTTTTATGTTGTAGGCATCTGTCTCGGTTAGCTAAGTATGATGTTTTTTTTATTTTACTGTCATACTATTAGGTGTAAGAAAAAACGTCCGAGTGCTCGACACGCTATAACCCAATCGTTGACACTGCTGTCACTTTTATTGTTCGTAGCTTAAGTTTAAATATGAAAATTACTACATGTACTGGGATAGTGAAATACCACGACGGTAGCAAACAAGCATACGGCCCGCCTGATGGTAAGCAGTTACCGTTAGCCAGAGGATTCACATGCACGTTGCCTACCCTTTAAGAACCTATACACGCCTTTTTGAAGAACCTTACCTTGTAGGTAATATTTTGTTGATACCTTTTGTAACATATAAAAATTTTGTCACCAGGGAAATCTGGGCCAGGCTCACCTTCTCTACCTCGTTCAGAGCACAAGCCGCCGCCGGTGGTAGTCCTTAAAAGGGACTGCCGAGACGACGATGACAGAGACCGGGACCGAGACCGGGATCGAGTCGATGGACTTTACTCGCAGTAAGTAGTTGTATGAAACAAACGGTTGCCAATTTTGAAATCTGGGCAAGATTCGCCATCATTTTCTTGTTCGGAACGCAAGTTGCCGCCAGCGGTCGTTCTCAAGAGGGACTGTCAGGATGACGACGACGACAGAGATAGAGTGGTGGTCTTACTTTCGACGGAATGCTCGGATAAACAATGATATTGTTGGGACCGTTATCAGGTTCGAGTCGATGAACTTTACTGACAGTAAACCCTTTATCAGTTAAACATAGTCTTCTTGCCATTTGGGATTAGGTTCAGATTACTCTTAATCCATATGCGAGGACTTAACCACTCAAACGACGAATGTTTTCCAGGTCCTACAGCCACGGCACGTTACGTTCCGCGGTGGGTCCGGGCGGCGGCGTCCGGCCGGTAGGAGATGGGCGAGAGGAGCGCAGTCGACTGCAACTAGGCGCACTCTCGCCGGATTCCAACGCACTGGATTTGTACTACAACTCGCGGCCGCCTTCTGATCATTCTACGTGGAGGTAATACACTAACGGCTAATCTAGGTTTCATGTTGCGCTTAGGGGTGGGTTAGGATGGAAAAACTGCAGTTGAATGCAACGGGGCGCGCTCTTGGCGTAGTTATTCCAAAGTACTGGACTGCTCAGATTACTCTACGTGGAGTTGCTATCTTATGTTATGAGTCACAGCTCTTGCGCTTGTTGACATGCGTATACATATTCGCAGGAGTATACATATTCTAAAATGCTAAGTAGGTAACCATCTCAGGGTTTTCCAGAGGTTAGGAACAAATTTTGTAAAAGTTATAGATAGTTTATATTACTATTTTTATTTACACCTTCAGCTACCGCCCGCCACCACCAGTTATCACGGAACAGCCGAAGTCAGCTGCAACGCATTTTGTGCCCTACGAGCGGTCATATCCTAACACATTGGAAAGTCTCGCTGAGAAAGTGCATTCCTTCTACCCATCTGAAAGTGGAAGGTAACTTTTATATTTATATATTATCAGCGGACCCGTCTGTATTTATTTAACACCGAAGACTAACATTTACAATTGTTTCAGTTCGCGATACAATCCACGAGTTCCAAGATCTGGTTCAGAACAACAGCTACCTAGAGCCGAAACTCACTCTGATTTCGGTCGGCATTCCTTGCTAAGATCTAGCTTAAAAGCATCTGGCGCCACTGGCGGTAGGTCACAGTTGCCTTAATGATTTTTATTTTTATTACCTAATCGTTACAAAAAATTTAATGTAATAAAATTTGTTTTCAGCTTCAAGCTTATCAAGATATAACCAAAGATATGGAGTGGGAATGGGAGCATCAGGACTACCAGGCAGTGGCGTGACCGGCAGTGGTTTAACCAGCTCCGGTTTCGGAGGCCCTGGACTTCCCTCTGGTCTATCCACCACTGGTCTTAGTGGGTTAACTGGGTCAAGCCTAGTAGGATCTGGCCTAACGAGTTCAGGCCTTGGAGGAGGCTTGACGGGATCTGGTCTAGGCACCCTAGGAGGGGCTTATGGAACGACTGGTTTAGGGCTACCCTCGTATAGCACGAAGTTCGGAACAAGCAGAAGAAACAGGAGTTTGGATTATTCGTCGGACACAGAGGCTACCGCTCCAACTAGAACGCCATACTACTCTGGATTGAGTGGATATCGGAGCAGCACGCTGGGAAGAGATATTAGTTCGAAGTTCAATTCGTTACCAAGGGACGTCAGGAATACGGGTCAGAGGTAAAAATGACTGATTAATATGATCATCACTTCATCAGTGCAGGAGGAAAAGAGTTCTAGCCGAGAAATTGACACCTACAAATTATTGTAGGAATAACGACGTATACTGCATGTATACTTAAATGATTCTTATTTTTTTTCTTAAAATACTAAGACACCATAATCATTGCTTATGTTTTTTTTTCTTTAACAGGTTAGGACTGTCGAGGCGCGCAGGTAGTGTGCTTCAAGATGAACCTGAACCATTATCTTCACGTTTAGATCTACGTTCTTCCAGAGGTAACGTCATTTATTTATAAGAAATGTTTGAATGTTCATTAAATGTGAAACTGAACTATTTTAAGATCTCTGCAGTTGTATTATAATTAAAAATGTACTGATTAAGAAGACTATTGAAAAGAGTACTGATATAAAGGCGTTGAAATGTATTTAATGTTCTTACAGCAACTATATAATTATTTAACACATAAGTTTCCTTCCCATCTAATCTTTAATCGACGAGTATGCACCTTGTCTAGAATAGTGTGGTTACCAAAAGTCAAACTTATTATACATATAAATTCACCTTTTGGTAGCTATACTGTAAAAGTAGCCTCAAGTACAGTATTGTACTGGAGCCTCACCACAGGTTTACCATCTTCGTCGTCAGTGTTCACGTCGGACGAGTACCGCGCGTGGCTGTCGCGCGCGCCCTCCACCAGCGCGCTGTACGAGACGCTGCGCCCGCGCCTGCCCACGCACTACTCCGCTGAGAACATACACGACGCGCTCAAGAACGTGAGTAGTCTAACATATTGCACAGGTTTATCATCTTTGTCGTCAGAATTCACATCGGACTACTTCAAACTGTAATAAGACTTAATTCTGAAAGGAATTTCAGTTATCTTTTTAAGGTAAATTGTATGGCAGTTAGTTTTCAAGAACACAAGTCTATGCATAATTCCCATAGGATGTAAAAAAGGAAAAGTTTAACACAAAGTTGACGAAGATATTAAAAATCTAACAGAGGCATACAACTATTACCTATTACAACTAAGATTTTTGAGCCCCAATCTTGTCTCGCTTGTTCGTTCGTCATCCTGCTTAAGAAACTTAAACTCGTTTTTTACACAAAGATACAGTGTTTGAGTTAGAATGACCAATTATAAATTAATGATATCTGTTACCCTCAGATGGAAAGCGGCAGTCGATTTGGGTCTTCCCTCGGCCTGGCGAACCGTCGAGTAGAGCGTCCACGGCACCTTCCCGCGCGCTCCCTCTCGTCGCAGCAGCTCGGGCCGACGGCCGGCGGCTCGCCGTCAGCGCGCCGCGTGCGGCAGCTGCTGGAGCTGGGCTCCAGGTTCAACTGCCCCAACCCCAGCCCCGTGCCCACGCCCGGCTCGAGACACCATCGCCATCTAGATATAAATCCCAATGGTGCGACTTCAACAATTGTTTTTTTTTGTTTAGTTTATATTTGTTTATTGCAGTAATATTTGGCCGTGTTAGCTTTAAACACTAGTCAAGGAGTAGATATAGATGAAAAATTTTGATCAGCAAACTTAACTTAATAATTCCCTCTATTCCAGAGTTCCTAAAATACAAAGTGGAGAAGCCAGGCTCGGGCGGCCTGTCGGCTTCCATGACCGGCCTATCTCGCCTGTCGGGCGGCGTGTCGGGCATGCTGTGGGTGCACTTGCTGGCTGGCCGGAACCTGCGGCCGGCGCCCACGGGGTCCTCACCCGGCTCGCCGCCGTCGGGACCTTTGGCGCCTGCACAGCCGCCGGTGGCACCCAGGGACCTTTATTGCGTGCTTGAGTGTGATCGGGTGCATAAAGCGAGGACAGTGGTGAGCTTATTGTTTTAACCTTTGTAATGGCACACTTAGAACGTTTCTGATGTATTTTTGGTGCCACTTCGTTCCAACTCAAAATGCTTTAATTAAGAACCGATCCCCTGTCTATAAACTACAAAATATGATATCAGTTCCAAAAACTAAAACTATTAATTTCCATCATGTTCGACTACTTATAATGCAGCACCACAACAACACAACCAAATAACCAATCTGTACCTCATCGTCATCAGGTCCGTACAGGGGAGCTTCAGTTCGACTGGGACGAATCCTTCGAGCTGGAGCTAGTGGACAACCGGCAGCTGGATGTGCTGGTGTACTCGTGGGACCCACAGCACCGGCACAAGCTGTGCTACCGCGGCGCCGTGACGCTGCCCGACCTGTTGGCGAGGTCGCCTAATCATCAGTTAGCCATTAAGGTACGCATAGAAACCTTGTATTAAGTATTTGGTAATGGAGAATATCCTCTAATTTTAGTGTTAAACATAATAAAAGACAATTACTGAGAACTTCTTGTCTTTCACAGATGGAGCCCCGCGGCACGCTATACGTTCGCGTCCGTCACACGGAGCCGCACGAGCTGTTCCGACGTCGGCCAGCCGCGCCCCGCCTCTCCCCGCCGCCGCTGTTCGGGGCCGAACTCGACGCCGTGGTGGCGCGAGAGGTGCGACCGGCGCACGCGCCGCCTGTGCCGCTCATCGTGCGACGTTGCGTCGAGGAGATTGAGCGGAGAGGGCTGGATATCATTGGTTAGAACATTTCATTATTATTAGCTTGTATACGTTCCACTAGGAAGCGTACTCCATATTACCACGATATGGTTCTTTATACAGTTCAGTGGTGAAGCTCCAGGTAGTTTCCAAATGAAACGTCTAGTAAAGCCTATCAATAAGTTACATGGTATAACCCTAAACCTAATATGTTAAATTAAAATATTTCTTGCAGGCCTGTATAGATTATGCGGCTCAGCCAACAAGAAGCGTATCCTCCGCGAGTCGTTCGAGAGGAATGCGCGTGGGGTAGAGCTGGCACCGGACTCGGTGCCCGACATCAACGTCATTACGGGCCTGCTCAAGGATTACCTGCGGGAGCTGCCGCAGCCGCTGTTCAGCCGGTGCTTGTACCAGATGACGCTGGATGCGTTGGGTAAGTACGAGTAACGTGTGTTGATGTTACGTAGTCAGCTGCAGAGACATAAGACTTCCATAGCAGTCAGGTATCTCTGAAGATGATTGTATAACATTTGCTTATAGATGTAACAGACAGTTGAGACTGTTTTCAAAAAGAATTTCCCGTCATATTGTCTTCTGTTGCCGCGATGATAATTCATTATAAATATTACAATAAAAACACGTGATGATGATTATCCGTTTTTATTGTAATATTTATAATAAATTGCTCGTCACTTTACGGAATTAAATTTAAACCTAATTTAATGCATGCCACTTACAAGTCAATTTTAAATCTTTACCCATTAATATTTTTGTGTCTAATATCACTTTAAGACCCAAAATTATGCAAAACCTACATAGTTATTCACGCGAAATTAATTCTTAAATTTTAATGTATTTCATTCTGTATAGGAGTATGTCTTCCGGATGACCGAGAAGGCAACGCCCGTTTGATGGCCTCGATAGTAGAATGCCTGCCCCGCGCCGCGCGCGCCACCCTGGTCTTCCTACTAGACCACTTGGCATTAGTCGTGGCAGCTCAAGACCGGAATAAAATGTCGCCCCAGCATCTAGCGGTGGCCTTAGCGCCACCTCTAATGTTGCACTCTCAGCCGCCTACGGACCTGGACTACCAGAGACCGATTCATGTCCTTCAATGTCTCCTTCAAATATGGCCGGCGCCTAAACGTTCAGGTAATGTCATTTCGCATATTACTTGAAGTTTTCACACAGAAGCACACCGCAGATACTTAAATTGCAAAAAAAGTACTAGTGGAAATACATTTATTTACATAACTAAATATACAGAGGTACTACAGTACAAATACTAAACTAAATTAATAACTAGCTCAAATCTAAACTAGGCCCTTGCGGCATTGTACCAAGGATGCTGGCGGCATTTCCTCGTTGTATCGCAATGCTGATACGCTGTGCGAGGAAACCGCCAGCTCTTCGGTCACCAGTTACATCAACCAGACGCTTTGCGATTTCTGCAAAAAACTTGTGTGCGCTGGGACCCCATGGACCTAGAGTTTCAACTCCAAAAGGTACAAAATGGTACTCTCTACCGAGACTTTTATATTTGTTACGTTTTGAAATTTCGGCGCTTTCCGCCGCTGCGCCCGCTTTTACGTTAGTCCGTTGGAGGTGGGACGGTGCCAGTGTGTCTACGCAGGTAGCATCCCACACTAACATCCGTCCCAGGCTCCAAGGAACCAAGTACTAGTTAATTTTTTATATCATTTCAGCGAGTCATTTTTGTCACAAAATGGAACATTTGACATTCACAAATAACATGCAATACATGCATGCCTTAAACACTACAAAGCTAAAAACAATGCTACAATGGTGCTACTTTTAATAACGCTATGTTCAGGCAGCATTAGTTAAGTGGGCCACGTGTTTAAAATGATCTTGGTACGACTATATCTTTAACCTTTTGACCGCCGTCGTCTGATATATGAGACA
This sequence comes from Pammene fasciana, assembly GCA_911728535.1. Taxonomy (NCBI): domain Eukaryota; kingdom Metazoa; phylum Arthropoda; class Insecta; order Lepidoptera; family Tortricidae; genus Pammene; species Pammene fasciana. The sequence goes on from OU452279.1 coordinate 9,470,505, forward strand.
AAGTAACTACGTGAATGACACCTTCATAAATTATGACAGAGTTCAAAATTGAAAGTTAAAATTTTGACGTGAGGCGGTTATAAAGCTAATCTTTTCGACGCTTTGACTTTGTATACAGTTATTCATACGCCAAGCCAATAATGAGTTTAGAGAGCGTGAGAGAGGATATATTATGTCATTGGTGTGGAATGAAAGCGCCTGAAAGTAATTTTGAACGATTTTTCATTCACTAAGCCGCTACTACTGTTGACTGTTTCAATGCTTCACTTATATTCTGTTCACAAATTGAAAGAAATCAAGTGTATTAATAGATATTATTGTTTTTATTGTCTCACACAGGAATGGTTATTAAGGCTTCCTTACTTGACCATTTCTATTCCTTTTCTGATTTCTTCTGTTTCTGAACTAACGATGCTTACACATTTACACAATCAAGTGAACACATTGTGTGCCGGGCTAAGCGGTACCTTAACGCATGTATGTTTGTAGACAGTTCGGCGCGGCGAGCCAGCAACCGGGCTGCGTGGAAACAGAGTCAGTGCGTCGCCAGCGGCCTCACTCATCCTCCCCCAAGGTACCTGGCACTTGACTTGCAGTAACTAGTTCTATAGAAGTTTAAGGTTTACCCCCGTGTGTAGCCATTATGTGCGGCGTGTTTTGGAAAGTCTGGCTTTTCATCTTTTGCTCTCGACTTCGCCTCCGTGGAATTAGTAATCTACCCCCTTTCGCCCCCTTAAGGGATGAAAACTAGGTATTCTATATCCTTCCCTAGAACTCAAACTATCTCTATACTAAATTAAATTAAGGGATGAATTCCCTGGGACTATTCCTACCAAATTTCAGCGGTTAAAGCGTGAAAAGGTAACGGACAGACAGACAGAGCTTCATAATATTCGTATACCTACATAATTTACTATTATTTAAGATTTATTATATTAATAAGTATTGATTCACTGCACTAGTTGTAGTTGTGAAGTAAAGCACGTAGCAATTAGTTTATAAGTTCATAACTATGGCACGTTCATTATCAATACATACTATAAATACCTTTAACAATCCATAACCCCTGATATTTTTCTTTGAAAACCACCAATTACACAATTAAGCATTTATCAAATTGGCTATAAATTGATTGAAGGCACTGTTCATTGAAAAAGTTGTAACAAAGAGTATTTATTAAACAACAATTTTAGAGCTATTAAATACTTAGATAGGTACCCATACTTTGCGTCGTACTATAAATACTTTATGATTATCACCAAAAAAATTTATCGGGAATATACATTAGTAGGTAGCCGGTAGGTATAATATAAGGACCTACCTAAGTTTCTGTTTAATATGGTTCTTCTATATATACCTGCAAAACTAAATTGATTACCTACATGAAGTCTACTTTGAGAAGGTTTTTAGTAGATAGAGCTTTAATAATACATCAAAAATGAGTCTTCTACGCTAAGTGGTTTTACTGTAGTTCAGTTCAGTACACTTTGTAAATACAATTGTCAGTTAACAACCAAAACATACCACATGGAGACGAATGTTGCTGAAACTTTATCGCTGGTGGATTAGATTGATATCTTTTTGAAGGTTTATGGCCATAGTGCCTAAATAATAAACAAACATTAAGTGCTCGTTGGCTTGAAAACGACACAATTATTTTAGTAACTTGTTTATGTCAAAGATATAACTTTATTATCTGTTTATTAGTGTCTAATCACTTTTTTGAAGTTTTGGTTGTAAATTGAGGAATCATGCTTGTTCGGCAGGCCGAGTTCCGCCCTCAGTCAGTCCATATCGGCCTCAAGCGGCAGCATCAGCAGCATCTCCGCCGCCAGCTCTCTCGGCTCGGCCCGCGCCCGACCGCTCGCCGCCCGCACATGTTCGTATCCACCCACACACCAGTTACTGCTATATTGCCTCGGCCACTAAAATACATTCACGCTTCGAATGAATTAGCTTATTAACGCTGATAGCAGTGTCATCAGCTACGTAAAGTGGCCGACGTTACCATCGACAATATCGAGCTCTCTATAATTAGTTACATGGAAAGAATTTCAATGCTTCTGCTTTATGCTTCTCGCAAGCACTCATTTGATCTAACACAATTCCATTAGCACAAATTAAGTAAAGCTGGTATTGTTTCAAGCGTTTGGACCTTATTGATTAGTAAATGTGTTTTCGTGCAGGTTCTCTCATCAGTCAGGGCCGGCCAATATCGTCCGCAGTCGCCTCTCCGCGGGCCTCTGCCCGCTCCGCCTCGCTCCCGTCAGGTGACGGTCTCCTCTCCCGGTTCGCCCAGCAGTAGCTCCGGCAGCCACAGCCCGGCGGATACAATTAAACACGGTGGCTCCGTGTCCTCAATCTTGCGGCAGCCGGACCGAGCTGCCTCGCCTAGAGCTTCCCCGAGGAACTCCCCACGGGCATCTCCTCGCGACTCGCCTCGGACGAGTACGCCCCGGGACGGCACACCTAGAGACAGTACTCCGCGGGATCTGACGCCGGGGCGCGAGCCGGGCTCCCGGGACTCGCCGCGATTCGCTATCCCGGGCACGTCGGCGGGGCTGGCTGTGACCCTGAACTCGGGCGGCGGCGGCGGCGCGCTGAGCCCGCGCTACTGCAGCGCCACCAACCCGTTCCTGCAGCAATACGACGCGGAGGAAGAGGCGGAGGCGTGGCGTGCCACGGATATCTTCTCCCCTCCCTCATCCACGCACACATAGTGCTCATAGCGAATTGAGATTTTCTAGTCAATTTTTTTATCGAATCGAAAGAGTGCTACGATTCTGCTGTATATTATGTTGTTTAACGAGCGTGGTGCGCGTTCGTAGTGTTTGTTATATATAGAGCGAGTTACGATGTATATTATTGTGAGAATGTACACTGACGCGCGAGGCACCCGTCTCGCCGGCCGCCGACCCTCCGACCCGTAGCCTCTATAGTGTTTATCGTATTGTAATGTATATTGTATATAATTATATACGTATATGTAGGTACGCTCCAGTTTTGTACCCTTCGGTCGGATCTGCGGCGGGCGGCCCGAGGCGCTACACACATCATCCCACATATCAGACGCTTGTGCGCGCTTTCGACGCGAGCTTTACGAACATTACTAATGAACTCATTTAAACCGCATTAATGAAAAGTTAGTATTCGTCGGCGTCGACAGAACGCACAAGCGAGTAGCTCGAGTAGGGAAAGAGTATCATAGAGATCAGACGTACGGACTGTCTTGAGACTGAGACCATATCAGAGTAGTTAGGGCAGAGCCACACGCGGGGACCCCCCTCGAAGAATGAGCGATCGACTTATAGAATAAAGTTTAAATTTTCGCTATATCATTCAGTTACCCGATGCAGAGTTTAACCATAAAGCCAAACATTATAAAATTCATAATTATCTTATTAAATATTGACAAGTAACAATAAAAGTTTTAATATAAATAGTGTTAAGAAAACATTTACACAAATCGCTTTTTCTGCGAGGGAATGGGTATAAATTAAGTTTGAGTTCGGTCGCAATCTCAAGATCAGAGGAGCTATGTTTAAATTCCGAAGTCGCGACCATGACCCTTGAGAGGTTTTCGTCCAACCTAGAACAGATACAAAATGGCTATCGAAATTGATGTTTCGGTATTTGAAAATAGAATCTCAGTTCAATTATATTAAAGGAGCGTCTGCTAGACATATAAGAGTGGGAGAAATCGACCAATGACTGCACTGATCCAGTAATCATCACTGCCATGATTGGTCCATTTTTGATAGAAAGCATAATATTGTATACACTTGTTTATATGTCTGTCGGAAGCTACATGGTTACCAGACACTTTTGAGCAACACTTCAAGACAAAATTTTGTTGTTGATAACTGTTTTATAAACCATTTGCACAAATAACACGACTGATATGGGACACAAAAACGTTTTGATACTTGTTTTTTTACCTGCCCCTCGTTTATAATGGATACGTTACTTTGGAACCTCGCTTATAATAATACATGTACAATGTAGCTCTTACATGTTCGTCCACGAATTTCAATCGCTAAGGATGGGGTTTCATGATAAACTAATATGACCTCATCGGAAAACTTTGTCAGTAAAAATCTTTTTGATGTATTTAGTAATCTTAATATATAGGTTAACAACGCAATCTTGTGTACAAGTGAACTTTGCAACAATACAAAACCAATAAAAGTATTGTCAATTGATGTCATAGTTAAATCCTAATATTTATTAATACTTTTTAACTACGTAATTCTGGCCTCATCCTTAAAATACTGACTTGAATTATCAGGGTTTTTGGTGATACCTAGTATTCGAGGAAGATTGTAGTACTAGCATCCAATGCTTAAGGGAAATTCAATTGATTTGCATGTTAAGTACTGATCTACTAGCAGTGCCTAGTCGCTTAATGACAGACTATATAATCGGCCAATAATGTTTATAAGAGGATTTCGAAGGTTACGTATGTAGAGGTGTTAATAAGATAATGGCTTAATGTTTTAAACGAAAAAAGTGTCAAACGCACAAGCGTTGTCCAGCTACACAAAGCTACGTATAGTATATACCCTCTATATATGTATTCTGAATTAAGTGACATAATGCAGTCAATTAGTAATGTTTAACGGCCTGGCCACGACTTTGCGCGGCGGGGCAGCGACGAGCGGCGGACACAGGCAAGAGCCATCTACTGCAGCCACTGTCTCTGCCGCTGCCGCCCGAAGTCATAACCAGTTTGTTCCTGGGGCTTCTTTATGAAAAAACGTTAATATGAGATTCGTGCACGGATTAAACTACCACAATAGTATAATATGGTACGAGTAATATACCAATGTTTATCTATCTCTGTATACTGTAGACATGATTGTAAATAACTTTAAAAACCGTCATATTTACTCTTTGTACGTCGGTCGGTACATTTTGTTGGATATTGGACATGTTATTGTATTTTAGAATAATATTTGAAAACTGATTAATAAATAGATCTATAGTTTATTTAAGATTTGGAATAAATATTCCCATAAACCTCAAAATACGTAAATGGTCTGAAGATCTTATATTCGACCGGCCGTTTAATTTTAGAATCAAGTCATGATTTTCTTAAAAAACACAATACATGATACCCTTATTAGATGTGGTTATCTATTTTAACGAAATTAAACTTGATACGTGAACATATTACTTAATATTAAAACAGGTTATATTTATGATTACAATAATAATTAACCGCAAATATTCATGCAAACATGTGTCCAAGGTCCAACACGCACTGATGAATAACTATACGATACACGTAGCTTTAACATTTGTGATTGGCTTGAAGTGTCGCTCGACAGACCGTAGCCGGCCGCCGCGGCGGCAGTAGTGTGTAGTGACTACGGCGCACAGCTTCAGTTGGCTTCAGGGCGGCGGTCGCTTTGAGAGCAACATTCAGATAACGTGTTAATAGTTCAAAAGGTTACCCTATCATCCTACTTTTCATGACTTCCTGCGGTGCTGGCAGCGGAGAGCGGCGGCCATTGTTAAGAGCGACATACCACTCATGGCTACTGTTTGCCGTTGCTGCAGCGGCATCAAGTCTTGACCGTACTCGAAAACGTAAAGAGGTACAACCGCTCCTACTGTTTATTAAATAGATTTATACGAGTAGGTACATCTAGTGACAATAACAGTTATCTCTATCTAATCGCTGACGTCGTTGCATAATTGCGTTGGTAAAACCTCTGCTACGGGAATAAAGAAATAAAGAAGACACAAACAAAGATGCCTTGTACAATCATTAGCAAAATCTTAACTACTTAATTTTAACATCGTAACAACATACTCATACTCATTTATTCATGAGAGAGAGAGAAACGTCTGCTCTAAACCCATTTCAAAATGAAAAGGTATTGATGTTTTGGCTCCTCTACATGATGGGCCATCATAGGGACGCAGCTATGCGTTAGAGGGAGCTAACGATATTGCTATCTCGTTCCGTCGTATAGCTGCGTCCCTACGATGGCCCATCGTGTGTAGAGGCGGCCTTTCATGGAGAAAGGGGTTCACAGTTTGTTGGGATCTTTGTTTTTCATATCGATAACTAGTGCATGGATAGACTGTTTCGAGGTGTTTTTACAACTGAGTAATTTTATTACATTTTTTACAAACTTAGTGAACCTTTTGGACTACTAATGTGTTTTATTATATATTAGAATAATTCTTACATTATTATGCTACCATATTCATCACCTGAGAGGAAAGGAGTTGTTGAAGTCAATTTGTATAGGGTTGGTAAAGCAATACTTTTTAATTTTAAATGAACTTAAACAGCCTAATTTGAGATTTATTTTGTTACTACTTGAATGTATATCGGAACTGTAAAAAAAGAAAACACCTAAGTTACAACTTAACTGTTCCAGAAAGATAAATGATTGACATGAAATTATACATAAGAATCAAAAACTAAAATGAATGATGCCCGGGCATAGTTCAAACATAAATAAAGAAGTAGTAGGTATAATATGATTTGGGACCGTTGTTATAGAAAATAATGACTGTATAAGCATTTTAACTATATTCTGTTCACTGTACTCACGATAATAGGTAACTCTTATACATCTAAGTAATGAACATTTAATTAAGTTACTAAGATGTTATTCTAAACCAAAATAAATAATTTGTTCTTTGCTAAAGAGGCAATTAGATATTGCTACAAACATAAAAATAATTAAACTTGTAAAGTACTACCATAAAAAGCCAGCACAAATATCTAGCAAGATCTATCTAATGCTGCCCATAGACATGGCGAATTTGTCAAAAATGTATTTTTGTCGTATCTCAATTTCAACCCACAGCAGAGAACGAGGGACGCGAATATTTTGACAAATACGGCCATGAGCGCCAGAGCGGTTGAAAATATTCATGATACTTTGAACGGACTATAGATGTTGTGGAAGATGAGGGTGATGAAAGTAAACGTTAACTCATTAAATCTTTCAATAATATTTATAGAAAGAATTATTAAGTCGTTTTAAATAGTGAAATTTTATTTGTAATATAATAAAATATTTATATCAAATGCATTGTAGATAATCAGTGATTATAAAGTGTCTCTCTTAGCGACGACCGCTGTAAGTTTGTGTTGCGGGGCCCGCCCCGATAATATCAGTATTTCGACATTGGTAAAGTAGCGTTACTACGTGTACTAAAGGTAACGAAACGCCGCTCGATTTTGTACCGGGCGGCTGGAACACAGACGAAATAAATAATACGACGTTAAATGGCTTTTATTTTTCGATTGATATCCCACTTTAATTTTACCCACCTTACGTACTTAATATAAGTTTTGGTATGAGTTTCTTTATCTTCAACTTCCTGGCTTTCGTCTCGACCTTTTTGCCAGGAGACAATGGAACCAGGAGTCCTCTTGGCAAATTAATCCCGAGGATATAGGTGTAATTTCTATCAATCCCAGAGGGATAAACTATGTTTTATAGGGATCAAAATAAGACTTAATTACGATAATTACACGAAAAGCAACTAGTAAGTATAAAATTAAGGTCAACTCTGCGAAGACCGTCAGTCGGCGAAGATAGTATAGCAAATTCTGCATAGCATTTTTTTACGAAATTGTAAAACTGTTCTAGAACAGTTCTACAACAGGTTTACTATTTCGTAAATAAAACCTATGAAGAATTAGCTGTAATTCTTTGACATACGACCTTCGCTGACTGACAGTCTTCGCCGTTGAGTTGACCTTATATATAAATATATAAACTGAGTGGTAAGTAACTTTACTAGGTAGTCTAAAGCTTTTTGTGTACATAGCGCATAAGGGTCTAATTATCACATTGATGTGGTTTTCCGACACAACCGGTTAAAGAAAATGTCGAGATTCACTAGCGTATTTCAGGACTTTTCTTTTTATAAATTTTATAACAATGACATCTATGGCTGCAAGGAACAAACCTGAAAGAATGTTTAACTGAGTATAATTGTTGTGCATTGTATGTGGAGATCCCTAAGTGGTCGTACTGGTTACTTGAAATAAAAGTAGATGGCGCTAATAGTATCGCTGAGCCTGCAACACGACCGACGGACGATGGATGTGACCAGATGTGACGGTATAGCCCGAAGCCAAAGGAAAGCGCGGCAGAGGCATGCATGCCGGCATGCGCTGGTCGGAGGCAGTAGTGGGCGCCGAGTACTAAAAATGCTATATACTCTTATTTATACATAATACAATTTAAATTAATTTGCCGTGAGGTGCCCGGCCTTAGAATTGTCCCCCACCATATCGTATGTCATATACCGGGAGATGGGCAGCAGCATCTTCCGAAAGCCTAAATAACAATAAACAAAAAAAAAACAAAAACTGCGCTCGCCAACCCGCCTGCCAAGCGTGGAGCGTACGGCAAACCCCCCCTATAATGATAAGTTCCATTAACCGATACTTATGGAGGTTCAAAGGAGGGGCCTAACTATGTTCAGCAGTGGACGTCTTATGGCTGAGATGATGATGATGATGATGACAATTTAATTGATTTGAGTAATGATAATGATAACATGAATACCAAATCTGTGATAAGCTTATAAATATTTTTTTTTAAATTCTGTAACCTATATTTAAAACTTTTGATAAATTATTACTTGATTTCTTTTCATTTCTTGCATTGTATTCTATAATAAAAAGCTTTAAAAAATAGAAACGAAACTAAGATAATAAACTTACTTACTTAAGCTAGATGTCCGGACTTACGTTAGCAATTGTAAAGGGGTTTAAGGACATCTGAATAAAACCATCATAATCATATTCACGTAGATAGACCTTAAACAAGATTTAGCTGAATTGCCGACTTAAAAAGTCAATTTCGTTAAAAGTGCTTTTTTGAAATACCGACATGCCAATTTTCCACCAATCGGCTTGGTAGGTACCTATGCAAGCATTGTACCCTTTCTTTCAGTTCAGTAGAGCGCCAACACGTCGCGCAAGGGAATGCAAATAGCTTCAGCATGGATTACACGAACACAGCACTTAGGCTGCGTTTACACCAGAGATGAGCTAGGATGCGTTGCTATTAATGTGTTTGTGAAGAATCAATGATAGAGCTGCGCTGTGAGCGGATAGACAAATGAAGTGATTCTATTGGTTTTTAAACACATTTCTCGAAACACATCCTCGCTTAGCTCTGGTGGAAACGCAGCCTTAGGGACGGGTGTTAAGTTCGGTAGATATTTGTAGAAACAAAGAAGACGCGACAGCCAACTTCGGAGTTGCGAGTTCTAGTTTCGCTCGTGGCGGTGATTATATTAAGTTTTCTTTATTTCTAAACATTGTGGTATTGTTACCAGAAATATCACCAATATCTTTGGCCCCGTAGGTATATAATGGAGCTAACCATGCTTGTCTGATACTTAGATACAGTCCGTGAGCTCTCAGAAGAACCTTCGGGTTTTAGAAAGAGATGTCGGGTATCAATCAACAGTGACACGTGAAAAAGCAGAACAGCAATATTACCTTCGTGTGTCGTCGCCGATTCCCGAAGGTTCTTCTTAAAGCTCACGAACTGTAGATATTTGAAACAATACTTGTTGTACAATAAAATTGGAAGCAAAAGATACGAATGTACCTAACTCGTGTAAACTCGGCTTTTAAGCTGAATAAAAGGAGCGTGGAATCACAATTTAGAGAAAAGACTAAATTGAAAAAAAGAAATCCACATTTCGGTAGGAAGCTTATCTGGATTACGTAAAGTATTGACTACGTTTTATGGAGTTTAATGTTTCCCTTTTGCTAAAATATTGCAAGAAATCGTTTTTGTGCTCTCACATCGTTTAGTCACCTAATCGTAATACCTAGTTAAAGTTATAGTTTTCTCGACCTCGCTGCATATATTTTTTATCCTTACTATCCTTATACTGTGGTAATTTGTAAAGTTGTTACATTTCATATAGGTGCCGTATGTGGCCTGTAACACGAGCAAAAAATTAAAACATAGATTTTACTCCTAAAGCTAGACGTTTATTTAGCGACTTTTAAAAATAACTTGGGGTTTTATTTTTAGTACACTTTAAAGTTTATTCGAACACGCAATGTATTTTAAAATTGATTACGTCTGTAGGGTCACAAGACTGACAAGCAATCTCAATTAGACGGATTTTAACGTACATTGAAAATACTATTTAGTTTGTATGGGAAAGAGATAATCTATTTAAGGATTAAATTTTTTTAAATTTTGTTGAACAAAAGTTTTATTTTTTTGCTCTTGTTACAGGCCAAACACGGTGTATATATATTTTTTGTAAACTCAAACATGTTTGAGGAATATCATAGTAAACCGCTAAGATATTGTTTTGAACTAGGTTAGCCTTGTCATTGCACTTTCAAAGCGCCAACAAGTTCTAAATGTAAGTTTAAGTTCGACAAGATATAGCGATACCTAATCCGCTTCTCTAAGTCGGATTTCAATCCTTCAAACTTGGTCTACGGCATCCAACTGCGTCTTGATCTCGAATGTGTATTTAGCATGGTTAAATTACATCAAAAATGTATTGGTTGTTTTTTCTTGCTCGCTTCAAAGCCCAGCCACATGTGTGCGAGCATGATGCACTGATATTTTTATTGAATGGGTGTTTTATTTTCTGTTTCTGAATATACTGTGGAAGAATTTTCTTTAAAGGATATTGAAAATATTTCAGAGTAAACCAAATAGCTTTTACATTTCTTATGTGTTCAATACAGTTTTGAAACTGGAATCGAATAATTTTAATTTAAAGCTTATTTTTATTCTTAAGTGATTTAGTATTATTTTATAAAAATAAATAAAATATGGGTACCGTTTCCACCACATATCCTTTGGCTAAATTTGAAATAAAAAACTTATTTTCTTCTAAAGCCAAGACCGTTATCGAATGCAAACTTTTTTCATTTATTCGAAGTTTTTTTCTTAAAATTTTGTTTGATGATTTTAAAATGAGATTTAAAAAAAACTAAAATATAGTTATTGTATCATTTCAAAGTGTTTGAAATTTGCTATATTAATCTTATGAATCAGACAATGTCGCCAAGGTTTTGAAGTATGTAGTTATAAAGTAAAATATATAGAAATATTAGGTTATTTTAGGCTTTATGTGCACGAGCGAACTGTTAAAACGAAGCGCCTATATTTTATACATATTTGAAGTAAAAAAGTTGTTACAGCCTGTATGTTGTCATATAATTTGAGCTCTTTTACGGACAAAACAAGCTAGTCTTTCACCTAACTCATTATAAAGTTCAATCTGTTTTCTTATCTAGTTAGCCACTCAATTGTTTTTCTCAAAGCCACCGACACATTGCGTCTTGTTTCATGGTATTTTGAGAAAGTTTTTCAATTTAGCAACCCGCTATCGTATCTTGTGAACTCATTTTAAAGTTTTAACCTACAGCTGTCAGGCTAGTTTGCGACGTCAAATGCCGGCGGACTCCGGAGTTTTCATCAATACTTTACTTTATTTTCCTCGCATTGCAGTTGGACATGTAGGTATTTTATGTAAAAGTTGTCAACCTGATGTGACGTATTAATTTTAACTTTATAAAATCAATTTCATGCCTATAATTACAAATTATACTAATTACCTAATATTACCTAATATTACTACTATTAATAATTATGATAAATAAAAAATTGTGCCATTATCTTTAAGCCCCAGGAAAAATTATTGTCGTATTATTTCTTTCTTTCTGGTCCATTTCATATTTTCCTGCGGCGGCAACGAATTGAAATGATGACTTCACATAGAAAGTTAATTATAAAACTAAATTATCAAAACAGAAAATTACATAGGTAGGTAAGTACCTAATATTTTTTGCCGCTTGGTACAGTCGGCCAAAAATGTGGTCTACCACCCTACCGTTGAGGTTCGTTTGAACGTCATGAGACAACAAGGTCGTGCATATGTTTTAAATTAGAAAAGTCAACCTTAGCGATCGTTAGATCTCGCAGAAACTTTTGTCAAAACTGGTAGACCACTTTCTTAGCCCACTGTACGTGTAGATAATTATGTATATTACTTACATATAAAGTGTAGGTACTGAATCGCCAGGGTTCTTAGGAATTAGTGAAGCACCAACTGCCACGATTCCCTAATAATTCTACCCTGCAGAGCCGATTAAAATTCAACGTCCAAAATGGCGAAATGAACGTTCCGACCTAAATCGAGCCGCGGATTTAAATAAAAAGTTGTCTCGAGAATAAAGGGAATTCGAATGAGACCGGGGGACTCAAAGAAATTACTTTTAGATTTTTACCTTTTAAAACAGCGGAGTTGTGAAAAATGAGCGATACCTTAGGTATGGTTTTGTATACGTAGTAACTTTGCGACTCTTTGTGTGGCTGAAGAAAGTTTTACAGTGTTTTTGCGGTGGAAATGGCCGGGTCTCCTGAATATGAACTCTAAATGAAAATATTATCTGACGCCGTAATAGGTATGCTGTATATATACAGTGTAAATCTAATACGGGCGAATCTCTTAACGGTGATTAGTATAGGACATAAGAAATGTAATTAGATAACTTTAACATAGAATTGCAATTAAAATTGTATCCATACAAAATAATTCGGCCCGTAATGTACATTGTAGGGTCGACTACAAAGAGATGTATACACTTTTTCATCTTATTGCGTTGTAATAAGGTCCAAAAGTGTATACATCTCTTTGTAGTCGACTGTACATACCTCATGCAAACACACTCGTGTTAAACGCTCGTTGACAGTTATCTTCAATACCATGTTTACAGTATATTGATCCTGATAAAATTTTCAAAAATTAAGTTTTGTTTCCCAGTTAAGTGTAACTTAAAAAAAAACACATTTTAATTAGTGATTACACTAATGAGTTCTATGTCATTAGATTTACACGCTGTATAATAATATTTTGTTAAGAATATAATATTAAGTTAAAACCGATATAAAAAGTACTTATAATAAATATGTAACAGTAAGATAGGTACCTACGAGTAGGTAGAAATTCGTGATATTGTTCATGCTGCCGATGCCGGTGCGTCGATGGATGGGTTGCCGGTGCAGAAATGTTTGACATTAGTCAAAGAAAATAATTATACATAGCCTAAAACTTGTATAAATTAATATTCTTATATAAGGTACAGGGTGGGCATTTAAACTGGGGGGGCAATTTCAACTAAGTCGCAATATCTTACGTGTTTTACATAATTAACTACATCCAGGTAGCAGAGAAGGTACTTTTTCGCTCTATAAATGGCACTGTAGTTAATTATGTTAGACATTGCGACTTAGTTGAAATTGTTCCCCAGTCGATTTGGTCCCTCGGTACCTTATATATTATAAAGTGTACTTTTCTTACAAGAGGAATAAAAGCAAACTCTGATAACAATTAATTGCACAATTTTTCATCAAATGCTAATAAATGAACAAAATAATAAATTAAATGTCATTATTTCATAGCAATCTCAATTGTCACGGAGAATAAATTAAAATTTGACGGATTCTGATTCCATTGAATTATATTCGGTGCTTCTAATAGGCAGCCCATTAGGGCAAATTGTACCTTTCCGCCAATTAATCCATTTGCCGATTGCGAGCTCCATTATATTTCACAAATTAAAAGAAGGCTGGGTCTTAACGCTAAAGACAGATGAAGCGCTGTATATGATGTACAACGTTATAATACTTTAAGTATAGTTCACCATTTCTTTAGGTAAGTACTATACTTTTTTAAATACAGTGTTTTTTGTAATACCTAGACGTAGAACGAGTCGTGTGTATGGTTTGATTGATAAGTTAACTTTAATTAATCAGTTCTAAACGTAGACGAAAACACTGCCATGCAGCACAGTAGTTATAGCAATATTTTCAGTTATTTTCTGTTCCCACATGGCAGAACTGATTAAACATGTGAAGAAAATAGTGGTTGTTATTGTATGTACCAAAGTCGGAATGTCTACTTATTTCGTTCTAACACGTCACCCTCGGTCACAAAATTGAATCGAATTCGACTGTTATAAGCCCTTTACCAATAACCGTTGTGGAATACCCAAAGAAAATATCTACAGGCGGTTTATAAAATTGGGACAATCTACCGCTACGTAACTTCATCCGTGCGGCCCCGCGGGCTAGCCGCTCAATTATTTTCTCTCAGAGGTGCTATTACTATTGTTTTATCAATACGCTTAGATGAACCAGTACAACTGTAACCTAGCAATCCATATTAAATATTGGTAACGGAAGAGCCTTTGTTGTAACGGTTCGTTCTAGCGCAGCAAAATGCCCACGCTAGGTAAGCATTTCGAATATTATTTCAGCCCTTTGTTCCGCTGTCTCGCAGAAATGTTTTTTTATCTTCATCGTATTATTTTGCCACTGAACCCTTTATCAATTTAGCTTTGCTAAGTGGCGTTTCGGAAAATGAGGATTTTGTCGGGGTTGATGGAATTCTAATTGTATTTGAGCTGCGTGTAATTAGTTTGATAATACTTAAGAATTTTTGAGGGGTCCGGCCCCTAAGAGATGTTAATGAGCTAACTAAAACGGGTCTTTAGCTGTCAATGACTGTTTGATTTTCCGTCTACAGTAAGGAAATACATAAATTAATCTAACAAATAAGTAAGAATTTTAAAAATTAGATAAATTTAAAATGAAATAATTAAGTACGTGTATTAAATATCCTGACTCAAGACTGGTTATACCTATCATATAAAACTTAAACGTATGTACCTACTAGCTATTAAAAAACAACTCGTCTTGGTCTTCTATTTTTTTTTATCTCTAGACACTCGTTAAATTATATTTATAATTTTCACAAAGTAATATGATTTCAAACTAACGACAAAACGTTACAATTTCATTTGAGAATCATATTCCTAGTTGTAGCAATGTTAAGCGCGCCACACGCTTTGCGGAATTCAGAACATAGTAAAAATCAGCCGGAAAATGGATCTCCGTCTGAAAATTGTCTCTGGTTCCATGCAAAAACTCAGCTAACATAGACTTTCGTACTTTTTCCTATCATGGAAATCCGCTCAAATGTGTGACGCGCCTTAGTTAAATGTAATTTGTGTTGACGAGCCAGTAATCGGGTCAACAAGTTCTGGGGAACAGGCCGTGTCGTTCGTATTAGTTGTGCTAGAGTAATATAAGCGAGTCGAGCAAACTCGTGACTTCAAGGTATCACAAACAATTATATGTACCTACTCGAGAAGTGCAGTAGAACCAATGTCAGCTTGTCTAATTTTGTAAAACAATTCTCCAGGTCTCTAATAAGAAAAGGAGAGCTAATTTAGGTCGGCTTATCCACGGATATTTCTGACACACGGCCTTAGGTCGGCTTATCCACGGATATTTCTGACACACGGCCTTAGGTCGGCTTATCCACGGATATTTCTGACACACGGCCTTAGGACCACCGCAGACAATTTCATTCTAAAACGGATATGGTGTAGCTATTTAGTCACTTATCGCGTGTAGTATATTGTTTAACCCCCAACCCAAAAAGAGAGACCTGTTATAAGTTTGACCGCTATGTGTCTTTCTATGTAATTGTCTGTGGCACCGTAGCGCAAAAAGGGAACCAATCTACATGTGTTTTTTTAAAAGTGGGTTTGCTAGTGAATGGTGATGTTAGACATATTTTATCAAAATCGATTCAGCTGTTGGGAGTAAACAATTGTCTATGTTCATGATTTTCGTCTGAAACAGCTATCTAACAGTTTTTGTGACAAGGGATATTCAGATCGCCCGAGTGATCGACGCATCTGTTATTTCAGCAATTGGAATGAAATCCCAGAGCGCAGTCTGATTGAAGTGCAATTGGATCGCACTTTGGCTCCTACAAATTGGTGGATACAATGACTGTTCTACAGATACAGAAACTGATTACCAAACGAGAACGTGACATAGCTTACATCTGTAACTCACTCAATTACTCACATTTTTAACTCAGCAATTTGATATTTCTATTTGAAGTATGGTTACATAGCAAAAAATATTCCTAACTAGGTAAAAGTCGGCATAAAACAACTTACTTATATGTCAATTATATGTCATATGTAACTACTTCTAACGATAGATATTTTATTGTTTTACATAATTTAATATCGATATTTTCTTAACTACAAACCTTGCAGAAAACATTCGCAATTCAAACACATAATTATTTCACTCAACGTTTAAAACAGTATTACTCGTAGACATAAATGTCGTCTTGACGTAGGTACCTAAAATAAATAAAAAATATCGTTGCTCGGCTACTGGGCTCATTTAATGATAAGATTTTTTACGTAATTGGATTTCTATTTATCTTATCACTGATCCTTTGAATCAATCACCCGTTTGAAATTTTGGGGCTTCCATTAGATAGTGTATCTTTCCTTCTGATAGCTTTTCATCGTTTGAAATGCTGGAAATGTATTTGATAGTGTATTTTTTCTCAAAAGAACCTATCTTAGTCTATAAAATAGTATGGTTCGTAATCGGGTGCGATAGTACTAAACAGATAGCCTTGCCCTTTTCCTCAAACGTTTACATTATACAGACTCACCGCTATAATGCGAAAGGGTTTATTCTATCCGGACTAATGCTGAATATCTAATGGCATGTCAACCATTTTGGTAGATGGAGAGACATGTGAATAATACAAAAAGCCAATCCCCATACAAAAGTTAAGCTTTTCTTCACTCTTTTAGATAGAGTTACTGCGCTGAATTAGCAAAGCCTTATGGGGCGCACCCATTATCAGTTGGCCTAACGAATTTGGCCGGTCAGTTGTCCGGAGCTGTCAAATTTTTGTTCTAACTGATTGTGTTAGGTTAAGGTTAACGCAGGCTGTTTTCCGCAACTCAACGGCTATATATTGCGCCTATTTTGATTATAGTAGTTAATTTGTTAAGTTCTTTGTAATCCGCTTAACACTGCAATGCCAAATTCGCGCAATTTAAAAGAATTGAAATAGGAGGTAGGATTATTATGTTAAACATCAGAACCGTGCAATTTATACCGAGGAACGTGATTTTGATTTAAAATTACACTGCTTTTTCCAAACCATTCAACTACCGCAACATTGTATGGACTGCCAACTTTTATTGTTTGCTCGTCATGGTAGATGGTAATATCAGATGAAGCCGCCGGATGGCGATGGCGTGCTGACGATATTACCGGCCGGAAATTGAAATTGGGTGGCCGCTCGCTCCGTCAAAATATGTTTAGCAAAAATATGTTCAATATGGATTAGTTCGATAAAAGGTTTATAGGATAGGTCATTCAGGCAATATTGACCATCCGATTAATTTTAAATTCAATGCCACACTTGACGAGATTTTGATGTAAAAGTACTAGGTAACTCACGTGTGGTCATCCACATACATGCTCATGTTTTAAGTACCTAAATACTAATAAAAATCGTGCTAACTGAGAGATATTTGGTATTCAGCCACACTTACAGGTCGAATTATGTGTATGTACAACTTATGTCACAAACCGACTGTAAAAATTGTTTTATATAAACTCGTGCGGAATCGGTATTGAGACAAACCACACCGGTTTACCGATACTCTTGTCTCAAGTGTAATGTAGTTTTGTGTGTGATTTGAAGTGTGTGTGATTTTGTTATAATGACCTTAATAAATAAATCTTTTTGACTTGACGCTGAACATTATTTAGAGATTAGATTAAATTGTTAAGTTACTTTTAGTAAATAGGTAGGTGGTTTATTTTAACCTGTATCCTCACGAGTTAGTAATATTAAGGGTCGGTTGCACCAAACCGTCTGTTAATGTCAACGTAATCGTTAAAAAAATCTTCTATGAAAAGTTTGAGAGTTTTCTATGGGATGACAGCTCCGTCGCCATATTTAACGTTGACGAGTCCGTTAATTGTGCGTGGTGCAACTCACCCTTAGTCTACTACAAACGGAATATTCGCGTCTTAATAAATACTTTATCTTTGATTTATCTATATAAAAATTATATGTTAATCTGAAACAGTAAGTAGATTCCGACAAACTGAAGGCAGACCTATGTTTTCAAACAATTTTTATTTCAGTTCTTTTATACTCAGTTACGTTACGTCCACCCACTCGATGAAACTAATATTTCTCTTTGATTGTCCAATAAATTGCGTGTCGTTTTACCTCTCTGTTAAAAATGACCAGCTTTAGTTTCAATCTTCCATACAATGGCGCCCAACTTTATACTTCGGAAGGTTGAAAAATACGTTCTTATTTACTGAGCTTCATCTTATCCGATTGGCTATTTTCCTATAAATCAATGTGCGAGTCATGAAAACCCAGGATAAACATATTTTACACTTTTAATTATTTTAAAACCTGTATTTAAATCTCATTATGCATCACTATCACTACATAGTATAAAACAAAGTCGCTTCCGCTGTCTGTCTTTATGTATACTTATATCGTTAAAACCACACAATGGATTATGGTGCGGTTTTTTTAAATGGATAGAGTGATTCAAGAGGAAGGTTCATATGTATAATAATAATTGCACCCGTGCGTAGCCGGGGCTGGCCGCTAGTTTATAATAAAATATTATACGTCATTAGGTCTTTTAATGAAGACCCGTTAATTTAACTGATTATAAAAGCACCTAATTGACACTGATGAGATTTCAGCTAAAATCCGTTTCGGCTACTTAAGTAATGCACTTAGTACAAGTAAGTCCGTTTACAATATAAATTAGGTTAAGAGGGTGGGAGGAGGTCGTTTTAGTAAATTGACGTAATTTTCATGGGGACGCTAGTTTGGCATTCACTGTGCTGGAGGCCCTATTTATAAGAATGATGCGTTTGTATATATAAAAATCTCAGAATTGATAACCCTGCATAGCTTTTATTTGTGATACGATTACATTTATATTTGTTCAAAGTTTTGCCGAATATCATACAGCCACTGTAATATATAAGGTCCTAATTTATTCGTTGCAGATATTTTTACAGCTGATAGTACCTACTCGGTCTGTGGAGTATATTAAAGCATGAACTAAAAGATAATTTGCGTTGTAAAACACCCTGTTAATGTGATTATTAAATGAAAACTCATTGAACAGATTCTATTAGGTACCTCTTTTACGTACCATCTCTACCACTTAACTGTAACTGGCCACTTCCCGTCGATAAATTATTTTTTTTTTGTTAGGTGAATGAAATCAAAAAAGTTATATGAAAAGATTTCTTAATTTCTAATTAAAGATAATTATTTTAATGTAAAGTATCATGTTTTAAAATAATTGCAACAAATAAATTAGTACCTTATATTATAAGTCTATCTATGGCCACTGGTCACAAAAATCATTCCACAAACTCTGAAAACTTATGAGGAGTTTTGCGCGTATGTTCAGTAGTATTTCTCTCCACCTGATTGTAGGTCGGTAGGGTAGGTGGGTTAGGTACCTATGATGATGATGATGATTCCTTCCTGTTATCCCTCATTAGGGACATAGGGCTCGCAGAAGAGTTTTCCATTTGTCGCGATCTTGAGCGGCTACTTCCAGCTCTTTCCAGTCGAGACCAATTGAGCCAGCCTCCGTCTCAACTAGGTACCTATACCAAAAAAAATAACAATAAGTATAGCTTTTTCCATATTACATATTATTCTCACGGTAAAATTGATACCGGTTAAAAATGCAGGCACAAAATCACGTCAATTTAAAAGCATTTTATTTGTTCTGTCAATAACCTTTGAACTGGGGTAGCTTGCTAAAAACCAACCCAGTTAAATGGAATTGGCTTCAACAAATAGGGAAAAACAATGCTGGCCCAAATATTTTCAATTACATACGTAGGTGGATTTGCTGCGTGAAAAGATTAAAAAAAAATCGATATTTGGTTAACTTCTACCTACCTATCGTTGAATCTAATAGTACCTATTTTTTTCAGGGCGGAATGCGCTAAATGCTAAATTACTGAGAACATTTTAGGTTATCTTTTCCACATTATCACATACTTAATCAATCGATTATGTGGTATACTTATACTATATATCACTTAAGCGATTATTTGACTTTGGAGGTTATTTATTTTTAAATTATTTATAATTTAAGTTATAGTTGACCGGGACACACGCTAGGAGAATGAATGAATGAATATGGATAATTTAAGTTATGTTCAACCCACCTGCCAAGCGTGGCGCGTATGGCAAAACCCCTCCCCTTGAATAAAGCGATTGATTTAATTCTAAAAGTTTAAGCTCGAAAATAATCGCACACAAAAGCTTACCGCTAATTTTTTCGCATGAAATTAATAGTTTAAATACTCATGATTTAAAATTACTATTGCTGTTATTTTTAAAACATAATTTCATCGTTTTATTCTGAGTTGTAAATGTCACTTTCGTGTGAGTGTGAGTCCTTGCGTCGTTGTGAGTGCTCGAAATTCAAAATGCACCCCCCTGCTCGTTCGATTATATAAAAATATTATAACATTAGTAATATTACCTGTTTATTCAGTAAAAATGTTTAAACAACATTTTACGTGATATTTATAAATCATTTTATGTAATATATTACACCTTTTTCCCCTTTTCACAATTTTTTTTCTGTTTGACATTTTCTTGCTTGTCGTTGGATATCTTTGAGTATCTAGTAGGTATAAAACTAGACGCAGCTCACCACTCGTCAAGGGCCTGATGAATAATTTATATGGACTCAGGTGCACGTGATCATGCTGCGACATGCCTGAACTTCTTCCACTTATACCACACCGAACTGGTCTAAAAAACTTCTCATTAAGTACTTATTTAGGGTAGTGTGTATAGTGACATTTTCTGTGGCATTAAGAATGACAGCAAAATGCACTCTCATTTGGGTCATTTGGGAGTTAATACTTTGTACAGTCAGCATCAATAATATATATATACGAATTTGAGTCTTATCCTACAGACATAAGTGCCGAAATGTTAACATATTTTTGATGCTGACTGTACACTATATATAAAGTAGGCATAATACAACAACACTGCATTGTATACGAACGATTTCTTTCAAACAACTTTTGGCTAATAAAAATAAAAGAAAATAGCAGTCAGTAAGGCGGTATATATTTTTTTATATTTCGCATATTTGTTTCGCATATCAGTTTATGTATGTTGCTCGCAGTTTTTTATAATGATTTCAGAACAAGGGCAAAGCCGCATTTTATATGCATATAAAAATGCACATAAAATTATGTCGAAATAAATCCCGCTCGTATACTAATTTCGCTTGTTGATTTAAATATGAAAGCGTCCATATCACCCATTCCTGCACAGTCATGTCATGATAGCTTTATTAACGTGGTAATTTGCTGAATACCATTACTTACTGCATTTTAACACAAGCTCCAGAAAACGTAGCCTAATTAAAAGTCCCTAAAACTATTTTCACACCACCTATTCAGAGCATTCTTCCCTACTAGGAGGGAGCAAAGAGGCACTTTTCTGTTGAAGAATATAACTTACAATATTATACGTTTCTGATCATCGCCATGCTCTTCTGGATTCAACAAGACTGGATCCGACTAGACCGGACCGGTCTGGAGTGAATCGAACCGGACTTAACCGGACCTGACCATGCCAGACTGACATGCTTTTTCAAGAATCAGTGTACAGTCGACGTCAAAGATATGTCTACACTTTTTCACCTTACTCCTTTGTAATAATAAGGTTCAAAAGTGTAAACATAGTTGGACGTCGACTGTACCTACGCTCTCGCCGTAAACATTTTTTGTTTTACTCCCTTGTTACACAATCTCCTATTTTACACTATCAGTGTAAAGTCAGAATTGTTTAAGAACAATGTTTAATTACATACGTAGGAATTTGGAAGGAAGGCTGACTGCCGGTAAACTACAGGTAGTAAGGTAAATATCCAAACGCTCGTCACTGTCCGAGTATACAGTCATCTTTATATGTACTTAAGTCATTCGCAAAAAAGGTGACAGCAGGGTGTCGACTATTGGGGATGTGTCACTAGGAAGGAAGTTTATCTTACCTATCACTGAATTGTTCCTCACTTGCTAGCAAGACAATTTAAATTATCACACATTTCACGCTATAAAGTTACTAAATTCAGAGATGAAAATTCATTCGAGGCGTCAATTGAGATGGAACACTATCTATTGGTAATACGTCAAATGGAACTGCAGATGAAAATCAACGTTATGTCAAGGGAGAAAGATAGAAAATAGCTTGGTTTAAAGCTAAGGTGATCTGTCGCTGATCACGGGAACAGGAGTAGGCTTTCACAGGAATAAAACGTCATAAGTGGTTATGGAATTTAATACCGCATACGACGATATTCTTTAAGGGTGGGAATACATTATTCATGATCAGTCGGCTTCGGCGCGCAATCAGCTCATGCGATAATGCATTTACATGGAAGACAAGTTTGAGATACTACGACGCTTATGAATATGATTTAACTACGCACGCAGAATCAAATTTAATCATGGTAAAAGGTGTCTAACTTGATCATGATCTGTCAAAACTCAAAAATTCTGACAGATTGACAGGCGAGAAAGATAAAATAAGGGTTACGAGTACAACACACAATCCGAAAGTAAATATGTTATCGGTCGCTATAATATCTACACGAGTATTAAATGCAAGTATGTATTTAAAAGCTATGTTATAGACTTTATTATAGTAACTGTTCTAAACAGAATGAAATAAAATATTTGACGATGAAATTGTACTCAGGTTAAAAAATATCCTGAATTGTAAAACAAAACGGAAAATTTATAGGGAATATCAGTTAGACTTCTCCATCCATCATCATTTTTAATAGCACGCTGTGTAGCTATAATTTACTATATTTTATTACACTTCACAAGACGCGTTTTCAGATATTTTCAAATCTACTTTTTAAAAAAGGCGATGGAGGTATTCTAAAATAAGTCACGAATAAAAGGAAATGTTACTTCTCTAGGTATTACCGGCAGCTGCTACAATTTTGCCCATGATGCACAACTTTGCCTGGCTTCAAAAACATGGTTTTCTTCACCAAACACTTATTTATATCTTATTCCTGAGATGGGATAATGGATCATCTCAGCAATAAGGTATAAATAGCTGTTTGGTAAAGAAAACCACGTTTTTCAAGCCAGGCAAATTTGTGTATTGTAGGCAAAGTTGTAGCAGAGGTGCGGGTACTCCAAGATCTTAAAATATTCTAGCCACAACACCTGGCATCTCCGTCATTTTAACGATAAACAATTCGTTGTCACAAGTTTGTTACGCATCTAATTGTCGGAGCTTCAACTATGTCCAACTTTGAAGAGATAAGAAATTATTAATAGGCTGTAGGATAAATAAAGAGCAAAGTTTGACAGCGGAAGCCGCGTGTCGGTGTTGATCGCTAAAATTTCTCGCTAAGATAAACGCGACTTTGAGAAACAAGTAAAGTTAAAAGGATATTCATAAAACATAAAAATAGTGAAAAATGCTCAGGTTCGTCACATCTAACAATCAGATGACTTTTAGGGGTAGTTAAGTTACTTTTGTGGCACTTGGCTTGTACAGTCAGTAGCAGATGTAGCAAAGCGACAGCAAA
This sequence comes from Pammene fasciana, assembly GCA_911728535.1. Classification (NCBI taxonomy): domain Eukaryota; kingdom Metazoa; phylum Arthropoda; class Insecta; order Lepidoptera; family Tortricidae; genus Pammene; species Pammene fasciana. Next base: position 9,494,032 of record OU452279.1, read on the forward strand.
GGTTGTCAAAATAACCTTTGCACGAATTTTTTGCCAAAGAAACAAGAACGTGTAATAGTACATTTCGATACTAGGTCGGAAAGGATGTCATTATTCAACGAGTTCCGAGACATTTGGTCACGAGCCGCAGGCGAGTGGCAAAACTCGGGACGAGTGAAGAATGACATTCCGTCCGTGTATCGAACGACTTTTTTTAATAAAGTTGCGAAAAAATTATAAAAATGGACAATATGTCACTATGAGGTTAATTCATCCGAACACTCGCGCCGTGCGATGCGGGGCGGTGATCATGAATCCTGAGCTGTGATTGGCTGGAAAAGTAAAACTCGCTAGTGCGAGAAATCCAACTTGTCGCATTATAAACTACTACTAGATTTGAGCAACTGTGTTAAAAAGATAATTTCGAACATCTCACCCACTTAGCATAAACTCGAAAAACTCTGTACTACAATGAGAGTTAAAAAAAATTAAGTGGCATAATAGTTAAATGGAAGGACGTTTTTATGCAATTTGTGAAAATTTCACATTGTCTCATAATGTAACGGCATCGTTCACATTCAAATAAAGGAAAACAATAAGTCGCCGTGTCGTAGGGACGTAGGTCGTTTGCTATAATGTCATACCCTTTTGGTATACGCACCCTGCAAACTGTGGTCAACATCCTTTAGTATCATTGAATTTTGGCACCTATTATACACATTCAGCAGCACCGAGAACCCGACTGTCGGGTTCTCTGTTCGTAGCTACTACGCGCTACATACGAGGAATACCTGGCTACGCGGTACGGAAAGTGTTAATTACTACGTTATTTGAATACGACGTAAACAGGCCGGGTATGATTTTAATAATTTTGTTCAAACTGTTTGATAAAATGTTTAAATTAGAAGGACTCAAATAAAGTGCTACTATGCAAATAGTGAGACTTGCCGGCTAGAAGAAACGCAGTAATATTAAGTAAATTTATATGAGGTTGCATTATGATCATCGTTATAAGCGATTTTTAACGTTATTGAAAAAATCGAATGTGAAAAATGAAATCCACTAAGCAAATTAAATAGTACAGGCCATTTAGGTAGTAGATGAATTGTGAGGTGATATACATACATACATATATACGTATACAAGGTGTAATAAAAATACTGGTGATCCTTTTAAGGGCATAATTGATATCGTATCCTAATTATGAAAAACTAAGATTTTTTTTTTTTGCTAAAAATTGTTTTGGTTTTGTATGGAGGGTTGGCCGGCTGGGACGACGTGACCCATACAAAATCAATTTTTTCTTCATTCTGATTAAAGGAACTATTTTTTCTAGCGAGAAAAAAATAGGACAAATATGCGTTTCATGAGCCAATAGGCACATATCGATACGTTTAATCATAGAGTAACTTATATTTTTGAACTACACAGTGTACACTACCCGATTTCGCGTATGCAGCTCCGTCACGGATACCCCAACTGAGCCACTCGCGACACACATCACGGACCCGCTAACACCAGCTTAAAGTATTCCACGACGAACCGTTTCGACGCTACACGTACCCCAGTAACGTACGACCCATTTGCATATAGTTATCCACTTTTTGGTACGGCTATACATAAGTCAGGGGAGCTTTCGTTTGACCCTTCAGTTTTTCGTGTCATCCCTTCTCATACAAGCTTTACATTTTGTTTTTTTTTTGAAATATCGTAAATACTACACTTTGAATTGACTGCGCAAGTTATGTTTGTTTGGATAAATGATGCAAAGAAGACAAATTGACTCCAATAAAATATGTATAAAATAAATGTCCCGAGCAAAGGCTTTCAGTTTGATGAGATGTGCTGGAACAAAGTCTGTTTTATTTTTCACGGTCTTATGCGGCTTTTATGAATTCTGGGATGTCGTAAAAGTTGTCAGCTGTAACAAAGTATACAGTCAGCATCAATAGTATGTTCCTACACGAAGGCCGCAAAGATATGTGACACGCTCTTATTTGTAGAGCCATAGGTGCGTATCACTATTACCCATATCTATACCCTACAAAATTCTTGCTTGGCTCTTTGGGTTTTAACTCTTTAGAAGTTAGGCGTAACTATGGGCTGTTGGTTACTGCCTGTAGCACTTGGCGAGGAAATTCGGACTGTCCTGAGTTAGTTGCACAGCTCGTACGGCTGTTCGTTCCTTCTATAGCTCGAGCCAGATTCAATTTTCGACCTAGAGATCTGAATTTAATCGCTATGCCTGACACACGCACTGTTTCCCATAGCCAATCTCCACTGGTTCGCGCTCTACAATACCTTAGCGCGCTCCTCGCATCAGCACCGGAATGTGATATTTTTGCGAGTAGTTGGATGTTTTTGCGTGAAGCGTGTATGAGGTTCTGTGAGGCGATGGATAAACGTGAATCTTCTGTATTCTAGGTTTGTTATTATTGATATTTTTTATCTTGTTATTGTTGTTGTACTAGTTAGTACACCTTTAATAGTTTAATGTTGTATAGCATATTGTAAGGTATATAGTTATATACATTTGTCTTAAATTTCACAGTGCATTAGTACTAACTGTCATGCTGTGTAAATGATTTTTACAATAAAATAAATAAAAAAATAAATATTTTTGCGGCCTTCGTGTAGGAAGATACTATTGATGCTGACTGTACCTACTTGCACTATCACATTTTAATCCAAATATGTGTCTTGTTCTGTCTCCGGAACAAGCACACGTCACATTTAGGCTAGAATAAGTTTGAATAGAGGACCTGCCTCTGCGCTGGCGCTAAGCTAAAATAAATATTTAAATGTATGTTAAAACGTTCAAACTTGCGTTTCTTATCATTAAAGAAAAAAAAACGAATACTCACACTTCACACTGTTTACTAAACTTATTCAACCGCTTCCATATTGCTCGTAAGAATATTAAATTTTTCCTCTTTTACAAATCTTGGGCACCTAACAAAGATTCAGTTTCCTCCAGAGACGTGGCGCGTTCATATTTAATATCCAATGCCGACGTAACCATTGCTGAGTTTCTGACAGTTATTAAAGGTACCTAAGTAGATTCAATATAGTATGTTTATGTTGTACAGTATATAGCTTACCCCTTTCTTAATTGGTTGAATTGATTCTACTAATTATATTAAACAAAGTGCTCTTCATTATTAATTTCCATTAATTAACGCATAACCGATATGGATTTTATGGCTCAATAAAATTTACTTAGTATAAAGTAATCTAATACTGTACGCAACATCTTGGTTGATTCTGACGATCCTATTTTCACATTATTTTAAAGTGTTTGTAACTAATAATATGACAAAATAATGTCTTTTGTAGGTTTTAAATTCAGATCAAATTTATAAGTGCTACAATGCTGATGTGGTAGTTGGTAGCGACGCGACGACGCGCGGCGGGCGAAACTCTTCGTGTTAGAGGGTACAGTCGCTACCAAATATATCGGAGCGGTCAATGAACTCAAAAATATCTGAGCATGCACTTTATCGCCTTGACAATAGAGGCGTTGTTCAGATATTTGTGACCACCTTGGCCGCTCCGATATATCTGATGGCGACTCTATATTACTACGCTGCCATCCATCGGAAACGCTACAATAACAATCGTGACATAAGATAACCGGGTTCAACAAGTTTAAATCAAAGAATTATTTCGCGTTGATAAACAATTGAATACCTTTTTTAATGTCATGTCTTGTCATTTCGGTACATTGGCAACTTGCATCAAATCGCTTACCTATTATCCCGCAAAATATCGTCCATTGCATATTGCTGAAATATCATAAACTTGGAACAACAAATTCATAACATAATGGGTGTCACTTACCCAGTTTTGTAAAGTTGTGTCAATGTGAAATGAAAATGAGTATTGAGTTGTGGTCATGTGAATAGCTGTTTCCCTCAGCTCAGGAGGCGGCTCGCTAAACGGAAGTGATACGAAAACGGGAATGATGGTGCGCCCTTTGAGGGAGGTACCTCAGCTGTGTAGGTGAGTCTCACATCCGTGAACACAGGACATCGTAATGAACCTTGGTTAACATGTGTTTCTTGCTATTATTACCTAGATATTCATTATAATTTTACGTTTGTGCTAATATTTATAAAACCAAACGTTTAGGTACCTGTATTGATATAACGCAGTAGATTTCTGTACCTTTTTAAGCTATTAGTACTTATCTTAAGTAATTAGGTAATTATAGTCAACCTACATAATCACCAATTGCCGATATAAAAATTGGGCAGCATATTCTTGGTGCAGCCAAACGCAGGCAAGACTTCTATATTTTATTTCTACGACATATATTTCACACAGCACATTGAGCTGAAAAGAAGCTATTGCATCCACGCAATTTATGTGGTAGGTAAACAGGCATTAAAATTTATACGACTAGTTATAAAATGCCGAGATTGCAGTCTGGCTGGATCGAACAAAATTCGCACGAAAGCGTTGCTCTTCTTAGAGATATATTGCGTTGCGTCGTATTTTATTTCAAATAACTAAACATAAATCTCCTGCTTCATGAACTTCAAAGATTTGTTGCCCCAGACACTTCAAAAATATATATTGTATACACACATGTGTGCGTGTCTGAACAAGTTTCTTGTGATGGTTGCGAATTCAAATTAAACATTCAAATAGAAGATGTACTTCGAACATCTAATATTCCAAAGTTCTGTCCCGTTTTTCTGTACGCCTATAGGCCATTTACTTAGATATTATTTATATTACTCGTACTTTATAGCTTCGATACATTACATATTATGTATTTAAAAGACATGAAATCATAACTAACAATGCATTATTTTCTCCAGAAAGCGCTAAAAAAGTCCTTCTTTCTTGGAATATAAAACTGAAGTGCACTTGGCGTCCTCTTGTTTGCCCAAGCAATACCAGAATGACTCGGTTTGCTAAGCATTCTTAAGCTGAATTTCTTCTTAACATATTTTATGAACTTAAGATGAGTTGAGCCCGACTTTTAAAATGGATTTATACCTGTTTTGCTATTTTTTATATAATGTACTTCTGCTTTTTTTCTTACCTGGTATTATTCAGCGCATTTTAATGAAAATAAAAAGATCATCGACTTGGATATTTTCAGGCGACAAAGGTTTATCGTAGATTTTATTCATGTCTTATTTCTAACTTTTCTAAGCACAAAAATTTCTTATCTGGAATAACAGCTGAACTCGAAATATCTAATTATTGAAGAAATAAGGTTTGTTACTCCGAAACGATATTACCTTGTTATGACTGTATACAGTCATAACAAGTTAATATCGTTTCGGAGTAACAAATGGTATCGAATGTTGCTGACTCTATAATTATAAGTTTAATTAATTACTGATTCAGTGCGTATCATGTAATTTTCAGTGAACCATGATATTAAAATTAACTTACAAATAGTTAAGTATAATTGATTTCAACAAGATACAAAAATTAGATTAGTTATTTTGTAAAATTTAAATAGGTATTATTTTACTAATTTGATTTGGTAAAATGAGTAAAATAAAGCATCAAGACTAGAAATAATTTGAAAATATACTTAAATTAAATGTTTTAGCAAATCAGTTTTAGGCACGCATAAGAGGCAAATCTTCGATGATCGACATTTATAACACCGACAGAGGGTTATGACCGTGGAAATTGATTAAAATAGAATTTAACCGTGTTGCAAGTAGGTACATCAGGTATATATTCGCTGTGTGCATGAGTGTGGCGCCATCTCTTGAGCAGGGGGTTAAATGGGTTTTTTCTTTTTTATTAATGGCATATACTCCTTGCTTACATGAAATGTCACTGGCTGATTCACTATTTTGACAATTGACCCTACAGGTGACGTCAAATATTTTGAAATGTGATATTGACAAGAGCCCAATTTCTTGTTACATTGTGCGCTGTGATCGTTCACGTTGTACACCCCCACCATGCACTTCGCACATAGCGAATAGGCACATACTAACTCTACAGTACTTACTTAGACTTTAATATGTTTCGCTCCCTTCTTGAGCTAGCATATGATATCATTCAAGGGATATATATATTTTCAGTTCGATTTAGAAGCATCTTTTCACGTTCAAATAATGGTAAGAACTTGAAACGGGCAATAAATATATACAATTACACATTGAAATGGACAGTTTAAAGCTACTTAGGTACTAACAAAGTAATGATATCATTCATTAATAATGGATTGACATATATCATCGATAAGAAAACTAAGTATACAATCATATCAGTTAGCAAAATAAAGTATTGATGAAACGGGGGGCCGTTTCACAACTAATACACACGAGTATAATACGTTTTGTTGTGCGGCACAACTACAATACGGCTCACCGATTGGATATAAATAATTCAGGATACCTCTCGCTTGTGTCCTGAGTATTGAGCTCAGAGCGATCGCCACATCAGCAACAGGAGGCTCTCACATTCAGTACTATGGTGTGCAAGTGTGAGTGTGACATCGCTATAAACGTGCTTCCCTGTGCTGTTCACACACAGGGCGATATGCGGGCCGCATAAATATGATTAACGAGTTAGTACATTTACATAAACAGTTTTCTGTTATCTTAATAATTTCCTGTTTGGTTTAATATACTTGTTCTGAAGTTTTGAATATGACTTAAATAAGCTATGTCTAAAATATTAGTTTTTTTTAAAGGGGACCCATTGATAAAAGACTTATCTAGTTAGTGTAGATAATTAACGTATTCCGCTTACAACGGTAACAACAAAATAACGTGATCTTTTATTGTTTTATGATTCCAGAGGCCTGTTCAAAGAACATAATCTTGATTTAATTTGACATTGAACATGTGTCAAAACTGATTTTATTTAGGTTTTTTTTTCTTGATAACTATAAGTTGGTTATTAAGCTTATGTCACATACAATCATGATAAAAACAGGCGTGAAAAATTATGTAGTTCCATTGAATATTAAATACTATATTTATACAGTTAAGTAATAAAGTTTATACTAGTATGTATAATCGTTAGTCAGTTTCCCAATCCATTTAGATATTAGGTATTTTAACGATAAAGCCAAATTATAATAAAAACCGTAACACAACATTATTTTAAACTTAGTATACCGCTCCTAGTTTTGGGCCAAGTCCAAAGGCATTGAGCTGAATCATATGCGTATACGAAGTAGTCCAAACTGTAATTTGATGCGAGATTGTAGCGTTTTATTAGCTACTTGTTTTCGAGAGCAATATCAATAAATTGTTTTGTTTATTTATCATCGGAAGACTCGTAGGTACTGCAATATTGGTTATGTATTATTTCTATAATAGTATGTACAGAGGTTACATACTAAGATTTTCAAGACTACTTTTATTTTCTGTAACAACTCATTTGTGTAAGTGCCTAACGATATCTATAGAATATAAATGATAGGCTTTTGCGTAAATGACAACAACAATTTGATATATTTTTATTTTTACGATATAGCAAATCGACTAATACTTCTAGTCGTACTTATATCAATCAATCAATATTCATTTATTTCGAAACACAAGGAAATTAACTAAGAAATATAATTATAATAATTAATAATTATTATATTTCTAATATTAGTACCTAACTACTACCATTAAGTATTTATAAAAAGTTCAGAACTATTTAGTTGATGATACTTAGGTATACTTTTTGAATACCGTAAAATTCCCCGCCTCCACGTGTTGTGAGCTCGTAATGTCTGAAATTTATCCAATTTGTCGCCTATCGCGCGTCTATACGAGGTATAATCGAGTTGCTTCGAGAGCTTTCACACCCAAGTACCTAAGTGCTTAGTGCAAAATTAAATCATACCACATGCTTCGGAGCACTTAGGCAAAATTAAGGTCTGACCTACAACTTCATGTTACGGAGGCTGACGGAGAACATTTCAGTTAAGGCTCCGCTGTTTTTGTGTCTTTATTATTTTATTAGTTCACGTAAAAGCCCACCCAGGCGGAGGTAACGGATCTGAGTTCCGCTATATCTACTCTTAATGATGACCTGGACCACATCGCTGACTGGTCACGTAGTTTTGGCATTTCTGTTAACCCTTCGAAGTGCCAGGCCATCATTTTGGGTGGGTCGCGGCAACTCATTAAGTTGGAAACTATTACAGTTGCACCGATCATGTTTAATGGCTCAGTGATTCCGATCTCTAACCAGGTGAAAGATCTCGGCCTCGTCATTGATAGGAATCTTTCCTGGGAATGACAACTGACGGAAATAACTCGTAAGGCTACTGGGACACTACGGACTCTGTATAGGTTTAAAAACTTCCTGCCTGTGAGTACTAAGAAGCTGCTTGTGCAAGCCCTAATTTTTCCTATTATTGACTATGCTGATGTGTGCACTACTAACATTTCCCAGGCTTCCCTAAACAGACTCGATCGTATATTAAATAATGGCATACGTTTTATTTTCGGCTTGCGTAAATTCGATCATGTCTCATATTATCGTTACCAACTAAAATGGCTGCCGGTACGTCAACGCAGGACTCTTAGAATTCTCTGTACTCTCTTCTCTATTTTGTTTGAGCCCTCTTCTCCAGACTACCTTAAGTCCAAATTTAGTTTTGTTAACCCCCGTCCGGGGTGTGAACATCGCTCCTCCCGGTCTCTGCAGCTTGTTGTACATCCTCCTCTTAGCGGTTATCTCTCTTCCTCTTTTACAGTCCAGGCTATTCGTCTCTGGAATGCACTTCCCCTGACAATAAGACAAGCCCCAAGCAAGTTCGTTTTCAAACGTTTGCTTCACAAGCACCTGCTGGATCATGACCAGCGCGAATGAGTTCTTTCCCCTTTTGTGCATATGCATTATAATACATGTATATATATATTCTTATTTTATTTATTAGTATGTTTATATATGGTATTTGTGTATTTTATGTAGTATTTGTAGTAGTATATTTAAGTACGTATATGAAGTAACATTTGGATAAATAAGTTATAACTAGGATAAACCAGCAAGTTTTCTCTCACTGCACCCACTTTAGCGAATTTCTGTTTGGCCCTATGGTTGACTGGTAGAGAATGCCTTGAGGGATTAAGTCCGCCATTTGTACTAATTTTTTTACTGTGCAATAAAGTTTAAATAAATAAAATAAATAAAAGCGGTCATTTGGTTGATTAGGGAAATAATAAGTCATGTTATTTGCAGTTATCTGCAGCACAAGGGGTCCGATTGCAAGAAGTCTAACCAAATAGCATGATTTGTTATTTTAATGTTCTGGGAGAAAGTTCTATCCCTTTCAGAAAGTGATGTATAGAACAAAAATGATATTAAGATATATGTACCTTAAGTTTTAGAAAGTTTACAACCTTTGAGCCAGCTCTGAAGGTGCTAGCGTATGCGCTAGCCAGCCTCCCGACTTCACAACTCTCCGTCGTGTATTAAGTCAGTTTAGAAAGATGGCGCTGTAATTAAATTAGGTTAAATGAAATATTATGGTTTTTTTTTTACTAAGATATTAAGATAATTTAAGAGGTCACAAATGGAGGGGGAATTAATGTAGATTATAACGAGGTGTTATAAAATTGTAGACATTTCTAATATGTAATTTAAAATGATACATTCAAAAGTCAATATGACTAATATGAGTTAGGTACACTTGCACGAATGTTGGCTTTGCTCTACCGCCATAACTGACATTATGACTGTAGCTTAATTGGCCTATTATTCTCTTAACTACTGCCTTTTAACCTAATCTAACTTGGTATCTACTTGTACAAACTTAACGTTACTCGTGTCGCAAATACCTTAACGTCAAACACTTGAAAATGTATAGCATAAAACGTTAAAATAAATACAGCTTACAGTATAAAATGTTTTACAATAACGTGCTCATTTCTTCAAAGGTATATCGTCCGACGTCCAGTAAATATTTGATGTTGCTTCGATTCAATTTTACCAGTGTTTTGAATAACACTAGCCTTTTATTTCAGGCTTCTTACGTATAAGTATATGTATAGGTACAAGTATTGGATGTATCATAGGTTCGTTTACAATACTAATTCTAAGTATTATTCATCATAATATTTGTAAAAAATGACTAGTAAAACATGCAATCTACAAACTAACCTATATATTGTTTCTCTCATTATTTTGACAAAAACAGGACTTAATTATTTACTTGCTTTTATTATTTTCCTAACGTTACGACACGCGCGAATCGTCAGGAGAATAATAAAAGTGTACGAGATTAAGTCCCGTTTTTGTCGAATTAATGAGTGAGAATCGTGTTAGTTTAAATCAGTACATTGTTTACTCTATTATAGAGGTACATGCTCATACAAAAAAAAAACACAAAGGTGATTTATTGGCCGGTACTGTAGATTTCTATTGAGCAACAATGTTTCGTAAACTCAAAAAATTATGTTTGTTCAAAAACCGAAAATACACTCAGTTGACCTTAAATAAAATGTGGCTCTATCTATGCAGTTAAGTGCTGCATCTAAATAGATAGGTCTACTATGAATAATGTAAATAGGTCAGCGTAACTATGTTATAGGATATTTTGTTTACCTATTAGGAATCCATAGTAATAGTGAACCGATTAGAGTAGAACGCTTCAATTCTAAGTTAGTTATAGCATTAAACCCGAATAAATTTTAATGAATAAAATATTAATGGCTCATAATAAATATTAGTGTGTTCCCATTTATCTCCAAAACCGCTTGTCAGATTTATTGGCAATTTTCGGCAATTAATATGTGATTAAATTGTTCTTAGGGGAGCAACGTTACTCTGCGACCTTAGGAAACACCTTAGACAACCCTACATGTGATCCCTGGGTGGTGCTAAAAGAGTAACAAACTTGGCAGTTGCACTGTCCCATCCGGACCTCGCAGCACTGGATTTTCTTCACCGTCTACTTCCCCACTATTATTACCACCTGAGAGAAGAAATGCCTATCTACCCGTGACGTGTAGCCATACGATAAAAAAAATGTTTTTACATAGTTTTAATAAGCCCTGTCATACTTTTTTCCGGAGTGAAAACATATTTATTTACTTAGTCTTGTTAACCTATGTACCTTGTTATCTCATATGAAGCCAAGCCATTAGAATCACGTATCGCAACAATGACTGAAAGCCGAAGGCTCATCAAGACAGCCTCCGTAATAACGCTAATTCATCAGCTCTGTTGTCACTTCGTTAGCACCCGAGACTGCCAGCCATGTTGTGGCTACAGTGAAAACGGGCAAAAGTGCCATGTTACATGTATGAAACTTATACCCTTTTTCACGTGGGCTACAGGTTTGTCCCTGGGAATAAAGATGTAAAGGAGATAGTGCTACGTTGACATTTAACTTTCTTTGGTTCTTTTTGTGAACTTGCTTCTGCCAGCGGTGTCGTCTGCGTGGAAACTTTCCCTATTATAAAATATTTTCCCATAGAAGGTTCAAGATGAATTTATTAATATTTTAAGTATCTAAGTACCTTCAAAAATTTAAACTGTACGTAGGTTGTCTGTCATTTTCCTACGTAGCACGTAAGTAATGGCTCCTCTACATGATGGGCCATCATAGGGACGCAGCTATGCGTTAGAGGGAGATGAGGATATTGCGATCTCGTTCCGTCGTATAGCTGCGTCCCTAAGTCTTGTGCCTTCAACTTTTGCCGTCACAATGATTCTCTCCAAGGTATCCGAGGAGCGTCGTGAGAGGTAGGTACCCGAAGTATGTGAGTATTTGCATCTCTAGATTAAAATAATTAAAGTACTCCACAAAACGGCTCTGCCGCTCCCCTGTGTTTCGTGACTTTTAAGGAATGGAACGAACGTTACGCACGAATGTGAAATGTAAACATTATACACTTGGAATAGATTCAACGCCTTGTCGGCCTTGTTGACAGTCAGTGGGCTTGAAATATTATAGTAAATACAAAAGAGGCGGGCGCATCGTGTTCATGTTAAATCAACCGATAAGGGAAAGGAGAAATGCTTCGGCTAGAGCATTATACTCGTAAAGCGCAGCCTTTACACATATTCTGTTGGCGCTACTTGTGATATGATACATTTTTATGTAAGGGTGGAAAGTATGGATGGCATTATCTCATGATCCCGAGATATCTTATCAGGAATTTCAGGAGAGTGCTCCCACTCGGGACAAGTGAAGAATGACATTTCCCCGCATACCAATTACGAATAGTACGACAAAACTGTTTATAGGTACCCGTTTTAAAAATTGTTTGCATTACACGGAAAAAAATGAGTGTTAGCAAAGTACCGATTTGGCTCGGTTAAGATATTTTTGGTTGCATACAAGACATATTTAAAACACGGAATAAAGCTTTGTTAATGACAAACAAGCAATTATTGCTAAATATTCTTGGTAATTTTTACCAATCACTCATTTAAATCCAAATAAGTGTCCTAGTTAATATAACCCTTACCTGATTCTCTTATTTATTTTTAACTAATTTAATGGTATAGTTTCACATACGTACGTTAGCCAAGTTGACTTCTTTGATTTTAGCAACGAACTTTGCAGGCTCCATGCGAAGCGAGTCACTCGGTTGTAAATAGCAAAAACTTATTTATTTCTAGCTGTTTCGTTTTCTCAGTGTAGTACTATAGCTACCTACATAGATACAGTTACATTTTTTATGAAGATAATCAAGTTGTAATTTATTTAGCAATTTTAAATACACTTAAAATAAAGTTTAATAAAAAAAACTAACATAGCTAATTGAAATGTATATGCTCGAAAAGTCAAATTCTCGCTAAATCAAGCTTCCTACACGTTAAACTATTTGACTATTTGTACATATTGTATTAGTTGTCTGTGTGTTTCCCAAAGGTTTGAATAAATAAATTGCTATTAAAATAATTCTGATCAACTGTATTAAAAGTAAGTATATATATCACATGTTAATAATATTATGAGTTATAAGTAACTAATTTAAGTTTTCTATTATTTGTTGTATTACTGTTAATGTCCCAAATAAAATAAAATAATCTGAATTCGGGCCGAACATCGCATGTTGTTTTGACGTAGGTAATGAATTAATGTCTGAATAATACACTAATTAAAACATCTAAGAAGAATGTCGCTTTATTAAAAAGCAATCAATCAACTCTAGTCAAAAGAGAAAAAATAAATGAAAACATTTAGGCATTTAAATCTCAGGATCCGAAATGATTTGAACGAATCTTGCAGATTTAAGCTACGTTAAGTCGTTGAATAAGCTCCACAAAGCGTCATACTGGCCCGTGACAAAGACGAAATTACCGATATTAATATCGGCTAAAATTATCAAGGTAGATTCCCAAGTGCTACATACCTACCCGTAGATGTCATCTTTAAACTTAAGCAATTAGTTAGGTAATATAGGTGACAGCAGAGTATCAACTATTGAGCATTAGCTTGTCGAGCACCGGGACCTTTACCCTACCCTTTATACTTCGTTAGAGAAAAAAGAAAGCGTCGTACAATACGCAAAAAAATAAAAAGCCACAGTTAATCCAAATAACACCATGTATCACCAAATAAACTTTCTTTGATACTATGATAATTTTATTTTCCAACGACCCTAATTAAGGAGTGAATCAAGGAAACAATGGCTACCGAGTGCAATAAAGAATAATGATTTCGCCTGGAGCGGGAAAATAACAATTTGTCATTGTACTGTTACATCCAGATAGTCCCCTCCGTTATGGGAGAGGGCCTAAGTGATAGTTCAGATCTGGATACGGTTACCAACTTTTAGTATGTTCTTGGGCACGACACTAGGACCCCAAAACTGCCGAGAGACCGGGACGTCGATGAATGTCTCCCGTGTAATGACGTCATCAAAATGGCTGCCGCTTTGTTGCGAAAAGTGTAAATTTCATCCAAACTGTGCATTGCACCTATACGTGTGTAGTATCAAACGAAAGAAGATTAAATGTACTATATTGTTGTAATATATTTTATACTACTGTATATTACAGTTTGACAGCTATAAACGAAAACCCAAAATCAGGCTAAAAAATAATTCGGATATTTGCATTTTACAACAAAATTATAAGTCCAACTTTAAAGCCGAGTACTACAATAACAAAACAGGCTATTTAAGCTATACATTGCTATAAAAATTATTAAAATCTGGTAATAATTGTGGCAGCTATGTTAAAAAACATGTCGGCACTGCCGAGCTATTTCCTTAGAGTGAAAAAATAACAATTTTCACATATTACAGAATATCCGCAGAAGCTTCGAGTATATTGTTGGTCAAATAATTTGGAGCCCCTAAATGTCGGAAAAATATCTCTATAGTGCCTGAGGTCCAAATAATGACGTCATGAACGTGACCGCTACCGAAATTTGTAAAACATACATTAAAGCTATACCATGACACATACACACATGTGCGTAGCATAGATCGAAAGCTTATTGAATTTACTACAATACATACATACATTATTTGTGAAAATAATGTATAGTTTAGGAGTTGATGACAAAATAAAATATTTTTTTAGGAAAATAAAATGTATATGTTAATTCTGTGGCCAAAGAAAATACAATACACTAATGTTTTGTATAGCATTAAAAACACCAACTATTCAGCTTTAAAACACAGTTTGAAGTTACAAAATTTGATAAGAACTATAAAAGTTGTGCTTACAACTCTAAAGCACACTAACTATTTTACCTACAATGCATTCATACTATGAGAAGCTTTGGCCTAATTATTGACTACTTTTTTCTAAATTTTGTAAGGATTTAGGGTTCCTTGCCATTAAAGTAAATAAAAAAACCGGCCAAGTGCAAGTTGGACTCGCGCTCCGAGGGTTCCATATACATCACACAATTTTAACAATTTGTATTTTTAAGACCAACTTGCGCTTGACCGCAGACTTTTTAGTGTTTTTTTCTTTAATGTACAGGCAAAAAACTATATTAGGTTTTTTTTTTCTAAAATGTAGTTTCTTCGGTTTCCGAGAGACGGAGGGGAATGGTCAATTTTAGCCTTTATTCTTGAATAACTTCAAAACTATTAAAATTAAAATTATAAAAGTTATATATTTGTAGTTTTCACATCAAATCCTTTCATTTGATATATAACAAGGTATAGTTTGTAAGTAATTTAAGAAATAAGGCGAAAATTTTCCATTGCTCTCCGTCCCCCGGAAACCGACGAACCTACATTTAAGAAAAAAATTCGTAATATAGTTCTTTACCTGTACATTACAGAAAATAACACTAAAAAGTCTGCGGTCAAGCGTAAGTTGGTCTTAAAAATACAAATTGTTAAAATTGTGTGATGTGTATGGAACCCTCGGAGCGCGAGTCAACTCGCACTTGGCCGATTTTTTTATTTACTTTAATGGCAAGGAACCCTAAATCCTTACAAAATTTAGAAAAAAGTAGTCAATAATTAGGCCAAAGCTTCTCATAGTATGAGTGCATTGTAGGTAAAATAGTTAGTGTGCTTTAGAGTTGTAAGCACAACTTTTATAGTTCTTATCAAATTTTGTAACTTCAAACTGTGTTTTAAAGCTGAATAGTTGGTGTTTTTAATGCTATACAAAACATTAGTGTATTGTATTTTCTTTGGCCACAGAATTAACATATACATTTTATTTTCCTAAAAAAATATTTTATTTTGTCATCAACTCCTAAACTATACATTATTTTCACAAATAATGTATGTATGTATTGTAGTAAATTCAATAAGCTTTCGATCTATGCTACGCACATGTGTGTATGTGTCATGGTATAGCTTTAATTTATGTTTTACAAATTTCGGTAGCGGTCACGTTCATGACGTCATTATTTGGACCTCAGGCACTATAGAGATATTTTTCCGACATTTAGGGGCTCCAAATTATTTGACCAACAATATACTCGAAGCTTCTGCGGATATTCTGTAAATTGTGAAAATTGTTATTTTTTCACTCTAAGGAAATAGCTTGGCAGTGCCGACATGTTTTTTAACATAGCTGCCACAATTATTACCAGATTTTAATAATTTTTATAGCATTGTATAGCTTAAATAGCCTGTTTTGTTATTTTAGTACTCGGCTTTAAAGTTGGACTTATAATTTTGTTGTAAAATGCAAATATCCGAATTATTTTTTAGCCTGATTTTGGGTTTTCGTTTATAGCTGTCAAACTGTAATATACAGTAGTATAAAATGTATTACAACAATATAGCACATTTAATCTTCTTTCGTTTGATACTACACACGTATAGGTGCAATGCACAGTTTGGATGAAATTTACACTTTTCGCAACGAAACGGCAGCCATTTTTATGACGTCATTACTCGGGAGACATTCATCGACGTCCCCGTCTCTCGGCAGTTTTGGGGTCCTAGTGTCGTGCCCAACAACATACTAAAAGAAGGTAACCGTATCCAGCTCTGAACTATATTCCCATAAGGGAGAGCACTAAGACTGGGCGGAGCATTCTTATTATTTTCTCTTACGTAATGGCCTCTAGGGTATTTTTTAAAAGAATATTTTTTTAGTATCTGTGTACATATTGGGTCTGATTTTATTTTATAAGTGTAGAATTTTCTTTTGTTAATGTGGTTGTTACATTAATATAATCAGAATCGTAATCATTATAAAATGATAATGTTTAAAATAGAGCAAAAGTAGAAAAATCCACTGCCTCAGGCGAGACTCGAACTCGCGACTCGGGGAAACATGCCGATCGCACCCTAAGACGCATATGAAATAAAGGATATGGTGGATAAATTCGCAGCCATCAGGTAAGTATCAGTAGCTTTCCTTTTATTTCTTAATTTCTTAATTCAATTAGTTTGTAAAAAAACATTGAACGGTATATAACAAAGAATAGGAAAAGTAGATACATAGTAGATACCGTTGACTACCTACCGGCAACAATGGCCACCGAGTGCTCAACAAAGCATTAAATAAATAAAAGACTGGATCGTTGACATATCAAGCAATACCAGAGTCCTACCCAAATAATGTTCTACCAGAAAAATTATAAAGTGTAACTTGGAGACAACTTTTTGTAAAGCGCCAACATTTTGCAATTCCTCAAGTAAATATAAATAAAGAAGGTCGTATTGTCATAGGCCTGTTGCGTACAATGCGATGAAAAATGATGATTTATTATAAAGTTCGTGGAGCCCGGGAGGCTAATGGCTGTACCCGAGTTATTAATGGTTGTTGTACTACGTGACGTAGATCGTCCACTACTAATAAAGACTAAATTTGCGCCATTTGTTATGACTTTAAGCCCGTAGAAGTTAATTTACCTCACTGAGTCATTAAAAAAACATAAGAGCAAAGTAAGTAATACTTTGTTTTTTTTTAAACGAAAATAAATAATCAACGTGCGACTAATTATTATCTTCAAAAAGTAAGTATAGATTAAAATATATGGTTGTTTATAGACTTAGACAAGACATCCCTGTTCCAGAGACTGATAGGTACAGTCGACGTCAAAGACATGCTTATACTTTTACACCTTACTACTTTGCAATAAGGTGAAAAAAAGAAAACATACCTTTGTTGTCGACTGTACCTGCTTAAAATAATTCAGAAAGAGCTTATAGTATCCAAAAGCACTTTAATGCCGAACTGAATTAACATAATTTGCCACTTTCATCAAATAAGTCAGCGATAAAGGTGTTATGTTATTCCCAAATGGCACAAGCTCTTCTTTCTACATGTTTTGCTACTATAGCTCACCTTACTTACTAATATGTTGTCATTATACCGCCAACTGACATCAGCATTTTGTACCAAATTCAAAAATTATTTGTATTAAACGTAATTGGAAAAAATATCGTATGCGGAGCGGCAATCAAAATATGAAAGCGAAGCCCATGATTGATGAGCAATTTTTATTGTTGTTCAGAACACAACTCACATTTTTCGAATAAGTGCTAAATAAACGTCACTTTGCATTTTGATTAGGAGGTTCTCTTTTAGCCCCACCTATAACATTTTGTAATTCATTTTTATTTACTGCTAGGTATATTAATTATTATCTCGCGGTATATTTTTTTTACACTTTACTAATTTCTCATCTTAGGTTTAGAGGTTTTCCCGGTCCGGAACCATCAACAAGCACGGAATTCGCTCTGCATCTTATCTTAAGAACGAATGGGACGTAGTTACTAGGTGCCATATTCTAATTTTAAAATGTATAAACAATACATTAAGAACACAATCTGTCTTAAACATAACTCCAACACTCAACCAATAATCAACCAACATTGAAGTAGTATTGTAGTTGCAACGCAGTAATTTTCAAGTAAATTCCGTCATTTTTGATTCAGACGCGTAGTCGTAAGACTCGTAAGCTGTATTGTGTTGTTATTGTATTGGATTTGCATTGAAGTTGGATCGTGTCTGTGCGTGTTTTAAAGTTAGAATACGGCCCTAGGTTTATATCTGATCTTCTAATCTAGTGGTCAGGAATCTTCTCTACTCTCCTACTCCTACCTCTATCAGAAATTCGTCCGTTCTCTTCACCGTCCAGGGGGCCGATTTTTGACAGCCGGACGCTCGAATTCAAAAAATTCAAGCTCGAAAATAATCGCACACAAAAGCTTGGCGCCAGTTTTTTCGCATGGAATTCATAGTTTAAATAATCATCATTTTAAATTTCTATCGCTTTTAATTATAAAACATAATTTCATCGTTTTATTCGGAGTTTTAAATGTCACTTTCGAGTGCTCGAATCTCAAAAATCACCCCCCAGTCTCGTCACCATACTCGTATTTTACTTTTTCCAACGGTAGTAAATTTTTGGCACGGGCGGGGTTCAAACTCACGACTTCTATAGAGTCATATACTTAATATAATTCGGCTACCAGTCTATGGTCAGTGATTTAACTACACTCAAACATAATGAAAACAGCTCACTGCATTTGAAAATTGCTATACGAAAAGACTGGTGTTTATCGTCCTCGAGTAATTAAGCATTACATTAAAAGAAGACTGGATTCATTTAAGTACCATAAAGTTTCATTGTATTAAATCGTATTCAGTGTTTTCATTCCTCGTTTCGCTGCCGCGAGATTTTCTTTAAGTCAAGGGCCCTCGTCATATGAACAGTGAAGGGCCTCAGAGGGCGCGTATGATTTTCCTACCCAGTGCGTACCTGTGTCGCACTACTCGTATTTGAAGTAGTACGAATAATAATGCTTTGGGATTAGTGTACTGATTGCCGTGGCAAAAGGTTGGGACCAGTAGGAAGATGATTATAATTGGTGTAGGGCAGATGCCCTGGTTTTGGCCACTGTGCCGGTTTTGGTCATTTTCAACTTTATTCAGGTATAGAAAAATTTACAAAACTGTGGTTTACACTTAATATAACTATGGCAGTACCGTTGACACTGTCATCTGTCAAGTAAGTATCAGTTGTCAGGAGCCATAGAAAAAAGTGACCAAAACTGGCTCCTGAGCCCTTTTCTGACATTTCATTAAAGAAAAAAATAAGATTTAATGTCATATTAATAAAGTAATGTTTTTCAATGACTCATTGTATACAGAGTGTCATAATTCCTTATTTACACAAATTACTGGCGTCTGAATAAACAAACTCTCCTTAAAGTGGCCAAAACCGGGGCATCTGCCCTAGGTACTGAGTTTGAAAAATCTCCATATTCGATGAAATTAATGTAAGTCGAGATTTTTTTTAGTAAAAGTGCGAAGACTACTTTATATATTACTAGCAGTTGCCCGCGGCTTCGCCCGCG
The DNA here is from genome assembly GCA_911728535.1 of Pammene fasciana. Classification (NCBI taxonomy): domain Eukaryota; kingdom Metazoa; phylum Arthropoda; class Insecta; order Lepidoptera; family Tortricidae; genus Pammene; species Pammene fasciana. Next base: position 9,513,696 of record OU452279.1, read on the forward strand.
TACATTATGATTAATGCAGATTTCTACTCTTGAATAAAAGTTTTTCCCCGCGACTTCCTTTGCGTAGAATTAGTAATTGACCCCCCTTTTTACCCTCTTAGGGAATGACTTCTGGGATAACTTCTATGTATCCATCCCCAGAACTCAAACTATCTCTATACCAAATCATCTAAATAGGTTCAGCGGTTATCAATTCCCCATATAAGCTTTGGGTTGATTTTCGGGATAAAATTATCCTATGTCGTTTTCCGAGACTCAAACCATCTCTATACAACAACATATTTATTTCATCTAAATCGGTTCAACTGAAAATAATTCTCTATAAAACTTCAAACCCCTTTGCTATGCACCCCCGTAAGCGTTGTTTTTCGGGATAAATACAATTTTGCCCCTTTCCGGGACCCAAACTATCTCCATACCAAGTTTTATCTACATCGCATCGGTTCAACACTTAAAAATGCCCCATACAAACTTTTAACACCCATTTCACCCCTTTAAGTAATGATTTTAGGAAATTAAAAAAAAAACAGGCAAGTACGGGTCTTACTTGCGCCTCAAAGGTTTCGTACGAACAACTTTATTATTACATTTTTGAAAAAAGACGCTTTCAACATGATTTCATGAGAATTTATAGGGCGGCTGAGTGCGAATCGGACTCGTACCCCGATTTTCTTTGTCTTAAGTCGGACTGGTGCTTGACTGCACTCTTATTAGTTTTCCTGTAATTTATACGTAAATAACTATTATATCTGTAATTTTTGCAAATTTTTCTGTCGAACAGTTTCCGATATTGATTAATTTACACCTTTTTTTAATAACTTCAAAGTTATGTATGTTAAAATTATACTAATTAGAGATCCTCACATTAAGCCCTTTTATTTGATAAAGTTATTTGTTTTTTGACCCCCCCCCCCCTTCATGTTTAAAATTCATAAATTGGCGTTACATGATGCCTGCCTTTGGGTCACTGACTGACACTGACAAACAAAGTCGCACCATAAGGGTTCCTTTTCTACCATTTTGGTACGAAACCCTAAAAACATCCTTTTCGCTTTCCGGTACTCTCTATACTAAGATTTATCAAAATCGGTTCAGCTGTTAAAAATTACCCATTCAAACCTCCAACGCCATTTCATTCCCTTAACCTTAGAGTTAATTTTCGAAATAATTTTTTTTAAGTCCGTTCTCGGGACTTAAACTATCTCTATACAAAGTTTCATCTAAATCGTTCACGTTTAAAAATTCCCCATGCAAACTTGCAACCCCCGTTTCACCCTTAATCTTTAGGGCTGATTTTTGAGATAAAAACTATTTTATGTTCCTTCTCGGGACTCAAACTATCTGTATGCTAATAAGCATTATGTTTCATCTAAATCGGTCCAGGTGTTAAAAATTTCCTAATCAAAATTCCAACCCCTTTTTCACTCCTTCAAGGGATGCTTTTCGGAATGAAAACAACCCTTAGTCATTTGCAGGGATTCACACTTACTATATACCAATTTTCGTCTAAATCGGTTCGACGGTTTAAAATTCCCTATACAAACCTGCAACCCCCGTTTCACCCTTAATTTTTTTACCTTTAAGGGTAGTTTTCGCGAAAAAACTATTTTTTGTTCCTCCCCGGGCCTCAAACTATCTGTATACCAAGTTTCATCTATATCGGTTCAGCTGTGAAAAAATCCTCTACAAACTACCAACCCTCTTTTCACCCCTTTACGGGTTAATTTTTCAATGAAAATAACCCTTAGTCGTTTCCCGGCGTCAAACTATCTATTATATCATGTTTCATTTAAATCGGTTCAACGGTTAAAAATTCTCTATACAACCTTCTAAATCCCCTTTTCACCCCCTTAAGGGCTGATTTTCGGTATAGAAACTACCCTATGTCCTTTCCCGGAATTTAAATTATTTCTATACCAAAATTTCGAAATTGACGCCATTTTCGTACTTAATTAACGTCCCAAAATACCATAAATCGACTCCCATATTGATATTTAGTCATTTCAACCCTATCGCACCCGAACAGGGGGATGATATTTCACGCCCGCCACGTTGTATCATAAAATCATTGTTTTTTTCGTAATCAGCGACCCGATAAACCATAGAAACGATACCCATGTTGAGTTTCAGACTTTGTCACCCCCATTTCCCCCTTTATGGGGTTTAATTTTCAAAAAACCTGAAACACGTGTTTACTCATTTATTATTAGGAATACTCCTGTGAAGTTTCAAATAAAACAGTCTAACTAATCTTGTTTCCCTATACAAACTTTGGACCCCCATTTCACCCCCTGGGGGATAATATTTTACACCTGCCACGTTATATAATAAAATGGTTGTTGTTTTCGTAATCAGCGACCCGATAAACCATAGAAACGATACCCATATTCATTTTCAGACTTTTTCACCCCCATTTCCCCCTTTAAGGAGTTGAATTTTCAAAAAAGCTGAAACACGTGTTTACTCATTTATTGTTAGAAATACTCCGGTGAAGTTTCAAATAAAATAGTCTAACTAATCTTGTTTCCCTATACAAACTTTGGACCCCCATTTCACCCCCTGGGGAATAATATTTTACACCTGCCACGTTGTATAATAAAATGGTTGTTGTTTTCGTAATCAGCGACCCGATAAACCATAGAAACGATACCCATATTGATAATCAGACTTTTTCACCCCCATTTCCCCCTTTAAGGAGTTGAATTTTCAAAAAAGCTGAAACACGTGTTTACTCATTTATTGTTAGGAATACTCTGGTGAAGTTTCAAATAAAATAGTCTAACTAATCTTGTTTCCCTATACAAACTTTGGACCCCCATTTCACCCCCTTACGGGGTGAATTTTGAAAAATCCTTTCTTAGTGCACCTCTAGACCTTATAAGGGACCTACGTGCCAAATTTGGAAACTCTAGACCCATCGGTTTAGGCAGTGCGTTGATATGTCAGTCAGTCAGTCAGTCAGTCAGTCAGTCAGTTTCTTCTTTTATATATTTAGATTCGTACCGTCCAAAGTATTCACGGCATGTAAAATATTTGAAAAAGTCGGAATATTTCCTAGTTATTTAGAATTTAGCCTAGCTGCCTAGATGGCACATTTCTTGCCCAGAGAATCGGCATCGCCATTCAACGAGGGAATGTAGCCAGCATTATTGGCACCCTTCCGCAGGGGACGGACCTGGGGGGAATTTTTTGTTATTTGTAAGTTAGTTTTAATATATTTGATAAGTGTAGTTTTAGCTAATTATTTCAATTTGCAATGTACTCTTGACATGTTAATTACTAGATACTCTTGTGACTTGTAATCATTATGAAATTGTAAATTGAATAATATATTTAGAATTTAACAACAGTAAAAGCTTGTGAGTTAGTTTAGAAGTTGCCAATGAATTATTAGAATTTCCATTTCGTTACATGTATTAAATAGTAATAGTAATATTTATTAATAAAACATAGTTTAACTGATTACCGGGTTGTCTGGTGCATTCCAAACTAGGCTGAAGCCTGTATCTTGGAATGCACCAATTGTAGTAGTTATAAAACATAACATTTAATTAGTTGACATAACATTGACTTGCTGCATATGTAATCACAACTGTTGAATGAGTTTTCCGAGGCTTAGTTTTTATATGAGTTTCGAAGGGTATGTTTTTCTCGTTGAATATAAAAGGGACGGCAGTTTGTTTAAAGGATAAAGATAAAGCGTGAAAATATAACGTTTATAAAGTGTTTTGCGATTAGTTGAAAGTAAAAAGTGAGTATTTTGAATGCAAAAGGAATAAATAAATACATTAAAATAGCAACGTCTAGGTATCATTTTCGGTGGATGGAATCACAAAGAGAGGTAAAAGAAATATCTAATTAGTTAATTTAGATATTTTTTGTCTATACACAATTAAATTGTCGTTGTGAACCTGTTTAAGTCAGCATTGCTATTGAAAGTTTTCCCTGTTTTTTTTCTATATAAATAATGATTTCTTCTTTATATTTATCTCCCCAGAATGACGAGTTCTTACGACTTTAATCGATAACAAAAGATTTATTTATATTTTTAACAAACAGAACAAACAAAAACGTATTACTTACTAATATTGCATACTCGTCTAGTAGTAAAGGATGTAAACTTTTTCTGGAACAGTAAATTTGAAGGAGCTTTATATTTAACATATAATTATTATGCAACGGGTAGTTCCAGAACCAAATACCTGCCGAAAAGAATGTCAGTAATGTATGGAAAGTAGGGCGGTATCATTAGGGTGGCCCGGGCGTTCCCCTTTCCGGACAGCATTCCGAAGGTAGGTGCCGCTTATTGAGGCTTTTCAATGAACGCTTTTCAATCCCGGGCTCTTCACGTCATATTTATTGCAAATCAGACGGATTGAGCAGCTGTCATAAATAAACCATGGTTGAGCGAAAATTTCAATTATTTTTTCAGGAGAAGTGGATTGATAAAGAAGCTTTAATATTATAATAAAAATAACATACCTGTTGAAGTTGCTGTTATGCTTAGGTACCTGTTATCATTGTGTAACATATTCAAATAACTTATTAGGCAATCTTATCAGGTATAACTTAATGTTCTCTGGTCCTTTAAAGATAAGCTTTTATGAGCTCTTGTGCAAATTACGGACCTGTTATGAAAAATCGCGCGTTCTAACTTTCCCGTCAAAAAATATATTCATTGGACTTTGCTGAACTCACATTATAATACGCACAATTCGGAATTCATTTCAACTTGACTCTGGTCAGCAATAAAACAACTCTGAGTTGCGTAACACAATGAGTTCAAAGTCAGAATGAATGACATTGCCAGCGTTCACAATCAAATTTCAGTTAATTTATTGAATAGAGGTTACCCACAGGGAACGTTACCTATTATTTCACTAACAAGTTAATTCTCACGAGTATTTCAAGCAGCAAGTTCATGTAAATTCATTCACTCACTCGTTTGCAAACAAGCTAGCCCGAGCAAGTACGAGTACCTAAATACCTATAGCGAGTAACAAAATTTACCCAACCTTTGATGTCAGAACGGCGTCAATGAGCATGTCTGGAGAAATTTGCAAGTGGCTCCGAACGTGAAATGGGACAAAATGAGCTACATAAAGTTACAAATTTCACGTTTGAGCTGATGATTTTTTATATAAATTGGTTTGCTCGCGCCTGTTCGTGTCGATTTTTTTACTTCATCAACTCCGGGATGTCTTTTGATTTGAAAATAATTTATTCAAAATTGGGATGGATAAAAGCTTTCGATATACCGTAGGTACGTAAAGCTTTGCGTTATATGAAACACTATAAAATCATATTTAATTGAAATCTCGGAAGTACTGCACCTAACTAGAACATTTTACATATTGATAGACCACTCTGATAGTTTTATAGACACCTCAGTTATCGATTTCGAACACTATCATAATCAGCATGAACTTAAACCTATCTGTGACACTTTACATTTTCAAAACATAGTAGACACACATACGTATTTCTTCATTGAAACCTGTATTAAAATAGAAAGTGCTTCTTGGCAGGTTAGTGGCTTGGGCACGTATGGAAGCCGATCGGGAGACGCGCCGGGGCTTTTTGAAACTAACAAGGATGTAAATAGTGTAAATACTAAGATGTGTCTTTTTCTGTTGACGTCTGCAGTTGACGTTTTCTTCTGTCTTTAATATCGGGTGCATTAAATATTTTCATTTAATGGACGTAACAGTACCTATTTAGGTGTAGTTTATCTATATAGGCAAATCGTTGTCAGTTTAGGAGTTTTGCGTATTCTGAAAAAAAAACGGTTCTTCCATGCCAAAAAATGCTCGTAATCAACGATTTCTAAAAAGTAAACCTACCTATTTTAATCATAAATAGGAATCGATTATAGTCTTTATAATATCACATTTTGAAATAAAAATATATTTATAATTACTAGATAAGGTTAAGAGTTGGATATTGTTTGTAATATTTTTTTGTGATATATTTAACTTTATTTATTTGAAATATGATGAATATTATGTTTACATCTTAAACTCTAAATTTCTTGTATACAATTACTACCTACTTAAGTTTAAAATTAAATATTTGTATTCAAATTCCTACTTATTCTATGATACCTTAGATCTTATAATCTTACATCGATTATACATACAAATGCCGATATTGTGGCCTAAGGCCGTATCCATTGAACTGAAATCTCTGTTTCGTCCCGACAATGCGATTATTGTCACAAAGGCGATCTCGAGTGGCTATTATTGTTGTCGAATAGCCTCCCGTACGTGGCTCGACTGAGAATCGAGCTCCGGAAATATTATCAAACTTTACAACTAAAAGAGGCAAGGTCAAAAGTTGAGAACGACGTAGTTAGTTTTAAGTTCCAGCCCACCTAGGATAACTCCGTTTTGGTATTCATCCCGTGTTATGAACAGAGAGTATTTCTGAAGTTGGCTTCCTATTCTACCAATCTATAATATATGTTATGTTAATGGCTGAATTACATTTCAACTCTAAAGAGGGGTCCAATCATGTGATCTTAATTTCGTATTGATTAGGATCCACGTCAAAAGTAGCGTTTGACTTACCGTTCTCTAACTTGTTATCGATTGATTATCAAGTTCATGAAAAAATGTTTAATTAACGTCAATATAAACTATTTTTATCTACACCCATATCATAAACCCACCATGATGCGTTCAAAAACCGCACGTTATGCCCACCATAAAAAGAGACCGTTTTGTTAGAAGTTAGAACAAACATCTGTAACGATGTTATTATTATCAAATAATAAGCAAAAATTCGATATCATTATGAAAATCCGGCCTGCTCCCCGACTGACGGCGCGCTCCTCCGACCGGCGGCACGCGCCCCGCCGACTGCCGCGCCGACACAATTGAGTTGGCCATGGCGGTGCAATCTGAAAAATGGCAGCCATTTTAACAGTTTTAGAACGCGTCATTTAGGGTTTATAATATGTATGTAGATAAAGCAGTGTATGCAACTGTACGTAATTAGGCCTTAAAACACTCGTGTGATCTTATTATGAAACTCACTTCGTTCGTTTCATAAAACCACACTCGTGTTTTAAGGACCCCTATTACGTAAATGTTACATAAACTACTATTATTTTTATTTATTTTATTTATTAGCCTGTAGTGTCCCACTGCTGAGCAAAGGCCTCCCTGTCTTTCTTCCACGTGTCTCTGTCAATGGCAATATCAGCCCAATCACCACCAATAAAAAACTATAAGTACAGTCACCGGCAATAGTATCTTCCTACACGAAGGCCGCAAAAATATGTGACACGTTCTTATATGTAGGGCCATAAGAACGTGTCACATATTTTTGCGGCCTTCGTGTAGGTAGATACTATTGCCGGTGACTGCACGTCAAACTTTTAAGTATCATTGGTTATCACGTTATCAGAATCACAATTATTTAAATGACAAAAATAATGTAATGAATTACGATTAAACTTAGACCAGCTTTTCTGTACCCATAATTATGCATTTACAGTCACTACTCGTCACCACTCAGACCATCGTGCTCGCGCTCATATATCAATACCTCAGCACACAGACTACACAGACACAGACCTCATCAATAAGCTTTTACAGGGAGCACGAGGTCACCACATATAAGCGCAATTTTATTTGTAAGTTTCTACAATTCAAACAGCACATCTCAATGCCATTTTACACCAATTTGTAGTATAACAATCCAGGTTCACCGCTGTAAGTTGATTTTTGTGGATATTTTTTATTCACATGAGTAATGATCAAAAACGTTAACTCAACTGAAATAAGCGGTCGCGCCCTCATACAAAATTAATGCGAGAGCACTTATTTGTGGTGACCTCGAGTTGTACTAATGATCTATCTAGCGGTTGAGGTTATATGTGCCTCAGCAGCATGAGGTATAGCTACCTCCTAGCAAGAAAAGTGTTCCAAATAATTGTACGTGTCATTTTTATTGCTGACAGAATAAAAGTGCGTGTATATGTGTACCTGTATGTATGTAAGAGCGTAACCGTGTGTGTGTATTTCACGGTGAAAGTCACGTGAGCGACTAACGATGGTCCAACGAGTTTCGCCTCAGCATCGTAACTTTGCTGCACAAGCGCGAAATGGCGCCGTTCATTTATTACGTAAGACGATTCAGGGGCTGAGGATGGGTCTCAAACATGTGTTTTTTACTTGACTGCCGAAAGAAAGGAGGCTTATTTACAGGGGTGGAGAGTGATGGTTCCTACATTAGATTACAAAAAGTCCCTAAGTTAATATAATACAGTCACGTACCTTAATTGTTGATTTATTCTTACATAATAGGAACTTAAAGAGAAATGAGGAAAATGGTCACCCGAAGCAAAAGTTAAGTTTTTCTAACATAAAAGAAGGAGGAGGTCTAAAAGTAGTAAAAATATCTTATGTAATAAATGAACGATGACACAAACCTTACGCGAAACTCACAAAGGTCATAGACGTAACTAACGTGAGTTATGGTCTGCGAGGTTGGGGTGTAAAATTACGTCTGGGCAGCAGGTAATCAATTATCTAGATGTGGGGACCTTGTTCCATGTAGCTAGGGTATTTTTATTTAGGTAAAAAATATTGTAGTGAAAGGATTTGTAGCATTATTTTGAAATATTCTGCAGTTTCGTCCAAGTTGAATGATTTATGTTAATCTTGGAATGGGGCTCTTTTCTTCACCTAAAATCTTGTGGTCCGCACCTATGGCCTCCGTAGTATACAAAGCTTGCGTGTTGAAAAAAAAAAGGGGGGGGGGGGGCAATTGCCCTACTTGTTGTCCCCCCCCCCCCTGTATCCGCGCCTATTTCGAGTGTACCCTATACATCAACATTTATCAGTACCCACTTCAAAGTACTTTTTAAAACGATTCCTAAATTACAATTTCAATTTATTTAATAAACAATTAGTACTAACAGTTCAACCTTACATGCTAATTGATTTAAAATTCCAACGACGTAGCGGTTAACGGACGTTCAAAATATAGTTCTGCATATTTCACTGGTTCTCACTGCATATCGATCAAACTTGTGCGCGTGCACGTATTGGGTGCCGCATGCATGCATGCATCTCGTATCATCTTCCCAAACCAGGGATCCCAAACATTAGATATGAATTAAAGATTACCTAGGGTGACTAGGGTGGCTATTAATTATTAGGGTGAGAGAGAGGAAGTGGGATACATTCAGCTATAGTTTAGGTTGCTATTAGTTTAAGTTAGCTTTAAGTTTGATTTGTATTATTAAAATATATATTACTAAGTTTTGTTTTTTCTTAATTTTGCTTGAATGTGCATAAATAAAGAGCTCTGTTGATAGTATCTCCTGTCCTTGTTTATTTCTGAACTCAATAAGTCGTGAAAAAAGAGGACCCTTCCCGTTACAATATTGCTTTAATAGGCTATTTTTAAATACATTTGTATAGCTATTTTATTTAAGCAAACCAACAAATAGGTATCATTGATAAAATTTCGGACCAGAGGTAACCAAATTCCGATCGGGTCTGATCAGTACGTATATAATGCTGGTATAAGATCGCGTGTCGCCTGCATATCAAACTGTCACTTACGTAGATATCGACACACCTATACATAGCTTTTATTCAACAATTGCCGTACAGCCAGTTATCGGCAACGTTCGTGCAAATTGACATCTGTTTTACTTCATTATGTATTTACAGTGAACAATCTCGTGAGGGTATTTACTCGTGTGTGTGTGTAAGCATATTGTATTAAGCATATACGTTAAATATAATATTAGCATTTATTTTGTTTTGAGAATTGGATGGCGCTAATGGCTTTTTAATAAAATAAAATAAAAACATATTAAAAAGATCTGATATATTAGCGCGAGCGCTGGTGGGTAATTATTTAAATATTATGGTTCCTAAAATAATATTTAATATGGAAGTTAATTTCTAACTTATTAGTTTACATAAACAAAGCGGGTTCCACACACAGCATCTCTTCACAAATGTATAAATATTATTAATTTTTATTACCTGAGTACGTTTATTGCGAAACGTATTATCTTAGTTCACAAACATAAAGATGCTAAAAAATACATATTTCTGAGCTCGACTGTACTTAAACTATTAGCCAATTGGTTCGTTATTTGGCTGGAGTGCCCGAAACACATCCATGCGGGCCAATCGTATCAAAATGACAGCCGACACCGCAAACATGTTGGCAGCACTTTGTGGTTAACCACATCTACTCGTATAAAGCCGGCCTATTTATATGTGGTTATTGTTAATATCTCAGGTTAAATAAAAACATAAGTTTACCTATTTAAAAAAATCAAAGTGGTATAGGATCATTAATGATGAATTACAACTTCTATCTATTAACTACGTACTACCTACTGTAGCGTTTGTCCTAGAATTATTTAAGTAACTGTTTAATTTTTGTACGTAAACTGTGTGAGTGTGCAATAAAGAATATTTATTATTATTATGTTTGTGTCTTTCCCGACCACGGAACAATGGTGTTCCGGACCTTTGGGAGGCGTATGCGGAGCCGAAGCCAACGCGCAGAGGCCCTTTCGACAATTTAATGAAAAGTGAGGGGTACACTAAGCGGATGCTGCCCCTGCCCGTGTCATGGGACGCACGCAGAGACAGCACCCGCCATGGTGTAAGGACTATTGAGAATTAATGGAGTCTAAAATGTACTAGGCTATTGGGTGAAAAGTATGGACTGATGAATAGGCTATTGGATGAAGAACCGGACGCCTGCCTAATAAAACGGTATCCAATTTTATTTCCGGCAGACGGTGACTCGCCCTCCGCAAGATGGGCCCCCATAAAAAGCGACATCAAAGATGGCTCAAGGGCAACACCGGTGCGGGGGCTAGGGGTAGAGAGGTGTCACTGGACTTTAAACATATAGCCAACTCGCCACTTAGGTTTCCACATCTACCCTCGAGAACACAGCTCTAACGACCCCACTCTGGGCAGCCGGCTAAGGCAAGCCAGAGGCGGGGGGCCTGTCCCACCATCCGACATGGCACCCCAGGGGCACTCAGGTACGTGGAGTCGCTACTCTCCAACAGCTCGCCACAAGCTGCCCTGCGTTGACTGATTGCGCTGGTGAGAACCAGTGGGCGATGGGGTCGTCACATCCCTACGCCTTTTTATTATTATTACCTAGGTACTTCTAAGTAAATTGCACGTAAATATTCATATAAAAACGTCAAATTCATATGAACTTCAAAGTTTTTAAATTGGGATTTCATCGTGTCTTTACATGACGGGTTATTCTCATCTTGATATTATATTATTACCGTCAAATTGCTACAACTTTGCCTACGACGTTCATCTTTGCCTGGCTTAAAAAACGTGTTTTTTTTACAAAACAGCTATATTTATATCTTATTCCTCATATGGTCGCCTTTTTCCCACCTCGTCTCATAAACGTACCATGTTCCCTTTCCGTCATTTTGTCATTTGTGTTGGTCAGAAAAAAGAACATAAATTTGCAAAGTTTTATGAATAATATACCTATATATATCTAACATTTCACCTAGGTATACCTAAGGTTAAGCTGTACTAGTTACCTACTTTGGCCTATTTCAACATATTACAAAAGTTGTATATAAAAATAAACCTAGATATATGAAATAAATAGATCGGTTATGAAAATATCATGTTTAGTTATGGAAACAAAATAGGTCACTTGAAGCTTGATTGTAATTTTAAAAGCAATTTTCTTGACCCAATTTTTTCTGTGATCGATACCGCGAAATATTTCATTTGTCAGGAAATTTTATTTCCGTGAAAAATAAATAATATACCTGCCCATCGTGTGCTCAGTTCCGATGAGATGAAATTGTAGGTGAAAGGTTAGTAATCCAAGCTATAATCATCTTGTTATCATCATTTTCCAGCGTTTGTCCCGGATTTTGCAATAGCTCAATTGAGTCTGGGGTCCACTCAGAAACCTACCTGATCCCATGCATTGGAATAGGCACAATTTTATACGAAACTCACTGCCATTCGACCTAACAACCTAGACGAAATTAGGCCATATTAGGAATCGGTAGGTCCGGTTTCATATTAAATGATATTTCGAATTCAGTGAAACCCAACTGGGTTTGAATCCGACACCTCCCGATTGAAAGTTGGATTTCTTTCTGTTTGGCTACCGACCAGCACCGTTTCTTCTAATCTAAGCGATGAGGCGTAAAAATAGTAACCTCTATTGTGTCTTAAACTTGATTGATATTATTCATTTAAAATCTGTCAGAATCGTGTGACATTATTTTTGACACTGACTTTAAAAGACCGCAGAATATTGATATAGGCTGGATGGAAATAGATGAAGATTGCTATTAAATAGTAAAACCAGTCAGTTGTAGGTATGCAAACGTATGTGAATAGCCTAAAATCGATTTTAGGTTATAAAATGTACTGAGATGACAGGTGTCCAAAACCGCTTCTTAGATTGCACAAGGTATAACATTTACAGCAATTTAAAGTATTTGTTGGTGTACTAGACTAGGCGTACTACTGTAGTACCTACGGAATATTACATAATTTAATTAAACGAAGTTAAATTACGAAATACCTGTCATTTTCCTCAAAAACCCTTGAGACAAACCGATCCACACTCAAGGAAAAAATGATATGTTAATAACATTTCTCCGAAGTGTTATCCAAAGAAAAATTTCTTATGTACCTAATGAAAGAAATATAAGTTGGTAAATGTAGAGGAGTAAAGGACTTTTCTCAGGTTTAGGGTCACGTAAATTTCCAATCTTACTTCCAACTAGACCTTTCTAATAAATTTCTAATCTTTCCTCGGACCTTTTTCAATAAACGCCCGCTCGAACGAGAAATCGGTCAGATGTGAAATTATCTCATAAGGCGGCCGTGCGCTTCGTGTAGTTCCTGATATTAGTGGGGTCTCTTCGCTTTGACAGAACATCGTTTTAGAGCTATGCTTACCTTTCCGTACACAAGCCCTTTCACAAGGGGCCGGCTGAATTGCTGGGCCATATCTTTTAAATGTCCGTCGGCGGATTTCTAGTCGAGTAGGCAGAGATCACGGATTTCCATTTACCATGATCAATGCAGCAGAGCGGCTCTGCGTGAGCCACTTCTCGCCCCCGTGAAGAACGAGACGTGATGGGTGGTGAACCGCATCGCCGCCATGCGGGTGACTATTAATTAAATAAATCACCACAGCGTTCTCACGAGCAGTAGGGATCAGAGGTTTCCTTATCCCTTATCCCTTAGTGGCCTCTTAGGACACCCGCGGGAAGAAACGGGGTGGTACTATTCTAAAGCCGGGGCCACTCAGCAATAAAAAAAACTTACTGAACCCTATTATTGATTTAGGCGCCGTAAAAGCAAAATTGACACGTTTTATGTCTCTATTGGATTCCTGGCCCGTAGGGCGCAGGCTAACGAGGCTTGAAGCTGTCAGATCCGAGCGGATGAGAGAAGCTGAGGGATACCTACCTTTAACTGGAATTGACATCAATGAGAATTGAAAAGTGTTCTTGACGGTTTGTTTTTTTTTTGTTTATTTCAATAAATTAAGGTTTAATACTGTACCTCCCTAAGAACACTGTGTAGAAATATAAATGTAGATATAGAAAACCAGCGAACCGAGACTAGACCCCTGTCACTCGCACCCTGACATAGGCGTTGGCCGGTGCAGGTGAGTGATTCGCTTATCAGTTTTAGACGATTAAGCGCGCTTGGACTGATAGAACTTTTATATACTTACTTGTAGACTATATTTTATAGATACTTACACCTACTCCTTGTCGTTACATACAAATTTAAGCAATTATGAGAGAATGCCTAGCTAAGAGGTGGTGCTCGTTATAAACTTATTCGTATCTAATATGTAATTCAATTAAAAAGCGTTGTAATTGTAAAAAAGCGTTGGTAGCCTGACGGTAATGACGTCTGACTTTCAATCCGAAGGTCCCGGGTTCAAACCCCGGCTCGTACCAATGAGTTTTTCGGAACTTATGTACGAAATATAATTTGATATTTACCAATCGCTATACGGTGAAGGAAAACATCGTGAGGAAACCTGCATACATCCGCGGAGAAATTCAAAGGTGTATGTGAAGTTCCCAACCCGCTTTGGGCCAGCGTGGGGACTATAGCCTGATCCCTCTCGTGCATGAGAGGAGGCCTGTGCCCAGCAGTGGGACGTATAGAGGCTAACATATTATATATATATATTATGTAATTCAATTGCTTAACACAAAATAAGACATTAATCTTTTCCCTGCAAAGCGTCCGATTACTGACGTTAGGATTAGCGTCAAACGATCAATCTAGCTTGACCTTCAAAAAGAATTCTGTAAAAATCTATTATAAATAAAATATTTATGAGTTTGACTTTAACGTAATTTTTAGACGCTTAGAGGACACGACCAAAAACATTGGTTTACGATATTGTAACTTTATTTTATGGATTGGTCAAGATTCAAAATATTTAACACATTTGGAAATTATGATGAAATTAAAATATTAATGGTTTTTTATTACGTTAAAATTTGCTTCGTGATGTTACAAAGTAGCTGGCAGCTGGTTGGCATTTCAGTCAAATAAGAGTAACTACGAGTACATACGACAAAAGATGTATAACAACTTGTACCTATACTGATGTTGCATACATATATATTATGTCTCCTGACCGTGTATTTTACTACCAGATTTACTAAATGTAGTCTGAAACGTGTATTACATATACGAAGGTAATAATACTAGGTACATACTAGTAATTGTGTAGGGGTTGCGAACTTTCAGCGAAGTTTTGGCGTGATAAGGGTTACTATTGTTAACGTAACAGCAGCATGTTTGTCGATAAACAAACCATTTTGGGAAACTAGCCAATTTTCGTAACTCGTGTCATTCACCTTTAACAGCATGGATTAGGTATACCATGCAGTTATTTAAGTGTAGTGTTTTGAAATAAAGTCAAATTGCTTCAACTATTCCAGCAACCATGAAATAAATATAAATGTAACTTTGAACTTGTAAGGCCTATTAGTTACAAATTGTATAATACCTACATAGTATATGTACGTAGTTACATACGTTAAAAGATAAAAGATATTTATTCTTCAATTTAGGCACATTACAATGCACTTATGAACGTCAGAGAGAAAAAGAAACTACCACCGGTTCTAACCCTACACCTCTGACCCGAGAAGTATTACTTAATACCGGCAAGAAACTCGGCGGGACTTATTTTTTCAAAACAGTGATACTAATACATTAAAGATACTATATACAATAATGCGTAGTTCTTCAAGAAGGCATATCAAAACAGCTTGAGAGACAGACATGTACCTGCCTATTGTGTAATTAAAATTAAAAATAAAAATAAAATCCAAATCTGACTGCTTCGCAATACGTTTGATATTCTTTCTTACCTGAACTGTGTCCTCTAAATGCTAGATGATTTTATAGATTCTGGTTTGGGCGACGCATATATGTCTGTCATATAGTCCTCGACCCTGTAATAACCATTTGACATTAAAGTTTTTTTCAAGTATTTCTTAAGAGCGGGAAATGATAGATTCAAAACATCGACGGGTAACTTTTTATACATATGAATACCCTGACCAAAAAATGACTTATATGCTTTGCGGACACGACATCTTGTGATAGCAAGCTTGTTTTTATTTCTAGTGATATAGCTGTGGATGTCAGAATTTTTCTTGAATGTGTGTATATTCTTTACAACAAAAATAATATTATCATAGATATATTGGGACACAAGAGTTAAAATATGGTTTCAAGTTTTTCTTGAAATACATTCTGATTCGTTATGTGCCTGGCCTTACCATCATCATCATCATCATCTATTTAAGAGCTTTGCTCTTGTCGGTGGAGTAACCGCCACTCGCCTTACCATACTGCGGGTTAAATCTTTTGAAGTAGGTATATGTACCTACACGCTTAATCAAGCGGAAAAGTGGGTAGTTTTGGGGAGGAATATACCTATAGAGCTAAAACATTATTTCTAATATTTTTTTTGTTTTCTTAGAAATAAAATTTAATTAAATAATAACAGAATTTTATTTCTGTTTTTAAACGACTTTAAGATTACATGAAGTAAACAGAAGTTACTTTAAAACTTAACGTCAAGTTAATATATAGCTTAGTATACTCTTATCATTCTCAATATAAATCAATACTTGCCCAAACGACTAATCCGCAATAATAATGACGTGGATCAATCTCTTAAACGGAAACAAAATGACGTTTATCACATTCTGCTTCTCTAAACCTCATTAAATAAAATCGGGTAAACTGCTACGTACACGCTACGGTGGAACACACTATTATGAACCCGTTGACAAATGCATTATATCTATAGCTAGTAGACTGCTAAAATCATTACCCATCTCGTGGTTGGATAAAAATAGTGGTGTGCCAACCTAACGCAAAACCTCTGTTTCAAAGGCGAGCTCGGAGATCGATGGGCATCGGGGGACGCTCCATCATCGTTTGTTTGCGCATTCATCGTCCCCAAACGTCAAAACTTGAGGGCGGGCCGCTATTTGACGATATTTACCTGGTTGCTACGAATACAATGTATTGTTACTCGACCTTTGACATCTTTTGGTAGCAATTTCCAAAAAGAAATAATTGTACTTATATTATAATGATGAAGGAAAAAACGGGGATATTTTCCTTTTCAAAATTTGTCTTTTGATGACCTCGTTATGTTAGTGTATCTTTGTGTTTTAGCATTTTCACGACACTTTTAGAAAGAATTCCGCGCGGGAGTACCTAGTGTACCTACCTATTTTATCAGCAAATGGTGAAGATGTGGAATAAACATTGTATATGTACGACAAGTGAGAAATCAAAACATACTCTAGTCATAAAACCCTTTCGCGTCAATGTCAGGCTCTTCTATTTGACACTGTAGCAATTTCGGCTATAATAAAGGTAATATCAGCATCTGTTGGGTTTGTTCAATCGCTTGGGAGCTATGAAGTGAAGCCACAAATCTAGAAATAGATACGTTACATTAAACTTAATTTATATTATAGAACTGTATTCCTGTAATAAGTATAAGTAATAGTACCTAATATAGAACGGGTCATTTCGTGGGTAAAAACCATGCAATGAGACCTGTTTCCATTGGCCTTCCATTATTCCTCGGCGGCAGTAGATCAAAGTATCCGTTTGTTAACTCAATCGCTCTTTTTAAGCAAATAAATGCATCCCATAGGTATCTATTTTACCACAGCTACACAGCTGGCTCAAACTTTACGTAGTTGTTTTCAATATTTATTAAATTGTTATTAAACTATTTAATAGTCTCAATACCAGCTACCGCTAAATAATGGTACGGTATTGGGCGCACGACAAGTAAGTTAGGCCTGAAGTTTCGAACTAGAGCAAACTTGAATGTCGCACAGCGCCGGAGTTTGATTAGTGGTTCAATTCTCGCATTATCGAACGAGCGGAGCGTAAGCGAAGATCGTTCTTACAAACAACAACTGTCACCTGGCTACTGGGACGTCTCGGCATTTGGATGGCTTTTTGATTTCGATAGTTTGTCCGACGATAACTTTAGTAACGATTTTCCGATCTTGATGAAATTTGTTGGGGTTGTAGCAGAGACCAACAAAATTTGCGAGTTCGTATATGAGCTGGATTGAGACGGGGGTTCTGAAATTAGAAGGCCTAAAAAGGTTTTGTAAAGAGGTCCTGTTACATTGGTCATCTTATTTGCTACTTTTACGAGCAAGTATGGTTGAGTTTGGTATCAAACGAAAGGTATTGATTAACACTCTCGTCAAATCCTTATTAACTGCTTACTGTTTCATAACAATTAGCAACATAAAATTGATTTCAAAAATATTTTCAATTATATTTTGATTTTGGTGTAAATATTTTGACAACTGACTTTTTTTTTAATTTATTAGAGCTTTGGCTGCTAGGGCCATCAGCATACTGACATTAACACATTAGTTAGAGAGAGTTACCATAGACACATAATGATGGTGACCGAAACCTATATAGGTGGTCCACAGATGAGAACGACATGTCAAAGCAACAGAGTGAGAGGCATGTGAGAGGTGGATTTAAATTTAGATGAGACAAAAACTGTCAAATCTGAAGCGATATCGTCGCGGTATAATCTTGCGCATCAACCGCACAGTTTAATATGGACGTTTAGTTTCACCGTGATGGTTAGTTGAGAAAAAAATACCCGATACCTATTTTTGGTATTTGTAGTAATTCTACTATTGCACATTTATGGCGAAACACAAGATTCGCGAGTTCACAGTTCGGGGCGAACTACTAGTAATTTTAAGTTAGACGTACAGTTTGTTCAGTAGCACAGATAATGTGTTAAACAGACCGCACCAAAAGTAGCTAAGCGGGTGAGGTATTCAATATTTAATGATCTTAATACAACTTTATTGTCAAGATAATAAGACTGTGTAAAGATTATTTTGAATTGACCGCTGATCTGCAGAAATAGCTACAGCTGCAAAATTGCTGACTGATCTGTCTTTTAAATATCAACATAAAATTGCGTGAAACAATGATGATTAAAAAAATATGTTTATTGCTACATAAAAGACTCATAAAAGTATACATCTGGAGCATAGCCCTATACGGATGCGAAACGTGGACAATGAAGCAACGGGATATAGAGAGAGGTTGGAGGCGTTTGAGATGTGGTGCTGGCGTCGTATGGAGAAGATCAGTTGGAAGGAGAAGAAAACCAATGAAGAAATTATATGTAGAATAAAAGAAAAGAGAAATTTGTTGAGAACCATAGAAAATAGGAGAGGAAGGATGCCTGGACATCTGCAACGACATGACGAATTTATTAAGAACATCATAGTAGGTAAAGTTGAAGCTGAAAGGAAGCCAGGAAAGCCAAGAATAGCGTACATGGATCAAGTCAAGGAAAAAATAAACGTCGTGTCGTATCAGGCCATCAAGGAGAAGGCAAAGGATAGATATACATGGAAAATGCTCCACCGACAAGAGCCCAGCTCTTAAATAATTGATGATGATGATTGCCTCATATGCACTTGCTTAAGAGATTCATTTAAGGGAAAAAATATATACGACCTATCTTTCACTTAGCTATTCGCTGTGTGCATGATTGTAGCGCCATCTCTTAGGTAGGTGTTCAATCTCTTTGTTTTCTTTTTTATAAATAGGTTGCATTCCTTTCTCATATGAAATGTCACTGGCTGATTCACTATTTTGACAGCTGAAAGGGGCTTTTGCAGTTTCATTTCTTGTCACATTGTGCACTGCGATCGTTCTCGTTACCCCCACCATGCACTTCGCACATAGCGAATACGCTTAACACATTCGAGTATGCTGCGTAGTAATTAGCAAATAGAGTCACAATTAACTAATCTTCATAAAATTTTGTTGTAAATTAGTCATGGCTATCTCAACTCAATTTACTTCTTAACCTGTTGAGGAAGCTAAGGGCTCATGATATTAGCAAAGCTTGTAAAAGGGATTACAAGAATAAAGGGGAAGGAATGGACAAAAGTTAGGGGATTAAAGTTAGAAAATTAACGCGGATTTCAGCCTAGAGCCTATTGCGAAAGGATCATGGATTATAGACCAAAGATTTTTGAGAAGATAGATAGACAACGCAAATGGTTGGTTGTAACGCTTCTGTGTTTAATGTTTTAGATTTTTATTGACAATTTCCGTACCGTAGTTCGCTACGCGCTACGCTCGTAGCCGATCCTAGCGATTTCCCGCTTTGTAGCGGAACGCGCCTACGAACAGAGAGCCCGCCTAGCGGGTTCCTGGTTGTGAAAGTATTAAATTGAACATTATTAAGGACATATAAATTACTTTCCTTTGCTTGTTTTGTTCATAGTTTTAGCTAAGCATTGCCCGTGATGGTTTTCGATTTCGAGTGGCGGTCTCAGGATAGTAAACAAGCCAGCGGACGCCACGGACACACATGGCAGAGGAGCGTTGAGAGCGAGCTACGAGCCGTAGGAATGAACTGGAGAGAGGCCAAAACTATTGCTCAAGACTGAAAGGCGTGAAAAAGGATCTTGTGGAGGCCCTATGCACCTCCAGGGTGCCCTAAGATCAACAACAACAACAATTGCCCGAGATGATATTGACTGGTTTTTAACACTTAGGTAGCTGAAAAACACGTTTAATTGCACCCGATTGTACCATACTAACTAATTAGATTATGGACTTTTTAATGCAGTTCTTAATTTAATATAGAAATTGTTGATAATAGCTATTACTTTAAAATGGGTAAGTAATTACAGCAGCGTAAATATATTATTGTACGATCCATTTTTACAGTTTAGTAGGATGTCGGCCTATCAAAAGCCGGCACTTTCTAAATTGTTTCATTGGTATCTTTCAGCCTACGCGAAGAACAAAGAGTTTGATAAATAACACAACCTAGGTACCCATTAATTTCTACATCTTTTCTTTTACCAAATCTATTTTTTACGGAGCGTAATAGTTTTTATTTTATTTTGGTACCTGTACCTATCTTTTAAACAAACGCTTTACAATCGCTTCTTCTTTACAAAGGCTTCTGAGAAATCACCGTAGCGTGATATTGTTTTCCAATACAATCCGAAGCAGGAAAACGATCGCAATAAAGAGACATGGCACTTGTCTGTGTTCGGTGTAGTGTTTCCGAGAGCCTCTACAGGCTCTACATCGTGATCTAATCTATCGAAACTCAGGGGGTAGCATTCAGCTCGCTACCTCAATGCTGTATCGTACGATTATATCAGCATAAATACGGTAGACTTCTTTGAATAATAGTGTACGAGTACATTGTGCGAATAATAATAGTCAACGTTGTAAGTGACACATCAAAGGATTGCACATAATATTCTTGTATAAAAATATCTTAAATAGGTAGCTGAGAAACATAGATATAGTATATACACTGAGAAAATACTTTAAACTCTTTAAAGTAATTATTGAAAAATCAACATAAAAAATATTGCTAATTGACGGAAGTATTTACAGTCATCTGCAATACAATTTTCAATAAACAAGACTGTAAAAATATCTGCCGCAATCCTATTTGTAGGGTCATAAGTGCGTGTCACATATTTTTGCGGTCTGTACAAGCTCGTATTGTCGGTGACCGTACACCAAAAATCAAGAACAAATATGTTTTTGGGCTTTGAATTATTTTAAAATCGTCAAAAAGTCCTATAAAGGAAGTATATTCATTATTACGACAGGCCTTCATATATATTAACGTTAAAGTAACAAATCATTTTGACGTATATATCCAGTAACTATGTATAAAGGTGTAGCCAACAATATGGTACAGTCTGCCAAAAATGTGGTCTGCCACCCTACTGTTGAGGTTCGTTTGAACGTCATGAGACAACAAGGTCGCGCATGTTTTAAACTCCGCCTCCGTTAGAAAAGTCAACCTTAGCGATCGTTAGATCTCGCAGAAACTTTTGTCAAAACTGGTAGACCACTTTCTTGGCCCACTGTACCTACGGTTAAAAGTTGTTTCCCTTCGAGCTGCGGTTCGGAGCGCTTGCAAACTTTTTGATGGATTGATTAATCTGGGTAAGTGATAAATGACGGCGCCGATGTGATGCCGTATAAGCATGCATGCATATGGTGGTACAATTTGTAAAGGTTACCTTAATTTTACGTAGCTACGTAGGTATTTAAAATGTAATGTAAGAAGGCACTACGATGATTAATGCTTTACGTAGATTGTCCTTTATTCATACAGCAATTTATATCTTATTTATGAGATGGCTGAAAGGTATGTCAGGAACAATATATAAATAGCTGGTTAGTGAAGAAAACCATGTTTTTCAAGCCAGGCAAAGTTGTGCATCGTAGGCAAAGTTATAGCACGCGATGAAAGCTAAAATAGTTTGATTAGAATGAATCAACAATATTTTCGAATATTTAAATATGACCATATTATATACCGCTCTACAACAACCAATATTTGGACTCGACACACACGGTCACTAAAGTCGAACCTCACTAGGATAGCACCATCTTAACACTTTGCCGATCATACTTAACAAAAGGCTTGGTAGACGGTGGTGGTGTCTTAACTATATTAGCAAAAGTATCTAAGCAAAGCCTGCAATTTTCATCTTGTATGAAGCAAAACATCGCATTTAATTTAATTTCATTTGTCCATAACCACACCACAGGTCAACAACTACATCTTAGCAAACATACAAAGCAGCGGGATCGTAAAAAGTAGCCACAATAGGTGGTCAGGGCGGTGGCAGTAGGTCGAGCATTTCACGGAAACGCTTAGCCTCAAAGGCTTTCAGGGTGTTTCAGAGCAACAAAAGAAACTTGCGGTCGGGTGTCGGTCGGTGACCAAACTGCAGGGTTATGGTGGATAATCTCAGTTATTGACAATTTACCTTTAGACTTAAGGCGTGCTTCTCTTGCTGTGTTTAAGAAACAACTTCATCATCATCATCTCAGCTATAAGACGTCCACTGAACATAGGCCTCCCCTTTGGACCTCCATAAGAACTCACTTACATCGTCTGAACTCGAGTAAGTATTACAAAATCATTTATTTAGACAGAATAAGGACTGTATCGTTAATTATGGGTACAGATAAAACCTGGTCTAACTGCTAGCATGTGTATTATTT
Organism: Pammene fasciana; assembly: GCA_911728535.1. Taxonomy (NCBI): domain Eukaryota; kingdom Metazoa; phylum Arthropoda; class Insecta; order Lepidoptera; family Tortricidae; genus Pammene; species Pammene fasciana. Next base: position 9,536,336 of record OU452279.1, read on the forward strand.
TGTATTACTATGTTCTAAGAGTTTGATCTGAGGGTATTTTTAAGCAATATCTGATTTAAGAAGGTTTGACATTTTTTTTTATTTTAGGGACTTCATGATGCTTTTAATACCGTATAGCAAATACAATCTGGACAAGCCTATCGAGCTGAATTTGAGACTATTTCACCGACTCTTTGGTACGATTTAAAGTAAAAACAGATTAATAGGCTACCAAAACATGTTATCCAAATGTCCTTTTCATGATTGTTCAATTGAGCAGCTGCGGAATAAATGTGGTGAATTTTTATTTTTACGAAAATACGATTTTTCACCCCACGTTTTGCAACCCCTTCAATTTCTGATGCAAGCCAAATGAAAGAGACAGCTAGAAAAATAAGCTAAAAACCAAAGCCTAACGGACATTCATGGCGTTGATCCATCGCTAAAGCGGGTCGATAGAAACGCTCCGTGATAGTTATATTAGATGTCAAAGTCAGAGTTGTCGTAAGTAACATGCCATATTCTCTAAAAGGCCACCATGCACCAGACCCTAAGCTTTTTTTTTAACGAAAAAAAATCCTTAGACTATGTCCAGATGTTTCGCTATACAAATCATGTGTAATTGCTGTTTACATAGTACGTTTTTTTTTTGTATGATATTGTCTTGTTTGCAAACCTCAAATTGGCTTGTAGTATTTGTCCAAAATCGTTATTGTTACTCGAGAGGATTGGGTAAATTTCGTCCAAACCATATGCTTTACGTCGAGCTCCTATGACGAAATGTGTACCTTATTAAAGCACTGATTAAACACATGTGTGATTTTGAAATAAAAATATAAAACAAAAAAAAACGGCTAAGTAAAGTTGTACCCATAATAAACGATACAGTCCTTAAAATTAACATTGATAATTTAAATCCACATCGCAGGCTTCGTCCAGATTCCCAACATAATAACTTCCACGACATGCTTCGTCAAATTCACAGTTCAAATCCACAACAGGTATCGTCAACAACACTAAAACTAATTATAAACACAAATATTAATGTTGATTAGCTTTTGCAACATCTACGTATTTGTTAATTTACAAAGCTTTTTCGCTTCCCAAAGGTTATCTGGAAGAGATTGCTTTTTAGCGATAAGACCACCAATTGTGTATACTTTGTTTCTTTAATTTGAGTTTTGAGTTGAGCGAGTTTGAGTTTGAGTTTCAACTTGAATTTTAATCAATAAAAACCTTACTCTTTATACCTCTCCAAGCAAAAATCGCCAAACAGGTTTTAGATAAGGGTGAATATTTATAAATGAAACATCATCGGGAATGAAACACACAAATCGTTTTATTTATTCCATTCAAAAAGAAACGATCTATCAAAATATTTAAACAAACTAATAGAAGTTATGTTAGTTACTGCTAAATAGCATCAATAAGTTGAGCGAAATCGTCAAAAAAATATTACAGGACTCTTAAATTAACTCATAATATGAATTTAAGCTAGTGTTAAACATAGGTAAGTAAGTCCCCAATGAATTTGTAAAAAATAATGGCATACTTATATGTACGTAGATACCTACAAAAATAACTCTGATTAAATGAGCATAGTTTGTCAGAAAAAAAAATTTAGTACAAAGAGTTTGGTTTACAGATTGGGCATCCAATATTATATTATTTCATAAGTTATTTAAATAATTTTAATCTAAATCGAATCTATCAAATACTCTCCAATTAGTTTACGTTACTGCGATATACTATTTTAATTGTATACCTATTTTTAATTCCGAACGTTGGGCACCCTAACAGTGCAGAATAATGGTTTTAGATTTTTATGTAACAAAAAGGTAAAAAGGTTTTGAGAAGTGAGGTGCGGTTTTAAGGGGAAATAAGAGGGGTTTTATTCATGAAATATTGAAGATAGGAGAAATAAACCAGCATAAAATACGGACCCGTGAAAAATCCGCTATACAATAAAGCTTCGGATAAAAATAAAACGGTGAATAAAATTTGCCACTAAAAAGTTATCTTTTATTTAACGCTTAGGATACAGTGTTAATATTTTTCTTTCTAAATTTTCTTTAATTCTTTCTAAAATGTGTTATTATAATCATTATTATCACGTTGAGGTGGGTTCGCTCCATTCATAAATTTTATTTGTTACTGGGCGAATATTATGTAGGTACTAAGAGTAAAAACTTACTCTTAGTAGGAGAATTAAAAAAATTCCACATGCGGTAGCGACCTCTAAAACTTTTCTAAAAATTCAAAAAAAAACAGGTATCATCTTTAATGCCAAAGAACACAATGAGGGCATGCCCCGCAAAATTTTCAAAAGAGAGAAAATAAGGACCACCCTAATATATATAGTGCATCTAATTATATATTAACGACCTCCTAGAGCCTAGTCGGTAGTGACCCTGGCCTGCCTCTGAAGCAGTTGGTCCCGGGTTCGAATCCTAATCAGGGTATAGATTTTTGTGTTAATCACAGAGATTTGTTCCTGAGTTATGGATATCTTCTATGTATTCAAGTATTTATCTATATATATCTATTCTTTATAACGTCGCCTAGTACCCACAACACGAGGCTTTTATTAAGAGTACCGTGGGACTAGGTTGATTTGTGAAATATTGTCCCATTTTTTTATGTTCCTTACATACAAACGTCACTACTTCTATACGTTGAGCAATATTGTTAATTCACAAATTGACATAGTTCTCGTATAATCTCGGTACAAAATGAAAAATTAAGCTTGTTAATACAACATAATTTTGTCCTACCAAGACAAACGTAACAATCAAAGATTGTTAAAATTAAGAAGTAATTAGTAGGCTGGCCGAGTACGCAGCTAAATTACAAGCCTTCTCAATTTTGCCTCTTTTGGCAACAAGATTGAATTGAAATTAAATAAAGTGGATTGAATTGTGTCTAAAGTCATTGTTTGTCATGATTTCACCGACACCGAGATTTGACAATTGACTGTCGCATCACAAGCCATTGAGTAACATGTAAAATGAAATGTAAAGTGTAAATCTAAAATAAAGTGAGGTTAAGTGAAGTGATGTATAAAAACGTACGTGCCACGTGTAATAGTTATTTGTGCAACAAGAGAGGAAAGGTGGTTTTTCTTGCGAGTGTTGATTTTGAGTTCCGAGTAAGGGAAAGATTCTATAATTGAATCACGAGCGAAGCGAGTGATTCTAAGTTTGAATCTTGAGCGTAGCGAGGGATCTCAAGAACACGAGATGTAAAAAAACTTTCCTCTCGTGTGACACATACAACTTTTCACCTCAGTAGTGAGAACATATTAAAGTTAAAAAAACCGGCCAAGTGCGAGTCGGACTCGCGCACCGAGGGTTCCGTAAAAACCTAAAACAATTGCTATTTCTTATGATTGCGTGGACACGAAAGTTTCGTTTTGCTACAGCAGAAAGATATTATAGAGCTGAGTATATGATATGAATTTCAATTAAATACCTCTACGCGTTTACGAGGAAACAGGCAGTAAGTTTAAAATTAAAAAAAATATTTTAAGTACTATTTTACTATAAATGTCTACTTTTCGTAATTTTTCCTTTGTCTGTGCTATATGAAGTTTCTTCGTGCCAAGTTTCAAGTTTCTGAGTTTACGGGAAGTACCCTTTAGGTTTTGAGTTTCTTGCGAGTACCTACTCATCTCCAAAATATGCAACTTAAATTGCTATTTCTTTTGATTGCGTTGACATGAAAGTTTGTTTTTGCCACAGCTGAAAGGTATAATAGACCTGAATATTTGATATGAATTTCAATTTAATACCTTTACGCGTTTACGAGGAAGAAGGTAGTTAGTTTAAATTTTAAAAAAATATTTTTGTATGATTCTACTAAAAATGTCTACTTTTTATAATTTTTCCTTTGTCTGTGCTATATGACGTTGCTTCGTGCCAAGTTTAAAGATTCTGAGCTTGCGGGAAGTACCCTTTAGGTTTTGAGTTTCTCGCGAGTACTCAGTTTCAAAATATGCAACTTAAATTGCTATTCCTTTTGATTGCGTTGACATAAAGATTTGGTTTTGCTACATCTGAAAGGTACTATAGCCTTGAGTATTTGACATGAATTTCAATTTAATAACTTCACGCGTTTACGAGGAAAATGGTAGTAAGTTTAAAATTTAAAATATATTTTTTTGTATGATTTTACAAAAAAAAATTTCTACTTTTCGTAATTTTTCCTTTGTCTGTGCTACATGAAGTTTCTTCGTGCCAAGTTTCAAGTTTCTGAATTTACGGGGAGTACCCTTTAGGTTTTGAGTTTCAAAATATGCAACTTAAATTGCTATTTATTTTGATTGCGTTGACATAAAAGTTTGGTTTTGCTACATCTGAAAAGTCCTATAGCCCTGAGTATTTGACATGAATTTCAACTTAATAACTTCACGCGTTTACGCGGAAAAAGGTAGTAAGTTTAAAATTTTAAATATAATTTTTTGTATGATTTTACTAAAAATGTCTACTTTTTATAATTTTTCCTTTGTCTATGCTATATGACGTTGCTTCGTGCCAAATTTCAAGTTTCTGAGTTCATGGGAAGTACCCCGTAGGTTTTGCGAGTGCCGAAAACTCTAAAATTTGCAGCATAAACGACTGTATCTTTTGATTGCGTTGGCTTTTAAGTTTGATTTTTTCACAGCTTCAAGGGACAATAGACCTAAGTATTTGGTATAAATTTCAGCTTGATACCTCCACGCGTTCCTGAGAAAAATGGTCTTGACAGACAGACAGACAGACAGACAGACAGACAGACAGACGGACAACAAAGTGATCCTATAAGGGTTCCGTTTTTTTCCTTTTGGGGTACGGAACCCTAAAAAACACATTTATTTACATTCCTGAATGAAAGGCATCATCATTATGACGAAAAGCTTCTAGAAACGTGCTTGACGAAAGTCGCAACTTTCGGCACTCCCTGGAGTGATGAAAGTCGCACTTTTGTCACTCCAGGGAGTGAGGAAAGTAGGCGTGTTCGAACTGCTGAGGTGAAAAATACATTGTTATAGAGGTTTGTATGTTTGTTTTGGCCCAACCCACCACATTTTACGGTAATGCAATATGTTAATTTTCAATTACCTGTGCAGCTCTTCAGAGTGTTCAGACTTTAATCCTCTATTTACGACTGTTCAAAATGCTCCAACTTTGGCTCAGGCTACCAAGTACTAAAATAAATAATATTTTATAGTGCATCGCCGTACGTAAGCCGAATTCTGCTACTCAATTAGGTAGGGTTGCCTACTCTTGATCTATTATTTATCATATGTTTGTTTTTTTATAATATTTTTCTTATAGCACTGCACATATTCTATGTGTGTAAATAGATTTTCTTTTGTATATCCTGCGCAGTACCTATACAAACACGATTCGTATCGACATCAGCCATGTGGGACGTGCCATTTTATAAGTAATCTAACTCGACGAGACAGAACGACCCGACTGGCTCAGTTAAATTCTATTGAATCATTTTTATCTTTATTCAATTTTTCACGAAATGAAATACGCGTGCAAGAATTTTGCCAACGATTTTCTTATTGTTACACTTTTATTATACCTCGCCCTACTGAACGCTAGTCGTATTGATAAGTTATTTATTCGTATATCTTTAAACTTTACGTATAACATACTAGTATGACGTAACGTATATATGTACATAGAACGACCGCAAATACTGCTTTTAATAAAAGTTTAAAGAGGATTGTTATTGATTGCACAAAATGTGGAAAAATAATACAAAATGAGAATGCAAGTTATCACAAAATGTGATGTAAATATATGAAAATAAATCTTTTGTATATTACTAAAAAGTTAAACAATGATATAACAGGATAACCAAACAATAGCCAAGGTTACCATAGAACAAGCTGACGTCTGCTATTAGTCAGAGCCAGATGAAGTCTGGTGGCGCACAATGCATGTCCCTCAATTGATGGACAGAACCTTTGTGGGGCCCTGGATTTAACATAGCGTGCAAAAGTAATGATGCTAATGAGAAACCGTGTACTTATAAATAATATGAGTCATCCTTGAGATAAATTATGGAAAAAAACAGTCGAGTGCACATCAGACTGCATTTGTTTACACAAAGGGAAAACTTAAAACACGTATGTACCAATTTTTTTTTCATACATACCTATGTATTTATTACGTGCTTAACTTAGTATAAAGTGAGCTGTAGGGTGGTTCACGAATCTATATATATCTCTATATCTTAGGACAACTACTGAAGATCTAATATAGTTACTTAGCTTTATTAAATGTCCTGTAGTAGGACTAGAATTGATATGTATAAAGAATAACATTGTGAACTTCTCGACCAAAATATCAGGTAAGCAAAATATTGCTTATGCTTATCCCAAAAATTCACATTTCTCATAACAAAACTAATAAATCATAAACCTTTGTTTGTCCTGGCAATATGCTACTGCTTATATCGGAAAAAATGTATATAAGTAGGAAGGTTTCAAAGTAACGTTCACTGCTCAAGTATTTTACGTTGCAAAACATATTATTAATAATGTTCTGCCTTCGAACAGAGTAAAATGGTACTTTCTCTCTCTTTAAAGAAATATTGTTGTATTAATTATTTGTAATTTAGATTTATAAAAATATTATAAATTTAACCATAGATAATTAAAGGAAATAATACATATAATAACTTACATAATAGCTATAGGTACCGCCATCATAATGTTTTATTTCTGTATCTGTTTACTCTTCCTTGGCAGATAAATGATAAAACAATTGTAAAAAAAAAATGAAAACAAACCGATGCAAGATGTAGCAGAATAAAAACTAAAACAAGTGAGGTAAACGCCCAAGTACTTGTCACTGACCCAACACCTCTATCATCTTTAAACTTCAGTTAGGCGCTCTACTGACCTGGTAACTAATTACCGGCGATTTTTAATAAGGCCTGTACCGAAAAGTCTTTTTACATAATTTATTGCTGTTTTTTGTGGGTATTTCCAGATTATTTACTTTCATTTTTTAATACATCATAAAGTATACCCTTAAGGCTTTTTTAACAACATTTTTCAATTGATTTATTTTGTTATCTAAGCAAGAGTGACATTTTCCCTTAAAAATCCAAGTTAAATTTTGCGAGCCTATGTTTAGATATATTTGCACGACTTGCCAATGTTTTTATTTCACTGGTCGTTTGTATGCCATAAAATTAAAAATGTGAATAAATTCCGCTATTAATGATGCTAAATATAAAGCATTTGGTGAAAGTTTAACAAAATTATAAGGGATTGAATATTTTTCAATCACGCGTTCTCGTTTTGTAAGAAAACTGAGGCCTATTTATCACTATGGTTAAGTAATATTCAAATAATTTTCTGTCACCAATTTTAGGTCTTAGCAATGATTTGGTCCTCTTCTTTCGATTCTGGAACCTTGTTACTGCTTTGTAATTTGTTTTGACTAATTTTCATGCAAATACAAAATACCAGCTGCAAATCGACTGCGAGTTGCGCAAAAAATATTTTCTTCCTTTTTACATTAGGGTATGTGTTGTGTAATATGTACGTATAAAAAATATTATTTTGATATTAATCATTAGGCAAGAGTTGTATAAGTAACATAGTTACAGATTAAATTTTTTGTTACTTTATAAAGTTTTTTATCTTAATTTGTTCTTGTAAAAAAACTTTTCGGTACAGGCCTTATATTGCGGTTTATGATCCATCGATTGTTGGTTGCACCTAGGTATAGATGGCAAATAATGGAAATTGCCCGCAATTTTTGCGTCGAAATTGCGCTGAGTATAGACCTCTTTACAGGTACGCAACAAATGTGACAGAATGGTTTTTTCTTTAAGTCTGATAAGGTTTTGTTTTGGTTTTCGCTCAATTTGTGATTGATTTGAGTAACTGACACGATTTACAGTTCACTAGTAACAACTAAATAGCAAATAAACGATAACTACTGGTATTACGTCTGATAAAAAGTGGTTGAATTGAGACCGCGGACCAAAGAGAACTGTGGTCATCGTGGTCAATATAGGAATGTGGGTGGATTTTGGACCAAATAGGAACCTAAACAAAATGGGTATACTGATGATATAAGAATGTGTTAGGAAGGTGACCAAGTAGGACTGTTGTGGACGAAATCGTTCTTAGCCGATATTCTTTTTCAAATCGAGACCGGACGACTAAGGTAAGGTTAGGGAAGTATCCCGTGCATTTAAATCACGCTGGGGTGTTTTTATCTAGCTTCAACCGTACAGTGTGAACAAGTCTTAAAAATAAAAGGGGAAACGCGAATATAAATTTTACAATAAGGGCAGGTAGACTTTAAAATTCAATTAGGCTTTGTGTAAAATACTTTTTAGTTTTATTTGAAAGGCCCATATGTGCCATTATTTGTGAAATATGACAGCGATCATAATGTTCACCTCGCTTTCTTCTGGCAGCCCATATCCTAGAAGTCCAATTTTCGATAACTCTGCCGTACATATGAGGTTGAATTTTAGCGATGACTAGAATAGAGTTATATTTATTTTAAGGGCATGAGTGTAAAACATATGAATACACTAACTACATGTTATGTATCCTATTCGCAATTTTACAGATGACTTTGCTCAAAGGAACGGCGAACGTCGTGTATAAAAATGTCCAATCAATCACTATTACGCAGACTTTTATGCTCGATTTTGTAGGCAGCATCGGAAATGTTTTACCTATGCGAGTAGGTAGATAAGTAACAGACATTTGACAAGCTAAATAAAGTTACGAGTAACATTTGCAACATACATGAATGGCACAGATGATATTTAACATTATTCAATTATGAAGTTTATTAATTATTTATGGTTCCACCCAGCGTGTACAAATTTTGTTGTTTCCAATAAAATTAACCTTACCTAAATTAATTCCCGAAAAATAAAGAGCTCTAAAACAAATAAACAGTTATTTCTTACTTGGTGGATATATACCTTTACTGTCCCTAAAAATCAAGCTTTATCATTATTATTTAATGATACATACATACATACATACAATCACGCCTATTTCCCAAAAGGGGTAGGCAGAGATCACGGATTTCCATTTCCTACAATCAATATAGCAAAACGGCTCTCCGTGAGCTACTTCTCGCCCCCGTGAAGAACGAGACGAGACGTGAGAGATTTAATGATAAATTTAATTTTATCGATCTTCTGTAAAATAAAGCCCAGTATCCCTTCAATTTGGTGTCTGTTCTTTGTATGCAAATTTATAAACATTTATATAAAATATCTAAGGCGAATTTTTAATTCCACCTGTAACTCAAAACATAATTGGAACGAACGTGGACCACTCGAACGTGGCATATAACAACCTGGTGCGGTTTACTAATTGCGTCAGGCCACGAGTGAATTGCACTCAAATAGTCCGATGTGTGGTCGAGGCATAATGCCTTGGGCGGGCGGCAGCGGGCGCTCGAGCCCCGCACCTTTCCCCCCACTAGCAGCCGAGGGGGGGCGCCAGTCTACCTCCGGACGCCGGGCCAGCCGCTCCCCCTTTACCGCTTCTCGCTGCGCCTCCCGCGAAAACTGTAATACTGAAACATGAATTAAAACAATCATTAAAATCTGAAATAAAAGTTTCAAGTCAGTGCAGTTTCATTTAGTGCTCAAGTGAAATTTTTGTTTTTAAATAATTGGTTTGTGAATGGTTTAGAACAAAGTGTCAATTTTGAACTGAGACAATTCAGGATTTTCTTTATTTTTAATTAAGGTAAGTCAATTACCTATTGTTAAATAGGTATATCAATTATATTATTTTACAACATTATAATCTGATTACATTTTCATTCTGCCTAGTAATATTATAAGTGGAATACGATTATTTCACTGCTCATACTGCACCTATGCTATTTATACTACTTTGGTGCAACCTAGAATTACTAAAACTAACTGTTTACTCTAAATTGTCTAAAACACTGATCTCTTGTTTACAAGACACCTACATCATGCTAACCATTATCGGGCCGGACCCATGTGTACGACAGACGAGCCCCATTTCATGGTAAACTAGGCCACTCCAGATATGAACACGTCAAAAATTTCGTATACTGTCAGCAACAATAAACATTTACATGTGCCGACCGCGATAAGCCAGACGTTACAACTGAAATAAAAGCGCTATGTTATCAGCCTTATCTATGTACAAACATACGAATATAAGTAATTATATAAAATAATGTTTGACACTCAAGTTAGCAGAATAAATTGCTATTTATCAGAAACCAAAAAAAGAAATTTATTTTTGATTGGCCACTCTAATATGTCAAAGGTTGAATGACGAAGGTGTTTTTAAATAAAATATTCGCATAGGCCTGGTTTACTGGCTGCCTTCAATTTACAAAGACTAATAAATGTTATTCACTATGTAGATATACATTTATATTCCTATATATAAGTCAATAACTAAAGATTCTCTTCTTATATCCGGTAAAATTCTTGAAATATTTAACAAACGCGTACCTATACATATAATAGGTATACAATTATTGCTTATAAAATAAACGATAATTTAATGAACTAATACTTTAAATCATTAGATAAGTAAATAAATCCTGACTATATTATTTTATTAAAAGATATTTTTTTGTCAATGGTCCAAAGATAACAGCATTCGAATCTATATATCAATCTCGTTATTTTCGTCATCAGTCTAAACTAAACAAATGTTCGCTTCTCAGCTGAATTTCTCATTACTAAAGATTTTCTCTGATAATGATAATATAATATGTAAGTAGGGACCTACCTACTTGCGTTACTGTTCCCATTTGTTTAGTTTTCAGTTACGGTTTCTGTAAAATTTCAATTTTATCATTATGGCATTAAGGTATAGATAGATCTTAAAAGGTGATTGAGAATTGAGAGTGAAACTTTAAGGTCACCTAACGTTTAGGGATGGGTGTCTAGATACTTTTTCTCTTTCTGTCTTTTTGGTCTCATACATATGACTCCAAAGAGACAGAAACTATACTGTTTCTGTCTGCATAGGTATGCATATGCATATGCATATGCATAGGTAGGTAATACTACCTACCTACCTATGCAATTTAGATTATTTATTCCTTAATATGCCCGTTGTATGCCGGAACGTGGATCCGCGAACGAGAAAATTATTAGACAAAAATATACCTACGCGACATACGAAAAGTTAATCAATTTACTGAAATTTGATATCGTTAACGAGATTGATATTAACAGATAGCTGATAACCTGGCGAAATACAATAAACATTTTCTTACTCGGACGGAGTCGCGGGTAGAAATATTATACTGTAATAAAAGTCGTGAGAAAACTAGCTCACACAACAGGAGATCATAAAAAATTAAGTATAGAACCCAGGCTTTATTTTGAAGACGTTTCACTCAAAAACTGTGGACTGTGCTGTACTGCAAGCTTATATTTAGGGTTTACCCTGAAATCTACTATAGCTACCTATATAATTTCGCCATATCCATTAGTTAGTAAGTACAAAAAAGTCAAATTTAGGCATATGTACACCTTGGGCTCTATTTGGTTAAGAGTATGATGAGCAAGAGACTTACAGCCGTATTCATAAAAAGTTAGAAGCTCGCTGATCGGTCGATCAGAGGTAGGTACCGAATTTCTTGATGCATAATCGCATATTAGCGATAATCTGTCCCTCATCGCCCTCCTATAAGGGCCGAAAGTTACGAGACCGTAGACCCTCCTTTATCCCCATATTAAGTCACAAGATGGCCGACACAACGTTGAACAGCTGATTTTGACAAGAGCTCCCTGTACACAAATCGAGAAGATTTCTAGCACATGTAGAGTTACTTTTATACGTTTCTGTGTTTTGTTAAGTAAATAATTCTAATATCAATAAATAGTATAGTTTCGACCTCGGAAACGGCAAAAAAACTAATCTCTCGTTTTCGTCGCCTGAATATCGTAATAAAACGCAAGTAATTTAAGTAATTTGGGCTATCGAGCAATGCAAGTGAATCGCCGGCCATTCGCCGGCGTCGAAAGTTACGGAGAGAGATATTTCGTGGTTTACAGACTATCCGAAAGTACCTACCTGACCTATGGAGACCTCGTCACAGAAGAAGCGCAGCAATAAGAGAAGTAAGTACCTATACCTATTATAAGTATATTGGTTAGTTACTTATCCTTCGAACCCATATTGGTTAGTTACTTATTGAACCCAATACTTATAGTGAAATACTATTATTTATTCTGTGCCTATAGGTAACGTTATTTTTTACCTTCCTATATTTGTATTTTGTTAACCTTTTGACCGCCAAGCGTTGAACAAAAATGACGCGCCACCGACGCCAAGTAATCGCGTTTTGTCAAGCGAAATTGAACTTTGCGGAAGCCCGCGTAGGTGCACTTGCACATTGCAGTACAAAGCCTGTCGGTTGTTGCCGTCGTTGGCGTCCATGGCACGATTTTTTGATGTCGGCCACAGCCGACTGTGGCGGTCAAAGGGTAATAAACAAATCTAGGTAAGTATGTAGGTAGGTAGTCGTATCGTAAGGAAATCGATCGATAGGTAACTTACGTACAGTCAGCAGCAAAAGTAATTAAGCGGGTAGGGTGTTCAAAATGAGCTGGACACGACTTTATTGTTTAGAGAATAAGAGCGTGTGTAGGTCATTTTGAACACCCTACCCGCTTAGCTACTTCTGCTGCTGACTGTACTAAAGTGGTTACCGACAATGTAATACATTTTGCCTTATAAAGTCACAAATTATTAACAAAGTGCGGCCCGCTTCAATTTCATTAGATACGGTCAGCTACAACTAAAAAGGCCCCCGCTGCATACAAACTTTGTATGCAAGGCCTTTTCTCTGCAGCTGACTGTACTATGTGGCCCTTGGTTGCTAAAAGGCTGCCGACCAGTGCTACATTATTAATTCAACTGTTGTTAACCAAAGTAAATAATCACAAACAGCTTAAGTTGCCAAAAGGAGGATAACAAATATTACAGAAACTTCATTCAAAAAAATAAGATTTTTATTGAATCAAAACATATCCCGTTGAATAAGAAAACAAAAAGCCAGAGCCTTTTGCGTTTGTTCAATTATATTTATAACCACACCAAGTTATGTAGTTACTCATTTTATATATTTTTTTGTTTCAGTGTGATTGCAGCGGTGAAGCTGGCGAGGGCATGCTGGTCGACAGTGACATTTCCTTGAAGTGTGTTGATGGTGTAAATATGTCCATAAGTAACTTGACCCATCAGAATCTGGAATGAAAATAACAATTTCAATTAAAGATTTTTTAAACCTATAATGTAATTTAATTTTTAGTATACTTCGCTAACCATAAGTTCAACTTTTTTATTCAATAAGGTACATTGTTGATTACATCAATCAATTCAACAATGTATGATGGGAAAGGAATGAAGATGGAAGATAACGAATAATTGAGACTTGAGAGTATGACCCGCCACCAATACTCAGTAAGATAGGTACATACAAATTCAAAATCAAAAATAGCTTTCTCAGAGCCACATTTCAATCTAAATGATGGTTGAAATAGCTAAGACTCATAACTATGGTTATTCTGAATGCCAGTTGTGAGCATTAAATAAAATAATAATGTATATTTTGCACTAATAAAACTACTACTTTGGCAGTATGATCTGTCCGGAAAGAGAAGTTTCATAGAATGTATGAGTTCCCATATAAACCATGACACTTCTCTTTCCGGACAAACTAAGATAAAATATTTCTTAGACATGTAACCAATGCACAGGTATGTGGTGATAGGATATGCTTATAAATGTATAAATTTTAAGTACTACCTACTATTATCATGTATGTACCTAGTCCTGTTATTGATATCTTATATGAAACTCTGCGCCAATCAAGTAAATCACCAACTTGTTGTGACATCAGCCGGCAGGCTTCAGCTAATTTTCGGTAACATTAAGTGAACTCCTGTTTTTTGAGCTAATCAATCATTCTCTCAACGCCGCTATGGATGATATTGACACTGTAAATAGTAAGAAATAGGTAAGCACGCTAAATAATATTATTTCTTTAATAATTCTAAAGTTAATGATCAACAATTACTTGTCTATAATTATTTTTACTGAGAAATATATCAGACATAGGTAGTTACGATTATAAATGGTCTAAACCTAGTTATAAGTAAATGAATTAATTGCTTTTCTTACCTTACCACATCCAGTGGTTTCTCGTACAAATAAACTTCTATTATTATATTTCAATTGTTCACAATTTCTCTTCATCTTCACTATAGGTAGGTACATTACTTTTATTCATGTGTTTCAATACAGTACAAAGGCTTTTTAATCTAAAATTTGTTACAAAAATATTTATTCAAACCGTAGTAATATGCAAAAGTGAGTGAACAAAGCGTGTTCCCGATTCCCGCTATTACCGCTGTCATGTGTCATGTTCTGTCAAACTTTTTTTTTAATTGCGACGAAACCAGGTTTTTGTCTATGATTTTACCAGAAGTGCCAACATAACGCGTCTAATCTATCAATAAGCGGTGGATCAGATATGAGCAGGATAATTTGTGATTATGAATCAAGTAATTTTACAAGCCCGAATTAAGCCTAATCAGCGTATCAACTAGTTCGAATATCAGACGCCGATTAAGGATTTTTTATGAATACGGCTGTTAATTTCTACTTGAAAAACAGAGGAACCAGTCAACGATCAACGGTACTTCAAGAATAAAGGCTGAACCACACCGGCTGCGTGTGCGTCCCGCTGCGTTATAAAATAAAGTCTCATAAGACATATCAAACTGCACGCGAACGCACACGTCACGTGCCGTTACGCGCCGTCACGCAAGCGGTGTGACATGTCTTATGAGAATTCTTATTTTACAATGCAGCGAGAGGGGCACGTCTACGTGCACGTCTTCGCACACGCAGTCGGTGTGGTTCAGCCTTAAAGCCGAAACTATAATACGATGCACGGCGAGTATTGTTTAATAAGTAAAAGTACACACAGAAACAAATATGTAGTGCCCCTTATTTTTAATCTGCTTGGCTTAAAAAGTGTCTAGCATTTCATCGCAGAACGAGCGTAATAGGATAGCAGCCGTGATAAATGATCATTGAAATAATGAGACATCGTGCAGCGGAGTGTAACGAACATATTATTTTACTTGATGTTCAACGACTCAACACCTAACAATGTGGGATAGCGCTCAAGCGTAAATGAAAAGTACCTACATACCTTCAAGTACCAAGCACTGTGACCATTAGGTGATCAAATATGAAGTTTGAAACAAGACGGCATATGAAAATAAAATTTTGCGATAAATCCATGTATCGAGTACTCTTAAACTCTCTCTGGTATCCTTACCTTTGACGACAACCACAACCAAATCGGATAAAATAAAATAAAACTCGTTTGAAGGCACAAACATACAAACTAACTAGCAATCAGGCTCTCAAGTCTCATCCAAAATGTATGTACCTACAGCTTCTGTTTAGTCGGGGGAAATACTGACATATTTTAAATCATGGTTTGACACGGGCCGAGAAAGTCGATTCATGTCAAAACAGGATTTCAAAAAATCCGTGTTCGCCGCGTCGAGGCGCAAAATCGAAACCGCAATCCTAAACCAACAGGCGGATCACAACGGGGCATTTTATCAACATTAATCCATCATGAATGCCGGAATTTGTTGAAAGAGTTTGCCGAAAATTTGCTGAATTAGCGACAAATATTGATGTTATAGAAATGGTCGTTTCTAATTAATAAGTACCTAATCAGTTATTTTCATTACATTCAGAATAAAAGGTACCTACGCAACTAATTCACAATGTGTGATTTGACATGTATACTTGGGTGGTGATTTTTAAGATTCGAGCTAATACACTCGACGAAGTGACATTTAAAACTCTTAATAAATGATGAAATTACGTTTTAAAAATAACAGCGATAGGAATTTATTTAAATCAAAATCAAATCATGATTATTTAAACTATTAATGTCATGCAAAAAAATTGGCGACAAATTTTGTGTGCTATTCTATTATTTTCGAGCTTAAATTCTTTGAGTTCGAGCTCTCGAATGTCAAAAATTGGCCCCTTGGTCGACTTCAATGGCCAACTATGCTTTTAAATGATTTCATATTACGGGATACCGAATTCCCGATATGTTACTGATATCGGATTAGTGTTGACGCGAAACATTTTTCATGCTTCTGATAAGGTCGGTCCAGCTCGTTAAAAAAATAACGTTCGATAGCTCAGGCCTATTTCCCGAGGCTTAGAGCCAGTAAGCTAACTTCGCAGCGACAAAGTGTGACAGTATATTACGGTTCACAATTTTTCGACATTTTACAATCTCACGAGGGTTGTAAGACAGATTATAATCAAACAGTATATGTATTTATAATTTAACATATAGGATCATGTCGTTATAATGAACCCTGTGGTACCTATTTGATTTGCAATTTTTTTTTAGATATGGATGTATTTATTGCATTACTTAATACCAGTTCAATAAAATACGGCATCACTATCACGTAATTATATATGTAGTTCATTAACAAGTTACGCCGTTAGTATATCGTTTTTGTTTAAATTAAATTCACAATACTGCTGTGTGCAAGGCCTAATTTGATGTCAATAAGTAACCGTTTACATGTTCCTCTTTTCAAATACTTGAAACATAATAGCAAAACAAACTCCATCCGAGATAAAATCGGTGAACAAAGGTCTTGTTAATACTTACGCACTTAATTCAGAGCAAGAAGGAATAATCTAAGGGCCGAAGTTCGTCGGCTTTGAATGGAATCCGATTATCTTACTGAATACAATTTGCATCTGAATCATTGACTGTGTTTTCAGTGAGAAGCGATTCTCAGAGTTCGACTAACGTTAACGTAAATCTAAAGTTAGCAAATCTAATTCTAAAATAGTCAACTGAATACTTTGATTAAAATAATGGTGTAAATATGTTACCAAGCACACGATCGTGTGCAATAAAATATAGGTTTCGGAACCTATATTGAATCAATTGTATGATGGCCGCCTAAGCGTCAACGCTGTTTTCAAGAAAATACCTTAAATTCATGCCAAGTTGTGCCTTTTTCCAGTGTTTTAATAGCTCAAAATATAAAAAAAACTCACGGTATCACTTTACATTCGTAAGTACTGTTCCAAATACATAAATATATTTCATTTAACAAAAACATTTTGTTATTATGTAAGCGAGATATCTAAATAGGCAGTACCCACGCGTAAAACACGTATGCCCTAGTGTCACGCCCCTTTGTGTAGCGTGTGAGAGATTGTCATCTTCTCACTCACCTAATCCACCATATACAAAGAATGTTGCTTGTACTTTGCAGCGAAATTTGCATTGAAAATCAATCAGGAAACCCTTCGAATTAACATGACAATAGCACAAAGATGTTTTCTTTGTTCATTTCAAACTCCAAGGAATCAGAATGAAAATCTACGACCAAACTTATTAAATGGAATACTTAATCAGTAGATAAAAGTAAAGTATACAACTTATAACGCTATCTAGACCTAACTTAAAAACTATAGTGTGTATCGGCGGTTCCGGGGCACTCTGCCGAATACTGCACCAGATCAGACGACGCAACGGAGCCACGAAGTTACATCGCCTAGATCAAACTAGTCTTAAGTTATTTTATATGTTTTGTTTTGTAGTTCGCAGTGCCTTGGTTTTTACTGTAATGCTGTGTAACGAATAATTTGAATAAATAAATAAATAAATCAATGTCATACTTAGCCATATTATCTAGCATTTATAAGGTGCATGGCTGTGTCTATTATAGAACGTGATAGAGTCTAGATATCTATAGTAGGTACATCATTTAAATCGGCAAAATCTTAAACACTTGGTTTTATATAATACATAATATTTTGTATAGCACTTCTTAAATAATCCTAAAGCTGCAGAATTAACCTTCAACCCAACCCAAGGATTATATAATTCTGGTTTGTAAAAATTTCGATAAAATCCTGAACTGGCCACAAAGTAAAGTTTAGAAGCTTTATGTGCTATTTTGACCTTTTCCCAATTATGATACTGGAAGGTGTATCTAGTTACTAAAAATTTCATCAGTCACACAATGATTAGTTCAGTTAACAGAACTAAATCTTTAAAATAATTATACCAATTATACTCGTAATATAATTCATAACTTAGCATTTGAAGATAACTACGAATAGGTGCCCATATTTATTGTGTGACAGGCTAATTTTTTTCTTTAAAGGGACTTATAATATACTTAAGATAAAAATTTACCCAGAAGAAAAAATACCTATATTAAAAATGAAACCCAAAGTACGGCACTACTACCATACTTATATAACCTTACTTATATAACTATATGGTAGGTTTATGTTCGAGAACGTAGTTGAGAACAAACTTGCCCAACTTTTTGTTTTTGTTATTAATGTTCTTGTTAAGAACTTAAGTAAGTACTCGTACTCCTTGACTTTTGATTTATATCTCGTTCATTCAATAGGTATTGTTATGGTGTATCTTGTAAGATAAAATATTTGTTTGTGATCTTGAAGCCACACAATAAACCCGAATAATGCTATTAGACTTTTCATAGATAAAAATAAGTTAACAAATCTCAAAAGTACAAGTAGATAGTACTAGATGTGTGTAATTAAACATTTAAAACCAAACCGGCAAAATAGGGTAGCAAACGTTTAAATAAATAATTTCAGTAGAGGGCCAGGAAAGTTCATTATTAATGTACGGAGAGACTCGATAGAAATGTTAACTATTTTTGGCGGACGACCAGCCAATATTTTGGGTTGGCAGTGAATTCACAACTATTTTCAATAATATTTTATTAATCGAGGTATTGACACAGGTTTCCTCACTTGGACGAGAACCCATCTCCTTGTACATAAATAAGAAAAACAAGTTCAATATATTTTTTTAGTTTTTATTATGGGCGGTAGGGTCCAGTGGGCAAATCTCTTTTTTGTTAGTTTTTAATATATTTAAGAAGTGTATTTTTAAGGACTTTATATGTAGTTCTATCATTTGTTAATTAATAAAATATTTAAATTGGGCTTTTGTTGTTTCCTGTATTTGAGTTCAAAATGTAATTATGTTGCTTATGTAAAAATGTGTCTTTACATACATTAGGAAATATGTATGTATAAGGTACGGTACTGATGGTTGTATTGTAACCAACAGCGATAAAAATTTGAATTAAAGAATGACTCTCCTATTGTTTAAAATACATTTAGTTCTGTTTAAAATGTTGTGTAGTGTAACAATTTTACGAGATTACCGCTAGAACGTAAGCCGCAGATAATTGTAAGCTGCTTTATCGGCCCATTTCGACACTAATCCTCCAATATTTGCATTACATCACAGCGTAAATCTGTTAGCCAACGACCAAGAACAAGGTGTTTGATTATTACTAGATATGGAAACAAAAATAATTTAATTAGTTCGTTATTAAATCAAATACAAACATTGAACCTACATCGATATAAGTACCTATGCTAAATATGGTGCAAGTAAATGAGTGTTGGAAAGCATGCAAAAATAAAAACCATTAGCTGCAGCAGTGGTATAAATGTTTTCTCCAATGTGCTCGGAAATGTTCGCCTTACTGTAGCAAAATTAGTACATGAAGTGCTTCTTTATTGTCAAACTCAAATAAAAAAAAACATAAACCAGTATTGTCCTGTTCTAGCGGACGATAAGTAAAAAACAACACAGTAATGACTTATTCCTGTATCGTTTTTTACTTTTTTTAAATATGTATCCACTGAGAAAAACGCAAACAGCAATTATATCGGCTGGCCGCGTCTACATGACCCGACCAGCTATCCCTTCAAACTATAGGACAGAGCGAGATACTGAGATCAAAAACCACCGCGTCTGATTTTGATCTCAGTTTCTTAAGGTTTAAATTATAACAGTTGTATGAAAGGAGCATATTTAATACTGTCTCAAATAGCTTTTGACGAAAATTTCTTTTATGCCACACCTGGCCATAAAGTGGCTTTTTCCGCACGCTGCGCGTACGTAGTGTAGACATAAAATGATGTACACAACACGGGAGGTAATACAGAAAGCCCTCGCTTGCAGCTCGGGCCGCAAATTTTGTTTTACCACCCTAGTTGTGTAGCCAGCTTTTGCGCTACAAAGATGTGCTGAAGCGCCACATGCGGAGATGCGACATTGAGCTATCGCTCTGGGAGACTTTGGCGCAAGACCGGCCAAAGTGGAGGCATACAGTGAGGACACAAGTGCAAGCCTTCGAAGAGCAGAGACGAGTAGAACTCGACGCGAAGCGCGACGAGTTGAAGGCCCGACCACCTGCGGCCATAAACTATAATTTCGTCGGAGGGGTGCTGACCTGCAGTAAATGTTTTCGTACTTTTACTGCTAAAATAGGCTACGTCAGTCACCTGAGAGCCCACAAACGTCGCTCTCACTAGCCAGCGGAAACCAGTCGCCATGGTCGAAATCGGCCTGGACAGGATGATGGTACTATTTAAATATTATATGAATGAAAATTGGCAGTATAAATAGTGCTTTGTACTTTAAAAGAAATGTTATAGAGGGAAGCTAATTCATGACATTGAATCTAATAACCTAACTAAAATCTGTAATTTATTTAATTTACTTTACTGTATTTCCTCGCAAATTTGGAGAAAACTTTTGGACTTGTCTTATATTTTAAAGAGAGGAAGTGGCCGAGTTGCTGTAAAAAATTGTGAAATCACTATAGGTGTGCCTATAATAGTTGAACGGGTTCCCTAGATTTCACCAGGATACCATCATCAGATCTGGACCTGGTGACAATGGGACCAACTGTGAAGTATAGGTACTCTTTCAAACAAAAAAATAATTTTCCGAATCGGTACAGCCGTCTTCGAATAATCGGTGAACATACATAAAAAAATAGCAATACAAAAAGATCCCGACGAATTGATAACCTCCTTCTTCGAAATCTTGAAGTCGGTTGAAAACAAATCTTGTTTGTGCTTTACTTTAGAACAGGGGGCCGATTTTTGACAGCCGGACGCTCGAATTAAAAAAAATCAAGCTCGAAAATAATCGCACACGAAAGTTTGTTGCTAATTTTTTCGCATGGAATTAATAGCTTAAATAATCATGATTTAAAATTTCTATCGCTGTTATTTTTAAAATATAATTTCATCGTTTTATTCAGAGTTTTAAATGTCACTTGCGAGTGCTCGAATCTCAAAAATCACCCCCCAGAAGCGACGTTTTTGTATTTCGGTGTCATTCAAGTTTTCGGTTACAAAAATGAGGAAGCCGAAAAAATTGGTAAGAGTTTCCTTATTGCGAATACAAAAGGTTGGTTTGACGGAGATTCCGGCACCCTGGCATAGCTGATTTCGAAACCAGCGTGATTTTGTATGGCTTCACGGACTAAATTACGTTAAATCTTACCATCAGGTGAGATCGTAGTCAAACGCCTGCCTATTCTGAATAAAAAAAAAAAAAAAAATTGTGGGTGAAGCAAAATGTTGCCACAACTTTAAATTGTGCCAGTAAATACTAAAAAGAAACGGCACATCTTCATTCAACATATTTATTTATTTAAACTTTATTGTATAAATAAAAAGTGTACAAGAGGCGGACTTCATGTATTAAGCAAAATGATGCCACAACTTTAAATTGTGCCAGTAAATACTGAAAAGACGGCACATCTTCATTCAACATATTTTTAACCAACTTCAATTGCATAGTTTTATTTAAAATTTATTGCATAAATAAAAAGTGTACAAGAGGCGGACTTCATGTACGTAAAATATTAAGTTAACACTGTTTGTGATTCGATATTGCTCTTGTGGTGGTTGAATTTATATGTAGGTACCTCCGAGTATACCCTACATAAAATATCAACCTTGTTTATTGTCCTTGACCTCGACCAGCATTTCTAGATAGACAAAACGCCACTTTTTATATCATTATTTTATACTAGGTAATTGTTGTTATATTTAAGTACCCTACAAGCAAGAAAATCGAGTATATTTACTAGCTATTCCATGTTATGGTCTTTTACACCCTAATGAAGATACTTTTCACCTAATAATAAAAAATCTTAACACCCTACTTTATAAGTATGTAATTTATATGTAAATATAAAGCTAACACAATTCAGCTTCGGGTCCTTGGACAGAACAACTGGGTCAACAGCCCAAAAACGAGCTCCCTGAGTGTCATTGTCTGTCAACTTTTAGCTTGCTGTGTTGTTTTACTGGGGTTTATAATACGGCTATACAACTTATATAAAAAAATATCTGTCTACTACCTAAATATACAGGGTGTAACAAAAATACTGGTGATCCGTTTCAGGGCATAATTGGTATCGTATTGCGACCAAGAAAAAGTAGAGGAAAAAAAATTATGACGCGAAAAACATTTTAATTTTTTTCTTGCTTTTAATAATTACAATAATTTAGAATACGATACCAATTTGTGCCCTTAAAACGATCATCAACATTTTTACCCACGGTCACAGATAATACACTGATGTTACAATACTGGTTGCAATAATGGTGGTAATTACATGCGGTTTTCGAGCGCTGAATAGAGGATTTATGATATGGATGTAGATAAAGTTCCTATTTGTTCAAAATTATTTATAAACATGTCGTACATATCGGTCTGCTAAGAAGACGGCTCGAAACAGAATTACTTCTTAATAATCCTTTAAACCTGATCAATAATAGCCGACTTTATTCATAGCCACAAGAGAATAGGGTTTTTTATGACTTGACTTCCAATTTTAATACTGTCCGTGCTACACAAAATATTTTAGTTGTGTTATAGGTTTTATAATATTTATACAAAAGTAAATATAAAAGTACATAATTATAGAACCCAAAAACAATGAAAGATTATAGGAAAACCTAACCCAAGATGCCGCCGGCAACGGAGCAAGGCTCAGGCTGCTGGTGGTCAGGGCCGCAGAGTGAGGAACTGCCGGACCATGCGCGCCGGGGCCGTGCCCAGGATTACCGCCTTCTCAATTATTATTATTAGCGTGGGTGTCAACTTATTTATAAATTACATGAACATTGTGCTTTCATATTAAATTACGTGCTCTGAAACTTGCTGCAGTTATCCTTAGGGGAAATATATCCACTAAAACTTTGGTTTTATTACTTTCACTTATTCTTGTTATTTGATTTATGTCTTTTCCCACCGACATTAATAAAATAACTCCAGCAATAAAGCCCTAAGGATTACCTTAACAGAAGTGTCTCATCCTTTGATAGACGTCTATTACAATGAAAAGATTTCCTTTATTCGAAATACGGAACTTCAAGACAATGTTAATCTCAGCTTCGTCTTAAACTCTTATAATTAGTTAGAGTTACGATCAATTCTTAAGTGGTTTTTGTGTAGAAGTTTAGGAAGGAATTCCTTGGGCCCGTTTTCGGTTGATTGATTATCAAGGGTCAGATAATGTGCGGCACGGAACACTACGCCATTAAAGTTGGAAGATTCGCAGCCCGGCTAAGTAGGACTGCGGTCTTGACCCTTGTTTCCATAGTTTTTGCCGAACATGTAGGCTTAGGGCGTTATCATTTATTTGCGCCTTGCTCATATGTTGTTTTATATAAGCTGACATTAATGGGCGGTTCAGACGGAGGTCTTTGTTATTTATGACTCTGAAAAAACTGTCGGTGAGTAGGCACTAAAACTCTTACCTAAATGAAAAGCTTGTTTTCTTGAGTGCATAACATAAATATCGACATAGCTTGTAATTTTTTTTTATTTAACAGTATCCTACCTCCACATTTTAAATATGTAAATAAATACTTAAATATCGTGTAATATACTCTTAAGAATAAGAATCATGCTTATTTCTTCAAAAAAATTATGAAGCTTACAGTAATACAAAATAAAATAAATTAGACTAAAAAAACTATATAATACTAAAAAAAACCGTTGGTGAATATATGGTAATACATATGTTGCTTTCATTGGCCCATAGATGAGTATTTTTTGCTTTACATAAGGTATTCAATAATAATTAAAACGGATCAGTTTGTATAGAAATTTCCATACCATTTGACCCGTATTCATAGTAAGAGTACAGTATATAGTTTTGCAATTAATATGAAATAATTTATATTTGTTCCCAGCAATGTTTACTACGAATTGGTAACAATTTCGATACGGTCGGTTTAATATGCCAGGTAGCTTCGCTCGGTTACAATAAATTGCTGAAACAAGGGAAAATATTATACTCATTTTTGCGAAGCGATAAAAATATACAAGAGACTAAACTTGCCGGTAATATCATTGATTGCGTGAATGAAATAAATGAAAATAATGCTTGCAAATAAAATAAAATAAAAAACATTTCGTGCATGTATTAGGTACCTCTGCCGCGCATAAAAGCTGTTAAAGTTTTACGCAAAGATAATTGTTTTACAATTGATTGGTCCCATTTAAAACGAAGATGGATAGTGTCGTAATTTGTAAGGTCGTAATTATATATCAATCGCACTTTTTATTTAAAATGATTGTATTAAGTATGTACTTTCGTTTTTCTTAAAATATGCAGCGCGGCGCGCCTAGGTATTTATCAAAATAGAAGAATGACGTTCAAAGTTCTGTGAGTAACTAAAATGTATTAACTTTACAATATGAGAGATAGTAAAAAAACTTTCATACGTATTAGTTTAAACCATTAGTTACATTTCCCTAATTAAATGTAAAATATGAAAAGAAAATGAACCATGATTTTTAACAGATTGTGTAATAATGTAATAAATAAAGTTAACATAACAACAGAACGACAATAACAAAGGGACGGATTAACAGATTTATTCCAAAAGATGATGGATGGGGCTTTATCAGCCCGCGTCGCCCGTACAATTCAGAACCCCTAGCGGTTTCATTTACTCTACCAGAATTATCAGAAACCAAGATAACGCCAACTCGCAGTTTCAATGTCTTCAAATATTGGCATTGGCGCGTTTGCGTTGCGATTGCAGAATTAGCTTTTTTTAAAACAGTGATATAATAAAATTTATTTTATGAACACGGAGAAATAGGTGTGAACTGTTATTTCAGGCGTTTCATCATCATTAGGCGTTTATTATACTTATTCGATAATAAAAAGTATTGTCGGATTGTGTGTAAGTATTTTTATTCCATATTGTATATGGTATGAATAAAATAGGGACGTAAATGATTGAATTTAACAAGAATTATTCAAACTACATTTTCTTTGTACCTGTTTGAATTTAGTCCGGTAAAGATTGAAACGCCATCCGGTAAACGTATATCGCTAATAATGAAATTACGCACATAAATTACATTTTTTAAGATAGTTTGAAGTCTTGTTATTGTTACTACAAAATAGTATCAAAACGCTGAGCATAAAATTAAAATGAAATTACTGGACTCTTAAATTAGTAGGTACTTAGAGCATTGAATAAACAAATGTAACGTTTTCAAGCAAAAGGTACACCATTGACCGTTGTTAATAGAGTTTATTTCTAAATGAATTATTATGTCAGTAATGTTTTATTGACAACCGACAATAATGTACCTTTTATTGAAAACTGCACAAATATTGATCAACGTTAGCTATACTAAATATGTAATATACTAAGCTTAAAGCTCCTTATAGCTTGTATGCTATAAGAAGCTACTTTTTTAAATCATATAAGTGAGGTGGCAATTTAGACAGGTATTTTTTATTGTTTTTCATTCACATCTAATACCTATAGACACAACATGTAATAACGTAGGTGGGTAATTTGCAGAAAAAATGTACCTTAACTTTTTTTTCATATATATTTTGAGTCTATCGCATGCAGAATCATGAGCTCTATCGAGTCTGATAGAATAAAAAAAATGACCCAACTGTCCCAAAATTTACATACAAAAAATTCGTTACGTTCATAAAAAAATGTAACGAAAGTGATAATTTCTCAGTTTCGTTAATAGTTCGGAATTAATAGTTTAAATAATCATTATTTAAAATTTCTGTCGCTTTTATTTTTAAAACATAATTTCATCGTTTTATTCAGAGTTTTAAATGTCACTTTCGAGTGCTCGAATCTCAAAAATCACCCCCCAGCGCTGCTTTACTTATTGGGAATCTGTATGTAAATTAAAAAACATTAAAGTAGGTACTTTTTGCACATAAAGTGATTGAAGTAAAGTGCTTATTACTTTCAAAACTGCTTTCAATGTTGCGTTCGAGACCTTCAAAAGTCTTGCAAAGTTAAGCAATGATAATTTGTCGCGGCCGTTACCCCCGTAGCTGTAGGTACTAACTGTATAGGTATTTGATTAAAATTAAATTCACTTTATGCTTTTTGAATTAGTGCATGCCGTAGAATTTATTCCCATTGTTACAAACCAAACCAACATTTTCCGCATAAACTATGTTTTTTGAAGTGAAAACTTCGAGGGACCGACATCCTGACGTCATCGTCACGAAAAAAAGTGAAGTGAGGGGAGTGAAAATTGAAAAAGTGTAATAGTGAAAATGAATATCAATTATTTTCTAAAATAAAAAGTTATGAGTATTCACTTCTATCGGCAGTCCTCAATTTTTTCTTTAATTAGGTTCATTGTAACCACTACTTTTATAACTAAACAAATCCATCTACTTACTTATGTGTTATCTTCTTATCTTCATCATTCACTTTGTTATTTGGCTCCAAATCTAGCCTGTCAAGTAATTTTGATTGTAGTATTTTTCTAATTCTGTATTTATCTATGTACCAACTTACGTCATGATAAAGTAATGATTTGCAAAACAATAAGTCGCACTACTGGGCAATTTAGCAAACGTATTCTCATCCCACTTATCGCGGCATTATATCAGCGGAAATAATGACACTTCTTTGTTCCTTTTCCGCTAGTTCTCTTCACGTCTGAGTCGTCTAATGATGTATACGGATTATAAGGAAGTGGAATAACCTCTTGTCGGGCTGACGGTCCATTTGGCTTGTTTACTTGTGTTCAATTGATCGTTATGTGGATAAATCTGGGCAAGATTATGAATGAGAGGAAACATTTGTATAACTAACATAAGCTGTAATAAGTATTCGGTATGTAGGTATCTAGATACCTAGAGGGGTAAAATATTCTGGGGGTAAGCTGTTCCAGTAGACTTAAGAGCACGTCATAAAAACGGAGCGGATCATAATGATGGTTATCGCGAAAGGTTATCCTGGCACTATTCTGTCACAGGTGTAGTGTTAGTTGCTTCCATTATGGACTAAGATATAATAATGAGAGCAATTAAACCTGTCTAGTTAGATTGCTTTACCATCCTTATTGCTATATCAGGGCATCTGGCAGCTTAAAAGCTGCTGAGTGGAGGTCAGAGTGACAGACCAACAGATTTTCTCAGTTGGGAAAAAGTGATACCAATATAGATAAAAACTGATGAAGTTGTGTCATTTATAGGGAATTATTTCTGATATAAAAACAGTAAGCGACTAGCGATTATAAATGGCATTATACGTCATTTGGCACTACTTTCCCAGACAGAAATTTCTGGCTATGGTATTATTTAATATAATTATATATTATATTTTATTTAATATAATTTATTTCCCATAATATTGCATCAAACCTAGAAATCTAGGATTTGTTTTTTCACCACTTTACAGCTGCCAGATGTCCAGATCTAGAAATGAGGATACTATAGAAAACTAACTAGAGGAGTTTCGTTGCTCTCATTATTGTGTCATATCTGACGTGGCCAGCTCTCCGTCTATTATGGTAGATTGGATGTTAAGAACAAATAATCAAAATAGATGGTACAACCAACACCACCGAACTCACCCTTAGTTCGATAAAATAAACAATTAGTTCCTAAGTGACATACTTAGGTGTGCCCTTTCACTTTATTTTGTTGTCGTTTTATATATAATACAAACACACTCGTGTACCTACTCTGTTTGTATGAGTAGAGTAACGAGAATTAATCAAAAAACGATTATATTTAAGAAAAAAACATTTGCTTCACTATTATGGCCCCGGAAAGAACACAATACCTTATTAGTAGCCAAAAGTTTTCATTTTACCTATTTATGTTGAACGTTATCAAGTTTTGTATTTGATGAAATTGTTTAATCTAAATTTTTTATTTTATTTTCAACGTACCTTCATCCAACGAATTTCATGTTTTTATTTACATATAAGTACCATAAGGTACTAAGGATATTTAGATGCCCTCTAGCATGTCTAACTTATTAGGTAAAGTACTCCTATCGCTAGCACGTAGCTTGTGGCAACGTTCCGATGAGCTCATTGAATCGAAGCCTCGAATGCAATGCCTCTGGGGTTACGATCCATTTGGTTAATTACAATGAAGAACCTACAGCTAAATACAAGTAAGTAGGTATTGAATTTCAACTAAGGTTAACTCGGCGAAGACCGGATAGCAAGCAATTACAGCAAATTCTGCATAGCGTTTTTTTCGAAATGGTAAAACTGTTCTAGAACAGTTCTACGAAATTTTTATCATTTCGTAAAAAAAAGCTACGCAGAATTTGCTGTAATTGTTTTTTTTTTCTATCTGATCTTCGCCGACTGACGGTCTTCGCCGAGTTGACCTTACATTTTTATTTACAAACTCGATGTTTTGTAATGGTGTTATAGCGAATAATGAAAATGGAAATTTAATTTAATTTTTTTTCGTCATATTTTCTACGCGGTATTCGTTGTATTATTAAATTTATTATTTGTAACTCCTTATTACTTGTTTTACAAAGAATTTTCTTTGACTACAGGAAGTTACTCTTAAGGCTACTTAGATACCTTTTATTTATGTTATATTAGGGTTTTTTAAGATGTCCAAACTGTAGGTAGAAATGTTTAGTTTCTCAAAACGCTCCTAACGTAATTTTAAAGAAAGTGGCCGACTTGCTTTAAAAAATAGTAAAATCACTATAGGTGTGCCTATAATAGTTGAAGAGTTCCCTCGATTTCTCCAGGATCCCATCATCAGACGCCGACTTTGAGACAATGGGACCATCTGGGGGTTATAACAGTTCGATAAAAAAAAACATTTGATAATCGGTTCACGATTCACGGAGATATCGAGTAACATACATACAAAAAAAATGATAATAAAAAAATATGAAAAAAAAAACTGTCGAATTGAGAACCTCCTCCTTTTTTGAAGTCGGTTAAAAATGATATGAAGCAGTGACACGGCTTCATAGTTGCCCTGTTTAAAGTATGGAAAAATTATGATATTGCTATTTTTACAGTGAAATGTTGCGTTTATGTATACGGTTGCCATACAATTAATTTAACAATAAAATGTTAAAAATCGAATCGTATCATTGGTTTTTTAAATTACGTACTTTAATAAGACGTAAAAATTTTATTTAGAAGCTTGATATCTTTTCAATAGATTTTTTAATGTTTACTTTATTTTGATATTTTCAACTAAATTTTATTGCATAATTGAACATGTGTCTTCATTCCTAATACCTTTAAGAATATATTCAACCGTCAGCATTCAATGTCAAAAGCAATATAAACAAACTACACACCTCTAAAACTAACGATAAAGCAAATAAGCGCTCGAAGAAATTCTCGTTTCCAAAACAAACTTTCCCCTTATATTGGGAAACCTGAAACTACGTTTATTTATTCGTCTCTCTAACCTTTCTCTACAAGAAACAAGACCTTGCCAAATACCAAACCCCAATACCAACATAGATAACACATGCGATTACGAACAGGTAATTTATTTACCATAAATAACTAAAATAAGATTAACTTTCCATATTTTCATATCATTAAGATCATTTTAACACGCATGCAAGATACTGCTGACTTGTGCTTGAGGCACGAAAAAACAGTTTAGTGGCCTTACGACGATATAGTAAGTATAATTTTTTTTATTTCCAGTGTCGATATATAACAATTTTTTGAAATGATAGTTTTTAGGTATTAGCAATTAGGTACCGATATATAACCAAAATGTAAAAGTTGAAGTTAAAGTGATATTTATAACTACCATACGGATAATCACTATCTCTAGGTTGTAAAATGTGGAGTCGTGATTGAAAAATCAGACATCTGTGTCGGGCGGGTTGAAAATCGAATCACTAACGCTTGCTTAAGCGAGTAACACGCCTTTGTCTAGTCTGGGGGTGCACTGGGCTGTAGCGGCAGCAGCATAACGACATTTTTAACGCGTTTATTACACTTTACAAAAAAAAAACACTTTAATAATAAATAAAAGCGAATTTGAGGCAAGGTCAAATAAATAGTTTATTTCAGTGCTAACCTATGTTTTTGCATAGCTTTCTAGGAGCGATATTTGCATTTAAAAATGTCAATACGGTTTCCTATGGTTGACTGGTAGAAGTGGTAGAGAATGCCATCAATAAATAATTATCGTTTACTGGCTCGCGCGGGAAACCCTGCCCGTCATTTGGAATCTCACTCGCTCTTATAGGGGCACGCGAAATAAACTGTAATTCGGCTCAAGGTCATATCATAAAAGTACCAAAACAAGTTCATATTTTCAAGGTGTTTTAAAATTAAAATTGGGCTCTAATTTCAATAAAAGCCATAGTAGGAATTATATATTATAAGAAAAAGTTTCAAATAGTAAATACGTATTACCGAAAAAGAAAATAATTAGAAAATTGAATTAATTTTCAAATACCTACAGTTTTGCTTAGCGGGGCAGTGTGTACCTTTAATCACTATAGGTATTCCCTAACAAACATTAGTCTGTTGTTTGAAACTATTGTCTATTTTTAAACAGAATGAACAGACTCCGCCTCTATAGAACTACAGCGTAGAATTACAAAGGCAAAGCTTATAAAGCATTTTAATTTGGGCGTGACGGTAAAACAACTTCTGGCTTTTAATGCTTTTGTGTGCTTTATGATTAACGTGATTGTGAAATTAATTGTTTCCCGAAATATATGTACGAGTATTTACCTACGAGTTACAATTACAAGAGCATTTCTATTATGATAAATAATGAAGATTTCTTTTGGTATACGAGTAAGAGCAAGTACTTACAATAACAATAAAATAAATGGGAAATTGCATTAGTATTGGCACCTGTTAAAATTTTACAGTAAATAAAAAAAATTTATACATAAAATATTTTCACAATTACACAACAATTTATGACTGAGCTATTTATTTGAATTCTACAAGAAGCTGCCCTCACTTACTTAAGTATATGTAGATACTTAATAAGTTACTTTAAATAAAAGTTACGAAACTTAATACATAAAACTAGCTTAACCTACTGATTTGAACTCACACGATTTTCTCTCATTATTTTGACAAAACAGAACTTAAAGAGTCGCTAGGACGCTCGCGTTTCCATACAAACGTAGTTTAGCTCTCATTTTAAAACGAAATGCTTTAGAACCACAAAATTTGGCATGGGCATTCTAGTAGTACAGATCTATGTCGGTAGTTCGTTTTCGTTGCTAAAAATTGTAATACAAAGAAAATACAGCCAGATACAGATTTACATACAAAACTTATTTTTGCTATATTTTCTTTGTGTTACATTTTTTAGCAACGAAAATGAATTACCGACATAGATCTGTACTGCTAGAATGCCGATACCAAATTTCTTGGTTCTAAAGCATGTCGTTTTAAAATGAGAGCTGAACTACGTTTGTATGGGGACGCGAGTTCACGCAAGCGTCCTGGCGACTCTTAATCGCGTACACTACACTTACTTTTACTATTTTCCTGACGTTTCGAGCATATCGTAACGCTCGTGGTCGCAAGCAGACTGGCGAGGAATTGTATCAGCATCTCCTAGGCGCGCGGGTTTTCCAAACTACCCGCACTTGGTCTTGATTATTCACATTTAGGTACGCTAGGGTTGTCACTTTGCCTACACACAACACTGACAACATCCGATGGTTTGGAAATGCAAGTATTTCCACGCTTACATTTGCTGATCACTGGATTCCACGAAAACGAAATCCCCTGTGCCTCGTTCTGGTTGAATTTTTTATACTTCCTAATTTCAATAGCCTCTCGTAGTTTCCTGCTGTAACGACGAGGCTCCGTGGAAATGACTTTTGGATTATGGAGCTCAATCCAGTGGTTTCCAGTGGGCAATTTTTAACACAAATCAAGACTATATACATATTTATCTATGAAGCGGAGTGGAGGAGAACTGAATATCGCTTCATGTTTAATGAATTATTCCCGATGTTCTGAATCGGGGGAAAGCCACCCGTCTATCTATACAGTGTATTGAGTTAGAACAGAGACATTAATTTTGATCGGCACATTTGATACTGAATTAATTAAGCTAGGTAATGTTACCAAGACGTGTTTGCGGTTGAGGTTTGCATAATTATACAGAGTGTTTCCTGTAATAGGAGCAATAAATTAAAATGTCGATTTTACTCCTCAAACAACAAAAGTTTCGTTCAACCACTTTTTAAAAATATGTATTTTGTAGATTGTCTCTTTTCATACAAACTAAATATTATTTTCAATGTACGTTAAAATCCGTCTATTTGACATTGCTTGTCACCCTACAGACATAATCAATTTTGGAATACATCGTGAGTCCGGAAAAACTTTGAAGTGTCCTAAAAATCAAACCATTAATTATTTTTAAAAGTAGCTGAACAAACGTTGTCTGGTTTGAAGAGTAGAATCTACGTTTTAATTTATTGCTCCTATTACAGGAAACACCCGCTATGTACTTACATTGATGCAACTTATCTATTAAAAAGTAAACAAAGCGCTAACAGAAATCCTGACTGTAAAAAAAAATGTACAGTAGGTAGATCATACATTCTAAAGTGACAAGTCACATTATTTTGTAAGTTGCTTTAATAGTCTGTATTTTTTAGTTTTCTATAAGTCTGTATCTGTAGTAAAAAACATAATATCACAAAATAGAGTAAATCTCGAAACGAAACAATTACCTCGTAACCTATAACCGGTTAACACAGCGTTTCGTATCTATTTTAAAGTTTATGACCGGTACATTCGTCTAGCTTTGTTTTGATAAACAGCGTTTTTCAGCGAATACCGACCCAATTTGCTGTAAAATGCATACAGTCAACTACTTGACAAATGTACTCTATGTAGGTAAAGTTTACACATCTTGATACAATATCGCTTTGATTTTTTTTCGACCTTGTCCTAAAACACTTCCGTGTGTCTAGTCAGTATTAAATGTTAGAGGCACTA
The DNA here is from genome assembly GCA_911728535.1 of Pammene fasciana. Taxonomy (NCBI): domain Eukaryota; kingdom Metazoa; phylum Arthropoda; class Insecta; order Lepidoptera; family Tortricidae; genus Pammene; species Pammene fasciana. The sequence goes on from OU452279.1 coordinate 9,569,509, forward strand.
CTTTCAACAATGTGACCTAATTACTTAAATACAAAAAATATTACTTTTTAATACAACAATTTTCTAGAGTACAAATAATATTTATAGTTCAAAATGAGTCCAATATTTTTATATTTACTTTCAACATAAAACATTACGGAACGTTATGTTAATGTCAGTCTACGGGATTGTGAAGCCAAACGAGAACCTTTTAAAACGTAAATTAAATAAAAAACAGCACAACTCTGTGGTCGGTTTGTGAATTCCTTAATGTAATTAAATACCCGTTACGCGAAAGTGGTTTGTTAAAACAAAATATTATTTTCAAGCGTTTTGTATGCTTCAATTTACAGTCCAAAATAATAAACAAGTACTTACTAAGCTACCCCAACAGCTTAACATACTTAGGCGATTAACACACTGGCGCCGCATGCGGATCCGTCACCAGTGTGATAATCGCCTTAAAATTACATATAAAAATATTTCGCCCAGGGTGCTCACGCGGAAAAAAAGGATATCATTAGCCAAACCAAGAGTAGCAATGCGAGAATATTCTTGTTTAAACATAAGTAAATATTGTCTTGGACCAATTACAAGCTTTAGCCCAATATATATTTTACTTAAATAAAAACATTTTACTTGAATCGAGACCACTTTGTAAGCAAATTGTTTCCACTTATATACGAAACAATAATATCTTAACTAAGAGGATTTGTCTATGGATGAAGATACTTTTTTTCCGTGCAAAAGGATGCTGGCCGTATTTCTAAACTATCGCCGTTAAGTAATTTTATTGTTTTTGAAATGTAATCTTATTTACTTATAAATACATAGATCATATTAAGTATTTTCTGCATAGAGCTACCCAAAAACTATGCCACCTAGTACTACTGGCTGTCAAGCATACCTTCAGCTCAATATATTCAGAATTCAGATGGCCTAGTTTCCCCAGATGTTTCACATCACAATCCATCAATAAATTCTGTCAAAGCTCATAGCGTAACTAATATGAAGCTTGACGATGTATTATTGTGGTTATTGTATTTTTTAGAACGTCACAATACTTGCTAGATTTTATACCTTCTACAATTCGAGCCGAATTCTGCTACTCGATGAAATAGGGTTGCCTACGGCCTACTCTTGATCTATAAGATGCTGTAACATACTATTAGCATATAAAATATTATAAAAGCAGTAATACAAAACTACTGTGACGTCTTGCATCATTCTCATACATGAAAACAACCTCGTGAGGGAGTTTTTAGCAGAGGTATATTCTATAGGTGTATCTAGTTAGGTCAAGTGGAGTTATAAAATCCGATATAAAAATATTGAGCGGTCGAACACAAAAAATATAATGAGATGACATCTTGAGAATGCGATCGGTTAGTTTTAGTATATCTACCGGTTATGTATCGGTGTACCTGGTAATTTCAATACAAATTTTACTGATTTAGCAGTCCCTTACAGGAAAATTTGGGCCGACTTTAATTGATTTTTGTTCGATTGATCATAGAATCGATTGCTCTAAAAGCAACATTGTTTATAATTTACCTATTTAGTAACCAGCTGACATCATATATAGGCAAACTCTACGCATGTAAAATCAGTTTTTTTGGTGTATAAATATATTTTTCAAAGTTGCCCCTGTATTTTAAAGCTATATACGCCGTTTGACGGTACGCACAATACACATGCAAATCCGAAAATTTGCATATGCTAGCCAATCTCCAGGCATATGCAGTTATTATGCAGTATAATGACGCGTTAATGTAGCCGTTATATGCACCAAGCGCTTGTGTGTCTAGTGTCAATTAAGGGAGGAATTGGGTCATCTGCGGTCTCTAAATACTGTCTGGTTCCATAAGCTAGCGTGAATAAATTGTAGCTGGAAAGGTCACGTCCGAAGTTAGACGTACGGGAGATATTATATAATATGTATATGTAGTGTATGCAGATGAAAAATATATTGTTGGGTCTGGTGGGATATCGGAGAACCTTTGTATTTTAACCGAGTTTCTAGTAGGTAGGTCTGTTTTGTTATAGTTAGCACTCTTTTGAAGAGCTTTCACACCGGCAATTCATGTACCAAAATAGAGAAATAAATGAAGTGCCTTAAATATATGGCGAATAGATTTCCTAGTATATATAATTTTCCTGAAATTAGAACTGCTCGATGTCTTTTAGTTTTTTTTATGCAATTCAAAGTTGGACATTAGGAATTTAGTTTACATCAGCAGTATCATTTTTCTTTATTATTATTATCCTGAGGGTCGGTTATGTTGTATTAAAATGGATATTTGGTAGTAATTATTGGGAAAAAAAACTGCAGCCCTTTAAAGTTTCTGAAAGATGTAAAATAAATTCCTAATATCCAACTTTGAATTGCATAAAAAAAACTAAAAGACATCGGGCAGTTCTAATTTCAGGAAAACATCCCCAGCTTTTGACCTTTCCAACGATATGCTACATGCATACATTTTTATTCAATAACGAGATTTACTTGCTGATTTTGTTTAGCCGGAGACTATCAAAAACTTAAGTAAGAGCTATGGACAATTTTTTTTTTCCTAAACCTTGGGGCCTAGGCCCAATTTATAGGGCTAAGTAAGTAGCATATGGCCCCACCTCTCTCCTGTTTTTTTTTGTCCAACCCTCTGCCAAACACCCTGTATAAGATACCTCTAAATTAAAATGTAAAAAAGTTATGTACTGCTAAGCCAACGTTGTAGATTGTCATCTTATTGTGTAAATAATCATGATGGTTATGCGCGCCGACAACGCTCGAAGATTCATACTATTCGGAGCAATGACGTGTAGTTGCGCAGTTGCGCAGTAGGGTAAAAAAAGGTCACGTTGGCTCATTTCGGGTCGCACAGGACGATTCCACAATACTTCGGGAGCTCAAGTACCGCGAGCCATCCGGCTGCCTCTTGGATACTGTAACTACGCGACATGGCTTTAACTGTACGGCAAGTCATTTGATAATAAAGGCAAGTTGCCTGAGAGTTCCGGGAACTCGTCGCTTCTACCTGCAACCTGGAATTTAATATCATTTCTCTGTGCAGAACGATAAGAATCTCATTGCACCCAAGTCGGTTTAAAGAAGTTATGCAAGAATTTTGATTTTAATTTCGACTTACTGGTATTTTTAAAGTTAGACAAGATCATTTTACAAGAGTAATGTATAGGATTATTCAATTTAATATAAATTTTCGTATAATTTTATCTGATGATATTATCTTATGAGACAAATTTATGAATGGTACCCAAAACAAAATAATTGAAATTGCAGAGGACACAATTTTATTACTTACTTAGTCATCGTTTTACATTTCAAAATATAAACGTAATGGTAAAATTAAATTAATGACCAATACCTACTAACGAACAGAAATTTCATCATTTGTGAAACAACGTAGAGTCAAGTTATCTAAACTAATTAGTAACAAGGTAATGGGATCAGAAAACGGGCAAGCTTATCTATCGAATTAGAATAAGATGTGCCTGTGAAAATTATGAGCGTAAAAGATCATTTGTAAAGGCTCCGGGGGAACAGCCACGAAGCGAAGGATCGTGTTTTCTTTCTGATTCTTTAATTGTGCTGACGAAATGTACCTTTAGTAGTATTTGCATTTTATTCACTATGTTTATTAAACTTGCGTTTGTGTTATACGTACCTAGCGCCCACTCGTTAATACTTTTCAGATATATAGGTACATTCCTATTTGAATCTGCTAGTAGGTATTAATTATTTTGTAATTAACAAGTTAACGATTCGTGTTTACATAGATTGCAAGTAAGTTAACTTAGTTATTTTTTGAAAGAGTTTTCAAGTTCGCAAGAGTTGTCATTAATATTTATAAACTTTCAAAGATATAATATTTACAGATTTTACATCGCGATTGTATTTAAGTCTTCCCCTAGTTCGCATTAGCTCTGGTATTCCTTATTTAAAAGGATGTTTCCTTGTTGTTTCGTTCATTAGGAAGAGCATTATCCAGTTACCGTCCGCCCTCGCATAAACGGCACTTTTACGCTTATATGTTTATATTTCATGTCTCTGATGGATGTCAATGATATTCACAAATGTTGTTTACTCATCAATGTCATCATACACAGGCACATAAAACAGTAGGTACGAGAAATAGGAATATAAAGAGAGATAAATTTAGAACCTGGTAAGTCAGGATGCCAGTTGAAATGTATTTGATATGTATCAAAGTTTTACAAAGGCGTAACGACTCTCACGTCGATCTAGGAATTTTTATTTATTTATTTATGGTATGGCGAGAATAACTTAGGGACCTTATTCTGAAAACAAACACAGGTACGATTTATAATATAAAAACGTGTTTCCCATTATATTGTTTGTCTCTTACAACAATTCATCATCATCATCATCTCAGCTATAAGACGTCCACTGCTGAACATAGGCCGCCCCTTTGGACCTCCATAAGTATCGGTCGGAAGCGGCTTGCATCCAGCGTCTTCCAGCGACCTTTACAAGATCGTCTGTCCATCTTGTGAGTGGGCGTCCTACGCTGCGCTTGCTAGTCCGTGGTCTCCACTCGAGCACTTACAACAATTGGCTGTATTTTATTAGCTATTTAGAAATACTTTATAAATAGTTGATAAAGTGAGTGTCACTTTGTCACGAAACTACAAATTAACTACATGAATTAGTAATTAGATGTATGTGAGTTGTGGGTGAAGTCCAGCGTGAAACTTTATTTTGACTTATAGGAGTGTGATGTTCGAGAGTGTACATTCGCTTTTTCCAAATAATAACAACTTGTCAAGAGCTTGCCTTAGATTAAACTCAATTCAGCATATCTACTGACGCAATAACCAACTTGTAACAAAATTTCGAATATTTTAAAGGTTTTTTAACTTTAACAGGCTTACCAATACCAGAGCTAAATCCACAAGTACTTATAGAATAAATAAATAAATCAACAAATACAAAAAAATTAAAGTGTTTATTGACACATAATACTGGAGTTCGATTTTTGAATCTCACCGGTGACTTTTTTTGTATGCAGCCGATGACTATTTAGTACGAAATAAGTCACCCGATGAGATTCAAAAATCGAACTCCTGGTTCACCAGATGCGAACGTAAGCATGCACTTTGCTATGCGATTGAATCAACCACGCAGAATTATTACTATTACAGCTTACCGAGCCCAGGCTAGCCCTCGTCTTGGACAAACCAGTACAAGTGTAACACTGGACACCCGTAATAATAATGGCAATTATTCTGGATAGTGCTATATAAGCCTTGGGAATACGCAGCAGGGAGAGATCGGGTCGATATTAACGTTCCTGCAACAGGTGCTCGCGATACGCCCTATACAAAGCGTAGTATTTCGAAGCCTTTATATGATGTGGCGTTAGATTAAAAACTATAGGGTGGGTAAAAGGCAAGTATATTCACGTAAAGGGGTGTGTTTCACTTTAATATGAAGTTTCAAAAAGTTCGAGTTACAAAATTACAATTATATTCATAATTAAGTATTAGGATTATTAACTTTTTTCTGACAGAGTTTAAGGAAAATATCACACGAAAATTATAATTTATGCTTGATAATAGTAATTATAGATTACAACCTAAGCATTAATTGATATCTCTTCAGTGAGAGTTCAAATGCGAATTAATTACAAACTATTGTGCGGTCTGTAAGATGTATTTAACATTTGTGTGGATAGGAAGATTGTCGTTTGATTAAAAGACGATCTAATATTATTAACTTTTGATAGGCACTCAGTTTTCAGGCTCTCGAAAGATTAAGGAGATTCTATAATTAGTTTATACAGATAAAGTACCTAGATCATTAAAAAGACTATTATCAATACATTAATTGATTTTCAGACTATTACTTGGCACTTGGCAGTGACTACAACATCTATTTTAATTTTAAAAATCTCTGCAACTGAATAATTTGTAATGTTTACAACATTTCTTTAGACTTTAATCTCTTAACGGACTTATATAAAAATTAAAGAGATTTTGAATTTTACGTACAGAGTAATGTCGTGAATTAATAAAGAAAGACAAGATATGCAGATACCTATAAATATGTAACTATTATTTTGCTAGATATTAATAATACTGCAAACTACATTGGCTTTTGTAGTACAAAATTGTGTCTGTAGGTAGACTTATCTTATCAGTTCATATCTGTTAGGTAATTGGTGTAAACCAATATTTAACAATGTAAACATAGCAAACGTGACTGACGCTGTTGATAGAGCATTCACTTAAGTAGTAGTTGGAATGTAAATTACAGATCAAACACACGATGCCCTGAAGTATATATTGAAGTGTCAACAGAATATTCCATTACATAAGTATTCATGAATGCTGTATAGTTCTATTTTTTATAAATCTCACTGTTTTTAACTGCCTCTGTGCCTAGTAGGTAGGCACCCTGCCTATGAAGCAGGAGAAACCGGGAGGGTTCAATTCCTGATCAGGATCCTTATAGTTTCTCATTTCACACCTTTTACTTTGCATTTCCTTGACATGTCACACATATTCGGAAAATATGAACAAAGGCATACTAATTAAGGAACTCCCATGTTTCACGGTTAAACGCCCCAGTTCTACGAATTATGTCATCGGGTCACGCAAACGTTGGTAGGTACGTACAAATTACGACGCCATATAAATTATTGAACATTTCCTTTAGCTAGTTTTTGATAACATAGTTTACTTCAGCCAATTATGTTTACTGTAGTGTTGAAGGGAGCTCATTACAAAGTGATTATGAAGTGATTGGCTTAATAAGGGATTTAGTCACAATTTTTAATCGATCGGAACTGGACGTTAAAAATTAAATTTCAATAGTAGTAGCAGTAGTAGTTATATAAACAACATATGTTCAAGTAAAATATGCTTGAAAATATATAACATGCCGATTCAACGGCGGTAAAAGTCCGAAATGAACGATACGAGTTGGTAAATCCTAGGTTTTACCGGTAAATCCTAAATTTCACAGCACTTCGGGCTTTTACAGTATAACATAGATACTATCGGAACAGAAACCTACATTTTTAAATAATTATAGAGTTTTAGTAATGGTCTAACCCAAATTAAAATACCTAACATACGTTAAAATGTTCTCCATAATCTTACAGGTAAAACCGCTTATCTGTATAGGAGGTAAATTGGAACATTACCCACAGATTTAGCTAAATCTTTTAACAATATATTCTTTTAAATATTACCTAATTTCACCTAGTAACAATTAAATATAAATAATAATAAAAACAAATATTTATTTTAATCTTCCACGACACTTGGCTATATTAAAACCAAATATCAAATCCGAACCGAAAATAACGCATTATCACCGGCGGTGGAGGCTTCATGTAAAATATACATCAAGATTTAACGTGAGCGCATTCAAACCGGAGGAGGAATAAACTCGACGGTTATAGTGCTGCTTGCTGCTTTTAAATTAGATATGCACCTACGTCGGTACTGAATTATTAAACTTTAAGCTTTGAAAACTGAAGCAAAAGGCTGAAAAACACGATCTATTTTTTATAATTTTTTTCTGACTGAGAATGCTGGAAAGAGAAGAAGAAGTAGCCGCTCAAGATATAAGTAAAAAAAATGGTGTACTATATCTATATATAAAGCTGACAAATAGAAACAAATGAAACAAAAATCCGAATATTTAGTATAAATTAAAATTTTGACATTAATTCGCGATACACAGATTATTTATTTTATTCTAAATATATATCCACCTGCGCAAAATAAAACCCCATTTAATACGTTAAACTCCAACGCAGGTAATCCTTCTCGACTATGCCGTAATGTTAGCATCTTATTGGATTATGGGAAGAAAGACGCCTCACTGTGACAATCTCGAATCCGACCGAATAAGACCTAGATTATACTGCCGTGCCGCTAAAACTTTCGTCATGCATAAAATATGCGCCCAAATTCAAGCAGAAAACTTTCGGTCTGACGTATAAATTGCTTTAATATTTTATACTTGCTCTTGTTCTTTGGATACTCAGAGATTATCTCAATATTTTCTGTTTTAACATATGAGATATCTGTTTATTGGCAAACTGCGCAAAAACGATTGCACAGAATTTCATGACATTTTGTATATAAATAGTAACAGTTAGTACCTCGAAGCAATATTAAGGTCTAGTTTTCCCCCAAAACGCAAGCGAGCAAAGCTGCATGGACAGCTAATTAAGACCTAATAAATAACCAAACGTTTAGCCAATTGGTGATTAACCAATTATAATTCCATTATGTAAATAAATATAGGTAGGTACACATCGTTAGGTAGACACATCTTGCTGGCAAAATGATCAAGCTACGTAGCTTAATTTGTTTATATTATGTTGTTTTAAACTTCAAACGCATCAAAGAATACACTAATTATACCATTAACGACGTATGTATAGGACAGAAGCACTAATCACATTTTCACTCTTAACAATTTGACAGACTAGCAAAAACTCGGCCGTCAGAAGGATCGGATCCTATACTCGTAGATTTGTAGATTTAAAAATATATATGTATATATGTATTAAAAATGTATGTTTATATTCTGATACTCATGGTTACAAGGGCTGTGAAATAATTAACGCCACCATAATGTCACTTTAATAACCCAACTATGTAAAAACTTTTGTAGCCGTTGCCATAAACTACCACATTGTAATGATACAGTCCCAACCTATACTTACCGGTTCGCTGATACGGTAAAACGTCCGTGACTCGGTAACTTGCGGCACGCGATCTTACAATGATCCCAATTACGACACTGAACATAGATTTATAGCTAAGTTACCTTGGCGATCGGATGGTATGAGCTAGGCCCGAGCTAGGGATACACGCAAAGATGTGCCCGACGGATTTGTCCGGCGGATATGCCCGACGGACAAATTCGTTCATGTAATGGCGCTATTCAGGTGTGTCCGCAAACAAATCCGTGTCCAATTTGCACCATACATGGACGGATATGTCCGCCGGGCATATCCGCCAGACAAATCTGGTGGGGCGTCAACTAAGCTGTGATCAAACAATCGATAGTTTAATGACATCTGTGAATCTCCTCGCAATCGGGATAGGTCTGCGTTATGTTTGTCTCAATGTAATCCGAATATAAATCTAGTCTGACCTATTTATCAGTGCATTGCTTGTCACACAAAAGCTAGCTAATATGATACTTACCCTACTTATTAATAAAATAATTTAAAGAAAGAAAGCAAAAGCTAATTTTAAATAAGAAATGCTTAAATCACTATATGTGTATAACAGAAGAGAGCCCTCGATTTCTCCAAGATCATGATGGCATCAAATCCTGACCGGGTGATAATGAGACCAGGGGGGTGATTTTTGAAATCCGAGTACTCGAAAGTGACATTTAAAACTCTGAATAAAACGCTGAAATAATGTTTTAAACATAATAGCGATGGAAATTTTAAATCATGATTATTTAAACTATTAATTCCAAGTGAAAAAGTTGGCGACAAACTTTTGTGTGCGATTATTTTCGAGCTTGAATTTTTTTAATTCGAGCGTTCGGCTGCCAAAAATTGCCCCCCAACTGTCAAACAAAAAAAAAGTATTTTCCGAATCGGTCCAGCTTTCTTTAACATAATCGATGAAAAAAATAGCAAACACAAAGATCTACACGAAACCTGAAATCCTCCTTCGAAATGTTGAAGTTGGTTGATAAACACCAACACCTACTCACAGGAGCACCACATTTTCATTCGATAAAAGACACTCAGCATATAGATAGCTGTAAAATAAAGCTGTATTATTTATTTTGAAGATTAAGTTTCAATTAAACTGAATACCTACCTCATTGTGAATTCCCTCGAAATTACTAATGGGATTGAAGAAATATCAATAATTGCGAGAGAAGCTAATTTTTTTTACTTTTTCCCGCCCTGTTTTTTGTTACACTTATTTCCAAGTCAGGATTTCAACTGAACATTTGCAAATTAGTTTTGTTTTGGCAGGCAACTCTGGGTTTACCAAAGAGCCCAGTTACACCCAAAAAGAAAGTTGCTTAAATGATAAGTAAGATTTTTAAATTTTACTTATTCTTGGCGCTTTTAGAAGGATCGGCATTTTTTTAAAGCATTCAGCTTTAAGAAGAGTTGTCAAAATTTGGTAACTTGGCATATTTGAGATTCAAAATTATATAAATCGCCATAGTCAGAAGATGAAATAGGAAATAGGTAGGCTGATAGTAATAAAGAATCTAATTACCTACGTAATTAATAGGTAATACAAATAAAATATTACCCATATATTACCTAAGACACGATTTTATTACCATCTGAAGCCTGTACCGTGGCGATTAACCGTGATCCCACTGCTATGACCCACACTGGGTCCACGAGTACTCATTTTTGAACCCACTACTCCACTTCAGCTCACATAATTTCCCCGCAGAATGTAGATAGGTTTTTTTTGTTGTGCCTGTAGGTACCTACTCGTGGACTCACTGTGGGTCATCGCAGTGGGAACACGGTTAATACCCGACCGTGGCGAGAACTAACATTTGTGATCGTTACATTGCGATCGTACAAAATAAATCCTATATTTTCCGAGTCCGAATACAACATTGAGTAATGAATATGACTTCAAACGGATCTCAAAGTACAACAACAAGAACTACCCTATAACAAAACCTAACCTACAGTAGTTTTTTGTTTAATTGAGTAATCTGACAGCTTCTGCCACACAGTGGCTTGATTTTGTATGAGAGGAGCTGTCAGATTACTTCACTCAATTAAAAATACTACAGAGTATAAACAAAAATTACTTTCAATTTTTATGCAACAAAAGGGGACACACAGAATTAATGGGCACCTTACCTTTTTAACCGTAATCAGACAATAGGCACGAGTACCACCCACCGCTTGTAGGGCGAGCATCCTTTGATAACATTTACTCTGAATTCCTCGAAATTTGTAAGGCCTTCTCGGAATTTATGTTATATCTATGGCTCTGACATCTTTGTACTCTTGAAAAGAAAAACATATTTATTTAATAAGAAATATGAATCCACACGAGTACATTATTCAATAAAAAGAACTTACGACATACATGGGTGTCACGATTTTTAAACTTACAACACAACAATCTAAGTATGTTTTGACTCAACATGATTCAGTAGCTGCGACCAATTTAGATCTTTAACCAAATTACAATGAAGAATTATTTTACCCTCGAAACGGTTGCAACATTTATTATTTAAGGCGGTTTACCGTGAAAAGCCTATAAAACATGCCTGTCAGTGGATCTTTTACCGCTCCCCACCATCCTTTTCGTCAGATTTATTCCGTTCCGCACTGCAGGATGTTAAATGTTAGGAAAGTAGGTTTTACTAAAGTTTCGAAAACACACATACAATTTGCAAGTAAATAATTAATACTAAAATCGTGCAGAAGTCTAATGAGCCTAACGAACTTAGCCGTGCATCCTTGTTTCGCTAGCACCTTCCACAAGGCTTCGCGAGGCACGCTGTCAAAAGCTTTCTCCAGGTCAACAAAGCATAAAAATAGTGGCTGACCTTGTTCTCGGCTCTTCTCCTGAACTTGTCGGATAGAGAAGATAGCTTCGCAGGTGCCTCGGTCAGGCCGGAAGCCAAACTGTGTCTCCGGCAATAAGTCCTCTGATAAAGGTAAAAGGCGGTTTAGTAACACGCGAGCAAAGACTTTACCTGGAGAAGCTAGAAGAGTGATGCCCCTGTAGGAGTTGCAGTCCGATCGATCACCTTTGTTCTTGTATAAGGAGCTGATGCGGGATATCCGAAATTCACTAGGAACTCGTTCCTGCTCCCACATCTGCCCAAACAATCTCCATACAGTTTTATGCAGCTCACTTCCTCCATACTTGAGCAGCTCTCCAGGTACGTTATCAATGCCCACAGCTTTTTTATTTTTCTGCTGATTTATAGCTGTTACAACCTCCTTTAAAGTCAATGGCTCATCAAGCGTAGAGACGACGGGGAGCGTCGCTAATGCATCTATGTACTGCATGTCTGCAGCACGATCGGCATTAAGCAGGTTCTTGAAATGCTCTCCCCATCGCTTCAAAACGTCATGCTTGTTGGTCAGCAGCTTCGAACCGTCTTCTGTTTTTAATGGCACACTGCTGCGAATGCCCGAACCAACAAGGTTACGCATCTCATCGTAAAACTCAGACAGCTGGTTTGTATCTGAGAGCCATTGAATGTGTGCGGCCTTATCTTTCCACCACTTGTCTTTGAACTTGTCACATGCAGTGCTGTGTTAGCGTAAAGGGCGAGCAATCTGAATACTTTGGTGTCAGTTGTGGTATCAAACAAGGGTGTGTTTTGGCGCCAACTCTTTTCGCTCTTTACTTTGCGGTTGTCGTCAGAGATGCCTTACGAACGTTAGCGGACGGCATACGTATTCGTTTTCGCGCCGATGGCAGTATTTTTAATTTAGCCAGGCTAAAGACACGTACGAAAGTTTCTGAGGCCACTATCACGGAGATAATGTATGCAGACGACCTGTGCTTTGTGGCGGAATCCCCGGATAGTCTACAAACGCTTATGACGAGCCTCAACGAGTCCTGTCAGCGCTTTGGTCTCAAAATTAGTGTCAAGAAGACGGAAATAATGGGGTTGGAGACACTAGCGCCCGTTGACATCAAGCTCGGTGATGACTCTCTTAAGCAAGTAGACAGGTTCAGGTATTTGGGTAGCACAATAACGTCCAAGTGCCACCTTGACGACGAAATTAATAGCAGAGTCGGAGCGGCTGCCGCTGCCTTCGGCAAGCTTCGTGTCAAGGTGTTCCGTTCACATGACATTAAGCTCCAGACCAAGGTCTCTGTGTATATGGCAATCGTCCTGCCCAATCTCCTGTATGCCTCTGAAACATGGTGCCTCTACCGAAAGCACTTTCGCCTGTTGGATAGGTTTCACTTGAAATGCCTGCGTGACATTATGAACATATCTTGGTCGGATCGTGTAAGAAACACAGAAGTTCTACGCCGTGCTAATGTCAGCGGCATTGAAGCCTATCTAATGCGGCGACAGCTGCGATGGTGTGGTCATGTCTCCCGTATGTCTAATGGTAGAGTAGCTAAGCGCATCTTCTACTCTGAGCTGCAAAGTGGTATGCGGAAACAAGGCGGCCAGCTTTTGCGCTACAAAGATGTGCTGAAGCGCCACATGCGGAGATGCGACATTGAGCCATCGCTCTGGGAGACTTTGGCGCAAGACCGGCCAAAGTGGAGGCATACAGTGAGGACACAAGTGCAAGCCTTCGAAGAGCAGAGACGAGTAGAACTCGACACGAAGCGCGACGAGTTGAAGGCCCGACCACCTGCGGCCATAAACTATAATTTTGTCGGAGGGGTGCTGACCTGCAGTAAATGTTTTCGTACTTTTACTGCTAAAATAGGCTACGTCAGTCACCTGAGAGCCCACGAACGTCGCTCTCACTAGCCAGCGGAAACCAGTCGCCATGGTCGAAATCGGCCTGGACAGGATGATGATGATGAATACTAAAAGCTTTTAAACAACTAAAGAGTAATCTAGTATTTACCAGCACTAAACACACCTTTTCACATCGTCTTTAACCTTAAATAATGCTACAGGTATAGTGTTGTAGGAAAACACATCCTAGGTATCTCAAATTATCTCAATTAAAATGAACATCCAATTCAAATTAAGGGGTCACAGTTATTAGGCACCCACACTGTGGCTTGACTCTAACTGTACATTCACAAATCGTCCCCTTGGAAGGGATAATGACGGGTGGGGCTTATGTGGCTACGGTGGGCAACATAGGTCAACATTTTTGAACCGTAGCGGTTCATGCATAAATGCGAGAGTGTCGCCGCCGGTTGTATCTTTGTAGGCATGTATATTTGTATAATACAGGTATTTAGAAACAACAGCCCCTTAACCTGGTTTGCGCGGGTGACTACCCATAACACGTTTACTGGGTAGATATGCGGTCCCTTGAAATGATGTGCTGACGACAAGATTACCTACCCGGTACGTTAGAAGATAACGCACGTTTTACGGATTTATAGTTAAGGGAACACGATATGGGGAACTACATGTTCAATCGCATTACCTTTTGCCTATTCTAGCCTAGTCCAATAAAGGGTTTCACGCAAAATAGGCGCTAGACGTCGAGTTGTGGAAACTTGCCCGTTCTACAATACAATACAAAGGGTTTCACTGCCGGATCGATCTATCTCTCACTGAGAATCTTGTCAGTCATTATGATTATAAATCTTCGAAGAAAGAGATCCAGATGTAGATTATTTTTAAACTTTTGGCACATGCAAAGCCTAATGAAAATGTTATGTCATACCGTAGACCGACATCCGGTTTATTGTTTATGTAGATAACACTGTCATTTCACCAACCTAGTCTGCCTGTCAAAGCCACATGTTTACTTGACTGAAAATAATGTTTCGTTTAATTTACGTAACTACAAAATTAATCTTCAACTGTGATGTCCCAAGCGTGTTCGTAGTGAGCGCAATTTCATAATGGCGCAGGTGCGTCTCGTCACGTATCAACCATCCCCTACGCGTGCCCTCGTTGCTCCGCTACGGAACTTCCCCAAGAGTATCTTTTGGGTTATTTATCCTTTAACTCATTATAAGTTCAAAATGAATTTTAGGCCAGTCATCCTTTTTGTTTTCGGGCGGATTTGGTACGTAGCTTAAGGGTCGACTACTTTTTATCACATACTCGTAAATGTAAATGCGATATTCCCGCTAGCGTTGAATAACAGATTGCTGCCTCTTAAGTGCTAAAGATTATATACAGATTTCCCGATAGGATAGACGTGAAATTAGGAGCCTTTTCTAACAAAGTCGAGGTGATACTACCACACGAAATATTTTATGCTATTGGCGTTAAAAATATTTGCTCCGAGTTTTTTTTATAACTACTATCTCAATGCTTTGTTTCGCTGAGTCAGTAGAAAGACTTAAAACCACCATGGATTTTTCAAGCCACATATAATTAATCAAATTCCTTGTGCTATCAAAATGAACGCGCAAAATAATGCGGAAATGGCGCTGCAATCGTTAAAAAACTTTAACATTATCTAAACATTAGTTATATCAAATCCATAGGTACGTTCGATGGTAAAAAGTTTCTAAACGTGACTACAAAATTTCATAAACTAAACGTATTTCGGGTTCAGGAAATGATAATAGTAATCATTTATAGTGGTTTATAGCCTCATTTGTACAGTTTTCAGTCAGATCAAGTTAAGATGTATAAATTACGATTGCGCTTCCTGTGCCTACACACGGCTTCATTTTATTTGTCACGTGTCTATTCAATTATTCTAGCCGAGATAATGATTTATTCTCTGAATAAATGCACACTGGTAACAAATACGGAATTATGGATGCTTTTACGAGCGCCACTATCAAGAAATGAGAATACTTGTTAATTCTATTACAATATCCCGCCTTAGCCGCCTGCCAAGCGTGGTGCGTATGGCAACCCCCCCCCCCCCGCCCCCCTAAAAGGGGAGGCCTATGTTCAACAGTGGACGTCTTATGGCTGATATGATGATGATCCCGCCTTACAAATATATTCTACCTCTATTATAACTGCATGCGGCTGTACTCACTTGTGTTAAGTCACTACGCGCGACATGTTTCGGAGAGCTTAGTCTCCAACCTCAAGCAGTAAGAGTGCTAGGCAAACTGATTCACGACCCGTCGTTGTGTCGCCGCGCCATCAACTCAGTATAGCCGCATGCAGTGATGTGTTAATATATGTCTTACGAAAGTTTAAATTCAATATATTATATCTGCTTGCATGACATGGGCTGCGTTGGCATCAGTAGGTACAGTGCTGTAGCATACTGCAAGCAAGCTCTGGTAGCCTGGCGGTAAGACGTCCGGTTCGACTTACAATCCGGTTGGGGGTTCAAACACCGGCTCGTAGCTATCCTACCACTAAGTATTTCGGAATTTATTTTAATACGTCATATCATTTGATACACTTAAACGAGGTATAGTGAAGTAGTGTAGAGACCTCAGTGTTTAGGATAACTTAAAATAATGACTGCAAATATACAAACGTGAAGACATCAAATATGCAACTTAGCTTATCTTTTTACTAAATCCCACCAACCCCTCCATTTATGCAGCTGTTGATGTCTTAACAGTAACCTTGGCACTGGCAGGACTTAATTGTTCAATAAACAAGAGTGACCATGCTCATTTTAACATCTACCCGCTAAGCTACTTTAGCTGCGCTGCCGACTCTACTTTGCTGTAATGGTTGGTATGTCTAACTTAAGAGCACTGAAAATGAGTGCAAGTAATAAAAGCGCTTCCTGCGACGCCATTAAAGCCAACTTAAGTATATTGTATGGCTTATAAATCTCACCGCCTGAATAGTCTCTACAGGGAGGTATAATGGACACTCGGCGTGTCGCCTTTGATTAGACCGCCTTTGTCTTAAAGCCGCTGCGCAAAACTGTAATCATTTTTAGTATAAGTCGGTCGGTTTCATAAAATATTGAGACTTTATTTTACAAATCAAATCAATCCTTCGGGTGTTGGGAACAGACTAAATGTTATGCTAGTCAATAATAATATTACAATCAGTGCAGCCGACCCGCATGAGATTTACATAAACTGACGTGATTTTTAGCTCCATCCGGATCGCAGAGTTAGAAAGGACGCCGGGCACCAGCTGCCCGTGCGGCTCTATATTCCATTTGCGGGGAAACCAATTTGTATTTATATATGCATTTAAGCTTTGTTTCGCGAATGTTAGGCAGTTTGAATAGCGAAGTTAAAGCTTTAACTATGTTCAATTATTGCTGTATTGAATGAAACTAGCTATCACTGGCAATGTTAATAAAAGAGTTTTAGTATTAGAGATTTATTACCTGGTTGATTGTTTTATGTTCCTATATGTTTTTAAATTGGTCTACGTTTATTCATATTTGTTATGTTAATATAAAACACTTACATTTATAAATAAAAAAAATACAACTATAAAAATATATATTTAAATGGTAAAGTTTTCTAAAGTGAGTTAACGGCAATAACTTTTCAATTAGGTACTTATAGTTAAATATTTTAGAAGATTGAAATTCTATGTGTTGTGGCTCTTAACACTGTTTTACTTAATTTGAAAACGTGTCATTGTTATCAAATAAGAAAATGTCCTTGGTAAATATTCTTTATTTTTCAAAAACAATTTAATTGTCATACCTACTTAACTCATATATATTACTTGGGACGTTTTCAAGATAAAGGTAGATAAATCATTTTTTATATCTTTTATATACTGGCTTGTATAATAGCTTTCTCCCTTTGTCTAAGCAATGGGAATCTCGCCAATGTCGAGTATAGACGTTAATCACACTTTATTACCATCGGAATGTTGTTGACCATTGGAATTTAAGAATTTTTAAAATATGTAAGTACTATACAATTAACGATAGATTTTCAACAAAATGTTATTATCGCAATAGTGTGTATTATTGCAAAATGTTATGACCGCAATTATAGCAATTCTTAATTTAATATTAATGCAAAATAATTATCATATTTTAGGGTAATTTTATTTGTCGTTTCTGTTTGCAATCAAACTTTGTCTACTAGTAACTTAATTTTTGGGACTTCAGAACGAAGGCTTATTACTTACCAAAGAGTTTTGTTCTTTATACGTGAACATTGAGTTATAAACAAATAAACTTTATTAAAACCTTACCGAATTTTGGTTATTAATAAAATAGCCTCTGTCGCTTATCCTTTTTTTTTTCAGTGTAAACCAACGCTTTGTAGAACGTCCTGTATAAAGGCTACGTAGAAGAATCAAAGTTTTTAATACACTACGCTAGTTAGATACCAAATACCTTTATTATGCATTGAAACAACAAAGTTTCAGCTACAAACTACGAGTACTACCTAAATGTAATAAGTTACGAAGTTATAAAACTTTGGAAAATAAATTGAATTCAAATGAGTCAGACTTCGACCATCATGCCAAAGTTATTATGTTATTCAGAAAATAAAAAAGCTTGATTTATTTGTAAGCGACGATAATCTGAAAGATTTTTGTCGCTAGACTTAAATTTGCATGCGATGATGATACTTACGAATCACATAGACTTAGACATATCTTTTTTGACGCAATATAACCAATTTTAATGTACCATTGATCTTGGCGATATCACGAAACGAAAATATGATTTAACAACTGCATTCATGTTTAGGTAACATACTTAAGAGTGTCATTAATCCAATGAACTTATGTCGTACAGTTTTCAAAATATCGCTCACTCCGTGATAATGGTGCATGCAAAAGTACCAAAATATAGGAAACTCACGAAAACAAATACCTTGTATAAATACCCCGTTTTAAATAGTTTTTGTAATATCAAGCTTAAAATCGCATTGTTAACTTTAGGCTGAGTGGTATATAGGCTTGTTAATGAATCCAACCCCAATCAATCCAATCATGTTTAGTCTGATGATAAACCAAAAGCCAATTTTCTAGCATTTTCAGAATCATTACCGGTTATATGCGACAGGGACTTACACCTTACGATACCCGCAAGGTGTAAGTCCCTGTCGCATATGACCGGACTTACACCTTACGGGTATCGTAAACTATCCTTTTACGGTTTTTAAAGTATAGCCCACTGATAAGCAGACAGGCGGACGGCGGCGGTTTAGTAATTGGGTCCTGTTGCCTCTTGTTTTGGCCCCTAAAAGCAACTTTAAAGTAGCAACATTTTGGTTGAGTGCCTATGTAAGGAAAGCCATCCGACCGCGAATCCTTATTAATGTGAGCATTAAATCCAAAACTTAGTCCAATTTATACCTAATCTCCTTTATGATTTACAATGACTAAGGGTCTTTCGTCAACAGTATAGTGAAAATGGTAAAATGCTTAGGGCTTTAAGGGTAAAATTATAAATTGTACGAGCTTTATTTTTACCCCTTAGGTACTAACTAGGATCCTTCTAAGGATGAATGGAGATAAAGTAGGAGCCTTACGTCCAACACAATAAACTTTCAAAGAAATACTTTTTCATACCTAGCTAATCTTACCTATTTTACCAGAATAGTTTTTATTACATTTCTATATAATATTTTCAATGTAAGGAAACCCTGGAGTTACTATGTGAAAATGGTGCGGGGCCCTATAATAGTTTCTTTGCACATTGAAATCATTGGACACATTATTTTCACAGAATGTTTTCCCTTACTTGGAATTCTATTGGCTACAAAATCAGGCCGCTGGCGGACTCCCTCGGAGGGAGAGACTCTTTCTTACAATAAAATAAGACAACATAAATTTATTTTTAGAGATGTTTTCTTTCGTTTTTGTCAAAATAATAATTAAGATTATTAGAATAGGTACATTTAATTAAATGAAGCAAAATCTTGCAAAAATGAAATCATATGTTCACGTGTTGTAATACAGTTGTTGTGTGTTGTCTCCAGAATGCGGTGGGTCATCTCAAACGGCGGGTAGAGCGTCGCGATGAGCGCGCCGGAGCCGGCCGTGCTGCAGGCGCTGCAGGGCCACACGCAAAACTGCGACAAGTGGCCCGGCCCTCGCGCCTGCAAGATATACGTCGCCTCTGTCTACAATGGTACGTACGTCTATACGTACACTACGAGACCTACAATGGTACAAAACTGACTCTACTGACCGAAGCCGAGAGCATAACATGTTGCTAGTCTAGAATCTATGGTAGGTACAGCGTACCTGGATAACCACACGCAGAACAGCGACAACTGGCCCGGCGCCAACATTATACGTCACCTCTGCCTACAATATATACACACTGTTTAACCTACAATGGTCAGTCCGGTCGATTTGTGAGACTGGCGCGAGATTTGTATCGAACCATCAACATTTTCATTGACAATCTGCGCCTGCTCTTGTGAATTTACCTACACAACTGTAAGTGACCCGGCCTCCCGGCCCGAGAGCCTGACACGACACCTGTCTAGAACTTAATGGTACAGTGGGTATACTATGCAGTATGAAGTGTGTATAATTATCTGCAGCAGCAGATATTATTATTTTTAACTTCGGTGGTAAGCAAGTCGTAATACTTTTGGAGCTGGCTGTATGGTTCGAATCTTTTAAGATGTTTGATTGTACTAATTAATAATAGGAGCTCATATTTTCATAAATTTTACGACCGCTACAAATATATTTCAACGTCAAATTTTCTAGACTAAGCAGTATATACATACATGTTTATGATTTTATTATTTAACAGACTTTCGTGAAGAGAGACGTCAGATCCTGGAGATGGTGGGGCCGGAACTACAAGCAACATACGACGATCGGCACATCGAGGTACTAAGATTTTACTACTATTTCCTTTTCCTCGTCACGCTACGGGAACACTAAATTACGTCAAATAACAAGCAACAAACATATTTAAAACTAGCTTTTGCCCGCGACTTCGTCTGCGGGGAATTAGTAATCCCCCTTAAGGAATGACTTCTGGATATCAATTATTCCCCAGAGCTCAAACTATTTCCAGCGTTCAGCGGTTATTGATTCCCCATACAAACTTACAACCCCCTTTTCACCCTCTCTAGGGTTAATTTTCGGGATAAAAACTATTTTATGTCGTTTCTCGGGACTCAAATAATCTCCATACAAATTTTCATCTAAATCGTTTCAGCGGAAAAAAAATCTTTATACAAACTTTCAACCCCCCTTTCACCCCCTTCCGGATTGATTTTCGGGATGAAAACTATCCTATGTCCTTTCCTGGGACTCAAACTATCTCTATACAAAATTTCATCAAAATCCGTTCAGCCGTTTTTACGTGATGCGCGGACAAATAAACAGACAAACAGATAAACAGACAAACAGCTAAACAGCTAAAAATTCTAAAAACAGACAAAAATTCTAAAAACAGTTGGAACGTGTTCTGTTACCGATTCTAAAAGTATCCCCAGCCTACTTTTTTTCAAATATCTTCCATGTACAGACTTTCGACCCTCTTCAGCTTTATTATATGTCTATTTAGAAGAAAAACTAAGGTGCAAATTTGTGACTCTAGTGAAAAGGGATAGTAAAGTACAAGTGCCGTACATTTTATAATAACACTTGTGCCGTTTTTCATTAAGCCGATTTGACAAACCCTTTTTCACTCACAAGAATACGCAAGTAGGTAGATTTGCAGGTATTGCAATAACGCAACATTTGAATCTTAATTTGTACATTTCTCAATAATGCCCATTACATAGACTGTAACGCCGCTATTACAATACCGGTTCAGACGAAAAATAAAATTAACATTATGAGTTTGTAAATCAAGATGATAGACAACTTAAAAATGGTTGGTCAGAAAAAGGGTAGGCACAAGAACAGCAACGTTACATAAATGTATAAAGAACCTCCATATTTTAGAGAGTTCCCGAGTTCTATTCAACTACAGCATTTATTTAGGCATCAGCTGAGCCCGGACAAGTTCGGGCCTCCGGCAGGTTCACTTACATAAATAACTTTGGCTTGCGGGTGTCTTATGCTAACATATGTGGTACAAGTTCTTGTATCTATTTCATAAATGGGTTGGGACGGATAATACCACTTTTGGTTTTTGCAAAGTGTGCCAGAGGTTGTCATAAAAAAAGTACTTATTAGAAAAATTTCTTGATTAATCTTAATGTTGATTAATGTCTTTTTAGCGCAATAAAATATAATGCAAAAATTAGCATAATATAATTTTCACATCGATGGGGTAATTTACTTTAATTTGCCCGTCTAGCTGAGGGGTAGTTTCTTGTTCAGTAGGTACAAATGATTTAGATGTTGAATGCAATCGGCTTTGGAATAATATACAATTTATTAGGTTATCGATGGTTTTATACAATAAAAATCTACAACTTAACGTGACTAAATTTTTCCACACGATTTATTTAGATATTTGTTTGTAAAAGCACAAATCCAACCTTAATTATACCTTAAATTCTTTGACACAAAGTTCCTTTTTCAAGAGCCGATTCAGTTTAGCAGACCAGTATATTATTTTATCCGTCTATATAAAAGTATGACAATGCTTGAAAATAGCCTTTTGTTGCGTGGCAATACGTAGATCACGAGATCTCTCAAAATGCCCGGATCGCGTGTGCGAGTTGTATTTTCGGGAGCCGAGGACTTCGGTTTGTTCGGTCTATAATAGATCTAGTCACGGGATTTAGGTACGGGATGGCTATAAACTTGATACTATTGGGGTAAATTTGTTAAATAATAGATAAGTGATGACAAGTGTATTGCACTTGGAAAGCGTCATAAAAGACAAACAAGTCAAGTCTTTATATGCCAAAATAACCACGGCTGGGTTCTAACCTGACCCAAAAATTATTATGACTGGCAATAAATTCAATTAAAACTAATTTTAGACTTATTGCGATAATTATATGGACGAGTTTAGCGTATTACTTACTTTCGAGGTCTAAGAATCTTAGACTTTAAGTATTACATAAATCACACGTTTAATAGAGTAAATTAAACTTTTAAGTTATCAAAGTTTATACCTATAGAAATATTTCATAAACATTTTTATTTATTTACTTA
This sequence comes from Pammene fasciana, assembly GCA_911728535.1. Lineage (NCBI taxonomy): Eukaryota > Metazoa > Arthropoda > Insecta > Lepidoptera > Tortricidae > Pammene > Pammene fasciana. Next base: position 9,592,082 of record OU452279.1, read on the forward strand.
TTAAAATTACTTTTTTACACGTTTTGTTCTTCTATCAGATCGAATGACAGTTTGGCAAAACTTTAGCCTGGTGATTCGTGAAACTAACCATTACCTCGGAGCACTTCGCCACTCGGGAGACTGCATTAAATAAACTAACCCTCCTACACGTAAATACTTTCAGCGATGAGGCTTCACTTGAACATGTCCCAACAATTCCGAACAAAAGTTGTAAGCATGTGTGATTTGAGCCTTATAGCACTGGAGCCACGGGGTCTGAATTTATCATAGTTCCTCCCGATTCGCTTCTATATAGTGCTTGAAGTGAACGTCTTGAAGATTTTGTTTAATAATAATACTTTTCTTAGGACAATCTAAGCATCTCTTTATAGTAAGAATTTTTTATTTCACATCATATGTTATAAGGGGGATTAGGACCTTTAATAACCATTAAATTATGTTTTTTATGATCTCCGAGACGTGCTCAATATTTTACGAAAGCAAATCGGTAGGAAATTGAATAAATTCAGATCCCTGAGTCTCCTGTACTATTATTTGCCGACGAAATTCGGAGCGCAGTCGCTTCACATGGCGACAGAGACTGTCGACCGAGTTCTGCTAAACTCCGCTTTCGTAAACGGATAGACGTGTTGCGCCGCATATTGCAGTGAATAGCATCCAGTGGCTTCAGTATGAGCGTCGGATGGAGAGGATATTTTATAGTTTTAAATAGCTTTCTGAGGTTCTTATGAAAGTACTTGTATACAGGGTGGCAAGATAAGTCGGGCCCTGGAGGGAAACTACCTTAAAACGTTGAGATAGCTCAATTAACTGAAAGGAAACATTCTTTTATATTTAAAAAGAGACATATCTGCATTTACAAATTTTCGAGAAAATGTACAATTCACAAAAAAACTACTCATTTTGTAATTTTTGTCAAAAACTATTTTTATGACAATTCATGACAAACGATCCTGTTTCCAACAAGAATACAAACTTCTTAATACCAACCAAATTTACGGCACAAGAGAAGCCATAAATAATGAAAAAAGAAAAATCATACAATTTTAGTATCGAAAAAAGGGAAAATTAGAAAAAAAATCTGTGAATGCAGTTTTACTTTTTAGAAAAAGTAAAGGAATGTTTTCTTTCAGTGTATTGACCTATCTCAACGTTTTAAGGTAGTTTCCCTCCAGGGCCCGACTTATCTTTCCACCCTGTATATAAGGGTCAAACCGATTTAGGGCAACGGGCGACTTTTCTTTGGAGAATAGAAAAGTTAGCGATTTTATAATTTATAACTACTAATGCCAACTACAAGGACTTAAAGAAGAAGATTTGCATCGGATGGTTTAACAAGAAAATTAGGCTTTAAAGTCCCTTAATTTTATAATGTTCACAGAAAAGACGCATAACCTTATTGTTATGACAGAAAAGTCGCCCGTTACCCTAAATCTGTTTGACCCACAACTTTGCAAAAACTATGGGTTTCTAATTACTTACCAAGATAGAATGTTGATGTTTTTATTTCTAATTTATTACTTTTTAAAGACTTGGCCAAAGAGTAATTGACTCTACGGGTGACCGAAGAGCTGGCAGCTTCCTCGCGCAACGCATAAGTATTGCGATACAGCGGGGAAATGCTACCAGCATCCTCGGCACCATGCCGAAGGGGCCCAATTTTTTCGATATTTTTAAGTTTTATTTAATTCTAGTTTTTAGTTAATGTTTATTTAAATAGGTAAGTTTTATTTATAAGTCTTATTTGTTATTTATTTATATAGTTGTACCTGCCAATAAATCACTTTTCTACATTTATGCCTAAATTCGATGACTCTAACTAAATGCAAACTTGTGTAATCAATAATTATTTGTCATTGGACTCATTAAACACCGCCATATTATACAATTAGCACAAAATGTGGCACAGGGAAAGATATAAAGTAAAAGACGGAGATAGTCGATAATTCTCAGGACATTGCTATTCACAATAGACTGAACGAGCCTTTCGTTAAAATTAGACCAGAATAATAAAACATCATAGCAATGCAATAACATAGTAGCAATACTACCTAGTATGCGTGAATGCTACGAATCCATATTCGTAGTGTGATTTCATAGTCAAGTTATACTAGTCATGTACTCGTAGTATAAATAATAGGTTTCGTTCATGTTTAGTGAATATAGTCTGTATTATGTGACATATTCGGCGAATTTTGTTTGATTTCTTATTCTGCTTATAGCTGCTTATAGCTGTGCAGGGATTTGATTTTAAAAAGGCAGTAAAAATTAATAACCTAAAAATGTATGCTTTTACGTAGATAAATACAAAGCATCACCGGCGCTCCACTTTGACTCAAAGAGATTTTTTTATATGATAAACTTCAAAATGAATTTAATATTTTCTGCTCCTAGTGCGTTACAGTAGATCATATTAGAGATTGTGTTAGTGTTTAAAGCATGAGAGGTCATGGTAGTCGAGACGAGACTTGGTATATCACGTTAATATTAACATTTTATTACAAAACCTGAGCAATAAGCGTGTAGCAAGATAATTATTACAATTGACTAAAGAAATTATCTGTCTATTTTTACAGCAACCTTGTAATTTTTAGAGCGTTATAGTACTGAATTTTTTGGCATCGTACATAACTAGTCTGATACCAATTACGCCTTTAACACTTTAGCTGCCAGGTACTCGATAGGTGTGTTAATACTTAATTTTGTATAGGATTTAGGGAGCTCGGCCCTCAAAGAGTACGGTTCTCTAGTTTTATTGTAACACTTTGTATAAAGTATGGTTGTGTTCTAGATTGAGTTCCTGGACATGCACTACGGGTCGGACGGCGGCGACGAGACCAGCCCGGCGCAGCTGCGGCATCACCTCGACGAGATCCGCTGCTGCAATGATACGTCCAAGGCTGGATACTTTCTCGTAAGTGCCACACATCGGGTATCCTGCCTTTTCGCCGAAAATTGTGAAATTCGGCCAAGTGAAACTTAAGCGAAAAGTTGGTTGGCAAGTGAAATTCGGCAATAACATTTTCTGTGAAAAGGCAGAGAACCCACACATCGAAATAGTTTTCTAATAAGACCTTTCTATAGGTAATATGAAATTTGTCTGATAAAATACAGCTTCTTCGTATACCCATTGCAAGTAGGTTTATATTGATTTATAAGATCCAAACACGTTAATTTGTGGCCCTTGTGAAAAGGGGTATAATTCAAATTGGCTCAGTAAAAAAGGGGACAAATACCGTACATTTTATTGGACTTGTGGCCTATTTCACTAGGCCTACATTTGGTTTGGAATTTCTTTAGTTGGAAAATTAATCTCATTTCTATACGGTAAATGTAATGTAGGTCAATGTTTAACTGCTATACATAGAGACGAATGCAAATACACAAAAGCATTATGCACATAAATAAGATTGTAGTTGTAACCACTGGCCCAAATGCAATAAAGATGCTGAAGTGAATCCAGTCGGCTCGGCCTTCTTATACAAAAAGCCAGCAGAATAAAAATAACTTATTGTGTTCTTCCTACTTTAAGCATTATAATAAAATGCTTTGTTATCTGAGCCGCGTTCCGCGAAGATACGATTAATTTAAATGAGCTAGGCTAAGCCAAATGACACCATTTTCCTCCTCGTTAAGAGAATAAAATTAAATAAAAACAATAAAGGGTTTTTTACCAATTTTAAGAGTAACCAAAGACGAGATGGACAGATACCATAGCAAAAGACATGAGAGCCTGCGAAGTTTCAGTAGACGACACGTCCGATCGCGCGAAGTGGAGAGAAAGAACGAGAAAAGCAGACCCCACAATCAGATGGGAATAATCATGCTGAGGAGAGAGAGAGAGAGACAAAGAGAGAGATCTTTAAGAGTTCCGTGTAAATACGAGAATTAAGTTTCAATAATTTAGTAGTCTTTCCGCCCTAAAATAATAATGTAAATGTAATTAAGAACCCTGGTTAAGTAGGTACTAGTGGCGGCGCGTCCATAGAACACGATTCCTTGCCTAATTTTCAGGCACTTGAGCAGTTTTCCTACAGCTCGTGAAGAAATTTTAAGCCAAATTAAGCTCCGGCTTGCTTAAGAAAAGTTTTGAACTGCCGCCACTGATAGGTATGCAACATAACATTTCACTGGCCCAATATTAAAGGGTTATATGTCATATTTTCTGAGAAATCAGATTTATACGTAGTCCCACAATGTTCAAAAACATTTCTATTATTTAGATAAAAGTAAAACATAGAATCCTGTAACATTGGGCCAGCGATTTGTAAAAGTTATGGTTAATGGGTCAGATTCATAAGGCGGTCCTCCTAAACTCCTGGACATGGCGCGCATACGCATAAAGTCCTCCGGTTGCTCCTTTTACGGCCCTTAGTACCGGCTAACCACCCTATCAAAAAGAATAAAAAAAATGGTTTACACTGTCTACATATAAACATTTTTTTCTCAGTGTCTCATTGGTGGCGACCCATCTTCCTACCTGCCAGTGCTTCCGTTCACGATCAAAGAGGACACGTTCGAGACGCTAGTGAAGCCCGGGTCTCCCCAGGCGGCGTTAGTGCAGGCCTGTTACCGGCTCCACGTAGACGGCGATTATCATCTAGAAGGAGACGATAAGTGGTGAGTGGAATACTCAGCTTCAGACTTACATTACATTCTGTCCTCATATAACTGAACGCCTAACCTGATATTCGGACCTCCATCTATTAATATCGGCCAGAGGCCAGTTTTATAAAGCTACAAGTTACAATTTACAAAGGGAAGTCTCTTTCTAATACATAGGGTTAGTAAGAGAGTTCCTCTTGTAAATTGTAACTTGTAGCTTTATAAAACTGGCCTCAGGTTAATATTTTTTCCCGGAATTAGTAAACTACATTTCACACAGGTCAGCCTTGGTCCCTAATTTTCTCGTATAGCTTGTACTATGCGTACTAGGCAATGATCATGGTACTAGGTGAGGATAGGTAGGCACCCATACATATTAAAACAAATATTCATACATAGCTATGTACCTATACATATAAAACATGATACCTTCCGGAATAAACGGGCGTCTCGTCCGGAAAAAAAAAAGAAATACCCTTTTTACCTAGGTATCCGTTTCGTAGTAACTAGACAATAAGTTTTACAAGAATATATAAGAATATAAGTATAAGTAAAATAATAGTTCTTTTCTCGCAAAAAGAAAAAACAAGTACCTATTTATGCCTATAAATTTTGAAATGTATAAAAAATGTACGATACAATAACTTTCTAACTGTCCCTGCGGCAGAGGCCTACAATGAAATTCACTTTGAATAGCGCCTAAGTTGGTGCTTAAACTATTCATAATTTAAAATTTGAGGCAAGAGAGCATAATAGGAGCTATTCGCTTGGGGGTGGTTAGAAACCTATTGTGCGCAAACTATTCACAACTTTGGCAGCGGTGACACTGAGAGTAACTCTGGTAGCTAACTTCTTCAAGGCCCAGAGGAATAATACAGTGAATATAAACATATTCACTACTTTCACTAGAAGAGTAGTAGGGTTTTTTTTCATCGTGACATTAAAAATAATATTCATTGGCGTTAAGTACAAATGCAAAATCAAGAACCCTAAAAATGAGCGATATGACGCAAATAGATGAACAGAACAATAGCCTCCCTAAGGCCAGTGAATTTTTAACATTATGTATAGGAAATAGAGTTGAATTTGTTTTGTGCAATAATTTAAGTACCTAAACAAAGATAAATATTTATATAAAATATTTCGTCAGGCTCTTTACTTTCAAATGGAATTATTCATTGTACCTAATTCCAGACTGCGTCAATAACGATGATTGTCAGAGTAGCCAAATACAAAGCAATAAATCTTAATACCTGCAATACGTTTGGCTGTGTTGACTGTCCCTATCTTTTGTTGCTGACAGAAGGTACTTTGACGAACCCAAACTCATCAACAGGTCCCAACGATCTGGCAATAAAAGAACTCGTATCTCTCCTCCGAGGAATACATTCCCCGAGTGCTAGAGAAAACCTTTATACCTCCCTATCTAGGCTATGACAATTTATAGCTGTTTCCTTGAAACAGGATCCGGACACTCAGTAGGATCGTAAAATAAATAATTTAGCGGATGGAAAGGGGCTTCCCTGCACATAAATATTGCTACACCTGAAGGGGCCAGCGGGTTATCATTTGTGAGAGCAACCGCTGAGGGAATTGATGGAATGAGTCCGCCGATTCAATCTGTTTCCATTATTGTTAACGATCTCGGGAACGTTTTTTAGAATATATAAAAGGACGCCTGGGGGTTAGTTCGATCTGTGTGAAATTGTTTTCGTAAAATCATAAAAACCTATCCTTATGTTATTTAGGCACATTCATTATATTTTTAAAAACAAATATAACAATTTAATGTACCTTAATCGAATTATCGTTGCAATCTAATAAGCAATGATTATTCAGCACATTGTTAAAATTTATTTGCGTCTAATTCTGCTACTATATGAGCATATTCATTACTGAGTTTTAATCGGCTTTACCAACAAATTATTTATTACGTGTAAGTCCCTCTACTTTTGACTGACTCATTCTTAGGTTTAGGTTTTGTACAGTCGCCATCAGATATATCGGAGCGGCCAAGATGGTCACAAATACCTGAACAACGCCTCTATTGTCAAGGCAATAAAGTGCATGTTCAGATATTTTTGAGTACCCTGGCCGCTCCGATATATTTGATGGCGACTGTACTCTAAAGATTCCCTTATCAACTAAGTTTTTGATATCCATCTGACCGTACATCTTTCAGCATTATGAGGGGGCTTAATTTCATGTAGTATTAAACATATTTCTATTTATGGAATGTGATCTCTATTTTTTTTATAAAAGGCCCTTGTATGAGTAAATAACAAAAACTATTTGTATGAAGACATAGTATTTTCCATTTGCAGAGGTCTATACGCACTTTGGTCGCTTTTTTGGCATAATTAAAATTTACGCTTGCTTTTGCAACAGTAAATGAATTTGTTCTGCTGCGTACGCTGAAGTAATCTTATTAAAAGTGTTTGTGTTCCCCCAAGCTTTTTAACTTATTAAAAATATTAATAGAATGGGGAACAAAGGAAATTTGATTATTTCAATAACATAGGAAGTTTTATGAGTTCAAGGTACATAATATTATTATATGTGTGGCGCGTTTAGATATATAATAAAATATTTTTGTTTTATGTAAGATCGATTTTCGCTCATCATTTTTCAATCCCGTAGCCTCGGGATACTTTAGCTCTGGAGGGTAACTTTGGCCTTTGGAATTTACTTGGTTCAGGTTTTATAAATGAATTGAATTAATGGTACATTGCCCTGCACGCCTAGCACATGACTGATGCGATAGTATCTCGCGCGCGAGATAGACTACCCGCCTCTTTCTAATTGACACAGTCAGAAAAGGACGGATAGACTATCTCGCGCGCGAGATACTGACGTGTCAATCATGTGCTACGAGTAGGCGTGCAGAGGTTGATTAAAAGTAACCGATAACGTTTTTATCTTTTTTATTCGACCCTTCTATATGTTTCTTTAATACGAGGCAAAGTATCCTGAATTTGGCCAAAGAACCTCGAGGTGACAATCCATCAAAAATTTGCGTATGATTCAGTCTCACGAAAGTATTATAGTGTGATTCTAACAAACAAACCTAAATATCTGAGATTGCCGGTTAGGTTATGTTTCTAAGTATATTTACTTTGCACCGACCAGGTTCAGCAACTTGGTGGAGAGAGAAGAGCAGCGCAGCCGACTGGCGGAGGTGCAGAAAGCGTTCAACTCGTTAGCCCTAGAAGCCCACGCCAACGGTGCTGACGTCACTAACCTTCTGCGGAGCCCTGTCGAGATCCAGTGCGAATTAGCTTTGGGTAAGGACTAGGGCATGTAACGCCGGTAGTTTTTGTATGACCACTACCGGAATTCCAGTATAATATTGAATGTTCTAGTAAGGACAGGCGACACATTACGTGACAAGTAAATAATGTGATCAAAAATAGCGTGCTTCACTCCTCACTTTGGATATGTTATTTCAATAGTTTCATCTTATGTTGCTACACATTAAATTAAGTAGGTACCTAGGTACTTAATGCTTGTAGGTCCGTCACGTTACCTGAGTACTCTGCTGTAAGTAAAAAAAGCCGCTAAATTATTAGAGTATCCACTTTTTTTCATTATTATGTAAGCAGTTAAGCGGTACCCTACCTCTCTCCCACATTAAAAACAAAAGCTGCCTATAATCTGTATTCAGACGATGCTGTTGTCTAAATGTGAAAATAAAATCTTTGGATTTATAGAGTGGTCCAAAGTGGTTTTCTGCCTTTTCCCAAATTTACATAATCCAACCTAACCTAACCCAACCAAGTAGGTGATTTTCATTTCCCATGGGGTTGGGAAATGAAATGGTTGCGAAATAATTATTTGGTAAAAGTTGTTCGGCCAAATGAAACTTCTGCGAAATGTTGGTTGGCAAGTGAAATTCGGCAATGCAATTTTGGGCGAAGAGGCAGGATACCTATTTAGCGAGAAATAATATTCTTGTGGAAAAAAAATCACATTGCCTGGTATAATGTATTGGTTGGTAACGTCACTTACCTATTTTTAAAAGTATGTACGTACAGGCAAAGAAAATATACATACTATCTACATTATTCTTAATATAAAACTAATAGTAGTCCCAAAAAATTTTGTATAGTTCTGTTGAGACAGGGCACTGAATTCAGCAGCAATTTAATACATTTACTACGAGTACTAACTGTTTTATTATTCTCACCGGGTTGAAAAACTAAATTTTCTTTTGAACTAGGTACTTAATATTCTACCGCTCGGTCCAAACGCATACGCTCTGAAATTATGATCCATTAATTCCAGAATATTAGCAGTAGATGGTAGTAGTTATATTCCTCAGTTTTACGGCACAATAGTAAAACTTCAGTGAAACTCGAAATGACACCTTTTATTATCTTCTAGCGTAGAAAAATGTAACGACCAATAAAAGTTTTCACTTGTTAGCATAAGGTAGTACCATAACTTTGACCTATTAGAAGTTTTCTAACACGCTTCGTTTGCGTCATTACGTTTTTCCCTTCCTATAGCTATTCAAGTGTACCTTTTGTCATACAATTTGCTCTTGGAAACTTTGTAATGAACCTTTTGATGAGTTGTTAATTTTCAAGAATTATTAAGATATACCTAAAGTAAGTACATCTTTATTAAAGTCGATAGCAATAAAGGCGACAAAAGGGTGTCAACTTTTGAGCAGTAGAGTGTCGAATACTAGAGCATTTATCTAATGCTGCTGAACATAGGCCTCCCCTTTGGACCTACATAAGTCATTAAAGTCAACAAATAAACTCGATTATAACATTTATAAGTACTATAAGGTAGACATAGCTATCTATCCCCTATATATATCGTGGTCATTTTCCTTAACGAGAATTAGGGGAATTAGTAGACTTTTTAATCGAATAACCAGTTTACCATCATTAATTTCAAATACACCTAAAGTACATTGGTTTCCAATTCCCCTCGCCGTGAAAATTAATTAAATTTCGCAAATAGTTCTGGTCTAACTTCACAAGTGAAAAACCATCCATAGTTGTCATTACAGGAGTGACATCACCCCAGACGCTAATTGGTGGATTTACGGAACGAATTTTAATAGGTTCCATTTCACATTATTTCAAATTGTAATTATTGATTGAAAATAGTATAAACTAAAGTAAAAACGTTTTAATAGCTCTTATTTTATGTTTTTTCAACATTTTGTCCACAAAATAATGGGATTTATTATAACTGCATCTTCCCTATTTCAATACCGACCCATAAAAGGATTAGTGGTCGGTATAAAATAAGGTTTTAATGAAGCTACATTTTAGCAATATTACGTGATAAATGAGGAAGCTTTACTACCGTCGTTGGTACTTATTTTTAATGAAGGTGGAGGAAAATAAGTAATGTCCGTTGGGTCAGAGGCAATATAATGCATATTAAATTAAAAAAATATTACTGTGCTATTAAAATCTGACTATATATTTTACGCGCCGTTTACTAAGTAGAAAAGCAATTAGGGATGCGTAAGTAGGTAATCATTAAAACACATCTTATCATTTTATTTAATCAAAATTGTGGTCTTTCAAGATATTTACAATAATTTTGATGACTTTAGAACATAAACTTTTTTGATCGTGCCTTTTAACGGCTGTATCGTAAAAAATGCATAAAAATCCGATGTAATATCACTAAAAGGCTTTGTGACATCACTCAACAATTCCCAGAAGCCATCTTCGTCTTTCATTAGTAGTAAAATTTTGAAATCGTTCTTTGATTGTTTGTTGTGAAGGGAAAAACCAAAAAGTCTACTTTTTAAAGGTAAAATAAATGTCATTCAAACAAAGTATCTACGTGATCTCGTCGTATAACCCGTGTCGCACGACATACCACCGTTCAGCACAAATCGTTGCGGCTTATTTATGCATAAAAGAGATATATGAAAAAAAAAAGAATTATTTAATAATTAAAAATATTTTAAAAAAACACGCCCGCGGTAGGTAATTGCAAGTGATTTCATTTTGACACCATGTTATTTTATTCTTATTTTTAATATGCACTATGTCACTCCCACAATTGACATGAACCTAACTCCTCACACATCGTAACGGATTATGACAATGTAGGCTGTGCCAAAGAAACAGACATAGATACATACCTACTTATTTACTCTCGGAAAAAGCAGCCGGGTAAAAAGATATTCATTTGTGCCTAAACCCAAATATAGACACAATAGCTAAATGGCTGTTTTTATAAATTATTAATCTTATTATATTTTTTTCAGATCTATTATCAACTGGTAATCACCCTAAAGGCGTAATAGCAGTCTTTAGAGACTGCGCAGCGCTAGAAGCGGATGACTCGAAGATCGCTGTATTAGCGCATTCTAGGTTAAAAGCCCTAAAAAGAAGATTAGAAGATACTTTACCTGAGAATCATATCATTAGGCTTGAGTAAGTTATTAAATATCTTCTTTACGTTCCTCATTTGTCGAAGTAGGTCACTGTATAATTAATTTCTGATTTTAATACTTCCAAAATAATTGACACAATGCGCAGAATGCTTGACAAATGTGTACAAAAATATAAATAATTTTATTTTTTGACTGGTAGGTACTAGGAACCTAGAGTAGGTCTTAAATAACGAAATTGATCTTGCTTACACGGAGAAATATTTTTACTAGAAACATGTAAAAAATTGTAATTCCCAGAACAAGTATAAACTTTACTAAAAACAAGGAAAGGGTTTACTTGTTTTTAGTAAACGTTTACCTACTTGACCTGGGAATTACTGTTTTTTACTTGTTTTTAGTAAAAAAAAATCTCCGTGTATAAATGATTTGTTACTGTCCTTCATAGATCGTCGTCAGCAGAGTCGTCCCGGACGGACGCGGCGTCCGACAACGAGGAGAGACTGGCGCCGCTGCGGGAGGCGGTGCAAGCGTGCGTAAGCGCGCTACTCGACGACAGCCTCAGCACCGAGCCCGACCAGGGGAAGGGAAGGAAAAAGACTGTCCAGGTACAATACCTGCTCAACACCACGATTGTGCTACCTAAACACAAAATTGTACTCTTTTGATAAATTTTTGAGTCTCTAAAACTTCTGGCATCTCATGTGACCTGTGTGATGAGTGTGTTTGTGTGCTACATCATTAAGCTACTAAAACCTGGATTTAATTAATATCTGCAATATATGAGTAATTATTGTCTTTGCCGCACAAGTATTAAGTTTCTTAAATAGCCAAACAACTTGGTTTAACTCCACTTGAACAAAGAATTTATTACCGCCAAACATAAACAAATTCATAAAGTTCGAGACAAACTCAATCAAGTCAATTTGAATTTTGTTCGAAAGGCGGTCGATATCATTTATCAATAACTTTAACTCGCCCCTTTTGTTTTAGGAAGTTTTCCTGGAACACATCACTCATCTTAGAATATGTATAGAGCATAGGCGTCAGTATAAGATAAACGTTAAGCAAATCGAGGATGCAGCGAAAAGTATACTAAGCAACGCAAAAGAAAACTACGAAAACCGGACGCGGCACCCTCCAATACTAATATATGGACCGGACGCCTCTGGAAAAAGTACTTTATTGACACATTTGTATTACAAATGTGAGGAAGCTTTTCCCAAGCCTGTTCTGAGGATAATAAGGTTTTCTGCTTCCACTCCGAGATCGGCCTACAATTTGGAACTTTTGAGAGTTATGTGCCAACAAATATCTATCATCTTGAACATTCCCGAAGGTTATTTACCAAAAGACGCGAGTTTTGATCCTTTATATATTAATAATTGGTTTCAAAGTTTATTAAGGAGATGCGAGGACATGGAGAATGAAATTCTGCTTATATTTATCGATAACTTGCATAGAGTGAATCCGCTGGAGTGTGATATAGTGACGGGGTTGTCGTGGTTGCCAATGTCCTTACCCCGAAACGTGTATCTAGTGTGCACTAGCGCGGTACCACTCGAGCAGCTACAACTAACTCCTGCCCAAAAGGAGAAGTTTAAGGTGCAGCAATGCTACCATCTCCTGGATGCCATCGCCGAAACACCCGACAACAACAGCTACGGAGACTACATCGACAGTGCCTTTGATAAATTAGAAGCCGTCTTCGGATCTAAAGCGTTTAGTAAATTAGCAGGTTAGTTTACATAGTTTCATCCGCGCAGTGAACATGTTCTTAATTTGTTTAGAACTTTATATGCAATTAACTTTGGTCCTGATTTTAGGTTACATAACTTGTTCCGAGTTCGGGCTCACAGAACTCGAGTTGCTGGAACTTCTCATGCCAACGAGTAATAGCGACGCGGTTATAACTCTGAAGGATGCCAACTTTAACTTTTCTACTTTATGTGTCGCCAAATATATGATGAGTAAGTGACAATCTGACGTTAACTCGTAAGACCCTGCAAAGTATCCTGTATCTTCTGAATTAAAAGTTTTGGAATCCTGTATAAGTTCATGAAATGTTTATGAAAGATATTTGGAAGTAGAAATGTTGTAAATATTCCGTGCTTTTAATATTGAAGCTACGGCACAGCATGGTTCATTTAAATTTTAGTAGCTGAGCATAAATTTACCAGCGCCATCTGTTCCACCTAGTGGGTTTTGTAATTTCAGGCGCACACGATGCCGCAATATTTGCACTGATAAATTAATTTAGAGGGAAGCAAATTTCATTAATAGAATCCATTGAAATCGTCGCTCTTAAACAATGTTAGTATGGTGATATCATGGTGATATGGTAGTAAGGTTGATATAAAGATAATAAATAGGTACATTAAACTTATTAAGCTACGAGTATTTAATGAGTTGTTAATTTTTATCATTTATTACTGTAGTTAAAAATACTTAACGAAAAAAATAATTAGTTATCAAGTATTTCTTAGAAAATATTGTAGTAAAAAACGAAGTAGTAATCATTTAACATCCTCGTCTCTTTCTCAGAGCCTCTAATAGCAGAGAACGTAGTATCAGGCAGAAGCACGTGGCGCTGGCGAGCCGCAGCGGCAGGAGCGCGCGCGCGCAGACGCTACGTGCGCGTGCAAAGCGCGCTCAGAGACGCGCACTCCGACCTGGCGGCGCTGCACTTTGCTAATTTCCTGCAGGACCCTGATGACACGGATACATCGGAAACGCAAGAACCTGGTGCGATTTATGTTTTATTTGTATATTCTGAACGTTTGCTAATGATACCTCAATGTTCTAAAAATCAAGGAAAAGTAGAAAAAAATTAGAATTTTTTTCACCCAAAAGCAGTGCCTATGGTGAGAGAACTTACCTGACGTTCTAACCAACTGAAGTACCGAGACTTATCTGATAGCTGCGTTTCTACTTTTGCTGTTATTTCAAAAACATAAAAGATTTCACTTTATTTCATATATGGTGGGGATCTGATGGGGAAAAACTGGCGGTAAAAATATAAAACTTATAAATCTTATAAGTAATCTACATAAAAAGACCTTGTGAGTTAATCCATCCATCGCTGTAACACCTGTTAGCTGAATTACCCATATATATTATAGTGTCAGTAAGTTATACATAAATTCTACGTTTACTTACATTAAGAAACGAATATTGTGTCCGTTAAGCTATTAATCCCGCCAGTTGGTAGCCGAAACCAATTAAAAATGGATTAGGGTTGTCAGTAAAAATATTTACTATATCATGTCATTATAAATGAATGAAGTACTTGAATACCTTAGATATATTAGATTTGACAAACAGTTACCCACTAAAGACACGCACGTAGCGCATTACCTTTACATAAGAATTACGCCGTGTATTTTATTTTTAAACACACGTAACTAGAGCTTTGACTCACATGGAACCCGAGCCGGCGCAACTGGCAGTCGAGAAAATCCGATATCGGTAAATTGTTCTTCATTTTTGCAACGCTATTGAAAATTGAATTAGCTGTTCGAGATAACGTTCCAGCGTTTTTAGTTAGTTTTCAAACTACTTTCATATTACATGTTTCAGAGAAATTATGGAGCAGCATGTTCTTAACTGCCAGGGTCTTTGGCGTAGAGTACCGTGTTTGAGCGTTCTATGAAATTAATGTTCATAAATTATGAATTACTTCGCTGATTACTCGTATTATAAATAATAATTAAAATCTTAATGACTAGGACACGAGATATAAAATGTTTTTAAACACACGTAACTAGAGCTTTGACTCACATGGAACCCGAGCCGGCGCAACTGGCAGTCGAGAAAATCCGATATCGGTAAATTGTTCTTCATTTTTGCAACGCTATTGAAAATTGAATTAGCTGTTCGAGATAACGTTCCAGCGTTTTTAGTTAGTTTTCAAACTACTTTCATATTACATGTTTCAGAGAAATTATGGAGCAGCATGTTCTTAACTGCCAGGGTCTTTGGCGTAGAGTACCGTGTTTGAGCGTTCTATGAAATTAATGTTCATAAATTATGAATTACTTCGCTGATTACTCGTATTATAAATAATAATTAAAATCTTAATGACTAGGACACGAGATATAAAATGAATAATCTTCTAAACAGTGTCTTATTAGAATAAATATTACAACCCAGTATATATTTATACCCTAATACAAAGCGTATATAATTTATGTTAATTGCCATCGCCGCAGTAATTTAGAAATGTTGACTAAACGCTTTGTTACATAGCACCTGAGAGCATCTATTAGGTGGATAATAATTGCTACCACTACTACCAAGCTAAGCAACTTGATCTATAAAACAAGCTTGTACATGTACTGATATAAACACACACGATTTTCACTAATTATTTTGGCGAATAAGTCCCGTTTTTGTTAAAACAATAAACTTAAAATAAATACTATGCGCGGCGATTTAAATTTTAATAGAAATTAAATTACTACTTACGTATACGTATACCATCCTGAAAAAAAGCCATCCTTCCTTTTCTAGCTTTAGAGATCACTTAAAATATTAAAATTTCCCTCTCGTGTTAGGTTGCGCAGAAGATGACGACGCTCTGCTTGACTCGACGCCGTTCCACTCGGGCAGTCGCACGGCAGCGGCGTTCACCCAGCGCCACGTCGAGGAGTCCTGGTTGCACCTGCTGCTGGCCGGCGACTTCTCCAAGTTGAAGGACCTCACTGTCTGCAACTTCGACTTCTTACTGGCAGCAGTAACTGTTTTAAAGAAATACATAACCTGTAGTTGTTGGTTTGTAACTTAGAAAGCTGCTTGACTCGACGCCGTTCCACACGGGCAGTCGCACGGCAGCGGCGTTCACCCAGCGCCACCTCGAGGAGCCCTGGTTGCAAGTTGAAGGACCTCACTGTCTGCAACTTCGACTTCTTATTGGCAGCGGTAACTATATAAGAAATCTGCAGCAACACGTCTGCAGGACAGCAATTCTAAAAACCACGCAATAGCCAGTTTTTTCTTTCGTCTTAGTAAGTTTTCGAAGACTGTTGACGCTTCAGGGGACTCCTAGTTTTGAAGACCGCGAAAGGCGAATTTGTTAGTGATTGATGGCATAGTCTTCCGTGCATTTTTATGAATAAATGACGAACATCTACGACACTATTTTGGAAAAGGTTCCATTCGGCGGAAGGCGCTTACGTTATACAGATTCAATATTTTTTCGAGCGATAAAAGCTTAAGTACCGGCCGCCAAAAGGTACCTTTTGATCTAGTGTACTACATTTCATTGTGTTAAACAAAGTGTCTCCTCACCCAGGTACAAACAGTGACGGTGTCGTACCTCCGCTGTATTTTGGAGCACGTTCGCTGCTACATTCTCGACCGCGACGTGGAACTCGTCTACGGCGCCGTGAAGAAGTCCAGCGACATTCTTACCCGCGACCCCATGCAATTAGGAGCCCAGGTAAACCGGAGAATTCCGGAGAATATGACCATACTGTCTGGTAGCCTTAATTACTGTTTACGAGTACATTCAACCATATACATACCTACCAGTGACGGTACGTTAGTCGTTTGTCCTTGTTTTTGCGTCGACCCTCGGATTGACAACCTCGCTTGGCAACCTAATCACTAGTTTCTGACTGCTTTCTGGCCTTCCAACCCATAGGGTGAACTAGGCCTTATCGGGATTAGGTCCGGACCAGGAGTTCGATTTTTGAATCTCACCGGGTGACTTATTTCGTACTAAATAGTCATCGGCTGCATACAAAAAAGTCACCGGTGAGATTCAAAAATCGAACTCCAGTTTCGTCATGACGTTTTCCTTCGAATATCAAATGATATTTTGTACATGGGTAAAGTTCTAAAACACTCAATGGTATGAGCCAGGGTTAGAAGCCGTGACCTCCGGATTGAAAGCCGGAAGTTTTAGTTCTGGCCCCTATTTCACCACGGTGACAATTGTCTCAATTTCTGACATATCCAAATTACTGACGTCACAGGCGTCCACATGCTACAGTAAACGCGTACCAGCAGCGGGCTGCATGCTTGTTTGCCACCACCATGATATTTTTAATAAAATTCAACATATTTATATTATTTATTTTGATCTTTATTTATTTTTTGTCTTAGTGGTACCTAGGTTTTTTACAATATTTTTATAAAAGTAAAATACAAAAATACGTCAAAAACACACAAAAACAATAAAAACATTATAAAAAACCTATCCTAGGGTGCCTTTATTTATTTTATTATTATTAATAGCCTATAGTGTGTCCCACTGCTGGGCAAATGCCTCCCCCCTCAATTTCCATCCGTCTCGGGCCCGTGCGATTTCTGGCCAGTCGTTAAGAAATGCGTCCAGATCATCCCGCCATCTCCGCGCGGAGATTTATATTATATCGGTAATAAATAGGTACTAAGTTTGCTAAAGTGCTCACGACAATTGTCACAAAAAACTATAGTCTTTAGAAGAATTGTCTTATTTCTCGACATAAGATTACTTTTGTAATTTTCCTGAAGTTTCGAGCATTACGATACGCTCGATACAAATTACAGAAGAAGTGTACGCGATAAGTCCCGTTTATGTCAAAATAATG
The DNA here is from genome assembly GCA_911728535.1 of Pammene fasciana. Taxonomy (NCBI): domain Eukaryota; kingdom Metazoa; phylum Arthropoda; class Insecta; order Lepidoptera; family Tortricidae; genus Pammene; species Pammene fasciana. Next base: position 9,609,635 of record OU452279.1, read on the forward strand.
AGTGAAATCGTGTGAGTTTAAATCAGTACACAGTAATTAATCTTCCAAAGTATTAGAAACTTGTCCAGAATAAAATTATAAATCCTACTCCAACGTTATCCTTTACTTACTTATACGTAAATCTAATTTAACGCAAAATAAACTCTTAATTAACTTCCATGCAAACTCAAATATCAATCAAAATAGAAAGGGTTGACATTAACAAAGACATTAATTCCATCAACAGGCTTGTTGAAAGGAAAACTTTTGGAGCTGTCAAAATTAGGTTTAAGGAAGACCGCCGGCAATAACAAAATATCAGTAATAGCTTTAGGAAGTTAATGTTGTGTCTAAAATAATGTACATTCGATGTCAAAGACAAATAAGATACAATTGACATTTATAAAACGTAACAAAATAGAAAAGAAAAGAATAGAAAACATTTATTCAAACAACACATCTTACAAAATAATACATCTGTAAAATAATAAAACAACTAAATCTAGATGTGAAGCCGAAATGGTCTCCACTCAGCTATCTGCATAGCTGTTGGCACTGCTAGCGTGGTCAATGGCGTTTGTTAAAATAAATGTATTTAGGTACTTATACAAAAGTGTGGCTTCTAATATACAGGTAAATTACATTTAAATGCCACATGGAATGCAAACTTCATTATGTATTTGAGCTTATTTTTGTCACGATGTAGTTAGTAGCTCATTTCATAAATGAAAGTTGGTATGTTTGTTTGACACGTCTCATATGATCATGTTCAGGTATTTGTCACGGTAAATGGATACAATTTTTTTTTAGTTTTGTTTGTATTCTGACTTTGATTTCGTTTGTACTCGTAGAGTCAGTAGCTTAGTAATTAGGTAGAACAAAATCGTATGAAGGTGCTCATAGTGACCTTTTTAATACTCGGCGACTGTAATACTTGAATTGAGATTGTGGTGGCGGAACTACTAGCGCATACTTTTTGATAGAGCTTCTATGGTCGCATATTGCATCCATAACAATGACAGAAAGGATTTCCATACAATATTGTGAAACTGTCCACCGGGAGATCGAAGTTACTCAATTACATAGAAGCAGTAGGTTGTGCACGGCTTTCGTCGAACTCAATTCTTACCGACTTGCTTAAGGACTCGTATAAAAACTATTGTGTGCAACGGTACATAATAAGGGTTCTTAAAATTCTCGGGTCTGTTTTTACAAAATTCGGCTTCGCCTCATTTTGTAACTTCGACGATTATACACTCTTATTCTTCTGACAGTAAAGTTGTGCCAAGATATTTTTGTACTAAATGCTACGCCCACCTAGGCCTCTGCTGATGGTTTTAATAACATTTTGACAGATTTTTCCTTTACAGTTTCCTTAACAGATCAAAAACTTGTAAATAAGTAAATTTTAGGCGAATACTTAGGCACCCATAAAAAACTATAGTGCTGTTAAGTATTATTGTTGCTTAAAAACTGTACAGATGTATTTAGAAAACACTATAGTATACGAATAATATTCATTGAAACTGCTGTGAAGAAACGATTTATTATTTATTTATTCGGGGACCCAACTGCTAATAATAATTTTGTAGCTATATGGGTAAGTAACAAAGAGTCAATTAAATGTTCCCACCTGTAGATTTACAAAATTTGCTAATACTTATTGTTTTCTTTGATAGAATAGGCACTTGAGCCGTATTCTAACTTTAAACACGATCCAACTTCAATACAACTCCAATGCATTAACCATGCAATACAGCTAGCGTCTCTACACGTCTGAATCAGAAATATCAGAATTTGTTTGAAAATTATTCCACTGCAACTTTAAATACAACTTCAATATTGGTTGATTATTTGTTGTGTGTAGGAGTTATGTTTGAGATATATTGTATTTTTAATGTATTTTGCATGTATTTTAAAATTAGAATACGGCACCTGATCTGTGTGTAAAATACTATACTTACTAATAGGCAATTTATACTCTTAATATTAAATATTATAATGGGACAATATCACACAAATCAACCTACCCCACAGTAAGCTCAATAAGGCTTGTGTTGTGGGTACCAGGCGACGATATATATAATAGAAATATATAGATAAATACTTAAAAACATAGAAAACATCCATAACTCAGGAACAAATATCCGTGATAAACACACAAATAAATGTCCTGACCAGGATTCGAACCCGGGACCTCTTGCTTCATAGGCAGGGTCACTACCGACTAGGCTAGGAGGCCGTTAAAACTCTTACATTAGCCAGGTGAAACTAAATTTCTCGACTAAGTGTTATTTAACACTGTAAGCTTCACATAAGCTTTTAACGTTTGTAGATTTCCAAAGTTACTCACATGCTTTATATAATACACCTTCTTTTATTTGTCACGTAAAAGGTAAATAAAGAAACTTAATTTATGTGCACGCTTGCGCTCAGATATAAGGCGCTACTTTATTTCAGTCAGGGGAAAACAAACATCCCGTTTGAAGCCCGGTGGAGTGTAAAAAGAACTTTCTTTTCAACACTTTATTCAAACCAAGCAGCATATTATTTTCCGTTTTTGTGTGAAAAACAGGGAATATATAGGACATATTCAGTTCCAGTTCTTTAGAATACCTACCACACGGAAAAAAAGCTTCCGGGATATTCTCAATCCAAGACATTATTATTATCTTGGAAATATTTCCTCGTTACAAGTATTTATTTCCTTTACCAAAAATATGATTCTTCGCTTAATAACACCACGTTTTCTTAAAATAGAAATACAAAAATGTATTGTTTCAGGAGTATATTGAGTAAATAAGAGAGATTGTACTTTAATCAAACAAGTATTATCTTAGGTAAAAGAAAACTAGAAAATCTGTAAGAATATATTCGCTTCGTTATATTTAAAACTTTATTTTATTTTCGTTAAAGAAAATAAATACTTGTCACGAGGAAATATTTTCAACATAATAAAATAATGTCTTAGATTGAGAATATCCCAGAAGCTTTTTTTCCGTGCATTTATGCATAACACAATATCTACGTTTTTCTTATTGCTTTTATTATATGGTACTTACAAAAAAAATCTCCATTTTTGGTTTGTACAAATAATACAAGTGTAGGCGAAATGTACAGATGCATAACTATCAATAATAATAGTAGACATGAGATTTTAAAATGTTATCGATGGTCTCCTCGGATCCATAATTAGGGAAATTTAAGACAAAATGAACAAGAAACCCAGTTTCTCGAACTGAATATGCATTAACCTACTGTTAAGGCAATCTGTGAACTACGACCAAAAAGAAGACAGTAACTTGAAAGATAAGTTAAAGTAAAGGGCTGCATCTCGTTTTGATATAGGCAGTAGGTACCTAATACTAACATGACATCAATATTGTCAATGTTAGAACGAGTGCGAATGAGACGTCGATACCTTGGTACTCTTTCGGACCACACGTTTTTAAAAAGCTCAGTTTTCTGTTTAAATCAGTATTTTATTTTGTTTGTCCAGATCATAGCATGGCTGCGACCGGCGGTCGCGCGGCGGGGCGTGCTCGCGACACTCGTCACTGCGGCGATGGCATGGTGCGATGGCTACGACAAGCCACTGCTCGTCCCACTCAACGGATGGTAAGGACATTTTGACTGTACACTGTGGCATGAAATAAAATAATAATACGTAACTACGTATAGAAGGCACAATGTGTAATAAACCCATGTTTAGGTATGCCAAACTGACCTAAACATGGCCGTCTATTTCGCATGATATTTCGGCCTGGATCTAGAACTCAGGGGTCCGTATTTAGGTCAACGGTGTCGATCCGTATTGATAAAATGTACATGTACGACTGCACAGTAGCAGAAACAAAAGCAAATTAGTGGTTAAGTTGTTCAAAGTGACATTCACATCACGCCCTTATTCTCATAAAAATAAAGTCTTGACAAGATTATAACCCGCTTAGCTATTTCTGTTGCTGATTCCACTAACTACATATAAGCATTTAACTATAATTCAATTGAAATAATTTTATTTCTATATTCTATGTATTCAAAGATTCAGCTTGGGAGTATGAATCTGTATTTGTTAAGTACTAAAATTCACTGCAGGGCTCGAAAAAGGTTAAGTAAGTCATGTTTTCCCGTAACCGAGTCGTAACCCCAGACCAATTCCAAAAACGATTTCACCCCAAACGAACATAAAACACAACCGTGAAGCTGTGATTGCATTTCCTAGGCACAATACAGCGTAATCTGATTAAGGTGTGTTGTGTGTCGGGGCCCCGGGCTCCTGGCAGCTAATTGAATAAAATGGTACGGCGGAATTAGACGGAGGTATCCTTATATCAAATCTTTACTGCGTTAATCGGCTTAGAACAGTTTCACGTCATTGTCGTAAAAGCAACGCCAGAAACAAAACTAACGCAATTAGTTTAGGATTTGTTTGTGAGTACTTGTTGCATCATCATCATCATGAACTTAAGAGCTGAGCTCTTGTCGGTGAAGCAATCTCCATGTACTCCTTTCTCCAGCTTTCTCCTTGACAGCCTGATACGACACGACGTTCACTTTCTCTTTCTTAGAGTGTTGTAGTTCGAAAAGAATAAAACTACTAACTAAAAATATTTTGTTTCTTTAGTCATTTGTTACTTTAATCAAAAACTAGGTCACTATTACGATTAAAATAGTGTTTTCCAAACTAGGGCAGTGACTGCCCGGCAGTCAGGTAGACGGCTGGCCCAGGTTTAACAATAGTGCTATTAAACCTGCATTCTGCATTCTTAGATACGAATTTGTAAAACAACAGTACAACAACTTTAGTAAAATTAGAAGTGCCAGAGGGTTCCATTCTGGGCCCATTCCTGTTTTTGGTTTATATAAATGATTTACCTTGTGGAGTACAAAACCTTTGTGGTATGATTTTGTTTGCCGATGATACATCTTTAATTTTCAAAGTTGAACGGCAATCCAATGATTTATCTGTAATTAACAATACACTAGCTGGCGTACTAAACCGGTTTACTACTAACAATCTGTTACTTAATGCTAAGAAAACTAAATGTATTCGATTTGTTTTGCCAAACGTGGCACCAATGGACACTAATATAGTTAAAAATGGTGAATGTTTAGATATAGTAGATAAAACTTTGTTCCTTGGTTCAACGTTGGACAAAAATTTACAATGGAGTCCTCATATAAAAAAACTCGCTCTTAGACTAAGTTCAGCCGCTCATGCCGTTAGAAAAATTAGACAACTGACTAATATTGAGACAGCTCGCTTAGTTTCTTATAGTTATTTTCATAGTGTAATGTCATATGGAATTCTGGTTTGGGGCAAAGCAGCTGACATACAGACTATTTTTGTTTTACAGAAAAGAGCCATTCGCTTTATGTATAACTTAAAGGCAGGTACATCAGTTAGAGAATTATTTAAAGAAATTAATATTTTAACTCTTGCGTCCCAATATATCTATGATAATATTATTTTTGTTGTAAAGAATATACACACATTCAAGAAGAATTCTGACATCCACAGGCTATAACACTAGAAATAAAATCAAGCTTGCTATCAGACGATGTCGTGTCCGCAAAGCATATAAGTCATTTTTTGGTCAGGGTATTCATATTTATAACAAGTTACCCGTCGATGTTTTGAATCTATCATTTCCCGCTCTTAAGAAATACTTGAAAAAAACTTTAATGTCAAAGGGTTATTACAGGGTCGAGGACTATATGACAGACATATATGCATGGCCCAAACCAGAATCTATAAAATCATCTAACATTTAGAGGACACAGTTCAGGTAAGAAAGAATATCAAACGTATTGCGAAGCAGTCAGATTTGGATTTTATTTTTATTTTTCATTTTAATTACACAATAGGCAGGTACATGTCTGTCTCTCAAGCTGTTTTGGTATGCCTTCTTGAAGAACTACGCATTATTATATATAGTATCTTTAATATATTAGTATTACTGTTTTGAAAAAATAAGTCCCGCCGAGTTTCTTGCCGGTAATAAGTAATATTTCTCGGGTCAGAGGTGTAGGGTTAGAACCGGTGGTAGTTTCTTTTTCTCTCTGACGTTCATAAGTGCATTGTAATGTGCCTAAATTGAAGAATAAATATCTTTTATCTTTTTTTTATCTTTTTTAACAACTTTATTGACTAAACTTTTACAACAAAGTTTAAACTGTCGAAAGTTGGTATAAATGTACCTAAATTTAAAAGAAAACGCATTTAATTCTGTTACAAATTACTTGCCCTTTATATAGATTTTGCATTGAAAATACTTTTGCTTAACTTTCTACACGGAAACTGCAGCGGATTTCCGACGGTTTACAATTACGGTTTAATGCTCCAAAGCTCAAGCTAAACATTCATAAAATCGTGAAAATATTTATTCAAATTCAAAGTTTCCATGTGATGGTGCTTTAACAATGTTATATGTTATCCGATTGGGAGGCCTATTCGAATACGTATTAATGTATCATGCCTTTGATATTACACAGGATCGGACTTGTTATAAAACTCATAATTGACTTTTGGCTTAGTTATTCAGATCTCTATTTATTTATTGTTTATCAAATCATAAACTTATCAAAAAAGATTGCAATATATGAAACGTTTTAGTGACATTGGTTTAACAGAATTACAATTTGTCTACATACATAGATTGAATTTAAATAACAAACGTAAATTCATTGTTATAATACAGCTCCAGATATACTAGTAGTAAACATGTACGAAAATGCATTAAGTTTACAAACGTTTTCCAAGGTCTGTAATTCTCCGCAAACATCACGTTAGGTGGTACTAAAGGAGATGTGTAAAAGGATAACAATCACAGAAAACGGCCGAGATTGCGTACACAGAATTTAGTGTTCATTAGCCGGCCGTATCCCCGTTTACTGATCGTTGTGTTTATATACCCCATTAACTTCCCGACGATATATTATTGCGAAGTTTCGACCCTGCACCGCTGGGACCCGACAAATGTTATCTCTAATGAGGAAATCCGAGAAATGTTGCCAACTAATTTAGCTTTCTTATCTTTTCACTTTATCCCTTGTGATGTTTAACCAGCTGTATAGTAAATCAATGAGACAGCGGTTAATTCTTTAAAAGCTTTTATTGACGCGCTTATTTAGTATATCTGTCACCGTAAAATTGTCAAAACCGTTAGTTTATAATCTTACTAGCGAGATTGTAAACTATCGAAAGATTGTGAACCGTGAAGTACTGCTTACAAATTAACGGAGTATTTTTCGTTAGATTATAAACTCTCGACGAGGAACCGTCAAATTGTGAACTGGCATGCAACGGGACGCAACTCGCGCGCTGATTGGCCGGTCTTACGATAGGTCGGTCTTACGATTGGTCGTTCTTCATCGCAATTTAAAAAAAAAGTTTGAAGTGTGTTGTGTTGAGTTGTTGACGTCTCACTGGCTGGACTGACAGGACAGCAAGTAACCTCAAATCGGAAAAGTAGATCGAATAATTCAAATATTTTATTTGCATAAATAAGTACTAGTTTAGAAAGATACAAAAAAGCCTTTGCGTGGAAAAGATGAATCAAGTCAACAAAGAGGGGAGTAAAAATTGGACGGTTGAGTACAAATACAAGGTAAGAATGAATACCAATTAATTACTTGCTTATATACTAGGTTACGTGAAGTTGATTCTTGCTTGCCATTGCCTTTATTGTCTGAATTTAATCACTGATATTTTGTCCTCAGGTTACTACAAGAGCGGAGTATAACGAGAATGTACAGGATTCAAATACCAACGCCTTTAAAGTGGACACTTCTCAAGTGCCTGGAAGACATTATTGCAGTTATAATTTTATAACTAACATTAGGTATTCTTATTGAAAACTAGTTATACCCACATACCACATATCATGCGAGACGAGACCGAGAATGGTTGTGTAACTCAAGATTTAGTAAGGTCCTGAGAAACTAGCTGAAAAGCGCATAAATTGAGGCTAGCAACCGGTGGACATCTGGCGCACGCAAAACGATTGATCAAGTGGGTACGAAGTTTTTTAATTATAATTCCGTCTTCATTTCTTACCAATGGTGTAATTCTTCACATCTAAAGAGTGTTCAGAAAGAGAAGTATCGTAGAATGTATGAGCTTTCATTTAAACCATGACACTTATTAAAACTAATCTATCATTCGTAATTAGATTCCAAAAACATAACCTCACTTGCTTACTTTTCGCTTTTATTTCTCCGAATAAGGGCAACTGATATTACTTTTTACATCAGAGGATTAAAATTACCATTATTACATTATATCTAAATATAAAAAAATAACGTATAAATACACGAAACCGGTGAAGAAGTGAGGTTATATTTTTGGAATTTAATTAGAAATCATAGTATAAAATGTTGCAGTATTTGAATGTTTTGATGTAACACTAAGGCTCAATTCACACCGGAATGGCAGTGGTCTGCAGCAGCACGACAAGCACTTCAGTGTGAAATAGTTTTAAACTTTATCCACATACTTAAAAGACCAGTATCACTTAAAAAGCTTGTGGTCACATGGTCGTGCAGCCACCTGCGTCTTGTCGGCGGTCCTGCCTCCAACTGACTGCGGCGATGCGGGTCATTTCATGTCACCACGGGTGGCTTCGCGCTCCCTGCACTTTATTTCGGCTTTAGAGAATACTAGGCGAGCGTCGGATGGCGGCACGTGGCCTGCAGAGACCCTGACGGCAGCCTGCGCTGCCGGCCGGTGCCATTCCGGTGTGAATTGAGCCTAAATACGTCAAACAGTTTGTTGGCTTGACATTGACATTACATAAGTTAATTGACTTTATAATCCCATAAACAGTCCATGAGCATTCATATAAGAAAAACCTTCGGAAATCGGCGGCGACGCATGAAGGTAATACTGCTGTTCTGCTTTTTCGTGTCACCACTGATTGTTAAGCAACATCTTTCTAGAACAAAATGGTTAAAAATAATACCCACCAGTAGGACAATGCCTTATAGTTTTTTAGATTGTGTTTCTTACATATAGCTAGGTTTAGATGAAGCCAGCACTGGCTTGTTATTGGCCTCGTATAAACGGTAAGCCAGCACTACTGGTGGAAATAGAGCACTGGCCTATTTTTGTTGCTTCATCTAAACCTACCTTATTACCTAATCATATTCTTCACTAAACAGGACAGGGACAGAAGCTAAATATTATTAAACTAGTCAAAAACATAAGTATTAGTGCCTTTAGTAAAGCCAAGTTTTATTGTTATTTTCATTCAGTATCCTTATTGTGTCCTAATAATGCCCCCATAATTGCAGAATCTAGGGATTACACTTTGTGCTGCTATAATGTCTGTTAATTCTAGTAATTTAGTGTAATTAAAGATATTTTGGCTAAAATTAGTCAAAATACCTTTACAATAAAAGGCATCAATCAGATGTAAGTATGTACCTACTAGGTTATTCAACATAATACAAATGTGTACCTAAATGAAAAAGATTACAGTGGTTCAATTTAAACTTGTTTTGTTTTATTTTATTACCAGTCTTCCTTATTCATTCATAGGCCTAAGAACGAGTACAGTAGGTAAAGGTTGATTCATGAAAGCTGATGTAACATTTGTGTCGAACGGCCAACATTTTCATAGACATTCAGCGCCGGTTGTCAATTTACCTGTAACTATCTATTTGACTAGAAATAACTTGATTTATGAAATAAATTCACAATGTTGTCTTTGCTTTAGTTCCGGTGGGTCATCAGGCCCATATCCAATAGTAAATTGTCAATATCCTAATAGGATGGTGTAGCCAACATGTCTCTTGAGGCAAAATATACACTGCTGATTTGTCATTGCAATAACTATTTTTTGTATCAGACGGTATCAAGGGCATGCCGTTTTTAATTAAAGTTAAACTACCAGTACACAAAATGCATACAATTTATTTTGTATAAAAAGTACATATAAGTATTTTCATACTTACATTTCTAAATCGAAAAGGCCCTAAAGATGATATTATATCAGCATCAGTGGCGGCGCGTCCATAGAACACGGTTCCCGCCGGCTTACCTAGTTTTCGGGCACCTGAGTAGTTTTCTTACAGCTTATGAAGACATTTTAAGCCAAATTAAGCTCCGGCTTGCCTAAGAAAATTTTTAACCACCTGCCACCGATCAGCATACATAGGTATTTGGTTAGTGCTCAAAATCAATGAGACAGACTTGATATTACTATAACCCAAGAGGTCCCAAACAAATAGCCCGCTAGCCTATTACTCGGACCATAGAAACTAGCCACATATCCATATGAAAATCTGGCCTTGGCGTTTGTGTAAGAGATTCTATAATATTATATTATTCAATATTATGGGACAATCTTACACAAACAATAAGCTTAATGAGGCTTGTGTTGTGGGTAGACTAGATGATGATAATATACATATATGTATATGAGACAGGTATATAGATAAGAACAGAAAATATCAAAAATTTAGGTACAACACAAATGTCCTTAGCAGGATCCGAAACCCGGGATCTCCTGCTTTGTAGGCAGGCTCACTAGGAGGCTATTCCTATAAGAATGTATGTATACTCATTTAAACAATGTAATAATAGTACATGGAAGTTTGTATGACTTGTTAAGTAACATATAACTGTTTTTTAATAACCTATGTCAAAGATCTGTGGTGGTTTTATAAGAAGTTTAGTCTCCGGTCAATAAGCTAGACGCTACTACATGCCGGGTTCATACTGTCTCAAAAGTGATTGATCTGAAGCCAGTTTTATAAAGCTACAAGTTACAATTTACAAGCAGAACTCTCTTTCTAACCCTATGTGTTAGAAAGAGACTTCCGCTTGTAAATTGTAACTTGTAGCTTTATAAAACTGGCCTCTGATCTAAAGTACCTTTAAGGTACAGTCAACACCTAAAATATGTATACACTTTAGAACCTTAATTATTTATTACAATGGAGTAAGGTGCAAAAGTGTACACATATTTATGGCGTTGACTGTACCTACATAGTTTCTAGTAAAACTTTATAATAGGACACAAGATAAAAAGTGGTTATATTAATTACTACTAACATTATTGACCTACTTCTTAAATACCTACATCTACAAAGGAAACCTATGCCAGTTTTGGTTATTAACTTATTAATAAAGAAAGATAAGGCATAAGGCATCTATTTAATAATACATAAGTTTATTAATAAAATTGAAACACACATTATGTTAATAAATACTTTATTTTTAGTTTCTTCCATTCTCTTCAGAGCACTGCACTTTAATTAGAAATAATTCATTGAGTTAAGCACTGCCCGCAGGGGGGCCTTAACCTTTGAGAGGCCCTTATATAGAATCTGCTCTCTTAGGCCCTTGCAGGTTTGTTGTGAGGCCTTTGCAAGCGCGAGGCCCTGGTTGAGTGCCCGGTTCGTCACCTCCAAAGGCTGCCTTGAGTACTGGGTTGATAAATCAGCTTCTTTGATTTCATCTTTATTCAATACCAAAAGTAAATTCAAACCTGAAACAAATATAAAAACACTGTATTATGTATGATTTGTAAGTTCAATATTTTGAACGTTGGTGCAGTGCCAGACATTAACTATTATGATATTTATGAATCATGTCGGAACGAGATTGGAATTCAGCACCCTATTTTAAAAGGGGAGTTCTGAAAACTAGTGGTGCCTTCTGACCATTTGGTCACCGACCAAATCGACCACTTTACTTGCTCAGGGCTCTGGAAGTAGTAACAAAGTAGCAGGATAATTCACTCACTATCATCCACCAACAATCAAGCTAACACCACTCACAAGTTGCATTATACTTGGAAAAAAATTGCTCGTAAGGCGCTAAGGATAGCCACCTTTTTGACTAGTAATACACATGTTCAGGAACGGCTAAATTAGTTGAATATTCTTATTTTCAAGCTGCCGAGCGCAAAGTTTAGTTCGCGCTCTTTCTTTAGTTTTTTTTCTGCGTGATCGTGTGCGGTGTGACAAATTGTCAAGTTTGGCATTTATGGTAGGGTTGCTATATGAAATGAATATTCTACCACAAATAAAGTTGGTAGGAATGCGTTCATACAGTGGCAACCCGTTTAACACTTACGTTTGTTATTTTGCACATGGTGCAACCCATTGCTGTTAGCAGTCGTTAAAGACCTCCGATTACCGTAACATTTTGCTTACTTTTACAGGCGGTTTGGTGCAACCGGCCCTAATTCTTCATTAGCTGCCACTTGTTCGTTAGGTCACCGCACAATAAGCTATCAATATTACACACTGAACTACGTAAATGAGCCAAAAACAAAGAACTACTCTCTCAAAGCAAGCATTAACTAGAGCTGGCACACGTGTACCCCCGTATGGGATAGATATATAGATGCCCATAATCACTTCTACAGCATAAAACAGAACAATTTACCAATCTTTTCCTTAGCCGACACAACTTTCTAGGAAAACTAACAGCTTTTCTCGTAGCAATCACAGAAATTCTTGAAGAAATCGTGCATTATATCTGTTTGTTACCCTCCACTGCTAGAAGTAACGCGTGGAGGGTAATAGAAACTATGACAAGGACCAACGATAATAGCACCTCTCTGCCGTATCTATTGAAAGTGTAATAAGACCATCCCGTTCTATCTTGGTATTATTAGTTCCGTGTCAGATCTATGGGTGGTATATCTATGACTACTCTAAAGGCCCCAGTACACAGTGGTGAAGGATGGCCCATGCTCCGCCACGCCACTGTGTACACGGGGGTAATGGTGGACAATGGCGGACGATGGCCGGCAGTTGTCGAGCGTGGCGGGCAATCGGGAAGGTGTCGGTTTTTTGGGCACACTTCAAAGGAATCGTGGCGTACCGTGGCCTGTGGCGTGTACACAGTGGCCAATGTTGACACTGACAGTTGGCAGTTTCTATGTAGCTGACGTAAATACGCTGTCAGTTTGACAGCTGGCTGTTGTATATGTATATGCATGTATATGTTTATGCACCATTGTGTAAACACCTACGTGATGGTAGCGCATTGCAAAGCATGGCGGAGCATGGCCCATCCTTCACCACTGTGTACTGGGGCCTTAAAGGCGTCAGCGCCATCTTGAGCTCAAACGATTATCCCATAAATATTTTAGGGTCACAACACACCTAGCGGAATTCCTCGCGGAATTAGCGGAAGTAGCGGAAATTTGTCTATGGCTTCTATACAAAAAATCTGCTACCATAGACAAATTTCCGCTACCATAGACAAATTTCGGCTACTTCCGCTAATTCCGCGAGGAATTCCGCTAGGTGTGTTGTGACCCTAAAATGGGGAAAAGCGGTATTACACATTGCAACCTGCAGGGCCCAATCTGTCAGGTTGGAAGGTGTAATTGAAGGTAGGGCCTGTAGGGAGCTGAAGGAGGGGTAGGAAGAGGCAGGGTACACAACAGATTGGGCCCTGCAGGTTGCAATGTGTAATACCGCTTTAAGGCAACTGTCAAAGTGACTCCGAACAACTGATAGGGCGATATCGTCGTAGGCGGACTGATAGTCGGTGGCCGCTGGCCGCCTTTAGAGTCTGTCCGGAAAGAGAAGTGTCGTAGAATGTATGCGCTCCCATATAAAGCACGACTCTTCTCTTTCCGAACAAACTCTAGAGCATTTGCATTATTTGCAATAGGTTTGCAGAGCTATTTAGAGATTCCGGATTTCAAGTAGGTTTAAAAGAGGCTGTAACTCTTTATGAATAAGGCTGTGTGAGATCAAGTGTTTATTTATTATTTAGTACCTAACCTAACTACACTTAAGTAAACGCTCAAGTAATTAGGTAATTACTGTAAAAAAAATACTTGCATCAAAAACTTTTTGGGAGTAGGTACAGTCGCCATCAATTATATCGGAGGGGCCAAGGTATTCAAAAATATCTGAACATGCACTTGACCGCCTTGACAATAGAGGCGATGTTCAGATATTTGTGACCACCTTGACCGCTCTGATATATCTCATGGCGACTGTAATATGGCTTCTTATAGGGACGCAGCTATGCGTTAGAGCGAGCTAACGATATTGCAATCTCGTTCCGTCGTATAGCTGCGTCCCTATGATGGCCCATCATGTAGTGCCAGCCATAGAGATGTCTAGTAAATTCGAAACAGATTTGAATGAAATGAAACCTAGAAAAACATGAAAAAATGAAATTTGAATCTTAGGTACAGTTGAGATCAAAGAGTTGATTTGCTTATAACACTCTTGTACAGTCGCCATCAAATATATTGGTGCGGCCAAGGTACCCAAAAATATCTGAACATGCACTTTATCGTGTTGACAATAGAGGCGTTGTTCAGATATTTGTGACCACCTTGGCCGCTACGATATATCTGATGGCGACTGTACATCACAAAGGAGTTGTGGGCCATGGGGTTGTAAGGCTAACATAACACCAGTGGCGTAGCTATGGGTGTCACCCGGTGCGGATAACTATTAGTGTCACCTCAAACATCAATGACGGGGGGTGCTACCGCTGCTGCCGATTTAAAACGCGGTTGTTGAAAGCCACCTGAGCCCGCATGGGTGTCACCCCTGAGTGGGTGACACCCGGTGCGGCCCGCCCCCTCCGACCCCCGCCCCCTCCCCTAGCTACGCCACTGCATAACACTTTGACTTTTATGCTCACCATAACGCTCTACAACACTACATGGGAGCTTTTCATTAGGGAATTTGAAAAACATAATATTTGACCCTGTAATATAAAAGTAATAAAAAATATACTTATGAAAAAATGCACCAATAAAAATGTTCACTTATTGTTACATGTTAAAGAGCTGTGGCACCTGGAGTTACAAAGAACCTTTGCTTTCTTGCATTTACACTTATTTGAAACGCATTGTCCATTCTTCACTTTTTTACAATTGCATTGTTTCATTCCTTGCCCGCCAAATGATGAAGACATTGATGCTATAGTTCTCAATGGTAATGTGACCTGAAAAAAATGGCCAAGTGTGAGTCGGACTCGCGCACGTTGGGTTCCGTACCATTATCTATAACGGCAAAAAAATCATATCTGTTGTATGGGAGCTCCTTTATTAATTTTATTCTTTTTTTGTTTAGTATTTGTTATACGGCAACAGAAATACATCATCAGTGAAAATTCCAACTTCCTAACTAATACCATAGTTAATATGGTTCATGAGATACAGCCTGGTGACAGATGGAAAGACGGATGGATGGACGTGCAACGGAGTCTTAGTAATAGGGTCCTGTTTTTACTCTTTGGGTACTTAAATAGCTAAGCTAGTACTAAATAAATGTTGTTAAGAAGTCTTTTGAAGGGGGATTAAAAAATAAATTAATACTGACCTCTGGAATGTTGCTGAGAAGTTCAACATTTGGAGATAAAAGAACAGCATTTCGAGGTACCCAGTCTTTGATTATACCATAAGCTGTGCCAACTTGATATAATTCGTTTTTTTTCTTTAAAACTTTTCCAATTAGATTTTTACCATCCAATGGTCCTCTGTCAACCTTTGGGACTTCAACTAATACAGTTGAACCAACGCTGATATCTTTAAATTTCTTAGAGGATGTGGCTAACATTTTATCTGCCGCTCTCTTTAAATTTATGTGTGATTGTGTTCTTTCTTGTACAATGCTACGTTCATTCACACACAAATTGCAAAGCAATTGCGATCCATAACCCTCATTTTCCTCAGATACAAGTCCACATATGGCATGAACAATTTTTTTGCATTTTATACAAGTATGAGCTCCAGACGATTCTTTGTTGCATATGTTACATACAAAGGAATTTATTTCTTCAATACCTTCATTAGAAAATACACTATGTGCAATGGTTTGTTCAACCATATGTTCTTCTTCATCAATATGTTCATTTAATTCCCCTTGTATTGGGATAACAATGTTCATTCCTGAATTTGCAGTATTTATATGATCACTATCTAAATATATTTCTTCCTCCTCATTATGAATAATAACATCTGCAACTACAGTTAAATTCTCATGCAAATCAGGAAGCACTTCAGGACTGTTCGCAATGTTCATTTGTTCTAAGAAAATTATTTCATGTCTCGCTGTAGTTGTTTCTTCTTCTTCAATCTTCTTAGTGTCCGTTTTGGAAATCTTTATTGTATTTAAGTTTTCCTGTTCTTCCTCTTCTTGAAGGTTTTCTGAATTTTGTTCTTTATTGTTATTAATCTCTTCAAAGAAATTCTCAATATCTTCTTCGTTTTCTAATTGGGATATTATATTTTTAGATAAGTAAGTGGATGACAGTCCGAGTTTTGGGTCCTCACCAAACAAGGCTTTATATGGCGTTCTACCTATGGTTGAGTGGTAAGATGAATTTTTCTGGAACTGAACAAAATAGCATCCAATTGACCAATTTGTAGATTTATTATCTGTCATCCAGGCTCGAATCATATTTTTTACATCTTGATTTGAACGTTCTATACTGCCTTGGCTTTGAGGATATCTAGGTCTTCCATTTACTATTTTGCAAGCAGGCCATAAACTGACTATTTCTTTTAGAACAGATGCCGTAAATTCGCGTCCATTGTCGCTTTGGAGAATATGTGGACAGCCAACTTCCAAAAATATTTTTAGGATTTCAATAGCCACTTCTTTAGCCTGTTTGCTTTTTAATGGTCGCAAAAAACAAAATTTTGTTAAGTGATCCTGATATTGTAGCAACCATTTGTAATCTTGATCTGGCGATGTTTGGAAGTCTACGAGGTCCATCTGACCCCTTCTGTTGAAATCGTCAGATATTAACGGTTTAACGACAATCCCTTTTTTTGGAAAGTTTTTCTTTGACATGCATGTTTTGCATAAGTCGAGGAATATTGTTACGGCAAATATAGGTACACTATATTTAGATTTCAATGCGTGGATAATTTTGTCCCGTCGTCCATGTCCAGTCGCAATATGAGCGTCGAGTATTACTTGGTAATACTCTTCGCTGGGTATGATTTGTACTATTGCATCAGAGATATGTTTTCTTTTATTTATCAAAACTTTCTGATTGCCGATATTCATTATGTCGTATTTCTTTGCATGATGGTAATGTTTATTTGTTGGCCGTTTACCTTGCGATTTGACGACATTATACTCGTCTAACAATTTGATTACACTTTGAATTCTTTCATTGGTCCATTCTAATTTTTTACTATTTTCACTATGTCCACTGTAATAGTTTTGTAACTGTATGGAAAATTCTGCCTGATTGACAATATCTTGTATTTCAAAGTTTTGTTGATGGACAAGTTCAATATCCGACATGGTACCTAAATATTATCAACACTTATTTATCATTCAAACGACACTTCTTTGTAAATTCACGGATTCATTTTTGTTCTACTACAATATTAGCTAAGTAATTCGAACGTTTTAACTTATTTCTAACGCGGAATCAATTATAATCATTAATCACCAAAACACTTGTTTGTTTACATACGACGACCACCACCGAATATGATCGAATTGATAGCCAAACAAATATGGCGGCGTGGGCGGGAGGTGCATGACCTTCAATCAACCAATCAGCGCGCAAGTTGCGTTCCGTTGGATGCCAGTTCACAATTTGACGATTCCTCATCGATAGTTTATAATCTAACGAAAAATAAACCGTTAAATTGTCAGCACCGTGTTACGGTTCACAATCTTTTGATAGTTTACAATCTCGCTAGTTAGATTATAAACTAACGATATTCACAATCCTACGGTGACATATCCAGCGTCTACGAAGGATTTCCACTACAAGGGTAGAATAACTATTCTGTTACGAGCTACGGCGTAGTGCATGTCTCTGCGCAATACTTTAACTTTATTATGAAACAATACCATCGTTTAATTTATACTATTGCGTATTGCATACCTTTGATATCTATATTTTATATTAAAGTGTAATCGTAAAGAACAATATGTTTAATAAATAAATTATCTGTGAGAACAGATATTAATTTACTCACTGGCGTTGATATAAGTATATGCTAACTTTACGCTCGTCAAATCTAAAAATGCGTGGAACATATAGACGGAGCAAAGCACTAACCACAATTGACAGACTGTCCTGATTAACGTCACTAAGAAAATAACATTGTAGCGAACCCTTAAGGCTGCGTTTCCACCAGAGATGAGCGGATGCGTTGCGAGAAATGTTTTTGCTAAGGACCAATCCTAGAGCTGCGTTGTTCGAGGATAAACAAATTAAGTGATTTTATTGGTTTTCAAAAACACATTACTCGCAACACATCCTCGCTCATCTCTGGTGGAACCGCAGCCTTAACGGAGACAAAGACAAACGGTTAGGACAATGACAACCGACCCTTGTTTTAACGGACATGTCAACGTAGTATATGTTACTGATATTATCTATTTATCTGACGGCAAGGATGATTTAATATTTAGACTGGAATATCTGAACGAAATTTCGTTATTTAAGCAAACGGACTTGCGCCAGCCATCTATTGCATCACTAACGCAACAAGTCTCGGCTCCAGTTCCATACAATTTTCATGATTGACTCTGTCATAAATCCGCTTCCGTTCAATAGCACTGTGGTAAATGAAGTCAAAACCAGAGATAGCGATTGTAACATGTACTTAGATGTTGTTCAGACATCATTTTGTCTTTGTCTGACTGTAATAAATCGTAATGAAACGAAAGTTTTCAGACACAATATAAAATTTCATATTAAAAATATTACTAAGTATACTTCTTTCTATTAATAAAGTGATCATTTAACATTGCGATTAGGCTCCAACCGCCGATAGCGTCAACGGTGCGGGTGGTGTCGGTGGGGGCGTCAAGCCCGGGCACGGGCGCGCGACTGCTGCAACTGGCACCTTCAGGGCAACATCTGGTGCTGGCGCCCACCACCGGCGACCCGCAGCTGTGGCACGTCATGTCCAACTCTAAAGTGCATACGTTTAAAGGTTAGTTTTGCTTGTACAGTTTAAGTGTTAGAAATAGGTGTGTGCGGATTCGGGTTGGATTTTGCTAAAATATAACGTCATATTGCACTCCTTCATATTATAAAGATTCAGAATTAAATTTGAGAATTATATTCCTCTTGAGTGGCAAAAATGTGCATTATTTCTGTTATGCTAGTTATGCTCGTGCTCTACATATTTCATTTTTTTGTTTGAATGTGTGACAATAAGTTTGTGTATTAAATGTCTAATTTTAGGAATTTAGCATGTTATTGCATACGAAAATAACATCTGCCCGCATATGCGATTCCAATTATGATTCGACTAAACCAGAATAATATGGCGTGTTTTCAGTAATAATATTGAACATTGCAAGCACTGTTTGATTATTCAGATTCAACTAATTTCATTGAAGTGTGGTTTCGTATATACCAAGTTCGATATTTAGTATGCAAATATTATGAAGTTGCACTATTGTCATCGTGTAGATTTAACCACCCACATGCCAAAGCCGCGGTAGGCATTGAACTTCTATAATACAGATACAGATAACATTCCCTCGGTTCTCTTCGGCAAAAGGGGTGGTATAAGAACCTCTTATTTTTCCCACATTTGAGTGCTTGCTGTATCATATAAGTTCAATGGTGGCAGATACGGTTTGATCCAGTACACAGACTACACGAAAAGCACATTATGAAGCGTTTAACAGAAGCGCGAAGTCAACCAACACACATATTTTCATGTAAAATGGTACAACCTTAGCAGTCCAACTAAATAACATCATATACCATTTCAATCTATAGGCAATAGTCCATACCTAATTTATGCGAGTACCAGTTAGTACCTAAACGTGGACGCAACTGAAACAAGTAGGCATGTGTGAAGTATCTACGAGTTATCTTATTATATTTATGCCCTATTTAGTAGATCCAAAAAATAAATGGTACCTATATATGGATAAGGAATTATATGATTGTATCTATACTTAAGGCTAGCCACAGAAACGTTATAACTGTTAGCAATCACCTGCGTGCGTAGGAATCGATCAGAGTTTTACGGCTCAGCTGGATTGGCGTTTAACGCCCGTACCCTTATGACCCCGCTATCACTTATTTACTAACCCGGGGATACTAAAACTGATTCTTTATGAAGGGTTTACGATATAATTTTTCCTATCTCCTGATTACATTCGGGTGGCCGGTGAAGCTGAATTAAATAAATGATGGGCTTACCTCCCTCAATCCTTATCTGGACGGGTACGTATGTTATGATACTGGATAAATTTTAAGCGGTTTTTTTTAAGGTTTATACTATAGTTCGTTAAGCGGAATGAATTTAAATTTTAAAATATTATACAAATAGAATAGCCCATGAGTAGGTATAGACATAGATTATAGCTGGTCTGCTTAAATTTTTATTTCGCAGAAAAAATAAATGTTAGATTCACGTGGTTATTATGGTTTGTTATGAAGTAGAATCGGACTTGCAAATAGTTTGCCAAATATTAACCAGTTTTCTAATTTTTTTATTAACAATCAGCTGTCATTTATAGTATTTCTGTAATGTCAATTGTTTGTAGTGCACAGTGCCTTGGTTGTATAACTGTAATGCTGTGTAACTTATTTGAATAATAAAATAAATAAATAAATAAAATATGGCTCCAATTGAGAATTAATAATAATTTACAGTTTTAATTAATTTCATTTGTCAAAGATTTGTTTGGTAAATACAATAAATATATCATTATTATGTGACAAATTAAAAAAAGATATGGAGATATTATATTCATAACTTTATCTTTTGGAGTACCCTAATTTAAGAGATCTGTAATTAGGTACCTACAGTAAGTAATGAATGCCACATACATAGAATAAACGGCCGTTTAGAAATAACTTCTATACTGCTCTTTTAATAACTTCTCAACTGATTGATGACAGGACGGCGCCCCAAAAATCGATGCTCCATTTTTTATTGCCCCGTTGAAGCGTATTTTATTTATTAGGTAATGGTTTTTTGATCAACAATGGATCTTTGAAAAATGAAACAATAGCCCTGTGACAACAGTCATCGCTCATATTTTAATGAAAGTCCTATTGAAAAGGAAAACGCGACACCGCTTTCATTACTTAGAGCCTTTTGGAACTCTTTTGAGTCCGACAAAATGTCAACTTAGGCTCTTGCCTTGCCGCGTCTTTAGTTAATTTAGCGCCAGAGTTTGATACAGGATTTGTGTACAGTATTAACACTTATTAATTTATATTACATCTTTAAGGCAAGACCAAACCATAATTAATTAATAAACAGACAACTCGTATAAATACAGTAGGTAATTAAGTTCATTTTGTTTACTCCGGAAATGTGGGCACGTGGGCAATTTACGTATGATATGGAGTAGCGCTGAGTTTTAAGTACTCATATTAATAATAATAAAATATATTTTATTTCAATCTTAGAGACTATCAACGGCCAAAAAGTCTTCGACTATAATACAATACTATATTTTTTAGGAAAATAAATATATTAGTGGTACAGATGGACCTTATGTAATCAAGTTTTTCAGTACGCTACATATATACATTTCCACAGTCGACTGAACTAAGTAGTACAGTTTCGGATTACCCGGAACACCTTCATAGAAACAGCATTAAGATTCCAGCAGTGGATCCACTACGCATGATTTATGTTTCCATCGCGATCCTGATGTTGATTAATGGTCCCGCCAACATCGAGGTTGGATTAGTTTTAGCTTGATTGCTGAATTCCACCAAATACCAGGAACTGACATGATCTTGATGTAATATGTTTCTACACATTTAATTAATGAACCCCTCCCCCCTCCCTACGCGTTTACTAAGCCTAAGTTGTCTGTTCTGCCATGTATCTGTAATGGCGCCCACCCACTATAAGTCGATATCGGCCTGTCAGTTGTTCGGAACTGTAAATTTTTTATTCTAACTGACAGGCCGATATTGTCCGGCGGACTGATCGTGGGTGCCCGCCCTAAGATAGGTAGGTAATTTTTTTTACCAAGGTGATGTTTTTATTTCCATTATATCAAGATATATAAAGAGTCAACCAAATCAAAATAAGTAC
The DNA here is from genome assembly GCA_911728535.1 of Pammene fasciana. Lineage (NCBI taxonomy): Eukaryota > Metazoa > Arthropoda > Insecta > Lepidoptera > Tortricidae > Pammene > Pammene fasciana. Next base: position 9,631,615 of record OU452279.1, read on the forward strand.
TATAATAAATGTAAACAAAAAAAGAACCGACTTCACATAGCCTCCACGTTTTCAAAAGCAAAGCAAGCCCGAGCCACTGCAAAAAATACTGGAATCACTATTCGCTATGTGCGAAGTGCATGGTGGGGGTAACGAGAACGATCGCAGTGCTCAATGTGACAAGAAATGAAACTGCGAATCCCCTGTCTGTTGTCAAAATAGTGAATCAGCCAGTTACATTTCATATAAGCAAGGAATACAACCTATTTATAAAAAAAGGAAAAAAAGAGATTGACCACCTGGCCAAGAGATGGCGCCACAATCATGCACACAGCGAATAGGTGTGCCTAACATTTGAAGATTTTGAAGTACTCCTGCGACCAACTTTTTTTCAAACAAAAATAATATTCCAAATCGACTCAGCCGTCTTCTAATAAAAAGACGAAACGAACGAAAAAAAACAAAGATCTCGACGAATTGAGAACTTCTTCGAAATCTTGAAGTGGGCTGAAGAAAGTGTTTATCGTAGAAAAACTCTAAAGTTCTCTAATGTTCTTTTAAAGTAGTGTTACACTTCGTGCTAAATAGGAAAAATATGGCGTTAAATACGATGTTATTTGATAGAAACTTTTTACTTACAGTACCTTACCTGTGTTAGGTATGTTGTTGGACTCCCTCGTAGATCCAAATCACGGATTACCATTTTTGCCTCCTAATTAATATTTATGCAGATTAAAGCAGAGTTGGTGTAAAGTTTTCCATATTCAACACAGAGGAGGAATTACAGAAGGGAATTCTAATTGTGGGGATAGATGGATTTCGTACCTAGTTTGCAGTTGTATTGTAAGGTGGAACTTTGATTAAGTTAGTTTCCGTTCAACCTCCAACGATTTGCGCAGCGAAGGCGCAATTTAATTCGAAGATGAACTTTTGTTGTGAAATTGTCTGCGGCACCGGATGTCCTAGGGCTGTTCCCAGAAAGGGGTTATTAGTCACTACATTTACTTGCTACTTACTTGATAATGAATGAATAGAATGGAAAAAGACTGGATGCAAAATCTTTTTCTATTCACAGAAGCGAAAATTAATAAAAACTTTGCGGTAACTGGGAGTAAATTCCAAAAGGGTAGATAAAGTGATAAGTAGTACAGTCGCCATCAAATATATCCGAGCGGCCACGGTAGGTACTTAAAAATATCTGAACAAGAACCTTATCGCCTTGACAATAAAGGTGTTGTTCAGTTCATATTTGTGACCATCTTGGCCGCTCCGATATATCTGATGGCGACTGTACCTAATGCGTAACACACAAAAAACAGCAAGTCAAATAACGATTCCTTCGTCGTGTGTTCATTGTTGTTAGGTATTTATGCTATTTTATTTGAATGTATAATCGCCATCAAATGTATCGGAGCGGCGAAGGTACTCAAAAATATCTGAACATGCACTTTATCGCCTTGACAATAGAAGCGGTTTCCAGATATATGTGACTACCTTGGCCGCTCCGATATATCTGACGGCGGCTGTAAAACAAAAAGCTTGGGGCACAGTCTTATATAATTCAATAAAATGGGCTTGTTGTTGTTCTTATTACTATAATTAAATTTAATGTAAGAATAATACAAGCTATTCCGAGAGATCTCCATTCCGACACAAGAGCTGCATCAATCGAGATATAGATGCAATTAATGTGAGTGGATCCGTATTGCTAATTGGATTTCCTCGTATTTTCTAGTTATTGTTTTCCGATAGACCCCTTTCGATAGACCCCTTTTGTTAAAGTTCAGTCAGCATCAAAATACGCATATAGGTACACAATAATAACGCAATTAGTTTGTTTATTTTGTTATTTTGTCATAGTTTATTTTCTTTTTTATTAATGTGGATTATACGATATTTAAAGTATACAACAACTTATTATATTTTTCGTTACCAATGAAATGTATCCTATACCGTACCTTACATATAAATTTTATACTGTCTAATAGTGTTTTTAACATCGTTACCTAACAAACACTTCGCTCTATCTCCAGCGTCTAATCATTGAATCAATAGGTAAACGTATCTTAAATATACCAAAATTACATACATACTATTTGATACATCTCAACTTAATAAAACATGTTAATAATCTTAAAAACTAACTAGTATCTATTTAATTAGTTAGATAAACAGTAGGTATTATATAATATCAATCACAAAATAATTACATAAGGTACTTTAGTTACTAGAAAGTGAATTCTGTCATAATTTAACCATTAATTGTAGTGATTTCAAGTTGAGAAACTAATCGTTATTATTATAAACTGTAAAATAATTTCTATTCGCGTTTTTATGAATTTACATTATATCTATACACAGCTTTAAATTTACATTTTCAATTCAATTTAATTAGCGATTACCTAACTAGTAGTGCTTCCATGAATCATATTTTGAGCAAGTGACAAATTCAGACGCCGCCGGGTCCGTTAAGAAATTAATTTTAATCAAGAAAAGTAATATTTCCATTAAGTATACATTATACCCATCGTTATAAGTAAACACTGGAATGATAAACCATTCACGTTAATTTAATATATTTCATCAATTGATATGTCTGGAAACGCAAACATTTTCAATACGTAGGTAAAGTAGGAAAATGAGACCATATGTATAATAATAACGGATAACATGGTATAGAAAATTCCATCTGAAGTAACCTGTTTTCATTTTCCGTGACTGTTTTATAACCTACAATAAAACACCTTATTGGTATAAAAAAGCATTATAATTAAAAATAGTTAAGTTTGTAAGAAGTTATTGACCTAAGAATCTAAGTAGTTCCAAACGTGTATATAGTAAACATACCTACATAATTACATCAAACGTAAAAATTAAAGAGATCAAAAAATTCTAACACTAAAAACAAGAAATTCATACGACATATTAACACGATCCATCATGGCGACGTTTCATTAGACGTTAGGTGAAATAATGAATATGTATGAGGGCAATTTTCCAGGTCACTCGGGCAGGATCCTTTGCATGTGCGTCACGAGGGAGTCGCAGTACCTACTCACTGGTTCGGAAGACACCAGCGTCATCGTTTGGGACCTGCATACACTGGCGGTGAAGGCCAAAATGACGTACGTATGGACGGTTTTATAGTTGATATTGGAGCTGCTAAAAGTGCCAACTCACTAATATGGCATTATAAATGTTACTTTTACAATAAATACATTTTATATTCAAATATAATGATAATAAAAGGACAGCACTTCATTGTAAAGGTGCTCTTTCGGCGCTAACGCATCTAAACTCGTCAGAGATGGAACTCATTTAAAGATTTACCGTCAATCTTTTTTTAAACAACATTTAAATTATTAATAATACATATTTCGATCGAAAAAAACGCTGCTTTTCATTATTTTATTAGTTAATATAGAAGCAAATATGTGTATGATTCGGATGAGTTACAAAATTACGACGCTGACTTATTATAATTTGTCAATGTAGTTTTTGTCATTTTCAAAATAAAATATAGAGTAACTATTATAAAGTATTTTATCACTCAAGAGGTGACAGTTATTGTTAATATTAATTTAAAAAAAAATCAAATAAATACCTGGGTAATTAATTGACATTTATTTAAACTTGCCCTTTGTTACATAAAATCGTTTTTGAAGCAGAATAAATATTGCTTCAATGAAATCAGAATTAATCAATGGAACTCGCAATAAGGGTTTTGGTATTCATATCACGTTGTCCACGTTAAAATATTATTGCCACCGTTATAATCAAATAACCGCTAAAACAAACATGTTACTAAATGATGTCAAATGTTTAGCTAACGGTCCGTTAATAATAGTACTTAAAATACTTAGATTACCGATGTCCAACCGGCCAGTACCCCGCGATGACCATATTTTTTTTAATTGATTAAATGGCTGCCGTTCTTGAACCCACCAACGGAGAGGGAGCTAACCTTCACGAGGCTCACAAGATATCGCCTGGGACGCGATGATTGACGAAATATTTTCTATATCCTCTAACTATAATTTAGCTATTGTAACTATATCCAATTTCTATTTTTCAATATTTCGCATTAATAGTTTTCCTAATATATCAAGCCTAATAAATAAAATTTTGCAAACGTATACGTACTTAGCTAAGTAGGTACATACTGTGCAAGTTTTTTGGGTCATAACATCGACGTTGTGTTCCTAAATGTCTCGAGTTCCGTAATTAAAGATGCCCATTACTTACAGGACATTACTGCTGCTAACACTCAAGCATTAGCGCAACGCTAATTGTTCACAACTGTTTTACACTATTTTGGTTTACGTCATTAACTACCGTTTAGGTCACGATTGGAACATTGATGACATCTAACGTGACAATTAACGAAGCTTCCCCTTTCAACTCGTCATTTAGTCGTAGTACGTTACGTTTTATGTGGCTCTATTTTAAGACTCGCTGTATAGTAATGAAGATTATTTATTAAAATACAAAGTATAGTTGAGTTACCGTTTTGACGTTTGCTTGCTTCGACGCAGGGAACACATAGCACCTGTGCTGTGCGTGGCAGCCGTCGTGAATCGCTCGCTGGTGATCAGCGGCGGAGAGGACTCGGCTGTCATTGTGGCGTCGCTGGTTGATGGCTCGCTTGTAAGTGTATACAAAATGAGGGTTTCCTGAATCGATATTTCACTAGGTGGCAGCACCGCGGCGAGAGGTCCAGATGTCATAATCCACCAATCATGTTTAAACTTTTTTTTATTGGTTGATTTTGACAACTGATGTCAAAAAGACCCCTCGTCACAGTGCCGCCACTAGATTCCTGGAAACCCTCATTCAATGATCTAGATCAATCATTTTAAAGTTTTTTGGAACAACGATTACACTTTTGACATTAATAACGACTAACAACACTCATTAAGTCATTAGTTAACAGATTTAATACAACAGATGAAATCGGTGTTATTACTACTAATTATGCGTATGTACTTATGTAGTAGTATTTATACCGACTTCATCCGTCGTGACGTATTCCAATTATAACTCGTATTTTGTTAAATATATATATGGGTGGGTAGTTCGGTAGCAGTATCATTTAATTTTATCCCACCTTTACCTAATAATTCCTTTTTACTCACGTTTACTTCATTTTGAGCTGTAAAAGGAAAAATGCGAATACCGTATTCAGCAAAAAATAAAAGCCAAACCAATTCCAATGAAAACACGACTTAATACGGCTATGACAAAGCAAATCCCATTTTTGCTGACCTGTGCTCTGTGGACTGGTTTCAATTTAGGTACTACACTTTGCGCTTTCACAAAATCCAGCTGAAAACGTGAGTACTGGTTAAAATTAAGGGAGAACAGCCTTTGTGATTTACTTTCTATTTATACTAATAATTGTTTATTTGTTCTTTGTTGAGAAGTTTAATTCAAATAACTTTTGGATTATGCTAATAAAGCCCGCATTCTAAAGTACAAGATAATCGCATTTAAACAAAGAGTCTATGTGCTGCAAACGGCTAACTTTGCAATTGACTCTTTATTTTGAAATAAGTCTGTAGGTACCGATTGTTGTCCTACAACTTATTCATATTATTTCTCGCGATAAGTTCAAATATAACACAAACACTTTAATATTTTAGCCTACTTATGATGTAACATACATTCCTAATGTAAGGTACCTACTAAATTGCGGGTATTACACAAATTTTCTCCAAAATTTGTGGCAGGAAATTTCAGAAAAATACCTGGAAAATACCGTATTTCATTCAGTGTTTTATATTATCTTATTTTGGTGATTTTAATGTAAAAATATGTAAGTAGGTACATACTAAATAAATGATTTCCATGATCTAGGTAACAAAACTTGACCACCACCGCGGCTCCGTGACGGGCGTTAAAGTTCTCCAAGACGGCGAGATCGTGGTGACGTGCTCGCAGGACGGGACGGTGTGCACGTGGAATGTGGACAACTTCACGCTGCTCAGCACCGTCACGGCCGGCGTGCCCGTGCACGCCATGGAGATCACGGACGACAACGTGTTCCTCGTCACGCTGCAGGGAGAGAATGAACTGCATGTCCGGACGTTCATTACTGGGACGTACTTGCATATGTTGAAGAGGCATAAAACTAAGGTTAGTTTTATTTCATAATTTATCTAGAATATATGACAGATACTTTACTTTTGTTAGGTATTTGGTTTTGTTAAGCCTTCTTATTAGGAACCGGATTAAATGTTTGCTCGTCGACTTAGAATTATCGCATCAGACATTCTATATGAAGAGATGTACTTTAAGCAATTTAAGAATGAGGATAATCCTCTTATACAGGAAAGTAGAAAAATGCTCGCTCAATTTATAATTCTTGTTCCGCTGTGTAATCGCTGCACGGGCGGTAAAATAATTGTTTCATCTCGCGCACTGCGGCTTATTTCATTAAATTGCAAACCTGCTTTTGTGAGCCCAAAATGCTTTGTTTGAAATTTCAGCTTGGAATGATTGCTGAAATATCATTCTTCCTTTATTAGTTAACAAATTGCAGCGCATAAAAGTCATTAAAAAATTTGTGGAATTTAATTAATTTACAGAATGTTTTTAGATATGCAAGAATATTTTGATATAGATCGAAAATTTGCTAAAATGTATCTAACTTAATATTTCAAATACCCGTCTCCAATTTGAAGAGAAGTCAATAATTTACTCCAATTATTATATTTTAACTGGTTTAAAATAAATAATAACTGACACAAGATTCATTTATTATTGACATTTTAGCTTCAAACTGTGGCTTACACTAAGTGCTACGAATTTAAAAACAAGTAAAATTACATTACTTGTTTTTGTTAAACTAATGTTTGTTCAAACCGTAAAAATATCGACTGTACTATGTATAGAAATGGTTGAGTAGCAAGGAATTAAGGCAAGACTTTTATTTAATTATTAATTTTGAACGCAACACACCATACTACCTATACTTAATGTAACGCGGAGTGGGCCACGCCTTACAATAGGTATACTTATACTTACCTAGTATCAATATTCTCAAGACTAACCCCGTGATTAGGTTAGTTTAATACTTACCTAGAGAACGAACAAAGGCTCGTCCCTAACTTTGACTAGAAACACTATCCAGCAAATTACCCCTTAACTAACCACAACCCGTTATTCTCCATACTGGCAGGACAAACTTTAGTTTTAAATGCATCTAAAGTCACATTAATTTACCGTCCGTAGTGACCAGATAGCGCAACACTTTATGACAATTTCCAACTAAAATGTTGCTTATTCTGGTTAATAAATAGCCCGGTCGAGTTTCTTTAGTTACATTGTTCTTATTTATTATTTACAAAACTATCAAGCCTTTACGATTCATGATATAACGACAGTATGCATAGCAGATCATTAAGGTGCTTGTCTTTTATTTTTTAAAGTGCAAAGTAATTTAGTTAATATATTAAAGTAATTAATGGGTCTATAGCACTGATTAATCTTACAAGTACAGTCAGCAGCAGAAGTACCTAAGCTGGTAAGGGTGTTCAAAATGACTTACACACGCTCTTATTCCCTTGACAATAAAGTCGTGTCCAGCTCATTTTGAACACCCTACCCGCTTAGCTACTATTGCTGCTGACTGTACTATGTGGTTATTTCAAAATCATTAAATATCGGGCAAGGTTTTAATCAAAAGGGTATATCAATTCAACCAAACTCCCAACTCTTCAGTGCGGCTTAAAGGGCGAACGATCTACCGCTATAGGGTTGTACCGCGTATCTCTAACTTCTCCGGGCGAGGTAATTGAGGGTCTGTAAATTGCTTTAGCCCTTAGTTATTCTCGACTAGTGGAAATAAAATACAGCTGATTTGTAGTAAGTGGCTCTCGAGCGCTGCCTTATTGCATTACCGACAACGTCGTGCTAACTACCCACGTTTAGAGAGCTATCCGTCTTTGGAGAACGTGTGAAGTTCTGTTTCACCTTTTTGTTTTAGGGTTACGATTATTTTCTTAATAAATATTGAGTATCTGGGTGTATTTGTGCGTTTATTTTGTCACATTTAGTAACCTGTTTAATGTTAGTGTCAATATATGCCGTATAGAGGTACCATAAAGATAATTTTAGTAATGAATATCATAGCAATTCTTTACTGAATCAACGAACTATCTAAGCCTAAATGCGATAAAATCACTAGTTATCAGCTGTGCAATTAAAGGTACAGTGAGCCATAAAAGTTAATGTTAAAAAAGTTTTCAAAACTTTTTTATGACACCTTGTGTACATTTAATTTATTTCGTTTCACAAAATAGCTAAAGTGTTTCTGCGTGGCACACGATTCGTCGCGGGCGGCGGTGGGCTGCTCAGACCAGCGCATCTACGTGTACAGTTTGCACACGGCGCAACTCTTACGCACGCTCGCCGTGGCCCACGATCTCTCCGCGCTGGCGGTGGCTGACAGAGACCACTTTCTTTTAGCTGCCGGTAAGACATTAACGTTATGCATGACTCTTCGGAAGCGGCGGTGAGCTGCTCGGACCAGCGCAATTATGTGCACAGAGCACACGGTGTGTGCACACGGCGCAACTCCTGCGAACGCTCACCGTGGCGGTGGCTGATAGGGACCACTTCCTCTTGGCTACCAGCGTAAGACGTGATTTATCTAACATGTGAGATCTCTGTATTCGCTGTGTGCATGAGTGTGGCGCCATCTCTTGAGCAGGGGGTTAAAAGGTTTTTTTTCTTTTTTATTAATGGCATATACTCCTTGCTTATATGAAATGTTACTGGCTGATTCACTATTTTGACAGTTGACCCTATAGGTGATCAAATATTCTGAAATGTGATATTGACAATGATCGTTCTCGTTACCCCCACTATGCACTTCGCACATAGCGACATTCATTCGACGTCAGACATTTTACCGACCGCACTGACCAAAACGCTGTTTTTATGTTCAAGTAAATGGGTCTAATTACGCACGGCGAATGCGCTGGGAGATGTGGATTATAATCGGTACCTTTATAATCTGTTCTACATTCTAAATGTCTTCCTTTTGGTAAAAAGGCGGCTTATGTGCGTCATTATGACTCGGCAAACGACTTTTGTTATTGATGTACGGAGCTAATAAAATCTATTTATAATACTACAAATAAATATTAATCAATCAGTGAGATATAGTATTTATCTAATAAAGATCAAAAAATTGAAAGATTGCGTTATCGACAAAATGTGATGCAACATTTCATAGACATTTCAAATCTCTCTCATTTGCTTGCAGAAAAATCTATAACTTAGGTATCTAATACGTTTCTTATTTGCAGGGGGGAACAGAGTGACGATATACTCATTTCATACAGAAGATAATTTAACTAATTTTCGCCCGACAAAACAACTGAAAAGACGACAGACGAAATCGAAAACTAACATCAGCTTGTTACAAGTAAGTTTTAAATATTCCTTTATAATAAACTCATAAATACGGCTCATGGCTTTTGAAGTTTAGTTCTGCCCACCAACCAAATTATTTTGTAAACACTAAAAGTTTTCTCGAGGGACAGGTACAGGAAGGGGAGGGGTACAGAATAAGATATTTCTAAAAAGGATTGTACTCTTTAGACACTCATGCATCGCACATGACCGCGCATGACCGCACATGTCGCTTCTACAGTTTTCAAATGTCCACAGACTATGGAAACCGCTTCCCATTAGGCGCGGTGCAACGGGTGCATGCATGTTGGTATTTAGGAGCTTATTTACATCAACTAGTCCTTAACTTTTAAGATAAGTATTTAATAGTATTTTATGCAATAGTTGTATAAGAGGGTTCAAAAAAGGTGAGTGGCGTGTGTAACAATTTGAGGCGAAGCCGAAACTGTTAATAAAGACGCCATGAGCCTTTTTTGAACTACTTATACAACGTTGCATACATTACTTTTTCTACGACTAAGGGTTTAAATAAAATACAAAATTAAACGCAGTTTGCTTTAAGAAAGAGCGAGAAATTGAAAAGTGGTGGCAAATGACAGTTGAGAGAACGTAATCATAGACACGGTAATATATATTTTTTCAAATGTCATCAACTTACTTGCTTTTTTCCTTATGTTGGCAGCAATTATTTTAGTTTTGTTATTGTTCCAAACCATATGAATTCAGTCGTTTGTTAAGTTGGCAGTTTTAATTTTCGTTGTAAATTTAGTGTTGTTTTTCTCTTTTACCTGTTGGGTTCACAGGGCACCACTGTTAAACGGCTATTAGACATTGCAACCTGCAGGGCCCAATCTGTTGGGTACCCTGCCTCTCCCTAACCCTCCTTTAATTAGGAGCTCATTAGGAGCCTTTAATTACACCTTCCAACCTGACAAATTGGGCCCTGCAGGTTGCAATATATGTCTAATACCGCTTTTAGCAGTTGCTTTTTATCACATAATAACCCTAGGGTCTTTATGAAGAATAGACAAGATAGACTTTTTTGAAATGTCATAAGACATGCTTTTATATTCGTTGGCGGGACCATATAATTGACAGATAAAAGTACCGGAATAGAAAAATACATTTTAGATACAGATGTTTAAAATTTTCCACAAAAAAGTATAAATACGTCACAAAATGACGTCACAAACGCACTGCGTCGTCAGCTGCTCAGCATTCAATCCTTTTAGTAAGTCCGTTTTGTGTCTGAAGCACCAAATTAACTGTCAGCAGAATTTCCGCCATACCGAGCACGCCTTCGCTGACTGAGACCTCATCTAACTTTTTTCATTTCCCTTTTTGTTTTACATTATTGGATTTAAATTTAATTAATCCGCTACAAATTTTGTTATTTTTTTACAATATCCTTGACTTGTACAGAGAGTTTCCATTTTCCATTGTTATTACTCAAAGAGTACATCTGAATGTCTGCCAAATTAGGCCAGCTTGACAGAACTGGCTTCCCACGAGGAGCTGTTGACCCATAGCATAAGCACGTAGGAATGTCTACAAAGGCCGCCTTTTTTAATTATCAAATCCATAATATTCTGATTCTAACTGATAAATAAACTTTAATATTCCAAAAAATTTGGTTTTTGTTACTTAATACCTTACAGGTACAATTTTTAATATTTTTTATTGAACAAACCGAGGGCAGAGTTTGTCGGTAAAAACTGTCCAATTATTTTCCATAGGTATAAGTGTAACACTGACTTCTAAATTACCAACTAACTCCAATTGTCTACACGAACAACTTCCCCTTACCTTAACAGGCCGAACAAAGCGAGTTGATCCCAATAAGCTGTCTCGAAGTGTCCCGAGACGGACAACTGGCGGCCAGCGGGTGCGCGCGGGGCCTCGTTCGCGTGTGGCAGCTGTCCACCCACAGGCTACAGGCCACGCTCAATGGCCACATGGGCCACGTGACCTGCGTCACGTTCTCGCCAAACAACTTGCTGGTGCTGAGCGGCTCTGAGGACAGGACGGTCGTCGTTTGGCAGCTAGCCGACAACTCTCCAACATTAACCTACAAGGTCAGAAATTAGAAGCTACTAGCCCCGAACGGGCTCGTCCACGTATGGCAACTGTCCACCCGCAGGCTACAGACCACGCTCAACGGCCACATGGGCCACGTGACCTGCGTCACATTCTCGCCGAACAACCTGCTGGTGCTGAGCGACTCTGAGGACAGGACGGTCGTCGTTTGGCAGCTAACTGAAAACTCCCCAACTTTAACATATAAGGTCAGAAACGAACCGCAACTAGACGTCGCGTGTGGCAGCCGCAGAACAGACTGATAGTTGAATAAAAATGTCTATTCCAAACAAATGAATTACGTTTGTAGTTCTCCCAATATTTAGCGATGTGACAGACGAATAGACTGAGTTGCATCACGAAGGTTCCTTTTTACCATTTTACTATAGAACCCTAAACAACTTACCATGCATGTATATCCGCAGGGTCATTCAGCCGCTCTCCAGTCCTTACTGATGATGTCGGATAACCGGCGCGCGATGTCGGGCGACAGGGCGCGGAACGTTCACGTCTGGCTCGTCGACTCTGGGATCGTTCTACATTCTACCACGGGACCCTCTGCGAGTCTTGAAGTCACTCTAAATATGAAGTTTGCTGTAAGAAATATGATCATGATTTTAATTATATTGTTAATTTTCTTTTCGTGTGGAGACAAGTTGTTATAAATAAGTGTACAAACATTAATTGTGGTAACATTGTACCTACCTAAGTAGTTTTAATTTTGTTTACTTACGTTATTTTAAGTATTTTTTTGTTTCAACTTTTATCACATTAGTTACAAAATGATCACAGACTTTGGGTCAAAAATTATGGAATTTCAGGGTACGACCTCCAGAGCAAAAGAATATAATGTTGCAATAACAATTTTATGTTTCATAAATAAAAATAAGTTTAAGTGTAAAATGGCTATCTCAATTGCAGCAAGGCAGTAAATCAGTAACTACTATAATATAGAAAACAACCAAAACCGACTAGTCAACCCCTTATGGGAAACTAAATCAAAACTTTTATTGGCAAACACAGTATATCACTTAAGCAAGCGAAGCATAAACCAGAACTTTTGTCATTGAATCCAACTTAGCTTTTAAAACTTTCAAACTGTCTTTTTTGTAACTGATGCCAACCATTAGGGACACAGACATTTAATTGGTTCTAAAGATAACGAACAAACTTGTAAAAGTTTGTACACCTGCCGAGAAATCTGCAACTTCCAGAATCAGAGCTGATATAAAAATTAATAAATTGTTAAGTAAAATCTCTTGCCCTTTTAACTCGGGAACGCTCTCTTGGAAATGCACAACTATCATCAAGTACCTACTAATAAGCGTTGCTTTACCAGGTATTATCGGACGGAGATAACTCGGTCCGAATCTGGGCATTAACAGGCGGTGAGGGAAACGACGAACGGCGTACAGTATCTCATGCCGAACGGGTCACTTGCTTCGCGGTGACGGCGGACTTGCAACACGTGGTCACCGGCTCCATGGACATGTCGCTTAAAGTGTGGAAGCTAGACGGCGGGAAGCTCTCTCAGGTAGGTTCATTTCGGCCTTACCAGGTATTGCAGATCTGAGCGCAGAAAGGCCGTGAGGGTAACTACGAATGCCACTCGATCTCACGCCAAGCGAGTTACCGCAGCGCGTTATAACCGGCTCTAGAAGTTAGAAGGGGTTATAGAAGCTCGACGGCCAGAAATATTCCCAGGCATGGTCATCAAGTTTATCTGCCTGTATTTTGTTCGACTGATATTACTATTAAGGATAACTCTGAATTCCCTAGTAGGGCTAGAGTAACATCAATACAGATTCTCTTTTGTTTAGGTGTTGGTAGGTCACTCAGACATAGTGACCTGCGTGGCTGTGGCCATCACGAACAAGACACAAGTGGTGTCCGGCTCATGGGACTGCAACCTCATCGTGTGGGACATGAACACCGGCGCTGACTTACACCTGCTGTCCGGACATTTGGGTAAAGTCACGTGTGTCAAGGTTACTGGAGATGGGTCCATCGCTGTGTCCAGTAAGTATTTGTTTCTGTAGTTTTCTTTGTCTATGTTAACTATGAAAAAATAGTATAGCTTTGATATTGTTATTAATTTCAATAAGTATACAAATTACAAAATATGTTACACGGCTACCAAAATCTGCGTTCGTAGCGTTACGTTACCTTTCGAAGATGTTGGGATGTGACTATTCGTAACTTTAAACTCAAAATAATTTAGGCTGCATTCTCTTTTCTCGTTTTCGATACATAGGTACTAGATCGATTTTATTTGGTATTAGGTGCAGAAGATAAGACGCTGATAATCTGGGAGACGAAGCGAGGCCTCGCTCTGACCTCCCTCGCCCTGCATGTGCCTGTTCTCGGTCTGCAGATTACGAGCGACTGCGCTCGCATCGTCATACACCTACTAGATAGAGGTATTTGATTTTCGTCTCGATTTTTTTTAATTTACTCATAATTTGTCGCTTAAAATGAATTAGCCGTAATATAGAAGACAAGAAAATGGTACTTATGGGAAGATAATTATGTGGTTTCCATTTGAAGATAATAGGGTTTCTAGATCATTGAATAATCCGGTCTTCCCCAATCTGGTCTTACTTCAACGCACCTTACCAAAAAATGTTTTGCGATTTCGAAACTGACGGGAACTCTAAAATGCCTCGTGAGAAGATATATGATTTCTTCGGCTAAACTCTTAAGTTGTTAAGAGTTGTTTTGTGTTCTTGTTCAAAGTAAACGTAATGTTCAACAAGAACAAAGTTAATTGTCCTGGGAGGCTTACGATGTAGGTAAAGGTACATACTATATTACTACTACTACTACTGAGACAATTATAATAACTAGTTCTAGTAATATAGGTAGTTGTAACACTTTGTATCAGTCATTCAATTTATAATACGTTTTTTTGTGTATTCCTTCAATAAAAGCTTATAGAGGTGTTACTATACCAAGTAACATTATTGTAACATCAACAGGTTGTCTCCCAATTATTTGTCTACACAACACACCCGCAACGTACGTGAAGATCCCAACATATGCAGCCCCCACGAAGAACACTGATGGTATGAATAATTTTTTTATCTCATTGATTTTATCTTATTGGTACAGTCGACCAGGAAAGTGGTCTACCAGTTTTGACAAAAGTTTCTGCGAGTTCTAACGATCGCTAAGGTTGACATTTCTAACGGAGTTTAAAACATGCACGACCTTGTAGTCTCATGACGTTCAAACGAATCTCAACCGGAGGGTGGTAGACCACATTTTTGGTCGACTGTACCTGTCCTTTGACAGGAACCACTTTTTAAGTTACTTATTTTTATTGAGTAAGTACGCGTTCATGTTGTACCTATGTTTTTTTTGTATAGAACTAAGACCATTGGCTCCAAAGCGGCCAATGAGAAGACTCCTCAAGAAAGAAGTGTCCCTAGACACCTACACGTGGCAGAAAAAGTACGGCCACCTCACGTCGGCGGCAATGATGGCACAAGTAGACGAGCGACTCAAAAGAAGGCAAGATTACTTGATCCTCTTCCTAACTAAGTCTTTTTAACTAGTACATAGAACTAGTTTTTAGACTTTTGTAGACTAAAAATTAACAATCATGCATACACCGTGTAATAATACCTAATTATTTGTGGGGCTATAAGAGCGTGTCAGATATTTTTGCGGCCTTCATGTAGGAAGATACTATTGCCGGTGACTGTACTTTTATATATAGACGTTTGATTTTTGATACAGGCTTTATCAGTTGACAAATTTTTGTTAAACCTGGATTTTGACGTGTATTTTTGAAATTTTGATTTTATGAATGCAACAAAACAATTAAGTTTATCTACTGGAAAGTCTGGAGAGTGTTGGTGAAAAGTGTCCACAATCGTCACGTCCCTCAGCCATGAGGATACGACAAAGAAGAAGAAGAACTGGAAAGTACCCTATTATGTACTCTGCTTATCATGAACCTTGATAATCTAATTTTTTGTTGCGTTTTTACTCTTGTGTAACGCAACTCGACAAATGTTATGTATTTAATTATTTATACCTGTATGCCAAAACAAGTGACGATTTTCCTCAAATAAGCATGATTAGACATGATTTCTAAAGGGACGGGTACCCTGACTACTAACTATACGCAAACAAATATAAATCCTGCAGTCGACGTCAAAGATATGTATACACTTTTGCACCTTACTTCTTTGTAATAACATTCGAAAGTGTAGACTTATCTTTGACTTAGACGTACCGAGACCGAGATTTGAAATTCGAACTTAAGATATGACGTCCGTAGATAGGTTATGGATTAAAAGATTACAATTGTGGTGTACAGTCGACCAAGAAAGTGGTCTACCAGTTTTGACAAAAGTTTCTGTGAGATCTAACGTTGCTAAGGTTGACTTTTCTAACGGAGTTTAAAACATGCACGACCTTGTAGTCTCATACATTCAAACAAACCTCAACCTACCTACCTACACTTAACTGAACTTAGGTAGAAATATATTCGTAGATGCATTAAAAATATATTAAGAGCCTATACTTGCCTACCTACTACAACTATTTTACACAGGTATCATTTGATAACAAAGTAGGTATTATGCTTAAGCATATTGAACTAAATATTTTTTAAAGTATCATTTGATAACAAAGTAGGTATTATGCTTAAGCATATTGAACTAAATATTTTTTAAAGTACTTATACAGTATGTAAATCTAATACAGGCGATAAATTAAACCAGACATAGAACTCATTAGTGTAATCATTAATTGAGATGTTTTTTTTAAGTTACACTTAACTGTGACCCAATAATACATTTATGAAAATTTTATCAGGAGCATTGTACTGTAAAAATGGTATTGAAAGTAACTGTCAACGAGCGTTTAACGCGAGTGTGTTTGCATTACATTGCGGGCCGAATTATGTTGTATGGATAAAATTTTATTTGCAATTCTAAGTAAAAGTTATCTAATTACATTTCTTATGTCCTATACTAATCACCGTAAAGAGATTCACCCGTATTAGATTTACACACTGTATAAGGTATATCTGGCAAAAGTAAGCAAGCTAACTTTTACACATTTCTAGGTTTTCGGTATCCGCTTCCATGGAGGAAATCTCAAAAATACAAGAAGCGAAAAACAAAGACTTGGGCTCGCAGGTAAACGTAGAACCAACTTGTTTGTTCATAATTATAATAACATTTTCTTGTTATCTTTCGAAATATTTATATACGATAAATGATTGATGGGCGATACAAATTTAATTAAAAAGTTAAAGACCCGTTTGTTTGTTTGTAACAAGATAAACACCTAGATAAGTAGATGTGTTTGAATGTCTACAAATATTTATAGATTTGATTCGTCTTATTTTCTCAACTTATACCTGAAATAAGCTTTACTTCTAAAATAGAACACCCAATTTTGGAGTCTGCCTGTCGCATTTATTAACTTACTTTACGTCTTTTACTCATAAGGTCGTAAGTGTATACTTAAGACATTAACGTTTACTAGGTTGTACCTATCTCCAAAAGGTCCTGGTCTATTCTGACCTGATAATAAATTGTAGGTGAGCCTGGGGCCAGAAGAGGCGGCGATTGCGCAGTCGCAGCACTTCGACCAACTCGAGGCACTTTGGAACAAGGTGTCGCCGCCGCGCCGGCGCTCCAACAAGGTAGGCACCTACCAGTGGCGGCGCAATTTGTAGAGAAGCCGGTGTCACTGAGCATTGTACCGAGAAACGTTTCCCGTTTTGCATGGAAAAAGTTCTCGCTCCAGAATATTTCCCAAAGTAAACAGAGGACGTTCTCTAAACGGCACATCACTAAGCTAGATAGTTTGGGTTAGGTTAGTGATTCGAGCTCTACGGATTCGCCGCCACTGGTACCTACTCTAATATTCTAATAACCACAGTAACGTTAAAATAAAATATATGTACAACATGTGTCTGGCCGAAGGTAAAAGAGTAATAAGAAATTACTTACAGCTTTTTCTCATTTCGGTCCATGCTGCAAGATTAATGTATATGATATTGTATATTATGAATATTATGATGTCTGAAAGCAAAGATGGCGCGAACTTTCCAAGCAATCAGTCACTAAAAATAAATAAATAAAAAGTACTGATAACTTGCTCATTTAGTCACAAATGCGACTGATTTAGTCAGAAAACAGAGGCCATGGATTAAAATTAGGTGTGGATTGTGTGGAACTGGTGTCGTATTCTAATTTCAAAGTACATAGTTTTTAAATGAATTAAAAACACAAAATATAATTCCAACACACAACAAAATTAAATATTTGAAAAACGAATATTGAGCGTTTCAAGTAAAAACTGATGTTTCTGATTCACACGCCTGGGTGATATAGCTATAAGTATTGCGTAGTTAATGAATTGGAGTTGTATAGAAGTTGGATCGTATCTGAACGTGTTTTAAAGTTACAATACGGCCCCCGTCATAATAGTAGATGATGTTACTACATGAAAGTGGAGTTGTTAGAGTGTAATTAAGAAGTTGAATGTGGAGGGAGCCGGTAAAACAATATTTTTAATAGATGGACGTGCTGAAAAAATAAACCAAGAGATACTCAGAACTACTCAACTTTCAAAACCTTACTTTAACCAGTAAGAAACTATTCTACTTTGTCCTGTCCCAAGTTATAATTTCTCGGTAAAATTATAAGTTCGTAAAATTTTCATTAGACGCGCCAGAGGTAATTTACTACTCTTCCAAGAGAATATTAGTGTCCTTTGAGGATTACGGCTCCTTGCAGTTTGCTTTTCACTTTTACAAGATGGTAAAAACAGTGTCCTTGATTACTTTTCTGTAAAATTAATTTAGTATTGTTAACTACTATTCAGTTTATGTTAGTGACATATAACAATACCTAGGTACTGTTTATTACATACCACAAACACAAAGAAAACAAATCACAATCTTAAAACTAGTTAGTAATGCAATGGGCAGTTTTATTATAAACGACGTACTAAATGAAAAAAAAATATAGGAAATCTTAATTATCTGTAAGTTTATAGAAAATGGACATCAATAACGAATGCCACAAAAAAAAATGTTAATACAGCATTAAAATCACGTAGTCAAAAAGAGTTTTTTTTTTAATACTAGCACAGATTTTGAAGTCAAAATGTATAAAAGTAAATTTAGAATAATTTGAAAGATTTTTTTTCACATTTAAGTCAGTTCGATTCCCAGACGAAGCAAGTAATTTTTAGAAAATCTTTGAATGCAGAATTACTAACTTAAGAAAAAAACATAAAGTCTTCTTTCAGCAAAATACCCTATCTACGATATTTAAGGTACTTCCCCTTCATGTCCCATAACTTTGGGACACCCGGTACAGGTATTTTTAACTCTTTGGCTACGCTGTACGACGTTAATGTGTAAATACGTGAAACTAAAAATACTTTCATTAGGTACCCATGCATATATTTCAAACTAGCTTTCAAATATGCGTAACTTTATGATTGTATATTTGTTGCAGTCATTATCAAAGCAGAGTTCTCTAATCGAGAGGTTAGACTCGTCAGACGAAGAACATACGCCTGTTGAAGAACAAGGTTAGTCTCTATAATGTATAAACATTGGTTAATTAAATGTTCAGTATGATTTTTATTGCCTACTTATTTGGATTGACTCAACATTGGCTCTGATTTTTAATGTTTATTGTGGGTAAAAACTTAATGTTGATACCGATTCAGTCGCCGAAAACGGGACCTTTAATTATGTTATGACCAAATTACAAGACTATCCGAGAGATTTCCAGCTTTGCCTTATTTTGATTGTGCTATAAGATGTTATAAGCAAGAGCAACTCCATCTGTTGACGCTCACATGCATATAAAGATACCTTCATACCTAAATTGTACATTTATAGCTCTAATAAATATATAATGTATAATACAGTGTGTTTCTGTAATAGGAGCAATAAATTAAAACATATTTATTAGATTCTACTCCTCAAACTACAAAACTTTTGTTCAACAACTTAAAAAAAATATGTTTTGTAGATTGTCTCTTTTTCATACAAACTAAATAGTATTTTCAATGTACTATATCAGCTGCAGAATTGCCTACCCAGTTTATGAATGAATTCATTCATAATGTGGGTATGCAATTTTGCAGCGCGCTGTACGTTATAATCCGTCTAATTGACATTGCTTGTCAACCTACAGACATAGTCGATTTCGGAATACATTGCGTGTTCGAAAAAACTTTAAAGTGTCCTAAAAATCAAACCATACGTTATTTTTAAAAGTCGCGGAACAAACGTTTCCTGGTTTGAGGAGTAGAATCTACGTTTTAATTTATTGCTCCTATTACAGAAACACACTGTATAATGAAAATATCAAGTAAAAGGTACGTCATTATGGGTTGTTAATAAAGTTTATTTCTAAGTGAATTTTTATGGCAGTAACGCCGTATTGGCGGCCGACAATAATGAAGGTACCTTTTACTTGAAAATGTCATATATATACAGAGTGTCCCTAAAACCAACATCAAGACATAAATGGATGATGGGCTATCAGATTAAGCTTCAGCCCCAATGAAAATACTATTTTTATTGAAATATTAGCTGAATAATTTGCTTAACTTGATAACCCGTCAGCTCTGCCTGTTCTACCAGCCCTTTGAAGTCTTGATGTCGATTTTCCGAACTCCCTGTAGGTAAGTATATACTTTAGTGTGACGTTACGTATTATCATAGAGTAACTTATATAGTAGAGCAGCACAGCCTAAGAACTTTTTTAAGGAGCATTCCACGAAAAGGTCAACGTTTGTCGGGGACGTGACGCATATGGCAGCTACCTTAAAGAGCTGCATAAATCTATAGAATATAACGTCGAACTTAAAGCCGAGTTATCAAATGTTATCACGCCAAATATCAGCTTCTTCTCATATCCAGAAGTACTAAAAATGTAGCGTCACGTACCCGACACTTTTCGTGGAATGCACCTTAAAGCTCAAGTCAATTGCGCCCTCTGTCCGAAAGCCGCCTAAAGATACCGAAAATGTAAGTAATGTATGTAATGTATGTATGTAATTTTGGGTATCTTTAGGGGGCTTTCGGACAGAGGGCGTAATTGACTTGAGCTTCAAGGTGCATTCCACGAAAACTGTCGCTTCAAAAAGTTCTTAGGCTGTGCTGCTCTACTATATAAGTTACTTTATGGTATTATTTTATAATTTACTTTTTATTTGTTTATGTAGTCAGTTTCCGGAAAGCCACAAATTAACCTGAGCCTATTCCGCCCACAGAGCACATGGTGGAATAAAGAAGACGTGCACTGGCTTAGACCTAACTTCTAGTCATCTTTAGCACAAACACTATACTTATTTTTATGTTACGTTACCTTTTATGTTAACTTATATATTTGTTGAGAAATAATAATTCATAATTGAGTGGAGTAATCTGATAGCTCCTGGCATACAAAGCTGTTTACAGATGCATGTAAAGTGCTGTTAAATGACTTCACTCCACTAAATTATGAATGCATAATGATTTGTTCAAAGGAGCTGGTCTCTTACACAAAACTGGATTAATTATGTCTTGTATACTTTAAGCATACTATTGTTTGTAAGTTTATTTATTATTTTTTACGATCATATAATAACAATTTGAAAGCATTTGAAAATGTATAATTTGTTAAACATAGGTTACCTATTTAGTATGTAGAACTCCTGCCTCTTGCAATGTGATCTTCTAGATGTAGCTTCTATTATTTCTGGGCCAGTTTCAATTGTACATCGAATTAAAAACGTACGTATATACTAGATACGTACTATCTTACTTTTTATAGTTTTCCGCCATCCTTCTCTACTCAGTGCATTGCGCACGCACCTCAATTACCACGACTACTCTGACAAGAGTATACGACTAAGAAGAAGAAGAATCCTACTTTTGCCTGTTATCTGTTAAAAAAAAAACAATTAAAATCATAACAAAGTGATATGAATTATCAGTGTCAGAATACGAAAATCCAGACAAAAATTAGATACTGAAAGGTGCTGCATAATATACGTGATAAACTGATAAAGACGTGATTAGTTGACATGAACTGTTTAACTTTGCGGGTGCCAATTTCTAGAAAAATGCGAATGTAATATTGCGATCAAAACATAAGTAAATACCTTTCTAATCGCAAGAATCAAAAATATAACTTGAAACAGAAATCTCCAGCTGAAATCTCATTTCTCATTATTCCTAAAATTGTTATCGAAAATTATAATATCCAAATCGAAATGAGAAACTGGTCCACGTTACATAAGTCTAACGTAAGATTGAGCGCAGTGTGTTGCGCTGGGAGTAGGTACGTTAAGGATGTAGCTTTCATTTCACGTTGTGATATTTTTTGTTTTTAGGGTGTAACGTAAATTATATCAAGTTAGTACTGTAGAATTTACTTAAATATCAAACTTTTCGATAGAACATTTTATAATACCTGTAACTTTACACCTATAAATTTAATATAATAAAAGCTTTTCATTTCTTTGAACGATAATCGAAATACTGACTTGAATAATTTTATTGGTACTATTAAATTGTTTTACAATATACACTTACCTAATCAAAACCGTGTGCTAAGATATTGTTGTAATTAAATAATAGCTTTTTAGAATAAATATTGTACTCTACCCTTCAATTAAATGGTCCTTGATCGAAGGAAATTAAAGCAATGTTATTAAATTAATTTGTAAATTATTTATCAATTTTAAGGAATTTAAATAACACTCATTTCAATTCACAAAACTAAACAACTTATTTACGTTAATTAATTTTATTCGTGTCTCGAACGGTGCTATAATTTCCTCGATCATTGTAGAACTAGTGTTTTCCAAGCTGTGATCCCTTATAAAGACTTCTACATAAGTACACGTTATATTCAACATACAATAGATATATGTAAAATGTATATGCATAAAATAGAATATTTAGCGTACTCGGTTACCGTCGTGTAAAATCCTGACTCCTCGTCCATAACTAAAGGTGGTTCTTCAGAAATATTAACCACCTTACATATACAACATGCTCACGAGGAACCCGGAAGGTTTTAACAGTGTAGGTATTCCGAGTCATATTCAGAGGCTATAATGTCCTTTAGACTTTTCTGGAAAAAATACTCAATATGTCATATAGACTTTTCTGGAAAAATACATTTTTATTTTGACTTACTGCAAAACGCTTTTTTTGAGCCACTATCGGGCCCAATCTTGACATCTTTGTTGACAGATATTTAAGTGACAAGAAACACTTCATACACCAGTTTTTCCGAAAAATAAATGTACTAATAGAAACATTAATATATTAATAATGTACTAATTCAATTTAAGCGATGCTTTTATCAAAAACATTTACTTTTTGTACACAAACAATCAAAATGTCGAAAAAAACCATATAAAACAAGAAGACATGATCCTACAAACATAAAAATGTGATTCCATAATAAGCTGCGGTCTCGGGCACACACACTCACTTTTGACGTTTGAACCAATCACCACTATACGAGTTGCATTTGTGTGCTCGTCGCGCCTAAACACGAGGAAATCTGCTTATTACGGAAGCACAATTTTGTCTTTACGGCACCACGTCTTATTATTTTACAAGTCTATGGTTAAAACCTTTTGGGTTCCTCGAGACCACGCTGTATTAATTAGAATTTTTAAATTAGATCAAATCGTTTATCTGGAACGATGAAAGCTAGCTATATACTTGATGGTCACTGAAGTCTTTACACTTCACAGTAGCTTTAGTCATTTGGGTGATTCTACTAAAATTAAGTTATTCGTACTCAGAATGCAAGCAGAATTAGTTCTTACCAGTCGTTAGTAATTATACCAAATAGTGTCCTAAATTAATATTTATCTAGGTTTTTCGGATTTCCATTACGCTACCATACCAGTAGCCATGGAAGTCGGGATCATGAGTAGTAATAAAGATTTGACGGATTCCGAACAATATTCGAACTTACAACGACTCCGGGTAACGTCCGACTACCCATGTGGTATCTAATTTATTTATATGCGAACTTGCTTTTGAAAACACAATTTGCGAGAATAAAATTAGATGAGCACAGCTTTCATGAAAAGATATAGATACCTTATGCGTCAGCAGGATTTGCGTCATCATCTCAGTGACGCAAGGCTCTTACGGCAAATTATTCTAGCGTAAAATCTTATATATACTGTCTTCATAATACATCCTCTTGGTTAGGGTTTTGTTTTTTGTAATCAACCATTCGTTTCCTACATCATTTTCAAATTCATCACAGTAAATTCAATAAGCCAAGGTGCCGTATTCTAATTTTAAAATACATAAATTAAAAACACAATCTATCTTAAACATAACTCCAACACTCAACAAAAAATCAACCAATATTAAAGTTGTATTGTAGTTACATCGGTATAATATTCAAGCGAATTCTGACATTTCTGATTCAGGCGCAAGCTGTATTGCGTAGTTAATGCATTGGAGTTGTGTTGAAGTAGTATCGTGTCTAAACGTATTTTAAATTTAGAATACGGTCCCAGGAACAGATGATTATGATATGATAAACATACAAATAAATTCCCTTACCGAGATTCGACCACAGAACTACATCGTGGGCAGGGCCCTACCTTCTTACCCCTGCCCACTGGGCTAAGAAGGCCATTCATATTCACAAAAAGATTTTTCCAACGGACGCTTGTAACTTTCAGATCACTTATTTTGCCTACAACATTTAGTGAGCTTGACTGAACTTTAAATATATCCAGCAAATGGTCTGAAAAATGTCTAATCTACACGTCTGGTAGCGGGTAGATAACTGAGAGTTGCCTTCAGTGGGTACGGTCAGCTCTAAATCTTTCGTTGATGTCAAGTCAAAGTCAATATTGTCTATTCAAGTAGGCATAGGAACAAGCACTTTCGAATCGATGATTGATACAGTAACTGAAAATATATTAAGATTTGTCATGATAGTCAGCATGCCATAAAAATCTTCACGGAAATTATATCAATTAAATTCTACAATAACGTTGCACTGCATGCGTCTGCATTCCTGGTGAGCCTCAAATGTTTTTTTGTAACTGAACAATCTGAACAAGATGTGACAAATCTTTTGCATTTTAACTTTACATTAGAATTAATTAAAAATAGTCTTAGTTGCATTTAAGTAAATGTGTAGTGGTTAATAGTATTTCTACAGTTAATTAGAAAATGCAATAATATCTTATAAGTAGTTGCACTTATTTGTAGAAACCAACTTAGACTTTCTACTTTAAGTAAGTACTGAACTCTTCATAAATGTGAAAATACAAGAGTAGTGTTGTTGCTTACGTACGGTACTAGGTACTACTGATTTTATTAAAAACATACCGAAAACCTTCTTATTTAACATGTAGGTATAATGTAGTTTTTATTTATTTATTGACTCATGTGAACCTAATAAAATAAAAGTACACACACCAATGTGAAAATTTACGGCGAAGTGGCAGCGGCAACATTTTAGCAAGATGTTAAAATCTGCAATAAGTACACTCTCAATAATGTAATAAATATAAAGATCGTTGGATACTGTCACCTTGTTGACTATTTGTATGTAAAATTTTATATATTTATTGTTTCTTATTCCTCCTATATGAATTTTATTTTTGACCTGTCGTGGTGTTATATCTGAAAATATATTCTCTGTGTTTCTAATAAGCGTTTTTTTTATTTTATTAACCCAGTATTGTCATCATCAAATATATCGGAGCCGTCAGGGTACTCAAAAATATCTGAACATTCACTTTATCGACTTGACAATAGCGGCGTTGCGTTGTTCAGATGTTTGTGACCACTGTTATTGATATATCTGATATATCTGACTGTACATAATGATATCCTAACAGGGGGGGACGTCAAAATGTACAATAATTGCGATAATGTTGGGATTAGTTACTAGGTGGTAGGTAGTTGATAAGCACGCACGGTAGAAAATATTATGAACCCTTCCCATCATAACTTTTCAACAGGTAATCTAATCACTACATGATAAATTGCTATTCATATCAAATTATGATGATAAACGTCAAAAACACATCAGTACATAAAACGTATTGTTACTGAACACTATCATTCGTATTTATTATAATGAATAATGAAAAAAATATAGCTTCATAGTCTTCGTTAAAAGTGATTAATGAAATCAACAGAACAAAGAAGTGTGACAGAAACGTAAAAAATTAAACTTGTTCTTCGAACGTGACGAGAAAAAATATCAAAGTGGCGATTCCAAATGAGCTGGACTATGCAAATGGTGTTTTTGAGAACTTGAGTCTGTGGGATTTAGATCTATTAGTGAAGATATATGTTCCGGACAATGAAACAACCACCGTGACCGTCGTCACGCTAGTGGCCAGTAGTTTTGGTATCGGATTATCCGGCATTGCTCTGGTGCTTTTGTTTATGACAGCCCTGCTGTTTCCAGAATGGAGACGGTCCTACAAAAATCAAGTCCTGATTCAGTTCATAGTAGCTCGGTTCATCTATGTCCTTTTGAGATACTTTGAAAATGTGCGCATAGTTTTTGAACTCTTCCACCTGAATTCAAGAAGATATTATTTCGCAAAGATTTATATTTTGATTTATACGGAAATGGTATTCGTTATCTGGATGATGATTTTTAGCAACGAGATCTATAAAAGCATGGTTAAAGTATTTAATATACACAAAGGCAGAATATGGATGAACGTTGGACTGGCCTGGGGAGTTCCCATTGTGTTGGCATTTATATTCAATTCTGGTATATTTTTATTTAGCCATTCGGTCCTGCAAGTACATTTAGTGTACTACTTTTCCTTAAAATGGCCTGTTTTATTTGCCAACGCTATCCTCTTGTATATTACTTTACGCACCGTCTTAAAAACAAACGTAAAAGTTCAAAATAACCGAAGAATAACTCTTGTGATGGTTTGGTTGATATATGTGTTTTCTGGTCAGTTACTGTTTATGGACATCTACAAGATCATTCAAATGGTGCTTCACCAAAAGCATTTGGAGGCTCCAAACGCCGTAAAGAGCATATATGTGGCATATAATATTACCGCTCTTTATCAGTTTGCCTTTTCTGCGATATTTTGGTTATTTGGAAACGCCAAGACTAGGCAACTTTGGAAGTTCGCTCCGAAGAACCAAAGAGTTATAAGCCAAATAAGTGCTCATAATTTAAGGACATCAACAAAATTATGAAGAGAATCTATTATGAAAAAGATATTTATTTTAATAAAATGTAATGTAAAGCTACCTGAGTCTTTTTAATAGGTACCTATTGTCCCTTTTATCGGCAAATAATGCCGGTCTTCTTTAATGAAAAGTCGGTCTCTCATGCTGTGTTATTAGCTGTACACCCGATTCTCTACTTCACGCATGAAAGTCGTAAGTATACCAGCCGACGTCAGATTTGTTTACACTTTTTTACCATACTCCTTTGTAATCAGGTGCAAAAATGTAAACATATATAGGTACCTACACACAACGCCTTACTAGGTATACACTTTTGAACGTTATTACAGCGGAATAAGGTTCAAAAGTGTATACCTAGTGAGGCGTTGTGTGTACATACGGCGACTGTACCTATATGTGAAAATCAATTTTAATTTAGAATTAACTACATAAAAATACGATAAACAATTGAATGTGTCTTTCGATGTATCACGTATGTACCTACCTATATATCTTATGTATGGTTGGCAAAGCTTACAGAGTTTAGTGCGTATTGCAAACATTAGTCTGGCTTGTAACGCATTGTTGTTAAAGTTCTAGAGCTCCAAATATACTAGTTATGAGCTCAAATTTGGGAGAATAATACTGTTTAGCAAATATCATGACTTTATCTAGGAGGCAAAAGTGGGCACACTGTGCAGGTTTCCGCGGCTCGTCACGTCTGATTGCTTAAAGGCTCATGAAACGCCTTCTTCCGATACCTACTCCAACGTTTATTTTTCACTTTTCCGTCATAAGTAATATCGACGGCTTTTGCGCCGAAATTGGGGAGCCTCTTTTTAAGGATTAAATATTTTTTTTGTATTTTTAAATATTCATCTTCTTTTTCTTTCCCTTATCCCATCTACTTGGGGTCGGGTCTCCTTGATCTGGTGCGCCAGACGGCTCTGTTCTGGGTTGTCGTTTTCTGAAGTGCAGCGGATTCCAAATCTTGACTGACGCCTGCCAGCCACGTGGCTTTTGGTCGTCCTCTTCCTCGGGGTTTTTCGGGCAAACGGAGCGCCACCTTCACTGCGAAGTCTTCGTCCCTCCTCATGACATGGCCATACCACCGTAGTCTACGTTCCAGTAGTTTATCGGTGATAGGAGCCACTTTGAAACTTCCGCGGATATATTTATTGCAGATCCTGTCCAATCTAGTAACGCCGCCAGCCCAGCGAAGCATCTTCATTTCATTAACATGAAGACGTTGCTCATGAGGTTTCTGTGTGGTCCAACACTCAGAGCCATACAGCAGTGCAGGTCTAACCGCTGTCTTGTAGATTTTGCCTTTTACTTTTATAGGCATATGGACATCACAAAGAACCCCTGAGAGGCTTCTCCACTTCAACCATGCCGCGCTTACTCGATGGGCTACATCGCTATCCACATTTGCGTCGGGCGAGAGCATAGAACCGAGATATCGGAATTTGGTCACGTTGGGTACAGGAGCTCCATCTATGTATATTACGGTGTTGTTGCAAGATGTGGTGGCAAATTTGCAATACATGTGTTCCGTCTTGGTTCTACTAACTCGCAACCCGGCTCGTTCAAGGGATTTTGTCCATTTGGTCAAGCTATCTTGCATCTCCTCTGTGGTTTTAGCTGTAAGCACGATATCGTCAGCATATAGCAGACACCATGGTAATGGATCCTGTATATGTCTCGTGAGGTAGTCCATCACCAAATTAAAGAGGAGCGGGCTCAGTGCGGATCCCTGGTGCACACCAACTTTGACTTCAAATGGCTCACTCAATCCTGCTGGAGATCTCACCCGTGTGGTGATATACCGGTACATATCCATAATGAGCTCTATGTAGTGTTCAGGCACGTTCTGTGCCCTGATTGCATGCCAAACCAGCTTTCGCGGGACTCTGTCAAAAGCTTTTTCCAGGTCGATAAAGGTTAGATGTAGGTCCTCTTTGTTTGATCTATGCTTCTCCATAATGATTCTGATGGTTTGTATAGCATCTGTTGTCGACCTTCCGGGAGTGAAGCCAAACTGGTTTTGCGTAATATCAGTAAGCTCCAGCATACGGCAGTTTAGGATTCTTTCCCAAATTTTGAGAGTATGCGAGGTCAATTTTATCCCTCTGTAGTTGCCACATTCACCTGCATCACCTTTATTTTTATAAAACGGTGTAAGATAACTGCGTCTCCAGGAATCTGGTATTTTGCCAGTGATGAGGATGAGGTTGAAGAGTTTTGTGAGCCAAGTGGCACCAGGTTCTCCAAGCATTTTCCAAAGCTCGGCTGGAACTTCATCTGGTCCAACTGCTTTGCGGTTTTTCATCTTTCTTATTGCATTTTTTACTTCGCTCTCTGATATCTCCGGTATAGGTCCACACGTAGGTTCGATATAGGGCAGATCTTCACTTGGGAATTCCTCATTAGATAGTTCTTCAAAGTATTCTTTCCACCTGATGTTTATGGTTTCATCTGATGTCTGTAGTTGTCCGGACTTGTTTTTAATATATTTATTTAATCTGATGTCCAACGTGCTTCTGTGCCGATGTTTGGCTATTTTAAAAATGTCTGTGCAATCTTTAGCGTTTTCGAGGGTTAGATAGAGATCTTTTCTTGACTCTGCTCTTTCCTGCGCAACTAATTTTTTGACTTGGTTCTTTTTCTCTTTGTAAATTTGGCGATCTTCGTCCGATTGGGAGTTTTGCCATATTTTGAAAAGTTCCCGCTTTGATGTAATGGCTTGCTTAGCTGTGTCATTCCACCAAGTCGGATCCTTCCCCTGAACGATTCCCTTCGAAACACCAAGGATATTCTTTGCACTTTGGCTGCATTTTTGTTCAAATTTACACCACATATCTTGACTATTCCTATGGCAAACATCCAAATCGGCCACCAAGAATTCCTGAAGTGACTCTGCCAATCTTACACCTTTTGAGCTGTTTAGATGGCACCATTTAATCGTGGGCGTAGTTTTCGATTTAATCTTTATTGGTTTAAGTAATTTAAATTTTGTCACCAAAATTCTATGCTGCGACGTTAAGGATTCGCCGGGGATGACCTTACAGTCTTTAAAACGTTTCATGAGTTGGCTATCGGTCAAAATAAAATCAATCTGTGATGTTTTCCCACCACTTTTATAAGTTATTAAATGTTCTTCTTTCTTTTTGAAAAATGTATTCACTAACTTTAAGTTATGTCTAGTTGCTAAATCCAGTATGTCTCTACCTTGCTCATTTTGGCGTCCGAAACCATATCCACCATGCACGTTCATGTGGCCCGTGGCTGTCTGTCCTACGTGCCCATTTAAATCACCGCCAATTAGCTTTTGTTCTTCATTCGGGATTGCTATTAAGATATCATCTAAATCCTCCCAGAAACTGGATTTTTCCTCACGGGAACAGCCCACCTGGGTTGCATAGGCCGAGATTATATTTATAGGTGGTTGATTGCAAAGAGCTAATTTTACTGCCATGAGCCGGTCTGATTTTCTTTCAATGTTCACTATTCGATCTTTAAGGTGTTTATCTAATACTATAGCCACTCCGTTGCGTCTGGTATCCGTCCCATGATAAAACAGCTTGTAGGCTTGGCCGACGTCTCTTGATTTGGAGCCCTTCCACTTCGTTTCTTGGATACAGCATGCATTTATATTTCGCTTGTTGAGGATTTCGCTTAGTTCATTGCTTCGTCCTGTAAGGGAGCCTAAATTCCACGTTGCAAACCTCAAGGTGTCATTTATTTGGTGCAATGTGATCTTGTCGTTTCCGTCGCTTCCGGGGGACGCCGTAGCATTTTCGTTAGTTGCATCCAAATTTCGCTCTCTTGCATGACCGTCGCTTGCGGGGGACGCCCTAGTATTCAACTGTATCCTCTTTTTTGTGCACTTCATTTGATCAAGGATAGGGTTTGTTGGCAAGGGGGGGTTTTACGGCCGGCTGCCGCCTGACGCCAAGGTTGTATCCTGCCTTCAGGTTCTGAGAGCCGCCGTTGACCACTTAATGGTTCCTCCGCCGCCATCTCTATTACATGCTCCAACCTAAACATGTAACATCACCCGTAGCCTCCTGCTCAATTACCTTGAACGAGCCTGCCGGTGAGAGTTTTTTAACGAAGTGTCTGTCTTCGGCCTGTTGGTCCGCGGGAGATATTTTATTTTTCTCCTACCCTTTGGTATCGGGCATTCCTCTATCCGCCACCTTGAGGACGCGTTCTCTAGGGGTGAGGCTCCCCCGAGAATTTTTAAATATTCATCAATGTTTATTAGATAACTCGTGGTGCAAAAATATCGGTTCATTGTGGGGATAGATTGCTAACTCCATACATAGTAAAACTACTAATTAAATAATAAGTCGCATGGGAGGTATGGTTAAACTCATTTTTACTAAGTTTTAAGCACGCTTAAATCGTAATACGTATTAAGCTGTAATCTTTTGAATAATAACTTTTAGCAAAGCTCGCTTTAAACTTATTATATATACGCATTTAGCCATGTATGGAGAGAACACTCTAGGTAATACTTAATTCTCTTTGTTGTGGGTTAAACTTATAAAATGAGTTTCTTCTTTATCTGAAATCATTTTTTTTTGGATAATCCTCTCCTTTAACATCAATGGAATGTTTATAATATTTAACTTACCTATTTTTATATTGTGATAAGTGTCTCATGATGAACATCAACGCCTAGATAAACTTTTTTTGTCTACATAATTTCCATCGGTTAAGTTTAAGCCCCCAAAAAAAATTTGTTTGAATATCCTCCATAACTACGAGACCAACTCGACAATACCCGTTCATATTTATAGCCAGAGATTCACGGACTGATACCTAAGGTGCCATTTCCCGATTCTTGGCAGTTTAAAAGTACATAGCTTAACAGTGGTGACAATAAAATAAAAACACAACTATAATAGGCCGTCAGCCCTTTAAGCGATATCGTCACGATTCGTGGCTCGTAAAAATCTTAAAAGAAATAATGCCAAAACGGCTCTGTGATGAGCTCTAAAATATACCCGTGCTCAAATACTTTTATAGTATTTCTACTTCATCTAGCCAGCTTTTATATAAAAAATATTCTTCATAGAATAATAATAAGAGTGTAAATGGAACAGATGAGCGCCATGAATAATTTTATTATGCTATGGCTGGAGTTCTCTTAATGAAACATCGAAGCTGGATTATGGCTCGTAAAAATAATGATAGGGCATAAAAAGCTAAGGCTTTTGCAATGCGAGTATAAACGAGTTACAGATTTCTTTTATATTAGTCGTGTATTTTGTGACGCGGAAAAAACAAACGTGCGAGATATCTATTTGTTTGACACTTGTACAGTCAACGCCTAAAATAAGTATACACCTTTAAACCTTATTGCAATCAAGTAAGGTGCAAAAGTGTATACATATTTATATTATTTATGGTTTTGACTACTAATACACTAGTGATTTTCAGTTTTTTATTGTTGAATTGTCTCCTTCATATAAATTTCCATACAAGATTATCCGATTCATTGTGCATTGAGTATATTTTTTAGAAAGAACTCGATTTAAATGAACAGTACTACTAGGCCACTTGTAACCGGATATGTGGTAAATGCCAGTTTATATTTATTACCAGTATTTACAGAGACCACCTTAATTGGGTTTATTATAATTGCAATTAGATAAGCTGTAGGTATATCGGAATATTTCTAGCTTAAATGGCCTTTTAAATCATTTAAGTCGTTTTTATTTTAAGGATTAACTATGTAACTTGGCAACATAATTATACCTACTCGTTAGTAGGTACTTACTACAATAAGGTGCAACTACAAACATATTTTCGACGTCACCTGTACATTTGCCAGAAGGAAACTATGTAATAGAAAAAATGCTTCAGAACGTTTAGATATAAATGAAAAGAGGAAAAAATCACAGAAACGAGAAAGTTCCGAGGAGTAGCACGCAAGCTAGGTCCGTAATTCAAATTTAGCCTGAAGGGAGGGATGTTTTAACATTTTCTTATTTCTATACATTGTGGTGTTACAAAACTAGTTGTTTTTTATATGAAATTATAGTTTTTGAAACCTTTTTCTTCCTAGTACTTTATCAATCGCATAAAAAAGTCCTATTCAGGATTTGATTTGTGATTTTGATTTCTATCTCGCGTCGCCCACTCGTGTCAAGTTGTCGCGTGGAGGATGGCGTTGATTGGAGATTACGAGCTCACAGGCAGAGGATTACGGGGGTTTTAATAGGTTTTCGACATGGTTAAGTATCATACTCGTTGCATTTGATTGACGAAGTGTGCTAATTAATGTGTTTTTGACTTGTACCTAAGTCTACATACCTATATACTTTTAAAAGTCGTCATTAAAATATTTCCCTCAAACTTATTATATTAACTATGCCATATCACGAGCTATTAGTTCCCTCACCACATATTGCATACATGTAAAAGAAAACACCTGAAGCAGACTCCAGTGTAACGCTCACAAAATAATAGTAAGGTAAGTATTTCCAATGTTGCACATAGGTATTGTCTCTAACATACCTAAATAATTAATGTATGTTGTTCACGTAACACATCCATAAAACTAGCAACTGACATTATTTCCATACAAACTTCCACACAATGTCTAAACTTCTTAATAGGTTTGCCATCATGCTGAAATTTACAATTAGTGTCTGACTTGCAGCTCTTGAAAGTTAGCCAGCCAGCGAACATACGGCTTATGCAAGTTGTACCTATAAATTTACAGCGCAGCGTCGAAGTAGTTATGTGGCAAAGGTACCTCGCACGGTGTACAGATTTAATACTGTATTCGAGCAATAAAAGAATCGTATGTTCCTTTGCCAAAATAATGACACATAACCATTGATAAATATACTTTTTAATTTAACCTTCTTTTTTCTGTTTTTTTGTTTAACTTTTTAAGTTGTGTGTTTTTTTAGTATAGTTTGTGGTGCGTTGTAAACGATTTTTAAATTAAGTTTAGTGGTAATTTTAAGTTGATTTTATATGTATTGATTTGACATGTTTTTAATGGAATAGATGGTTTTGACCATTGATTTATTATGTAAGTATTCTACTAGATATGACATCTAGAACAACTTTTGTGCGCCATGTTTGGCGGTTGACAGCTGTGACAAAATAAAAGTGTAGTAGTATAGACGTGTAGAGATATTCACTACAACTTTTGGGACAAAATATTTCTTAGGGATGTCATCTCCTGTTACTCAACGGCATATACTTAACCGATTCAGGCACGACTTCTTTAGGCTATTTGTGGTATAAGAAATCTATGCAAAGTGTATATCCTGACCGACTGACTCATCAAAGGTGAACAAAGGGAATAATAAAATATAGGTACTGAGGAATATTTGAAAAATAAAAACTAGTAGGTTGGTGCGTTGTTTATCTACTATCAAAAATTGAATAATATATGCTGCGGCCGGCGATCGTGTTGGTCGCATGACGCAGAGAAAATAAATAATTATGTTTCGATTAAAATCATTGAATACTTTATCACTCGTTTATCATGTAGCAACTGGCGCCATAACACGCATTCTGTTTAGTAAAGTGTGATATGAACAAAACAATAACAAAATAAAACTTTAAGTAATTAAAAGTAAAAGCAAAAGCAAAAAAGATTTTATAAGTATTCAATGTATCTGAATTTGTTTCAAACTTGCGTTGTAACCAAACATTTGGTACGCTACATAATTTACAGATATCATATAAAAGAGTGCGATGACAATTTAAATACCGTCACGTGTAAATATCTTATTCCTGAGATGGGAGAAAGGCTGCCATCCCAGGAATAAGGGTATTAATAGCTGTTTCGTGAAGAAAACCATGTTTTTCATGCCAGGCAAAGTTGTGAATCGTGGGCAAAGTTGTAGCGGTACGGTATTAATTGTGTTTACATTAATTCTAGCGTATTTCCTGATTCTGTCAAACCATGAACGTGACCTACTTTCCAACCCATAAAATGGGTAGAGTCTCACGGGAAATATAAAATGATTTTTTACCCGAAAAAGCATAAATTATGTGTGACGCAAAGCGTTACGTACCCAATGGTTTCATTGTTATTTAAAGAAAAGCAAGCTTCAGCAATAACACGTCTCCAGAAACGATAAAAAAAAACAAAATAAAAATGTACCCAGTGTAAATAAATTGGTGATCATTAATAAAGAATCGAAGTAATTTAATGGAAGTTTGATTTTCTGATGAAGTCTGATGCTGTCGTTTCGACTAAAAAATATATGAAATGATGACTTTCGTCATCTTGATTACCTACCTAAGATACCTAATAATATGTAATTATGTATGCGAATAGTATGCAGGCAGCCAGTGACATTATTTTCATAATAGCAAGTGTAAAGTTATCTAATCTATGGCTATCTACTTTTATTATGCTTCATCATATCAACGTTGTTATAAGTGTTTATGCTGCCAAGCGCCGCATAATTAACAATAATTTGAATTTGATTAACAATTACCTAACCGGAATATTCAGATCGGAAACTTTAAAATTTATAATAGTTTTATGGATTTCTATATCCGCGTATTAACCTCGATTTTTATTTATTTTTTCAATGGTAAAAATAACTTATTTTCTCATTGACCTGCAGGAAATAAATGTACATGGTCTTCGCGATACAGGTCTAACCTAGTGCGGGGACGGCGTTAAAAGTTTGTACCAAATATAATTTTCGACTTAAAATTATTCATCTTATCTTATTATTGTTTATTAAGCTGAAGGTAAGGTTTCGTGATAGAAAATTGGAGGTACAATTTCACATAAAATCTGTTTAGAGTAATTATTTAACTAACTTCAACAATAATTCATTTTAATATATATAACGTAGGTATACATAAGAACATACTCAAAATACTACCCATAGCTTATTACAGCTCTCGAAGACAAAATTCAGTCTCTCAAAATTTGACATGTAAACATTCGACCTTTCTGTGCGTATTCCAGTCATAACATATTTGAAATTGAGTAGGTACTTAAGGTAAGTAGAAGTTAAGTTCCTACTTACTTGTGCACAATGAGAGGTTCATAGTAGTATTTCTGATGCTCGTATGGGTGAGTACTGTGAGTGGAACTTTTACTACTTTTGGGGCGAGTTTTAAGAACTTTCAAAGGTTTTTTTTTGTATTTATATCATACAAAATAACAGACGTTCTTGATTTCACTGGTCGCTGAAGGATTCGGTCTTGAAAATAAAAAGATCATGCGGACTCCCACATTTTCTCAAATCTGTAACAATGGTAAAATAAATAGTATAAGACGTCAGCTAAAATCTTGTGCCGATTTTTGGTATTTACAGTCACCATCAAATATATCGTAGCGGCCAAGGTGCTCAAAAATATCTGAACATGCACTTTAGCTCTTTAACAATAGAGGCGTTGTTGTTCAGATATGTGGTATATTTCCACCTTGGCCGCTCCGATATATATGATGTCAACAGTACTGACCTAACTTTTAAAGAGCGAGGTATCTCAGGGGTGGACAGCGATAACTAGCCGGGCTATCATAGTCCCGATAACGTTTACATCGCCCTCGTTCTCACTCAAAAACAACTCATTCGAATTTCTGTGGACTTAATTTCTATGTTTAATCAAATTTATGGGATGTATGAGAACTTGTTTAAAAAAATATAGAAGACGAGAATTAATGACGAAATTAAATAACAAGTTTTCTAAAAGAATTAACTGCAACTTTTCATATGTTAACTATAAATTGTAGAACGGTTGGTAAGTATGGAATTTAATTGAATATGTATGAGCTACTTATACAGTGTGTAAATCTAATACGGGCGATAAATTAAACCAGACATAGTCATCATTAGTGTAATGATTAATTAAGATTTTGTTTTAAGTTACACTTAACTGTGACCCAATATTTTTTTTTTAATTTTATCAGGAGCAATGTACTGTAAACATGGTATTGGAAGTAACTCTCAACGAGCGTTTAACGCGAGTGTGTTTGCATTACATTGCGGGCAATTATTTTATATGAATAAAATTTTAATTGCAATTCTAATTAAAAGTTATCTAATTACATTTCTTATGTCCTATACTAATCAATCATTAAGAGATTCGCCCGTATTAGATTTACACACTGTATAGTAGTTCGAAACACCGTTGCGAGCATTGGTCAGTCTAATGGCTCCTCTACATGATGGGCCATCATAGGGACGCAGCTATACGTTAGAGGGAGCTAACGATATTGCGATCTCGTTCCATTGTATAGCTGCGTCCCTATGATGGCCCATCATGTAGAGCCAGCCTAAGCTTGACATTGCTTTACGTCGGCAGCCGGCACTTATGTAGTTACATGACATTAAAAGTATTCACAACAGATTAATACCTACCTAACGCACATATTAGTAGGTGCCTTTAGCAGCTAAATAAGGTAAACGTCCTAGTATTTGACATACCTAATGGTTGACATCCTGCGAATGACTTAAATTTTAATATAAAACGTACGGGGACAGTTTACCTTATAAGGATCCAAACTCTATATTTAACTTTATCACAAAAGAAACCAATTAGTTTTTTTTATATCTACAAGTATACCTACGACGTGATTGTAGAATATTACGTCCATTAGATTAAATTTACTGCGACGTTACTCGCAGACTTGACAATTACGCATAAAGTGGACTAATTAAACTTGGAAGGAAAATGCATTAATAGTACATTCGCATCTAGGGCGGTAAAATAAAGAACGGCTCAGATCGCGGGCATTTGTGGCCCGAACCGAAGGTAAGGGCCATAAACAAGCGATCTGAGGCTTTCTTTATTACCGCCCGTGGTGCGTACACAATTTTACGTCTTCTCCTGGGTGTGAAGTGAGATTTGCCGGTGCGCCCGTGGGCGGCAAAACTCACTTACCGCCCAGAGTGACGTAAAAAATAGAGCGCGTTGCCTACTGAATGTCACCAGTGAAGAGGGTTATTTTATTGTTTGCTATTTTTGCCGGCTATGTGTGCTTGTGCGTTTATTTTAATCAGTATACACCGCTGCAAGTATAAAGGACGAAATCACTAAGATATGGTATTTCAATTTCCTACTTTAAAATTTAATTAAGAGTCGCCAGGACGCTCGCGTGAACTCGCGTCCCCATACAAACGTAGTTCAGCTCTCATTTTAAAACGACATGATTTAGAACCACGAAATTTGGCATGGGCATTCTAGTAGTACTAATCTAGGTTGGACATTCGTTTTCGTTGCTAAAATTGTAATAAAAAGAAAAATATTACAAAAATAAGTTTTATATGTAAATCTGTAACTGGCTGTATTTTCTTTTTATTACAATTTTTAGCAACGAAAACGAATTATCGACATAGATCTGTACTACTAAAATGCCCATGCCAAATTTCGTGGTTCTAAAGCATGTCGTTTTAAAATGAGAGCTGACCTACGTTTAGAACGCGAGCGTCCCGGCGACTCTTAAGAGTGAAAACGTATAGTAAAGGGGTTCCATCCATTTGGCATAACTTCTGTGGCCAGAAACGCATCTGGCATAACATATTTGGCATAATTGTTTTTCGAAGAATATTAACATTGCAGAAAGCATCGGTTCGCATAATATACAATTGGCTGAATGTTTGCGAATCCGAATTTGAAATCGGCTAATATTCACACGGCCGCTTTTTGATAAGAATAATTTTGTTTTGCATTATATTCAACTGTCCGAAAATAATAACCAGCATAATCTGTTAAGCATAATAGGCTTTAGGCGAATGTTTACTTTGCAGAAAACAAATTATGCATAAATTACAATTAGCAGATTTATTAGTTCTGCTATAAAAAATGGGTTAGCTTTGGTTAGAACTGTGACCTTTAACCAAATCAAACGGCTGCACAAAAAGTGGGTTAGGTTAGGTTAGAACTGTGACCCTAAACTAACCCAAACGGCTGCAAAAAAGTGGGTTAGGTTAGGTTAAAACTGTGACCCTCAACCAACCCAAACGGCTGCAAAAAAGTGGGTTAGGTTAGGTTAGAACTGTGATCCTTAACCAAATCAAACGGCTGCTCAAAAAGTGGGTTAGGTTAGGTTAGAACTGTGACCCTCAACCAACCCAAACACCTGCAAAAAAGTGGGTTAGGTTAGGTTAGAACTGTGACCATACTGTGACCCTAAACAACCAACCCGTGCGTCTTTTTTTAAATGTACTTATAGATTATTCGGCCTTAATATATTTGCGTAATAGAAGTATGCGAAACTTCATTATGCCATAAAATTATATGCTTGTAGTAATTTACGCTTAAAGTAATTTATGCAATGTTGAATTATTACGAAGAAAATTATGCGAAATAAAAAAGATGCCATGCGTCAATTCGTACATTAACTTTATGCCAAACGTTACTTCGTGTGATGAAAATTATGCGAAGAGTACATATGCCGAACTTGGCTATGTCAAAAGAGTTTATGCTAACAGTAATTTATGCTTAACGTTGTTATGCAACACAGAATTATTACAAAAAAAAATATGCCAAAGATAGGGGAACCATAGTAAAGTCCGTTTTATATACAATATTTTCGATACCAAGCCGAGGTATCTACTATAATTCCAATTGATTAGGCTAACAGAGGATAACACTGCTTTTACACACTCAAGGAATAAAAACTGGTGAACTTTAATAAATAGTTCTGCACGTATTTCGTGTTTCCATTTTCCTTGACTTGGATGAATGTTTACCATTTAATAGATTTCTGACTCTAGACATCGTATCTACTATACCAAGGCATATCAATTGTTGTTGTTCTATATACCTATAGATTTATCGGATACTTCACACCATTTACAGTACACGCGGCATTCAGCTTCCAATAAATAGACAGCGGAAATAGATTTACGCCTATACTCGTACAATACAATGCAGGCTTCATGCCAGAACAGTCGGCTATTATTAAAGGTTTGTTCAATGAAAATTTGTAAACGAATGTCGTATATTCATGGAAACGTGTATGATAGCGACTCTATGGGTGTGTGGATTCATATTTGATGGAAACAAGTAATATTTACCAAGTATTCAATAAGATAAGGCACAAAATTATAACGAAATATCGTTAACCTGATAGTAATCAGGTTGACAACTAAAGGCAGACTGCCTTCTTCGACAAACTGTATAAAAATGGTGGCAAATCAGGCAGTCGCCAACAATGTACAAATACTAAACTTATGATGATTATAACAGATGTACCTAGGTTTATACTAATCAAGCTTAGAATATAATATATAGAATCGATAAATTAAAACTTGTGCTTTACTAGCGTATGAAAAAACTGCTATTTTACTCGTATTAACGTGGCGTAATGGTGTTTGTAATTAAAAGAATTAAAAAGAACACCAAACCGAATGCAGAACCTCCTTCTTCTATGGAATTGAAGTCGGTTAAAAATGGGTACAGGTCCCATATTTCGATGTCAATAAGCAACAAAATTTGCAATCTCATTTTCAGTAGGTACTCACGTACAGTTTTGGGACTTGTACCCTGGCAAGATATTCCTGTTGGTTACATTAATGTAAAGGCGAGTCGAGTTTTGCCATTGATCCAACAAGTCTAAGTTATAGGCGGCGCATCCGGATTCTGCGACGCGATTGTGTAAGATCAAGACATCGCTACCAACATGCATGGCACTGTCTCCCTTGCTTGTAATAACTGTCTTATATGATAGGAGATATCCAAGGAGTAACGATGATACTAAATCGGAAAATATAATAACATTATACTGGCGTTTTTACGCTGCTCGGAAGGTAATTGGAACGTGGTTGATTGCTTGACGTTTTCCGGACAGTGGACATTTTGTGCATATTGCATCGTTTGAAATGGCGGACAAAATCTGCGCCCGACGTAGCGTAATAGTACATTGTGTATTAAGGGCGGTAAAAAAGAATTTACGAACAAGTGTGAATTGAAGCCCGAAGCCGAAGGCGAGGGCTTAATTCACACGCGTTCGTAATTCCTGTACCGCCCGTGGTACACACAATGTTTATCATCACACTTGTCAGGAAGAAAAATAAAAACTCTGCCCAATTACGCAGTTTTATTGAGTAGCGTTGCGTGGTAGTTTAGTGTAGGTACGGTATCGTGACCGCGCCCCCCGCGCTCCGCGCTCCAGCACCGCGTGTGCCCGGCCCCGCGCGGTGTAAGAGAGAGATGAAATTTACATTACAGCCCGAGGTCTCAATGAACGATCTACGGCCCACAACGCCTACGCGTATTACGCGTATTACGCGCGTAACAACAGCTCTTACGAACAAGAGTGATGAAAAAAACAATGTTTATTAAAGATAGAATCGCAAATCGCAACGCAAGTACTTACATTTTGTAGTGAGAGTTAAACAGAACAACTCATTCTATCTCCGTTCAATTACTTTATTTTACTATTTACATTTATATCTGTATTGCTTTGAATGTTGTTCTCATTACATATTTATTACAATACGTATCCTTATTCTTTTGTTATAATGGTTATATGTATAAGAATGCCATCCTTAAATATTTAAAAAAAATTATCCATCCATTTAAATAAAAATATAAATAAAGTCGACACAATGTTGACACAGTAAAATAAATGTTCAACTTGGTAGACCGTGTAGACTGGACACCCTGTGAAATATTGATATAAATCTTGAATTTGTGCAATTATAACAATTATTATGTCGTAACTGAATTGACTTAAAAATTGTAGCAATTATTAATTGTATCATTACCTTTTAAATATAATTTTAGAACAAAAACTGATCTCGCATATTTAAATTTTACTAAATTTTTATATACACCGTGTTTTACTATTAATTAAACGAATTGGTATAATTAGTTTTTAAAACTTATTTTTTTTGGTATTTTTTTATTCTTATTTACTTAATTGTTATATCAAGTGAATTAATAAATGTAATTCTCGTTCAAAGGCGACGAAAGCACGAAACTTGTGTGCACTTTTCGTCCTAACTAGGTTACTGAAATGTAACCGTTTTTGTGTGTCAAATTTTCCCCGTTTTTGGTTGCCGTGATGGACCTCCGATCTGTATGAAGCATGAGTAAGTACCTAAGGACTCGACAGACGCATACATAATAATATTTTCCTAATCTAATCACAATTTTCTCCTTTGTAGAGTTCTGTTAAGTATAAACGCGACAAAATGCTAACAAGCGCTAAATCTCTTTGTATTAAATTTTCCTTTGAAAGGATTATTTTATGAAGTTTATTAATTTGTTGAACTCATCTACAGAGATAATCCGAGTGCAGTGCCGAGGGAAATGAGAAAAGTTCATAATTACCGTGTAAGCACCCACGGTGGTCGTCGAAGTTTTAATTGATCAGGTCTTTATCAACGGAATCACTGGAGGTGGAAAAGCACTAGACCTGCTAGCCTAATATAGTCGGGTTTTTATCACCTGTCACGTTCTAACAAGTATGTAAGTGCGAAAGTGACGCATGACGCGATAGGCGATAAAATGACAACCATGGATGGCATTCTGCTCACCCAATGACACCAGCGTAGGTAACTCATTTACCTACGAGCTTATTTTTACGCGTTAGATGAATGAAAGATTTATTGAAACGATAACGTTAATTTATGAATGCATAGCGGTTTATCACCTGATAATAACGTAATAAGGGTATGTAGGTGCCTGGCTATCAAGCAGTGTACGCTTGGATTTGTGTGTTGTTATCGCATTATAACTACTATAAGTGATGCCAACGTCACAAAATAGTTTGTAGCTCGGCCAAGGATTGATTTACTTCAAGCATTGACAGAGAAAATTATACTGTCTCTTTCTGATGCCACCCTCGCTACTAAAAAAGGGATAAGTATTGTATTACTTCCACTGTAACTTCACTTCTTGGCCAGCCAAACTATATATTATAGTTTTTTACTTCCGGAAAATCATTTTTAAATATTTAAAAAAATTGTTTCCGGACTAAATTATTGTAAAATAATAATTATTAAATGTGTAGTAGGTACTACTAATAACATCATACCTACATTAGCTTTAACCTACCAACCTACAGCAGCTCATATCCCGTTAAAAAAACAGTTATTAGAAAATTTAAAGAGCACAAACGATGAATAGGTAATAAATAAACCTACAGATATTTCACATTTCTTTTCATTAGGAGGGTACCTATCTTCCGCAATAGGTATTATCATATCGATGTAAGGCTGTATGATGAAAGTAATTTATCTCCCCTCCCTGACCGTGTCCCAACTGCTTTAGAAACTCAAGTAATGCAGACCCTCGTCCAACCAGTGTAACAATAACCTTAAGGTTCATGAACTCTACAAGTAATCAGGGTGCGCGTTTATACTGGTTATCTTCAGCTTTCGACTGACCTGTGCTCTGTAAGCTATGGGATATACCACTGGTAAGGGGATCGAATCGTTTTCCTTTATGAATGTTCCTTTGTTAGATAATGCAAGTCAGTCTCTATTCAGCGACCGGACCCAAGGAACTGAAAGCGATAAATGATTATGTTGGGTATATCATAAAAATCTGAAAACTTGAAAAAACATTCAGTCCCTTTTATTCGATCGCACGACAATGGTTTTTCAGTCAGAAGCAGAAAATGCTTAAATGCAAAGTTGCTATGTTCCAGGTGCCATATTCTAATTTTAAAATGTATAAACAATACATTTACAACACAATCAACCAATATTGAAGTAGTATTGTAGTTGCAACGCAGTAATTTTCAAGTAAATTCCGTCATTTTTGATTCAGACGTGTAGTCGCAAGCTGTATTGTGTTGTTATTGTATTGGATTTGCATTGAAGTTGGATCGTGTCTGTGCGTGTTTTAAAGTTAGAATACGGCCCCAGGTGATTATAAAACGTCTTTATTGTGTAGCGTAACGCGTGGAAAGATCGTTTTCAGCTCCTCGTCTAATCATTATCTGCTGCTAACTATCAACGCCTCAAACTGGATTTTCATATTTTTCACACAGTATATAATATTGTATGTACAATAAGTACCGTAAAACGGTGTGACTTTAGGAAATTTTGGGGCTACTTTGATAGATTTCAAATGTTCATATAAGCGGCATTATTTACAATTTTCTTAATCTATATTGGTAAATGGCTAGAATATTGTACATTCTTACATTTCACTAGATGTCTAGAGATTGAAAATCCATACTTTGGCGATTAAGTCGATTTTTCAAAGTCGCCCCTGTATTTTAAAGTCACCCCGTTTCACGGTACTAGTTTGTTTTCATTGCTTATGCGTACGCTCAAGTTTACTTTTCCTGTTTTACGTATATCTTGACC
This sequence comes from Pammene fasciana, assembly GCA_911728535.1. NCBI lineage: Eukaryota > Metazoa > Arthropoda > Insecta > Lepidoptera > Tortricidae > Pammene > Pammene fasciana. Next base: position 9,675,556 of record OU452279.1, read on the forward strand.
TAATTTTTCATTCCATATGGCTGAGCTATCGTTAGTTATTAAATAGAAGTAAGCTTTCCAGTTCAATGCATTAAGTGCTGCTCTCTGCAAGATTGCTCAAGCGACAGCAACACGTGAATCCTTTTACCTCGTTTCCACAGTAAATATTGCCACATATAAAGTATATTAACTTATAAGCACTAATAAAGGTCTACCTAAATGTCATTAAAATAGGCACTAGCCACTAAAATTAAGAATGTCCGCCAGAATTTGACAAATTGATTGAAGGTGCATTGTTTTGTTTTAAAGAAAAACTCCTATGCAGGTATGTTCAATGATATTCTCATTGAGTGATTGATTTTGCAACTAAGTATACGATGAATTAGTTGAATCTATCTACTCGTTAACAAGTGTTTCATTAGAAAACTTCGAATAACTTACATTTTTTTTCTTTAGATATCTACATTGGTTTAGAATCATAACTAACCCGTAACTAAAGTTCAAAGAGTTGTAAGAACACAAGTTTTTTTGACACTATTTTGGTACGTGCGGTAAGAGCGTTTAGTAGGTATTAAATATAATATTATGGATAAAGATACCAGCCAGTACTGTGCGCTGTGCTGTGATGCTGATATCGATATTTTTTTTGTATTAGCGCGTTTGAATAAGCTGACCTGACTTGCTAGCAGTTAACGTTCCCTAGTAAGAAAGTCTTATAGCCATCAAAGGTGTAATGTCACGTCCAAAGTGCTTTTCATGTTCAGCGACCTATGTGTGAATCTTGCAGAAGCTGCAGTTGCTGCTACATACCTACTATAAATATAACGTAAAACTCTTAAAAGCTTTTTTCACCTCGTACTAAAGCGACAGAGTGGTTTTTGTATACTCGAGCTCAATTTTCAGTGAGTGAAAAAAGAGCTTCGGTCAACTATGAAAATTTATATGTTATTTAAAACTCTTACTCTACATGTACTTGTACTAGTATTTATCAGTTAACACTTACGAAGTTTCTAGTGCCACATTCTGACAGCATCAATAACTAATGATAATTGAAAGTAAACACAATAACGTATAGTTTGGGAGCTAAAAAGAGCAGTTTATCGGCATAACCTCAACAAGTGAATACAAGATTATCAAATACATATATTTTCTTGAAAAAACTACAAATACATTTATTTCAATAATTGAAGATGAATTCAAAATGTCAGTCTTGCGGAACAGTCGGCGCCACTCACATAATAAACGATGGCAATATTCAAGTCAATTAGCATATAAATTGGGTGTCATGAGCAACTCAAATCAAAGCAGAACAATTCTGCTCGAAACATTCAGGCCACTCAACAATCTTTGCTTCCGATCTGTGTAAATTACAAACTTAACTCATAACGGTAAATAATAACACCAACAACACAAACTGAACTTATTCAGATGAAAGATGAAAATGATCCGCGTTTAATATAAGTAACTAAGTATTTCTGTAAATAGGTAGGAATGCCAATAAACGACCTGTTAGATACTTGGAGTTGAAATTTTAGAATATATTGCAGTACCTGTAACTGCCTTGCCAATGATACCTACATATTATTATTATATGATACTACCTGAACAAAAGTTGTTTATTTTGAGGAGTAGAACCTGAGTTTTAATTTTTTCTCCTCACTCACTCCTCAAACTAAACAGCGTTTGTTCGGCGACTTTTAAAAATAACTTACATTGATTTTTAGTACATTATAAAATTTACCTGAACACGCAATGTATTTCGAAATTTATAATATCTGTAGGGTGACAAGACTGACAATCAAAGACAATTACACGGATGTTAACGTTCAGTAAAAGTAATATTTAGTTTGTATGAAAAAGAGACAATCTAAAAACTACATATGTAAAAAAAGTTGCTGAACAATAGTTTTACCCCCTTATTCATAATCATAAATGTCTACTAAAGTTAAGACTGTTAAGAGGCCTCTGATAATCATTTGTCCCTTTCCATCCAACCTATACGAGGGAAAGGGACAAACGATTATCAGCGATCTTTTAACTTTAGTAGTCGTTTATAAATAAGGGCATTATTGTTTAAGGAGTACAATCTACGTTTTAACTTTTTGCTCATGTTACAGGCGACACACTGTATGCAGTACCTACTTGCATTTAGAAACTACATACCCATATCATATGTTTGAGAATAAGGCAGACAGTAGGGTGATGTAGGATGAAATTACTGCATTTTATCATTAGCGCAGCAAATTTTTCATCCAAAAATCGTAACGTATTGGCGCGGCCTTTAATACAAATTAATAATTTATTTAATAATTCATAATTTATGAATTCTTCAGTAGATTAATTTTGATCGACATTGCGGGTAAGTTGCTTTCCTTTCTAACGCAGTAATGAATGAAATTTCATTGGCCATTTTTCTGATCTGTCGTCGAGTCCACCTGCGCCGAAGATACGACCCGTTTGATTGGGACCCGTAATTAGTATAATAAATTCCGTTAATTTGCAATCAGCGTCGACTCGGCAACGATTCGCAGTGATTAAGCCTCCATTTGCCTTCGCGTTTGCTAGCAAAATGCACGGACGCTTTACACATTTCGCGCAATTTTGAACAACGTTAATTGCGTCTAATCAGACTCGTAAATTACTTAATCATTCCATGGTTACTTCCTTATAAATGTAGGTAGAGACCGACTATTAAATTGCAAAACAACTGCTTGGCTAGACAATGTATGGATTATCGAATTCCAGATACGACAGTTTTGCGTTTCGTTTAGTCTAATAGCTAGGGATACACGCACAGATCTGCCCGCCGGATTTGTCTGGTGGATATGCCCGGCGTATAGATCCGTCCATGTATGGCGCAAATTGGACACGGATTTGTCTGCGGACACATCTGAATAGCGCCATACGTAGATGGATCTGTCCGCCAGGCATATCCGGCGGGCAAATCCAGCGGGCAGATCTGTGCGTGTATCCCTAGTTATTCGATAAGTAATATTTAGGATGTTGGCTAGCATTTTCTATTCGTTTAAATTTGGCGACATGACGACCGCCTTATCGACGGTATTTTTGTTATTTCTGTGCATTATTTTCATTTCGATTTGCGTATATTTACGAATGTCACCTTAGCTAGGCTTACAGATGTGCAAGTTGCGGAAAGTTTCCATAAAATTATATAAGTTCTCGGAAATTTTATGAAACTTTCACAAGGAAACATGGGAAATTTAAAATTGGAAAGTTTCAATTATAAGTAATACTTCTCGGGTCAGAGGTGTAGGGTTAGAACCGGTGGTATTTTTTTTTTCTCTCTGACGTTCAAAAGTGCATTGTAATATGCCTAAATTGAAGAATAAATATCTTTTACCTTTTTTTTATCATTTCTCATACAAAAATGTAATACATTTTTCGAATTTTTCCTACGTTAAATTTCCGAAACATTTCGCAATTTTTGAAAGTTTCCTTAGGCACATCAGTAGCTAGGCTGGTTATCCGATCGATATCGCTTTAGGTCAACAAAGTTGCTCTCGCAAAAAAACATTTCGCATTTTTCCTTAGACATTTTTAACAAACTAACTTGAAGTCATAAATATACCTACTCATTTAAAAGATTCCATAGTCTTCATTCTTATCTAACTTGTGTCCGTTTAATTTAGTCAACATTAAAATGAAAAACCTTATATATGTAAGTATATTATCTAGTGTTTATTTAGTACAGATAAGGATAATGTAACCTCCAACCTCTTTATTATTATAAATTATAACGCACACCAAGCAAACGTATTCTATTCATCATTGATCTGCTAATGCTTATTACGTACACATCGTTAACATCCTAATCTTTACCCACTCTCGTATCCATATCTATAGAGGTCTACAATCAGCGCAATTTCGATGCAAAGATCGTCGGCAATTTCGATACGTTGACGTCTAGGTAGATGCAACGAAATCAATCGATGGATCAAAACTCGAGATGTATTGAAAATAGCAGGTGATTAGTTGCGAGGTCAGTAGATCGGTTATCTGGTCGCTCAAACTTAGGAAAAGTTACTACTTTAGAAGTTTGAACACTGGTTTATTCATGCAATGATATTAAACGGACAGAAAACTAAAAAATATGTAATGTAAATTGGCAAAGGCAGAGACTATAGAGATATAGACGACTACAGCATAAGAACTTTTTAAAGCTCAAGTCGATTGCGCCCTCTGTCCAAAAGCCGCCTAAAGATACCGAATATGCAAGAAGAAATGTCACCTGCACTGCTAACTACTCCACCTAGTAACAAATAGCGTACTAGTAGTACACTAGTAGCTACTGGGTGGAGCGCAATCGACTTGAGCTTCAAAAAGTTCTTAGGCTGTGGGCGTCTATATCTTTATAGTCTATGGTAATGGTAAATCCACTTGCAGAACATGGGAACAATTTTAAATTGTAATTAGAATTACATTGAAAATACTTTAGTATTTACGTTCTTACCGCAGTTGTTCTTTGTAAATACATATTTTTATCATTTGCGTTTAGTTAAGAGTTCCGCTAAAATATGTTATACCTTTACTTAAGTGTTTCTTCAATATAACTGAAAATACTAACGTATGCTATTGACTACTAAATTTCGATGATATGATAAATATTTTGAAAACATAACACGATCATTGATAAATAAGTAGGTAACTTAAATACTGGTGCTATATATTACCGAGTTCCGAAATAAAAAGTAGGTAGGTAGCCGATATCGCGGCACTTGCCCCGCAGGTCAACTTAGGCGATTATCACACTGGCGACGGATCCGCATGCTGCGCCGGTGCGCGAGCGAGATAGCGCTCTGCATGTGTATAGCGCTATCTCGCGCGCTCACCGGCGCCGCATGCGGAACCGTCACCAGTGTGATAATCGCCTAAGTTACGCGTATTTTATCCACTATATATTACAACAAATAAGAGGAAGAGCTTCAGTTGTCACTGGTCACCGGTATGTTTAAAATAACTTATTTAACTTCTAAAATATTATGCATTCATTAGCTTATTAGATTAGTTTTGTGCTATCACGAATTATTTAATATAGTATTAGATTTTTTCATTACTTAATTATTCAAATTGTTTCTAGTTTCGTGATTTGACTGCTTCGACATGTTAGCGAAACTCGTACTCGCCGCCGTACTGGCTGTTGGTAAGTCTGGCACTTTTACATTATTCACGTTACATATAATAAAACATACACATTTCAAGGAAGATATTATTATATACAATTTCATGAAATTAGCTAGGGATACACGCACAGACTTGCCCGCCGGATTTGTCTGGCGGATATGCCCGGCGAACAGATCCGTCCATGTATGGCGCTATTCAGATATGTCCGCAGACAAATCCCTGTCCAATTCGAGCCATACATCCACGGATTTAGGCGCCGGGCATATCCAGACCAGACAAAAGGCCAGTCAAATCGGGCAGGCAGATCTGTGATTTCTCCTTGTGCTTTTATTATTATCTATAAATGATCCCTATACTCTTATTAATATGAAATATCTACTACGCTTCCACATAAATCCGTTAAAAATAAGCTAATAGGTATTCGTTAATCAAGGTGCACGGACGCTGGTTATATAACTTTTCAATGTTGTTGTTTTTAGATAGGTACCTATATTTAAACTGGCATATCGCAGCTTGTTCGCGAACTTGATGATAACCTTTATTTTTTATATCAAATTCATAACATATAGTTACATATTAGGCAGGTACATATTTACTCGTAGTAATGAAGTGGTTCAAAAACGCTTGGCATTCAATAAGTTACAAATTATTAGTAGGTACCCTAATAATTCCCCTAGTAGGTACCCTTCTTAGTACATACCAATTGTTAACTATGTACCGATTCAAATAGGTACTAAGAAGTAAATACTACTTGTTTACAAGATGTAACAAAAATACTGGTGATCCGTTAAGGGCATAATTGGTTTCGCATTCTATTAAAAAAAATTAGAAGAATGGCCAGCTGGGGCTGGGACGACGTGTCCCATACAAAAAGAAAAAATCGCATCAAAGATATTTTTTTCCTACTTTTTCTTAATCGCAATACGATACCAATAATGCCCTTAAAACGGATCACCAGTATTTTTGTTACACCTGTATATGGGAAGTCTCGTGGTCTATATAGAACTCATACATATTCTACAGAACTTCTCTTCCTGCAATAATACATGTTTATACAGATAAATTTGCCACTCGTATTTACTTTAACTTAAGGTAGGTATTGATGTGTTACATTATTTGACAGGAGTGCTGGGGCGCACAGTGCCCGAAGAGAATAGTTGGCTCAATTCGATCGTCGCTGCTGACTATTGCGAACAAGACAAGCTTCAACAATTGCAGGTACACCGCAGTCATTAACTAGGGATATACACACAGATGTGTCCGCCGGATTTGTCCGACGGAATGCTCGGCGGACAGATCCCTCCGTGTATGGCGCTATTCAGATGTGTCCGCAGACAAATCCGTATCCAATTCGCGCCATACACGGACGAATCTGTCCGCCGGACAAATCCGGGGGACACATCTGTGCATTTAGCTATTTCCGTATAATTTAGTTAACTGTAGTACATTTTAAATATTCACACTACTTAACGGTCGATTGCAGCAAACCGTCTGTTAACGTCAACGTCATCGTTAAAAAAATATTGTATGAAAAGTTTGACAGTTTTCTATGGGATGAGTCCGTTAATTGTGCGTGGTGCAACCCACCCTAAGTCGTCGTTTATACTATGGATATCCAGTCGTTTATACAATGGTCACGTTACCAGTTTACGTTTAAGCAGTATCAAATTACCTAAATATGCACAATGTCGGGCGCTACTGCGGTAATAATCGTATGTTGAAAACGCTACAAACTACATACCTACATACATATATTGTCAGCACAAAAAAACTACCGACGAAATAGATATGCGCTTAGGTATGTATAGGTTGTCACGCAATATATATATTTACATTTATGCGTGCAAATGGTACAAATGTTGATAAATATTTAAGTACCTTAATAGGTATATACAGGGTGTCCCAAAACTATGGGACATGAAGGGGAAGTACCTTAAATATCGTAGATAGGGTATTTTGCTGAAAGCAGACTTTAAAGTTTTTCTAAAAATTACTTGCTTCGTCTGGGAAACGAACTGACTTAAATGTGAAAAAAAATCACCCCTATTTTTATGACGCCAATGGAAAGAATAGCTAAAAAATAATAACTCTTCTTTAATAACACAGTATTTTTAAAGAAAGGAACAACGTGAAATTAATCATTTTAATCAAATTAAAAACTGCCGAAGTCAATTAAGTAGGTGAGTCAATCAACTTTTTATAGCGCCTGGTTGCTATGGTTACGTCCCTTAGACAACCAAAGATTTTCTATGAAATAGTATGAGGATGTCCCTCGGACAACGGGGACAGAGTAAACAACATTTAAAAGTTGAATCGCCCAGGTAATTTGGAAATATTTAAAAAAAAATATTTGAATGCAGGATTACTCAGTTTAAAAAAAACATAAAGTCTTCTTTCAGCAAAATACCCTATCTACGATATTTAAGGTACTTCCCCTTCATGTCCCATAACTTTGGGACACCCGGTATACATGAGGTATTTTTTAAACTATAGCTACAAATTGTGTAACATGTATGTTTATTTTAAAGGGTTTTATTTGTATGATATTTTTTTTGTATAGTATGCATGTATGATAAATAAGGATTTTGTCATGTTTTTCAACACCTTACTGACTTTAATAATTTAAAGGTTGTCTGGAAGAGATCGCTTCTTAGCGATAAGACCGCCTGTTGTTTACATTAAGTTTTTGTAAATTTTCTGTCTTAATTTCCTGTATTGAGGTGTGCAATAAAGCGTTTTTTTTATTTTTTTTTATTAAACAAAACAAGAATATACATAGGTTTTTCAATTTTTTTTGCAGGGTTCTATAACAACATTCAAGCAATGTCTGGACGACATAATGACCGAACATAGTTTCCAGTTAGAGATGAGAGAAGCAGTGCTTTCTAATAACTCAAGTCGAACCGTCAAAGCGTAAGATCTATTTACACTATATCCATACTACTCATTTCATGTCCTAGGGCAGAAAACACCTAGAACTCGAGAAGAGAGTCGTGGGGTCGGAAGGCTAACATGCGCACTCGCATGTACCTAATTACTACCTATAGAATTGGCTCAAGGTTGTAAACCTTCAAAACATAAGGTACAGATGTCGCTACAGTCTTCGTAAAAAAATCATGAAAGTAAGGCCTAATAAGTACCTTCAATGAGTTTTTGAGTTATCACTCAAAAACCCATAGTGAAAGGACGTATGTGAGATGACGTAAGCGCCGCCAAATTTCCCGTAAGAAACGACCTTTTGAATTAATGAATTGTAACAGACCGGCAACTACGGAACCCTACATTGAGCCGCCGTGACGTTTTTTTTTTAATTTTTAATATTGAATGGATTAAAAAAACTTTAATTTTGTAGGTTCTGCGGCAAAACACCGCAGGTTAAGACCTGCCTTCAACCATTATTTACAAGTATGACCCCGTGCTTCACGGCCCGTGGGCTAAGCACAACCCAGAAGGGAATTAATTCCGCACTCGACTTTATATGCGCTAACGATGGTGCTAAGATGGTCTGTAAGTATAAATTTTGCGGCAAAAATACCTTACTACTCACATTATACAGGGTGTTTTTTCAATAACTATACATAGTATCCATATTGTAAGAGGTGATTCTGATTAGGTAAGTCATACTGAACAACTTTTTCTAGGACCAAACCAGAAATCCCAAAAAAAATTTTGCCTCCGCATAGAAAACATCGACGTCTGTTTTTCGTCATGATTTTGAGATTTCGGTGTCGGTCCCACGGTAAAAGTTTTTTAGTATGAAAAAACATCCTGTATATGTACGAGAAGTAAAACGCCATTCTTATTTTTTACTAGTGTCGGTAAATGACGAAAAACAAGTTGATTATAAAAATAATTATACATCTTAAAGTAAAACAAACGAACAACACTGATAATATCAGAGTAGGTGTAGGTAAATACGACTTAATTGTTTTCCACATTGAAACCACACTTATACTATTGTAAGAGTATTCTTTTAGTGGGTACATACATCCGTACCTATTAATTGAGTTAGTAAAATTGTAAATGCTGGGTTCATCATCTATTTTCTCAGTAAGGCTACTCTTGACTTTGACGATTGGTGTGACAGGACTGCATGTGAGTGGCATTCGCATAGGCGTCTTTCGCACCGCTGCGGTTTCCGCATGCGGCGCGATAGCGCTCTGGGTGGGTAACGCTGTCACGCTTGCACACCGTCGCCGCATGCGTTTGGGGCGCCAGTGTGATAATCGCCATACAAACACAAGGGATCCAGAGGGCTTAGATAAAGACGATCTTTCCCCATTAATCTGACTTTTAGAACAAATTTTGTGCGCCATGTTTGGCGATTGACAGCTGTGACAGAATCAAACTAGTACTTGTAGTGATTTTCACTCAATTTTCACTACAACTTTTGGGAAAAAAAATCGTAGGGATGGCATCTCCTGTTACTCAATGTCTTTCCCACATTGATCTACAGTCTACACTAACACACTGATATCTAACCTAACCCTTCCCATTGATTTGAGAATCTTTTTCATCTTCTACCAATTTATGTAAAATACTTGTTCATTTATATTACAGTTTTCCTTAAAGAAGGTGGCAAAGAGTGCATGAGAGATAAAAGTTTTAGTGTCGCATCCTGCACAAGTACCAAGAAATCTGAGATTTCACGGCTCGTCGATGAGTTTGGGAGTGGGACCGCGGTTCCTGAAAAGGTGAGTGATTGAATAAATGAATTAATGCTCTTTTTTTACTTACGTACCTATTTACTACGTACTTTATTTTTTTCTTGAATTTATTAGGCACTGCACTGTCCATCGAGAAACGGAAAAAGCCACCAGATAAAAAATATCGCTTTAAATTTTTTGTATATATATCTTAGACACACAACACACACAATAGTTTAGAGTTGCATTTATTATGCAGTTTAATCGCATTTAATATGTTTGTCTACAGGAGCGATGCAAAATAGACAAGCAAACGGACGCGTGCACGCTGGCCGCGTTAAAGACCTGCTCAAACCCAGTCCCCGGACAACTTTTCGAAGAACTTCTTAATGCTTTAAATATAAACTGTGACGATGTAAGTAAATAATTATTTTATAACGCTATCCACACTGAGCTTAGCTATGTTGGCAAAAATCTGCCGGAAAGCGGAAAGTCTATGGTGACCGAATTTTTGTACGAAGTGTGTGAATTCTAGTCACAATTTTTAGAGTTCCGTAGCCAAAATGGCAAAAGCAGAACTATTACCTATACCTAGTTTCGTCATGTTAGTCGATCCATGCTCCTGTCCCTTACTTGTCATTTTACTTATCAATTATAATATTGTGTGTAAATCTAATAAGTGCGTTAACCATTTTCATATTACTTATATACATATTTCTTCATTTCTTTCACATGAGTTCTTATGAAAATTAATAATTTTCGTGTTATAAAAAATATTTATCCAGAAAGAAAAAGCTATTAATAAATGGATAATTAATTATAAATCTACAATGTAACTTACTTATGAAAGAGGTCAAATGTTACATGCAGAAATAACATCGATAAGTAAAAAAATAAAACCTAACGTTCAATCCCTATCAAACTTTGATTTTCGCTATGACAATTTGCTTCTTGTTTATAACCAATGCCATAAGTCACTTCAAAAGATAGTGCTTTCGTTCACAATTGAAGTAGACTACCCACCCTATTATAATATGTGTCAAAAGTTCAAAACGACAGAAAAAAATGCTCACAATTTTTTTTTCAGGAAAATCAGGAAGGAGGCTCCACAACAGAAACGTCGCCAGAAGTTTAATAGCTGAATACCTGAACAAACAAATATGCACAACCAGATTTCAAAAATAAATTAACGAATACCGATTAATACCTACCTGTTTTCTTCAAGTGTACTAAAATAGGTTTATGAAGGTATCTGGGATATTTATTTATTTATTTAAACTTTATTGCACAAAAGAAACAACTTAAAGTACAAAAGGCGGACTTAATGCCTTAAGGCATTCTCTACCAGTCAACCATAGGGCCAAACAGAGAACCACTATACCGCGCGGGATATATTAAACATGACATGACATTTGTATATTTTTAATGTGTTTTGCAAAACACAAATTCTTTATTACTTTTGACAGGGAAACCGATAGATTTTTAATTTTCTATATTCTCGTGTTGTCTACCAATAAAATTTATTACCCATTTATTTTGTTGTATGGAATGAAGTTTTTTCAAATTGAATAGCGAGAAAGAAATTGTATACGTATGTAAATATATGTATTTAGCTCTGTACTCTGTATATACCTAATACAAATGACTAAATATATAGTTTGTACGTGACAAGTGTATGTAGGTACGAGTACCTACTGTGTATAGACGTAATCCTACTGGGAGCTTAGACGCGTGCAATTTGCCAGGTTTATTACTGAACAGGTCGGTATCTCCACAGTATGGCCAATCCGGCAAGCGAACTGTTGGAACGTGATATAACATCATATACTCACACACACACAGCTGGACCCATAGCCGTCTATTACTAGTAAAATCTGTTAAGTAATTATATAGCATAATCATATTTAGGCTTAATTAAGAAAAACAACCAGGATAAAGTGTCTCTTTTTTTCTACAAGTAAGTCTAACTAAGTACTTGATTTTTAGGGTCCCGTGTCCAAAGGTTAAAACGGGACCCTATTACTGAGGCTCCGCGGCCCGTCTGTCACAAGACTGTATCTCATGAACTATGATAGTTAGATAGTTGAAATTTTCACAGATGATGTATTTCTGTTGCCGCTATAACAACAAATACTAAAAAGAGTTTTAAATAAATATTTAAGAGAGCTTCCATACAACAGACATGCTTCTTTGCAGTGATTGTTTTACCTCTACTTTTCTGTTTGTAACTTGTGTATACTCTGTTTCTTTAATTTGAGGTGTGCAATAAAGAATATTTATGTTATGTTATGTTATGTTATTATAGATATGGTACGGAACTCTTCATGCGCGAGTCCGACTTGCACTTGGCCGGTTTTTTATTTATTTAGTGTTATCATACCAACGTGCCGGTTTCTAGCAGCTACCTAGTTAACTTTACTTTCTTGTATTACTAAATTTCAATTCGGTTTGGTTCGGACTTGTATCAAAACAGCAGCCAACTGCACGCAGCAAGCACGCAGCAACCAACGGCAAGCATCTACCATCTAGTTATGATAAAATTGAAGCAAATTTTTTATATTCTACAGTAACCCGACAGAACGGAGTGTAATTTATTCCTTGGTGCAACGCAACCGCACCTCTCTCGCCAGTGACGTTAGCCACCAAATGGGGCAATACGTCATCGGCGGGGTTAATTGAATCTGAGGTATTGCGAGCGGAAAGTTAAAGGAGCCAAGAAATGAATATGTGTAATCATGTTACAGGTACGATGATAGTATGTCTGCCAAAAATCAAAATGTTCAAAGTGTAAGAGTCTTACTTGACACTGAGTAACATTATTTAACACTCTCCGCGTCGGGGATCCGCTACGCGGGATCTCTGTGCGTAGCGGATTTAGGTACGCTACAAAATGGCAAAACGATTGGCTACGAGTGTAGCGCGTAGCGAAATGCGGTACGGAAAGTGTTCACACAAGCATGGCAACCCGAAGCCATGTAGGTGAACAGTCATGTAAACACACAGATAAAATAGCGGCAATATTAATATCTACGCAATCGTTGCGTTACGTTAGTGAAACGATTATATTAACGGTTTTGGGCCAGCAACGTTATCCGCCAAAAGGTAATACCGCCGTTATACGTCATCGTCGGGGCTTATGAAATCTGGGGTACTGCGTGCAAATTAGAGGGGCTAAGTAATCAATATGTGCATAGACTAAAGATATAGTAGACTACGTTACGTACGTACGTTATTCGTTACTAGGTGGCGCTGATTTTACCTCATGCATTTTGGCTCTGTTTAGGTCGCTCTGAACTAGATGGCGCTAAATACTTGGAGCCTCAAAAAGTTCTTAAACTATGGCCGTCTACTATATCTTTAGTCTAAGATATGTGAAAACATGTCGCGCAATACCTACACGTAATTTAAGCTTTACTGAAGTTTTTTTTTATAACATATATCCTCTCTACAAAAAAAGTAGTCTTAATTATTTCACAACTTACTTTACTTTGTTTCTCCCTCAGCGTGGAAACTTATGCAATTAGCGGTCCAGACACTGTCAGTAATAATGTCATTATTTCTGTACCCGTTCTTTTCTATGTATATGAAGAAGAGAAGGATGGGTACAGAAATAATGACATTATTACTGACAGTGTCTGGACCGCTTTTGGGTGATCACGATTAAATGTGTCTGTTAATAATTAGTCTTTCTGTGCTGTGACATAAGAGGACTTGTACGTCTAGCATGACTTACGTTGTCGCGCGACTCCCATACTTCACTCGAAGTATGGAGTCGCGCGCGACAACGCATGTCATGCTAAGCCGCTTGGTCACTATACAGAGTGTTTCCTGTAACACGAGCAATAAATTAAAACGTAGATTCTACTCCTCAAACAATAAAACTTTTGTTCAAAACTTTGAAAAAATATGTATTTTTTAGATTGTCTCTTTTTCATACAAACTAAACAGTATTTTCAATGTACGTTAAAATCCGTCCAATTGACATTTCTTGTCAGCCTTGTCACCCTACAGACATAATCAATTTCGGAATACATTGCGTGTTCGAATAATCTTTAAAGTGATATAAAAATCAAACCATAAGTTATTTTTAAAAGTTGCTGAACAAACGTTGTCTGGTTTAAGGAGTAGAATCTACGTTTTAATTTATTGCTCCTATTACAGGAAACACCCGGTATATATGATGTAGGTATCTACATGACTTTTAATTCAATGTATAATTTACAGGCAGGGTATAGCGTTATTAGTTATTGCTAAGTAGATACTTCTATATGTAACTCAAAAATAAAATTTTAATACTCTTTTATTGCTGACTTTAATAAAGTATTTTCATGTAAATTACGGACGTATACCAAAATTTAACTCGATCAATTACCGAGAAGTGGTTAAAATTCATCATAGAAAATTTTAATCTACAACAAATTATACGAAGCGAGGCTAATAAAAGTGTTACAACGAAAAAAATTATATTAATTTGAGGCTAACGGATATTCATGCCATGGAATGTTTCTGGTATGCTGATTATTTATTTGTAATTTCAAACAACACATTATTTATGGTATAGTTTGGCCAGAGTTTGTTCCACTTCAAGCATAGACAGGGAGAATCATACTGTCTTTTTCTAATGCTAGTACTCTCACTACTAAAAAAGGGATGGGTATAGCATGTTACTCTGACTGTTACTGCGCTTTTGGTTTGCCAGACTATATACAAACGATTTGTATTTTATTAAAAAAAATTCAGCTTTAATGAAAATTTAGGTTTGTTTCATAAACCTTTCATATATTTTATCTCGGTCCAACCTAATACAGACAGGATGTTAGGTCCCGAAATTGTTTTATTAGGTTTGCCCCTGGCCCTGTGGAAATGTGCTACGGGGGGGTTAATATTACGCACACATGTACACTTATGAAGGAGATGTGCGCATACATAATCGTCCGGTTGCAAATGAGAATGACGAGCAACGATACGATAGATTTTCAGTCCCTCATCGCGTGGGTGTTCAAATTGTCGCGCGCTTAAAATTTTGACTATTAGCAGGCTAAGCAATGACTATAAGGGTCACCACACACCTAGCGGAATTCCTCGCGGAATTACCTATGCGTTTTTTTGTTTGCCATCCGGTGTCTGCCATCCAACTGTTAATGTCACTGGGCTAGTTTAGGATGGCCAGTGCTTTTAAAGTGACCCATCAAATTGGGTAATTACTGGGTTATGTAATACGGAAAGTTCAGACTTGTAAGTAGGTACTCGTAAGTGTAAGTAAAATTATTGAATTTCACTAACTACAATAGTTGTTACATTAGGTAGTGTAGGTAGTAATGTAGCCATATATCTAGTTTTTAAGTTGGAGAGCTGGTAGCCTTGCGGTAAAACGTCCGACTTTCAATCCGGAGGTATCGGGTTCAAACCCCGGCTCGTACCACTGAGTTTTTGGGAACTTATGTACGGAATATCATTTGATATTTACCAGTCGCTTTTCGGTGAAGGAAAACATCGTAAGGAAACCGGACCTAATCCCAAAAAGGGCCTAGTTTCCCCTCTGGGTTGGAAGGTCTGATGGCAGTCGCTTTCGTAAAAACTAGTGTCTATGCCAATTCATGGAATTAGGTTGTCAAGCGGACCCCAAGCCGGGATAAACGCTGGGAAGAAGATATCTAGTTTTTAAGTACTTTGAGGGTCGGATTGGGCAGATTAAGTCAGATTGCCCAGATTGAGCTGTCATTTTAATATCTGAAGAAAAAAATATAATAGGAAAACAAGATTAATGGACACCACACACCTGATCTTCAGCTAATTCATAGACAAAATTATCAAATGTGTCTATGGCCTCCATAATAGAATAGAATAGAAACCATACACAGAAAAAAAAGATATCTTAATCGAAGATATTCATTCTTGTATATAAGGAAAATCGATAATTTCTTGAACCAAGTATGATTTTGTTGATCCAAGATAGAACTTACTGGGTTCAACAAAATCATACTTGGTTCAAGAAATTATCGATTTTCATTATATACAAGAATGAATATATTCGATTAAGATATCTTTTTTTTCTGTGTAGTTAGATTTAAACATGTATCCCTAATCTTAGAGCTGTAGGGTATACGTGCTGACCCTCTAACTAGAATATAGTAGGTCTATGGCTACGCCTACGTCACATTTATAAGCTTGTCGCTGCCAGACGCCGGCTTATCTGTTGACTGCCACCAGTGTTCAGCGTGTTCTAATTTAAACCATAGACCTAAAGATAACCAAAATGTAAGAGGAAATGACACCTGCTCTGCTACTCCATCTAGTAACGACTAGCGTACTAGAGCAGGTGACATTTCCTCTTACATTTTGGCTATCTTTAAGTCGCTCTAAACTAGAGGGCGCTAAAGACTTGGAGCCTCAAAAAGTTCTTAGACTATGGCCGTCTATTCTAAAGTCTATGCTTAAACTGAATACTGCATTATTATTTTACGTCACTCTGGGCGCTGAGTGAGATTTACCGCCCTAGGGCGCATCGGCAAATCTCACTTCACACCCAGGATAAGACGTAAGATGACGTAGTACATTACGTACCTAGTGCGGTAAAGTAAAGAACGGCTCAGATCGCTGGCATTTGTGGCCCTCACCGAAGGCCATAAACAAGCTATCTGAGGCCTTCTTCATTACCGCCCGTGGTAGGTACATAATTTTACGTCTTCTCCTGGGTGTGAAGTGAGATTTGCCGCTGCGAGTACGTTATTCGTTACTAGGGGCGCTGATTTTATCTCATGCATATTGGCTCTGTTTAGGTGGTTCTGAACTAGTTGGCGCTAAATATTTGGAGCCTCAAAAAGTTCTTAGACTATGGCCGTCTACTATATATTTAAGTCTATGCTATTATCAAATTCCAAGATTTTGCTAGACTGTAACTCTTATATGCCTCCTCCCATTAAAAGCTGTCAGATGCCTGGATCTAGCAATAAGCATAGTAATGTAATCTTACTAGATGGGTTTCGTTGCTCTCATTATTGTGTCAAATCTAACGTGGCGAGTACTAAGTCCATTATATAGAACACTGACTTAACCTGTCTGTATCTGAATATTTTATTTGTTTCATATCAAATAGGAAGCAGTCAATAATTGCTCACAAAACAAAATAACATTGAGATTTAATTACTCGTTGATGGTAGGGAACATCCGTAATATTAAAATTATATGAACATTACGCGCTGTGTTTTCGTGAATTATTAAATTCGACCTGTCTCGTTTTCCGGGACGATGGAATAAGCAAAATGCCAAAACCGCTTTGTACCGCTGCAAGCATGTTTATATTTGCTTAGGCCACAATAGAAAATGTTACCAGCAAAAAGCTTCGTCCTCTGGCGGCATGAAAACTCCCTTTGAAGACGGATACCAAGGTACCCTTATATTTTTATTAGGGAACCGCGTAATTGTGAAAAGTTTGAGTGTTTACGAGTGTTGACTTTTGTGTTCTCAAACCGAAGCTTGGTAATCTTGGTATGGTTATCATTTTGACTTTGATTCACCTGAATTATCAACCAAGTATACTTATACTTGGTTGAACGTCTGGACTTGTTTACGGTAGGTAAGAACTTGTTTTTCGTAGAAAACGAACCCGAAAGAGGGTAGATTGCTATTGTTTGTGATTAGAGAACTAGGTAAAACCGGTATTAAACATTGCAATTTTTCAGGCCCAATCTGTCAGATTGAGAGGTGTAATATAAGCTGAAGGAGGGGCAGGGAGAGGCAGGGTACACGACAGATTGGACCCCGCGAAATTGTAATGTTTACCGGTTTAACATTCACAGCAACTGTACTTACCTACTCTGTGATAATGGCGCATGTAACTGTGCCGAAGTATCGAAAACTCATAACAACAAATTATATATGGTAAATACACACATGTAACATTAACATTATGTACCTAAGTATGTTTGGACTAAGTAATTGTAAGAGCTGGCCACGTCAGATATGACACAATAATGAGAGCAACAAAACCCATCTGGTTAGATCGCTGTCACATCCTTATTGCTAGATCCGGGCACCTAGCAGCTTTTAATGGGTGGAAGTCAAAGTTCCAATCTTACGAAAAATTTAAATTGGAAAAAAGTACTACCAAAATAGGTAAAAACTGCCGTGGTAAAAGTTGTCGCAATGATAGAGGACAGGACCTATATTTTGACATTAGAACAAAAAACATTGCATATTACTGCGGAAACCGAAACAGTAGGCGACATACTATGAATTACATTATACGTCGTTTGGCACTACTTTGCTCCAACAGAAACTTTTAATTATGATGTAATCTAATTATTTATATAATTTCTCATGATATTGCATCAAAACCAGAACTCTAGGATTTGTTTCTTTGAAGTGGTTTGCATTCTTGGACCTCCACCCCGTTACAGCTGCCAGATGTCCAGATCTATAAATAGGCATAGTATAGAAAACTGACTAGAGGGGTTTCGTTGCTCTCATTATTGTGTCATATCTGACGTGGCTAGCTCTTCGTCTAATTATTTTTGGGTTTCCGCTGGACAGTAGAATATTGTACCTGAAGCTTATTTAGAAGCCGTGCGGATAATGCCCCATTCACATATATTCCAGTAGCATTCCAGTTCAGCAATCGAATTCAGGACTGTAATACTACTGAAATAATGTGAACCGGCACTGGAATATTATTGTCCAGTGACCGGAATGATGATCTACTTTTAGATTCCAACTTGGCCAATCCAGCTCCATTAGAATAGTGTAGGCCGTCAATCCAGTGCTGGATTAAACGTAATATAGGGAAAACGCATTCTGGTTCTGGGTAACATTGACATTTCCCATCGAAATGGAACGAAGACCAAACTGGAATGCTGGAATAATATAAACGATATGATCCGGAACAGTACTGGACTGAAATACAACTGAAATAGATTTGAACGGGGCATAAGTTACGTCGCCTACATAGATCGAACTAGTATTAAGTTATTTTATATGTTTTATTTTGTAGTTCGCAGTGCCTTGGTTTTTACGGTAATGCTGTGTAACTCTTTTGAATAAATAAATAAATAACAAATGCCAGCAGTAGAGGATTTCGGCAACTTAATAAAATGTAAAGAGTGTACCGAATAGATGCTACGCCAACGCGTCGTGTATCTGAGAAAGTAGGTAGGTATAATACGAATAAGGGAGAAACCGTCAGGGTGGGCGGAACATAGTTTTTTTTTATAATTTTGTCTTATCATTAGAAACTTTTAACTAGACCGTAATATAGTTGCTATTTTAATTGCGGTTCTTTATTGCATGTAATCTAAGTACCAGGAAACTAGTTACAAGAGAAAATCGCTCCGCGCAAAGAGGTTAGGTGGAACAGAACACATCGCTAGGCCAGCGTTATTACCATAGTAATGGCCGTTACCTGGAAAATTGCGCCTCCCGTCGACTTAACACGTATTTTAGTGACACTTAATCACGTGCCTTAGGATAATCACCTCTTACAGGGCTGCTTGTAAAAGTTTCTAACTGGCGCTGACCCTAGTAATCGCAATCTATATAAGTATTACTTCAGCAGTAATCGGTTTCTTCATAATCCTCTTAAGGCTAGATTACTCTCTAAGAATTTATTTACATCGGCATAGCAATATACCAAGGAGAAGTTTCCAAAGTTGCGAAATTTTCCATACGGAATGTTTTCAGGTAAAAACGGGACCCCCGTTTTTATCCTTTGGATACGGAACCCTAAAAAAACGGGCTACGTGCGAGTTGCACTCTCGCCCTGAGGGTTCCGTGCATCACACATATTCTTAACAATCATCGAACATTGCTGTAACGAAAAGAAAAATAGGATTGAGGAACAAACTTTGACTATGCCGTCGAAAAACCACAGAATAGTATTTCATACAGAAGTTTATCTTCCCTACAAAATCAATGTTTGATAGCACTTTGACAGATGAACCGTGACACATGACGTCTCCATACGATTTTGCCTTTCGACTGTATAGGGTTGACAAATATGTGATTAATTTGATTGCTGGACCTGCCCATCTACCTGATCTGCCCTAATCTAACTAATCCATCAGTAATTTTAACGCAAAACTAGATAAATGTCAGATTTATTACCTGATTTGCCCAATCTAACTATTATTTTAGAACAAAACTACTACTTTAATATTGGTCATGACGCAAATAAAAGAAGGGCATTTTGACAACCCTGAAAATGTATCCGGTACGTTTCCAAGGCCGTAGCTGTCACTTCGTGAAGATGGATGCCCTTGGAAAAACTGTAGTCTCCATATATCGACAAAAGTCGCGATTAGTTTACCAACTGCAGATCAAACTCTTTCCACTTCAAACATTAAATTTTGATTATTATTTATTTTATCCGCGTAAAGCTAAGTAAGAATTGCATGGGTAAAAAATACGTAAGAAATCGATTAAAAGTTTCCTCTGGGATATCTTGAAGAAACGCTAAAAACCTACAAAAACATGGATAAAAGATGTTTTGCAAACTATAGCACTGTTATTTATACATGGATAACCTTATCTAATTCTAACCAAGAGCGTTGCTTAAAAACAAAAACATATCTTTATAGGTACTTAAGTGTGCTATTTTCTGTGACATGTTTGTTATTTCTATTCAAAATCACAAGCTCTACTTGTTAAAAAAAGATACTATTTAGAATGTCAGGAATAGTACATTACACAACTAGGGGGATAAAACAAAGAAAGGCCGTGATCGCAGAAGTTTGCGGTCCGAGCTGCAAGCGAGGGACGTAAATATGCGATCGAGGGCTTTCTTTACTTCCCGTGTTGAGTACATCATTTTATGTCTACACTTCGCCAGAAAGCCACTTTATGGCCAGGTGTGGCATAATAAATATTTATTTCCTATTATATTAAAATTTTCCATAGTTACATAATGTATCGTGGCCATCGTGGGGAGTAAGCGAAGTATTGCGAACAAAATCTATTAATAGATACCTGAAAGCAAAAGCGTTTTCTGAATCGAGTTTGAAATATTACGAGCTTGCAGAAATTATGTACCTACTACAAAATGCGGAAATGAAAAAAAAAGAATGAATAAACCCATGTGTTGCAATTCTGGCAATGTATACTTGAGTTAGCTAAGCAAAAATTAAAAGTGTTTTTTAATTATTTTTGTAAAAGGTATTCCGAGAAAAATATTCTAATAATAAGCAATACAAACATTTTAAGATACGATGTAACATAATACGATGTAACTTGATATTTATTTATTTTATTTAATCTTTATTGCATATAAGAAAACTTAACGTACAAAAGGCGATATATTAGACGATGACGATTAGGCGATGGGGATATTGTCACCATTTAAATATTAATCCATTTTCCTAAGCTTGTACCTATGATTCACGCTTAGAACAAAGGAAAGGAAGGAGTGAGTAGCAATGCACCGAAGAGAAGTTTCGTTAGTTGCGAAACTTCTGTGGAGAATATTCTCTGGAACTTAAATTTAATAAACAATCTTATCGTGTCAGGACCAACGTAGACACACGCCATTTTAAATATTATGCCTGCCTAGTTTACTAATATGTGGCGTGTAATAATATTACAAATTACACAAAATGTTGAAGTTCTCATGGGAACATTCTCACAGAGAACTTTCTCAGTTTCTTTCATATAATTTCTCGGTTTCCGAGAACATTTCTGCAATTTGTACATTGCCAGGAGTGAGTTCTTTCATTTGGCTACGCTCCTCTTCCGTTACCATAGTTGAAAGCCGCGTAGCGCAATTGAACCGTCTAAATGCAGTTCTTATTTGCATAATATGTTTATACTATAGGTACATACTCGTAAGTTTTGGAAAATCAACCAAGTAGCATCCTACAACGCAGACCAAATCGAACAACGCAGCGCAACAATCTAATTATTACCGATTTTTTAGGTATTTTTTCTGTTATGAATCCACTGTTAATCATTTAGTTTTCGGAATATTTAACAATACTTGAATACTGATGAAACAATAAAAAATATTTTTAACGCGTCATTCGGTATATCAACGCGTTTTTTTTACAAATTCTACGTATTTGCAAACCAAGTAAATAAGGAGGTAAAAGATATCGTGGAATTTGCCCCGCAGGTCAATCTTACGTATGATAGTCCTATATAATCTCACCGTAAAATGGACAGCTTCAGTTCTCTCTCGTCACCAGTGAATTAACACAGGTTTTACTTATTTTTTCAAATATTATCTAGATTTGTGCTTCGACATGTTGGTGAAACTTGTACTAGCCGCCGTTCTAACTGTTGGTGAGTGTAGTGACGTGTAGTTGTAA
This sequence comes from Pammene fasciana, assembly GCA_911728535.1. Taxonomy (NCBI): domain Eukaryota; kingdom Metazoa; phylum Arthropoda; class Insecta; order Lepidoptera; family Tortricidae; genus Pammene; species Pammene fasciana. The sequence goes on from OU452279.1 coordinate 9,697,616, forward strand.
ATAACATAAATAGTTACTTAATTAAAAACCAGTATGTACATTTTTGGTTTACATTAATCTTATTTACATGTAGCTTAATGTAAGAAAATCTTATTATGTTTTTTATTTGTTCTAATGTCCATTATTTTCGTTTCAAAATTATATCCTTACATTCATTTTGTATCAACCAGAAACATCTAAAACGAAACGTACCTAACGTAAGGTAACGTTTTTCCTTTATTTCTAAACATTATGTGTCCCTATTCCTTAATTTGTACAAAAATAATATATTTTTTATGTACGGTTTGTTTTTGAAAATAAAAGTTATATATAACTTCGTAGTAATCAAAATCCTTTTAGTGGAATCAATTACGCATTCAATTTAACTTAAATAGTTACCTACCGAAACATATATAAATAACGGAAGAACTAAGAAATTTATTTACAATAGAACTTAACATTTGTTACTTTTAGGTACTTACCTATAAAATTTACTTTTACAGGAGTGTTAGGACACGTAGTGCCCGAGCAGGACAGATGGTTTAATTCCATGATCACATCTGACTATTGTGAAAAAGATAAGATTCAACAAGTCCAGGTAAACCGTAACCAAGTCTACCTACTTGCAAAACATTTTAAGCTAGCTCAGCATATGTCATGTTACTCTATGCCAATGACGACCTAGCTTAAAATGTTTTGCAAGTAGGTACTTATATTCCAACTATAATATAATACGAGAATACGCGTCTATTTGACAGTGTAAGTACATACCTAAGTCATCAGATAATTTTCATGAAATCCTGTCAATATACATATAAAACAAAATCAGACCAATTACAGATTGTATTATTATTAAGGTTTATACCAAAAGCAAGGTTGCTTGCTGGCTGCTTAAGCTATGTACTTCATTTACTATTTGGCGCCTGTAATGTTTTTCTTGTGCATTATAATTATTGTGTTTATCATAGTGTTATTCCTTAATATTAATAACCCAAATGAAAAGGTCCCCTGCGCCACTCTGCGCATAGCACGGACAATTATCTATCGGGAAAAGCTTTTGTTGTTTGTTTTGCTCGACTTGACGTCGGCACTCCCGAGCCCCCAGATTCGAATATGACTCTAGGTACAGACTATCAAAGCGAATACATATGTTTTTTCTCAGGCTTCTTTAACAACTTTCAAGCAATGTGTGACAAACATGTTCACGAGCGATGAAAGTTTCATAAATGAGATGAGACAAGCGGCGTTATCAAACAACAAGCAGGCTCAGCAGGCTGATGTAATTAAAGCGTAAGTGGACTAGCTTCAGAATAAGGCTTTCTCATAAGTAGGACATTTGTTTCATCATTTTCCCTCTCATTCCTTCCTGGTGAACCATACTCGAACTTACATTATGCACCTAGGGCGATAAAATAAAGAACGGTTCAGATCGCGGGTATTTGTGGCCATAAATAAGCGATCTGAGGACTACTTTATTACTGCCCGTGGTGCGTACACAATTTTACGCCTTCTCCTGGGTATGAAGTGATATTTACCTCTGCGTCCGTGGGCGGCAAATCTCACTTAACGCCCAGAGTGAAGTAAATTTATAAACTTAAGGAGATGTCATATATGTACAAAGCAAAAAGTGTTTATGAAACTGTCATATAGAAAGCAAAAAGTGCCAGGGTGCACTTTTTTGACTATTTCCTTTGTACGAGATATGACATCTATTCGAGTTTATAATTTATATAGTACAGTGTCTACTTAAATAATAGACAAATCAAAACTATATGTCAATATTACATAATTTTGCAATCATTTGCCATTTAGATAGCAAGAGCCAAACTATATTTATTTAAGTTCTAATCTTATGTTTCCTGTATGTAATGGCAATTTTACCATTTTATATAATTAAAATACATAAACTGGTAAAAATGCTGAAATATTTGGCCACCTAACTACCTACTGGTACGACCAAGATACTGGAATCCATATCAGCTGGCAAAACATTAAGTCATCTTGTTAAGTAAATGTTACTTTGCCTGGTGCCATATTCTAATTTTAAAATGTATAAACAATACATTAACAACACAATCTGTCTTAAACATAACTCCAACACTCAACCAATAATCAACCAATATTGAAGTAGTATTGTAGTTGCAACGCAGTAATTTTCAAGTAAATTCCGTCATTTTTGATTCAGACGTGTAGTCGTAAGCTGTATTGTGTTGTTATTGTATTGGATTTGCATTGAAGTTGGATCGTGTCTGTGCGTGTTTTAAAGTTAGAATACGGCCCCTGTTTTACGAATAAACTTTATTTTGTAGGTTCTGCGCCAGATCGCCCCAGTTGAAGTCCTGCATCCGACCCCTCGTCACGAGCATGTCACCGTGTTTCACGGCAAGCGGGCTGCGCACTACACAGAAAGATATGGACAAAGCACTCGACTTGATGTGCGCCAACAACGGTGCTAAGTTGACCTGTAAGTTCTAAGCTCGTGAAAAAAGGTAGATCCATAAATCAACTTCATCATCATTTATCATCATCATCACCAACAGCTTTTAAAGGCAGGTTTAAATCGCTTTTCTCTTTGTATTGACATACAGGGTATCCCTTTTTAGGTACAGATTGAAGAGAAACCATTTGATAGTAGTAGTTTCTGTATAACCAACACCCCGTAACCTCAAGTCAAAATATAGTGTTGCTTGACACTACGCATTGTTTTGAGAATTTTCTTTTTTCTCTGTCTGATTCAATTAATTTATCTTTTTATGTAATTTACAGTGTTCCTTAAGGAAGGTGGCCAGGAGTGCATGGAACAAAAGCGTTTAGATTTCGCAGCCTGCAAAGATACTAAGGTATCCAGCATCACACAGCTCGTTGGAACGTACGGATCCGGACCGGCGATTCCTGAACAGGTGAGATTTAGGTGCTAAAATACTCACATGGAGTGTCAGCGACGGAAAAGATAACCGCATCAACTGTGCCCTCAGCACACAATGGCTCTTAAAAACGGTCATGATATTCCTCTAAGAGTTATTCCTTCACCCCCTTCCCGCAGCCGGGGCTTTAAATTTTACTCAACACGCAATTTCTCATTACTTACCTAGGTACCTATTTAAATAAAAAGTTGTTATTGGTTAATGTAATATTTAGGTGTCACGCGTGGAATATACGTCTATGGGATCATTATTTAGAGCTAATAAGATTTCTTGTTATTTAAAACCTTAGCTGTCCATAGTTAAGAAGAGAACCATGTTTACTTGTAACAATGGATGTATCTCTAACCATCATGCATTTGCCATATAATTGTTAAACTGACCAAGCTTACTTTATTGAGACAAGAATTCTTATACGAGGTATTACAGATAAATGGTACCAAATTTGGTAATAGTCGCAAGAAAGTGTTGGATGCATAAATATAATGTATTTACTTTAAAATATCCATTTAATAAATTATATTGAAAGCAATTACATTACAATTTTCCGTATATATTTTCTTACAGGAGAGATGTAAACTAGACCATCAAGAAAACGTATGTACAGTGGCCGCAATGAAAACTTGCTCAAACCCCGTCCCCGGAAACATTATCGAAGAAATAGTGAACAAATTAGATACCAGTTGCAACGATGTAGGTAAGTAAAGTCAGCCAAACTAATTATTAACTCTGGACCTAAGCATATTTTTTGGACGGTGCTGATATTTTAAAATATAAGAAAGTCACACTACTACACCACTACTATTCTACTATTTATATGATAACATGACACGACTTTCACGACTCCAACTATCAGTTCATTAAAAAAACTGTTGGCAATGGTGAATTTGTCATTACCACGAAAAACATTCTCGTGGATAACGTCATAAGTGTTATTTCACGACGATGACTTTCCGTTGACTGAAAATATTGAACTGTAGTTAACAAGTTTAATATCACTGTTTTCGTGCGTTCTACGTTTATAGATGGCAGAAGAAAACAAGGTATCACCAACACTACGTCACAGACACCACTTTTTTCCAAACTTAAAATTTTGTGGTAGTAGTTATAACTAACTTAGTAGATGAGGCCACCTTGCAAGTCAGAGTTGCAAAGTATACAGAATCCACTAATTTACATCTACTAATTTCGTAAAAATTACCTCAAAATTTAAAGTTTGAGAATCAAAGTAGTTGTTGTAACGCGTAACGTAGGTACTCATAGCGATACCTTGTTTTCTTTTACCATGCCTTTATCAAAAATTTGACACTGACATTGACATTCCAATTACTTTTTTTTTAGAATAAACAAACAGAAACTGCAGTAGCACAACAGGACCAATGAGAGATGAATGTCTAACAAACCCTAAGCATCGGCAGACTTACACCGCCGGATAATAACAATAGTTGGCTTATCATCATCATACAATACTAGCAGTTATATATTCATCTGGAATAAATCAACATGAGATAAATATTATTTATCGTTTTATTCTATTTTCAACAGGTTTTTTTTTCTAGTTGCGAGAATTAAAAATACATTTGGATTATTTACGAGGTTAAATAGGTAACGAAAAAGTCTATAACATGTTTAATTTTACAGGTAAATAACCTCAGCTTAATTCGTTAATACCTAGTTATTTGTTCAACATGGGAGCATATTGGTTCTCTGCCTTTTCGGCGAAAATTGCATTGCCGAATTTCACTTGCCAACCAACTTTTCGCAGATGTTTCATTTGGCCGAATTTCATTTCCCAACTTTACATAATCCAACCTAACCTAACCCAACCTAGTAGGCAAGTTACATTTCCCAACTATGGGGTTGGGAAATGAAATGATTGCGAAATAATTATTTGACAAAAGTTATTCGGCCAAATGAAACTTCTGCGAAAAGTTGGTTGGCAAGTGAAATTCGGCAATACAATTTTCGGCGAAAAGGCAGGATACCGAGCAGGTTGGTTATTGTACTACATCAAAACCCTCGCAACGCTCATGACTCAAAAATTGTAAGCAAGTTAATTTTAATCCATTAAAGGTATTAAGCGTAGCATTAGGTATAGTTATTTAAGTTGGAGGAAAATAGTGCCTAGAGGAAGTAGTAGGTACTTATAATACCGTTTAATAATCTTCGCGTGCTGTTTTTATTTTCACAATAATGTGCAATGATTTTTTGCTTGTCATGATAAGACACAGACCGTGCCTACAAATCAGACAATTCCGGTGGTTTACTCAGTTTGACGATTCTTTTTCCTGCATGAAAAGTTTTGCTGGCCTTTCACTCCGAGCTCTGCCGATGAATAACCGCCAGGGGTCGCATTCTAACTTTAAAACATATTTAGACACGATACAACTTCAGTACAATTCCAATGCATTTACTACGCAATACAGCTTGCGCCTACGTCTGAATCAGAAATATCAGATTTTGTTTGAAAATTACGATGCAACTACAATACAACTTCAATAATATATTGATTGACTATTTGTTAAGTGTTGAAGTTATGTTTAAGATAGATTGTGTTTAGAATGTATTGTTTATGTACTTTAAAATTAAATAGAATACGGCGCCCTGTATGATGTAAGCGTAATCCCATCACACTAGATAGATCGGTTTGGTTGCTCCGCTAATTGTATTCCATATTCCGTGGCCATCAGCTCTCCATCTATAGGTACTATTATAGGTAAAACGTAAACTTACTGAGAGAAGATACAGTGTGTGTTTGTGGTACAGTCAGTAGCAGAAGTAGCTAAGCTGGTAGGGTGTTCAAAATGACCTACACACGCTCTTATTCTCTTAACAATAATGTCGTGTCTAGCTGGATATTGGATGGATCGAGCTTCAATTTCAAAGTGATTTTATTTATTTTAAGAATTATAGATAAATAGAAAGTATACTCGTATTAACTTGAAGAGGTTAGGCGTCAATCCAATTTAATTATGGTTCCGTATAAACTATAATTAAGTTGGATTAATCTCCTCTCATTTCTTTTCCAGTACTTATTTTGTTACGTAGTTACCTACCATAAAATTCAATTTGCAAAAAAATATAACACAGTCGCACGGCAAAATTAACGTAGGAATCCCCAAAATCCGTTTATTTCTGTCAGGGGAGTAAACTCCATTAGAGTTTTAATGAATTTACCTAGTTAATGGCGGGTGCGCGTGACTAAGATAAGCCTAAAAACTCTGACACATCCGAGTTAAAATTCTGCAGGCTATCAGTGGCGGCACGTCCATAGAACACGATTCCCGTCGGTTTGCCTAGTTTTCAGGCACCTGAGCAGTTTTCCTACAGCTCATGAAGAAATGAAAAGCCATATTAAGCCCCAGCTTGCCTAAGAACATTTTTGACCCACCGCCACTGAAGGCTGTAGAATCTTGTTGTAATGTCTTAATGCAAAATTGGCTTATAATACTAGGACTTGCCCGCGGCTTCATACCCGCCAACCCGCCTAAATAAAATGTAATGGCAAATAATAATTGGCAAATTAATATTCAAATACTTACACTGAAAAAAGGGCAAGCGATCTACTTCGGCAATTTCATTAATAACCATTTGGTAAGGAGTTAATAAAGTGTATTAGCTTATAACTCAATCATCATCATCATCATTTCAGCCGAAAGACGTCCACTGCTGGACATAAGCCTCCCCCACTGAACGCCACAATGACCGGTCCTGTGCCACCCGCATCCAGCGGACTCCAGCGACCTTCACCAGGTCATCAGTCCACCTTGTAGGGGGCCTACCAGCTCTTCGCCTTCCGGTGTATGTATAACTCAATGTTTACTAATAAAGATAAACATTTTGGTAAATAATAAGCCTTAGTTTTGAAGTCCCAAAACTTAAGTTACTAGTAGACGAAGTTTGGTCACCCACCTATTGAAAAATTTTCGTGATAAAAACTATCCTGTTTCCTTCTCCGAGACTCTTGTGATTTCCATACATAAACTCATCTAAATCGGTTCGGCGCTTTAAGCGTGTAGAGGTACATAACAGCCAGACAATAAAGTAACCTTCTCATTAATATTATTAATAGTAGGTAAGCAGAAAAGGGATATATTATGAGAATTAGATTAATTAGATATTAGACTAAAAGCTGGCCACGTCACGCATGACACAATAATGAGAGCAACAGAACCTTGAATAATTTTGCTAGCCTATCACTCTTACATCCACACATTAGAAGCTGCCAGATTCCCGGATCTAGCAGTAGGTAAGGATAGTATAGCGTACTAAGTACAGAGGCGTTTCGCTGCTTACATTATTGTGTTATATCACTCATATCTGACGTGGCGAGCTCTTTGTCTATATTTATAGTAAGGAAATAAAATAGGTCTTTAACAGTGTGGAAATCATTTATTTCTGCCCTTTAGTTGTTATATTCAAGTTGAACGAAGGAAGAGAGGGTCTATTTGTTTAGCATTGCGAAGGTCCCACCACGACCTGATCTCCTTTTTATGTATTAAGGTGTACAGCAATTATTTATAATACATCAGGGCGTCTAAGGTACTCAAAAATATCTGAACATGCACATTATTCCCTTGATAATAGAGGCGTAGTTCAGATATTTGTGATCACCTTGGCCGCTCCGATATACCTGATGGTATGTATATTTGAATAATCGGTGAACATAGATTTAAAAAAATACCAAAGAAACAAAGAACCTGACGAATTGAAAACCTCCTCCTTCGAAATCTTCAAGTCGGTTGAAAACAGTTTGGTACGAGTTTTTTTTGCGTAAGTAATTTAACATCCTTTGTGCAGGTATTATCCTAGCCTGGTGAAAGTTGGTCTTTGGTGTGATTTTACCTGTAAAATAAAATGTTATTATATAAGTTATATATTTAACATTTATATTATAAATGCACAGTGTAAAGTGTAACTAGTATCTAAGATCCTAATATATGGTTACCTAATCATATATAATCTTGTAAATGTATAATGCATGCTCGTTATATAAAGTTTAGTCACGGAACTTTATATAGGTAGGTATATATCTGCCATGGCGTCATAATGCTGAAAGTCACAAAGAACAATGCTGGAAGCGATTCAACTAGGGACTTAGATTGTCAAACATCAGTCATTTAACAATTTGAACACTACAAAATATACACTAACTTTTACCCGAGACACGCCTTAAAAAATTTAATAGCAAATATGCAATAGGGGATATTACTGCAATATTCTGCCACCAGAGTGCAGCACTAGCTCACCGGTAAACCATAGAGTTTTTAATACATACTAGGCCTTAAACAGTTTTTTTACAAGTTTTCATAGATAATTTATAACTAATAAATATGTCATTTGCGCACCAAGGCGGTTTGTTTACAAGGGGCCTATCGTGAAACGAGAGAATCGAAATTTTGACATGTGCCTCTCTATCGCTCGAATATGAAAGAGTGACAGAGAACCAGGTAACGAAATTTTTATTTTCGTGTTTCGTGGTAGGCCCTCTGGATGTGCTAGTGTCGCCCCCTACGCAGAGTTATGCGTAATATTCCCTATTGGGGCACATAAAAATTCTCCTCCTATTCAACCCCTTAGGGCTGATTATCACACTGGCGCCACAACCGCATGCGGTGACGTTGTGCAAGCGTGACAGCGCTATACACACGCATAGCGTTATCTCGCGGAAACCGCAACAGTATGAAAGACGCCTAAGGGATAACTTCCATGACATGATAGATCTATTTTAACTCTCCGAGATTCGAAATATCTCCATACTTTATTTCATAAAATTATATCTATTTAGCGGTTTAAGTGTGAAGAACTAACATACAGACTATTAGGTATTATCAAAGTCTATTGACATTAGGGACAAGGATTCCGTGCTTTATACTAACCGGGGGGCAGTTTAAGCTGGAAAAATACACCTGGCGCAGCTCCTCGACCAGGTTTCCGAGGGTGGGGTTTGAGCACGTCTTCAACGCGGCCACTACGCACGCCGTATACTGACCCCCTAGCAAGCACCTTTCCTGTTAACAAATATATCACGTGTAAACTCATACGAACAAGCATAAGAAAACAATTAGCATCTGAACTTTAGTCAGCTTAACAGAACAGGGTGTTGTGTGGTTGGGGAGGAGAACGCATGTCCTGAGAGTAGGCTAAAAGTTGAGCTGCCCTGAGAGCAGGCGAGGATCATGAATTTCGTTCGGGGTCGGGCACTTTCCTAGAAAAAAAACTTACGGCTCGCACTTATTACCCCCGTAGTATACAAAACTTGGGTGTCAGGAGGGGGGCATTGCGCCGTTCTACCTAGATAATTAATAAACTTACCTGTTCAGTAAGAACCAGTACGCCGTTCGAGTTTCTAACAATCTGCCCACAGCTGGCAAAGTCTGTCCGCTTTTCTGCTATACAATTGGGACCATCTTCTTTAAAGAACGCTACAAAACAACATGCTTTATTATTATTCAAACCAATTTTATGTGTAAATTTTAAATATACTGTAACTTTTAAACTGGATTTTATACAGGCATATTCCATGTAAATAACTATCTAAATAAGTATGTAGTGATCACAGGTGAACAAATTACGGACTTATAGGTTATGAGTTATTTATTGACGTATACTGAAAATAATAGTACATATCTAGGGCGGTAAAATAAAGAACGGGCCAGATCGCGGGCATTTGTGGCCCGAACCGAAGGTAAGGGCCATAAACAACCGATCTGAAGCCTTCTTTATAACCGCCCGTGGTGCGTACACAATTTTACGTCTTCTCCTGGGTGTGAAGTGAGATATACAGCTACGCCCGTGGGCGGCAAATGTCACTTACCGCCCAGAGTGACGTAAACACTATTTATACATCAACAGTGGAACTTCGTAGTGTAAACTTACAGGTAAGCCTAGCGCCTTCGTTGTAACAAACGAAATCGATCCCGTTGCTGTAGACTTTTTTCGCGTTGTCGGGCAAGCCAGTCGGCAGGCATGGCGTCAGGCCAGTGATCACCGCAAGAATACAAGCCTTCACCTGTGGTGCCTTAGTACAGTACCTGGAAAAGCAGTTAATTTTTTGTATTAGGTAAGCAGAACGTCTGCATGCTAACGATACCACAATGTTTAGAAATAAAGGAAAAGTTGAACAAGAAGTAGAAGAAAGTAGAAGGAGTAGTAGCTCAGTTGGTCAGAGCGATGGGCATGTTTCCCAGAGTCGCGAGTTCGAGTGTCGCCTGAGGCAGTGGATTTTTCTACTTTTCCTTTATTTCTAAACATTGTGGAAAAACAGTGTTTATGTCAACCGCTAGCGTCGCACGCGCTTAACCTCCTAAGTAAGCTTGGGGATCAATGTTAGTCTGCGTCCGTAGGAAACACCTTACAAAACCCTACACGTGAGCCCTGGGTGGTGCTAAAAGAGTAACAAACTTGGCAGCTGCACTGTCCCATCTGGACCTCGCAGCGCTTAATATCCAGTGACGTAAAGCCATACTATAAATAAATAAAAATAAAAAATAACCTCCTAAGACCGAAAGATATTCCACAATCTGTCATGAACGTATATTGAGTAGGTACCAGAGGTTTTTGAGAGGGTTACAAAATTTTAAAAATACGAGTAAGAACTGCTTCTGCCATCATCAGTTCTAGGGGGGAGGAATTTGTTCAGGTGGATACGCTAAAAAATGCATAGTACATATTGTGGGCTAAGAGCTGGCCACATTAGATATGACACAATAATGGGCAACAAAACCCAGTTACCCCTCGCTAGCAGCAGTTACCTAGTTTCCCCTCTGGGTTGGAAGGTCTGATGGCAGTCGCTTTCGTAAAAACTATGTGTCTATGCCAATTCATGGGATTAGGTTGTCAAGCGGACCCCAAGCCGGGATAAACGCTAGGAAGAAGAAGAATGGGCAACAAAACCCATCTGGTTAGATATCATAAATTATTGTACATCATACGTCGTTTGGCAATACTTTCCCCCAACAGAAACTTTTGGCAATGATATAATCTAATGATTTATATAATTTTTCATAATATTGCTTCAAACCCAGAACTCTAGGATTTGTTATCATGAAGTGGTTTGCATTCTTTGACCTTAGAAAAAAGCATAGTATAGCAAACTGACTAGAGCTACTCTCCGTCTATTGTTAGTTCTTTCTTTCTTACTCGTACTTTTTGTAAAAATTTCAACGTTCCCGAAATAAAAGCGGCCAAAAGAAAACTTACAAAGTTGAAAAACATGCTTATTTGCTTAATTGATAGGTATCTTTTAACTTGGCAAACCTCACTTCTTGAATACTCCTTCAAAAGATTTCGTGGGTGTGGCCTCTTCTATCTCCCTTCTTATAACATCGAAGTCTAACAAGCCATGCATACAATCCTTGAACGTCGAGGTGGCAGTCTGAAAAACCAATTTAAGTTATTATAGCTAGCCATACACGCTCGATCCGGACGGATCCGGATGTCTGGCGGACAGGACAAATCCCTGGGCGTTAATGTATGGCGCTATTCAGAGCTGTCCGCAGACACATCCGTAAATAACTTCTCTTCAAACTTCGACTGATAAAAACTTAGCGATTCACGCAGTATTTTGCCATTTAGATAAAGTACAGGTCAATAAAAAAGTCACATCGCTCTACTTTCCCGCAACAGAAACACCTAGCAATTATATATTTTAATTAATTACATTACATAGTTATACATTATTATGTCAAACGCAGCCCAAAACTATAGAAATTGTTTACAATATTTGATTTCCACCGATGAATAGCTGCAAGATGCCCGGGTCTAAAAATAAGGATAGAATAGCAAAGCATATAGAATAGCATAGGTCGATATATATTAATATTCAATACCTTAAAACTCAATTCTTACAGAGCTTGTTTAGTGAGGACGTTTTTTGAGGAGAATTTAGTCGTATGATTTTTAATTATTATTTGTTATGGACCCTAATATGTTTTGTTCTATCTGAATAAAGCATGAAGTGAAGTTTGTTTTGTATTTTTATATTTGTAAAATACTTTAATATCTTCCCTAAAATATCATCTAAACTTCGGCAATTTTAGCAAAATTGCTCTAGCAAAACATACTCTCCCTTAAAAAATATATATGAAAAATTTTTTTACAAAAAAGATAACCTACTTCAAAAAGGATAAAATGAGTCATTATATTATTTATATTTATACTGATATGTTTGAAGTCGGTGCCAAGCTAAATTTGGAAGAGTTAATACGAACGAGGCGATATGTTCAGTCAATTATACTTTTTACTATATATCTAATCTAATACGGTATGGATTGCACTTAGGTATACATTCGTTTTGACCATGCGTTACCCTTTAGGCAAGTAGGTACAGAAAATATAATCATGCGACTTATGTTTGTTAACACACTGTGCGAACTATTGGTTCTGAGTAATTATTTATCCTTCTTCTTCTAAGGTTAAATTCGAATGGCTAGATTATTTTTTATATGTTTTATATAAGAAGTTTATACGCAGGTACACCCAGTAAACCCACCGTCTCAGTAAAAAGGCACGATATTCAAATTTTTTATGGAAGACCAATCTTACGCGTCTACATTTTTTTTTTTCAATTTTCCGCCTGGTTCTGATTATTGACAAAGTAGACGTGTATCAAAGTATATACAAAATTGGATTAGTAGTTAAGATATGGAAATGTAACAGATAGAATCACATTCACCTTTGCCTTATTAGTACCGATGTCTTGTGATGTTCACAATTGAAGCTGATTTGACCGGTTTTGTAATTTTTGGCTTGGCACCGACTTCAAACATATCAGTTGGCAACGCATATAAATAATATACTGACTCATTTTATCCTTTTTGAAGTCGGTTATCTTTTTTTTGTAAAAAGTTTTTATTTTTCCATTTTTAGTGGTTATATTTTTATCAAAATCGGACAACGTGTCTCGTAATAATTGGTAAAGATATATCATAAGGAAAGTTTCACGTATCATATGTGAACTTCATCATTAGGTCTATTCCATCAAATTGGTGGTTTACGAGAGGAAATGCTTGAGTTGCTTCAGAAAACACCCAAATCAACATACATGTGCCTTTAAAAATTGAGGAGTTCTCTCAATTCCTCATGGATCCTATCATCAGAACAGCACCAGATTAATGTGGGGCCATCTTCAAGATAGTTCCTATCATTTAAAAAAAAGAATTGTCCGAATCGGCCCACGGGTTACGGAGTAATCGCTGAACATCCTGAATTTAAAAATTATCATCATTATCATTATAAAATAACACGGTTACACTCACGGCACTTTAGTCACGTCTTGCGACATGTTTCGGAGAGCCTAGGTCTCCATCTTCAAGTGCCGTGAGTGTAACCGTGTTATTTTATAATGTTAATATGTCTCACGAAAGTTTAAATTTAATCATCATTATCATCAAAAAAATCATCATCATTAGATCCACTCCATCAAATTGGTGGTTTTCGTGAGAAAATGCTTGAGTTGCTTAAGAAAATACCCAAATCACCATAAATATGCCTTTAAAAATTGAGGAGTTCCCTCAATTCCTCATGGATCCCATCATCAGAACAGCACCAGATTAATATGGGACCACCTTGGATGTAGATCCTTTCAAACAAAAAAGGAATTACTCAAATCGGATCACGGGTCTCGGAATAATCAGTGAACATACATAAAAAAAAAACACCAAACCGAATGCAGAACCTCCTTCTTCTATGGAATTGAAGTCGGTTAAAAAAAATTAAAAAAACTGCTACATTTATTCTTCAGGCGACTCATTTTCCAATGTATTTATATATTTTCCATACTTGAATAACATAATTTTAATCAATAAAAACCTTACTCATTTCACATCTTCAAGCAAAAATCGCGAAACTGGTGTAGATTAGGGTGAATTATTTATAAATGAGGCATAAAATAAAAAAATGTTGTATTTATTCCACCCAAAAAGAAACGATCTTTCATAATATGTATACACAATTATAGAGGTTATGTTAGTTACTGCAAAATAGCATCAAAAACTTGAGCGAAATCGAAAAAAAAATTTACCGGACTCTTAAGACCGACTCGAGTTTTTTAACTAATGTAACTTCAAGTTTTTTTCTAAGGACGTTCTCTATTCGTCGGGATGTTTGTTTTCGCTATTTTTTTTAATATTCACCGATTATTCGAAAACGGCTGGACTGATTTGGATTTTTTTTTATTTTTTATTTGATAGAGTATACTTCACATTTGGTCCCATTGTAACCAGGTCAGGATCTGCTGGAATCCTGGAGAAATCAAGGGAACTCTTCTAATATTAAAGGCACATCTATTAATGATTTAAATCTTTTGTAACTGTACTGCTGAGCTTGGGCATTTCCCTTTGGAAAGGTAGAGTCTAAGTGAAGTCAGTTCCTTTTTTGTGTATAATTATTTTCAATAGCAATTAAACGGAGTAGGACCCCGGACTTAGGTATTGACTACAGGCGCTGGCATGTATGATCGATATAGACACAAGCTGGACCCGAGGTATGTTCTGGACCCGGGGTATGTCCTGGACCCGGGATATGTCCATTGGACCCGGGTTATGTCCTTAAGCTAAGTCCGGACACGTGTATGTCCTTAAACTACGTCCAAAAGAGAGTAATGGATACCGCGAATATCATCTCGCTATGTGTGGTAGGGCACAGCACAGCGAATGTCGTCTCGCTCAAATCTGGAGCAGAGCCCGACTGGGGAAGTACCTCAACCTTACAGAAAACCACAGCCAAATAGCATTAGACCCTACTCATGGTGTTGTGTTCCTGCTGGTGAGTAAGGTTGCCAAAGAACTCAAAGAGGACCCAGTGTGTTGACGACGAGGGACCTATGTTGTACAGTCGACGTCAATAATATGTTTACACTTTTGGACCTTATTACAGTAGTAAGGAGTAAGGAGCAAAAGTGTAAACATATTTTTGACGTCGACTGTACCTTTAGCCGTCAAAAAAAAGGTAAAACCTCCTGGGTCTGTGGTACCAACCTTCACATCATCGATATTGTATTCAGTAGCGTTGTTCGTGCAAATGATTTTGGGGTCTAGTTCGAAGTAATCTCGCCTCTTAATCGGGTCCCCCTGCATTCCTGTAAAATTGATCATCATTACTCGAAAGATAGACTAGTATGAGAAGGTAGAGGACTTAACTAAAAAGCTTATTAATTATAAACAAACACGCTGTATAAAAATAGTAGACAGAAAATTTACAAAGATAGAGTCCGTCCGGAAAGAGAAGTGTCATAGAATGTATGCATGGCCCATGGGAGTAGGGAGGGAAACCTCGACACTTCTCTTCTCAGGACAAACTCGAAAATAGGTATTATTAATCTTACCCACAGACAGCATAACAAAAAATAGTAGTTTCCACATATCAGAAATCGACGTGCTGCTCTGTAAAAGTATAATTTAATATGCGAAGGCTCAGCGGGAACTGACAATTTGTCAATTTACGGCACCTTATATACAAGACACAAAAGTGCACACCAACCCGGGTAAAGATTGTTACACACTCATCCATCCGCAATCATTCTGCCGTCCGAACAGCTCAAAAAATGAACTAAGAACTCTCGATTTAGCTCAGCTCGAATTTGTAAAAATTGTGCGCATCGAGAAAAAGATGTGATTTTTTGACCACGGATATAATGGCCCACGATAAATATTTTTTAGTATTGGAGGTCCGAAAATTTTTTGGACCTTCACGTCAAAATCAGGGGCCCCGTCCAATAAGTTATTACTTTCTGGTTAAAGCTGCTAGGGCTTGTGTGGTGTCATTTCCGTATAAAACAGACATGCAGAATTCATTTTTGATATTAAAAAAGAAAAAATCCATATTATAAAAAAGTTTTGCGGAGAGGAAACGCACTCCAAAAATATTATTTTTTAGAACGTTATATAACTAATAAATATCATTTAAATTTCAAAAAAAACTATCATAAGGTAGCATATTTAATTCAGTTTGTAAATATATACAATTTTAAAGCATTTACCATACAAAAACTACGCGAAAAATAATCATTCGCGTCATGGTGTATATGTTTTCTCCATAGTAAGTATCGAAAATCAATGTGAAACGTGAACATCCGTAGCGTATTGACCTTTAAATGGTATGTATTGCATATTATTAATCAATTTTGCTCAGAATACCTTCTACGAAATGAAAAAAAAGAATTAAAAACAAATATTTCCTTACTAAATTAAGTATTAATTGCGAGCAAGTGTGTTTTTTACTTTTTTTTAGTTTCTGCATTTTGTAGAAGGTACCTACTCTGAGCAAGATTATCAAATAATAAGCAATACATACATTTGAAGGTCAATACGCTACGGATGCTCACGTTTCACATTGATTTTCGATACTTACTATGGAGAAAATGAGAAAACATGTATACCATGACGTGAAAGATTTTTTTTCGCGTAGTTTTTGTATGGTAAATGCTTTTAAACTGTATATATTTAG
Source organism: Pammene fasciana (assembly GCA_911728535.1). Taxonomy (NCBI): domain Eukaryota; kingdom Metazoa; phylum Arthropoda; class Insecta; order Lepidoptera; family Tortricidae; genus Pammene; species Pammene fasciana. The sequence goes on from OU452279.1 coordinate 9,713,962, forward strand.
AAACTGCATTAAATATGCTTCCTTATGATATTTTTTTATTGAAAAATAAATGATATTCATTAGTTATATTACGTTCTAATATATAAAATATTTTTTTTAACACAGTTGCTCAAATCTAGTAGTAGTTTATAATGCGAGAAGTTGGATTTCTCGCACTAGCGCGTTTTACTTTTCCAGCCAATCACAGCTCAGGATTCATGATCACCGCCCCGCATCGCACGGCGCGAGTGTTCGGATGAAGTAACCTTAAAGTGACATATTGTCCATTTTTATAATTTTTTCGCAACTTTATTAAAAAACGTCGTTCGATACACGGACAGAATGTCTCGGAACTCGTTGAATAATGACATCCTTTCCGACCTAGTATCGAAATGTACTATTTCGTGTTTTTCCTCTCCCCAGTTCTTTTTTTTTAATACGGTTTTTTACTTCTTTAATATCAGAAATGAATTCTGCATGTCTATTTTACACGGAAACGATACCAAACAACCCCTAGCAGTCTTAACCAGAAAGTAATAATATATTGCACGGGACCCCTGATTTTGACGTGAAGGTCCAAAAATTTTACAGACCTCCAATACTAAAAAATATTCATCTTTGCTCACTCTATCTATGGTCAAAAATTCACAACTTTTTCTCGATGCGCACAATTTTTTTCGCATTTGTACTGAGACAAAACCCTACTAATTTACTTGCAAACGAATTGACCAATATTTGTATAACAAGACCCTTATGAAGATCGATTTTCGCCTTCTAGCTCCATAACCCCTTGATCGATGCTGCTCATATAATTATATATCTCCGCTTCATCCGACAACAACTTACATAAAGATCAGAAAAACGTAACTAAAGAAATTGCTGTACAAACTAAAAATCAAAAAGCTATCGAAATGCCGAGACGTCCCAATAGCCAGCTGACAGAAGTTGTTTGTAAGAACTCCGCTTCAGTTACGCTCCGCTCGATCGATAATCTCGCATGAATATGGATGTATATCCACGTGTCACAGTTTGGCATGTCAAACAGGTAGAGTTCCAGTTCATTTTATTTTGCAAGAGATTGCAATTTGCTTAGCCGAATATTAATTATTAATGTCTTCATATAACCGCTTGCAATGGTTGAGGTGGCATCAATAGCACGCAAAATACAAATAGTACATTACTACAGAGGCCGGGAAGTAGGGGGTTACGAGGCTGGCAACCCCTTTTCACGCCGAGGTATGTATAGTGCTTTTCTCAAACATGCAATGAAATAAATATGAAAATTATCCAATGTTTTTTCCGACATACGTAAGGCAAAAGTCTACTCGTAAACTTTTATTAATTATGTATATGGTGACTGAATAATGTCAGAACGTTACAAAAAAAAATAAAAAAAAAACAAAAAGATTTCCAACAAAAACGAACAAAAAAAATTAAAAAAATAATTAAAGAAATAATTATCATTTTTTTTTCAAACGAAAAAAAATTTTTTTTTAAATAACAAAAAAAATGTCTCGAATTTTTTTTCTAAAAAAATAAAAAAATAATAAAAAAAAAAATGGAAAAAATTATACAGCGTGTATTTTTGATATTACCACACAAGCTATGGGTAGTTAATATAGACCCTAATAAAGATACTTCCATAAGTTTTATTAAACTTTTACGACTTTTATTTTTCCATATCAAATATTTCAGCACGCAATGTATTGCTCCTACCTGATTACTTTGCCTTTAAAATACGCATACGCAGTACATTGCTGAGTGAAATAAATTAAAAAATTTATTACTCGGTGTTAATTAACAATTAACTAAATATTTATTGCTATGTCGATTTAAAACATCAAAACCTGCTTCTGGTTTCCTTTTGTGGTAATATCAAATATACACGCGGTATTATGATTATTGTTTTTTTTTTTATATGCATAAGTAGTGGCAGAATGTCAAATGAACCAAAAAGTAAATATCGCTTATAACCTTAAATGGCTGAATGCCATGATCCTGTGCCACAAACATATGTGGAATGGAAATTAAAAAAAATTACTTCCCGGCCTAGGCCTTCAATATTATATGAATATCGTTACCTTGTTCTCTGGAGTTGATCCGCCCTAAACGTGATACTTTGAAGCCTATTATGACGCATATAACGAAGACATTTCATTGCATGTTTGAGAAAAAGATATTTATTTTCCAATTAAGCACAATACACATGTGTGCGTTAACCTTGAAGTATAGCTAAAATTATCACTTAACATTATATTATAAGAGTATGATACGAGAGACAACAAATATAGGCACCGATTGATAATTGTTTTTTAGACATCAACAGTCCGTTATCTGGTTTTAGACCAAGGCAAAATAAGATATACATACTTACATACCTAAATATTATAATATACCTAAATATTATAGATTTGACCTGAATATTGACGTCAGTCACCACTCACTTACATAAGTAATCACTGCTATGATGTACTTGCAGGTTGTTGATACATAATTATCTACCAAGAAATTGGAACTAGTAGTGATATATTTATATCTGCTACGAGTACATAATTAAGAGGTACACGTGTAAGCACTGAAAAGATAATAAAAACTTGTAAGGCTTTGTTCAATTCAAAACATCGAGTGTCTTAAGTATCTTCTTACTTTTAAGCTTCGTCTTGTTACATAGATATTTGAAACCTTAATTAAGTACCTGAAGCGGGAACTCGTAAGAAACTTTAGTAGTGCTAATATGGCTCGCAATTTCGTCTTTATGTTGCCTGATTTTCGCATTTATATTTTTAAGATTGCGATTTAAGAACACAAAGACTTCAAGCTAAATTTGGGCTACCGGCTGGCAACTGAACTGGCTGAACAATAGAGGCGTTGTTCAGATATTTGTGACCACCTCGGCCGCTCCGATATATTTGATGGCGACTCTACAGTGTTTCTTGTTTGTGTTTATATAAGTAACTTTCTATGTTTCTATATAAAAACAGCTGTGATACTTCAACTGGCTCAACTGAGAAGCCCGACCGCAGTCAACCTAAGCGAAACCAAACAAAGGCAAACTTTTAACGAGAGTTAAAAAACGAATAATCAAATAAAGTTTCCTGCGTATAATGGACAAAACTGTTGCCTTAGGTACAAAGTTTTAAAACTTGGCTGAAAATGTTTGTTTCACTTTTCATTATTATGGACCTATTATTTTATAGAAGCCGCTCACAAATGGTTAATTGTTTGAATACTACGTAACGTTACTGAGAAAAGTCTACAGATAATTCAATAATCAAGACAATATTTTAAGAACTTAATATACCTCCTAATATGCCTATTTTCTATAGCATTATTTCCATGAGGTATTTTTTCTAGTTGTTTTTCCTACGCTTGATGAATATTTTGAAACCAGTTACCCTAGGATTAAAACATGCTCATCATAAATTTAGACAGCTATCTGCCTATCTCCTTTTCCAGTGGCATTTTATAAAATAGCTGGCTATTACTTATAGCGAGTTCATTTCGGACGGACGTAAGAAATGTTCAGTGTACCTATTTATCTCAGGATTTTCAGTAAAAACCTTGACATTAACAGTAATTAACCAGAACTTATTATCTTCGCTGTTTTTGATATAATCTATTTTGTCAAGTAAATAGTTTGTGTTCCGGGAACGCTGATTTCGTAAATACATTGTTTTCACTTCTCATGCTCTTAAAATGTCTCTCTGCAAATCGGGACTAAAATTTCTCTAGGGACTAAAACATTTTTTTTTAATATACTTTGGAAACCCCTAAACAGCCACTCACGGTGTTTATGAATGGACGATTACCGCCCTTTTTAGTGATTGTGCCTAGACAATTTTAGACCACGCATATTATTATAACCTCAAAATGACAACTGTGCGAAAATATTATAAAAACTGTACGAAATTTGAGATCTAAAGTAAACATTGAGAGATGGCAGCACTGTTGATGGTCGTTCTGTCCCTTTCTAGCATAGACGTCCCTACACTCTTCTCGCTCACACAGTGGATGCCCCACCAATTTCCCCCACCAGGCAGGTTCTATGGTCACGAAAATTTTAAACTCATTGGCTTGCTGTTTTTCAATACGAAAGGTCGTCAGCTAAACTGCTGGTGAGTTTTTGAGTATATCCCAGTTTAGCTTTATACTTTGAAAAACAGTTTCTAACGGTTTTTACCGTTCGAAATATATTTTTGAAGTTACTGTCCCTAAGCAAATATGAACCGATCCAAAATAGTGAAGTGTTAATAAAATTAAGTAAATTCAAATGATGCCCGCGCCATCGCGGCAGTCCTATTGATTATATTATTAAAAATACACATTTCAATATTTGATATATTTTCCTATTTTGTAAGTGGAATTGCGTATCGCGCTATTCTTAAGGCGTATTAAATCCTTACACTTAGAATTCATTTATTGAATTATGACATAGCTGTCATTTTGTAATTGATGTTATTATGCATCGCGTGATTTACGGATAGTTGTTTAAATATGACAGGAAAGTATATCAAATGTTTCTACGTGAGGGACATACCCTCAACGGCCTCAACTTTTTAGTTGAAAAAGATTTGAACTTAAGGATCGGCACGTCAATACGCACATTACCGTTGAGGTTACAATTGTGTACCCAAAAGAATATATACTTTTGTTAAAAAGTGTGGGTCCGCTAGAGAGTTGATAAAGCTCCCCTTAATGGTCTTGTATTTCTACTCTCGGGGCAGGGGCACAAGCTAAGTAACCACGGAAACTATAACGAAATTTAAAAATAGGAAATAAATAGCTTAGTATGCTTAAATTGTTAAGAAAAGTTTAAGTACTCTTGTGTGCAGTTGTAATTACTATAATGTAATTTACAAGTAACCGTACTGTACGGTTTTTTGCTTTATTATTTGATGAGTTACTTTCTTATTAACTTGATATGCAACTGCATACTGCGAGTGACAGTTCTTAAGTTTCGTTTTTAACGAGGGGTTCTTATAAGTACTATTGAAGTACATGTGAATACTTCCCTTTAGGCAGTATTTCTAGTAAAAATTGAATGATTAGAAAGGCATGGTGCCTGCGCAAGGATGACAATGCTGTATTGCTTTCCAATGAAAGCGTTCTACACTTTGATTGGCTCATAAGCCTTTTCAAACACTGCCTGCGCAAGGCTGACTATCCTTCTGAGCAAGGAATACTATAAACTGCCTCCTGCGCTACATTTTGACTGGCTCATAATTTGACTGGCTCATAAGCCTTTTCACTGCCTGCGCAAGGCTGACTATCTTTCTGAGCAAAGAATACTATAAACTGCCTCCTGGGCTATATTTTGATTGGCTCATAAGCCTTTTCACTGCCTGCGCAAGGCTGACTATCCTTCTGAGTAACGAATACTATAAACTGCCTCCTGGGCATTAAATTTGATTTATAACAAAAGTACAAATAAAATTGTCTGTGACCACCTGCGCAAAGGTGTATAAAAATATGATAGTCATTCAGATCGGAATCTGCCTTCTATTTATTACGAATTATTGTATGATATTCTGCCCTCGCAAGGCACACTATTAAATTTATAATTTGGTCGGGCAACGAGGATAAATGCGCAAAGATATGGAAAAATTATGTTGGTTATGGTTTGGGAATCTCAAATCCATGGTTATAAAGCACCATTTATAATCTAAGCGTTTTTATCCTCATTAGCCTATAACTGGAGAATACTATGCGCAAATTACTTTCGGTGTATTGGACCTCATCAACACTCTGAATTATGCAAAATGCAAAAGACCCTAACCTGCGTAAGGTGTACCTACAGTACAATAATTATTAATCTGCAGATAAGCAGCCTAAGTGGACCCATATTATACACCACAGTCGGAACTAACCGACGAACATGCTTACAGCTTCAGTTGGACTGCCGTGTATTTTAGTAACATTTTCTTCTGGTTATCATATAATGGGATCATGGTGGTAAAAAGGTTAAAGCCATTGTTCCGCCTCACAAATATGTATAACTGATAATATCATGACTGGTTTTCACTACCTATCCTCGATGCAGGTAAACTATCATGCTGCTGCGTAGGCAAGCATATTGAAAACTAACTGTACAAAACTGGCCTTACAAGTCGACTGGCTACACACTTCTTGTAAATATTTTGAGCCTTTACTCATAATATTTGTACTGTAAAAACTGCTAGTAGTATAACAGGGTTCTGTGATCTGTCCTCAGGGGCAAGTGCTGCCATGAGCACACAAAGACTTTATTTAATCAATACCTCATTTAAATGGTTAAGACAGGGCCGGCCCGAGCATTCCCGGCGCCCTAGGCAAGAGACTGAAATGGCGCCCCATTTTAGAGAATTCGTGACAAAATAACGCGCAATTTTTTTTTCAAATGAATAGGTAGGTAACTGTTATTTTACGCCAATATAAAGTGCTAACTTTTTAACTTACTAAGTGGAAGTGCTAACTTACAATTCACGCTTGCACCCTTTCTCGTTGTAGACTGCCATCTAGTGCAACATAAAAATATACCCCCTTTTTACAGCCCCATAGGTTATCTTTACCCACATTTGCCCCCATAGTAAAGAATGAAGGGTAAAGATGACACCCGCATTTATTTGCGTCCAGAGGAAATAAATCGTTTTTATTCGTAATGGACATCTGCCTTTTTAGGTTTCCGTAGTCAAAATAACTAAAAATCTTATAGTTTTACTAGACCGGTCTGCGTGTCCTTCCTTAGCCCAGTAAACGTCACTGCAAGCACAAGCCAGCTGAAATTCTTGATGAATGTCAGGGTGGAAAAAATAACGGGCCTGGAGGAGAAATACCTTATAACGAAAGATTTTTTTTTTCATTTTTAGGGTTCCGTAGTCAACTAGGAACCCTTATAGTTTCGCCATGTCCGTCCGTCCGTCCGTCCGCGGTCTAGCTCAGTGACCGTTAGCAATAGAAAGCTGAAATTTGGTTTGAATATGTGCATTAACGAAGCCGACAAAACGGTAGAATATAAACTGGAAAAATATATGTTGTTAGGGTACCTCCCGTACACGTGAAGTGGGGGGCGAATTTTCTTTTCGTTCCAACCCAGGTGTGTGTGGGGTATCGTTGGATAGGTCTTTTAAAAAGAATTAGGATCTTCTAAAACAGTTTTTGGATGAAACTAATATTTTCCTAAATAATAGCTCTGAAAGTTTAAAACAGGGTGTCCCCCCCCCCCCCCATCTAACTTTTGAACCGTGGGTCGAAAATTTTGAAAAAATCATGAAAGTGAGGCCTAATAAGTACCGTCAATGGAAACTATATTGAATTAAATCGGTTGAGCCGTTTTTGAGTTATCGCTCAAAAACCCATAGTGAAAGGTCTTAAGTGAAATGACTTAAGCGCCGCCAAATTTCCCTTAAGAAACGACCTTTTGAATTAATGAGTTGTAACAGGCCGGCAACTACGGAACCCTACACTGAGCATGGCCCGACATGCTCTTGGCCGGTTTTCTTTATAGTTATAGTTTTGTCATGTCCGTCTGTCCGTCCGTCCGGCCGTATATCACAGCAATGTTATTCGTAAACTATAGATCATTGACGTGTAACAAAAATAACGCAAAACCAAAACCGACCAAGTGCGTGTCGGGCCGCAAACCACGAAGAATGGGGGTTTTCTTCGTGCCTACAATCAAAAAAACTAATATAAAAAAACCGGCCAAGAGCATGTCGGGCCATTCAATATAGTTTTCATTGAAGGTACTTATTAGGCCTGACTGTCATGATTTTTTTCAAAATTTTTGGACCCACGGTTTAAAAGTTAGATGGGGGGGGGGGGACGCCCTGTTCTAAACTTTCGGAGCTATTAGTTACGAAAATATTAGTTTTATTCAAAAACTGTTTTAAAAGACCCTAATTCTTTTTAGAAGACCTATCCAACGATACCCCACACAACTGGGTTGCAACGAAAAAAAATTTCGCCCCCCACTTCACGTGTACGGGAGGTACCCTAACAAATTATATTTTTCCAGTTTTTATTCTACCATTTTGTCGGCTTGGTTAATGCACATATTCAAACTAAATTTCAGCTTTCCAGTGCTAGGTCACTGAGCTAGACCGCGGACGGACGGACGGACGGACATGGCGAAACTATAAGGGTCCCGTTATGCCATTTTGGCTACGGAACCCTAAAAAAGAAGGATAACTCGAAAATGACTTAAGCGCTAACGCTACGTAACGAATTTACGTTGAAAGAATTTACAGTGATGTACCTTCTTGTATTACTAGAGAGAAACATTTCCATACTCAATATGTGTCCACTGTGTCCAGCTCTAGACATACCCTCACCAGACAACCAAGTAATAGTTAACTGTTTATACAGTGAGCGCGGGTCGATGACAGAAGGTTCTACTAATTGGGTTCAGTGTGATACAATGCCATATGTGGGTACATCAACGATGCGCCAAACAAGTGGACAGATGTAAATTACTGGACTTATGTACCAAAGATTTTATTTGTACACGCTGCACTGCTAATGCTAACGACTACTCCGAGTGTGTTGACAACGTAACCAATTTATCAGTTATACAAAAATTTAAAATATTGACAAACGATTTACTTGACGACGTCCATTACTATAATTTTTTTTCGATGCCGCCGTTTGGCGCCCCCCTAACACGAGCGCCCTAGGCGATCGCCTAGTTCGCCTATATGGACGGGCCGGCCCTGGGTTAAGACATCATGAATGACTTGAATGAGTACACAAACTACGTACATAATGCTCTAAAAACTATCTTCTAATGGTTTGGGACTGGAGGTTTAGACCATACAGGCAACCTCCCTCAAAAACCTATAAACTAAACGGTCTAGCCCAGAACTGGAGCCTTCTTTGCTACAGCAAAGAGTGCCAAGAAAGCAGTCTCTGGTTAACAAACACCCCATTCATCGAAGTTTTTAGTGCCATTAACGATACTCCAATTAAATGTAAGGTTTCGCATACCATGTTGCATAAACCAGTATTGGTTTATTTCTGAATAAATATAGCGAAAAATTGGAAATATGAGTTGCAATGGATTAAGTATGAGACTCTTGGTCTATTTAAACAATTGTCTAATTAGATTGTATGACCCCTGCGCAAGGAGTCATCCATGCAAAATCGCGAAACGTTTCGCATTTAAGTACTCCAATATTTCGACCTTGTTAAAATAAGGATGAAACGATAAGCCTTCTCGGGCTACGAGTATGTTAATTTGCCTGGTCAACACCTGGGCAAGTGGGAATAAATAAAATCAGGAGCAGTCAAGCTCCCGAAATCCAGTATAAACCTCAGTTGGAGGTTAGTTGGTGGCTTGTTGATATAAATACAAGTATTTTAAGCACATTGCTTAGCTTAAAGCTTTGTTTTCACTACGCAAGTGATTTCATTCAAAGCACTAAGTAAAGTTTGTACCTACAGGAAAATCACACACATCAGTGAAAGTGAAATTCAAATGATAGTAGGTATATAGGTACCCATGTCCATGGTTTAGTGCGGCCTTGCCAAGTGTACAAGCCAGATTAATCGGATATTGTAATTTGTTCATGAAATCATTGTTGATACGTTAAGTAAACAATGCATGCATTTTCGTAAATGCCAAAGTATGTTGACTCATGTTGGTACCCATTTACTAAAATTTGAGGAAATGTGGCGGTGTTTACACACAAGAAAATGTTGACATAACTTGGCGTTTTTTCTACACAGTACAGCCTGAAGACGCCTGATATTTTTAAAATTGAGTGAGTTCATTCAAATCCTGTCTAGGATCGATATGGTTGGGTTCCTATCAGAACCTCATGCACACACAAAAGTTAAGGAGGTACCTACTTTGTACTTATGTAGTTTCGGAGCGCCATACATATAAACATAACATTTATTAAGCAATTCGACTTAACTTACCCACAGCTATCTTTTCGTTAAGCCAAAGCTCTGGCCGTAGACTAGACATAGGAACCTGAACTCACTATTACACTTTCCTAAAAGTCAGTTGACCTATGAACCTATGAAGTTCAAATAATAGCATCCTTAACTTAGTAATAAGGAAAAAACGGAAAGACATCGGCGCCTACTTTAAAGGTTAACCTACTTTAAATTTATCCCAGATTTATATCTAGGTCCAATACAAGCGTTATGACCGACCTATAATAACTTATCTTTTGTTTAGACTTGACCTGTTTTAAACTGGGCCAAAATAGTTATTAGCAATGCCTGATTACGGCATCAGGTCTATCCTGATATGTTTTGGCTGATGAACAAACAAATAAATGGTCACAACTAAAAGAAATAACCTGCAAGGGCACAGAACCTGGCTACATTTTTATAAAATATTTAGGAATAAGTACAGAAGTAGCATTTCTTTCTGTGACATTCCTCAAGTGTACCCAGCGTACACATATGATTGTAAATAAAGTAAAGTCTTCTAACGCTTCCACCACAACTACAGGTGTGGTAATTTGGCCAGAGCCAAGAAACTTGTTATAAGTCTTCACAAAACAAAAAAGTAACCACATCCTCGGTAACATCGTACTAAAAAAAGAAGATGCAGAATCCACTTGGAGAGTACCTATACTAAAATCAATTGCTTTTAAAACTGCTAAGTACTCGTTGTACATTAAATTGATATACAAAGTAAAGTGCATCCACCTGTGGTGAAGGTAATGTGTAACAATGCATACTCATACGATGATAATGAATATAATGATTTTTTAGCAACCTCGTAACGGCATGTAAACAATGGGATAAATGTTTTCTTTTTCCTTAACAAGCTATTTACTGAAATAGTTTAATTATTTTAATAATTAATTGCTGTTACAACCAAACAAACTCATTTCTTTATTAATTTTCATTTATGTATATCATAAAGTTATTCTTTATTAGTTTTCAACAATCTGTAAATTTATTGAGTGATTTATTTATATATATATAATGTAATCACCAATTAAGTACACAATTATCTATTCAGTGTATGTTCATACGTATACGTATGTAATATAATTCCTAGAAACTTTGGAAATAAAAGTAAGCACCTTATTTTATTTCTACAAATTGTCACTGAGCAATTGGGAATTACTGTAATTTCCTAACATATCTGTTGAAGAAAGGAGAAATTATAAATAAAAAACTACAAAGACAACTGTTATGTTTTATTTATTTTTTATATCTGATAACATATTATAAGGTTATTAAGTAAACCACTTACATTCCTTTACCATTATGCTGGTTAATAATGATCTCTTCCGGGAATTTCATACTTAGTCAGTTTACATAAGATAAAACATTTTGTTTTACCTTGCTTTTAATTGGGTGTACCTCGGAATTCCTAATAACGTTTGTCCTAAAATCACTTGCCCTAACCGTTTTGTCCTAATTGTCATTTGCCCTAATGATCAATTACCCTAACAGTCACTTGTCATAATGTAATGAATGTCCTAATGTTCATTTGTCCTAAAATTGTTTACCATAATGTTCAAAAATCCTAATTTTATTTGCCATAACATTTGAAACCCCTAATGACATTTGTCCTAAAATTACTTACCCTAACCGTTTTGTCCTAATTGTCATTTGCCCTAATGATCAATTATCCTAACAATTACTTGTCATAATGTAATGTTTGCCCTAAAGCTCATTTGCCCTAAAAATTCTTACCATAATGTTCGAATATCCTAATTTTATTTGCCATAACGGCGTAGGTTAGCGTTATTTTTTATGACCCTAAAAACGAAACTGCTCCCAGAGATAGGTAGGTTAGGGTTATTTTTTTATGACCCTAAAAACGAAACTGCTCCCAGAGATAGGTAGGTTAGGGTTATTTTTTTTTGATGACCCTAAAAACGAAACTGCTCCCAGAGATAAGTAGGTTAGGGTTATTTTTTTTTGATGACCCTAAAAACGAAACTGCTCCCAGAGATAGGTAGGTTAGGGTTTTTTTTTTGATGACCCTAAAACGAAACTGCTCCCAGAGATAGGTAGGTTAGAGTTATTTTTTTTTTGATGGCCCTAAAAACGAAACTGCTCCCAGAGATAGGTAGGTTAGGGTCAATTTTTTTTTGATGACCCTAAAAACGAAACTTCTCCCAGAGATAGGTAGGTTAGGGTTATTTTTTTATGACCCTAAAAACGAAACTGCTCCCAGAGATAGGTAGGTTAGGGTTATTTTTTTTGATGACCCTAAAAACGAAACTGCTCCCAGAGATAGGTAGGTTATGGTTGTTTTTTTATGACCCTAAATCGAAACTGCTCCCAGAGATAGGTAGATTAGGGTTTTTTTTTTTGATGACCCTAAAAACGAAACTGCTCCCAGAGATAGGTAGGTTAGGGTTTTTTTTTATGACCCTAAAAACAAAACTGCTCCCAGAGATAGGTTGGTTAGGGTTATTTTTATGACCCTAAAAACATATGAGCATTAGGGCAAGTGACAATTAGGAAAAATTACCAGTAGGACATTTAATATTAGGGTATGAAATAATAGGAAAAATAATATTAGTTCATTTGAAATTAGGTGTTTTGATCATTAGGACAAATAACTTTTAGATCAAATAATAATTATGACAAATTAATATTATGGAAAAAAAAGTTAGGGCAACTGATGAATAGGTCAAATGATATTAGGTAATAACATATTAGGGAAAATAAAATTCATCGATACGATGATAGGGCAACAACAATTAGGACAAATGAGCATTAGGGCAAATGATCATTAGGACAAATAGCATTAGGGAATACAAAAATAGGACAAAAAACTTTAGGGATTCAGATATAGATCCCTTTTAATTAGATCACCATTGCGAAAGTTTTTTCTGGTGAAAAATTTCTTGAATACTTACAGGTACCTATAATAACTTATAAAGTTACTACTATTTGGGTACAACATATGTGGACGAGTTTAGTGCAAGGGACCACTTTGTCGATTTACAAAGACACTCTTTTCTTTCGCTAATAGGTAGTGCACATTACGTAGTTTTAGAAATTACTAGTAACTCTCTATCGACAAAAATGGCCCCTTTGTCTGTACACTGCCACATATATTTACAATCTACCCACCTCTCGCTACGCAGTTATTATATACATGGTGTTGCCATACACCATCGCAATTAACATTCATTGCTGTTGTATTATCACATTGGCTGGCGTCTAACGCTTCCACCAGGCGATAACAAACACGTCTCAATGTTTACTTTAGATCTCAAATTTCGTACAGTTTTTATAATAACGGCGTTTTACATAAAATAAAACGCTAATTATAAAAACTTACAAATTTGAGATCAAAAGTTTTCAAACCTGCCTGGTATAAAATAAATAAATATTGAGACAATGAGTTTAAAATTTTCGTGACCATAGAACCTGCCTGGTGGGGGAAATTGGTGGGGCATCCACTGTGTGAGCGAGAAGAGTGTAGGGACGTCTATGCTAGAAAGGGACAGAACGACCATCAACAGTGCTGCCATCTCTCAATGTTTACTTTAGATCTCAAATTTGTAAGTTTTTATAATTAGCGTTTTATTTTATGTAAAACGCCGTTATTAAACAAACTCGATTTAAAAAAAAACCGCCTAACAAATTTTATTGATAATTTCAATTTATGCCATTATAAATATTGAGATTTTGTGTAGAATGTCGTTATTTTTTCCTCGCCTTCAAAGTGAAAAGTAGAGTGTTTAACGCGAGACTAAGCTTGTTTTAGTCCCTTGTTGAACAATCTACTATTATATAATTTCATTAAATCGACCTTTGGCCTATTAGTACCGCGTTTTAAAATTTTAAAACTACCTCTGACATTTGTTTTTAACATCTAGCAACGCAAGTTTTCGATATAACTACATGAACTTGGTGTTGTTTGTCAACTCGAACCAAAAATGTACATAACATTAATACGGAGATCCATATATGAATATTTTGGCTTGGGCTCCGCACACACCTCCCAACTCCCAAAAGTCCGAAACACCATTTTTCCCTGATCAGGAAAGACATATGTAACTAATGTAAATTAAAAACTATGTGTCTCCATTTATATTTCTCTCTAGTAGTTTGTCCGAAAAGAAGAGTGTCATGGTTTATATGGGAACTCATAAATTCTACGTCACTTCTCTTTCCAGACAGAATCAACCTGCCTATGATAGGTACTTAAATTAAATAGAAAAGTACCCACCTACAACTAAGATTATAAACGTTGTTAAAAGAACCAAAAGTTTTCTTTTACAACTCGACAACATCTCGACAAAGTTGAAATAAATAATGCCCCCGTTAATTAAGTAATTAAGGTCGGACGAATTTATTTCTTCGCTAAACAATAGTCTCTTATCGCATGTCGCGTTGAGCACGAAGGTTTCGGGGTGATGAGGAATCTTGTATTAACGAGAAAAGCCAGCTTACCTACCGTACGTACCCTCAAGTGGATTCTTTTGATATTCTTAATAAATGGAAATCTTGTAGGTGGGTAGGTACTTAATATGACCCAAATGACGTCACTTGGTTTACAGGTTTTAGTTTTGGTAGCGACCATTTTTCTTAAGGACTCCAATGCGATGTCTGTTTAAAAACCTTTAAATCACCATCTCGGAGAATGTGCGGTAACCCTGTTATGAGTTTAGTTGTTAATAGAAAGCAAGCTATTTACGTAATTTTTTTCTCAGTGATTCAGGGATATTTTATGGAACCGCAAAAAGATAGGTTCCTACTAAATAACTAAGTCGGTAAGAGAAGTTTATAGGTCAAACTGTCTCCAACCACGCTGCATCCGTTAACTTCTCGAACAAACAACTTCGAATGCATTACGTTATTTAGTTAAAGTTCAACTCGGTTGATTGAATTCATATTTATTTGGTGGAGCCATGGTGGAGCATACCTAGTTAGTTAGGTTAGAAATTAAATTCTTCAAATAAAAATAGTAGTAGGGGAAGATGGGGAGGCTTCGTATACTTTTTTTTCGGAGCCTTGTAAAACAACATGTAACGGATATTTTACAATGAAACGAATGCTATGTTATTGTCCATTTATCTGCCAATAATAATAGCGCATTTCTGGCTTGATATACAGCAACTTGGCCTAGCTATAACGATTTTTCCAAAAAACGGGAACTGTACAAATTCACCCCACCACGCGGGGTAGCTCCGTACACTATTCGTTTCTCCCCGGGATTCATGATTTTACCAGCTATTTCGCCAGTTTCAATTACTTTTTAAACATATCTTACTGACCTGTTTTTGCTATTATTTTATTCTTGATTTTAACTTACATGGGGTGCATTCGTACAGTATAAAATTACATACATTTTAGTGTACGAAGGTACCCCCCAATCCAACGGACCAGAAAAAAATCAAAATAAAAAAAAATATCGTTAATATAATCCCAAAAGTATTGTTTAAATAACAATATTTAGCATATATTTACAAACAATACTAAAGCATTTTTTCTAAGTCCATTCAAACTTTTTGGAAACAAACGCATTCAAAGGAGAACTCAAAATTACTTGCGAGTGGCGAAAACACATATCAGCTCTTTCTGGCGAAATCTTTTACCGCACTGCCATTACTTTTGGATGGTAGCCTATGCATGTAGGTAGCCGTGTTGCATACAAATATGAACGCTTCAGCGTGTTGGATAGCCGAGATATGACCACTGTACGAAGGCTCCCAGTGTACGAATCTACCCTGTCTTCCCCTACCTACATCCACAACCAACGACACTACTAGCATAGCATCCCAGTGCATAGGTAGGGTATTCAAGGGAACGGATCAAATCGTAAAGAAATCGTACAGTAAAATATGGTCCGTTTATTGTCCTTTATACACGTCTACTAAACAAACCGTTTTGCTGACTGTATCTAGGTACATTACACATGGGAATACATATAAGTACCTAGGTAGAATAATGAGTACGAAGCTGTAAAAGTGCTATAAAGCTACCTCTTCTATGCTTTTAGTTTTTACTGGCAGTCGCATAGGTATATAGAGCAGAGTTAAAATTAACCTCAGTGCTATAAAAGGCTTCTTGTGACCGTTTAGGTAGGAAGATACTGCCGTAATTACTTTAGTTAACGACCTGCAATTTTTTTTTTGCATGTATGGAAGGAACCGACCCGATAGAACCCCTAATGGAGCCGCCGTTGAAATTCACAAGGCCTTATGCTAACTGAAACTAAATAAATGAAGGCATATTTTTTATTGATTTCTGTTTGATATCATTGGCGCTATGGAGGTTAGTGTTGTCGTGCTACAAGATTCGTATCGTGTAGGAATACGTAGGAAAACAATTTAAATTTGAAATTTCATACGCAAAAATACTAAAAACAATAGATATTTATTATGGCTCGTCTACGTAATGAGACTAATGGGGCTGGCTGTGCTAGCTAAAATTCTAATTGAAATTTTAAGGAGTACCTACAAAATGTGATTATTTCGTATAGTTTGAATAGGTAGTTAGATAGTATGAAGATAATTAACACAACCTAAGTATTTAAGCTAGGCGAATACTGTCGACACGCAGCACTTCATACCCGTGTAAAAAATACTATTTATATGATCTTACCCACGTACGATCTCTAAACTAGATCTAGTTTAGTCGTCTGGGGTTGCAGGCGTCCATAGGCTACGGTAACTGCTTATATATCCTCCATACAAAACCAACATTTTTTTCTTATTTTTTCATAATAAGAATGCGATACCAATTATGCCCTTAAAAGGCACCCAGTATTTTTGTTACAATTTGTATAGTCCTATTTATTTCGCGCCCTCACGATGTTTTCCGCGACCTCTACTCACCTACAATTTCCGCACGCCCTCAGACGTTCGTAATTAGCTGTCAGAGACAGTCCATTAGTGGGATTACGCCGGGTTACGCCCCGGGCGCACTAGTTTATATTAGGAAATGGAATATAAATAATGCACTGGTTTAGCGAACAGCATGTTCTGTGGGTATAATCTTTTCGAATTAAAACAAGCGGGAAATGGGTGAATTTTACAAGGTGGGTTCAATTTGTGTTACCTACGAACTTAAAATAGTTGTGTTATCTGTCATATGAACGTTATGTTACGAATTACTAGCAAGTTTTTAACAGACTTCAATTCCATAGAAGAAGGAGGTTCTGCATTCGGTTTGGTGTTTTTTTTAATGTATGTTCACAAGATGTTCACCGATTACTCCGAGGCCCGTGGTCCGATTTGAGTAATTCTTTTTTGTTTGAAAGAATCTCCATCCATGGTGGTACTATATTAATCTAGTGCTGTTCTGATGATGGGATCCATGAGGAATTGAAGGAACTCCTCGATTTTTAAAGGCACAAGTATAGTGATTTGGGTGTTTTCTTCATTATTAACCGACTTCAATTCCATAGAAGAAGGACTCGTGTATTTTTATGTAAGTATTATTAAAAGATGTCAAGGGTAATTATTTGTAAAGTGTATATTTAATCCATGAAATACTAATTTATAACGAATGCACGTGACTTGGTCATTTAACCTTTTGAACGCCAAGCATCGGACGGTAAAATCGTGCCCTCAAAGGCAAACCGGTTATATTTTTGACGTGATATCACGTCCTGGCGCTGACGGCACGGCTTTCCGTGTGCGTGATATGACGGCTTTAGCGACCAAAGGGTTAATTGGTCAAGTAATATTAACCGTATTTTTATTGCTTTAAAAATGCATAAGAATACACACATTTGCTAGCTTATTATATTTTTCAAGTCAGACTTGGGTATCAACCATCAACCCAATGTACCTATACCTATGTGAAAATTCGAGGTACCTATGAAAAAAATTGACAAAATATCATTGTATTTCTTTGAACATTTTCGATTAAGGTTTTTTCGAGTTATCTCCAAAAAACTTCTTTCATAAACGGATACGACCTGAGGCTAGTTTTATAAAGATACAAGTTACAATTTACAAGCGGAACTCTCCTTCTAACCCTATGTGTTAGAAAGAGCCTTCCGCTTGTAAATTGTAACTTGTAGCTTTATAAAACTGACCTCTGGTAGGCACCCACGGAACCCTCCATTAAAGCCCTATTACACTTGTCCTAGTCTCCTAGTTAGCTTCCTAAATGAGTTAGTTTCTAAATTTAGTCAAGTGTAACCGCATTTTGCAAGTAAATTTACTATTGAAAAAAGTTAGGATCCTAATTAGGATGCTAGTTAGGACACTAAAAAACGTAAAGTGTAACATGGCTTTTAGGCGTGGTCATGTACCCGATTTTTAGGACACAGCAATGTCACGTATAAGGGATTAATAAATAAAAAAGTGACCAATGTGACCATGACAAAAATAATTTATTAAGGTACGTATAAAAAATTACATTACATTTTAAATAAGAAAATGTCATCGGAACCTTATGATTATAAGACAGTGTAAATATAAAGTCAGGAGTGGCACGAGAAACTATTAGATAATCAATATTATGCATATTAATACATATTAATGCCAACCTGCCTTTATTCATCACCTTGTCCTATCTACAGCTTTCATTATTTAAAATAATAACGTGACTATTGTTTTCAGTTATGCATTCGATATTGATTTAACATTGATATAAAAAAAATATATTATCTCACATTTATTTCTAGACTAGGCATTTTAAAAATGCTAATAAATAATATCCAGACATGAAGCTTAGCTACATGTTTTATACGAATTTTACATTATAATATTTTCCATGATTTACATTAATCCTGGAATAATAATCTCGTAAAATTTTCTGTAACAATATTATTTTTGACTTGAAACTTTCACATTTGTATGGCTGACGTTCGTAGTTGTGAATTAGTGACTTAAGAATTTTTGTAAGTTTTTGACAGATTAATTTACGTACAATTTCATAAATTAGCTTATTATGGAGTACTTACTACTTAGTTATCTGCGTCGATTATGCACAATAACATTACATGCGGGTTTATAAACATAAATAAACTTTATTAATCACAGATCCCATCTGGCCCCCGATTCTCAAAAGCTTGTAACTTGTAATACGAGTGGATGTCACTTTTCGACATATTTTGCTAGAAAGGGACTTCTGCTTGCATTACAAGTAACAAGCTTTTGAGAAACGGGCCCCTGCTTTGTAATACAAGTTACGAGTTTTTGAGAAATGCGCCCCTGCCGTATACACCTCGGTGTATCATCCTTACTTCACGTGTTGATCGAGGAGTTTTAATTGTTTTTATTCCAATATAACTTCTAATACTCTACACGAAGACAAAGATTTATTTGGATTTTTTGAAATCCCAGTTTCAAAGACGGTTCACTATTGGAACGAGTTTTTATTTTAACTACTTTTTAACACGTGATGGAACTTAATCTAAATATTTAGGCAGCCTTATAGCATATTTGAATATTTTTGATATAAAGTTAGTGACAAGACAATTGTTTTACAATATCAAGCAACCAAACATTTCTATGATACATGTCAACTGCAAAACAGCTTATAAATTGAGCTCTATTCGAATTAGATACGATCTCATTCCGTTTGTCTGCAGCTTGATTCATACCATATAATTTTGATATTAATTGAATTAAAATTGAACTTACAAGATACCGGCTACACTGAAGCTTTTTTTTTATTTGATTTGATTTGAAGCTTGAAAATTGAGTTTTATTCCAACTTATCAACGTCGCTATTCCGCTTGATACATGTATCTGATGTCGTATCTTGCAGCTAAAGCTACTTGTAGGATGTGCGCGTTAGCAATGGTTTTGTAGTCGTTGTTGAGAACTTGAAAATTGAGCTCTATTTGTTTTCTATTTTTGTATACGCTCTCTATTAGCTTGCTACCTATAACTGATGCCGTATCTTGCAGCGACCTGTGGGGTGTGGGTGGTGGCGATAGCTAGAAGTAACGGCACGTCATTGACGTCAATGTTGAGGGTCTTGGTGAGCGTGGCGATGTCGCAGAAGTCGGTTGACATGAGAATGTCGGCGAGGGTTTTGGATAGCACGCAGAACTCTCGTAGTTTACCCTCCAGATACGATAGGCACTGAAATGAAATAAGTTTTACATATTATAAACTTATAGAGCACACCTCAACATTGATGAGTTACATATGTAACACACGTATTTTTTTACTTGTATGTCTTCAAGGCAGATTATGTCTGATACAAACAAATTATCCTAATTCTTGGGTCTGTGACTCTTACAACTTAGTACTCTTACTCGAGAGACGATCATTATAGTACGGAAACTTAGCATTTTCAACAAAGCGAATCCTATAATATTCAAACAAAACCAATGTCCTCTCAAGAGTTCGAACATGTTCATTTATTTTAAAAGAAATGCTCCTCAAGAATTCGAACATGCATATTGTTAAGCTACACTGATGGGGGCTTATATTTTGGCACATAGACATCATTAGATGATAACCAAAACTCACTAATTGAAAAAACAATTATTGACCTAAAATCAACCTTGTTCTGTTATTAACACAGTTCATCATGGTCATTGCTATGAACTTGTGGTAGTACTACTAGTAATGAATGAGTTTTGTTTTTGCATAGGCATGGACGTGGACGTACGCCAATATTTAATTTCCATGGGGTTGACCGGGCGAAAGTGTGTACAGATGGCGCCAGCAGTCAGCATAGCATGTACCTGTCAAACCTACCAACAGTGTCATATTTTTTTATTTGACCTAGTTTCTTGCTGTTTAAGCCAAATCCCGTAGAACAAAATTAATGACAGGTACAAGCTATGCTGGTGCCATCTGGCCAAACCGTTGACAGTTGCCAACCCATTGGTCAGTCGTCGGTTTCGGTAGCGCGCTCCGTGCTCACTTGGTAACTGATAGGTTAAGAGTACTAGGGCCTGGCAAGAATAGGCCGACTTTTGTGCCGATGTGAAAAGAAAAGAAAAAAAAAGTGTTTACCTGGTAGGCGGGCACCTGCGCGCGGCGCATGGCGGGCAGCGCGTCCAGCATGCCGCCCACCAGCGCCGACATGCCGCCCGCCGGCTCGCGGCCCACCAGCGCCACCTCCCTGCACACGCACACACCATTACCATACCAATGTACGATCCACACCAAAAACACGCACACTTTACTAACTATGTAGCCGTGAAGAACAATTTCCCTTCCTAACTCATAATTCTTATTCTCGATTGCTACACCTTAATTTATTACCACACGGAACAGGCATAGCCCGCACGCCTGAACAATTCAGTGGTTTCTTAGCTAAGTGATATCCAGCTGGTTATAGTAATTTGAACCTTCTAAACTGTAGTTACATTCCAATTATAAACAGCAGCGATATTCTTACTTACGATTACTTGAACTTACCAAGCGTCAGTATCGCCGACAATAGCGACAGGCATGGCGCCCGCGTCGTTCGTTTTGCTGAGGTACGTTGCTAGCTCCAGGTCGCGCCGCAGATCCATCTCCCATGTCTGAGGCTTTGATATTGTGCCTGGAATTGCAAAAAAATGTTCATAACGATATTGTACATTTCAGTGTATTATTATAATTTAATTTTTATTGCTTTAAACAATACAGTATAAATAGGAAATGCAAAGTTAAACCTTGAAACTTGACATATTTAATTAGAAAATCATATATTTCATTTTAGCAAATATATAACACAACTTGGTTATTAGAAGTCTTCTATAGCTACAGACTTGCTGGATTTTGAGCCTAACAGCAACACATTTAATCAGCAACTTATAGCATGTGGATGTTAGCAGTATACAGCGGCAATCGAAGACCAAGCTGTGAATTGAACATTTTTGAAACTATGTCTAAACATGTGTCTAAAAAAATACTACCACAAAATCATTGTTAACCGTAAACGCGGTTGATAATCATTTGTCCCTTTCCTTCATTTGATATTTGTGTTCATTAGAAAGAAACGAACTTAATAGAGGTTTGCAATGTTTAATAAATAAATAAGGGGTTACCTTGTAAAACTAAATCAGGTACATAATGGTTGGTCACGCCGCCGAGTAGAGAGCCGTCCAGCCCCGCGGCCGGCGTGGCGCGGCGCGCCAGCCGCGGCACCGAGAACTCGATCACCTGCCGCACCGACCCTCTGTCCCGCTCGCTCTCGCCCGCGGCCCCGTCTACCCTACTCACTTCCACAGACACACTAGGCTTAACGTTCACAACTACAGTCGCCTCCTGTTTTTTCCTAACGAACGTCTTTGGGGACACTTGAACGGTTTCGCTAACTATTGATTCTTTCGCGTACTGAGGATCGGACTGCCGCGGAACGTCGTTCATGTATTCCAATTCGGAAGCGTTTGTGGGAGTCTGGAGCATGGATTCCATCATCTGACACTTGTAACACGCCTCGCACCGCTCCTCTTGTATCGGCGGGACTATAGTCGGATCGAACTGAAAATTGTCCAGCTTAAGATTTCCCGGTTTCCCGATATAATGCCTATCTAATATTTCTAAGTTCTTGCTTTTCATATAATTAGTGACTATCTGAGGGTATTTATCGAACTCGAACTTAAAGCCGGAATGTTTTATTGGTTTGGAATGTTGAAGTGTTTGCGCGCAGCATTTGGACGGACTCTCAGAGTTGCGGGTGCATTTCTGTTCGCAGGGCTCCGGATCGCACGCTTTCTCCTCGTCGCCAGCTTTATCTATCGCATCCAGATTGAGCGGCTCGTGTTGTATTCTGGAGGATCTTTTAACGCTTTTACCGCCGTTCGACTTGTTCTTCAACCCGACTAGCTTCTCATCGTCGCCGAGCACGAAAACGACCTTCCTCTCGACTTCCTCCTCGGACGCGGTGGAGTCGAGACTGGAATCCGAGGACGACTTGGCCGCGAGCATCACCGTGGGGTTCCTCCTCATTCCGCCGGAGCTCTTCTCGCTCGTCGTGCACCGTTCCTCGAAATCTACACTAGTAGAGAGCTGCCGATTTAAATTGGCGAGCGTCGTCGACCGCCCGAAGCCGCGACTGGGAGCCGGCGCCGTATCGTCCACTTTAACACTATCGCACTTGGGCATCGCGGTCCTTTTGAGCGTCACCTTTTCGCTTTCCCTAAGAGCACTGTCGTCGAAGTCAAAGTCACTGCGAACGATATCCCCGCACCGCACGAAGTATGTGAGCACGACCAGTAGTCTGTTGACGAAGCCGGTGTCGGCGCCGCTGACGATGGTCTGGGCCGGGCGCGCGGGCACGCCGACGGCGCCGGTGAGGTCGGCCAGCTGCGCCCACAGCGCGTTGTGCGCCGGCGCGGGCGCGTCGTACGGGCTCACCGTGCTCACCCAGCCCAGGTGGTACGTCAGCACGTGCGTCAACAGCTTACTGATGAAGCTGGAAACGGAAATTAGCGTAAGTAATACTTAAAAGTTTACATAGCGCATAACATAGAAAAGGTTAAGAGAGTACAGTCTGGCTCGGCTTAAAGCGGTTAGAAATACATACTTAATTCAATACTTCTAAGTACCTATTCAAAACAATAGACAATAATATAAGGCTGTATTTAGGAGATCATAAGTATTTTTCGTAATTAACTAGTAGTCCGCCTCGAACTGAGAACTCGCAATTTACTTGCAAACGAGTTGACCAATATAACAAGACCCTAAAGGGTTTTTTTTCTACTTTTAGCTCCAGAACCACTTGATCGTTCCTGCTCATACCATACGAACTTACAAATTTTATGTATCTCTGCTACAGCCCCAAGAAATTTCATAAAGATCAGAAAAACGTTACTAAAGTTATCGTCAGACAAACTATCGAAATCAAAAAGCCATCCAAATGCCGAGACGTCCCAGTAGCCAGGTGACAGTTCGGTCTGGAGTTGTTTGTAAGAACTCACTTCGCTTACGCTCCGCGAGATCGACTAAATGTGTTTGCGATAAAGGATAAAATTGATTATTCTTTATGTACTTCTGTTAAGAATTTCTAATTTTAAAAGTCACCTTGTCAATCGTGTAAATATAGAAGGGACACCCTAAAACGTAAACGCTAAACAGGTAAGTCATTAGTTGCACAACCGGTCTTTGTAAACATCGACCCGGACTAAAATAACCAAATCACGTGAAATACCTACGTAAATAAATATTGTTCGCGATTTTAGAGTGAACGACTCACACCTACAAGGAAATTCCTACGTCCAAATAAACAACATGCTATTGGACTATTGGTCAACATCTTGCGGGCTACTTTTCACAGTATGTAAGGAAACGCTGCAAATAAGATTTACAGACAAAAACTTGAGTTATATACAACCAAGATTCCCGCTGGCATTTTGGAGAACACTTCTTTTTATCAATGTTATTAAAAGGCTTGTGAATGAGAACTCGTAAAAGTGAAATTTAAGGTTTTTAGTTTTACGAACAACCCTGGTTAAGAATTTAAAGAAAACTACCTACATCAATTTGAATGTTTTATTAGACACGCACTGGTGTTCATAAGCTTCTATGAAAATGTGTCGAATATTGTGTATTGTTTAGCTCACATACTTGCCAAAATAGTAGATCACCTCCCCTAACCGCCCATAAGTCACATAGACCACCCACGGAAGAAGACAGCTTGTCGCTCACACGTCCCAGGTAATTACCGGTCAAACGCTAACGAGCCAAAGCGTGTTATTCTAACAGATCATTTACCTTAATACACTCATATGCAGAATTAGAAAGCTAGAGTAAATGACGTTTGCAAGCGCGCATAGTGTGAAAATTGTCGCGTTATGGTATTACAGATTCTATGTGTTGAACTCATATAACACAGAGAATCAAAGTCAAAAAGGAATATAATACTTAAGAATACCGAGCGAATGCTGATTGTTATTTATCTGTATTACTTATATTAAATATGACTTCAATGGTTATAGTAATAAAAGTTGACGTTGCATGCCTTCTGATTCGCATTTTACACACAAAAAAACATATTCAAAACGTTCAAAACTCCTGTTTAAGTCTGATTATAATCTAGATTAGGCAACTAGCGACAACAACGGCTATTAGCGATAATAGGCGACGAATAGAAGACGACAAATTAAATGAACCGGCTCATTTATTCGCAAGTAAAATCGCGCCTATTGTAAAGTAGCCGCGCTTATAATGCGTAGATTGTGGAAGGTATTCAATGTATATTCTATAAGTAAGGAGTCACAAGTTTTGTAAGTCACCAACCGGATCTACATGGAAGTTGGATGAACTCCAGGTAACGGTGTATTTGTAAAGCTCTCGATATATTATCATAGAATTAACGGACTACAGTTTTATACTCTCTAGATAAGATAAATGTCTGGTTGACGACGAAAGTTCTTGAGAAATCATGTGATTATAATCTTTGGCAAATTAAACAACAATACGTTACACGACTGCGGGCTAATCTAGAACCTTGTGTTATTGTAATAAAGTTGGAAATGGAATAGCTAGATCTCAGGGCAATATTTCGAGCCTACAGCTATAAATTTAATTTTAACTGCGAGCTCGCATTAGCACGTCAGCGTCTACATTGACGGCTAAAAATTACACGGCTATTAAATCATTGTTTAACAGTCAGGGACTTTGTGTGGACATAGCATAAACGATGGAACAATAGCAGATTTTATATCTTAATCCTCTTTCAAAACATTAATCACGTGTAAATACTTAAATAAAACTTATTTCTTCCTTTTTATTATTATTTTAGAGCAAATTATATTTAAGAATACGAATGTACCTTAAGAAACATTATTCTACATAATAAACATAATGTCACATGTTTCTTGCCATTAATTTATAATGGCAAGAAATATAATAGCATTATTATTGAATCATACAGTAACCAATGGCAAACAAATTACTAGAGGACGTGAATAATCTCGTGAAATCATGACCTACACGTAAAATAATGACCCGACAATATAGATTAAATTATCGAGGTAAGTTGTCTATTAATTTAGAGATTGAGAAATGAGTCATTGGCGTGTGTTCAAACGATTTGAGATGCCAATGATGTTTCCTTTGTTTGTGTTCTTTTAATAGTTGACAAACAACTGTAACAGCTAAGTCGTAAATTTTACCGTGCAAGGCGCCACGGTTTGTTCCGCATTACTCATTGTAGTAATAATTAACAAAACGAAATCACACGTTTGTGAAAAACAGTGGAATAGGTCGGGGCATGTTCCTTACAACAAACATATTTTATCGAAACTCCCAACGATTGTCTTATAAGCCACTGGACATGAATCTTAAGAGGTGCGTATAATAAGTACATTATTGCCGTGGAGGCGAAGTAGCATATTGCCGGCAGAGTACGTTTAAGCGGACGACCTTGGGAGCCTGCCTTTGCTAGAGCCCTACGCGCTGAGTCAAATATAGTGCTTTTCTCAAAACTGGAGCATGAAAACCAAATGGCTGGAAAATTTTGCTGCAGACAGTAGAGACAATACTCACAAATTGGTGTGCTTGGTGTCAGCACGCGCCAGCACGGCGCACAAGTCTGCGAGCAGCGAGTCGGCGAGCTTGTGCGAGCGCGGGGGCTCGCTGGCCACGAGGCGCAGCCACGCTGGCTGCAATCTTGGCCCCGACAGCAGTTGAGATAGCCTGCAATGACATCATTTTCAATCCGTATACGCACATAAACTTTAAACTGCCTTACGTCAAAAAATTTACTCGCAATTATGAGTGACAGAGTTTACGAAGGTGTTATTTTTCTTCTTTTCTCTTTATCTCAATCATTACACTGCCATGTTTAAGGCCGTTTCTCGATTCGGACAAGCCACGCCCATCCGTTAGAGACACGTTTATGGCTCCCGTGCACGAAAGAAAGAGATGCAGCGCTCTTAAGGATCAGACTTTTTGACTAAACTACGATAAATAAGCGAATCTATAAAGTTTTGTCTAATTTTGTTTCTGTGACTTTTTAGATAAACCAGAATACCATATTTTTTTCTTAGTTATATTGTTTAATCTCTTATAGTTTACGTAAGCCAAGAAAAATAAGGGGGAAAAGGACCCAACTTCGGATTTTTATTCTATCGAGGCAACTTTCAGTAATCGTGTTTCGGCTTGTGACAAAAACAAGAGTATATAGTCTAATAATATATATTCGTAAATAAATTCAATCCCTTTTCCCGTTTAGTCACTAGAGCGTTTGAAAAAACCTATAATGTTTCAAAGTAGCCCCTTAAGCTTTAACTTCGGCTCTCGTGTGCATCGTCACTCAGCCATTGCGTTTGCCGCTTCGCTGTCGAACCTTCTCTTCGGTTCGATGTGTGTTCGCTTATTAAGACAGTTGGACCATTGTGTGGTTACCATCCAGCAGTGTCATGAGCGGCCTGGTGCAGAGTAGCGACGAACTTGCCGCCCGCGCCAGCCGTCATAGTGGCCAGCCGGAGCCGACACACTACGCTCTGCAGTTGCGGGGACATCTCCACGCATCGTCGTATGAAGTCTCTGCAAAGGGGCGCTGCGGTCAGGGTTATGAAGGCCCACTACAACGCATGGAATGCACGCATTCGAATCTAATCACGCACATATAGCAGAAATAAGTTGTAAATTCGGTAGCCATATTTAATTCCATTTGTAACTGTAATGTATCAATATCTGTATCAGACTATATCACGTTAAATTTATCCTTCTTTTTCACATGACAATATTGACAATATAATACCAATAATTATTTAAAAAACTACTCGTTGTACGGGAACGATCGCTTAGCCTTAGCATAATGGTGGTAAAAATATCGTAGTCTTATTACATATTTACGTAATTCAGGGCGGTAAGTGAGATTTGCCACCATTTCTCACTTCACACTCAGGTGAAGACGTAAAATTGTGTACGCCCCACGGGCGGTAATAAAGAAGGCCTCAGATCGCTATGGCCTTTACCTTCGGTTCGGGCCA
The DNA here is from genome assembly GCA_911728535.1 of Pammene fasciana. Taxonomy (NCBI): domain Eukaryota; kingdom Metazoa; phylum Arthropoda; class Insecta; order Lepidoptera; family Tortricidae; genus Pammene; species Pammene fasciana. The sequence continues at coordinate 9,741,707 of OU452279.1, forward strand.
CAAATGCCCGCAATCTGAGCCATTCTTTATTTTACCGCCCCAGATAGGTAATGTACTATTAATTGTATGAATGAACAATTTAAACTGCATAATCTGACTCACTTCTCTGCAGAGTCAGGTACAGTGATGAGCAGAGCCAGCCCCAGCTTGTTTTTCTTCAAGGCCGCGTAACTGCTGGCCAGGCTATCGCTGGTCCCACTGGTCGAGCTACTGCTGTACACCTGTGACAACAAGTTGCCATTAGCGAAATACTTCGTTGTGTGATTTCTGGGAAAACGATTTTAAAACCATCGATTTACTATGTATTCTACTAGTAATGACATCTAGAACTAATTTTGTGCACCATGTTTGGCGGTTGACAACTGTGACAGAATTAAACAGTAGTAATAGACTTGTAGTGATTTTCACTACAACTTTTGGGACAAAAAAAATCTTAGGGATGTCACCTTCTATTACTCCATTGAGTAACTAGATTACTACTAGTACTAGCTACTAGTGTACTACTAATACGCTATTTGTTACAAGGTGGAGTAGCAGCGCAGGTGACATTTCTCTTACAATTTCGGTTTAGGTGGCTTTGACATAGATGGCGCAATCGACAGGAGCTTCAAAAAGTTCTTAGGCTGGGGTCGTCTATATCTCTATAGTATCTGCTTGATGTAATGTAGTTTGACACGATTTAAAAGATACTACAGTGGAAAACTATACATTGTGACAATGATATCAGTATTGGGATGGTTTATCGTGAGCCTATTATTAATCAATCGTATTGCGTAAAATATAATTTTCTCATCTTAATACTATAATGAATTTACCATTATGATACTAGGGAACTATAATATTGACTCTAAGATACTGCATCACGTCAATAATAGCGCTATTATCAGACTTCAGCCCTGACATATAGTGATTAATACGTTTGTTTGTCTGGACTTATTGAATAATTATTTTATTAATTACCTATTCTACTGGTAATTTCCAAACGAAACCAACATCTAGCCGAATCCCCAACTTTCCCCTGAACCTACCCCATTGGAAAACCCACTAAACATACAACAAAAGAATATGTTATGAGGCCATTGGCATTGAAACAATGCGAAACAATGCATTAACATCTATTGTTTCAAACGACCGGCAATTTCGAAGGCTAATTAAGACTCGAAACTAACGGTACTCTCCATAGCATGACTACAGAGTACAGACTTGAAGTCTATCACAAGACCATGAGTCATAGTAGACTCATGGTATAATTTATCGTCACTTATCAGGTTAGATGAAAATTTATGTTAATGGCGGCAACTATTTGTCGACACCGATAACAAGTCATATGACTGAACGATAGCCGCGGTCACTAATGTCATGTGATGTGTCGGATCACGCGCGGCTGTCTATAGATAAACTGTGTACAAACAATGCTTGAACTGATTACTTCAAGCGCCTTCCGGACTTCACTAACTTACTGAGCGATCAAGATAACTTGCGAAGCGACAACTTTGTCTGCCAATCCGTGCAATCGGGGTGCGCCAAAGTTCACATAAAATTTGTACTTCGATTATTGGAAGTCCGAAATTGTTGTTCATAATTTTTTTAATCATAATGATCATTTCTTATAAGTATTTTTTGTTCATAACTATCGTTACTCCGAATTATTTAAGGTTATAATGTAAATCAATATAAATATCTATTATACTAATATTACTTTCCAGAGTCACCGTTAGGTACGACGACGAGCGAAGCGAGGAGGAGTGTTATGTGTCTTGCGATCACAACACAACACAATTTCGGTTAGGTTAGGTTAGGTTAGTGTGTCATCCTGCCTGAAGGGCACAACTACCCAGAATAGAAGCCCCCGCTAAGCGGGGGCTTCGTCGACCTTGCCACAGAGATTACTACTATCAACAAAAAACGTAGGAAATTATATTATGTCTCAAAAAATTCGGACAGCAAACAATTATTAACACTGTCGTTATATGAAAAAATATTATAACCATAAAAATTATGTCAATTTTTTTTATGACGAATGATAATTCTGATCACAAAACGGTATTACTGAAAAAAATATGCTAAGTTATTTTATGTGAGCCAATATGGACCCGTGCAATCGTTTAGTGGTAGTGTAACTCTTGTTGAATACATTTGTGAATGCTTTTCTAGATGAGAACATTATTATATCTTAGTCAATGCTAATAAATTTTAAATTAAAGATCACGAAATCGTGGGAATAATAAAGATATTTCTAAAAAGACCCAAACACGTATAAAATTGATTACCAAACAATTACTTAAACTTGAATTTACGAATACAAACAATTTAGAATGTTATACTATTTCCAATTTATGATTCCTAATTAGTGCAGAGAAAACTCATCAAAACATCATGTGGTCCAAATACCAAATATTTTCTAGGACGTGTATACATATTTTTGTTATTTTACGGACACATAGATTGCTTATCGCAGTAAAGTGACATGCAGTCTTCGCACGTACACACATGGTGACAACACGGTGCCGATTATCCAAGAGATAAAACGAACATTGACACGTAAACAAAACTATCGGGAAAACAAAAAAAAACATTATCTTACAACTGCATCCAAACTCCAGAGTTAGAGGAAACAAACTAAATTTGAAAGGAGTATCATATCAGACACGCCGTTTGCGGAGACCAGGCTACTGGTGAAAGCTTAATTGCAAGAAATTAATTTGTTATTAAAAAGACAGAACAAGAATCTCCAAAGAAACGGGTTTAGTAGGTACTTAAACTTAATAAAAGTTGTTTTGAAACTGTTTATCTGCAATAAAACACCTCGCGGAGTTACCATAAACATGTAAACGACACTTTATCTAGTCGGAATAAGGTGATAACTTGTTTACTGCATGAAGCTAAGCCAATCATAAACATAGTAGTCAGCTCCTTGTCACATGACTAGTAATCTTACTTCAACAATAAAATTGCATATACAAACAAGACGCTATTGTTTTCTCGAGATATTCACCTAAAGGTCATCAAGTTTTGCGTTAGCGTCCTAACAAATACGTGTACTTGACTTTTAAATGATACTGAAAGTACTAACAAAGGGTCAATGGCATACTGGCCTTATTAAATATGAATGAACTCGCATTTTGCATCGCATGATTATATTGTCAGAATAATAATATGTTAGCTTATATATACATCCTACTGCTCAGCACCCGTCGTATCACGCTCGAGGGGGATCGGGTTATAGTCCCTGCGCTGGCCCAAAGCAGTCTGGGCACTTCACATGAACCTTTGAAATTTTTTCGTGAATGTATACAGATTTTCTCACGATGTTTTTCCATCACCGAAAAGCGACTTGTTATTATCTAATTTCATTCATAAACTTTCTTCATACAATATGTTCCGACTTCCGAGAAACTGATCGGCAGGAGGCAGGTTTGGGCCCGAGACCTCCGGATTGAAAGTAGTATTGCCGTCAGGCTATCAACGCTTCACAAAATGTACAGAATACATTGCCAAGTTAAACATAAGTACCTGAGAGTCAGAGGTGGAGCCGCTGGGCACGGCCAGCAGGTTGGAACTGTTGCTGAGGTCGAAGCGCGTCGCTAGATTGCGGAACGTCCGCCGCTGCCAGCTGCCGTTACTTGACGTGCTCAGCTTGCGACCTGATGGGGCTGGACCAAGAAACGAGGTAGTTCACATACGATCGTGCTAGCACAAGTAAAATAAGAGTAGATATTGTATTAGTTGCCAACAAGAATTTATTGCAGACTGTACTTTTCTACTTCTGCGCAAGGTTTTAAAAAAAGTCCCGACGACTTTTTTTAAAACCTTGGTGGCTTATGTTTAATATCTCAGAATTTTATTAAAGCCAACGTTGATTTTGGAGAAACAGGTATCTACAATATAGTGTCTGGCCTCTAACTCTATATGTTTATATTGTTTATACTAATAATAGTATTGTATTATCTGTGAATTTAAAATATGATGTATTGACCTGATAAGCACAATATTTTTTTAACAACCACAATTAAAAAATGCGATGATAATCTTACGCAAGGGCGTTAATTTATTTAGAATTATCCCATTTAGTTTTCACTAAGAGATCTTTAAATAAAACTTACTGTGAAAAGAGAACATATCGTCCTGAGTATTGCTGCCATCCCAAACGTCAAACATGGAGAAATAATCGTAGGTGGATCCGATACTGCTGTGCGGCGTTTGGTCCCCATAAAAACCTGCAAGAGAAAATAACATATAAAACTTAGCAATGTAGAAACGCAATAAGAACTGACAGCAACAAATAACTTAACTAGCGAATGGCCAGTTTAATGTGTTGACGATGGACCTGCAATTTCATTGTTTACTTTCTGATGTGTTGGGTGAATCATACATTACAATGTAAGGCACGGACATAAATACAAGGTGGCATATAAAAAGGCAATAATACGAAGCTGGCTGATAGAATCTGGCCGTTTATAAACGTTCAGAATGTATATCACTATTTTGAAAAAAAAAACAAGTGTCTATCACTACTCTTAGTTTAAACGTAAAACTCTGTACGAATGTCATATATATTTAGATATCACTTTTTTTAGGTACCTAGTGATTGTTTCACCTATTTATAACTACATTCCAAAAATGTCAAAAAATAACAAAAAAATTGCCTTGACAATTAGGATAATATTGGGCTAGTTTTTAAAAGACACCTAACATTCAAAAGCAACTTTTAAAAAAAGGCACACTTCCCTGCGCATAATAATTATAAACTAACCAAAAACGAAAAATGACGGACCGGTTATTGCATCCCCCGATTTTATTAATTGTAAAAAAGTATACGTATACATGTATAAATAATGGTATCTTATATGTATAGAACTGAAAAGTAAAAATACATACTAAAATAACATTGTAGTAATAAACCGTACCGCTTTGCGACACTGCATTGGTAGACGCAACAATGTATACCACTTCTAAAATAGCATTTTTAAACGGCATACAAACAAGTCCATTCACGTGACTGCGAACCAACAAGTTTCGCAATGTAGGCCGTACCGTACCGCAAACGAAACCTCGCCCGGCGGGATCGCGTCACGCGGGTCGGTTTATTTACATTCAATAACGTCTGCGCGTATATCCGTAAACAACTTAACGAAACGAATGTATGCGCAGACTTAATATGAATTTGTACAGGTTGTTTCAAGGATACCTTACTAGCCCTTTGAGAACACAAATGACGGTCAAGTGTAGTTATCATTATGACTACCTACTTATGTCTATGAATTCAGTCGTATTCACTAGAGGCACACTAGGTACAGTCGCCATCAAATATTTCGGTGCGGCCAAGGAACTCAAAAATACAGATTTTTATGACCGCCTTGGCCGCTCCGATATTATCTGATTGCGACTGTACTTATCGTTAGTAAGATGTTTAATACTGAGTGGATCCATGATGTTAGTGAAGTTAAAGGTTACCTTGGTTGTAGATTTGTAGTTCCATAAGTAGCTATGTGATTATGACTCTGGTTTTGTAAACTTTTAATTAGCTGTCTAAATATGTGATTATGGTTTTTTGATAATATGACATAGCAGTTTTATTTAATTCGCAGTACGTCAATTCAATGTCATTAGGTCTAAGGGGATCTATATCTGAATCCCTAAAGTTTTTTGTCCTATTTTTGTATTCCCTAATGCTATTTGTCCTTATGATGATTTGCCCTAATGCTCATTTGTCCTAATTGTTGTTGCCCTATCATCGTATCGATGAATTTTATTTTCCCTAATATGTTATTACCTAATATCATTTGACCTATTCATCAGTTGCCCTAACTTTTTTTTCCATAATATTAATTTGTCATAATTATTATTTGACCTAAAAGTTATTTGTCCTAATGATCAAAACACCTAATTTCAAATGAACTAATATTATTTTTCCTATTATTTCATACCCTAATATTAAATGTCCTACTGGTAATTTTTCCTAATTGTCACTTGCCCTAATGCTCATATGTTTTTAGGGTTATAAAAATAACCCTAACCAACCTATCTCTGGGAGCAGTTTTGTTTTTAGGGTCATCAAAAAAAAACCCTAACCTACCTATCTCTGGGAGCAGTTTCGTTTTTAGGGTCATCAAAAAAAATAACCCTAACCTACCTATCTCTGGGAGCAGTTTCGTTTTTAGGGTCATAAAAAAATAACCCTAACCTACCTATCTCTGGGAGCAGTTTCGTTTTTAGGGTCATAAAAAAAAATTAACCCTAACCTACCTATCTCTGGGAGCAGTTACGTTTTTAGGGTCATCAAAAAAAAATAACCCTAATCTACCTATCTCTGGGAGCAGTTTCGATTTAGGGTCATAAAAAAATAACCCTAACCTACCTATCTCTGGGAGCAGTTTCGTTTTTAGGGTCATCAAAAAAAATAACCCTAACCTACCTATCTCTGGGAGCAGTTTCGTTTTTAGGGTCATCAAAAAAAAATAACCCTAACCTACCTATCTCCGGGAGCAGTTTCGTTTTTAGGGTCATAAAAAATAACGCTAACCTACGCCGTTATGGCAAATAAAATTAGGATATTCGAACATTATGGTAAGAATTTTTAGGGCAAATGAGCTTTAGGGCAAACATTACATTATAACAAGTAATTGTTAGGATAATTGATCATTAGGGCAAATGACAATTAGGACAAAACGGTTAGGGTAAGTAATTTTAGGACAAATGTCATTAGGGGTTTCAAATGTTATGGCAAATAAAATTAGGATTTTTGAACATTATGGTAAACAATTTTAGGACAAATGAACATTAGGACATTCATTACATTATGACAAGTGACTGTTAGGGTAATTGATCATTAGGGCAAATGACAATTAGGACAAAACGGTTAGGGCAAGTGATTTTAGGACAAACGTTATTAGGAATTCCGAGGTACACCCGGTCTAAGGTGCATCAGTAGTATGTATTTATTTCAATCAGTAGCAATACATCGATACCCCTTTTAGTTGATATCGGCATACTGTTTCCTGTGATAACATAAATTAGATAACGCGTGTAGTAACAACGAAGAGACAATTAAAGTTATAATTTGAACCCTATTGCATAGGGATAAGACTTACTTGCGTATTCAGTTGTGCAACATTAGTATACCGATCTACTCGTAAGTATGGAAGTGTCTAGTAACGTGGGTCGCACTCTATTTACTTCTTCAGCACATATATTATTGGGATATTTACTAGGTACCTACTTACAGAGAGGGCAAAGAATGCTAGCAATATAATAATTATATAATCAAGTTTATAATCCTACAATTTAATAATACAGAGCCATTACCAACCGACATTACAGAGTCCTATGTAAAGAGCAAAAACGTTATCAAAGTATATTATTCAAGTAATTCGGTTTTTTAGTGAAAATTCAATTAACAACCCACGATCACTTACTAGGTCACAACTGTGAACACATATTTCACCTTTTTAATTTAAGTACCTAACTGCAAAACGAGACTAGTTAGAGTAGTTAGATCAGATAAGGTAATGTCTACTAAGAACAACTGTAAACAAGAATAAACGCTATTCACATAACCTCATTTAACATAGTAACTATCACTTCCGCCAGCAGAATGTTCTTGCAAAAGGATTCTCTTCTATAAACCAGACCAATAAGCTTTTATATACCATGACTTCATAAACTACCTACCTAAATCACTCCGTTTTAAATTAGAATTAATAATATTTCAGACGTACCTATAAATCAATCAAAAATTAGTGTAGCTATCGATTTACAGCCAAGCAGACGGAGGTTAGGTTAGGTGAATTTGTAGTATCTTAAAAGACATAAATGTCCTTCAAAAAGAATACCATTATATACAGCCTTGGCCAGAAGTGTTGAGCTCCAATGCGATTTTCATACAAAACTGGAAAGTTTAGTCCATCGTTTCCATCTTTGTTTAAGTTATTTTGTCAATTAATTTAAACTAATAGGCATGTTTTGTTGAAGTTAGTAGTAACTGCATAGAATATTTGCAATATGTCGCACCGACTTAAATTTACATTTTTGGTACCTTCTGTTTTCATATTTTTTAAGTACCTTGAAAGTGTTATTAAGTGAAGTTTTCTATATTTATAAATAAAATATATTTACCGTTACCGTACATTGTTAGCATAGGGAAATAATGCTTAACATCAAAATTGTAAACAAAAAACACCTATGCTCAACACTGCTGGCCAAGGCTGTATATACGACTAGTATAGACGGAACATAAATAAATATTTACGCAGGTTTGAAATGCACATCATTTCGTCCTCCGACAATTAAGAAAGCTTATAACTTTTGGCATAGTCATTAACCTCACCCACGGTTCTCAGGCTAAAAATAGTTTAACAATGAATTGACCTTAATAAAACATAAGATAAGTGTATAGTCTGGTTTTTTTTTTCAAGAAATCGTTGTCGAGAAGCAAACGATATTACTTTTGGGCAACCGGGCTTTTTACCTGGTTTAAACCCTGCTGTATCTGAATTGCCGGTTGCCATCAAAGAAACTACAACCAGAAGTGAGATACGGCCAAAAAAAGGACCCGTTTTTTAGCTTTTCTTAAATAACTCGAAAACAGTAGCACCTACCAAAAAATGTTCTTCCACTTAAGTAATCTACATAAAATTCTCTATAAAAAAGGTTCTATACAGTTTTTTGCTGGGATCAATGTTTAATGAGATATTAAGGGACTAAGATAGACAATAACTAATTACATATATACTAATTAGCTTTTTCCCGCGAGTTTGTCTACGTGGGATTAACATTCGCTATAATAAATTAATGAAATGCCGTAGTTTAATCTGACAGCAAAAATAAATTTAACGTATAAGCTTTTTTACGTCTACAGTAAGCAACAATTCCATACCAACTTCAACCCCTCGTTTCATCCCTTTAAAAGATGATTACTGGGATAAAAACTATCTTATATCCTTCCCCACAACTCAAACTATCATCACACCAAATTTCATCTAAATTGGTTCAGCGGTTTAAGCGTGAAGAGGTAAGAGACCCACTGACTAGTCCAAAATTATTAAACTCTCTCTCCTTCTCGATGCGACAGGCAAAGCATATTACTTTTTGTTTACATGGATTTTTACCCTATTTGGACCCTTCTGAGTTCGAAATTTAAATAATTTTTTTACCGGAAGTGGAATATTTAAGATGGCGGCCAGTATAAACCTAAGCGACGAAAAATCTATGTTCCTGATTATACCATATTTTTAACGATTGTTATTTTTGGGAATAACAGTTGTAATGACACGTATTAAAAAAAAAAGATTACCTATTTGCAATGGTTCCAAATATACTGGTCTTTAAAGTTAGAAATCGCCGTCAACACTGTATTCCACCACGCGCTTTGTGGACGGGGTTTTGGGAACACGTCTGCAGACCTCCGGTACCCCGTCGTCGTTGCTCTTACGGGCCCATTGTAATTCTGCTCGTGCAATCTCCTCCGCTGACGGCACCTCGGAATACTTGAGGGCCTTCTAGCTCGGAACCTTTCAGGCGAATGATGGAGCTGTTGTAAAGGTGTAAAGAGTGGGTGTAAAGAATGTAAAGGCGGCAGCATCGCCGCATGCCTGGTCTTCTGCAGGAGTGAGTTTACGTCATGTTCGCGCATATACTCCGCAGCCTCCTTTTGGGTCAAAACTGTGACACTGAAGAATAATACAATAATATAAAAAAAACGAGAGATTTCCGTCCAAAAACAGAATAGTACATTTTTGAAGCCTTGCTGGACCTGGACACCATCTTCTATATCTTACTTCCGGTCTAACATTATTTGATGGCAATTGCAAAATATTATAATTACAACTGTTATTCCCAAAAATAACAATCGTTAAAAATAAAGCATAATGAATGGGGGTATCCCTACGAGGAACATAGATTTTTCGACGCTTAGGTTTATACTGGCCGCCACCTTAAATATTTCACTTCCGGTAAAAAATATTTTAAATTTCGAACTCAGAAGGGTCCAAATAGATTTTTACCCTATTTGGACCCTTCTGTAAACAAAAAGTAATATGCTTTGCCTGTCGCATCGAAAAGGAGAGAGAGTTTAATAATTTTGGACTAGTCAGTGGGTCTCTTACCTCTTCACGCTTAAACCGCTGAACCAATTTAGATGAAATTTGGTGTGATGATAGTTTGAGTTGTGGGGAAGGATATAAGATAGTTTTTATCCCAGTAATCATCTTTTAAAGGGATGAAACGGGGGGTTGAAGTTGGTATGGAATTGTTGCTTACTGTAGACGTAAAAAAGCTTATACGTTAAATTTATTTTTGCTGTAAGATTATACTACGGCATTTCATTAATTTATTATAGCGAATGTTAATCCCACGCAGACAAACTCGCGGGAAAAAGCTAATTAGTATATATGTTTATTGTCTATCTTAGTCCCTTAATATCTCATTAAACATTGATCCCAGCAAAAAACTGCATAGAACCTTTTTTATAGAGAATTTTATGTAGATTACTTAAGTGGAAGAACATTTTTTGGTAGGTGCTACTGTTTTCGAGTTTTTTAAGAAAAGCTAAAAAACGGGTCCTTTTTTTGGCCGTATCTCACTTCTGGTTGTAGTTTCTTTGATGGCAACCGGTGATTCGGATACAGCAGGGTCTAAACCACGTAAAAAGCCCGGTTGCCCAAAAGTAATATCATTTGCCTGTCGCATGGAGAAGGAGAGCGAATTTGAGATTTTGCTCCCAGTCTAGTAGACTCATGAGATATTTTAAATATCATCTTACTTTGACCTAACTCCCGGCCTTAAAGCAATGCAGAGCGGCCTTCTGAGTAAATTATAAAGGATTCATATTTTCGTAAGCACATATTCGGCCTTTAAAAACGCATGTCACATTACGGTAACAATTGTATTAAATACGACAAAGTATTTTTAAAGATACTGGAGGTCAATATATGATAGCATGCTTGTTCAGTCCGCGTCTGAGAAATATTTAATTGAACATGTAAAAAAGGACCGAGTTATAGTTACAGCATCTTAAAATTCTATCGGATATATTGGTTCGGTGGTGGTATCGGACGAATATATTGATATGGGTATGGACGTTACTGGATAAAAATATTTAGGAGCGAACCAGATACTACAATATGTTGCGATACACAAGCGATAGGTATTGAACTTGTAAAGCACTACGCAACCGCTACCTGCATACCTCAACCGCCTCCTACATAAATTTATACTGTCCGTGTTTACATCGAAATCTTATTTTTTGATGACGTTTGATTGTACATAAAGGCAAATTAAATGAGCATGCGCACTTTAGTACTGTATAGTGACCGCTACGTAAATATGTATTGTCTGCCACATCTACTTAGTGTACGATGAATTTAGGAGCAATCGCCATCAAATATATCGGAGCAGCTGAGATACTCAACCTTATCTGTACATTCATCACCTACAGCAACACTGTCAACACACTTCACTGGCCACTAGAGACCTTCTGTAATCGTAATAAGGTACACAAATCGACGGTACGAACCTGAGTCTCCCCTGTCGATTGAAAAGCTCAGCGAGACCTCTTCTTTCTGCAGCGGTACGTTGAGCGGGTTCGATCGCTCCCTGGTCTCGGCGGAGCTCGGCTCTGCTTTGCGCTCAACCCGGCTTATGCGCCGCGACGTCGGCACGCAGAACACTTTTGTGCACATTAACCTAGAGAAAACAGGATATTATTTAGGGTTAAACGCTCCAAAAGTGAAGAGCTTAAAATGTACTATTTAGCGCATGTAGCTTTAGTCGGGCTCCAGCCAGCATAGACGAGTAGATATCATGTTTGCGAACATTACCATAACAGAATCATCGCTATGTTCTAAAGTTATGTTAATAGACTTATTAAGAGCATGGTCTACTTTTGGTAAAAAACAATGACTCAAATTTGTATTATGTTGTTGTGTGATTGGTTTTAATGTACCTAGGTTATTACCTTTTCGGTTCGTCTATAATGTGAATCTTCAATGAGACGCCTTTGCAGCTCATCGCGACGGCGCCGAATATCATCTCACCGAGTACGCTCGCATCTGCCGCTGGACCTTTATACTGGACAAACAATAACAATCATATGTTAGTAACAACAGCGAGCCTAAGATAGTCGTAATTTTGTTACATTTGAAGGGATGTTTACAAAAACAACGTAACTGCTTAGAGTGGTTGACACTTTTTTAAGAACATTGTTAATCGTTTCATGTGTCAACCAGTGTAGTCAGTTATGTTGTTTTTGTAAACATCCCTTCATTTGAACAACCTAAAACTACAGGCTGTTATGGAAAAAACCGTGTTATTTGTATTGTAAGACGACTAATCTTCGATCGGATATAAGTGCATCGGTCATACCAAAATAGTCAATGGGATTAAGAACTTTTCAATGACATACTAATCAGGAGTTAATTAAAGATGGACAAGAAATTGAGCGTACCTACAGTTGGGAAAATTGATTGGAATGGATTATCGAGAGCAAAAAATTACTAACGTATGCACAATATTGTGTGGTTTATAAGGAATATTTAACTTAAATCCACTAACATATAAATCATACGTTATAATTAATGTCAATATTAAATTGTGACTTAGTACCTCTTCTAGATAGATTTATGACTTACGATAAGTACTTATTTATTATAAGTAGAAGCTAAAATAATCCATAGGTGCTAATAACTAATAATATTCATTCAGGAGATTTCACAATCCTTTTCCTATGCGTCGGTGCCAAAAATCTGTCTACCTGCTACGAAAGAATGAAACCGTCAAAAACATCTGAATACAAATTATGCGTTGTCATAACGCCATGTCGTATTTGACAAAAATAAATGGTTTGGCCAGATAAGCTGACCAATGGGCACCTTACAGATTTCCTCGTAATAAATTTTTATCGTCTTGGCATATGAGATAAGTTTGCAAGTTTTCATGGTAACGTTTATGCTTCACAAATATTTGGAAAAGAAATGTTAACAATGGCATAACAACTATTTATAGGTTCCTCGTGTACCTACTGTGTGGTAATCAGTTACATAAATAAGCCCATAAGAGTGATAGGTTCGAGAACGTATCAAGTCAGTCAACATTTGTTATATTTATAAAGTTATCTAACAAGCAAACGAGTTGTGGGACTTGTGGGTCAAAGTGGCCGCTAATTTTGTAAGTAGGTATTCTTGGTACCCTCCGGTCAATATTAAGACACAAATAGCAAGATCCTGTTAGGTGCTTATTACGTTGCTTCTTAGACAATTATAGCACTACGTAGCAAAATGGGTTCCTTAATAATTTCAAAACGAAAGGGGTTCCTTATTTACGTTAAAATATCAATAAGATTATCAATCTCACTGTGACGCCAATGAAATTACACCACAAACAATACAAAGCTTGTGCAAAACAAATATTTCAACTACCTTACCGCATACGCATTAGTATTCTTAAAACGTACGAACAAAGGGCTCACGTGATTTGCGTTCATATGTGAGACGGACTTTTATCTAGGAAAACAAACCAGTTCCTCGTGCCAGCATTTTACACTTATCAAGGATTAACATCGTTTCTTATAAAAACTATGTCTAATAATGTGTCGTTTGAAGAAGATAAAGTTTACATCACGTGAGTTTTGACAAATATTTGCGCCCACAGTACAAAAAATACACCTAATCGAAATCTCCTGAGTTTCGATACGATAACAGCAACTTTTATGCATGAGTTACAATTTAGGTCGGAACGAATAATGTTTTAAATGTGTTGCTAGTACTTAAAGGTCTGATCAATCAAAGGAATATACCGTCTATTTCCAGAGAATGCTGCAGTAGGAGATGATCGGCGCAATTAAATAAATAAAATCGCAAGTAAATATAGAACCGCTTAATTGATCCATTACGAACATGACATGTGATGTTCATAATGATTGCAATCAGTCTAAAATTACAGTATCCCACGATATAGTTCGTTAGTCTCGTTTAGAGCACCGGCTTTAATCAAAAAGGCTAACAACTGTCCGTCCAGAAATAGACGGCGTAAGTGAGAATGAACCCAGTAATTGAAGTCTCGTGACGCCATATCGACCAATTGTATAATGTTATTTTTATATTGTGGTAAGCCATTCATACGAAGTTGTATGCGCTATTTCGGACAGAATGCAATTAATGTGACTAGATGACTAGATTGCACGTGCGGCAAACGTAATAAACGTATACTACGGCAATAACTTGGACTAAGTTGAAGACGTATTTTTAGGACACGTACTACGCATAGCTGAGAGCTTACACACGTTAGGACCTACGTAAATTCTGGGTACAATTCGGGCCTAGGGGTAGCTGAGCGATGCCGAACATCCTTAGAATACGATAAGAAAAGGGATAAGATGAAGAAGTATTATAAGTAAGTAATGAAATCTTAATAAAAAATACAATTGGCTATATGCGAAGTGCGTGGTGGGGTGGGAAAAATAAAAGCGATAACAACATCGTCGAAACGCTTTGACCAGTTTGACCCTTGTCATCTGTCAAACACATCACAAACGTTTAAAATAATATCGATTTTTAAACTCTTGAAATATTTTTTATGGGCTAGTTTTACGACATATTGGTTACGTTACGAGCGCGGGATTACGTTTGGTCGTTGTCATAAGTTTGGACTAGTAGATTAATAATAGCTTATCGCTTAATACCTATTAACACTAGTTATCTTGTCTGGCATCCAGGATCACTTAGGGCTACGTTGTAGAGTATGGCGTAGTAAGAACACCTGGTTGACCTAGTTGAAGTTGTTGGTATCGTTTCGAGTTAAAATCTAATAAAATCCAATATAGCGTAACAAGATCTATTCGTGTATTATTATACTTTTTATCGGTATAATATTATATGTAGTATTGTATTTGCCATCGATATGTTTAAGTCATGTGACGCACTCATGTCTAGTTTAAAAACCCTTTATTTACAAAGTATTTTCTCAATACATGTTCAGTGATTAACCAAGACGCGTGTTATCATTTACTCCCTCTAAATCCCAACATTTCATGGCGACCCTGCGCGATACACCCAGATACACATCCGATGCGTGACGTGACATAGGGGCGGGCTTTTCCTATGCGCGCTTCATTGACGCGCCCACGAAACTTGATCTTCTATTTAGTTCCATATTATATCCTTTTCTGCCGATACAGCCGACTCCGTTGCAGGTATTCGTGCTATTCGTCCGTAAATATTAGCTATGTTGCATTTCGTTTCCCAACCACTCATTTTGCACAGCCAATAGAATGTTTATGTTATGCTAATAGAGCGTCTTATAATTAACGAGACAACCACGTTTAGACAACCTCTTGAGTAGCTGTTAGTATAATTCAGTTACAGTTACACATCATTATGTAACGGTTTGACTGATGCCTACCAGTTGTGTATTATTAATTTCCTGTGGAAAATATGAACGCAAACGATTATAAAGATTATACCGCTAAAATTTTAACTGTACAAAGAGAACTTTAAAAAAACCGTTATTTAGAGGTATTTGTCGATTTTGTCGGACGGAATCGAGCCGAGATGCGAAGGCCGATATACGACGTGGCTAGTGATTATAATAAGCTGAACTTTTCTTGTTTGTCAGTAGGTATTAAATAGACAGCAGTGTTCCGTTATCCAATTGTTGTTACAAAAATATCAACAACAAAATCAACAAGGATATGAGCTGTCTTTAAATTAGATTTATGTACCTACTTTATGTCGTAAGAGTAATATTGCAACTTATACCTAAAGCAATTGAGCATAAGCAACAATAATTCTCCGTGGGTGTTTACCAAGGAGAATTACCTACAGCAAACTATAAAGTACCAATGCAAGAACTAAAACCTATGTCATGTAACAGTTAATGCAGTAAGCTGACGGAAAAATTGCACAATACTTGCAGCATGTACGTACAGAAGACAGCCTAGCAACAATTTGATTAAAAAAGAGAAAACATTTAAACTTCGATACTTACAGGTTTCAGGGACATTATTTAAGAAATCTTAACTCATTATCAAGGATTTATAGACATGCGTGTTAAGGTATAAAGTAACCAACATAAATTTGAAATAAACTCTTATCGGTGTACATAGCTGACGAATCTTACAACTTTCTCTATCTGACCCATGATATCGTAAACTTTCGTGTAAGAAAAGAAGTGACAACTTAGTTTACATACTTAAGTTTGCCCCCGCTTGCCTAAATCTTCCACGCTAGAACGTTATTTATAAACGCATCAGTAATAGTTTTCACCCGTTCATTTCTTACGAAAGAAACGCTTTGTGCTAAAAAGACTATACGTACTACCTTGCCCGTAGCGCAATACATGTTATGTCAAATGTATTCGGGCCAGTTGGGGTAACAAGAGAAACATGTCCCGATTACTTATATGAATGCGGCTGATCTCCAGCTGTCTCGTATTCATCATTTGTTTTATTATAAGTACTTACTTATACATATCGCTGGCTTATCCCGAGAACTAATTGCGTAGTCTACTTGAACTTGTTGGTTGTCGGACCTTTAAAATATCCTCTGCTCGAATTTCCATCTCTTAGTGTCATGGTCCACACATAGTTTTGATCATTTATTCAATGTTCTGTATACCTATTAAGGTTTGATACTTTACTCTTATGTTTGCGCATGTCAAGTGTCACACCACAAGTCTGCTGTAATAACATGACATGACAGTATGTAAATATTTGAAGCTCTACTGTATATGTAATGAGTATGAGTATGAGTATAATTACTTCGAAGAGCGTACCCACGGTCTTCTATATCTTCATTGTGAGTAAATATTAATACCAGTTTTATATTAAACATAGTTCCGTAATTCTTATTTATTTCTTTTCTGAACAAAATACGATGATAGTAAGGTAAACTTAAGTCAATCATTGGTTTACAGCCAATAATATGGAAAATCAATTAGATCGCAAAAATACTTGCAGAAGTCAGAGGCTAACGTACGATTCATACAAAATTTTAGAAATGTAAAAGAAGGTATCCAGTACAGTAAAATGACGCACACTTAGAATTATTATTTTTATAAATGACTGCAACTAGGATTTTTTGTAGAATCACTACATAATATAAAACAAAGTCGCTTCCGCTGTCTGTATGTATGCTTATATCTTTAAAACCACACAACGGATTTTATTTTTTTCTTTTTTTAATAGATAGAGTGATTCAAGAGGAAGGTTTATATGTATAATAATTGCACCCGTGCGTAGCCGGGGCGCGCCGCTAGTATTAGAATAAACGGTATCAATTTTTGCATGCCAGGTGACTGAATGTATACGGAACTTACTGACATTATAATTGTAATATTTTATTACCTGCATTCGAGCAAATACACATATTTCTGTTTTTCTACGACCTAAATTTCAAAACCGTAGTCCTATAAAATCACAAAAGTAAGAATTATACGCACCTACACAGAAACTACTAACAATATTTCCGTCTTAAGTAAATGAATGTGTTTGCTTTACGTATTCGTATAAACATATTTAACTTTCCCTGACTTTTGTGGCAAAGTCGTGGCCTTGCTGCTTGGTTGTGACCCACTTCCTGCGCTTTTCACTCGGAACATGATAAACAATATTAGTATGTAATGCTGAGAAAGCACTGCTCTTTACTCTCATATCAAGTTATCCAGAGCTAGATAAATCATCGGGCGAATGATGGGCGGAGTTATCAACGTGACTGTGCAACCGTTACATTTTAACACTGGGCGATTGAAAGAGACAAATTATGTCATTATCAAGAGCGACCACGACAAGCCCGACCTTACTATCCGAGTAGGGCATGCATATTTAGTTCTGTGGAATATATGAAGTTGAGAGGTAGAATTATTGAAATACCTACAATATTACTTGAAATTAGACGTGTGCGCCGCGCCGGCGTGGCGTAGCCGCGCCGTGGGACCCACGCCGCCGCCGCCGCCGCCGATTTCAAAATCCACGCCGTGGGCCAAAATTTCAGGAATCGACAAAAATTAGCCAACGCCAATGTCCGATCAAGGAAAGTCAGATTAACATTTAACGACGTATATTGATGAATTAAACCATAAAAACATCTACAGATAGAAATAGTTAGGTTTGGGTTATTATTTCTCTTACGGGAAAGACGAGCGAGCAGGTTCCGCCCAGGTCACTCTGCACAGACCACACCAATCCCTACGCATTGAACAGTGTGTACAAAGGTAGTCAGAGCTTTTCCTGGCATCGGTGGACTTTAAAAAAGCCTTCGACACCGTGAAGTGGTCCAGCCTGTCGCAGGAACATATCCAAGTTCATCATTCGCTCCTTGTAAGAAGGTAGTACATGCAGGTTGATCCATGTAAAGGGAACGCTATAAACATAACTGCCGGTGTGAAGCAAGGATGCCTCCTATCACCGGCATAACCGCTGTTATACGTAATTCTCCTCGATGATGTGATGAGAAAAGTGACTGGAACACCAAGAGGCATTAACTTGGACACTAAGGAGCTGGAAGATCATGATTACGCCGTTGACATCGTGCTGATTTCGCTATCTCTAGCCATCAATCTTAAAGCTAAACTCGAGAGCCTTCAAGAGGAAGAAGTCATGGGCCTGCGAACCGACGTAAAACTGTTGACATGCGAGTAAAATTAGATTGCACGGAACATTTATTGCTCAAAAACGATCGCCTGGAATCAGATTCTAAATTTGTGTATCTCGGAAGTACAATAAAATATCGATGAGGTGCAGACGAAGACATCGAGAGTAGGATTAAGAAGGCAAAAGCTGTATTTGCTTAACTCAAGCCTGTTTGAGATTGCAACGTGCTTACTCGTCGCATTAAAATCTCCCTCTTCGAATCCATTGTCAAGTACGTGCTGCTCTTCGGCTACGAAACCTGGAGAGTGATAAAGGGACTGACACACAAATCACAAGTGTTTGTCAATAAGATCCGCATCTTCTGGCCGAAGATTATAAGAAATGAGGATTTGTGGAGTATGGGTCGTCAGTCTTCTATCACCCAGGAAGTAGCACTATAGAAGTGGAGATGGATCGGACATACTCTTCGAAGAGGAGCACTGAATAATACCAGTATCGCTTTTGAGTGGCTGCCTCAAGATAGAAAGCGAGCCGGCGGCGGACGCCCTGCACACACGTGGCGGAGTTGCGTAGAGACCGAGTTGCAACCCATAGGACTGAGCTGGAGAGAGGCCAAGACCAAGACGGTTGCTCAGGATAGAAAGGCGACCTTGGAGAGGCTTTAACCGCTCACCTCCCTTCTCTACGCAACTAAAATAGTGTCACCAAAACCAAAATCGTACCACTAACAAAATTTGCCAGAGTACAAGAGTGTTTTCGGTGTCAGGATTGATCCTTAATGCTGAACTGTATGTTTGGACTTACTGCGATTCAAAAAAAGGATCTTAATTTACCACAATTATGAAAAACATGAATCATAAATGCGATTTCCGTAAAGAAAACAAGGCTGTGGTTTATTAGAAAATCGCCCCTTAAATTAAAAAACAACTTCAAACATTGTTTTATGTTCCCTGTTCGTAAAAAGTGTTTAATATTTAACATATTTTTAATATGAACATTATGAACCAATACGTAGGCAAAAGCGACCTTGACGCCGGCGTGGCTGCGCCACGCCGGCGTCAAAAATTACCGGCGCGCCGCCGCCGCGGATTTTTATGGAGGCGCACACGTCTACTTGAAATATGCAATAACGAATATAGAACGATGAACTTGACGTAAAACTTGGCGTGGTATTTCTAAGTTATTATCACTTACCAAATAAGCGAATCCTTCTGCCACCTCCACGACGCAGGGAAACGTATTTGTCTGCTTTGCGCCGCCATCTTTGCCAGCTGGCACTTTCTCTATGGTCGAAGAATCGAAAAGGAGTTTTCTCCCCCGCCAGTCGCACTCCTTGAACAGAAGCAAACGCACTTGCTTCGGCGTTATCTGGCAAGACCTGTTGACAATTTATAACATGTTTTAACATACAAAGCCCTGGCCAGATTATGCAAAGCGCGGCCTGAACAGACGAAGACAAAGAAATGTACCTATCCAGTTTTTCACCTTATTCCGTTGTAATAAGGTCCAAAAGTGGATGCATATTTTTGTAGTCGACTATACTATCAACTGCAAAATTGCATACCCAATTTATGAATTAATTAATTCATAATGTGGCTATACATTTTTTTTTTGTAGCCTACTGTACATAAATAATATCGTCAGGTTGACAAGCAAAACTAATTACTACCACAAGTTCATAGCCATAATGAACCATACTGACAACATAACAAGGTTGATTGTCGTTTAATTATTTCTTTGTAATTAGTGAGTTTTGCTTGTCACGTTCGAGCTGCCCCGCGCGTCTGACAAGTCCACATAACGAACGGTTGCTGAGAACATACAGTAAGCAACAATAGTAGCTAAGCGGTGTTCAAAATGAGCTGGACACGACTTTATTGTTAACAGAATAAGAGCGTGCGTAGGTCATTTTGAACTACCCTACCCGCTTAGCTACTTCTGCTGTTGTACTGTACGTGCCGCGCGGCGTAATCTGGACATGACTTAAGAAATATGACAACGTAACTACAGCCTTGGCCAGAAGTGTTGAGCACCAATGCGATTTTCATACAAAACTAGAAAGTTTAGTCCATCGTTTCCATCTTTGTTTAAGTTATTTTGTCAATTAATTTAAACTAATAGGCATGTTTTGTTGAAGTTAGTAGTAACTGCATAGAATATTTGCAATATGTCGCACCGACTTAAATTTACATTTTTGGTACCTTCTGTTTTCATATTTTTTAAGTACCTTGAAAGTGTTATTAAGTGAAGTTTTCTATATTTATAAATAAAATATAACATTTACCGTTACCGTACATTGTTAGGATAGGGAAATAATGCTTAACATCAAAATTGTAAACAAAAAACACGTATGCTCAACACTTCTGGCCAAGGCTGTATGCTAACTACAGTAACTACGACATACACAACTTTACGTGTAAAGAAAATCAGATTTTCGGTATAATGTCAGGTGGCAAGGTGAACTACTAAAACAGTCCAGCTATTTTGCCATTATACAGGCAAGGTCTAAAATATCTGCGATTTATAGACCAAAATATGTGTACAGTCGACGTCCAAAATATGTTTACACTTTTACACCTTATTACAAGTAATGTGGAAAAGTGTCAAACATATTTTTGACGTCGACTGTACAAGAACTTACTCTCACATAATAACTACCATAAGGTCGTTTACGCATCAGCCTTGACTATGTCCTCTTCCTTGCAGCAACATAAGTTTTTCATTGTTACTCTTTTAAAATTTAATAAAGTACCTACACATATTTTTGCCCAATAAATCGCACTGATAGACCTTGATTGTAAAAACGCTTCATGCAACCGTTATTATGATAGTTACAGCTTGGTTTCCTTAACATACACTAGCAAATTTTTTTTTAAACATTTCCTACTGCTTGCCATTGTAACGTAGTCAATGTGGATAAACATAAACGCGCTAACTAATTTAAAAAAAATTGTTCTGGAGCGACATCGGGGTCCAATAATAACGTCATCGAAATGGGACCAGTAGTAGGAAAAGCAAACATGTTTTGAGGGTAAAAGCGAAATTGTCCAGGCTATGCTTTATCTATCACTTGCGATAATGTCTTGCAAAAGGAGCGCGCATAAATATATAACATAACATACTTGTATGGCGCTACAAAATATGGCGTTCCATACCTAAAGAGCCCTTAAGCTCATTTTTGACACAGGTACACTATACCCACTAGAAGGTCTTTGAATTGAGACCTTCCAGTGGGTACATATTTTACTAATTAAGGTTGAATGAAATAAATTTTATTTTATTTATTTTTGGTTGGGGTATTTTTTTGGTTTAGATTCCATGCTTAAATCAAAATCGAGGGAAATAAGGGCCCTTTAGTTATGGAACGCTATATTATTATTGAATGCATTTTTGTGCAAGATATTAATATAGTTGCCAGTGCTATAACTAATATATCATAGACCTAATAAACAGCTAGGGAAAGCACCTATTTTATTCAGGTTGAAATTGGAAGTAATATCTCGACTATCATTTTAGGTACTTTATATTATTTATAAATAATAATCATTTATGGCATGAGACAAAACATATCATTTTAATTATGGGCTAAGTTAATTGAAAGATAACCTTACTAACCCATTTGAGTTACTAAATGCTGATTATTGATAATAACACCCATGATATGCCCTTTTTATAAGAATGAAAACAAGTTGAAGGGTACACGGAAAGAGCATGTCTAGTCTAGATTCAATAAACCATACTATTTTCCTAACTAGTTTTTATGACTTAAAAAGTGGATACACATTGAAATTTACAGCTGTAATAGAAGTTGTTAATAGTAGTTCATTGCAAGCTCTACATTTTGATATAAAAATCTTATTTTCCAAAAAAAGTGAAAGACATATGCTTTCTGTGTTTTCAATATCTCATTATATTTTCAATATAAAATCTGATTCAATTTTTATCGGTCTAGTTTTGTTGCAGTATCCAACTGTAAAAAAATTCAGTAAACACACGAAGGAAATACTGTTTAAATTATACAAATTATATTTATTGCAAAATAATAATTAAACCAAAATCAATATTGTTCTGTTAGCAGTATGGTTCATTATGGCTATGAACTTGTGGTAGTAGTTAGTGAGTTTTGGTTGTCACCCAACAATATTGACTTTAAAAACTTTCTTCTATAATTATACAATAGGTATGGCTACTTTTTTCATTAACTAGCTATATTGTGGGAGGTGATTAGGTAAGTCATACTGAATAATTGTTTCTATAGGACCAACCCCGAAATCCCAAAAAAATTTTTCTGCCTTTCCATAGAAAATATCATATGTTCCAAAAACACAGGCAAATGTTTTTCGAGATTTCGGAGTTAGCCCCATAGTAAAAGTTGTTTAGTATAACCTACCAAATCACCTCGCACAATTATTAGCTAGTTATTGAAAAAAACACCTTGTATGTTAGCTTTTACTCAACAAATGGCACAATCACTCAACCCTATGTAAAAAGAGACTTAGACTTATTAACATGGGCAATAATAACTAGCCAGGATATGTAACCAACCCATTTTAGAAAGCAATGTTTACTGACTTCCTCTTTCCATACGACAATAAAATAAAAGCAAGCTCACACTGCTTCAGACTCCACTACACTCGCAAGACTCATGAATCTTCTTATTCCAGACCTAACCAGATTGGCAGCCTGTTAATAATTAATCAAAACAACACAAGCAATCAAATTACCTAATTTTCATTTTATTTCATATTCGCTTGTTTTAAGAGCTCACTTTTGTACAACGAACAACCGTTATCACTGAACCAAGCAATGTATCACATTCACCGAAAGAAATGCAATTTTGGCATAGATCTCACTTTAAATGCAGATCGTAACATAAATGACGCGAGGCGATCGACCGCGCCGAGTGGAATGTGCTGGTGTACTAGTCTGCATGTAAACAATGATCGAGTGTCGGCGATGCCCCTCCCGGCGGTGACGCGGCGGCCGGCCCGCGCGCCCCGCGCAATCGGCAGTGTCACATGCTCGCTGATGCCGCTCTGCCAGCTTTGCGTGCGTCAGCCGAGCCTCCCGCACTACGCGCGAAGGTCCACAATGCGCCCTCCGCGCGACCGGTCGCGGACAGCGCTCCGTGCGTCAAACAAATCCGCATGCCACGATACGCAGAAATAGATTTACATGAATGAAAAGCATTCTCTCTGACGTACCTGCCCCAGTCTCGTGATTCACCGTGGTCATCGAGTTTTCTCTTTGTGGAAAAGAGTTTTTTAAGCAATGCCATTGCGTTACATCCAACCTTTAAGCATCAAGGTGTCATCGTGAATCGATGCACCCGACATTTTGCGTATCAAATAACTAGTATTACGGAAACATAATGAATTAATTTGATCTTTTTTGTAACACTTTCGTAAAGTAAATACAATAATCTGACAGATCACGTGCGAAAGTCATATGATTAACCATCATTTAACCATAGACAAATTAGTTCTATTTTGTTGAAAGGTCAAGGCTAAAATGAAAAGTTGATTTAATTTCGTCATCGTTTTGTTTTTATATAGCCTTCGTTATTTGAAATCAACGTTTATTATAAAATATGTATTTTACCTATTGTTTTTATTTAGTTCACAAAAATAGACACTTTATTAATCATAGACTACAGAAGAAATATTCAAGGGTATCCTTTTTTTGTAGTTTTACACCTCAAAGCAAGCATTAACTAGAGCCCGCACACGTGTACCCCCGTATGGGATAGATATATAGATGCCCATAATCACTTCTACAGCATAAAACAGAACAATTTACCAATATTTTCCTTAGCCGACACAACTTTCTAGGAAAACTAACAGCTTTTCTCGTAGCAATCACAGAAATTCTTGAAGAAATCGCGCATTATATCTGTTTGTTACCCTCCACTGCTAGAAGTAACGCGTGGAGGGTAATAGAAACTATGACAAGGACCAACGATAATAGCACCTCTCTGCCGTATCTATTGAAAGTGTAATAAGACCATCCCGTTCTATCTTGGTATTATTAGTTCCGTGTCAGATCTATGGGTGGTATATCTATGTTTTACACTGATCTCGAACAGCTACAATCTCAAAATGTCAATATTGACAGTAACAGTGACAGGTGACATTGACACTGACAGTTCCATGTAAACAAGCATGAGCATGTATTGTATTTCTTTATTTCCTTTTGTGTTTATGAAATTAAACATTACCGCTAACTGCAATTTTACAACCTTCTACGGCTTGAACAAAGATTACAATGCCATCATTGAACGAAGTTCTACAAAAACTAGACGACTTTAAGGTGAATATATCAATAGCTGAGATTCAAGAACTAAATTTAGCTTGTAGAGCAACATTAAGAGATTGCCTAAATAATACGAAGGCAATGGAGCAGTGCGATGTGATCCAAATTCAAGCCATACTTGACTACATGCACGAACAAATAAACGTAGGAAATTGGAAAGAGGTAAAGCCATTTTTTCGAAAAACTATAACAATTGCATCATATTTAAAGCTCCTCACCCACATCAAGTTTTCAGATGAACTCACAGAAAATGTACTGAGAGAATCATTGAAAATAATAGATCATGGCATAATTTTTGGCTGTCCCTTAGAGAAAGATCCTAAGCTACTTCATAACTCTGCATCTTATTTGAATGAAATATTTTTACAATTACATACTATCAATGCTATTCAGCTACCAAGTACCCCAAGCAACTCAGTAGAAGAATATAATGCCACTCCATTAGAGATTTTGAACCACCCAAGTATGGAAAACTTTTATAAAAATCACATTTTAGCAGAGAAACCTGCTATTTTAGATAACTGCATAAACCATTGGCCTGCTTTGACAAAGTGGAAAGATCAAACCTATTTAATAAAGTTGGCTGGTTTAAGAACAGTTGCAATAGAAATTGGGAGAGAGTACACAGAATGTGATTGGACGCAGAAACTTATGACAGTTGAGGAATTTATAAACAATCATATATATAATTCTGATGGGCGTACAGGTTACTTGGCTCAGTATCAGCTGTTTGATCAGGTTCCTGAGTTAAAGAATGATATAACAGAGCCAGAATACTGTTGCTTTTCTGATAACAATGATTCAGTGGACATTATGGCATGGTACGGTCCTAAAGGAACTGTGTCGCCTCTACACCATGACCCTAAAAGGAACCTATTAGCCCAAGTTGTTGGTGAAAAACAAATATTCTTATTTTCACCTGAAGATTCAGAATACTTGTACCCTCATGAACATGAATTACTCAATAACACAGCAAGAGTGGATCCGAGAAAACCTGATTTGGAAACTTACCCTAATTACAAAGATGCTAAGCCATATTATTGCATATTGAGACCTGGACAGTTGTTGTATATTCCACCAAAATGGTGGCATTTTGTAGAGTCACTGTCTGTAAGTTTTTCAGTTAGCTTTTGGTGGACTTAATTTTACTATTGGCTAATTAATTATGCATAGTGATGGATGATGCAGTGCCAAATGATATTGGCAGTTTATAAGCAAGTTTGGCAGTGTTAAAAGTAAGTAGAGTTATTTTTGTAATGTACCATCAGGTTCATAATTGCATACCTACCCAATTTATCATTCATAAATTGTACATTTTTGTTGAAAGTAGTAATAGTAATTAGGCTGTGGTGAAAATCAATGAAATATTGTTGTTGAATAATTATGAAAATAAAATGCATATAAAGCTAAAACTCAACATTTTAATATATAATATATTTTTAAGAAATCAGTATTTATTTATATTCATTGTTCAATGCTCGCCCAATCAACATTCTTCTGACTTCTGAGGTCCCAGCTCCAATTTCGTAAAGTTTTGCGTCCCTTAAAATTCTTCCTGTAGGGTAGTCGTTTATGTACCCATTACCACCTGTACAACAAAAAACATTATTATTAGTGATTGCAAAATTACGTTCAATGGTGTGTGCTTTTTTTACTTATGAGAAGTCTCATTCAGATTAACTTTTCAGTAGCCAAATATTTCTTACAAACAGGTATATAAACAAGTCAAACTGTATTATAGCATTAAAACTCCACAATTCATATTTTAAAATTAATGAAAAATGCCCCATTTAGCATAACCAGTGGGAAATGACACGTCATTGTAAAAATATTAATTATGCACTAAATGTATTCGATTTGTTTTGCCAAACGTGGCACCAATGGACACTAATATAGTTATAAATGGTGAATGTTTAGATATAGTAGATAAAACTGTGTTCCTTGGTTCAACGTTGGACAAAAATTTACAATGGAGTCCTCATATAAAAAAACTCGCTCTTAGACTAAGTTCAGCCGCTCATGCCGTTAGAAAAATTAGACAACTGACTAATATTGAGACAGCTCGCTTAGTTTATTATAGTTATTTTCATAGTGTAATGTCATATGGAATTCTGGTTTGGGGCAAAGCAGCTGACATACAGACTATTTTTGTTTTACAGAAAAGAGCCATTCGCTTTATGTATAACTTAAAGGCAGGTACATCAATTAGAGAATTATTTAAAGAAATTAATATTTTAACTCTTGCGTCCCAATATATCTATGATAATATTATTTTTGTTGTAAAGAATATACACACATTCAAGAAGAATTCTGACATCCACAGCTATAACACTAGAAATAAAAACAAGCTTGCTACCAGACGATGTCGTGTCCGCAAAGCATATAAGTCATTTTTTGGCCAGGGTATTCATATTTATAACAAGTTACCCGTCGATGTTTTGAATCTATCATTTCCCGCTCTTAAGAAATACTTGAAAAAAACTTTAATGTCAAAGGGTTATTACAGGGTCGAGGACTATATGACAGACATATATGCATGGCCCAAACCAGAATCTATAAAATCATCTAACATTTAGAGGACACAGTTCAAGTAAGAAAGAATATCAAACGTATTGCGAAGCAGTCAGATTTGGATTTTATTTTTATTTTTCATTTTAATTACACAATAGGCAGGTACATGTCTGTCTCTCAAGCTGTTTTGATATGCTTTCTTGAAGAACTACGCATTATTGTATATAGTATCTTTAATGTATTTGTAGTACTGTTTTGAAAAAATAAGTCCCGCCGAGTTTCTTGCCGGTAATAAGTAATACTTCTCGGGTCAGAGGTGTAGGGTTAGAACCGGTGGTAGTTTCTTTTCTCTCTGACGTTCATAAGTGCATTGTAATGTGCCTAAATTGAAGAATAAATATCTTTTATCTTTTTTTTTTTTATCTTTTATTTAGGGCCAGAGCACTCGGGACACATTTTTCCAGATCATATAAGCTAAGAAGGATCCTTTTTTGTAGCTCTACATTTGGCATCCAGGCATATAAGACTTTATCTCCTTGTTATAAAGTTCAAACTTGCCCAGTATCTGGATAGTGTCTAATACAACTTAAGTTTGCTTCTCTGCGCAATAGAAAATGGGAATGACTTTGGTGCAGTCTTGAATGGCATTTAGTGCAACTTGCGTGGCCTTCACCGCGCAACAGAGGATGACCGCGGCTAAGTCCTGGCTGTTCAGATGGCCCTCGACGCAGCTCATAATCACATCGTACAGGCAATGATAGATATTATCACATTAAAATAAAGTTCAATCTTACCTAGTATTTGAATGGCATCTAGTGCAACTTGCGTGGCCTTCTCCGCGCAGTAGAGGATGACCCCGGCGCAGTCCTTGCTGTTCACATGGCCCTCGTCGCAGGCCCGAGCCACGCTGTATAAGTAACTGCGACATGCGCTTAGTGTGGTGTACATATCGGCCATTTTTCCCTGAAACATTTGACGTTTTTAAAATTCGGTCACAGATCCTTCATGATAAATAGCACTAACGAATGGAAGAAATGACTATAGACAAGTCTTGGAAACTTTCATTGACAATAGAGACAATAGTTGTCCTTTTCCTACTTATACAGGATCTCGCCATGAAGTACTAGCGGGGTTAGATACATATTTAGTGGCGCTACCTATGTATCTTTCCATTTAGCGACGAAACCGCTGCTTAACCCATGTAGCATCTAGCAAAAAGCCTTGAAGATACCAAGGTTTGGAAAAGCTTACCTGTATCAGCTGAAACTCGCCTATATTCCGTCCAAACTGTTTCCTAGTGTGCGCGTACGCGAACGCCACGTCTATGGCGGCCTGCATGAGACCGACGGGGCCAGCAGCCAGCACCAGGCGCTCCAGGTCTAGTCCGGACATCAACACGTACACGCCTTTGTTTAACTCGCCTAGAATGTTCGAGGCTGGGACCTGTAACAATCAAGCCGTTCGTTTTATAAAAGGAACGGTTTTAATACAAACCACTACATATACATAATCGTACATAGTGTAGGTTACTGTGGGAGAGTTAAAATGCATCCTTAAGATACCCAGGATGCTCTTGCAAAATCGACAACCAGTTAACTATTCAGCCTGACGGGCGCTTTATAAATACATATTTCTATTATGTGTTGGCTTTTAAAATGTCTAAGCAGTCTGATTTCTTCTTGTTCACATTTTTGCCTAGTGTGATCTACATTGAATTCTTCTGTTCTTGGGGTTCTGTTCTTACGTCACACGTATTTCATGATTTTTTGACCCCTCCCTTCCCCCGATGTCACACTTCGTCACAATTAACTGCACCCTCGGGACCCTTAGTGTGACGTCACATTTAGGTTTTTAGTTTAGTAGGGTAAAAATTACAACATCACTTTGAAACTAACTTTTTATGAGGATTGCCAGAAAAATAGTATCAAATTTATAGGGAACGAAAGTATTCAAACAAATCCGAGTATGTAGAATATTAGTTTAGTACAATGTTTGCTAACAAATGATTTTTTTTTAAACTTAGATTTTGTAATAAAATTGTATGTGAGGATTGTGAGGTCACAAAAATGGAACTCCTCCCTCCCCCCTGTCACGATATGTCACATTTTGTGGACCCCCCCCCCCCCCCCTTGAGGTGTGATGTAATTAATGGATGATCCCTTGTATGGTTGTTACTTAAAATAACAACCTTATTCAATAGAAGTCGTAAAGGGCAAAAGCAGCTCAGAAAGATATCTGCTGGCACGTACTCCCTCCGCAAAACAAAATTGGTAGGTACGAGTATATTTGCATACACGAATAAATATAAATTTACACAGGTGAATTAAATTTATACAAATTGCAAAACACTTAAACTAATCATTGTGAACTTTATGTCGGTACAATAAGGTTCACATCAGCAGTTCCTAGTATGCAGACATTTGTGCCCTCACCTTACAGTCTTCAAACACTAACTCGCAAGTGTTGGAGCCTCTCATTCCTAATTTATCCAGTTTTTGGGCAGTGGAAAATCCGGGGAAACCTTTTTCGATCAAAAATGCAGTGATTCCGTGCTGCGGCTTGGCGGTAGTCGTGTCGGTTTTAGCATAAACCTGGAAAAATATTATGTGTTAATAAATCAATCTATAGTTACACGTAGTACCTGGATCTAGACATAGGATACCTAAATATACACATACTTATCGGACCATGTGTGATAGGATAGGTACTTCTTCAAATGTAGGGTACGTAGATACGCACGTAAAAAGGATCTAAAAAATTAACGTCTTAAAACACATTACCACTAAAACGTCAGCATCCGGCCCATTGGTAATCCAGAACTTGTTTCCATTGAGCACGTAGTAGTCGCCCTTCTTGTCAGCTCTGATTTTCATGGAGACGACGTCGCTGCCGGCCCCGGGCTCCGACATGGCCAGCGCTCCGATATGCTCCCCTGAACATAGCTGAAAATATAAGTAGGTACAAAATATAAGTACTCAAAATGAATGGTCGTCTCTATAAGAAGTTGCGTTTATCGTTTTTGTTGTAATTTAGATACCCCTAATAAATGGTTGTACGTTGTTTCATAGACTACATTTTCGCAGAATATTGGTTCATAGAAAATGTTTCTCATATTTTCATTTCATAGATTGATCATTTTTCAGATCTCTTACATTGTAGAATCTGGTTTTGTATATTTTTTATTGTTCAGATAATTACTTTTTCGAATTTCAGTTCATAACGTTTTAAATCAAATATTATTAATCCGTATAGTATTTAGTTTGTATAACACTTGTTTCAAAGCCTGCATGTTCATAGTATGTTGTTTCTCATTTTATCAAACTTAATATTTTCGTTTCATAGAAGACTCAGTAACTCAATACGTATTGTAATATACATTAAATCCTATATGTTTTTGTTCAAAGATAATTGAACTAGCACCTATCATAATTTTCATGCAGATCATTTTAGAGCCTAATGATAAATATCCATAATAACCCTATTCTTCCTTTTTCTGGGAGCAGTTTCGTTTTTAAAAAATAACCCCAACCTACCTATCTCTGGGAGAAGTTTCGTTTTTAGGGTCATCAAAAAAAATGACCCTAACCTACCTATCTCTGGGAGAAGTTTCGTTTTTAGGGTCATAAAAAAAATAACCCTAACCTACCTATCTCTGGGAGAAGTTTCGTTTTTAGGGTCATCAAAAAAATAACCCTAACCTACCTATCCCTGGGAGCAGTAACGTTTTTAGGGTCATCAAAAAAAATAACCCTAACCTACCTATCTCTGGGAGCAGTTACGTTTTTAGGGTCATCAAAAAAATAACCCTAACCTACCTATCCCTGGGAGCAGTTACGTTTTTAGGGTCATCAAAAAAATAACCCTAACCTACCTATCTCTGGGAGAAGTTTCGTTTTTAGGGTCATCTAAAAAAAATAACCCTAACCTACCTATCTCTGGGAGAAGTTTCGTTTTTAGGGTCATCAAAAAAAATAACCCTAACCTACCTATCCCTGGGAGCAGTAACGTTTTTAGGGTCATCAAAAAAAATAACCCTAACCTACCTATCTCTGGGAGAAGTTTCGTTTTCAGGGTCATCAAAAAAAAATAACCCTAACCTACCTATCTCTGGGAGAAGTTTCGTTTTTAGGGTCATCAAAAAAATAACCCTAACCTACCTATCTCTGGGAGAAGTTTCGTTTTTAGGGTCATCAAAAAGAATAACCCTAACCTACCTATCCCTGGGAGCAGTTACGTTTTTAGGGTCATCAAAAAGGGTATGCGAAAAGTGTTATGTAAATGGAAAATATGACAATAGTTTGTATTCCACCAGATACGACCCCTAAAATAATAATATCGGAAAAGAAAAGAGTGGAACTAAATATTATATAAAACAATAACTATGAAACAACAATCTATGAAATCTGTGTCTACGAAACAAAAATACATGAAATATGATTCTAGTGTTTGATCACTCTGTAAATTAAAAATGTTTGATAGCAATATACATGGAAATGAAAGTCTGTGAAATATGTTTTTACCAATTGAATAGTCTATGAAACAATAATATTGGAACAGAAAGTACATGAACCAAATAATCTATGAAATAATTTCTGGGAAACGAAATTCTATGAAATTTCTGTCTATGAAAGAGTGTGACACCCTAATAAATACATAGGTATAAACTCATGTTAGTAAGGGACTGTCTGAATGAAATTGACTAGACAACTAACAGGGTTCGATAAAGGAGCATAAATCAACATCCAAAATGTATCCCCTATCGTATCCCCACCCTCATCCATTTAATTCTGTTTTAGTACCATTTGCAAAGGTCCTTTCAGACGAAATCATAAAACGCGACATATTGAAATGGGTGGTTTGTTAGTCGGGGCATTAAGCGGTGCCCTTTATATAAACACCCTTTTGCATCATAATTCATCATTCTCTTAAGAGCTGGGCTCTTATCGGGGTAGCTTGATGTAGTAGTCTCCATCTTTGTCGGTCCGAGGCCCAGTAGCGTAGCTAGCATTGGTGTCACCCGGTGCGAATAACTATTAGTGTCACCTCAAACATCAGATTTAAAACGCGGTTGTTGAAAGCCAGCTGAGCCATGGGTGTCACCCCTAAGTGGGTGACACCCGGTGCGGGCCGCTCCCACCGCCCTCCCCTAGCTACGCCACTGCCGAGGGCCGAGGCGAACTCCTTGATGTCCTGGTACAACACGACGTTTACATGAACCTTTTCCTAAGGGATATATTTTTATGAGTATAATAATCGACTGCAAATTAAATACTCACTTTAGGCAAATATTTGCTTTTCTGCTCATGTGTTCCGTTTCTGTTGATTTGGTTGACGCACAGGTTGGAGTGAGCTCCGTAAGATAGCGCGATGCCACCAGCGGCTCTATAATTTGGTAACATATTATATATAATATTCTACTATAGTGTGACCCTCATCCCAATAAAAATCTTTTAGGATGTCAATTCGCGAACAGCTAGCTAGCGTGAAATTCGATAATTAAACTCATAGACATAAAATAAGAAGAAGACGTGATCCCAAAAAGATAAAACTGTGATTCCATAATAAACCGCGGTCTCGTGCACACAGACTGACGTTTGAACTAATCACCGCTCGTCCACGAATTGTATATTTGTGTGCGTGTTGCGTCGCGCGTAAACACGAGGAAATTGGCTTACCTATAGTTTGGCCAGGGCCTGTTTTACAGAGAGAATCATTGAAAAAGAGATGTTATAGCTTATTACTTGCACTGTACTGTACTTTTTTTGGCCAGTCAGAATATTGTAATCACAATTTTGTGTTCAAGGCACCACGTCTACGTCTTGCCTTATATCTATATGACTATTGAAAGTTATCTGGGTTGTATTGGGGTCACTATCCCGAATAAAATAGCGCGATGTAGAATTTTTACTAGACAGGAGAACGCCAACTAGCGTACAATTTGCTAACTTAACTAATATTCTCTGATATTTGTGTCATTGCCTTGAAAAAAATCTTAATAGCGCGATTCAGGATTTCAACCAGATGGAACAGCAGAACAGCACCATCTAGTGAATAGTTTGAAAAGAATATTCTACTAAACGGGGGTCATTGTCTCGAGATTTTCACGGGGCAGCACCATAACCAAACTGAAATAGTATGAGTTTGTGGTTATTCATTACCCTGCATGAGAAAAATCTTCACAACGCGATTCAGAATTATTAATACCTACACGGGCTA
This sequence comes from Pammene fasciana, assembly GCA_911728535.1. NCBI lineage: Eukaryota > Metazoa > Arthropoda > Insecta > Lepidoptera > Tortricidae > Pammene > Pammene fasciana. Next base: position 9,775,326 of record OU452279.1, read on the forward strand.
AGGGCCATCTGCCCTACAATTTTGTAACTTTAATGGTATAAATAATTATAAAATTAAATTAATCTGCTGACACTGACTAAATTACCAACCTGGAAAGTTCTTCCATAATAACGCAGTGGTCGGAGTATTTTCCGCCGGTACCGCCATAATCAGGATTGGCCGTTATTCCTGAAATTAATATACAAGTATGGTAATTTTATAATCTAGGACATCTAGGTAATCCTAAGCTAAGGAGAGACTTTGCCTCCTCATTGTATATTATATCGCTTGTACAATGGGTTGTGCTCTGAAGAACTGTTTAACATGATGCCCACGCCCGCTTTTTATCATCGCCCCACTCGCCGTCGGCGAGTTGTTCATCCCCACACCCTGGAGCCTAAAGGATCGCGCACTGTGCGGTTTAGTTTTCAAAAACACATTACTCGCAGCACATCCTCGCTCATCTCTGGTAGAAACGCAGCCTTAAGAGGAATTTCGTCCCGCGAACGTTTTCCCAGAGGGCTACCAGCACGAGGTTCTTCAAAGAGGAGTGTACTTATAGGTTTTAAAAGGGTAGGTAACGCGCATCTAAATCCGCTTGAGTTACAGGTACGTAGTTATAGGCTACGGTAACTGCTTACCATCAGACGGGCCGTATGCTTGTTTGCCACCGTATGTATGGTATAAAAAAATCCGTTGGGTTACGAGCGTACAGTCGAGTTCGTTAATATCGACGCGTCCAACTGAACAAAAATATGTGAACACGACTTTATACCTATACAAATAAGGCGCGTCGATTTTAACGAACTCGACTGTACATACATAGGCTAAGAGCAAGACTTGGCCGCACACACGAAAACACGCGACCGGTCGCCGCTGCGAATATAAAATACTTACTTACCTAAAACTCCCAAGTTGCCTAGTTTCTTCCAAAATTCCCGTAGCTCTGTAAATGTATTGTTCTTGTCTATTTCAGCGGCTTTTGGCGCCAATTCCTTTTGCGCAAAGTCGAAAACCGTTTGACGCAGCTAAAACATATAATAAGTATAATAACGTTAGTAGACAAGTGCGCCTATAAAAACAACTGCGCGTAACATTAGCAGAGACTATAGATAATATAGACAGCCACAGTCAAAAACATTTTGAAGCTTATATCTCAAAGCGCCATCTACTCGAGAGCCACCTCTTCTTCTTTCTCGTTCCCTCACTGCTGAGGATCGCGACCACATGTTTCCATAAAGTGCGGTCATAGGCCATGTGAGTCGCCAGTACGCTCGCGTGAACTCGCGTTCCCATACAAACGTAGTTTAGCTCTAATTTTAAAACGACATGCTTTAGAACCACGAAATTTGGCATGGGCATTCTAGCATACAGATCTATGTCGGTAATTCGTTTTCGTTGCTAAAAATTGTAATACAAAGAAAATATAGCAAAAATAAGTTTTGTATGTAAATCTGTATCTGGCTGTATTTCCTTTGTATTACAATTTTTAGCAACGAAAACGAATTACCGACATAGATTTGTACTACTAGAATGCCCATGCCAAATTTCGTGGTTCTAAAGCATGTCGTTTTAAAATGAGAGCTAAACTACGTTTGTATGGAAACGCGAGCGTCCTGGCGACTCTTAATTTAAGGCTGCCACCAGCCGACCTTTTTGCAGCGTTGGACCATCTCATCCGTGCGCCACCGCGAGCACGTTTGCCATTCATACGGCCCAGAATGATGTGTTTTTCAACCTCATGTGTTCTAGACCGCATAATATGTCACCGCCTAAAGGTAGCTCGTAAGTAGGAAAAAAGCTAGCTTTATTACGGTACGCTACTTGTTCCTAGATGTCGTTGCGACGCAAAAAATAGCGTACTAGTAGAGTACACTAGTAGCTACTAGATGAAGTAGCAGTGCAGAGGCCAGTTTTAAAAAGCTACAAGTTACAATTTACAAGCGGAACTCTCTTTCTAACCCTATGTGTTAGAAAGAGACTTCCGCTTGTAAATTGTAACTTGTAGCTTTATAAAACTGGCCTCAGGTGGTATTTCCTCTTACATTTTCGGTATCTTTACGTCGCTTTCACGCAGATGGCGCGATTGACTGTGCTGCTCTACTATACCTCTACATCCTTGGCCAGAAGTGTTGAGCACCAATGCGATTTTCATACAAAACTGGAAAGTTTAGTCCATCGTTTCCATCTTTGTTTAAGTTACTTTGTCAATTAATTTAAACTAATAGGCATGTTTTGTTGAAGTTAGTAGTAACTGCATAGAATATTTGCAATATGTCGCACCGACTTAAATTTACATTTTTTTGTACCTTCATGTTTTCATATTTTTTAAGTAGGTACCTTGAAAGTGTTATTAATGAAGTTTTCTATATTTATAAATAAAATATAACATTTACCGTTACCGTACATTGTTAGGATAGGGAAATAATGCTTAACATCAAAATTGTAAACAAAAAACACCTATGCTCAACACTTCTGGCCAAGGCTGTATATAAGTTACTCTATGCTATAGGTAAGGTACCTCTAAAAGCCCTTAGCCTCTATAATCTCTCTTATAGGGCTCCAAGGCGGCCAGGCGGAGGCGATGACCACCAGGCAGTGGGTTAAGTATTAAATTAGAAGAGACATAAGTAAGTAGTAAGAACTAACTCATTAAAATGTCTAATATAAAGACCACTAATGACCCCCGGTTGGTGTCACATATATTTCGTACAAATTAACAATATTAGCCCCTGGAACAAATACCACGATAAAAAAATAAATAAATAAATATTACGGGACAATCTTACACAAATCAACATAGTCCCACGATAAGCTCAATAAGGCTTGTGTTGTGGGTAGGGCGACGAAATAATACTTAAATAGGTACATAGAAAACATCCATAACTCAGGAACAAATATCTGTGATTAGCACACAAATAAATGCCCTGACCAAGATTCGAACCCGGGACCTCCTGCTTCATAGGCAGAGTCATTACCAACGATAGGGGGGTCAGCCTGTATTATTTGTGCCATATGTTATCTATCACACATACGTGATAGGTAGTCCTTTTACTCGAAATTTAAAAATATGTACGTACTTAATAAATACCGAACTACTTACCCGCTTATTCATAACCGTATTTCAAACCTCATTTAGTTAAATTATGTTTTGTCTGTTTCTGACAAATACCACTGTCAAAGTGACAGATAAGGACAAAAGATGATTTAGTTAAATGAGGTTTTAAATATGTTTATAAATAAGCGGGTTGTGTTTACTTACACGCACTCATACCAACTTAAAGTCAAAGATATCAACTAATTATTTTATCGCGAGCAATACTTTAGGTTAATGTTGATTACATTATAATATTTATATTATTTACATACCTGTTGTTGCTCACTAGTCAATCCAAACACATGTTCATCAATAGGATAGTGCGACATGCATCTTAAACCTGTTTTACCAGCACACTGACTCAAAATACGCTTTACACACACCAAAGCAGCCATCACTGCGTCCGTGCCTTATCAACGTTGGGTCCACACTGAATGAACCTCAGTTACTTGACCTTGGTATTGGTAAACAACTGTCTTATCTATTGTGCTATAGGTTTGATAATCGCTTGACAATGAGGTGATGTTAATATGGTAATTGTTTCGTGAGAGCATGGACGAGTTAACAATAAATACTGCTGATACTAAGTTCCTTTCCTACGTGTATGTCGTTGCTCCGACTAAATGTTTTTTCATACTTATTTTTTTATATCCAATGTTTTCCGAAGATTCAGTATATTTTTCTTTTTTTTTCCTTATAAGTAAGTTTTTCTTGAAAGGTATTAAAATTAAACGTAGTTAAACTAGTCCAAGAGACATACAAAATATATTTGCATGTAATGCTCATAATGGGTGTGTAGCAAATATTTTGGACCTAGTTAAGTCTGGTAGTAGTAAGTAGGTAGTAGTAGTAGGAAATCCGTTTACTTAAAACTTTTTACGTAGATGAGCAGTATTTTTTTATCGTCGTTGGTAGTACAACAGAGTTCAGCAAGTGTTATCAGCTTATCATTTTTGTTGTTGTTTCCGAAATGGAGATTGTTGGGTGTGTTTAAACGTCACTGATTTAATTAAAGATGATAATGATAACTAATGCTCTGTTGGTGCTGTTTTTCAGAATCAAATTAGAGTACCTAATTCTGCTAGCTTCCCGCCCAGGTCCAGTTTACCAACTTGGTTAAACTTCTAATAAATAACCGCTAAAGATCACCAAATAAAAAAAATATCATAGGGAAGCAGATTTCATGCTGTTTTTAAATATATACAATTTTAAAGCTTTTACCATACAAAAACTACGCCAAAAAATCATTCGCGTCGTGGTATCTTATTTAATCATGATATGACAGTACTTTCGTACGCGTGTTTTCAAATTATATTGAACGCGAACTGTATTAGTATGTTTGAAGTTTAATGTTTCGTGTCACGAAATCGCTCAACATATTTTACCGAAAACATCACTATGCTCCTACTAGTTTTCTTTGAAAACAGCTCAAAACAGTGTTTACATAAGTAATTTTAATGTAGGGTATATCAGATATATCTTATCTGATGGTTAAATATAAACACAGTCACATATTATTCCATATATTTGTAAGGTTTTCAAGCACCATATTAAATTACATTATTTAATACATAATTATTAGAATCTTAAAAAAATAACATCAACGTTACGTCAAACAATAAAATAGCTATTCTTAAATAATCTTTCAATGTAAATTAATAAAATATTCAAAATAATTTGATTGATTTTATAATAAAACGTAAAATTGTACTTTAGGAGTACTCTATAAAAATAAATAAAAGCGTTTTGATTCAAACATTATTTATGACAGGAAATGTAAAAATAATCCCCAATAAGTAATTACTTTACGGAATGTAAAGAGTTCAAGTCATTTTTAAATACACTTTTGCCTTTAAACTGTATTTGGAATGCACAGCATTTAGGTATAACACAAAAAAGCGATAGTCATAACGAAAACCCACAACACTTACTTAAGTACATGTAAAAATAATATAAGTATCATATTTCATTTGGAAGAAATTAGGAAATAAAAACTATAGGTACCTACCTAACGGCTTAAAACCTATTCTAATATACATGAATACTTCGGTCAACAAAGAAACAATTTTATTGCAAGAAAACATCAACGTAAAATTTCATCTTAAATATAGGGTTGCAGCTATTTATTGAATGAGATAGTAATATTCGTGCCTTAGTCTGGCTTATATGTAGAAGCGATCCGTTACTTAAATAAAATTACACGTGTAATGCCGGCCTATTACTAGTTCTTACACAGCCGTCAGATATATCGGAGCGGCCAAGGTGGTCACAAATATCTGAAGAACGTCTCTAATGTCAAGGCGATAAAGTGCAAGCTCAGATATTTTTAAGTACCTTGGCCGCTCCGATATATTTGATGGCGACTGTAAAAGGGTGTCTGTAGCATCAATCGAGCCTTAATGAAGACAATTACGATAAAAACGTCAAACACCTTTTATAATTATTCAAACTCTCATCATCATTACTTTCCAACAGAGGCTCTTTGAATGATAGGCTTTCTAATCATTCGTTGCATTATATACTTAGCCAATAGATTAATAATAGTTGATTGATAATGAGCTGAAGCTCATAATAAATTTGGTCTAAATGTCGATATTTCTATGACTAATATAATAGGGTGGAGGAAGTTAGTTGGTGTCCATTTTAGCTTTGAGCGACTGGTAATATTCAGCGAGGACCCTCCACGCTGACGGTGCCATGAAACCTTTAGGAGGCTCCTTTCCAGACTTCGCTAGACCTGGGAAAGAAATAATATTTAGATGAATATTTTATTTTAGGCTAGTACTACTGCAAGTTACATAGTTATAAAAAATAAACCGGACCTAATTCCATCAAGGCCTAGTTTTCCCTCTGTGTTGGAAGGTCAGATGGCATCTCTTTCATAAAAAGTAGTGCCTACGTCAATTAGGTCACAAGCGGCCCCAGGCTCAGGTACTTAATTCAAGTAGAAGTAACTAATTCGTAAGGATAATTCTGGTGAGTGAAAATATAAATTTATAATAGCAAAATCATAAACGTAAAATATTAGAACACAATATAGCATATTCAGACAAAAAAAAACAATCAATTTGTTAAGCCGCGAGCCTGTTGCACCCCCCTCGACGACACGGACGGAAACGCCGCAGGGTTTTTAGTGTGTATTCCCCTCCCCTGTGGAGGGGCGAGTCCCACATACCCCCCACTAATGGGCCTTCCTTGGGCTTGCAATGCATAAATGCATTTTCCCTGCGTCAAAAAATAAATAAAAAGGACAGTTACCTCGCATCCTCGTTCCGGAGATGAAATCGAAGTCCTCCTTCCGGGTGGGGTCGAAGAATGCCATCTTGCCGACGGACGTGTCGTACGCGGCCACGCGGAACGGGATAATCTGCGCACACATGTTATTATTGGCAGGGTCGCCATGTGTGGAGAGGACAAGGGAATGGTTGCGTCTATGACGGTTATTATATTACACCGTTTCATTCATCTATTTTCATCAGTTTGTCTCATATTCTAGGAAATAGTAAAACAACTAAGCTAGCTTGTTTATTTGTAGAAATATTTTTTGAGCTGTTAATGTAAAAAGAGTCACATAGTTAACACAATATGTATCAATTCATTAATAGTGTCCATGCAATTTCGTAGCTAGGTACCTACCTAGCTAGCATCCATGGAATGGAATACTCCATGCTTTGGGGTATCAAGGGCAAGTGGCATGTGCAGAACGGTGGGACGATTGGGTTGATAGCGATGCCAGTAGCTCGGGGGTATTTAGTAAAATTAGGGGCAGTTACACCAACCACAGACTAATAATTTATCAAGATAACTAAACAAATAAGTATAAAAATATTAATACAATACAATTTAGCGAACGTTTTGTGACGGTAGTTTGTTATTAAATCAAATACAAAATTTGAAAACATTTGAAAAATAATCAACCCAGCAGTACTTGAACCTGCATCCTCCTGCTGGGTTGATTGATTGTTTTTTCAATGTTTTCAAAGTTATTATTTGATTTAATAACAAACTATTGTTTGAGTGCAATGCTCAACTTTAAAAAATATTTATAAATAATTATGTTATGACACGGGTTTAGTGCGTTCGACCCTCGGTGGAAGAGACACATACCTCGAGGTCGTTGAGGCCGGGCGCCATCTTGAGCATCATGGCGCCGTAGCGCGGGTCGTACAGGTCGCCGGCGCCGGCCGGGTGCGGTAGGCCGGCCGGGTCGCGGCCCACGATGTAGTGGTTGGTGCGCTACCCTCGGTGGAAGAGACACCATACCTCGAGGTCGTTGAGGCCGGGCGCCATCTTGAGCACCATGGCGCCGTAGCGCGGGTCGTACAGGTCGCCGGCGCCGGCCGGGTGCGGTAGGCCGGCCGGGTCGCGGCCCACGATGTAGTGGTTGGTGCGCTACCCTCGGTGGAAGAGACACCATACCTCGAGGTCGTTGAGGCCGGGCGCCATCTTGAGCACCATGGCGCCGTAGCGCGGGTCGTACAGGTCGCCGGCGCCGGCCGGGTGCGGTAGGCCGGCCGGGTCGCGGCCCACGATTTAGTGGTTGGTGCGCTACCCTCGGTGGAGAGACACCATACCTCGAGGTCGTTGAGGCCGGGCGCCATCTTGAGCACCATGGCGCCGTAGCGCGGGTCGTACAGGTCGCCGGCGCTGGCCGGGTGCGGTAGGCCGGCCGAGTCGCGGCCCACGATGTAGTGGTTGGTGCGCTACCCTCGGTGGAAGAGACACCATACCTCGAGGTCGTTGAGGCCGGGCGCCATCTTGAGCACCATGGCGCCGTAGCGCGGGTCGTACAGGTCGCCGGCGCCGGCCGGGTGCGGTAGGCCGGCCGGGTCGCGGCCCACGATGTAGTGGTTGGTGCGCTACCCTCGGTGGAAGAGACACCATACCTCGAGGTCGTTGAGGCCGGGCGCCATCTTGAGCACCATGGCGCCGTAGCGCGGGTCGTACAGGTCGCCGGCGCCGGCCGGGTGCGGTAGGCCGGCCGAGTCGCGGCCCACGATGTAGTGGTTGGTGCGCTACCCTCGGTGGAAGAGACACCATACCTCGAGGTCGTTGAGGCCGGGCGCCATCTTGAGCACCATGGCGCCGTAGCGCGGGTCGTACAGGTCGCCGGCGCCGGCCGGGTGCGGTAGGCCGGCCGAGTCGCGGCCCACGATGTAGTGGTTGGTGCGCTACCCTCGGTGGAAGAGACACCATACCTCGAGGTCGTTGAGGCCGGGCGCCATCTTGAGCACCATGGCGCCGTAGCGCGGGTCGTACAGGTCGCCGGCGCCGGCCGGGTGCGGCAGGCCGGCCGGGTCGCGGCCCACGATGTAGTGGTTGGCGCCCGCGTTCATGCGGCACTTCGCGTGCCATTGGACCTGAAAATTGAATTATAATCTATTTGCTTCGTATTCACATTTTATTATTCTTTAACTGTATGAAAATAGTACATTGTTGCCGAGGTACGGAAAGAAAGGAATTTTCTGACGAGGTACTTGGGTGCCAGGGCGAGGCTTGCCGAGGCCTGGCACTAGTTCCGAGTCAGAAAATTCCTGTTTCCGCTGAGGTATACATAGTGCTTTTCTCAAATATGTGAGGAAATAAAGAAAAAATTTAGAAAAAACTACAAGTATTTTATATTGGAAAAGTTGTGTTGATACTGTGTTTTATAATAGGTAATACGGAGGTACTTTTAAACATAGCATAAATAAACCACACCATAGTTGGCTTCTTGTTTTTTGATAACTGAAATAAGCTAAAACACATTTTAAGAAAAGATATTAGCATTTATGCTCATCTTCGAATTCATACATACGTCATAAACATAAACCCTTCGTCTCTTGACCTAGCAGGAAGCAAGTAATCCACTATTATTCTTTCAAAATTAGGTAGAGCGCTATCAATTTCCGCACTACATTCATTTCTGAAAATCATTATTTAAGTTTATTTTGTACTATAAAGTAAATAAACAACGTAACGAAGTAAATTACCATAACAAACTAACTTTTACGCTTTTTAAATTTATTTTTAATAAACCATAGACAAGATAGCCCGACACAGTACGCGCATGCGTATTCGCGCGCGCACTTTGTGAAGCCCTCTACACACGGCTGTTTAAATGAATTATTTTACTTGGCTGAATCCGTTTTTGCCTTGTCCCATTAGATTTATATGCAAATATGAGAATTTTAAAAGTTTAACGCAGCGGAAAAAAATGGAATTTCATACATTCATTTTACTCCTAGGAGTAAAATGAAGCACTTTCCGTGTTCGATTTAGGAATAAAATGCGGCCATTTCCGAGCATGCTTGAGAAAAATTACTTTTTTAGTATTTAAAATTTTAAAACTGTTTGAGAACTCGGGATTTATAAAATAAACGCCTTGACCATAGTTTCTTGCTTACAATTAAGTATAATAAGACCAACTATAATCACTTTCGAGCCTTCTACTCTTATCTTCCACAGCCCTTTGGTCGATCCTGCTTATGTTGTAAACTTTTAATACAAAAATATCTCACTCAAGTACAATTTGACCGATTTAAAAAAATCTATCAACTCTAATTGCGGAACAAATTATCCAAAATCAAAATACTTCTAAATACAAATACACGTCGCTTGAAAGGCGACAGAGTTAAATATAATAAGATCTCACTTCACTACGCTCGCTCTTTTTAAGTATCTGATATCTATTTCAGTTTAAAATAGGCATATTTATTAAACTATAACTATCGCACTTAAAGAAACCCGATGTATATAGATCTCAGTTATACCTCAGTAGGTCCAGCATACATCATAGGAGAGGGGAAGATAGCCAGAATAGTGGATTGCGGGTCCAAAACGCCCTCACTGAGCACCGCCTTGTGCTGGTTGATGCGGGTCTCCAGCGGCACATCGTCGTCTTTCGTCCATCCACCTACAATCAAACAACCCATTTATTAACTAACTGGTCGTTTTTAACTAACTTACGGAAACTACCTTAACTAACGGAAAATTACCTTCACGTTATTCTAGTGCTTTCACATGTATATGAGACAGATGCGTCCGGCCCACACGTGACCATACGTCTGAATGCACCATTATATCGTAACGGTAATATCATCCACGGCACAGTATAGAAACGACCATTGGGCGCATTTATACTTCACCGAGAAATTCAACGATATCGTCGCGATATAATGGTGCGTTTACACTATAAGCGCACCAATATATCGTGACGATTTGTCGACGTCCACGGTGAAGTTTAAAAACGGCCATTATCTTTTATTCCAAAGCTATATACGTTATTTTACGGCCTAATCAGTCATGTGCGCCTGTGTAAAGTGTGTATATAGCTATCCACGCCGTTACCGGTAGTAAAGTGTGTAAGCGTATAATGGAACGGACCAATAATTCAAACATCATGGTCGGTTGTCAATAAGGCATTACTGCCATAATAATACATTTACAATTTTAGAAGTAAACTGTATTAACAACCGATAATGATGTACCTTTTACTTTAAAACGTAATTTTTTTTATCACTAGGAAAAAGTAGGTGAATATTTCTATACGAAAAACCTGATCACAACTGTTTGTAAAACCCTGCTACCCTGAGATAGTTAAGTTTTTATCGTCTGCCACGCTCACACTAAACTAGTCACGGCCACAAGTATGTACCTAAGTGCGAAAATGTCGCCAGACTCAATAGGGGATATAACTCTATCCGTTCTTCAAATTCTCACTGAAAGAAACATAGACACGAGACAATAAAGGTACAGACTCAAACAAGTCACCAACAATACACTCCTTTTTTTGGGCAGTCGTGTAAAAATATAGGTAACTAAGGGTCTCCCCCCACCTATCGACACGGAATCGGCTTTCGCCTATAGAAAAAAGCTTTTCACACCACCTGCTCGACAATGCCAAATTATGTATCATGAAAACCCCACCGAAAGCAAATCATTGTAGCCCTTGGCTTTAGCGGGGAATAATATTTCATTATTCCCTCCGGGTGATAATGTGATTTTACTTCTTATTGTTATGTCCTTAAAGTCCAATTTCGTAAAGTTCGCGCTGCGCCCGGCCCATCCCCGCGAGCCGGGGCCTGCAGCGCCGCGCCGGGCCCCGCGTCGCCGCGCCCAACGTATTTAAATATTGAATTTATTATTTCACAAATTTATTGTCTCGCAGGAGGTGAGAAAAGTAGAGTATACTCCTTGGGGATAAAGCTGTTTCAGTCACGGGCGCGCTTAAATACTCGCTGCGCTCGGGAGTTAAATCTGGAGTCCTTCGTTACGTTCAGGATTCAATAGCGCGGCCGTGACATAAAACAGTGCTTTATCCCCTTGGTGTACAATCTACTATTGTGTCTACACACGCAATAAGAGCGAAAAAGACGTCGACGCGTCGGCAGCCGACGGCCGAGCCGAGCCGGGCCGAACCATGCCTTGTTAGCTCTTAATGCGTCGACATACAGCTTTTTTCTATCGGCGAAAGCCGATTCCGCGTCGATAGGTGGGGGGAGACCCTAAGTCAATTCCGGTTTCATTCGCAAAACCTATGATTTCTACCGTGAGTATTTTACCTTCATATTCGTAGAATTGACGCCTTTGGTAGTTTATTGTTAATGAAGCGCTTGGTCCTTTGTGACTAGCATTGTCCTCAGATCGATCCGCTCCGAAGAGGGGCATTATAAGCACTCCTGTGCCATTTTTTGCATGCTATCTGTGATTCACTCTATCTGTATATGAGTTTAATAGGAATGGACTATAGAATACATTTAGAATAGAACATACCCAACGGGTGGAGCAACAGCACTGGTTTCTTGTATCCCCTCTCCACCAGCTGACGCTGGGTGTCTTGCATCAGGAGCGCGTGGCCGTTGTGGATGGGGTTACGTAACTGTTTGACAAACATAAGAAGGCTTGCATTGTAAATATATCGGTGGGTGACAGCTAAATAAAACTCACTAACTATTACCACAATTTAGCCATAATAAGGCCTTATACTATTTCTAGAGTCGTGCCGTTCTCGAGAATTCTCGAGAACGTTTTCCGTTTTTTATGGGAAACGTTCTCACTCGGAAATATTTACCATAGTAAACGGAGAACGTTCTCGAGAACGGCATATCTCTATTTCTATAAGTACCTACTTTTGTGTAGTTTTGTGTGACAGTAAAGGTTTTCTTATTTCTTATTTATTATATTTTTATTAGTAATAAAAACAAGGTTGATTCACGTATTTTTTTTACAATTAGTTAGATTTTATTGTCACCTCACGATAACATAATATCGTTATCTTTATTTATTTAAGAAATACAACATTAAGAAGTAAGTTATTTTATTGCAACATCATAAAAGTAGACCATAACGTAGATTAGATATAATTTTAAAATATTTGTTTTAACCGAATATTTAAAGAAGCTTCGATGTTGTCGCCAACTAGCCAAAATAGTAGTTTATGCAACCGTCACGTAAAAAAGTCCTTACTCGTGTGATCTTATTATGAAACTCGCCTGCGGCTCGTTTCATAAAACCACACTCGTATTTTAAGGCCTAATTACGTACAGTTGCATACATTACTTTGTCTACACACATACTATAAACCCTATTAAATGGTTCAGAAACTGTATGTAATGACCTGCATAACAGGGCGACCACTAACATACCCATAATATGGATGCTAATGAATGGAATATTAAATAATAAGATAATTGAAACAGAAACAAAATTTACTTATTACAATATAATATCACTTTACAAAAACGTCTTTGACTATTTGAATGAAATGATGATGACATTTCAGCATGTAAAAGTAAGCCCATAGACTTGGGGACTTAAATTTAGCAGATAGTTCTTCGAAATATGCTAAAAGCACGCTTTCCGAGAAAGATGACGCTCGTTTGTCCATTTTCCACTCCATCAAGTTTTTATATGCTTTTTCATACTTAAGCCTGGACTTTTCTGGCAACAAGTTGTTCACAACGTTCGCCGCCGCGCCGCGTCTAAAATGTCGGGTGGTGTCTTAGGTTCTTGATCACTTTCTGAGTCACTGTCACTCATTATTTGTTATTTATTTACTAACAACTAACAAAAATAAAGGAACTGAATTATTTTCCCGTCGGTAGAAATGGCGGCAGATTAAATTGCAGTTACTGTCACGCATGCACATAGATTTTTTTAAACATAGACAAACTATAGTTACCCCAAGTTTTAATCGAAATTCCTTGTCCTACGAAGATATTTGAAATTCGAAAGTCATTACGTTACTGCCTGACGATATCGTAATGAAAATACGTATCATTTTACCCACGACCACAGATTAGATAATTATTATTATAAATCTGATTGATATAATGCAGGTCATTACGTCCAGTTTCTGAGCGCATTTTAGCGGGTTTATGGTGTGTGGTGTGTGTAGATAAATCGACTTTACCGACGTATCTAGTAAATTATATAACAGCTAATTTACCTGGAACGCGAACACGGCATCGGCGCCCAGTTCGTGGAACTTCGAGCGCAGCTCGTTCGGCGTGAGACGGTACGAGTCCAGTCCGTCGTGCCAGCGCACTCGCTCGAACACCTCGATGTTGCCGCCGACCAGCCAATCACCGGACTCTTCGATAATCTGTAAACATCGGTCTAGTACTTAAAATTGAAATTTGAACAACTCATACATACAAATATTATAAAGTGTACAGATTACGTAAGCTGATGTCAGGCGTGTGTAAAAAAAGTAAGGTTAGGTAGCTGTTATAGACCAATACCACCAATCGAATACTCTCTTACACCTCTGTACTGCGACTAAAACGGCGACTAGGTTGCCGCCAGAGACAAGTATTTACCCCCAAGCGAATAGAAACCTTCCCTTTAATAATACTTACCTTAATATAAGGATGTCCGGTGTGATTTATAGTGAACTGCTTCCCACACCTATACTCCTTCCTATGCGGGTAGAATTCAGGCGCACGTAGAATGGCAACCGGCTTGCCGCCATACACAAGTGCGATGGCCTCGGCGCCGGACAGATTATCTTTGATTTCGGTCGACACTGGGAGAACCACGGGCACTGATTGGTTGACAACGGAACCGTCGGCGAGGGTTAGACAGTTGAAGTTTAAGGCCTGCAATAGAAACAAAAATATTTTAAACCAGTTTTGTATTAAAAAATATTTTAAAAAATTTGCCGCCCACGGGCGCATTGGCAAATTTCACTTCACACCCACGGGAAAACGTAAAATTGTGTACGCACCACGGGCGGTAATGAAGAAGGTCTCAGATCGCTTGTTTATGGCCCTTACCTTCGGTTGGGGCTACAAATACCCGTGATCTGAGCCGTTCTTTATTTTACCGCCCCAGGTACGCGTAATGTACTATATAATCATTAACGGCAAGTATGTCTAAGCTATTTAAGCTTTTAAAAAAGTAGCTAATAATGAATAATATGAACTTACTTGTAGATATTCATGTTCCCGCATGAATCCTTTGAGAGGGTAAGCCCATCCTTCCGAGAGTACCTATAAAATTTAAAATAGTGTTATACTTACTTTTATTACTTAACCTTATGTTTGCTAGGTTTTTGTATTACTGTCAGTTATTTTATTAATGACATATCGTTAGGTGACAACCAAAACGCACTAATTACAAAAAATAATTAAACGATAATCAACCTTGCTTTGTTACTGGTATAGTTCATTACATTATGGCTATGAACTTGTGGTAGTACGTAGTGTGTTTGGGTTGTCACCCGACGATATAAGGTAGCTAATAAATTAAAATAAACCATTAATAAGTCTAAAGTTTATAATAGAAACAAACAAATTTATGATATACTTCGTCTTTTTTGATAACGTGTTAACAACACAGGCAATTTAAGCTTACCTGCACCCACATAAGGTCCAAAGTGGATATTTCGACGGACGGCAACCTGGCCGCCTCCTCGATAGCACTGGTCAACCTGTTGCCATATATGAACAGCTCTTCGACGCCAAGTTTGTTGCCTTCGAAGCTTGGAATAATGCCCTGCAAGTTTTCAAGGGGAATTGTTACTTACTATGCTATGCTATGTTCATTGTGGAGGATAATCCAGGTCCTTCCTGGGTGTAATGTAAATTCAGGGACAATATCAATAATAAAGTTTTTTTTCTAAAAATATATAGTCTGTCAGTTACTTCATCGTTTCCACTGCCGAACTTCGATGCGGTTTATGTGTGTCATTTTTGTTTTCAACCGACTTTAAAATTTCGAAGGAGGAGGTTATCAATTCGTCGGGATCTTTGTTTTTTTATGTATGTTCACACGATTATTCGAAGACGGCTGAACCGATTTGGAAAATTCTCTTTTTGTTTGAAAGAGTATACTTCACAGTTGGTCCCATTGTCACCAGGTCCAGATCTGATGATGGGATCCTGGAGAAATCGAGGGAACTCTTCAATTATTATAGGCACACCTATAGTAATTTCACTATTTTTTACAGCAACTCAGCCACTTCCTCTTGGAGCAGCGGATCCCAAGTGAAGTCGGTTTTTTTTTTGTTTAAAATTATTGTAAAAAGTGTTTGTTTTGATAATCATGTTATTTACCCAAGATAATGGCCTATTAGTGCTTTACGCGTGCTTGTTTTTCTCTATAACAATGGCACGCGATTGCAATTGACACTGATTAGACTACATACAGATATCAATCAGTTTTTACTTTGCGGAAAACATGTTTCATATGAGATATTTTTTCCTATTATTATCAGTTGGTATATCAATTCTACTTACTGTGAATGCACGTATCGCAATTTAAATAAACGTTTTAATTGATTTAGTAACTTATAGGGTTAAAAACTAAAACAGAAGTTGCAATTAGTGGAGTCAATTTTCAAATTTATCAATATTATATATTTTTTATTTATTTAATCGTATGGCATTAATAATCGAAATATACATCAGGTATGTCACAAATTGATATCCAAGGTTCTCAGCCAATTGGCCGCGTCAGTTGTAAAGGAGAACAGGTATTCAGGGCTTCCAGGGTAGGCTCTGAGGGGGCACTCGTGTAGTATGTGCTGGACAATATTATATATTTATTTTGTGTGACAAATAACTTTTTGACACAAACTGTACTCAAGTGACAATAACAATAGGATTAAATAGTATTCGGCAAGTCATAATGTTTGTCACAATGATTTGATATGGCTTATGATGCAATATTTTACAACCATGATTAAACGTTATCTTTAAGATCATTTAGTAACGATATTTTTTCCTGCTACAGGATTATGCCGTTTTCTGTTTACGCAAATCGTATTATTTTATATTAAATAATTTTAAACAAAAAAAAACGACTTCACTTAGAATCCGCTATTCCAAGAGGAAATGGCAGTTGCTGTAAAAAATAGTGAAATCACTATAGGTGTGCCTATAATAGTTGAATGGTTCCCTCGATTTCTCCGGGATCCCATCATCAGATCCCGACCTGGTGATAATGGGACCAACTGTGAAGTATACTCTTTCAAACAAACAAAAAAATCTAAATCGGTCTAGCCGTCTTCGAATAATCGGTGAACATACAAAAAAAATATAGCAAAACAAAGATTTCGACGAACTGAGAACCTCCTACTTCGGAATCTTGAAGTCGGTTGAAAACAGCCAAGCGTAATCGTGCCATGTTCAAAGGTCGGTTTTTATAGGAAACCTACTTTGCGGCACGCGGCGCTTAAGTACTTCGAAGCGTTGGTTTTCTTATAACGTCAATATAAATTACATTAATTGGAAAATTTACAGTCAAATGATATGGTGTCAAGACAGAATATTGTTTTTACTAAAGCTTGCAACTCACAATACAACTAGACATTTAGGTAGTATCAGACGTTTTTTAGTGAAGAAAACCACAGGAGAACAACCAGAACAAGGCTTGAATATTATCTCTGGGTTGAGTTTGCAGTAGCATTAGTATAAAAGTATCGGAGCAGCCAAGGTACTCAAAAATATCTGAACATACACTTTATCGTCTTGACAATAGAGGCGTTGTTCAGATATTTGTGGCCACCTGGGCCGTTCCGATATGAAATTTTACAATTATGTTTCCAATTTTCCAAGATAAGTTTATGGATAAGCTGAAAGTGATACTTACATTAGTCTCTAATAGCCGCACCACTTGCATGGTAGACTCCTCGATGGACTTGCCCACCGTCTCCACCACGAGTTCGGGCGCCTCGGGCCGCTCATACTCTTGCGTGATGCCTGTGAAGCCCTGAAACCAAACAAGAAATTAATTCGCGTTAATGAATTGTACAACATTAGATTTTATAGACACTTAAACTGTCATGCAATTTTGTCAGAATAAATGACATGGAGGATACAATCCTTATACTGTGAAATGATAGGCCATCGTTTTTTTTTAAATTATATTTACACGTATATTGCAAAACGTTGTTTTGGAGAAAAAACAATTAATAGACGTGACAAAAAAATGGTAAGCTGCAGTTTTTATGAGAAATGAAAGAGAGATTAACACAGAACAAAACAAAAAAAAATCTATCCCGTACTTTCCTACTCAAACTTATAACATAAGTGGAAAGAGTCATCCATAGATATCATTATCCTGGCTTAGGAAATTTAAGATAACATGCAAAATTTCAATCTAAATGGAAGCATTATTTACAAATATGTACAATATAATTTAAAAAAAATCTTTAATTAGTTCCAATCCATACCTTGATCTGTCCGTCTCTAGCTTTCTTATACAGCCCCTTAGTGTCCCTCTGTTCGCAAACTTCCAATGGCGTGTCAATGAAAACTTCAAAGAACGGGAATCCCGAGTCTGTGTGTGTACGTCGCGCGACTTCTCGATCCTGAATGTACAGAATACAATTTCCAAATAAAATTAGTTTAGTACCCTCATGACTATGAACATTTTGAATGAAGAGATTACATAACTACTTTCGTCTTTTTGAGGCAAATCGATTTTGTAGAGGTAGTATGATTTGAGTCAGTAAGTACCACTTCAGCGTCAATTTAATCTAAATATATAAAAGAAGAAACTGACTGACTGACTGACTGACATATCAACGCACAGCCTAAACCGCCGGGTCTAGAGTTTCCAAATTTGGCATGTAGGTCCCTTATGAGGTCTAGGGGTGCACTAAGAAAGGATTTTTCAAAATTCACCCCGTAAGGGGGTGAAATGGGGGTCCAAAGTTTGTATGGGGAAACAAGATTTGTTAGACTATTTTATTTGAAACTTCACCGGAGTATTCCTAACAATAAATGAGTAAACACGTGTTTCAGTTTTTTTGAAAATTTAACTCCTTAAAGGGGGAAATGGGGGTGAAAAAGTCTGAAAATCAATATGGGTATCGTTCCTATGGTTTATCGGGTCGCTGATTACGAAAACAACAACCATATTATCATACAACGTGGCAGGTGTAAAATATCATCCCCCAGGGGGTGGAATGGGGGTCCAAAGTTTGTATAGGGAAACAAGATTAGTTAGACTATTTTATTTGAAACTTCACTGGAGTATTTCTAACAATAAATGAGTAAACACGTGTTACAGCTTTTTTGAAAATTCAACTCCTTAAAGGGGGAAATGGGGGTGAAAAAGTCTGAAAATCAATATGGGTATCGTTCCTATGGTTTATCGGGTCGCTGATTACGAAAACAACAACCATATTATCATACAACGTAGCAGGTGTAAAATATCATCCCCCAGGGGGTGAAATGGGGGTCCAAAGTTTGTATAGGGAAACAAGATTAGTTAGACTATTTTATTTGAAACTTCACCGGAGTATTTCTAACAATAAATGAGTAAACACATGTTTCAGCTTTTTTGAAAATTAAACTCATTAAAGGGGGAAATGGGGGTGAAAAACTCTGAAAATCAATATGGGTATCGTTCCTATGGTTGATCGGGTCGCTGATTACGAAAACAACAACCATATTATCATACAACGTGGCAGGTGTAAAATATCATCCCCCAGGGGGTGAAATGGGGGTCCAAAGTTTGTATAGGGAAACAAGATTAGTTAGACTATTTTATTTGGAACTTCACCGGAGTATTTCTAACAATAAATGAGTAAACACGTGTTTCAGCTTTTTTTAAAATTCAACTCCTTAAAGGGGGAAATGGGGGTGAAAAACTCTGAAAATCAATATGGGTATCGTTTCTATGGTTTATCGGGTCGCTGATTACGAAAACAACAACCATTTTATTATACAACGTGGCAGGTGTAAAATATCATCCCCCAGGGGGTGAAATGGGGGTCCAAAGTTTGTATAGGGAAACAAGATTAGTTAGACTGTTTTATTTGAAACTTCACAGGAGTATTCCTAACAATAAATATGTAAACACGTGTTTCAGGTTTTTTGAAAATTCAACCCCATAAAGGGGGAAATGGGGGTGACAAAGTCTGAAAATCAACATGGGTATCTTTTCTATGGTTTATCGGGTCGCTGATTACGAAAACACCAATGATTTTATGATACAACGTGGCGGGCGTGAAATATCATCCCCCTGTTGGGGTGCGATAGGGTTGAAATTACTAAATATCAATATGGGAGTCGATTTATGGTATTTTGGGACGTTAATTAAGTATGAGAATGGCATCAATTTCGAAATTTTTGTTAAAGAAATAATTTTACCTCCGTGAAAGGACATAGGGTAGTTTCTATACCGAAAATCAGTCCTTAAGGGGATGAAAAGGGGATTGGAAGGTTGTATAGAGAATTTTTTACCGTTGAACCGATTTAAATGAAACTTGATATAATAGATAGTTTGAATCCCGGGAAACGACTAAGGGTTATTTCCATTGAAAAAATTAACCCGTAAAGGGGAGAAAAGAGGGTTGGTAGTTTATATAGGATTTTTTCACAGCTGAAGCGATTTAGATGAAACTTGGTATACAGATAGTTTGAGGCCCGGGGAGGAAAAAAAATAGTTTTTTTCGCGAAAACTACCCTTAAAGGTAAAAAAGTTAAGGGTGAAACGGGGGTTGCAGGTTTTTATAGGGAATTTTAAACCGTTGAACCGATTTAGACGAAACTTGGTATATAGTAAGTGTGAATCCCTGCAAATGACTAAGGGTTGTTTTCGTTCCGAAAATCATCCCTTGAAGGAAAAAGGGATTGGAATTTTGATCAGGAAATTTTTAACACCTGGACCGATTTAGATGAAACTTAATGCTAATTAGCATACAGATAGTTTGAGTCCCGAGAAGGAACATAAAATGGTTTTTACCTCGAAAATCAGCCCTAAAGGTTAAGGGTAAAACGGGGGTGCAAGTTTGCATGGGGAATTTTTAAACGTGAACGATTTAGATGAAACTTTGTATAGAGATAATTTAAGTCCCGAGAACGGACATATAAATAGTTTTTATTTCGAAAATTAACCCTAAGGTTAAGGGGATGAAATGGCGTTGGAGGTTTGAATGGGGAATTTTTAACAGCTGAACCGATTTTGATAAAACTTAGTATAGAGAGTCCCGGGAAGCGAAAAGGATGTTTTTAGGGTTTCGACTTTGTTTGTAAGACAGTGACCCAAGCAGGCATGTAACGCTAATTTATGAATTTTAAACATTAAGGGGGGGGGGGGGGGGGATTTGTTGGTAGGTAAATGAGAAATCAAAAAACAAATAACTTTATTGTGTGGCGTATCAAATAAAAGGGCTTAATGTGAGGATCTCTAATTAGTATAATTTTAACATACATAACTTTGAAGTTATTACAAAAAAAGGTGTAAATTAATCAATATCGGAAACTGTTCGACAGAAAAATTTGCAAAAATTACAGATATAATAGTTATTTACGTATAAATTACAGGAAAACTAATAAGAGTGCAGTCAAGCACCAGTCCGACTTAAGACCAAAAAAAAATCGGGGTACGTGTCCGATTCGCACTCAGCCGCCCTATTAATTCTCATGAAATCATGCTGAAAGCGTCTTTTTTCAAAAATGTAATAAAAAAGTTGTTCGTACGAAACTTTTGAGGCGCAAGTAAGACCCGTACTTGCGTGTTTTTTTTTAATTTCCTAAAATCGTTACTTAAAGTGGTGAAATGGGGGTTAAAAGTTTGTATGGGGCATTTTTAAATGTTGAACCGATTTAGATGAAACTTGGTATGGAGGGTCCCGGGAAGGGGCAAAATTGTATTTATCCCGAAAGACAAAGCTTACGGGGGTGCATAGCAAAGGGCTTGGAAGTTTTATAGAGAATTATTTTCAGTTGAACCGATTTAGATGAAACTTGATATAGAGATAGTTTGAGTCTCGGAAAACGACATAGGATAGTTTTATCCCGAAAATCAACCCTTTAAGAGGTGAAAAGGGGGTTGAAAGTTTATATGGGGAATTGATAACCGCTGAACCTATTTAGATGATTTGGTATAGAGATAGTTTGAGTTCTGGGGATAGATACATAATAGTTATCCCAGAAGTCATTCCCTAAGAGGGTAAAAAGGGGGGTCAATTACTAATTCTACGCAAAGGAAGTCGCGGGGAAAAACTTTTATTCAAGAGTAGAAATCTGCATTAATCATAATGTACGCGGGCGAAGCCGCGGGCAACTGCTAGTAGGAAATAAAAATGTTGTATTGTGACGTTGGCGACAGTTAGCACACTTATACTTACATAGAAACTATCTACAACTTAGGAATCTGTGATAAACATATTAATAAATGCTCGTAGACAGGGTCACTACCTACCAACTGGGCTGGGAGGCCGTTTGTGTGTTCTTACCTCCGCAAATGTCGAGAAAGAAACTGCACAGGCAGCCATATCCGCTATCTTCAATCAACCAACCAGGAGACGTTTAGATACTAGAAAAGCGACGACCAGCGACGGCATAACTACTGTATCTCAACTGAACCGCTATTGTGTTGTGCTTGTGTCTTACCTTCGCAAATGGTGAGACGAAACTGCAAAGGCAGACATGTCCGCTGTCCGCAAACAACTTGGCCACCTCTGCAACTCGCCTGATGTTCTCCCGAAAACCCGAAGTTCTTGTTCAGCCTGGTGCGACTAATTACATCACAACCAGGAGACTTTAGATACTAGGACATCGACGACCAGCGACGCCGACGGAATAGCTACTGTTTCTGGATGATTTCTAGAGGTTTGTGTGTTACCTCTGCAAATGGTGAGACGAAACTGCAAAGGCAGACATGTCCGCTGTCCGCAAACAACTTGGCCACCTCCGCGACTCGCCTGATGTTCTCCTCGCGGTCTTGTTTCGAGAACCCGAGGTTCTTGTTTAAGCCTGTCCGGATGTTGTCACCGTCTAGCGCGTACGTCGGGATACCTGTATTATTGGAACATTTGTACCAAATCCAGGAAGGACCCAGGAAGATTTAAGTGGGTATTCAGTAACGGGCGAGACTGTTATAAAATCAAAGTCTGACTATACATATTATGTTGAAATTTATCTGAGTGAACTTAAGTTAAGTGTATCAAGTTGATATACACACTTTAACACATTTCCCTATTGAACTACACCAGTTCCGATAAGAAATGTAGGGCCTTTGTTATAAGTATATAATCTAGTTTACAAAACGTTTATAGTAGACATTATCTTAGCTTTAATAAGCCCAATTTACTATGTAAATATGTTGATGCTATAATAATCTACGATTTTGCGGCCTCACACTATTGTTTAACTGTTTGGCGCGCAATTGCCGAGATGGTAGATGGCACGCATTTGATTTTAAAATGCGATCATTTGTTCAGTTGTGTTGTAACCTTATCTAGGATAACATGGGGCTTGAAGCCAGGCAGGCACAGCAAGGAACCGAAAACTAACCTTTAGACACCAAGTAAGCTTCGAGCGCGAACGCAATAGTGGTCTTGCCAGCCCCACTCAGGCCGGTCAGCCAAACGGTGCTGCCTCGGAAAGCCCGGCTGCCCAGCGCGCGGCTCCGCTTCGCCCTCGACACTGTGTGCTTCTGCTCAACCACATTGGTAGCCACTTGAGCGCACTGAAAAGATGAAAATATTCTGTTAAATAAGACCAAGAAGAATACGGCCGACGACGCGACGCGCGATGGCGGGACGACCTGAACGCATTTTCTGCGTTATAAAACATAGAACAGGACCGAATGGAGGAGAAAAGGACTTGGCCCAAGAGTAGGTATTCGGTACTAAAAAGGGTAATTCATTATGAAAAAAGAGTTTTAGTACATAGCTATTAGCAATAGATATGATTATTCACCTCGCTTCTTTCCATAGAAGACATACCAAGTCACTGCGATGGAGATTAGTAAGAATTTAAGGTGTATTCCTTGGTAATAAAAAACGAGTATTACATTACAACTTTTTAACCGCATGGCGCATACATATAGTGACTTTTGTGTTTTCATCAACAAATTAAGCATTTACATTTAAAGAAGTGATATTTGATGAAGTAGAACTGCTGATGATGATCAGGACGGAACTCTTCAACGACGCATAGTTCACGTTTGGCAATTTTTCCTTTTCGCTGTGTTTGTTAAGCAAGTTATTTTATTGTATGGAATCTAAGAGTGCACCATCCACAGCGTTCCCACAAGTCGTTTTTTTCCTTAAAAATTATTTACACGCTAATCGCAATTATAGTGATTTTAAATCAAGTTTTCTAACAGAAATCTACGTCTGCCGAGATACCTACGGCCATTATTACTTACAATTATATTCAAAGATAACATTAAATAAAAACTAATTTCATCTTTGCGGGGGACTTGCTATCACTTTGCAGCTGACGTTGTTTATTATAAAGTTTAATTCTTAGATTAAGATAATATGTTATCGACGTTATCGATTGTTGTTAACTTATCATTATCACTATCACCAGCCCTCAGTTTAAATCGAATATAGCCTAAAATAAAAGTATAGTCGGTATGTTGGGTTTGTCAAGTTCTGATTCTTAGATACTATAACACATCTTGTTTCTCGAAATGGATTAAGTATTTATCCATTGTTTCAGATAAACCTAAGTTTGAAATGATCTTTAAAAAAAAATTAAAAGTTTCATTTACAGTTGTATTTCAAATGTGTCAAATAAAAATTTTGTCCACAAAAAAAATTACATAGGTAGGAAACTATTTCATTTCAATTGACTCTACTGCCTTCACTTCGTCATTATTTAGGACAAGTTAATAGAGTAGGTGTATATAGTATTAGCGACCCGCAGTTATACATATAAACCTTCCTCTTGAATCACTATCTACTAAAAAAACCGCATGAAAATACGTTGCGTAGTTTGAAAGATCTAAGCATACATAGGGACAGACAGCAGGAAGCGACTTTGTTTTATACTAAATATGTAGTGATAATGTGGATTAGACTGATTTGTGAAATATTGTTCCCGTAATATATTTTTATTTATTTATTTTTATATCGGTGATTTACGCCTTAGTTCCAAAGTATTCTATAAAGAAAACAGGATAAATAGATACAAGTAAACAAACGAGTAAATATTTATAACTATGATGAAATAAGGGCAAAAGTTGCAATCTATAAAGACAATTATAACGCGTCACTTAGTACATAAATCATCATAGAAAACGTCCCATTTTCTCTGTCCTTAATTGTAGTTGCTTAATTACCAATATTGTAAGGTATTCAACTGTACTATGCAGCGGCTGCACTAATTTATTCTGCTCTTTACTAAGGCGCACCTAGACTCTAGTCTAGAGCTAGGAAATGCGCCACGGATGCGCACAGCATACGACAGCTTGAATCAACTTACATCTCGGCTGTTGTCGTTTTCTATGGGGAAGCAAAAAAAAATCGCGATTTCCGAGTTGGTCCCATAATAAAAGTTGTTCTGTATGTCCTACCTAGTCAGCTCGCTCATAGACTGGAGGAAACCGACTAGTTTGGAGAAAAGTCGTTTAGCTGAAACGGGTTTTTTAGTAACATAGATATACATTGATAAAAAAATTAAAGTGTGATTGAATATTGTTAGTGGTTACTAACAATTTGTTATCCTCTATCGAAATTTGTCGTGCAACTAAAACCATTTTAAGTGTAAGTAATTAAATGTGACCTTATACTGTCAGTCCATTGCCATTTTCAATGCAATAATAAACTATGACGCTTTATTTATACATTCAAATTATATTGTTGTCTTCCTCTTCCGTAACAAAGATGCTACCTCAATAAAAACCAGTCAAAATTTGAAATTAACGTTGAAAAATCTTGATGATTATGAATGTAATCAATTCGTCTGGCTTCATACATTTAACTCTGATTTTATGCATTTATAATTAACGTACCTATATACATATTTCTATGCGTGTGCAGTTCGTGCATATATTTATCTTAATAACTATATTAATTGCAATTTATATATAATGTAATTATTAGCTTCTCGATTAAGACTGAATTTATATGTAGCTCTACTTACTTCTCCGAAATCAGTAACTAAGCAGTTTTTTTTTAATAAAATGATAGGTGACGATGACTAAGACAATGTGCTACAGATCTTTAGATAACATGCATTTTTAGTAAAATAAGAATTTAATGAAATATAATTTTCGAGTGTAAATATTATTATTGCAAGCACCGACAACTAAAGACTGTTTACGTTAAAATCCGGCCACGCATGGTATGGTACATCTTTTTATTGAATGTGCATATTCAACCAACACTTCTCATTAATAATTTGGGGTTATCAAGCTACATAATAAAATTGAAAACATCATATAAACGTTACGTTGTCTATGAGTTTGATCACTATATATTCCACAGTGCCTATATTTTTTTGTCCACAGTGTTCTGACAGTGTTTACCAAATTTTCCTGTTAAAAATAGTTTTTTATTATAAATAAGATAAATCAAATTATACCTTATTAAATTCTCTTTTCACCATAGCTAACATTTTTCTAAGTGTATTTAGATTGAAATAGTTCGGAGGTGTTCTAACTTTGGTGAGTTTTACTTTTTGACAAAAAAATGGCTGCCATATAAAAATTACTTTCAGTGCTTGGAGTAGAAAGTTTTCCTGACTACCTCAAGTAGAATAGAGTTTCAAAACATTTTTTTTTGTAAGATGACATTCTATTGACCATAAAACCGGCTGTGAAAATATAAATACAATTGTGGTATTGTAGCAGGAAGCGAGTGAAGATTATCAAAAAACGCTGGACAAAACATTAAAGATATGATGGAATACCTTCAGTAAAAACTGAGACAAGCCCATACAATTGTAATGTGATTCTATTTTTATTATATATTACTATGATTACAGATTATTTATAAAAAAGAACTGCTTGAAAATGTGTATCCGAAAGGGAGATGTACCAGATCATGCGTGGCCGGATTTTAACGTATACAGTCTTTATAAGCTCCTAATATCTTTCTTTAGACTGGAATATTAGGTAAATCGAATATCTTTACATTATCATTTAGATATCGATATTGAAGATATCAAATTAGATGTCAGCATAAAAATTCAATGTCACGATGAAAATTCTAAAACGCTAATTTTCCTTATGTACGCCAATAAGAAACCGCGTCATTTCCCTAACAAACAACCATATTATTAAGATGTTGTATAGACTATAGAGTTAACTTTACAGAGACAGGTAGAGAAGTAGGTATCTATCGAAATTGTCACTCACGATAAAGAAGCATCCCATCGATATCGTATCAAGTTATCAACTTATCACAGTACTAATATAACAATAAAAACAAAATAAGAATTGTATTGCTAATATTTGCATCACTATTGAAATTATTTATACCGGGAGAGTTTAGTTTTAGGTTGTATTTTTCCATTTACTTCGAATTAGTAGGTACGTCTTGGCCTATTTTGTTGCAGTTTGATTCAAGATGAAGTCCCTAAATGGTGCCGTTATATTTTGACCTTGTGTTGGACTACTGTTGAAAAAATTTAAAATACCAAAAAGGCGAAAATAATATTCCCATGAGGTAACAACAAAGTGAACTTTTCCATACCGAAATTAATATAGCTGGATTATTGTAATTAAAATTTGAAGAGAAGATAACCAGACTGTATTTTTAATTTGAAAAAAAAAGTTTGTTAAAATAATCCCTAATGCCTATATTTATTACTAGCTGTGCCCGCGGCTTCGCCCGCGTGTGTTTATTTGGTTTGGTATTTTCATTGACTATTTCCAGACCAATATTCTCAAACTTACGGTTTCTACACGTTAAAAAGTATGGGTACATTCAATTTGTTACTGATTATGTATGGGAATGTATGGGAAGGCAAAATGCCAAGTACCGCATAGTGCCCAGGCACGGAGCGACGCAGCGAGAATTGTTTCATCAGCAGTCTGAAAGGGGCAGGACCATACTCAACGATCAAGTGTCTTCACGATCCAGCGGCAATGTATGAGAAGGCCAAATGCCAACTATCGCATAGTGCCTAGGCACGGAATGTCGTAGCACTCGTAGCGGGATTTTTTTTCAGCAGCAGCATGATAGGGCCGGGTATAAACTCAATAGTCAAGTGTCTTAGCGAACCCAAGGGCCGAAGGCCCGAAGTTGAGCGACAATGTATGCGAAGGCCAAATGCCAAATACCGCAAAGGGCCCAGGCACTACGGAACATCGTAGCGAGAATTGCTTCAGCAGCAGGATGAAAGAGATCGGACAAAACTTAATGGTCAAATTTCTTAGCGAATCCGAGGGCCGTAGGGCCGTAAGGCGAACTGAAATGTCTGCAAAGGCCAAAGGCGCCGCTGAATACCACATAGGGCTCAGGCCTAAAATGTTGCAGCGAGAATTTCTTCAGCAGCACTATGATAGGCCGCCGGATATAAACTCAATGGTCAAGTGTCTTTGTGAACCCGAGAGCCAAAGGCTCAGGCCTTGGCCCTCAGGGGTGAGCGGAAATGTATGGGAACACCAAATGCCAAGTACCGCATAGTGCCCCGGCACGGAATGTCGCAGCGAGAATTGCTTCAACAGTAGCATGAAAGCTACCGGACAATACTCAACGGTCAAGTGTCTTCACGAACTCGAGGGCCTGAGGCCCGAGGGAGCGGCAATGTATGAGAATGTAATGTCAAAAGCCGAATACCACATAGAGCTCAGACCCGGAACGTCACAGCGAGAATTTCTTCAGCAGCAGCGCGATGGGGCCGGATATAAACTCAATGGTCAAGTGTCTTAGTGAACCCGAGAGCCGGAATTGCTTTACCAATTGGGATTGTTCATATTTTTTTACCCCCCATTTTGATAATTTATTCTGAAATTATAGGCCATTTTAAGATATCAATTTGATTTGTTTAGCTTAAAACAGCTTAGTTATTTTATTATAATTAAAATAAAAAATCTGATACGATGTCTTGTAAGTTACAGTCTACAGGCTGAATAGCATTGACAAAGTCAATAATTCGTATAAAAAAACCTTGCTTGTCGTCAACTGTCGCTGTCACGTGAAGATTGAAGTATTGGTACATCACTTCGCACTTCTCTTGACCGCGAAAAATATACAAATTAAAATTTTATTTGTAAAGCGCAAGAAATAATACACATGGCGCTTAATTTTGTAAAAGCCGACTCAAGAAACATACCCAAGTTGGATAATATCTGTATGCTGGAGTAAATCGCATCAAGTTCAAACTATAATTTGATTGAAATAAGATGAACCAAAATACTTATGTGAGACAGGACAAGACGATTACTTGTAAGCTTTTATACATTTTAAAAGATTAGTCATTGATTATTATTGCACTTTTGGCTTAATTTTTGTAAGTAATACTTAGTTTTTCACTTAAATACGTAGGGGCAGTGTTTGTTTACTAATTTCTGTTTACATATTTGACAATGTCGTAGTGTATGACATTGATTTTATTTTTATAGGAATGCTTACAAAGGGTTTACAAAGAGGTTTTACATGGTGGTTGTGAGGACAAAGTCAAACAAAGGTCATTCATATTTTTGCGAAAATATCCGAATCCACACATTAATTTCGCGAAATATGAATCAAAAGATGATCGATAAACCTAGACCTCGAAATGGTTTTGGAAATATACATTTCCAAAAAAAAATGAACAATCCCAATTGCTGTATCAGCAGTGTGACAGAAACTGGACCAAAGTCAATGGTTAAATGTCTTAGCGAACCCGACGGCCTAAGTCCCGAGGGTGAGCAGCAAAGTATGTGAAGACTGAAGGCCAAGTATGCACCCCATAGGGTCCAGGTTCGAAACATGGGAAAGGGACCAGACTACATTTTATGATCAAATGCCTTAATTGGATTGCTTAAACATAGACAGGGCACAAAATTTCAAAATCGCTCTCCTTTTCGATGCGACAGGCAAACGATATTACTTTTGGGCAACCGGGCTTTTTACCTGTTTTAGACTTAGCTGTATACGAATTGCCGGTTGCCTTCAAAGAAAATTTGACCGGAAGTGAGATATTCAAGATGGCGGCCAAAAAAATACCCATTTTTTACTGTTTCTTAAATAAATCGTAAACCGTGACGCCTACCAAAAAATGTTCTTCTACTTAAGTAATCCACATAAAATTTTATAATCAATTATCTATCGTTTGCTTCTCGACATGGATTTTTTGAAAAATGGAACTAGACTAACAGTGGCGTGACAGGGATGGGAATAAATTCAATGACCAAGTGTCGTAGCGAACCCGAGGTCCATAGCAGTTTGTGTATGATAAATTGATAATGTAATGAGTACCGCATAGGTCCAAAAACCGAGCACCGCATAGGGCCCAGAACGTCGTAGCGAGAATTGCTTCAGCAGCAGCATTAAAGGGACCGGACAAAACTCAATGGTCAAGCGTCAAAGCGAAGGTTGAACGGTAATATATACGAAGACCTACCGGCCGAACACACGTAGGGCCCCGGCTTGGAATATCGTTGACTATATGACAGACATATATGCATGGCCCAAACCAGAATCTATAAAATCATCTAACATTTAGAGGACACAGTTCAAGTAAGAAAGAATATCAAACGTATTGCGAAGCAGTCAGATTTGGATTTTATTTTTATTTTTCATTTTAATTACACAATAGGCAGGTACATGTCTGTCTCTCAAGCTGTTTTGATATGCCTTCTTGAAGAACTACGCATTATTGTATATAGTATCTTTAATGTATTTGTAGTACTGTTTTGAAAAAATAAGTCCCGCCGAGTTTCTTGCCGGTAATAAGTAATACTTCTCGGGTCAGAGGTGTAGGGTTAGAACCGGTGGTAGTTTCTTTTCTCTCTGACGTTCATAAGTGCATTGTAATGTGCCTAAATTGAAGAATAAATATCTTTTATCTTTTATCTTTTTTTATCTTTTGTTGTTTGAGCAGCAGCACGGCAGGGATGGCAATAAATTCAATGACCAAGTGTCTTACCAACCTGAGGGCCGAAAGCCCGAGGGTGAGCGGCAATGTATGCAAAGGCCAAAGCCCGGGACCGCACAGGGCCTAGGGACAGAACGTCGCAGCGAGAATTGCTTCAGCTGCAGCATGATAGGGACCGAACAAAACTCAATGGGCAAGTTTAGTATCTTAGCGAACCAGAAAACTGCAGGCCCTAGGGTGTTCTCACCCTTAGTTAGTTAGTTAGTTAGGGCCTTCAGTCCGCATGCGAAGGCCGAAGGCTGAGTACCGCATAGGGCCAAAAACCGAGCACCGCATAGCCCAGGCCCAGAACGTCGCAGCGAGAATTGACAAAACTCAATGGTCAAGCGTCTTAGCGAAGCCGAAGTTGAACGGCAATATATGCGAAGACCTGTGGCCGAACATCGCATTGGGCCCTGGTCCGAAATATCGCACCACAGCGAGAATTGCTTCAGCAGCAGCATGACAGTGATGGCAATAAATTCAATGGCCGAATGTATGTAAAGGCGGAAAGCTGAGTACTACATAGGGCTAAAGGCCAAGCACCGCATAGGGCCTAGGCGCAATGGTCAAGTTTGGTATCTTAGCGAACCCGAAAACTGCAGGCCCTAGGGTGAGCGGCAATGTATCTAAAAGCCAAAGGCCGAACATAGCGTAGCATCCAGGCCGCAACGTTGCAGCGAAAATGCTTCAACAGCAGCTTTGACACGGACCGGTTAAAACTCAATTGTCAAGTGTCTTCAAACAGGGTAGGTAAATTAAATGCTGGATACCTGACTACCCTTCTTATTATTATTCCTATTTGAGCGAGACAAAACATGTTGGTTTCGCGATCGATAGGATTTCTATTATTGGATAAATCAAAATCGGTTAACTACCCGTTTCATCAGTTTTTAGATATACTTGTAATGTAATTCAATAAGCACTAAGTTTTTTAATAATATGTAGGTACGGTAGGTTGCAATAATTCATCCCCACATTATGAATTAATTTATTTACAAATCAGATATGCGATTCTGCGGCTAATAGTATTTAAAGTCTGTCCGGAAAGAGAAGTGTCGCCGAATGTATGAGCTCCTATATAAACCACGACACTTCTCTTTCCAAACAGACTTGCTTGAATTGGAAAAAAATATTTATAAATAAGCGGGATAAAAACTACCCTATATGTTACCCTGGAGTATAAATTGTTATAATACAAAATTTCATTAAATTCTGTGCAGTAGTTTTTGCGTATATCGCGAACAAACTCACAGACAGACAGACAAAAATTCCAAAAATCGCTAAAATGAATTCAATCAACGTTTTTAAGACCCCCCAAATTAGATTTTCTCAAATATTTTCAATGTACATTTTTTTTCTCCTTACGCGTTTATTATATGTATAGATACCTACGTACTCATATTCATATTGCACCTAATAAAATCACCGTTTATTATATTTCCCCTTGAGAGTGTAATTAAATCCTGACCTTTAACTAGTTTTAAACCGCAACTACTGCAGGCGTGTTTACATGAAATAAAACCTTGATACACTATCAATACTATAGTGTAGGTTTAGAGACGTACTTACTCACCTAACGAATGTTGGATTAGTATAAATAATCGCGAATACTAATATTGCCATTCATATTCGCGAATGAAAATAATACAGATCAGCAAAATATACATTTTTGAAACTCATTACAAAGGAGTGCAGAAGTGTTAACATATTTTTGGCGTTGGCTGTACGAATACAAACGTATGAACACGTGGATATGTATGAAATGAAATGTAAAAGATTTATTGCCACAAACAAAATTAAATAAATAAATTTAAATTTATTTATTTAATTAATTTAAATTAATTCTCGTATGTTGTATATACTCGTACATTGCATCCCTAGTGTAGGTATGTACAATATGTATAATAATAGGTGTAAGCCTCCCAATGGTCCGGAACATTTGTTCCGTGGTCGGGAAAGACATACAAAGGTATACGAATAATAGTCGAGTACTTTTTTGTAATTTGTTCTAAATATGCAACGAAGCTAATCAAGTACTTAAAAGCAGATCATGTCGAAGGCAATCGAAATATTACGCAACAAGCCCTTGATCTTATCTCGATGCATACAACACCTTAATAGGTAAACGTCGTTTTGCGCTTGATCAGAGACTATAGAGATATAGACGACCACAGCGTCAGAACTTTTTGAAGCTCAAGTCGATTGCGCCCTCTGTCCGAAAGCCGCCTAAAGATACCGAAATTGTAAGAAGAAATGTCACCTGCACTGCTACTCCACCTAGTAGCTACTAGTGTACTACTAGTACGCTATTTGTTACTAGGTGGAGTAGAGTAGCAGTACTCAGTTCAGGTGACATTTCTTCTTACAATTTCGGTATCTTTAGGCGGCTTCCGGACAGAGGGCGCAATCGACTTGAGTTTCAAAAAGTTCTTAGGCTGTGGTCGTCTATATCTCTTTAGTCTCGGGCTTGATTAAGTAGTCCCTATGCAATGCAAGTGGTCATGTAGGTATGTTTTGTAGTTAAGTGGTAACCGGTTATAGTAACTAATTATTTCTCCTTAGTGATTTAATTATGCATATACATATAAATAATAAATAAATAATCTTTATTGCAGACAAATAGTCCATACATCTTGTTAGTCACAGTAATTTGCTTATAATCTAATGTTAGTACCTAAGCTAATGAGACTACACTAACACGTATTAAATTGCCCTCCTTATATACATACTATCTTAATACTATCTTTCACAACGTGCATTGACGTCCACCGGGTAGGCGGGTACATACGTAGGGACTAGGGACATATGCCGCGAGGGTACAAAACAAAAAGTAGTTTCCCCATTTTCGAGTTTCTGGTGTTTGGTCTCAATCGACGAGCGTGAAGACCTAAATAAAACCCTTAACTGTCAATGCCGGCAATGGAGTCCATATTGCCTAAGCAATAATAATAATTACTGATGGTGATAATAGGTACAAGTCTTATTATGTATTTGTTTCTCCTCTATTTTACCTCCTCCTCTTTTAACGGCCTCCTAGACTAGTCGGTAGTGACCCTGCCTATGAAGCAGGAGGTCCCGGGTTCGAATCCTGATGGTAAGGGCATTTATTTGTGTGTTTATCACGAATATTTGTTCCTGAGTTATGGATGTTTCCTATTTATTTAAGTATTTATCTATATCTATCCATTATATACTAGCGACCCGCCCTGGCTTTCGCACGGGTGCAATTATACATATAAACCTTTTTCTTGAATCACCGTAGGGTATTAAAAAAACCGCATCAAAATCCGTTGCGTAGTGTTAAAGATCTAAGCACACATACAGACAGACGACAGGAAGCGACTTTGTTTTATACTATGTTACATTATATATATCATCGCCTAGTACTCATAATACAAGCCTTATTAAGCTTGCTGTGGGACTAGGTTGATTTGTGTAAGGTTGTCCCATTATATTTATTTATTTACCTGGTCCTTAAACCAGGTGGATGCACCTTGCAAACTCATCCGTAACTTGGTATAGGAAATGGTGAAAGTCCGTGTTTTACGTAAAACCGGCCGGTCGCATAACATGTGAGATAATAGTGCTATTATGAGTTTAATAGTCGCTATAACTGTGGCTCATCGTTAACATTCATGAACCTTAATACTTGGAAATAATGTCTACAATTGGTCAGGTAAATATTTTACTGTAAGTACTGTCGCCCAAGAAAGTGGTCTAGTTTTCACAAAAGTTTCTGCGAGATCTAACGATCGCTAAGGTTGACATTTCTAACGGAGTTTAAAACATGCACGACCTTGTTGTCTCATGACGTTCAAACGAACCTCAACCATAGGGTGGTAGACCACATTTTTGGTCCACTGTACGTCAATTTTCAAGCATTATGTAGCCAACTTTACTTAAATACTTCAAGATATTACTGGACCGCGATTAGAATGGGGTTAGAGTTGACAGATTTTCCATATGCTTACCTACGTCAAAATTTTTATGGGTTGACAGCTAACTCAATCCCATTCTCATCGCGATTCAGTAGGTAATACACGTGTATTGGACAGTCAGCGTCAAATATATTGTAACAGCCAAAGTGATCAAATAGTTCGTCACACCATATATTTTGTATGGTGTAACGAACTATTTGGCTACTCTAGCTGTTATAATATATTTGACGCTGACTGTACACTTAAAGTAAAAAAAAAACAATTTAGAACGCACCCTTGGCTTTTCCGCTCAATCAATTTTTTTAATATCTACATATTTGATCTTGAAATATGTACCTAATGTCAAGTGAAGGGATCGTATCAAGTGCGTAATGAATATGAAGGTGAATGGTATTTCTATCCACTTTTCAGTTACTTATATACTCAAACAAATAAATAAATCGTGATAGGATCAGATATCACACTAAGCGGGGGCCGTCGGCAGATAAAAGGAAATAAGATTAGATAGGTATTAAATTAACCTATACGTGCAGCCTATTCACTACCCAGCATTCCCAGCAACAATAAAAAACAACAAAATAATTTGGCCTTTATATCTACCTACCTACCTATGATATGTACCTACACTTTTACCTACCTACCTTTTAATCAAATATATTATGAGGTAGGTATTTTTAAATGTACAGTACAAGGACCTACAACAATGGCAAATCTACTACTTTACTAATAACAGCGCCATCTGTGTAGATCAAACCAATTTAGGAGCCATCATAGGCCCACTATCACAAATCATCATCGTTTACCGATAACAGCATTCAAATTGGTCCTCCCGTTTATTAGTTGGATGCCAAACACAAACATTTTTTTTTGCGCCGGTAGTTAATAAGTGATGTATATAATTAGTGATGCAACGAATACTACTTTTAAAAATATGAATATGAATATCACTTTAGTCATTTTACGAATACGCATACGAACAGCGATATGCTACCTTATCTTTGCCGTTGTTCCCATACAAGATCATAGGCCACCAACTGCAAATATAAGTTTACTCAAATAAATTGTTACATGGTCTGTGGATAATTTATACGTTTAATATAGAATAATAATATTGTAGGTATAATATACAACCATAAGTACAGCTCACAAATGGCTTGAGTTAAGTAATAATAACATAATCACGCGACTAAATCGGAATGGATATAGCATGACATTGCGGATGTGTCTCGTTAGCTCTAATTGAGCATGATAAAAGACAGCAGTTTGTGCTATTGCAGTATTTCTCTAATAAACTCCCTAATGCTGCGTGCCGTCAGATATGTGTGAGGACGCGTAGCAAGGAATATGTTAAAAAAATAGAATCACTTCGTTTTAGCCACACAGATAGAAAAAATCTCTTCAACCAAAGAAACCTATTTGAATCAAGAGATATCCAGTTTCCCATATAAGGAAAAAATAAAATTTCTTGCTTTAAGATATAAAATGTTTCAAAGTTTATTACTTAACCTAATAAATTCAATACTTTATCCGAGATATAAAAATCTTCTTTTTAAAATAGCTTAATATTCTCACGAACAGCGTTTGAATTTTGTTTTTGTATTGTATTTTTTTTTAATTGAACTTTATGTGTCTTAGTGCAATACATAAAGAACTTAAGCCAAGAAACTTTGTTTCTTGGATGAAGACTCATAGTTTAAATTGAGAATTGAATTTCTCCACGGAAACAAGAAAACGCATTAGTTCAAGAGCATGTGTTACTTGATGTAAAATTTGATATTTTCACACCAAGATCTAAAATTTCTTGGCGTATGAAATCGGTTTCTTGAAACAAACAATAACATTTTCTAAGGCGGTTATCACACTGGCGCGGATCCGCATGCGGCACCGGTGCGCGAGCGAGATAGCGCTCTGCAGGTGTATAGCGCTATCACGCTCGCACACCGGCGCCGCATGCGGATCCGTCGTCAGTGTGATAATCGCCTAGTGTCTCAGTGCACTACTTAAAAAGCTAGTAGCAGAAACTGTGTTTCCCGGGACTAATCCCAAGAAAGGAAGTTTAACTAAAAGTAGTTGATACAAATATAAATTATGATTATTTATATACTCACAATTTATAATCGTATCAACTAGAGCTGAGATTGCTATTGTGAATCTCAAATAAGCCCGGGCAAAGCGCCGAGGGTCATAAAGTTACGTCGAACCAACGTTCGCGTGTTCTAACCTACACGCAGAGACATCTATTGATGCGCAGGGTAACTAACGTCCAAGACTTAAATGTTTCAAAGCAAAAATTATGTGCTTCTTCTTTGGAATAGCTGTGGCTCTTGATTGTAAGTTGAAAACATCAAAGCAAAAATTAATCTCTCTTGCCTAAAAACTTAAAAATCTCAAATCTAACTTTTGGTGCTACTTCTTTGAATTAGCTTTGGCTCTTAGCTGTAGATTGAAAACATCAAACCAAGAACTAATCGATCTTACGTAAACACATAAAACTCTTAAAGGAAAATGTTGGTGCTTTTTTGCCGTAAATAATTATTATCTTAACTCAAATCATTACTATTCGCTTTAAAAATAGGTAAAGATAAAGCTAAATAATTTTAAATCTTCTTTTATAAATCATGATATTTTTAACTCAAGTCATGTTTATTGGTCTAAGGTATTTATTACTCTCTTTAAGAAACCGCGTGCAAGAGAGTTTTGCGTTTTGAATTAAGATATTATTTCTATCTGTGCAGGATAGGTAAATGAAGTGAATCTGTTGGTTTTTAACAAATACATGAAATACATCCCTCGCAACCTTACTCATTTTCGAACTGCTGAAATCGCAGCCTTAATGTTAATAAACAAGTAGGTGGTATTTTTTTTATGTATGTTCACCGATTGGAAGACGGCTGGGCCGATATGGAAAATATTTTTTTGTTTAAAAGAGTTACAGAGTTACTTCACAGTTAGACCCATTGCCACCAGGTCAGGATCTGATGGAAACTGCAGAAATCGAGGGAACTCTTCAAATATTATAGGCACACCTATAGTGATTCCAGTATTTTTTATAGTAGCTCGAGCATTTGCTTTGGGAAACGTGGAGGCTAATAGTACGGGCGGCGACCGTAGGATCTGCTACGTAACGTGATACAAAGATAAGCTCCATGGCACATGTTCATAAAAGTGATGCTGAGTTTCGAAAAAATAGTAAAAAAAATACAATTGGCCGAATGCACATAAAAGTACCACTTCCGGATGGAATGGAATGGAAAGACGGAATGGATGGCACGGCATCCTACGCACGGGCACTTCTGGCCATGAGGGAACTGGCAGACTGGGTTTTTCAGTACCTAAAAATAAATTAATATTTGTTGCCACAAGTGTCATCTTTATATCTAATAACGTAGGTAAATGGCATTTTTTACACCTGAAGTGGTACTTTTTTGTGCTTTTGACAATTCTATTTTTTTTTTTAACTATTTATTCGGAACTCAGCATCACCTTTATGAACATGTGCCATGGGGCTTATCTTTGTATCACGTAACATAGCAGATCTTACGGTTTCCGCCCGTACTATTATTTCTCCATCCATGGTAGGTGCACGTGTATTTTTATACAATGTCGTCACATTGTGTACCTCGCGATATTTCATGTTAATGAACTAATTTACTTTATCCCACATTTACTCAGGTGCCACAATAAGATTGATATCGTATTGACAGTGTTGAACTGTTGACACAATTGGATCGGTTTTTGTCATAAATACGATTATAACACTTCAATTTGTTACTTTAGCCGAATCTTTACAATCATTGAAAAATAGACGTCTTATATAGAAGCCTGATTTAACTATTTATCGAACTCGCGGAGCGTAAGCGAAGTGAGTTCTTACAAACAGCTCCAGACCGAACTGTCACCTGGCTACTGGGACGTCACGGCATTTGGATGGCTTTTTGATTTCGATAGTTTGTCTAACGATAACTTTATAGTTACGTTTTTCTGATCTTTATGAAATTTCTTGGGGCTGTAGTAAATTTGTAAGTTCGTATATGAGCAGGATCGATCAAGTGGCTATGGAGCTAGAAGGAGAAAAAAATCCTCCTCGGGGTCTTGTTATATTGGTCAACTCGTTTGCAAGTAAATCGCGAGTTCTCAGTTCGAGGCGGACTACTAGTTCTAATAAAGTAATATTATTTGTCCCTATCTGTCACTATGACAGTTCTTATTTGTTAGACTCAGATAAAACAGAATAACGAAATGAAACTTGTAAAATGTTTATGAATAAGGGGGTGTCTTCCTCTTTGCGTTTGTCCCGACTTTAGCCACGGCTCATTTGGCGTGGAGTCCGCTTGGCAACCTAATCGCAACAATTGGCGTAGGCACATGTTTTTACTAAAGTCCAGTTAACTCCACTTAAGTTTATCGTGGCCATAACTTTTTTTAAACACTTACAATAAATAAAAAAACCCGACTATCGGACTCGGGACTTTTTTTTCATTTGAAACTTTTACATTTACGAGTAAATAGCCCTCGCTATCGATACCGGCGACCATTTACCCTGGAGCTGTTAACAAGTGAAACTGTAACACATTGTTCAGACGCCAGGACTCAAAATATTTGAAGCCTAACAACCCAACCATTAACAAGTTATTATAATATAATAAATATTTATGCATAGCTACATAAATATATGCTGACA
This sequence comes from Pammene fasciana, assembly GCA_911728535.1. Classification (NCBI taxonomy): domain Eukaryota; kingdom Metazoa; phylum Arthropoda; class Insecta; order Lepidoptera; family Tortricidae; genus Pammene; species Pammene fasciana. The sequence continues at coordinate 9,814,266 of OU452279.1, forward strand.
ATGAATATCTAGGTATTATTGATTTTTTAAGACTATTGATTATTTTGGTTATCGCGCTGGCTTCCGGGTCAGCATTATGCTGAGGCGGGCCCATTTCGTGGTAAACTCAGGATTGTTCTGAATTTATACTGTTTTTCTTTATACTTTTGTATGTAATTTAGGTTTATCACGAATAAAACAATTGATTCTGATTCTGATTCTGGTTATATACTTAGTAAATGACTCGACAGATGACTCTTTGGTAATAATGCTGCTAATATCATATGGACTTATGTTAATAAGTTAATAACCACTTAATAACATACCTAATGCTCTAGATATTTATTGAAATGATTGACGTCTACTATTCTCCTGAAACACTCATTTGCAGCCCCAGAGATAAATACGGCGGAAATTTAAGAACCCTATAAAGTAGGTAGTTATTGATTGTAAGAAGCTTCCGAAACCGTAGGTTTCAATGAGAGGGAAAAATCACTCCCAGTCCGGTTAGTGATTATAGTTATTGATTAGTTGATTACATGAGATTTGCCAGAGGGTTTTTGTTTGATTACCTACTTACGTTTAAAATGAAAGGTAAAATGAACATAATTTTTTTTAAAGATGTGTAATACTAGACAAATTCTTAAGGGCCCTAAAGGGCTACATTGTAAAGTTAGCCGTTTTTTAGAACGCACTTTTGACTACATGGGGAAAGGGACTGTATGTATTTTCGAATACATATATATTTTTGGACTAAGTATATACTCTTGTGTATGGCACAAGCCGAAACACGATTGCTGAAAGTTGGCTCGATAGAAAAAAATTCCCTTTTGCCCCTAATTACCTGTAGCTTACGTAAACTATAAAATATTAAGCAACATAACTAAGTTAAAAATATAAAATATGGCATTCTGGTTTGCCTAAAAACTCACAGAAGCAAAACTAGACAAAACTTTATAGATTCGCGTATTTTTCGTTACTTCATCATCATCCTAGCGTTTATCCCGGTTTGGGGTCCGCTTGACAATCTAATCCCATGAATTGGCGTAGACACTGGTTTTTACGAAAGCGACTGCCATCTGACCTTCCAACCCAGAGGGGAAACTTGGTCTTTTTGGGATTAGATCCGGTTTCCTTACGATGTTTTCCTTTACCGAAAAGCGACTGGTAAATATCAAATGATATTCCGTACATATGTTCCGAAAAACTCAGTGGTACGAGCCGGGGTTTGAACCCGAGACCTCCGGATTGAAAGTCGGACGTCTTACCGCAAGGCTATACCAGCGCTCTATATTCGCGCGTATTTTTCGTTACTTGTTCAAAAAAAAATATCCTTAAGAGCGCTGGATCTCTTTCTTTCGTGCACAGGAGCCATACGTGTCTCTAAAATCGAGGAAGGGCTTCAATACAAAAATATAAAGCCGCAAAACTACGTGACACGCGCCTATGGCTCTACAAATAAGATTGTATCAGATATTTTTGCGCGTTTCGTTGTTCGAGTCATTACCAATAACATAACATAATACTATCACTGTCATCGTTAGTTAATAGGTACAATCTCAAATTAAGTTTGTTTACAACAGAAAAGAAAGTTATACAACTTTATAAAGGAAGCGTAGTGAAAGTGATGATAGGTACAAATGTCATTAAATCAGTCACATAACTTTGGAATCAAATTCGTATATATTTTTTATCATAAGTATCATAACTAATTAATTTCTGGTTTCATTAATTAGCATAATGTATCGTGTAGTAAAACTGCACTGTTTTGAAATTAGACTCCAGTAGTTTTCATTGGCATGATTATTGATTAATAATAATGATAGAATGACACTAACCGTTCTCGTGCCCCATTCAGATATCTTATACTTCTCAAAGGTCTCTGCGACCTTTTTTTCTCTCGCCTCGCGGTTCATTTTGCTAATTGGCTAGCACTTTCGCGCGTTCGATGAACTGGCTACACAGCCGCGTAGGAGCGTCAGCGCGGGCGCCGGTGTACGCAGAACTGGCGCGTTCGCATATCGATCGTGTATTTTATTTTACTCGCGAGCGGCAATTGTTTCGATGTCGATCGAAAAAGATAAAAAAGATCTTAACGTTTACCAATACGTGAATTAAAGTTTAAAATCGTTTATTATTTGTAGTTTTAGCAAGCTCAAGGAGGTTCACATTTCTAAAAATTTTTTTTCTTTGTTCGATACTTAACTTGTGAGCACTTAGGGCTATTTTTTATATGCATTTGTAAATTATCAATAATATGAGTAAACTAAGTGTCCGCCGGCGACTTTGTCCCTGTCTCGAAAAGTATGATAAAATATCTACTTATATAAAATCTTAACAACTCTCAGAATTAATTTTCAAAATAATGGAACCATACAGTACTTGAAAAATATGTTTATTATTTCAAGGTTGAGGATGAGCGTTATCAAAATGGGTTTGGTAAGTTTTATTGCCATCAGTTTTATTGTTGTGCTTAAAATTTAAGGCAACACAGCTAAGCCGGTAAATACAATACACAACAAAACTGAACGAGTTTCAATAACTAGTTAGATATTAGCAACAATGGTATAGTAGTGTTGCTGTTGCATGAGTAGTCAGGGTAGTAAATTTAAACTTTCGTGAGACATATTAACATAATAAAATAACACGGTTACACTCACGGCACTTTAGTCACGTCATCACGTCCACGCCACGCACGCCACGGGCCGGTTCAAGTAGCACTCCTAGTGCTTGAAGATGGAGACCTAGGCTCTCCGAAACATGTTGCAAGACGTGACTAAAGTGCCGTGAGTGTAACCGTGTTATTTTATTTGTCAGGGTAGCTTGTTTTTCTTTACTGTGAGATATATCATGATTGTTTCATTTAGGAAAATAGTACTGGTAATACATATGTATGTAGTAATGGTAGTCAAGGTAAATTGGTGCTATTATTTGGACAAAGACAGTGGTGGATTTAGTCAGATCACTTTCAGGCAACCACGTTTTAAATCGGCAGCATAGCTGCCATAGACTTTAAATAATACAGATTGACAGACTAAGATTTAATAGTTCACTAAAACACACTATTTATAACAGCTTTATAATATTGAGGGTTTCAAAAGAAATGCAGAAGACTGAAACAGCAGGCAATTCATTCAAAAGGCGATGGTATACAATATATAATAAATATAATAATTTATTCAATGGTTTTAAGGCAAACCTAGTAACAATGTCAGTTTTTTGTAGGTATCCAGGCACACTAATATAACTCCATGCACATAAATATGATTTAAAGAATTACTGATGTTTTCATTGATATGACCTATATTAGATTTACATGGATATTGTATGTGCAAGTCATAATCATATTAGCGGGTTCGAATCCTGGTCAGGGTATTTATTTGTGTGTTTATCACAGATATTTGTTCCTGAGTTATGGATGTTTTCTATGTATTTAAGCATTTATCTATATCTATCTATTATATATATTGTCGCCTAGTACCCACAACACAAGCCTTATTGATTACTTCCCACTGCTGCACCGTTAGCATAAGGGTGACGCAACAGTAACTTGCTCGCGAGATAGTCTGTCCGTCCTTTTCTGACTGTATCAAATAAAAAGAGGTGGATAGTCGTATCTCGCGCGCGAGATACTGTCGCGAGTCTTGTGCTAACTGTGCTGAGTATCAACCTATAGGCAGTATTCATAAAGCTCTGTGTTCACTTACTGGAGTGGCATGCACAATTTGTTTGATTAGCCGTGTCCACACCAGGCGCACCGCCTCGCTAGTGTGGACGTGCCTCGCCCGAGGCATTGCGGCCGCGCGTGCGTTTGCCTCGGGCGAGGCACGTCCAAACTAGCCGAGCTGCAGCGCGCGGCAATTTCCTCGCGAGGCGGTGCGCCTGGTGTAGACACGGCTGATTACTAAGAAAACTACCTACTGCATTGTTAATAGTATAGTTTACTACTAGTCCTTATAAGATCATTGGATATGCAGATGATCTTGCCCTGCTGGGAGCGGACAGCGTATCCGTCACGGAAAAAGCTAGGAAATTGGCGGCAGAAGGCTTGACAGTCGGTCTCAAAATAAGCCAAGAAAAGACAGAATATTTACACATGCGGAGGCGCAAGAACATCCTGGAGCAAAGACAAAACTTAACTGTCGGCGATGTCTCATACAAAGGTGTGACGAAATTCAAATACCTGGGCTGCATCATTAATGACACACATGGCAGAGAAGAGGAAATTGAACTTCGCATCCAAAGTGCCCTCAGAAGCGCGGCAGCTCTTCACAAAATATTGGTGTCCAAGATTATGCGCCGGAAAACTAAGATTCGTATTTACAAAACCATTATTAGACCGATCCTAATGTATGGCTGCGAATGTTGGACACTCACTCTGAAGGAAGAAAATAAGCTCCTTGTTGCCGAAAGAAAAATATTCCGTAAGATCTTGGGGCCCACACAGAGAGATGATGGTAGCTGGAGAATCCGGAGAAATCAGGAGATAGAAGACTTGGTGTCTGAGCCAAACATTATCGGAGAGACCAAGTCAGCAAGACTCCGCTGGCTTGGACACCTTGAGAGAATGCCAGGCGATAGGGCGGCCAAAAGAGCTTACGTTGGACGTCCTCTAGGTCGACGTCCATCAGGTTGTCCTAGGTACCGCTGGAGAGACCAGGTCGAAAGAGATCTAGGCGCCCTACAAGCAGAAAACTGGGAGGAGATCGCACAAAACAGGACGCTTTGGCGCCATCTCGTGTCGGAGGCCAAGACTCACTTCGGGTCGCTAAGCCAGAGGAGTTAGTTAGTTAGTTAGTTAGTCCTAGTTTTATATTATATAGATACTATAATTTTATAGCATCATTGTTTTTGGTTTACCCTAGAACAAACCTATTGCATGCAGAATAATACATATAAATGTGAAGGCTCTGCTGTTTATAACAGCATGGGTACTGAGACTCACACACTTATATAAAACCAGTTTTAGCTCGGGCAGAACAACTTTTATATTGCATATTAGTGTTTTGTTTTAATGTATTAACATTATCTGAGGATAATAAAGTACGAACTAAGTAGGAACTGAATACGTGGACGTAATCGCTATATATTTTTTCTTAGATTAAATTATTTAGATAGATAACATCACAGATAAAAACATACACTGTACTAGATTCAGTTTCGGTCCACAAAAAGATATTCAGCGAGAAACATACCGTTTTTAGTTTCTTCTTTGCTCCTGAAGGCTCCTCCATTTCTATTGCTAATTGACCACACTGACCGGAATAGATTGAGCAAAATAAAGATAGGTTTAAGTTATGATAACAAATATTCAAGTAGCGGAATTCAATAGTTCTTTATCATTTCCCTATTTCACTAATAATTATAACATTTATAACTTGAAACGAGGAGGGGTGAAGCAGGGGTAAAGGGATAGGGAACAATTTTGATTTTGACAGATGGCATATGTGATTCGTTTAGAAATGAAAAGGTCAAAATGTAGTTGTACATTATTATTAGGGTAAAAACACACTATTTCCACGTACGCAACGCACGCAATGCAACGTGGGAGAGATTGTGTGCACACTTGTCCCACGTATACGACGTGTATTGACATCAGACGCTAGAAACACACTATACCCACGTACACAACGTATGCAATACTACGTGGGAATGACGCGCTAGGAGCGTAAGATCTAGAAACACACTGATCGTACGCGTGCGAAAGCGTGTGATATCCCCTCCACGTTCCCACGCCGATCTGGCGCGACAGATCGAATGTTGCATGGCACACGTGGCATAGCATCACGTATGACAAGTATGCTTCGAAGCATACAAATATCAGGGGGCCTATCGGTAGCTCTTAAACTCCATGCAACGTTGGGCGGAAACTGAGCTGCATTGCTTTAGACCTATTACAAGCTCTTAATGCTTGGCAAAAAAACGGTCAGTTTCCGGCTGAGCGATCCAGCTGTCAATAAGTCGTTCAAATTAGCTCAGCGTCAATAACCTTATCGGGACGTGTTTATTTGACGTTTAGTTGCCGGGATTACTTGTCAAATTTATCGATCATAAGGTCTAATTTCCTGTCAAATTACGACGGAAACTGAACTGCATGGCAATAATGCGATTGTGAGCGTGTCACGTGACTTTGGACGCGGATTTTAATCTCAATTTAACCATAAACTAAATAAAATCTACCTCACCGGTGGTATTTGACGTTTAGTTGCCAGGATTACTTGTCATTTTCACTATTCACTAAAAAGTTCCTCTGGAGTAGCTTTTTTCTGAATTGTTTTAGGATTGATGATGATCATGATAATGATGATGATTACATCATCATATATTTATGGGTATATGTCGATAATGACACCATGATGGGTCGTGGACTCTTATTTATTATGATAAAGTAGGCTTTTACTCTACTCACGGATGCGTTGAGAGTTGAGGGACTTAACATATAAGTACCAACCTTTGAATTAATTTCGAAGTTTTGGTTTCTTATGAAAATTTCTAGGTCGTGTAAAATTTCGTGTTTAAGAATACCTATTAAGATACCACCCCTGCACCTAATTAACCTGTTTGACCTATGGTATGGTTCACTGGTAGAGAATGCCTTATGGCATTAAGTCCGCCATTTGTACCATTTTGTATTGTGCAACAAAGAATAACTAAACTAAGCTAAGATAGTGGTAAAAATCAAATAGTGAGCCATTGTTCACGCTCGCATTTCCCAATTTTAAAAGGTCCACGTGTGGTCAGACTTAAAGCGGTATTACACATTGCAACCTGCAGGGCCCAATCTGTCAGGTTGGAAGGTGTAATTGAAGGTAGGGCCCGTAGGGAGCTGAAGGAGGGGTAGGAAGAGGCAGGGTACACAACAGATTGGGCCCAGCAGGTTGCAATGTGTAATACCGCTTTTAGGGTAGAGCGCATGGAGTAGGCACCCAACTTAATGACGAGGGCGGTGCCCAAAACCAATAAATGGCACCTGTCTTGCTAGTGAACCTCAAAAACACGCCGAATGCCAATTAGCCTCTATCCTGGCAACGGTTATGGCGGATGGTGGGCATTCTTATACCCATGGTTTCCTTCAATACAAATAGCCATGTATGTTTAGATGATTAGTCGTGATTATTTGGTAATTTTCTTTCATAACTAGCTTAAATAAGATAGGTATCTATTCTTGCAAATAAAAAAACGGTTGATTTTTTTATATTTAAATATATATTTTTTTGTATAAACAAAATTTATGTGCTTTCCGCATGCGGCGCCAGTGTGATAATCACCTTACTCTTTAATGGCGGTTTTATATGTAGGTAAACGGTAGGCACAGTTGTCCCTGAGGGCGCACTCCCTCCGACTAAACATGCCGCCATGACCGGAGGCCGCCGCTGTTTTACAAAACAGCCCTATTCATATCTATAGATTTTAATCGAGTCTCGCGAGCCCGCCGCGCGCCGCCACCGTATCTACGAGACGACCAAAATCTATAGACTTGAATGGACCCGTACAGCGGCGGCCGCTCGCCTGTCGTGAATTTCGAGTCCACAAAAAGATTGGCTTGAATTTTTCATTTTTAAACTACCATATCTTTACAAAAATATTCGATACTTATTACGGATTTCAGCATTTACGAGACTAATTCGGTGTTGTTGAACTTGTTTATTAAACAAAGGGTATAATTTAATCACTCACTAAATAAATGCTAAGTCGATTTCCTAATAAATAATATTGGCCACTAGAATAGTAGACTGCCACCAAAATTGTACCACCTAATAATATCAAAACGATGACCAAAAACATATCTTAAAATTTCCCGAGAATTACATATATATGTATCACCAAAATAAATATCTGATACCAAAATCGGATCACCAAACAGTATGAAATAGATAACTTAAAAACATATTAACCACAAATATAATTACTCCTCTATACGATGGGCCATCATAAGGATGCAGCTATGCGTTAGAGGGAGCTAACGATATTGCGATCTCGTTCCGTTGTATAGCTGCGTCCCTATGATGGCCCATCATGTAGAGGAGCAATAATAATTTGCTCTATTTTTATAAGCAAGCGCCAGTTGCTAGCCGTTGCCGCGGTACGCTCGCTTCGCTCGCTCGACTTCGCGCACTGGTAGTTCGCAGTTAGCCTGACACATTACTCCACGCTTCGCTGGTCGTCGCACCTATCTTAACTCCGTCAAAAAACAGTCTTCCGTGATCATATTACAGATGCCATCTTTTTTCATAAATTTAGAAGGCATATTTTATTTATTTGGCGGTAGATCTACTGTTCTGGTATGAGAACGAATTATGTGGTAGTAATGTTGCTAATAATAGGTATCAAAAATAAAAATTGGTGGTAGATCTACTAATCTGGTTGTACAAATCTTTTTCAGTGTACGAAAAAGACATATGAAAACTGCAAATGGTACATGAAAGTGAGTCGAAGAGAGAAAACAACCACTGGACGTTTCCACTAAACATTGTTTTTATCTAAGTGTATTGGGTGAATTTCGATACAAAAAAGTGGCGGGTAATTACGAAAGTTGACTCTTATTACAATAGGATACGAGAAATATTTGAATGATTTTCGGAATTACCCGCCTTTCGAAATTACCCTAATAAATCCTATAAGTACACAAACATAGGCTACATGTATGCTTAAAATACTTTCTTCCAGACAATATTTTTATCTGAAAACTGTGATTGTTAGGCGTGGATACTCCTGGCGCATCGCCTCGCGAGGAAGCTGCCGCGCGCGCCAGCTCGGCTAGTGTGGAAGTGCCGCGCCCGAGGCATTGCGTCAGTAAACATTACACGGGTCAACCTGTAACAGTAAAGTTATGAACATTAGTTCTAAGCATAAATACTGTAAACGATGGCACTCTAGTTTTTGGGGTTCCGTAGCCAAAATGTCCTGTTTGTCACTGACTTAGGTCAGTAACTGTCTATGCTAAGAAGTTGGCATGTAAATACCTATAGATCAATAACTCCAACAAAGTTGTAGAATGAAGGCAATAAACATTGAGTAACAGGAAATGATATCCCTAAGGAATTTTTTCTCCCAAAAGTTGTATTGAAAATTACTAAATTCTATACTTACTACTACTTACTGTCAACCGCCAAATATGGCGCACAAAAATTGTTCTAATTAGATCATTAATTTATATGAATTCATATATATCCATGTTCTAGATGTCATATCAATACTCTATTCATCTTTACATGCCACTCTAGACATAGTAATGTCAGTTACTTTGGCGGTTATTCTTTCGTTACTTACTTCTTATTCTATTATTGAAAAATTTCTTATTAGAAATTATATTTTTCGGTTGTTACTGGGTTGATACTTTATGAGTATCTTTAAGTATACAACAACATCTTAAATAACTTGAGTGACAATCCCAGAGAAAAGTGGGACAATGTATTTGAGAATTGTTTGTTTACATGATAGAAAATTTTAGAAATCTCTCAAATCAATTACATACCAATAATACTTCGTTTTCAATACATAATAATACATTGTATCCATATCCATACTAATACTATAAATGCGAAAGTGTGTCTGTGTCTGTCTGTTACCTCTATCTTCGTGCTTAAACTTCTGAACCGATTGAGATGAAATTTAGTATGAAGAAGGTAGTTTAAGTTCCGGGGAAGGACATAAAATAGTTTTATCCCAGGAATCATCCCTTAAGGGGGCCAAAGGGGAGTGGCTGTTTGTCGCGTGCAAAAACTAACATATATATAATTCGAACTATTTTAACTAATATTATAAATACGAAACTGTGTATGTCTGTCTGTTACCTATTCATGCTTAAACCGCTGAACCAATTTAGACAAAAATTGGTATATCTAAATATATAAAAGAAGAAACTGACTGACTGACTGACTGACTGACTGACTGACTGACATATCAACGCACAGCCTAAACCGCTGGGTCTAGAGTTTCCAAATTTGGCATGTAGGTCCCTTATAAGGTCTAGGGGTGCACTAAGAAAGGATTTTTCAAAATTCACCCCGTAAGGGGGTGAAATGGGGGTCCAAAGTTTGTATGGGGAAACAAGATTTGTTAGACTATTTTATTTGAAACTTCACCGGAGTATTCCTAACAATAAATGAGTAAACACGTGTTTCAGCTTTTTTGAAAATTTAACTCCTTAAAGGGGGAAATGGGGGTGAAAAAGTCTGAAAATCAATATGGGTATCGTTCCTATGGTTTATCGGGTCGCTGATTACGAAAACAACAACCATATTATCATACAACGTGGCAGGTGTAAAATATCATCCCCCAGGGGGTGAAATGGGGGTCCAAAGTTTGTATAGGGAAACAAGATTAGTTAGACTATTTTATTTGAAACTTCACCGGAGTATTTCTAACAATAAATGAGTAAACACGTGTTTCAGCTTTTTTAAAAATTCAACTCCTTAAAGGGGAAAATGGGAGTGAAAAAGTCTGAAAATCAATATGGGTATCGTTTTTATGGTTTATCGGGCCGCTGATTACGAAAACAACAACCATTTTATTATACAACGTGGCAGGTGTAAAATATCATCCCCCAGGGGGTGAAATGGGGGTCCAAAGTTTGTATAGGGAAACAAGATTAGTTAGACTATTTTATTTGAAACTTCACAGGAGTATTCCTAACAATAAATATGTAAACACGTGTTTCAGGTTTTTTGAAAATTCAACCCCATAAAGGGGGAAATGGGGGTGACAAAGTCTGAAAATCAACATGGGTATCTTTTCTATGGTTTATCGGGTCGCTGATTACGAAAACACTAATGATTTTATGATACAACGTGGCGGGTGTGAAATATCATCCCCCTGTTGGGGTGCGAGTGCGATAGGGTTGAAATTACTAAACATGAATATGGGAGTCGTTTTATGGTATTTTGGGACGTTAATTAAGTACGAAAATGGCATCAATTTCGAAATTTTTGTTAAATAAATAATTTTACCTCCGGGAAAGGACATAGGGTAGTTTCTATACCGAAAATCAGCCCTTAAGGGGGTGAAAAGGGGATTGGAAGGTTGTATAGATAATTTTTAACCGTTGAACCGATTTAAATGAAACTTGATATAATAGATAGTTTGAATCCCGGGAAACGACTAAGGGTTATTTTCATTGAAAAAATTAACCCGTAAAGGGGTGAAAAGAGGGTTGGTAGTTTATATAGGATTTTTTCACAGCTGAACCGATTTAGATGAAACTTGGTATACAGATACTTTGAGGCCCGGGGAGGAAAAAAAATAGTTTTTTTCGCGAAAACTACCCTTAAAGGTAAAAAAGTTAAGGGTGAAACGGGGGTTGCAGGTTTTTATAGGGAATTTTAAACCGTTGAACCGATTTAGACGAAACTTGGTATATAGTAAGTGTGAATCCCTGCAAATGACTAAGGGTTGTTTTCGTTCCGAAAATCATCCCTTGAAGGAAAAAGGGATTGGAATTTTGATCAGGAAATTTTTAACACCTAGACCGACTTAGATGAAACTTAATGCTAATTAGCATACAGATAGTTTGAGTCCCGAAAAGGAACATAAAATTGTTTTTACCTCGAAAATCAGCCCCAAAGGTTAAGGGTGAAACGGGGGTTGCAAGTTTGCATGGGGAATTTTTAAACGTGAACGATTTAGATGAAACTTTGTATAGAGATAATTTAAGTCCCGAGAACGGACATATAAATAGTTTTCATTTCGAAAATTAACCCTAAGGTTAAGGGGATGAAATTGCGTTGGAGGTTTGAATGGGGAATTTTTAACAGGTGAACCGATTTTGATAAAACTTAGTATAGAGAGTCCCGGGAAGCGAAAAGGATGTTTTTAGGGTTTCGTACCAAAATAGTAGAAAAGGAACCCTTATGGTGCGACTTTGTTTGTAAGTCAATGACCCAAAGGCAGGCATGTAACGCCAATTTATGAATTTTAAACATTAAGGGGTGGGGGTGGGTGGGGGGGGGGGGATTTGTGGGTAGGTAAATAAGAAATCAAAAAACAAATAACTTTATTGTGTGGCGTATCAAATAAAAGGGCTTAATGTGAGGATCTCTAATTAGTATAATTTTAACATACATAACTTTGAAGTTATTAAAAAAAAGGTGTAAATTAATCAATATCGGAAACTGTTCGACAGAAAAATTTGCAAAAATTACAGATATAATAGTTATTTACGTATAAATTACAGGAAAACTAATAAGAGTGCAGTCAAGCACCAGTCCGACTTAAGACAAAAAAAATCGGGGTACGTGTCCGATTCACACTCAGCCGCCCTATTAATTCTCATGAAATCATTCTGAAAGCGTCTTTTTTCAAAAATGTAAAAAAAAAGTTGTTCGTACGAAACCTTTGAGGCGCAAGTAAGATCCGTATTTGCGTGTTTTTTTTTTTAATTTCCTAAAATCGTTACGTAAAGTGGTGAAATGGGGGTTAAAAGTTTGTATGGGGCATTTTTAAATGTTGAACTGATTTAGATGAAACTTGGTATGGAGATAGTTTGGGTCCTGGGAAGGGGCAAAATTGTATTTATCCCGAAAAACAAAGCTTACGGGGGTGCATAGCAAAGGGGTTGGAAGTTTTATAGAGAATTATTTTCAGTTGAACCGATTTAGATGAAACTTGGTATAGAGATATTTTGAGTCTCGGAAAACGACATAGGATAGTTTTATCCCGAAAATCAACCCTTTAAGAGGTGAAAAGGGGGTTGAAAGTTTATATGGGGAATTGATAACCGCTGAACCTATTTAGATGATTTGGTATAGAGATAGTTTGAGTTCTGGGGATGGATACAATACAATACAATACAATACAATACAAATACTCTTTATTGAACACCTCAAAAAAGGAAACAGCACAGAAAATACAGCAAATTTAGAGGTAAACAACAGGCGGTCTTATCGCTAAAGAGCGATCTCTTCCAGACAACCTTTAGGTAGCGGAATTCATTAAATAATTGATATCAGTAGGCGTTGCAAAGCAGTGGAGAAAAGTCTAGCAGAAAACATAAAAAAGATAAAATAAAATAAATAGGTAAAACAAAACAATATATTAATAGATAAACAAATAACCATATACTTAATATACAATACATTTTAACATTAAGTAAAAAATAAAATAAAATAAATTATACATACATATACAGTGCCAGCCCTATGGGGGGGGAGATAAGTGTCAGGGACAAGATAAATAGTACAGTTTGAGGAGCTTTTTAAATGAAGAGGGTGACTGAGCACGCCTTACTTCTAGGGGCAGAGAATTCCAAAGTCTAACCGCTTGAAATGTAAAAGAACCGTTTCTGAAATTTGATGAGGATGATGGAACAGAAAGAATTAAATTCCGGGATGATCTGACAGAACGGAGGTAACTGAAACGCACCTTGAGGTAGCGGGGAGTTGCGGGATTAAAAAGAACTGAGTACAGAAGGGACAGAATGTGAGAGTTACGACGAAAACGAATAGGGAGCCACTTGAGCTGTGTACGGAAGTGGGAAATGCGGTCATACTTGCGTAACCCAAATATAAACCGAATGCAGACATTTTGGATACGCTCAAGCTTATTAAGTTGCTCCTGAGTGAGATCGAGATAAGACACGTCAGCATAGTCTAAAATGGGGAGGAGAAGAGTTTGAGCAATTGCTATTTTGGTGGGAATTGGAAGGAAATTGCGTAACCTTCTGAGTGAGCCGATAGCTGCGAACATCTTCCTGCTAACTTCACCCACTTGAGGTCCCCATGATAGAGTCCTGTCCATAATGATGCCAAGGTTCTTTACTTGCTGCGAGAAAGGAATCAAAATGCCATCATAGTAATAGATACATAATAGTTATCCCAGAAGTCATTCCCTAAGAGGGTAAAAAGGGGTTCAATTACTAATTCTACGCAAAGGAAGTCGCGGGAAAAACTTTTATTCAAGAGTAGAAATCTGCATTAATCATAATGTACGCGGGCGAAGCCGCGGGCAACTGCTAGTACATAGATAGTTAGAGTCCTGGATACTTTTCATCCCGAAAAAAAACCCTTAAAGGGGTTAACTTTTTAGATGATACTTGCTATAGGCGCTATTCAAATTCAAATCGATTATTTCAGCTCAGATGTCCATAGAGTTACATAAGAAATAAATTATAACTAAATAAGAATTAAATCACAACAACACTAACACAAAAGTTATTTGTGTAACAAGAGAGGAAAGTTGTTTTTTTTGCGAGTGTTGATTCTAAGTTTGAATCTTGAGTGTAGCGAGGGATCTCAAGAACACGAGCTGCAAAAAATCTTTCCTCTCGTGTGACACATACAACTTTTCACCTCAGTAGTGAGAACATATTCAAGTTAAAAAAACACATTTAATTACATTCCCGAATGAAAGGCATCATCATTATGACGAAAAGCTTCTAGAAACAAAATTGCACTCCCTGGAGTGAGGAAAGTAGCAACGAGTACTACAAATACATTAAAGATACTATATACAAATAAGTAAGTATAAGTTTACAAAGGACCCGCTTTTAGGTATTTTATTAGGAAAAAGGATATAAATGTGCTTGTCACTTGAAGTACCTTCTTATTAAATGACAATAAATGTATCTTATTAGCGAAAAGAGATTAATTAATAATATTGTTAAGTGCGTTAATAATGGGGCAATCGCGCGCACCCTAAATACAACCGCGTAATTAAAAGGCGCCTTTCACCATGTCCGCATTTTTCCCAGTTTGACAAGGGAAATGTTGGTTGCGACTTAATCCTTTAATTACAGTTTTATATGTAGGTATACGGCAAGCGAAGTTGTCCCGGAGTGCGCACTCGCTCCGACTAAACATGCCGCCATGACCGGAGGCCGGCGGCGTTTTCCAAAACGTCCCTATTCAAGCCTATAGAGTCGCGCGAGCCCGCCGCTGGCCGCCACTCTGTATCGAGCGAGACGTTCATAATCGTTCGAGACGTTCAGGCGCATTACAGTGGTAGTTTCCTCTCCACCCTCACTTTTATCAAGCCGAGGTGTACTACATAGCCCGAGTTGCTTCGTGCAGCGATGTCTTCACCGGGCTGTGAGGGGAGGTTTCAAGGTGATTTTTCATGTGTGCAGTTTGATTCTTTGACGACGCAGAACATCAGCAAAGATTTCACGGGTCAACCTGTAACAGTAAAGTTATAAACATTAGTTCTAGGTATAAATAGTGTAAACGTTGAATGGCACTCTAGTTTTTGGGATTCCGTAGCCAAAATGTCTGTGCTAAGAAGTTGATATTTAATTTTGGCATGGAAATACCTATAGATCAATAACTGCAACAAAGTTGTAGAATGAAAACTAAAATAAAAACTTTTTACAAAAAAAAAGATAAACCGACTTCAAAAAGGATAAAATGAATCATTATATTATTTATATGCGTTACCAACTGATATGTTTGAAGTCGGTGCCAAGCCAAATTTGGAAGAGTTAATACGAACGAGGCGATGTGTTCAGTGAATTGTTATTTTTCCTATATAACTAATCTAATACAGTATGAATCGCACGTAGATATACATTCGTTTCGACCATGCGTTAACTGTTAGGCAAGTAGGGACAGAAAGTATAATCATGGGTCCTATGTTTGTTTGTTAACACATTGTTGGGACTATCCGTATGTCGAACGAAGCCCGTGGTTCGCTTTGAATTATTTTTCCTTCTTCATCTAAGGTTAAATCCGAAGTATAAAGGAATTCAATTGCTAGATACATTTTTCTATACGCACATATACCCAGTACCTTACACACGCCGTGTCAGTAAGAAAAAAGTCACGATATTCAAATTTTATATGGAAGGTCAATCTTACGCGTCTACATTTTTTTTCTATTTTCTGATTATTGACAAAGCAGACGTGTATCAGAATATCGATATATATATTCTGATACACGTTGTCGCATTGCATCAGAATAGGATTAG
Organism: Pammene fasciana; assembly: GCA_911728535.1. Classification (NCBI taxonomy): domain Eukaryota; kingdom Metazoa; phylum Arthropoda; class Insecta; order Lepidoptera; family Tortricidae; genus Pammene; species Pammene fasciana. The sequence goes on from OU452279.1 coordinate 9,830,143, forward strand.
TAGTTTAGACATGAAAATGTAACACATGAAATCGCATTCACCTTTGCATTATTAGTACCGATGTTTTGTGATGTTCACACTTGAAGCTGATTTGACCGGTTTTGTAATTTGTGGCTTGGCACCGACTTCAAACATATCAGTTGGTAACGCATATAAATAATATAATGATTCATTTTATCCTTTTTGAAGTCGGTTTATCTTTTTTTTTGTAAAAAGTTTTTATTTTTCCATTTTTAGTGCTTATATATTTATCAAAATCGGACAAAAAGTTTCGGATTAATCGGTAATGATATATAAAAAAGTTCATAATACACCCATTCTATCTCAGGAAAGGTCCAAGTATCATATGTGGACTTCATCATTAGGTCCTCTCTATCAAATTGGTGGTTTTCAAGAGGGAATGCTCGAGTTGCTTAAGAAAATACCCAAATCAACATACATGTGCCTTTAAAAATTGAGGAGTTCTCTCAATTCCTCACGGATCCCATCATCAGAATAGCACCAGATTAATATGCGACCATTTTCGAGGTAGTTTCTTTAAAACAAAAGAAGAATTATTCAAAATGGATTACGGGTCTCGGAGTAATCGCTGAACATCCTACATTTCAAAAATCTTCTTAATTATCATCAAAAATCAAAACAATCATCATCATCAGGTCCACTCCATTAAATTGGTAGTTTTTGTGAGAAAATGCTTGAGTAGCTTAAGAAAACACCCAAATCACTATAGACGTGCCTTTAAAAATTGAGGAGTTCCCTCAATTGCTCATGAATCCCATCATCAGAACAGCACCAGATAAATGTGGGACCATCTTCAAGGTAGTTCCTTTCAAACAAAAAAATAATTATTCAAATTGGACCACGGGTCTCAGAGTAATCGCTGAACATCCTGCATAAAAAAATCTTCATCATTATCATCAAAACAATCATCATCATCAGGTCCACTGCATCAAAATGGTGGTTTTCGTGAGAAAATGCTTGATTTGCTTAAGAAAACACCCAAATCACCATACATGTGCCTTTAAAAATTGAGGAGTTCCCTCAATTCCTCATGGATCCCATCATCAGAACAGCGCCAGATAAATGTGGGACCATCTTCACGGTAGTTCCTTTCAAACATAAAAAATATTATTCAAATTGGACCACGGGTCTCGGAGTAATCGCTGAACAACCTGCATAAAAAAATCTTCATCATTATCATCAAAACAATCATCATCATCAGGTCTACTGCATCGAAATGGTAGTTTTCGTGAGAAAATGCTTGAGTTGCTTAAGAAAACACCCAAATCACCATACATGTGCCTTTAAAAATTTAGGAGTTCCCTCAATTCCTCATGGATTCCATCATCAGAACAGCACCATATTAATATGGGACCACCTTGGATGTAGATCGTTTCAAACAAAAAAAGAATTACTCAAATCGGACCACGGGTCTCGGAGTAATCGGTGAACATACATATAAAAAAAAACACCAAACCGAATGCAGAACCTCTTTCCTCAATGGAATTGAAGTCGGTTAAAAAGAATTACTCAAATCGGACCACGGGTCTCGGAGTAATCGGTGGACATACATAAAAAAAAACACCAAACCGAATGCAGAACCTCCTTCCTCAATGGAATTGAAGTCGGTTAAAAAACATTGAGTATCAGGAAATTATATCCCTAAGGAATTTTTTGTCCCAAAAGTTGTAATGAAAATCACTAAGTCTAAAGTCTAAGTCTAACTAAACTTAACTACTACTCTTTGATTCACTCACAGCTATCAACCGCCAAATATAGCGAACATAATTTGTTCTAATTAGATCATTAATTTATGTGAATTCATATATATCCACGTTCTAGATGTCATATAACCATACTCTATTCATTCTTACATATCTTATCATAGTGTGTCAATTCTAGACATAGTAATGTCAAGATTTTAGCATCGTCGACTAAACTAAAATGGATTTTCATACAATATTTTAGTTCTCTCAGGTGCCGAAGCCCGCCCGGCCACGCCGCCCCGGTCGTGCGGGCGTCGGCACAATCACCGAGAGACGGCAGTTGCTCAATTATATGTATGCAGCAGACTAACGCATTTATCGAACTCTATTCTTACCGGCTTGCCTAGTTTGAGCACTCGTAGAAAAAGTATTGTATACAATAGTGACATAATTAAGCTTTTCAATCCCGTACCTTACTTAGGCCACTCAGCAAGCTTCGTGGCCTAAACACGGTACTCGACTGAAAAGCTCTTTATTATGTCACGATTGTATAAAATACTATTACGTGATAGGACATTTTTAAATCACTCAAATCAATACTAATAATACTTTGTTTTCAATAGATAATAATATTAATAATATAGGCGTAGGGATGTGACGACCCCATCGCCCGCTGGTTTTCACCAGCGCAATCAGTCAACGCAGGGCAGCTTGTGGCGAGCTGTTGGAGAGTAGCGACTCCACGTACCTGAGTGCCCCTGGGGTGCCCTGTCGGATGGTGGGACAGGTCCCCTGCCTCTGGCTTGCCTTAGCCGGCTGTCCAGAGTGGGGTCGTTAGAGCTGTGTTCTCGAGGGTAGATGTGGAAACCTAAGTGGCGAGTTGGCTATATGTTTAAAGTCCAGTGACACCTCTCTACCCCCAGCCCCCGCACCGGTGTTGCCCTTGAGCCATCTTTGATGTCGCTTTTTATGGGGGCCCATCTTGCGGACGGCGAGTCACCGTCTGCCGGAAATAAAATTGGATACCGTTTTATGAGGCAGGCGTCCGGTTCTTCATCCAATAGCCCATTAATCAGTCCATTACTTTTCACCCAATAGCCTAGTACATTTTAGACTCCATTAATACTCAATAGTCCTTACACCATGGCGGGTGCTGGCTCTGCGTGCGTCCCATGACACGGGCAGGGGCAGCATCCGCTTAGTGTACCCCTCACTTTTCATTAAATTGTCGAAAGGGCCTCTGCGCGTTGGCTTCGGCTCCGCATACGCCTCCCAAAGGTCCGGAATACCAGTTCCGTGGTCGGGAAAGACATATTAATAATATATTGTATCCATATCCATACTAATATTATAAATGCGAAAGTGTGTTTGTGTCTATCTTCACGCTTTTGAACTTCTGAACCGATTTAGATGAAATTTAATATGACGATAGTTTAAGTTCCGGGGAAGGACATAAGATAGTTTTTATCCCAGTAATCATCCCTTAAGAGGGTCAAAGGTGGTTGGCTGTTTGTCGACTTTGTCGCGTGCAAAGTGCAAAAACTATCATATGAAATATAATTGTAACTATTCTAACTAATATTATAAATACGAAAATGTGTCTGTCTGTCTGTTACCTATTCACGCTTAAACCGCTGAACCAATTTAGATAAAAAGTGGCATATAGATAGTTGAGAGTCCTGGTAATGAACATAGAATTATGTTTCATCCCGAAAATCAACCCTTAAAGGGGTGAAATGGAGGTTCAAAATTTGTATGGACATGGAGAGTTTTTAACTTTTTAGATCAAACTTGCTATAGGCGCTATTCAAATTCAAATTGATTATTTCAGCTCAAATATCCATAGAATTGGGATTGTTAATTTTTTTTGGAAATGTATATTTCCAAAACGGTTTCGAGGTCTTGGTTTATCGATCAACTATTGATTAATATTTCGCGAAATTAATGAGTGGATTCGGATATTTTCGCAAAAATATTAATGACCTTTGTTTGACCTTGTCCTCACAACCACCATGTAAAACCTCTGTGTAAAACCTTAATAAGCATTCCTAAAAGAATAAAATCAACGCTACGACATTGTCAAATATGTAAACAGAAATTTGTAAACAAACACTGCCCCTACGTATTTATGTGAAAAAGAAGTATTACACACAAAAATTAAGCCAATAAAGCAATAATAATCAATTACTAGTCTTTTAAAACATATAAAAGCAATCTTCTTGTCCTGTCTCACATAATAAGAATTTTGGTTCATCTTATTTCAATAAAATTATAGTTTGAACTTGATGCAATTTACTCCAGTAAGAATACAGATATTTTATAACTTTGGGATGTTTATACTCAATAAACAATGGCTTTTACAAAATAATCGCTATGTGTATTATTTCTTGCGCTTTACAAATAAATTTGAATTGGTATAGTATATTTGAGTTAGTTAGTTATTTTGTGAAAATAAATAAAAAATAAAATATTTGAATTTGTTTCAATACTTCAATCTTGACGTGACAGCGACAGTTGACGACAAGCAAGGGTTTTTTTATACGAATTATTGACTTGGTCAATGCTATTCAGCCTACAACTGTTAACTTACAAGACATCGTATCAAATTTTTTATTTTAATTATAATTAAATAACGAAACTGTTTAAAGCTAAATAAATCAAATTGATATCTTAAAACTGCCTATAGTTTCAGAATAAATTAAAAAATATATGAACAATCCCAATTACATAAGAAATAAATTATAACTAAATAAGAATTAAATTATGTACAATAACACTATCACAAAAAAAGAAAACCTCCAGAGTGTAACAAATACTATTCTGAAAACCGCATCAAAATCGGTTCAGCCAAACGCGAGATAATCGCAAACAAACATACATACATACATACCAGTGGCGGTTAAAAATTTTTTTAGGCAAGCCGGAGCTTAATTTGGCTTAAAATGTCTTCATAAGCTGTAAGAAAACTACTCAGGTGCCCGAAAACTAGGTAAGCCGGCGGGAATCGTGTTCTATGGACGCGCCGCCACTGATACATACAAACATACGGGTCGAACTGAGAACCTCCTTTTTTTGAAGTCGGTTAAAAATTAAATTATGTCAAACATTGCAGTAACATTAAAAACTCCACCATAAATTCAAATGTCAATTACATTAGGTCATAAACCATGCCCCTAGAACCCACATGTAGGTCATTACAGTTCCAGAGAGCACAAGCAGGATTCTCCCAGAGACGTAGCGAGCTGTTGGAACTGTCACGTACCCGGCGCATGAGGCGGCGGTGCGATTCCGGATTATCGCACTAAAACCGTCAACTCTAGCCCCCGCAAACATCCCGTAACGTGACAGTCCCTACAACAAGCAGAAGCCGTTGTTATATTGGACGCGCAGGGTATTGAGGATTTGTTTGTGTAGTTCATCCACAGGCTGCACGTATAAAAGGATTGGCAAAAAGCCTTGAAAAGGGTATTTTTGACATCCCCGTTACAACGTGCGAACCTGCGCGACAGCATAATACATCTTACCGACAATGCCCTGCGCTCCCGTTCTATATCGGCATCATCCTGGAGGTCCTCGGTTATCCAGTGCCCAAGATACTTATAAGATACTTGAGCCGCAATACTCTATTAAGAGGAACTCCGTTCAGTGACACAGCAGGCACTGACGCATACTCTTTTTGCCAATGATTTTTTGCTATAGACACGAGAAGATGAGAACTTTAACACCTTTAGGTGTTCTTGGTGTTCAAAAGGCTAATAAATCCATAACTTACGTTGGTGATTGCGCATGGCCTTCAACACTCTCCAGCCATCTTCAATGGTCGTTGCTCGCAACTCCAACACCCCAACCGTTTCTTATGATACTGCAGAATTGTCCGGATAGTCATAAAACTGAAAAAGAAATCCAAGACTTAGTAAAAGTTTACCGGCCAAGGGAGAGTCGTACTCGCGCCCCAGGGGCTCCAGGTATAATACACATTTTTTTTATGTTTGTTTTCTAAAGCAGTTGTTGACATCGTCTTAGGTATTGGTTTTTCTGGGATCTAATAAAAATAAAGAAAGAATGGCCCCCAAAAATAAAATTTGAGCTGTGGATTCAAAAAATATGGAAGAATTCAAACTCAAACTCAACCTACTCATGGAATCAACCTACAATCATATTCTTGGCTGGTTTTTCTTATAACTTCAAAATTATGGCCATACTTACGAATCTACATATCTATATTAATAATCTCGCGGGCCTCTACGGAAAAGTCGAACGAGACTATGCTCAAACGAAAGAGCGTAAAGAATGAAGAGTTTTTGAATTGGACACTTATATCGGCAAAATTCGGATTGTCGCGTATTTTACGTTCAAAAGTGTTAATTTCGCGACATAAACGCCGGCCATATTTTGTTAGTTGTCAGTGGCGTGACGTCACAGTGAGGGGTGCGTTCGGAAATTGTGAACCATGTTTGCGTTCGGCGCATATATGTCCAACGTGCATTGCGTGTCGGACAGGTTATGTGGTCAAACAAAAGCAGGTAAAAAGTAAATAAATGCTTATAATAAATTCAATACAATACGGCTGATTTACAAAATATTTTTTAAGAAAGTAGAATTACTTTCCACGAAAATATAATAATTATGGACATTTTTACTAAAAATGAATAGAAATAACATGTTTAAGTATATAAATTGACGACAGTACAGTCAACGCCTAAAATATGTGATTGCTATTTCGTGTTTTGTTGTGTACCCTGCCTCTCCCACCCCTCCTTCAGCTCCGTACGGTCCCTACCTTTAATTACACCTTCCAATCTGACAGATTGGGCCCTGCAGGTTGCAATGTCTAATACCCCTTTAAAGGAATAATGTAAAGATGTTTGCAAGTATTCGAACACGTTTTGTCATTGTCATGTTACTTTTAAACGTCATGGGAAGGAAAGTTGCCAAAGGAAAGTTGCCGGAATTGGATTAATTGATGAATGATATACGCGGGTTTTGTTTAATTACGTATTTTTCCTAAATATGTCTCGAATACTATTGTAAACATTATCAGCGTTGGTTCTGTTCTGTGAGTGAGGTGTAGATACTGATGCATTCTCTAAAATGTTCAGGCCAGATATGGCCAGGAGTGCCGCGCGCAACAAATGTTTGTTTACAAATGTAAAGGCTAATCTTTTATTAATATTACTGCAAGTATGACAACATTATGTGTTATATTGAATTTACTAAAACGTAAAGTCAAATTTGATCGCAAAAAAATCAAACACATGCACATTTGGATATATCTTTGAGTAAATAATACATTCATGTTCTAAAGGATATCACGTTGTACGAGGCATGTAAAACATTATTTCTAAAATGAATGCAAATTAATCATAGTTTAATGAAATAGGCTGTGGTCAAAGTTAGGGGTGCTCATTTTTTATCTTAGGTATTCACATATATGCTTATAAACATGAATTGTATGACCAAATGCTGTCATAAGTATAGTAAATAGTGTGTGCAATTGGAATTCTGAAGGCTAAAGCTGCGAATGGCTAAAATGCGCGGATATGTATGTGAAGTTGATCCGCATGGTTTTCACTGATGTCTGATCCAGGACGAAAGCCGCGTGTGCAGTGTCCTGTTTTTGTGGTTTTTAAGCTTTTATTCAACTATTAATTAATCACAACAACCTCCTTCAATTCAAAGTGAATAAATTTAATGGCTACTGTCTCTGTCTGCTGTAATTAACTTTAACTACATTGAGCTGGATTAATTATTGGATGTTAATTGGATCACCCGACTGTAAAAAATTAAAATTAAAATGCATTATTTGTCGCACAAAAATGGACACAAAAAAAAGACTGGTAACATACACTAGAAGTAAACAGAAAACAATACACAAGAAGAGAAAGGAAAAAAAATACAACATGTCGTGATGTCGTGTCCGCAAAGCATATAAGTCATTTTTTGGCCAGGGTATTCATATTTATGACAAGTTACCCGTCGATGTTTTGAATCTATCATTTCACGCTCTTAAGAAATACTTGAAAAAAACTTTAATGTCAAAGGGTTATTACAGGGTCGAGGACTATATGACAGACATATATGCATGGCCCAAACCAGAATCTATAAAATCATCTAACATTTAGAGGACACAGTTCAAGTAAGAAAGAATATCAAACGTATTGCGAAGCCGTCAGATTTGGATTTTATTTTTATTTTTCATTTTAATTACACAATAGGCAGGTACATGTCTGTCTCTCAAGCTGTTTTGATATGCCTTCTTGAAGAACTACGCATTATTGTATATAGTATCTTTAATGTATTAGTACTACTGTTTTGAAAAAATAAGTCCCGCCGAGTTTCTTGCCGGTAATAAGTAATACTTCTCGGGTCAGAGGTGTAGGGTTAGAACCGGTGGTAGTTTCTTTTCTCTCTGACGTTCATAAGTGCATTGTAATGTGCCTAAATTGAAGAATAAATATCTTTTATCTTTTTATCTTTAACAAATAATCAACTTAAGAACTAAACTACTTAAACTAAATTCGCGACAATAGGCTCGGAGCTCAGTTCAGCTCAATTCAATAGCTGGCTATAGGGGAAACATCGCATTTACAGCTTGCACTTTGTTTTTATTAGTAGTTTCTTTTTGTCTCTCTGACTTCATAAGTGCATTGTAATGTGCCTAAATTGAATAATAAATATCTTTTATTTTTTTATTACATGCTACCTAATACCTAAAAGGAGGGCCACGTTTTTTTGAAAGTATATAGAGGTATTACCCGAGCGAGGTAGGACGGACTGAATCCCGGGACTTTCAAAAGCCGGTATTTCAGGATCCAGGGATATTCGGGACTTTAAAAATCCAGGATTCCGGAAATGCTTCAACCGGCTTCCGGGATTTTAGACAGCTGGGGTCTTGAAATGCGGGACAACCGAATTTTAGGGTCCTGGGAGTCCGTAACTTAAGAATACCGGGATACTGGAACTTTCAAAAACCGGGATTTTTGAACTGCACGAAGCCGAAAAACCAGGGATTCCGAGAATGCGAGAAACCGAGATATAAGGATCCTGGGACCCCGGGACTTTAGGCAACGGGTGGGTTTCCTGGATGAAAAAGCCGAGTTCCCGATATACCAGGAGTGCGACGTTCTGGGGTTTTAGGATTTCGGCATTCGGAGTTTTAGAAACCCATGCGGGAAACCAAGATATTTGAATTCCGAGATTAAAAAGCCAGTGTTACGAGTCGTTAGAAAGCCGGGATTCAAGAAATGCGGGCCGACGGGATTTAAAAGTCAAGGGAGTCCAGAGTTTTGATATCCTTGATTAGGAGACTTAAAATACGGGATTTCGGGGGGTGCGCCAAAGTTCACATAAAATTTGTACTTCGATTATTGGAAGTCCGAAATTGTTGTTCATAATTTTTTTAATCATAATGATCATTTCTTATAAGTATTTTTTGTTCATAACTATCGTAACTCCGAATTATTTAAGTTTATAATGTAAATCAATATAAATATCTATTATACTAATATTACTTTCCAGAGTCACCGTTAGGTACGACGACGAGCGAAACGAGGAGGAGTGTTAGGTATCTTGCGATCACAACACAACACAATTTCGGTTAGGTTAGGTTAGGTTAGTGTGTCATCCTGCCCGAAGGGCATAACTACCCAGAATAGAAGCCCCCGCGAAGCGGGGGCTTCGTCGACCCTGTCACAGAAATGACTACTATCAACAAAAAACGTAGGAAATTATATTATGTCTTGAAAAATTCGGACAGCAAACAATTATTAACAGTGTCGTTATATGAAAAAATATTATAACCATAAAAATTATGACAATTTTTTTTTTGACGAATGATAATTCTGATCACAAAACGGTATTACTGAAAAAATTATGCTAAGTAATTTTATGTGAGCCAATATGGACCCGATTTCGGGAATGTGGGAAACCGGGATTTTAGGGTGCTGGGAGTCCCGGTATAAGGGATTCCGAGATTTTGAGACAAAAGGAATTCTGAATTCCAAAAAAATCTGGATGGGGTCCGTGACATTATAAAGCCGGGATATAAGGCCGTATAATGCCGGACGCCGGAATTTTAGGGTTTTAGGAATCTGGAACTTTAGGGATGCAGGATTCCGAGATTTTTAAAAGCCTAGATTCCGAAAATGTGTCTCTCAGAAATTTTAGAGTTCCTGTCCCAGGAGTCCAGGATTTTATAAATCTGGGAATCACTAAACCCCGAATTATGGAAATAGTGAACCGTGTGCACCCGAACCCGGACATAAGGGCATGCGGAATTCCGGAACTTTAGGAGGCCGGGATTCTGAAAATGCGGCTTGCTGGAGTGGTCCCAGCGGTCCAGGATTCCGAAACTTAAAAACATAGGATTTTAAGATATTATAAACCAGGGATTCCGGGAATTGAAACAATCGGGATTTTAGGGTCCCGGGTGTGCCAGGACTTAGAAGTACAGGCTTACGGGACTTTAGAAATCCTAGGAATCCTGGATTGCGGGAAACCAGGTTGTTTTTACATATAATATTTTCGTTATTTATTTTTTTACATACATAACATTTATTTTACCCGAGCGAAGCCGGGTTTTCATCTAGTAGTATAATAACACTAACAATCGGGACGTCTGGGACACAAGCAAACATCCTTTGGGCTTTTGCCACCTATAGCACAAAAAAGCCAACTGACTCTTGGGGTTGCTAGTATGTTGACAGTTTCAAGAACTTTGTGAATGAGTTTGTCATTGTCACGGGTCTTCCTTGAGTAATTAATGTAATTATGCCAAATTTTCCTAGTATGGGAGCGCTCAAAACTACGATTGCGTTTTCCCGGACTCTAATATTGCCACACGCAACGCAGGTACATACATAATATACATATAATATGTACAGTCGACGTCAAAGATATATTTACAGTTTTGTACCTTATTACAAATACGTAAGGTGCAATAGTGTAAACATATCTTTGAAGTTTACTGTACATACTAGTAAATCCAGAAACACTTACGTTGCTGATTGCATGTAATGCACATCGCCTGCAGCACTCCCCAATGATCGCCTTTAGTTTTTCTGATGATACCCGCAGAAAGATGCTCTTCGCCGACAGTCGAGAAAACTGAAAAAAAAAATCTAGTCTTAGTAAACTTTTACCAGCCAATGACGAGTCGCAACCGTGCCCGCTTAGGTTCCGTACATCATACAATCTTAACATGGTTTTTTCTTAAGCCGTTCTTGGCCTTACACTCTACATCTAATATAAAAATAACGGAATATTTTGTTCAAAGTATTCATAGAAAATATAGATAAAAAACCTAGGAATATTAAATGTATATACAGTGTGTGGCCCAGAACACGAGCGAAAAATGCAAACTTAGATTGTACTCCTCAAACAATAAAACTATTGTTCAACAACTTTAAAAAAATATGTAGTTTTTAGATTGTCTCTTTTTCATACAAATATTATTTTGAATCCGTCTAATTGACATTGCTTGTCAGTCTTGTCACCCTTACACTACAGACATAATCAATTTCGCAATACATTGCGTGTTCAGGTAAACTTTAAAATGTACTAAAAATCAAACCGTAAGTTTTCAAAAGTCGCTGCACAAACGTTGTTCAGTTTGAGGAGTAGAATCTACGTTTCAATCCTTAAGTAGGTCTATATATGTGGACGAGTTTAGTGTAAGGGACCACTTTGTCGATTTACAAGGACACTTTTTACTTTCACTAATAGATAGTGCATATTGCGTAGTTTTAGAAAGTACTAGTAACTTTATATCGACAAAGTGGTCCCTTTGTCCGCACACTAACACATATTTTCTATGACTACTTTAAATCTAAAATATATATAACAAAGTCATGTCGGTACGTTACAGCATTTATACCTCAAGAAAATCGATGTTAATGATGTTTGATTTTTTGGATTTATCACTGCCTCGAATAGCAGAATATTAATCATTAAAATATTTCAGAAACTAAAAACCAATTAGTAGCGCTACCAAGTTCGCCGGGTCAGCTATTTTACATTAAAAGGGATTGCAACCCCAATTATAAGCTTATTTTACAATCTTAAGAGTCGCCAGGACGCTCGCGTTCCCATACAAACGTAGTTTAGCTCTCATTTGAAAACGACAAACTTTAGAACCACGAAATTTGGCATGGGCATTCTAGTAGTACAGATTTAGGTCGGACATTCGTTTTCGTTGTTAAAAATTTTAATACAAAGAAAATACGGCCAGTACACATACAATAGTATTTTGTGCAACAGTTACATAATGAGGGTTCTTAAGATTCGAGGGTCGAAGTTACAAAATGAGGCGAAGCCGAATTTTGTAAAAACAGACCCGAGAATTTTAAGAACCCTTATTATGTACCGTTGCACACAATAGTTTTTATACGAGTGCTTAAGCAAGCCGGTAAGAATTGAGTTCGACGAAAGCCGTGCACAACCTACTGCTTCTATGTAATCTCGTAACGTTCGATCTCCCGGTGGATTGTGCCGGCGGCGACACGCAATGCGGGGCCCGACAACAGTTTCACAATATTGTATGGAAATCCTTTCTGTCATTGTTATGGATGCTACAATATGCGACCATAGAAGCTCTATCAAAAAGTATGCGCTAGTAGTACCGCCACCACAATCTCAATTCGAGTATTACAGTCGCTGAGTATAAAAAACTTATTTTTAACACAGTTGCTCAAATCTAGTAGTAGTTTATAATGCGAGAAGTTGGATTTCTCGCACTAGCGCGTTTTACTTTTCCAGCCAATCACAGCTCAGGATTCATGATCACCGCCCCGCATCGCACGGCGCGAGTGTTCGGGTGAAGTAACCTCAAAGTGACATATTGTCCATTTTTATAATTTTTTCGCAACTTTATTAAAAAACGTCGTTCGATACACGGACGGAATGTCATTCTTCACTCGTCCCGAGTTTTGCCACTCGCCTGCGGCTCGTGATCAAATGTCTCGGAACTCGTTGAATAATGACATCCTTTCCGACCTAGTATCGAAATGTACTATTTTGCTATATTTTCTTCCGACAATTCCATAGAAGAAGGAGGTTCTGCATTCGGTTTGGTGTTTTTTTTTATGTATGTTCACCGATTACTCCGAGACCCGGGGTCCGATCTGAGTACTCCTTTTTTTGTTTGAAAGGATCTACATCCAAGGTGGTCCCATATTAATCTGGTGCTGTTCTGATGGGATCCATGAGGAATTGAGGGAACTCCTAAATTTTTAAAGGCACATGTATAGTGATTTGGGTGTTTTTTTAAGCAACTCAAGCATTTTCTTACGAAAACCACCAATTTGATGGAGTGGACCTGATGATGATGATTGTTTTGATGATAATGATGAAGATTTTTTAAATGTAGGATGTTCAGCGATTATTCCGAAACCCATGATCGTCCGATTTGAATAATTCTTTTTTTGTATGAAAAGATCGAACTACCTTAAAGATGGTCCCACATTAATCTGGTGCTGTTCTGATGATGGAATCCATGAGCAACTGAGGGAACTCCTCAATTTTTGTAGGCACGTGTATAGTGATTTGGGGGTTTTCTTAAGCTACTCAAGCATTTTCTCACGAAAACCACCAATTTGATAGAGTGGACCTGATTATGATGATTGTTTTGATGATAATGATGAAGATTTTTTAAATGTAGGTACATCCGTGGTCCGATTTGAATAATTCTGATTTTGTTTGGAAGTAACTACCTCGAAGATGGTCCCACATTAATCTGGTGCTGTTCTGATGATGGGATCCATGAGGAATTGAGAGAACTCCTCAGTTTTTAAAGGCACATGTATGTTGATTTGGGTGTTGTCTGAAGCCACTCAAGCATTTCCTCTCGTCAACCACCAATTTGATGGAGTGGACCTAATGATGAAGTTCACATATGATACGTGGAACTTTCCTTAGATTGAATGGGTGTACTATGAAGTTTTTTATGTATCTTCACCGATTATTCCAAGACGGATCTATATCTGAATCCCTAAAGTTTTTTGTCCTATTTTTGTATTCCCTAATGCTATTTGTCCTAATGATCATTTGCCCTAATGCTCATTTGTCCTAATTGTTGTTGCCCTATCATCGTATCGATGAATTTTATTTTCCCTAATATGTTATTACCTAATATCATTTGACCAATTCATCAGTTGCCCTAACTTTTTTTTCCATAATACTAATTTGTCATAATTATTATTTGACCTAAAAGTTTTTTGTCCTAATGATCAAAACACCTAATTTCAAATGAACTAATATTATTTTTCCTATTATTTCATACCCTAATATTAAATGTCCTACTGGTCATTTTTCCTAATTGTCACCTGCCCTAATGCTCATATGTTTTTAGGGTCATAAAAATAACCCTAACCAACCTATCTCTGGGAGCAGTTTTGTTTTTAGGGTCATCAAAAAAAATAACCCTAACCTACCTATCTCTGGGAGCAGTTTCGTTTTTAGGGTCATCAAAAAAAAGAACCCTAACCTACCTATCTCTGGGAGCAGTTTCGTTTTTAGGGTCATAAAAAATAACCCTAACCTATCTATCTCTGGGAGCAGTTTCGTTTTTAGGGTCATCAAAAAAAAAATAACCCTAACCTACCTATCTCTGGGAGCAGTTTCGTTTTTAGGGTCATAAAAAAAAAATAACCCTAACCTACCTATCTCTGGGAGCAGTTTCGTTTTTAGGGTCATAAAAAAAAACCCTAACCTACCTATCTCTGGGAGCAGTTTCGTTTTTAGGGTCATCAAAAAAAATAACCCTAACCTACCTATCTCTGGGAGCAGTTTCGTTTTTAGGGTCATAAAAAAAACCCTAACCTACCTATCTCTGGGAGCAGTTTCGTTTTTAGGGACATAAAAAAATAACCCTAACCTACGCCGTTATGGCAAATAAAATTAGGATATTCGAACATTATGGTAAGAATTTTTAGGGCAAATGAGCTTTAGGGCAAACATTACATTATGACAAGTAATTGTTAGGATAATTGATCATTAGGGCAAATGACATTTAGGACAAAACGGTTAGGGTAAGTGATTTTAGGACAAATGTCATTAGGGGTTTCAAATGTTATGGCAAATAAAATTAGGATTTTTGAACATTATGGTAAACAATTTTAGGACAAATGAGCATTAGGACATTCATTACATTATGACAAGTGACTGTTAGGGTAATTGATCATTAGGGCAAATGACAATTAGGACAAAACGGTTAGGGCAAGTGATTTTAGGACAAACGTTATTAGGAATTCCGAGGTACACCCTTCCAAGACTTGTTGTCCAATTTTGATAAACATATAACCACTGAAAATTTAAAAATAAAAACTTTTTACAAAAATAAGACAACCGACTTCAAAAAGGATAAAATGAATCATTATATTATTTATATGGGTCACCAACTGATATGTTTGAAGTCGGTGCCAAGCCAAAAAATACAAACCGGTCAAAACAGCTTCAATTGTGAACATCATCATCATCTCAGCCATAAGACGTCCACTGCTGAACATAGACCTCCCCTTTATTAAAGGGGGGGGGGGGTTTGCCATACGCGCCACGCTTGGCAGGCGGGTTGTTGTTGTTTAGGCTTTCGGAAGATGCTGCTGCCTATCTCCCGGTATATTCCCTTAGCAGACTCCTACTGCAACCACGGGACGATATAGTGGGGGACAATTCTAAGGCCGGGCACCCCACGGCACTATCTCTATCTGTTACATTGTCATATCTAAACTACTAATCCGATTTTGTATATATTCTGAGACACGTCTACTTTTTCAGTAATCAGAAAAAGGCGGAATAAAATAGAAAAAAAATGTAGACGCGTATGATTGGCCTTTCATAAAAAATTTGAATATCGTGCCTTTTTACTGAAACTGTGGGTGTACTGGGTGTATCTGAGTAACTATAGAAAAATTAATCTAGCCATTGAATTCCTTTATACTTCGAATTTAACTTTAGATGAAGAATGATAAATAATTCAAACCGAACCACGGACTTCCTTCGAGATACGGGTAGTCCGAACAGTGTGTTAACAAACATAATGCGCATGATTATATTTTCTGTACCTAACGGGTAACGCATAGTCGAAACGAATGTATACCTATGTGCAATCCATGTCGTATTAGATTAGGTAGACAGTAAAAAGAACAATTCACTGAACACATCGCCTCGTTCGTATTAACTCTTCCAAATTTGGCTTGGCAGTGGCACCGACTTCAAACATACATATCAGTTGGTGACGCATATAAATAATATAATGATTCATTTTATCCTTTTTGAAGTCGTTCATCTTTTTTTTGTAAAAAGTTTTTATTTTGTGTAAATATGTTCCGACTTTTAATTAAATGAATTAACTCTTAAACACAAACCTGTATGTGCCGAAACGACTTCCGTCCCAGCTTCTTCAATTTATTTTAGGAACGAAGACGAATTCATCCAAACTCAGATTACATCTGAAAGAGTAATAACGCCAAGTTAGTCAGAAATAATGAAATTTTGCACAAAATTCTCGGAGTTAGAAAAGTGCGCACTCTATGGGTCGAGTACAATGGTGTAAAAAACCGACCAAAACCGTGCCAGTCCACGCATAACGGAGGGTTCCGTAGTAAGTCGTTTTTTTGCACATAACTCAAAAACGGTTAAAGGGATAATGTTCTAAATAATTTTCGTTTAAAGTAAACTAAGCCACATCGTCTTGATTTTTTTCATATTTACGGTTCAAAAGTTAGGGGGAACCAATTGTTCGTAAGTCTAAAATAATCGTTTATCTACAAGTCTACATAAATCGATCAAGAATGAAAAATGTTTCGAATAACAGGTGACAGAAGATGTTGCCGTTAGGACTGCGTGGCTAATCTTTTTAACCGACTTCAAAAAAGGAGGAGGTTCTCAATTCGACAGATTTTTTTTATCATTATTATTTTTTTGTATGTATGTTACTCGATATCTCCGTGAATCGTGAACCGATTTTCAAAATTTTTTTTTAATCGAATGGGTATATCCGATACTAGAAAAAAAAATTGAATAATTTTGATCTCGTAGGTACAAACGTATTTGATACTACTGACACTTCTGTTATTTCTTGTTTATCATAATCTTTGAGTTCTGTCAAATCGTAGTTGCACCCGCGATAACGACGTATGGTTATGAAGAGAATTTAAGTCCCGGGGTAGGATATAGGATAGTTGTTTTATACCAGAAATCATACTTTATAAGGACAAAAGTTCAAACAACGCACAAGGCATTCATATTCCGGGTGCCTTACCTCATCGGCATGGTATTTTAAGTAAATTCAAGTCATTTATTATATCTCAAAAAAAGACAGAATTTGTTTAAATATTAAAATCCAATGATGTAAAATATTGAATAATAAATATAATACGGTGAATACTCCTTAACATTAAAAGGTCGCAAAAGCGCATGTGCCACCTTCACATCAGGACGTCGCGCATATCGTCCGGGACTGTGCACTCCGCAAATAGGACGGCGATCCAGCAGACTTGTTTACCCTCGACAACGACGTAATCCAATGAATGCAGAATTTAAACATAACACTCTAAACGAGTGACAAAATGCCATATCATTAAATTAAATAAACCTCCGGAGTAGCAGGCGTTCATAAGTCACGGTAGCTGCTATCAGCTTAGCAGGTGGGGTGGGCCAAATGTTTGCGTGCGACCATTGTGGTAAATAAAAAAAGGGATAATCATTCGCGTGTCAACCTAGTGCCACAGCACAGTAAGATCAATAAATCTTGTATTGTAGGTAACTACCACTGCCACTCATCATCACCATTCGCTTGCCCTTGTCCCATTTACCTGGGGTCGGCGGAGCAAGTCTTTTTCTTCCACACATCTCTGTCGCCCGTTATCTCATCATTCTCCACGATCACTTTGACAATATTTATAACAGATAGATAACATCCACAACTCGGGAACAAATATCCTTGATGAATACAAAAATAAATGCCCTTACCAAGATTCAAACCCGGAACTTTCTATACAAAGATAAATGCGCAAGTAATAATCTATCTGTCTGTTATCTCTTGAAGCTAAAACCACATACCGATTTAAATGAAATTCGGCGAGGAGATAGTTTGAGTCCTGTGGTAAATACTAAGACAGTCGCTATGCGCGAAGTGCATGGTGGGGGTAACGAGAACGATCGCAGTGCTCAATGTGACAAGAAATGAAATTGCAAATCCCCTGTCTGCTGTCAAAATAGTGAATCAGCCAGTTACATTTCATATAAGCAAGGAATACAACCTATTTATAAAAAAGGAAAAAAACAGATTGACCACCTGCCCAAGAGATGGCGCCACAATCATGGACACAGCGAATATGTCGACATCGAGCATGCGACCTCTCTGGAGTTGCAGGCGTCCATCGCGGTATAAAAAAAGAACATAAATAATATGGGATAATCATTCACTTATCAATCTAGTCCTACAGTTAGTTTAATAAGGCTCGCCTAGTCTAGGTGACACTATTTATATTAGATAGAAAACATCCACAGCTCAAGAATAAATAAATTCATAAGAAACACACAAATAAATGCGCTTACCAGGATTCAAACCCGGGACCTCCTGTTAAACTGTGTGTTATGTATATTACACTATGCTCATCCTATAAATTTTGTATATAGCAGTACTTATCTATCTTTCTCGTTTCTCGTTATACAATGTATGTATAATATACATGTTGCCGCGTTGGTCTACCTCATTTCACTTCACTCATCTACTCAAAGGTTAACTGGAAGAGATCCCTTAAAGCGACAATTTTGCGACTGTACTTGCGTTTTCCTATTGTAACATTGTATTTGTACATTAAAGAGTTTACATACACTCATAAACTTACCAACACTAAAATTATAAATGCGAAAGTAACTCTATCTGTCTGTTAATTACCTCTACATGCTTAAACCGCTGAACCCATTAATAAGAATTTTAGTGTAAAGATTTTAGCCCTGGGGTAAGATCAAGGGTGTCCATCTCCACGAAGTGATAGCTACTGCCATGGAACGTATCGGATACCTACGTTTTCGGGTTATTAAAATCGCCTTCGTTTATTTGCGGAATGACCACAGATAAGATAAAATAAGTATTTGAGTAGTTTATAGTAATCGTTTTGTACCAACATATGAATTCGATTGTAAATTGTAATGAATCTGACATTTATCTAGTTTTGTATTAAAATTACTGATAGATTAGGTAGGCTGAGGCAGTTTGGGCAGGTCCAGCAATAATAATATATACTATGCGTACTATAGTCAATCCTAGAAAGTCGAAAGGTAAAATTGTATGGACCACCGTTGTCACCGTTCATCTGTCAAACACTGATTTTGTAGTGAAGATAACCTTCTGTACGAAATACTATCATATGGTAAAATATAGGTCAGCAACGCGCATGTGACACCTCTGGAGTTGCAGGCGTCGATAGGTTAAATACAGTACCTAATTGCTTACTATCAAGTAGGCCGTATGCTTCTTTGCTGCCGTCGTGGTGTAAAAAAGAAAGAAATAATATGGTACAATCATTCACGTATCAACGTAAGCTCAATAAGGTTTGTATTGCGGGTAGGAACTACTAGGTGACAATATTCATAATAGTTTTTAAAGGGTAGGCAACGTGCACGTGAGTCCTCTGGGGTTGCAGGCGACCATAGGCTACGGTAACTACTTACCATTGGGCGGGCCGTATGCTTGTTTGCCAATGTCGTGGGGTAAAAAAATTGATACAAAACATCCACAACTCGAGAACAATAATATCCGAGATAAATGCCCTTAGCAGGTTCAAACCCAGGACCTCATGTTTAACTAACCCATGTATTATAATTGCGAAAGTCTATCTGTGTAGTGAGCTAACGGTTGCTATGCCTTCACATTTAAACCGCATAACCGATTAATATGGAATTTAGTACACGGTTAAAGACATAGGATAGTTTTTATCCCAGAAGTCATCCCTTAAGGGTATGAAAAACAGATGGATGTTTGTATGGGGATTTAATAACCGCTGAACCGATTTGGATGAAAATTGGTATAGAGATAGTCAAGAGTTCTGGGGACGGATCCTTGCAAATATTATAAACGCGAAAGTAACTCTGTCTGTTACGTCCTTACGATTAAACTGTTCAACCGATTTGGATGAAATCTGGTATAGAGAGAGAGATAGTCAAGAGTTCTGGTGTTGTAAATATTATAAACGCGAAAGTAACTCTGTCTGTCTGTTACCTCCTTACGATTAAACTGTTCAACCGATTGAAATGAAATTTGGTATTGAGTGTAGGGAAAGGACATAGGATAGGGAACCAATAACTACTAAACCTATTTAGATGAAAATGGTAAAAAAATAGTTTGAGTCTCGGGGAAGACATAGGGCAGTTATTATATCAGAAACCATCCCTTTGTGGAAACGGGCTGGAAGTTTGTATGGGGAGGGAATGAATAACTGCTGCACCGATTAAGATGAAATTTGGGATGGAGACAGTATGAGGTCTACGCAAAAATAGACGCAACATATAGACGTCGAGTTGCGGAAAACAGCCCTCGTTAACCAGCATGAGCTCTGTATGCAGAGCCTAATTTTTAAGACTCATCCAATTAACCCAACAGGAGGTTTGGGGCTAGGTCTGAGGACATTGTCATAAAAAAAATTGTACTTGACCTTATCTACCATATGGTACCAACGACTGTTGCCTGAAATCTATTTTCATAATATTACTTTTAAAAAATGCATACCTGGATTATCTTCGGGTGGATGTTAGAACTGGATTATGTGAGAATGATAGAAGACGTTCACGGAGCTCTTCACCTGAAATTGTTAAATAATGTTCAGTAGTACATCCGTATTTGTATAGGGAGTGTATGTGGAATCAACAACCGCCGCCTCGATTAAGATGAAATTTGGTGTGGTGTTCAGAAATGACGGAGTAACAAACAAACAAAAAACCGGCCAAGTGCGAGTCCGACTCGCGCACGAAGGGTTCCATGCCATTATCTATAAAAATCATCATCAATAAAAATATCTATAAAAATCAATCATGTCTGTTGTATGGGAGCCCCCTTAAATATTTATTTTATTCTAGTATTTGTTGTTAAAGCCGCATTAGAAATACATCATCTGTGAAACTTTCAACTGTATAATTAACTGTCACGGTTTATGAGATACAGCCTGGTGACAGACAAACGGACAGACAGACAGACGGACAGCGATGTCTTAGTAATAGGGTCCCGTTTTTACCCTTTGGGTACGGAACCCTAAAAACATACAACCGAATTGAGAACCTCCTCTCCTTTTGTAATGTTGAAATCGTAAAAAAAAACTTTATCTTAATGGCTTGTTCCTCATCCAATTAACCCATCATTATCTACAGGAGGTTTGGGGGTAGGTCTGAGGACATTTTCATATTAATATTTTGGTATTCAATAAGGTACATTGTCATAAAAAAAACACCTGGCGCACCGCCTCGCGAGGAAATCGCCGCGCGCGGCAACTCGGCTAGTGTGGACGTGCCTCGGCCGAGGCAAACGCACGCGCGGCCGCATTGCCTCGGGCGAGGCACTGCTACATTAGCCGAGCTGCCGCGCGGCAATTTCTTCACGAGGCAGTGCGCCAGGTGTGGGAACGCCTTGTATATGTATATACGAACTTGACCTTATATATGTATATACTTAGTTTAAGAGTATTTGTGTGGTACATGTATGTACCGATATATGTATTTATTAGTGTTTAGGTACCTAAAGCTTTTTGTGTTTCCAAACTTTTTATTGTTCTTTTGTGCATAGTTTGTCTTTCATCATTTAGTATTTATTCCTTTCTCATTCTCTCATGGGTTAGCTGGAAGAGATCCCTTTTAGGGATAAGCTTGCCTTTGTGCATATCTTTTTTATTTTTTATTTTACTGTTGTAATATTGTTAAACTTGTTTATGTGCAATAAAGTGATATATACATACATACATACCTTATCAACCATATGGTACCAACGACTGTTGCCTGAAATCTATTTTCATAATATTACTTTTTAAACTCGAGTTGAGACCTCCTTTACTAATATTATAAATGCGAAAGTAACTCTCGTCTGTCTGTTACTTCTTAACGCTTAAACCACTTTACCGATGAAATTGATGAAATTTGGTGTGAAGACAGTTTGACTCCGGGAGTAACATATAGGTCGACAACACGCATATGTGACATCTCTGGAGTTGCAGGCGTCCATAGGTTACCGTAGTTGCTTAGTGTGTTCCATCAGGCGGGTCGTATGCTTGTTTGCCATAGTCGTGTTACAAAAAAATATGGGGCAATCATTCACAAATCTACCTAGCCTCACAGTAAACTCAATAAGGCTTGTTACTATGGGTACTAGTCGGTGACAATAATAATATATCACAGATAGAAAACATCCATAACTCGGGAACAAAGATTCATGATAAAGACACAAATAAACGCCCCTACCAGGATTCAAACCTGGGACATACAGCTTAATTCACTAATACTTAGGTACTTACTACAGTGGCCAAACAACCTAAAGTGGATCTTGGCCTCTGAGACCAAAGACCGCAGGGCTTCTCTTTTTTCTTTCTTCCTCATAGCGTTTGACCCAGCTTGGGGTTCGCTTGACAACCACATTCCATGAATGGGCGTAGGCACTAGTTTTTACGAAAGCGACTGCCATATGACTTTGCAAGCAGAGGGGAAACAAGGTCTTATCGGGATTAGGTCCGGTTTCCTTACGATGTTTCCTTTACCGAAATGGACTGGTAAATATCAAATGATATTCCGTTCATAAGTTATGGAAAAGTCAGTGATACGAGCCGGGGTGTGAACCCGAGACCGGATTGAAAGTCGGACGTCTTACCGCCAGGCTACTAGCGCTCTTACCACGAGGCTTCTCTAAGCGATACTAATATTTTAAATTCAAAAGTAACTCCAGCTGTCTGTTACCTTTACACGCTTAAAAAACTAGTATATCGATTTCAATGAAATTTGAGACCATCCATATTGATGCCAAATGTAATGAAATAAAAGGTGTACTCACATTATCACAATTTCGCTTACCTTGAGAACAAGATTGGCAATAATGGCTATATCAGCCACGGGAGCTCATCACCTGCAGCTCAGTGGAGTTCTCTGCAGTCAGCGCTCTTAAACTGGAACCGAATCCGGCTGTGGAGTTATTATGCATAATTATTAGTTTTTTTTTACATTCAACTACTATATTGATTTGTACTATATACTAATATGTCTCACGAAAGTTTAAATTCAATATATTGATTTGGATGAAATCTGAAAACAGCCACAACTCTAGAACATATCCGTAATAAACACACAAATAAACTCCCTTTCCAAGATTCAAACTCGAGTTGAGACCTCCTTACTAATATTATAAATGCGAAAGTAACTCTGTCTGTCACTTCTTAACGCTTAAACCACTTTACTGATGAAATTGATGAAATTTGGTGTGAAGATAGTTTGACTCCGGGAGTAACATATAGGTCGACAACACGCATATGTGACATCTCTGGAGTTGCAGGCGTCCATAGGTTACCGTAGTTGCTTAGTGTGTACCATCAGGCGGGTCGTATGCTTGTTTGCCATAGTCGTGTTACAAAAAAATATGGGGCAATCATTCACAAATCTACCTAGCCTCACAGTAAACTCAATAAGGCTTGTTACTATGGGTACTAGTCGGTGACAATAATAATATATCACAGATAGAAAACATCCATAACTCGGGAACAAAGATTCATGATAAAGACACAAATAAACGCCCCTACCAGGATTCAAACCTGGGACATACAGCTTAATTCACTAATACTTAGGTACTTACTACAGTGGCCAAACAACCTAAAGTGGATCTTGGCCTCCGAGACCAAAGACCGCAGGGCTTCTCTTTTTTCTTTCTTCCTCATAGCGTTTGACCCAGCTTGGGGTCCGCTAGACAACCTAATTCCATGAATTGGCGTAGACACTAGTTTGTACGAAAGCGATTGCCATCTGACCTTTCAACCAGAGGAGAAACAAGGTCTTATCGGGATGAGGTCCGGTTTTCTTACGATGTTTTCCTTCACCGAAAAGCGACTGGTAAATATCAAACGACATTCCGAACATAAGTACTGGAAAACTCAACCCAAGACCGGATTGAAAGTTGGATGTCTTACCGCCAGGCTACTAGCGCTCTTACCACGAGGCTTCTCTAAGCGATACTAATATTATAAATGTAAAAGTAACTCCGTCTGTCGGTTACCTTTACACGCTTAAAAAACTATTATATCGATTTCGATGAAATTTGAGACCATCCAAATTCATGCCAAATGTAATGAAATAAAAGGTGTGATCACAATATTCACTTACCTTGAGAACAAGATTGGCAATAATGGCTTGACATAGCCACGGGAGCTCATCAGCTACAGCTCAGCAGAGTTCTCTGCAGTCAGCGCTCTTTAACTGGGACCGAATCCGGCTGTGGAGTTATTATGCATAATTATTAGTTTTTTTTTACATTCCTAATGGCATTGTAAATGTAAAGTGCCTAAATCGAAGAACCAACAAGCAAAATTATAAATACGACATTAATTTCGTCTGTCTGTTACCTCTACACCTTTAACTACTAACACACATACTACATATCCGTAGTAAACACACAAATAAACTCCTTTTCCAAGATTCAAACTAGAGTCGAGACCTCCTTTACTAATATTATAAATGCGAAAGTAACTCTTCACGCTTAAACCACTTTCTTTACCGATTTAGATGGAATTTGGTGTGAAGATAGTTCGATTCTGGGAGTAACATATAGGTCAACGAGATGCATATGTGACATCTGTGGAGTTGCAGGCGTCCATGGGTTACTGCGCCTGTTTGACACCGTCATGGTATAAAAAAGCACATAAATAATATTGAATAATCACAACACAACCCTTGTCCCATAATTTATAATACTAAGAAATCCATTTATTCCGATCAATAATTACAATTAATTTAGTTACTATATAAGCTCAGTGTGCTGATCTAAGGCATAGGCCTTCTCCAACTGTCCCCATCCCCATTGGACTCTATCTACAATAACCCTAATCCAGTATGGCCCCAGGTTCAGATTAATATCTTTCCATCTTAGTAATGAATGGACTTATGAACTTCATGTGCAGCATCTGGGGTACCATAGCGTAGTGATTCATTCAAGCGCTAACACCCGAGATCAAAACAGTTTTGTTCTCACATACTGTTTTTCAAACCACCGTTGAGGATAATGAGCGACTAATCATCATATTATCATTTAGTCTGATTTGGTTAGTTTGGTTAGGTGAGGTTTAATATGGCCCGATTTGGACCAGCATGGTCCAGTCTAATTGGGTCCGGTCAGGGTCAGTCATAACTTATGATCAACATACATAATGGCAACAAACATATAAAATGGACAGCAAGTATCTTAGAGAAGAAAAAGCCCAATTTCCAAATAGATGGTGTCAAAAAGTTCATTACTTGGCAGCAGCTGACCCTTGTTACACATAGTTATTATCTTATGTATTTAAATTGTTATATACGGGTATATAACAATTTAAATACATAAGATAATAATTTTCCAATGGCTGGTTTCCATTGTAACTTCTTCATTATTTTAGCAACAGGGATTGCAGTGATATTCATCCAGGTCACACCAATACTATCGCATTATTTGCCTTGTACTACACTGTAAGATAAAAAAATATTAAGTTGTTGATATCCCGAGTTGCCTTAACAACTTAATTCTAGTAAAACATTGTACAAGAACAAAATTGGGTTAAACATTTAATTTAAACACTATCCATTTTCAATAGAAGTTAAAACATAAACATGGGCTGGGGTGTAGCAAAGGGTAGGTATGTTGAATTCAAAAAAATTGGTATTGTGTCATTATCACACCTAGATTTGTTATTATGTTATAGTAGAGAATATGTATGCTGAAAGCGGGGTGGCCTTAGCCTTTGCGAGGCCTCCGGCCGGCCCTTGTAAAAATTTGTCCAGGGACGCCACCCCCTAAGGCCGCCTCTGTGCTAAAATAAGAATTTTTAACAGGACAATAAATAA
This sequence comes from Pammene fasciana, assembly GCA_911728535.1. Taxonomy (NCBI): domain Eukaryota; kingdom Metazoa; phylum Arthropoda; class Insecta; order Lepidoptera; family Tortricidae; genus Pammene; species Pammene fasciana. The sequence goes on from OU452279.1 coordinate 9,855,903, forward strand.
AAAATTCTCTTAAATCAAAAATAGTCACAATAATAATTAGGATATGGTGTTTTGTTGAGCTGTAAAATACTAGCCCTTGAAAAGTCTTTTACACCTATGTTTCTGCACAAGCCTTCCCCTATATTTTTTACACTTTTTGCTAAAATTTGTCTTTTTTTATTGCATACTGAACACCAAATATTAACACTACCTTGCATGTTCACATTCGAGGCGGCGGTCTTTGTAAAGAAATACCGGCAACCAAGGATTCTAAAAGATAAAAGAGTCTTATAAATAGGTATTTACCAGTTGAAACTGCCGAATTCCACGTGTGTGAAAAACTGACGAGAAGTTGGAAAACAGCACGGCATCGTTGTACGAAATAATGAAGGAGAATTTGGAAACTTTGCCAAAAACCACAAAAGAAACGCAATGCGCTGAAAATTTAGCACTTCACCAGCATATTCTAGTAATTTAACTATTTAAAGAGAAATAGCAGCGTTTAGGTCAAGTTTAAATTATGAAATCATTATTATCAAACACTACATTAAATTCTCTTTGTTATCTAACAACTTCATTACTTCAGTCAACAAAGACGAAACATCAAGTTCAAACTTTAACGGTCGATGTCATTATTGTCATTTGGCATTTTTTCAACATATTTTATAATATTTTTTTGATTTGCTTGATTTATTAAATTTGTTGAAAATATAAAAAAAATTAAAGCAAAATTACGCTGATTATTTTAAAAGCAATATTTTTTTATGGTTTTGGAAAAATAATAACTTGCAATGATTCGTGAAAAGGAACCGTGAAATGTGACGATGAGGAGCGTTCGTAACTTTTTTCATTGTAGTGTAACGTTAAAAAAATCTCGCAAAACACAAAACTTTCTTTCTCCTTTCTTCCTATCTATTAAAGGTATATTTATTTCAGATATTATGTTTTTCGCATTAAATAAGACACCATCATAAGTTATCGCATCGCTATAAACTTTATTTAGTTTCAGAACAAACCCTCAATTTATTTTTTTCCAGCCATAGACAATACATTACCTCAAAACGGGGAGTTTTCGTTGAGCTTACGACAAAACCAGTCAAAGTTGAACGACTATTGAGCGGCAATAGGGACGTAACGTTAACTTAAAAGCAATTCAGCGCACTTTTACCTCACCGGAAAACTGAGCGGCGTTAAAAAGTTACCGATAGGCCCCCAGTCCAGATTTCATAATGCATTGCATACGTTGCGTACGTGGGATCAGTGTGTCCCTACCTTTACTCCGTCGCTGTTTATCGCGTTGTATTTTATTTTATTTTTATTATTATTGCCAATTGCTTTGTTTGTTCTCCTTTGCAGATATACTTGGACAGAATCAAAACGATGATGTATGAATGTTTGTCGGGCATGGTTGAGGCTGGTTGGGGCAGTCCGGTGGTGTATGCAGTCCTAAAACAGTTTTGTAGTCTATGGTTATTTTGAAATTCCTATTGGTTTTGAATCTGTCCCAAATTAAAAAGTTTCGGACGCAAAATTGACGAAAGCAAGTGGAAAAAAAATAAACTGTAGCTACTGCAGTTGCGCAAGTAAAGAAGTTTCGATTTTTCCTTATTCTTGTCTTGTATTCATAAGTTTATTTTACGTTTTATTTTGCGTGAGCTGTTCAGTGATATTTATATGTTCATTATATTTTCTCTTGATCAGTGGAAGCTACAAGCAGCACAAACACTGTAAGCAAAATGCCTGCAGTAACATCTACAACCACTGAGGAACAGAATGATCCTGACCAGCGTATGTGGAATGCTTTGAAATGGTATATCACTCGTGAACGACAAAGGAAAAAGCAGGGTATGATTTATGACAATGTTAGTTAATATTTTGTGATGTTTGTTTATGTTGATTATGTGAATGTGATAAGACATCTCTGTTGATATTCAGCTGATTTGGATAGATTATCGAGTGTAACAGTTTCTCAGACGGTATGGTAAAAATCGTTACAGTAATTAACAATGTATTTACTTGCGGACTCAATAATGAGGTAAACAAATATTGCCTTTTCCTGGCTACCATTATATTCTATATATACCAATTTTACCTTAATTAACCATTCATATCTTAAGAGTAGCTGCTAACATTTTGTTTACCAGAGATGCTTGGTTAATTTTAATTGTGCTGCTGCCAGCTAACAGTGACGGCACATCCATAGAACACGATTCCCGTCAGCTTGCCTAAGCTTCAGGCACTTGAGCAGTTTTCCTACAGCTCATGAAAAATTTTTAAGCTGAATTCAGCACCGGTATCCCTAAGAAAAGTTTTGACCCACGGCCACTACCAGCTAACCAAGATTTTGAATTTACATGTTACAATTTGAAATAAATGCTTAAATAAGTATTCAATAAAATGTCTAGACCTGTGATGTTGACTGTGGTTAATTGCATTGCAGAGTATGAAGCTGAAGTAGAAGAAGAGAGATTAAGAAAAGAGAGAGAAGCAAGAGAGAGACAAGATGTCATGACTCTGGGTAAGGAAGTATGAATTCTTGCATTCTCATTCATGCTTCAACATAATTATAGATTATTTCCTTGAGCCAAATATGTTTAGCTATTTTTTGGAGTTTAGTACTACTGCTTGACGAAACATTTTTTTAAAAAGGTACATAAATACCTCTTTAAAATTGAATATAAATCTTAGTAATTTTTTGTGCTAGTAACTTTATGAAATAAGAAATTTACTGAAATAAGGTTTTAACATGCATTTTGCGAGTTCAGCTTATTTAGCCAATATTATAGGCATGTAAATTGTTCTTTTAACCTACATGACACTACACTCACACACAACACAAACTTAATTAATTCCTATTCGTACATTCCTACATTCCTAGTGGACACATTTTTAGGATTCCCAAATTTTGGGTACCCAAAGGGTAAAATGGGACCCTATTACTAAGACTTAACTGTCCATCCATCTGTCATCAGGCTGTATGTGCTGTATCTCATGAACCAGGACAATTAGACAGTTGAACTTTTCACAGATCATGTATTTCTACTGCTGCTATAAGAACAAATATTAAAAACCAAAATAAAATCATATTTAAAGGGGCTCCCTTGCAACAGACATGATTTTTGCCGTTTTTGCCTGTCATCAGGCTGTATCTCATGAACCATGATAGGTAAACAGTTGAAATTTTCACAAATGATGTATTTCTATTGCTGCTATCCTATCCCCCCCCAAAAAAACAACAAATACTAAAAACCAGAATAAAATAAAAAGTAACTGTTGCTACTCTTAGCCTGCTACTTTTTAAAATGATATCAACACAAGTAAAAGTGTTGCCCAGAAAATTTGATAAATAAATTCCAGATTAAAATGAATTTAACAATAAGTAAATTTCAGAGGAAACAAAGGAACAGATTGAAGGACTAGAACAGAAACTGAAACAATTGGAGAAAGAGAAACAACAGTTATTCATGCAGTTGAAGAAGGTGCTCAATGAAGATGAGATCAGGAAGAGACAGCAGCAGAAGGAATCCAAGTGAGTATGGAATCAATTTCTACTTTATTAAACTTTACACTAATAGGGCAATGTATTAATGGCTAACTTAATGCCAAATGATTATATACATCCATCCATTTCCATAGATGGTACCAAAATATTGTATTGTCATCCAAGTTACGCAGGTATGCTAGATTTCAACTCAATTGGACATCAGGAACTGGTTCAAATCTGGCCCGCAAGATTCTACCTAAACAAGTAACATACTGCCAGTTAAATAAAAGCTTATACAAAATTTTCCTTAAATATGCGTAATAATTTAAAAAAATATACTGAAATACATACATGACATAATATGCTAAAGAAAAATTGATCGAGGTATCCTACTCACAACACTAGAACCAAACCAGTATCTTCTGCACTTGCAATGCATCTTAATCTTCTCACTGTGCTACATATATACAGTATCAATACAATATCACAATGTTTTCTCTAATAACTAGTGTCTACGCTAATTCATGGGATAAGGTTGTGAAGCAGACCCTAAGCCGGGACAAACACTAGGAGGAACAATGTTTTCTCTAAATGTAAACCTTTGTTCTAACACATTTTATTGGACCAACAGTGAAAATCAACCAATGAAGATGCCAATGGGCAACATACAGATTCCAATGTTCCCCATGTCAACGTCTACGGGGCAAGGCGAACAAATACAGTCCCAGGGCAGGCCACCACCTCTCAGCTCTCATATGCTTAACAAGGTACCTTTATGAATTTGTTTTATAAATATATTTATACTAGCTTCAGCCAGTGAATTTGTCTGCGTAGAATTAGTATCTTCCATGGTAAATTCCCCCCTTTCATTTCACCTATCCTATTTCCTTCCCCGAAACTCAAACTATATTCATATTGATCAGCAGTTTATGTTTTAACAGTTACGATCGCATTTTTAATATAAGTAAGAATAATGTATGTATGCATAGATAGTATTTTTACGTAACTGCCAAAGGAGGATTACGTTTTTCGAGTATATATTCCTATTTTTAAGGCACGCCATACAGCCTTCATCGTTTGACGCGTTATGACGCTCGATTCGATCGGTCGATTGCTTGCGAAGTTAAGCCACTATCGGGAATTTTTAAATTTGTTTGCCAAAAAACAGAGGTCTTTTGTAAATTAAGGATCTATTAGTATCACCTGTTATCTGTGTTATACAAATAAATATTCCATTAATTATTAATTTTAACTCAATTTGTTGTATGTAAACCGCTTTTTACGGATTCGGTTGGTAAAATACGAATATTTTTAGCAAACAGGTCTAGAATCTCGAATCAAACTGGATTCTCTAATTTACAATGTGTGGGTATACGGGTATGAATATTTTAATGACTGTTAAGAACTCTTTTATGTCAGCTTGACCAGTTTTGTTATCGTTTCGCGCCGGTGACTCCGATCACTGGTAATATCGTTTTCTAAGTTTGTAACCTTTAATTTAACATTTCCAACAGCAGACTATAGTCCGCGGGCCCATCCAGGCCGGAGCGAAGCGAGCCCGCAGCCCGTCCCCCACGTACGCGCTCTACTCGCAGCGGCAACTCCACCAGCCTCCCATGAAACACCAGCAGGTCTACTCCGATCACAGTAAGTATTGTTGTTCAGTCAATTGTGAACCTTATGGTAACGAAATAAGATGTAGCAGATGTTGTTTTTTAACTTGGTTATTTGTATATTCGTCGATTGATATATTATGTGCATATTGTACAGTCGACTACAAAGAGATGTATCTACTTTTTCACCTGATTGCATTGTAATAAGGTCCAAAAGGCAGACAGCTGAAGTTGTTTTGCAGTATTTGCTATGAACCTCGTTCATGTCAATGCAGTGTTAATTAAGAGAATATCATACAAGCATAAAAAAGGAATAAAAAACAGTAGTGTTAATTTATAACAGTACAGTTGCCATCAGATATATCGGAGCGGCCAAGGTGGTCACAAATATCTGATCATGCACTTTATCGCCTTGACAATCGAGGCGTTGTTCACATATTGGTGACTACCTTGGCCGCTCCGATATATCTGCTGGCAACTGTACCTTTTTTATGAAGATTAACACTAAGTTGATTATTTGTGACATGAAAAGGTGCCATTTGGCAGAAGGCGCTTGACGTATTCTGCACAGATTCAATATCAATTAATAAATAATAATTGCAATAAAAGCGTAAGCACCAGCCGCCAAATGATTCCTTTTGATGTAGACTGTCACATTTTATTATATTTAAAGGATATATAAGTCCATGTTTCATTTTAAGAAATACATGTTAGTTTCATAATGTAATTATACAATGTTACTAGCTCGGACACCACCTTTGATATCGATAAGTCGGTTTATTGTACCTCTGCATATAAAAACAATAATTGACGACAATATTCGTGTGATAATCTTTTCCAGAAGTAGAAGACGGTCGTATGGGCCGGCAAATGCGCGCCGTACTATGGAACAGTGAGTCATTACGTAGTCGCCACGCTTGCTCCGTTACATTTTTTTTTCCTTCCACATTTCATTCTTTCCCATTTCGTTTAAACTATACCATGGTAACTGGTTATGGCGTCTTCATTATTTTGGCATCGTCTCTTCCATTCATTATGTCTAATTTTGTTCTATTTTTTTTTCGAAACTATAATTCCAGAGAGTATGCACTATGATTCCTATTTCACTGAAACCTTTGGGTTGTCGGATCTGCCTAATAACTTTAATTCTAGGAACACACGTGACGGTTGTGTTTGCCCAAATATGGCTATTTTGCTTCTAATGAAAGAAGTACAATACGAATATTTGGAAAATTCCACCAATTCAGTTTCTCAGTTTCATAATCGTGCAACCAAAAGCATGTCTCATCAGTTACGATCCTCCAAATCTGCCTCCACTTTAAAACTGTATGAAACTATAGTCAACTATTTTTTTAACCTTTTTTTTCTTTTTATATGTTGTGATGTGTTCGTCCTAGTCATGCTGTTCATGCTTAGTCATGTGAATGTCATAGAGTAGTAATTTCTTCCTTTTCATATGAACCAATATAAATACTAAAATACCTTGCGCTTCATCTGACAAAAATAACAGACTAACCTTTCAAGTCAATTGAAAGTCGCAGTTAACAACTCTGCTTCGATTTTTCACTATTTAATTTGATTGATAACAACTTTGCTGAACAAAATCAATCTCATTTCAACCCAATGAAGGGGATAAAGAGATTTTAAGTACAGTTCCACTAGTGTGTCTCTTACATACGCTACTTTTTAAGGGTTTTTTCACCCTTTGACCGCCAAAGACTTAAAATCGCGCGCTCGGAAAGTCGTGCCCTTAGCGCCAGTGCGTGATATCACGTCCAAAATATATACTAGAGAGCTCACGCGCTCTGGCGTCAGAGGCACGATTTTTCTGTCCGATACTTGGCGGTCAAAAGGTTAAAGGAAGTTGATTTCCAGTGAAATCATGAACTACAGATGTCTATAAAATGGCATTGTGAAAATAAAAGACAGCTAGCAATTTTTAAGGAAATTAAAAGTAGTAGTAGTGACACACTAGCAATGACCTTAGATTTTTTATTTATTAACTTATTGTTAATAGTACGAAATTGTAAAAAAGTTCGAAAATAAACACTCAAAAATTGAAATTGTTCTAAAGTAATTACGTAATTCTAAATGAAAGTTCAAACTTCACAGTTATAATCCAAACTAAAGTCAACGTCCTAGGTAACAGTTTACAACCGTTCTACCATTCCAGAACCGTCCCAGTACGGAGGCAACTCCGGGTCAGTGACGTCCGGCGCGTACTACGCGATGCCGTCGTCCGGCGTGGTGGTGGGCGAGCGGCCGCCGCCGCTGCTGTACGCGCACCACGCGCACACGCCGCACACGCCGCACACGCCGCACACGCCGCACACGCACCACGCAGGGCTGATGTACGCCGCGCCGCAGCCCCAGCTGTATCTCGACATGCTGAAGAACAGGGAAGGCCAGCAGCATCCGGAGCCTAAGAAGGAACCGCAGGTAACTGCATTTCCAACAGCAAATGCCTGAACTACTGTAAAAAAATACTCGAATTACTAGGTGTGCCTCTAATAATAAATAACAGATTTTTCGGCCCAGTCGTCTTGCCTTGGTGCACAAATGACATATTTATTAACTGACTTCAAAAAAGGAGGAGGTTCTCAATTCGACAGTTTTTTTTAAGAATAAGAATAGAATAAGATTATTTATTTCAGACCAGGTCCATATACATTTTAATTATAATAACATTAATTAAGATTTATATTAAATTTTATAATAAATTACAGTAATTACATTTGTTAGTAAGCAACAAGAAATACATTATTAGCCTTACAACTAGGGTTAGTAGGTATACACATACAGGCAAAAACAGCATCCTATTTCTACATACAATATATATTAGGCTTGCCTGTCAGTACATGTATCATATGGCAATAATTCATGTACCGACAGTCAAACCTTGACGCAAATGCCCTCAGGATAATGTTAGAGCTGTCCCGCACCCTTCGTGCAAGGGATGTGCACCGCTTCCGCATCGTGGTGTAAAAACAGTCTACTCTAGCTTCAGCAAACATCCCCGATGCGCTGCAGTAGCGCGGCAGCCCCATCATCATCCTGAAGGCATTGTTGTATTGTACGCGGAGGGCGTTGTACTGTTTCTGCGTGTAAGAGATCCACAGGCTGCTCGTGTAGAAAGTTGTACAATAGGCTCTAAATAGAGTTACCTTAACTTCAGCAGAACAACGAGCAAACCTGCGGGCTACCATGTTTGCCCTAACAGACAAGGCCCTCCGCTCTCGCTCAATATCGGCATCATCTTTCAAGTCTGAGGTTACCACATGGCCGAGGTACTTAAAAGATTCTACCCTATTCAAAGGAGTACCATACAAGCGAATAGGCGGCACAGGTGGCAGATCTTTACCTTTGACTTGAAAGACCATGCATTCGCTCTTTTTTATGTTGTATATTAGGCCGTGACTGCTAGCAAATTGCTCACAGATGCCAAGCAATCGTCTAAGGCCACAAGGAGAGGCACTCAACAGCACCATGTCGTCAGCGTAGCTTAAGTTGTTGAGACATACGTCATCAATGTGGCAGCCGACATGAGTGCTGCTGAGCTCCTCTATTAATGCATTCACATACAGGTTGAAGAGCTTGGGTGAGGAGACACCCCCCTGTCTCACCCCGCACTCCAACCTGTATGGATCCGAATATGCATTTGACCATCTCACAACGTTATTTTTATCAATATTTTTGAAATAAAACAACTTTGAACAGATTATATCGCGTATACTGAATTTAAATTACATCGACGTTTCGAACACTTTACAGCGTTCGTGGTCACGGGTTGAATGAGGAAAACATATTGACCCCCATCTAAAATTACAATTTACAAAAAACTACCCACATGCATATCATTAAATACAAACAATAAAGGTGAGTGTACATGCCAGAAGGGCCAATAAATGAAAAACAAATGATGATGATGATGGGGGATGTAATTTAAATTCAGTATACGCGAATCGCGGCAACCGTAGACAATATTATCATTATTTTTTTTTTATTATTTTTTTTTTGTATGTATGTTACTCGATATCCGTGAATCGTGAACCGATTTTCAAAAAAAAATTTTTATCGAACGGATAACCCCGAGATAGTCCCATTATCACCAAGACGGGGTCTGATGATGGGATCCTGGAGAAATCGAGGGAACTCTTCAACTATTATAGGTGTGCCTATAGTGATTTCACTATTTTTTACAGCAACTCGGCCACTTCCTCTTTGAATAGCGGATCCTAAGTGAAGTCGGTTCTTTTTTTGTTTAAAATTATTATTGTCTATGAAAACTTGTGAAAAACTGTTTAAGACCTAGTATGTATTAAGAACTATGGTTTACCGATGTGCTAGTGCTGCACTCTGGCGGCAGAACATTGCAGCAATATCCCCTATTGACTTATTAATTGGTGTTATCAGGGCCAGCAAGTGGTGATCGGGCTGAGCGAGGCGGTGCACCCGTCCGTGAGCACGGCCGTGGTGTACGCGTCCGCGGGCCGCCACCTGCTCCACCAGACCGGCCACATGCAAGTGCAGGTCAGTATCCTCACCTCCCACCTTCCCACAACAAACAAGGTTAAGGATCCTTGAAGGGAGGAGTTGGATTTGTTCAGTAATCCTTACGTTTTAGTCACGCCTACTACCCAAATTATTTTTAAGCGTCACGATCGTATAATTAGGCATAACGTAAGTATACAGAAACGGTTAGGTAAGGGATTGCAATTGCAATACGACGGAAACTTTCTTTGATTGTGAAGAAACACCATATTTGGATTTTAGCCGGTGCTCTTTGATTGACGGTTTCTGAAAATCCACGGCGGCACTGTGACGAGAGGTTATTTGACAGCAACTGTTAAAATCCACCAATCAAAAATATGTGATTAAACATGATTGGTGGATTATGACAGATGGACCCAGTGAAAGAATCGATTCAGGAAACCCTCATTATAACCGACTTAGCACTGAGATTATGGCAGAGTTTATAGGTAATCTACGTGAGTTGTATTGCAACCCCAAATGACCCCTAAATAAAACTTAACAACAAATTAAGCACATGCTTACACACAATAAAATTCCACAGACATCGAAGCCGGGCAGCATCACGCAGGGCTACCCGGTGCAGTCCAGCGCGTCCGTGCAGAACGCCACCATGTACCCGAGCCGCCACCGCTACTAGCTAGTGCTGCTGCAGCGGCAGCCGGCCCGGCCGCCCTAGCAGACACACCCTGGGCAGAACTATACACCAGCACCTGACGTTGCCAACACGCAGGGCTATACCCGGTGCAGTCCAGCGCGTCCGTGCAGAACGCCACCATGTACCCGAGCCGCCACCGCTACTAGCTAGTGCTGCTGCAGCGGCAGCCGGCCCGGCCGCCCTAGCAGACACACCCTGGGCAGAACTATACACCAGCACCTGACGTTGCCAACACGCAGGGCTATACCCGGTGCAGTCCAGTGCGTCCGTGCAGAACGCCACCATGTACCCGAGCCGCCACCGCTACTAGCTAGTGCTGCTGCAGCGGCAGCCGGCCCGGCCGCCCTAGCAGACACACCCTGGGCAGAACTATACACCAGCACCTGACGTTGCCAACACGCAGGGCTATACCCGGTGCAGTCCAGCGCGTCCGTGCAGAACGCCACCATGTACCCGAGCCGCCACCGCTACTAGCTAGTGCTGCTGCAGCGGCAGCCGGCCCGGCCGCCCTAGCAGACACACCCTGGGCAGAACTATACACCAGCACCTGACGTTGCCAACACGCAGGGCTATACCCGGTGCAGTCCAGTGCGTCCGTGCAGAACGCCACCATGTACCCGAGCCGCCACCGCTACTAGCTAGTGCTGCTGCAGCGGCAGCCGGCCCGGCCGCCCTAGCAGACACACCCTGGGCAGAACTATACACCAGCACCTGACGTTGCCAACACGCAGGGCTATACCCGGTGCAGTCCAGCGCGTCCGTGCAGAACGCCACCATGTACCCGAGCCGCCACCGCTACTAGCTAGTGCTGCTGCAGCGGCAGCCGGCCCGGCCGCCCTAGCAGACACACCCTGGGCAGAACTATACACCAGCACCTGACGTTGCCAACACGCAGGGCTATACCCGGTGCAGTCCAGTGCGTCCGTGCAGAACGCCACCATGTACCCGAGCCGCCACCGCTACTAGCTAGTGCTGCTGCAGCGGCAGCCGGCCCGGCCGCCCTAGCAGACACACCCCGGGCAGAACTATACACCAGCACCTGACGTTGCCAACACGCAGGGCTATACCCGGTGCAGTCCAGCGCGTCCGTGCAGAACGCCACCATGTACCCGAGCCGCCACCGCTACTAGCTAGTGCTGCTGCAGCGGCAGCCGGCCCGGCCGCCCTAGCAGACACACCCTGGGCAGAACTATACACCAGCACCTGACGTTGCCAACACGCAGGGCTACCCGGTGCAGTCCAGCGCGTCCGTGCAGAACGCCACCATGTACCCGAGCCGCCACCGCTACTAGCTAGTGCTGCTGCAGCGGCAGCCGGCCCGGCCGCCCTAGCAGACACACCCTGGGCAGAACTATACACCAGCACCTGACGTTGCCAACACGCAGGGCTACCCGGTGCAGTCCAGCGCGTCCGTGCAGAACGCCACCATGTACCCGAGCCGCCACCGCTACTAGCTAGTGCTGCTGCAGCGGCAGCAGGCCCGGCCGCCCTAGCAGACACACCCTGGGCAGAACTATACACCAGCACCTGACGTTGCCAACACGCAGGGCTACCCGGTGCAGTCCAGCGCGTCCGTGCAGAACGCCACCATGTACCCGAGCCGCCACCGCTACTAGCTAGTGCTGCTGCAGCGGCAGCCGGCCCGGCCGCCCTAGCAGACACACCCTGGGCAGAACTATACACCAGCACCTGACGTTGCCAACACGCAGGGCTACCCGGTGCAGTCCAGCGCGTCCGTGCAGAACGCCACCATGTACCCGAGCCGCCACCGCTACTAGCTAGTGCTGCTGCAGCGGCAGCCGGCCCGGCCGCCCTAGCAGACACACCCTGGGCAGAACTATACACCAGCACCTGACGTTGCCAACACGCAGGGCTACCCGGTGCAGTCCAGCGCGTCCGTGCAGAACGCCACCATGTACCCGAGGCGCCACCGCTACTAGCTAGTGCTGCTGCAGCGGCAGCAGGCCCGTCCGTCCTAGCAGACACACAACTGGGCAGATCTATATACACACACCAACACCGTGCTCGTTCTGCATGGGCTTTTCAATGGCAAAATGTGGAACTGCCATATAACAGACCAAGAAAGGTCTTTCATTCCATTGTAAGAGGAAAAAATGAAGGGCGGCAGCAGGATAAACGTCATATTTTCATATAAATTTGACTTTTATGCTGACTCGTACATATTGCTATTGGAAACTCGGTGAAGGGTTGATGATCGGTCTTTAATTCTGGGTGAATATTCGGCCTATCCTAACTGTATCTAGCGCTAAAAGTCTTGCATATTTGACGTCTTAATCAGTGCAGTAGTCCCGTTTCGGTACCAACATGGGTACGTGCCGTGCTAACCAGAAAAACGAAATGAACAGAACATTACAAGTGCTCATAGACATTTTAAGAGAAAATGCAATACATACACATAGTTACATAGTATAGATTCTGTATAAAATGCTATTTATCTGTGATTCTACCCTTAACGATGCAGTTGCATCGCGAAGCGACTTGCTCAATACACTCAGAAAGAAGTAAAAAAAAAGTCTAAATAGAAGGGCGCCTCGCACTGCAAATGCGTCAGTTAAGAGAATTTACTTCACTTAAAAAGGTATTTGACTATTTACTAATAATGTGTAGCTAACGTAAAACCGGTATTAGACATTGCAACCTGCAGGGCCCAATCTGTTGTGTACCCTGCCTCTCCCTGCCCCTCCTTCAGCTCCCTACGGGACCTACATTTAATTACACCTACCAACCCGTCAGATTGGGCCCTGCAGGTTGCAATGTCTAATAGCCGTTTAAACCTTACGTTTTTTTATAATGGGGTTGGCAACTGTCAATGGTTTGGCCAGATGGCGCCAGCATAGCTTGTATCTGTCACTAGTATTGTTGACATTGTTATATGGGATTTGGCTTAAAGGCTAGCCCATCGGGGGGAAATTCCAAAAAAAAAAACAAGAATTTGACACTATTGGTAGGACTGACAGGTACAAGCTATGCTGGCGCCATCTGTAAAGACTTTCAACCGGCCAACCCCATTACTTGCCAATTCGAACTTCATTACACTATTATTAAAGTAACCAATTCCTTAGCTGCAATGTTAATAGTATGAAGGTACACTATCTACAAATAATTACTATATCTTAGAGTATTGCTGGATAAGTTCTAAATATGTGTACTTTTAGTCAAATACCTACTAAGAGAAATTTAATATTTTTATCAAATCGACCAAGATTGACAGCTAGCGCCAACCTTACCGTGCATTGAATGGAAACAAAGGCGACTTAATTTGTTTTCATAGTACTGTCAGCAGCAGAAGTAGCTAAGGGGGTAGGGGGTTCAGAATGACCTACACACGCTTTTATTCTCCTAACAATAAAGCCGTGTCCAGCTCATTTTGAACACCCTACCCGCTTAGTTACTTTTGCTGCTGACTGTACAGCGTTTTTTCAGGGCCTGTTTAGTGTTTACACATTCAGTAGTAGTGCAAGGTCATGCTGCACTAAGAAAATATAATGCGCAATTTTATTTTTATTTTATTTATTCATTCATTATTCAATATTTAGTAATTAAGGACCTGTACTATGTTGCATATTGCATCGCGTTTTTTGGAGCGTTAACTGTCAATTGGTCGCTGTATATTTACTAATGGGCTTGTACAGTCGACATCAAATATATCGGAGCGGACAGGGTCCTCAAAAATATCTGAACATGTACTTTACCGCCTTGACATTCTTGACAATAGAGGCGTTCTGATATTTGTGACCAACTTGACCGCTCCGATACATCTGATGGCGACTGTAATACAATTGTATAATCATTAAACTGGCACTGTATTAGATGCTCTTCACAAACATGTAAAATATCAATAGATAAAATCTTCTGCTTGTGGTGGTATACATATAAACTTAAAACACTCGACTTGTTTTTTCATTACTTCTTTAAAAAGTTTAAATCTAACTTTGCCTTTGCGGCTTACCTAGGTAAGCCCCAAAGGGCTTTATCTGGGTTTACCATATCCTTTGTGAGAGACGATGTGAGACACCCACTGACTTAGGAATCAGATTTCTATGGAGACACCCTTCATGCCGTAGTCGGTAAGAGATTGCAACGACCGATCCGTTTTATGTTTAGTTAACGAATTGGACGCTAGATGGTACTGTTCCGTGTATCATAAATTCTGCATCGCGCTATTAAGATTTTTCTTGGGACAGTGACCTCACTCATGCAGATTATGTTTAGTTAACCAATTACCCACTAGATGGCGCTGTTCCGAGTTCCGAGCTATCGTAAATCATGACATATCAGCCATAGACGACACGGAAATAATAATATCAAGATTGAACGGGATGGTCTTATTACACTTTCCATAGATATGACAGAGAAGGCGCTATTATCGTTGGTCCTTATCATAGACTCACCCTTGTGATTATTGCTTACTTCCAAAAGGCCCTAAGTACAATAGACTAAACATTTCGTATCCTATCCAGCCAGGATCATAATCTTGCATGGGACCAAAAAAATTTCCGGCTAGAAAAGCCACAAACCGAGGAAAGCTTTCCCTATAGGTACATTTTGTATGAAAAAGAACACTTTGATTTTTCACATGCTATTTTTTTATGTCAATCGATCCCATTCCTGTTCAGTATCAATAGTTTCTATGGGGTCAATTTAGGGTAATGTACCAAACAGCCACAAATTGAAGAAACTTTTCCATGCAAACCTTTCCTCGATTTGTGGCTTCTCTAGCCGGAAATTTTGCACTCTTAGGGTCACCACATACCTAGCGGTTTTCCTCGCGGAATTACCGGAAGTAGCTGAAATTCATAGACAAAATGCTTAATTTGTCTATGGTAGCGGAAATTTGTCTATGGCTTCCATACAAAAAATCTGCTACCATAGACAAATTTCCGCTACTTCCGGTAATTCCGCGAGGAAAACCGCTAGGTGTGTGGCGACCCTTATTTGGATTAAATCTTAAGTTTCAAATTACCGATATGTAAGTCACATAAATAGCAGAGAAGTCATAGTGAAAAAAAATCACCCGTACCTTTCAATCTGCTCTATAGGGTAAAATTACGTACGCAGCTAAAGCCCGACCAGAAATATATGACCATTGTCAAGAGGGCGCTTTTTTCTCATGTATATGGTGACAGTTCAGTTTAGTATGAAAAATTGAGTTCCAATGAAATTCCGCAACATGGCGCATGGTCTTCTATTTCTGGTCAGGCGTAACTAGGGTTGCCATACGTCAGGATTTGTCCGGACATGTCAGGATTTTTGACCCTTTGTCAGGATTGCGGCCGGACTTGGCAAGTGTCAGGATTTTTAGAAATTACCTCATTATACCTACGCTTATTACAAAATTTAAGTACATACAAAGTGTAAGTAAGTACCTTTTCAATTTTCAACAAATCAATAATGAATTTGACAATATTTTTTATTAAAATCTTTATTAAATATGTACGTATTATAACTTCAAACAGTTAGTTTAGCAAAATACGTATTAAGCATTTTTTGGAAGGCTTAAAGCTGAAAGTTAAATAAGTCGCTCTACAACTTAATGACAACTGTTGAATGTCTTCAACAAACTCATTAATTAACTGCTCTTATGACAAATATAAAAATATTGGGTATATCAAAAACTATAACGTTTCTAAATGTAAAAAAATGAGGGAAAAAACGCGAATACTTTTTGACCAGTAAACTCTGAGTCATGTTATTTATAATTATGAGCTCAAGCTTTAAGAGGGTATGGGTACTGCGTATAAATGTCATGTGAGGGCACAGCTCAGCTAATGTGAACTCGATCAAATATGGAGCAGAGCCCGACTGGGGAAGTACCTCCACATTACAGAAAAATAGCACTAGACCTTACTCATAGTGTTGTGTTCTCTGGCGACCTAACAGAGCTCTGAAAGGATGCAGTTTGTTGACGACAGGGGCTATATTTTCTCTTTAGCCGTCAACACAGTGAATGCTCTTTTCTAAGGAGTCGGGTCGGAAACACACATGAGGCACCTGGAGCTGCAAGTGTCCATATGTTACGGTAGCTACTTACCATCAAGCAGGCCGTTTGCCACCGGCGTAGTGTTTAGAAAGAGTACGCTAAATCGCTGTTATTAGAAATGTCAGGACTTTTGGGGTGATGTCCGGATTTTTATCAGGACATTCCATTTTTCCATATGGCAACCCTAGGCGTAACACACACTAATACTAATCTACATGGCTCTTACGCCGTTTTGTGATGAAAGACTGGTTTCTTAATGACAATTTTATAGTCAAAAGCTGAGTTCGGTTAACAATTATTGAAAAAATATTTCTATATGATTGATAAGTCATAAGAATAAATATTTTCGCTAATAAAATATTGATCAGTTGTTACATATATTTTGTAAAGTGACGACACTAAATGTAATGTTTCATAACTACAAAACTATTTAATTAACCATTGGCAAAAGAGACCTAAAATCTATATTTTATTTAAATAATATATGCAGAATTTCAGAGTGAAATAGAATTGAAGTAACATCGGATGGACATTAAAAAATTACTATGCTTTCGCTTTTGCCATTTTTATATCAGTAAAATAGAAACAAGTTCTTATAACATTTAATTTACTAAAATGTTATCTCTTTTGTTTATTGCATCAAACATTATTCAAACGTGCAAACACAGTCTTGGGCCTGGACGGCCCAGAGCATCTAGTTGTGTTTAGTTCTCAAATTTACCGCTAGATGTCGCTGTACTATCCGGCTCGAATCCTACTTCGCGGTGTTAAGATTTTCCCTGCGTTAGTTACGTCCCTTGCCCAACATTTTGAAATCATACTTACCTGGCATAGGGGACACCGTGATCAAGAAGGCGGTTCCCCCAGGGCGAGACTCTTCCATTGCACTGCGGTTGGGTTGACCCTTGCGATTATCCCTAATGCGGATAACTCGGATGCGTAATTTTTGGTAGTGGGGACTGCGTACGCGCTGTCCCCCCCGTTGATTAATAAAATCTACACTAGAGAACGTATGCATATCGTTAGCATAAAATGTACATTTGAATAAGCCTATCGACCGTGCAGTGGCGCTTTCGTTCGGGGGAATGTATTTTCTAATAAATGAATCAATTTTGTATAATCCCTCAGTGTTAGTTGTATGTAGTCCATTGTGCGTATTTTATTTGCTTCATTACCTAAACGGCAAAAAATGGTGGCCACTGGCCACTTATTCCGTTCAGGTGATGAGGGTTGCGGATTAGTAGAACTACAATTTAACATGATGGATGGATACAAAAATTGATTAGTTAATTAACTAGGAAACACAATCCGCCTAATGAGGGCGTCATTGGACGGTCGACGCGGTCCTAATAATCTAACTAAACGTGTATAATAACAATTTGAGAATAATAGTAGTTTATGCCACACCTAGCTGGCCATAAAGTGGCTTTTGCCGCACGCTGCCCATACGGAAAAAGACGCTTTCTGGCCAAGTGTACACATAAAATGATGTACACAACAGAAAGGTAATAAAGGAAGCCCTCGATCGCATATTTACGTCCCTCGCTTGCAGCTCGGGCCGCAAACTTCTGCGATCTCGCCCTTTCTTTGTTTTACCACCCTAGTTGTGTAATGTACTATTTCGTGGCATGTCACATCATTAGTTGCTAAATTGGTTAATTCAATCATTCGACATGCACCGTTCACGCCAAATATTCACCTGCAAAAAGAATATAATATAGGCCGAAGTCGTTTTAGACCTCATTTTGAACAATGAATTAGTATAGTTAATGTTACTTAATCGCGTTAATATGGCTATCTACTTATTCATAAAGAAGCCGTGCAGAGGCTCCAATTGATAGTTTATTTTTTATTAGCTTTGATTATCCATAAACCGACTCCAAAAGTAGCGAAAAATCAAAAAATGGCGTTCCGTTTGAACACGTCGCATTGCGATTTTGTCTTCGACAGTAATTCGATCGTTTTGTTATTTTGGAAGCCAGATAACTGGACTAGTGCATCGGAGCATATTCATATTTTTCCTCATAAAGATCACAAAGAAATTCAATCGTAAACTTAAAATTTTCAAAAATTCCCATACATGCGCCATATTGTCAAATTGTCTTTGTGACTCAGATTATACATATTAATCTATGAGATGCCCGCTGGGGCTCCTTGGAAGCAGACGTATGTTCGATTTTTAGCCGTGACATTTCATTTTGACAATTATTCTGACAGAAAATCGTATACGTACACGAAAGAGGATACCAGTAGCTAGATTGTATTCAACATAAATAGGGAAAACTAATAAAAGCCATGAGTCACTTTAAATTACATTTTTTCATATTTACACGTCGTAATACTAGAAACATACAACTAATGATTGAATAAAAGATACTTTTCTACAGAATCCTCATAATAAATTGCTTAAAAACCTGTTCAAAATTAAAAGAGTTTTTGGATTGATCTTTAATTAGTGGACTTTATTTTTATTACATTGGTCATAATATTACGACATTTTAACATGACTTTTAACGTCAAAATACTTGAATGACAATTTTATTTTAATTGCAATCTTTATTTACTTAATATTAAAAGACTTGATTCTTGAACAGGGGCGCGCAAGGCGCCTCGTAAAAGCCAGTGTGGTACTGCGGAACTGTGTGCTACCCCGGGTCTACGGGTTGCCACGCCGAATAAGGCGCTATACGTGCCGCGCCTGCATTTTTCCGCCACGGCAGCAGATTAAGATTTGAAGAAGACCGGCTACGAGTTGAGGGTGTTCCAGCTACGATCGCGCCATTACGTGCACTTCAGCTCGTTTGTGGTGCGCGTGCCGCGGCCGCTGCTGGAGACTATCGAGAGCGCGGGCTTTTGGCCGAAGGGAGTAGTGTTTCGGCGGTTCCGAGGGACGCTGCCAAATATTACACCGGAGCAGGTGGCACAACAGAAAACCATCGTACCAACCAAAATAATAGTTTTAGTTTTATGATGTAAGTCATATGTATGCTAGTCTTTAAGGTATTTATCTATGGGTGACTAGTTGCATGAAAATACATGTTTTTTTCATTTTTAACCGACTTCAATTCCATTGAGGAAGGAGGTTCTGCATTCGGTTTGGTGTTTTTTTTATGTATGTTCACCGATTACTCCGAGACCCGTGGTCCGATTTGAGTAATTCTTTTTTTGTTTGAAAGGATCTACATCCAAAGTGGTCCCATATTAATATGGTGCTGTTCTGATAATGGGATCCAGGAGGAATTGAGGGAACTCCTCAATTTTGAAAGGCACATGTATGGTGATTTGGGTGTTTTCTTAAGCAATTCAAGCATTTTTTCACGAAAACCACCATTTCGATGCAGTGGACCTGATGATGATGATTGTTTTGATGATAATGATGAAGTTTTTTTTATGCAGGATGTTCAACGATTACTCCGAGACCCGTGGTCCAATTTGAATAATTATTTTTTTGTTTGAAAGAAACTACCTCGAACATAGTCCGACATTTATCTGGTGCTGTTCTGATGATGGGATTCATGAGCAATTGAGGGAACTCCTCAATTTTTAAAGGCACGTGTTTAGTTATTTGAGTGTTTTCTTAAGCTACTCAAGCATTTTCTCACGAAAACCACCAATTTGATGGAGTGGAGTTGATGATGATGATTGTTTTGATTTTTGATGATAATGATGAAGATTTTTTAAATAAAGAAGAAGAAAGAAAGAAGAAGAAAGAAACATTTATTCATGACAAACATATAGAAAGGAAACAAACAGAAAAATACACACACTTTGTCACGAAATGGTTGCAACTCAGCGTTAATGCTGGCAAGGCCAGCGCTGGTCTTCCGTTGCAACCATTTTGACGATACGGCATAAAGACGAAAATGGAAATGTAGGATGTTCAGCGATTACTCCGAGACCCGTGATCCAATTTGAATAATTCTTCTTTTGTTTGAAAGGAACTACCTCGAAGATGGTCCCACATTTACCTGGTGCTGTTCTGATGATGGATCCATGAGAAATTGAAGGAACTCCTCAATTTGTAAAGGCACGTGTATAGTGATTTGGATGTTTTCTTAAGCTACTCAAGCATTTTCTCACGAAAACTACCAATTTGATGAAGTGGACTTGATGATGACGATTGTTTTGATAATAATGATGAAGATTTTTTAAATGGAGGATGTTCAGCGATTGCTCCGAGACCCGTGGTCCGATTAGAATAATTCTTTTTTTGTTTGAAAGGGACTACCTCAAAGATGGTCCCACATTAATCTGGTCCTGTTCTGATGATGAAATCTATGAACAACTGAGGGAACTCCTCAATTTGTAAGGCACGTGTATGGTGATTTGGGTGTTTACTTAAGCTACTCAAACATTTTCTCACGAAAACCGCCAATTTGATGGAGTGGTCCTGATGATGATGATTGTTTTCGTGATAATGATGAAATTTTTTTATGTAGGATGTTCAGCGATTACTCCGGGACCCGTGGTCCAATTTGGACAATTCCTTATTTTTGTTTGATAGAAACTACCTCGAAGATGGTCCCGTCCCACATTATGATGTAGGATGTTCACCGATTACTCCGAGACCCGTGGTCCGATTTGAGTAATTCTTTTTTGTTTGAAAGGATCTACATCCAAGGTGGTTCCATATTAATATGGTGCTGTTCTGATGATGGGATCCATGAGGAATTGAGGGAACTCCTCAATTTTTAAAGGCACATGTATGGTGATTTGGGTGTTTTCTTAAGCTACTCAAGCATTTTCTCACGAAAACCACCAATTTGATGGAGTGGACCTGATGATGATGATTGTTTTGATTTTTGATGATAATGATGAAGATTGTTTAAATGTAGGATGTACAGCGATTGCTCCGAGACCCGTGGTCCGATTTGAATAATTCTTTTTTTGTTTGAAAGGAACTACCTCAAATATGGTCCCACATTAATCTGGTCCAGTTCTGATGATGGAATCTATGAGCAACTGAAAAACTCCTTAATTTTTAAAGGCACGTGTATGGTGATTTGGGTGTTTTCTTAAGCTACTCAAGCATTTTCTCACGAAAACCGCCAATGTGATGGAGTGGTCCTGATGATGATGATTGTTTTCGTGATAATGATGAATTTTTTTTTATGTAGGATGTTCAGCGATTACTCCGAGACCCGTGGTCCGATTTGGACAATTTCTTTTTTTTTTATAGGAACTACTTTGAAGATGGTCCCACATTAACCTGGTGCTGTTCTGATGATGGGATCCGTGAGGAATTGAGAGAACTCCTCAATTTTTAAAGGCACATGTATGTTGATTTGGGTGTTTTCTTAAAAAGCAACTCGAGCATTCCCTCTTGAAAACCACCAATTTGATAGAGAGTACCTAATGATGAAGTCCACATATGATACGTGGACCTTTCCTTACATAGAATTGGTGTATTATGAACTTTTTTATATATCTTTACCGATTATTCTGAGACTTTTTGTCCGATTTTGATAAATATATAACCACTAAAAATGGAAAAATAAAAACTTTTTACAACAAAAGATAAACCGACTTCAAAAAGGATAAAATGAATCATTATATTATTTATATGCGTTACCAACTGATATGTTTGAAGTCGGTGCCAAGCCACAAATCACAAAACCGGTCAAATTAGCTTCAAGTGTTGACATCACAAAACATCGGTACTAATAATGCAAAGGTGAATGCGATTTCATGTGTTACATTTTCATGTCTAAACTACTAATCCTATTTTGATGAAATGCGACAACGATATATATATTCTGATACACGTCTGCTTTGTCAATAATCAGAAAAAGGCGGCAAATAGAAAAAAACCACGAGCTTCGTTCGACATACGGATAGTTCCAACAATGTGTTAACAAACAAACATAGGACGCATGATTATACTTTCTGTACTTACTTGCCTAACAGTTAACGCATGGTCGAAATGAATGTATGTGTACGTGCGATTCATACCGTATTAGATTAGTTATATAGTAAAAATAACAATTCACTGAACACATCGCCTCGTTCGTATTAACTCTTCCAAATTTGGCTTGACACCGACTTCTAACATATCAGTTGGTAACGCATATAAATAATATAATGATTCATTTTATCCTTTTTGAAGTCGGTTTATCTTTTTTTTGTAAAAAGTTTTTATTTACTTGTACAAACGATATAAGCTCACTCTATCTGGTGCGACTTTTGTGGTCATGGTTTACCTCTTATCGAATTCCAAGTAGATTGTGTGTCGGAACCTATTATAATTTTGCTTTACATTTATCTATAGATTCGTTACATTAATGTACTCTGGTCAAATAAATTAATAATTGTATTACAAACAATGTTATTCACTGACTGATTTTTAATTCTCATCCACTTAGCATTTCGTCGTGATTTTTGTCATGGCTGAAGTATATACCTGGGCAATATAATCCCATGAATAGGCGTAGGCACTTACACGCAAGCCATTGTCGTCTGACCTTCCAACTCGGAGGGAAAAGTAGGCCTTATTGGAATTAGACATGGTTTCCTCACGATGTTTTCCTTCACCGAAAAACGACTGGTAAATATGAAATGATATTTCGAGATGTGATATATGTATGATTTTCATAACTGGTACGAGCCGGGGTTTGAATCCGAGACCTCCAGATTGATAATCGGATGTCTTACTGATAGGCCTATAGACGGAGAGCTAGCTACATCAGATATGACACAATAATGAGAGCAACTAAACCCCCCTAGCCTAGTCCGTTTGCTATACTATGCTTATTCATAGACCTGGACATCTGGCAGGTATAAAGTGGTGGAGGTCAAAGAATATAACTAATGACTCTGGCCGTTTTTACCTATTTTGGTAGTACTATTTTCCAATTGAAAGATTTTGCTAGTCTGTAATTCTAATCTCCACTCATTAAAAGCTGCGAGATGCCCGGATCGAGCAATAAGGATAGTACAGCAATCTAACTAGATTGGTTTTGTTACTTTTGTTGCTCTCTATATATCGTCATATCTGACGTGGCCAGCTCTTAGTCCACTAGAACCAAGACATAATATACCGTTCAAAAAGTCAGCCGAAATAATTAAGTGAAACTGAATTAAAACATTGTATTACTTCATCAATGTTCTGTGAATTTATACTGGACCTAACGGAGCATGTAGATAATTAACCATAATTTTAAAGTAAAATATACTAGGTACTTAAATGTGGTATCTACAAATATTAGAGCCACGGGTATGTGTTAAATTTATCTAATCCTACCGACCGACTTCCATATTTGTACTATTTAGTACTGTAAAAACATATATTCTTTTAAAATTCCTAAAGACTCTAACCCGCCGAAACTATGCCTAGTGTATGTAATCCACATAGATAATTTAAGTCCATTTTAGCAGCCGGTTTGGATTTAAGAATATTTAAAATTCTGTCTTAAGTTTTATTTTTAAGGACAATTTCGAAATTCTTACATTACTTTTAAAAATATTATACTAACAGAACAATATTAACTAAATTTTTTCAACAAAAAATAAGACCCTTCGGGCTAGTTTGGATTTTAAGACTGATTTTTAGAAATGGTTAGGTCATTCTGAAAACATCAATAGACGACAGAGGGAAAAATATTATAACGGCATAAATAGTATACTAATATAATAATATTTAAAATTAAAAGCCTACGTCCTAAAGATGTGTATTAATTTCCTTTGACATAAACATCTCTCGGACGTCAATTAGTTAATTTGTGTTTGGTCCTTATTCATGGCCACTTTGACAGTTGTGTTTGTTAGAAAAAGGCAAAATATAAATTAACTAATTGAGGCCTGAGAGACGTTTATATTCGACGCTGTACTAGAGGTCAAAACAAAAATTTTGATCCGCAGTTCTTTAAAAAAATTCCCTTAGGGGGCTGTTGATTCACATTTTTTTTGCATGGACTTTTTTTTTCTCAAACTTATTGTGTGTGGTACCATATGAAAGGGCTAATAGAGGCTGTTCTAAAAATATACCACATCATTGCATTTCAGCCATTTTTTTTAAATTAAAACAAAAATGTTTTTCAAAACATACCAAGTTCGGGCTCCTCCAGATACGATATGGCTGGTTTTTTTTTGGTACTTTATTTTCAAAATAGCTTTCTTGGGGTTAGATATGAGGATATCAAGTATCATTTGTGATATATTGTACCACAAAAAAACAGCCATGTCGTATCTGGAGGAGCTCAAACTTGGTATGTTTTGAAAATTAGTTTTGTTTTAATTAAAAAAAAATCTGAAATGTAAAGATGTGGTATATTTTTAGAACCGCCTCTATTAGCCCTTTCATATGATACCACACACGATAGGTTTTTTAAAAGATTTTTTTTCCCATACAAAAAAATATGAATCAGCACCCCCCTCCTAAGGGAATTTTTTCAAAGAACTGCGTGTCAAAAATTTGGTTGACCATCCATTTGCGTTTATTTTGTGTACAAGGGGCACTATTATGAATAAGAGGGTAAGTCGTGAAATTGATAAGGCGACAGCTCCTAACTAAAGCATAACACTTCAAGTAGGTAAATGAATTGTGATCGTCAAGGATAAAATAATGAAAAATTGTAGAGATAATTTTCATTTTGCACGAAATATAAAATTATAAACAGGGAAAAATATATAATGGATTTCTATACATGTATGAATCCATATACATTTATAAGTGTATATATAAAAAGTATTTTTAAAATGTTTTTTTTTTTACTTTAACTGATATATGAAAATAATATCAAGCTCAAAAATATGTATAGCACGGACTAGACCTTTTTGAAGGGGGCGCTCATGTACCTTATATCTTAGCAAGGGAGCTTGATCAGCTTAATTGACACGAGGGACAACCATGCAAAGTGGCGTGGCCTGATGTAACTGAAATGCAGATTCAAAGTTCTAAAACGCCTCCAGTATAGTAGGTAACCTATTTTGTCTTATCAAAGGGCGTTAAAGTGGCAGTGTTTCCATTTTAAAACCAGGTGAAATCCTTTTTACATTGTTACATCTGTCATTTATACTATTAGTCATACAAAATATTTTAAATATTTATGAATTAAATACTTATAGTTTGGCCAGGGACTTTCTTAATTCGGGCATAGACAATGAAAATAATACTGCCATACTTCTAACGGTAGAACGGTACTGCAGATTTAGTTTACCAGACTATACATTTTCTTTAAGACCGTTCCAGTGACCTTTATAAATTAAATTTTACAAATTAGAAATCTCTTCTGCCAGCAAATCATTTGCATGAAACAATCACCAAATTCAAGACCGTTTAAAGGATTTGTACTCCATAAAGCCACCATTATTTAACCTAAGTAGGTAAGTAACAATAGCAGCTGAAAAACGTATCTAAGCTTAATTCAAGAATTATGTCACCAAAAAAACGTAAGTAGAGTTTCATATTTTGTTTACAAATTTAAATGAAATATTCAAAACATTATGTTTGGGCCATTTTATCATAATTAAAAACAATGTATTTGTTGACTTTAATAGGCCTTTAACTATGTGTAGCAAAAAATTGGTACAGCCGCCATCTAATGTATTGGAGCGGCCAAGGTGATCCTGTGATCAGATATCTGTATATCTGAACAATGCTTCTATTGTCAAGGCGATAAGTGCATGAACAGATATTTTGAGTACCTTAGCCGCTCCGATATATTCGATGGCGACTGTATAGCAGGCTCAAAATTAATTTGGAGCTAGTTCGTGAGTTCAACTGGTCTTTAAATTCAAATTGGCCAAAATATTGGTTTTATATTTGATATGTTGGTTATTGAATGTGTTCCATAGGTACCTTGTGCCAGAGTTTGGAGCGATGGGATGGGATGGGATCAAAGACATGTTCTTATTGTGCAGTTAACTTGACGCTTATCTATTTGCGGTTATAAACAACGGTTAGTTTTTTTTATAGGCATTACGCCCGCCTATGTCTTCAGTAATATTATTATATTCGATTTATTATGGTCTAAATTTTACGGGATATGTTATATCAATGTAATAAAATACGTATGAGTCTGAAAGTGTGTTTGTGCCATTTATATACATTTTTGTAAGGGATTTAAAGTCATTTGCTATTTATTCATATGAAATCAATTATTTCTTAAAATGGTCTTAAAATTTAAGCACCTACCGGGTCTTAAAGTTGGCATTTACTTATGTAGGTTATGTAAAGTACACCATAGCATGTGCTAAACATTTGGAACGGTAGGCTGAAAGATAAATCAATGTAATTTTTGTATATTTTCAAATTGACTGAAAAGTTTTTTTTAATGAATACATTGTTTAAAATTCGGCTACCAGATGTTTGATAAGTCATGCAACCAAGCCAACACTTCAGTGTATAAATTTACGTGTTTTATTTATATGTAACGCAGCAACGCTTCTATCATAAAAGATATTAAGTGTCTTAAAAGTTGATTTCCCCACTTCTTGATCTCCAAGATATCCTCTACATCTACAAAACTACTCGTTAAGAATTTTGATTTTACAGTATGGTGGGCTACATTACTAAAACTAAAATCATACGAAAGTACGCGAAACATTTACTTAGTAAATAAAATTAATATAATTATTAATTGAATATGGGATAAAAGTTTGGATTTATTTGCATGAAAGTTTATAGAGATACCTACCGAAACAACTCTTAAAACGTTATTCAAACATTATTTCCGTTCATTTCTACCTAAGGTTGTTCGGCTAGTTAACTTTCCAAAACACGTATCTCGATAATGCATTGCCAAAGTCATTTAATCATTTTAAATCAAACATAATAGGTACGTCATGTGACGTAATCAGGATAGACAAGGAAAACAAGATATGATATGTTATTTCTCTGTCTTCTGACAAAGGAAAACATTACAGTTTAAATTTCTTAAGTGACACCTCCTTTGAGTTGTTTCCTTTGGTTAGTATATCGAACTAATAATGGCAACCTATAAAAAAAATTAACGGTCAATGACCTGGCTCCCAAAAGTGTGGTAGTGTGCGTGAAGTGTAGTTGTGTACGAATCAGGGTAATTTGACAGAATCTGAAAATTCTCCCACCTGTACCCGACCCTTAAATTAGATTTTCAGAAAATGTATGTTTAAGTATAATATGCGCCGGTGCACGAGCGAGATAGTGCTCTGCTTGTGTATAGCGCTGTCACGCTTGCCAACCGTCGCCGCATGCGGCTGCGGCGCCAGTGTGATAAATCGAAGATAGCAAGGACACAGGTCTACGCGGCTTCAACCAGTGATCGGCCGTATCCTCCGTAACGCCTCATTTGACGTTAACGTCAGCGTTTCTTGACTGCACTTTTCGAGCATTACACCGTTAACGCGGTGTTATTGAGTCAGTGGAAAAAAATTGAATATAATAGGAACGGACTTATATAACAAAATATAATATTAATCCATTAAAATTCTCAAAAAATTCAAAAGGAAAAATATAGAATACCTACTCGTACTTACACGGCATACGAACATTTTAAGGTAAAAGTAGCAATGTACAAGTTGCAAAACATTCTCATAAATTCAGTAGCATTCTTGGAAATTTCCGGAACTTACACAAGAATTTAAATAAAATTTCCAAATTATCAAATAATAGTTTTTTTTATAAACTCGTCAATGAGACAGTCAGTTAAAATAATCGATAACAGTGGTATACGGCTACTTCCTGAATACTTTTTATTGTTCGTAAAATTTAAGTTCTCAGAACGTTACGTATAGAAAATTTCGCAACTTTGGAAACTTTTCGGTGCATTGCTAGGTAAATAGTAAAACTGTTTCGTCAGAGTCGAATGCTCGGTAACTGAGGGAGCACGTGGCCTGCGGTGACCTGCAAGTAGGTCGCTGCAGCAATCGATCGCATCTTGCAACGCTCTCGCTGAATACAAACGGCGTAATGTAACGAGATACCTATTCTGGTTGGGGGCTGACAAGGTTCTCAGGGGACACTACAGGTTTTCAAGCATTGTAGGTGCAGAGGTACGTTTGCTACCCCTAGAGTTGGCGTTGTCCATATTAGCAGGTATCGTTATTTTTTAGTAAGTATGTATTTAATACAACTAAGTTTTGGGAGAAGCAAAATGTGTTTGTATCGTGCGCAGGTATTATAATAATGTGTAGTAACCTCATTTTTACGCGAATAAATGTTACGATATTACATTATGATGATGCAAATTGATAAGTTTTAAAACAGGATTCCGATTTATCTTGTTTCAATAGCAGCTTAAAACAGCTGTAATATTATGTACCTACCTACCTAACATAATAATTTACAATAATATAAACATTATGTAGGTATAAAATGCCACGCACACGCCAACATCACTGGTAGGTACAGTCGACTAAGGAAGTGGTCTACCAGTTTTGACAAAAGTTTCTGCCAGATCTAACGATCGCTAAGGTTGACATTTCTAACGGAGTTTAAAACATGCACGACCTTGTTATCTCATGACGTTCAAACGAACCTCAACCATAGGGTGGGGTGGTAAACCACATTTTTGGTCGATTGTACAAACTAGCGAAAGTACGATACACATTTAATGAAATGAATGCCAGATGCTTATATCTATTTATTTTACATAGATCTACATCGTAACACTTATAAAATTTTAAGCTCTGGACATTTACATGAGAACCGATTAAATGGGTTAAAAAACTCAGATTAGTCGGACCCTCGTTTGGAGGCAAAAGTAGGTATAGTTACATATGTTATACCTTAGTACCTAGAAAAAGACAGGTCTATGTAATCTATATATACTCGTAAATGCATATTTGAGTATTTTATTTTTGACCCTGTACAATCAAAATATACCTAATCTACTCGTAAATATTTACAGATTTAACAATAGGCAATAATAAACCCTTACCTACTGAAGCCTTAGCAGTGAGGAGAGAAAAGAGCAAGGTACTTACTCGTCTGGATTGTAGACAGTTTGCGAAGTAGGTAGTTTGTTTGGCTGCTCTATACAACGAACTTTTCAGGGATCATTCCATTCTGTGGAAAGTTTTTGTGAGATTTACTAAAGCTAAATTAAAAAAATGTAAGTTACAATAATGTCTACTACTTAGAATCATGAATTCACAATTCGAACTTCGAACTCTGGCTTGTATACTTATACCTACCTACCTACACGTATTGTAGTTGTGTCATGTATGTATTGCGCCTATACACGCGTCATCAGTAAATGTCCAAAATGTTTCGAGTGCTTACTTTCATTGGTATTTTCATTAGACTCAAGGATTAAATTAATTAAATTTTCACTGAATATCTGGCACAATAACATGTAATAACAATTAATTTAAGTAAGAAATTAGAAGTAACAAATGTTCGTGTAGGTATAATAGATCAAAAGCTACTAAGTTGACCTACTTATAAGTAAAAGCTAGATTAGGTATTAGTCAACGCAAAATATTCCCATGCTTAAATTGGGTACGGGTAAATAATTCGATTATCTACCAAATAAATTTTAAGTTATCGTGAAAACGTTTAGCAATGTCAATGTCTAAGTAGTTCGAAACTTAAATAAACCAGTGACAAATGTGTGTTTAAATACATAATTAACCATTAAGTAATTAGTTTTATCGTACATCGTTAGGGAACGTCTAAGTTAACCCTTACTATCCCTACTTATGCTTACTTAACTTTTACTAATATTTTTTCCTATAGATCGTAAGTAACTCCATCTGTTATTACTTCACACCGGTTAAACCGCTGAACAGATTTAAATGAAACGGTAATAGTTTAAGTCACGGGAAGGGCATAGGATAGTTATTATCACAGTAATCATCTTTTATGAAATGTGGGGAGGAATACAGTAATAATACAGTATATAAATACTGTAGATAATTAACTGAAACTTTGCGCTAAGTTTTTATTTTGGCTCGATTCAAAAACTTTAATATCTAAGTACAAGCAGCAGCCCGCCAGCAGCAGAAATAACTACGCGGGTAGAGTGTTCAAAATGAGCTGAAAACTGCTTTATTGTTATGATAATAAGGGCGTGTCAAGATCATTTTGAACTCCTCGCTCGCTAAACTACTTCTACTGCCGACTGTGCAAGCAGCAAAATAACTAAAGTTAATAATTCTGTGTTGTTTTCCATCATTGGAAATGTTTTGCAAAAAATCTCCACCTAAAATTTATGAAAAAACCATGTCCAAATTAAATAATATGTAATTCTTAAAATAAAGACTTCGCATTACACGGTACAGTCGCCATCAAATATATCGGAGCGGCCAGGGTACTCAACAGTATCTGAACGTGCACTTTATTGCCTTGATAATAGAAGCGTTGTTGAGATATTTTGTGATCACTTTGGCCGCAACGATATATTTGATGGAGACTGATCTTAACACTTTCCGTACCGCGTAGCGCCACGCGCTACGCTCGTATAGCGCGTAGCCAGGTATTCCTCGTATGTAGCTCGTAGTAGCTACGAACAGAGAACCCGACAGTCGGTTGGTCTGGAAGTGCTGAATGTGTTAAGTCCCATGTTTATCAAATACCTTTACACATTCACCGCTATGCTACGCGCGTAGCGCTACGCTGTAACCGATAACATGTGTTTCCCGCTATGTAGAGCAAATGCTTCCTAGAGTCGTGACGACAACTTGTCGTCATGGGCACTGAATGGGTTAAAGTAACAGCTGCAGCTATCATGATACCGTTAATTACAGATTGAACAAGATTGACGAAGTTATAAGCACTAGTCTGACTATATAAGCTTCTTAGGGCGCTTACTAATTTCAATATCCTGTTTCTAGAACCCAATTCATCAACTCCTTTGTGTTATCTACACTTCCAATAGATCCACTCTAAACTCAACCGTAAACACATCTTTTTAGAGTTTAAATTGTATTAGGCATAGCTTACTACGTAAAATGAGAGACCTAAAGGGCGCTTGCGCGGACCTATCGACTGCCCCCCACCCCTCCTCTAAAACCTGAACGTACTTAATACTTGCAGGCTCTAAAGGACATATAGTATAAGTAATATAATTCTTACTCTTTGTGATGATAGTTTCGTTCAAAGGGAATGTCGCTCATATGACTTAGGGTTCAATTAGTTCGATACAAAACAGATGTGTGTAATTTGTTTAATATGGCTTCTGAAACATTGTGATTCGATCAAATACCATGATCAGTTACAGAGTTAGAATAAGTGGTTCCAAATCACAACCCAGAAATCATCTATATTTAACATCCCATATCCAGTTCATAAATATTTCGAAACTCAATCCAATCTGTCTCGAGGTAACTTCGCTTACGCGGTGTAGCTCTAGGCCCTCGTACCTGCGTTGGTACCGTTATAATGTATGTTTATACTCTGTACGGACATAATCTCTGTAATAGGGTATGCAAACGCGTGGGTAGGCTTGCGGCTACCAACGGCCTCGCTCACAATAATGTTATTACAACTGCTTACTTGTGAATGGAATTGTAAGGTTTTGTTTTTAACGGAAGAGTCGTGAAGACTATATAGTTATCTCTTGTATATGAGGAATGTCTTTTCAAAAGGGTTTATTTTCATTTTGAACTTTTTTTGGGAAATTGAGGAAAATATATACAATTATTTTATGACTAAACTTAAATCACAATAATTATTGTGAAACAAGGTAAGATCAGTCTTCGCGGGAGGTAAAATAGGCATTTAACAGTAGGTAGGTACAGTGAGCATCAATAGTACCTACCTATCTTCCTACACGAAGGCCGCAAAAATATGTGACATGCTCCTATGGCTCTACAAATAAGAGCGTGTCACATATTTTTGCGGCCTTCGTGTAGAAAGATACTATTGATACTAACTGTACATAGGAATTTAAATTGTGAAATAACAGTTGTAGCTACCGGTAGATCTACAATATTTTAGTTTAAAGCCCATCTACAAGGTTAGAAAGGGTAATCCATTCGGATTAAAATTGTAAAACATTAGGTAGAACAATTCGAACTGAAATAATGAAGGTACTTTGGAATGGTAAATTATTGAACATGACTCATCATCATCATCATCATTCGCTTGCCGTTGTCCCATTTACTTGGGGTCGGCGCATCATGCCTTTTTTTCCACACATCTCTGTCACCCGTCATCTCATCACTCACCTTCTTTCTTTTCATATCATCTCTCACACAATCCATCTGTCTTTTCCTAGATCTTTTCTTACATCCCTCCACGTTCATTGAACATTACTTATGTTACCCACAATTAAGTTAATTAAGTTTGGAAAATAAGTATTTCTTCACCTAGTAATACGAGTAGTTGGAGATGAAGAATATCTCATAAAATGGAAATTAAAGCTGATGAAAATGTTTGGTTAAAGGACTACAGAGTTGGACAGCTGCCTATCACTGTCCGTCGCAATTATGTTTGTTACATTACGATGCCAAAGACAATTCAATTTAATTAAATTTTGATTATGAAGACAGTCAGATAGTACAACTTAATCACAATATATACAAAGCTTTAAAGAACTTCATTCACCTCAATATTCGGTTATTATGCTCCTTCAATTCCTATACCTAGGTAAACTATTACCACGTATATAGTGCATTGGTATAATATTATTAACTCACACACTGTGTATACAAGGTGGCCAAAAAAGAACTGAATTCCCGTCGGCTGTAAGGTTTTGGGACGCTACCAATCCTTCCTAGATAGTTTTGGAACCTCTCAGATCGATTTGATTTTTGGCCACCTTGTATATAAAAAATGTAAATAGCGTGTGTGTCGCAAATATTTGTCATACAAATCAAAGCCATGTAGAAAACTTGTACGCGAAGCCTTAGGCAGGCACCTCGTCGGCTCTAGGCATATTATATCCAGACACGTTTATAACGTAATATACTGACGTATTCGGTAAAGCCCCTATACTACACCTAGATTCTCCAATCCACTTATTTCGATTGCAAAACTACGCCGTTTATGTAAAGCCGTTCCCACTTTTGCGTTCACCTAATGGGTCCCCTGTAGGTGATGTACATATCTATAAGATATAGCTAATGTACCCAAGCCACTGCCAAGGTCACATCGATCGACACGACAGAGAGGCTGCTATCTGGAGTTATTATTATCCCTTTCTAAAAGGGAAATTTGGTGGGAATTTTAGGCCGAGACTGGGTAGACTGTTAGTAAACAAGGAGGCTCGGTACTTTGTTATTTATATAACAGGATTGTCGCGGCGCGTCTTACCGCTGTAACGGTTTTCTTCATATTTGAAGCGAATACTGAGAGGTAAATTTGTCTTTTCTATCTCCATGTGTTATTTAGCGTAAAATTTCTTCCAACAATATATTAGCGAGATTTTTGTTTTACCAATTAAGCATTATTCCACTCAGTATTTATTACATAGACATTCCGATCATGTTAACGTGTTTCAATTTACGAAGAATTGTTATAGGGACCTAAAAAGCCTAGCCGAGGACCGCGAAAACTGGCGCATACTCCACCGACAAGAGCCATGCTCTTAAATTTTGATGATGATGATGTTACAAATGTTACCTCCAATGTTATGATTCCCTAGTTATTTTCATTGTTTTTTTTGTGTTTAATAGAACAATCTAAAAGACGAAGTAGTCCCATAATAAGCTGATAATGCCTGTGTTTTGGCTACTAGATACGACAAATATGTATATATACGTAGGAAACATCCACAACTCAAATACAAATATCAGTTACAAACACACAAATAAATGCTCACGACTCGAACCCGGGACCTTCTGCTTCATAGGCAGGTCCCTAATCACTATTCTAGGTATGGCTTGGAAGAAAAATAAATACCTGTTCCCAACATTTTTTGTTGATGGTTAGATTTCATTATTTTTAGTCGTTAACTGGTTTAAATAGTACATTCCTGACGTTCATGTATACGATGTGATGCTATTGGACAAAATGTTGAATGTTTTATTTATAAAACATGTTTTGTTTTTAATGTGATTTTAGTTTAGTCTAAGTACCTACGGTTGCCACGGAAGACCAGCGTCAAGGCACCTCAAAGGTACCTTGGCATAATGCTGAGTGGAGACCATTTCAATGACGTCTTTAAAACTGTTTATTGTTAATTGTGTATTAGTCTTAAGTTACTTTGTAGCGTCATGAATAAATTTATTTTCTATCTTTCGTTCAATCCCACGGCCCTCTATAGCAATAACATGGAAGCACTCATTAAAACTTTGGCCTTTCCTCTTTGGCCTTTACTTTATGAAAGTAAACTTTGTCCGCAAGAAATCTTACATGAAGAAAGTTTTGATTAATTGTAACCCCAGAAGTCCTATCACAAGCGGCACGCCTTATTAATTATTGTTTCGGAAAGTTACAACTAATAACACGAACAACGCATGACAACATCGCAGTCGTATTTACTAATTCATTTAGCGGCGTAACTACTCGTTGTCGCATACCTAATGAATAACAACACTATTTGGTTAAACAGTGTGTAAATCTAATACGGGCGAAGCTCTTAACTGTGATTAGTATAGGACATAAGAAATGAAATAAGTTAACTTTTACACAGAATTGCAATTGTGGTTTAAGACATTTATTTCTCAAAAGATTTACATAAATCACTTACTGAGAAAACAATAATTTTGCTTAAATCTAAGTGGATTAATTAAAATTATATCCATTCAAAATAATTCGGCCCGCAATGTAATGCAAACACACTCGTGTTAAACGCTGGTTGACAGTTACTTTCAATGTACCATGTTCACAGTACATTGCTGATGATAACATTTTCAAAAATTTATCGTTGGGTCACAGTTAAGTGTAACTTTAAAAAAATCTTTTTTTTTTTTAATTTATTTGGGTAAACAAACAGCCACTACAAGTAATACTTAACTAACTTATTACTTTATTGTCTACCATATGTGTGGCCCACATCATTTACCACTATATAATATAGGTAATATTTACTCAAAGCTAAATTAGTCACCGTAAGTCTTAAGGACTGCCGGTGTCAACAACAACGTAGAATGATAGGTTCAGTATACGGAGTACACATCTTAATTAATGATTACACTAATAATGAGTTCCATGTCTGGTTTAATTTATCGCCCGTATTAGATTTACACGCTTTAAGTATAAAGGCATCTAAATTTCCTACATTACATGTGAATAACATGATAACGTAATGTAAGACTAATACAAAATGTACTTCATGCTTATATACATTAGAAGGTATTTCTCAAATTAGTTAAATTACTCGTAGCGGTAAATTAAAAATAATTTCATCTTTTGTTAAATACGTATTCACTTGTTTTTCGAAACCATGTGCAAGCACTCTGCACTGATTTTACATGGAATTGTATCTAAATTCTAAAATAAATAAAGTTTAACTTTCAGGCAGTACACCCATATCAGCATCATTTTACAAAATAAAAACAAAAGTTATACTTATACTGTAAAACATGTTACACATAATAGTAAATAAATATTTGGGGACATGTTTACATAAATAACCTACCCAAACCAAGCAAAACTTGTACTATGGGTGCGAGGCGACGATACACATACCATATTATATAAATACATACCTATACAAAGCAAAC
The DNA here is from genome assembly GCA_911728535.1 of Pammene fasciana. Taxonomy (NCBI): domain Eukaryota; kingdom Metazoa; phylum Arthropoda; class Insecta; order Lepidoptera; family Tortricidae; genus Pammene; species Pammene fasciana. Next base: position 9,891,698 of record OU452279.1, read on the forward strand.
ATCTATAACTTAGTAACAAATATTTGTGATAAACACACGAACAATTTCCCTTAAATTTGAACCCGGAACCATCAGCTTCGTAACCAGGGTCACTATTAACGACTGGGCTAGTGAGGCGGTTAATTGATACTTAAGTTTTGGTCAAGGAAGCATTTAGAGATCACTATTATACCACGCATGGATATTCAATCCCGAAATTTAAACATGAGCATCATTATTAATGCTCATGTGATAACGGCTCTTATTGACGGTGGGATAGATCAGCAACGTTTCATTTAGAGTCACTCGCCCACTTAGCTTAGCCCATGCGACCCACGTTTTTTTGTGTGTGTAAAAAGCCAGGATCGCGGGTTTCTTTTCATACTACTAAAATCCGATTTGCATTAGCAATTCAGCTGCAGCATATACAATAAATAAATATGCGGATATCCTTAGCTGTGCAGAGAGGTAACGCCGCCAGCGTAATGGGGACCATGCCGCAGGCGGACATTTTAAACGGGGTATTCTTTTTGTAGTTGGGATTTTTATAGGTAGGTTTACTTTTATACATAATTTTAAATTAGTTGTTAGTATAGTTTTTATTTGTTAAGTTTAGTTTTTAGCTTTATTTTTTATTGGATAGTATGTAACTTTGTACATATATTAATAAATGCATTTTTTTAATAAATAAATTTATTAGTATCTACGCAATGCCATCAGAACTATAACAAAATAGGCTTCATTAATTGATTAGGGTACTCGTAGCTTAAAAAGGCCTTTATGATTGCACAATAAATGTTTATTATTTACGTGAAAAGTGTAGAGATTGGACGCGACCACGTAATATCTGGATCCACTGACCCTCGATTCTCGCGCCCACGCATCGGCACGTTTGACCTATATCAGAGATTATGTTACTCTATGTATATGGCTCTATACAATATGGGCCTCTATTACAGTAATGCTAAATGAATGGAATTTTGTTCGAATGATTAAAAAAAAATCTAATTTATTTTAATTGGGCTAATTTTAAGGTATTTAAATATGGGCCCTTATAGGTGCGTAATCTAATAATGAAATTCATGGAATTTGATTACACATCAGGGGGTTTACTATTCTAGATACTATACTAAGTACGAAATACGTCTTTGATTTTATTTTAATTTTATATTGAATATGATGGGCTCTGTCAGAAATTAAGTTTGGCTGTTCAGATCTTTCTCCCATTCAAGTCAATCGTATGTCAAATATATATCAAAATAAATAAGTTTGCATAGCGTCAATAAAATACGTCGTACTAAAATCATATTTATAACATCCGAAATAAGTATGATTCCAAAGTTATAATTATTCGCCCATAGTTTATAAAAGATCCGGTCTATATCCAGCGAAGGTTGTTACGGGAGCGTGGGACGCGTAGCCCGTAGCCTCGTAGCCGCTCTACGGCGTAGGCGCGCGTAGAGGCACTACAGGCACAAAAGCCAACAAGCATCAATTATAAAATATTAATCATCTTTGAAATATCTGATGAAATAATACGAGGGCTACCCAATCAGCCCAGAGAAATTGCCCCACAATAGTACCGCTAGAACGACTCGAGCGGTACTTTCCCTGGCAGTCTTAATATGGTAGGTATAAGGTATTAAGACTGGACGGTTGTATTGTTGTATTGTACCTCCTTTATATCGTTGCCTGAAGGGCTCGTAGCATGTGTTTTTGGTTATAAATATTTTAATAGTCTTGATGAAAATTTGCCATACCTACTTTGCAAATAGCGTACGATTTTTATTTTGTTTATCTCCATATCGAAGATCTTACAGCCAACTTCGGTTCGGACACAACGGAACTGCCTACCAGCGAAACGTCCCTGCATTTTGATGGCATTTTGTTTTTGAATAGTTATTCCGCAATGAATTTAGTAACGTTTTTCTGATGATATATGAAATTTGTTGGGGTTGTAACAGAGATCAATATCATTGGAAAGTTATTATATGAGCAGGATCGATCAAAGGGTTATGCAGCTAGAAGACGCAAAAACAATCTTCATAAGGATCTCGTTATATTGTTCAACTCGTTTGCAAGTAAATCACAAGTTTTCAGTTCGAGGCGAACTACTAGTACCTATATATTCAGACTGTGTAGCCAACTAGGTATACTAAGGTTAAGACTAGAACTATTAAACTTTTATAATTCACTTTAGTGCAAGACATCTTCGCCGAGGCTCGGCAACATTCGGTGATCTGTAGCTGTGGCCGGAGCGCCTCGCCGGCCGGCGAGCGTGCACGTCTACATGTTTACATACTAGTGGTGGACGCGTGGTTATCGATAAAAAACAACTCGGTAACTTTTCCGTAAGGATTAAAAAACTTTACGATAGTAAGGGATTAAAAAAGAAATAGCACTTAAAAAAAACAAATCTGCGTGTGTAAAATTCGAAATAACGAAAAAAAAGACTGTCTGCTTTTAATTGCACAAATCATGTTAAAAGAACGACAATGAAAAAATAATTAAAATGAGTTTTTTTTTACATATTTTTTTGTTTAATGTTTAGTGTGTAAAGCCTGACAAGTTCCTTTTTAGCCCTGATATAGTGTCGCCACAAACAGCTTACATGTAGCAACAATACGTGTACGTCATGAATAGTCGGGACAGTGAGTATTGGCATCGTGCAAGAGCGAGTGAGATATACTATTATGTACTTATGAATTGTAGAAGTATGTTTAGTATAAAACTAACCAGTTTATTACAACCGCACTATGAATGTCAGTACCCGTCATGTCAACAACTAATTTCACAACATTGTCTAATGGAATGCTACTGAATCCCTCATCCTTTTTCTGTCGCAAGCATTTTAACATATTTAAAATTATTTGTTTTGCTTCGGTGTGAAATTTTTTGGGCATTTTGATTGCAAAATCTATTATTATCCTGAAATATTTACTATTATTTTCGATTTGTTTACAACGGTGACATTCAATGACTTTCAACGTCTGTTGTCAAAAAAAAACATTGCCATTAAAATAAATTAGTTCCATCGAAAATCCGCAACATGGCGAGGGCTAAAAAGGAACTTGTTAGGCTTTAATTCAACGTTGCATTGTTACAAGTTTCTTAAATTGAAGTTCCTGGGTCCAATCATGCGTGTATTTTGACCAAAGCAAAAGTGTTTGGCTAAAATGGAACTAAATCTGTAAAAATTATGACACGTTACTGTACTTCGGAGTGTACCTACCTATTTATGTATTTTATTTATTCATTTATTTAAACTATATTGCACAATAAAAATAAGTACAAATGGCGGAATAACGCCTCAAGGCATTTTCTACCAGTCAACCATAGGGCCAAACAGAAATTCGGTAAAGTGGGTGCTGTGAGAAGTAATTTGCTGATTTATCCTAGTTATAACATTAATTTTATATTGAACAAAAATTCAGTTCAGACCATGAAATCCTGCTAAGTACCTCCTGCCCCTTATAAAATTTCCCTATCGATGTAAATATTTACCGCCCTCCCTACGCCCGTCCGGCCCAGCCCCTCAGTCGGTGAAGCCGGGAGCCCGCGCGCGGACGTTCCATCCGCCATCTTGTTTATCCAAACTTCAATATAATCACAGCGCATAATCAATCATCAATCATAGTTAGCGAAGGATATATCCGCAGACGCAGGTAAGATTTTGGCAATTAAACGTCCCTTAAAGTTGTCATGAAAAAAACCTTGAATATCAAGGACGCTTTTTGTTCGAAGACACTTCCGGAGTAAATAGTCTGCGCGATTTCATGTTCTTATTTACGAGTAATACGCCTCTGAGATTTAAAAATACAAGTTTGTTTATTTACATTGATAATTATCGAAAAAAAAAATAGTTTTACTACTGCTATTACATTATATCGATTATTTTAACCAAAAATAAAAGTTTATTAACCGAAGAGGCGTATTTTTCCAAACACAATTATTTCTTAACATTAAAGTATTATCCATAATTGTATTCTTCATATCTATTGAGAAATGAAGCAATCGATCTTAACAGACATAAGCCCGGGTTATGCGAGCTTCGGCAACAGTGATAAGAGACACGCCCCGCGCGGTGAAACCGGGTCAACCCACTACCGGTTCACTGAATTATAAAAATTCCGTAACTAAATGAAAAACTAAACTAATATATTTTCAGTATAATATAACACCCGACTGACCCGACTTATTCTTTGGCTAAAACAACCTTAACGTTATACTCTGATGATTATGCATGCTCAGAGATTTAAAAAAATATAGGAGGAGGAGGTTTATCAAGTCGTCGGGATCTTTGATTTTTTGCTAATTCTTCGATTCGATTATTTGAAGACGGCTGGACCGATTTGGAAAATTCTTTTTTTTATAGTTGGCCCCATTGTCACCAAGTCCAGATCTGGTGATGGGATCTTGGAGAAATCGAGGGAACTCTTCAACTATTATAGGCTCACCTATAGAGATTTCACTATTTTTTACAGCAACTCGGCCAATTCCTCTTGGAATAGCTAATCCTAAGAGAAGTCGGTTCTTTTTTTGTTTAAAATTATTCTTTAGTATTATGTTCCGGTATACTAGACAGGTTTACGTTACGTAGCCTAAAATAGTACAGTAACTACCATACCTATAAACTGGTTCGGTACATTGCCGGCAGCACCCACCCACGCAAGGTAAATTTAGACTGCGCAAGTACATCAAACTTGCGGAGTTGGATGCATTTTACATTTTAGCACCTACGTGAAATATGTTTCCACTGCTAGTACATCTTTTTGGTCACAAATGACGTTCGGCTTATTTAGAACACCCATTTCTGGTTATCAATTTCATGTCAAATAGATGTCAGAAAAAATTGCTTAAAGTCAATACGATAGGTAGAACGTTTTAGCGACATAGCGACAAAATTACCATTTGTTTTTATATAATTTTAATACATTGTTCAACTTTCTTCTTAACGAACGACTATCAAACAAACTTTTTTAGTAATAGGTATTTGTCTGTATTTTAAACAAGTATCTGATCGTTGGTGGCTTAGCTAAGCCAATTAACTCTTGCTTTGCTAAGCCACAAACCAAATTAATATTTTATCAAGACTATAGTTTACTTGCAAAATACATTTGTTTTGTTTATATTTAAGACGGCCTCGTGAGCCGATTTTACCGCGATAAACCCAATTTGAGTTAAAATTAGTAATTCAAAAGTAAGTTATGCAGTCACCCTTACTTTGCGGTCCATAGTACCCACTATTATATGCATATCTAGAAATTCAGAATATGATACAATTTAAATAAGAAATTCTTGTATTGTACCATCGCCAACACTATTAACAGACCATTTTTAATCCCTATTACAACGGCATAAGGTCTATTGATGGTCAGTTAAGTGTTTTACTTTTCTATTTTAAATTCTCGGTGTTAACGAAGACAATGAGGCTCATTTGAAATTAATTAATAAGTTAGTTAAATTGATATCATGTTCACTAATCTCTTTATATTAGACTGATCCATATACTTTGCGAGTAATGTAAAAACAAGATTAGTGTACGAATCACAACATGAAGATTCAATACTAATATTATATCGATTATATAGTTCACACCTTTGACCTTTAGAAGCGTGAACCACCATGGAACACGATAAACAAGGGGCTGTATTCTAATTTTAAAACAGGTTTAATCACGATCCAACTTTAATACAACTCCAAGGCATTAACTACGCAATACAGCTGGCGCCTAAAGTTCTTAATCAGAAATATCAGAATTAGCTTGAACATTATTCCCATGCAAATCAACACAACTATAATATCGGTTGATTATTTTGTTGTGTGTTGGAGTTATGTTCGAGATAGAATGTGTTTTAATATTTAAAATTAATGCCTTTTTTCATAAATAATGACATTTATCTACCTATCCGTACAGGCAAGTGTTGGTCATGGCGTTTAAATGAGGTCAATGGTAGTTGAAGAGCAAGGGAGGTCGTTAGCATGGACTTCCAATCGATATCATTCTTGGTGTTATTAGGGACTGAATACTTGCATTAGAAGTTGACCAGGTATTTCAGTTTTAAATAAAATACATTAAAAACACAATCAATCTCAAGGACAACTCCAACACATAACAAATAATAATCCATTTTGAAGCAAATTCTGATATTTCTGATTCAGGCGTTTAGGCGCTAGCTGTAATGCATTGGAGTTGTATTTAAGTGGGATCGTTTCTAAATATGTAACATGTAAATGTAATATGTAAATATGTATGTGTATGTATGTATGTAAATATGTATTGTGTCTTTTTTTTGTAACTTTTATTTTGTGTGTTCTTTATTTTGTTGTGTGCAATAAAGAGTATTTATGTTTATGTTTTGAAGTCAGAATATGGCCCCAGCTAACTAATATTCCACCCTTATGTTCGAAAATTTAACCAGCTAACGAGCGAAGAGCATTCATGGGTGAGGTTATCATTACTCTTATTTCCACGTCTTAATTTCATTGTATAATAAATACGTAAAATTATTAAAATGCTATGCAGTAAGATTAATATACTTAGTTTTAAAAGTCTGAATAAAACTTCTTGTCTAGAAGATAATTAAAAACAATTCCGGGCAGTCTATTCGAAGAAATATAACTCGTTATTGATGTTTTTTAATTTGATGTTGAACAGGATTGGACCTGTAAAAAGTGACGTTTGTTTAGTTGGTTATCAAGTTTCATAGTGACAATGGTTTTCAGAAATAAAATTTCTGTCGATGTCAATTTGACTACAAAATGCCAGTGATAACAAATCCGTAAAAATGAAAATCAAAAACTCTCGTGAGACTATAACATATTAAAAATATTTATAACGGGTCACTCACGTAATTTTGGTAAATTTTTGCTCGACATGTTTCGATCAATTTACGATGATCATTATCATGAGCGGCCTTCGGCGACGGCAGCGCGTCGGCTGCTAAAAAAAATACGTGAAAACAATAATAAAATTACGTGAGTGACCCGTTATTAATATTTTTTAATAATTATGAAATCAAAAATTTGTAATACTGCGGGAGCGCTACGTGATTCGTAGCACGTTCGCTCGGTCTGCTACGCCACGCCGCGTCGCTACGCAGAAGGCTACTACGCAGTTGCTACGCTTATGTAATACCGGCGGAGCGTCTAGTCTTTTGTGTCGAGACGGCCACGACGGGTAAACAATTCTGTGAACTTTGGAGGAGCCAAATGCTTTGTGTATTTACATAGAATATTAATGTTAGTAGACAAATACCGGCACCTTATGCGACGCATAAATGAACGGATACATAAAAAGATTTTCAAAAGATTTATATGTTGTAAGTAGACTTTAAATTAGTTATCAATTAAATATCTTGATAGTTTCGAAGAACAGACTTCATAGTTGTTAGACTTATATATGTCAATATTTACCTATCCCTGAAGAATAATAATAATAATAATCCCTTTTTGGCTCCGTTGAGAAATGCTAAATGAAAAATGCAACATAATACGATTTCTCAGTAAATATCTCTTGAATTTTTGTCAAATTCGTAAGGTCGGGCCACCGCGGCGCGCGAGAAGGTCAGGCGAATTTAATTCACCAATAATCAAAAATGCGCCTTCACCATTTACCGAACGTTATTAGGGCGTTTATGAATTTAAGTTAAATTGTTTGTGTTCACTCGATTGCAGTTAATTGCAGTTTATATTATAACTTACATTTGGTAGGTACCTACTTACTACTTGAAAGGTAGACCTAGACACCTCTTTACTATTTCAACATTTAGAAAAACCTTGCTATTTCTAAGCAATGCTACCTTTTTCAAAGAATAAGTCATAAAATATATAACAGTTAATGACATTTGAAAAAAATTAGCCAACAACAACAAACATCAATTTTACTAATGTACTCGTATTAATGGACAAATGAATTGAATTATAATGCCTGCCTCAAACAAATTATAATAACTTATTATTAGACACTAATTTAAATTTTAATGTTACAATATGTATAAATATACTTACAAAATTACCTACATAAAACTAAATTAGAATTATAAAGAAAATTTTAATTGTTTTGGTTTTTAACTTGATATCAAATAGTTTTTTTTTCATTTTTTTTTCTTTGATAGTTCCTATAAATAAATAAATATGACTTATAAATAAAACTTACGTATTATAAATAGAATTAAATCTGTCAAAAGTCATATTTGTGTAGTATCATCCTTTTCTTGTAGGTAACCGATTCAGTGTGTGAAGTGACCTTAGTTTTTTATTTACGGAACCATAACTTGTTAAATATAATTTTTATGACAAATCAATATCATTTTGATAGTAGATCCGTCATAATCATAATACCTCTCTCATTTCGGTATCCTTATTTTTTGGGAATAGTTAACATTTTTTCTGAATTTCGGTCAAAGTACAGATATGAAAATAAAAACAATAACTTCTAGTAGGTATGTATACGCACATGAAATACGTCGGTTTTGTTTAGTGTTCTATTGATTTCACGTTTTAGCTTTAGCCTTGAACAGATGCCAAATCCCAGGCAAAGCTTTTGTTAGAGCTTTCAGACGTAGCCTAGCGTATATCTCAGGACATAGCGCGTAGCCTTCTAGGTCACAACGGACCTTTGTTCTCCGATGCGATGCTTCTTCAGGCCTTATCCCATCTTTATTTGGGGTCGCCGGTCTAACAATTTTTTCTGCTAAAATATTCAATAGGGTATAAATAAGAAAAAAGTTGATTTTATCATTCGAAAAGTAGGTTACAAAACTAGCTTGTGTAAAAACTATTAATCTGCCAGACTTTTTGTGATCTATATAGGACATATATATTAAATTACATGTTCTCATGCTTTGTTAAACTCAATGAGAATACTTACCCTATTTGAAATTTGATAATTAGTTTTGTATTCTTAACTTACTTTGAACGCTAAATGCTTTTCAATGGGTCATTGAAAGATTTTAGTACCTTTATCTAATCTGTCCTTAACTTTCTCAGTTTCGTTACGAAACTTTGCCTTAAATGTAACTATCGTGACGTAACTGAGCAAATGAAGAAAATATAAAATTAAATTTTCTTCATTTTCTCAGTTTCTTTACGAAAATTAGCTATACATTTATATGGCTAATTATCGTAGCGAAACTGAGAAAATTAAGGACAGATTAGATAAAGGTACAAAAAATTTGTGATTGACCCCGTCACGTAACACCAGATAAAGCCTTTTATTTTTGTCTTTAAAAAACCGGCCAAGTGCGACTCCGACTCGAGCTCCGAGGGTTCAGTACATCACACAATTTTAACAATACTTTTTCTTGTAATGTGAATCTACAAATGAATGATCACGGACTTTTTACCTCACTTGTGCTGTAAGAGTTTTTTCCTAATCTGATCTGAGTGAGAGGTCATCGTCCTGATAATGAACATAAATCAGATTAGGAAAAACAGAACTCAAGCCTCTGTCCTTAATTCTTCGCAGTAGGGACATTAGTAGGTATTATTAATTTATCAGAAGTGATGGATTGCATACCTACTCTTCCGTAAGTAGGTGCACTAGTTCCTAGAATATTGAACTTTCAAGTCGATTGCCCTGAACTAATTTCGGCATAAACTCAACATCAGCGTTACAAATTGCGTTCTAGCATGATATAGCCGTAACCTGAAATATTGATCGCGTGTTAATGGCAAATTGCCATATGTTTACCTTTTAACAATTTATGACGTTTTTGAAACGTCAAAGTAAAGTTTGACAATGTTTCATTTGTTTTACTCATGTAAAGGCTTTGATTATTAAACCAACCGGATGCGAGACGTGCTCTCATTTCTATCGGAAAAAGTCTGCCGTTTTTAGCGGGGGAGGGGAACGTCAAATGTATGCGAAACGTCAAAATGAGTATGACCACTAGTCATACATTTTCGGCAGAGGAGAATGCCTGTCAATGGCCACTCCGCTTGGTTTAAAGCTCTAAGTGTAAAGGTCATCCTTTAGTCATACTTTGGTAGATCGGCCTAATAGTAATATTTGGTAAATATAGGTTAACAGTTCGAAGAGGCTGTGTGTTTACACTTTGCAGCCTCTTTTGATAGCATTAGTACATAACAGTTTGCGTATAAAAATGAGCTCAGTATTAGTTATGTATGACTTAAAATCCTACTTGAAGTAAAGTAGCTTGTCCTGGTACATATCTACTTCAAGCACAATGTATATAATATGTCAGGACTTCATTTTTTGCTCATAATAATATGGCCGTGGTCTCCTATTTCATGCTATACGCGACGTCTGACGTCAGCGTCAACGTTCCCATACAAAAAAGACGCCAACGTCGACGTCTGAAACAGACCACAACAGTACATCTCTATAGTAAGCATCGTGACGCAGACGCTGTACGCGGCCGATGGCGTTTATAGGAGACCACGGCCCATGATGTTATTCGTTTATCCATTTCATTGACACCAGCTATTACCTATAGTGATTAATTGAGTTTGAGTCAGCAGTCACCTATGTATACCTAGGTACTCGTACGACAGTTTCCGTGATCAATGGAACATCAACATTTGCGCGACTGGCGATCCATCAAGCTAAACCAAACCGTCGGGCGTGACGTATAACGTTAGCCTCTAATGGATTCCAATGTGTAGGTACTTGTTAAGTCGAGCGAGAATTCTGAAGGTCCCGATCGCTTTGGGTGGCTTTTAAATATAGCTTTAGGTCAAGTTACTAACAAGTATATCAGATGTGAAATTATTTTATCTTACTTGTCAGTAGCTATGCTGTATTAAACGCTTCTTGTCGACGTTGACGAAATAGCAACCTAGCCAAAAGATCCTATAGTAAAGATGCCAATTTGGAAAAAGTCTTCTATTTACGAAGTTAGATTGACTGGGCAGTATACTACTGACGACTGATGTCGTTGTGTTCAGTGAAGTCTCCCGTATACGTAATGAGGGGTCGTCAGCTTATAAAAGTGTGGAGGGGATAGTTATGACGTCACAAAGACATCGACTCGAAGCATCAAATTTAGTCTACTAGCTCAAAAAGTGCTTAACCGATTTGAATAAATGAGGCGTCATATGAAAGCTGTGAAAATACTGATGAAAACGTTTTTAGGACCCGAAGGTGTACAATCAAGATTGACATTGTTATTTAAGAAAAGACGAAAGCACCAAAACTGTAATTATCTTCTGATCCAGAAATCAACCTGATAGCGGCCATTTATAAAAAAAAAGTTTATATAAATCTAATGTGTACATTAATTATCTACACAATACTTCTTAAATTTTTGAAATCAAGTAATTAATAAATAAACTGTGATGATTTTTCATTGGCAGGGCGAGTCACGCGGCTCGCGTGTTCCTCCTTCTAGATGAGCTTCGCAGAGGCACATCACTAATCAGAACTGCTTAATGATGTGTTGTTTATTTATTTAAACTTTATTGCACAAAAGAAAAACTTGATGTACAAAAGGCGGACTTAATGCCATTGAGGCATGAGGCATGGGGGTTGTTCCTGGGAATATTCCTCAGGTGTGAATAAAAACCTAAATTCATACCAGTACACGACATAGCACAAAAAATGGATCATGTAATGTTACAAGCCCTACCAGCATACCATGCTTTAACTGAATGCGATAGCACGAGTGCTTTCTCTGGTCATAGCAAAACCTCCAGTTGGCTTGTATTTAAAAAACATGCGGATCTATTATCTGATTTTGGCTGCTGCTGTTCTGAATTATCTCCAAGACAAATTCAAAATGCGGAGGCTTTTGTGATGAAAATGTATGCATGTAAAAAATCGACCCTCAAAAACATTAACAACATAAATGATTTGAAGGCGGCAATGTTCCCCACTGTGAAGGAATTAGACAAATTGCCACCAACAAAAGACGCACTCCATCACCACTTGCAAAGAGCAAGCTATCAAGCACTTTGCAGGAACACTGCTGATAGAGCCATGCAAGAGTTACCTCTACCTGCTGATAATGGTTGGGAGATGCATGAAGAGTATCTACGTCCAATAACAACATCTAAACCTCCAATAACATTAAAAGATTTGGAGCTTATTTCCTGCAATTGTAAAACAGGTTGCCGAACAGCTCGTTGTGGCTGTGCCGTGAGACAGCAAAAGTGTCTCAAAAATGTTTGCCATACTGGTGAAGACTGCTTTAATCAATATAATTTTGAGTAATTATTGTTTTATAGCAACATAACTACATATGGTGATTTTTTCGCGCCTTTTAGCTCCATGACCCCTTGATCGATCTTTCTCATATATGAACTCTCAAATTATGTTTCTTTGCTACAACCCCATTCAATTTCATGAATATCAAAAAAACTTTACTAAAGTTACTGTCGAACAAACTCTCTCTCTCAAAAAGCCATCGCATCGAAATGCCGAGACGTCCCAGTAGACAGAAGTTGTTTGTAAGAACTCGCTTTGTTTATGCTCCGCTCGTTCGAAATATATGGGCGCACCATTACATTTTAATCCTCCCCCACCTCCGTCCGAGTAACACATGAGCGAAACGAAACGAAGTTTGAATTATATAAATAGTTATTTCATTCTGAACTTAATGAAGTAATAGTTAGTTTTAAATGGATGATGTTTCTGAACAGGGATAATTGCATTTTTATTTTCATATGACATCACATGTCTCTGAAAAGGTAAAGCAGCTGCTCATCCAGCAGTGGTATTGTAGATATTTGTATAAACATCCATAACCGCGGAATATCCACTGTACAATTACAAGAATCGTCGAGTTTGTTTTCTTTTTATTCGGGTTTTAAATAATAATAACTTAAAAGTAATATTTTATTGTTTTTTTTTATACCTAGCATCCACATCCGTATCGACGGATGTTGAAAAATCTGCATTCGCGACATCTCTGTTATCGAGCTACGCTGTACAGAACGTCTGCTAGGAGGAACACGCGAGCCGCGTGACTCGCCCAGCCCTTGAAAATGTTCATAGTTTATCTATTTATCACTCGATTTAAAAAATGTTAGAACTGTTGTATAGCTAATTAATGTAGACTTTAGATTTAATTAATCTTTTTTTTAATAAATGGCCGCTATCAGGGTGTTTTTTGGATCAGAAGATAATTACAGTTTCAGTGTTTTCGTCTTTTTAAAAATAACAATGTCAATTTTGATTCTACACATTTGGGACTTAAAAATGTTTTGATCAGTATTTTAACAGCTTTCATATGACGTCTAATTTATCCAAATCGGTTTAGTACTTTTTGAGCTAGTAGACTAAAATTGATGCCAAGAATTGCTCTCTTTGTGACGTCATAACTATCCCCTCCACACTTTTATAAGCTGACGACCCCTCATTACGTAGTGGGGGGACATCACTGAACATGATAACACCAATCGTCAGCAGTATACTAGTGAAAAAATAGAAAAATGTATCTAAGCCGCTGGCTTCTCTACTACTACGTCAATGACATGCTTTGAATAAGTACTAAGTGTAAGTTTCCTCAGAACCCTCGACTGATAAAATATATTTTCAGTAAACAGTTACTGAAAAGGCGAAGAAGGATATTAAAAGAGCTAACCATGGACTAATTCATGCCAACACTCATTTTATTAATTATTTAAATACCAGTTAAAATACTTACACATGTAAGATACTAAAAGGTTCCATCTCCTTGTTTCAGAACTCGCCTACAACCGGAAGATAAAATAATCAAAATTCTGCCACTTCTGAAATATCTTTTATCTTGTCAGTGTCAGTGTCATAATCACAATACTATCAAAGATGATAGACGATAATTGAACAAAATCTACTGCGTTATATTACTTTATATTAGTTTTAAAATACCTGTTATAGTGCCACGATCGTAGATATGGAGAAGACCCACTAGCGTTGTGAGCTAGCAAGCTCCCCAACCCACGCTCAATCCATCAATGCTAAACTACAGACTAGTTTCAACGCATTTCTTGAAGCAGCCGTAAATCTCTTAAAAATCCAATATAATATTGACTGTTTGTGCCGTACCAATATGTGCCGTGACCGAGACATGTCGATGGAAAGGAGTGACATCATCAAATAGACTGCACGGACCTTTTAAACTACTTCTAAGATATAAGTTCAGTGTCTAGTTTCCGCCAAAACGGCGCAAGTTTCCGCCCTGCCGTTTCGTTTTGTTTATTTCTGTTTATTTTATATCAAAGGATAAGCATAAAACCGGTGATTACACGTTTAATTTTGGATTTCTGGACGGGGTTAAGCCCAAAAGGGCCCCAAGCGACCTGGCCAGCCGCAGTCGTGACAACATTTCCAGGATATTGGACTCCATAGTTGGTGCCGCCAGATACTGCATTGTAAGTATGAACTTAGCCGTATGGAATGATATTGTTTAACAGACGCCCAATTCGAGACATAAGGCTATATCATAATCATACTCGTACTTATTCGATATGATTTGAGCGCGCTTTTCATAAATTTATAGAGCTATTTTGAATTGCGCCAGGAGTTTCTACGAACAAATATTCGAGTCGATTCGATATTCGATTAGATTTTGTGATACACACGTGATAGCCGATTAATTCTCGAAGACTAAATATTACCATGTAGGTATTGTAGGTACCTACTGTTCGCGACAAGCCGATTTGGCATTTGGGACACTTACCAAGCGACTGAGAAGTACATATTCGGTGGGTGTTACTCGTAGTTTTCCAAGTATATTTTTCGCATGTCGCTCTGGCTTCCTGGCTACCTAACCAATTAAAATCACCCCCACCAACTGAAATTATTTTCGTCCTAAAAATTGGTCAAGTTTTATAGCTTTAATGGAAGTGACCTAATTACAAAATTGAATAGATACTTAGTCACATCACAGACAGGTTTCTATAAATTTCATTCAACACCAGCTGCAAATATTAAGAATGATAGTAGAATAGTTTTAGTAGAAGCATGAGTAGCAGTAGTTAAAGCAGTGCATTTAAATTTTGATATGTACGAGGAAGTATTTAGAATAAAACTTTCAGTTTGGAATTAGTTCGTAAATCTTTCCGGAAAAGTGTGAGAAATTGTTATTTTTAATTCAAACATACTCGTATCATCAAGTGCAGATATTTAGATTCAGAGTTGTTTCCTGTTCTATAGAAATATAATAAAAAGGAATTGCTCAAATATGTTACATCTCGCCAGTTCGAGTTGTCGCAAACAGTACCAACCTTGTACCTAGTAGGTATTTACAGTACTTCAGTTGCACTAGATCCATACATGGTTTAATTTCAGAATCCTCACATAACGGCCTTTGGAAATTGGGGATTTTATTTCGAGTAAAGTTTTAAGTGAGAAGCGAACATGGTACAATTGGAAATTCTGCAGGTACTTTTAAATTCATAGGTGGTGGGGCTTCACATTGTGGCATCATTATGTAGAAAGTAGTGAACCTATTCTATTTACCAATGTTAGCTTTATATTCGCTTACATTAATTCATCCTTGGTACGGGAAAAGTTGCCAAATTGTAGTCGGTAAAGTTACATACATTCTGTTATTTTATTACATTAAATTTTACTTGGGTGACAACACTTTTCCTGTAACTATTTATTTTAAACTTGATTATTTATGCGTAGGTACAGTCGACGTCAAAGGTATGTTTAAATTTTTTCACCTTACGCCTTTGTAATAAGGTGCAAAAGTGTAAACATGTCTTTGACGTCGACTGTACGTAAAAGAGCCGTTATTTGATGAAAACGCTTCTTATCAACTTAAGTGTAGTTTTTAAAACAAGTTGCTTTAAACACGTATGCGTATAAGTAAATTTTATTAGAAATACAATATACCTACCTAATTACGTATAATTATGTATATTACCTTAATAGTGACTATAATAACACCGTATCCCGAGTATATAGACACCTGTTCATTCACAAATCTGATTCCCATTTAAAGCCGCAAATATCAGCTTTGCCCACTTCGAGATTCACATGTGCGCACATTACACCAATACATTGTAACAACTGGTAGGGTTACGGGCACGAAAGCGAGTGCTCGAGCGAGCGGCCCGTTGTTATAACTGGGCTCGGGTGGCGTGCGCAGTGCTGCGAGCGGGAGCGGGAGCGAGAGCGTGAGCGAGCGCGGGACGCGGACGAGATGGCAGCGCCCGAGTGCGAGCGGGAGGCGCGCAAGCGGCGCGAGCGACGCGACTCTGGCTGCGCCCACGAGCGGAAAGAGAGGCGGCCGCACAGCGAAGAACGAGCACCTCCGCCGCCACCTCCACCACCTCTACACGACCATAACCGTCTTGAGGTGAGCCGAAATAAATAATGTTTAAAAAACTTTAGCAAAATAAATTCACACCGTCAATATAGGCAAGATACTTTTAAGTTTTTTTATCTTTTGTTTTTTTTTTAATCCATTAGTACCTAAATATAGAGTTATGATTCGTACTCTTGGTAATCCATAAAATTAAGTACATATCTGATTATACAAATGTTTCCTGACGACGACTGCTAATAATACCTACACGAAAACTTATATTAAGTTACGTATTCTCAATATTCTCTACGTAGGACAATGTTTCTCATTAATGTATTAACCAAGTACTTGTGTGTTCAGTCGGAGCGCCGCGCCGAGCGTCTGTCGCGCGCCCGCCGTCCGCAGTTCGGCGGCAAACGGCGGCGCGCGCCCGCCCGCCAGCACCGGCAACCCAAAGAAAACGAGCTCGAAGACGTGCGGACTTCCACCCCGCCGCACTTGGACTACACCCTGTTGCAATTGCCCAAACCACAACGTACGTATTTACTTTAAATCGAAATCACGTTTAAATACCCTTTTACTAAAAATTCATTCTAACCACATTATTTGCCAGCTCTCCTATATACCCCAATAGAAAAAACATCGTCCTTTCAATCGTCTAACATCACTATCTAAGTTTGATTATCGAATACGTAGCCGTTGTCGACTATCATGTAACTTTTTTTACACTACGACGGTGGGAATAAATATTGACTTATTTTTAATGCTGGATAGCTATTGAGCCAGCCTAAGCGGTTACCTTTAAAAACCTATAGTCCAAAATGTAGATTTCCGTTATCTAAATTCCAGTATGCGAGGAACCAGAGACCCTAGACGCGGGCGCACTCAGCGCGTCGGCGGCGGAGGATGCGGCGGCAGCCGAGCGCATGCGTCGAGATGAGCGCAGCGTGGCACCGCACTCGCGACGCGATCAACCGGCGCCCGATCGCCGCCTCGACAAGATCAACAAGAAGGTACGCTGGATTTGTATAACCATATAAGTTATTAGTTTGGTCTTCAATTGACGCCAAACTCTGCGTCCGTCAGAGGTCTAGAAAATAAGTAACACTATAAAATATAACGGTTACACTCACGAGTGAGTTAAGACTTTATTTCCATTATCCTATTACCATTCCCTCACAGACCGTAAAAATTATAACTATAAAAACACCATTTTGATGCAATCTATAACAAAGCTGGAAAACCAGATTTTTTATGTAATCTGACTGTTATAAACTAGGGGTAATAAATGAGTTATTTTCATTGCAGATCAACGTGCTCAAAAAGAATATCACGAAGCACGAGGCCGAATATGAAGCAAAGCACGGCTACGCCATCACGCCGGGCGACCGCATCACCGACGTCGCACTCACGCGCATGTACGAGACGCTCCGCCGGCTCCAAGCGGAGAAGCGGTGCATCAAGGCCGACCCTGTCGAGTACGCGCTCAAGCTACAGGCCGCTAAGCAGCAGAAGGAGAGAGATGATAAGCTCGATGCTGCGCTGAACAGTGAGAAAACTATGACTGAAGTTGTTAAGGATATTGAGGAGGTAAGCTTTTGATATTAACTTGGGAGATTGACTAGTTTTGTAATAAGAGTCACTCCTTGCCCTGAAGTTGTGCTCCATTAAGTACAGTCGGGAACCCACTCCTATTAGAAAGAAAGCGTTCTTGGATATTCGTTAAACCATTGCAGAGGCGCGTAGTTTTAGTTAGGCAGGTACTATAATTATCGTTCTATGTCATGGTAGTCTTCTCTTTAAACGCAACAGAGTCCTGGTTTAAAGTCATTTGTGCTAGATTTGGTCTTAATTATCGAGAAAGGAACTTATGTCACAAAAACTCTCCCTTGATCTCTGTATTCAGCAACGTGTAAGATTATGACCAATGGCCATGCTGTCATCATTTTCCATAATACATGCCTTATCTGAAAAGAAAATATCTCTTATTCTAGTGGTTGGAAGGTTGTCGCCAAGCAGCCGGGCGGCTGACGAGCGCCGAGGGTACATGGACGAGCGCGCAGCTGGCAGCCGAGAAGTCGTGCGTGCAGCGCGCGCTCCTGCGCCTGGAGGCGGCGCGCGGCCGGCCGCCGGCGCATTCTGCCGAGCGCGGCGCCGCGAGGCATCTGTACGAGAGATACAGAGCCGTCAAACGGGCGTTGGCGTCATCTAGGCCTGATGCAGTGAGTGGCCCTTCTGTGTAAAGAATAATAAATTAAAACTGCCTGTGGCGTGCGTGTTTGTCTGTATTTGACCTAAACCTTTTTGGCACGGAGGTACTATGCTTATCGGTCAGTTGGTAAATACTTACTGGTAGAACGTACAGTCGCCATTAAATATATCGGAACGGCCAAAATAGTCAAAAATATCTGAACATGCACTTGACAATAGAGGCGTTGTTCAGATATTTGTTCAGGCCACCTTTAATACGGTTAAAATACGACAAATCCAAAAATCGCTCGGACAGTCCTGAAATTTGGTATGTTTATTAATTAGAGGTCCCATTTTCATGTCCAGACCATTTAATGTTCCGGGACCTCGAGGAATCGCCAGCACCTTGGAAAATGTCGTCCATCCCGAAGAATTTCGCTTTTAACTCTTAAACCTCGTATTCTTCGGAAATATGTCCTAGGGCAACATTAAAGCCTATTAAAATCTGCACAATACAGTCATAAATGTGTTTGCGAATAAATTGCATTTTCTCAGAGAAAATCCTCGTACAAGTGATATGTTTGGTCAATACCTTCCCATGGCATATTTCATTGATATGGAACTTTCAAAATTACGAATTTGACCTTAGTTTATAGAATTGTACTTGAGCTATACAAACATCAACATTTTACCCGACTGCGCCGCAAACAAAAAGTAGGGTAATGGTTTAAAAATTAAAAATTAAACACATCCTGTAGCCTAGGATACTAAGCGGATTTTCACAATTGAGATATCATTAGATTCCTTTTAATTTGCACAATCAGCCTATCCTTTCTTTATTACAAAAAAATAAAATGGCGGCCGTGAGAGGGCACCCAAGATGAGATCTTTTTTTTTGTCTGGTGCCTAAACTATTAAGCGGATTTCGATGAAAGATACGTCAGGGAATTGGTAATTAACACTCCAGAGTCACAAAATACACATTTACTATAATTGATGAGCCAATAACCGCTACTAAGGCTAACTAAAGTGACGGAAAAACCAGATTATAGGTCTTAAGTGGTTGTTAACCAGCAGTGACGGTAACGAAATTTGACACCTAGCATTTCCCAGATCTCTGTTACTGTGTCTGTAAATTTGAGCTTTCGGGACCCTGGGGATCGGCCGCCATCTTGAAAAGTGTATCTTTTATTAGATTTTTTATTTTTTTTCTGTAACAGTTTATTTAAAGTAAATCGTAATGTGGTGTCATACACTTTTTTGTGAGAAATTTAATGAGCTATTATTTTGCCTAGATATTTACTTTAAATAAAGTGTTACAGAAAAAAAATAAAAAATCTAATAAAAGATACACTTTTCAAGATGGCGGCCGATCCCCGGGGTCCCGAAAGCTCTAATTTACAGACACAGTAACAGAGATCTGGGAAATGCTAGGTGTCAAATTTCGTTACCGTCACTGCTGGTTAACAACCACTTAAGACCTATAATCTGGTTTTTCCGTCACCTTAGTTAGCCTTAGCGGTTATTGGCTCATCAATTATAGTAAATGTGTATTTTGTGACTCTGGAGTGTTAATTACCAATTCCCTGACGTATTTTTCATCGAAATCCGCTTAATAGTTTAGGCACCAGACAAAAAAAAGATCTCATCTTGGGTGTCCTCTCACGGCTGCCATTTTATTTTTTTGTAATAAAGAAAGGATAGGCTGATTGTGCAAATTAAAAGGAATCTAATGATATCTCAATTGTGAAAATCCGCTAAGTATTCTGGGCTACAGGATGTGTTTAATTTTTAATTTTTAAACCATTACCCTACTTTTTGTTTGCGGCGCAGTCGGGTAAAATGTTGATGTTTGTATAGCTCAAGTACAATTCTATAAACTAAGGTCAAATTCGTAATTTTGAAAGTTCCATATCAATGAAATATGCCATGGGAAGGTATTGACCAAACATATCACTTGTACGAGGATTTTCTCTGAGAAAATGCAATTTATTCGCAAACACATTTATGACTGTATTGTGCAGATTTTAATAGGCTTTAATGTTGCCCTAGGACATATTTCCGAAAAAAACGAGGTTTAAGAGTTAAAGGCGAAATTCTTCGGGATGGACGACATTTTCCAAGGTGCTGGCGATTCCTCGAGGTCCCGGAACATTAAATGATCTGGACATGAAAATGGAACCTCTAATTAATATACATACCAAATTTCAGGACTGTCCGAGCGATTTTTGGATTTGTCGTATTTTAACCGTATTACTTGGCCTCTCCAATATATCTGATGGCGACTGTACACTCGTGAGCAATGAACGTAGGTCCTTTATTTTTTTGATATGAGTATCTGTTATCTAAATAATAATGTGTGTGGGTATATTTTTTTATTACGTAAATAGCACTAGAGTAGAAACGGTGCTTAGATGGACGTATTGTTTTCGAACAAGGGAAACTTTACAGCGTTTTGATGACATGAATGAACGAGAATATACAGGGTGTAACAAAAAGCACGCCTAAGTGATGTCAGTTCTGTTTTTAGTTTAAAATTATTTTAAAACATTCCAGGTTGGCGGAACGAACGGGGAGCTGGCGACGATCCACGAGCATGAGGCGATGCTGTTCAACACGAGTGTCGACAGCTCCAGCGACAGCCAAGAGAAGCCTTCCGACTCTTCCCAGGTACCTACCTACGTCATCTTTCAATAAGCAACTAAAATCCGATAAAAAAATTAATTGATGTTTTTTAGATTAGTTGTAGTGTGTAAAAAAAAACCATTTACATTGCCATATTTCCAAGTAATTGCAATCTGAGCATTGATTTATTCATCAAAAAACGATTACTATTTATTTTCAACCGGAAGGAAATTCTCAATTCGTCGGAATCTTTGTTTTTGCTTTTTTTACGTATGTTCACCGATTATTCGAA
The DNA here is from genome assembly GCA_911728535.1 of Pammene fasciana. Lineage (NCBI taxonomy): Eukaryota > Metazoa > Arthropoda > Insecta > Lepidoptera > Tortricidae > Pammene > Pammene fasciana. The sequence continues at coordinate 9,912,986 of OU452279.1, forward strand.
GACGGCGGGGCCGATTAGGAAAATTCTTTTTTTGTTTGAAAGAGTATACTTTACAGTTTGTTCCATTGTCACCAAGTCAGGATCTGATGATAGGATCTTGGAGAAATCGAGGGAAATCTTCAAATATTATAGGCACACTTATAGTGGTTTCTGTATTTTTATTGTAGCTCGGGCATTTGCTTTTGAAAACATGGAGGCTAAGTGAAGTCGGTTCTTGTTTGTTTAAAATTATTATTTATTTCAAAGTTTGGTGGTTAGGTAATATTAACATGCATTTGAATATTTACAGGAGACAACAGAAACACCTCTCCAATCGCCCCCCACGCGCGATGGCGAAGAACCGCCATCGTCCACCTCATCCGCCAAGTCCGGTACCACCAGCGAGGAGGCCACGCCGTCCAACGAAGGCTTGCATTGTCTTGGCCTTGAAGACTTGGCCAGAGCTCTTGGCGAAGCAAAGCTACAGAAATTGGTAAGTATTCATTCAAACTATCCATTATTGAAGGACAATAGAACCGCCTTCGTCCACCTCCAAGTCTGGCACCAGTGAGGAAGCCAGCAAGCCACGCACGCCATCGAATAAAAGGGCGCTCTTGACTGACTTGACCAGAGCTGTACAAGCGAAACTACAAATTGATTTTGTATTTGTAAGTTTTACATGTCCTTAAAAGTTAATTAGTTAAATTACGAAATTGCCCGATTCGATTAGGAGCCGAAATTATTTGGTTTATAATATAATAATTCAGTAACTGTCACTCCAAAAACGTCAACGATGTATAAATTTTTTATTTGCTTTTTCGGACTATATACTGACCGAGAAAATCGATTTATTGTATATTAAGCACATTAACTGTGTAATTTTGTGTTAGGAAACCTTGAAAATTCTCATTGATTTATTTAAAAAAAAAAACACTACGAGAATTTCAATATTCGAAGAATTTGTAAAACCCGAGATTAACTCTTTATTATTTTCTCCATCAGGTATTGCGCCGAAGCATAAAAGAGTACGAACTAAGTTTCGAACTCCAAAACAGCAGAAAAGTCCAGCGCGACGACAAGAAGGGCCGCGAAGAGGAATATCTCCGCTACAAGTCGGTGAAGGCAAGAATTAAACTCCTCAACGCCCTGATCAACAAACAAAAGGCTTTAAACTTTTAACTGAGGTCTGTACCCCCAGTAACATAACGTAAAGGTTTGTGAAATTCATTGCAATGAAACCTGGCGGATGCGCTTTTTCACGACTGCCGCTCAAGGCTTGATTCCAAATACTCCAATATGTAATTTAAGAAACTGGATGCTGACTACTTGGAGTTATACTGCGATACCTTTAGTTTAATCTGATTAACAAACAAATAAAAAAGCAATGCCTATTAAATAGCAAATGAAAAGAAGTTAATGACCTTTTTCATGACCTCAGCTGAATTTTTAGAAGTAAATACCTAATGGAAAAATTGTAAGTAAGTAAGTGAAACATAAACTCTGTGACTCCAAGTAGGTAGAATACACAATTACCATTTTTATTATGATATTAGACTGGGATTTACAATATTATTTGTATAAAAGCATGAGTCATTTTGTTATTGCCATTGGTATCTTGTGGCTAATATGAATAACATCATATGTATTTATTGTTGTATAATATGATTGTACCATATTTAGCTACTGTGGATTTGATATTTAAAAAAAAGTACTTAATCCTTTGTATGCCGGAACGTGGATTCGCGTACGAGAAAACTATTAGATAAAAAATTCTCGGCATACGAGAGGTTAAACGTTAGCAAATAACAAAGTAGCAGTTAGCAGGTAACATTGGGAAAAGGATAATAAATGAAGCGGATCAAGGAATTTTGTAGCTCAAAGGGCAAATAAGTATGTGAAGGAAAAGTGCTTCACTTGATCGAAGATATCCGATGTAAAATATATGTAGAACGGTTAAAAATCGATTTGGAATAAGTAATTGCACATCTTGATTGGTTCAAATATTGTAGAAAAAGAGAATGAATAGAACTTATAAGGTACATAAATTCTTCAGTAACTTCCTTATACGCAGCCTATCGCGCGAGCCAATTAGCGATCGTTTTGGATCCAGATCATAGCCATTACACATCAAAATTTAAATGTCAGAGTACCGCTCCTGTCAGCAAATTCAGCGTCTTTAAAGTATAATCATGATCATGATCATGACCAAGTGGAACCTGTCATTTACCTATGTAACAAAGACCAGGATGAGTTTACGAAATAATACCATTTATTCTTGGATATGAATCAATGTACCTGATATCATTGACTTGCGAACAGAGGTAGATTTCTACGTTAAAATTATATCTCGATATTCACAACAGCAAATCAAGAGGTATTGGTTGTAATTATATAAACGATGTTGTTATTATTAAATTATACGCGATGTTAATATATAAGTACCTACATTTACGAGTATCATATGTAATATAATATTGCTGTGTGTTCTTAAAACGTTAAACAAATTGGTATTGTAGGTACTGTATAATAAAACTTGAGCTGTTGTCGGTCGATCCGTGTCGAGTGTCAGATAAATATATACTTACCTACTCGTGTTTGCTTAAGATACGGTTCACGGGTAACTAATTGAGCATTTATTTCTCGTGGAAAGGAATCCACATCATAATTGATTGTGTAATCAAAGTAAAGGTAAATACCTATTATGGATATTTACTTAATTCATGGACAACAATGCGTTCTAGTCCTATGTTGTAAAATGCCCTATTTATATATTGATATGGGGATACTTACTTGCCGTTATTTAGGCTGCTAGATACTTAGGGTCTTCTTTAAAAGAGGAACATAAGTAGAAACGCTAATAATTAAATTATTGAAAGTAATAAAATTATTGTCTAGTGATAAGCTACTTACCTGTGATTTTTTATTACAAATACTTATAATATGTTCTTGTGAGACAAGAAAGTCTTTTATTTAGATGTTTTTAATTTGTTGTTATTAGATGTAATATGATTTTATTTATATGTCGTTTGGAATATTGTTTCCATTGTTTATATTAACTAATCAACGTGACCTGAATGGCACTTTTTAAGATAGCAAGAGGCATCCAATTAAATGTAGGTATGCGGCTCTCGTGGATATTATACGTAATAGCCAAAACAAGTCACATTACTTATACTGATTGGATATTATTCATATAAATTTCTATGAACAAAAAACATTGAAATGTATTTGGACTGCAATTTTATACCTATAAAATATTATTATATAATAATAATAATGTGTGCTTGTGGTATCGAGGTACCGGTGAAATTTGTACATAACACATATCTTTATAAAGGTAATTAAATACCACATTAATCCGGTAATCGTTTTAATTGTTTAATGTCAGACGAAGTGTTTTAAGTTTATATACAGTCGCCATCAAATATATGGGAGCCAGGGTACTCAAAAATATCTGAACATGCACTTTATCGCCTTGATGATAGAGGCTTGATATCAGATATTTGTGACCATCTTGGCCGCTCCGAAATATCTGATGGCGACTGTACCTACCTACCTTCATAAATAGGTCCTTCCAGATAAAATTAAGAAATGTAGTTCTGGTACGTAACTCGAAATGAAAGCAAACTGTGTGGTTGAGTGCTGCTGCTGATGTACCTTGCCTAATGTTATGAATATAATCAGCCAGTAATTAAGTAGATTTCTGTAAATTGCCATTATTATTCATATACGAATATGTTTAAAAATAAAATACTGAATTGATCTACCCGACTGCATGTTATTCCGCTCCACGTGTACAACATGTACGCATGACCCCTGTGTGACGTGACACATATTTATACATAATTTGCTAAATGTCCAGTTGTAATGTAAAACCCGTTTTACAATGACCTTATTGGGTTTTACGGTACTCATTAATTTTTCCGTTAAAACACAGTATACCTAAGGCCGTAATCTAACTTTAAAACACGTTTAGAAAAGATCCAACATCGTCAGAATTTGTTTGATAAATAATCCGTTGCTATTCAAATACAACTTCAATATTGGTTGATTGTTTGTTTACTACGACACATAAGTACGAGTATATTATCAAAAAATCTATGAGACAAATAGAATAGGTCACTCTTCATTAAAACTTCCAAACAACACGGCCCATTTTCATTATCCTTGAGTGTAATCCTAACTTAACCTACTATCATGCCAGCTCACTGGCGCTGCGCTGCACATACCTTGGCCCAGTAAAACCCTGAGTAATTACATATAATTATAAAGTTTTTAAGGAAAATGTCATGTACGTAGGTCATATGTGTCATTTTCAAGTAAAACGTACATCATTGTCGGTAGCCAATAAGGCGTTATAGTTAAAAAAACATTTAGAAATCACCTTTAATAACAACCGACAATGATGTACCTTATATTGAAAACGCCACATATAGTTATTTCATCTTACTTGTCTTATCATGTAAACAAATACTTTTCAAAGATACTCACACACTTTTATCTGCGATTATCTATTAAAGAAACTCATAAACTATTAAACTCAACCAAGTAACCACTGGAAAATAATTTCTACTGAACTTTTCTTCAATCGACGTAATCGAACGAATAACCTGACAAATAAAGGACATTATGGAGACTAAATTGTCAGTCGTTTGTTTGACCTATTATATAATTAAGGATGAATTTACTATCTACAGCTTATCCACATGTTATATCACAGTTATAGCACACTACATTCCTTATCACCTTAACGAGAAAATAATACATTTTGAAGTAATGTGCAAAAATGTAAACATACCTTTGACGTCGTCAGTATTGTAGGTATATAAGGTAATTTTCGGGAGAAGGAGCTTCAGTTGTCTCTGCCGCTGCACATATTACGTGATAAGCTATTTATTTCGTACCCCAACATGTTGCTGAGATTTGTATTGGTTGCTACACTAGCTGTATGTGAGTAAATTACATGATATCGTCTTCGTCGTCTTCTATCATGTTTTTGTACACGGGGTTCATTTTAAAAATATTGAGTTACATAGAGCATACCGTCAACTGCTAAAACTTTGCCTGACTTGTAAAACATGGTTTTCTTCACCAATCAGCTATTTATATCTTATTACTGAGATGGAAGAAAGGCGGCCAACCCAAGCTAAGTTGCACGGAAAAAAAAGCTTCCGGGATTTTCTCAATCCAAGACATTATATTATCTTGAAAATATTTCCTCGTGACAAGTATTTATTTCCTTTACCAAAAATATGCTTCGCTTAATAAAACCACATTTTCTTAAAATAAAAATACAAAATTGTATTGTTTCAAGAGTATATTGAGTAAATAAAAGTAGATTGTACTTTAATCAAACAAGTATTATCTTAGGTAAAAGAAAACTAGAAAATCTGTAAGAATATTATTCGGTTCGTTATATTTAAAACTATAGTTTATTTTTGGATGATTTTTGGTGAAGGAAATAAATAAATACTTGTCACGAGGAAATATTTTCAACATAACATAATATAATAATGTGATAATGTCTTAGATTGAGAATATCCCAGAAGCTTTTTTTTTTCGTGTGAGTATAGTAGGTAAAGTTGTATCAGTTGACGGTATTAAGTATTTTTATAAAAGTTTATTTTCATAACCACTATCAACTCTAGCATACAATCGACGATATTTAAACTACATAAGTAACTTCCTAATACTTCTAAGCTAGAGATTATTACGTCCATATTATGTCCAATAACATTAAACTCTTCTCCTTGTTTTTTTTTAATCATTTAATTATTTGTGACTGCGCCAGTTAAATGTTGACTGGCAGAACATGCAGTTATTTGGTAACCTGTTTTTAGTAAATTAGTAGCTTTACAAATAGCTCAGTAATACCACATATTGAATAATATCTGTAACCTAAAAACAAGCATATAATTCTCGAGGCGAACTCTCTATCTTCGATTTAAACTGGAGTCATAGAATTGAACTCAATAGTCATCAGAGTTTTATCTTCACAGGTGTGTTAGGACGTACCACGCTCAGTAATTTAAACAATAGCACCGACCCCTATGATGAGTACAGTCAAATAGTTGCCACTGAATATTGTAAGGCCACTCATGCGGAGGACAAAGTGCCAGAAGTGAAGGTAATAATACTTGAATTTATTATTTTAAGCTAACATGGTCATTAACATTACAAAAACTATTTAAAACGGGATATTTACCATGTGAGTTTTTTATTTTGAAAATAAAAAACTCACATGGTAAATATCCCGTTTTAAATAGTTTTTGTAATTGAATTTATTAGTTTGTAATAAACTAGCGACCCGCCCCGGCTATCGCACGGGTGCAATTATACATATAAACCTTCCTCTTGAATCACCCTATATATTAAAGAAAACCGCATCAAAATCCGTTGCGTACTTTTAAAGATCTAAGCATACATAGGGACAGACAGCAGGAAGCGACTTTGTTTTATACTATGTAGTGATTTATAATAATTTAAAGCCAGGATTTTTTCTTACGGTCATTTGTCTATCATCATCATCATCATCAATTATTTAAGAGCTGGGCTCTTGTCGGTGGAGCATTTTCCATGTATATCTGTCCTTTGCCTTCTCCTTGATGGCCTGATACGAAACGACGTTTATTTTTTCCTTGACTTGATCCATGTACGCTATTCTTGGCTATAATTGGCCAATATACAATTCGGAACGTATTTGGTCAAAGATGTGTAGCATTCCCTGAGAAATATATTTTATTTAAGTACCTATGATATAATGAAATTAAAATAAACCCATGTGAAGCTAATTTTAGGGTTCCGTAGCCAACTAGGACCTTTTATAGTTACGCCATGTCCGTGCGCGGTTTAGCACAGTCTAGTGGTCGTTAGTAGTAGAGTCGCCATCAGATATATCGGAGCGGCCAAGGTGGTCACAAACGCCTCTATTCTCAAGGCGATAGAGAGCATGTTCAGATATTTTTGAGTACCCTGGCCGCTCCGATATATTTGATGGTGACTGTACTAGAAAACTGAAATTTGGTGGAGTTTGCTCTAACCCTATCGTGTGGGGTGTCGTTGGATAGGTCTTACGAAAAGAATACAATTCGGTCTTCTCAAACAAATTTTCGATAAAACTAATACTTTTGTAAATAATAGCTCCAAAAGTTCAAAAAAGAGCGTCCCTTTAACTTTGAAACCGTGGGGTCCAAAAAAGTTAGAAAAACTCAAGAAAGTGAGGCCTAATAATTACTTTCAACGAAATAGTATAACATATTGAATCAGTTCATTTCAGTTCAAAAAGTTTTCATTTCATACTAAAATCCTGTACAGTCGACGTCAAAGATATGTTTACACTTTTACACCTTACTCCTCTGATGTAATAAGGTGCAAAAGTGTAAACATATCTTTGACGTCGACTGTACATAAGTGCCGCAAAATATCCTATAAAAACGACCTTTTCAGCAGATGTATTGCGACCGGCCGGAAGTATTAATCTTAAGAGTCGCCAGGACGCTCGCGTTCCCATACAAACGTAGTTCAGCTCTCATTTTAAAACGACATGCTTCAGAACCACGAAATTTGGCATGGGCATTCTAGTAGTAGGTACAGATCTAGGTCGGACATTCGTTTTCATTGCTAAAAATTGTAACGCTTGTTAAAAATGTTAACGCGAGTTCACGCGAACGTCTTGGCGACTCTTAAATGCGAGTAAAATAGTTGTGTGGTGACATACTTACGTACGTAATGACCGACAGATAGGGCAAAACTATGAAGTTCTTCCATTTAGCAATTAGACCCTAAAAGATTTTCATAAATGCCATCACAATATAATCATAAAAGCACAATATTTATTCCAGTCTTCAATAAGAACTTTCGCAAAATGTTTGACCAGCCTGTATGATACTGAAACTATATCGAGAGATATAAAGGAAGCAAAGACTACTGGAAAATACGACGTTGTAATCAAGACGTAAGTGTTGCTACCCCAAGGTTGTTGGCTAAATTAAAGATATATTTTTAAGAACACAAAAAAAAAACTGTTAATGGAAGCTAGGCCTCATTTGGTTCATACCAATGCTTATGTTTTAAAAACCATCTAGGTAGTCATGCAATACTCCTACCTATCTTTAAGTAATACTGTTGTAGGTACTGCACTAAAGCTCCACAGCTGAAGGACTGCATCCGTGACCTGGCAAAAGGCGGGACCCCATGCCTGCCTCCAGGAATGGCCGACACGTCATTAAAAAGCTCCAACACCATGATCGACTTCGTTTGTGACAATGATGCCGCTAGGGTTACATGTACGTATCAACGATATTTTATAAATTACTTGCCGTTTACTTTCGAAGCTCACAGGTCAAGCCCAAGCAATATGTAGGTAGCCAGTTCTAGCATACTACAATAGTATTTTGTGCAACAGGTACAAAATTAAAATTCTCGGGTCTATGTACCGTTGCACACAATAATTTTTCTACGAGTGCTTAAGCAAGCCGGTAAGAATTGAGTTCGACGAATGCCGTGCACAACCTACTGCTTCTATGTAATTGAGTAACTTCGATCTCCCGGTGGATTGTGCCGGCGGCGCCCGCCCGACACGCAGTGTGGGGCCCGACAACAGTTTCACAATATTGTATGGAAATCCTTTCTGTCATTGTTATGGATGCTACAATATGCGACCATAGAAGCCCTATCAAAAAGTATGCGCTAGTAGTTCCACCACCACAATCTCAATTCGAGTATTACAGTCGCAGAGTATAAAAAAAAGATTAGTTAAGTAAAAACAAAGTATACAATTTTTTATGTCCTTTGGCAATAAAAAAATCAAAGGTTTTAATAAACATGACAAAGTCCAAGAAAACTATGTACCTATATGAAAACAAGTAGATTTTAATTTGTGAATTTGGTGAAATCCCGTATGTACAGTCACCGGCAATAGTATCTTCCTACACGAAGGCTGCAAAAATATGTGACACGCTCTTATGGCCCTACTAATAAGAGCATGTCACATATTTTTCGGCTTTCGTGTAGGAAGATACTATTGCCGGTGACTTTACACATACCAATGAATAAAATTACTTGATTAAAGAGAAAATTAACCTTATCTTTTATTTTATAGCGTTCGTTAAAGAAGGTGGCCTACAGTGCATTCAAGAGAAGAAACTTGATTTGACTACATGTCAACTAAAGATGGAATCCAACGTCACTAGACTTATGTATGGAATCGGAGTCGCCGGTACACTGGCAATGTCTGAAAAGGTAAATAAGTCACCTTTGTTCTTAATGTTCTTACAACCTAACCTATCTACATATTTTGTAATTTTTGAATATTGATAGACGAGCAAGAAAACAGTGGGTTAAATCACCTTAATCAATATTTTAGGAAGTAGTAAAAATTATGAGAAAATCGAATGCACTTATGTATATAACCTGGATTAATCGTAAGAAGGGAAAATTAGAGCGACGATAAAGTCTCGACTTATGCCTTTTTGCAAAATAGATCACATCTTAAAGTGACACATGGCCAAAAGCCGGTGCAACATTAGGAAAACATTATTTTGTTCCGGTTAAATAAGTCATCGATTTCGTGTACCTTAAAGATGCCTAAAAGTCGGTTTGCGATTGACAGATGAGTTTTATACAATATAATGAATTCATAATCATAAAGTCAACTTTACAAGCATCACACCTTTTTAGTGCCATGTTTTGGAAATGGACTTTATTTCCTTTATGTTAAGGTAGAATATCAAATGGATGAATATTATCTTACTTACTACGTATTGTAACGATGTTGTTTCATCGCAGGAAAGGTGCAGAATCACAGACCAAGGTCTGATGTGCATCGTGAACGTGCTGAAAGGCTGCTCAAACCCCAACCCCGGAAATATGGCACAGGAGTTCCGTGACGTCTACTTAGAGAGCATGTCCTGTCCTGAGGAATCTGGGGTTAGTAGAGTTGCTAATTACTAGAGTTGCTATTATTACCGTTTCGTAGGTAATGGAGGACGGGGGAGTGGACAGGGGGGGGGGGGGGGGGTTGACGTCGCGTCGACGCTAGTGAGACGCCGACGCTAGTGTAGGGTTAGCCTAAAAACTTATTACTAAACCGGGATCCTTCGGCAGGGTTCCCACCACGCATGCCGCATTCCGGCGCTTTTTGCAATAGCAGTCCTTTGTGCAAGAAAGCTGCCCGCGCGAGTGTCGCCTGTTGCCTCCCTTAAGCGTTTACTGAGCTCCTTGTGGAGCCCGAGCGCACCCTTGCCCTACGGTCCGAGTATCTATATTCAGTTTGTCCTATTAATATTTTATATTACTCCCCCATAGGTCCCCAAACTGTTTATCAAGTACTGAAAACGAAAATATTGTTGTAATAGCGTAACGTAGTGTACCTATTAAAGTCATGGATTTTTATAAATTACTGTAAGACAAAAATACGTGTATCATAATATTGTCAAAAACTTACATTACAGGTGGCTGGAGTTTCAGCATTGAATGAGGAAATGGAACAAATGAAGAAGAAGAAGCTGGAGTTAGAAATAAGGATTGCAGAACTGGAGATGTGGAACAGAGAAAACCAACTGCACGTGCTACACACCGACCTCACTTCCGACATAAAGTCCTCTTTATAGAAAATCAAACCTAAATACATCACCGTTTTTCCCTCAATTATTAGAACTCACCTGTCTTTGCTGATGTGACACGTCAACTTATAGAAGTTTTGTAACTATTTGGATATGGAAGCAAATTTAAACAAATTTTGCAACAAATACACTAGGCCAATAAAATTAGACTTTTTCGAAGAATTAATTCCCAGCAGGCTGGAATTGTTTTAATACCTTCATTTGGTCCTAAATAGTAGGTATTAAAACGATTTCCAGCCTGCTGGGAATCGATTCCTCAGAACGCTTTTTATTGATCTTATTTTCTTGGCCTACACGGAAAAGACCATTTTAAGTTAATTTTAAGTAAGTTATTTTTATTTCTCCTTTTCAATTAATTAATTCATGTCGATACTATGTAAGTCGCAGTCGTGGTTTGGCCAAAAGTTCTTAACTGCATATATAAATTTTATTAAATACTTACTTCTGATAAATTCACTTTCAATCCATATCCCTTAAGTTTAGTTTTAAGTTATGTACAGTCGACGCCTAAAATATGTATACACTTTTGAACCTTATTACAATGGAGTAAGGTGCAAAAGTTTACACATATTAATGGCGTTGGCTGTAGGTACCAACCTGTTATTTTGCTTGGGCCGTAAGCACCTAGAGTAATTTAATAGTAGGTGTAAAGATTCATCATTTATTCACGTCAATAAAATATGTACAAAAACAATAATCAAATAAGAAAAAATTCTCAACTTAAGACTAGCTTAAGCCTAGTCAAAAAGTCCCCCCCCGAATTGTCCCTGGCGCAAAGGTACCTATCACACTAGCTGCGTTACCACGTTGAATAGCGATGGACAACCTTTGCACCAGGTACAAACCCGCACGAGCGTCAAATCCCCGTCCCCGTGATACGGCGTCCCACTTCCCTAATGAAAGCCGTAGTCTCCGACCCCAACACCCAGTAATCTCAAAAGCGAGGGGTACAAAGTAATAGTTACTGCCCAGGGTCGCATATTTATCCCGCTTCTTGACCGCGGCAAAATCTGCAGCGGCACCAGCCAGGTGTAAAGTGCTTAAATATCAAAACACATTGACTGTTTTCAAAGAATTATAGACGCACTAAATTGTTAAATATAGAGTATAGTTGCTTGTTTACAATGTACCTACAATTTCGAATGTATAACGTGGGTGCAAGTGATATGATAACCCCTGTGCCTGATACACCCTGCTAATCTTCAAATGTTTTGGGTCAAATTTTAGTGTCAATGTCAAAACCCGATAGGGTGTTATATATTTAGTTGTTATTTAATGGTTTAAGGTGCAGTCGCCATCAGAAATATCAGCGCGGCCACGGTGGACACAAATATTTGAACAACGCCTCTATTGTCAAGGTGAGAAAATGCATGTTCAAATATTTTTGGTACCTTGGCCGCTCCGATATTTTTTATGGCGACTGTACACCCAGCTTCAATATTGCATGGACTGTCGCCTTCAAATATATCGGAGCGGCCACGGTACTCAAAAATATCTGAACATGCACTTTATCGCCTTGACAATAGACGAGTAGTTTAGTAGTGTGGTAGTGTAGTGTAGGAGGCTAAAAATGTGGTCTACCTCTCTACGGTTGAGGTCCGTTTGAACGTCATGAGACAACAAGGTCGTGCATGTTTTAAACTCCTTTAGAAAAGTCAACCTTAGCGATCGTTAGAACTCGCAGAAACTTTTGTCAAAACTGGTAGACCACTTTCTTGGCCCACTGTACCTACACAAATGGTCGTCAGCAACTGGTACATATAAAGTCGTTAATCATACAGTGTCTTCCCTTATCTCATACACTCCGATATTATTATTTAGGCCCGGGAGTTCACGACTCGACTTACAAACCCTTAGGTATGTAGATGCGTTAGAAATCCCTTCACATGTCATTATCTGACTGAGCTATGCTAGTTGACTCATCAATATGGTTAGATTGTATGTATCTACCACGTATCTACCTAAAGTCAACGATTAAAAGGGGGACGGTTATCTTACCAACAACAGTGACATTTCTAAGATATTAGTAAAGGGCAGCAAACCGAGCAGCCAAGGTACAGTCGACGTTAACGATATGTTTACACCTTACAAAGGCGTATGGTGAAAAAGTGTAAACATATCTTTGACGTCGACTGTACCTACTCAAAAATATCGGAATACGCTGTTTATCGCCTTGACAATAGAGGCGTTTTTCCGATATTTGTGAATTGTGACCATTTTGCCGCTCCGCTATGTGCGAAGTGAATGCTGGTGAGAGTACCGATAGTACCGATACTGATGTAGAACGTCCTACTTCCCCGACCACCAAATTCATGACCAACTGTTTTGAATATTCATACATTATTGTAATGTTCGTTTGGATGTAATTAAAGTATCGGTCATCGATACTGTAAAGTTAACTTTACGATACACGGATGCACCCCGATTTTTGACAGCCGGACGATCGAATTCAAAAAATTCAAGCTCGAAAATAATCGCACACAAAAGATTGTAGCCAATTTTTTCGGATGGAATTAATAAAAATCATTATTTTAAATTTCTATCGCTTTTATTTTTAAAACATAATTTCATCGTTTTATTCAGAGTTTTAAATGTCACTTTCGAGTGCTCGAATCTCAAAAATCACCCCCCAGATACAGGTATCTTAATATAGGCCCCTTAGCAGAGCTCGAATTTGTAAAAATTGTGCGCATCGAGAAAAAGTTGTGAATTTTTGACCATGGATAGAATGGCCCACGATAAATATTTTTTAGTATTGGAGTTCCGTAAAATTTTTGGACCTTCACGTCAAAATCAGGGGTCCTGTGAAATACGTTATTACTCTATGGTTAAGGCTGCTAGGGGTTGTGTGGTATCATTTCCGTGTAAAACAGACATGCGGAATTCATTTATGATATTAAAAATGTAAAATTTCTTATTAAAAAAAAAGTTGTGTGGCGAGGAAAAACACAATTTTTTATTTTTTTTTAGAACGTCATATAACTAATATATATCATTTTTTTTTCTAATAATAAAAAATATTATAAAGGAGCATATTTAATGTAGTTTCTAAATATATACACTTTTTAGGCTTATAGTATACAAAAACTACGCGAAAAAAAATGTTTGCTTCGTGTTGTATATGTTTTCTCCATAGTAAGTATCGATAATCAATGTGAACGTGAACATCCGTAGCGTATTGACCTTAAAATGCATGTATTGCTGGTTATTAGTAAATTTTATTCATAATAACTTCACAAAATGCAGAAATAAAAAAATACAATAAATAAAAACATATTTTTCCTCCTTAACTTTAACATAAACCGTCACAATTCAAACGACGCGACGTCTGTTTTCCGTTACTCAACTTAGGTAAAAAAAAAAACAAGAAGTTTTTTGTATGAAAGGTGTATAAAATGTATATGTTTCTATAATCTATATTAAATATGCTTCTTTATAATATTTTTTATTATTTGAAATAAAGGATATATATTAGTTATATGACGTTCTAAAAAAATAAAAATAAAATTGTGTTTTTCCTCGCGGCACAACTTTTTTTTTAATACGAAATTTTACATTTTTAATATCAGAAATGAATTCTGCATGTCTGTTTTACACGGAAACGATACCAAACAACCCCTAGCAGTCTTAACCAGAGAGTAATAACATATTGCACGGGACCCCTGATTTTGACGTGAAGGTCCAAAAATTTTACAGACCGCCAATACTAAAAAATATTCATCTTTGCTCACTCTATCTATGGTCAAAAATTCACAACTTTTTCTCGATGCGCACAATTTTTTTTGCATTTGTACTGAGACAAAACCCTACTACCTAGGCTATCGTTTCTAAACATATTACATGAAATTTATGATATGGCCGTAGATAAAAAATCTTAAACGACAGATGAGAATTTGATAATACTTCCACGCATTCCTGAGAAGAGTTCCTTGACAGACAGATGGACATCAAGTGATAAATAAAGGATTTGAATCAAGCAGCTAATGTCGTGCTAAATTTGGGTTCTAATATCCATAGAGTAGGTATAATCAATATTATTACAAACTAGTTAATTTAACTGTTGCATGCTAGCATAAGTACATAGTTACTAATTCTATGCCTTTGTACTTTACGAACACTTATCAATGTCGTGCATAGTTTTAATTGAGTTGCAAACTGCGAGATGTCATTATATTGTATAGCAATAACTAATGTTTAAGTTTGTAACTTGTTTATTACTGTGTCTTTTTGTAATAAAATAAAATAAATAAATTATCATAGTGTTTTAAGGATACCTTGAGTCTCACAAAACTGATGCAAAGTATAGTACATACGTACCTAGGGCGGTAAAATAAAGAACGGCTCAGATCGTGGGTATTTGTGGCCCGAACCGAAGGTAAGGGCCATAAACAAGCGATCTGAGGCCTTCTTTGTTACCGCCCGGGGTGCGTACTTACCTACACAATTTTACGTCTTCTCCTGGGTGTGAAGTGAGATTTGCCGCTGCGCCCGTGGGCGGCAAATCTCACCTACCGGCCAGAGTGACGTAAAATATATTTCAGGCTATGTAGCCTGAAATATATTTAAATAAACATTTAGAAATACAAAAAAATATCTACCGAGGTAGGTATGTTGATATTAAGGAATATAGCATATCTCAAATACCTAGCATATATCCTGTATATTTTATACCACAGTTAAAACACACAACATTCCTTATCACTTTAGTGCTACAAAACATGAGTAAATACGTGTACCTACCTACTTCACTAAAATAAATCATAATATATCAAGTCATTTAGAACCCATGTAGTTTGCATCTTTACACTGTAGAAGAAGCGCCCCTGATTAGTGTTTCTTTATAGGTATTGCTATTGAAAATATTTAGCGTAGCGTTGAAATCGCATAAAAGCAGCTGTTGAGATAACGAGAGAATCAGCTTGGAGAAGGTGCGGCAATTTCGTTCGTCAGGATCAGGAAATAGCCGCATTTAGTGCATCAAATTTTGCTTGAACATGCATACTCTGTTGATTCTAATCGTCTTAAGCCCCACAAACGGCAACTCAACTGACAATTGATAAACCCTATCACGTCACAATATAGCATTCAATAGGTCAATTAACTATGTTGATGGTAGTGGACTTCAAATATATATTTACACTTTGTACGTTATTACAAAGGGTTAAGGTCCAAAAGTGTAAAGGTACCTTTGATGTCGACGGTAGGTATGTATATAAAGTGCCTTCGGGTGCAGGTCGAAGCTTCAGAGCTCTGCCGCCGCGCACGCGCATATTACGTGCTAGGTTATTTCTTTCGAGCTCCAACATGTTGTTTAGAGTTTTATTGGTCGCTACACTAGCTTTAGGTAAGTAAAATAAAAATATTGTGCGTGGGTTGATACCTAATTAACAGTTTAGGGCCTAGTTTAGATTTGAGCTAGTTATTAATTTAGTTTAGTATTTGTACTGTAGTACCTCTGTATATTTAGTTATGTAAATAAATGTTTTAATATTGAAAAAAAAAATTAACAGTATTTATTTAAGTATACATTTTATTTTAGGGTTTAATTTAATGATCATAGCGGACAATCGACTATATTCCACCTAAAAATCACTCCCTAATACCTTGGTAAAGATTATTTATTGACAATAAAACGAAACTCTCCTTTTTTTTTAAATATCTTTCATCAAATCGTGCTGATTTCACAAGTTTATTTACTTAAAAATAATGCCGTTGGTCGGCGAGTTGCTTTTAGTGAAGTGGTACTAGCTTTACAAATAGCTCCGAGGAACTTCCAAGTGTTCAGTAACGGACAGAGGATTATGCAAAAGATTAATTCTTCATGAGCTGCACACTTTTTCGTTAGTTCACTGTGTAATAAGCTACCAATTAGCAAATATAATCTAAAACAATAAATACTGGAAATCCTAGAGTTGAACTCAATGCATACATAGTTCCGAAGTTGGATATGTTAGTTAATTGTAAATCAGAATTTTATAAGTAAATCACGGTGTCACCCTCTTTCATAGACAGAAATTTTATAGAATTTCGTTTCCCAGAAATTATTTCATAGATTATTTGGTTCATGTACTTTCTGTTCCAATATTATTGTTTCATAGGCTATTCTATTGGTTAAAAAATATTTCACAGACATTCATTTCCATGTATATTGCTATCAAACTTTTTTAATTTACAAAGTTATCAAACTCTTGAATCATATTTCATATATTTTTGTTTCGAAGACACAGATTTCATAGATTGTTGTTCCATAGTTACAGTTTTATATAATATTTAGTTCTACTATTTTCTTTTCCAATACTATTATTTTAGTATTTATGCCAAAGTAATAAATTGTTGCCAGAAAAGTTGGTTAGGTTAGGTTAGAACTGCGACCCCGACAGAAACAAACTGTTGCCGAAAATTTGGTTAGATTAGGTTAGAACTGCGACCCCTATAGAAACAAACGGTTCCCAGAAAAATTGGTTAGGTTAGGTTAGAACTGCGACCCCCACAGAAACAAACGGTTGCCAGAAAAGTTGGTTAGGTTACGTTAGAACTATAACTCTCTATAAAATGCAACGGCTGCCAGAAAGTAGGTTAGGTTAGGTTAGGTTAGAACTATGACCCTCTACAAAATAAAACGGCTGCCAGAAAGTAGGTTAGGTTAGGTTAGAACTGTTACCCTCTACAAAATAAAACGGCTGCCAGGAAGTAGGTTAGGTTAGGTTAGAACTATGAACCTCAACTGAAACAAACTGTTAAGCGAAAATATTAAGTTTTATAAAATGAGAAACAACATTCTATGAATATGCAGACATTGAAACAAGTGTTATACAAAGTAAATATTATACGGATTAATAATATTTGATTTAAAACGTTACGAACTGAAATTCTAAGAACTACTTATCTGAACAATAAAAGATATACAAAACCAGATTCTATAATTTAAGAGCTCAGAAAAATGATCATTCTATAAATGAAAATATGGGAAACATTTTCTATGAACCAATATTCTGCGAAAATGTAGTCTATAAAACAACGTACAACCGTAAATCACACATTGCATTTTTTCCTTCACAGGTGTGTTTGGACGTACCACGTTCAATAGTTTTCCCGACAATTACGATCCCTATGATGAGTACAGTCAAATAGTTGCCGCTGAATATTGTAAGGCCACTCATGCGGAGGACAAGGTGCCAGAAGTAAAAGTAAGTAAATAATTAGTTAATTGTTTACTTACTTGTTGTTTAGTTGACTCCAACTTTTTTTAACAATGAAGTTACGGGTTGGAAATATATATTTGTATTTGACTATGAAAGTTTAAAAAAAACATGTAAAACCGATTTTTTTTTTATTATAAGTCTAGTAGTTACAGACACTGGATCTAAATAGTTGTAACATACGGACGGACCATCGGACAAGGCAAAACTATTAAAGGTTACCGTTTTTGCTAATTTGGCTACGGGACACTAAAAAAGAATATCACGATTTTGTGTTTTTGATACTAAATATTATTGTAAATATATTTCATTATTTCATGTATTAAAAAACTACAATATTTATATTCCAGTCTGCCATAAAAACTTTCGCAAAATGTATGATCACCCTGTTTGACAGCGAAACTATGTCAAGTGACATTCGGGAAGCGACCACTACTGGAGCATACGACACAATTATCAAGAAGTAAGTGTACAGTCAAGGAATTTGATTCGCGTACCGCGTCGTTGATTTATTGCTTGAAATGTCAGAATATCATAAGGCTTATATTTCTTTAAGCAAGCGAAGAAACATAGCCCTTAGTACTATTAATTGTCATCAGTAATTTAGACTTAAGACGGTACGCGAATCAAATTCCTTGACTGTACCTACAAGAACCTAAAGTTCAAGAACTTATTACTAAATTATAGAAACTGTAAGAACATGTATAAAAACATTATTTAATGTAAAATTAAAACCTACATTTGGTTCATAAGCAATATGTTTTCGTCAAAGTGAAGGTTAAGTAGTTAACTTATTTTTGATATTTTTCTAGGTATTGTACTAAAGCGCCACAGCTGAAGGACTGCGCCCGAGACCTTATAAAAGGCGTGAACCCCTGCCTGCCTCCAGGAATGGCCGGCACGTCATTAAAAAGCACCAACACCTTGATCGACTTCGTTTGTGACAATGATGGCGCTAGGGTTACCTGTACGTATCACCGACATGACAAATGACTTGCCATCTTCTTTGTCTTGGCCTTGGCCAAAGATATTTTCGAGAAAATATTTGGACAGAAAGGTCGTTGGCGGGCTGAGCGCGTTGCTATAAGTTACGATAACGCCCTTAATTTTTTAGATTCTCCCTATACTTATTCCCTACCTCATAATCATCATCATCTCAGCCATAAGACGTCCACTGCTGAACATAGGCCTCCCCTTTGGACCTCCATAAGTATCGGTCGGAAGCGACCTTTATAAGGTCGTCTGTCCATCTTGTGAGTGGACGTCCTACGTTGCGCTTGCTAGTCCGTGGTCTTCACTCGAGCACTTTTCGACCCCATCGGCCATCTGCTCTGCGTGCAATGTGGCCCGCCCATTGCCACTTCAGCTTGCTAATCCTGTGGGCTGTGTCGGTAACTTTAGTTCGTTTACGGATCTCTTCATTTCTGATTCGATCACGTAGAGAAACTCCGAGCATAGCCCTCTCCATAGCTCGTTGAGCTACTTTGAGCTTTGAGATGAGGCCGATAGTGAAAGACCACGTTTCGGAGCCGTAAGTCATCACTGGTAACACACATTGGTTGAAGTCTTTCGTCTTGAGGCACTGAGGTATGTCGGACGAAAAGACTACGTAGTTTCCCGAATTCCCTATCTATGCTGAGGTATCAGAAAACCTAGTAGATCGGGGGTGTTCTTATAAGACTTAGAAGTTACGACATCATCCTTGATTATTGGATGATATCCCCTAATATCATATCGAGACATTCACAAAATGATGCCCAATGCACCTGACTGTCCAATTCTCCCCTACCTAACATACTTTAGACTCAAATAAACAGAAAGAATACATTCTCATGTTCTGGAAATTTTTAAATTACAGCGTTCGTTAAAGAAGCTGGCCCTCAGTGCATTCAAGAGAAGCAACTTGATTTCGCATTATGTCAACAAGAGATGAAGTCCAACGTCACTAAAGTTACGGATATGTATGGAATCGGAGTCGCCGGCTCATTGGCAATGTCTGAAAAGGTAAATCGCCCTTGTTCCCTTCAGTTTCTTACCAGCTTTGTAATTTGTAATATTTCGAAACAGGTAGAAAAGTAATAGAAAGCATTAGGTTCAAATTCCATCATTATCAATAATATTTTGCAGCAAATTGTTTTAAGTACTTACCTCTACTTTTTCTATTAGTAACTTGTATTAGCTTTGTTCCTTTATTTTGAGATATGCATTAAAAAGTATCTATGTTAATGTTATATTATACCTAGGTACCTACCGGGTGTTTCGTTATATGAGCAATAAATTAGACTAGACGTCCTCAAGCTAGTCGTTTGTTAATAGTAGTTTATGTAACTGTTACGTAATAGGGGTCCTTAAAACACGAGTGTGGTAACAACAACAAGACTAACAAGCAATATCAATTAGACGGAATGTAAATGTAACGCACTTACATTGTTAATACTATTTAATTTGTATGAAAAAAGACAATCTAAAAAATACATATTTTTTTGAGTAGTTGAGAAAAGTTTTCTTGTTTAAGGAGTCGAATCTATGTTTTACTTTATTGCTCCTATTACAGGAAACACCCGTTTTATTTTAGGAAGTACCTAATACGTTATATTAGTTACGGCAAAATATAGCATCAAAAAGTTGAGCGAAATCGAAAAAGAGCTTACCGGACTCTTAATGATTAGCACGTTGACTGCGCACTCGTGTTTAATCACAAATTATAAAATTATTTTGTTTCGGTTATAAGTCACCGAATATATAAGTATGTAAAAAATATTATTTGATCGCAGGAGAGGTGTATCATCACGGACCAAGGTTTGATGTGCATGGTGAACGTGCTGAAGCGCTG
This sequence comes from Pammene fasciana, assembly GCA_911728535.1. Lineage (NCBI taxonomy): Eukaryota > Metazoa > Arthropoda > Insecta > Lepidoptera > Tortricidae > Pammene > Pammene fasciana. The sequence goes on from OU452279.1 coordinate 9,933,619, forward strand.
CTCAAACCCCACCCCCGGAAATATTGCGCAGGAGTTCCACGACGTTTACTTGGAGAGCATGTCCTGTTCAGAGGAATCTGGGGTTAGTAGCGTCGCTACTTATATACCTAACTGCTTGGTCATAGTTTCATAAAAAGTTTACCCTAAGGATTTTCCTCAAAGGATGAGTTGTGATATTTTAGGCTAGCGGCTAGCGTTCTGGGCCCAACGCCCGGACCGGACAAGCATAGGTTTTGTTTGTGTGTATTAAACAATTGAAGACACCTGTTCTATTTACTAACAATTTTAGTTACTTAGGTTACTTAGGTATTACTCTGTAACATGTGTATGGTACTAGTAGTAGCATAGCGTAGTGTATTAAATTCGTGGAGTTATAAATTACTACCACACAAAAGCACCTAAAATGATTATTAAAACTTGCATTGCAGGTAACAGAAGTGGTTGGAGCGAAAGAAGTTGTTCCTCAGACGTTACCAGCTTCAGCAGTGAGTGAGGACATGGAACAACTGAAGAAAAAGAAGCTGGCGCTAGAAATAAGGATTGCAGAGCTGGAGATGTGGAACAGAGAAAACCAACTGCACGTGCTACACACCGACCTCACTTCCGACATAAAGCCCTCTTTATAGAAAATATATTTTTAAAGCCTGATGATAAGTCACTGTTGTCGCTCTCCCCATATTACAATTGCTCCTGTCTTTGAAGATATGATATGTCAACTAGTAAAAGTTTCGTAGGTATTTAAATTTGGATTTAAATTCCATACGCATTTTACATAACGCACCTAGAAACAGAGCATTTTAGGTTCCTCTTTTACATGTAAAGACTTTCTCAATTAATGTTATTAATTGTTCGAGCCTCAGTCATAATCTGATCAGATACCTAAGTATTAAAGATTAAATATGTACTTTTGTTAAAATAACTTTCATTCCAAATCCGATATGCGTGCCTAAATAGGTCGTATAAGCTAAAATGTTTGTTTTTATGTTTTGTTTATAAATGTTTATTCACGAAACATTATATTGCCACAATAACACTATCTGTCATGTCAACAATTGTTTGTCGTAAACAAAGAGTAAAGTAAGTATGTTAGGTCGTAAATGTCGTAACGGTTCGGCAGGGCAAATGGATGGGATTGGGCCTGTCGAATTAAAACTTTTTAATTTATCAACGTGAAGTGGCCAGAGTTACAGTTAAATGATAGTAGTGGTACATAAAGAAGTACCTACTAGAATCTGTTCAATGAGTTTTCATTTATAATCACATTAACAAAGACCGAGTACTAGGTATCGGCTGTAAAAATATCTGCAACTAATAAATTAGGACCTTATATACTCTGGCTGTACAGAAAACAGGTTTTAAGAATTTCTGGTCAGCGCCTCATTTCAAAGTGAACCATGCTAAATTCCTTATCATTTGAATAAGACGCATGTATGTGTGTTTAAATCAATACATACCTACTTAGTTTTGTTGTAGTATTGTGATGTATATGACACCGTAAAATTGTAAATATCGTTATTTTATGATCTAACTAGTGAGATTGTAAACTATCGAGAAATTGTGAAGCGTAACGTACTGCTTACGATTTAACGGATTATTTTTCGTTAGATTATAAACTATCGACTAGGAACCGTTATATTGTCAAACGTAAAGCCCCTCGCACGCTGATTGGTCGGTTCCCAGAGCCTAGATAGGTGCGACGACGAGCGAAGCGAGGAGGAGTGTGTTAGGTTAACCGCGACCAAACAACGCGCAACGCTAAGCGAGCAAAGCGAGCGTGCCGCGGCAGCGGCCGGCCGACTTTTTTAAATAGCACTTTAGTTTCTCACTGACACCTGTGTTTGATTGCTAAGTTTATAAATACTTAACGACCTACCTACTGTAAAACCGACCAATTAGCGCGTCGCACCTATCTAGAAACCGACCAATCAGCGTGCGAGGGGCTTTACGTTTGACAATACTTATAACGGTTCCTCGTCGACAGTTTATAATCTAACGAAAAATAATCCGTTAAATTGTAAGCAGCACGTTACGCTTCACAATTTCTCGATAGTTTACAATCTCACTAGTAAGATTATAAACTAACGGTTTTGACAATTTTACGGTGACATATATAAGGAACCCAGGTGGATACAGTGGCTTCAGTTGCATTTGCATTGATCTTTTAAAGTCCGCCGGACGATATTGGCCTGTCAGTTAACCAAAAATTTGACAGTTCCGAACAACTAACAGGCCGATATCGTCCGGCGGACTGATAGTGGGTGGGCCCCTTTAAACGTTCTCGGAGTTTGATTTCGGGCTCCGATATGTTGTGAAGATTTGTACACAATCGTCTGTATTGTACACAATGATACCTATATTATATTTTTATGATTTTTACAATAATCGTATCTTTGAGGCGTGTAATTATACAGTTGGAACAAATGAATGGGCTCTGGAGGGAAAGTACCTTAAAACCTCAAGTTAGCTCATTTTACTTAAGAGTCTGCAAGACGCTCGCGTTTCCATACAAACGTAGTTTAGCTCTCATTTTAAAACGACATGCTTTAGAACCACAAAATTTGGCATGGGCATTATAGTAGTACATACCTATGTCGGTAATTCATTTTCGTTGCTTAAAATTGTAATACAAAGAAAATACAGCCAGATACAGATTTACATACAAAACTTATTTTTGCTATATTTTCTTTGTATTAAAATTATTAGCAACGAAAACGAATTACCGACATAGATCTGTACTGCTAGAATGCCCATGCCAAATTTCGTGGTTCTAAAGCATGTCGTTTTAAAATTAGAGCTAAACTACGTTTGTATGGGGACGCGAGTTCACGCGAGCGTCCTGGCGACTCTTAAAGGACACATTCCTTTATTTTTTAAAAGAAATAAAGTGCATTCATAGATTTTTTTAATTTTCTTTGTTCGCCCGGGAGTCGAACCGACTAAAAAATAAATAAAAACATTGGCTATTTTATTTTACTAATCGATAAAATTAATGGTTAGATAGGCACAAACGGGACGATTAAGTGGCCTGCAAGAAGTCCAGACCTGACGCCTCTGGATTATTTTTATGGGGCTATGTAAAAAAACGTAATTTACAAAACGTCTTATGAAAATGTACAAGAGCTAAAACTTGCGGTAGAAAATGCTTCTATTCGAAAAAAGTGATGCTGAAAAAGGAATTTTGACTGATGTTTTATGTTTATTTGCGCTACCAGGCCCGTGCATCCATTCGAGTATAAAAACTGTGGTAAATATAACTACTCTAAAGTTTATTTATAAAAGGAAAATAAAAGAAGACAATAATTGCTTTTTGACTGAGTTACTTAGACTCTTTAAATTCCTTATCCATAAGATCAGAAAGTATATAATTTAATAGAGCGGCACAGTCTAAGAACTTAATGAAGCCCCAAGTCTGCAATGCCATCTGAACGATAACAACCCAAAGTTATCGTAGTAATACCGTTATAATAGTAACGCTATAAATTACTAGATGGCGCTAACTCACTGCTCTACATTTAGGTACGCATTTAGGTGCATTTAGGTTGCTCTCGTTCAGATGGCGCTTCAGACTTAGAGCTTGAAAAAGTTCTTAGACTGTGCCGTCCTATTAAGGGTAAGGTCTTTGATGTCGAAGGTTCTACTCTTACCCATGGGCATTTATAAAATTAACTAAAAGAAGTTAGGAAAAATCGACTGGAGCTATACCTAACCAAAGATTTAATCATACCTAATGACTTTTACAATTAGTAAGTTCAAATAAACTATCGATAGAAAAAAATACTATTTCAACGTCATGTTTAGTGGACTTGCTTAGGTACGAGTACGACATATTTTGATCTTTCTACTATAAAGATAGATAAATAAATGTTTATAATCACAATCAAATACATACCTATCCGTTTTCAACGCATAATTAAATAACTGCCCTTACCGAAGATCAAACTATTAGCCAATACCTTTTTAGGCAGGTTTTAGTAACCTGGGTGATCTGGGTAGTCCCCAGGTCCCCACCAAAAAGGCTAAAATTAGCCTGTTACGCACTTGCATGATTTTAATTAACAGGAAAACAAACATATTTTACGTTGTTCCAACTAATTATTCCACAAATGTATAACGTTTTTAATGATTTTACTGTTTGCCACAAGCTACAGAAATATAATATAAGGGTAATACTTAACACAGGTAATTAGGTAAGTTGTTTTCCTTATGGGCATTAATACCGACAAGCTAGGTTTTAGCTGGGTAATATTTTATTCACTATATGTGCCATCATTGATCATTTTAACATTTCTTTATTTTATTTTTCTTTGATTCGAAATAAATGTATATTGAATGATTGATTAATTGATTGAACCCATTTTCGAGCTCTATCACGCAAATAACTTCAAAACTAAACCCTGCCTAATAGTAGTACCATTCATATTCTATTACATTGGTCACATATTTTGAAGCATCTTAAAAACGATTTTAGCTATTTAAGAGTAAGGCATAATAAACATGTTCCTTCTAGTAAATTGCTAAGGGTAAGTATGATAAGGTAAGAACGGTTAGGAAAAATGCTCATTTGATCCCCTACAAGCTTTATTAATTGACTTCAATTTCATAGAAGGAGGGCGTTCTGTAGGTTTGGTGTTTTTTTTATGTACTAGGTTTACCGATTACTCCGAGATCCGTGGTCCGATTTGAATAATTCTTTTTTTTTGTTCTAGGTTAGGTTAGGTGGCTCATTGATTTGGTGCTGTTCTGACCTGTAAATAATATAATGATTTATTTTATCCTTTTTGAAATCGGTACATCTTTTTTAACCGACTTCAATTCCATGGAAGGAGGTTCTGCATTCGGTTCGGTGTTTTTTTTTATGTATGTTCACCGATTACTCCGAGACCCATGGTCCGATTTAAGTAATTATTTTTTTGTTTGAAAGGATCACCATCCAAAGTGATCCCATATTAATCTGGTGCTGTTCTGATGATGGGATCCATGAGGAATCGAGGGAACTCCTCAATTTTTAAAGGCACAGGTATGGTGATTTGGGTGTTTTCTTAAGCAACTCAAGCATATTCTCATGAAAACCACCAATTTGATGGAGTGGGCCTGATGATGATGATTGTTTTGATGATAATGATGAAGATTTTTTTAAATGTAGGATGTTCAGCGATTACTCCGAGACCCGGGGTCCGATTTGAATAATTATTTTTTTTGTTTGGAAGGAACTATATACCTACCTCTAAAATAGGATCTATGAGCAATTAAGGGAACTCCTCAATTTTTAAAGGCACATTTCAATTTCAATTTCAATTTTGTTTATTCTCACACATAAGCTTACAGTAAAGACCAAAGCGCTTACACGGTAAATAAAAATAACAACAAACATATTCAACAAATTCGGAAATAAATCTATACAATACACCTATTAACAAAAATGAGATCAGACACCATTAAAATATATATCAATTTAGCAACAATTTTGACATCAATAATAGTAATACAAATATTTCTAATTAAAACTAATTCATACACAAAAGGCCGGCTCTAACAAACTTGCCTAACTTATCGGCAAATATGTCAGCATCCGGGACCCGGGTCAGCAAGTCGTTAATTAGGGACATGGCGCGGACGGTGGGTGCATTAGCAGCATGCACAGTTCGTGTCTCAGAGGGACCGCTAAAAGGCGCCTACACCGCCGCACGGGTCGTGCACCACCTAAGCATGCACCTACTAAAGAAAAGCTCGGCGACGGAATCGCCAGACTAACTCGTCCCAGAACAGAAGTGTTATCGATCCTACCGTGCAGCAGGGAATGGTAATGCACAATTAGGAGCAAATCGCGTCTAGGCTCTAGGGTGTCACATGTATGTTGATTTGGGTGTTTTCTTAAGCAACTCAAGCATTTCCTCTCGAAAACCACCAATTTGATGGACTGGATCTAATGATTAAGTCCTCATATGATACGTGGAACTTTCTCGGACGTGGACTCGTTGTCCAATTTTGATTATTATATTAATTATAATAACCACTAAAATGGAAAAATAAAACTCCAACGGGATAAAATGAATCATTATATTATTTATATGCGTTACCAAAAATTACAAAACCGGTCAAATCAGCTTCAAGTGTGAACATCACAAAACATTGGTACCTACTAATACTTAATGCAAAGGTGAATGTGATTCTATCTGTTACATTTTCATATCTAAACAACTAATCCAATTTTGATAAAATGTGACAACCATAAAGATATACTCTGATACACGTCTACTTTGTCAATAATCAGAACATTTAATTTTACTCCAGGTAGTACTTTGCACGACTTATGTTGTAAATTAATTAAAACAAAAATTTAATGTATGCACGGTACCTTGTTAACCTGCGACCGACTGACCTC